>JAEIFR010000295.1:7790000-10572500 GCA_018904105.1 Zaprionus tsacasi
TATATCCCACATACCTATTGCACATGAAGAAAAAAATACAGTTAAAATCACTCCCTACCCTGACCACAATGGTTATCAATTAGACTACACTGATACTAAGTCCTATTATGAAAACAAAAATAAAATCTACAACGAAGAACATGAAGAAGTACACAATGATTGTATTACAAGTATAATTAAAAGTAAAAACCCGATCTGTAATTTCACCCCCATAAATACAAAAGAAATGATTAAGTATATCGAACCTAATATAATTTTAACTTGGAACCTAACCGAAACAATTATCACACAAAATTGTCAAAAATCAAATAGCAATATAAAAATTAGTGGAAATAAAATTATAAGAATAACCCAGTGTAAACTTGAAATTGGAAACATTATTCTAAGCAAAAATTATTTAAAACCTGAAATAGACCTAACACCATTATATCCACCACTTGAAATAACTAAAATCAAAAATATACAGCATAATGACATTGTTAAACTTATATCACAAAATAATTTTACATTTTACATGATTATAATAATTATAATTTTTACTCTCATTATACTATACTTGTATTCAAAATATGTAACAAAAAACCCAATTACGATGCTATACTTAAAAATAAGAAAACAAAAAATGAAAATCATACTTCGACCCCAGAAAGTTCTACAGTCAATATTAAAACGACACAAAACCCATTGCCCACATTATATCCAGCAGTCTCAGCCTAACCATAGGCTTCCTTTTAAGGGAAGGGAAGTAACGTATTATATACTCACATTAGTATAAAGTATGAACCCCGCACATAAGCATAAACAAAATATTCCTGCACTTAAGATAAGTTAAACAAATGGCCAAAGCCAAGAACAGTTCACAGTATCAAAATATTTCTAAACACAAAACTGTCGCCAGCGCATCGCGCACTCAAATAACCACTTATAAACAAAACGACCACCAGCGCATCGCGCACTCAAATAACCACTTATAAACAAAACGACCACCAGCGCATCACACACTCAAATAACCACTTATAAACATATGTAAAATCCAATCCGATTCAGGGTACCAAGCTAAGAAATTGTATTGTACATTTTAGTCTTAAACTGGAGCTCAATAAAACAACAGGCCAAGAAATTGTGTCGCATTCTTTTTATTTGAATTATCCAGGGTCTACCTCAGTCTATTGACGGGTAGTTTGTTGGACTCACAAATTAGTATAAGCAATATTTTAGTATATATATATATATATATGTTAAAAATACATATTGGTAGCTGGCTCGAGGTCAAAATTAAGTGAAATGAAAACAATTTGTTAATACTTTACTTTATTTTGACCTCGAGCCAGCTAACAAAGGTCGCCAAAATACTATAATATGTTAAAAATAAATAAACTAGGAGTATTTGGAAGACTTCCGTAATACTACCTTAAATAATATATAATTTTTTTTGTTTCTTCGATTGTTTTCGATTTATAAAAGATGGCACGTTATATTAATGAAATAGGTATTATATACAGTAGAAGGGAAATGATTCGAAGATATATGTAAGTCAGAAGCCGGATTGTAAATGACGATATTTCTAAAAGGTAGGATCATGAGAAGGTTGTTCAATTAATTACTTGTTATTACGGGAAGGAGTACGTCCATTTATAGAGTGTGGCTACACGTTTGTATTTAAAAAATTAGGCGAAGGGTATTTTATTGTCGGGTGCGCTCGACTGTAGCCTTACCGACTTGTTACTTACTACGTTTATATGCGTGCTATAATTTCATAAATGCAGCAGGAGAAATACCAAATACATTAATTTGCGTACACACTTGACTATGAAATCACGCCTGTATACATATGTAAGACGGTGGTTTAATTAGGTGGCATCACTATGAGTAAACTGTATAAAATTTATATCGATAAAAGTAAAATCAACAATATGTCTGATCGCACTCCCTGCGTACCATGACGCATAATAAAATTTATTGATCTTAATCATGTATAGCTATAATAATATAATATAAAAGTATTAATGTTTTTTACCTACTTATAAAATCTGATTTCAAATAGAGTTGTCAGTCGTATAATATTTATGAATGAATTCAATTCATTCCCATCAACAGGGGTCATTTCATGGAGAACGCATAATCGTAGTATCTACATATGTATAAATATATGGGTGAATTTACTTTTTGAAATATGGTCAGTCTGATCAATTTGTCTGACATTCGGAGAGTTACTGGAGACTATATCTTCGGTATATCCATATCGGTCTGTCCGAGTGACTTATTATTTCTAGTTTTCAGCAATTAAGCTAGTAACGAAAGATTTCGACCCTGAAATACCCATTGCTCATTTTTGAAAATTCCTCCACCTGCTGTTTTTTCACCTTTCACTGCGTCTTTTATGTTGGTTACTCAATAAATAATACTCATCTACTATATTCACTCGTTGAACTCGAAAAATGTTCGGAGCTCGAGCTTCTTTGGTCAGCTTGTTTGGTTAGGAACGAACGAGAAAGAAATAGAAAGTAAATTTACTCAGATTTGGTAATGTGATTGCAATGTGGTGGTAAAATAATTGTAATGGACTTTCAAAATTAGTTTATTACTGACTATATTGCATGAATGTTCTTATTGTTTATCGTTCATTGATTCATTATGGGGTTTCTTTGACCACTGAAATTGGTTAAAAAAAAGTATACTTACTTTATATAATTTAGTATTTAGTAATTTAGTATTTTACTCCAAGCTGCAAACTTTCTTCGCGAGACAAGTGGCAACGACTCTTATCTGTTCTCTAAAGTGGAAACGCAAATTTAGAATACCAAGTTATAATTGTAATGAGTTGCAGAAAGCATCACAGTAAGCCATGATACATTTATTTCTTGTGTTATAATTTTGGTGGAATATATTTGGCAGTAGTTGGATAACGTGCTTAATATAATAACTAAAGGGTATCTTACTGTCGGGTTTTCTCTACTTCGTCTTAGAAATTTGATCGGATTTGCAATGCGTGTGTTACTCACGATAAAACCACTAGTGCTTGAGTCATTGTTTTCAGTTTTTGCATTTTATTGTTCTAATATAATTCTAAATTTTTTTTCAGATTAAGCTGAAACTCTAAAGCATTAAGAACTACATAGACTATATTTCAGTATGAATAGAGTAACTTGTGTTCTAATATTGCTCCGAATTTTAAGAGCTACAATAGCTCAGGAAATAGCTGGCTGTGACTTTTATGACACCGTGAATATAACAGGCGTAACGAGCGAGAATGGAATATTCTTATATAAAAATGTTGCAATTCCGGAAAACAGAACTGGTGAATACAACTATACAATGGCTCTATTTAGTGGTATAACAGAGGCACCCACACACCGCAGAGGTTGTCTCTGCCAGCTCGCAACATGTGTGCTCCTCTGTTGCGAACCAGCCGAGAACTTACCCAACGCCTATATGAATATCAGTCGTGACGAGAAAGAAACAACCGTGAATGTTCTTGGGAAATACGTGTTTCAGCCAAAATCACAATACTCCTGCGAAAAATTATTTTTGGATAAAGACGACTCAAGCTTTGCGATAAAAGAGGTATGTGATTTATTTATGCCGTTCAACCACTGAATTAAGTCAAAATATTGATTAATCCATGTCTGTCAGTCTGAACGTGCTGATCTTAGATATTATGGTAATTTGCAATTATTAGGAAAAATTTTGAAGTTGTAAATTCGTATGGTTTCCTATCGAATTATCAGCCGAACTATCACAGCTTGTCAGAATATGCGTAACAGGCAGAAGGAGACATCGGTGACCCCATAAAATATATATAAGTATTCTTGCTCAGTATCACTAGCCGAGTCGATCTAAGCATGTCTTTCTGTCCGTCTGTGTATTGTACATGTATATTATGTTTGGTTCCTGTATATACTAATCAGTAAATGTTTATTACAAATACCGTGTACCACGCCCTACGTCCGCGTAATCAGCATTTAAATTTCATATGCGATAATAAGAAAAGTAAAACATGTAGGTCGAGCGTGCCCAACAGTATGATACCCTACTCCCAATTTGTAAAATACGATTTGATTTGTAACTATACTCATGATTTCAAACAAAGAATTTTGCCCAGCTTATTCTACTACATATGGCTTTCTCGCTCTCACACACACAGACACGCGCGTATTATTTCGTCCGATTGCATTCAGGTTTGTGTATACCGCAGCAAGGTATAAACTACTACATCTAACGTAATACAGGTATGACGGTTTTAAATGTAACCTTAAATGAGAAATCTCTGAAAGGGTATATAATCTTCGGAATACCGAAGGAAACTCTGCATTGTTTTTCGTTTTTATTGGAACGGTAAGGCTGTATGTAAGGTATTAATAAGGTAATCTTTCTTGTTTTTAATACCTAACCTATATTATTAAATTATACTTATTTTATCCTTTAGAATGGATATTTGACTAGTGAAAAACTTGAAAGGGATTATACCAAAGCAGAATATTGTTTAATACCCGTAAAGATAAACAATACATATTACGAACTTCGGCATCCAACCATCTTACACGACATTAAGAAAGAAACAAGAAGTAAGCAATTTATTTAAATACTATGAAATTAACTACGAAGTACTGAATTATCAAAGATATATCCCATCAGAAAAATAACATAGAAGTTATTTAAGTTATCGTTTTCAGGAAGTTGCCTTTCTAACCCTTGCAGAAGGTATATTTATTTTGGCCGGATGTTTTGCAACAATCTCCGATCCTCTTAATATCTATATTCTAACAAAATCAACAGGAAAGTAGATCTAGTATTTCCGTCCGGCTCTATCGTCAACTATGGCCTATAGCTTCATAAGAACAAAATATAAATAACATAGACATTTGTTAATTATGGCATTATGGTGTATAGTAGTTATAGCCCCATGAACAATGTGTAAGAATATAAACAATTATAAGATAAAATCTGCAAGGGTATGAAACATTCGGCATTTCGCAAAAAGATTTTCTTTCTACTATAAAATTATCTTCTAAATATCTTACAGTTACTTACTCCAGTGTTCTGAGGAGTATTTCAATATTCTGTATGATCATGGTCATCACGGTATACATAAATCTTCCCAAGTTCCGCAACGACCATGGCAAAAGCTGCACCTGCTACTTTATTTGCTTAACCATTAGCTTAATGTTGATCTTGCATATGGAAATCGACAAAGAGGAAAAGCCACTTGACACATGTTATTTTATAGGTAATTTATAAAATTGATTGATGTAAGAAGTTAAGGCATTACATTATGTTTTAAATGTATTCCAGGCTACTGCGGCTATTTTTTAGTCATGGCCATGTTCCTCTGGCTGGTAGTCATTAATTTTAATTCGTGGAGAAAAACAACATCTAGATACAATTATAATTCAACCAAAATGTTCTGCAAGTATAACATGTTTGTTTGGATTGTTTCTACGATTTTGTTGGGGATCACAGGAACAATGGAGTATATAACCCGCAACGAAAGCATAGATAGTGTTTGGCGACCCGGAGTTGCCTATTACTACTGTTGGATAAACAGTAAGTAAAGCACAAAAAGGCCTATTCAAGGAAGCAACTAACGAAATGATCTAACTTTAGCTAATACTTGGTCGGCGATGGTCTATTACTTTGGTCCTATTTCCATCATGCTTACTATCATTATAGTGCTTTCTGTTATTACGGCAAAGCATATATATATTCAAAATAAAGAACTTAGGGGAAATTTTAATACTGTCGATAGTCAGACAAATATGACGAATCAGGCTAAGTATGTTCCGTGAAAATTATGTTGTTTACTGTATCTACAGAGTAAAACTACTTTAAATAATATGTATGGTTGCTTTCAGTTTTGCCTTGCTTTTTCGATTGTTTGCGATCTCTGGAGTTATATGGACTGTAGAATTGATAGAATACTTGTTAAATTCAGATGAGACAATTAAGAATGATAAGAAAGAAGCCGGATTATTCAGGACGTTATTCCCAAAAGGTGAAAACGATGAGACTGTTGTGGATTTAATTACATGCTGTTCGGGTATACTATTCTTCTTTGTGACAATCTGGAAGGGTGACGTTCTTGAGTTAATTAGTAAAAGGTGAGTCCCGACTAAGCCCCGAGTCCCATAATCAAATAATCAAATAATTTGTATCTCCTTTAAGAATGAAAAGTGACTCTAAGAAGGCACATTCTTCGACATCACAAACTGAAGTGACAGCGATTACAAAATCTATGGACTCTTAAAATAGTAAACTGATTAAAGTTGTAATATAATTTATTTTAATTAAAATATCCCAAAAATGTTTAATAAGAATTGGATATATTTTTTTAATCCGAAACTCGGACATCGCAACCGAAAAGTATATGCAAATAATACCAGAAAAGCATAAAACCCATAGTGGCCGTGAGAATGTCCAGATCCTAGACAAAATTACTCAAGGCCGAAGATTTTAGAGATACCGCTCTTATGTCTTCCCTTTTCGATTTGAATCAGTTCATTCAAAATCTAGCCTCATCCAAATTCACATCACAAATTTGTATTTTTATACCCTTCGACCATTGAAAATGGTCAAAAAAGGGTATACTAACTTTGTGCAAATGTATGTAACAGGCATAAGGAGGCGTGGTAGACCCCATAAAGTATATATATTCTTGCTCTGGATCACTAGCCGAGTCGATTGAGCCATGGCCGTCAGTATGAGATAACAGATCTCAGCTGTTAAACAAGAAAGCAAGGCTACCTTCGGCTTGCTCGTAAAATTGGAATAGGTACCTTCATTAAGCCGATCGTTACAAGTTAAACAAGTGAATATGGCTACAGTCGAACGCCCGACAGTAGGATACCCTTCTCCCAATTTTCTAAATCTGTTACAAACGTGTAACTACACTGATAATTTCAAACAGAATTTCTGCACAAATTCTTCTCTACATATACATAGCTTACTCGCTCGCACTCACACAGCGACGCGCGTAAAGCGTAAAGCGGCGAGACGCAACGTCGAAGTCGACGTCAACTCCAAGCAGCGCGCCGGCTGCTGCTCGTACATTTGTATTAAAAACGTTGACTTGAAAACTCCTGTGTTATTTGTCCGATGGGATTGTAATTTGGAGAATACATTTATATGGTATTAAGCATTATACATACCACAGCACAACTTTATAAGTTTAATACTTTGCTTAATAATCGTAAATTACCGATTTGCGGGGGCGGTGGGCGTGGCATCAAACATTTGAAATAAACTTTGTCTGCCTATTATATATAGGAAGTTCCATACCAAATTTGGTGTCTCTAGCTTTTTTAATAGCTGAGATCCGTTGTCTCATACAGACGGACAGACGGACAGACAGACGGACATGGCTCAATCGACTCGGCTAGTGATCCTGAGCAAGAATATATATACTTTATGGGGTCTGCCACGCCTCCTTTTGCCTGTTACATACATTGCACAAAGTTAGTATACCCTTTTTTGACCATTTTCAATGGTCGAAGGGTATAAAAAGTTCGATTTTGATGAAACTTTATTATGAAGGACACACTTAGATTTAGATGTGGTAAGCCTGATAGCTATATCTTGAAATATAACGTAAATCGGCCGATAGGTTCCATGACAGCTAAACGATATATCGGTCAAATCTGGCCAGTTCCAACTTATTAAAAGAGGGCAGAAATAAGAAGCTTGTGAGCCAAGTTTAATGAAGACAGCTCAATAACTTTGCGTTGCAACAGATAGACGGACTGACTGATTGTTCCGATAACAGCTATACAATATATATATATTTAAATAGAAAAACTAAACGCGGGTTACTGTATAACATTAAAAAGTATTGATAATGTGCGGTATTTCCAAAAACAAAACAGGTTTTCATACAAAAACCCTGATATCAGCCGATTGTTCCTTTGGCGGCTATATGTTATGATTTCAGCCGATTGTTCCTATGGCAGCTATATGTTATAGTGGTCCGATTTTGATACAATTTTGACAGCACATTAAAAACGTAATAAGAAAAGGATTTGCCAAATCTTGTTGGAATATCTTGAAAAACAACAACAATCGGCCGATAGCTTCTATGACAGCTAAACGATATATCGGTCCGATCTGGCTCGTTCCGACTTATTTACAGCGTGCAGCAATATGAAGACGGACGGACGGACAGACGGACAGACGGACATCGATTTTTCGACTCCTCTTTTGATGCTGATTCAGAATATCTATACTTTATAGGGTCGGAAATGTCTCCTAAGGTTCTGGCTAAAATTAATATACCCTCTGAAAGGCTATACAAATTGGGCGAAGGGTATTTTATTGTCGGGTGTGCTCCAATCCAAAACTCTGCTTGTCATTTATGTCTTATTTAGTAGGGTTCGGTATATCCATGTCGGTCTGTCCGACTGACTTATTATTTCTAGTTTTCAGCAATTAAGCTAGTAACGAAAGCAACAGAAAAGAGTTCGACCCTGAAATACTCATTGCTCATTTTTGAAAATTCCTTCACCTGCTGTTTTTTCACTCTATCACCCACACACCCGCACGCTTGCAGCACTTCGTATATTATTTTTACTGCACCTTTTATGTTGGTTACTCAATGAATAATACTCATCTACTATACTCACTCGTTGAACTCGAAAAATGTTCGGAGCTCGAAGTGACCTAAATATTACTCTATCACATAATTCTTTGGTCAGTTTGGTTAGGAACGAACGAGAAAGAAATAGTATTCAGGAGGATTTACTCAGATTTGGTAATGTGATTGCAATCACGGTAACCCACGATACATTTATTTCTTGTGTTATAATTTTGGTGGAATATATTTGGCATTAGTTGGACAACGTGCTTAATATAATAATTAAAGGGTATCTTACTGTCGGGTTTTCTCTACTACGTCTTAGAAATTTGATCGGATTTACAATGCGTGTGTTACTCACGCTAAAACCACTAGTGCTTGAGTCATTGTTTTCAGTTTTTGCATTTTATTGTTCTAATATAATTCTAAATTTTTTTTTCAGATTAAGCTGAAACTCTAAAGCATTAAGAACTACATAGACTATATTTCAGTATGAATAGAGTAACTTGTGTTCTAATATTGCTCCGAATTTTAAGAGCTACAATAGCTCAGGAAATAGCTGGCTGTGACTTTTATGACACCGTGAATATAACAGGCGTAACGAGCGAGAATGGAATATTCTTATATAAAAATGTTGCAATTCCGGAAAACAGAACTGGTGAATACAACTATACAATGGCTCTATTTAGTGGTATAACAGAGGCACCCACACACCGCAGAGGTTGTCTCTGCCAGCTCGCAACATGTGTGCTCCTCTGTTGCGAACCAGCCGAGAACTTACCCAACGCCTATATGAATATCAGTCGTGACGAGAAAGAAACAACCGTGAATGTTCTTGGGAAATACGTGTTTCAGCCAAAATCACAATACTCCTGCGAAAAATTATTTTTGGATAAAGACGACTCAAGCTTTGCGATAAAAGAGGTATGTGATTTATTTATGCCGTTCAACCACTGAATTAAGTCAAAATATTGATTAATCCATGTCTGTCAGTCTGAACGTGCTGATCTTAGATATTATGGTAATTTGCAATTATTAGGAAAAATTTTGAAGTTGTAAATTCGTATGGTTTCCTATCGAATTATCAGCTGAACTATCACAGCTTGTCAGAATATGCGTAACAGGCAGAAGGAGACATCGGTGACCCCATAAAATATATATAAGTATTCTTGCTCAGTATCACTAGCCGAGTCGATCTAAGCATGTCTTTCTGTCCGTCTGTGTATTGTACATGTATATTATGTTTGGTTCCTATATATACTAATCAGTAAATGTTTATTACAAATACCGTCTACCACGCCCTACGTCCGCGTAATCAGATTTCCTTGAGAGATAACATTTTATCCATTATTTGGCCTCTATATTGATTCTGCATCAAAAAATAATGAGTATAATGTTTTTCAAATTTTGGGTCTTTCGCATGTCTTCCATACTATCCCTTTTCTCGATTTCAATACCCATAAAGAGCGTCTAGTATGGAAAACTTCGTCAAAAATCATCCGATTTCCTTGAGGGAGGACATTTTATCCATTATTTGGCCTCTATATTGATTCTGCATCAAAAAATAATGAGTATAATGTTTTTCAAATTTTGGGTCTTTCGCATGTCTTCCATACTATCCCTTTTCTCGATTTCAATACCCATATAGAGCCTCTAGTATGGAAAACTTCGTCAAAAATCATCAGACTTCCTTGAGAGAGGACATTTTATCCATTATTTGGCCTCTATATAGATTCTGCATCAAAAAATAATGAGTATAACGCTTTTCAAATTTTGGGTCTATCCCATGTCTTCCATACTATCCCTTTTCTCGATTTCAATACCCATATAGAGCCTCTAGTTTGGAAAACTTCGTCAAAAATCATCAGATTTCCCTGAGAGATGACATTTTATCCATGATTTGGCCTCTATATTGATTCTGCATCAAAAAATATTGAGTATAACGCTTTTCAAATTTTGGGTCTATCGCATGTCTTCCATACTATCCCTTTTCTCGATTTCAATACCCATATAGAGCCTCTAGTTTGGAAAACTTCGTCAAAAATCATCAGATTTTCTTGAGAGGGGACATTTTATCCATTATTTGGCCTCTATATTGATTCTGCATCAAAAAATAATGAGTATAACGCTTTTCAAATTTTGGGTCTATCGCATGTCTTCCATACTATCCCTTTTCTCGATTTCAATACCCATATAGAGCCTCTAGTTTGGAAAACTTCGTCAAAAATCATCCTATTTCCTTGAGAGATGACATTTTATCCATGATTTGGCCTCTATATTTATTCTGCATCAAAAAATAATGAGTATAACGCTTTTCAAATTTTTGGTCTTTCTCATGTCTTCCATACTATCCCTTTTCTCGATTTCAATACCCCTATAGAGCCACTAGTTTGGAAAACTTCGTCAAAAATCATCCGATTTCCTTGAGGGAGGACATTTTATCCATTATTTGGCCTCTATATTGATTCTGCATCAAAAAATAATGAGTATAACGCTTTTCAAATTTTGGGTCTTTCGCATGTCTTCCATACTATCCCTTTTCTCGATTTCAATACCCATATAGAGCCTCTAGTATGGAAAACTTCGTCAAAAATCATCAGATTTCCTTGAGAGAGGACATTTTATCCATTATTTGGCCTCTATATTGATTCTGCATCAAAAAATAATGATTATAACGCTTTTCAAATTTTGGGTCTATCGCATGTCTTCCATACTATCCCTTTTCTCGATTTCAATACCCATAAAGAGCGTCTAGTATGGAAAACTTCGTCAAAAATCATCCGATTTCCTTGAGGGAGGACATTTTATCCATTATTTGGCCTCTATATTGATTCTGCATCAAAAAATAATGAGTATAATGTTTTTCAAATTTTGGGTCTTTCGCATGTCTTCCATACTATCCCTTTTCTCGATTTCAATACCCATATAGAGCCTCTAGTATGGAAAACTTCGTCAAAAATCATCAGACTTCCTTGAGAGAGGACATTTTATCCATTATTTGGCCTCTATATAGATTCTGCATCAAAAAATAATGAGTATAACGCTTTTCAAATTTTGGGTCTATCGCATGTCTTCCATACTATCCCTTTTCTCGATTTCAATACCCATATAGAGCCTCTAGTTTGGAAAACTTCGTCAAAAATCATCAGATTTCCCTGAGAGATGACATTTTATCCATGATTTGGCCTCTATATTGATTCTGCATCAAAAAATATTGAGTATAACGCTTTTCAAATTTTGGGTCTATCGCATGTCTTCCATACTATCCCTTTTCTCGATTTCAATACCCATATAGAGCCTCTAGTTTGGAAAACTTCGTCAAAAATCATCAGATTTTCTTGAGAGGGGACATTTTATCCATTATTTGGCCTCTATATTGATTCTGCATCAAAAAATAATTAGTATAACGCTTTTCAAATTTTGGGTCTTTCGCATGTCTTTCATACTATCCCTTTTCTCGATTTCAGTACCCCTATGTAGCATCTAATATGGAAAACTTCGTCAAAAATCATCAGATTTCCTTGAGAGATAACATTTTATCCATTATTTGACCTCTATATTGATTCTGCATCAAAAAATAATGAGTATAACGCTTTTCAAATTTTGGGTCTATCGCATGTCTTCCATACTATCCCTTTTCTCGATTTCAATACCCATATAGAGCCTCTAGTTTGAAAAACTTCGTCAAAAATCATCCTATTTCCTTGAGAGATGACATTTTATCCATGATTTGGCCTCTATATTTATTCTGCATCAAAAAATAATGAGTATAACGCTTTTCAAATTTTTGGTCTTTCTCATGTCTTCCATACTATCCCTTTTCTCGATTTCAATACCCCTATAGAGCCACTAGTTTGGAAAACTTCGTCAAAAATCATCCGATTTCCTTGAGGGAGGACATTTTATCCATTATTTGGCCTCTATATTGATTCTGCATCAAAAAATAATGAGTATAATGTTTTTCAAATTTTGGGTCTTTCGCATGTCTTCCATACTATCCCTTTTCTCGATTTCAATACCCATATAGAGCCTCTAGTATGGAAAACTTCGTCAAAAATCATCAGATTTCCTTGAGAGAGGACATTTTATCCATGATTTGGCCTCTATATTGATTCTGCATCAAAAAATAATGAGTATAACGCTTTTCAAATTTTGGGTCTATCGCATGTCTTCCATACTATCCCTTTTCTCGATTTCAATACCCATATAGAGCCTCTAGTTTGGAAAACTTCGTCAAAAATCATCAGATTTTCTTGAGAGGGGACATTTTATCCATTATTTGGCCTCTATATTGATTCTGCATCAAAAAATAATGAGTATAACGCTTTTCAAATTTTGGGTCTTTCGCATGTCTTTCATACTATCCATTTTCTCGATTTCAGTACCCCTATGTAGCATCTAATATGGAAAACTTCGTCAATAATCATCAGATTTCCTTGAGAGATAACATTTTATCCATTATTTGGCCACTATATTTATTCTGCATCAAAAAATAATGAGTATAACGCTTTTCAAATTTTTGGTCTTTCTCATGTCTTCCATACTATCCCTTTTCTCGATTTCAATACCCCTATAGAGCCACTAGTTTGGAAAACTTCGTCAAAAATCATCCGATTTCCTTGAGGGAGGACATTTTATCCATTATTTGGCCTCTATATTGATTCTGCATCAAAAAATAATGAGTATAACGCTTTTCAAATTTTGGGTCTATCGCATGTCTTCCATACTATCCCTTTTCTCGGTTTCAATACCCATAAAGAGCGTCTAGTATGGAAAACTTCGTCAAAAATCATCCGATTTCCTTGAGAGATGACATTTTATCCATGATTTGGCCTCTATATTGATTCTGCATCAAAAAATAATGAGTATAACGCTTTTCAAATTTTGAGTCTTTCGCATGTCTTTCATACTATCCCTTTTCTCGATTTCAGTACCCCGATGTAGCATCTAATATGGAAAACTTCGTCAATAATCATCAGATTTCCTTGAGAGATAACATTTTATCCATTATTTGGCCTCTATATTGATTCTGCATCAAAAAATAAAGAGTATAACGCTTTTCAAATTTTGGGTCTATCGCATGTCTTCCATACTATCCCTTTTCTCGATTTCAATACCCATATAGAGCCTCTAGTTTGGAAAACTTCGTCAAAAATCATCAGATTTTCTTGAGAGGGGACATTTTATCCATGATTTGGCCTCTATATTGATTCTGCATCAAAAAATAATGAGTATAACGCTTTTCAAATTTTGGGTCTATCGCATGTCTTCCATACTATCCCTTTTCTCGATTTCAATACCCATATAGAGCCTCTAGTTTGAAAAACTTCGTCAAAAATCATCCTATTTCCTTGAGAGATGACATTTTATCCATGATTTGGCCTCTATATTGATTCTGCATCAAAAAATATTGAGTATAACGCTTTTCAAATTTTGGGTCTATCGCATGTCTTCCATACTATCCCTTTTCTCGATTTCAATACCCATATAGAGCCTCTAGTTTGGAAAACTTCGTCAAAAATCATCAGATTTTCTTGAGAGGGGACATTTTATCCATTATTTGGCCTCTATATTGATTCTGCATCAAAAAATAATGAGTATAACGCTTTTCAAATTTTGAGTCTTTCGCATGTCTTTCATACTATCCCTTTTCTCGATTTCAGTACCCCTATGTAGCATCTAATATGGAAAACTTCGTCAAAAATCATCAGATTTCCTTGAGAGATAACATTTTATCCATTATTTGACCTCTATATTGATTCTGCATCAAAAAATAATGAGTATAACGCTTTTCAAATTTTGGGTCTATCGCATGTCTTCCATACTATCCCTTTTCTCGATTTCAATACCCATATAGAGCCTCTAGTTTGGAAAACTTCGTCAAAAATCATCAGATTTCCTTGAGAGATGACATTTTATCCATGATTTGGCCTCTATATTGATTCTGCATCAAAAAATAATGAGTATAACGCTTTTCAAATTTTGGGTCTATCGCATGTCTTCCATACTATCCCTTTTCTCGATTTCAATACCCATATAGGGCCTCTAGTTTGGAAAACTTCGTCAAAAATCATCAGATTTCCTTGAGAGATGACATTTTATCCATGATTTGGCCTCTATATTGATTCTGCATCAAAAAATAATGAGTATAACGCTTTTCAAATTTTGGGTCTTTCGCATGTCTTTCATACTATCCCTTTTCTCGATTTCAGTACCCCTATGTAGCATCTAATATGGAAAACTTCGTCAATAATCATCAGAATTCCTTGAGAGATAACATTTTATCCATTATTTGGCCTCTATATTGATTCTGCATCAAAAAATAATGAGTATAACGCTTTTCAAATTTTGAGTCTTTCGCATGTCTTTCATACTATCCCTTTTCTCGATTTCAGTACCCCTATGTAGCATCTAATATGGAAAACTTCGTCAATAATCATCAGATTTCCTTGAGAGATAACATTTTATCCATTATTTGGCCTCTATATTGATTCTGCATCAAAAAATAAAGAGTATAACGCTTTTCAAATTTTGGGTCTGTCGCATGTCTTCCACACTATCCCTTTTCTCGATTTCAATACCCATATAGAGCCTCTAGTATGGAAAACTTCGTCAAAAATCATCCGATTTCCTTGAGGGAGGACATTTTATCCATTATTTGGCCGCTATATTGATTCTGCATCAAAAAATAATGAGTATAACGCTTTTCAAATTTTGGGTCTTTCGCATGTCTTCCATACTATCCCTTTTCTCGATTTCAATACCCATATAGAGCCTCTAGTTTGAAAAACTTCGTCAAAAATCATCCTATTTCCTTGAGAGATGACATTTTATCCATGATTTGGCCTCTATATTGATTCTGCATCAAAAAATATTGAGTATAACGCTTTTCAAATTTTGGGTCTATCGCATGTCTTCCATACTATCCCTTTTCTCGATTTCAATACCCATATAGAGCCTCTAGTTTGGAAAACTTCGTCAAAAATCATCAGATTTTCTTGAGAGGGGACATTTTATCCATTATTTGGCCTCTATATTGATTCTGCATCAAAAAATAATGAGTATAACGCTTTTCAAATTTTGGGTCTTTCGCATGTCTTTCATACTATCCCTTTTCTCGATTTCAGTACCCCTATGTAGCATCTAATATGGAAAACTTCGTCAAAAATCATCAGATTTCCTTGAGAGATAACATTTTATCCATTATTTGACCTCTATATTGATTCTGCATCAAAAAATAATGAGTATAACGCTTTTCAAATTTTGGGTCTATCGCATGTCTTCCATACTATCCCTTTTCTCGATTTCAATACCCATATAGAGCCTCTAGTTTGGAAAACTTCGTCAAAAATCATCAGATTTCCTTGAGAGATGACATTTTATCCATGATTTGGCCTCTATATTGATTCTGCATCAAAAAATAATGAGTATAACGCTTTTCAAATTTTGGGTCTATCGCATGTCTTCCATACTATCCCTTTTCTCGATTTCAATACCCATATAGGGCCTCTAGTTTGGAAAACTTCGTCAAAAATCATCAGATTTCCTTGAGAGATGACATTTTATCCATGATTTGGCCTCTATATTGATTCTGCATCAAAAAATAATGAGTATAACGCTTTTCAAATTTTGGGTCTTTCGCATGTCTTTCATACTATCCCTTTTCTCGATTTCAGTACCCCTATGTAGCATCTAATATGGAAAACTTCGTCAATAATCATCAGAATTCCTTGAGAGATAACATTTTATCCATTATTTGGCCGCTATATTGATTCTGCATCAAAAAATAATGAGTATAACGCTTTTCAAATTTTGAGTCTTTCGCATGTCTTTCATACTATCCCTTTTCTCGATTTCAGTACCCCTATGTAGCATCTAATATGGAAAACTTCGTCAATAATCATCAGATTTCCTTGAGAGATAACATTTTATCCATTATTTGGCCTCTATATTGATTCTGCATCAAAAAATAAAGAGTATAACGCTTTTCAAATTTTGGGTCTGTCGCATGTCTTCCACACTATCCCTTTTCTCGATTTCAATACCCATATAGAGCCTCTAGTATGGAAAACTTCGTCAAAAATCATCCGATTTCCTTGAGGGAGGACATTTTATCCATTATTTGGCCGCTATATTGATTCTGCATCAAAAAATAATGAGTATAACGCTTTTCAAATTTTGGGTCTTTCGCATGTCTTTCATACTATCCCTTTTCTCGATTTCAGTACCCCTATGTAGCATCTAATATGGAAAACTTCGTCAAAAATCATCAGAATTCCTTGAGAGATAACATTTTATCCATTATTTGGCCGCTATATTGATTCTGCATCAAAAAATAATGAGTATAATGTTTTTCAAATTTTGGGTCTTTCGCATGTCTCTATATCTATCCCTTTTCTCGATTTCAATACCCATATAGAGCCTCTAGTATGGAAAACTTCGTCAAAAATCATCAGATTTCCTTGAGAGAGGACATTTTATCCATGATTTGGCCTCTATATTGATTCTGCATCAAAAAATAATGAGTATAACGCTTTTCAAATTTTGGGTCTATCGCATGTCTTCCATACTATCCCTTTTCTCGATTTCAATACCCATATAGAGCCTCTAGTTTGGAAAACTTCGTCAAAAATCATCAGATTTTCTTGAGAGGGGACATTTTATCCATTATTTGGCCTCTATATTGATTCTGCATCAAAAAATAATGAGTATAACGCTTTTCAAATTTTGGGTCTTTCGCATGTCTTTCATACTATCCATTTCAATAATCATCAGATTTCCTTGAGAGATAACATTTTATCCATTATTTGGCCACTATATTTATTCTGCATCAAAAAATAATGAGTATAACGCTTTTCAAATTTTTGGTCTTTCTCATGTCTTCCATACTATCCCTTTTCTCGATTTCAATACCCCTATAGAGCCTCTAGTTTGGAAAACTTCGTCAAAAATCATCCGATTTCCTTGAGGGAGGACATTTTATCCATTATTTGGCCTCTATATTGATTCTGCATCAAAAAATAATGAGTATAACGCTTTTCAAATTTTGGGTCTATCGCATGTCTTCCATACTATCCCTTTTCTCGGTTTCAATACCCATAAAGAGCGTCTAGTATGGAAAACTTCGTCAAAAATCATCCGATTTCCTTGAGAGATGACATTTTATCCATGATTTGGCCTCTATATTGATTCTGCATCAAAAAATAATGAGTATAACGCTTTTCAAATTTTGGGTCTATCGCATGTCTTCCATACTATCCCTTTTCTCGATTTCAATACCCATATAGAGCCTCTAGTTTGGAAAACTTCGTCAAAAATCATCAGATTTTCTTGAGAGGGGACATTTTATCCATTATTTGGCCTCTATATTGATTCTGCATCAAAAAATAATGAGTATAACGCTTTTCAAATTTTGGGTCTTTCGCATGTCTTTCATACTATCCCTTTTCTCGATTTCAGTACCCCTATGTAGCATCTAATATGGAAAACTTCGTCAAAAATCATCAGATTTCCTTGAGAGATAACATTTTATCCATTATTTGACCTCTATATTGATTCTGCATCAAAAAATAATGAGTATAACGCTTTTCAAATTTTGGGTCTATCGCATGTCTTCCATACTATCCCTTTTCTCGATTTCAATACCCATATAGAGCCTCTAGTTTGGAAAACTTCGTCAAAAATCATCAGATTTCCTTGAGAGATGACATTTTATCCATGATTTGGCCTCTATATTGATTCTGCATCAAAAAATAATGAGTATAACGCTTTTCAAATTTTGAGTCTTTCGCATGTCTTTCATACTATCCCTTTTCTCGATTTCAGTACCCCTATGTAGCATCTAATATGGAAAACTTCGTCAATAATCATCAGATTTCCTTGAGAGATAACATTTTATCCATTATTTGGCCTCTATATTTATTCTGCATCAAAAAATAATGAGTATAACGCTTTTCAAATTTTGGGTCTATCGCATGTCTTCCATACTATCCCTTTTCTCGATTTCAATACCCATATAGAGCCTCTAGTTTGGAAAACTTCGTCAAAAATCATCCTATTTCCTTGAGAGATGACATTTTATCCATGATTTGGCCTCTATATTTATTCTGCATCAAAAAATAATGAGTATAACGCTTTTCAAATTTTTGGTCTTTCTCATGTCTTCCATACTATCCCTTTTCTCGATTTCAATACCCCTATAGAGCCACTAGTTTGGAAAACTTCGTCAAAAATCATCCGATTTCCTTGAGGGAGGACATTTTATCCATTATTTGGCCTCTATATTGATTCTGCATCAAAAAATAATGAGTATAATGTTTTTCAAATTTTGGGTCTTTCGCATGTCTTCCATACTATCCCTTTTCTCGATTTCAATACCCATATAGAGCCTCTAGTATGGAAAACTTCGTCAAAAATCATCAGATTTCCTTGAGAGAGGACATTTTATCCATTATTTGGCCTCTATATTGATTCTGCATCAAAAAATAATGAGTATAACGCTTTTCAAATTTTGGGTCTATCGCATGTCTTCCATACTATCCCTTTTCTCGGTTTCAATACCCATAAAGAGCGTCTAGTATGGAAAACTTCGTCAAAAATCATCCGATTTCCTTGAGAGATGACATTTTATCCATAATTTGGCCTCTATATTGATTCTGCATCAAAAAATAATGAGTATAACGCTTTTCAAATTTTGGGTCTATCGCATGTCTTCCATACTATCCCTTTTCTCGATTTCAATTCAAAAATCATCCTATTTCCTTGAGAGATAACATTTTATCCATTATTTGACCTCTATATTGATTCTGCATCAAAAAATAATGAGTATAACGCTTTTCAAATTTTGGGTCTATCGCATGTCTTCCATACTATCCCTTTTCTCGATTTCAATACCCATATAGAGCCTCTAGTTTGGAAAACTTCGTCAAAAATCATCAGATTTCCTTGAGAGATGACATTTTATCCATGATTTGGCCTCTATATTGATTCTGCATCAAAAAATAATGAGTATAACGCTTTTCAAATTTTGAGTCTTTCGCATGTCTTTCATACTATCCCTTTTCTCGATTTCAGTACCCCTATGTAGCATCTAATATGGAAAACTTCGTCAATAATCATCAGATTTCCTTGAGAGATAACATTTTATCCATTATTTGACCTCTATATTGATTCTGCATCAAAAAATAATGAGTATAACGCTTTTCAAATTTTGGGTCTATCGCATGTCTTCCATACTATCCCTTTTCTCGATTTCAATACCCATATAGAGCCTCTAGTTTGGAAAACTTCGTCAAAAATCATCCTATTTCCTTGAGAGATGACATTTTATCCATGATTTGGCCTCTATATTTATTCTGCATCAAAAAATAATGAGTATAACGCTTTTCAAATTTTTGGTCTTTCTCATGTCTTCCATACTATCCCTTTTCTCGATTTCAATACCCCTATAGAGCCACTAGTTTGGAAAACTTCGTCAAAAATCATCAGATTTCCTTGAGGGAGGACATTTTATCCATTATTTGGCCTCTATATTGATTCTGCATCAAAAAATAATGAGTATAATGTTTTTCAAATTTTGGGTCTTTCGCATGTCTTCCATACTATCCCTTTTCTCGATTTCAATACCCATATAGAGCCTCTAGTATGGAAAACTTCGTCAAAAATCATCAGATTTCCTTGAGAGAGGACATTTTATCCATTATTTGGCCTCTATATTGATTCTGCATCAAAAAATAATGAGTATAACGCTTTTCAAATTTTGGGTCTATCGCATGTCTTCCATACTATCCCTTTTCTCGGTTTCAATACCCATAAAGAGCGTCTAGTATGGAAAACTTCGTCAAAAATCATCCGATTTCCTTGAGAGATGACATTTTATCCATAATTTGGCCTCTATATTGATTCTGCATCAAAAAATAATGAGTATAACGCTTTTCAAATTTTGGGTCTATCGCATGTCTTCCATACTATCCCTTTTCTCGATTTCAATTCAAAAATCATCCTATTTCCTTGAGAGATGACATTTTATCCATGATTTGGCCTCTATAATTATTCTGCATCAAAAAATAATGAGTATAACGCTTTTCAAATTTTGGGTCTTTCTCATGTCTTCCATACTATCCCTTTTCTCGATTTCAATACCCCTATAGAGCCACTAGTTTGGAAAACTTCGTCAAAAATCGTCCGATTTCCTTGAGGGAGGACATTTTATCCATTATTTGGCCTCTATATTGATTCTGCATCAAAAAATAATGAGTATAATGTTTTTCAAATTTTGGGTCTTTCGCATGTCTCTATATCTATCCCTTTTCTCGATTTCAATACCCATATAGAGCCTCTAGTATGGAAAACTTCGTCAAAAATCATCCGATTTCCTTGAGAGAGGACATTTTATCCATTATTTGGCCTCTATATTGATTCTGCATCAAAAAATAATGAGTATAACGCTTTTCAAACTTTAGGTCTATCGCATGTCTTCCATACTATCCCTTTTCTCGATTTCAATACCCATATAGAGCCTCTAGTTTGGAAAACTTCGTCAAAAATCATCAGATTTCCTTGAGAGATGACATTTTATCCATTATTTGGCCTCTATATTGATTCTGCATCAAAAAATAATGAGTATAACGCTTTTCAAATTTTAGGTCTATCGCATGTCTTCCATACTATTCCTTTTCTCGATTTCAATACCCATATAGAGCCTCTAGTTTGGAAAACTTCGTCAAAAATCATCAGATTTCCTTGAGAGATGACATTATATCCATGATTTGGCCTCTATATTGATTCTGCATCAAAAAATATTGAGTATAACGCTTTTCAAATATGGGTCTATCGCATGTCTTTCATACTATCCCTTTTCTCGATTTCAGTACCCCTATGTAGCATCTAATATGGAAAACTTCGTCAATAATCATCAGATTTTCTTGAGAGGGGACATTTTATCCATTATTTGGCCTCTATATTGATTCTGCATCAAAAAATAATGAGTATAACGCTTTTCAAATTTTGGGTCTTTCGCATGTCTTTCATACTATCCCTTTTCTCGATTTCAGTACCCCTATGTAGCATCTAATATGGAAAACTTCGTAAAAAATCATCAGATTTCCTTGAGAGATAACATTTTTTCCATTATTTGACCTCTATATTGATTCTGCATCAAAAAATAATGAGTATAACGCTTTTCAAATTTTGGGTCTATCGCATGTCTTCCATACTATCCCTTTTCTCGATTTCAATACCCATATAGAGCCTCTAGTTTGGAAAACTTCGTCAAAAATCATCAGATTTCCTTGAGAGATGACATTTTATCCATGATTTGGCCTCTATATTGATTCTGCATCAAAAAATATTGAGTATAACGCTTTTCAAATATGGGTCTTTCGCATGTCTTTCATACTATCCCTTTTCTCGATTTCAGTACCCCTATGTAGCATCTAATATGGAAAACTTCGTCAATAATCATCAGAATTCCTTGAGAGACAACATTTTATCCATTATTTGGCCGCTATATTGATTCTGCATCAAAAAATAATGAGTATAACGCTTTTCAAATTTTGAGTCTTTCGCATGTCTTTCATACTATCCCTTTTCTCGATTTCAGTACCCCTATGTAGCATCTAATATGGAAAACTTCGTCAATAATCATCAGATTTCCTTGAGAGATAACATTTTATCCATTATTTGGCCTCTATATTGATTCTGCATCAAAAAATAATGAGTATAACGCTTTTCAAATTTTGGGTCTTTCTCATGTCTTCCATACTATCCCTTTTCTCGATTTCAATACCCCTATAGAGCCACTAGTTTGGAAAACTTCGTCAAAAATCATCTATTTCCTTGAGGGAGGACATTTTATCCATTATTTGGCCTCTATATTGATTCTGCATCAAAAAATAATGAGTATAATGTTTGTCAAATTTTGGGTCTTCCATACTATCCCTTTTCTCGATTTCAATACCCATATAGAGCCTCTAGTATGGAAAACTTCGTCAAAAATCATCAGATTTCCTTGAGGGAGGACATTTTATCCATTATTTGGCCTCTATATTGATTCTGCATCAAAAAATAATGAGTATAATGTTTTTCAAATTTTGGGTCTTTCGCATGTCTTCCATACTATCCGTTTTCTCGATTTCAATACCCATATAGAGCCTCTAGTATGGAAAACTTCGTCAAAAACCATCAGATTTCCTTGAGAGAGGACATTTTATCCATTATTTGGCCTCTATATTGATTCTGCATCAAAAAATAATGAGTATAACGCTTTTCAAATTTTGAGTCTTTCGCATGTCTTTCATACTATCCCTTTTCTCGATTTCAGTACTCCTATGTAGCATCTAATATGGAAAACTTCGTCAATAATCATCAGATTTCCTTGAGAGATAACATTTTATCCATTATTTGGCCTCTATATTGATTCTGCATCAAAAAATAAAGAGTATAACGCTTTTCAAATTTTGGGTCTATCGCATGTCTTCCATACTATCCCTTTTCTCGCTTTCAGTACCCCTATGTAGCATCTAATATGGAAAACTTCGTCAATAATCATCAGATTTCCTTGAGAGATAACATTTTATCCATTATTTGGCCTCTATATTGATTCTGCATCAAAAAATAAAGAGTATAACGCTTTTCAAATTTTGGGTCTATCGCATGTCTTCCATACTATCCCTTTTCTCGATTTCAATACCCATATAGAGCCTCTAGTATGGAAAACTTCGTCAATAATCATCCTATTTCCTTGAGAGATGACATTTTATCCATGATTTGGCCTCTATATTTATTCTGCATCAAAAAATAATGAGTATAACGTTTTTCAAATTTTGGGTCTTTCTCATGTCTTCCATACTATCCCTTTTCTCGATTTCAATACCCCAATAGGGCCACTAGTTTGGAAAACTTCGTCAAAAATCATCCGATTTCCTTGAGGGAGGACATTTTATCCATTATTTGGCCTCTATATTGATTCTGCATCAAAAAATAATGAGTATAATGTTTGTCAAATTTTGGTTCTTTCGCATGTCTTCCATACTATCCCTTTTCTCGATTTCAATACCCATATAGAGCCTCTAGTATGGAAAACTTCGTCAAAAATCATCAGATTTCCTTGAGAGAGGACATTTTATCCATTATTTGGCCTCTATATTGATTCTGCATCAAAAAATAATGAGCATAACGCTTTTCAAATTTTGAGTCTTTCGCATGTCTTTCATACTATCCCTTTTCTCGATTTCAGTACCCCTATGTAGCATCTAATATGGAAAACTTCGTCAATAATCATCAGATTTCCTTGAGAGATAACATTTTATCCATTATTTGACCTCTATATTGATTCTGCATCAAAAAATAATGAGTATAACGCTTTTCAAATTTTGGGTCTATCGCATGTCTTCCATACTATCCCTTTTCTCGATTTCAATACCCATATAGAGCCTCTAGTTTGGAAAACTTCGTCAAAAATCATCAGATTTCCTTGAGAGATGACATTTTATCCATGATTTGGCCTCTATATTGATTCTGCATCAAAAAATAATGAGTATAACGCTTTTCAAATTTTGGGTCTTTCGCATGTCTTTCATACTATCCCTTTTCTCGATTTCAGTACCCCTATGTAGCATCTAATATGGAAAACTTCGTCAATAATCATCAGAATTCCTTGAGAGATAACATTTTATCCATTATTTGGCCGCTATATTGATTCTGCATCAAAAAATAATGAGTATAACGCTTTTCAAATTTTGGGTCTATCGCATGTCTTCCATACTATCCCTTTTCTCGATTTCAATACCCATATAGAGCCTCTAGTATGGAAAACTTCTTCAATAATCATCCTATTTCCTTGAGAGATGACATTTTATCCATGATTTGGCCTCTATATTTATTCTGCATCAAAAAATAATGAGTATAACGCTTTTCAAATTTTGGGTCTTTCTCATGTCTTCCATACTATCCCTTTTCTCGATTTCAATACCCCTATAGAGCCTCTAGTATGGAAAACTTCGTCAAAAACCATCAGATTTCCTTGAGAGAGGACATTTTATCCATTATTTGGCCTCTATATTGATTCTGCATCAAAAAATAATGAGTATAACGCTTTTCAAATTTTGAGTCTTTCGCATGTCTTTCATACTATCCCTTTTCTCGATTTCAGTACCCCTATGTAGCATCTAATATGGAAAACTTCGTCAATAATCATCAGAATTCCTTGAGAGATAACATTTTATCCATTATTTGGCCTCTATATTGATTCTGCATCAAAAAATAATGAGTATAACGCTTTTCAAATTTTGAGTCTTTCGCATGTCTTTCATACTATCCCTTTTCTCGATTTCAGTACCCCTATGTAGCATCTAATATGGAAAACTTCGTCAATAATCATCAGATTTCCTTGAGAGATAACATTTTATCCATTATTTGGCCTCTATATTGATTCTGCATCAAAAAATAAAGAGTATAACGCTTTTCAAATTTTGGGTCTATCGCATGTCTTCCACACTATCCCTTTTCTCGATTTCAATACCCATATAGAGCCTCTAGTATGGAAAACTTCGTCAAAAATCATCAGATTTCCTTGAGAGAGGACATTTTATCCATTATTTGGTCTCTATATTGATTCTGCATCAAAAAATAATGAGTATAACGCTTTTCAAATTTTGGGTCTATCGCATGTCTTCCATACTATCCCTTTTCTCGGTTTCAATACCCATATAGAGCGTCTAGTATGGAAAACTTCGTCAAAAATCATCCGATTTCCTTGAGGGAGGACATTTTATCCATTATTTGGCCGCTATATTGATTCTGCATCAAAAAATAATGAGTATAACGCTTTTCAAATTTTGGGTCTTTCGCATGTCTTTCATACTATCCCTTTTCTCGATTTCAGTACCCCTATGTAGCATCTAATATGGAAAACTTCGTCAAAAATCATCAGAATTCCTTGAGAGATAACATTTTATCCATTATTTGGCCGCTATATTGATTCTGCATCAAAAAATAATGAGTATAATGTTTTTCAAATTTTGGGTCTTTCGCATGTCTCTATATCTATCCCTTTTCTCGATTTCAATACCCATATAGAGCCTCTAGTATGGAAAACTTCGTCAAAAATCATCAGAATTCCTTGAGAGAGGACATTTTATCCATTATTTGGCCTCTATATTGATTCTGCATCAAAAAATAATGAGTATAACGCTTTTCAAATTTTAGGTCTATCGCATGTCTTCCATACTATCCCTTTTCTCGATTTCAATACCCATATAGAGCCTCTGGTATGGAAAACTTCGTCAAAAATCATCAGATTTCCTTGAGAGAGGACATTTTATCCATTATTTGGCCTCTATATTGATTCTGCATCAAAAAATAATGAGTATAACGCTTTTCAAATTTTGGGTCTTTCGCATGTCTTTCATACTATCCCTTTTCTCGATTTCAGTACCCATATAGAGCCTCTAGTTTGGATAACTTCGTCAAAAATCATCAGATTTCCATGAGAGATGACATTTTATCCATGATTTGGCCTCTATATTGATTCTGCATCAAAAAATAAGGAGTATAACGCTTTTTAAATTTTGGGTCTATCGCATGTCTTTCATACTATCCCTTTTCTCGATTTCAGTACCCCTATGTAGCATCTAATATGGAAAACTTCGTCAATAATCATCAGATTTCCTTGAGAGATAACATTTTATCCATTATTTGGCCTCTATATTGATTCTGCATCAAAAAATAATGAGTATAACGCTTTTCAAATTTTGGCTCTATCGCATGTCTTCCATACTATCCCTTTTTTCGATTTCAATACCCATATAGAGCCTCTAGTTTGGAAAACTTCGTCAAAAATCATCCTATTTCCTTGAGAGATGACATTTTATCCATGATTTGGCCTCTATATTTATTCTGCATCAAAAAATAATGAGTATAACGCTTTTCAAATTTTGGGTCTTTCTCATGTCTTCCATACTATCCCTTTTCTCGGTTTCAATACCCATATAGAGCGTCTAGTATGGAAAACTTCGTCAAAAATCATCCGATTTCCTTGAGAGATGACATTTTATCCATGATTTGGCCTCTATATTGATTCTGCATCAAAAAATAATCAGTATAACGCTTTTCAAATTTTGGGTCTATCGCATGTCTTCCATACTATCCCTTTTCTCGATTTCAATACCCATATAGAGCCTCTAGTTTGGAAAACTTCGTCAAAAATCATCAGATTTTCTTGAGAGGGGACATTTTATCCATTATTTGGCCTCTATATTGATTCTGCATCAAAAAATAATGAGTATAACGCTTTTCAAATTTTGGGTCTTTCGCATGTCTTTCATACTATCCCTTTTCTCGATTTCAATACCCATATAGAGCCTCTAGTTTGGAAAACTTCGTCAAAAATCAGCAGATTTCCTTGAGAGATGACATTTTATCCATGATTTGGCCTCTATATTGATTCTGCATCAAAAAATAATGAGTATAACGCTTTTCAAATTTTGGGTCTTTCGCATGTCTTTCATACTATCCCTTTTCTCGATTTCAATACCCATATAGAGCCTCTAGTTTGGAAAACTTCGTCAAAAATCAGCAGATTTCCTTGAGAGATGACATTTTATCCATGATTTGGCCTCTATATTGATTCTGCATCAAAAAATAATGAGTATAACGCTTTTCAAATTTTGGGTCTTTCGCATGTCTTTCATACTATCCCTTTTCTCGATTTCAATACCCATATAGAGCCTCTAGTTTGGAAAACTTCGTCAAAAATCATCCTATTTCCTTGAGAGATGACATTTTATCCATGATTTGGCCTCTATATTTATTCTGCATCAAAAAATAATGAGTATAACGCTTTTCAAATTTTTGGTCTTTCTCATGTCTTCCATACTATCCCTTTTCTCGATTTCAGTACCCCTATGTAGCATCTAATATGGAAAACTTCGTCAAAAATCATCAGATTTCCTTGAGAGATAACATTTTATCCATTATTTGACCTCTATATTGATTCTGCATCAAAAAATAATGAGTATAACGCTTTTCAAATTTTGGGTCTATCGCATGTCTTCCATACTATCCCTTTTCTCGATTTCAATACCCATATAGAGCCTCTAGTTTGGAAAACTTCGTCAAAAATCATCAGATTTCCTTGAGAGATGACATTTTATCCATGATTTGGCCTCTATATTGATTCTGCATCAAAAAATAATGAGTATAACGCTTTTCAAATTTTGGGTCTATCGCATGTCTTCCATACTATCCCTTTTCTCGATTTCAATACCCATATAGGGCCTCTAGTTTGGAAAACTTCGTCAAAAATCATCAGATTTCCTTGAGGGAGGACATTTTATCCATTATTTGGCCTCTATATTGATTCTGCATCAAAAAATAATGAGTATAACGCTTTTCAAATTTTGGGTCTTTCGCATGTCTTTCATACTATCCCTTTTCTCGATTTCAGTACCCCTATGTAGCATCTAATATGGAAAACTTCGTCAATAATCATCAGAATTCCTTGAGAGATAACATTTTATCCATTATTTGGCCTCTATATTGATTCTGCATCAAAAAATAATGAGTATAACGCTTTTCAAATTTTGAGTCTTTCGCATGTCTTTCATACTATCCCTTTTCTCGATTTCAGTACCCCTATGTAGCATCTAATATGGAAAACTTCGTCAATAATCATCAGATTTCCTTGAGAGATAACATTTTATCCATTATTTGGCCTCTATATTGATTCTGCATCAAAAAATAAAGAGTATAACGCTTTTCAAATTTTGGGTCTATCGCATGTCTTCCACACTATCCCTTTTCTCGATTTCAATACCCATATAGAGCCTCTAGTATGGAAAACTTCGTCAAAAATCATCCGATTTCCTTGAGAGAGGACATTTTATCCATTATTTGGCCTCTATATTGATTCTGCATCAAAAAATAATGAGTATAACGCTTTTCAAATTTTAGGTCTATCGCATGTCTTCCATACTATCCCTTTTCTCGATTTCAATACCCATATAGAGCCTCTGGTATGGAAAACTTCGTCAAAAATCATCAGATTTCCTTGAGAGAGGACATTTTATCCATTATTTGGCCTCTATATTGATTCTGCATCAAAAAATAATGAGTATAACGCTTTTCAAATTTTGGGTCTTTCGCATGTCTTTCATACTATCCCTTTTCTCGATTTCAGTACCCATATAGAGCCTCTAGTTTGGATAACTTCGTCAAAAATCATCAGATTTCCATGAGAGATGACATTTTATCCATGATTTGGCCTCTATATTTATTCTGCATCAAAAAATAATGAGTATAACGCTTTTCAAATTTTGGGTCTTTCGCATGTCTTTCATACTATCCCTTTTCTCGATTTCAGTACCCATATAGAGCCTCTAGTTTGGATAACTTCGTCAAAAATCATCAGATTTCCATGAGAGATGACATTTTATCCATGATTTGGCCTCTATATTGATTCTGCATCAAAAAATAAGGAGTATAACGCTTTTTAAATTTTGGGTCTATCGCATGTCTTTCATACTATCCCTTTTCTCGATTTCAGTACCCCTATGTAGCATCTAATATGGAAAACTTCGTCAATAATCATCAGATTTCCTTGAGAGATAACATTTTATCCATTATTTGGCCTCTATATTGATTCTGCATCAAAAAATAATGAGTATAACGCTTTTCAAATTTTGGCTCTATCGCATGTCTTCCATACTATCCCTTTTTTCGATTTCAATACCCATATAGAGCCTCTAGTTTGGAAAACTTCGTCAAAAATCATCCTATTTCCTTGAGAGATGACATTTTATCCATGATTTGGCCTCTATATTTATTCTGCATCAAAAAATAATGAGTATAACGCTTTTCAAATTTTGGGTCTTTCTCATGTCTTCCATACTATCCCTTTTCTCGGTTTCAATACCCATATAGAGCGTCTAGTATGGAAAACTTCGTCAAAAATCATCCGATTTCCTTGAGAGATGACATTTTATCCATGATTTGGCCTCTATATTGATTCTGCATCAAAAAATAATCAGTATAACGCTTTTCAAATTTTGGGTCTATCGCATGTCTTCCATACTATCCCTTTTCTCGATTTCAATACCCATATAGAGCCTCTAGTTTGGAAAACTTCGTCAAAAATCATCAGATTTTCTTGAGAGGGGACATTTTATCCATTATTTGGCCTCTATATTGATTCTGCATCAAAAAATAATGAGTATAACGCTTTTCAAATTTTGGGTCTTTCGCATGTCTTTCATACTATCCCTTTTCTCGATTTCAATACCCATATAGAGCCTCTAGTTTGGAAAACTTCGTCAAAAATCAGCAGATTTCCTTGAGAGATGACATTTTATCCATGATTTGGCCTCTATATTGATTCTGCATCAAAAAATAATGAGTATAACGCTTTTCAAATTTTGGGTCTTTCGCATGTCTTTCATACTATCCCTTTTCTCGATTTCAATACCCATATAGAGCCTCTAGTTTGGAAAACTTCGTCAAAAATCAGCAGATTTCCTTGAGAGATGACATTTTATCCATGATTTGGCCTCTATATTGATTCTGCATCAAAAAATAATGAGTATAACGCTTTTCAAATTTTGGGTCTTTCGCATGTCTTTCATACTATCCCTTTTCTCGATTTCAATACCCATATAGAGCCTCTAGTTTGGAAAACTTCGTCAAAAATCATCCTATTTCCTTGAGAGATGACATTTTATCCATGATTTGGCCTCTATATATATTCTGCATCAAAAAATAATGAGTATAACGCTTTTCAAATTTTTGGTCTTTCTCATGTCTTCCATACTATCCCTTTTCTCGATTTCAGTACCCCTATGTAGCATCTAATATGGAAAACTTCGTCAAAAATCATCAGATTTCCTTGAGAGATAACATTTTATCCATTATTTGACCTCTATATTGATTCTGCATCAAAAAATAATGAGTATAACGCTTTTCAAATTTTGGGTCTATCGCATGTCTTCCATACTATCCCTTTTCTCGATTTCAATACCCATATAGAGCCTCTAGTTTGGAAAACTTCGTCAAAAATCATCAGATTTTCTTGAGAGGGGACATTTTATCCATTATTTGGCCTCTATATTGATTCTGCATCAAAAAATAATGAGTATAACGCTTTTCAAATTTTGGGTCTTTCGCATGTCTTTCATACTATCCCTTTTCTCGATTTCAATACCCATATAGAGCCTCTAGTTTGGAAAACTTCGTCAAAAATCAGCAGATTTCCTTGAGAGATGACATTTTATCCATGATTTGGCCTCTATATTGATTCTGCATCAAAAAATAATGAGTATAACGCTTTTCAAATTTTGGGTCTTTCGCATGTCTTTCATACTATCCCTTTTCTCGATTTCAATACCCATATAGAGCCTCTAGTTTGGAAAACTTCGTCAAAAATCAGCAGATTTCCTTGAGAGATGACATTTTATCCATGATTTGGCCTCTATATTGATTCTGCATCAAAAAATAATAAGTATAACGCTTTTCAAATTTTGGGTCTTTCGCATGTCTTTCATACTATCCCTTTTCTCGATTTCAGTACCCCTATGTAGCATCTAATATGGAAAACTTCGTCAATAATCATCAGATTTCCTTGAGAGATAACATTTTATCCATTATTTGGCCTCTATATTGATTCTGCATCAAAAAATAATTCGTATAACGCTTTTCAAATTTTGGGTCTATCGCATGTCTTCCATACTATCCCTTTTCTCGATTTCAATACCCATATAGAGCGTCTAGTATGGAAAACTTCGTCAAAAATCATCAGATTTCCTTGAGAGATAACATTTTATCCATTATTTGGCCTCTAGATTGATCAAAAGCACGTCGGTAAGGCTACAGTCGAGCGCTCGACAGTAAGATACCCTTCTCCCAATTTTCTAAATCTGTTAGAAACACCCACACAGCGACGCGCGTAAAGAGTAAAGCGACACGACGCAACGTCGACGTCGACGTCTACTGCTTAAAGCAGCGCGCCGGCTGCTGCTCGTACATTTGTATTGAAAACGTTGACTTGAATAACTCCTGTGTTATTGATCCGATCGGATTGTAATTTAAAGGGTATGTTTATATTGCATTTAGCTTTATACATACCAAAGCAGAACTTTATAAGTTTAATACTTTTCTTAATAATCGTATATTACCGATTTGCGGGGGCGGTGAGCGTGGCACCAAACATTTGAAATAAACTTCACCTGCTTGGGAAATATTGGAACCTCCATGCCAAATTTGGAGTCTCTAGCTCTTTTAATAGCTGAGATCCGTTGTCTCAAACAAACAGACGGACAGACGGACAGCCGGACAGACGGACAGACAGACGGACATGGCTCAATCGACTCGGCTAGTGATCCTGAGCAAGAATATATATACTTTATGGGGTCTGCCACGTCTCCTTTTGCCTGTTACATACATTGCACAAAGTTAATATACCCTTTTTTGACCATTTTCAATGGTCGAAGGGTATAATGAGAAATCTCTGAAAGGGTATATAATCTTCGGAATACCGAAGGAAGCTTTGCATTGTTTCTCGTTTTTATTGGAACGGTCTGTATGTAAGGCTGTATGTAAGGTATTAATAAGGTAATCTTTCTTGTTTTTAATACCTAACCTATATTATTAAACTATACTTATTTTATCCTTTAGAATGGAAATTTGACTAGTAAAAAACTTGAAAGGGATTATACCAAAGCAGAATATTGTTTAATACCCGTAAAGATAAACAATACATATTACGAACTTCGGCATCCAACCATCTTACACGACATTAAGAAAGAAACAAGAAGTAAGCAATTTATTTAAATACTAAGATATATAAGATAAGAATTACTGAATTATCAAAGATATATCTCATCAGAAAAATAACATAGAAGTTATTCAAGTCATCGCTTTCAGTACGCTACGCTACAGAGTTGATGCCAAAGTTGCCTTTCTAACCCTTGCAGAAGGTATATTTATTTTGGCCGGATGTTTGCCACGATCTCCGATCCTCTTGATACATATATTCTAACAAAATTAACAGGAAAGTAGATCTAGTATGTCCGTTAATTATGGCATTATGGTGTATAGTAGTTATAGCCCCATGAACAATGTGTAAGAATATAAACAATTATAAGATAAAATCTGCAAGGGTATGAAACATTCGGCATTTCGCAAAAAGATTTTCTTTCTACTATAAAATTATCTTCTAAATATCTTACAGTTACTTACTCCAGTGTTCTGAGGAGTATTTCAATATTCTGTATGATCATGGTCATCACGGTATACATAAATCTTCCCAAGTTCCGCAACGACCATGGCAAAAGCTGCACCTGCTACTTTATTTGCTTAACCATTAGCTTAATGTTGATCTTGCATATGGAAATCGACAAAGAGGAAAAGCCACTTGACACATGTTATTTTATAGGTAATTTATAAAATTGATTGATGTAAGAAGTTAAGGCATTACATTATGTTTTAAATGTATTCCAGGCTACTGCGGCTATTTTTTAGTCATGGCCATGTTCCTCTGGCTGGTAGTCATTAATTTTAATTCGTGGAGAAAAACAACATCTAGATACAATTATAATTCAACCAAAATGTTCTGCAAGTATAACATGTTTGTTTGGATTGTTTCTACGATTTTGTTGGGGATCACAGGAACAATGGAGTATATAACCCGCAACGAAAGCATAGATAGTGTTTGGCGACCCGGAGTTGCCTATTACTACTGTTGGATAAACAGTAAGTAAAGCACAAAAAGGCCTATTCAAGGAAGCAACTAACGAAATGATCTAACTTTAGCTGCGTCTTGGTCGGCGATGGTCTATTACTTTGGTCCTATTTCCATCATGCTTACTATCATTATAGTGCTTTCTGTTATTACGGCAAAGCATATATATATTCAAAATAAAGAACTTAGGGGAAATTTTAATACTGTCGATAGTCAGACAAATATGACGAATCAGGCTAAGTATGTTCCGTGAAAATTATGTTGTATACTACTTGTATATCTACAGAGTAAAATTACTTTAAATAATATGTTTGGGTGCTTTCAGTTTTGCCTTGTTTTTTCGATTGTTTGCGATCTCTGGAGTTATATGGACTGTAGAATTGATAGAATACTTGTTAAATTCAGATGAGAAAAATAAGAATGATAAGAAAGAAGCCGGATTATTCAGGAAGTTATTCCCAAAAGGTGAGAACGATGAGACTGTTGTGGATTTAATTACATGCTGTTCGGGTATACTATTCTTCTTTGTGACAATCTGGAAGGGTGACGTTCTTGAGTTAATTAGTAAAAGGTGAGTCCCGACTAAGCCCCGAGTCCCATAATCAAATAATCAAATAATTTGTATCTCCTTTAAGAATGAAAAGTGACTCTAAGAAGGCACATTCTTCGACATCACAAACTGAAGTGACAGCGATTACAAAATCTATGGACTCTTAAAATAGTAAACTGATTAAAGTTGTAATATAATTTATTTTAATTAAAATATCCCAAAAATGTTTAATAAGAATTGGATATATTTTTTTAATCCGAAACTCGGACATCGCAACCGAAAAGTATATGCAAATAATACCAGAAAAGCATAAAACCCATAGTGGCCGTGATAATGTCCACATCCTAGATCAAATTACTCAAGGCCGAAGATTTTAGAGATACCGCTCTTATGTCTTCCCTTTTCGATTTGAATCAGTTCATTCAAAATCTAGCCTCATCCAAATTCACATCACAAAATTGTATTTTTCTCCTTGTTAGATATGTATAAGGTAATCTGTATGTAAACCCTACAATAGGCTCTTGGAGATGTAGTTCTTATATATCCTATGACAGTTTCTGACAAAGGCATGACGACATGACGAAGGTTTTATACCCTATAAGCTTTTCTCCTTAGTGTTTTACCAAATGTATCTTTTATAATTATATATAGTAGTTTATATTTTTTTATATTAAAAAGGCCCAGTTTTTGGCCAATGATTACTTTTTCAACTATAAGTTATAGAGGTTCGATTTGAATGAAGTTTTGACTAACCAATATCCTATTTACTACGATTTCGATATCTTGAAAGATAAACAAGTGGATATGGCTACAGTCGAGCGCTCGACAGTAAGATACCCTTCTCCCAATTTTTAAAATCCGTTACAAACGTGCAACCACACTCTTAATTTCAAACAGAAATTTTGCACAAATACTTCTTCTACATATAGCTTTCTCGCTCACACTCACACAGCGACGCACGTTAAGAGTGACGTCGACGTCGGCGTCAACTACTGAAAGCAGCGCGCAGGCTGCTGCTCGTACATTTGTACTGAAAACGTTGGCTTGAATAACTTCCGTGTTATTGATCCGATCAAATTGTAATTTGGAGAATATGTTCGTATGGCGTATAGCTTTATACATACCAAAGCAGAACTTTATAAGTTTAATAGTTTGCTTAATAATCACAAATTACCGATTTGCGGGGGCGGTGGGCGTGGCATTAAACATTTAACATAAACTTCATCTGCTTGCTAAATTTAGGAACCTCCATACCAAATTTGGTGTCTCTAGCTTTTTTAATAGCTGAGATCCGTTGTCTCAAACAGACAGACGGACAGACGGACAGACGGACAGACAGACGGACATGGCTCAATCGACTCGGCTAGTGATCCTGAGTAAGAATATATATACTTTATGGGGTCTGCCACGCCTCCTTATGCCTGTTACATACATTGCACAAAGTTAGTATACCCTTTTTTGACCATTTTCAATGGTCGAAGGGTATAAAAAAATCGGCAGAATAACTTTGGAAGTTGTACGACTTTTTGCTCCAATCCAGATGTTCTAGTTGCAAACGCTTTCAAATTGAAACTTAATAAAATATTAATTTCTATGCAAAAACGACGTTGTTTGGATTAGAGATATGGTCTCGGAATATTGATTTATTTTTGCTTAAGTTATTTTAAAAACTTATTAGGTTTGTAATGTTTTTATACCCTTCGACCATTGAAAATGGTCAAAAAAGGGTATACTAACTTTGTGCAATGTATGTAACAGGCATAAGGAGGCGTGGCAGACCCCATAAAGTATATATATTCTTGCTCAGGATCACTAGCCGAGTCGATTGAGACATGTCCGTCTGTCTGTCCGTCTGTATGAGGGAACAGATCTCAGCTATTAAAAAAGCTAGAGACACCAAATTTGGTATGGAGGTTCCTAAATTTAGCAAGCAGATGAAGTTTATGTTAAATGTTTGATGCCACGCCCACCGCCCCCGCAAATCGGTAATTTGTGATTATTAAGCAAACTATTAAACTTATAAAGTTCTGCTTTGGTATGTATAAAGCTATATGCCATACGAACACATTCTCCAAATACAATTCGATCGGACCAATAACACAGAAGTTATTCAAGTCAACGTTTTCAGTACAAATGCACGAGCAGCAGCCTGCGCGCTGCTTTCAGTAGTTGACGCCGACGTCGTCGTCACTCTTAACGTGCGTCGCTGTGTGAGTGTGAGCGAGAAAGCTATATGTAGTAGAAATATTTGTGCAAAATTTCTGTTTGAAATAATGAGTGTGGTTACACGTTTGTAACGGATTTTAAAAATTGGGAGAAGGGTATCCTACTGTCGGGCGTTCGACTGTAGCCATATCCACTTGTTTTTTTATGTAACGACACAATATAGGGGCCCCATGAAATATTGCACATCTGGCCTTGGAGACCACTTGTACTGCCCTGATAATAATCTACGCACCGAATTTCAACTCGATTGAATAAATAAATAAAAATACTTTGTTTGTGTGACTCACCATCACTAGAGCTTGAGTTATTATAGAGTATACATGTATTTGGGCCACATGTTTTCAATGTACCTTAGTGCATATATGTACATATATTCTGACTCAGCATCAATAGGGGGAGTTGATCAAGCTTTGTCCGTCTGACTGTCCATCTGCCACTCTGTCCATCCTAGTTTCTAAATACTAATAAAAAGGGTATAAACGGTTTAAAACTAAATACAAAAGTAGCGAGAGTATAAAGCCTTCGTCATGCCGAAGGTAGCTTTTATTTCTGTTTACTATTACTCCTATGTAGCTCTTAAATTTTCTCAAATTGTACTGAAACTTCCAAGCATTCGGATCGGACTAAATATGGACTATATTTGAAAAAGAATTATTTGTTTCAACGACTGTAGATTATGTTGCAGTATGAATAGAGTAACTAGTGTTTTTATAGTTTTAGTAGCTGCAAGTGCTGCGGATATATCAGATTGTGACTTTTACGATACCGCGAATATAACCGGCATAACGCTCAACAATGAATCATATGTATATAAAAATGTTACAATTCCGAAAAATAAAACTAAGGATTACAATTACACAATGGCTCTATTTACTGGTAAAACACCGACATCCAATCACCGCAGAGGCTGTCTCTGTCAGGTCGCAAAATGTGTACTTCTGTGTTATGAACCAAATCGGAATTTACCTAATGCCTACGTGAATATCATCATTGATGACAAAGAAATATATGTTAATGCTCTTAAGGAATATGTGGTTCAGTCAAAAGCCCCACAATCCTGTGACAACTTTTTTGTTGCAGCCCAAAATACAAATTTTGTGATCAATAGTATTTAGTACTTAAAAACTCGAAAAAGCTACAGTCACGCCACAAAAAAGATATTACTTATATGTATAATGAAAAAACAGGCACTAAAAATAATGCATGCTGTATATATTAAGATGTGTGCAAGAGCAGGAGGCTAAGACTTTAATACATTGCTTAATAATATCATAATGTTACGCACATTTCGAAAACTTAATAGATCATGCATTTTTTAAAGATCATAGTAAAGTAACCGCCCATGTAATTTACAATTATTCCAAAGTGTTCTGAAGTCTTCACACTCTGTTACGGTATTCTCATGTGTAAATATGTAGATAAATTGCTAAATTGCTGTCCGATCGGATATATATTACATAAGTTAACTTTTTCAGTACATCCATTACTCATTCCTATCAAGTCGTATATGATATAAGGAATGTATGGAGATTTTTATAAAAAACTATCCTGATAGCTACGAATATCAGTTGCTACAAGCACATTAGATATTGGACCATTTTTTTTTAAACCCAACCTACGTTTATCCTCCCCAGAAAGTGATAAATAAATAAAAACATTATTTTTCATAATAATAATAAATGTGGGTACAATTTTGCAACATTATCTTACTTTATGGTGCGCTCGACTGTAACCTTTTTGAATAGTTTTTATTTATTAATTTAAAACATTATTATTATTATCCTTTAGAATGGAAATTTGTTTAGTAAAAAACTTGAAAGGGATTATACCAAAGCGGAATATTGTTTGGTACCAGTAAGGATAAACGATACACATTACGAACTTTGGCATTCAACCATCTTACAAGACGTAAAGAAACAAACAGGAAGTAAGTAATTAATTGGAATAATAAGTTCTTGTTTGACTACCAAGTACTAAACTCTCTTTGGTATGTTTATTTTATTATATTAAATATATTTCAAGTTAAAAATGTTTTGAGCTATTTGGCCCATGAAAATGACGAGTCTTCTGTCTAAATTACAATTATAATGCGTTCTAGACCAAAAATTCGCATCCCACTGGAACCAAAGGGAACCATTTAAATATTAATTCAAAGTAGTTTATAATTATAGTTAAATTTATTTTAAATTTATATTACATTTACAGTTACGCTAGCAAATGTTCTGAGGAGCATGTCAATATTCTGCATTATCATGGTCATCTCGGTATACGTATATCATCCCAAGTTCCGCAACGACTATTTCAAGAGCTGCGTATGCTACTTCATTTGCTTTACCATCAGCTTTATATTGGTCGTATATAAGAAAATTGGCGAAAAGTCAATTATGATGTGTTATTTTATAGGTAATTGATATAATCTACTTTTGTAAGTTGATTATTTTTAAAATGAATGCATTTTGTTCAGGCTACTGCAGCTATTATGTTGTCATGGCCATGTTCCTCTGGTTGGTTGTCATAAACTATCATCTATGGAGAAGAATCACAAGACTGGAGAAAAGTTCAAGGGGAATGTTCCGCAAGTATAACATCTTCGTTTGGAGTGTTACTGCGATCTTGTTTGGGATCACAGGAACAATGGAATTTTTAACCCATAATGAGAGCATAGAAAGTCTGTGGCGACCCGGAGCTGAAATTAATTGTTGGATGAACAGTGAGTAGAATGCTTTGGCTTATCTCAAGAAACAACTAATGAGATCTTCCGACCTTAGTAGAGTCCTGGTCGGCGATGGTCTATTACTTTGGTCCTATTTCAATCATGCTTATCATCATTATAGTGCTTTCTGTTTCAACGGCAAAGCATATACATGTTAAAAACAAAGAAAATTTGAGTATTTTGAAGACTTTGGAAAGTCATACAAATGTGACAAATCTGGCTAAGTATGTTTCGTACGAGTCATGTTGTATTCATATCGACAAAGTAAAACTACTTTAAAGAATATTTATGATTATTTTCAGTTTTAACATGTTTTTTCGATTGTTTGCGACCACTGGGGTTGTATGGACTGTTGAATTAATTAATTACATATTATATTCAAAGACAACAAATAATGATAAAGTATCCGGATTATTGCAGAAGATATTTCCAAACGATAAGGACGACACGACTGTCCTGCATTTAATTGGTTGCAGTCCGGGTATATTATTGTTCTTTGTGACAGTCTGGAAGGAGGACGTGATTGAGTTAATTTATAAAAGGTGAGTCCCGACATACTCAGTTAATGTAACCAATACGCATAATCAAATAATATTTATCTTTTTAAGAATGCAAAAAATGGAGCTAAGAACAGAAACTCTCGAGTGATTTCTTCGACGCCAAATTATATAGTTACCCTAGGTACAAGATGTATAGATACTTAATGTAATAAACTCATATTAATTCTTATACAGAGCGCTATCTTGTTACTACATAAGCCTTTGCATTTTAAAAAAAGTTTTAGTCTGGACTTTGGTGTGCACATTCCCTTTTCGTCTAAGAACTAAGTACATTATTATTTTCGCTTTGTTCAAAAATACATAATACTCCGATCAAATTAGATGATAATAAATAATAAAGTATAAGTATCATTTTTCCATTGATAAGAGCCCAGTTGTAACGACATGGTAAGATAAATATTCTGCATCACAGTTACCACAAAAAATATGTATTTTCTTACTTAGGATCACTGGCGTCGCCCATCTCCAACATTTTTAGCCTGTCTGTCCGCTAAAAATGTTGGAGATGTTGGATATGGCCTTTTTATGCTGTTTCAAATTATTAAAATATACTTTATAAGGTCACAATTGTTTCATTCCTGCTAGGCCGAATTATACAAAAGATTATGAAGCTTTTAAATCTAAGGGCAAAAGCACAGAGAACCAAAGACCCGCATTGTAAGAGATGTTGAACCCAATCGCAGTCACAACAATTCTTGATTAATGAAAAGGCTCTTGGAATATATATATATATATAATATAATATATATATATAAAAATAGTAGCTAAATTAAGAATACTGTGGGTACATAATGTGATATGCATTCATGATTCCTTTGTTTTTTTCATTATGGTATTGCATTGGCTCAGTTTGTTAATAAATTCCAAGCCATTCGGATGCATTCATCAATTATTGTAGATAGTAATTCAAAATGAATATAGTTCTTAGGGTTTTAATAGTACTCAGAATTTTAGGAGGTGTAATAGCTGAACAAATATCTGGCTGTGACTTTTACAATACCGTGAATCTATCCGGTATAGAACTCATCAATGAATCGTATGTATATAAAAATGTCGCGATTCCGAGAAATAGAACTGGAGAATACAATTACACGGCTGCGCTATTTAGCGGAAAGAAACCGGTTCCCAATCATCTCCGAGGCTGTCTTTGTGAGTTCGCAAAATGTGTCCTTTTTTGTTGTGAACCAAATCGGAATTTACCTAACGCCTACGTGACTATTTCCTTTGATGACAACGATAAAACTGTAAATGTTTTGGAGGATTATGTGGTTCAATCAAAATTTCCACAATCTTGTGATACCTTCTATGTGGATAAAAAAGAAATTTTCGCCATACAAAAGGTTTGATAAATATAATACTGCCCTTACTAATTCTTTCATAGGGTTATTCTGTATAACGAGAATAATTCTAATTCTGAATATCTATTCGATTATTTTTTTGGCCTCTGTACAAAACAAACCAATTAACTTATTATTATTTTTGTTTTTCTTTGGTCAGAATGTTTTGTTAGAAACGCTGTATCAAATAAGTCGCTTCAGTAATATCTTCAGGAACTAGCTGAAGGTGTCGATCAGAAAATAGAGAGGTGCTTGATTCAGAACTGGTTGAAACAGTTGATGTTAAAACAGCAGATCAGATCTGGATCCTGGATCCGATATAAGTATCAATTGCTGTTATATAGGAACCCATTTTATTTAATCATTTATAATATATAACTTCTATTTTAATCCAGTTCAAAAATGATGAATTGTATAACAATAAATAATAATAATACTTACAATGTTAATATTATAAGTTTCAATAATTATGTAATATTATAGATTATTAATGGCCTTAAGTAAGTTTTTAAATCCTGATTTTTAAATGAACCGTTACCTTTTATTCCATTTCAAAAGATTTTACCATTTTCATTTTCCTTATCCTTTAGAATGGAAATTTGACTAGTTATACAAAAAACAAGGAATACAGCAAGGAGGATTATTGTTTGGTACCAGTAAAGATAAACGATACATATTACGAACTTTGGCATCCAACTATCAAGACCGATGTTTATACACAAACAAAAAGTAAGAAACTGTTAGAAACAATATAAGGATACTTAAAAATGGTACAAGTTATTTTACCTTCAAAAAGGGGTAAGCTTAACTATGTGCAAAGGTATGTCAGGAACAGAAGGAGGCGTAGCAGACCCCACAAAGTGTAAACATATATTATGTGAATAAGGAGCTGACTAGATTTAGTCATGTTCGTCGGTATGTCTATGCCTCTATTTCTAATATTGTTTGAAGATATTGAAGATATGTGCGACCCAAAGGAATACCACGTAAATAATGTTCAAAACAGTTTTTTTTTTTTTTTTTTTTTTTAACTCGGTTATAGCAGATATAGTTTCCAATTGCCTCTCATTTATAAAAAATGTACAGTTACATTTTCCAGTGTTCTGAGGAGTGTGTCAATATTCTGTATGATCATGGTCATCTCTGTGTACATATATCTTCCCAAGTTCCGCACGGACTATAACAACTGCTGTCTTTGCTACTTCATTTGCCTGACCATTAGTTACACTTTGCTCTGGACTGAGTCGATTGTGCGCAACATATCTTCTTCAATAATCTGTTATTTAATGGGTATGTGCAATAGTAACAATATAATAATAATATATAATATATTTATTTTTTATTGAATATTGCTTAAGTAAATACAAATAAAATATATTCTGTTTCAGGTTACTTTGGCTATTACACAGTTATGGCCACTTTCCTATGGTTAGTCGTCATTAACTTCAATTTGTGGAGAAATATCTCAAGGCTTCAGATCAGTTCGAGCGAAAAATTCGGCATGCATAATATTTTCGTTTGGGGTGTGGCTGCGGTGTTATTTGCGATCACTGGGACAGTCGAGTTTGTAACCCGTAACCAAAGTGTGGACAGTTCGTGGAGACCCGGAGTTGGTCTCTTCTACTGTTGGATAAACAGTAAGTGAAATGAAGAGATTAGCGAGCAACTCATCTTCATTTCGATCTTACTTTAGCTACGACTTGGTCGGCGATGATCTATTACTATGGGCCTATTTCTATCATGCTTACCATCATTATCGTACTATCTGGTAAAACGGCAAAACATATATACGTTGAAAACAAGAAAATGAGAAGTGTTTGGAAGACACCCGAGAGTCAGTCAAATGCAACGAATCATACTAAGTATGTTTACTAATGATATGGTATTTAAAAATTCTAGTTTTCATTTCTTTTTATAGTTTTGGCATGTTTTTCCGATTGTTTACGATTGCAGGCGTTGTTTGGACTATTGATATAATCGCATACATATTTGATATAAGTTCAACAGAAAATGAAGATTATATCGATCTTATTCCTTCATCCCAGGGTATATTGTTGTTTTTCGTTACAATCTGGAAGAAGGACGTGCTAAAGTTGGTTTATGAAAGGTGAGGCTAAGCATAGTGTGATTTTATAACCTCCCAAGTCCAGAATCAACTAACTTCTATATTTTCTTTAGAATGGAGAACGGATTTAAGAATCGTGAGTCAAGAGTAATTTCTTCGCATTTAGGAACTGCAATGGAACTGCATTGAGCGCAACCGATGCCGAATAATTAATACCTATGTATAATATTACCTATAAAGTTGATGTAGAACACAAAAAGACTGAAAAATACATACTGATACTAACAGTTCATAAAAATCCTTAAAGTGTTTTGTATGGAATTTGGCACGGTTTTTTCATGTGCCCGGGTAGCTCAGTCGGTAGAGCATTGGACTTTTAATCCAAGGGTCCAGGGTTCAAGTCCCTGCTCGGGCGATCACTTTTTTTTTAAATATAATGCAATACCATATTTTGTTTCTAATATTTTATAACGCTGTTTTTTTTTTTAATATTTATCTATATAAAAAGAAACAAAAAGAAAATTAAGGAATGAATTTAAAATTCAGCTCAACGTTATGCTTATCTGCACTGCTTTGTTTCCATAACACGCTCTGCTTTGTCTACTGAAAATGATATAGTTTTCTGCGCAAGCAGTTTAGCAGCTTCTTACAATAGCAAGCAGTTGTCGTTTAAGCCAGATTAAATAATGTTTAATTTTCCATCAACAGTTTTTTTTAATTTTCTTTTTTGGCAATGAAGCAAACTGGACTAATAATGAATTTAAAAACATCCCAACAATTTGAAGCACCTCTACAAGCAGTATTTAAATCAATAGTACAATCTGCTTTGTTCAAGCAGTGCACATATGGTGGATATCAAGCAGTGCACACATGGTGGCTATCAAGCAGTTCGAATTCAACTCAAGCAGTTTCTCGCCGAAATTGATAAGGCAGATCAAACAATGCCGATATAGCAGGGCTTACGTAGTATATAGTGAACATGTCGAAACATGTTTGTCGACTGGAAGGTTGGCAGCTTCTGTAATCACGCTTCTGTGAGGTCTGATTGTGGGATGGCCTGAGGCTGGGGATCACTGTGTAGTGGACCAGCCATGTTGACGGAACGTCCGCACTAAGCTTGCCATCAATATGGGTGCCGAGGAGGAGTCCTCGGCATTCAGGTTGGCTAAGGAGGGATGAACCGGGCCAGGGGTGAAAACCAGCAGCCAAGAGTTCCCGTGGTAGGCAGTAGTGGGATAGCGTACCGGAGTGGACTGCCATTATCAGCCTTGCCAATTGTTGGACCACAATCTTTTTGCAACACAAAATATTTTTATTTTAATATTTTTAATTTCGTTTATATATTCTCTATGTATTTTTTTGTCTATTTGTTCAAAATCGGCAGTGTGCCGCCCTGAAATTACTTATATATTTAAACAAATATTTCTATTTTTAACGTTACGTTACGTATTCCGAACAAAGTGAGCTTTGTATAGGTTTACGTTAGAAGCTTCTAAAAGAATCACATTTACCAAAGAGCTTTTGTTGCCATTCACATAGTAAAGGCATTTTGGCAAACGAATTGCACATGCCCGGGTAGCTCAGTCGGTAGAGCATTGGACTTTTAATCCAAGGGTCCAGGGTTCAAGTCCCTGCTCGGGCGATCACTTTTTTTTTTTTTAGTTGAAGCACGAAATATATATTTCAAGCATGCAACTGATAAAATATATTTCCAATCGTTATGGTTGAAATTCCGTAAATGTTCTCATTTTAAACAGTCTTACGGTAAATATAAACTCCGAAAAGAAATCGTACAGCAGCCTAACGTCTAATTGAACCCTCATGAAATTAGCACCTTTTATTTGCTTTTCCATTTACGCTCACGTCGTGGATATACCCAAATTGTGTGAAACATACTCGTACTGTGCTATCTGTATCTGGGCAAGCACGACGCTATCTGTATCTGTTTCTGTTTCTTTATATGTGTATTTGTTGTATCCGTCTGTAGTATGTACTATATACATAGCTAGATATCTGACGGGGTATATGTATCTTCGACATACATATAGCCGGGGCCAGGCATGTGAGCAAGGTTTTGTTCATGGATACGCCTAAGAATTTTGACACACTTTGTTGTTACCCATCCCCTTAGACCCCTTAGACCCCTTAGACCCCGCAGAGCCACGTTCAAGTTGAACGAATACACACGAATTGGGTTTGGGTTCTATGTAGATAGCAGGAGATTGGGAATGCGCTTGGCCCGACGACTCGGGATGCTGCGGCCTGCTCTCTTAGCCATTGCCTGCCAACTGAACTAGAAAACGAATGCGTTTAATTAGCATTAATTACGACAAATCATCACATCGTCTCTGCGAGCGGGGCTAAGAAACGAACGAACTAGTTATTGTACAATCTGTCCGTGTTAATCGACTAAACAAATGCAAATATTTATTTGATAAAAATTTTCGAAACTGTTCCATGACGTTTACCGACAAACAGAAAATAGAAAAAAAAGAGAAATCGCCATTTATGAAAACCGACCATATGCACTGCAAAGGGGAAAAATTGCAGAAGATTTTCAGGTAGAATTAAGACTAAAAACTTCAGTATACCATATGTATCTTTCTAGGTCATAAATTAAAAAATTACTAAACAAAAGATCAAACTGTTCTATTCTACCTAGAGTTGTCCTGTTTCTCAAGGTTATGTGCTGGAACGAAATGTTACTTCTCTGATACATACATAACCTAGAGAGACAATATTTGAAATATAATATAATATAAGATGCAGCTGGTTTATATGTTATGAAGAGTGTGTTTCTTCTTAAATTTAATATTTATATGATTATTATGAAAATAATATAATTTATTATAATATAATATTGTAAGCCCAAAAACTAAGGCAAAGAAAATATTAAGTATTCCCACGATATCTTATAAATAAATGTTTAAAAGAGTCTGTTTATGTATGTTCCAATTTTAAGTTAATATTTATATATATATATATATATATATATATATATATATATATATATATATATATATTTTATATAACATATAGATATATCCTTTATGAGAATGGCGATTTATTAGCAAGGTATACTCTGTATTCCTTTGGGACATCAAGTAATTATCAATGAAACAAATTTGAACTTAATGAGCGCATTAGTGCCTCGAGTTGGGAGGGGGGAGGCCTCTCGACACCTACTCCTGCAACTGCACGGCGGGGATTGTGGGGAGGGTGCGGGGACTATGCGTTTGTGGAAGGCGGCAGCCTGATTAATGAGGCTTTAAATATCCCACTTTGATTTCATTTTGAAAGACGAAGCGGACGGAGCGTGCAACAAAGAAGTTTCATTGACTCCAGTTGCTCGCTCGGTCCTTGGTGCGTGGAGCTTGTGCAGCGCGAAGGACACAGGGATACGCGCCTCGTACTCGTAAATACGCACGCATACATATACATACATACATATGTATGTGTATGTTACATACAAATATACACGGCTCGAGCTGAGCGAGCGAACGTCGGAATGTATTGGGCAACTCAATTTTGGAAACAAAGTCCACAAGATCCACAAAGCGAATCGTGCCAAGCTGCTCGAGGAACTCTCCCAGGCATGCAGTACACATACTACACACATGTATACTACTTGCACACACACATACTTAGGGATATACACATACATAACATGCGGACTGAAAGAGGCAAGTCCTGGAAAATGAATGAATTTCAGTGCACTGCAAGAGTGCAAGAGAAACAAATTAATAAAAACAACTGTATATATATTATTATATATTGTTATTATTATAAACTTATTTTTTAAGCATTCAAAATAATGTTTCTTATTATTTAAAATTAATTTCCATAATTGTAACTTTCATACACGCGCGCCTCACTTAATTCTTTCTCTGAGTGTAATCTCACTCTCTCTCTCTCGCGTTCTCTTGCTCACACTCGCGCCGTGAGTTCGCTCTCCGCCGTTAGGTGCGAGGTGGTTGCGCTGCGCACACATAGAAACACGCGCACACACACGCACACACACAGGCACAGCAACATGGCTGTTATCAACTCAAGCAAAAAGCACCGTTTGCCTGCGCGACTGTTGTTGTTGTTGCTGCTGCCGCTGCTGCTGCTGACGAGCCCAGCGGGAATTTAATGCCAGAAAGATACCTCCGATTTTCAGTACATTCAGCACAAGGTATCGTTGTCAGAATCTTCCTTGTAAATAAATAAATATATAATTATTAGCTTGGAATACTTAATAATACTTAATAAATAGCTTACCATATTATGCAGATTATAAAGCAAAATAAAAAATATATTAATAATATATTAGCTTCAAATAATTCTCAATACTTTATATATAGTTTACTTTAGCTTGCAGTTTTACAAAAGATTTAGTGAAAATTTATAATATTTTACATGAATAACATATAAGTACATTTGTATGTGAACAGTGTGCAACAAACGTTAAAATACGATTAGAAATTCATTTAAAAAACTGCATGTATATTTTACCCATTTTTATAAAAACCTCTCATAGATCATAAATCATTTGACGCATACTACATATGAGATAAAATAAGAAATTAATTGTAGATTTACTTACATTCTTCATGCGGTTCAATATGATACCTATTTTCATAGAAAAAACCTACAGAAATATAAGAACCTATGAAAAACATATATAATAAAGACAAAAAAATAGCTTAATTCTGTTTTTTAATTGATGCAGTTAAATTTTGTACCTATTTGTATAATTATAAGTAAACTCTCATTGCAAATATACTTTCTTAATGCATAAAGAAGAATTGCTAGTTCTACTAAGCTAGAAATATTTTGAATTTTCACTATCCCGTATAACTTATATGATTAAAAATATAAGAAAGTAAATAAATATATATAAATACGATAAATTTAAGTTAAAATACGTAAAAAACGTAAAATTTATAATTTTGTTATAAAGTAAACTCTAAAATGTACTCTACTTCATACACAGCTGTCCAGTGTAGGGTTGTCCAGCTGGGTAGCTGCGAGTCGGAGGGTCGCATTCGCACACGGTTTTAGCTGCGGCCATGCCGGGCCAACTGACTTTAGTTTGAAATTTGACGCCGAGCTCAGCAGTTCGCCGAAAACGAGAGCGCCGCGGCCATTGCCAGCGACAGTGACAGCGACAGCGACAGCGACGGAACGACAAGCGACATCGGCAACGTCGCTGTCCACTGTTATCCTGCAGCCAGTGTCTGCTCTGCCCTCTGCTCTGTCCCGACTGGAGGCAGCAGGGCAGCGCGTAGAGGCTGCAGGAGTAAATCGCAAAAAACTGAAGAGTATCGCAAACGAGTGTAGATCTCCGAGCATCGTCAGCGGGAAGCGGCATCAGCTGGCATTGTATTCGCCCTCTTCCCGTCCCCCCTTCTAGTCTTGTACTGAACTGGGTGAGCCGCAGGTGAGTTAGTTCTTTGGAACGCACTTTATTAAATTGCTCGACGGCAACTGAGCTGAAAAAGCAGCCTGATTTTCGTTTTGGCCGCAATTCAAGTGTGGCCAAGTCGCTTCTACGCATGTGCCAGAATAGGGACCCCTCCTCCATAGTATTCCAACTACGTCTGTCCTCGTTTTGACTCGTCGTGTGTGTGTGTGTGTGTGTGTACGTTGGTTGTGCGCGCCCGGAAATGTGCAAAGCAGCCAACGCCAGCGCCTTTCATCCACTTTTCATTTGCGCAGAAAAAGGCAAAACTTTTCACGCGCCAACCCAACCACCCCAGGCAGGACAACAACAACAACAACAGCAGAAGCAGCAGCAGCAGCTCGAGCGACAACTGCCACTTGAGCAGCAGCAGCAGCAGCAACCACCACACCCCTCCCCCTTCTAACGTCAACTCCCCTTTGGTTCGTGCTATAAAACACTTGTCCCGCCATTTAATGCATGGGTTAAGTAGTATACCGAAATATTAGTGGCGACAGCTGCCAACCCCCTCTCCGCCCCTCTTCGTCCCTCCCCCGCCTGATCCAACCACCCCATCCCATCCCAGCTCAGCTCCAGCAGCAAGTGATGCTAAGCTGCTGCAGAGATGACGACGCTGACCCAACCCGAAATTGCAACCCTGGCGAAGGCGACGGCAACGGCTGCATTTAATGTGTAAATGTCTGTGTGTGTGTGTGTGTGTGTAAGGTGCATTCGTGTGCGTGCACAATATGGCGCGACGCCTAAAACCCAAATTCAACTAAGGTCAAAGCGGGCCGGGGCAAAGCGGAACTCTGAGAAAAGGAATCGCATTTAATGCTGCAGCTGCCAGTGTGTCCCTGCCTAATTTTCAGTGTGTGTGTTCCAGTGTGCACCTACTGCAATTACAGTGTGCATCAGCCTAATGTGTGGAAAATGAGCACAAGTTTTTAATAATAACAACTAAGTGGGGAATTTAAGAACCCAATTTTGTTGACCAGTTAAAAAAAAAATAAAATAATAAATAAATAAATAATAATAATAATAATAAGTCAAACTGTTTAAAACTCATCTCTCTCTTTTGCATAGTCATCAAAATTAGCTCGATTTGGCAAGAAAAGTTTTTTTTTTCTAAGATTTTTGATCACTTCATTTAACTGATCTACCCACTGTGCATAGGGCATAGTATCTTCGGGTTTATGGCTATTTTATGCATTGTATTATTGAAATCTTTTAGAGACATCGCATTTTATGACAAATTTGGACTTGAGTTTAAGCCGGGCAGAGAAGAGAGCAGCGAATTGACCTGAATTCGGCATCAGCTTTTGAATAACTACAATAACTACGTTTATGCGTGGCTTAGTTCATGCAATCATTTCATGAATTGGGAAAAAAGTGTGTGCATAAGCATCAAATTTATCTATTTGAATATATATAATAGATAGTTATGGAACTATGTTTATACGTAGCTTAGTTCATGCAATCGCTTCGTGAATTGGAGAAAATCATCTAATTTAAACTTCCAAATTAATTCTCCATAATGTATTTAATTCGTATTTATCGCTTAAGTATTCAAGAAGTCTTGAAGCACACTGCATAAACATTATATATAAGGTTTATGCTACAACTGTGTTCGTTATCTTCGTTTTCTAGTTGATCAAATATTAACAGAGCCCACAGGGTGCATGCGATTCCTATGTATGAGGCCGGAATTCTTTGGGTTTATTAAAAATGTCAACGAAAACATTCGCTTGCAACATGTTCCCCAGGCTTATGAGTGTGCCACATGCAAAGATTGGAGAGTGACTCATGCAGAAGGTGTAGAAAGTTTCCATATACTCTCCCCTATACTATGTATATGGTATTTAAACTATGATAGACGACAGGAAACAAGTAGAGATTAGACAACTAAGTGAGCTCTCTAATGACATATCCAGGTGAACTACTTTTTCGGGATCTCTTTAACTGCTTTCAGAACTCTTGAAGACGAATAATTAAATATGCCATTATTCATATATCATAAATTTATAATTTATCTATGAATCCAATTAAGTTCTTTCAAAATCAACACAGTTGCAATGTGGAATGGGTTAGGGTTAGTTCGGGTCGAGGAACCCCCGTTTCGTAGTATTCCTGCCAGACTGCAGTGGCATATTTATTGGAATTTCATGCAAATTTCCAAAGTTGTTTACGCAACTGCAGCTGCTCCGAGAGCAGGCTAAAGATATATATGTATGAGTATATCTATGTAAAGAGAGATAGGAAGAGAGAGAGAGAGAAGGAGAGAGAACGTTCATTTTCATTAAGACTGCAAAACGCGAAGAACTAAACACATGATAATAATATCAAAATATCTGAAGAAGAAGCCGCGTGTTTTGTAAACAACAAACAGGAAAATACGCTGGACGCAAGACAGGACCGGTATATGGAACTACACACACACACACACACACACTCGCGGCTAAAAAAGATACAGGTACGGAATAAATAGTGCAGATACAGATACAGATACAAAATGCCGCAACTTGCAGGTTGAAAGCAAAACGAAACTGTTCCAAAAATTCTTTTCCATCTTCTTTCGTTCTTTTCCTCTCTTTGGCTTCTTCTTTCTACCTGTGTGTTTTTTTTTTCGGCGAAATATTTGGCGGACTGCGGGCGAAATCGAAATTAAAGCAGTAAACAAGAAGAAGAAGAGGGAGGAGAAGCGGAAGAATGGCAACAACCTTGGCCTTAAGTTCTCCAATCGTATCGGCGAGATGCAAAGCAACACACACACACGCGCACACACACACACAGAGTCGATTGTGCTAGGCACAGTGGGGCGAAGCTACTGCAAATGTGCATTAGTTATCAGCTTGGCAGACAGCCGGCAGTCAAGAGTCGACAGTCACCCTCCCCTCCCCTCCCTTATACCTTTCCCTTTCCAGCACCCTTCTCCCCTCTCTCTCTCTCTCACCCCGGGGCCAACTCGTTTGTGATTTATGTGCGAAGTTGTCTTCTCTGTCTCGCACAATTCGCCAGTCATTGCCCCGTTTTAGTTGTTGCTCTTCCCCTTCTCCTCCTTCTTCTTCTTCTTCTCTTTGTTGTTGTTGTAAAGGGTCGCGCCGCTTTGACTTACCTTTTGTATACCCGTTGGCACTTCCGCTGCGCGCGTTTTCAGGGTTTACCGTAAACTGCATCGCCCTGAAAGTACGAAAATAACTGTGACTGCACAATATCATATCATATCGCATAGCAAAACGATTCCCACACCGCGAAGCCCCGCCCCCTTTTGGGGTTTCAATAATTGTCGGGCATTCCCTGCAATTCATTAACATCGATGAGACACAGACAGAGAGAAAGAGAGAGAGAGAGAGAGATAAATTTGTAGAGTATTCGATGCGATGACAAGTGAGTGATTTGTCTTTCCCTTCGCTCATTCCATATTCATTTGGTGTTCCCCCAACAATCCAGCTTCTCCACATTGTGTATTTACTAACCCAATTTTATTGAGTCTTTCTTTATATGATTCCGGTTTCTTAGAATATTTTAAAGTGCTTTAAAATTCTGGTGAAATTTTGAAAATGCGATAACATTAGCTTAACTTCAATAACACATATATAAATTTATAAATTGATTATATTTTTAAATTTAGCTGAATTTCAATAGAAACGATAAGAACACTTAAGCCTAAATACAGGGTTTTAGTTTAGGTTTGTATATTTTTCAAAAAATTAGAGAAATATCAAGAAAGTTAGAAAACATTGAAGAGAACAAATAGTTTTATAGTTTAGCTTATATATCGCTTAGTAGTTAGTATAATAAATATAAGGTTTTAGTTTAAGTTTATAAATATTTCAGATATGCAGGGCGAGAAAAACTAGAATAATATCAAAGTAAGTTAGAAAATTTCGATAGTTTCATGGTCTAGCACTTTGTTTATATATGGCTTAAGTAGTTTTTGTTCAAAGCAAAGAAATTTAAACTAGAAAATTATCAAGTTGAATGAGAAAATTTCGAAGAGAACCTATAGTCATATAGCCTAGCTTTTTCTCTATATTATCGTTTAATAGTTGCGCTAAAAATAAAAACATCATTAGAACAATTTTTGTTTTTAAACACTTTTTAATTATTTTCATATCCTATGAAAAATTGATATTTCCGACCGTACAGAATGCATAAATGAAGGAATATTGATCTGATATTCATAAAAACTGTTAAAGTAGTTTTCGAAAAGACTTGAAACGGAATTAATATGAGGCTATAACTTGCGATTTGGAACCTTGTCCCTTAGTATGCGATAGACAGCAATATTATCGATATCTATCGATAATTACTGAGTTATTCAGCGACTAGCGAGTTGGCATCTATTATGTTGATGCGTTCGATCACAATTTGCACAAATTGTTCGCAAAAATGTTGTCCGATGAAGTCGGAGGAGGAGGAGGAGGAGGTGATACGAGGCAGCACGATGGCGACTCGGAATCGGAATCGCAATTGTTTAGCATTATCCATAGTCAAATTGTGCTAACAACGCTCGAGCGTTCCGCGTTCCACGTGAAATCAATTAGCATATCGCATGGCGTGTTGGGTTTGCACTGGGACTGGGACTGAGACTGGGATGATGTAATGCATTTTCGCAAACTTCAATTTGGCGAAGATGCGTTAATTTGCCAAGGTTGGTTAATTATTCGTTCGTTCAATTTGGAGCAGCTCGCAAATAGTCACTGGCCAAGCTGGAGTCGAGTCGAGTCGAGAATCCCGGCCGTGCTGAGGCCAACCCTGGAACGCGGGCAATGGCAGCGCACTCTCTCTCTCTCACCCTTAGTCTCTCTCTCTCCCTCTCGCTCTCTGTCTTTGTGCTGCATTTGTGGATTGTGTGTATACGTTTTGGAGAGTAAGAGCGGATCAAGAGAGAGCGAGAGAGGGAGAGAGAGAGAGAGCGCGTTGTCAGCCATTGAGGCTGCAAAAGTCACCACCAGAGCCAGACAAAGAGTGTGCGAGAGAGAGCAGGAGGGTTGGCAAGGCAAAGAGGCAGAGAGGGAGAGGGAGAGCGGGCAGATTGACTCGCAGGGGTGCAAAGAGTCAGTTGAGGCCTTTGCCTTTGTTTACGCAAGATTTGTTGCCATTTAGAGTACCCTAATCCGGGGTCTCAGTTCCAGCCTACCCGAAAAGGTTTTTGACTCTGCCTGACGCGCCTCTCGCCTCTCGCTGCCAGCTTAGGGGCGGCTTATTTAAGTTTAGTCCTAGGCGATTAGTGCTAATGAATAACGCTAAAAAGTCATTAATTAATTGCCTTCAATTCGCAGGACACACTCACACACACACACACAGACAGATAGGATCTTTGTGTTTCAATTCGCGACGACCTTGCACAATGGCAATGATTTGTGCCATATTTCTGCCTCAGCCTGAGCCTCTGCCTCTATCCCTGCTGGAGGGAGACTCACTCATGTGAGCTGTACATTATTCAGCAGTATTCGTAGTACGAATACGAATGCGAGTGCTGAATCATCGCCGAGCTGAGAAGAGGAAGCAGCAGCAGCAGCAGGGGCTTACAGTGGGGCTTTGGCCACATGGCGCCAATATTATTGCCGCCAGTGTAATCGTGCCTGGCGTCTTAAGACAATGCAAACAAATTTGGCTGAGTGCACCCGAGGAAACTAAGCTGGAAATTAACTGATTGATTCGTGGCCTGATTTTCACTGCTGCAGACAGGCCTAACTATTGGCTGACTTATCTAACTATATCTATATATATACCTCTATGTATATCATTCATTAAATGTGATTTCATTCTTATCGCAGACCCGACTCGATACATCGATATGTGAAGAAAGTTCCCTAATCCGCGAGCAATCAATTAGATACACGCAGCACTTTGGTAACATCTAGGGAAGAGTACACGCTCGAAGACATGTCGCAGCTATCGCCGCAAAGCATTATCTTATCTCTCGGGGCTGGCTATGGCAAATAGATTTTCGGTACGTCCGACGTAATCTGGGGCCTTCGCCTAGTCGACGGAGCCGACATTACGGCTTCAGTTTGTGCTACGATACGAAGGCGAAGACAACACGCTGCCAGCTGCGGGTCGGCGCACAGTGAGGACTCCACTTGAAGGATATCGGGATATATCGTGACGGTGAATGGGTTTCATTATAATTACTCACACACACACACACACACACCCATGTGACTGCCAGCATTGTAATCATTTTTATGGGTCATTTCATAATTTGGCATCACGTGTGGCACGACACAAATTATTCGACTATGCGCATGTAATTTTTATACCCCTTTCTCGCCTCCCCCACACACCTACTCCCATTCCGGAAATTTTCCTTTACCTCCTCCTTCACCTCCTCCTCCTTCGCCTGGCAATAACAATTCACTTTTTTTATAGGTCTTTCGCGAGTTTGTGCCGTGATTTCATGCGAATGTTTACTCTGTTCCACGTCTACCCTGTAGATCCGAATTTGTTGTACTCTAGTTTTAAGGACAAATTCGGTTCTAGAGAGGTTTGTGTGGTTCAATGTCCAGCGAAAAAAAAACAAAGTGTAAAGTGATAAATGAAAAGTGAAATATGTATAAAATAAGAGTGACTAAGTTAAGTAGTTCTAGTTCTAGTTCTAGTTCAAGTCTTGCTAATCTCTGCCAGTTGGGCTCTCAAATGAATCTCTTGGGGTCGTAGTATCTAAGCATATCTTATCTTTTTATGAAAGTATGACAAACATTAAACAATCTCAGCGCACTTGAGATTATTCTGAAGAGTTCCCCAGCTGATATAAACGGTTAGTTATTTGAAAAACAATTCAAATATCTGTATGTGTATTATATATTTATTTAATTATATCACAAATAAATAATAACTACACTCTGGGTGTATAAATTGATAGTTATGTAAATTTCAAGTTATGTAAATAAATATTATTTATAGTTTTAATATCTCTTATACATACAGAAAATAATGAACTAAATATAATTTATTTATATCATAAACGTATGACGAATTTTGAATGATAAATATATGAGAAAGAATGTAACCTAACTAGAAATTGATTTAAACTGCATGGAAATACATATATAGTCTCTTTATAAAAATAAATAATACATTTCTAATCATTTTTGTTTACCATGTAAAAATTAATATCATAATTTCATATACTTAGAAGATAAATATTATTAAAACCATTTTCTTACAGTATAATTTGATAGGTATCTGCATAGTTAGTATACATAATATATTACGTATTTATTTCAATATATTAGAGTATACATATTTGAAGGCCTACTGTATGCTTATAAATCGGAAGTAGAATGTTCATATGAATATGAATAGGTCTTATAATTGTAATACAGGTTTGTAATCATATAATAATCAAATATTACTTTTTTATAATATAAATGAGTCAAAAACTATCTAAAGTAAATATATTTCTTACAAGCTAAGTTATTTGAAGAATAATTCTTATATTATAATTGTAATATAAATAAGTTCTTTGTTAGCATTCACGATAGAATTATGCTTTCATTGTGGGAACTTAAAATACCCCATTGAACATGGTTATATTGGGCACACATGCGATGCGATGCGATAGATCACCTAAATGCATAAATTCTGTACCTTCGCAAGAACCCAACTATATATACTACGTCCTTCAATGGCGCATTGAAAAGACATTTTGAAATTTTTTCCGAGCGTATTGCACTCTGCTTTCCGCTGGTTTTTCCTCTTCTCCCACTCTGTTTTTTTGTTCTTTGCTGACTCCAATTTATTCGTCGTGCCACTTGAATTTCCATATGAAGTTTAGCATACAAATTGCCATTAGAATTCGGTTAGAGAAGGCACTGGGATTGGGTGTGGGAGTGGGAGTGGGTGTTGCTAGGGTGTTATAGGGAAAGTTCGCCCAGGTGCAACCCTGCAGCATTTGGGTCAATCGTCTGCCGATTATTTTGTGGTTCCTTTTGGATTCCTGGCAAGCCTGTGCGACTTGCAATTTGCATATGCACACATCCGGAGTGCGACCTGTACCGTCTGCAAGTGTCATGTTTTGCCTGGCAGTGCAACCTGTACTGTCTGTCAGGTGTGCCCGGGAACTTCGACTCGGTTGGGAAGTACAAAAAACATTAGATAGATAGCAAAAACCTAAATGATGGGCCTTTGTTCTGCTGGCACAGAAAACGCTTCATAATTATTTGATACGAACTGATAAAATAATCTATCTCTGCCCCCAGTCGGCAAAGACTTAAAGCCGGACATGATAAATTAGCTGTGTAATGTCTTATAAATACCCTTAGCAACCAGTGAAATTATGTTATAATTTGCTAGCGAACACTTGAAGGTTTCAAAAAATATATATATATATATCTATCCCATTAGAATCTATGACTCATTAGACCAAACTAATTTGTTATTTATTGTAGTTTTGCCACTTAGTTGCTTTAATTATTTAAGCAAACTTATATATTCTATTTACACGATAATACGATCATTTAGCAAGAATTATAAAAACTCTTTTCGCACAATGCCATAACTCAAATATATAACAAATTTCATTAGACATCCCATGTTAATTTGAAATTTCCTGTCACACACTCTTCAAATCTGATAATTTGGTAAACACAAAAATACATCTATATATAAATATATAATTTAATGAGATACATTAACTTTTTTCTGTTCTCAATTTTGCAGAATACCCTACTACGTCATTTCTGCGGGGCAGCTCACATTTTTTTAATCTTATCGAATCTTATCAATATTGTTCAATTTTAAGTGCAAACACACCTACTAATCATAGGGAAATACTATTACGATTAAGATTCACTTTCTACACATGTATCAAGAATTCCATTTGGAAATTTACGCAATTCACCATTCAGAAATAAAAAATTACATCAATATATTGGATACTATATATTTTTAATATGTATTATTTGTATTTGAAATTCGGTGATTTCATTTATCTATTTATATAAACTTAGTAAGACAACATATAGGACATATATATGTGTTTTCATACAAAATATATATGACTAACTAAATAAAGTATTTATTGCCTAGCTGATTATTAATACTAGAACTGATTATGATTTGTTATGATTATTTGGTTTTAGTATAGCGAATTTCTTTTATATGAATCATGATTGAAATAAAGTTTACAATTTATAAGTAATAATGACATTTGATAATAGAAGGAAAAACGTGTTTTTAATGGGTTGTTGTTGATGTTTTATAATACATAATTAATTCACAGATTATCTTAAATTTTTACATAAGAGATGCAATTAATTTATTATGTTTTTTTTTGCTTTATAACTGATTGTTTAAAAATACTTTTGTCAATATGAAGGGAACTAAAAAAGGTTACCAAGAGGATCAATTAAATGTATAAAACACAGTAAAAATAGAGGACAAGTAGTTTTAGTAATTGATCAGCAATAAAATATATGGAATGCGTGTATATAAATAAATATATAAATTTGAAAGTGTTATTGACAAATTCGTCATGATCATGATTCTTTTCTTTTTATTTACCCAGTATTTTTTTTTATAATTGATAACTCTGGTGCACGATTTGTACAAATATTATAATACCTACATTACATTATTATATTGATTCTTAAAGTGATTTAATAAAAATAATCTTTATATAGTACGTCATTTGAGATTTTTTGGATGACGAAAATTATAAAAGTCCGATTTGTACGGGAAAATGCTGATCTGGCAACACAGAATATGGAAATGTTAACAGAGCAAATAACAGAGCAACTAACAGTGCATTAGCAGCAGCTTAACATGCTATAAAAAGAGATGTGCAAATGTGAGAAAGAGTCAACTGTATAGTTAGAGGAGTGCAGCTATAGCTATGTCAATGGTTGATGTCCATGCTAAGTGCCGTCATGTTTGTGGATGCTATGTTACCGTACAACAGATGGCGCTAGTATATCTAATTTTGTAGTCCGCATATCCCGAGTAACATAAAATTGAATATAATTTTTACAAATGTTATTTTTTTATATTTCTACTATAAAATAAAGATATTTTGAATAATACTTATACCATTTATATCTGTATATATATGATTATTTTATATTATATTTATTTCAAGTTCCACAGGAATTAACTTCACTTCTCAATTTGAAACACAAACGTTCTCTAAATTATGTTGAAAATTTACACAATTTAAAGTTACTCAATAATACTCTTCGGTCTCGAGGGTAAAAGACTTCGCGCGTGACGTTGGCCATTTTAACACGTAGCATTGAAAACGAAATGGAGTCGGGCGAGAAAGAGAGAGAGAGACATAGAGGGTGAGAGAGAGAAAGGAGAAACAGTTGCTTCGTAGTGCGAACATCTTGAAAACCTGTCAGTCAAATTTGATGAAGGTTTCTTACGCATTTCGCCTTTTAAATGTTTCGGTTTTTTTTTCCTTCTTTTTGGCTCATTTCGTGTTGTACCAGTTGCTGTTGTTGTTGTTGTTGTTGTAGTTGTCCGTTTTTGGGCCATCCTCCGTTTCACGGGCTTAAACGCATTTTAAAATGGGCTACGGCCGATGTAGGTAGGTAGAGAGAGAGAACTGTTAGAGCGGAATCATTTTTCTAGTCTGAAGACGCAAAACTCGACACTTTAAACACCACGGTCCACCCTCGTAGCCAGAGCCAGAGCCTTTACCTCCTATGTGTATGTATGTGTGTGTCTCCTGTGGTGTGTGTGTGTGTGTGTGGAAGATGGAGCGTCCATCCTGTGTCCACTGCGACCCTGCGGAATGCGAATGTGATTTGCGCTCCGAGTTCGCTTCGAGTGTCGACACATGTCACGTCGCCAACTCCAGGAGCAGCCCTCGTCACCCCCCCTACGAGAGCTTAACAAATGGACATTGGTCAGAACTCAAGTTGTGTCCAAATTAGTCAGTTTTATATCCAGTTTAATTACTCTGCAATATCAACACTTCCCCCTCAACGAGAGAGGTGTGTGGACTCGTATGTGTCACCCGCTTCTGTGTCTCCCAGTGCGTGTCGCACCCACAACCTGTGCTCGTCCTGCCTCTAATTCTCCCTCTCTCTCTCTCTCTCTCTCTCTCTCTCTCGTGGGAGGCCTGTGAAATGTGAAATGAGCAATGATAATTACTTTTTCACCTCGTATTTTATTCATGAGGCCGGCGTTAACATTTGTTTGCGTTTAATGGATTCCATTTGATAAGTCAAAGTGCACTTGCTCAAGTTGCTTTACCGTTAAATACAATTTCTTTAATTACCCTAGACTGTGTGGAGAGGGGGGAGATCCCTTAAACAATTCCTTGAAGAACTATTGATTTGAAGTATTCACAGAATATAAATTGGTATTCTACATATTAATAATAAATAATACATTTGTTTCCTGCTAATTTCAGATTCTTCCATTGTAGCGATTATCAGAAATATCAATAATTCATATATATCATAATTCATTATATATCAAATTATCAAAGCCGAACGTATAGTATTTTAGTTTGTTAACTTTTATATATATAAAACTGGGTTCTGTAGTGCTTTACAGAAAATAATATAATATATTTTAATAAGGAATATAAAACATTGAAATTATTTATATATTTAAAAATCGATGGCCTTCTTTTCTCTACCAGCTTAATTTTTATTTCTTTGTATAATATATATATATATATATCTTTTTCCCAATGGATTCCAAAAAGTAGAAGTTTCTTGGAATTACCTAATGGAATGTATGTACATAAATATGTATACATTATGTACAGTTGTACATATACATCCATACATCTTATAAGCATCCTTGACGAGATGAGGCATTGTGCTTGCACTCTCTCTCTTTCTCTCTCTCTCTCTTTCTTTCTCTTTGTGCTCCTCCTTTCTCTCCCTTGAAAACTTACTTAAGTTTACGCAAAATTGGACTGGCTTTGGGTCTGGGTAAACACCGCGCTGGATAGACCCAGAGCGGAGGGTGGAGACGCGCGCATACGGCGGATTATGTGCCCAAGTGTAACTAAAGAGAATAAGGGCGAAAATCAACGAATCATTAATCAATCCTTTCATGATGTGACGCGGTGCGTGTCCTTTTATGTGTCAAAAAAGAAAAACCCCCGACGAAAATGAAAAAAAAGCGAGGAAGAAAACAACACTCGCTCTCGCACTCGCACTCACACTTTCAATTGCCGCGCAAAGAAAGCGAAAAGAGGAAAAAGTAAAAAAAAAGAGAAAAAGAACACGAAGGGAAAAAATAGAACAAGAAAAGAAAGAAAAGTATCTTTTTTTTGCAGAGTTTGACAGACACAACGACAGATACGCAGGAGAGTGCAGGGGGGAGAGAGAGAGAGGGAGAGGGAGGCTGAGCAGCGTGGGCTGTGCCAAGAAAATGGCGACAATATTTGCCGAAGGATGCGCCTATTTACATTTTGAGGTCGTGTTGATTAGCTGAGTGCGAGGGGAGAACACAGAGAGCGGTGCACAGTCCACAGTTCCCAATCCCCATCCCCTTCCCTAGGCAAATCCCATTCCATTCCCCCCCCAGAGCATCTCCACGGACAGACGCCACACGCAAGTGACAGCGCGGGCGGTCGATAAGAAATGGAATTATGTTGATAAGAAAAGCAGCATGGGAAGCAGTTGGACATGGGGAGCTGGGGAAGGGATGAGGGAGCACGGGGTACCAGGAAGCAGCAGCAGCAGCAGGCAAAACGTGGGCTGTCAACTTGCTGTCTGTCAACTTGGTGGCTTAAGGTGGCGGGCATGAGTTATGGTGCTGCCAGTTGCCAGCCAGGCAGGCAGATGCACTACCTCTAGCCAGGCCAGATGCAACTGTTTCCACACACGCATGCACACACACACACATATGCAAAGCAGAGCATTATCGCTGTGCTCAGTGTCTGTCCAGCGGGAAAGTCTTTCTCTTGTCTCGTCTCGTCTCGTCTCGCACGCACATCACGTGACCGAGGGAGATAGAAAAGTGACAGTTGCCGGAACGCTAGAAATGGTAAATCTGGAACTGAAACCCGGCCAGGCAGCCAGCCAGCCCACGGATCTGCAGACATGCAGGCGTAGCAGCAGACGGACAGAGGTCGAGACGCAGACGCAGTCGGAGCCGGAGACGGAGACGGACACGGAGACCTACACCAATGCGTGAATATGGAGCAGATCATTAATTATGCGCAAGACGAGCGACTGATAGAGAGAGAGAGAGAGAGAGAGACAAGAAAGTTGGTCCGATTTATCTGACATTTTGTATTGAAAAGTTTTTTTTTGCTCTTCCTGTGGATTTCTTGAAAAGTGAAAGAAACAACCCGATAGTCTCTTTCCATTTGCCCTTTTTGCCTTCTCTTCTTTTCTTTTTTTCTTTGATTCCCTCGAACTGATCATTTGTTTTCCTCATCCCAAGACTTATGCAGGCGACATGTTCGGCATGTGCACTCCACACTCAGCCAAGCTAACACCTCCCGAAATGGACTCTCGAGAACTGAGAATGGAGACAAACAATTCGATATGCCATAACAGCTCTGTTTCGTAATTGGAACAATCATTAGGAATTGAGTTGTAGCCAATCTTGTCCAGCTCTATATAGTATATTTAAAGATAAAGTCATTTCTGTCTGTTTGAATGCACTGATCTCTGCTATTATAATAGTTAGCAACAACAAATTCGGGTAGAAGCTTCCTATATATCATATGCAGATTGTGTTTTCTTTTAATACTGATTGCCACGCCTACTGCCCATATAAATCTCTTATTTGAGTTCGATTCGATCTTTCATTACAGCTTTGTTTCTTAAATGGAACAATCATTAAGCGACCTCAGCTTGACGAGCTCTATATATTATACTTATTAATTAAATGATTTCTGTCAGTCTGAACTCGCTGATCTTGACTATTATAAGAGTTAGGAGCACCAAATTTGGCAGGCAGCATTCTATATATTTTATGCAGGGTGTAAACTTTAAAAAGACTAGATTCCACGCCCACCGCCCACATAAAACTCTAAAATGCATTTGTTAAACGAGGTATTTAAATCACAACTTAATACTTCGCTGTACACATAGATAGATATTAAATAAATTTATCCTCTTAAAGACAATTTCAATAGTAAGTTCCGTAAAAGAAATATTATAAATTGTAATTTTAATGTTTCTTGTCTGCTCTTTTTTACTTTATAATTTTTTTTAAATTTTCTATGATAATTCCAGGTATTTTTAGAAACTACGATTCAAAGAATTTAAGTGAATTGCGAAAATATCGGGTAATTTACGGCGATCATTATTCGGCTTATATAAAAAGTGAAGTCGTCGATTATAAGACACTGTGGTAGGCTGAAACCTGGTAATAAAACTCAGATTAATCTCTCAGATTCGACTGATGATTCAGTTGTCAAATAGAAGAGAGAGAGAACGTTCAAGTTCGTGACTTGTGGAAGCGAAAAGTGCAACTCGGGCGTGAAATCATTAGTTAGTTAGTTAGATGTGTTTTTCTTATGAAGATAGACAGATTTTAGTTCATTAGGCAGAGGTACTACACATATGAGAAGGGGAGTTTAATGATTATGGCAGTTGATAAGGGGAGGAGGGGGGTAAATTGGTGCTAAACGAAGCGTCTTACGCAACTGCAGTCGAGTCGGACCGGGTGCCAGGTTCGAGTGTCCATTTCTGGTCTCATCTAGTGTGTGTGTGAGTGTGTGTGGTGCACACATGCAGTCAATTAAAAGTACATTTATTAACCAAGCCACTGCACAAAGCTGTTAACAAAGCCATTTGGCCAAAAATGAATACGTTCTCGTGCTCCAAAGGTGTCTCTAGGCCCCAGATGTGCGGGCCCCTTGGCTCGTTGGGATAACAGAAGAGCCATAATTGATGGTAGTACCAGGACACACACCAACACACACACACACGCACAGAGTGCAGTTTGCTGGACAGCATGGAGCCGACATGCAACTATCCATCTCCCTCCCTCCATCTCCCGCCGGCCTCTTTCCTTTCCTTTGCTCTCGCTCTGCTGTTGATTTCACGCATGGAACACAGTCGGCGGCCGGTCCGGACAGGCCTCGCATCCAAGAGGCCCAGCACCAGCACCAGTCTCTGTCCCAATCCCAGTTCCAATTCCAGTGCAAGTCGAAGCGAGTCGAGTCCCTCCCGGGCCATACAAAGTATATTCGAATTGAATTTTGGCGCTGGATTCATTAATCATTATTTCAATCATGATCATGAAACAAATGTGCTCTTGGTGCTGATGGTTGTTGTTGTTGTTCTCTCTCTCTCTCTCTCTTTCTGGCTTTGTTTTGTGTCTTGTGAAATGTGTTGTCGAAGCGTATCGATACTCTTGCCCCGCCCCTCGCCCAACGCCCCTACGCGAACTCTGCTGGCGATGGCGATGCGCATCAAAGATTGATAATCTCTTGGATATCTTTAAATTTAATTAGTCACATTCATAACAGACCGCCAGCAAGCTACATGGGTGCTGGGGATCGGGCTCGGCTACGGCTACGGCTACGGGTACGATTACAACCACGGGAACCAAAAACCGCGTTGCAGCACACATCACATCGCATCCGATGGCATCCCAAATTACAAATTTCGCCTCGCTCTTGGCCATGCTACTACTGCTCCTACCTCTCACTCTCTATCTGTCTCTCTCTCTCACATCTTGGCTTAGTTTAAATCTTAAGTCTTAGCTATAAGGTCTGCTCTGTTATTATACTCGCTATTTAGTAAATTTGCACTTTAAATTAGAATAAATCTCACAATATTTGCTTTAATCTTTTCACTTACTTCTTGAATTATATTATCTCTTTAATTCGTTTTTTTATCCAGGGTATTTATTTACCTAGATTTATTTAGAATAAATCTCACAATATTTGTCTCAATCTTTTCACTTACTTCTTGAATTATATTATCTCTTTTATTAGTTTTTTATCCAGAGTATTTATTTACCTAGGGTATCTTGCAGTCGCTGCCACATTGCACACATATTTTCCTCTTGTTTTTTTTTCAAGCTAAAAAGAAAACGCGTCTAGTTTTGGAGCTCCAAGTAGAGCTCCCGGGCCACGCACATGTGTGAGAAAGTCGATTCTGTGGGCACTCCGAGAGGCCCCATCCATCCATAGTTGTTGTTTTTGTTGTCGTTTATGTTACGTTTAGGTTGAATTTTAAAGGGCCTTCAATGAAAAATCGACGTTGTTAGTAATTATGATTGACACAGACCTAATTGGAAATTTGAGCAGAGCTTTGGGCCCGGATTGGTCGTGCAACATTGATGCGATCGATCCAAGGCAGCCACAACGGCGGCGACGGCGGCGGCTCTTCAAAAGTTTCACTAAATTAAAGGGTTAGCTAAAATATGCCTAACCCAACTTTCTTTGATGGATAAGCGCAAGAGGAGTGGGGTATGAGGCGTACTCACTTGAAGCGCAGCTCCAGGAACCTCATTGGGGGTCTGTAACGGTGTGAAAATTTGTATAGAAAGTTATGTTCTTTTTATACCCTTCGACCATTGAAAATGGTCAAAAAAGGGTATACTAACTTTGTGCAATGTATGTAACAGGCATAAGGAGGCGTGTCAGACCCCACAAAGTATATATATTCTTGCTCAGGATCACTAGCCGAGTCGATTGAGACATGTCCGTCTGTCTGTCCGTCTGTATGAGGGAACAGATCTCAGCTATTAAAAAAGCTAGAGACACCAAATTTGGTATGGAAGTTCCTATATATAATAGGCAGGTGAAGTTTATGTTGAATGTTTGATGCCACGCCCACCGCCCCCGCAAATCGGTAATTTACGATTATTAAGCAAAGTATTAAACTTAGAAAGTTCTGCTTTGGTATGTATAATGCTAAATGCCATATGAACATATCCCCCAAATTACAATCCGATCGGACCAATAACACAGAAGTTATTCAAGTCAACGTTTTCAGTACAAATGTACGAGCAGCAGCCTGCGCGCTGCTTTCAGTAGTTGACGTCGACGTCGACGTCACTCTTAACGTGCGTCGATGTGTGAGTGTGAGCGAGAAAGCTATATGTAGTAGAAATATTTGTGCAAAATTTCTGTTTGAAATTATGAGTGTGGTTACACGTTTGTAACGGATTTTAAAAATTGGGAGAAGGGTATCCTACTGTCGGGCGTTCGACTGTAGCCCTACTTACTTGTTTCGATTTTCAATATGCAGGTAGTGTGTATATTACTGTGGACAGAAAGGGTGAGCAGGAGACTAGTCTGGGGCTTAATATGTTATGCAAACTATTTTATGAGGACTGTATGTGACTTCAGTGTTAAATTTCGCGTAATATTATTAAACAAAGTGTGTGTCTTAATCATTCATTTTTTTCTGCGAAAGACAATTATATTTACAAAAAAATAGTATTGATTCAGAAGCGGTTAGATCACGTAATTAAAGAATGATTACAACCGGTGATCAGATCCTTTTTTTTTTCTTAAAAAAAAACATACTAAAAACCTTACAAAACAATGTTTCGTCTATAAATTTTGAATTGATTTTCGAAATGCAGAGCTCTATAAAGTTATTCCACCCGGCTAAACTATCAACCAAAAATAGTATAAGCATAAAGCTTTAAACAAAGCTTACATAAAGTTATTTGAAAATTGTGTAAAGAATTAAAGTCAAGTGTTTTGCACCTCAATACTTATCTGTTTTAGACTGAAACCGTTTTTCGTGATAATTTCTTCTAAAACTCAAGTATTTTACTGCAACCGCCATTTTCTTTTGATATAGATCCATGAGTATCCCATCTTCTTCTTAAGCTTATGAGATCATTCAGAGAATACTCTTTTGAGTCAATTAAAAATATTAAATAGTCAATACTGAAAGTAAAGTTTTTGGCATTGTGGAGGATTGAAAAAACGTGACCATAAGTGGATTTTATTGAGAAAAGATTGCTGTAGAGAGAATAAAACTAATCAACCATTATAAGCTGATTTTTCGATGTAAAATCCTAATTTCTCTGTGTTTTTACCCACAGCAGTCACTTTACTTTTCATATTCAAAAAATTCAATCAGTTCATTTATATATTTTAATTTAATGTAATCGTATTTATCCATTGTTGTGTGAAGACTTTTGAATACCATATATTTAAACCATATTATAATAAATAATATGAAAGTTTACTATGTATATTTTTTAATAACTTCAAACTTGTGCAAACTCGAAAACACGTTTTAATTTCGTACATAAAAGATCATGTGAAATTTTGCTGTCGTTCTTGTCGAAGGAAAAATGGTGAGTTGCGAGCATCGAGCATCATTAAGCATAATTTTAACAGTTTTCCTTAATTTCGGCTAATGCGCGGCAATTACGGAACCATCTTTCAAAACGCGCGCGCATTTAACATTTAACCAATTGACGGCAAAAGGCGACCGGAGTTGGAGTTGGGGTCTCTCTCTCTCTCTCTCTCAGCCGAAACCCGAGTCGAGGCATTTTGGCCCGAAGCTGTTGTTGGTCCATATAAGGTATGTGTGTGCAGCCGCAGCCTTCATTATGGTGTGCAGGGGTAAAATGAAATCAATCAGAGATAATCTGTCATGGATAATGGGTACTTGTCCAACCATGTCCCAGTCCCAGACTCCGTCTCCGACTCATGCGCGGTCTCAGCTTCATTTCGGCCCCCTCGAGCGTTGAGTTCGACTCATTTAAGCCGTGTTCGTGTAATTATTTTAAAGAGCCGCAGTGTAAATTTCGTTAAACACTCGCCTCGTCTCGTCTCGTCTCCCAAACTGGACTTACGAGCTCACATAAATAGATCCCCGAGTCTGGGTCGCCGATTTGGCATAATATGACAGCTAACAATTGAGTCGCTTGATAAATGGACACGCTTTTCTCCCGATGGCATCCAAATGAACCACATTTAATCGCTCGTCTTCAGTTGAGGTCTATGGAGTACCTATAGGTCGCTTTAGAGAGGCCCAAACTTTGCTGCTTTCCCTCAACTTTTTAGGAAAACTTCGCCTATGAAACTCTCAAGTTGACAATGTGCTGAATTTAATTGCGTTTGCCAAGGATTGACACCGATGCGACGCACTCAATCATTAATCATTCAATCAATCATTTGGCAAAAGTCTACGCGATTGTCCTGTCGCGAACTGCGTGCTTTAAAATTGGAAATGTCTGCGATAAGACTGTGCCAGCTAATCAGGTTCCCATTGGGGTCTCCCACACTCGATTTCACTTGTCAACATGTCGTTAACACAATTTCCATGCTAAGTAGTAGAACGAAATGGAATCTATAAAAAGGGAAGGAAGGAACCTTAAGCTTCCAGTTTTCATTTCACATATTATCATAAATTCTTTGAATTGAAATCATCAGAAGGAGTTAATCTTGAAATTCTTTGAAATATTATAAATATTTGATAACCAGTTCTATTTGATATAGACTGTAACTGGCAGAAGGAGCTATATATGACTACACACAGTATACATATATGTATGTATTCATAATCAGTAACCTTCTAGATGTCAAAGACTATAAGAGCTAGGCCCATGAAACTTTGTGACGATATATCTAAGTATAATATAAAGATTAAGTTTGTTTTAGAGTCGGGCCACGCCTTTTTATACCCTTCGACCATTGAAAATGGTCAAAAAAGGGTATACTAACTTTGTGCAATGTATGTAACAGGCATAAGGAGGCGTGGCAGACCCCACAAAGTATATATATTCTTGCTCAGGATCACTAGCCGAGTCGATGGAGACATGTCCGTCTGTCTGTCCGTCTGTCCGTCTGTCCGTCTGTATGAGGGAACGGATCTCAGCTATTAAAAAAGCTAGAGACACCAAATTTGGAATGGAAGTTCCTATATATAAGAGGCAGGTGAAGTTTATGTTAAATGTACGATGCCACGCCCACCGCCCCCGCAAATCGGTAATTTACGATTATTAAGCAAAGTATTAAACTTAGAAAGTTCTGCTTTGGTATGTATAATGCTAAATGCCATATGAACATATCCCCCAAATTACAATCCGATCGGACTAATAACACAGAAGTTATTCAAGTCAACGTTTTCAGTACAAATGCACGAGCAGCAGCCTGCGCGCTGCTTTCAGTAGTTGACGCCGACGGTGACGTCACTCTTAACGTGCGTCGCTGTGTGAGTGTGAGCGAGAAAGCTATATGTAGTAGAAATATTTGTGCAAAATTTCTGTTTGAAATTATGAGTGTGGTTACACGTTTGTAACGGATTTTAAAAATTGGGAGAAGGGTATCCTACTGTCGAGCGCACGACTGTAGCCCTACCCACTTGTTACGCCTCTGATAATCGAAAAAAACAACAATAAAATTTGTTATTACTACAAAAGTAATGTTCACAAATTTCGATATTAGATTATTAGTTTAGATATTATTTTAGAAGATATTTTGATATGTTTAGAGGCACTTAAAGGTAATGTTCATACTTTTTTGCAAGCATCAATATAGTTTCTAAAACATTCCCCTAAACATCGCCGTTTTGTAACTTAGCCCTACTACAGTCATCTTTAATTATTTATTAATAGTTTCTTAATAAATCAAATCACTTTCCCCAAATCTGAGACAATAACAAACTTTAAAGTTGATTAATAATTCGGGGAATATAATATTCTTAAACGCGCACATTAGACAGGTTATTAGATACTCGGGTAACACCCATATCTGCATATTTTATGGATAAGAAATAAATGTATTTTTGAGCAAGTTCTTGGGTTTCGTAATTTTATATGAAAATCGAAAAGAGGTTTAGCTTAAAGACGAGAAGCAAGAGACAAGAAAAAACGGCAATACAGGCTAGAAGAAGCAGAGGGGGAAGACCCAAAGAGCCTCACGACAGGGAACGACGAACACACACACACACACACACACGCACACACACACACACACGCACACACACACACACAGACAAACAAATAATGTGGCTCGCATGGAACCATTAATCACATTTGCCTTGTGTGCAGCAAGTGAACTTCCTTTGCCGCCTGACAGTCGCAACTGATTGCTGGCTCTGAATTGGGATTTGGAACTCGGTTCGGAATGCTGCTGCAAACAGTCACCCTACTCGCCCTACTACTCCATCCATCCCACCCAGCCAGCCAGCCAGCCAGCCAACCCAATAAAGCATTGGATCATCTCAGACACAAAGCACTCAGCGAAGTGAACCACCCGCCTGTCTTTCAACAAACCCTAACCATAGTTTGATAGATTCCATATACCATGCTAATGTTCTGGGTACCCAAACTCTAAAGATAGAGCTAACTTAAAATGTATTTTCACTTCAAGTGGGTAAAATATTGATATAAAATATACGTTTATTTATAAGACAATTTTCATAAACAAATTAAAATTTAGAAATTAGTTCAATCAATTCAATGTTGTTTTGTATTCTCCCAAGATTTCTTAAGCCAATTCTTTAATATTCTTCCTTTTTATTCCTTTTAATATCAATTGCCCAATTGGCTTAGCTATAACCATCGACTTCCTAAACAAACATCGAGATCTTAGTAATTATTAGAGCTAAAGACTTCAAGTTACTTAACAAGATTCCTGTATACCGTACGCAAATGAAGTTTATTAAAAATTTTGGATGCCTTAAATCAGTAATTTGCATTTATAAAGCAAACATTCAAGTTAAACGTTTTGCTTTGAAAAAAACATAGAAGATTATTTATTATATGCAATAATATCGCATACTGCAAACCGATTAAACTTTTAATACAGAAGTTATTTAAGTTCACATTTTCCATGTGTCCGCTGCATGCGACCTTGGATTGGGGATTCTCTTCAACGTATTGAGAAATTTTGAAATGGGCGAGAACATTGTGCGGAATTTCTGGATTCCAAACAAACAGTCTTTATAAAAATTGTATATCCTTAGGTTTCCCAAATTCCAGCTTTCCTTAATTATTTAATTTCAATATATATAACTATTAAATAACTAATATATATAATTTATAAAATAAAAGAAAACAACATAATTAAGTCACAGTGTACTGCACTTTTTATTGAACTATTAATATACTATAATCACATATGATTCAAATCAGTTTAATGCACATAAACAATTGTTGGTGACACAAGTTGACAAATAAATTTATGTTTTATTCACTTAACGTGGCTAATGAACTTTTGATTGTCCCCATCAAAACGGAATCAGTTGAAAGTCGATTAATTAGTACTCAAATACTCACACACATTTTAACGTGTGTGTTACTAGTCGACTGGACTTCATAGTGGTGATGGGAAAGAGTGGGGGGGGAGGTTCAATTATTCGGCAATTAGACAATCTCCCAGGTCACCTACACCAACCATCGCGGCACATGCCAAAGGCCTGAGGCCTGAGTCGAGTAGTGTAGTTAAAAAAGAGAAGAGTTTCATTAGAGCAGTTATTGATGGTTGGACGGGAATGAGATGGAGAAAGAGTCTAAATATTTACGTATAGAAATATTAAAGCGTTTAATGTGCGACCTTCTTGATGCGCATTATACAACAATCATTCTATCGATTTTCCATGTGAGCCTGACTCATTTGAATATTTGCCTGTCATGCACATCATTTTATCAACATTTCAGCAACAATACAAATCACGGTAGTAATGATAACAACAACAACAACAACAACAGTAACGACATTAAACAGCAGCAGCAGCCTGTCCCTCCCCCTCCCCCTTCCCATCTCTATCGCCATCACAATACGAAGCAATGCGCCAAGTGCGGTGATATTCATTCAGCATTCAATGGCAATGGGAATTATTGCAAGTCAGGGCAGCCTTTCGAGCTATATTTATGCATAAAGTCGTATGTATGTATTGTCTGTGTAGTGCTCTTAAGCCGTGTAGAGGCCCTCAACTCGGTAGCCAACCGAGCGAGCCACGATCGATTCGGAGAGACTTTTGTTGCATCCGTGTAGAAGTTGTGTGAAATAAAATAAATACACAGCGGAGCGGTCTGCTGCTTGTGGGATCGATGAAAGGCATAGTGAAAAGTAGGCGGTGCTTCTCGGCCACGCACGATACGTTGCGAGACGACGAGGGAAGTTTTTTCTTCTTTTCCATTTCGAGCGTGCGCCATGGCCGCGCAGACCCCACACACACATATTGTCTGAGACTCTGCTGTGATGCCATGAAAAAATACAGGGGAGTCCAAAGCAGGCAAGTATGCCCAGTGTGTACAGTGGAGGCAAGAGCATGAGCAACATACAGATCGTTTATACCATTTTACCTTTATGTCTTATGTTTTATATATTAGTTATTATGCATGATAGTAGAGAATATAAATAAAACTAATAAATTAAATATATACATATTTAAGAGATATACTAGGCAATGAATAAGGCAAAATACAGTGGCATTTTATTAACCATATTGATTTACCTTGCACGAAAGTGAAGAAAAGAGTAAATTAATTAAATAAATACATTTAAAAATAATGATTTAGGCAGAATACAGATACATTTATTACCATCAAATGCACGATTGTAAAATAAACAATTGACAATAGTGAAAAATACATAATAAATAATGATTGCAGCAAAATATTATGATTATTTATGTCATGGTATGCATGGTAGAGAATAAAACTAAATAAAATAAATGTATTCATTTATTTATTTATAGCATACATAATATGTGAAATGAAATAAACATAAAAGACAATGATGAGAAGCATTAAAATAATCAAAATAAATATAAATATACAAACATAACATACAAATATGTGTTTTGCAGCATTCCTACGCACCTACAGCAAGAAGAGTCAAACCTACTGCATGCATGCGCATTATTTTGGCCTCGCCTGTAGTCAGAGTCTGCTGCTGAGCAAACGTTGAATGGGTGTGACCAATTGTACTGTTGTCTCGCTCGCGCAACAACGTGCTGCGCTACTTCAACTCATCGGCTCTCTGAGGGTTGAAAATGGCGTGCAGCCATGGCCACTGTGTTCTCTTTGTGTGTGGGCCGTCCTCTGAGCGCAGAGCGAACGAAGAAGCAGAGAACAACAACAAAACCAGTTAATCGAGTTTCGAAACTCAACTGCCGACGTCATCGCTGCGTGTCAATGGCAATGGCGTTTTTCGGAGCGGCGAGAGAGTGCGCGACAGAGAGAGAGGGAGAGACAGAGAGCAGCAGTGGCAGCAAGCAGCAAGCAGAGTCGCAACTGTGGAACGAAGAAAAACAGGTTCGCTCGCGCTCAGAGCGCTCGTTCGTATTCATAACAAAAGAACGGCTCGAATTGAACGGTTCGCATTCGCAGTCGTGAATCACAGACACGTCTCGTTTATTTTGATGTCTTCTGAATGTTTTTTACTGTGCGTCGTCGTCGCAGTAAAATTGCTTTGCATTTTTGTTGTTTATCCGTTTTGATTTTAATATTTTTAACGCGTCGTCGGTCGCGCAACTCTCGCGCTGTGTTCGATAAAAAAAAACAGAGCTGCCCCGCATTGCGATCTCAAGAGCATAAATAATGCTGGCCAATTTGGGCCAGAAGTGATCAAGAAGAAAAAAGAGTGCAAGAAAAGTGAGTGCCAATAAGTGAATACTGAGATGAAATATGAGTGTGCTCAGCGTGTAGGAATCGCAGAGCCCGAGCCTAGCGAAAGTTTTAAGTTTTAAGCCACAGCAGCAGCAGCAGCAGCAATCGAGAAACTATAGAAACCATAAAGACCACGATGAGCTCATTCCTCATGGGCTATCCACATGCGCCGCACCACGTTCAGAGTCCCATGTCCATGGGCAACGGCCTGGATCCGAAGTTCCCGCCGGTTGCCGATGACTATCATCACTACAATGGCCACTACTCCATGACCGCCTCGACGGGACACATGGGTGGCGGAGGTGGTGTGCCCACTGGTGGCAGTGGCAGCGGTGGCGTTGGCATGTCTGGTCACCCGCACGCCACGCATCCGGCGGAAATGGTCAATGATTATATGGCCGCCGCGGCGCACCACCACAACCCACTCCCGCACACGCACACGCACCACACGCATCACAGCAACAGCGCGCTCTCGGGGCACCACCATCAGAACACCGGCTACACCACAAACTACGCCACAACGCCGCCCACGCATCATCCTCATCCGCACCAGAGTCTCGGCTATTATGGCCATCATGCGGCAGCTGCAGCAGCGGCGGCAGTGCACCACGCACCTGAGTACATATCCGCCGGAGTGGTGCACTCGGAGGCGGGCTACGGGCCACCGCCGTCGGTGAATGTGCCAAACGGCGGCGGCGGGGCGAATGCCGCCACGAATGGATACTACGGCGGCTACTACGGCACCACCAACGGCAGCGTGGGCAGCACGCACTCGCAGGGTCACTCGCCCCTCTCGGCACAGATCATGGACCTGCCCCTGCAGTGCTCCTCCACGGAGCCGCCAACAAACACCTCACTGGGTCTGCAGGAATTAGGTGAGTAACAATGGAAGAGAGGTCTCTATCAAGGGACTCGAGTTGGGAACAATGTGAATCTTTATGTTTTCTTAAATCAACTATATCATTTGAAAACTTTGAAATAGTTTTATTAATTATAGAAGTTTCAGTTCAAGATTAACAATAAAAGAACATAAATAAGGTATTTTTAAAAATTATTCAGGGAATAAATAATAAATTAATATAATAGTTATTATTAGTTTTTATCTAGTTTTATTTACTTACTGAATATTAAAAAACAACTCTAGAAATTGCAGATAAGAAATGTATACGCACGAAATGTATATTTTGCATTTTGTAGACTTGATATCTTCCTTAATTTGTGCTTTAATTTATACAATTATACCTAACTGCTTTTATTATTTATTTTTTTTTAGGCACAACGATTATATGACTAGTTTATTATACTATTTGATTGTTTTTTGGAATGCGAACATGTTATACCACAGATTATTTCCATTTATTCACTCAAATTGTAAGAGCAAAAAAATAAAAACATATGGTTTACTTTTTTAAAAACAATAACAATGACATTAATAATTCTCAACTCTTATTATATACACTCACACAAACATGTGCACCCACTCTTAAAAGCGCAGGCAGCTTTTGGGTCTTCTAACTTGAATATGTTCTGAGTTTAAAGTTGAATCAATTTGACATTTTTGGATTTATCTTATACATAGACTATGTTTAATCGTTATTCAATGCTTTACGCAAGCGGTAGGCTTGCTATACGAAATAAAAAATAATCTTCAGGGGCGTATAATATACATGAGTCACAATATTAAATTTGGCGTCCCTAGGTCTTATAGTTGCAGAGATCTCGGCGTTCAAACGAACGGACCGACATTAAATGTTGAACAAGAATATATAAATTTATTTAATTTGGGATGAACCACACCGCCTTCCGCTTGTTAAATACAAACAAACATACATACATATATTTTTCACAGCAATTATTTTATTTATGTTTTTCCAATGGTCGAATGGAATAATAACTCATATATCTAGCTCAATTCTCACCATAATTACATTTATTTTTATGTAAAATATAATTATTTCCACGCATTTTACTCAATTGTTTAATTCAATATCATTAGAAGTGTAGGGTCAAGGTCTTTTATTATTATTTACGCATTTAGAATTAAATTACAAAAATATCATGTCAATAATTATGATCATTTAATGATAATACCATAACCCCCATTGCAGGTTTAAAATTGGAGAAACGCCTTGAAGAGGCGGCACCAACTGGTCAGCAACTGCAAGAAGTGCTACACTGTGATGATATGGGATCAGAAAATGTAAAGAAATGATATTATATATAACATGTGGATTGTCTAATGAATGATTTTCATGCAGGATATGTCCGAGGAGGACAGACTTATGCTCGACCGTTCGCCAGATGAGTTGGCGTCCAATGATAATGACGATGATCTGGGCGATTCGGATTCGGATGATGATCTGATGGCCGAGACAACGGATGGGGAACGTATCATCTATCCATGGATGAAGAAGATTCATGTAGCGGGAGTTGGTAAGTGCAAGCACAGTCTCTACAATAAGTATTCTCTCACACACACACTCAGTACGTACAGTGCCCCATTTTGGTATGCTAATTAAATTACTTGGCTGCCAACACCCACGTGATCCACTGACAGACTCTGTAATGCCCGACTTTGGCAAAATGAAAACGAAAAGAAAATGAAAAACACTAAAAAACCTAAAAAGAAACAAGTACGGAAAGCGCAGCCATGAAATACCCTGCAAGTAGTACTTGAATAAAATAAGAAACCCGATTGAGAGATGAAAAAGTTTTAACTTTCTACAGTAATCACTATATATAGCTTATCAAGAGATTTCGTAAGCTATATAGTCTGCCAATTCTACTTATATATAATTTTAGAAATATGCATGTACCTTATATACCCTTCTGCATGCAGTTTGAGTGGGTGCAGGGTATAAAAATAAACTCAGCTCTGTGCTCATTAATCAAACTCAAGAATGGCGCGCCTTCTGCTGAGGGCGAAAAAAAAACGTATATGGCGAGTGACATATTCACACATAATCATTATATACAGACTACCATACCATACCATACCATACTGTATATCGGGTACAAATTTATCCTCATGCAAGTGCCACTCGTGCATAATGACGGCTCCTCAGGGCTCTTTCAACACTCTTCGAGTGTTGTCTTCGAGTGGATTCGCCTGTCAAACTTCCTTATTTTACTTGGGTCTACTAAAATAGAACTGTAACCCAATTTGTACTATCAATGTTTCGGATAATTGAAATATTATAAAAGAATTCTATAGCAGATCTTTTCTGTCTTTCTAAATTTGATTTCTCTCTAACTTCCGTGTTGGAATTAAATAAAGTTATAGACTCTAGAAACTCGGGAATTAACCCTTCAAAGCGCTTAGCTCATTCGCTTCTGCTACTTTAGTTTTTCCCCCATCTGTAGTTTCCGACTTTGTGTAATATCTTTTTGCCTCATTTTCACACCACACACACACATAGAGACCGCAGATCAACCATGTGGGCAGTGGAAACAGGTTTCCATTCACCACTCGATGAGCGAGTGAACTTGGGTGCCCGAATACCCAGGTGGGTATACAACAACTGGCCGAGCTATATAGTATACACAAATTCGAATGTCAGCTACGATAGAGATAATTACCATTAATTGTCGCGAGAGAGAGAGAGCCTAAGGCCCGAAAAACCCATTGAGCCATGTGTTGAGTTCCATTATTATCGAAGCGACGCGTCGCGACGTTTGTCAGCGCATATTGTTTTAATTCATTCCGATTCGGAATTGGATTCGGAATGGGATTCGGAATTGGCTACCGCGTATGTGGAGCGATACCCTCGGGGCACTGGGCGAGGGATGGGTTCTAGGTCAGTTATTTCAGCTCACTTATAAATGGATTTTTAATTAGCCAACTGTACGTTTAGTTGCTGTGACTAACCCCAAATGCACTTCGTATTCATGCAGTCCAATTAAACTCAACCTTGACCCTAATCGGTAATTTTATCAATGGGTTTCGCCACGCGCAGTGTCTTCGGGCCACACACTCCAGAGACACAATCTTGACACTGGGGGATTAGTTATGCTGATGAGCATCAAATCGAAGTAGTTCGACAGACAAGCAGACAGGCAGACAGGCAGACGGGCAGACAGACAGACAGACAGACGAACAGGCACAAAGATCGCTCGGGGCACACACTCCGACTCCGACTCCGACTGCGACTCCGACTCCGACTCCATCTCCGACTGAGTGACGGATGGTCCGTGTCATTTGATGTTAATGTTGTGACATTTATCATGAGCGTACGACTATGAAAACAAGACGAAACTTGATTATCGCCAGTGCATCATCTCTCGTTATACGGAATGTGGCTATACCCATCCCCAGTCTCGGTCCCAGTCTCAGTCCCAGTCCCAGTCTCCGTCTCGGTTCCCATCTCCCCCCTCCCTGCGCTCAGGTCTCTTTAACAAATGACTTACGCTTCGCCTAGGCCCAAATTCACTTGGCGTGTGTATCAGGTGGCGTGTGGTCTATCCACCAATTTGTATAATTCGCCTTCAGGCAGCAGCAACAGCAACAATAATTTGCCAGAGTGTGAGTATTTAGGGACAATTTGGCACTCGTAGAAATCATTTAAGAGTTCCCCGAGTGTTGACAAGACTCGTAAATAAATTGAATAAAAGGAAAACTTTGCGAGTTTGTTCTCTGCGCATGTTTAGTTAATTACTACAAATAAACTTACTATAATTAAATAGTTTGAGTATACTATATAAATTGATTTATTATAATATTCCCACAATTTCTATGCCAACCAAAGTATTCATAAACGATTAAAAGTGCATTTTCAATTGCACTTGTTGGTTTATCAAAATATTCACACTATCGATATGCTAATCGAATGAATACTCACACACTCATACTTGCTTGTTCTCTGCGCATGTTTATAATTAAATAGTCTATATAAATTTATAAATTTATTTATTAAATTTATATACATTTATTTATTATAATATTCCCACAATTTCTATACCAACCAAAGTATTCAAATATTTTGAAGCCATAAACGATTAAAAGTGCATTTTCAATTGCACTTGTTGGTTTATCAAAATATTCACACTATCGATATGCTAATCGAATGAATACTCACACACTCATAGTTGCTCATAAAATTGAATTCATGCACGAGAGCTTGAAAACGCGGCTAACTTGAGTTGGTGCAGATGTGCGGCAAGAACATGTTCCACATAACATTATTCAATAACAACAACTGCATACTCATACTATTCATACTAGCACTCATACTCGCACTCGCACTCGTAGTCACTGAAAACGTGGCCAGCCTTGTAACTGAATTTCAATGGCAAGTCCACGATTAAGTCTCCACTGTGCCTCACAGTTACCCGATGACTTGCGAAAAACCTCATCACATGCGAAATACAAAAAAAAATGAAATAAAATAAAATAAAATGTGCAAGCCCAGACTCCGACCCAGACCGAGACCCAGATGCTGTAGATGCTGTAAAACCCGGCTCAGGTTATCTCCCATTGCCTTTGCGAAATGCGAGGAGGGAGACCAGTCCCCAGTTCGCCAGACCCCAGAGAGCAGGCCCGAGCCCGAGACCAGGCCCAGGGCATGACAATGATGAAAATGACGCAGTAAAAATTAAGAAGTTCGCCTTTTATGACAGATGAGGCACGAACAGCTGAGCTGAGCGTCTGCCCCGCACCAAACTGTATCTGTATCTGTATCTGTTGCTTTTGCTGTATCTGTATCTGTATCTGTATCTGTATCTGTGACTCTACTGCAGCTGTATCTGTGTGCGAACAAAGCATAATTAGCGTCCCAATGGAAAACACAAAATCAGAAAAAAAAATGTGAATGGAGCCAAGAATTGAGCTGCTTCTTCTCCTCAATTTGCGCCAATAAAGTTCTTAGGATTCTCTTTTCTCTCCACTTGTGCGAATTATTGAAATTGGCATTAATTAGCGACGCTTTTATTGGCCCGAGAACTGCCACAGTGCTCCCCGGCTCAAAGTCTACTCTACCGGAGCGAACAAGGCGCAGTCACTTCACAACTCCGAGAGGGGTCTCTCCCTCTCTCTCTCTATCTCTCTCTGTCTCTCAGTCTGTAGAAAGATCCAACGCAACGAATCTTCAAGGTCGCGTCTATTGTTAAGCACTCGCCAAGTCGTGAGCTTCTTAACTTGCTGTTTGTCTTTTGGCTTTTAAGCCATTTGTGCTTTGTGTGCCATTTGCCATTTGCAATCTATACAAAACTCTATTTTCTGTTTTTTTTTTTTTTATTTTTTTATTGTGGCTTTGGAACAAGTGCTAGATTCGGTTTCACTCCGCAAAACAGCAACAATTCTTCGCGGCGCTCATTAGTGGTGGAAAGTGAAAATTTGCGCTGTGAATGTAATGTGATTGTGGCGATTGTGACTTAAGGAATGAGTTGCCAGATGGGCTATAGATATTTAAGAAGTGAGAGACAACCCTGTATCAACTAGTACTTTTTGGGTCTCTCTGGGTATACTTAGTTCTGAGCTCATGCCGCAAGGCAACTGAAAGTTACCTGAGATTTTTTTTTAAATGTATATTGAATAAATATGGTTATCCTTTTCTTTTGAAAATAAAAATGGTATAGCTTATTTGCTTATTTGTATCATATAATCGATTTTTTAAATCATGGCAGCACACAACAAATAATAAATTATATATTAAATTTGATTTTTTTCGACTTCCAAAAACAACTGAAAGAAGAAACATTGTCACTGAGTTTTAGTAGTTCATAAGGATGGACAGATCAATAGATAAACAGACAGAAATAACTAGATTGACTGGGCGAATGATCCTGAGCAAGTTGGTGTTATCCAGTAGTTGGTGGAATCAGTAGTTGCTGCATTTAAATGCATGTTGAGAAGAGACGACAAAAGTTAAAACGATGAAAATAACGGAATATATGCGCTGATCAATAAACAACATCAATTTAATATAATCATTCCAAAAATTCTTATAGGCACCATAAAAATTAGAGATAAAATTAGCTGGTAAAAAAAATAATGTATCTATAAATATTAAAAAATATAGTTATTATTTGTCAACGTTAGCAAGAAAATTAACAAAAATCTACCTTAATGTTCTATGTCTGCTATATTTAGAGCGTGCAACTGTATAACACATGTTGGCCAAGTTTCAAGTTTCATTCGACTTGCATATTGGCGCTAATCAAGCATGTATACATCTTATTTGGCCAGAATAAATTAAAATACACTCTAGAATGGCTAAAAAGCGCTTTTTGTCAAACCTTTATTTCTTTAAAATTCCTTCTTTAATAAAATATGAGAATTCCTTTTGATTTTCTACAAATAAACAGTAACTTAGTCAGGTATTCTTCAATTAATTTCGGATATCAAACAGCCGAAACTACAGCATCAATTTGAAGTTTGGCAAATCGTGCAAAATGATCAAAGACCGATTAATTTTTGTGTAGCTTTATAAATGATTAAATTCTATTTGAGGTGACATCAATCATTTTGCGATGCGATGTGCGGCAAAGTAAAAACGCAAAAAAAAAACGCCGCAAATTCACAGAAAAATTGATCGAGTGTTTTGTTCTCTGTTATTGTTAAATGTTTGTTGTTTTTTACGTTAGTCTCAAATTAACATATGTTTTTATGTCTCTCCCCGCTCTCCCCTCTGTGAGTACGAAGTGCAGTACAAATTCTGATCGAGTGCTGCAGGCGAATTAAAAATTCGAGTTTTGTGCACTTTCCGAGCTTCAATTGCTGCGGGTGCTTCATCTAGACAATTGTTTCTAAAGTACACGAGATTTGTGTTACGCATGTGTGTGTGTGCGAGTGTGTGTGTAAGTAGCATGAGCTCATGTTTATTTTTATTTGCCTCTGCCCCACAAATTGCAAGTCACTTGACAAGCTGCTGATGCAGCTCCCGCTGTTGTTGAAATTCTGATGTTGACTTGCCTTTTTCCATGAGCTCATGGAACGAACACACACACATACATATATATATGTAGCAGCAAAAAAAAAGTAACCCACACACAAAGTTGGCAGCAGAAATATGAAAAACAAAACCTGAAAACAGAACCCAAGCTAGAACTGAACTGTTCGCTGGCCGATGCGGCGTATGCGCAACTTGCGCCTTGCACTCGCCCCATAACCGCAGCCGAGATTCATTAGGGCCGCCTTGACTAGACCCGAGAATTGTTTGCATAACCGAGAAAAACTCTTAATTTCGTGTCATTTGCAGCAGCTTGAGCTGCGCTTGTTTCCCGCATTGTTTCTAGCAGCGCCAACTGGTTTGGGCTGCGACTCCGACTGCGACTGCGACTGGGCTAGGTTCGGGATTTGATGAATGAGCAGGTAAATCAAAGTTGACAGCCTGAAAATATTTTCAACTTGGCACGAGTCAAATTTCTCGATCACAGGTCGTGGCCCCAGCAAAGTTACCCGAATATTTCAATATATTTACACACTCTCGCACTATCGCGCCAATTAATCAAGCCCGCAACGAGACAGAGAGAGAGGGAAATAAATATAGAGAATATGAATGAAAATCGAAGCCCGGAAGTTGCCGTTGGCTCAGACCGCACCTCAGTTCGCGGGCCACACAGTTTTGTGGATTAAAGAGATATCGATGCCGAATCGATCTCTGGCTCAGGCCAGAAGAGAAGCGAATTTAACCCACAATTGTGGAGATTATGTTTATTATTAAGTAACGTCTGACATAGTTTCGGGCTGCTCTACCTCCTGTTCCCTGCCCCCTACCCGCGCGACCTTTGAATGAAAGTGTAGAGTCACAAATGCATGATAAATCATACGATGGGACAAACATGCCGACAGCCGTGTATGAGGCAGGCCCAATTATAATTCCAGCAGGAGAGAGAGCAAGAGCGAGAGAGAGAGAGAGCGAGCTGCGGCAAAGAGAATTAAATATACAGAGATTGCGGTACCCCTCACCTCCCGCAAACGTGGATATTATGAGGCCTGAGCGGAGCTTTTGCGGGCACGAGCTGTTTCTCCGCTACTTCGCATTGGGATATTTCTTTGCTTTTCTTCTGAGACTCTTTTCTAAACAAGCAAACAAACAAAATTTTCCATTTTCCGTCTCTCAAAAATATCCAGCGAAAGCTATTTTGATTGCTAAACGAGAGGTCCCCAACGTGTACCACTAACTTCTCGTTCGTTCGGAGAGTCGAACGGCCTCATGCAATCTCTGTATATTTAATTCTCTTTGGCTGCGGCCTACGCACTAATAAGACGCTTAAGCAACGCCGGCGATTCCCTCAGAGACCGCCAATTTAGCATAAAAAAAAAAAACAAAAACAAAACATGCAGCTCGCTCTTCAACAGCTTCACGCCATGTTCCTTTTTGCTCTCTTTGCCGCGCGCTCGCTCTTCGCTCTGCGCTCTCTTTGTGCAATCTCGATTTCCTTGGTCCGCTATGATTCGGCATTTTCGTAAATTGGCTGCCAGGCAATTGCAATTGGCACTCTTTTTCTTCTTCTCCTCCTTCTCTTTCGCTTCCCGCTCTGCGCAACGATGACGCTGCACTTTCGCACGCCTCGACGAGACTTTGAAGCGAAGTTGGACGCGCTGCTCTCTTCCTGGACATGGACATGGCATGGCATGGCGTGGCACCTTTCGCATTGGGCTTTTCGTTGAAATGTTGAAATGAAATGATACGCACTTATTAAAAACGAATTAACGCAGCATGCTGCCAACGCCGCCGCCGACGCAGCTGATGTGTCGCACTGCTCGTCGAGGGGGCGATGGGAGGGGGCGGGGGATTCATTTTATTTCATTTCATTGTTCTGTTTTCCTTGTTCTTCTCGCTCGTGTTCTCGCTTGTTCCTTGTGCGCCTTTGTAATTGATATTGTTCAGTTTGTGGGGATGTTTATATTGTTTTTCTTGTTGGTTTTTTATTTCTTTTTTTTCTTCTTTTTTTAACTTTATCAAATCAATAACTCATTGTAGCATCTCGTGTACAAATTCCCTTAAGCTTGTAAAGAAACCGTAGCGAATTGCTGAGATGAGTTGAGAGAGAAGGAATTTCAATGGAAATTATTGAATATTCATTTCTTTGTGAATGGAAGCTGTCCTAAAGCTGACTTTTAGATGTGTCATAAAATATACTATACTTTAGGAATGGGATTTAATGAGAATGGTTCGCATAGTTAAGTTAGGAGTCTAAAAATATCCCCAATAATAACAATAAACAATTTTTAAATTCGTAGAGAATCAAAACTGAAAGATCCCAATCCAAATATAATACTATATAGTAGTTTTGGACTATCGATAATAGCGATTGAGGATTGCAATCAATTTACGCCTATCGATAATGAGAAAGCGAATTCTTAGGAACCTGCAAATATCCCTATAATCTATGTCTATGTCTATCTATATCTATATAATATGAGATGTTACCACAAATATATTATAGTACACCAACCATAAAATATAATATTCATAAAGAGTGGTCGAAACCTTAAGGCGTCTATCGATAATACCGATTACGCTTATCGAAAATGAACATTTTTCGCATATAAGTGTAGGGAATCACCAAATATATATATTATTTATTATCAAAATAAGCTTTATAAATATGTTTAGCTTCAGAACTGACAATAAATTATCCATCAAATTAATTGAAAAGTGTAGTCAAAATATCCATGAGATTTTCAATAATATCGATAAAACGAAGTGTGCATTAATTCTTTTTTGAACGACCAATTCATATTTTTTTTTTTAACCATCACTTCTATTAGAAAAAGTATTTAAGTGACAACATAAAAGTAAATACCAGATATAAATCAATTTTTCAAATATAATCAAGACTAGACACTGTTAAAAATACTTTAATAAAATAAAAAGTGGACTTAGATCTTTAAATTAAATTTAGTTATGGCATATCCCAAGAAAACTATCGTTATAATTGATAGTTAAACTACCGATCTGGCTACTATCGATCTTTCGACAACCCTGGAATATAATATACAATATAGTATAAACCATCCTAAAGCAAGTTTCCATCTCAACTGCCACTACATTTAACTTGTCAGCAGCTCTTTAAGGCCTACGTCAACAGACTCAAAGAGATATTAGTAACTTTTACCCCTTCCTCCCCCTGCCCATTCGACCAGCTGCCCGCCCCCATAGAGGCTGTCAGCGGGTTGTGGATAACATCATTAATCTAGTGTCTGGAGAATCGGAAAAATGGCAAACACAGCCGGGATTGAAATATTTATATCAAATCAAAAGCTGTCTGTCACAGTGCAATGAAATTTTTATAAATTACAACTTGATGTACGCCGGATATGATTGGGTTGTTTCCGCCGAAGGAATGGTGAGGGGGGGGAGTCAAGTGAGAGCTGGATAGAAACATCACGATGGCGCACCCAAAATCCCAATTGCCAAACCGAATTCGATGTTGACCAAAAATTGAAATTGATAGTGCGAATATAAATTTGATGGGGCTGTCCGTCTGCCCCGCAGACAGTTCCATTCGATGGAGCCACGGGCCCAAACGGGCAGCAGGTGTAACTAATAAAAAAGGAACAAGAACAGAAATGGGAGAAGGGGAGAATGAGAGCGAAACGGAACAGGAAAAGGATATGGCGACTGTGGTGGAGTGAGACCAAGCTGCGGGCGGGAAATGTTTAATTTTCGAGGAAAAACTAAAGGCGCTGCTCTTGTTGTTGTTCTTTTCCTTTCCAAGTAGTCAGACGGGTAGACAGATGAACGGACGGGCGGACAGGCGGACAGGCGGACGGACGGACAGGCAGGCGGACAGGCAGTTGTATTATTTGATTTTGATTAATTATTCTGTCCAACTGGCGCGGACTGGCGCTGTGTAAGTGCAGCTCTTTCATCTATCCGCTGTCCGTTTTGGCCGTTTTCTTCTTCTTCTTCTTTAGCTGCTCCTTCTAGCTACCCTTTCGTCCTGCCGTCCGGCTTCAAGGTGTTCTTCGCAAAGTTTTTGGCGCGCTTTTCGGGGGGTTGTCAACTTATCTGGCGAGATTTATTGAGGCTCGTCCTTGTTTCGAAACTCCATTTGAAGTGTATTAATTGTGGCGCAATGCGACTTAATCGAGCAGACCCCGCCCCCCCTCGAGCCGACCCCATTGAGACCGCACCCCTTCTGCTTATTGCCAATCATTAATTATGCATCTCTCTCTCTTTCCATCTTTTTCCCTGCTCTTCGCAGCGAACGGCTCGTACCAGCCGGGCATGGAGCCGAAACGCCAACGCACCGCCTACACACGCCACCAGATACTCGAGCTGGAGAAGGAGTTCCACTACAATCGCTACCTGACCCGACGACGTCGCATCGAAATTGCACACACGCTGGTGCTGTCGGAGCGCCAGATCAAGATCTGGTTCCAGAACCGACGCATGAAGTGGAAGAAGGACAACAAGCTGCCCAACACGAAGAACGTGCGCAAGAAAACAGTCGACGCCAATGGCAATCCAACACCGGTAGCCAAGAAGCCCACGAAGCGAGCCACTGCCTCAGCCAAGAAGCAGGCCCAGCAGCAGCAGCAGCAGCAGCAACAACAGCAGCAACAGCAGCAGCAGCAGCAGCAGCAGCAGACACCGGTGATGAATGAGGTGAGTTGCATGCGCTGAAAGTCAACAGGGAAGCACTTAAAGGCCCCCAATGACATTAGCTGAAAGTGCCACTTGAGTCCCAGATTATTCCGACAGCAGAGCATGAGTAATAAAACCAGTGTGCACACTGGAACAGAACGAGATAACAAGCTGCCAACTATGCGAGCTTAAAATGGAGGAAACCTAAAAGGGCAACACATCCAATTAATTACTATATAGACATTTTAGAAGCAGAAATGGACCCTCAAAAAAAAAAAAAACAGAATAAGGAATCGGCATGCCGAAGGTCTTAGATATCTTCTAGAATTTTAGTACCCCACAAAACAAGGCGTTATTTTAAAAACTCATGAATATTTTGACGCGAAATTTGGCACTGATATTACGCACAGTATTTATTACCAAAACAAGTTTTTCGTTCGACAAATCTTAAGAAAATAAATTAAGAAATTAAAAAATTAAATATTTACTTTACAATTTGATCACAGTTTGCATAGTTTGATTATGATAACTTTACAAAATTGCTCGATAAAATTTATGGAAGCTTTTCGATATATCAGTACGATCGAGCTCGAATAGACTTATATACTGAGTGTATCCCTAAGACGCATGTGCCAAGATTCAGCAAGATAACTTTAAAGCTGAAAGACTTGTTTGCACATGGTGTGTCATCCCTATTGATGCTTATGTATGATCTATATATATATATATATTTGAATGCTTTAAAGGGTCTCAGATAGTTCCCTCTTTGGCATAAAATGTAAATTCTGCAATACCATATACTTTCTAAGCTGGAACTTGGGTATAGTACCTGCCTATCTTCAGTAAAGCTGAATCTTCAGCTATCAAAATGCTTTTAATAGTTTTTACTAATTTATAAAGGCGAAGAAAGGCGCGTCTAGTTTTTAAAAAGCATCTTTATCATCTAGCATCATATATAAGTAATTTTACAAAATTTGATGGCGCTAGCTCTCATAGTTTCTGCAATCTACGTGTTCATACAGACAGAGAAACAGGGAAATCGCGACTTGCTTATTATTCAATTCAACTCTATTAACCTCTCGCTCTCTCTACCTCTTTCTCTCCCTCTCTCTCTCTGATTAGTGCATACGCTCCGATAGTCTGGAGAGTATTGGCGATGTCAGCTCCTCACTCGGTAATCCGCCGTACATTCCGTCCGTGCCGGAGACGAGCAATCTGACACCGTGTGGTAATGCGGGCAATGCCTATGCGGGATCTCAGCAGCATCAGGTGCATCATGGCAACAATGGTAACAACAGCAACAACAACAACAACAGCAGCCTCAACAACAACAACAACAACAATCAAATGCATACGGGTCTGCATCATCTGCAGCAGCAGCAGCAGCAGCAATCCGATCTCATGACCAATCTGCAGCAGCACATCAAACAGGATTATGATCTAACGGCACTTTAGGTGTCTCCTGGTCCCGCTGGTGTCGCTGCTCGTGCGCAACTCCTTGTACATTGAATCCTTTAGTTAGAGCACCGCAATAATTTCTCATTTACATGTATTCTAATTATAATCGTAACGGAACCATTTCTTTTATACACCCGGCTAGACGCGCAAGTTGTACCGGGAAATTCGGAAAATACAGTGAAAAGAATTACTTGTAGTTAGTCAGTTAAGCAGAGAAACCTCGACCAGCCCTCACTATCCTATACATAACTGGAACCCCTTTGTAAATTAGCCGTATTTTAATTACTGTATAAATGATATAGCAAATGATGTATGTAAATGTATATGTAAACACAGGCCCCAATTTGTCATAGTTATTAAGTGAAACTATCTATAGATATACGATTAGTTGTACGATTATTATTATAACGCATTATTATAGTTATTATTATTATTATTACCATTATATGATTGTATCTAACTAGTTGCATCTGTTGTGCGTAGAGATCAATGTAAGTTCGAGCGTATATAGAAGTATATGAATATACCTAGACAATATGAAAACCAAATAAACAGAACAATTTTACTTGGAAAAACAGAGAGAGATAAATAGTTTTTTATTATTATATTACTAGTAATATAATATAATACAGATTTATATTTTTCTATCTACATATTTTTATTTTATCCTCTATTTTCTGCTGAGTTAAGCTTAGAGGCTCTAAGAATAATCAGGATCAAAAAGCTGACAAGATACTTGATCATGTTTCTTGATTTACCTTTTGGACTGCTCAATCGTTCCATATTTATAGGAAATCGTATAATATTTATCGTCACACACCTGCTAAAGCTGTGTAGGCAAAACTAAATTCATTATTTATGGTATAACCAAAGCGAAATCATCTTTGTTCTTTAGTTACACTTCGATCTCAGAATATTTTTAAGACTTATACTTTGCTAATAGCTACAATCGAGTGTAATTCACGTTAAATACCTGCTTATTTCTTGAAAAACTTTTATTTTTATCTATAAACTATGAAACTGAGCCAGCAATACTTTTTTTTAAATTTTCCTGAACAAAACGAGACATAGCCAAATTCCAAAGTGAACATCATCTGTGGGCAATAGTTAAACGTATTTTCACAAAGTTTCAAAGTCCTAGCTCTTATATGCCATAAGCTATAGGGTTTCAAACAGACAGAGAGATTAAATTTACTATATTTACTTAACCGTTGAATATTTACAGTATATATTTATTTGAAGGTGTTGAAGATGCTTTCTTTTGTCACAATACCTTTTATAATACTCTTCTTCTCCGTATGTAGGGGATTATATAATTAGGGGCGCAGTATTTTCTTGCGTATTTCAAATAAAATTGCGAACTGCGTATTATCTAATTGCTTAGTAGGCGCAATCCATGCGTATTTCCAGCTGATTCATCGCTCTGTGTCGTCTAATTAGAACAAATTTAAACATCATCGTCGCTTTGGGGGCTCCAGCACACGCCTCCTTCTCCTGTGAGGGAAGAAGGGGCTCAGAAGAATTTCGAACTCAACAAGCCTTTGTTGGCAATCAACGTCGTTGATGTGGAAGGAGCGGGATGGGGGCAGGGTGTATAAAGACTGGATGTGTGGGGACTGGCAAAGGGGTCGTCCTATGTCTGCTGAAGGAAGAGAAGATGGGAAGAGATGGAAAGATAGTTGGCAAACGCTAACAAGAGTTCTTAATTAAACATCGATTCGCAATGATTGATCACAGCCCATTGGCACCTGTTGGCTTCTGGAAATATGTTAAACAAGGCATCATCTTTCAAAGTGGCAGTGCCTGCCTACTCGATGTGGCGAGATACGAGTCGATTCCTGGCGAGGAAGAGGAGGGAGAGTGTCATAAACTGGTCTTAGCCGGGTAACTGGAATCGGGTTGCGTCAGACAGAGTTCCTTGAAACAGAGTCCTATTGCAAATTGGCGCTGTTTACTCAGGCAGACATTGCGTTGACAGTATGACCACAAACCCAGCACATGTGACAGTCCGAAGCTGGCCGGGAACAGGGAGCAGGGCAGAGCAGGCATAGGGACCGTATGCGCAATGCGAGGCGACAACCCAACAAGCTCAACACAATCAATCTACCCGACGTGACAGTGGATTGTCTTGCAGGAACATGGAAACACTCTTAGCGCTTAATTTATCATTGCGAAATGATCTACGCGCCTTTGGCAAGAGGTACCCCAACCAGCCACCCACCCTTGCCCCTCTTGTCCCCCACTGTCCTGCAACTCAAACTCAAAACTGACAGTTGCGCGCACTCGCACTCGCTATAACGCGATAACGAAAGGATTAAGACTTGTTGGCCGCAAACGAGAAGCCTCAAGGGTCGAAATTGTCAGCCCGATGATGATTGCAGGAATGCGCGAGCACGTGTTCTGACCATAATCGAAGTGACGCTCGACGTCAGTCGGGACTTCCCTGCTTCCCTAATTAAGGTCAACGGAAGCCCTTAGCTTGTCAGTGGGTTTCTGAAGACCCACCGCAAAAACGTTGATAGAAATATACCTATGTAATGTGGGATATGATATGGGAAATTGTAAGACAGTTATGTGAGGTATAATATCTATTAGGAATATAAGTATTATACCCTTTACTCTTCAAAATGGTGAATAATTGGAGCTCTATCTTTGTGAATATATATTAAGCGAGGCATGACAGACCCCAGGTTTGCTTATCGAGTCGATTAAGCCATGTCGCACTGTCTATACACCTGCGCAAACATATAAAAGATCTCAGATCTCTGCTAGTACCTAGAGACACCAAATTTGCTATGGAGGTTTCTATACACCATAGGCGCCTAATTTGTTTTTTTAAACTTTAATTTTCTTCAGCAATCGATAATTTGCGATTATTGAGCAAAGTATTAAAATGTTGAGCTTTAGCTGCGTTATACAACTTTATGAATATGACATATAGCTATCTTTCAAATTTAAGACCCATTGAAACTTTAATACAGAAGTTAGGGAAGTAAAGGTTACGGCTTCACGATGCATTTGCTATATTTTTTTTTATTTTCTATTTATTTATTTAACGTCAACTAAGACAGTCGACTAGAAATTAAAATAAGTTTTTATTTTAAATTAAGAGATAATTAAAAAAAATTGAAGAAAAAAAGGAAATAATAAAAATTTAAAATTATGGTATTAAAATTTAATTTTATAAAAAAAATCTTAAATTATATACTATTCTTTATGAAAGCGTTGCGGTGTGTGTGTAAAAGAGAGAAAGTCATAGATGATCGAGAAATTTGTGAGAAATTTAGTTTTATTTGAAATTTTAAGGTTTTTAATAACTAAAGTGTATCTGCCAGTCGGGTAACTGTAGCGTACTGTAGCTTTCGTTACTTGTTTATACACAACAGGCTGAATCTGCATTTTTTAAAACCATCTTGTTGGCCTCTGAGGTGAAGAAGCTCTGCGATTTGATGGGCTACTCCCCCTCGAAAGACATGGCGTGTATATATACATATGTTTCATGTTTGGAGGAGTGCATGTTTTTCCCAGTCGGAAACAAGTCGTGACTTGACTTTTGACCCTTTCCCTCTGCTAATGCCGTTAGTCAAGTGTGCAACGGAGCTGCCTGCCTGCCGCTTTGAAGTCGGCTTGCAACATGCCGAGCGGGACTGCGCCTTAATCCCGTCTCATCCTCTTTCATCCCGGCTAATCCCAACAGAAGTCACCGGACATGGCCCAGCCCAATCCTTTCTTCATTCTCCTCGGCTGCATGGGAACAATTAACCCGTCTACTGTTGCTAATTTCGTAGGATCTCGTGAGATCTGCTTCCTGCGGCACTTTGCATATGCGGCATAGACACAGCGACACGCCCCTCGCGCACGCCCACGCGACTGGCGAAGGGATTAGGAGGAGGTACGGGCGGGCAAGGCACAGCTAGGCAATGCAGTCTTGCCACCAGCCGAGCGCCGCATGCCGCCGTCTCCTTTTGATGCTTTTGTTGACCAATTTCGGCATAGGAATTTGCTCTCTCTCTCTCTCTCTCTCGGCTACCGTTTGCATTCCGCAGGGATTAGAGTGGTCTCTCTTCCGGGAAGCCTGTTTACCTGCTAATTAGCTGGCGATATTGTCCTCGAGTACATCGAATTGTCAAAATAAACATTGGCTCATCAGTTCTCATTAGGCATGAATTGGAAACGAATCTTCCAACCTCCGGCATAAATCAAAGTGCAGCCAAGGTCCCTGCTAGGCTCTCATCTCTCCTTCCTCATCTCTCGAGTGTGGCCTCAGGAATCAATCAAGTCTCATCACTCACTCGCAGAGCCCCCAGTGTGCGAGGTGTGTGTGTGTGTGTGTGTGTGCGAGTGTGCGTGTGTGCTGCTTTAATTAATGTGTGTCCATTTATTAAATTGGCAGTTTAGTCTTGGCGTCACTTTTGGCCAGTCCTCCAGCCTGGAGACGCGCCTGTGGTTGCCCATTTATGTGTGTAGCAACACTTGACTCCCTTCAGTGTGTGTGTGTGCGTGCGGCCGATCAGCCTAATTTGTAACCATTAGCCAAGGTATTATGTTTGGCCAGTCGGATGCATGCTGCTCTTCAGGGTTATGCCTTACGCTCTCAAGGATGATTGGATGCTTCGCGTTGCATGTATGGATGGAAGGATGGATGGATGGATGTTTGCGGTGATGTTTGTCTATTAAAAACCATTTAAACAAATGGCCCTGCTCTTTGTACCCTGCACTCCTTTTGTGCCTCTCGAGAGCCCTCGACAATTGTGAATAGTGTGAATAGGCGAAAATTATTCGGATGCACTCGCTAATGCGTAAATGCCCCCTGAAAAGAAAATGACTGAAATGGCAAACAATATCAGTTCGAGCATAGTATATTGTTTGTTACTGTAAATAGTATTTAGGAATATTTGATCTGATATTGCGAACTATTCGACTATAATTTTATACAATATTATATCCAGTTTATTTTTATAAATTCTAGATTTACGCATATTAGATCATTTCCGTCTCGAATGCAGCATAACTGACATATCATTTATTAATTATGGAAAACGCCTTTTTGTGGGCGTAATGCTATATACTTATATATTATATAGAAACCTAATAAAATTTGTATAATCTTTACTTTTAGTTCTTTATATACTTACTGGGGGTATTTTATTATTCGCTAGATCTTTAGATAATCGGTCCACTAACTATATCATATTTTTGCCATTGGAAAACTCAGCCCAAATGAGATCATATAAAATGAGATCGTACAAAATTTCGGGTTTCATTTTGATTACATAGAAAAATTAGAAATATAATAATATAATATAATAATAATAATCAGTAAAATAGAGTAATAAGAGTTACTTAAGCTCTTAAGATTCACAAAAGTTGGGAATACTTGTAAAATACTTATAAGTATAGTCTCTTTGAACTTCAAGGTTAAATTGTACAGTATTCTAGGCATACATACATAGGTGTCTATCCTTTTCATAAAAAAGGATAATTAAATTAAAATAAATTTGAATGTTGTAAACGCTGTACACTAGATTATATAATTAGAAAGAATCTGAGCAAAGAGATGCAACTATATAAAACATTAGGAACATCGAAGCTTACGTTTATTTTTGATAATGAAGAATCGAAAAAGCAAACCGAGATACGTTATAAATAAAGTTTAGAAATCGAAGCAGAAAATCATAAAATTTAATATTTATTAATTGAAGACTTCCACAATGTCTGTTAACATATGTGTATGTGTATGTGCATCTATTGGAATCTGCAAGAAAAAATGAGTTCGAACATATCGTAGATTCGTAATTTTGCTCGCAATATTGTCGCAGATTGTGAGAGTTCGCTGTGAAATTGCAATAGTTGCCCCGCTCAGACGCTTCCGCATGTACAACGAGTTCACCACGGGAATTGAGGTGTGTGTGTGTGTGTGTGTGTGTGTGTGGGGTGGACATACACACATATAGAAATATCGGCATGTGTGTGTGTGTGTGCGCGTGGTAATTGACATTCGATCATTAATCAAAGTGCACAATGCAGACATTTCGTTTCGAATTTTATTTAGTTTTGTATTCGCATTGTTGTTGTTATTTTTCTCTCTTCTTCTTCTTCTTCTTCTTCGCCTTCTTGCTGTGCCTCTGCTTCTTTTGCGATTCCGTCGAGCTGCCCGCTGCGTCCAGAGTAGTTCGGATTCGGCAGACTCCTCCTTTACCGCAGTTTCCATTTCAGATGCGTCTACCAAGCCCCAAGGCAGTTCAGTCCCTCTAAAATACACTGTCCGTACAGAGTTTACAATTGTAACTAAGTGGAACGGCCTTCAACACCTTCGCAGCGGAGAAGGAGGAAGAGGAGGAGGAGTGTCTTCCGAGGTGGCAAGGTGTACTCGGCGGCAGTTGCAGACTGCTTGGCTCGCATCATGGCTGCCCTGCGCTACTGAGTGCTTTGTTCTTTGCCTGACAGCTCGACAGTCTCCCCTTAGCCTCCCCCTTCCCTGAGGAGTGCGCAAATCCTCGCATATGATGTGAAGGTTACGGCCCACCCTCCTTAAGGCAACCACCCTGAAGAGAAACTCCTCCATGCGTGCAGAGTGCGTGGTAGAAGGAGGAGGAATGAGGCACGAGGGCTAAGGACCATGATGAAAGTAGCAATTTCGTCCATTTGCAATTTTCCCCCATTTCGGTAGTGCGTGTGCTTGTGTGTGCGTGAGTGTGTGTGTGTGTGTGTGTGTCTTCTTCTGCCTCTGACAGTCGCTTTTGATGAAATTCTGTTCACATACCCGTCAATGTCATCTCTGCCGCTCGCTTGACTCTCCATTCCGTTTTTTATGCCATGTCCTTTTGTTGATTATTTCGTTGACGTGCCTCAAGACACCAAAAAAAAAAAAAGAAACCACGGCCAGCAGCTACACCGAATACGCTATCCTGTTTCAAGGATACCCTATGGTCTCTAAATTAAACTAATATAAATGATTTTTACTGGGAAATCAGAGTTATATAGAACTTGTGTAATTCGAAATGTAGTTAAGAAAATAATTAAAAGAAAATATCTAATGAAACTTATGTATTACATTTAATTTTAAAGGAAATTAGACAGAGATACATTTAGATCGAGTCACATTCCATAACAAATATTTTGCATGCCAGCATGAATAATGTCAATTTTATGCAGCCATAGCGACTAACATTATTATAAATTTAGTATACGTTTTTTACTGAATCCAGCTGAAAGAAAATGATTATCACCCTATTATTATTTGCCTGCAGCACATAACCTAGCGCCATCTAGTGGTGCGCAGGAAACAAAGAAACTCAAGTTCCACACACATATACTGTATGGTGTGTGTCAAGGTTGTATACCACAGCCGCCATCTTGTTTTCGAAGAGCGAGACGACAGTACAGCAAAGTGGTTAATGTCCTCGATGGACTTATTTTATAAGACTGTTTCTTATATTATAGCAGGGTGCAGTTATGTGCTAAATCGAGAGAGCGCCTCACGTAGAAAGAATTTATTTAAAAAAAATTCTTAATTAATCTATGATTTACTTACTGGCTTAGATAGACAGTTGTTTTATGTTTGTTTGAACAGCCCGCTAAAGGTTAAATTAATGCTTGTAACAAACAGAAGATTGCGGCAACAGATGAAAAAGTATTTAACAAAGATATTAATATATGACGTATTATGCATAATTTCCAAAGTAATTCTTTTATTTTCCATGTAAAAATTCCAAAAATAACTTTTAATAATTCAAAGTTTACTGCTATCCTGCACCTTTTGGCTTAAATATGGTTCCCGTTCCGATTGGGCCAACTCCCGGATGGGCCAAGGCTACACCGAACAACAAGAAGATCATTAAAGAGATACCCAAGTATTTCATTCTGATGCAAGTGTAAGTGGAAATCAAACTATTTAAATTTATTCTCATCGCAGGTATATTTACCTGTTATACTATCCATAATTCTTTCAGTCACACCTGCATTGTAAAACTGATTATTCCGCTAAATTACTTCAAGAAAACACGATTAATACTTGCTGCGCTATGATAATTGCATTTACCTTGCTTCATAAAGTGATTTTTAAAAACTATTAAACTTTTTATACCCTTCGACCATTGAATCTGGTCAAAAAAGGGTATACTAACTTTGTGCAATGTATGTAACAGGCATAAGGAGGCGTGGCAGACCCCATAAAGTATATATATTCTTGCGCAGGATCTCTAGCCAAGAGCCATGTCTGTCTGTCCGTCTGTCTGTCTGTATGAGACAATAGATCTCAGCTGTTAAAAAAGCTAGAGACTCCAAACTTGGTATGGAGGTTCCTATATATAATAGACAGATAAAGTTTATATCAAATGTTTGATGCCACGCCCACCGCCCCGCAAATCGGTGATTTACGATTATTAAGGAAAGTATTAAACTTATAAAGTTCAGTTAACAGATTTAGAAAACTGGAAGAAGGGTATCTTACTGTCGAGCGCTCGACTGTAACCTTACCAACTTGTTAATGTATATTAAATGAATAAACTTCTTTATAGACTTGGTATAGTAATACAATAAATATTTTTATTTCATCTGACAGAAATAGAACTAGTTAATTAATTACTTTAATATATAAAACTTTTATTTATCTGATTTCTGTCTTCTCTTTTATTATATTTGAATGCAGCTAAGAGATTTACTTGATATGTAATGTACATGCTCTCGCGAGATCGATTCAATTGAATACTCCACTCAGTTTATGTTAATCCAATAGATATATGTTCTATAATATATGTAGTTCGACTATTTGTGCTGTGCAGTTTGGCAATCAATTTTGTTTGGAAAACAATTTGTATTTGTTATGTGCCGGTTATCGTTATCGCTGGCACAGTGCACAGAGGCGGGACGGGGAGATGCTGAGGGGGGGGCTCCGACTCCTCTGGCAGCGTGCAACAAATTTAAAAGCTCAATTTGTCCATTTATGTCAACTTGTCACGCGAAGTAAAATAAAACGAATTAATAAAATGTGCAGGGGACAAGGAATTGCCACGAAAGGATGTGGCTGGCCAGAGAAGCGAGTGGAGAGTGGAAAGTGGAAGGCGGAGAAAGTGGGGAGTGGCGCAACTAAACGCGTAAAATATATTCAGCGATTGTTGCTGCCGCTGCCGTTGCTGCTGCTGCTGCCGTTGCAGATACAAAGATACAAAGATACTTTAGTGGCAAGATACGGATACACCATCATTCATCGCTTATGTATCGCCACATCCTTTCGTCCTGGCTTGGCTGTTGTCGCACAGTTTCTATTGCCAGCTCCTACTTTCCACTCCCCTCCCCCTCCCCTCTCCACAACGTCCTTGTTGTCCTCGTTTGGCGACGTCGTTGCAAACAAATGGCAAAAACTGTCGCTCATTCGCATAAATCCTGACGAATGATTTCAACGCGGCCCGGATTGTTCGCACGGCAGGGCGCAGGGAGTACGGCGTAAGGAGGAGAGGGGCGTGGCAGCGAGCGCGTGGGGCGTACAACAAAAGCAATTATATGTGGGAATCATTTTACGAGCGAGCGGAAAAAGAAGAAACAGCGAGCGGAAAAAGAAGAAACAGAAAACAGACGAGAGACAGCAACAACTGCTCGCTTGGTATCCTTTTTAAGGGACACCAGAGAGAGGGGACAGCATGTGCTGAAATCTGGCAAATAAAAAAAGGAAAGCTGACAAGCAGGAGGGGAGGGAGGTAGAAGGAAAGTAAAACAAAGAACACACGGCCAAATGCAGCCAACAAATAAGCGACGACAAGCGGCAACAACAATTCAAATGCCAAAGAAATTGCCAACTCAATGAAAGCGACAAGAGCGACCAGCAACCAGTCAAACCACCCCCTCCCTACACCTCCTTCCTTCTGCTGCTGCCTCGTCCACTTGCCACCCCCTTTGGAGTGCCACCCTCGAGCCACAACGTAAAATCAGCAGTTGAAAAACGCGCACGAGCAAAATCAAACGATTGTCAATGCGAAAATAAATCGCATTCCTTCATTTTAGCAGCGTGCCAGACCCAGACCCAGACCCAGACCCAGCATCAGCTCCAGTTCCATCCCCAGTCTCAGGCACAATCATCCCCCCTCTCTGCCATCCTTTCCGCTGCTGTGCCCCAAGGACGACAGCTGCCATAAAAACTTTAGTTCGGCATCGTTGATAAAACGTGCGTCAATTTTTTATCCCCGCACACTACACGTTACTTAAATCAAACCCAGCAAAGTCTCCAACTCCAACTCAAACTCGATTTCGAATACGCATTCGATTCACAACTCGAATATCATTCACAACTCAAACTCAATTTACACTGCGCTCTTCTTTTAAATTTCATAAAATATTACCAAAGTTGAAGTTGATTTCTGTAGAGAAAACGACTCTTAGAACACACCTACCCCCCCCTCCCACTCGCAGGTGGAAAATGTGATTTAACTTTGCCATTATTCATAATAAAACGAAAATGTATTATAACTTGCATTAACATCAATTTATTGAGATATCTTCTTTAACATTTTGAAAAACTATATCAATCTTAATTTAATAAACAAAGTGTATGTTACGTGCTACATGTATTCTTGTATACTTGTATATATTATTATATTACATATAATCTATTCACAGAGATGTCAGACATAAGATTTTATTATTTACTGTTGATTAGTAAATAATAAAATTAATTAATCAATTCACAATTATAATAATCTGAGACAAACTGCTACATGTACGTGCTACATGTACTTTTGAATGTATATACTAAATATTTAATATAATCTATTCACAGAGATGACAGACTTAAGAAATGAAGTCACTCTGCTGTTGATTGGAAAATAATAAAAATAATCGTAATTTTTTTTATAAATAACGAAAGCAAGCTGGAAAATTTATTTCCAATGTGATTAATCCACAAAATATCAAATTTCATTTTTTTCTTATATTTACGCGCCTCACCATTTTATGTGTCTAAGCGAAACTATCAGATCTGTATCTGTTTTACTAAAATAATAATCCTTAATTAAACATTAGAATATTATTGTTTAAATACTTGTAAGCACTTTGAAAACTATTTCAATTGAACAGGTTTTTTTTTTTAACTTTAAAGAGGTATTTCAATAAACTTAAAAATAACAATTCTTTTTATATTCGATCCGTATCTGTTTATCAGAAATTACCATAATACAATCATATGTTTTTATATAATTGTTAATATTTCAAAAACTATTTCAATTCAACTTCTCTGTTTCAAGTCATATAACAATCTTAAAGACGTATTCCAAGAGGCCTTAAGATAGCTATCAGATTTCGTATCTGTTTATCGGAAATTAGCATAATACCAGGCAAAGAAATCAGCGCAACATCATTAATTCCCAAGTGTAGATGGAAGAGTCGGGTGTATGAAGTTGCTGAATACTAATGCGGGGAGTGGGTACTCATAAATGCCAAAGAGAAAATGCCAATTTCGTAGCTCGATAGATGATTCTGTTTTTTGTCTATTCCAGAAGTCCGAAGTGGCGTCCTGCAACCTTATAGCGGATTTAAGGTATTTTTTGCTTGCTAAAGAGGAGAGCAAAAACAAGGCTGCAGCATGCGGCGTATACTTAATGTCAGCCACACACACACACACACACACACATAACCTCATCATAACTGGCAACAACTACAGCTACAGCTATAACCAACGGCCTTCCAAATCGTTATTTATGTATGGAAACGTGCCAGGGCAGGGCAGGTTTTTCGTACTCACTTGAGGGGGAATTGTACTCCCCATCGTACTACCATGCCCCCCTTGCCCTACGCCTCTGTTTGCTGTTTCGCGTCTGCAGACAACGACAACCATTGGTTTCTTTGCCCGGGATTTGCTCAGTTTATGCGACTCCCCCTCTCTCTCTCTGTCTCTCTCACTCTCCCTCCCCATCTGTATTTCTGTTGTGATTTTCTCCAGATTTCTTCCACACCATTGTTGTTTGTTTCTGTTCACCTGTAGTTGTTTTTGTTGCTGTTTACTTGCACTTCACTTTGCCTGCCCCCCTCCCCGCCCCTTGCCTTGCTCGCTTCTTGCTCGTTAAGTGACGCCAACTTTTACGTGAGCCTGAATTATTAATACACGTTAAAAGGCACCGCCAATTGTTGGCGGCGCCTGGACACGACGCCATTGTCGACCTGTCAGTGGCTTCACACCCCCCTCCCCTCCCCCTCTCCCCTGTGGCACACTCTTCCTTCCGGCTTGTGCTTCGTCTGCTTATTCTTTCGCCACTTCCGCAACGTCTGCATCATACTAAGTTGAGTTGATGTTTTATGTGCTAAGTTGTTGCTAAGTCACCTGCGACAAGTTGCACGAAAACACATTCTTCGCTCTCCCTCTCTCTCCCTCTCTTCTCTGATTTGCTGTCTGAACTTGAAGCTGTGTTTATAAGTTACTAAATTAAATGGGAGGGTTGATTATAACTTCGCAGAAATTAAAATGTTCACGCAGAGACATATTTCAAAAGGAAACTTGGCAGTATCTTCGATCTGGGGATCAGCTTGAAAGGGGTAACATATAGTAAGCAGATTTTAGAAATTTTAGAATCAATCATCTTATGGAATATTCAATTGATAATATCATAATCTCTTAAAATATTAGATACAATTTTAATATTTTTGAAAACACATAAATAAAGTCTTTTTTGATAATACTAAAAGTAAAGTCGAAAATAATATCTATCAGTTAATCCATGGCGTAGAATGATCAAGATGATTAAACCAAGGGTTTTTAATAAAATTTTAGTATGTTCAAGACTGATCTAATAAGGCATTCGTGACTCTATAAACTGAATTTAAATTTACTTAAAATCAACAGCCTATTTGATATAACTTTGTCTGTCTGTCTGTATGTCTGCCTTTCTGTGTCTGTTTGTCTCTCCAACTATATTATCATCTAGATCTCTGACTCTAAAAGCGCTAGACCATTAAAATTTTGTGCCAACACTCCCTCTTTTTTTGCAATTTAAATCTAAATTTGCCACGCCTCTTTTCGCCCTTAAATCTTATAAAAATGAAATTATGAGCGTAAATTTAGAAATTTTAAATTGTTAATATCCATGGCATTATGCAGTCGAAATCAAACTACACCCGTTAATACATCTTCTACACTTAATCCCCAATCAATCACAATTATTTACTACACTCTAATGATTCACAATGTTTATAGTTTCTTTCGTTGTTTCTTTCTACCCTGTGAGATACCTGTAGAGACGAGCTTCTGATAATTGACAATGGCATTTGGAATGCGCTTTAAACAAAAGCCCGGAACTACAGGGTAGGTCACGGGAGCGTTTTCAGTTATCCACTTGACTTCACTCAATCCTCCCACCCACTTCTTCCCCCCTCCCCTACTTTGGCATTAGCCATTGGTCGCTGCCTGCTCCAATTCGCAGACATAAAACAAAATAATCTGGCAAATGTCCAAATCGAAAATATCGCAGTCTTTCACACAATTCATGTCGATTCGGTTTTCGGTTCTGGCCTCGGTCTCGGTCTGGGTTTCTTCTGCTGTTCCTGGTTCTCTTATAGTAGATAAATGCCACGACGCACCTTGCAACAGAGAGAGAGACAGCAACAACTGCCATAAATATGCGGTAAAGTTTTTGTAGTCGGTATCTGCCTAGAGCGCTGCAAATTTCGAAAGTAAAATAACAATTTGAAAAAAAAAAACAAAAACCAGAGAAACTTTCGTTGCAGAAAGAAGCAACAAAAACACTGCGAATACTTGCCACAAAACTTTGTCCATTGCCAGGCGAAATTGCGACAGCCGAGCAGATGTCCTGCTGGGCAACATCCCTTCCCCGTTGGCACTCCTCTCCTCCCTCTTCCTCCCTTTCTCCTACTCCTGGCTGGCCACCCACCTCAGTTGGTCGCATCGCATCGCATTTAATATTAAAATTGTATGCATTCTTAACCGAGTTCAGGAAATTGTTGCTCCGCAAGGTTTATATAGTAAGCTGAAATCATAATTGGAAAATACATAATCCACCCACACACACACATCTCTATCTGTGTGTGTGTATGCAAATGTGCAGTAGGCAACACTTATTTGCAGGCACTCGCAAATGTGCAATTAAATGAAAATGAACTTGTTATTTATCGGCATCTACAGCACAGCGGAGGCGACTCTGCTGCCACATACGCATCCACATCCACATCCGTGTCCGCATCCGCATCCGCATCCGCATCCATGTGTCCTTGCCACATGCTGCGCCCAGTTGCATTTTAGTTTTCGTTTTAATCTGTAATTTACAGCAAATTTCTGTTTATTTATGACAACTCGCAAATGTCCTTAATGAGATTCTGCCTGCTGCCAGAGTGTGTATGGTAAATAGGCCCTTCAGGACAGTGGCCTCATTATAAATTAACAAATCTCTGAGTTCTGTCGGCTGTGTAAACAATAAAGATGAATATTCATAAATAATTTGCAGCATTTGCTCTAAATTCTCTTGACTTTGTTTAGTTTTGTGTAATTACAGGGTATTCGCAGATAACACTTTTGAATTAGTTGAACGTGTATTTCTGAAATAAATATTTAATTAAAGTTTAGATTAATTTCTATTTTATTTATTATTACTTTATAACCTAATTTTATCTTTACTTGTAAATTATTTATACCAAACAGTTTTTTCAGTTTGTCTTTTAAAGTTGTTTTTATTTATTAAAAAACGGATAGAAACTCTTAATATTTTATTTATTTATTTATTTTATTTAATGGCAAACTATCGTATTATTATTTCTGTTTAATTATAAATCAGCAAACGACTGATGGAAACCATATATATTTCTTTGTTATTAGCTATATTATTACCTAAGTTTCTTAACGTATAAGGTATGGCAACCAAGCTAGTCAGGTGCGAATTTAAATATTCAGGTTTCTATTATATATTTATTGAAAAAGCGAAGAAATATACAGTTGAAAATTCCTGACTATAAGCTACCCTTTGATCAATTTGGAAACGCACTTGCAATTCCCAATGTGTGTTTCCGCACATTTCCCACACATATGCAGTCAGGGACATGTTATAAAGCTCTGCTCGGATCTATGGGAAATGTTTACTTGAATAACTTCGGAGTTCACAGTCCGATCAGTTTGAAATTTGTAGAATATAAGCATAAATTGATCATCTATTTGTATGTTGAACGATATCAACTAAATACCGCGTATAACAGTTGAAAATAATTAAATGGTAAAATTATATGAAATTACCACGCTGGGATAGTTAAAATTGAAAATAAACATCAGTAGCGAGTACCATACATACATGAAGCCGCATACCAAATATAATGTCTATAACTTTTATAATTCCTCAGATCACACCGCTAATGCATACGAACGTAGAGATAATAGGCAGACATGGCTAAATTGGTACCTTTTATAAAATACTTATATTATTTCGTATCTGCCATGCGTCATTCTGATTGTTGCATTCAAACTATACTAAATGTACCCTTCAAACTTATATTTCAACTAAGATATTGGGCTTAAAAATTCTTAAAACCTTTAAGAATGCAAACTGAAGACGTGTTTCTAGATGGTTAAAATACTTATTATAATAAAGTTACATTCGAAATGTTAACCAATAAAGTTAGTACTAAAGTAAACAAGTAGTTAGTACTAAATCTCAAAATTAAAATGTAACTTTTCTTACTGAATCTAACAAATTGCAATGCTAAAAGAACATTTAAATGGAAAACTTTAAATCTAAAGGAAATTAGAAAGAGCTTTGTAGTAAAATTATGAGGTCTATCTGCAGTCTCTCTCTCTCTCTCTCTTTCTCTCTCTGTGCCCTTTGCACACCTGTGTTAAATGTCACGCAGTGTTTTAATAATTTGTGTGAGCTTAATTGGATCTTTTATCTGGGCTATCTGGGCAGCTTGTGACTGTCATTCGACTGCAGTCTTGCCTGGCCTCCATTTCCCCCCCTGCCCGTGCCACTCCGCCCCCTCTGGCACTCTTGGCACATAAATTGGGCAACTCATGTGGATGAGGATAAGAAAATGTGAAATGCGAAGTGAAGCGAAATGCGGAAAATGGAGAAGAAGTCGAGGAATGCAGTTGGCCGTAAACTTTAATTAAATTAGTCCTACAATTTATCATGGCTTGGCAATCGTTTAAAAGGAGGCCCAGTCGCAAAACGTTCGGTATTCGGACCAGGCTCCTGCATCGCCATCGCCAGTGCCAGTCCCAGAGTTTTTCTAGAAGGTCACTCGCTGTGAGTTATGGGTCAAAAGGCACGCCAACTGGCCACGTTCTCTAATGGGCTGCATAAAACGGAGGGGCAGGTGGTTGGGTAGAGGGGAAGGCGGGAAATAGTGGGGAAACTGCAAGAAGTCGGAGCAACGCCAAAAATTGCAAATGAAAAGCCAAACGGGCAAAAATTGTAGAACATTTTTGTGTGCATTTTACTTCTCTCTCTCTCTATTTTTTTCTGGCTTTTCCTTTTGCTCGGCCTGTGCGTCATTTGTTTTCAATTTGTGCTCTGCGCATTTGATGTTTGCCACGCCCACACTAGTATTACAAAGACACGAGAGGCATGTGGGGGGGCAGTGGGGGGAAGTGTCTGCGCTTCCGCTTGTATTTTTACTTAGCCAAAACGCCAGGCGAAATGGTGAAATGGTGAAATGGCGAAATGGCGAAATGGCTTCATCGGCAGCGGAAGGCGAGCGTAAAACTCGCGCCATGAAACTCACGCCTTGAGGTTTCTAAAAGGACCACGCGGAGCGATTCACGAGCAAAGGATGCGCCGGATGCACAAGTAATTTTCAGCGCAGTGCCACACTTTTTGAAGCATTTTATGTGTCTGTCTCTGTGTGTGTGTGTGTGAGTATCTGTGTATCTGCTTTTGGCCATGGCCAACTTTAGTAGTTTATCCGCTGCCTGTCGCTGCTGTTGTCGTGTTGCACATAAATTTGGTTTAAATTAAACAAGCATAATTGCATGCCAGCACACACACAGCTACAGAAACAGAAACAGATAAAGATACAGATACAGCAGCAGCAGCTGCAGCGGATACTGACGGCAATAGAGATACATATTCCGGCAGCCAGATACAAACTGCAGTCGTCGGGCAGTACAGGCTGCAGTCACATACTCAATTATGAATTAGCATTAATTCAAAGGGTAATTAAAATCGCCATCTAACAGTCGAATGAAACTGAAGCGAGGCGAACTGAAGCGAACTGCAGCGAAGCGGTCAGATAAATCGACCGATAGCCCCGTCATGGCCCATTAGCCATATGGCCATCTCCCTCTCTCTCTCTCTCTCTATCACGCTCTCTCTCGCTCTCCCCGTAAGCAAGCACTCGTATCTGGGACCTCTGCGTCGTTGATTTTATGCAAATGGCCGCTGTGCACATCCACTGCGAGCGGACATGAATGCAAACGACACATTCGGAGTGCATTAAAGATTTAATTAGTTCGTGTACTTTGTAACTGCGCGCACAGTGCGATAAATATGAGAATATTTAAATATATAGTACCTTTTATTTTACTTTATGTATGTATAGTTACAAGTTTAAATGCTTGAATCTCAACTAAAGCGGAACATATTAAAGTATAACACTTTTAAACCCCATTTTAGCATAGAAAATTCATTAATTTCTTATATATGAAATAATGCCACCATTCAAATGATTTCTAAGTTTGCTTGCTGCAGGATAATAAACATAGAATTAATTTATTTATTAAAGAAATTAATTTAAGTGTGCGAAGCAGTTCGACTGAAGCAGCCATATTTATTTTCACTGATATACAGCTTGCGTCTAAAAGTATGCTATAGAAATTTTTAGGTTGAAAAACGTCGGTGAACTATGGGGCATGCTGCTGCACAGCAAGAATTATAGCATACTTTCAGGCCTTACTAAAAAACCAATTACCCGTGCTGCCGTAAACATTTCTCTTTATTTTTAGCGTGCAGCTAAAAGTATGCTACGTAAAATTTACGCGCACGCCGTCCAAGAGGCGCAGCTAGCAAAACATCATTGAAAATAATCAGAGCATACTTTTCGGCAGCTACACAAATACGTCTTCTTGCAGTGTTCGAAAATAATTTCCGTTTCCCGCAATTTGTGAATTTTTCTATAACTGCTGGATTGGTTAAAAGACCTTACAACACTGCTACAGCCATATTTGAAGTGCCCTCAGTTCAATTTACCATTTATTGTTATCGATATTTAATCCAAATTGAACGGAAATCAACTGTAATAAACAAATGGTATAATAGTTTTAATCTAAATATTAACTCGTTGGAGTCTACGACGTAATTGGGGGCGTTAAACCGAAAACGACTTAAATAACTTTTGCCCGCTCGAGATGGATATTGAGCTATCAATAAACTGCGGGTAGGCGCTGGCCACGCCCCTCGTAAATGCTAGAACCCACGCATAAAGATGGCAGATCGCAGTTGGGGAAATAAAATAAAATGAACGCAAATTATATGCAAATTGTATGCTCTCGCCTGGGGGAAAGTGGCGAGTGGAGTGGGATGCAGAGGCGGCATGAAGCAAAAATGGAAAGTCCAGACACACCTCTAACCCCATGTCCAAGGATGAAGCGCACCCACAGCCACAGCCACAGCCAGACGAGTCGAGGCAGCCCAGTCATCCCAGTCAGGCAGCCACATCGGCATTAGAATCAGACACAAACATAAATACACAAACATAAAAACAGACACAGACGACTCCACCTACTCCTGGTACGGCTTACTCTCTGGCTTGTGCTCCCATTCCCATTCCCATTCCCTTTCCCGTTACCGGCACCAGGACTAGCGGAGAAATACGCAATTGCAGATGCGACGATGATGCCGGCGATTGCGCCAGTTTATTTATACACGGTGCACAGTTGCGTATGTGTATTGGCTGTGTGTGTGTGTGAGGTTGGGATCACCCAAGCCATCGCTCCCAGCTGCTACATACACACACTGTCTATGCCCGCCCCGTTCTCGACAGCAATGGCAACATTTTAATGTAGCCCAGCCAGCACACGGTCATGAATCTCGTGGCATGATGCGGGTATCCAAGTGGCAGACTAAACGACAGACGACAGAGAGACGAGGCGGACGCAGCGACACAAGGACATGGCGCATTTTGATGTTGATAGATACTACAGCAGCTTCAGCTTCAGCTTCAGAGCTCCGCAGGATGTGCTCGAAGCGATAAACCAAAGCGTGCAATGCATGTTATAATGAAACTCTTAAAGCAAATAATGTCCCTCCCCATCTAGTAGTAGTTGTAGCTCACGCGACTAGTCCAGGCATATCCCTGGGACATTCATTACACAGCAGATTCTCGCTAGATTCTCGCCGGATAAATTGCATATCATTTGGCATCGGATTTGGCTTTCAGATTCGGAGGAGGGCAACACAATTCACAATCTTTGCTTAATTCCCTGCTACAGCAGCTGAATTCTCATAATGGATATCATATGATTTATGTTCGCCACGAACACGCTGACAGAGCACTAAAAAAACTGTTCGACTTTAATTTGGCTAAGTGCGACACAGACCAGGGTCGGTCTGTTCTGGCTAAAAGAAACGAAAGCAGCGCAAAGAACATGCAGGACACTTTGCCAAAAAAAGAAACACTTAATAATAAGGCATAAGTGGTAAAGTTGAATCTGAAAAGATTAAAGAGATAAGTTGCACAAAAGAAATACAAGTTTGCGGTATCCAAAAGAAACTCTTTCAGCTCCACACTGAATACCGTAACTTCATAATGATCCTTAGTTAGAGTGGCAGAAAAAGCAGTTGGCATTAGGTATTATGTATAATTCAATCTATAGAGAAGACTAACTTATCATACATATCCTAGATAAATGTATCTTTTGGCCAACTATTTCTTATTTCTTAAATATCTTTAAAGTTTATTTTACAATCCCAAGCAAATTTGGGTAAGTTATTTGGAAAGTCACAATTTGTGTACACACTAAAAATAAACATTCTTGCTTTAAAACTGCGCTAGAAATTCGCTTTTTTCGTTTTAAAGAGGACGTGGCTAAACTGTTAAACAAACTGGAACTGCGTGCTATGATAAGGTGTATTTTTGGCAAACTTAAGAGCCCTGTCTCCTATAGTTCCTGAGATCTACTAAATATTATCTTACGCAGGAGTCAGCTGATTCAAGAATATAGTATATGCTTCGAGGGCTTGGGCATGGCTTCTTCTAACTGTTTCATCAAATTTCCGCATTCACTCAAGGATAGCGGAATACTCTCTTGGGATTACACTCAAAATTATGAGAAAAACTGTCAGATAAATCATAATGCATTTCCACACATGTTTACGCATCAAAAACAGATTTTTCTTTTGTATCCTGAGTTTCAAGAGCGCATCGCAGCACCTTGTAAGAGTGTGTAACTCTCCCATCTGGCTGAGGGAATCACAGCTCATTAGGACCCCATTCGGGTGCTCATTTTACAGATTCGAAGTGTCAGCTCGTTGTCTGAAATGGTACTCAGTGCGAATGCGGCAAGGAGCTCGTTCATATTTGTGTTTATTTCCTAAATGCTCTGAGCGAACACTGTCGCACTCGCACTTAGTGGGGCCTTCCCTCGCTGCGGTCCTTCCTTCACGCAGTACACAAAAATGGCGGTTGCACAAAACTTCCGCAGTTGCCACACAAAAAAAGAAAAGAGAAAGAGAAATAATAAAGAAATGGGCAGAACACAGAACCGCAGGACTCCGACTCAGAGCCGGGCTCAGAGCCAGAGCCAAACCCCAAAACAGACTCGTTGCGAACCAACTTCCGCTTGCACGTCAACAAAAGGCGTGTCGTAGCAGGGGGGGAGGGGAAGGGGAAAGAGGCGGCTGTGGAAAATAAAATGCGCACAGTGCGAAACTCTTAACATGCAAATGCATTCGCACTCAGCCCGCTCCAACCACAACCAAAAAAAAAAATGTTCATTTTTATTTCTTTTTTAATTTGGCAGAGGACACAAAAAAGGAGAAACGAAGGCAAACGTGATATCGAGGCATGCACTGCAGATAAGTGCGTCCCGCTGCCGGCCACGCCCCCCTCGGCCGTCGTCAAGGAAAAGTTTTAATTTCAGTTGGTGCGAAATTTTTACGGCCTTCCCTCCCCCTCCATGCCCAGCAGAGTGCGCCGCATGCATCTGCATTTTAATTGCAAATGGAAACAGTTATCTAAATTGGTTAAAATATTAAAACGATGCGACGCAATTCGAGGGCGATACGCGGCGATACATGGCACTTTTTACGCTTCCCCCAATCCCTCCTAATGGCAGTTGGGTCCAGTTTTCCACAAAAAGTTGCTGCAGCCGCCAGCTGTGGCCCTGCAACCCTGATGGGACAAGCACAAAAGCTTGACAGAAAGATACCCTGTAGTTTGATATTCAATCTAATTGGAATTGCATTCGATTTTTGTCATGAATTTCTTTAATATATATTTTCTTGTTTGCTAGCAAAATAATCGTTCAACAATCGGAACTATCGATGATCGAATATTAGTTCCTTGTTTTTAAACAATTTTAAGCTCTGTTTAAAAACTAAAGTATAAACAAAATTATATATTTTAAATATTTTATATTTTTTTGAAATAAGGAACGCAAAAATGTCACCTAACCACCTTATTTTACTAGATAAAAAAAAGTTATAGAGTTCTATCACTGATATTAATTTTATAATAAACATAATTTTTAAACAATTCTTTTTATATATTAAATATTTATTTATGTATATATTTTTTAAAATTAATAAAATATTTCCCAAACAAAATAAGCGAACTAATCGAAATTAAAAGAACATTTTATTTGTTTAAAAGTCCGCTATAACTCAAGTTATCGATAGTTTGAAAATCGTTTTATTGTGCACATCCCTAGAGGCTGCGCCTATCAACTGCAGGTTAGGTGCAACCCTGAGAATGCGTTGCATACTCCTTGGCGCCAGGCCAAAAGGCTGTCAGTTCCGCCTGAATGAGCCCAATGTGATTCAAGTGACAAAGCGACGCCCCCTTTAAGAGTCACACTGCACTGCCTGGACAAAGTTTTATTTAAAGCCAGCACGAGGGGGTGGCAGTGGGTATAGAAGGAGGTGCAGCAGGGGGTCAGCGTAGGGAACAGAGACAAGACTTGAATGCAAATCAGTTGCTGCCGCTGCTGCTGCTGCCGTCGCCTTTGTTTGCCAATCGTCAGAGCAATTAGTTAAATTTATTATTTGAGCACGCACCGCAACCGCAGCAGCAGCAGCAGCAGCAGCAGAGCTTGTCAAATCCGGAACCCAAAAACCAACACACCCCAACCCCCTCACCCCCTATGGCAGCCATGTGTCAGCAGCAAAGCTGTTTCCATTTGTCTCCGCGCGAAGGGATTAATGACAAGCGAAGGCAACGCGCAGAGCCCCCAAGCGACCCCCAAAGGCAGCACCAACTTGCTGGGACATGCATGAACATGTTGGTCACTCAGCCCCCTGCCCTGTCGACGCCCCTGAAATGTTTGGCAAATATTCTGTTGGCTTTAAGGAGACCAGCGAGGCTAATTCGTTTTTATGCCTGACGCATTTGACTTTTTATCTCCACACTTCGCAATATTTAAATTATTATTTATTGGCGCAATTTCCATTGCTTTCGCTTTTCCATCTCCCCCCTTCGCTTTTCACGGCAACTTTTTGCCATTTTCTGGCGAATGCATTTGCCACGCAAATTGCGCATCATAAATCAATGCTGCGACTTCAATTAATGCTTCTCTAGCGCCATCGATAATTCATTACTAATTTATCTTAACCGACACAGACACACACGTACTCACACACCCACACGCACACACACACAGACTGTAGTTGGCCTGCATTAATTACAATGCAATTACTTATACGCACATTGTTGTTATTTGTGTATAATATAAATGGCCATAATTAGCTCAGTCTATCTATCTCTCTCTCTCTCTCTCTCTCTCTCTCTGTCTGTATATATGTGCGTGTATGTGCTAGATAGGAGTGGCAATTAGCATTTACATGTGCTACTTATCAGGGCAAATCATAAGAGCACAAGAGTTATTAATAAAGAGATAAAAGACATGTGGTCCCACAACAAACAACTGAAGAAAATCCTAGATAAAGCACATAACATTATAATTACTATCATATCTAAAAATTAATAATAAATCTAGAGTGTTGAAAAATACTAATTAAATATATTTAATACTTATTATATTTATTAAAATTAATTAAATTGTATATATACAAGTTTAAAATAAATACTAATGAAAATAATAGTATTTAATAACAATTAAATAATAAAAGCAATGACAAATTTTATATGATAATACTAAAATAAGATATAATTTAAGAACAATAAAAACATGGTCTATTTTTCTGAAATATTTATTTCAATAATTTCAATAATTTAATTTCTTTATTTTCGTAAGAATTATTATTGCTCGAAATTGTTATTCATGGCTTGCTTTTTAACAAGATTTATAAATAAATAAATGAATATTTGTCAAATAATAACAATAATATATGTCGTACTTAAAGCCAAATTCTTTAAGATTAAATTATATAGATAATATTTATAAATCATCATAAATCATATCTAGTTCTGTCTGCATAGCTATCGTATGAAAAAGAGTTAATATTAATTGCTCTATTAATATTACACTATTTCACTTTCTTTTAGTTATTTAAATAGAATTTCCTTGAACATTATAAATAATAAATAAACAAATAGCAAAGTTTTTCTATAGCTATATAGATCAGATAGGAAAAACATGTAATTGCTAAGCAATTTTTGAAATATTAAATTAAATATCATCACTTTTGCAAAATTCTCAAATCAGCATATAATTGAATTTAATTAATTTAATTTAATAATATAACAGATCAACAAAATATTTTATTTTTGAATTTAATTAATTTAATATAACAGATCAACAAAATATTTTAATTTTGAATTTAAGATCATATGTTAGATAAATAATTTTCACTTTCCTCCTACACTTACACACTTAATCTGAAAATCTCATCACAATTTTTCTTTATATTCATTCACCGCTTTATTGCTGAACTATAAAACTAGAACAATATGGTGAATCCTTAACTTGATCACTTTCATCACCGACGACTCTCTCAATGGGTTTCATTGGCGCACTCAGCTCTCGGTTAACTCTTAGGGATATCGCACAACGCGCTCTACTCACCCAGTCCCATGTCGCAGCTGCTGCTTGGACGTCGTTGACGTTGACGATGACGACGAGGATGAGGATGAGGATGACGATGACGTTGAAGTTGGCGCTGTTTTATTGTGATGACATCTCAACTGGCTCCAGCAGCGAGCAGATCGTAAAAACCAAACAAAACACGCCTCTTGCTTACAACTAGAAGCGGACAGATGGACGGGGCGGACGGGCAGGACAGGCAGATGGGCGGACAGACAGACGAACAGTTGTGGAAGCTGTGGCACATCGTAAATGGAGGAGCACGATAAAAACAAAGCGCACTTCTTGGCTGGGCAGGACACAGAGCAGGCCACACGGTGAGGAGATGTTGCGGTAGCTGCATCAACGCCGCCAGGTCCAAGTCGAATGAGCGCCAGCAAGACGCGCGTCTGCTCATGTGGAGGCGTTGTGGCCGCTGTCGATGGCGATGCCGTAGCCGATGCCGATGCCAGGACAGCGTAACGTAACCGGGAACGTAGTGCCGAGCACGCTCGCTCACGGCGTCGTTGGGCGCCTGGAACTGCACACGTCGTCCCACACAGACGCTTTCCATGCTGGAAGCGACAAAGAGAGCGCTGGCAGCATCCAAAGTGCAATCGTAACGGCAAAAAGGTAAACAACAATGCGAGCAGCGCATGCGCCGGGCAGAGGCTGAGAGTGAGGGGGATGCCAGGCGAATTCGCGGCGAGAATTGTTTGCAGGTTGCACTACGCGTCGAGACGGGAATCACCTTGTTAGGGGGTTGAAAAAAGCTTGCAGCAAAACCACCCCAAAGAGCATGGCTGAAGAGAGCGAGAGAGAGAGAGAGCGCGCGCACAAGCGAGAGAGAGAGCGGGAAGGATGCTGCCTTCCAATCGACTTTTCGGGTGGTTTGTTGCCAACCCAGAAAATCGATAGCAGGCATCCTTCTTCCCCTGCTTCTCCTCGCAGAGATCTCTCGGGCAGACAATGAAATGATGAAGCCAACGCATCGCAGGCCGCACGTGTTGTGTCCCTGTTCCTGTTCCCGTTCCTGTTTCCACACTCCCACTCCCTCGCCCACTACATGTGAGCAACAGCAACAAGACCAATTACAATATAGACAGACATTTAGAGTCGGATTGCATTTAGCCGACCCCAAGGATCTCTGGATGGAGTCGCTCAAAAAAGAAATGACTGTGAAAAATTGTGGATGCGTATTTGGCAACGAGTTTCTAATGGAAACAATTAAGTCATTAGCAAGTGTTGATTTTCATGGCCGCCACGGGAGCGGGGGGCAGGAGGAGCAGGAGGAGGAGGAGTGTGTGTGCGGGATGGGTCACTTGGGGAGCTTGGCAAACTAATGTGGCCGCACCGTGCGCAGGGGTGGACAGAGATATCGCTCATGCGGTTAACTAGTTGCCACATGGCACACACACATGGACAACACGTGCTCAACTGCTGTGCACATTATGTACATGCGTATGTGCGGGATACACTGAAAGAAATCAGCAACTGAAATCGTTTCTACTTATATGGGAATACGTTTATAATTTATGCACTTAAAGAAATCAGTGAAAAAAACTCGTATATAAAAAATATTTAAACTTAATAAGTGTTAGTAAATTCTTTATTAATTTCTTGCAGTGTAGCACACATTGCTCCTATCGCTTTAGTAGTGCCTGCAAAATACACTAAATTGTGTCCCAAATAGCCGCAAAACTGCCAGCCACAGACTCTTTTGGGCTGCCTTACAAATGCCTCGCATTTTTCTCAATTACATTGAACAACATACTTTCGCCTGTCACTGTAGCTCTCTCTTTCTCCCTCTCTCTCCTCTCTCTCTCTCTGTGTGTGTGTGCATGTCAAGAGGTGAACTGGAGTCCATTTTTAACCATGATTGAAGAGTTGCATGTTGTGGCAGTTTTAACAGCTTCACTCAGCTTAACATAAATGCCACTTAAATAATCCACTTGCCTCACATGTTGATTCCCTGAAAGAGTTCAGGATTCGCATAACAGATGACCCTGTGTGTGTGTGTGGCTCAAAATACCTCCTCAAGGTGTTTCTTTAATATTTCAACTATTTTAATTTCACGTAATTCCATTGAAACTTCATTCACTCAATTTTGATTAACTTTATAATTCTTAACAACAAATTCAGTCATATATCAGGTATAGTATAGTGTATATATTATATATATATTATATACATATTAAATATAATCAGTTTTCCATTTGTATAGTTGGAAAATCTGGCATCTAAAATGAAAACTATTTCTGACATGCATAGACAGTATACTGCAATCTTAATGTCATATATGGTGTCTGTAACTCGTATAGCTGCTGAGTTCAGAACGTTTAACAAACAGACAAGGTTTCTATTCTTATGGGAAATTCACCCCACAGTTAGAACTACTAATACAGATATACGACGCATAACTTTTTACTTACTTCTACAACAATCTCTAAAGAAATATCTTTCAATATTGTGCGAATTATTTGCAGAAAATGTCAAGGTTCATATCCGACTATTCCACATTTTTTCTATGATCATAAAATTCTGTTGGGCTTTCCAGCTACCACAGCTGCAAATGAGAATCATAAATTACCTATTTAGTTTGGATTTCGATTGGAAACTTTGAGTGCAATCTGAATAAAACCAACACCATATGCACTTCCCATCTACTGCGTATTTTCCATTAGTTCTTGGGAGTATTAAACTGAATCGAAAACAGATTTATTTAAATGAACCTATAATAATACCTAATATTAATAAAGTGAGGGAGAGAGAGAAAAATATACAAACAAGAATCAATTGTAGAAAAATATGATAGTTGAAATTAATCCAAGTTTTTTGTGTGGCCGAGATTCCATTATGGGTTCTCCATATAGGCTGACTAAAATTCGGTGTGAAGAAGTGTGTAAGGATTCGCTTTGTTTCTCTGACTGTTTCGCCCACGATCGCCTCAAGGTGTGAAAGAGGGAAATTGAGAATAATATCTCACTCTTCGGGAACAAATGGGAAAGATCATCTCATATCGCTACTTATGCAGTTACTTCTACTTTAATATCATAAGGATTAACATAGTAAATTCTTCAAATTATTTGTAGAATTTCAAGGTTCATACCCGAATTTTCCTAATTTCCTCTGAAGTCATAAAACTTCTTTGGATTTTCCAGCTACTACCACAGCTGCAAAGGAGAATCATAAATTACCCATTAAGTTTGGGTTTCGATTGGAAACTTTGAGTGCAATCTGAATAAAACCAACACCATATGCGCTTCCAAACTTATCTAATCTCTTGCGTATTTCCCATTAGCTCTTGGGGGTCTGATATTTTTCGAAAATTCACACAGTGTACATACTTTCCCACAAGTACAGTGAGTAAAAGAGAGAGAGAGAGAGACGCTTTGTATTATACGAGTTAAGTATTTATTTCGAGAGAGAGAGAGAGAGGGAGAGAGGGGAACACGAGACCCAGACATGCAAGGCGGCTGGGACAGCGAGTTCTTTTAAGGCACAAAGATTGAAGTGAATCGGAATCAGAATCAGAGTTAATTGAATGAATCATTAATATAATAACATAATAGTAATACAGAGAGAGGGAGTGGGAAGATAGAGGGCGAGGGAGAGGAGGATTGCCGATTGTGGTCGGACAAACGGAAACTGCCGAAAAAATATGAAATTACGAATTAATTCAAGTCTTTTGTGTGGGCGAGATCCGTGCCCGCTTAGGATGACGATGGTACGGGTATAACGGGCTGGAAGAGATGCAGCCGTGCGTCGGCATGTCCCAGCTTGTTGGTCGCATTGCAGAAGTAATCCCCGAAGTCCTCCTCCGACACGCTATCGATGCTCAACACAGACGTGGTCGTCTCCGATGAGGAGGCCGTGTTGGCGATCTCGTACTGACTATTCGACTGCAGCTGGACGCCGTTGCGCAGCCAGACCACAGTGGGAGCCGGATAGCCCTGGACGCTGCACTCGAGATCTGCCGAATGGGACAACATCTGGGCCACCTTGGGACGATGCACCTCAATCTGGGGCGGAAACTCCACCTCGACACGCACCAAACGCCTGTCCGGGTTTCCCTCGCCGTTCTGGGCAATGCAGTAGTATCCGCCACGATCCAAGCGATGCACCGACTTGATGCGCAGCGTCGGCTCGTTGAGCACATGTCCCCCAGCGGGCAAGATGGCGTTACCCTCGCGAGCCCACGAAATGGTCGGCTTGGGGTATCCAGAGGCATGACAGCTAACCTCCACATTCTGTCCCTCCGTGGCCAGGGTGCTCTTCGGGGTGGACTCGGCAATTACCGCAGGCGTCTTGATCAACAGATTCAGTTTCTTGGTCACCGTGTTCGTGGTGGAGACCAGCACTTGGCACTCGTATGCACCCTTGTCGTTTATATCGATCTGCCGGATCGTAAAGCTGTAGACGGCGCTCTGCTTCTCGGGATTCTCATGCACACTGATGTTGTACCGCTTGTCGTCCAGGGGGAGGAAGTTGCGCATGCTTAGCACCACCGATCCATTCTGGCCTGTCTTGGCCCAGCTCACTGTCCACCTGCCCACCGGCTCCACGGTGCAATTGAACTCAACACTGTCGCCCACGCTGGCCACCACATCCTGGCTAATGTGAGTGATAACGGGTGACTCCCCGGCAGCAGCAGCCATTGCCAGGCACATACAAGATAAGAGCCAGAGATAGAGGGTGCTCCTCATGTTTCTTTTCCTCCTCTACTTTCTTTGGCTGAGATAAAGTGTGTAAAGATTTCGCTTTGTTTCTCTTTCAGCGTACCGTCGCGTTACTGTTTCGCTTTACGTTCGTCGCTCGACTGACAGCAGCCGAAACCGAAGACGACGGCGAAGGCGAAGACGGTCGGCAAGGCTGCGTCGGCGTCGCTGTTGACGCAGCACGATCGCGTGTTTATTGTTGTTATCTCAACTAAAGCCGAACGTCGCGATGTGCACGAAGTGAGTTCACGATCGTCTCTCGCTCTGCCTGCACATTCGTAGTGTACTTGTAGTTGTTGTTGTTTTAGTTATTATTCTTTCGCTTTAGTGTATCTGTTGCTGCCGCCTGAGGGCTCACTTATCAATGACTTTAACTCTGCTGCAGTCTCTGCTGCGCTCTCTTCGCACTCCGCACTCTCTGCTGCTGCTGCCTTAAATTGATTTGTTTTGTCACAGCGGCGACTGCGACGCAGCGCACGAAGCGACTGAGGCGAATGTCCGTTACAATAACAGAACCGCACAAAACTGACGCCAAATTTAAATTTGTGACGCCATTTGCCCCTGAAACGTTTAGAAGTTCGTGGAAAGGTGGTGCACGCACGCACACACACACACACACACACACGGACACACACGCGCAGACGGGATGATTTATGACATGGCGCAGGGAACAAAGGACGCGGCTACAACAACAACAACAACAACAGCAGCAGCAACGACGTCGTCTGTTGGAAAGACCTTTGCCTGGTGAGAATGCCAATGCGAGGTCGCGATCCTGCATGCCGTCTCTCTCTCTCTCTCGCACAGCACACAGACGGCAACCATCGTTGCGCGCAGAGGCGTCTGCGTATAACAAACATGCCAAAGGGGGTTCGCAAAGCGAGGTCGCAGCCTTCACTTTCATGAAATACTTTCTGCTTTAAATTTCAATTAATTTTTGCCAGCGGAAATTCGAATTATTCATAGACTGGAAAAGGACTCGCATTTGTCTGGCTAAATACACTAGTGGTCCAAAAAATAAGTACACGCTTACGCTTAATATATGCTGCTTTTTCCTCAAATTCTAACAGAACAATAATCAATCATAAATGAAATTCACTTTTATATAGATACCCGAAAATTATAAGAATATTTAAAGAACAATTATTTTTAAAATACACAAATTACAAATAATCACAAATTAATTATCAAGTGATTTTTTGTATTTTAATTATGGGTCATATAATTAACACCATTGTTATTTCATTAGCTTGTTAATTTGTTAATATTTAATAACAAACAAATTTTACATTTTTTGTGCTACTATAATGATTTTTTGTTTTTAACGTTCTTTTATTACTTAAAATCTGTCCGATAGGACAATAATTAAGTGGTTTGGGGGTGACATTGACAAAAGGGAATTACAAAGTTGCATTTGGGGCGGGATTCAATCCATCAGTCAACTATAATGATAAGCTATAATTTATGACCATAGCTGTACTTCTATTCTATTACAATTATTAATTGTTTCTCATTTTTTTTTTTTTTTTTCTTAGAATTTTCTTTCATAATGTTCCATATATATTTATTTTTTTATTTATTTATTAAATATGTATGAATACAGCATAAATAATAAAATAAATAAATAGATAAATAAATGTAGAAGGGATCCTTAAGTCACTGATAATCTCCCTTAAAATATGATATTGATTTACCCGAAGACTATAAAAAAATGTTCACTTTGTTTGCTACTGTCAATAATTTCAAGTTGATTTTTGCAGGAGTGCATAAGGGGGGCAGAGGGGGCGTGGCAGGCGAGTTCCTTCATAAGAGGACTACTGCCACAGTCTGAAAATTAAATCAGACCTTTAAACGTGACTGCCAGCAAGTGGAGGTGATATACAAAGGAAGTGCAGACGGCATCCGACTCCGACTCGGAATCGTAGAGTAGGAGTCGCAGTCGCAGTCGGAATCGGAATCGTAGCCACAATCGGAGGCAGACAGCAGATGAAGCTGCATCCTTTACACAAGGCACAAGAAATGGAGATGCAATAGGAGAGAGAGAGAGAGAGAGCGAGAGAGAGGGAGAGATAGAGAGAGAGAGAGAGGGAGTCAAGGGAGCATGCTGTTTGGCGTGCACATTTGAATCAGATAATTGTAAATTGTGTAAAATAATAAATTTCAAGTTAACTATCTGTAGACCGCATAGGGCGCGTCTATTCACAGAGTGCACTCCCTCTCACTCTCTCTCTCTCTTTTAGCCGTACCCCGCTGACATACCCGCCAGAGAGAGTCCCTCCCACCTACAACAGAGCTGCAGTTGCAGGCTCATCATCGATGCCCCGTTCGGATGCGGGTCCTTTTTATGCACTGCACGAAACTTGCAACGCCTGCATACATATAAATGCAAGTGTGTGTGTGTGTGTGTGCTGTATATACATACATACATATATGTACATATAACACTCAGACCGGCTGGCACGGGAGAGCCCAAGCGGATCTGAAACAGAAAATGTCAAATTTTGTAATTTATTACCCGAATCCTGTTTCTGTCAGTGACTCTTTCGGGTGCCTCGCTTCGGCAGGGGGAGGGGGTTGGTTGTTGCCCAAGTCCTTTGTCACACACTGCGTGTGAATTTGTGGCCCACTGTACACTGAGAGAGTGTGTGTGTGTGTGTGTATTCCCTGCTCTGTTTTGTTTGCTTTTGGCTCGTTGCCGCGCTGAGCTGCGAATCGACTTCTGCTGCCAGTTTGCACAACAACAACAACAAACACAGTTCTCTTCTATCTAAAGTCAACAGATCATAGATCCAGTTGCACTTTCGTTAAACGGTGCAAATATCCTTCACACTTCCCCGTGTGAATTGGGACAAACAAAAACATATTTAATTTAGCGTTGGAATTAATCTCAGAAACTATGTTAGCTGAGCAATTGAGGGATTGATCAATTGTTAAAGCAGATTTATTAGTTATGATTTAGTTACTCATTATTTTTAACATTTTAACGTTCTATTTGTCAAGTGATTGACTTCCGACTAGTTTATACATGGTACTAACTTTGTGAACTGTGTGTAACAGTCATAAAGAGGTGTGGCAGACCCCATTAAAGTATTTATATTCTTGCTTAGGATCACTAGCCGAGCCGATTGAGCTATGTCCGTCTGTCTGTCCGTCTAATCTATCTATTAATAATTGAGTGTGTTTTGGGTGGGTACTTTTTTCCCCCAAGTTAATAAAAAAGTAGGTATATTATTATTATTATTATATTTTTATTTATTTTTCTTAGCTAATTTTTTAATTATGGGATTATTATTTATTATTTTTTATTTAATATAACTACTAATAATAATTATTTTATTATTATTTATATTTATTATTTTTTTTATTTTTTTAAGCAAGCAGTGCAAGCAGCAATGTATTTTTACCTGCATTACCGACTTGCAATTTTTGCCAAAATAAAGCAGTTTTTAATTTCGAGTAACGGCATTTTTTTTTAAATTTGAATTTTGAATTTTTCGAAAACGAAGAGCGCGGGCGACTTGCAGTTTTTTGAAACGGATTTAGATTTCCTATGTCTGTTTTAAGCCACTCCCACAAGGTCACAGCGTGTATACGACGACCTTGACAGGGAGTCAAAGTTTTTGGCAATTTTCTCAAAAGCGGGAAAATTAAAAATGAAAATAACAATTTCCTCCATTACAAAAAAGCCCCAGCTTCCTCTGTACGCGAGGGTTTCCCCAAAAGTTAAAAATTGTGGACTGCACACGCACCCAAAGTGCAAAGGAGACGAAAAAATTAGTCTATGTTTGCCGAATTTTTCCAAAAGACTGGTGGGAGTAATGTTTTTGAAATATTTTGCAAATTGTTGAGTGTTCTTTCAAGAGAATCCTGTAAAAATTGGCCAGCGTGCTCTTCAGGGTGGACTCGGCAATTACAGCAGGCGTCTTGATCAACAGATTCAGTTTCTTGGTCACCGTGTTCGTGGTGGAGACCAGCACTTGGCACTCGTATGCTCCCTTGTCGTTGATATCGATCTGCCGGATCGTAAAGCTATAGACGGCGCTCTGCTTCTCGGGATTCTCGTGCACACTGATGTTGTACCGCTTGTCGTCCATGAGGAAGTTGCGCATGCTTAGCACCACCGATCCATTCTGGCCCGTCTTGGCCCAGCTCACTGTCCACCTGCCCACCCGCTCCACGGTGCAATTGAACTCGACACTGTCGCCCACGCTGGCCACCACATCCTGGCTAATGTGCGTGATAACGGGTGACTCCCCGGCAGCAGCAGCCATTGCCAGGCACATACAAGATAAGAGCCAGAGATAGAGGGTGCTCCCCATGTTTCTTTTCCTCCTCTACTTTCTTTGGCTGAGATAAAGTGTGTAAAGATTTCGCTTTGTTTCTCTTTCAGCGCACCGTCGCTTCACGTTCGTCGCTCGACTGACAGCAGCCGAAACCGAAGACGACGGCGAAGGCGAAGACGGTCGGCGTAGGCGAAGGCGAAGTTCAGCAAGGCTGCGTCGGCGTCGCTGTTGACGCAGCACGATCGCGTGTTTATTGTTGTTATCTCAACTAAAGCCGAACGTCGCGATGTGCACGAAGCGAGTTCACGATCGTCTCTCGCTCTGCCTGCACATTCGTAATGTACTTGTTGTTGTTGTTTTAGTTATTATTCTTTCGCTTTAGTGTATCTGTTGCTGCCGCCTGAGGGCTCACTTATCAATGACTTTAACTCTGCTGCAGTCTCTGCTGCGCTCTCTTGTTCGCCGCACTCTCTGCTGCTGCTGCCTTAAATTGATTTGTTTTGTCACAGCGGCGACTGCGACGCAGCGCACGAAGCGACTGAGGCGAATGTCCGTTACAATAACAGAACCGCACAAAACTGACGCCAAATTTAAATTTGTGACGCCATTTGCCCCTGAAACGTTTAGAAGTTCGTGGAAAGGTGGTGCACGCACGCACACACACACATACACACACACGGACACACACGCGCAGACGGGATGATTTATGACATGGCGCAGGGAACAAAGGACGCGGCTACAACAACAACAACAACAACAGCAGCAGCAACGACGTCGTCTGTTGGAAAGACCTTTGCCTGGTGAGAATGCCAATGCGAGGTCGCGATCCTGCATGCCGTCTCTCTCTCTCTCTCTCTTGCACAGCGCACAGACGGCAACCATCGTTGCGCGCAGAGGCGTCTGCGTATAACAAACATGCCAAAGGGGGTTCGCAAAGCGAGGTCGCAGCCTTCACTTTCATGAAATACTTTCTGCTTTAAATTTCAATTAATTTGCCAGCGGAAATTCGAATTATTCATAGACTGGAAAAGGACTCGCATTTGTCTGGCTAAATACACTAGTGGTCCAAAAAATAAGTACACGCTTACGCTTAATATATGCTGCTTTTTCCTCAAATTCTAACAGAACAATAATCAATCATAAATGAAATTCACTTTTATATAGATACCCGAAAATTATAAGAATATTTAAAGAACAATTATTTTTAAAATACACAAATTACAAATAATCACAAATTAATTATCAAGTGATTTTTTGTATTTTAATTATGGGTCATATAATTAACACCATTGTTATTTCATTAGCTTGTTAATTTGTTAATATTTAATAACAAACAAATTTTACATTTTTTGTGCTACTATAATGATTTTTTGTTTTTAACGTTCTTTTATTACTTAAAATCTGTCCGATAGGACAATAATTAAGTGGTTTGGGGGTGACATTGACAAAAGGGAATTACAAAGTTGCATTTGGGGCGGGATTCAATCCATCAGTCAACTATAATGATATGCTATATTTTATGACCATAGCTGTACTTCTATTCCATTAAAATTACTAATTGTTTCTCATTTTTTGTTTTTTTTTTCTTACAATTTTCTTTTATAATGAAATCTAGTCCCTTATGTATTTATTTCTTTATTTATTTATTAAATATGTATGTATACAGCACAAATAATAAAATAAATAAATAAATAAATGTAGAAGGGATCCTTAAGTCTCCTTTAAAATATGATATTGATTTACCCGAAGACTATAAAAAAATGTTCACTTTGTTTGCTACTGTCAATAATTTCAAGTTGATTTGCAGGAGTGCGGCAGAGGGGGCGTGGCAGGCGAGTTCCTTCAGCCCTCTCATAAGAGGACTACTGCCACAGTCTGAAAATTAAATCAGACCTTTAAACGTGACTGCCAGCAAGTGGAGGTGGTATACAAAGGAAGTGCAGACGGCATCCGACTCCGACTCGGAATCGTAGAGTAGGAGTCGCAGTCGCAGTCGGAATCGGAATCGTAGCCACAATCGGAGGCAGTCAGCAGATGAAGCTGCATCCTTTACACAAGGCACAAGAAATGGAGATGCAATAGGAGAGAGAGAGAGAGAGCGAGAGAGAGGGAGAGATAGAGAGAGAGAGAGAGGGAGTCAAGGGAGCATGCTGTTTGGCGTGCACATTTGAATCAGATAATTGTAAATTGTGTAAAATAATAAATTTCAAGTTAACTATCTGTAGACCGCATAGGGCGCGTCTATTCACAGAGTTAACTCCCTCTCTCTCTCTCTCTTTTAGCCGTACCCCGCTGACATACCCGCCAGAGAGAGTCCCTCCCACCTACAACAAGCTGCAGTTGCAGGCTCATCATCGATGCCCCGTTCGGATGCGGGTCCTTTTTATGCACTGCACGAAACTTGCAACGCCTGCATACATATAAAATGCGAGTGTGTGTGTGCTGTATATACATACATACATATATGTACATATAACACTCAGACCGGCTGGCACGGGAGAGCCCAAGCGGATCTGAAACAGAAAATGTCAAATTTTGTAATTTATTACCCGAATCCTGTTTCTGTCAGTGACTCTTTCGGGTGCCTCGCTTCGGCAGGGGGGAGGGGGTTGGTTGTTGCCCAAGTCCTTTGTCACACACTGCGTGTGAATTTGTGGCCCACTGTACACTGAGAGAGAGTGTGTGTGTGTGTGTGTATTCCCTGCTCTGTTTTGTTTGCTTTTGGCTCGTTGCCGCGCTGAGCTGCGAATCGACTTCTGCTGCCAGTTTGCACAACAACAACAACAAACACAGTTCTCTTCTATCTAAAGTCAACAGATCATAGATCCAGTTGCACTTTCGTTAAACGGTGCAAATATCCTTCACACTTCCCCGTGTGAATTGGGACAAACAAAAACATATTTAATTTAGCGTTGGAATTAATCTCAGAAACTATGTTAGCTGAGCAATTGAGGGATTGATCAATTGTTAAAGCAGATTTATTAGTTATGATTTAGTTACTCATTATTTTTAACATTTTAACGTTCTATTTGTCAAGTGATTGACTTCCGACTAGTTTATACATGGTACTAACTTTGTGAACTGTGTGTAACAGTCATAAAGAGGTGTGGCAGACCCCATTAAAGTATTTATATTCTTGCTTAGGATCACTAGCCGAGCCGATTGAGCTATGTCCGTCTGTCTGTCCGTCTAATCTATCTATTAATAATTGAGTGTGTTTTGGGTGGGTACTTTTTTCCCCCAAGTTAATAAAAAAGTAGGTATATTATTATTATTATTATATTTTTATTTATTTTTCTTAGCTAATTTTTTAATTATGGGATTATTATTTATTATTTTTTATTTAATATAACTACTAATAATAATTATTTTATTATTATTTATATTTATTATTTTTTTTTATTTTTTAAGCAAGCAGTGCAAGCAGCAATGTATTTTTACCTGCATTACCGACTTGCAATTTTTGCCAAAATAAAGCAGTTTTTAATTTCGAGTAACGGCATTTTTTTTTTAAATTTGAATTTTGAATTTTTCGAAAACGAAGAGCGCGGGCGACTTGCAGTTTTTTGAAACGGATTTAGATTTCCTATGTCTGTTTTAAGCCACTCCCACAAGGTCACAGCGTGTATACGACGACCTTGACAGGGAGTCAAAGTTTTTGGCAATTTTCTCAAAAGCGGGAAAATTAAAAATGAAAATAACAATTTCCTCCATTACAAAAAAGCCCCAGCTTCCTCTGTACGCGAGGGTTTCCCCAAAAGTTAAAAATTGTGGACTGCACACGCACCCAAAGTGCAAAGGAGACGAAAAAATTAGTCTATGTTTGCCGAATTTTTCCAAAAGACTGGTGGGAGTAATGTTTTTGAAATATTTTGCAAATTGTTGAGTGTTCTTTCAAGAGAATCCTGTAAAAATTTGAAATTTTCAAATTCCCGGGAAGCTGCGGAAAAACAATTTTCTCGAACCCCCTCTTTTTTTAATATTCTGGCTCAAAAAAGTATGCAGCATTTTTTTTTTTTTGGCCTCATTTCGTCCTGCATTGGCAACACTACTGCACATTGAGTTTTGCCGATTTAAAATTTCACCGTCTAAAGTGCCATCTATTGTTCATAACCTCAACTAAACTGTTCCCACATGCAAAATTCGACTACTTAAAGCGCCCTCTATCGCATTTCGCATTAAATGTGTTGCCATTTTGCAGCGTTGCCACATGTACGCATTGCAGCAATATTCTTCAACGGTCTGGCTACTTTTTCACATTCTGTTTTGAATCGCTTTTCTCCTGACTTTAAATAACGGCGTTTCGTGCACGCGATGTAAAAGTGAAAGAAAAATGTGGAAATAATGAATTTAAAGCTTTTCAAATGTAACCGGTTACAACCCACATGCAAATGCACATCTTATTATTTTTTTATTGAAGTGAAACGCGCGGAAAACCAAAGAAAAATACATTCTGCAAGGTGGTGTTAGTTGTGGAAAATGGCGCAGCCGCCGCCGGATCAAAACTTTTATCACCACACATTGTCGCATCCCCATCCGCACCCACACCCGCACCCGCACACACAGCATCCGCAGCTGCAGTTGCCGCCACAGTTTCGCAATCCCTTCGATTTAGTAAGTGTTCCAATGTGTTAAGCAACAAAAACAAAAGCAGAAGAAAAGAAAGAAGAAGCAGACAATTCTTAATTTCAACTTTCCCCTTCAAGCTGTTCGATGAGCGCACCGGCGGGATTAACTACAACTATATACGTCCATATCTGCCCAACCAAATACCCAAGCCAGGCAAGTAAACACGCATGGTGCACATATAGAGTGCTGCTTCGATAAAGGAAACTCCTGACAAGCAAGTATTATCGTTCTCCGACTCACCGCTCCCTCTCTCTCTCGTGTGAAAGAGAGAGAGTTAGTGATCGGCGGGGGACTCAAAAAGTACTTAAGCTGATAGTTCCTTTGCCCTTGCAGCCTTGTGCATCTCTCTGCCTCTCCTGATACTGATCCAACTCTTTATTTATATATCTCGACAGATGAAATGTCCGAATCGCTTGTGATGCGACGACCACGTCGTACTCGCACCACATTTACCAGCTCCCAGATAGCCGAGCTGGAGCAGCATTTTCTGCAGGGACGTTACCTGACCGCTCCGCGACTGGCCGATTTGTCTGCCAAGCTCTCACTGGGCACGGCACAGGTGAAGATCTGGTTTAAGAATCGTCGGCGTCGACACAAAATTCAATCGGACCAGCACAAGGATAGTTCCTACGAAGGGATGCCCTTGTCGCCGTCGATGCACAACGGATCATTGAAGGGATCAGATGCAGATCCACCGAGTCTGCAAGCGCTGAGCCTTGGAGGGGGTAATGCCACGGCCAATGCGCTGACCCCATCACCAACACCCTCAACACCAACGGCCCATCTTACCGAGCAATACAGCGAATCCTTCAATACATACTACAATTACAACAATCACCTCTCGCAGGGCTCGGGTCAGCAGCGGCACCTACACTCGCAGTATACGTCAACAACGACTTCAAATGCATCTTCGCAGTTCTTCCAGCAGCAACAGCAGCTTGGCAACCAACATGAACAGCAGCAGCTCCACCAACAACAGCAGCAACTGCACCATCAGCATGTGATGGCCCAACAACAGCAGCAGCAGCAGCAACAACAGTATCACAACTATGGAAATGGAAACGGTTGTCGACTGCCGCTGCTGAAGAGCGACAACGAGTCGGAGTATAGTTTCAATGGATCGTATTATATGAGGACGACGGCGCTGCCTTTGACCGGCGTCGCTGGCAGCATGCAGACCGTCGAGGCCGTTGCGTCTGCGCTCTCGCCCGGCTCCGAGGTCTATGAGCCATTAACACCAAAGAATGACGAAAGTCCCAGTCTATGTGGCGGCGGCACTGGCACTGTCACTGGCGCTGGCGGTGCTTCTGCTGCTGGCGGCGTCGACATCGGCGTAGGCGTAGCCGGCTCCTTGGCGGCCAATGCAGTCGGCGACGCCGATATCAACGACGACATGGACGATGGATCGAATAAGACGACGACGACGCTACAGGTGACTGAGAGTTGGACAATAGCATTATGTCAAACATATATCGAACATATTTTTAATAGTATTTCAATAGCATCTAACAATGTATTCTTTATCAACAGAACCTGGAGCCATTGAAAATCAACAATGGGATTGCGGACAAGTCGTGTGACGAAGATAGTGACGTTCTGGGCGCAGGGTTACTTGCTGTGGAACGTGGAAACCTCATCGGTGGTGCCGGTAATGGCAGCAGCGCCTTTGGCAAGTTCAGTAAACTCGGAGCGGCAACCACACAGACCCCATCGACGCAAGCAGCAGCAACCACGCCTACAATGGAAGACATGCAAGATTCAAACCAATATCAATGTACGATGGATACGATAATGCAAGCGTATAATACGCATCGTAATGCTACGGGCAATACGCAGTTCGCATACTGCTTTAACTAGGTCTCCGACTAGAGTTAGTCAGTGTATTAATTAGCGACACAAAGTTATATGTTTGTGGAGTTAATAGGCTTAAGGAAACCGTTGATTCCTGATTGTACAAAGAAATATTGATTGTAGATATTCGTAGAATTAAGTGATTTTATATTGTTTTAAATGTTTTACTGCAATCTTAACTTATATAAGTCGTTGCTTTGCAGTGTAAAATGCATTTTTATAGCATTTCTTAACTTTCTTTTGAACATGTTCGTAAGATCTCAGCATTGTCTGGTTGTGCCTTTTTCTAAGCCCATGAGAGGCCCGGCCAGACATTGTCGAGATAAAAATGGGCTTAAGTGAATCTGATCGAGATGAAGTTCGTATAATTATCAAGTTATTATAAATTCTGTTTCTATAACTCGCGCCAACTGGCATAGCATTAAAACTGTACTGATCAAAGTGAAAAATGTTTCTCTTCCTGATAATTGCAGAGCTTTTTCGAAAGAGTTGCCATTATAAGATGAAGATTGAACGTTTAGACAATAATAATCATCAGAATATTTTAAAACATTGCGATGCCCAAGGTTAGTATGTTGCAATTATAGCATTCTTCACGTGAGAATTGTTAACAAATTGTATACTTAATACATAATAACCAAGGATCCAAGTTGTAGAAATAGAATATATATTACAATTTAAAACTAGAAAAATGCATCTCCCACTGCACAAGAAAGCTGCTAATGGTGCACCACGCATAGAATGTATTAAATTTAAGTTCATTGTAAAATAGGGAAATATAATTTAGATAATTCAGCATGATGGGTCCCAAACATTTGCATGTTATATTAAATAAACCAAACCAAATACCTATTTTGCTTACTACTTTTGTAATAACTGCAGGGCATTCTAAATAATATATATTAAAACTAATATCACATATATAGTTCGAAAATATCTCATAATGTTAAATTATACTACATGAAAATATTTTGCGAAACCAAAAAAAAAACTGTATGTAGAAGATATATGTAAGCTATAAAATGTAATTAGAAATACTTCTGCAACGTGTGTGTTTGCATGTGTAGGCAAATTCCACACACGGGCGATGAAAGAAAACTGTAGCTGGTTTTTCCGAAAATCTTATGAATTTAAAAAAGAAAAGAAACTACCTTTTATGATGTGCAGGCACATGTGCGCGCCATAAAATGCGATCCGCGAATATTCCACGAAGAGCGCGTAATAAAATCCGCGCTTAATTCCAGGCGAAAAAGCCACCAGGTGCCTGGTGCAGGGACTGTCTACCTGGTTAACAGCGCCCGTCCTGAACTATTTAGGTAGGCTGACTCAGACACCTCGCATGATGCTGCCGGGTGCGTGCTCTGGGCCTGGTCCCTTGGTGCCTCGCGGAGGCGCCGCAGCCGGACACGTAGCAGGCAACTTGTTGCTGTAATTTTCTTTGATATGAAATATGGAAAATCCAACATTTGCATGAACGAATGCAACTTGGGTTTATCCCAGATGCAATTCAACTGATACATTTCTATGATTGAATGCACAGAAAAAGGGGCGCTATATAGCATTGTTTGCCTGTAAATATAGATTAATAAACTTACATATGTGTAATTTAGTTTACTATAAATATGATACCATAATATCTGATTACCAAAATGTAATATATATTTTAATTACGTATGATCAAAATAATAACTTCACTCTTGTGATTTTGGAAAGTAGAGCTCACTATATATTTTATATAAATATGTTTGTACATAATAATATTTAATTCAACATATGATGGTATAGTGAAAGTATTGAATGTGCAAATACTCGTACTATATTTATCAGATAATGAAGTATTGAAATAATTGGAACAATCCTACGCTGTAAACTTATTTTAAAAATTCTTATATTGAACATTCACATAATTAATCCCAGGTAATATAAAATACTCTAATTTTAAGCATACTTAATATGATTTATAATTTAAAATATTTTTCTAACCCTTAAGTTTTCACTTTCTTCCACTGTACTTTCGCATCTCAGTTTATTTAAGGAATACGATTATGTATTTACATATTTACACATACATATGTGTGTAAGTAGCATTCTTCATGTACAGATCTTACAACTGAGTGCCTACTGTACAGTACTCTCCGCTCTGTTATGACTTCGCCTTTGTTCTGACGGTTTTTAGTAAATTCCGCGAAACGGTAAATCCGATAGCGCCAGTAATAAAATTTGCGAACTAGCAGAATTCGCATGTGAGTAGGGCGCCGCCTAAGGAACTGAGACCAAGCGACAGCCAGACCGACTGAGACGTAGAGACACATATATGTACATATGTATGAAGTAGAGAGAGATAGGAACAGCGACAACGAGAGACAAGCGAAGGCGGAGGACAGAGGACAGTCGCATTGTGCGTCTGTCCGCGTGAAACAAATAAAGTCATAAACTGTCAAATCAAGCATAAAACCCTGGAAATATCCTTTTTCGCAGCGTTTGCTTTCATTGCATTATGCCGATAATTGTGCACGGCCGCGACAGGAATAGGACTCGAGGAATGTTGTCGCGTATCCATGGAGACACTCGCTCGCACTCGCCTGGCATTCGGATTCACTTTCGTCATCCAAACAGGTGCTACAAGTTGGACAACACCGGAGATCATCATCAGCTATGGCCAGCCGCCGTCTAGGGCTACCTGTAGCGATATATCTGTTGAAGCTGAAATTGAGCCTGGACGATCTCATGTAATGTCAAATCCTCGCCTAGCCGGATTCCGATCAAAACAAGCCTCTAGATTGCCTGCGCCCTGTTGTACTCGGGTTGGCTAGTCCTGGCGGTGCCAGGCGAGACGACCCGCGAGAGACAAGCGACGTGAGACAGAGACGCAAGACAGGCGACGACGTCGACGTCGAGCTGGATCGCACAAAGGATTTATGGCATCGCGCGCGAGTTTAGGCAAATTTTTCGAAATTGGCAAACCCTCAGACCTCGTATCGGGTACCTCGGAGCTACCTAGTCAGGCTATATATGGTGCGTGTGCTGCGTGAAAGGACATCAGAAGTGATTTGGACAGCGAACACAGAAGATGTCATCCGTCATGCATTACTATCCAGTGCACCAGCCCCAGAGCTACCCAACTCCGGTGGTCAAGTACAACGACGTAAGTAGTTACATTTTCCTATTTTTTCATCAGTTTATAAAACTTTATTTCTTCTTCTTATCACCTCTAGATGCTTTATCAACACGGTCAAGTGCAACCCTTGCAGCAGCCCCCGCCAGTGACTTCTGTCCCCCAGATGCCCAACTATCAGCATATGCCGCCCGTCGTTCTGCCAGGACAACAGCTCTCCTCCGACGAGAATATGCCAATGCAGCCGGCACAAGAGCAGCGCGTCAAGCTGAAGCGTTCCCGCACAGCATTCACCAGTGTGCAGCTGGTGGAGCTGGAGCATGAGTTCAAGAGCAACATGTATCTGTATAGAACACGTCGCATTGAGATCGCACAGCGTTTGTCGTTGTGTGAGCGGCAAGTGAAGATTTGGTTCCAGAATCGCCGCATGAAGTTCAAGAAGGATGTGCAGGGGCATCGTCAACGGGATGCGAAGCCCAATGCAAAACTTACCCAGCCCCAGGCGGAGCAGAGTGCTCATCGTGGCATTGTGCAGCGACTCATGTCGTACTCGCAGGATCCCAGTGCAGAGAAACGTGCTGCCCTGCCAGTTTCAACCCCAGCTACAGCTGCAACTGCTGCTCCCACTTTACCCGTTGCCTCCGCTCCTGTGCCAGTGACAGACTACTATGGACAGGTGAGGCCCAAGCCAAAGACCCAAATAACATCCAGTGGAGCATCGGAGCTCTCGGAAATACTGGAACATCTTGCACAGACAACGACAGCACCAGCTGGAAATTCCATGTCGGCAGGCACTGCCTCATCTGGACACTACTCGTACAATGTGGATCTCGTGCTGCAAAGCATCAAGCAGGATCTGGAGGCAGCTGCCCAGGCATGGTCCAGATCCAATGCAGCCCCTGTGCTCGGCCCACAGCCACACACCCAGACAATGCATCCCACTTCGAACATGTCTATGAATCTCCCCTGGGGTGAACCCGCTGCCAAGTCAAGGAAAATGAGTGTATCCCATTTGAATCCCTGTGCAGCAGCTACCTTTGACTACAACAACTAAGTAATTTTTTTTTTTAATCATAAAACATATTCCTAGCATCTAGTTCTGCTCCCAAGTAATCATCTTTGGTGTCGATAAGAGTCCACGCCGACGTAAAAGGCACTTTGAACTCAGTGAAACCGTTAACGAAGCCAGCACATCTCATGTTCCTACTAATAAATAAATAAGTATCTTTAATCTTAATATATAGTATAATATCAAATATATTTCATAAATATCCTTAGATAAGGCTGAATTAAAATAATAAAGTAACTGTAATTTGAAACGAAAAAACCGATATTTGTATTATAATTGAGTTTAAGCTTACTTTTTCTGGAACTTTCCCATCTTATAAGATAGTACGTGATGGCAGTACCGTATAAAAAAGAAATTGGATAATTAAGTTGAAAATCATTTTCACTTAAATATTTGAGATATTTCTTTGAAAACAAATAAAAATGGAAGTATTAATAGGTGATTCTGTAAGGTCCTTAAATGAAGAAACAGAACTAGCAAATAACGAAAGTAAAAGTCCACTAGGCACGACAGTTAAATACCCTTTGTACAAATTTTATACATTATTTAAAATAAATTCTAGCAATTTCCAGACACATATGTATTTCCATCACACAACGAAAACATGGGGGAGTTCTGTTCTGAGCTATGTAAAACGTTAACTCTACTAACATATGAGTGTTTATTGTCCGATTCTACTGAAATTTGGAATATATGTGCTTAACATGCATAGAATATAGTATCGTATCTTTAACGCATCGTTTTCAAATCGAACTGAAAATGTTTGTTATTGATTTGACAAGACTATCCAATATTTCAAATAAACTTGAGAAACGTATGGTATGTATTCGTAAAACTTTCCGTATTATTGTGTATTTCTCGAGTTTTTAGGAAACACAGACCGACAGACAGACTCGACTGGAATCCTTTGTATATATATATATACTCTGTAAAATATATTTTCACAAAATTGGAAGGGTATAGAAATATTTAAAGAAGGCAAGCTCACTCTGAGTAGGCAGGAAAACATGGAGGCTAATGTCAAGCGGGCTTAAATGGGCGTAAAAAGAGTTCATTCTTGTGGCACACTTAAACGTGGTAGTAGTACCTCATCGCTTCAACCATACCCCCTCTGCCAATCCGCCCCCCTTCCCATCTCCTTGTCAAGTTGTGGCTGAGTTTTCACTTTTGCGTTTAATCTGCTATTGCGGCTTGAGGGTCAAGTCGAGGCGAGTCGAGTCGAGGCACATTCCATGGAAAAGTCAAATACTGGCCCAAGTGACCATCTATTAATGCGAGAAAAGTGTCAACCGCATTTGCCTTGAATGCAGGACGCAGTCCAGTCCGATGCGTCGGGGAGGCTGTGGAGGCTGTGGCTCCGGCTCCGGCCCAGGTTCGGTGGTCATCTTGAAAATGCCACGATTTGATTTATGGCTATTTAACCGCACACATTACTTGTACTCGTGTTGGCCGCCTTGTCTTTGCCCGTGTTGCCCCAAGGAATGCGTACGCACACACAAACACACACATATAGAACACATGCTGCCACACATGCTGCAACACACACACATTCACACACACACACATGCCGCAAAACACACTTAGTTACTCCGGCTTGAAGTGACTTTTGGGGTTTACCCTGGGCGAGGGGTTAGCTCTGGTGTGTCAAATTGCTTCCCCTGGGAGGAAATTGTCGGTGCGGAAATAGTGGCAGCCCTGGCCAAGAGAAAAGGGGTGGCACCTTCGAAATTTCATGCGCATTGTTGACATTTCCGAGCATGTGTCAGACATAGCCGCAGTCGCAGTCGCAGTTGCCGTCTCCGTCTCCGCCCCAGGCGGGAGTCGACTCCTGACAGATCCTGCTGCACACCGCAAGCAGCACTCGCTGCCATAATGAATATAGATGTGATTTCGGTGGGCCGGTGGGCGTGGCTAATCGTCCGGCAATAAGCGCAGCTAATCAAAGCAGCAGCAGGGAAATGAGAAGTAAGAAATAAGAAATAGCGAAATAGCGAAAGAAATGAACCGAGAGAGAGAAAGGAGACGAATCAGATGGACCACTTGCCAATTACGCCAAATGCCATTGTAATAAACATGTCCAACAGATTGTTTCAATTGTTGTTGTATTGGATGCTCCTGCTGAGGCTGCTGCTCCAGCTCAATCACTTCGCCAAGCTGATGACAACGCGGGCGAACGCGACTTGGAACTTGCCTCCTTCTTGGCCTGGTCATAACAATAAATTGCAAACCGCATTCGTTTGCCTTCCCCCTTCCCGACTAGAGAAACCCAAATGGTTTCTTGTTAATTAAATTAAATATTCACTCGGCTTTTCGCATTACCCGCCCGAGTAAGGTATATTTCACGGCTCGCGAGCAACCGCGACATTTTCTAATTAGATTGAATCTATAATTTTTATGGCTAATCTCGCTGCGCGGAATTTTGAATTTGCGGCTTACACTCGGCTCGCCTCGATTACCAAAAGATGCGGAAATTGAGGAAAATGTGGAAAATGCCATTCCTGTGCAAATGAAACGAGTCTGCTCAACTTACCCCATTATATGTTAAATTAATTGAGTTGAATAAATGGAAATCGAGTAGTCGACTGTGAATTGAGTTAGGGAATATTCTATTCTTAAAGTGTATACTAATAAGTAACTCTGAGAGTTGCTCAGTTGGTAATTAAATATGTGCTCAGAATTACTAGGCGAGTCAAATGAGCCATTTTCTCTCTGATATTCTGTTTTTCTGTCAATAAATACGTCTTTCTGTCTATTTGAACTCACAGATCTTGGCTAATATTCAAGCTAGAGATACCAAATTTTATATGGAGCTCTCTGTACACATTAAGTTCCTCAAGTATACTTTAAATTATTCATGCCTTGCCCACCTCCTGCGCAAATCGATTATTTTCGTTTATTAGGCAAAGTATAAGTGACTTAACTCTCTGCTTCGAAATACTCATAGATAAACTCTACATGCACATGTCCACCAAATTAAATAATAATCGGGTAGTAAAGACAAAAGTTACTTCAGTTACCATTCTACATAGTTCCGAGCAGCTCTACCTTCACGTATCGCTTTGATTTTTACGTGTATGTGTGTGTTTGCTTGTGTGTGTAAAAAAATAAATTTCTGCAGAATATTTTGTAAGGAATTATAAGATCGAGCAAAGGTTATTATACTAGACAGACTTTATTCTTGTTACTTGTTAGATATTATTATAGTTTCTGTATGGGTTAGGATTTCGTATCGTATCCACATTCCAATCGCAGTTCACCTCAACATATTCCAGTTATTCTGCTCGGCAACATCGTCGCGCTTATTTGTAATGATGGCGAGTGGAAAAGTAAGGGGTATTTCAGTATGTTTCGCACGTTTAAACGTTATGACATTTCACAGACGTGTTAGTCCCTCAACGCCGCCAATATGGCAACACCTGTCGTATAAACAGGCCCAAATGTATGCGTACCCCTCGCCGTTCCCCCCACAACCCCCACCCCACCTCCTGTTACGTTCTGTGTATGCGCAAAACTTTTTTAAGCTCTGCCAAAAATTGCACGTGGCAAAATATGGGAATACGAATGAGATCCTTGTGCCGTGCAAAAAATAGTGAGTGTGTCCACAGTTGCTTACATGCTGCATACGGACAGGGGAGGGAGTGAGGGGAGGGGGTAGGCAGTTGGACAATAGGGGGGGGGGAGGGGTAGGAACAGCTGTTGTTTCGTATGCCACATAGAGAAGGTTGTTCAAAACGAACGCGTGAAAAAATCACTTTAACGTCTGAATGCCAATTGGAGGAATGGATGGGGCCCCGTACTGGGTGTGCTATCTATAGTATACAGATTCGCATTCGCCTCGGCACACAGCCCTGTATTGTTGGGTTTGAATCATGGGGCTAAGCCGTGAGGTTGTTGTAAGCATCTGTTGCTCGATGGGAATGCTCTGGCCCAGCTTCACTGGGAGTGTGTGTGTGTGTGTGTGTTGGGCCAGGGTTAAAACAATGTGCGACACAATTTGAATATTTGATTATTTTCCAGGTGTGCACACATCATGCATAATACACCAACTGATTGCTCCACATTTGGGATTGCAGGAGCTGTAGAAGCTAATCGATGGGGTGATCAAACGATTTAGGATAAAAAGATTTCTAAGAACTAGTATTTACTTAAAAGCCTTTGTATGCCTGGGAAACATATAGTACTTATCTCATATTATTTGCAGTTTTCATTGAGTTTTGATTTAAGTTCAGTATTACATTAGTTTCCATATAACATCATCGATATCTTATCATTTAATTTGTATTTGATATTATTATTATTCTAGTAAAAGTGTATAAATACATATATGTATGTTTATTTCATAACAATTATTACATTTAGATTATTAAGTTTTTAATTGATTATATACATATTTACATCACTTTACTTAATTATTAATCCACTATTTCAAATTATTTCATTTCTAAAAATTACTAACATTTCTTGTTTATTATTTGAAATTTTTAATTTTTCCTAAAGATAGTATATTTCCTCTTTCCTTTCTTATAAAACTTCCTTCTTATTATTTTGTACCCTAAATAGTTAAAGGTTTTCCCCATGTTTACCTAAGTTGAAGAGCTTAAGTGTTTTCGTAAGCTTTGCCAAATTGCTACGATTATAACCCAACTGTGCTGTATGTAGCCTGTGTACAGGGTGCTCTCTTCATAATTGTTCCTTACGTTCTCAATTGATGCACTATGTAAACTGAGATTAGGCGAGGTTTCTGCACGAATCGTTTACGCGTCTCCGCAATGTGTCCACATTACTTTTCATTTAATCTCATACAATTTGTAAGATAAAGAAATGCATGGAGTGCATGCTAAGCTCGGAGGATCAATTATAGACTATAAAACATAATGGCATCTAATAATAGAGCCGCAATCTGAGCGCGCCAAAGCCAAAGCCAGCTCTCTGGTCTGGTTGGGTCGGATCGGGTCTGGTCTGGTCTGGTCTGGTTTGTGCATGTCGTCCGACATTACCTGGTCCTGTATTAGGTGAGTGTAAGTGTGTGTGTGTGTGTGTGTGTGCGACTATTGGAGCTGGCGGCGGATGTGTGTCTCGTGTGCACATTGCATTTAGGAGTACACACTCAATGGCTTCAGCTCCAGCTCCAGCTCCAGCTCCGGCTGCAGCATTTACCGCCCGGCCGGACATGGACACGGACATGCTTAAGCGCCAGGCGAGGCGCGTTGCAAGCTTCGCTGTGGCAACGTTCACGTTCACGCAATGGAGTAACATGCAGGCAACCTGGCAGAGAGGGGCAAGCAGGCTGAGAGGGGCAGCAGGTACATAAGTAATTGCAGCTCAAAGCGAGCCGGTGAACTGGTTGTGGCACCATCAGGCACACCATACCTCATGCCACATACCCTGTGTCCGTGCACCCCTGCTCCCTCCCACCCCTTCCCCGGCCTCCTGCGCTGCTTCCTTGCAGCGACACCAAATTGCTCACATGACGCATCGCATTTTTATACGAATTGCGCTTAGGCCAAGTGCTCAAGAGTTTTTTTTTCCTGTTCTGGTCTTTCTCTCGCTTCTTTCTGCTCCTCCTCCTCCTCCTCCTGTTCCACCACCACGTCCTGCTGTTGTCCATATGCCAAGCGTTCCGGCATCATCAGCATAGATTGCCATTCGGAGTAATTGTTACAAATGGATTTCATGTAATTTAATTGCGGGTTTTACATCATGAAAAATATACCAGACATTGCCTCGTAAATATACCAATGAGCCGGTATATATTTAGTATTTTTTACAGATACGCATCCTTCCTTATTGGGAGGTCAACAACGTGATCCCTCGTCCCTCGCCTGTCATTTCCTGTGTAAGAGTTGGAAAATAAAATATAAATTAATGGAAAAGAGTTTCGTTTATAATATAGTATGTTTTTCTGTTGCTAGGAAATGGTTTAACTTTCGGTTGCCCTGAGATACCGCGTGGAGTAAGTTGTGGCTGCATAAACAATAACAAATATATCATTTACTTTTTGTAGTCTCAAACATATTCACAATCAATTCAGAATGTATTCCCTGCAGCATCCTCAAGTAGATGAGAGTTTTCTCGATTCAAAATCCAAGGTTGATGAGGTTATCTCACTCTTGCGCAACATGATACCCCCAAAGGAGTAAATAGTAAGCATAACTCTATTACAATATAGTCTTATAATACTATTATATTACAGGGAAGAGACTGAGACTTCTAGTGAGAAGGAGACAACTGCCGATAGCGTTACGGACGAAAGTTTCATGGTCACCATACGATCCAATCGAACGGAAACTAAGGGAAAGAAAAGTCGAGATCGTTTTCCTTTCATGCGACAGGTTGAGGTTGAGCAGAGCGAGCGCTCTAAGGCTCGACTCGAACGGGAAAGAATCGCACAATATTTCCGAAAGTACGTAACGATTGGAAAGTATCCTTAACTAACTTAACGATAGGATAACTAACTCACCTTATACCTTTCTTTTAGACTCGGCAATGCGGATTATCGTCAGGGAAACTATGAGAATGCGATGAAGATGTACACCCAAGCGATAGATAATATCAAAGACAGCCCCATATTATATATAAATCGGTCGCTCTGCTATATGAAGTAAGATATATGTATTGGTTTCCCTTAAATGTCATAGGTGTCTTTACGCAAAAACCCAGTACTGTAGTATTACCAGGGGAAACTATATGAAGATATTTCATATGTATTATCTTGTGTTCGTAATCTGTATCAATTACAAAAACTGCTCATAAGTTATATCTACAGATGTTTGCGGGATATATTCCTCCAAAAGACAATATGTAGTACTGAATATAGTATTAATTATAATTATTATAGTAGTAATTATTAAAGCATAGTATTCATCCGATTTAACCTATTCTTTACTGTACTAACCTCGTTTCAGAATGGGCCAGTTTAATCGTGGCATAATCGATTGTGATTTCGTTTTAAACAAGTTGGATGAGAAAAACTTGCGGGCCTGGCTTTATCGCGCCTTGGCCTACAAAAACCTCAACGACGAAGCCAACTATCTGAACTGCATCAAATATGTGCGTAAATATCATTCAAAACAATTAGAGTTTATAGATACATTTGTCGAAAAGATTGAAAAATATTCCAATAAAGAGTAGCTAAAATTAACGATTACTAAAGCCTATAAACTGCACAAATATTACCAGATTTTGAATAATATTTCACTACTCTATTCTGGGTTAATTAAAAGTTTTGTTTAAAGTTTTCGCTGCAAATAGAAACCGAATCCTCAAGATACTTAGGGAGCGAGACAGATGGAGATGGGGGAGACAAAGCCAAGTGCTGTTTACATATGACAGCAGGAATTTCGTGTCGGTGTCGGGGCTGTCTGACGGCTCCTAACTCTTTCGATTCTAATGCCGTTCAATCGAAACTCGCATCCCCGCACCACAAGTACATCACGCACGAATTCCACCCCGTTAAGGGCAAACAATTCGATGGCGGTAATCAATCTTCCTCCACTCGGCGCGAGTTGACAGCTTCGTGGTGTAGAGTCAAATTGCGATCTTTGTTTGTCCCGGTCCCGGTCCCGGTCCTAGGCAGAACCGGGTGCACAGTCCCCACTGCTGCCCCCCAAACAATCCCAACCCCAGCCGGAGAGTGGGTTGCCTGTTCCTGTTCCATTTATGCGTGTCAAAGGTTGTGGCTGGGCAAGAGAGCAGCAGGCGGAGTGAGACCCGAAGGCGACACAAATGTTGTACTTATCATGCTTGTTGCGGTAGTTGCATCTTGGGCGAAAGGGAAGACAGATAGAGAGGGAGATGGTATTTTGGGACTCAAATCACACACTGTAAAAAGCCAATAAATGATTTTTCCGTATACTTATCTTGCTGCAAATGATTCGTATGATTTTTTTCATAATTCATTTTTCTCTTCATTAATTCTTTTGTTTAACCGTTTGTCAAAGCGAATTTCAGTTAATAAATATTATTAACTTCATCCATTAAACCGAATTTCTTTTAGAACATTTTGCAAATCATGCTTAAATATTATAGATCATTCTTCTAATTTATTTTGGTAGTTAAAAGTCCATTAACTGTATCGAAATCACATTAGAAACAATAAAACCAAATATAATACATATTTATTCGTAGTTACAAAAGGTTTAATAAATTCCAACTAATATAAGTGCTATAAAATCGTCATACCCCTAGAGCAGTTTATGAAAAACTTGTTCTATAATTTTTCCAACTTCCTCAACTTTTTTCACTTACTAACCCAATTCACATCTAACTTTTCTTATCAATATTACGCCACAGTGAAAGTTTATCGATAATGAAATTCGATGCATTAATGTTATTGGAATAATAAAACTAATACATGCCACACAGCAGCTGCCAATGAAATATTGTCCACACAACAATCTGCTTCAAACAGGAAACACACCCACGCCCATCGAGTGTCCTTCTCCATTGTCTAGGTATGTATATAAATGTGTATTAGTGTCAGTATGTATTTTCTTTCTTTGTGAGACGAGAAAAATTTCAATATGTCGAAATTACTTTATGATGTGATGACACCAATTTGTCCAAGTCGCTTGCCAACAGAAGGCGACTTCTTGGATGGATAGTATATATCTGAGTGCAAGACACTGCAAATGAAAAACATTTCCATGAGTTTCTTTTACGAAACTAAAGTATTAGTTTTCTAATACTAATATAACGTATTCCCCATGTGTTTGAATATATATTTATTTGCAATTTCCTTACCTAAATTTACTTAAGTTATATATAGTTTAATTTATATAGAATATATGTAGTAGCATATTAATTCTTTTCAATTTCCTAAAGTAATAACAGTCCTAATAAGTATATTTTAATAATTAATAATATAAAAAGTAATAATTCTTTATATCCATTATTCTAGAAGTCGGTTTTCTTTAAGAAAAATATGTAAGATTGACTTATAAATGAAAATATTGTTCTTCATTTACTAAATTATATTCTTTATTTAAAATATATCTGAATGCATCTATAATAGATATATTTAACTATATCTGAGTATAGCTTTGCTTAACTTCGAGTCGAAACTATTGGAAATTGTGAAGATTTTATTTTATATTGAACTGATCATAATTCTCTTAATATTCTTTTAGAAAACAAGATAGATTGTCATTTATATAATAAGAGTGTTCTTTATATATTAAATTATATGTTTTATTTAGAATAATATAAGCTTACTTTTCTTAAATGTATTTGATCTATCACACAATTGTCATACTTAATCTAAACTATGTTAAATGTATTTATTATGCATCCAATAAGTTCTGTAAAAAGTCATAGTCCATTTCGCACGGCTCGAATGAATCACACGATGCTGTCGATGTGGATGCCGATGTGGCCGTTGAGTTGCTCAAATCCCAGCCAAAATGTTGATCAATCAGAGGATCAACATGGAATTGATCAAAGTTTTCGAAACCTTGAACATGTTCCGAGTTGAAGCATTCGCTTTGCCACGGAAGTTCTAGACTTGCCTGAGGCATATGGTTATCAGGGGATTCGAGATGATTCTGGAAATTGAATTCCGGTTGATGTGGCAGAGGTGTGAAGTCATTCAGCAGATCCAATGGATCGTAATTTGCAGAGTATTCTTGATTCGTATTCACATATTGCAAAAGACGTTCCACAATCAGTTCATGATCGCTGAGCTGTGGTTCGCACTGGTTCTCCATTGGAACTGGGACTGTTTGCATGGGTATCGATGGAGTCTTGGATTTCAGTTGCCGATTGGAGATTTTCTTGCTCTTCATGCGTCGATTCTGAAACCAAATCTTCACTTGTCGCTCGGTCAGCTGCAGACGTTGGGCGATTCCTATGCGTCGAGTCCGGGCCAGATATTTATTCTCGCTAAACTCACGCTCCAGTTCCAAGAGCTGGTGACTTGTGTACGCGGTTCGAGCACGCTTGCACTTGGTATTGGATCCTCCATTGGCAGCAGGTTGAGTGGGTTCATTCGCGTAATTAGTTGGCTAAGGATAATACGAGAATATTGCTATTAGAACAAGTCGTTTTCAGGATCATCAAGATCAACCTACCATGTACACATTGCTGTTTTCCATCATATCGGAGTAGTTAATGTTGTAGTACATATTGAATTTCTGGCGAGAGATGCTTCTGCTACTGTTCTGCGACACTTTTGTTTTTTAACTAATTGCAAGTTCCTGCAGTCGCTTCAGTTTTATACCCTGCAGGTATACGGTACACGGTATGCGCACATCGGGTTACCTGTACCCGGCGACAGTTTCTCTAGCCGGCTGGGCGACAGCTTCGTGTCGCGTCTAGTGCCGCGACCTGTGCTCTGGCTCTGATACGAGTCCTGGCTGTGGCCTCGACTACGGTAAGTTGGCGTGAGGCTTGATTGGAAAACAACAGCAGGGTGCGGCGTGACAGGCTAATTAATATTTATGTGCATCTTAATTGACTTCAAAAATATTGAAAATTGATTCTAAATAATAAAAATAAAATAAAAATAAAAATAAATAAATAATAATATATATTTATTCTTGTTTTTAGTCTTTGATCGATATACAAATTTATTTTATTTTTTGGCATAAAACTTTGTAAGATGATACTAAAGGAATTTATTTAAATATTTGTCAGAATGAATTACTTAATGAATTTTGTTAACAAATGAATATTTTGATTATTCCAAAAATTGATAGTCGATATTTAGATATCATTTGGCTTGAAATTATAGGAAATTACTTGATGTTGATTTACGGAGCCGAACGAAATTATAAATGTTATTTATACGAATATTATTAAAAAATACGCAGACTCAAATTGTAAGAGTCTCTGAGATCGATTAGATTAAAACAGACAGATTAAAAATATGTACCGTACTAATATAAAAAGAAAAAACTTTATAATTTAATTATTATTCCTAAACACGAGTGGGTAGTAAATCTTTACGCACCTGTATTATTTTGCCCATATATATATTTACATTTGCGTATTCCTACCTTCATTTGTATTTTGCATGTATATTTAAAAATACTAAAATATGTACATAATAAACCGTAAAGGTGTATACTTTATATAATGCATCTCCGGTACCTGAGGCACTTGTGCTAAATAATTATAGGTAAATAACCTTTTCTTCGCTTGCACCGTGATGAAAGAGAATTTTACCGGTTTTTCCACGGGTTTTCCAAAATAACTGTGAATACTTGAGATTGAACTACCTGTTTATATGGATTGTGATTGCACCCGATCCCAGCGAAGGCCTGGCCATAAAAATGATCTCCCCCAATAAACTCAGACCCTGCACATGTGTTGCGATTTGCAAATCTATGGGTAAGGGGACTGCGAATATCTCAGGCTTATATAAAATCGACGCCAAATCTAGGCTTCAGAGTAAGTATACTCTTATCCAACGCGGAAGATTTAGCGAGATTTCCTTAGCTTAATATAAGTTATTTGCAACTTTATTTCTTCTGTTCAGGATTTAATATTATTATGTAAGTTATTAGGTGTGTAACTATGTAAAGCAATGATATAAGAAATATTTAAAACATTCATATATTTTATACAGAGCGGAACTGTGAATTTCAGATCTGTAACGAATTAAATTATATTATGTATCGAATTTCTGGGGAGTCGACTGATCGGTAAATTAAAATTAGGTATGCATGTTATCACTTATATAAGGCGTGTCTAGTTGGTTTTGTATAAAAGTAACCCGATTGTACAGTTGATATCAGTTGGCGAACATTAGTTAAAGTTGAAGTAATTCCAAAATGTTGATTCAGACTTTGTTAATTCTTTTTCTGGCATTGGCATTGGAGGAGCCATGCTTGATTCCACCATGTCGGCCTTAAATTACCGAGGATTGAGGTTAAGTTGGAAAATGAGGAAATGAGGATAATCAATATGTGTGTACACTTCAAATATATTCAAAACCATAACACATCCTCAAATTTTTCAACTTTGATACCAAATCCTTTTAATAAATATATAAAATAATATAAACATATATCTATCGTATTATTGATCTTAGTTATTTTGAATATAAGAGAATTATTAAACTTTAAGGCAAACGGTCCAAGCTACGGAAATTGATACTGATCAGACTCTCTGGCATATGGGCTCTCAAGTTGTATATAGAAAGGTATCGAGAATATAATTTGTATAACTAATTAGGGTAAAGTACATATACGTTTTTATATAACATTTGTGGAGAATCGACTTATCGGTAAATTTTAATTTGTTATGCATATTACATGAATTTTACATAGGGCGTGATTGAATTGTTTAAAAGTAACTCGATTATACAACTGATTCCAGTTCGGATACATCATTTATGGAAAGTAATTCTAACATGTGGATAAAGAATTCGTTGAATTGTTTCACCAGCTCTCTTCAATGGAATATAGCAATTCTGAGATGACTTGATAAATTTAACAATACATACATATATTATATGAAATAAATTCTGTTTTTATTGTATCTGTAACGAATTAAATTATATTATGTATCGAATTTCTGGGGAGTCGACTGATCGGTAAATTAAAATTAGGTATGCATGTTATCACTTATATAAGGCGTGTCTAGTTGGTTTTGTATAAAAGTAACCCGATTGTACAGTTGATATCAGTTGGCGAACATTAGTTAAAGTTGAAGTAATTCCAAAATGTTGATTCAGACTTTGTTAATTCTTTTTATGGCATTGGAGGAGCCATGCATGGTTCCACCATGTCGGCCTTAAATTACCGAGGATTGAGGTTAAGTTGGAAAATGATTCGAAATTTTTCGACTTTGATACCAAATCCTTTTAATAAATATATAAAATAATATTAACATATATCTATCATATTATTGATTTTAGTTATTTTGAATATAAGAGAATTATTAAACTTTAAGGCAAACGGTCCAAGCTACGGATAATGATACAGATCAGACTCTCTGGCATATGGGCTCTCAAGTTGTACATAGAAAGGTATCGAGAATATAATTTCTATAACTAATTAGGGTAAAGTACATATACGTTTTTATATAACATTTGTGGAGAATCGACTTATCGGTAAATTTTAATTTGTTATGCATATTACATGCATGTTATATAAGGCGTGTCTAGTTGGTTTTGTATAAAAGTAACCCGATTGTACAGTTGATATCAGTTGGCGAACATTAGTTAAAGTTGAAGTAGTTCCAAAATGTGGATTCAGACTTTGTTTATTATTTTTCTGGCATTGGAGCAGCCATGCAATTCTCCACCATGTTGGCCTTAAATTACCGAGGATTGAGGTTAAGTTGGAAAATGAGGAAATGAGGATAATCAATATGTGTGTACACTTCAAATATATGTAAAACATCCTCAAATTTTTCGACTTTGAAACCAAATTATTTAAATAAATATATAAAATAAATGGGGATAAATGTGTGTACACTTCAAATATATTCAAAACCATAACACATCCTCAAATTGTTCGACTTTGATACCAAATTCTTTTAATTCATATATAAAATAATATTAACATATATCTATCGTATGCATTATAAATGTGAAATACATATGTTGATTAAATAATTATTGATCTTAGTTATTTTGAATATAAGAGAATTATTAAAATTTAAGGCAGACGGTCCAAACTTAGAGCTATACGGATAAGGATACTGATCAGACTTTCTGGCATATGGGCTCTCAAGTTGTATAAAGAGTAGTATCGAGAATATAATTTCTATAACTAATTAGGGTAAATTACATATACGTTTTTATATAACATTTGTGGAGAATCGACTTATCGGTAAATTTTAATTTGTTATGCATATTACATGAATTTTACATAGGGCGTGATTGAATTGTTTGAAAGTAACTCGATTCCAGTTCGGATACATCATTTATGGAAAGTAATTCTAACATGTGGATGAAGAATTCGTTGAAATGTTCCACCAGCTCTCTTCATTGGAATATAGCAATTCTGAGATGACTTGATAAAATTAACAAAATTATATTATATAAAATAAATTCTGTTTTTATTGGATATAAGACAGACAAACAAAAATGTTCACATAGTTAGTATACCCTTTTTGACTATTCTTAGGGTATCATACGCAAACATACAATATGTTTGTATGTGGTGGCAACATTTGTTTGTTTCTATGCGCGTAGCTAAGGTTATTAACTCTGCGCAAAGGTACCTTGACAGTTGGAAGGTATATTTTATTTTGGCGCCCACTGTACTCCTCTCGTACATAAATGAAACAGAAGCTACACGAAACGAAGCGCAGCGATTGCCAATAAAAACAAAATGTGAAAAACTGTGGCAACAAGAAGGAAAGACAAAAACAATGCCACCAAGATTGACAACATGATGGTTAGACAAGAAGAGGCGCTCAAAACAAAAAGAAAGACGCGCAGCGCGCAAAGCGAAATGTCAAAAATACGCAACGCCACCGAGCAGAGAGAGAGAGAGAGAAGAGAGAGAGGCGATAGCAGAGAGAAAAACAAAAAGAAAAACGCATCACTGCGGCGACGGAATGTGTAAATAACAAAAAAACAAATAAATTCCGCCACAAGCAACACGTTTTACAGTTGGGCGCAAAGAGGAAAAACAAGCGCGACACGGCGACAACGCTACAAAGCGGCAAAAGCAAACAAACAAACGCAAGCAGAGGCAGCGACCAATCAGCGCTGCGGAGACTCTACACGCCATGCCAGCGCGCGTGTGTGCGTGTATCTGTGTGCATGTGTGTGTGTGTCTGGCAGGCAGAACTCCACCCCAGTCCCAGAGGCTAATGCGCATGTTACCAAAACCGACCTGCTCTCAGCTCAGGTCTACACGCGCAGCGTGCAAAGATCCTGTTTGAGAAACTGAACAAGAGGATTCGTCTGAAAAGTAAACAATATGGCAGACAAAACTTCAATATCCCTTTTATTTGCTCTATACTATATTATTGTTTGTTAATATACATATATTTTAGTATATAATTATATAATATAGTTTCCAAAAATTTGTATCTTATACAAAATATAATACTTTTAAAAAAATTCACTCCTAAAAAAAGTGTTTATAATTAATATCTTACTCTCCTTTTGCATACACTCGTATTTTAGAAATCAATTTTTCATATATCCATAGTCAATAAATCCTATTTAATATTTATTTATATGTTAGCCAATTAAAAAGTTTTCATTTATTTATTAATAATTTTTTTTTTTAATTTTAACATTAAATGTCTGAAATTTTACATTACAACCATCATACCTGTTTGCAAATTTGTATTTATTTATTATTATTTTAAATAAGAAGAATTCTAGAAAATATTAAAAACAATAAAAAATTTAATTTACTATTTAAATTTAAATTTAATTTATAATTAATTACTTAAATCACACAATTTGTTGGCATACACGATCATATCGCAGCTAAGCGATGTATCGTGAGCACGAGCACGAGAAACGCTCATCTCTCTGCCTTGACAATCTACCCCATAACGTATGCTCTGCGCCGAGCGACGTTGCCAACACGCGCACACATGCGTTCCACATGCGAAGCACACACAAACACACACACACACGAACACACACAGACGGCTGGGACACGCCCCCCGTCTGGTGGTGGTTGTGGCGCTCATCTTTGAATGTGAGAAGTGAGAAACTGAAACTGGCCGCACTGCACATCGTTTGGCCACACCTCGCGACAAGTGCGGACAAGTTTCAGTGCGCTCGGTGCTATTGGACGATATGGTTGGTTGAGTGTCTCGTGAACGCACGAAGCATCGTCGTCTTGTCTTGCCCCAACAAATGCTGAACGGGAATTGGAGGGAGAGTTTCGAGACTGAGTCTGCATCTGAATCTTTTTACGTGTGAACTGTAGAAAATAGTGTGAAATATTGAATGAAACGTGCAATAAACAAATGAATCAAATGTTATCGAATATCGAATATGGAATTATCAAAATATTAACAAATAAAAACGGCCACCATTGGCAGAGTGAGCGGCAAAACACAACTGAAACCGGTTCTGCGCACCGCGATACGCGAAGCTGAACCTACGCCGCTGGCGAGTGAGAGAGAGAGAGAGACAGCATTACAGTGCCGCGCGAATGTGTAGAAAAGTGTAACTTGTAACTACAAATTGCAGTGTGTGTGTGTGTGCGTGTGTGTGTGTGTGCGTCTTAGTGCCGTTTGTAGCCATTGCAAGATCAGCTTCGGCATCGGCATCTCCAGACCCAAACCAAAACTCGAACCCAACTTGTCGTTTCGCATACGCACCGTTATATCGGGCAACAACATCAACAGTTTTCGCTACTGTCGCCATACCCGTCGCCGTTGTTGTTGTTGTTGTTTTTTGTGGTTCTCTCTCTGCTGCATTATCGTTCCATGTTTGGGCACTCGCGTCGCCATGGGCACCGCCAAGGTGTGTAAAGCTTCAGCTGGTGCCGCTGGCTGCCGCAGCTGGCTCTGCTGCCGCCTCTGCCGTCGCCGCTGCTCTACATGATGGAACTGAAACTGGAACTGTCCCGCTCGAGTGCACAACGGTCGCCATCGCCATCGCCATCGTAAAGTCGCGTCGCGTTCGCCCGTGTCGATGACAACTTTGTGCCTGCTTTGCAGCCTTATCTGACCCTGTTGGCGAAAACCATCGCAAAGAAACAAGTACATAATAATACCGTGTAGTATACTATAACTATACTGTGCCTAGATAAGTGTAAAAAAAAACCCGCATTGTGTACAAGTGTTGAAAATGTGAAAAGCGTGAAATGGAAACATATTCGGAAAACTTCACAACGATCTATTAAAATGGTGCGTGAATACTTTGCATTTATGACACTCCTTTTATTCAGTTTCCCGCTTATTTTTAAGAGCTTTCCTTAATAGTATGTTGTAAAAAATAAATAACTTTATAGATATTTAATTGTTGGTATATGGATACTATTTGTTCTTATTTTTATGCATTACTAGGGTTTACTAAACCTTTGTTTTATAAGCAACATAATAAACAACTCTAATAAAGGATAATTTGAGTAAACCTTAAGTTAAATTCATTTAAAATAGTGCATTTTAGTGTTAAAATACTTTCAAGCTTTTATTTGATTGTTAGTTTTAATAATAGTAAGTAGATATTAGTAAATAGTAGTAAATAGTATTTCCGACGGCTTTTTATAACCGATGATCATAGACTAGAAGAGTATTATAATCTCGCCTCAACTGACAATTAATAAAACTTGGGGAAATACATATAACTGTGTTCAGAAAAATAGTAGTACATGACAGTAAAACTACGTTCATCTATAATTTCCGCAATTCTTTGAAACATCCAGTTGATTTCTTCACGACTTGTCAGTATGTAAATTTATATTATCCTATTCTAACTCTTTATAATTTTTTTGACAATATTTGCCATTTGCCTGTTCATTAAAATAACAATAGCGAAGGAAATTTTCGAAATATTAAAAAATTTTTACATATTCTTCATTAGCCCAACAGCCGAGCTTATATACATATATACACCCATCTGTCTGTCCCTAGATCCTTATGATAACCTAGGGTTCAACTTTTATAAGAACTACGGATACCAATTTTAGCGGCAATATGTTTTATAAATGCAAATAAATTTTGTTTAAGAATTTTGAAAGATAATCGAATTTGAACCATTATTTTAAGGCTAAAATGTTTATTTTTGAAATGTACTAATTTTATCACCTCCCAAGATTTCTGAGTATTAAATGATAACAATCAGATTATAATCTCATGTGGGTAGAAACACTGGCTAAGTACAATGTGAAGCAATTTTCAATTTTAATGCGTACATTTTTCTTTAATTGTATAATAAAAATATTTACTTGTACATAATTTAATTTTTTTGGGGAATGTGCTGTGCTATATTGTTCTAAATTAAACAACGTACTAAAAACTTGGTTTTAGAATACATGATTCAGGTGGGAAAAATATTTACAAAAACTCCATATAGTAGTTATTGAATATTGAAAATATTAATGCATTCTACATTATAATGTTGACTTGATAAGTAGTTCTTTTATAAATATTTAAAAAGTTAATAAGCAATGTGAATTAGAGATAGATGAAATTTAGAAAACATTACATTTTTTTAGGTGGCTTCCATAAGAAAATTCGCATTACACTTCTGACGAACACTAAAAAACATATAAATACTAGAAAAATTCCTAAAGACATCAACACTATTATACAAATTACAATTAACGCTTTATTAGCAACATCGATACATCCTCTATCAAGATGAAGTTCCTATTCACCACGCTACACTACACAGGATTTTAGTTTTAACTGTAATCTTTTTGTAAAGAAAATAATTTATTTATAGTGGGCTTATGAAATACAATCTCCCACCATATATAGTAAATATTTGCAGGCCCGGCGAAACGTGAAAAATCCGGGTGGGTAGGTCCGATTTTTTTTGTCAAATTTATGGGTGGATAAGCAATCGAATTTATAAGTATAAATTCAATGTCACCGATATAGGGTTATTCCCTGTGTCAAATTTCGGGTGGGTAGTACTACCCACACGTTCCTTCATACATAAATATGAAAACAAGTATTTAAGGTTTAAGACGTTAGAGGAGACGTTTAAAAAAATATTTATGGCACAGCGCTTAAAAACAATCATAATAATCCTAATTGTGTACAGCCCAAGAATAAATTTTCCTACTGCATATAATATAATATATTCTTTAAAAACTCATGTTATATCTGAAATTGACGATTGATTAATTGATTGTACTCTACGTATTATCCATTTCAGGTGCAGAGCACAAGCGATAAGTAAGGAGAAACACAAAGATAGAATAGACAAAAGAAAAGAGTGCGCTAACAATGCAAGAGGTGTGCAGTACATTGGACAGCACCCAAATGGGAGCCCAGATCAAGTCGGAGTCGCCGATGAATCCGCTGCAGGTGCAGACCGGCCAGACGACGGTGGTGCCACTGGCGGCCGGACCGGGAGGGCCACAGCCGCAGGGAGGGCCACCAGCACCACCAGCGGTGATGCTTGTCAACAAAATGGCACCGAACTGTGATAAACGAGCGGCTGACACCGCCTACTGGATGGCCTCCGAGGGGGGTTTCATCAATTCGCAGCCATCGATGGCCGAGTTTCTCAATCACCTCAGCCCGGAGAGTCCGAAAATTGGCACACCTGTTGGCGTTGGCGTCGGTGTTGGTGTTGGTGTTGGCGGTGCTGTTGGTGGTGCTGGTGGCGGATATCCGGTTGGTGTCGGAGTCGGAGTACCGCAGACACCGGACGGCATGGACTCAGTGCCCGAGTACCCCTGGATGAAGGAGAAGAAGACGTCGCGCAAGAGCAGCAACAACAACAATCAGGGTAAGTACATGCGGCAAGATGAAGAGCCGCAATCAAGAGCTGGAAAGGAAGGGAAACGGAGAGGGGAGGAGAGGAGAGGAAACGCAACTGCAACTGCAACTGCAGCAGCAAATGCAAAACTCGCATTAATCAAGAAATCAATGCAATCTGAGGGCAGCAACAAGCGGCGCCCTCCCAATCCCGATCCCAATCCCGATTCCACTTACACTCGATTCCAATAAGTCAGTCCCAGCTGTGGCAAATCTCATTTGCAGTGCAACAAACTGCGGCACACACGCAATGCCACAGCGCGTCTCGTTCTGTATCTCGTTCTGTCTCTGTTTTTTTCGGGTTCGGCTCCTTTGATGGAACTGGGCCCTGGCCAGGCCCAGAAAGGCCAGAGCGGTGCGGCAAAGATCTGTTATTTGCGATCATTTGTAACAATTTTCGACGTCGATTCGTCAGTTGCGACAGACAGACAGACAGACAGACAGACGGATGAATTCGAGCCGAGTCTCATCGAGTGGAGGCCCAAAGAGACGACTCGAAGACGAGTTGGTTTCCTTAGTCCGATGTGTCGATTTCATTTGTGCAACTCAACGGAGACCGGGTCGGGTCGGACAGTCGAACGTTTTAAAATAAATGAGGTATCAAGGTTGTCTGGCCATACGTTTTCCTGTCCAGGTATGGGCATGGGGTGCTCGGTCTGCTGCAGGGTCCAGGGCCACGCATATGCTGCCTCTCTCTCTCTCTGCCTTCCTCCGCCCCTCTTGTACTCCTTCCCTGAGCGATTGCAACCTGTTATTTAGGTTCATTTGTCAAAATATTTTTCCTGTCCCCCTGTTTCGATAAAAGGGGCAGGAAAACAGCCGAAAGCTGGCAATGGGACTGGAAATGGGACTGGGACTGGCAATGGGAATGGGAATGGGAACGGACAGGCTGGCGGACTGCTGGACAGACAGACAGAGTTAGCCACACAATGGCAGCAAGTTGCAGTTGCAAGTTGCAAGTTGCACAGCCGCTGCTGCAGCCTGGGGAAATTTAGCTGCAAATTCAGCAGCTTGTGCCGCACTTGCAACTGCATTTTATCAACATTTGCCATTCCATTTCCATTCACTTGCACAAAATTTCAATTAATCACAGCCGGACACAAGTGGAGCGCTCTTCAAGGGGGGTTTTCCGTGCGCCTCTGGCAATCCACCATGGAGGTGCACATGCAATTTTGAACAACTTTCCAACACTTCAGAGGAAGTTTAAATATTTTTAGCACCTATTGTTCAAAAAACCGAAATATTGGAAATATCTGAACGTTTTTTTTTATTTTTATATTTATATACACCTCAGTATATGCTGGATAATCCTTAAATATTGTACAGTTTTGACAGTAATAAGTAATAAGCCTAATAAGTCTAAAAAGCAAAAACATTTGTAGTCATGAATTTTCAATGTATTCACATTTTTTTTGGTTGCAATTCTATTATAATCAATTAACGAGGACAGAATGGAGCGTGTTCGAATGCAGAATCTAACTTAAGGACACTGCAATATTGTCAGAAAATTTGATAGCCTTAGCTCTTATAATCTTTGAGATCTTGACGTTCATACAGACAGATCTCCTTTTTGAGGGCTTAGCACGAACTATTCTGCAAAATTCCTAGAAACAAAATAATTAATTCTATCAATCTATCTATTCCATAAATTAAAATATTTATACAGAATTAACGCAAGCTCCTGTATAACCCTTTAATATTTAACTAACCTTTACTGCTCGTGAAAAAATGATATACCATATATACTGGTATTTATTAAATTAAATTCATCATTGAAACACCTTGAACTCTGCAGTATATGAACGATGGGGCTTCAGATGATGATCTGTAGAGATTATATTGCAATACATTAGAAATGATAATCTGTGGAGATTATATTGCAGCAAATTGTAAACCACAAACCGAAGGATAATAACAATAAAATGAAGTTATTAAGCAAACACTTGGCTACAAATGAGCTGCACTTGCTGGCTAACTGAAGGTTACCTGGGTATTATTAATACCCTGTACATTTCTTACTTTCGAAGCAACAGAATGCCAATTAATGGTGACCACACACCATCAGCATCAAGTTGACAAATGGGAAGTGCTAATCCGACAAACGTTCCCAGTGTAAACACTGGAGTCCAGGCACGTGGCGAATGTGGCCGAGTGTCACTTCCCATGCGAAACCGATTCCCGAATTCCCCAGCGAACGTTTGCAACTTCTTGCGGACAATTGTGGGCGTGCTCCTTGGTCTTACTCTAACTGGGACTGGAGCAGGGTCTGGGTCTGGGTCGGGGGCAGGGAATGCTCTGTTCGTCCCCCTCTGGTCGAGTGAAAGTGAGCCAATAAATAGCGTGAAGCATTCCCAGCGCCGAGTCCCATACAGAACACGTTGAAGGGTCAATACATCTTTTCTCCACACACACACACACACACAGACACATGGGACTGTGGGACGACATGCTGTGCGATATGGATTACAAATGATGTTGTAAGTGTCCGTCTGCGGGACAGATGAACCGGCAAACGTTGATATGGTACTCAGAGAGCGGTTCCGTTTGGGTTTAACAGTTTAATTTGTTAATGTTGTCAAATTAATTCCTTGTCAAGTTGAAATCCCATAGAAAGAAGAACAAATCGAATTAGTGAGATATTGTAGCAAGTAGAAAATTTAGGAGTATGAAACAAGTTTAGAGTTAAGGCTAAGGAATATCCAATATGCAGACAAAATTTCAGAGAAATTCTTTAAACCGTTTCGAAGAAACTTGATCATTAACAACGTGAGATATTTATTTAATACGTTATCATTTTCAATATGTTATATAGCCATAATAAACATAAGTATGATTTGGAACAAGGAGTCAACAATATAGGTAGTAATCTTAACCCGAATCGAATTAGGTAGATATAATTGCAAGTAGAAAGTAAAGGGGTATGAAAAATATATGTGGGCGAGTTCCCAGACCTATCCGATAAGCTCCCAAAATTTCATAAAAATCCTGCCAGTCGTTTTGAAGGAACTTGAAAATAAACAACGTAAGATGAGATCTTCATATGTTCGATATAACATATTATCTTCAATCTATAATACAAAATATATATAATAAACATAAGTAAGTCTCGAAACAAAGAGTCTACAATACAATCCTTGCAATACAATAATTTTAACCCAATAAAGACCTTTCCTACCCATTCCCTTAACCCGCTTGTTGCGCTAACCGCAAATGGTTTGTCTCGCATCCTGAATTTTAATGTGCCCTCAAGGAGCGATGGGATGGGATGGGTGTTGCGAGTGTGTGCGGCGAGTACTCATGTGCACACTCGAACACACAAATTGTTTTGTCAATTTGCACGAGCTCATTCACTCACATAATTGAAACAATAAAATCTCAACTCGAATAAAGTGTTAATTAGGCGTAAAGCATCCTCTTAGAGGGCAGGCGAAGTTATAATATAATACGAGGCGTTTATGGGTACACAAGATGCGCGATTATCTCACTCTCAGGTGGATGCCTCCTCTCGGTTATGAGTGTATTCAAAACACTCGACTCGTAATCCCAGCGCGGCCATCAGTTAGGGAAACCAATAAAAACACAACTTGACTTTGCTCGTTCCCCCCAATTGAATCGCAATCGAAATTTGAATTCGTATTCAAATCGAAGTCCACGGCAGCAGCGCCATCTGCATAATCCACCCACCGACCATATGTTGCGCCAGTCCATCCATCCTGTGCCAGTACTGTCTCTCTCTCTCTCTCTCTCTCCGACGGTGTGTTCGGGGGCGTCGCTGCATAAAAAATGCGTAGCGCACGTCTCGAAACTTACCCCCTGCGGATTATGATTATAACAAACCATTTATCATAATATTTATGTTGATGCGTTGTACTTTTTCTCAATGAAGGGTCTGTCGTCCCGTTCCCATTCCTTTTCCCATTCCCGCTCCCTCTCAGATTCGGATTCGTATTCGGTTTCGGTTTCAGCGTGAGCTATCGCATTCGTGCCTTTTATTAATTTTGTTTATGATGAGTCATTTGCACATTTATAATTTTAACCTTTACAGTTGAATTCATTCAAAACAGTGCGAAATATTCAATGGACTCAGTCGTGGATGACAATGCCTTATCCAGACTGTATGTCGCTTGATATCTGCGTATAGAATTCATATCTCTCTCTCAGTAGATAGAGTTGGAATTGAAACAGATTTGTGGTTTTGAATTGGGTTGGGATATTTTATGACTTTATCGTTTGTGTACCAGGAACATCATAATATTGCAAAGCATGAGTATTAAATATTCTTATGCAGTAAAATAGAAAATAAATCTATAACTAATCAAGGACAAGTGCTAAAAGTTTTCAAAATCGTATAACAAACTCAGATCATAAAGTTGCCAAATAATGCAACCTGGCAGAGAACATTAAGGACCCACTTAAATGGAATGTAAGCCAAACTTGAGAAAAAAAGACATTAAACCTGGGAAAGCATTAAATTAATTGAAGCTCATTAAATAATTTTCCTAATCACAAATTATGCGCCAAAAACCCACAAAAGATGCTCGAAGAACCATCCCAGACTATATTAAAGTGCAGGGACTGCCTCTCAGACGCGCAAGGGGAGGGGCTGGAGGGTTGGAAGTGTCTTAGGCTCTGGCCGCGGAAAAGGTCGCGCAATTAATTGTTACGACTTTATTATGGAGATAAGTGCACCGTGATACAGGGGGAGGGGGACCCGCGTCGTCTTCGGGGTGTTCGGGGCGAACAAAGGGTTCTAATTGGCAGCAGGCCGCAGGATATCGTCCGACCAAGCAGACGGTTTCGCCCAAGGGTTCTGGACTCTCTTCCTTCCTTCCTCCATCCCCGAAAGTGACTGTGAAAAAAATCTGTTGCGATTAGTTAAGCTCGGCGAAAAAATTGAGAAAAAAGCGAAAAAAAAATTTTTATCTCCAAACTGATTTGTCATTATTTTAAAGCGCACTTTTGCTCTCTTTTTTCTCTCCCCCCTGAAAATATGAAAAATTATTGCTGGGTCACAGAGTGTTCTTAGCGGTATTTTCGGCCAACTGACGCGGGTGTTGCCAATAAAAATAAAACTGTGAGAAATTGTGCGGCAAATGTGATAAATCCAATTGGAGTCGCAGTGGAATACAGTCAGTGTACAAGTGTCTATATAGAGAGATATATTAAAGATGGTATGGATCTAATACTGATCTCTTAATTTAGAGCTCAGTTCTCAACATTTACACAGGCTTCAGTTCTCAACATTTACACAGGCTTCCCTTGCCTTTTCTATCCCACTGTGCGGCACTTTCCCCTCAGGGAGGAGAGCGAATAAAACTTTGACTATAGAATTAAACTCGCGGCCAGTATCGATTTAATTTTATTTCCACTCATTTAGCTAAAAGCCCGAAGAGCGAACGAATAGAAACGAAGGGAAGAGAAAGAAATAAAGAAAAAAATAGCAGGCAAAATGAAAATATTTGTCCACGATTAAATTTTAAAAAAGCATTTTATGAAATGACTGCAATGACGCTGGCCTCGCCTTGGAAAATTTGAATACATTACGATGGGCGGTCTGTAAAGGGGGGGGGTCGCTTGGTGGTTGCTTCCCCTCTGTGCAAATAAACTCCAACTACACGCCATGCCCATCAAGAGGGTCCTGCGCCAGGACGACGGCATGACAATGACACAAAAGCCGCGCACTTAATCGCCGCGGATCACATTCTGTAAAAAGCGCGACGATAAAAATTTTTTACGCTCTATTCTTGTGTACTTAGTCAAATGGAAGTAACCCCCCCCCTCTCCGAACACACACACAGTACACCCCCGCGGGAGCTGTGTTGGTGTTGCGATGTACTTACTGGGATGACCCGCGCTGTCCACATTTGAATATCTCTGTCCAGCTCCGGCAGCTCGCGAGCTTGCGGCGATGTCGGTTGATGCTCCGCCATCATCGTAAAGAAGAAAATCAAATCCGAAATTATTTTCAATTTGTACGCGATTTATTTTTATGTCTTTTTCTCAGACCGAACTTAAGCATTGTTCACGTTCCCATCCCCACTCCGGTTCCCAACTCCAGTTCCCGTTCCTGGTTCCGTGTACCTCTCGCTCGAGTCGAGTTTAAACGATTTGTAAACATTTGAATTGGATTTTCGGCCATAAAAATTGCTTGTTAGCGGCATTGTTGGGCGTTTATCAAAGGACCTGAAAACCCCTCCCCCACCTCCCTGCCTGGCCAAGTTAACAACACTTGCAAGTACAGCAAGTACACCTATTTATAACCGCATATCAGAGACCGTTAATCGCATTACCTACACTCGATTGCATGCGAAATTCGAGGGGGAATCACTTGGATCTCTCTCTTTGTATTTAGTTTTAAGTTCCTTTCAGACGACTGTAATAAGTTCATAAATTATCGGGTTTTACATAGAACGACGTTTAAGTTATCAATGAGACACTGAACTACCGTAATTAGCACAGGTAAACCAGGGGGAGGGGAGGTCCTAAGCGGTTTACACCTTCAAGACAAATTACGGCTGAGAATTATAAAAAAATTGTCATAACTTACACACATCATAAACGAATGACAGTAACTGATTTCGGTCTACTGCGAACTATTCGTAACGCTCGGGTGGCTAGAGACTCGTACCTGACTACCCTGCAATTCCAAATTTCCCCGAATTTAAAAGTAAACTCTATCTTAAAGCGTTATCTGTGAGGTAAACTTAATATTAGTCAAATTTTGGGTTATTTTTGGGGTTTTGTAATCTTAAGAGATTATATTTAAGCGCTCTTATACCATCGAATAGACTATCACTAATAAAGAGAACAGGCGACTATCGAATGTTTTTGTAAATATCAATTGGGTTGGGGTATTTAAACATCCCGTTTAAAATTTAAAGTGTGATCTAAGACGCAAACTTAAGATGAACCAACCAAATAGAAAGTTATTTCAACCTTGTTGTCAGGATCAATAAGAAGATTTCTTGTTGTAGTGCTAGTAAAACATCCATGAAATAATATCAATAAATAAGCAGTTATCGGTAATTATGAGAAATATCGATAGTTATTAATACTCTGCTTATTCTATTTCTAATTCAGTTAAGATTTTCTTGGTAAAAGTTAATTCGAGTAAATTAGAAAGAAGATTTTAGCTTACACTATTTGTATACTATTTAAAATACTTAAATATTATTCATAAAGAAAACTTTTGAAAGAGACTTGACAATTTAAAACCATCTACGAAAGAAACTACCGATATCCTTGATATTTGCCTCTCAGCCTAAATTATCGATATACACACTATCAATTATTTGAGAGCACTGTTTTATAGTATCTAAGGGATAACCCTCAGTACCCTCTATTCGGCATGCTTCTATGATACATATATCATTATGTATATTATGCCTCTCTTTATTCTGGTGATATTAACCCCTTTCTTTGATATATAAAGACATTTATTTCATTGTATGCAGATTAGTTGCAGTTCAAGTAGAGCACCCCGAGCGACAAGTTGTTCCCACGTTTCCGATACACATTCCATTGATTTATGATGGGTATATTTCATCATTTCCTTTGGGTTAATCGGCGAAATTCAATAATTTATAACCGAATCTGCAAGTATGTTTAAAGTGTGATAAATGTTAAGAGAAGCGACGCTTAAAAGAGCGTGAAAAGTCAACAAGGATAACAAGGATGGGCTGGAACACATGCCTCTGCCTGATCCCGGCGTAAAGGTCGTAGCCCGTGTGCCGTGTGTCGTCTGCCCGTCTGCCTGTCTGCCCGTCTGCCTGTCTCTCCGTCCATGAATGTGAATCTCTGATTTAAATAAAACTAATGTTTGTGTGAAATGGATTTTCTGTTTGTCATCGACTCACGGGGTATCCGGTATGCGTGTGTGTGTATGTGTGTATATGTGTGTGGTGTGTTTCCCACTGTTTTATATTCAAATAGCAAACCACAAAAAGGCTTCAAGGATTTCGTATTCAAATAGATACACACACACTCGCGCAGACACAGGCACACATTAAATTCGCTTCCCTATCCGAAACCCGAATCCTTGAGGTTGCCGCACGCCGTCGAGGACGCCTTCCGCCGAGTCATGCATCATATTGGCCGCGGAACTGAGGGGTAAGGTTGCGGCACGACTTGGGCCGAGACGGGGGGCGCAGCGTGTGGATGACACGTGATTCCGTTGGTCGTAAATTTTGTGGCACGAATTTTTAGTGCTTTGTAGTTTTAATTTGTGGCTTGTTGAAAATGTTAACAGAATTATTTATGTGATGAATACCCTGATAAAAATTATGTTCAGCTTTTGCCAATCCCCCTCCTGCCCCCTCCTGGCGGATATTGCCACACGGTAGTCAAAGCTTGCCACACGTACCACCTGCGCGATAAGGAAAAGTCTTTAAAGCGCTGCCAGTCGGAATCTGTTGCTGGAATCCATTGGGAAAGCCTCCCCCTGTTCGAATTTTAATAGACCTTTCGCAGCACCACACAAAATGTCACTCAGCCATTTCATTCATCTCCCTGTCGATTGGGGTGTCATGTAAAAGAGAGTGTGTGAGTGAGTGTGTGTTTGTGTGCGAGTGTGTGTGAGAGAGTGTCATGGCATCATCCATCATTTTGGACTTGACCTTTTTTTTTGGGCTAAGCTTCCGTTTAGCAGGAGAATCTTTAATTTTGTACATTTATCTGCAGCAAGCTGGCGCACACATGCCTCAGCTACAAGATACACAGATACGCAGATAGAGAGAGATTCGAGATACATTTACACACATTTCGACGCTTTCGAGTTATTTTTAGGGGGTCGCTGACAGACAAACGTCACTTGCCAGACTAACGGCCAGACGGACAGTCAGGCAAACAATCATATGTATAATACAGAGGTGGTTTTTTGGCAAGCGACAGCAGGATACCCTGTAAAAGTAAATAAGCTAAGATTAGCAAATAAACAACAATAAGATGAGTGTTCTTTTCAATCGTTAGATCAATATATATTACGAAAATATTAAATATTTTTCAAATTTTAAATGTATGCTTATTTAGATTATATATTTGTGTAAATTCATACACCTGTGGTCAAAATAATAAATAATGATGAAGCCTTAAGGCTTTCATTAATATGTGATTTCCTTAAAGAATTCAGTTCACTCTATAAGATTTTTAAATAATACGAACTAAAGTTGTTGTATACATATGCAGTTTTATTAAAATATTACAACGAATTTTTTTATTTTTCGCCTTTTTTCCATTTATTATCTACTTATCTACTTGTACACTATTTTCAATGATCTCTCAAGGCAGGAGTTGAATATATAATTATTATAGCAAAAGTGCAATATTGTGAATAAGAAATGTATGATATAATATATAATATAGTTTAATTTAACAGGATATCTGCCCGTCAACTACTTTTTCCACTTTCGCATTCTTAGTTTTTTACCTTCTCCAACTCTGACATAAATCTGCAGTGCAATGGCTCATTGTGGACATGGCGACGATTATATGGTTGTTGTTCCACCAACTCGGGGGTTTCACTCTGGCGACGTGTTAAAAATGAATTTGTCATCTGTTAACTGTAAACTGTGTGACATGTTTGCGAAAATCGCCAGACAGCAGACAAGAGCAGACAGCGGGCAGCAGGCAGAGAGCAGAAATCACAGACACGGCCAATACATCAAACCGCTTTAGCCGACCCTCGTATATGGCCCAAGTCTGATTGATTTGCATCGGGAATTCTTATTTAAATTGACATTTTTATTTCGCCAGATACAAAAGGGAGAGTGTTGCCTTAATTATTTCGCTTGCTTTTTAGCAAAACTGCAATAATTATGTCAGTCTCAGTTACCAATGTGATCGATGAGCAGGCAAAGATGAGGAGAGTCAATGAGGGAGGATTTAATAAATCAATTCAATCGACTTCTTAAGGAGTAAATTTGGGATTGATTTTTAATCTTTTTTGGGGTTTTGTAAACATTGAAAACTGTAAAGAAGCTTTAAATCAAAAATTAAAAGCTACTTGCAAATTTTAGTTTCATATCCTTATGCATATTGTAATAATATATTTCGATTATTCATATGATAACTGATAACTGATAAGTTCCCAAACTTATTTACTAAGTGTTTACAAAAAGCAGAACGAATTTTAATTCTTATAGACAAATTTATTCATAAATAATTCGTTAATTTGAATTGCTCTTTAGCTATAGAACATTATTGTAATATTTTAATGACATCCATGCATTATGTATTGAATGTTGTATAACTTTAAATAAAATACACATAAACATATAGGAGTTATTTTGAATAACAACAATAAACTTTCCCAGAATTCCTATACTTTTACAATCGACTAATGAGAAATTACTTGCAACATTTTAATGAACTTATGTCTACATATTATATAACCCATTTAAATACAATTTACAATTTTGTAATATCCCAAATAACAGTTCCATATAAATTTTACAAAGCCACTTAATAGTTATTTTTTTATCAATTTATATTGGTAACCTTTCCCTGACTTCTCACCCCCCGCAAACCCACAAATTGTGTTGTATTTAACTCTTGTGTCTATAGATAATGTTGCACCATTAAATCGAGCGATACAGAGCACAGATACACACACACACATTTATGCATGAATGAATACCATAAATAACAGACAAATCGAGTATCGAATATCTACTACCATAGTATCGAGTACTCGGCCAATTGTAATTACAACTATTCGATTGCGGCAGTTATTAATTGATATTCGTACACGTACGCGTAGAACAGATAAAAATGGAATACTATAAGTGGGCCAATTATGAACAGGCAGGCGCGGTGGCAACTGGAGCCACATTGGAGTAGGCTCCTCCTCCATGGTTACATGCTCCCATGAGCTGTGTAATTGGCGGCGTTTAGCTCTTGTTTTGAATGTCAATTGGTTCGCATGGGGCGAGAGGGGCAGGTGTCGGGGCTGGCAGGGGCATAGATTATAATAAACGCATCGTTCAGATCAATGGGCAAATTGCTTTCGAATAATTGCGACGATTTTGCTAAAGAGCGTGAAATTCGTGTGCAATTAAAATAATATTTTTCCACGTGAGCGACGCGAAAATATATTATACATATTATACCTATATACATTTTGGTATTTATTGAGGGCTATGCGGCACGTAACGAATGCAAATGGAAAGGAAAGAGAGAGAGAGGAAGGGCGAGAAAAAGTTAGGGGAACGTATTGACTAAAAAAATTCGCCTATTTTTGTGCAAATCTATTATCGAAACAAAAATTATTGAGAAAGAATAAAAATGAATAATAATTACAGTATCTTAACTTATTTGAAATATATGACAAATTGAAAATATTAATAAATTTGCTATATGTAACGTTTAGATGCTCAAGACACAATTAATAATAATGTCACTATCTATATATAATTTAGCATTTCTTATTGATTCACAATTTTTTTTAAAAGAACTGAAGTTAAATATATTTCTAATATATATATGTATTATTGTTCTTTTAGGGGAATATTATTAAATTGATTCCAATTACATAAAAATCTTTGATTTTTATTATAACTATTTAAAGTTACTGGATTATATGAATATATTGCACAAAAGCAATCTATTCGAAATCCTCCTACAATCTTCTTTGATACAAAATATTATGTTAAAGGGAATAAATATTAAATTAAAATTATAATTATTTCTCTGTACCGACTTTACCGATACGATTTATCTATAAAATATCTACCTTTCTCGTGTTGTTTTAAAAATACAGGGTATTCCCGTTGGCTTGCAATTTCACAGGGCGATTGGGGCAACAGCTGTCGCTGATTTGTGCGTGAAATATTAATTTTTTGCAATTGTGAATTTTAAATACAACGCCAAATTGAGGAAATTGCCAGGATCGAACTGCGCATTGAAAGCTATTAAAGCCGAAGGCTCGAGCATTATTCTTGAATATCTTCTTTTAATTTCTGACTGCAAGGACAATGTCTGACAGCAACAAGAAAAATAAGTAGAAGAAGAGGCAGAGAAACAAGAAAGCGAGGGGGAGAGGGGGCGGTAGAGAGAAGTGACTGCTGCGGTTAATGGCTTTCGAATGCAAATTCAATTTTATCGCACTGTTCACTTTTTAATAAGAATTCTCGACGTCTGGCCGGGCCTGAGCCGAGGCGAGCTGAGCTGGCAAAAGGTGCACTGTGCTGGAAATGAAAATTAGTTGCAAGCGCAGCCCAAAAAACCAAAGAAAAAGAATGAAAACTCAACTACTCGTTCCACACTGAGAGCGAGAGAGAGGGAGGAGTGGGAGAGAAAGGCAGGGAGAAAGAGAGAGCGCGACACGCGACTGGCAACTGCGAAAAATGCTGTTTGTGGCGCCACAAGCTACATAATATACAACCCCCGCCCCGTTGCCACCACAAGGCAGCGATGGTGGTGGTGGTTCACATACACACACACACACAACATACACTCACGTAGCCAGCACTTTTACCTTTCGTGCTTAGAGGGCACAACCTACAATCCAACAAATTGCGTTTTGTGCAAGAGTGGGTGGGAAAACTGTCAGAATGAATGAGTAGACTGGTCACACCTACTGTCAGTCAGCTTAGGGGCAACTCCAGCAACAACAACAACAACAGGGACAACAACAACAGTAACAACAACAACAATGGTATCAATTTGAAACTGACCAAGGCGTTGCCATTGCCTTTGCGTCTGCGTCTGGCTCTCGATTGGAACTGGGCTCTGCTCCAGCTGAAGGCGACTTTAAAGTTCACTTGTATTTTTCTACACATTTTTTTTTTCAATTAGGTAAATGGGCTTAAAGCATGGCTAAGACCTGAACCCAACAAAATGAAAAATTTAATTGAATTCCGTTTCAATTCAGAGAGAGATTGATCTGTTTCGAAACAACTTAGTATGTTTAATCAAACATCACATCAATTCCGAAAGAGCTCATCGATTTTCTACAGAGAATCTTATTCCTTTAGCAACTTTAAGCAAACCGAAATGAACTCAATCTTCAATCAAATCTGCAAATCGCCAGTCATATTCCCAACTGCAACATCAACATAAATAAACTCGCATTTACTTATTATCTATAGAAATATTTGCTAATCACGCAGCTGCTATTATATACCATATACCATATATTTATACATATAGTATATTTATGCCTTCATCCGACTGTTTCTTATGAAACTGCATAAAGTTGGCCCCACTCTCTGGGTGCTGCATGAACTGTCAGCCCAGACGCTATTATTTCCAAGCGCATGATTTTATTTTCGCATATACTCGTCAGCCAAGCCCAAACCCGAACCCAAACCCAACCCAATCCAAGTGCGATTACTCCTTCTGATATTTCGCTTGGCCGCTTCGTTTCATCCTTTCTTGGTTCCTTCCTCAGTTCTCATGCATATAGAAGGCTGCTAGACAACTTCCTCGAGAGAAGTTTGAGTCCATCGCTTTTTTGCTATCGAACACGCCAGAGAACTTCTCAATTACTTCGGCTTGAAAGTTGTTTAATATTTTGCTGATGTCGCTGACTCCGGAAACGGTACCGGGAGCACTTTCTTGACCGCTCGTTACGTGCTGCATGTGCTGCCCAGCATCAACTCTCAATCCCCCACAGCTCTGACCGGGTTGGTACCCAAACTCTGACTTAGTCTCTAGTCGCATGCAGCACCAAGTTGAAACTTCCGCCCGACGAGCTTGGGGTTAATTATTTTCCACTTTTGAGCTCAATTTGAAGCAAGCTCAAACTTATCTCAAGTCTACTCAAACTTTTCTATAAGCTGCGTACTCTTTTCCTTAAAAAACGAGAGGAATAAGTATAGGAGTTTACCTTAGGCAAGTCGATTATTTCCATACCCTTACCATGTTCGAAATAAGTTCTGATCGACTGTTTTTCGCAAAATACACTTCAGTTTGAACTCTTTATAATTTAAGAAGTTGTGAAAGATCCCTTTCATTTTAAATCAAAGCTTCTCACCTTATATTTAAGAATAATAACCTTGTTAAGCTGTGCATGACTTTCGACACTGTCCCTTGTTTTAGACCAACACTATCGATACTATCGATTATTTTCGATTTTTAAGCAAAACTGTTTCCATTATTTGGAAAAACTTGGAAAAAAGTGATAAAATATTTTTAAAAACAATCACTTGTAAAAAACAAGATTATTCGACTTTTTTCAATCGATAAATCGATTTTAATACAATTTGTTATTGTATACCTCTCTCTGGTTCTGGTCTAAGCTCGAATTACTATTATTGCCACATAGTACAAATTATTAAATTAATTTACTAATCAATGCTTTCTTTCTTAATTTCAGGTGATAACTCCATAAGTAAGTAAAACTTCTTTTGATATCATTGCGCAACATGATAAACCACAACAGACATATTTAATTGGCAACATAAGTACAACAAATTGCATTCGTTTGGCTTCGAATTGTCCCAATATCAATACCACAGTGCGGGAATATTTCGCTAATGAGATATAGAAACCGCAACTGATTAAATGATATTATAATACTCGCATTTATACATGTATACTCGAGCTGAAAACTGTGCGAAGGCTATGTAAAGAAACAAAGATTCGGTTTTCTTTCCCTTGAACATTTTATTTTTTTCCCAGCCCCGTTTTTGGCACAGTTTGAATGGGTTAAAACAAGCTGCAAAGCAAAGATAAAAGCATTGGGAAGTGAAATTATTTAAGCATAATTACATTAATATGGGAACTGCAGGTTTTCCTTTCTTTTTTCTCGTTATAGTGTTTTTTGGCTAATTTCTTATAGTATATCCATATCCATATTCATATCAAAGTTGGCTGCCATTTTGAATCGAACTACTCGGTCTGTCTAGACAGTGAACCTCTCCCCGAGGCCTGTCAAAATACAAACGAAAAAACCGAAAAAAAAACTGAACCAATCAACCGTCAACCATTTTTTGACCAATTCGACGGAAACGACGCTTTTTCATGTTCGTGACCAAAGTTAAAGAGCCCTCGGGGGCTGCATAAAAAAGTATTTTACCTGAATTAAATTGAGTAACAAAAAACACGACAGTCGCACACGCACACACACTAACAGGTACATGAATGTGTGTAGGTGTATATACTGTATACTTTTCTGAGCCTTAATTTTAGCATTGTTGTAGTGCTCCTATTTAGTATACCCTTCAAAAGGGAATATAGTTTCTTTGCTAGAACTTTAAAAATTATTTAAAAAATTCTTTTTATTGAACTTGCTCCATATTTAAGGATCCTTTGCCTATCAATTAACATTGTAACAGATAGTTCCTAAATTGTATCGTATTACATGAGAGTTTCTTAAAGGTTCTAACTAATTATTTGCTATAAAAGTGCCAATGCAATGGCAACCAGTTATTTTCTAAAAACTTTTACAGGGTATATTAAGTGCGACACACTAAAGAAAACTTCATTCTCGGCTCGATTCTGTTTGTGTTTGTTGTTTGCATAGCACAAAAAAAAAGGTACAAAGAGCGAAATAAAACCCAAAGCGCAAGACGCTACCAGTTTCGTTGTTGTTTTCTTTCTTCTTTCCCTCTTTCTTTCCCACTTGGCCCCACTTGTAATATCATTTGTCCTGTTTGCATGTGTTGGTCACTCTGGTGTGGTGTGCCCAGTGTGCCCGGACACGGTGGTATTGGTAAAGCGATTGCGGAGGAAATAATTACATGATTGAGGTACTCTCTGGCAAACACAAGCTCACACGCACACGCACACACACACTCATACACACACAGGTGCAGGTAGTGGCTGTGGCTGCCATCGCATTGTCTGATCGAACACAGAACACGTTAGCCTGGCCAACTACAGCCCCGACTCCAGCTCCAACTCCAACAGCGGCCTCAGCTTTTAGGGCCTGTGACCATTGCATGCCAGGGTCATGTGTGTGCGTGTGTGTACGTATGCGTGTGTGTGTGTTTGCAAACGCCGGCAATGAATGGCGGCTTTGTACACTGAATTCTTGTTTCGTTGTACTCGTTTTTGTTGTCGCTCGTTTTCTTTTTCTCCTCAGTTTCGTTTCGTTTCGTTTCGTTTCGTTTTTTTTATAATTCATGCCATAGCCGCAACAATGACGATGACGACGCGTCGTCGACAGCAACAACAACGACAACAACAACAACGACAACAGCCCGTAGCAATTATTGTATCGCTTGCACATGCCTCTGTGCCTGCCACTCCCCCATGGCCCTCGGTGCCTCAGGCGATACTCCTATTGGCCAGCTGGTCGCTCATTCGTGCAGTTCACAGGAATAGGGCACATAACGTGGTAGTATGACAGGACATATTATGTAACTGAGTACATTCTATATACAAACATACATACATATGTTTGCAGTCCAGTGTAGATTACAGCGAGCTGTGTTAAAAATACAACATCGGTTTCCCAAGAAATATTTCTATAATCAAATAAATTTATGACGATTATTTGATTTTGCATAATGGCTCCTGCTGTACCTAATTATGTAACAAAGGTCTAGTATTGTACAGATCCGAAATCAATTGACATAACCATCAAATTATATAAATCAATTATTTGAGGTGATTTATTTAATAAGTTTGGATTTTCAAAAATAAAATCACAAGAGTTAATTGTTGATCATATCATATCTTGAGATTTTATAAAACTTGCAAATATTCCTGCATAATTTTAATAAACTTGCAGAGGGGATAAAAACATCTCCGACATTATACAGTTTATATATATTTTTAATCAACATCAATGGGGCAGTCGTTCTAGCCATATCTATCTTTAACTTTCAACTATCAATTTTCTGTTGAACCACAATCTATTTTATAACTTTTAAAGTACGATAACTATCGTACTTTTCAAAATATCGCAATCAAACTTACTACATGTTACATGTGCAATATCTTTGATTTGTAGCAATATTACTCTATTATAAAAATTGGACTAATACTACGTATATTACAGCTTGGGAACAATCCTCAGAAATGAAATTTATTGCATAAATGAAATTTATTTTGTTCAAAAATTAGATTTGTTTGAATTAATTGAAATAATATGTAAACCATATATCATTTTACCATTTTATTAAAATCGGATAACTATATTGTGAAGTTTTGATAGGTGAAAAGGAATAATATTGTGAAAACATAGTATAATATATAAACAGAAGCCAGAGTTGCCAAAATCATATTGTTTAGGGAAACTTATACCATAAAACCTTTAGAAACTCAAGATTATTCATTCTTTCTCATTTCATTTTTAACAAATTGTGAGCTTCTCATGAATAAGTTTAAATAATGCCCAGATGATTCATTAAATTGCATTCTACACGTATCTAACACCTTTGGCATATTATTGCACCTCCGCAACCCTCCCCTTTTGCGCAATCTGTCTATTTTCCAAATAGTTCGCAAATAGTTCAATATTTACTTGGTATGGTCACAGATTATGATTCTGTTTGTCTACAAATTGCGCGTCTTCTCACTAGACGTGTCGCCCCATGACCCGCTGTGCGTCCGTCGACTCTTTGCAGTACCGTCTGTCTATGTCTTCGTCTACGTCTGTGTCTGTGTCTGTGACCACATCTCGTCGAGGCAGACGTCAGTCTGAGGGCTTTTTCGAAAACGTTTTCATTACACGGACACAATCGCACAATGGGAACAGTGCGTAGCCGCCGCCGCAGTGGCCGACCCGACGCGGCTGCCGATCGGACAAATGTGTCAGAGCTGAAACGTCATGATTAATGATGGCAGGGCAGGGCAGGGCAGAGCGAGCATGTGGGCCCGAAGGCCAAGCCGCAGTCGGAGGCAGAGGCAGAGGCAGAGACACAGTCCGGAGCACGCCTGGCTTTGGGTGCATTTTTAGAGGCCGGGACGGAGACAGCCTGGGGGTTGGGCAGTGCGGCAACTGGGCCATGGGAAGGGACACTCGTTACTGGGCTTGGGTACTGGGAACGGACACTGGCCCTGCCACCGCCAGTGGCATCAAGGTAAATTAGACAACAACACAGAAAACCGAGAAAAAAACACGACGCAGCAAATGTAAACATAACATGGAAACACTTGGCGAAGCATTAGACAAAATTAGAAATTAATCCTTGGCACCACTCGACGTCGTAGTGGATTGTTGTATCTATATACATATGTATGTATATGGATCTGCCCTGACCATGGCAACTACAACATATTGCACAAGGGGTCGCACAACATGGCGTTGATGTGGCAAGAGGTCGGTGAGAGGCGAATGGGAAGGGGTGAGCTTGTCTGGGAGTGGCTACCACATGTTTAAAGGTGAGAAAACCGTGGTACTAGAAAGTTAAGATAAGAATTGAAGAGTTTATATCTTTATTGGCAAGAGAATTGAAAAGAAAGTAAATTTTTTTCTTACACCAAATCCATTCGCTTACAGTTTTAGATTTCTTACTGTGGGATGTATAATAAATAGTCTTACTATTCTTTTAAATTTTTATAGTACACAAAAGACAGAAATCTTTAAGTGGATTTACTTATTTCCGTTTAGTTACAATTTAATACACGTTTTTAAGGAGAATCCCCCAATTCGGAGAATTATTCCTTTGTGTTTTACTAATTTTATTATAATCAAATTTTATCAGCAAAAATAAATAGGATTGTAGCGCAGTTTTGAATTATTTACAACATATGAACATGAGAATGATGGATGTGTTCCAATTTTTTCGCAAAGATAAATTTTAATCTAAGAGATAATTTAATTTGCGTTGTAATAGACAAACGAATATATATAGAACAGAACAGAACATAAAAGCATACCATATAAAAGATAGTATATATACCATATTTAAGATCAAAGATGTCTTATATGGGGTGTTGCCAAAAGCTTTAACAAATAACTATATTACTTGTAAGGGTATTATAAAAAGGTATATAGTAAAGATGACAAGAATTCTTTGTATGCTGTTTATAATAGTCAAGATAAAACACACATCTTATTTATTGGAAAATATCCATGTTTCAACCAGTTGTAATTTGATCCAATTTCCAATTGCATTATTCACTCTGTTTCTTGTTGAAATGAATCGATTTTGAATTATTTATATTCGCTTTAAGTGTACTTCCTTTCGATTATGTAAAAGTCATTTATCCTCTGGCCGAGGAATAAATAAATCGATCTAACCCAATGGCAGCTGTAGCAGTTGTCTGTCGGCTGTCTGTCAATAGCATCGATGCCATTGATATAACGACTGTGGGGAGATACTATACCATCAAATGTATAAAAAAAAGTCTCCTTGCCTGCTGTGGATGTTGCAGCACAAAGATGCGCATTGCCTTAATTGAAACCGTTTAAATTGCAATTAATCACCCGGCTCAGTCTGTGGCGGATTCGGCGGGAATCGAGAGGCGGAGTGGGAATCGCAGTCGGAGTCGGAGACGGAGTCGGAGTTGCACAGTTGTTGCCGAGTGGCGCAACGAATTCCCACGTAGTGGGAGGGGGAAAGGTAGCAGCACATTGACTTTGAGACTACGTTGGAGGAGGAGGAGGAGCAGGAGGAGGGCTGGGGAGGACTGGGGATCTGGCATTACTGTCACCACAGTGACTAATTTTATCCTTTGGCTGCTTTTGTTTTAATTCCGAACAAATGAAGCAAGCCACACGGTGACTGCAGCAACTGTTTAATCGCTTTCGACATGCGGATTTAAGTTTTCCCCTGCCCTCCGCCCGCCGCCCTCCGCCCGCCGCACGTCGCTGAGGTGAGGGAGCTGTGATAAGTGAAAATATGGAGGACGAGCCACCCCCTGGGCGGATGAGGATATTGCCAGCAGCCCAAACCACCCGATAACAGTCACAGCCCAAGCCCAAGCACGGCAAACGCTCCACCGGACGCACGCACAGGATGCGAACTGCCAGGATGCTGTGGGGGGATGACAACGAGATTGAGACGGAGGCGGAGACCGAGCCTGAGCCTACGCCCGTGGCCTTCTTTTTCCAGTCTTTGCGCTCTGCACTTGGTTTTTTAAGTGGAAATAAATTAAAAATGGGCGGCAACTCTGGCAGCAGCAAGGGGAGTAGGGGGAGAGGGGCGACGTCTGCAACACGCGTCCCAGGCAGCGCCGCTGTTCGCGTCGGGCTTTGCCGCGTAGGTAAAACTTTCGGATAAAACAGTTGAACTTCAAAATGTGAATTTGATTAGGATATTTGCATAAAATTCTGTTTCTCGGCACTCGGCACTCGACACTCAGCACGCTGCCGAGCAGAAGGCAGCCAGAATAATACGGCCATAAAATACGGCAAAACGGGAGTACCGGAGTATCGGAGTCGGAGTCAAAACGAAGCCGGAACCGGAGTTGGAACGTATGTTCGGCTGCCTCGAGCGGAAGTATATAAGTCAACCCAGATTTGCGAGCATCGCTTGCTCCTGATACTGATACAAGGACAAATGGCCTTTCAGCCCGTGTTTTATGCGCAAACTTTGAGAAACTCGGGAGAACTTTAAGAAATTTCATGTGACAAAACTTATGTGCTAAACTGCGAGAGGTGAAAGTTGCTAACCAAGAAAAATAGTGAAATTTTTCAATGAATCTATTAAAAACTTGTTGCATTAGCCAACAGCATCAGAGAAAAAAGTCAGTAAAAATATTTTATAAATTATAATAAATACTATGCAGAACGAAAGCGAAAGGAATAGAGTATTCTTTTAATATTAAAGGACTAGCCAGTTTAATAAAAGGTTCTCTAAATATTTAAAGATCGGAAAGTTTATTTTCATTTATTTTCAAATTAATACAAAGACAATCTTGTACCTCAAATATATTACAATAAATGGTAGAGAAAATACTTGAAATGCAAAAGATCATTACATTTTTATAATATTGAAAAAATCGCAAAATAATATTGAATTTTTAATATATTCATAAGATCAATTTGATCATTGATACAAAATCTCTATATAAATATTCATCAACAATTTAAACAACAACTTATATCATGATAGTTAGCATGAAGAAAGAAATGAAAAGATTACAGAATTTTAAAAATATTAAAGAATTTTTAATATATAAAGAATGATTATTTTAGTTTCAATTCGAATCGCTCCAAAATACCTCTTTATACTGGAATCTAAATTTATATTTATTATTTATATAGTTAAAGAACAAAGTCGAACAGTTTAATGAACTCTTAAGATATTTGAAGACTTGCATGCTGAAGCTCTCGTTCATTCCCATTCAAATCGATCCATAGAATCCGTTAATAAATGTTCTCCAGCAATTTCATCGTTTTGCCATCATATCTTGAAATTGACTTATTTCGTTGCAGTCTGAAATATCATCATGAATGATATATGGCCTGAGCAGGGCCGTGTGCCACGAAGGGAGCTGAAACTATGTGACATTTAGCATATGTCGCCACCTGCGTGTAATGTACGATACACATGCACTTGACATGGCTGCAAACCCAGACCCAGACCCAGAGACCCGAGCCCAAACCCAAACCCAAACCCGAAACATGCTGCAGAGTTTGGGTACACACCATGGGGTGTGCGGGTGTGTGGGGTATGAGGGGGATCCATCAGCCCTGGAGCTGGTATAAAATGCAAAACTTTTGTAAAGAGCTTCGCGTCGTTGAGAAGTTGCTTAGGCAAATCGTATGTGAAACATTTGGCAGCCTGCGATTTATTTAATGTCTACGGAGAGTGCGGTATGGGGATTCTTCGGCTGAGCAGGGGTTGAGAGGGGAGGGGGGGGCTCTCAAGGAGTCAGGAGGGCAGCTGCATGTTCGAGTGATTTAGATGATTTATGTCTCAAGACGCACACTGCAGGGTTAATATTGGCCAACAACCACCAACTACCAACTAGCTTGGCCCGTTTCGGGGACAAATTTACGCACGGCCAACGAGTGCGAGTGTGAGTGCTCGTGTGAGTGCCCGTGTGAGTATGAATATGAATACGAGCAGGAGTAGTATTCATTCCAACTCATAACTCAAATTTGAGGCGGCGCCTGTGGCAAATTGGAGGCTCCTTCGTCTTCCATCTGCAGCTGCGCTCCACGCTCCACGCTCCACGCTGGCGAATTCAATTATCGGACATGGCGCGGTGCATGCAACACGCATACGCCCGGTTGACGCCGCTGTCGCTGCTGCTGCTGTTGTTGTTGTTGCTGTTGGGGTCGCAATTAAAGCAGCCACAACGCAGCTTGCTAATTAATTTGCATTTGCGACGAACGAACGGCGAACTTGTTGATTACCAAACGCAGCCACAGAGCGAGTCTAGATGCAAAAGTACAGTGTGCACAGGCTAAAGTGAATCAATAGCTGCAATTGTGTGCAACTCTATTGATGTCTCTATCAATTTGCATATCCTACTTAAGTTACAACAATTGATCATCTGTAGTAAAGCTAAAAATACGTCAAAGTTATTAAAGTATTTATCGTATCATTGATGTTTCTTTAGGCCAACTTCACTGTACCCCGCACTGGCGTGTCAATTAGCCAATCCATGTGCAGCGACTGCGTACAATGTAACCCCGACAATTTTATTGACTGAAGATTTATCACCGTTTTAAATAGTTTCTGTCCGCGCCTCCGTCACAACCTGCAGATAAACTAAGTCTAAGTTGCGCTTTAGACAGGTTTATCTACATATAGAGTCGACTATATAGTCAGTCGTAAGCAAGTTTATTTGCATTGGGAAACTGGCAATTTGCTTGTGTATTAAGTCACTATCAAGAGCAGACAATTACGCATGCCAAATATGCGGATGTCGTTCTAGACAGAAAATATATAATATATAATACCTATATAATACATAGTCAGCATTCTATCTACAGAAGATATGCAATTAAAGTTATGTGCATTTGTTTAATGTTAATATTAGTTTGGGAGGTTCTTACAAGTATAGAAAGCGCATAAGTAAACAGATTTCATAGGAAATTCTGTTTTGTACTAGGTTCCTTTCAGTTTATAAACAATTGTTCTTTTTTCGATGAACTAAAGTTAAATATTTCGTTAGTTTGAATCTGGTTCGTTCTTTTGATTCCCACTGTTTCTGCGTTTCCTTATCGATACAATTCGCAATATTCCGCACAATAAAAGAATTTCTTTTGATCTTAGTTATATTTATATTAATATTTTAACTTAACAGAACTTATTCTGAACAGTACAATACAAAGATATTGCCTTTGCGAAAGTTTTCAGTTTTATTCAATTTTTCAACCTTTATATTTATATGGTTTTTTCGAACAAAGTAATCAAACAATACAGTACTTTATATATGTAAATATCAAATATTTATTATAATAAATATTCAGGTCTTTGATCTGCTGTTTACAGCCTTAAATTAGAGATTTGATTCACTTTTCGCGCTGGCTGCGACTGTGTTCCATCTAATTAGAAGCGAGAGAGTTAGAGAGAGAATGAATGATAGAAAGAGCGAGAGAGAGAGACAGCAATACTTGCTGGTTCTTGCTGTAGCCGGGTCCGAAGGGGGCACTGCCCACAACATTCGTTGTCTGCAGACTTTTCGCGTTTTCCTTTGGCGCAGCGGAAGTGACTTTTGTTTTTCCCAACTACAACATGAATATTGTGCCGCCGGTGTTGTTGTTGCTGTTGTTGTTGTTGTTGGGCGTTCGTGTTTAAAATAAGCAAAACTTACGGGCGATAAAAATGCCGCTTCAAGAAATGTAGAAACCACAAGAACAACAACAACAACAGCAAAAGCAGAAAAAATGATGGCGTAAAAGAAATGACGAAACAGAGAACAGGCAAAAACTGCCAAGGCAGAAGCAGAAGAAGTGGATGGAGGCAGAAAGAGATGGAGCGAGAGAGAGAGAGAGAGCGAGAGAAAAAAAAGAAACTTGAGCTTGGCGTGTAAACGGTGTTTTTTCCGCCTTCGTCTTCTGCCTCTCCCTTCCCTTCCCCTCCCTTTCCGTTCCCCTACTCGGCGAACCTTCTGATGTGGACAGCCGGCGTCGCCGTTTGGGTGGCCAGCACCGGGTATTCCCCGCTCAACCGCTCCCTCTCCTCATCCTCATTCACATCCCCCCTCATCCGCTGCCCACTGACCACCACCAGCTCCAGTGACGTTGCGCGTCTCTCCGCGACTGAAGTCGAAGCTGAAGCTGAAGCTGAGGGCGATTCTCCTGCGAGACAAATGGAAATGAAGCGTTTATGCTGCTTTATTGCTGCGATAAGAAAAAATGAGGCATTATTTCGTTGTTTCAAGTAAACTTGCTGCCTTCCCCCTCCTACCCTTCTCTGCTACCTATCAGCCACCCCCCGCCTCTCCCTCTCTCTCTCTCTCTACTGCTCTATTCCCTCACTTAGCTGTCGCAAATCTTATTTATATGTATTTCTATAGTACATTTTCATCTTTGCTCCGGGCACGGAAACTGGCCACAGGTTGAGCTGTAGCTCGCCTTACCCCCCACCCGCCTCCTTCTATGGAATGCGGCAATTTCCTTTGCAGTCTCCGGTCACAGAAATATTTGCACTCCTATAGCGACCGTGACTCGGCGCTTTTGCCGTGTATCCCAGTTGGATATCGCTGGCTAAATCCTGCGGTTGCACCCAAAATGATTGCGGCATTTCATTTCCAGCTGAGTCGACCTGCTGACCCCCTGTCCCTCCCCCTTCCGCTTCCTCGTGAATTACTTGCGTTTTAACAGCTTATTTAATGGCAATCAAATCGGGCAGAAAAATAAATTTCACAAATTTCTCATTTTCCGGAGATCATATTAAAGAATTAAAGGCAGAAAGTCAAGAAGAAATTCAATAAATACTGTAGATTTACGTAAATTTGTATCAGCACGCTTGACGGAGCAGTATAACTATCGATAGTGAAGTTTATCGATAGTTTAGATAGTTTCTTAGGATTACAATGATAATGTAGAAAATAAACGATTTCTTTTAATTCTGCTTTGAAAATCAACCTGAAAATCGCGTACAATATAACCAACCATACGTATTACTTACCAAAATGTATTATATATTTTAAATATATTTTTATACATTTCTTAAATTAAAACGTTCTCTGCATATTTTCTAAGAATTAATATTTAAAGTGAGTGCGAAATATTTAATGGAAAAGCGTACGACTGTCAGTTGTAGGTTTAATAAGAAATCTATCTATTGAGACCACAATCCATCGATATAAATAAAAAATATGAATTCTATCGATACTATCGGTAACTCCATTGATTTTTCTCGCATTGAAGTTCTATACACAATGTAATTGACTACTGTGCGAGTGTATCTCTCTCCCACTGTCCGAATCACAGAATCGTCTATCATCTGGCATAAAGCGTGAATATAAACAGTAGCTGAGGCGATCAAACAAGCCTCGAAATTTGTGAACATGTGTGTCTGTGTGTGCGAGTGTATGTGTGTGTTATATAGGGCTCTATAAAGCCGAGATATGTGGAGAATAGTGTGGAGCCAATGCGATCAAGAAAACTCCATTGCCAAAGCCAAGACAGCAGCAGAAACAGAGACAGAGGCACAGAAATTCAAAAGCCGAAGCCGCATCATCAATTATGCTCAACATTGCTCAATGGCAACAACAACAGCAACAACAACTACAATGGGAGACAACAACAAGAAGAAGAAGAAGAACAACAACAATGACAGTAGACAACAACACAAAGCTGTCAGCGCGCGTTGATCTGTCAAATGCGGCAACCGAAACAGAAACCGAAACCGAAACCAAAACCGACACCGACACCGAAACGTGGCCAAAAAGAAATGCGGCAGCCGCATCCGTTGTAGTTTTTGTGGCTGGCACCCGCCGTAGAGAGGGACGGAACGGAACGGGACGGGACGGATTGAAACGATCGGACAATTGGAACGCGTCTCTCGCACTTGGCGACGCGTCTCCTTTGTTGCATTCCCCAAACAGAAGAATATTGATTAATCACGGCGACGGAGACGGCCATTGCGCTGTCGTTGTCGCTCACCCGATCGTCAAGCAGCCTGTCCGATCATTCATTCCGGGCTTATTCACCGTGCGCAAACTACGCGCACTTCAAACGATCTTAAGCTGATTTCAGTTGGCCTTCGGTTTGTGGCTTTTGTCTGGCTGCCTGCCTCGATAATATTTCATGTGCTCCTGCACTCTTTACTCTGTCCACTGCCCTCTCTCTCTCTCTCTCTCTCTTCTAAAAGGTAGCGGCTCTTTTTGTCCAGCGATCGCCATTGTCGCTCGCCTCTAGCAGGCCTAAAATGCCATTGCTGCTACTAAGATACTTTCGTATCTCATAGATACTCTCGTTCACTTGTAGTTACTGCTGGCATTTTAAATCTGCATTTATTCTGCCATCGATATTAAGCGGCGGCTTTAATTTACCATTTTTAATTCGCTTTCAATCTGGTGAAACACGCTCTCTCTCTCTCTCTCTCTCTCTCTCACTCTCCGGGGGCTGACATGCGAGCTACGAGCGTATAATCCGATTCCACCCCCAGAAAAGGGAAATGTAAATTCTCGTTTTTTTTTTCATTTTCATTTTCGTTTTGCCTTGGCAAAAAGTTTCCCTCGCTGATTTTGATTGACAGCTCTTAGCAGCATCCCTGATGGATTTCATATTTGAGCCATGGCTGAGGCACTGCGCCAGGCCAAAATGACAGAGACAGACCGGAGACAGCAGAGACGGGGCTTAGGCGCTGCACAAAAGTTTTCCAACAGCTTTCATATTTTCCCGGCAGTCGAGACGCTTTTTTCTCGCGCTCATCTGTGTATGAAATATATGAAAACATATTGTATATACTGCATATATAGTATATACATATATTTATCGAGGTCTTATGTACCCAATGTCATACATAGTTGCGTCGGCCATGCTGAAAGTTTTTCAATTTGAGCCGCTTTAAAGTATTCAACTTGATTCAATGACAATTTACCACGAGTCTTTTCCCCTGTCTGTGTGTGTGTGTGTGTGTGTGTAAGTCCGAAAAAGTCAATTTCACAACGTGTTGGGTAAAAATGCGAGAAAACTTTTTTACGGTTTAGAAATCATAATACAAAATAAAGGAAAAAATGTGACCACATTTTAACTGGTCTCGCAGATTTGTTGTGCTCTTTCTTTGCTGGGCCCATAAGCCCCCCTAATGGCTTTTTGATAGTTGAGCTTAAATGATAAAAATTCATATTCCATTTGGTTTTGTTTACTTTTTCCAAAAATGGGAAATGATTTTAAAACATTTCAAAGGCAAAGGAATATTCTAATAAGAATTAAAATGTTGTTTTCTAAATTAATACGTTCAGCCTGTTTAATTAATTTTTTTAAAAATTCAACAGATTGAGAAACTAGAAAAAAAAATAATTTGACTTGCCTTTATATACATTTTTTCTATATTTCGAAAATTATTATTTATATTATTGTAATATATATTATAAATATATGCCAAATTACACTTAATGAATGGCTTAAAAATACATTTAGATTGACCTTAATGACATTGTCGAACACATTTTTAAAGTCCCTTTTTCTTTTATTATTTTTATTATTAACATCCTTGAAAATCGATTATTGGAAGCAACTGGGCGTGTCCAAATTATAAAAAAAAACCTTTAAGACTTTCTATAAAATTATTATTTATTTGTCACTATATTTGTCCATTTTAATCTTTATTATACTATTACTTTACTATAATTATATTATTTACCAATTATAAAGAATATGGTGTACTAGGGTGTCTGTTCAACCTTAAGGTGTTGCTCAATTCCTTATCGTATTTAATTTTTTTAATTAATGGTTAAAGTACTCTAATAATGGGCATAAATAGATAACAGAGACATATCTTCGATATATCTTTTAAATTTACATTCAATATTTTCCTCGTCTCTTTGTTGCTTATAAGATTCCCATTGGAAATTATGCATAACAAGTCGGGAGGCCCCTTGGCTTCTGGAACATGCACTTTTAACAATGACATTTCGGAAGAGCGAACATTAATCAACAATTTTCACACCTAGCAGGGGCGCAGCAAGGAGACGTTGCACAGGGGGCACATAGTTTTGTTATCATTGTTGTTTGTTGTTGTTGTTGTGACTGCTCTGTAAATGTTCTGTTTCTGTTGACATTTGCTGGTCATGAAAAGTCATTAAATATATTTCTGTAATTTATCTTTGAAACTGGCAGCTCGGTAAAAGCATTCGAGTAGAACTCGAAACTTGGAATAGGACAACGAATTGTTGTTGGTTGCCAAAACAAGAGGTGGGCGGGGGGAGATATCTCATAAGGTGGTGAGGGCGATTCAACCCTTTGCCAAGGACGCTAATTAAAACTAATCCGAGTGAGGAGTTCTCGCATACTTTTCGCATGAATGTCAATCAAGTTGGCAATTGAATGATTGAAGACATTCCTCCCAACACTCCTGGCAAATGAGACCCAATCAGCGCAGTTGGCCAAGTATCGAGGAGGCAGCTTTAAGCCACCTTCGATGCGAATGTCGCCAGTTTCAAATGGCAGCGTGTTGCCGTCTCTCTAGACGCATATCAAATAGATACAGAGATACAAAATATTTTCATGAGAAATTGACTTTTTCTCTGGCTACATCGTCTCTAGCTCCGGCTCTGGCTCCGTCATCGCCTTCTTTTCCGTCTACATCCACGTCTCGTTCGTCTTCCTAGCCTGAAATGATTAATGATGCTGCGCTGCGCACATTCAGTTCCATCTCCAGCTCCAGCTCCAGCTCCAGCTTCATCTGTATCTGTATCTGTAACTGCGTTTTTTGTTGAGTATTTCAGCTGCATTGCAATGCGACGCATCGCAGAGCAGTTCCAGCTGACGCTCTAGCTGGGGCAGACGCTGAGGCAGAGGCAGAGCCGCCCCTGCCAAGTTGCCGCATTGTTGCCACATTTCGACTGACTTTTTTGATTGAATTTGTCATGCCACTTGTTCTACTCAATCTCCTTCCCTCTCTCCCCCTCCCCACGCCATTTTTACTGCCTCTCCCAAGTACTTTAGAGCGGCCCTTAAAGTTTTTAACAGCTCGTTGGCCAACCACAAACTCGGCCATAATTCAAACCACACTGCCCCCTCTCTCTCTCTCTCTCTTTGCTTAACTCTCCCCAAGCTCTTCTTGAATTTACAAGATAAATTGAGGTCATTTTTTGCCAGTGTGTCCACCTTTGGTCAACTCTTGTTTGTTCTTCGGCCTCTGGTAGAAGGAGAAGGGCGGCTGCAGGGCGTAGTTGGCGTTCAAAGGTCTTGCCACAAATTGTGTCCGCCTTGTTGACCGTTGTCCCATTCGTGTGTCCACAAATGTCCTTAATGTGCATCCTTATGGACTAACATGTGTAAGTGGATGAGCAGAACCAGCCCAAATACCCCCCTCCCCACTTTGGTAGATACTGTATGTGTCCTGCGTAGAACTCACCACAAAAAGAGGATGCAAAACTCACCCAACATGATTTAAGTCAGGTAAATACACAGAGAGAAAAGGAGTGAAAGAAAAGAATAAGATTATTTCATAATAAACATGCACATGAGATGATATATATAATACTGTGCAGAGATATAAATTTCTTAAAACACATTAAATGTTTATCAATAAATCGCAGTCTTACTTTATAAATCATACATACAAATGGGAAGATCTTAAATAATTATTATACAAATTTAGATAGAAGAATTGATGGAAAACTGCATAAAAAATACATTTTAACATACCTTAATTTTGTTCAGTGTGGAGTGAAGAGTAAATGAATCAGATAAGATATTCTTTATAAGACTAGGAATCATTATATTACCAAGTGCAGAATATAAGTGTTCTATAGTATATGTGTAGTGAAATATTAATAAATAAATCATTTTGGTTTTAAAAAGGTAATATCGTTTGGAATCATTATATTATAATGATATAAGGCAGCAATACATGAGTAGTTTCTAAAAGATCTAAAAAAAGAGGTGAACAAAAGTGATAAAATGGCTTGAATACGACTCTTTATTTAATTATAAATGTATCATATATGTAGATATTCAGATCAATACTAAGTGTGCTGAGAAATCCATTTAAGCACATCTTAAATTTCTTTCAGTGTAGTGTTTAAGCAGGCCTCGAAAAACTTACAAGTCTTCGCTGCCTTCACTTGGGTCCAGCTAAATATTTTGCAATTGTTGCAAAATTTACGTTCATTTTAATCTCAGTGGATACAGGGAGGGAGGAAAGTGGAGGGGGTCATGAAGGGGTGCTAATGCGGCAGCTGCGTTAAGCAATTTTTATATTATTTTTTTTTTTTTGTTGTTTAACCTAACCGAAAAACAGACATAAATTCTCACCTAGTTGAGAGTGCAGTGAGCGAAAGAAGGATCAGGGCTGGAGCCGGACACGGGATACGGGATACGGAACTGGGAACTGGGAACAACGAGTGCGTTTAAGTGTTAACATGTAAATTATGCTGTGGGCGCTGTTAATAAGTGTATTTTGCGTAAGTGCTGTAAATCATACGAGTCTTTTCCGCTGCAAGGGATTCCTCCTTCCCTCCCCTCCCCTCCCGCCACTTACCAACAACGAAATCTTCAGCTGGCAATTGGACGGGGCGGGCTGGGAAAGTTCGAGTATCCTTGCGTAGTTTTGCTGATAAGTTTCGTTACGTTTTGACTTTTCCGGCATTTCATCCATGTTGATGACATTTCCAATGTGTATCTGCCTCGCTCTCTCTCTCTCTCTCTCTCTCGGTCCAAATTCATTTTGTAATTTTGCAGGCACCTTGCAATGTGGCCGGGCAGCTGTCGTCCTTGCCGGGGGATTTCATTTTGACCAGGCTGCAGAAATTGCACTCGACTTTGCTTTCATTTCGCTTGAATCTTGCACAGGCATAGCTCGCCCTCCCCCCCCTTTCCCTACTTTCCACACTCTCATCCTGCTCTGGGTCATGCTCATTTTCCTCTCTCTTTCTCTTTCTCGCTCTGCCTCTGTCTCCCTTGCTCTGTCTGTTTGGTTTAGAAAATTATCTTTCTGCTCGTCGTCGCCAAAAAGGAAATCATATTTTCTGCTTTTGTGCACTTTACTTTTCAGGTTGCCCCCCACACACTCTCTCTTGCTGTCTCTCTCTGCTTGCTGTCTCTCTCTCTCTCTCTCTGCCTGCTCGTAAACAGTTTGGTTGCAACTTTTGTGCGAAATTTATGCTTTTCGTACCGTTTGCCTCGTATCTGGGCACTTTTCGCAAGTGCTCCGTGCATACGACTTGCCTCCTCCCTGCCCCCTGTCCCCTGCCTCATTCCCTGCTTACCTTTCACCGATATCCCTGTGCTTTCTATTTGAGGAAATGGGTTGCCTCTCTCTCCCTCTCTCTCTCTCTGTGTGTGTGTGCGTATGTGTGGCAGCCCCACCAGGTGGTGTTTATGGCATCCGCTTTGCGAGTATTGATGAAGGAACTCGCATCTGTAATTCAATCAGTGTCTATGTCTGGCTGCCATTTGCCCGCCCGGCTATTGAGACTCAGCCAGGACTCGGAGGACTCTGTGCCGCAGCTCGTTCAACTGGAAATTTGTGCAAATATTCTCGCAAACTCTTGTGCTGTCTCTCTCTCTCTCCCGCTTTTTGGCGGAACATTTCGTCGCATCAATGCAAATAAGTTTCGCCAAAAATATCCGAAAATGATATGCGAGCTATTTTCTTACTTTTAATACATATTTCGTTGCTCTGTTTCGTAAATTTTATATTTAACATTTTATGCAGTTCCATAACAAACTGTGGAGCATATCTCGGGAATATGTATCATGTTTGTTTATTATAATATCCTGCCCTGCTTGAAATAACTTAAGATTCCGCTTCTATATTTCTTCTTTCTATGCCATTCGATTTTTGCAAATGCTGCAAATGTTTACCACACCCAAAGTGTATATATATTCTTGTATAATATGACTAGCCAAGTCGATTTAGTCACATCCGTCTGTTTGAACGCACAGATCTCAGTTATTATAAGAGCTAGAGATTTGAAAATTGGCATGCACATTTCTATTTATTCTACGCAGATAAAGCAAATTTTAAATACTGAATACGCTGGCAACCGCCTACGTAAACCTATAACTTTCGATGTACGCCTAGATCTCAGAGACTATAAGAGCTAGAACTATGAAATATTATGAAAATATTCATATATATTGCAGGATCTAAAAGTTTATACTTTAATTCAGTTACGCCTACAGATAATTGCCCAAATTCAAAACAAATGCAAAACATTAATCTTTGATATGAGCACAACCAAAAAGATAACTGAATAAACAGAAATTATTTAGGCTTTGAAAATATATGACTTTCCAGTAAAAACTTGACTGTACTCAGTTATACTTCTTCTAGTTATCTAAGAAACCGACTAATTAAAATTACTCTTACCGTAATGCTCTGTAGGTTTCATCAAAGTATATTATTTTTTTTTAATATTTATTTATTTATTGAACTAACATAGTTAAGGTCTTCAGGCATCCATAATACTGTTTTTAGGGCTCTTAGAGCACTCATCAGCTTTCTGTTAGAGTATATATATATGTGTGCTTATATATATATACTATAGTATGCCCATACATCTGTCTGTGCGTATTGCACAATCTGTTCATAAGCTCGCACCCGTCCCAGTCAGATATTCAAATGAAGTTGCCCACTCAAGGCAGAGGCAGAGGCAGATCCACTAGAAGATGTTGAGGAGAGGAAAGAGGGGTAAGAGACGGCAGCTACGAAACAGTAGCCGAACTACTTGAAGTGTCGTTGCCTCACGCGCCTCACAGATTGATTGATTAGATTTTTGTTAATTACTTAACGCTTCAGATTGGATGAGCTGAGCGCGAGACAAAACTTGCGAGATGCGAGTTGCGAGTTGCGTTTCCTGGGCTCAGGTTGGGTGCGAGTGCGAAGTGCGAAGCGAAGTGCGTAAAGTTGTTGCGCAGTTGGCGAGTCGCTGAATTAGTTATGGTTGGTGACGAGCTGATGGATTGGATGGATGGATACTACACGGGTTTCGGGAAGCTGCAGCCAGCAGTTGCGCCATTCGGCAAGTTGAGGCAATGCATCAGCCTGTCAAGCATTGATTTTGCCCAGGACCTGCACTCTCCCTCTCCTTGCTCTCCTCCCAATGAAGCCAAGCGAATGCAGTAGAGTTTGTTGATCACAGACAGAGAGTGTCGAGTGTCGAGTGCGGCGCCAGGTTCAAATTCACATTCACCGCGAGACTCAAACAAGAAATGCAATTTTCAATTGCAGCTGAATTCGTTCCAGAAAATGGCCTGCCCCGACGCCTGCGAACCGCGTACACCAACACGCAGCTGCTGGAGCTGGAGAAGGAATTCCATTTCAATAAATATTTATGCCGCCCAAGAAGAATTGAAATTGCAGCCAGCCTGGATCTAACCGAGCGACAGGTGAGTGCATTACCCCCTCTCTTCCACTCTCTCCCTACCTATGCTCCCATGCGAACGACATTCATTTTAAACGTCGGAAAAATTTCATTATTTGTGATAAATTGCACAACGCCAAGGTTGACAGGGACTGTGGCTGATGTGCCTGGATCTGGCTCCCATCTTTGTTGCGGCTGAGCTATTTTTCCTCTTTTTAATTGCACTTTTTCACACCTTCTCCTATTCGTCTCTATGTTGTTTCTCTTCCCTACTCTGGCAGGTTAAGGTCTGGTTCCAGAACCGACGCATGAAGCACAAGCGACAAACGCTCTCGAAGACCGACGATGAGGACAACAAGGACAGTCTCAAAGGCGATGACGATCAGTCCGACAGCAGTAAGTAAAGCGTACCCCTATTAAAAACTCCCCCTGCACTTGAGAACCAAAGCTGAGAAGCTCTGCAAAACAAAAAAAAGACAATTCCATTCTATCATATCTTGGGCGAATCGATTCATTAAAGTCACCGGGATAAGCAGATGTCTTTGGGATTTGGGTCATTTTAGAGCACTCTCCATGCTGAAAGGCATAACAAATTACTTGGTAGAAGAGGAAGAGTAAGAGGAAGACAATGGGGAAGAGAAAGAAGCAGAGCCGCGCTCACTTTTACTTTCCGAGACTTTTACGCAGAAGAAGAGTAGAATACGCTGTAGCTTATCAATCATTGTCAGACGGAGCAGGAGGGCTCGACTTTTGCATTTTGCTCTTCACGAGAGCGTGGCCAAAGCGGCTCTAACCCCTTTCGTGATACCATCTTCAGCTTTGGTTCGCTTCATGTGGGTTTTTTTTTTATTTTTGTTTTTTTTTTTTTGGTTTGTTTCCTGGTTTCTTTATAAAAACAAATCATCAATTTTCGCACTCGCATTGACTGATTTACTTTGGTTCCCGTGAAACGCAGACTCCAATTCGAAGAAATCGTGTCAAGGTTGCGAGCTGCCCTCCGACGATATACCCGACTCGACGTCCAATTCCCGCGGACACAACAACAACACGCCCAGCGCGACGAATAATAATCCCAGTGCAGGAAGTCGTAAGTACCGCGATTCGCCATCTATCTATATAGATTTCCATGAATATATAATACTAATCTGATTGTCCAATGCGCAGTTACTCCCAACTCGTCGCTGGAGACGGGCATCTCGTCCAATTTGCTGGGCAGCACCACGGTATCTGCCTCGAATGTCATCAGCGCCGACTCGAGCGTCGCGTCCAGCGTCAGCCTGGACGAAGACATCGACGAGAGTCCCATCAAGGTGAAGAAAAAGGACGAGACCCACAGCCAGGTGAGAAAGGTTTGCAACTCCTCGAATATTTTCGAACTTAATCCACATACTTACTTTTGTATTTGACTTCAGGTCATCAAGAAGGAGGCCGTTTCCACATCGTCGAAGGCTTCGCCGTTTGGCTATGATGCTGGCCCCAGTTTGGCCAGTTTCCGGCGCGACTCTGACACGAGCGCCACGAATCCGCCCGCGTCCAAGGGCGGCGGAAAAAAGCGATATCAGAGCGCCAATAGCAATCCGATTGCCATGGCCTCGCCGCTGAGCGAGGGTAGCAACGCCGCTGGGCCGACTGGCTATTTTCCTGGACCCGGCTATTATGCCAATCCGAATGCAAATATCAATCCAAATCCGAAATCCTTGCAGCCACCGCCTCAGCAAATGCCGCAGGAGTACTACGGCAAATATGACATTGAATTCGCCGCCTCGCCACACCTCAATCCAAACAAGCAGCAACAGCAGCCACAGCAGCAACAGCAGCCGCTGCACGGCGAATATCTAAGTCCCAAACCAAACACCAATGCTGCCAATAGCAATTTCCATCAAAACAGTCATCAACAACAACACCAACATGAGCAACAGTTCTACTACAACTACAATGACACCAACGGCGGCAGCGCGTACATGAACCATCAGCAGCATCATCAACAACAGCATCATCCCGTTGGTGACTTTGAAGCGCCACCTATCAACGGGCCGAGCAACTTCTATGATCCCAAGTCACAGGGTGGCGGCGCTTATTACGACAACATGAATTTCCAACACCAACACCAGTCAGTGGTGTTTCAGCAACAGCAACAACAGCACCAGCAGCAGGCACCGATTAATCACCAACAGTAAGTAGCAACCCCTTTTTCCAGTTTAGCCAAGTGACAAACCAGTAAATCGAACTGCTCCTCACCTAACATAGTTGCTCCACACAAGCTGTTCAGCTGTTATTTCTATGTTGTCATTCTCTTTGAATGTTTTCCACGCCATCTATGAAAACATATTTGCATATTTCAAAGATGGCAACTCTGTTAATTTTTTTGTTTGATCGCGTTGTTTTTTTTCTTTTTTTGCATTAAAAAAAACCCCTTAATGCAGCTAAGCAAAGTCAAATTCGATAGTAAATTAATAAATAATGAATTTTCTTATTTTACAGACACATGCACCATATTGGCGCTGGCGAAACGTACAGTGCGCTGGGCTTACAAATGGAAAATTGTGATGGCTACAACAACTTTGGTGGAAATTACTATGAGGCGGCGCCTGGTCAACAGCAGCCACCAGTGGCGTCTTCGCATGGCCACCCGCACCATCCACACCATCATATGCAAGCGCAGACTCATCCTCATTTGCATGGACATCACAATCCAGCGAATGCAGCCGCTGCCCAAGTCGTGGGTCAACCACCGGGTGTGCCTACCTCACATGTTCACCTACCCAATTCCAATCCAAGCTCCAACTTCGTGCTGAACGGTGCGCCGGGTGGACAAGTGCAGCCGTTTGCCAACACTGGTGGCTCTGTGGCTGCAGGCGGCGGCGCCATTGTGGGCCTGGAGAACTCGAACAGCTCGTCGGACTTTAATTTTCTGAGCAACCTGGCCAACGATTTCGCCCCAGAATACTACCAACTGAGTTAGTTCTGGTAGACGAAATAGTAGCGTAATATAGGGTGTATCGGGTGTGTACATAAGTTGCAAACGAGTTGAATTTTCTGTCCTTTGTCGTAGCACATATCTGTAAATAGGTGTGAATGTCTATTCCCATGTGGCTAGTTGTGTCTGTGTTTGTATAGGTAGTCGGTAGGTAGGGTGATTATTGAGGAACGTATTAAATATATAATATACACTTACATCAATTGCGAGGCTCCCTGAAGGACGGCTGAGCTCTTCTCAAGGGGAACCAGTAAAACACCCTTGGGCAGTTTAAACTTGGCTTAAAGACAACACGATTCTCTCCGTACGTAAGCAAGAAAACTAAAAACCTAAAACTTTTTATGTAAATATCTAGTAAAATGAAATTCTTAACATTACTGTACTGTCATGTCCTAATGAAATGTAATTCGGCATAAGCTAACTATATGATAAGTCCTATCTTCTGAATGGAATAATGAAATCAAAAGGAAACCAAATTGAAAACCTCTCGAATTGTGTCTTGTAAATATTCCAAAGTAGCTCAAATCAAATGGGATTCGAATCAAGTTTCCGCTATGTAATATTATTTACTATTGTAATCTAACGAGTCGAACTAATGACAAATTAAATGTTTGTAATGTTTATATGTTGTTCTAAATTCCCATACATTAAACTTTAACGATATTTAGACTCTAAAATAAATGAATCCAATAAATGAATAAATACTATTTTAAAGTGTTTGTGTATACAAAGCAAAAAGGGTACTTTGAAAAAACGAAAAAAAAAACAAGTCGGTAAGGCAACTGTCGAGCGCGCTCGACAGTAAGATACCCTTCTCCCAATTTTCTATATCCGTTACAAACGTGTAACTAAACTGATAATTTCAAATAGAAATTCTGCACAAATACATATAGCTTACTCGCTCGCACTCACACAGCGACGAGCGTAAAGCGTAAAGCGGCGAGACGCAACGTCGACGTCGACGTCAAATGCTCGTAGCTGCGCGCAGGCTGCTGCTCGAACATTTGTACGTAAAACGTGAACTTGAATAACATCTGTGCTATTGATCCGATCGGATTGTAATTTAGGATATGTTCATATTGCATTCAGCTTTATTTATACCAAAACAGCAAGTTAAATACTTTGCTTAATAATCGTAAATTACCGATTTGCGGGGGCGGTGGGCGTGGCATCAAACATTTGAAATAAACTTTATCTACCTATTATATATAGGAACCTCCATACCAAATTTCGTGTCTGTAGCTTTTTTAATAGCTGAGATCTGTTGTCTCATACAGACGGACAGACAGACAGACAGACAGACAGACAAACAGACAGACAGACGGACAGACAGACCGACATGGCTCAATCGACTTGGCTAGTGATCCTGAGCAAGAATATATACAGGTATACTTTATCGGGTCTGCCAAGCCTCCTTATGTCTGTTACATACATTTGCACAAAGTTAGTATACCCTTTTTAGACAATTTTCAATGGTCGAAGGGTATAAAAATATTGCATTTAATGTGTTTAAACTCAATTTTAGTACCTATTTAGAGCATCTAGTATGGAAAACATCGTCAAAAATTATCAGATTTCCTTGAGAGAGGACATTTTATCCAATATTTGGCCTCTAGATTGATTTTACATCAAAACAAGAAAGCAAGGCTACCTTCGGCTTGCCGAAGGTTTTATACCCTTGCAGTTGTACACAGCGCTATATGTAATAGTACTCAGATTTTCATAAAATTGCAACAGGTACCTTCATTAGGCCGATCGTTGATCGTTATAAGTTATAAAACTTCGATTTTGATGAAACTTTATTATTTAGGACATACTTAGATTTGGATGTGGTAAGCCTGATAGCTATATCTTGAAATATAACGAAAATCGACCGATAGGCTCGATATATCAGTCCGATCTGGCCCAATCCGACTTATTTAAAGAGGGCAGAAATAAGAAGCTTGTGAGCCAACTTTTATGAAGATAGCTCAATAACTGGGGGACTAATTTGCGTTGCAACAGACAGACAGACTGACTAATTGTTCCTATAACAGCTATAGAATATAAACGTCTGAGATATTTAAATGGAAAAAATAAGGGCGGGTTACTGTATAACATTAAAATGTATTGATAATGTGCTGTATTTCCAAGAACAAAACAGGTTTGCATACAAAAACCCTAATTTCAGTCGATTGTTCCTATGGCAGCTATATGTTATAGTGGTCCGATTTTGATACAATTTTGACAGCACATTAGGAACGTAATAAGAATAAGATTTGCCAAATCTTTTTGCAATATCTTGAAAAACAACAAAAATCGGCCGATAGTTTCTATGACAGCTATACGATATATCGGTCCGATCTGGCTCGTTCCGACTTATTTACAGCGCGCAGCAATAAGAATCTTGTATGCCAAGTTTCATGAAGATAGCTCATAAACTGAGAGACTAGTTTGCGTTGCAACAGACGGACGGACGGACGGACGGACGGACGGACGGACGGACGGACATCCATTTTTGGACTCCTCTGTTTATACTGATTCAGAATATATATACTTTATATGGTCGGAGATGTCTCCTAAGGTGCGTTGCAAACTTCTGGCTAAAATTAATATACCCTCTGCAAGGGTATAAAAAAAGGCATTTAATGTGTTTAAAGATTTTGACCTTTTCACTCGATTTGAGTACCTATTTAGAGCCTCTTGTATGGAAAACTTCGTCCAAAATCATCCGATTTTGTTGAGAGAGGACATTTTATCCTTTATTTTGCCGCTATATTGATTCTGCATCAAAAAATAATGAGTATAACGCTTTTCAAATTTAGAGTCTTTCGCATGTCTTCCATACTATCCCTTTTCTCGATTTCAGTACCCCTACAGAGCCTCTAGTATGGAAAACTTCGTCAAAAATGATCCGATTTCCTTGAGAGATGACATTTTATCCATTATTTGGCCGCTATATTGATTCTGCATCAAAAAATAATGAGTATAACGCTTTTCAAATTTAGGGTCTTTCGCATGTCTTCCATACTATCCCTTTTCTCGATTTCAGTACCCCTACAGAGCCTCTAGTATGGAAAACTTCGTCAAAAATGATCCGATTTCCTTGAGAGATGACATTTTATCCATTATTTGGCCGCTATATGATTCTGCATCAAAAAATAATGAGTATAACGCTTTTCAAATTTTGGGTCTTTCGCATGTCTTCCATACTATCCCTTTTCTCGATTTCAGTACCCCTACAGAGCCTCTAGTATGGAAAACTTCGTCAAAAATCATCCGATTTTGTTGAGAGAGGACATTTTATCCATTATTTGGCCGCTATATTGATTCTGCATCAAAAAATAATGAGTATAACGCTTTTCAAATTTTGGGTCTTTCGCATGTCTTCCGTACTATCCCTTTTCTCGATTTCAGTACCCCTATAGAGCCTCTAGTATGGAAAACTTCGTCAAAAATTATCCGATTTCCTTGAGAGATGACATTTTATCCATTATTTGGCCGCTATATTGATTCTGCATCAAAAAATAATGAGTACAACGCTTTTCAAATTTTGGGTCTTTCGCAAGTCTTCCATACTATCCCTTTTCTTGATTTCAGTACCCCTATAGAGCCTCTAGTATGGAAAACTTCGTCAAAAATCATCCGATTTTGTTGAGAGAGGACATTATATCCATTATTTGGCCGCTATATTGATTCTGCATCAAAAAATAATGAGTATATTGCTTTTCAAATTTTGGGTCTTTCGCATGTCTTCCATACTATCCCTTTTCTCGATTTCAGTACCCCTACAGAGCCTCTAGTATGGAAAACTTCGTCAAAAATTATCCGATTTCCTTGAGAGATGACATTTTATCCATTATTTGGCCGCTATATTGATTCTGCATCAAAAAATAATGAGTATAACGCTTTTCAAATTTTGGGTCTTTCGCATGTCTTCCATACTATCCCTTTTCTCGATTTCAGTATCCCTATAGAGCCTCTATAATGGAAAACTTCGTCAAAAATTATCCGATTTCCTTGAGAGATGACATTATATCCATTATTTGGCCGCTATATTGATTCTGCATCAAAAAATAATGAGTATAACGCTTTTCAAATTTTGGGTCTTGCGCATGTCTTCCGTACTATCCCTTTTCTCGATTTCAGTACCCCTATAGAGCCTCTAGTATGGAAAACTTCGTCAAAAATTATCCGATTTCCTTGAGAGATGACATTATATCCATTATTTGGCCGCTATATTGATTCTGCATCAAAAAATAAAGAGTATAACGCTTTTCAAATTTTGGGTCTTGCGCATGTCTTCCGTACTATCCCTTTTCTCGATTTCAGTACCCCTATAGAGCCTCTAGTATGGAAAACTTCGTCAAAAATCATCCGATTTTGTTGAGAGAGGACATTTTATCCATTATTTGGCCGCTATATTGATTCTGCATCAAAAAATAATGAGTATAACGCTTTTCAAATTTTGGGTCTTTCGCATGTCTTCCGTACTATCCCTTTTCTCGATTTCAGTACCCCTATAGAGCCTCTAGTATGGAAAACTTCGTCAAAAATCATCCGATTTTGTTGAGAGAGAACATTATATCCATTATTTGGCCGCTATATTGATTCTGCATCAAAAAATAATGAGTATAACGCTTTTCAAATTTTGGGTCTTTCGCATGTCTTCCATACTATCCCTTTCTCGAATTCAGTACCCCTATAGAGCCTCTAGTATGGAAAACTTCGTCAAAAATGATCCGATTTCCTTGAGAGATGACATTTTATCCATTATTTGGCCGCTATATTGATTCTGCATCAAAAAATAATGAGTATAACGCTTTTTAAATTTTGGGTCTTTCGCATGTCTTCCATACTATCCCTTTTCTCGATTTCAGTACCCCTACAGAGCCTCTAGTATGGAAAACTTCGTCAAAAATATCCGATTTTGGTGAGAGAGGACATTATATCCATTATTTGGCCGCTATATTGATTCTGCATCAAAAAATAATGAGTATAACGCTTTTCAAATTTTGGGTCTTGCGCATGTCTTCCGTACTATCCCTTTTCTCGATTTCAGTACCCCTATAGAGCCTCTAGTATGGAAAACTTCGTCAAAAATCATCCGATTTTGTTGAGAGAGGACATTATATCCATTATTTGGCCGCTATATTGATTCTGCATCAAAAAATAAAGAGTATAACGCTTTTCAAATTTTGGGTCTTTCGCATGTCTTCCATACTATCCCTTTCTCGAATTCAGTACCCCTATAGAACCTCTAGTATGGAAAACTTCGTCAAAAATTATCCGATTTCCTTGAGAGATGACATTTTATCCATTATTTGGCCGCTATATTGATTCTGCATCAAAAAATAATGAGTATAACGCTTTTCAAATTTTGGGTCTTTCGCATGTCTTCCATACTATCCCTTTCTCGAATTCAGTACCCCTATAGAACCTCTAGTATGGAAAACTTCGTCAAAAATTATCCGATTTCCTTGAGAGATGACATTTTATCCATTATTTGGCCGCTATATTGATTCTGCATCAAAAAATAATGAGTACAACGCTTTTCAAATTTTGGGTCTTTCGCAAGTCTTCCATACTATCCCTTTTCTTGATTTCAGTACCCCTATAGAGCCTCTAGTATGGAAAACTTCGTCAAAAATCATCCGATTTTGTTGAGAGAGGACATTATATCCATTATTTGGCCGCTATATTTATTCTGCATCAAAAAATAATGAGTATATTGCTTTTCAAATTTTGGGTCTTTCGCATGTCTTCCATACTATCCCTTTTCTCGATTTCAGTATCCCTACAGAGCCTCTAGTATGGAAAACTTCGTCAAAAATTATCCGATTTTGTTGAGAGAGGACATTTTATCCATTATTTGGCCGCTATATTGATTCTGCATCAAAAAATAATGAGTACAACGCTTTTCAAATTTTGGGTCTTTCGCATGTCTTCCATACTATCCCTTTTCTCGATTTCAGTACCCCTACAGAGCCTCTAGTATGGAAAACTTCGTCAAAAATGATCCGATTTCCTTGAGAGATGACATTTTATCCATTATTTGGCCGCTATATGATTCTGCATCAAAAAATAATGAGTATAACGCTTTTCAAATTTTGGGTCTTTCGCATGTCTTCCATACTATCCCTTTTCTCGATTTCAGTACCCCTATAGAGCCTCTAGTATGGAAAACTTCGTCAAAAATCATCCGATTTTGTTGAGAGAGGACATTTTATCCATTATTTGGCCGCTATATTGATTCTGCATCAAAAAATAAAGAGTATAACGCTTTTCAAATTTTGGGTTTTTCGCATGTCTTCCGTACTATCCCTTTTCTCGATTTCAGTACCCCTATAGAGCCTCTAGTATGGAAAACTTCGTCAAAAATCATCCGATTTTGTTGAGAGAGGACATTATATCCATTATTTGGCCGCTATATTGATTCTGCATCAAAAAATAATGAGTATAACGCTTTTCAAATTTTGGGTCTTTCGCATGTCTTCCATACTATCCCTTTCTCGAATTCAGTACCCCTATAGAGCCTCTAGTATGGAAAACTTCGTCAAAAATGATCCGATTTCCTTGAGAGATGACATTTTATCCATTATTTGGCCGCTATATTGATTCTGCATCAAAAAATAATGAGTACAACGCTTTTCAAATTTTGGGTCTTTCGCATGTCTTCCATACTATCCCTTTTCTCGATTTCAGTACCCCTATAGAGCCTCTAGTATGGAAAACTTCGTTAAAAATTATCCGATTTTGTTGAGAGAGGACATTTTATCCATTATTTGACCGCTATATTGATTCTGCATCAAAAAATAATGAGTATAACGCTTTTCAAATTTTGGGTCTTTCGCATGTCTTCCATACTATCCCTTTTCTCGATTTCAGTATCCCTATAGAGCCTCTAGTATGGAAAACTTCGTCAAAAATCATCCGATTTCCTTGAGAGATGACATTTTATCCATTATTTGGCCGCTATATTGATTCTGCATCAAAAAATAATGAGTATAACGCTTTTCAAATTTTGGGTCTTTCGCATGTCTTCCGTACTATCCCTTTTCTCGATTTCAGTACCCCTATAGAGCCTGTAGTATGGAAAACATCGTCAAAAATCATCCGATTTTGTTGAGAGAGGACATTATATCCATTATTTGGCCGCTATATTGATTCTGCATCAAAAAATAATGAGTATAACGCTTTTCAAATTTTGGGTCTTTCGCATGTCTTCCATACTATCCCTTTCTCGAATTCAGTACCCCTATAGAACCTCTAGTATGGAAAACTTCGTCAAAAATGATCCGATTTCCTTGAGAAATGACATTTTATCCATTATTTGGCCGCTATATTGATTCTGCATCAAAAAATAATGAGTATAACGCTTTTCAAATTTTGGGTCTTGCGCATGTCTTCCATACTATCCCTTTTCTCGATTTCAGTACCCCTACAGAGCCTCTAGTATGGAAAACTTCGTCAAAAATCATCCGATTTTGTTGAGAGAGGACATTATATCCATTCTTTGGCCGCTATATTGATTCTGCATCAAAAAATAATGAGTACAACGCTTTTCAAATTTTGGGTCTTTCGCATGTCTTCCATACTATCCCTTTTCTCGATTTCAGTACCCCTATAGAGCCTCTAGTATGGAAAACTTCGTTAAAAATTATCCGATTTTGTTGAGAGAGGACATTTTATCCATTATTTGGCCGCTATATTGATTCTGCATCAAAAAATAATGAGTATAACGCTTTTCAAATTTTGGGTCTTTCGCATGTCTTCCATACTATCCCTTTTCTCGATTTCAGTACCCCTATAGAGCCTCTAGTATGGAAAACTTCGTCAAAAATGATCCGATTTTGTTAAGAGAGGACATTTTATCAATTATTTGGCCGCTATATTGATTCTGCATCAAAAAATAATGAGTACAACGCTTTTCAAATTTTGGGTCTTTCGCATGTCTTCCATACTATCCCTTTTCTCGATTTCAGTACCCCTACAGAGCCTCTAGTATGGAAAACTTCGTCAAAAATGATCCGATTTCCTTGAGAGATGACATTTTATCCATTATTTGGCCGCTATATGATTCTGCATCAAAAAATAATGAGTATAACGCTTTTCAAATTTTGGGTCTTTCGCATGTCTTCCATACTATCCCTTTTCTCGATTTCAGTACCCCTACAGAGCCTCTAGTATGGAAAACTTCGTCAATCCACTGCACACAAATGCTGGCTTCCATTTACAACAGCTGCTTCCGTCTAGGGTACTTCCCGAAAGAATGGAAAAGAGCAGAAGTGATTGTCCTCCTAAAGCCTGGTAAGCCTGAAGCTGATCTAGCCTCCTATCGTCCGATCAGCTTACTGGCAATCCTCTCCAAAATACTCGAAAGAGTATTTTTGCGCAGAGTATTGCCTATACTGGACGAGGCCGAATTGATCCCCGATCACCAGTTTGGCTTCAGACGCTGCCATGGAACACCGGAGCAGTGCCACCGGCTTGTCGAACGCATCCTCGAGGCATTCGAGCAGAAGAAATACTGCTGCGCGGTAATGCTGGACGTCAAACAGGCATTTGACAGAGTATGGCACCCTGGGCTGCTCTACAAAATTAAAAGCAATTTCCCAAGCTCCCATTTTGCCCTCCTGAAATCCTACACTGAGGATAGAGTCTTCCAAGTAAGATGCGGAAACACGTTAAGCTCGCCCAGGCCGATCAGAGCCGGAGTACCACAAGGCAGCGTGCTGGGACCTATCCTCTACACCCTCTACACCGCAGACCTTCCCATCATTCCCTGCAGGAATCTAACTACTTGCACCTATGCTGACGACACCGCATTCCTCGCATCATCCTCCGATCCCCAAGAAGCCTCAGACACAATACAAAGGCAACTGGACGCGCTACATCCCTGGCTGCAAAGGTGGAATATCGTAGTGAACGCGGAAAAATCGACCCAAACAACCTTCACATTGCGCAGAGGAGAGTGTCCTCCCGTCACACTAAACGGAGGCACCATTCCCAACGTACCAACACCAAAATACCTTGGGTTGACCCTGGATCGCAGGCTCACATGGCGCCCTCATATCACTAACAAGCGCATTCAAGCAGACTTACGCCTCAGGCAGCTTCAATGGCTTTTTGGGAGAAGGTCCAAGCTCCGTGGAAACCTCAAGCTGCTTGTATACAAGGTAATCCTCAAGCCAATCTGGACCTACGGGATACAGTTGTGGGGCACGGCAAGCCATTCAAACCGCCTCAAAATACAGCGGTTCCAGAACAAGTGCTTGAGAATTGCCTCCGACGCACATCCCTACCACGAGAACTCGGTCATCCACAAGGAGCTTGATATTCCGTCAGTCGCTGAAGAAATCTCAAGGCTCAGCGAGAGATATCTGAAGAGGCTCGACGACCACCCCAACCATCTGGCTATCAACCTGCTGGATAACAGCCAAACACTCAGACGACTGAAGAGGAAACATCCACTGGACCTCCCCCAACAATAAGATCTCTTACATCCCGACCCACCTACATCCTATTGTAATCCCTTAAGTTAATGTCTCCTCTTGAAAATTTAATTATTGTCTATCTGGACAGATTTTAAATGAATAAAATGAACGCTACAACAAAAAAAAAAAAAAAAAAAAATATCATCCGATTTTGTTGAGAGATGACATTATATCCATTATTTGGCCGCTATATTGATTCTGCATCAAAAAATAATGAGTACAACGCTTTTCAAATTTTGGGTCTTTCGCATGTCTTCCATACTATCCCTTTTCTCGATTTCAGTATCCCTATAGAGCCTCTAGTATGGAAAACTTCGTCAAAAATTATCCGATTTCCTTGAGAGATTACATTTTATCCATTATTTGGCCGCTATATTGATTCTGCATCAAAAAATAATGAGTATAACGCTTTTCAAATTTTGGGTCTTTCGCATGTCTTCCATACTATCCCTTTTCTCGATTTCAGTACCCCTACAGAGCCTCTAGTATGGAAAACTTCGTCAAAAATCATCCGATTTTGTTGAGAGAGGACATTATATCCATTATTTGGCCGCTATATTGATTCTGCATCAAAAAATAATGAGTACAACGCTTTTCAAATTTTGGGTCTTTCGCATGTCTTCCATACTATCCCTTTTCTCGATTTCAGTACCCCTATAGAGCCTCTAGTATGGAAAACTTCGTTAAAAATTATCCGATTTTGTTGAGAGAGGACATTTTATCCATTATTTGGCCGCTATATTGATTCTGCATCAAAAAATAATGAGTATAACGCTTTTCAAATTTTGGGTCTTTCGCATGTCTTCCATACTATCCCTTTTCTCGATTTCAGTACCCCTACAGAGCCTCTAGTATGGAAAACTTCGTCAAAAATGATCCGATTTCCTTGAGAGATGACATTTTATCCATTATTTGGCCGCTATATGATTCTGCATCAAAAAATAATGAGTATAACGCTTTTCAAATTTTGGGTCTTTCGCATGTCTTCCATACTATCCCTTTTCTCGATTTCAGTACCCCTACAGAGCCTCTAGTATGGAAAACTTCGTCAAAAATCATCCGATTTTGTTGAGAGAGGACATTATATACATTATTTGGCCGCTATATTGATTCTGCATCAAAAAATAATGAGTACAACGCTTTTCAAATTTTGGGTCTTTCGCATGTCTTCCATACTATCCCTTTTCTCGATTTCAGTATCCCTATAGAGCCTCTAGTATGGAAAACTTCGTCAAAAATTATCCGATTTCCTTGAGAGATGACATTTTATCCATTATTTGGCCGCTATATTGATTCTGCATCAAAAGCAAGTCGGTAGCGCTACAGTCGAGCGCTCGACAGTAAGATACCCTTTTCCCAATTTTCTAAATCTGTTAGAAACACTCACAGCGACGCGCGTAAAGAGTAAAGTCATACGACGTCTGCTGCTGCTCGTACATTTGTACTGAGAACGTTCACTTGAATAATTTCTGTGTTATTGATCCCATCGGATTGTTATTTGGAGGATATGTTCATATGGCAGAACGTTATGACTTCAATACTTTGCTTAATAATCCCAAATTACCGATTTGCGGGGGCGGTGGGCGTGGCATCAATCATTTGACATAAACTTGATCTGTCTTTTATATATAGTAACATCCATACCAAATTTGGTGTCTCTAGCTTTTTTACTAGCTGAGATCTGTTGTCTCATACAGACAGACAGACGGACAGACGGACATGGCTCAATCGACTCGGCTAGTGATCCTGAGCAAGAATATATATATATACTTTATGGGGTCTGCAACGGTATACTAACCTTTTTTGACCATTTTCAATGGTCGAAGGGTATAAAAACGGCAACCATCAGGATTTTACATGGCGTTGCAGTTGAATGTGTATGGTAAAAATTTACGTTGCCTAAAGAGTTACTTGCATTTTGATCATTATTGATTTATTGGGGCGAAAAACAAAATAATACACTGCAATGCATAAATATATTGTTACAAAATTTGTGCACAGGGTGCACACGCACCTCCAGCTGTCGCTCAAAAGACAATTCAGTTCGCTTTGTTAAAATAATATTTTTATGGTCATTGTTTTTTGGAACCTGATGATATTATATAAACATGTTTTAAAATAACAGAATATGTAAATACAATGTACGCAGTATCTCAACATATGTTTTGTGATACTTGGTATAACACTGTTTTATAATAGCTGTGTAGGGAGAGCAAAAACTATTAATATCGAAATTATCGCTGGGCAATAAGTGAATTTAAGTGATTGCTAAGGTTTGAGATGATCACACTGCTTTTTTTGTTGTAGCGTTCATTTTATTCATTTAAAATCTGTCCAGATAGACAATAATTAAATTTTCAAGAGGAGACATTAACTTAAGGGATTACAATAGGATGTAGGTGGGTCGGGATGTAAGAGATCTTATTGTTGGGGGAGGTCCAGTGGATGTTTCCTCTTCAGTCGTCTGAGTGTTTGGCTGTTATCCAGCAGGTTGATAGCCAGATGGTTGGGGTGGTCGTCGAGCCTCTTCAGATATCTCTCGCTGAGCCTTGAGATTTCTTCACACTGCTGACGGTAAAAAAAAAGCCAACGCATGGTTTGAATAGAGTTGCGAAATAAATGCCACGGAGCTGGAAGGTAAATACAATTTTTCATTGAAATTTCTGCTTATAACAAGTATTAGGTTTTACTTAGTATTATTCGATTTTTAAACAAATTTTGTAAATTAACAATACGCGAATTTTTGCACAATTGCCAACAGGGAGCGACTTGTCGTAAAGGTGCTTCTCTTATCTGTCTCACATACACGTCTCTGCTCAAATTTCGCTATTGCTTTTTCGTGGGATAGGTTGATGTTGAAATAATAATCTACTCAATTGACGCGTACACAACATAATAATCAACTTTTGAATCAAGATGTGAGTGCAGAGGCACCCTGTTGTCAGACGGGTGCGATCTTTTCCGAGCTTAACCGAGCCGACCAGTCTCTGGCATTTCTAACACCCCTGCAAATGTTGAACGTTGAACAGCTGTTCTACACTATTGCTATTTGTGATATCAAGCAAATGATAATGATTATAAACTGGTTTGCACTTCCCGTTTCGTAGTGTTTCGCGGGTACGAAGCTCAGCAACACACACGATCGGGCAGTACCAGACAATCATTCGAACAGTGCAAACTGTTGGCGAACGAATGTTCCGAATTCGCACTCTCAATAGCTTATTGTCAATTAATCAGATACGGTTGTATAAAAGTTAATTACTCATTAAACAAAATGACACTGAACAATGAGAATGACTCTATCAAACACGCGAATCCCAACGAAAATCTCGCCATACCCGAGTGGATAAATGAACAATATTTTGAGCCTATAATCGCAAAAGATGTTGAAGACTTTGTCAGCATCAAGAGCTTCACCCCGATCGCTGCCACTCAGCCAGGAGAAAACTATTCCTCGATTATGGTGCGGGTAATCGTTGATATAGAGGTCAAAGGTACATCGAACAATGTTCTCTATATCGAAACATAATAATAATATTTAACTGAACCAATTTTTTAGATGGTAGCGAGCAAAGTAATTCATATATATTGAAAACAACGCTGGACTCGGATAAGGGCGGTGCTCTTCTTAATGAAATGAATTTCTTCCAAAAGGAGAAGCAAATGTACCAGGATTACATTCCGAAATTCGTAAAACTCTACCAGGATGCAGGCGTGGATATTGAACTGGCACCCAAATGCGTGCACGTTGAGGAGAGGTCAAAGGGCATAGTGCTGGTGCTGGAGGACCTTAAGCGTCAGAAATTCCAAAACATCGATCGACTCAAGGGCTTGGATATGGATCATATGCGTCGCGTGCTAATCAAAATCGCAGAGTTTCATGCCGCCTCTGCTGTACTGCGTGAGCAAAACGGACCCTATGAAGAAATCTACAACGCGTCCTTTTACAGGGAGAATAATCGTAAGCTCTTCGAAGGTATGTACGAGCAGCGACAGCCCCAGTATTTCAAGGCCATGCGGCAATGGCAGATGCCCGATGTGGAAGAGTACATTAAGTTGCTTCCATCTCCCAAAAAAGCCTTCCAAGTGGGAATCGGGCTGAACAAAGTGGACGACAGCGAATTTAATGTGCTCAATCATGGCGATTTCTGGTGCAATAACATAATGTTCTCAGACGTGGGAGGCGAAGAGCGAACTCTCTTTGTGGACCTGCAAATTGCGAAGTGGGGTAGTCCAGCACAGGATCTTTGGTATCTGATAACCTCATCCGCCGCCCTGGACATAAAGATCAATGAATTCGATAACTTCATATATATTTATCATAATCGCTTGGTAGAGTGCCTGAATCTGTTGAAGTACTCAAAGCATATTCCGACGCTAAAAGAACTGCATATTATGATGATTAAATACGGTGGATGGGGTAAGTTTTGAGTGCAAAATAATAGAAATAAACTATCTTATCAACTAATTTTATTTATCAGGCCCGGTATCGTCGAATATGGTTTTAGTGGCTGCCCTTATGCCATCCGATAAGGACGCCAATATCAACATGCTAATGTCGCCTGGACCCGAAGGAGATGCGTTCCGATTTAAAACATATACAAATCCATTGTACGCCAAGGCAATGATACAACTTTTACCGTTTTTCAGAAACAAAGGTATTCTATAGGCAATTTAGCTTTATAATTGTTGTCTACTAGAATTTGTACTCAATTTTTAACAGTTCGCTTGCACATTCTAGATAAGAGAGTGATATTATATTATGTCTGAAACTGGAAGTTATCTAACCCTTGATAAGTAAAAATGTTTATCTGATAGCGTTGTCTGTATAATATAATAACATACTAATAAAATAATATTATATAATATACCTACATATTTATCCGCAAACTTGATTCCAATAATTGATATGTGTTACCTTGAACTCGTAGCGCAGCACTATAATAATGACAACAATAAAAAATTGTTTTTGCGACTAATTTATTTATAATCGTCTCGTCTAGAGCTAATGATAGTTAAAATAGCTAATGACACATATCTGCCCTCTTCTTCTTGGGACTACACTAATTTACAGAATTAAAATTCATTTAATCTATTATTTTGACTTCCCGATTGCTGATTACAATGAATATAACATTCTTGATTATTTTCATTATCAGCGGCGTGTGGCGACTTATTCCCAGCGATTATTTACCATGTGACGTCACATATTCGAGTGTCTCAGTCTCACATTTGCTTATTTATTACTTTTTACCCTTGCAGAGGGTATATTTATTTTGTTCAGACGTATGTAACGCACTTTAGGAGACATCATTAACTTATGAGGTATATGTATAAATATAATGGTATATACATACATTAGGCTGTTAAGCATATATGAAACATGATTAAGAATACATATGTACATATGTGTATAGAGGTATAATTAAAATAGGAATAATCGCAGAGATTAAAAACAAAAGCCGCAAGGGTTAAAACATACGCCATGACGAAAGTAGCCTTACTTTCTAGTAATTTGTCGAGTTGAGTTCTATTAGTGTTGAATTTCAGATGTATGCCGTAGACCACAGAACTTGCTCATGAATATGTATTCAATTAACTCTTGCTCATGAATATGTATTCAATCAACTCACTCACCAATTCTTTGAGTGTCGCGTTTTGTTTGTTTTAATGAAAATTATTAACAACTTGTTAAGTTATGAGCATATATGTAAGTATGTACATAAATCTTTGTACCAACCGAAATTGTATGTATAAAAGGGAGAAAGGCATTTCCATGCCACTCTGTGGGCATATTATATGTACATTATATGGACATATTAAATGTACATATATTTCATTTTGTAACTTAAACATTTTGCTTAAAATTCATAAATTAGCGATAAACGTGGTGGATGTGCCACACAAAATTTGAAAAAATTACGTTTTCTGTATAATATAGTGTACCCAGTTTTTCATAGCGTTTTTTTACCATATCAAATGTGTGAAATGCACACAGTTAATTGTTGTTTAGTCACAATGCAACGAAACATTTAATAATCTCAATGTGTCACAGCAATCGGTTTCTAATTTCACATATTTATGAGGCAAATCCACTGCCCGAGTAGCAAGCATATTGATAAATCGTCACTTTAGACCAACCCACGAGCTATATACGAGTACGAGATATGCACGATTCTGCACCGAAAGCATACCACAACTATTCGCGATCGGAAAACCCAAGTTGATAACGTATGTATATTCGTAATATACGAAATGTACTCGTTTTCACCCAGAATCGATTTGCTTTATAAGCGGCATTATTCGGACCATAGGTATTAGTCGTTCGTCTACTGTATCCATTAATTGTTGTCGGGCGTCAGGACGCTTCAATCGAAAACTCTGATCATTTCATTTTAAGAAAATGTCAACCAAAAACGAAAATGTGGTTATACCGAAATGGATCAATGAGGAGTATTTCCTGCCCATCATCGAGAAAGAAGTGGAGGATTTTGAGAAGATCAAACACTTTGCAACGACAGCAGCCACGCAACCAGGTGACAACTATATGTCTTTGATGGTGCGTGTGACCATAACGATTGCGGTTAAAAGTGAGTCCGATGATATTTAGATTTTACTATTTCTTATTAATACATCTGTTATATGTATGCACGTGTAGATGGCAGCGAGAGGGTACTCTCGTATATTGTAAAGACTACGCTGGAATCCGAAAAAGGTGGCGATTTTGTGGCCGGCATGGGTCTTTTCCCCAAGGAGAAGCAAATGTACCAGGTGCACATTCCCAACTTCACCAGAATCTATAAGGAGGCGGGTGTGGACATTAAACTGGCACCCAAATGTGTGCACATCGATGAGACTCCCGAGCGCATAACACTTATACTGGAGGATTTGAAGCACGAGAAGTTTCACAATGTGGATCGTCTCAAGGGTTTCGACATGGAACATATGCGTCACGTTTTGCACAAAGTAGCTGAGCTGCATGCCGCCTCTGCAGTGTGCTACGAGCAGAATGGATCCTATGATGACATTTTCCAGCAGGTTTTTAATGAGAATAATCGTAAAGTCTTCGAGGCCGTTACTCAATTTCGACAAGCTGCGTATATCAAAGCCATGCGGGAGTGGGAGCTTCCCGATGTGGAGCATTACATCGAAGCAATTCCATCTCCGTCAAAATATTTTGATTCTGCAATCGCATTAAACAAAGTGGATGAAAGCGAATTCAACTGCCTAAATCACGGTGATCTATGGAGCAACAACATAATGTTCGCCGACAAGGGAGGAGAAAAGCAAACTCTTTTTGTGGACTTTCAGGTTGGAAAATGGGGAAATCCTGCTCAGGACCTCTGGTAATTGATAGTGTCCTCCTCATCGCTCGATATTAAAATCAAGGAGTTTGATCATTTCCTCTTCATTTATCACAAACGCTTGGTTGAGTGCCTGAAACTATTAAAGTACTCCAAACCAATTCCGACGCTACGAGAACTCTATGTCATGATGTTAAAGTACGGAACTTGGGGTAAGTTAAAGCCTACAAAAGATTGACCAGTGTAAACATTTTTCCAAGTATACTCTAGCTTCGATGACAGCAAATGGAGTTATGGTTATGGTTCTTATGCCGTCCGACAAAGACTCCAACATCAATATGATGATGGCGGTAGGACCAGAGGCAGACGCTTTTCGGTACAAGATGTTTAGCAATCCCGCATACGTCAAGGCTATGATCCAATTATTACCATTCTTCAGGAATAAAGGCATCCTATAAACAGTGATTTGCTTCATTAATTATAATTAGAAAATTTTACACTATTCAATAACCCCAAATATAATTAACTTAAGTTAACCAACCTAATGATGATTAGCAGAAAACAACTGAGATCAGTTCTTAAATTAATTTCCACAAGACAATAAGTATAGGATTAGAAACAAAGCTTAAGTTTATGCTTTGTACTTTTACTCGTTGCAGACTATAACTAGATCATAGAACTTTAAGTTAAAGCAATAATAAAATATTTTGATTTCGTAAGTTTCTTATCAAAAGGGTTATCCGAGCATAAATCTTCTGTTTTTTCTATTTTATTATACCCCTATAGAGGGTATGTATTGAGTGGGTATGTATTATGTGCATCATTAATTTTCGAAATTAGAATTTGTATTAAATCCAAGAAAGAAAAGTATTACAATTATAAATGTTTTACTTGACTTTTTTCGTTGCATCTCTTGGAATGCACTCACATAAAAACATTTGCATTAAGTATATTTTTCAATTACTTTTCAGTTTTTTAATCTTCTTAAGAGAAAGCCAAACAATAAGCTTTTTACACTCTTAAAATTCCCGAGTCGTAATATAATGAGCTTTTCAAAAAATTTGTTTTGAGCTCTTAAAGTTTACAGTTTCTCTTCTCTTACTGTTGTGTTAAAAGTTTTTCGATCAAGAGCAAATAAAATAAAATTTCTTTGCATGCTTTTAAGAGTTTAAAAAAGCTCTTTGGTCTTTCGACAACAATTGTTGCGTTTTGGCATTATAGTAAATACAATTATAGTCTCAACATCGACGCCCAAATGTCAGACGATAATTTCATAGTGAATCCTAACAATAATCTAGAAATACCCGAATGGGTAAATGAAGATTATTTCCGAAAAATATTACTGCAAGATGAACCAAAATACGAGAGTGTGCTCACCTTTACGCCTGTTGCAGCTATTCCACCCGGAGAGAATTTCACATCGATTATGATCCGGATTTATATAGAGCTAGCAATGAAAGGTATTGCGATAAGGGAATTTAATTTTAATAAATATAAATGCCGTACCATACGTTAATCCAACAGATGGAAGCATCAAACAGAAGAGATACATTCTGAAGACCATGTTGGCTGAAGAAAAAGGTGGGAAAATGATTAAAGAGGCTGGCATCTTCGATAAAGAACTTAAAATGTATCAAACGTATTTGCCGGCATTCGAAGATATTTATAGGACCGCTGGAGAGCACATTCAACTAGCCCCGAAATGTCTTCAAACCGAGGAACGTGAGGAAGGCATAAACTTTGTTTTCGAAGATTTGAGCGAACAGAACTTCCAAAATGCCGGTCGTATCAACGGGCTCGATGAGGCTCATATGAAGGCCACACTTTACAAATTGGCCGAGTTTCATGCGGCAGCTGCCGCTTATGTTGAAAGAAATGGAATATTTCCAGAAGTTTTCAACGAGGGTTTCATGTCTAAGAGATTTCAACATACGCAAGATAGAACATTTAAAATACAGAGAGAGACATATTTAAAATCAATGTACGCTTGGGAATTGGATAATATCGATGAATATATAAACAGCTTTGTAAGAACATTTCGCTTTGTGAAATTGGCACCATGAAGTATTTAAACAAATTTACATCTCCTTTTACAGCCCAATGCCGATCAGTTCTCTAAAATGTGTCTATCTAATCTGGATGTCGATCCGGAGGACTTCAATACACTCACGCACGGGGATTTGTGGAGCAGCAATCTACTCTATAAATATTATCCCGATGGCAATATTGATAGTGCAATTTTGCTTGACTATCAACTTTGCAAATACGGTAGTCCCGCCCAAGATCTGCTCTTTCTCATTACAATATCAGCTGCGAAAGATATTCGAATCAAGAAATTCGATATGTTCGTCAGAGTCTATTGGGAACGTCTGACCGTATGTCTACAACTCGTAAAGTATCAGCAACAGTTACCTAGCCTAAGGGACCTACATAGGTCGATGTTAAAAAAAAATAATACCTTTTACGGTAAGTGGCAGAACTAAACAATATAAACGCTATATATTCAAAGAACAATTTTACAGCTTTTGCGGCGATCTTCAATCACATGCCAACAATTTTTTTTCCACCCAATGAACAAACCAACCTGAAGACTGTACAGAGCGAGAACGAAGAAGGCCAGCAGTTGCGCAAAAAACTTTACTCTCATCCACCATTTATCGCAGCAATGAAAGATATATATCCCTTCTTCTACCATCGTGGCATATTTAACTTTAAAGACTTCGAATAGACCACAAAATAATTTTATTAACTAGAAAAGCTACTTTCGGCATGCCGCAGGTTTTATACCGATTATTTCTAATATATTTAATTTTATATAATAGTTCAATGGTCTTACACATTGTTCATGTGGTGTTAAGGAGCTTTTTGATATAACAAAATTCTTAATTATGACTTGATTTTTACGAAGATAACAAAATTCTTAATTATGACTTGATTTTTACGAAGATATACCGGTCTATATCGATCTGATCCGGCTCGTTCCGACTTCGATACAGCCTGAATAATATCATAATTTCAAACAGAGAATTCTGCACAAATGTTTCTACGAGTACTACTCGTACTACATATGAATTACTCGCTAGTACTAACACTCACAAGCGAGTAATGAGTAAAGCGACGCGACGCGACGTCGACGTCAACTGCTCAAACCATCGCGCAGGCTGCTGCTCGTACCGAACATTTGTACTAAAAACGTTTACTTGAATAACTTCTGTGTTATTGGTCCGATCGTATTGTAATTTTGAGCATATGTTCATATTGTATTCAGCCTTACGTTATGAGTTTAATAATTTTGGCACGTACCAAAATTCGTTACGTATGTATATGATTATACGCTCTGCCATGATACATTAAATAATGCGTTACAAACTTCTTGCCAAAATGAATACACCCTCCTCAAGGGTATGATATGATGTATGTATATGCTATAATACATCAAATTTTATTTTGGCGATATTCTGTAATGTTCTATTGTGCTTGCAAACTGTAGTCATTGTAAGTTGTGAAATTATGGGTTATCGCTTGATATTCTTATCTGTCAATGGGTTGATACTCAGTGGGGGTATCAATGTGTGCATTTGTATGTATAAACAATTCTAACTGATTTAGTACCATTTTTGAGTGCACTTAAATCACTGACATAGGATGTACGATAATTAAGCAGTCAGATTTGAATTCCATGCGACAAAAAACAGAACAATGATTTGAACACCACCTAATAACTCTAGGGCCCATTTTTATAGCTTCTAAAATTATCATCCTCAAATCTGCCCAGTCATTCGGTTATTATTTAATAAAAACACACATACTTGTATCTCCAGACCTAAGATGTATTAAATTATAAAAAAAATGTTCAGCCAAATAACGCATTGGTCGGTGTACACGCGAATGCGATAATAACTAACGGGGGTTTATCAGTTGTCAATAGTTTTGTTGGCGGGAGTAATGTGATATAAGTTCAGTGCGAAACAGAGCCCCGTAGTGATCAGTCGTGTTTTCTCGTTACAATGGCCGAATTGAAAGAGATTGAAAACCCAAACGAACATCTACAGATTCCAGAATGGATAACTGAGAAGTACTTTAAAACGGTGCTCGACAAGGATGAGCCGGATCACGTTAAGGTTCTCAAGTTTACACCTGTAGCGGCAATACCACCAGGTGGTAATTTCACCTCGGTTATGTTGCGAATCTACGTCGATTTAGAGTTAAAAGGTAAATTTGTGTGCTCTAGATTCCTCATAATTCTAACCAATACATTTTACGTATTCCAGATGGCAGCATCAAAAGGAAAACTTATATCTTTAAGACAGTGCTTCCGAGTGACAAGGGAGGCGATGAAATCGAAACTTATGGTCTATTTCCTAAGGAACTGAATATGTACAAAACATACCTTCCTGCTTTTGAGGGCCTATATAAGGCAGCTGGCCAAGATATTCAGCTGGCTCCGAAGTGTCTCCATACTGAGCAACGGGAGGGTAGTATTCACTTTATTTTCGAGGATCTTTCCGTTAAAAAGTTTAAGGATGTGGATCGTATGAACGGCCTGGACATGGCTCACATGAAATGCGTTTTGGAGAAATTAGCCGAATTTCACGCAGCTAGTTCGGTTTATGAAGATCTTCATGGGCCATATCCTACCGAGTTTAATAACGGTTTCGTTATACAAAGCGGGGAAAAGATTCTTAAGGAAGGCTTCAAAGTAAAAGTGGATCATATAAAGAAGTCCATGGCTACTTGGGGCGTTGAAGACGCCGAGAAGTATATTAAAAACTTCGTAAGTATCTTACGATAGTAGCATAACAACCTTTTCATACATCAATTTATACCTTCCAAAGCCCACTGTTGATCAGTATTGGGATATGGCTCTTGGATCCCACGAAGTTCAACGTCCTTAACCATGGTGATTTCTGGCTGAGCAATCTTATGTGCAATTATTTACCCGATGGAAACGTAAATCAAGTTATATTGGTCGATTTCCAAATCTGCAAATGGGGCAGTCCAGCACTAGACCTGTTGTTCTTAATCGCGCTTTCTCCCTCAAGCGAAATTCGTCTAAAAGAGTTCGACCACTTTGTATACATATATTGGCAGCGTTTGACAGAGTGTCTCAAGCTGCTAAAGTATAAGAAGAGGTTGCCACAACTCAGAGATCTTCACTCTTCCCTTTACAACAAGAAAAACTCATTCTACGGTAAGCTTACGAAGCTGAACATTAAACATTTGTTCTCAAATAATGTATATAAAATATATATAACAAGTGTTTATATGTTTTCTCAGCTTTCTTTGGACTGATCAATCATCTACCTTTCATCGTATTCCCATCTGATAAGGACAGCAATCTGAATTTACTCTTAGCAGAAAGTGAAGAAGGTGACAAATTGCGAGAGCGTCTTTTCACAAATCCAAAATTTGTTAACATCGTTAAGGAGTTGTATCCGTTTTTCTACAATCGAGGACTCTTCAATTTCGACGATTACGAAGAGGATAAGAAAGTCACATACTAGAGAAATATACATCTTCAATGTCGAGTATCTCTAGAGCTATCGCATTCGATAAGGAGAACGTTCTGCATTTACTTATGGCAAAAACTGTAGAAGGTAAAAAAATTGTTCAATCATCTTTCAAGCAATCTTAATTTTGTTAACATCATTAAGAAGTATTTCCTTTTTTCTAGAATCGAGGACTCTTTAAAGTAAGTGGAAAACTTGCTAAGTAATGATGATCTACAATCTGGAGTATATCTGGTGTAATCTTATCACATTTAATGTCTTATTATGCTGGAAAGCAAATAAAAATGCAAGAAACAATAATTTCGCGTATTTATTCTATTTAACCTATATTTTAAAGACCATATTAACCGTAATTGCTGCCATCTTTTCCCACATGCCAATCATTTTTTTTTTTTTTTTTGAAGCAATCTGCACACTGCCATCAGCGAGAGCGAAGAAGGTTAGCAGATTCGCTTAAAACTTATAATATATATAATATAATATTATCAAGATTTATATGCCTTTTTCTACAACTGCGGCATGTTTAATTTAAAAGACTTCAAATAGACCAGACACAAAATTGTTAAATAATAATAATTAAATACAAATATTTTTCGATAGACAACAATTCCCAGCATTGTATACAATATATAAATACATACATTATTTATTGCTTATATAAATATTTCAAATAGTGAACACACATTTTTAAACACGGAAGAGATTTTATGGTCTACCTCAAGTCATTCATCAGTGCATGCAAACTCAAGGCATTATATGTTGTGAAATTATGAATTAGATTGATTTCGTTTGAAATTGTTATCTCTATGAAGGGGTTGATACTCAGTGGGAGTAATGTATATAAATATAAATATATATATATACATGAAAGTATCAAAAGGTCTATCTAACTATACACTTTCTAAATACATTTAATTCAGTGGCAAGGGATATACCTTAATTGGGCAACAAATTGTTATACCCTTCGACTGTTATCTGTATTGTAAGGTTTAAATTGTTTATTGTAGAAGTTAAAACTTAAAGATAGATCTTCCATGTGGCAGACAAAACGAAGATTTGAACCACCCTATATGAACAGAATATTATCATCCTCAAATCTGTCCAGTCATTCGGTTATTATTTAATTCAACATAATTTAGCGAAAAATATTTGTTGTACTGCCAAGTCATAGGTGTTTGAAATGAATAACGTCAACTACCCAACTAATTTATAGACCTAACAAAAAGAAGAGTATCCAATTGTAAAACAAATAATATACATTAATTGGTCGGTCCGCCCGCGAATACGATGATAACTAACAGGGGCTTATCAATTGTTAATAGTTTCGTCGGCGAGCTTGACAATATGTGAGTTCAGTGCGAAATAGAGCCCCGCGTAGATCAGTCGAGTCTTGCCGCTACAATGGCCGAATTGAAAGAGATTGAAAACCCAAACGAACATCTACAGATTCCAGAATGGATAACTGAGAAGTACTTTAAAACGGTGCTCGACAAGGATGAGCCGGATCACGTTAAGGTTCTCAAGTTTACACCTGTAGCGGCAATACCACCAGGTGGTAATTTCACCTCAGTTATGTTGCGAATCTACGTCGATTTAGAGTTAAAAGGTAAAATTTTGTGATCTCGATTCCCCCTTAATTCTAACCAATACATTTTATCTATTCCAGATGGCAGCATCAAAAGGAAAACTTATATCTTTAAGACAATGCTTCCCAGTGACAAGGGAGGCGATGAAATCGATACCTATGGTCTATTTCCTAAGGAACTGAATATGTACAAAACGTACCTTCCTGCTTTTGAGGGCCTATATAAGGCAGCTGGCCAAGATATTCAACTGGCTCCCAAGTGTCTCCACACTGAGCAACGGGAGGGTAGTATTCACTTTATTTTCGAGGATCTTTCCGTTAAAAAGTTTAAAGACGTGGATCGTGTAAGAGGCTTGGACATAGATCACATGAAATGCGCTCTGAAAAAATTAGCTGAGTTTCATGCAGCCAGTTCGGTTTATGAAGATCTTCATGGGCCATATCCTACCGAGTTCAATGACGGATTTGTCATTCCAAGTGGAGAAAAGTTTCTCAAGGATGGTTTCAAAGTTAAAGAGGATGCTTTTAAGAAATCCATAGCTACTTGGGGCGTTGAAGATTCCGAGAAGTATATCAAAAACTTCGTAAGTATTATTATGATATAACAACCTTTTTAATCATTTTCAAAGCAATCAATTCCTTCCAAAGCCCACTGTTGATCAGTATTGGGATATGGCTCTTGACACAATGGATGCTGATCCCACGGAGTTCAATGTCCTTAATCATGGTGATTTCTGGCTGAGCAATCTTATGTGCAATTATTTACCCGATGGAAACGTGAATCAAGTTATATTGGTCGATTTCCAAATCTGCAAATGGGGCAGTCCAGCACTAGACCTGTTGTTCTTTATCGCGCTTTCTCCCTCAAGCGATATTCGTCTAAAAGAGTTCGACCACTTTGTATACATATATTGGGAGCGTTTGACAGAGTGTCTTAAGCTGTTGAACTATAAGAAGAGATTGCCACAACTCAGGGATCTTCACGCTTCCCTATACAATAAGAAAAACTCATTCTATGGTAAGCTTACGTAAACTGATAAACACATTGCAAAAATGTGTCTATATAACTTATATAATATATATAAATAACATGTGTACATATGTTTCCTTAGCTTTCTTTGGACTGACCAATCATCTGCCTATCATCGTATTCCCATCCGATAAGGATAGCAATCTGCATTTACTCTTAGCAGAAACTGAAGAAGGTGACAAATTGCGAGAGCGTCTTATCACCAATCCAAAATTTGTTAACGTCATTAAAGAATTGTATCCATTTTTCTATAATCGAGGACTCTTCAATTTCGATGATTACAAAGTAAATGAAAAACTTGCGCAATAATAAGATGTATATTCTCAATCTCGAGCATCTGGTGGTAATCTTATCACATTAAATATCTTATCATGCTGACTTGCAAATACACAGTCAAGAAACAATGATTTTTAAATTTTGAAAAAAAAAATAATCTAAAGCTATACAATTTTGGGGCAATCATACATGCATGTATATATGTTACTCTATACATATACAAGTTAAACAGTTTTCTTATTAAAGAATTATCTGATACATCTCACTAATTAAGTGAATTGTAATGGGACGCAATACACAATGTGAATTTATTGAATCCAGTTTGTACTTGTTCCGCATTCGATAGTAGCGCAATTCGCTTTAAAGACCTTGTAAAAATATATATGTAACAAATGGAAAATATCAATTAAAATTCTGCCAATATGTGTGTCTAAAATAGGGGGAATAAGTGTGCATAGAATGACGGCTGAGAATGCCAATCTAGATATCTAGTGTATATGATATCTGAGGAAGAGGCTTGGCTGTGTAGGGTATACCATAAAATACATAAACACATCTTGGCAATAACTCAAGTACTATGAACCTGTTATTTGTAAAATATTTTTATGTGAACTGATTAAGCAAATCAAAAAATTAAACAAAAAACTTTGTCATAAACAAGTGGGTAAGGCTACTATAACTTCTGTGTTTTTGATCCGATCGGATTGTAATTTGGAGGATATGTTCATATTGCAATCAGCTTTATGTGTACCAAAACAGAATGTTATGAGTTCAATAGTTTACTTAGTAATCACAAATTACCGATTTGCGGGGGCGGTGGGCTTGGCATCAAACATTTGACACAAAACTGTTCTGCCCCGGATATACAGGAACATTTATACCAAATTTGGTGTACCTAGCTCTTTTAATAGCTGAGAGCTGTTGTCTCAAACAGACAGGCGGATATTGCACAAAGTTAGTATACCCTTTTTTGACCATTCTCAATGGTCGAAGGGTATAAAAATATAAAAACTGCATATCCAATTTTAACATTTAAAGTTGTGTCAATTTTAACTACTTGTTGGAAAGGGTATAGAAATTAATTGTATCGCGAAAGTTTCACATATATATACAATAAATGTTGTAAGTGTTATTGACATGGATATAACGTCGACTCCACTCTTGATGCTGAGTCAGAATATATACACTTTATGGGGTCTGAGATGTATCCTCGCACCATACTGAGCAACGCGAGGACAGAATTCACTTTATTTTCGAGGATTTATCCGTCAAAAAGTTTAAAGACGTGGATCGTATGAACGGCCTGGACATGGCTCACATGAAATGCGTTCTGGAGAAATTAGCCGAGTTTCACGCAGCCAGTTCGGTTTATGAAGATCTTCATGGGCCATATCCTACCGAGTTCAGTAACGGGTTTGTTATACTGAGCGGCGAAAAGATTCTTAAGGATGGATTTAAAGTGAAAGGGCCTTCTTTTAAGAAGTCTATTGCTACTTGGGGCGTCAATAATGTCGAGAAGTACATCAAAAACTATGTAAGTATTATCTTATGAAGTTCTGAACAAAGCTTTTTTATGCATCAATTTATTCCTCGCAAAGCCCACTGTTGATCAATTTTGGGATATGGCTCTTGACACAATGGATGCTGATCCCACGGAGTTCAACACCCTTAACCATGGTGATTTCTGGCTGAGCAATCTTATGTGCAATTATTTACCCGATGGAAATGTGAATCAAGTTATATTGGTCGATTTTCAAGTGTGCAAATAGGGCAGTCCAGCACTAGACCTGTTGTTCTTAATCGCGCTTTCTCCCTCAAGCGATATTCGTCTTAAACAGTTTGATTACTTCATCTACATTTATTGGGAACGTTTGACAGAGTGTCTCAAGCTACTGAAGTATAAGAAGAGGTTGCCACAACTCAGGGAGCTTCACGCTTCCCTATACAACAAGAAAAACTCATTCTACGGTAAGCTTACAAAACTAAACATTTGTTCTCAAATAATGTATATAAAATATGTATAACATGTGTACATATTTTTCCTTAGCGTTCTTTGGACTGACCAATCATCTGCCTGTTATCATATTCCCATCCGATAAGGATAGCAATCTGCATTTGCTTAGGGCAGAAACTGAAGCAGCTGAAAAATTTCGAGAACGTCTTACCAGTAATCCAAAATTTGTTAGCATCATAAGGGAACTTTATCCATTTTTCTACAATCGAGGACTCTTCAATTTTGATGATTACCAAGTGCTTAAAAAACTTGAGTAACACTTATAAAAATGTATATTTTTAATATCGAGTACCTTGTGCTATTTAAAATGCTTTTGATTATGTTTCCCAAATAGGTGGAATAAATTTGCATAGAATGATGTATAAGATAATCAATCCATGACTTTTATGATTTTGCATTGTTATATAAAACATAAGAACTTTGTTTGTTAATAGCTTTAATATAATAGGGAACTGATTATTTAATTCATCGGAGTATGAAAATATGAAAAAGTAAAAAATAAGCATATAGAACAATTAAAAATAAAAAAAAAACAAGTAAATAAAGTTCAGTTTCACAGTTCGTTACAATTTTCAACAACTTTTTTTGAAAGAGTATTGTAATTAATTTAAACGCGACAGCTGAGAGGAGATGTATATATGTTTATGAATGTATATGGTATAAAAATATATTACATATATAAATAGATGCAAAATAACAAAAACTAATATATCACACAACGAACAATGCCATCAGTTGGAGGTCTCTGTAAAGCTCTCTCTCTCTCTCTCTCTCTTGGTACCCCTTTCTCACTCATTTGCGTATTCTCTCCCACTGCCTTCAGAATCGTCTCTCGCTTGTACTCTCTCATTCGCCCGATCGCTCTTTGTTATCGCAAACCTATAGCCGAGTAGTCGAGTAGACGAACCGGTTAAGCCACACAATGATAAATCGTACGGTGAGATACTGAGGTATGTCATCGTGTTTGATAAGACTTAAGAGCGCCCACTTCACCTGTCGGCGCCCAATGACACCTACGTTGGCTATTCAGACCTACATATATTATGCGTGCAGCAGAGCCCAAGAATTGGGGGCCTGAAGTTGTGCCTGATAAGAATGCAAACAGTTGCGTCTCGCTGTTCGCTGCTAACAGATCGAACAGATCGGAGCGTTGTGAAACGTTTCTCAAAGGCATATTTATAAATATACATATCATATATGTATGTACGTACATATTCATTCAGAATATAATTAAAGGCACACAAAATGCCCGATAACAGCAACAAATTCAGTGAGTCGCACGATATGCGAGTGCATATACCCGACTGGATCAATGGGGCGTACTTCAAGAAGCTGCTGAAACGCGAACTGAGTGACTTTCGTAAAATACTGAATCTCTCGATCATACCAGCTGCCCCGCCCGGCGAGAGCGATAGCTTCACCTCGCTGCTAATGCGCATTATCATCGACATCGAAATGAAAGGTGAGCAAAGGTAAACAACGGGGTATACAGACATACGTATATATGTATACGGTTATACGGCTGTATGCGTGTAGGTATTCCCTCTCTCGGTCTCGGTGAATAATCGTTATGCACTCGTCTCGACAGATGGATTCACGCAACAGAAGTCGTATATTATGAAGACAATGTTGGCCGACTCGCAGGGCTTGGGCTTCATAAACATTCTCAATATATTTCCACGTGAGAAACAAATGTACGAGCTGATTATACCGCAGCTGGAGGAGCTCTACCGCGAGCAGGGCAAGTCGATAAAGTTTGCACCGAAATGTCTGTGGGCAGAGAATGTAAACGGTCGCATCTCGCTGGTGCTGGAGGATCTGAGGTCCAAGAAGCTGAGCAACATCAATCGCCTCAAGGGGTTCAACATGAAGCAAATGCATTGTGTGCTGGAGAAACTGGCCGAGTTTCATGCGGCCAGTGCAGTGTGGCAGCAACGACATGGTCCCTATCCGGAGGATTTTCAGCGCATATATTTGCCGGCCAATTACCACAGATCCAAGTCGTATCAGGCCCGAGTGCAGAGCTACAAGAAGGCCATGGCCCAGTGGGGATTCTCCAATCCGGAACAGTACATCTCGCGTATTGTGAGTTACGAAATTGTAATCATCTAGTATGTACATATTTGTAACTATATGATCTTGATTGCAGCCCACAGCTGATCAGTTTGTGCAGTCGGCCGCACGTTGCTTTCACAATGATCCACAGGAGTTCAAGGTTCTTAATCACGGGGACTTGTGGTCGGGCAACATCCTGCTGAGCAACTCCCTCGCCTGCGACATCAAGGATCTGCGCTTTGTGGATTTTCAACGCTGCAAATGGGGCAGCCCCGCACAGGATCTGTGGGAGTTGATCATCTGCTCGTCGCATCACAGTCTGCGAATCAAACATTTTGACTACTTCGTACGCATCTATCACACGCATCTGGTGCAGTGCCTCCAGCTGCTGCATTACGCCAAGCCACTGCCTCAGCTCAAGGAACTGCACATGAGCATGATCAAGTATGGTTTCTGGGGTAGGTTCAATTTGATTTATGTGAAAATTTAATCGCATCGCTTTTTCCTTTTCTCTACTTAGGCTACTTTACAACCTTTATGCACCTGGTACTCATCCTTCTTCCCGTCGACCAGGAGGCCAGCCTGCCGGGTCTAATGGAACCTGGAGACGATGGAGATCGCTTTCGGGCCCGCGTCTTTACGAATCCCTTATACGTGCGAGCCGCCCTCAGCATATTTCCGTTTCTGCATAGGCGTGGTCTGCTGGAATTCTGATTGTTTGTTTGTCCGCCTTCTGAAGACGAATTTTGCCTATCTGTGAAGTCACTTTGACTATCTTAAAGTTTTATCATTTGTTTAGCAGCGATAACGTTTATTTTAGACACAAGAAAGCGCGTAATGCTCACGATACTTAAGTCGAAAGTGCTCGACCAACATGTACTCTGTACTCAAAATGATCTAAAGTCTATACTTGTACATAGATAGCCACAATGTCTAATTAATATGGGTTTTTTTCCAGTATGTAGAGTATAGTAAACTAGGCAATTTTGAAATTTGTTTAGTAATATTTGTAATAGATACCTTTTGTATGACCTAATAAAAATTAGCTATCTGACCTTTATGGAAAAGCTTAATATGCGTTTATTGGAGAATTTCGCATTACTACTTTGCTTTCTATAGTGTTGAATAATACGAGTAAGAACTATTATAATATTATTAATAGCACTCACAGTAGTAGTAGAGTGATAAATAATGACTTATTAGTTCCTAATATATAAAATTGTTAAAGTATCTAAATTTCTACACCATATTCATATACTCAGGTTATCATCCAATGTGTGGTAAGAGTATTGACTAGTCGACCAGCTCAACAAGTGTTTATCGCTATACAAATTCAATCGCCACTTTTCTCATTGAAATCCCCCCGTCGTCAGACAGCTGATAAGCTGCTCTCACATACATACTTACATACATACACACTTAAAAGCTAACAACAGAGAAAGCTTTTTCGGACCCGCATGGCTTTCTATTTCACACGTGAGCCACTGGTAGCCAAAGCTCTCTCACTCTCCGTTCAACAGTTAGAGGCATCAGCCGCAAGCGCTCAGCTGCTCAGCCGATAATAAAGCTGATTTTTTTCACACAGTCAGGTGACCAGAAAATAAAAGTGAAAAACAATAGGAAACATGGGCACCGGCAAGAAAAACTATGTGGCCCCTGAATGGCTGACTGTGGATTTTCTTCAGGATGTGCTTAAGGAGCACTTCAAGGAGGAGCAGCTGACAGTAAGCGATTTACTAGTGAAGAGCGCCAATGTAGGCGATGTCGCTGCAGGCTTTGCCAGCGAGATGCATCGCGCCAGCTTCAATCTGCTGCGTGGTGATGTCAAGACCAAGTTCTCCGTGTTTGTCAAGGATCATCCGAAAGGACAAACGGGTGCCATTGCACTACGCAGCAAGCTCTTCAAGCGTGAAATTCTAACCTACAAAGAGGTGCTGCCGCGGGTGCAGGCGCTGCTCGAATCGATTGGGGACAAGACCAAAATTGCGCCCAACTGCTACTACACGACGGAGAGTCCTGAACCGTTCTTGATACTGGAGGATATGCAGCAGAGTGGCTTCGAAAACTTCGAACGCGGCCGCCTGCTGAATTTGGACTACATCCTGCTCAGTATCGAGAAGCTGGCTAAACTGCACGCCTGCAGCGCCGTAATTGGTCGCGATAATCCTGAAGTACTGGAGTTTTTCAATGAGGCACCCATTTCCCGTAATCCGGATAGACGTGATTTCCTTAGTTTTTTCCCTGTCAACATTCGCTGCGCCGCCGAGGAGATTGCACACTGGAAGGGTTACGAGGAAATCACCGAGAAGATGTTCAAGCTGGCTGAGAATGTACTGCAGAGTGCAGTGGAAATGTATGAGACCAAACAGCAGGGTTTCCGGGTCTTCAACATGGCTGATATATGGATCAACAACCTAATGTTTCACGTCAACAATGAGACCAAGGAACCCGATGATGTGGTTGCTGTAAGTGAAATGCAAAAACAACATACTTAGTAAACCATTATCATACTCATTTATCGGTTTGATCTTCCAGCTGGACTTCCAGTTGGCCTACGTGGGATCTCCTGCTGTCGATTTGAACTATTTCCTCTTCGGATCCCTCAACGAGAATATACGAAAGATGCACTATAAGTTCATTGTACGTGAATATCATCGTGTACTGCGCGAAACCCTAGTGAAACTAAAGTTCCAGGGACACATTCCCTCGCTGAAGGAGATCCACATCGAACTTATCAATAACAGTCTAATTGGTAGAGTTGCAGTCATTAGTTAATCCAACTCAATTACTGACTAAACACTTTATTTTCAGGTGTTATTGCGGCCACTTGTTTAACGCCTCTGATATTCAGAGAAGGTGCTGGGTTTGAGAGTTTGGAGGACCTTAACTCACGCACGGAGACGGGCGACCGTTTTCGACGCGAGAACGTCGAGAATCCTAAATATCGCGCATTTCTACAACGTACCGTCAAGGAGTTTGAGCTATCTGGTTTCTTAGATACATAAAATGTATTATGAAAATCGAAATAATACCTAGTCTTCCAATTGACAATTATGACTCGGACAATTTAGTATTAAAGCACATTCGATATACAGTTTTTTTTTTCCTGTTTATATAAATATGTAATGCACATAATTCATAGATAAAGACATAAACAGAAAACACTTCCTTCTTATTTTGTAATAATTTTGAAATCTACACATCGATTTCAAATCATGTGTTTTCCCATCTACCCAATACCCATAGCAAACTTGCATACCCTTATCAATTAAAATTAAAGATAGCAGACTATATCATCAAATCTTAGACTTATCAGGAAAACAACATTCATAAGTATTTTACGTAACAAATTGAGTAAACAATTCATTGAAGGTTAGAAATAAAGAAATCCATCATTTGGCCTTGGCTGCAAGTATACAAATATATATTTTTTTACCCTTCCCAAATCCTAACATGGTACATATGTATATAATCGCTAGAATAATATTGTTCTAATATCCGTTACAGACCCTGCTTATTGAAGATAACCATTTTCTTCAAATCTAGACAACAAGATCTTTGCGTCCTTTATATAACTCTCCAAGAAATATAGTTTTCGTCGACATTCTTCCTTTTGTAAGACATCAGTGGGATTAAAAGTATTTTCTTTAACGGCTTGGATCATGGGAAAAAATGTCGATAGTAGAAAGATGTCTGAAAATAATTTTTTATGTTTAGTTAGGCCTATCAGAGGAGAGGTAAAACTTACCATAATATTTATGGCTAGCCAATTGCTTCCAGAATATCTCTGATCTCGGTAATTCACCCTTATAACCAATTTTCTTTAGCGTATCGACAAAGGTATTAAAATAGAAGTCGATCAGTTCCTTATGGTTATTTTTACGGTCCTCAGATCCCATTAGCATATACGTCGAGTAGATTACATCTATACTAATGGGAGTTAAATTGCTAACTTGATAATCCACTAGATGACAATCCTCTAAGCTTCCATCGGAATTGTGCTTAAACATCATATTTCTCAGATGGAAATCACCGTGGCACAAACTATAATAATGATTGGGTTGTGGGTTTTGACGATACTCCAACATTACGTCTCTCAGGCGATCCAAATAGACGTTTTCAATACTCTTAAAAAAGGTCTTGTACTTTGATAGTTCGGGAACTGAATCCAGAAATTCAATAAACAATTTCATTCCACCCGACATAAAGGGGTCGTCCAGTAAATTCGGCATTTCAAACAATCCATACTTGAATTCTTGCAGATCATATGATTTCTAAATGATAAGACTCTTGTTATTGTGATTGAAAATACCGACCGATATTTGCTACCTACATCATTTAACAGATAAAAGCTCACGGCATGCAATTTCGCGAGCTTTGTATACACAGCATGTAATTCTTCCGTAGTCGGATCGCGATCTCTTATAACAATATAACCTTGTGGTACCAGATCTTCAAATATCATCAACTGTCTCGGCTCCAAGCTATAATATATACACTCAGCACACAGTTTTGTTGTGTCACCGGCAGCTTGTAATATCTCCTCAAACTTTGGTAATGCCTTGCTGTACATGCCAATCTCCGTCTTGAAGAGATGAGAATTGCTTAGCATTTCTTTTTTGTGACCTTCTACCTCGGGCATTGTCTTGATAATCAACGACTTAGAAAACTCTCCCTTTTGCGTGGTATACGAAACTTTTCCCCGGAACATAACGCTCGCATAATGATCACCCTTGGCACTGGCTGGGGACATATGAATCTCTAAGACCTTCAACTCAGGCGCCTTCTCATAATTACGAAGGACATCAGTGAAGAACTGCGCGTTAAGCCACTCAGGAGCGTCCAACTCATCATCGTTAAAGTTTTCGTTTGACATTTTTTTCTCTTTTATACCCGGAACTTATTTTTTTATTTAAATTAATAGCAGTCTAGCGAGCGGTACAAAAGCCCACAATTTACTGAACGTATCTCATTTGGAACTCAACTATTTCAATGCTCGCGAACTGCAAGCTTTTTATACCCTTTCAGAGGGTATATTCATTTTGGTTAGAAGTTCGCAACCCTCATGAGGAGGCATCTCCGACACCATAAACTACATATATTCTGAATTAGCGTCGACAGGGGAGTTAATATAGCTTTGTCCTTCCGTCCGTCGTTTGCAACACGATTTAGTCTCCCAGTTTTAGAGATATCTTAATAATCAATTGATATATAATACCTGCAAAGTTTCTTCTGAAATCGAACCACTATAGCATATAGCTGCCATAAGAACCATCTGACAAAAATGGTCTTTGCATGAAAACCTGTATTTTAAATTAATTATTTTTAATAATTACCAAACCCTTTAAAAATGCAACTACCCTTTAACAGGTTTTTGTAGTTTGAATATAAAGGACTTAAGTTTAATCCTAATTAAGAAATCTCTGCTAGGGTATTTAATCTTCAGCGTGCCAAATTAGCTTTGCTTTTTTCTGGTTAAGCTTTTATAAGTGCTGTAAAGTTCGTTTGGTATTGATGAAATAAAACCTATTTTGTTTACAAATATATATGGTATTTACAATGTACATACAATACAATTTTATATGAAAACGCTCAATAATTGTCCGAAATTACCTTCCATAATTATATGGTTAATTCATATAATAAGAAAAATAATATATAGGGAATACTTTTCATAAATATTTTTACTTCTCATATCCCCATACAATTTTATCATAATCATAAAGTATTAATAATACAGTAGTTCTATCTTTTAGTGTCGATACGTTATTTTAAGAGGTATTTTTAAACAGAAGATAACTTCGACTGTCCAAATCAATTGAAAACTGTTGAGATAATTGAGTATTTCCAAAACCACATAGAACTGTTATTAAAAATCTTATCAGCTTCATGGGTGGTTCGCTAATCATTTCTATGTTCATGATTCATTCATTCAAGCACATTGCACCTTGAGTATACGTGTATATCATAATTATACATATATATATAGTTAAACATATATATACTTATAGTTTCCGCCTACCTATTCGATTTAGTGTCATATCATTAAGCTTTAAAACGCTTGGACCGGGAGTCCCATCCATAGAAACAAACATTCTGTGTAATCAAGTTTAATGTATCTAGGGGCAATACATAGCACATAGTTTTTCACAGTCATAATATTATCTTTTCTTAGCTATCTCTAGCAGGTTCCAAATAAGATCATTTTAGCATTTTACAAATGATTTGTTTAGGGCAGCCGTTGACTATAACCTGCAGACGGGAAAAGTCAACATAGCTCTAGTGTAAAAACAATTCCCAAACAGAATGGTCTGAACATAGATTTTCTCAGTTAATGGTTTTTGCAATGAAGCTTGTCCTGTACACTGCTATACAAATTTCTTATGTTTTAGCCGATGTTTTAACACAAATTTAACGTTGTACGCAAATAAGGTCTGGCTTGACCTTTTTGAGAATTCCATCTAAAGTAATTCGAATCGTTACGAGAAAAATTAGCTAGAGGTGTCATGCGACAACATCGCAAGAATCGTAAAACGAAAGGGTTCGATGTGTTGTGTCACGATGACTCTTATCTAGGCAATCTGTTCGGAGTTCTGAAGTGTAGCTATCTTTTAACGATAACCAACTATGTGATCTAAGCCGGAGAAAAGAAATACGAACTATTACTATTATAAACTTACTATAATATTCACCTTTACTTAGGATATATAATTAAAGTATCTTAATCTCTAAATCACATCAAGCTCTATTAAGACATTAGTCTTTTTTTATAAGCTTACTTAAAATAATTCATTTTTAAGAGCTATAGGAAAGTTTAAAAACAACACATACAATTTATAAAAATGCATGAAATCTTTATTTGGATCAAATGGTCCATCCGCTTAGTACAATTTTGGCATACTCTTTATATATACTTGTATACATACTGTCCTCCAACGCGTAAATTGATGCAGGATGCAGACATTAGATTTAATATACCCCCATAACAAATTATCTTAAGGCTTTAAATCGTACGCTTAAGGCGGCTAATTGACCGGTCCCGAACGTGAAATAAAATGTTGACCAAACTCGCCTATCAATAAATCCATTTTTACGTGTGCTGTTTACCATGTGTCACTGTCTTGTCTGCATTTAGGGCACCATTCACAGTTATGTACGTTACGATAAGCATAATCTTTGAAGAAGTACGGTCCAATAATGCCACTAGCCCATATTATCTATAACCATAAACAAGTGGATATGGCTACAGTCGAACGCCCGACAGTAGGATACCCTTCTCCCAATTTTCTAAATCTGTTACAAACGTGTAACTACACTACATATAGCTTACTCGCTCGCACTCACACAGCGACGCGCGTAAAGCGTAAAGCGGCGAGACGCAACGTCGAAGTCGACGTCAACTCCAAGCAGCGCGCCGGCTGCTGCTCGTACATTTGTATTGAAAATGTTGACTTGAATAACTCCTGTGTTATTAGTCCGATCGGATTGTAATTTGGTATTAAGCATTATACATACCAAAGCAGAACTTTCTAAGTTTAATACTTTGCTAAATAATCGTAAATTACCAATTTGCGGGGGCGGTGGGGGTGGCATCAAACATTTGAAATAAACTTTATCTGTCTATTATATATAGGAACCTCCATATCAAATTTGGTGTCTCTAGCTTTTTTAATAGCTGAGATTTGTTGTCTCATACAGACGGACAGCCGGACAGACGGACAGACAGACGGACATGGCTCAATCGACTCGGCTAGTGATCCTGAGCAAAAATATATATATTTTATGGGGTCTGCCACACCTCCTTATGCCTGTTACATACATTGCACAAAGTTAGTATAGCCTTTTTTGACCATTTTCAATGGTCGAAGGGTATAACAAGTGAAGGGTATAACTGCTACGCCTCCTTATGCCTGTTACATACATTTCACAAAGTTAGTATACCCTTTTTTGACCATTTTCAATGGTCGAAGGGTCTAAAAATGGAAGAAGCGCACGTTGAATTTTCCTAACAGATTTTGATAATAAAATTTAATTAATTTAATTAAGGACCATACTGAAGTTTTTGAAAGTATTACAAAAAACGTAACGTACACCAGTGTAACCAAAAAGATAAAAGTTAAAAAATCACCCTTTGTATAAGGTCCAAGTCCAATATCTTTATTTCAGAATTACTTTAAATATCCCAATTTTTCGAATCGTGATAACATAACTTTAACTTCTTCGACGTATCCTTCTATAAAGTATGACTTTTTCCGGGCATCATTGTTTTCCAACATCTCTGGGATATCAAAAGCTTGAGATGATATAGCGTATGTCATAGGAAGGAATGTTGCAAGATAAAATAATTCTGTAAAGTATTAAAGAACATAATTACTATAAAAACCATTCAACTTAAGTTCCTCAAAACTTACCAAAGATTTTATGCCGCGAAATTTGCATCGAAAAGTCAACACGGTTTGGTAATTCGCCTTTGAAGCCTATTTTCTCTAGGGTTTCAACAAAACTGTTGAAAAAGAAATTAATTAACTCCTTATAGTTATTTTGACGTTGTTCTGGTCCCAGCAACATATAAATGCTATAGATCACATCGACTGTAATGGGGCATACGTTAGACATCTGAAAGTCCAATAACATACAATCCTCCAATTTTCCGTCATCCTTTCCATACTTAAACATCATATTTCGAAGATGGTAGTCCCCGTGACATAGCACATAATATCCATCGTGCTGCCTATTTTCTCGATACTCTTCTGCTATTTTTCTATAGGAATCGAAATAGTTGTTCTCTATACTTTTGAAGTAAGGAACATATTTCGATAATTCGGGAACTTTTTCAAGAAATTCTATAAAATTTCCCATTCCCGTTCTCAAAAAGCCTTGATTTACAGTGGTCGACATGGAGAAGACACCATTCTTGAACTCCTTAAGATATTCTGAATTCTAAAATGAAAATATATTGTCATAGGTCAAGTATTTCAATATAAAATAACAATTTACCTCTTTCAGAATTTTATAGCTGACAGCTTGCATCTTAGCGAGTTTCAGAAAGCCTGCCTTCAACTCCTCCATGGTACCGTAGCGATTTCGCACTACGTCATAACCTTGGGGAACCAAATCATCAAATATCATAACTTGACGGGGTTCCAAGCTATGATAAATACATTGAACACAAAGTTTGGTATCATCTCCGGCTTCCCGTAAAATAGATTCGAAGTAAGGCAATACTTTGGTGTACATGCCAATCTCAGTCTGGAAGATGTAAGAATCCTTCAAAAATTCCTTTTTGAAGCCATCAACTTCGGGCATTGTTTTAATGATCAGCGACTTGTCGAATTTTCCCTTATTTGTGCTATACGAGACTTTGGCGCGAAACATAATGCTCGCAAAGTGATCCCCTTTTCCACTCGCAGGCGACATTTCCACGTTTAAAACATTCAGCTCTGGCGCCTGTTCATAATTGCTGAGTACTTTCCTGAAGAACTCTGCATTCATCCAAGTTGGTGCCACCAGCTCGTCCGCATTGAAGTTTTCATTATTTTTCTCCTGTCCCATTATACTTGTTGAGTTGAGTTAACAACAACGGTTAGATACAGACTAATTGTTCCCCTAGTAATAGCTTGGGTATAAAAGCAATTTTACTAGCTGATTGGTAAGCTCCATTTGTTTGTGAAATCGGAGAGGTAATGCCAGAAGGCCTGTCGAGCTTAATCAGGTGATAAGATAGTAGCAGTAGTTTTTTTTGTTGCTTTTACCTTTGCGCTATAATACGACTGTAGATACCTGACCTATCAAAAGCTCCAAACACGGTGCAGCAAAAACAAAAAAAAGTGATTTGTACATTCAATTACTTGCGAAATACATAACGCTTCCCACTTCGTTAAGCTGCGTTTCTTAACTTGTATATTGGGTTGTTGGCTGTTATCAAAAGTTTTCTTACACTATCACGCTTATTCATTGAAAACCATACTGAACAATTTTTATATATAAAATATATGCCAATAAATAGTCGCCGCCGCCTATTTACATATATGCATTTACATTGATTTGTACTAGCTGTTAAGTCATATTTCTCTTCAGTTTACTTAATAATATATATATATTATATTATATTATATATATTGGTATAAGTATTACTTATTTTAGATATGAAAATAAAAGCCCAATATTTGCATTGCCGTAATCCTTATTTACTTTGCTTAAGTTTTCTAGACCAATTATCTATGCTCTTTTAACAACATCTGATAAGATACTTTAAAATGCTTTGCAATCAAAAGATTTTTACACTGACCTAGGTTAAGTCAAAATAATTTGAGGTAGAATTTTTACAAAATGTTCGAAAACTAATTTTCGAAGTAGCCCTCATTCTGAAAACGTTTCAAAATATTTCGCACATCGTCAACGTATTCCGGCAGCCGATAAATATTTTGCCTTAACTCCTCGTTGTTTCGCATGTCAACGCCGTCCTCTGTTTTGAACTTTTCACTTTTAGCGCTATACATCAACGGCAGGAACGTTGTTACCAGGAACAGTTCTAAAACAATGGTATACAAATTCTTGTTGTTAATATAATGTTTTTGTAAATACAGATATAATCCAAACTTACCCATGTATCTATGGCGAAACATTTGCTTTTTGAACTCGGCAAAGAGCGGAAATTCGCCCTGGAAATTAATTTTCTTTAAAGTTTCCGTAAATGTAGTAAAATACTTCATGATCAAGCTTTCTAAGCAGTTTTGCCGCTGTTCGGCTGAAAATAGCTGATAGATTGAGTAGAGAATATCATTTGGCATTGGACCCACATTGCTCATCTGAAAATCTAAAAGCATACAATCCTCCACACCTCCTTCGTGTATATTTTCCTTAAACATCATATTTTTGATGTTTAAGTCTCCATGACACAGTAAATAGTATGCATTTTCTTGGCGGTTCTCTCGATGTTCTACAAACGAATTTCTAAAAGTCACCTTGTAGTTCTCTCGAATTTTTTCAAATTTCGGCTTATAAACCCTTAAGTCGGGAAATTCATCTAACATTCTGATGAAGTAGTCAATGCCATGCATAAAAGGATCGTCCATTATTTTGGGTAACTCCATAATGCTGAACTTGAATTTCTCGAACATATTTGGATCCTCTTGGTATAGCTTGTAGCTAACGGCGTGCCACTTACTCAGTTTTTCGTATGCACATTCAATTTCTTCATTTGTAGGTTCGCGGTCACGCACTAAGGTATATCCAAGAGCTACCAAATCCACGAATATCATTACTTGACGTGGTTCCAGACTGTGATATATGCAAGGCACACACAGCGAGGTATTATCTCCAGCTTCGCGAAGAACAGCCTCAAATTTCGGCAGTATTTCGGTATACATGCCAATTTCAGTTTTGAAAATGTGAGAATCGCCCAGCTGGTCCTTCTTGAATCCGTCCAATTCGGGCATTGTTTTGACAATCAACGATATAAAATCTGTTCCCTTTTCTGTCGTGTAGTCTACGGCCACACGAAACATAACACTGGCATAGTGATCTCCCTTTTTTGTTGCCGGCGAGATCTTGAAGTCGATCACATCCAACTCTTCAGCATTTTTGTATTTGGCCAACACTTGCCTGAGAAATTCCGTGTTCAGCCAAGCAGGCGCCACCAATTCATCTGCATAGAACTCGTTTTGATCTGCCATAATGCAATATTACCAAATATTAGTTGATTTTTTCGTCCAAGCTTCTATAAGCTTTGTAATAAACTGATGCCACATTGCTGGAAAGCAAGCTATTTAATGCTGCAAAAAGCTTTCTTTCTGTAAATTGTAAAATGAATGTTGAAAGCTTTGGAAGAGCTTATAACCGAAATGAGAAACTATGTTGTAAATAAAGTTCTCTTCCGAAACAAAATGAAATATTTATCAATCGATCTCACTCATACACATGTTTATATATATATACATACATACTTATTTACATACTGACAATGCTTACGGGGCACTTCAAAAACTCAATTACAAAAACGAAAATACCATTTTGTCAATCTTATCATCCGAAAGATAACTAATAGCACTACAATTAAAATGCACTTAAGTATATGCAGTGAGCAAAGGTATATCCTATAACGACATTACATACACATGAAATAAATATATTAGCAAAAATTGTCTTCGATAAGTTAAATAGCTTATATTAAAATATAAATTTAAAAAATTCAAACATTTTACGCAATTGAAAATTAATTTATTGTTTTCGATTTATTTAATTAATCGAATCATTGCCAACTGTTATCGGTAAAATTCCCACATCGATGCTTTGAGATGTAAAAGTATCGCGAGTAAATCTCTCAAATGGAAGTAACGTTGGAAAAAAAATTACAAGGATTTCAACTGATCGCACAGGAAAAGGTACGCTTACATCCACTAAATGTACAATACAAGCTCTAATATTATATGGTTACCGCAGTTACAGGCAATACTATGCTCGATACCGGGCAAGAAGGAGCTTATCTTAGAGCCGGAACTTATCAAGCCGCTGGAGCATGTTTGCACCGCATCCTGGCTTAAGTAAGTCACTCTTCTGCCATGCTTGCTAGCATTAATACTAATTTTGTAGACTAAAAGGCATCCAAAGAATTTACAAGCATGATGCCAAACAACGTTTGCCTCGTTCCGGGGATGACGTACACATTTACATGATACGCAGTCAATTGATAACATATCAAACGCTTCTGCGCCAGTTGCAACCACTGGCATTAGAACCTCCATGTGGTGATTCCGATTTAGCACTCCGCATGTTTCACATCATTTGCGTGCCAAGCTGTTATTCATATTTTCATGCTCTACTTGAACAAGCTGGACTGTGGGGATTGGTTGAGCTGCATCATTATAATTGGGATTTCATATATCTCGATCATGGTGTGCTTAGTCTCGAGTTGCCAAATGTAAGTGGAGATTGCTCTTACGCGTTTTAAATAACTTATTCTCTGTTTCCTCCAGCTTTACGAGTCTCTCTATCTACAAGGAAATACCTCGGCTTTGCCTGCGATTGCCCAAAGTCTGCGTATACTGCGAATGATTTGTGGCCAGCCTACACTGACACTTACCTTTGGTAGTTACTCAGCACAGCTGGTGCAACTACTGCAAGCTTTAGGGCCGGTTCCAACATCCAGCAATGCGGCAGACTTTGGAGCTTGGATAATCATTGACAGGGACAAGGATTATGCCTCATCGCTGTTAACTCCCGCCATTTATGCTGGTTTGCTTCTAGAAGTGTTTCAACTGCGCGCTGGCGAAATTAGGGTTGACAATACTACTAACAACAAAATACACAACCAAAAGTTGCAACTACTGCAGGGAAATCAACCTAAATCTGCTCAACCGTCCAGCGGTAAACAATGCTGTATACGCCTCAATTCCGTTTGCGATGAAATTTACGGAGACAATCGCTATAAACATTTCGCACAAGCGAGTAGTTTAGTACGAGGTCAAGTCAAAGCATTGGGTATGGAGCTGCAAAAGCTGAACGATATGCAACTGCAGGAAATGCACGACTATGTGGCTCGTAAGCTACCCAAGCTAACTGAATTGAAAGCCAAGGTCTTGCGCCACTTAAACGCCTCTGAAATTGTCATCCAGTCACTGGGTAACTTTCGACGCTTGCAAACACTTGAGGAGGACATACTGAACAATGTATCACGCAAGCGTCTCCTCTCCGAGATTGACGAACTGCTGACGACAGATGGACAACGTTATAATACATTACGATTACTTTGTCTGCTGCATCTGTGCGCTGGAGTCGCGCCAGATGAAGTGAAAATCTTTGCACGAAACTATTGCAACATGTTTGGGCACCAGGAGCTCTGCGTGTTCCATCAGCTGGCACAGGCAGGCTTGTTACCCATGCTGCAACCAGAACGAAAAGCTTCTACGAAGTTACTGTCCAATTTACCTTTGCCCAAGTTCCAACAAACTGAATTTCAGGCTAATGCCAATCGTCTTAAGTTACTGACGTCGTGCGCAGACACAGAACAAAACCCATCGACTGGTTCCAATGCCCAGCCTGGACTGCAATCTTGTCCTAGTTTTGTATTCAATGGCATGTACATCCCGCTGGCATCCCAATTGTGTTCAATACTACTCAACGTTAACAGCGCCGAACAATTGACCACTAAGCTAGCCATGATTGAAGGACTACAAGTCCATGTGGGTGAACAAACCATCCTGCCCAAGGCCTGTGCGGCACAACTCAAATCTATCTCACCAGAGAACTCCGATATTTTTCCATTGCGCTTGCGAAACTTGTTTGTTTTTGTTGTGGGGGGTGCAAACTATGCGGAGATTGCCGCTTGCGATTTCGTGGCCAAAATGACAGGCGCCCAAATAACTGTTGCCACCGATGCATTATTAGCAGGAAGCGATCTAATCGCAGCTGCTTTTAATAAGTGATACATTGATCGAAATCTCTATGTACATATATATATTTATATAACATGTTTTTGTAATAAAAGTTATTGCATATTAAAACTTGGAAGAGGTAATTTCTTTACGAATACATACATAACGTTACTATTCGCTACTAATCCGCACCCGTCATGCCAGGCACACGATACAAAAACTCTCCATCGTCGTCATAATAAGCATCCTCCACGCGATAGGTTGCTCCGGGTCGGTACAACTTGCGTGGTATTACAATGCGTTCCTTCACTTTGGTCATCTCGTACTTCCGTTGATCCGCAACGCTCACAACAATTTCAGTGCGTTCAAACTTTTGCGTGAAACTGGGCAAAACGCCTGTACCGCCAGGGTTGGGTAACGCCTTCTCCACCTCCTGCTTAAGCTCAGGCACAAGTTGTAACGCTTTCAGCTCTTGCAGGCGCATCTTTCTTTTATCTTTCACCTTATCAAGTAAATAGGTTTCTTCATCCAGAGCTGAAGGCTCTGCAGGTTTCTCTGGCTCCTTTCCGGCCAATGATCCCGATGTCAATTGCTTATGGTTATTGCTACTTCCATCGCCCAGCAGAGCGCGAAATTCGTTTATCTGCGGAGTTGGCGGTTCCATTCGCGTTGGCCATTGCTCTGGCTTTAACTGCTGGAGATCCTGTCGATGGCGTTGCGCAAATTTCTGCAGGTGATGCAAAAGCTCTGGCGGCACATTTGCACAATTGCCCTTACGTAAAAGAGTCCAATTTTTCATAACACCGACATCATGCGAGCGAATGCGCTCAACACTCTGTGGACGCCACTTAGCGCGCAACACTTTTTGTACAATATCTGGCGTTGCTGGAAAACTCTCAGCTAGTCGTTCGACATTCCATTCTTCTGGATCACGTTCGTGCAGCAGCCTCATTTGCTCCTTTTCCGCGTACAACAGTAAATTGGGCAACTTTGCATCTCGAAAGTATTTGTGTTTAATCATAAATTGGCGTATACGATCACGTTGTTTCTGCTGTTCTGCCTCATGTTGACGATGTGTTTTATGTATGGACATAAAATCTGACTCCATGTCGGCAAAATCTTCCCTAGCGTCGACACTTTGTTGCTGCAGAGTTTGTAGTTGATATCCCATACCGGGATTGGCTCGTCGTGGAACCCGAGCCCGAAGACCACCCCATTGTGTAGTGCTTAATGTTCTAAAAAATAATCTTGTTGTCATTATATTTATGTTTTGCTTTGTTGATACCAAGCCAAAGACAGTTTCATAAGTGCCTCGATACAGAACTGCAGATTATCGATAACAGAAAATACTGAAAGTAATTTATATATAACATTAAATCAAACGATTTAGGAACATTTTGTTATCATTGCCTTTAATATTTATTACATTTATTGGCAATTATTTTATGACCTAGTAATTATTTTTAGATCATAAATTTTAAATTTCATTCATAAAATTAATTTGTATGTTAATGGTATTTTGTACTTGCAAAATTTTTGTTGGTATTTTTTAATACATTTACGTGAATTGCATCCATTTGCAAATTCGTAGATGTTTATAAGTCTAAAAAGTTGAACATAGTAAATAATAAATAAATAATAAATCAAAAGCATGTCTACACCAAATAACGAAAGCGGCAATGGCAATTTAATGGACGAGTTCGAGGAAGCGTTTCAAGCATGTCTGCTCTCTTTGACAAAACAAGAACCCAATTCAGGCACCAACAAGGAAGAAATCGAGTTAGAGGTTCAAAAGACAACAAATCGTTTTATTGATGTGGCACGACAAATGGAAGCATTCTTTTTGCAAAAACGATTTCTTGTATCCACATTGAAACCCTACATGCTTATCAAAGACGAAAATCAGGATCTAAGCATCGAAATTCAACGTAAGGAGGCACTATTGCAGAAGCATTACAATCGCTTAGAAGAGTGGAAGGCATGCCTATCGGATATACAACAAGGTGTTCACAATAGACCCACTCCGCCTATGATGGGAGGTCCTTGTCCATCCGGCATGCAACCTATGGGTGGACCAGGGCAGCGTCCCGGCCTGATAGGAGGCATTCCACCCGGTGGAATGCCACCAGTGGGCCAAATGCCGGCAGGTCAACAACACTTATTACAGGCACAGCAAATGCAACAGCTTCGCATGATGGGCAAGCTGCCGCCCAAGTGATTTTTCTTTTATATATATATATATAGCTTGTAACATAAGTCCTAAATAATATAATCATAATAATAAACGCAATTCTTTTAAATATAAAACACTTTTTTGATCATTTGGCATTAAAACCTGAAATACATATTTGACATACCTCTTACCATACAAATTTATTATACCTTCCGAAAGAACCACGAAAATTATTTGGTGCAAGACATTTAATACATAAGAGTTTATGATCATTTTAAAATTTTGAATATCATACAAATATAAATTATATATTTAGAAATAATTTCATATGCCTTTTGATCAGAAAAAATTAAATTAATCCGATTTAAAAGGAATTTTGAAAAATATGTTATGTTAATACATGTTTATATTAGTTAGACCTCATTAGTTTTATTCATAAACGATCGGTATCAATATAAATTATAGTATTCTGTGCAATTTATTGTTGTTTTTCTGCGTGTGTAGTTAAATTTGGTGGACCTTTGTAAAGATCGCGTACAATAGCTAATATATCTATATATATAACTCATTATATGCTGTGTGTATGTGTATGTTGGGTATCGGTATCTATTATAATAATAATAAATTTATTAGGACACTTTTAACTTAATTCATGAATAAAACTATATAAACTTATGATTGGGCCACATAAATATCTGTATTAGTTTGAGAAAATAGAGCAATTTGCTTTATTTATTTCCTTTTTTTTTTTGAATAAAAATGAGACGAATTCTGTAACTAACACTAAATCAAATTAAACACAAAATCATAGTATATTTTGCTGAGGCATCGCTAAGTATCTGTTAAAGCGATTCAATTATCTCTCATTGTCGTCAGTCCCCGAAAGATTCACCTAGTCAATCTCGTATACCTTATCCGCTTCGAAGCCTGGTGCAGGAACATTGGCACCTTTCACATCAGCTCCAGCTGCACCGGCCTGTCCTGTAGCTTGATTATAGCCCGCCGCCGAGGGATTTTGATTGGCGTAAAGCAGGGGATTCATGTACAGGCCACTAGGATGTACAATGTGCGTATGTAGCTGCAATAGATCCTTGTACATGGTGGGATCCCCATTATTCATCTCATTGTATAACTGCTGCAAATAGTTGGGCACCAACTGGATGACCTGATTCTGTGTTAGCTCTGGATTATCTTTGGAAATTTTCATATTGAGCAACTGAAGCAGTATATCCGAACGGAAACCAAATATCTTGTTAGATGTAACGCTTCCAGAAGCATTGCCAAACTGGCTGGCCACCTGGGCTCCGAAGGCATTGCGATCATAGCTCATGTACTGAGAAGCTTGAACTGCACGAGTCTTTTCTGCCTCGTACTCAGCCCATGCGGATTTGCGCTCTTCCTCGGTTAGATTCTCGTGCTCTTCCTGTTCTAACAATGAGTCATGCTCATGGTATTTAAATATCAGCTTATCATGCTCTGTTAAAAGCTCGGCAAATAGACGATCCTTGGGAAGCAGCGGCATCTCTCGTTCAGCGCTTGGTTTTAGTTCATATGTGTATAATTCCATTAGATCTGTTTGATTGTAATGCCTGGAGATCTGTTGCTCATCTATGACTCGTTTAGCGGTTGCCTGTTTAGCTACCTGACGCTCATAGACTTTTTGTTCCATGGTGCCCATGGCAATTAATCGATAAATGTAGCAGGGTTTAACCTGGCCAAAACGATATACGCGAAATATGCTCTGCGTGTCATGCGAAGGATTCCAAGATACATCGAAAATTACCACACGATTGGCTGCTACCAGGTTTATACCTAATCCTCCAGCACGAGTCGAGATTAAGAAGAGGCGAGCTCGTAAGTTGGTGACATTGTTAAATTGCTTGCACATGACTTCACGCTGTTCCACACTGCAAGAGCCATCCAATCGAAAATAGTCCTCGCCCGGTGTCCAACCGCCCTTGAAGTTTCCAACGTCTCCTAAACAAAAACAACGAGACGGTTTTAAACAGTTTAAAATTACGGCTTCTTACTTAAGCTTACCCTCAAATTCGTAACCCTTTGTGTTGCTATCCACCAAGGAGAGAAAATGCTCAATGACATCGAGTGACTGTAGAGACTGCGAAAAGACTAGAAGCTTGTCGCCAATTGCCTCGCACTGCTGCAACAATCGTAACAGGATAAGTAGTTTGGGGGAATGATGAACGTTATTTAGCTCTTTTTCTTCGACAAACGGTTTCCACCATTCAGAGGGATCATCCTTCTGCGTGGATGGACCACTCGTGAGCTCTACATCGGAATCACTATCAACCAGTCCAGCGCGCACACCATTTCGAGTCTTTCGTGTCTTCACTTTGCTGCCGCCTGCGGCATCTGATGACATACGGGTTAAGCTGGCATCCGACTTGAACGAATCACCGCTATCCGAGGAACGAGATATGGCCTCTTCTTCCTCTGATTCGTCGCAAATAAAACCCTCCATCTCATCGGAATCCTCATTGAGTAATCGCTTGGCGATAACAGTGTCGCTGTTGACGCGCAAATTCATCGGATGTGTCCAAATACGTCGCAAATCTTGAAAGTCCTGGAACAACCTGGCTCCTTTGCCACATGTATCATTACTGGTCTGATCCCGATAAGTTGTCATGTAAAAACCGTATAACTGCTGCTGAAGCTCAGACAGTGTAGTATAGACGACATATTCATGTTTCGGCGGCAAATAGGGTGCCAGAACCGAATAATCCCTACGCTGTATACAGCCCTCAAGCAACTTGTGCAGAATATGAGAGCGGTGCTTCATCAAACGCAAGTCACGGTCCGTGGAATCTGTGTACTGCCCATTACTTATTGGATTGACAAACCGATTCATGTACTCTTTGTAAGTGCCCAACAAGTTTGGCTTCACAAACTGAATCATGCAATAGTCTATAGAAGGGAGGACATGAGTTACTAATCACTTATATATAGTTATGTAAATGTTACTTACATTCTTTGAGATTATTCTGCAATGGAGTACCAGTGAGTACTATGCGTCTTTTGGAGCGCATTCGTGTTACTGCCTTGCTAATGGATGTCTTCTCATTTTTAAGCAGATGACCCTCATCGCAAACGACCAAATCTGGTCCAGGATCGACGAGTGCTTGTTGTAGTTGCTCGCGTTGTTTTTTGCGTAACCCCTTGGCCTTTTCATTGGCTAAAATTCGATACATATCATAACCCAATATGCAGACGCCACCCTCTTCAAACCATTCGTTGAGCTTGAAAATGCGCGTCGGTTTGTCCTTGAACCGTGAAATGTCATAGACTTCTATGTCCTTTCGATGGGCAAATCCCATCCAATGTACAAACTCACGGGCCCAGTTATTGACGGTACTCAGAGGCGAAATGACCAACACGCGCTCGATTCCAGTACGTCGTGAGTTTATAAGCAATGTGTGCGATAGTGTGACAACTTGTAGCGTCTTGCCTAAGCCCATGCAATGGGCCAAAATACATCCAGAACCGGGACCCTTTTGACTTTCTTTGATGGTTTCAAAGCAAGCATCCCACATGAATTTTACACCATCCACCTGATGTGGTTTAAGTTTCTTTAGCAAACCTTTGTCCACTTGTAGCAAAGCTTTTTTCGACTCCTCATCAAAATCCAGGACCAACTCTGTTATTTCAACGCTCTCTGATTTCTCGAATATGCGATTATAGAGTTTTTGACGCTCCTCAATACGCTTGCGTCGATCCTCCTCTTCCTTGGCGGCCTCCTTAGTAGTCAAATCTAAATCCTTGGTCTTGATTATTTTGCGTATATGCTTGCGTTTGTTTTTATTTTTTTCTTCATCGCCATCATCGCTATCACCGCTGGAATTCTTTTTAATACGCCGTCTCTTCTTCTTTGTCTTCTTATCCTCCGGTTCAAAATCAGACGAATCATTGGCAGAGGCAGCACCTTTTTTGCCCCCAAAGCTGCGACGTTTGCGTTGCGGCATTACCTCACTGTCGCTGCTATGCGCTGCCTCCTCTTCAGCTTCAGATTGAGCTTCAGCCTCGTTAGCGGAATTTTTTGCCTCATCCGATTCAGCTTCCGCCTGTTCATCTTCAACAGTTGCCTTGTAATCGGAATCAGAATCATTATCACTTACTTTTTTATCACGTCGATTTCGTTTCGAAGTGCTAGCTTTCTCCATATCCGAAGAGTCCGTGCTCATCTTGCGCTTTTCCCTTACTTTCTTGTCGGCAACGGTGTCTTTTGCTTTTGTTTTTGTTCTGGTCGCTTTTTCAGCTGTTGAAGAGTCGTTTGTTGTTTTTTCTTCTTCTTCCTTTTCTTCTTCTTCTTCTTCTTTTACTTCTTGTGCTTGTGTTGTTTCTGCTTGTGCTTTTGGTGTTTTTTCTTTCTTTTCTTCTTGTGTTGTTTTTGATATCTGTTCTTTACTTTTTTCTGCTATCTCCACTTCTGGTCCTGTAGTTGTCTTTGTCTTTGCAGTTGCGTTCTTAAGTTCTTTAGTTTTTGCCACTGAAGTTTCTGTCGATGCTATGGATAATGTTGTGCGCTTCAAACGCACCACACAGCGACGGGGCTTTAATATCGTCTTTGTTGTCGGCTCACTACTTTCAGCACTATCGCTGTCGATCAGTAGCTTTGAGAGTAAACTTTTAGTTTTGTTTTGCTGCTTGCTTTTACGAGTCTTGCGTCCAGCTTGTTCTTTGACGCTAGAACTGGACGACGACGAACCGACATCAACTGGCAGGGGAACCAAAAGTTCCTCGTCGCTTATCTCCTGCTCACTTTCGCTTAGTTCAATTATGGAAACTTTGTTGTTGCGACTTTTCCTTGGCGGCAAAGTTGATGGAGTACTTGTACTTATTATGGATTTATTGTTTTCAATGTTACTCCTTCTTGTTCTAGTGCCGGTTGGCTGTGCCAGTAGTTTTTCTAAGGGAACAATGCTTATTTTGAAAGCTGGCTTCTCTGCCGAAGCTGTTTCATCATCTGGATGGTCGGATTCGTTTAATGCTTTCCCGTTTCCCTTGACGCTGTCGCTGCTACTATTATTGCCAGTGCTATTGTTGGCTTCAATAGTTTCTTCATTTGTTGTCGTTGAATTATTTTCTTTGACATTGTTAGTTTCTACAGTTTTCTCGAGTTGCTCACTTCGTCGTTTTGTGATCTTGACTCTGATTTTCCTGTCGACAATTTTACTTTTGCTGCTGGTATTATTGCCGCTTTCGCAGTTGGCGTCCACGTCGCCGGCCACTTTTTGATCAATCAGAGAAGATGCAGCAATAGTCTCCCGAGCGTCGGTCTTTTCCTCTCCCATAGGTACAGCGTGTATGTGCTCGTTTGCGCCGCTTCCCAATTTCAAACAAAACTAAAACAATGAATGAAAAAAAAACAAAAATGAATAACCAATGAAAAATACTATTTAAACTACGTTCTCTATGGTATCTATGTTTTATTTTTCACTTTTTTTCTTTTCTCAGAAAATGTCGACTCGCTCTTTGAGCTGCATTCGCCGCGCAACCGACCGCTTTTAGCATTTTTGTTGCGCCTTGCTTCTTCTTACTATACATTTAGCAAAAGGCCTCGGTTTTATCCGTTTGGCCACTATTTTCACCAATTAACCAAAAATTAATATTTATTAAAAAGCCTACATATTCACAGTATTGAAGAAAACCACTTCTTGCGGTAATGTCACATTTAAAAACATAAATTTGTTAATTTTCAGCATTCCACCGCCGCGCTTTTTGGCAAAGACGCGAACTACACACATTTATACAGATGTACTCATATACATACACATGCAAATGCACCACTCACCTATTGCGATTTTTCAATTGCATTTTCATCGCGTATAGCATTTAAAAGTATTTCCTTTACATATGATAGGTAATTATGAAATTTTAACTTTCTGCTCAAATAAGAAATATTTAAATAAATTAATAGCAGCGCCTTGCCTACGCCGCCGCTAAAATTTTACTTGCTGGATACACATACACACAAGAACACACACACATACAAATGATGAATCAAGAATCAGTCAGTCTTTTAGAATCAGTTCAATTGAACGGGTTATAGTAGTATTCGTTCCATAGAACCGCTTTAGTTTTTATTCAGCAACTCTTGGCATTGTTTAGATAATTCATAAATATTGCCACGGTCTCAGAATAAGATTAAAAGGTGTTATTTTTATTTTTATTTAAATTTAAAACTATGGCATCATTAGTCATAATGTTCAAGGCTTAATATATTTATTCAGTTTGTTATGCTGTCTTCAACATTAATAGAAAAAAAAACATTTATTTTTAAAAATAATTTAAAATATTTTCACTGCTACTGTGATTGTGAAGACAATTGACAAATATCACGACTTTGATCATATGTACAAATTTATTTTATTTATAAAGAAAATGAAGCAATTTAGATTTGAGTTGCCATTATTTTTATATTACTTTTTAACTATTTACATAAATAATTTACATGTTATTGACCAAATTTCCAGCTGTTTTCATTTAGTGTTGCCACATTTCAAATTAATTGTTGTGGCCTGCCAACGCGTGTCAAAAATACAAGGCAAAGAAAACACCAAAAAACGCAGAGAAAACATGCTCCTATTCGAAGAAGCAAAAGCAATAAAAAAGAGGAAAACAAGCAGCAAATATGTTTGATATAACGAGGCAGCGGAAGAGACAAAAATTATAAATTAGTGTAGAGAAAAAATTTGCCCAGTGTGCTAAGAAAACCAAAGCTGCATTCACTAACTGAGTAAAAACGACTAAAAAACCTCAAGAAATAATAATGAGCAACAATAATATCAGTAGCATGCCATACCCGGAATCCGAGGAAGAGGAGGAGGAGCTCAGCGGGTCTTACAACATCAATGACAATGGTGGCCAGTTAAGTGATTGTAGCAGCAGCAACAGCAGCGCCGCCAGCAGTAGTGGTAAAACTGCTAGTAGTTCCAGCTCTAACGATTCCAGCGACGAGGATGATGTTGAAGTCGATGACGATGAAGGGTCAGATCAGGACATGCGTAGCGAGTCCGAATCCGATGATGCCACTACAACGCAATCAGATGAACTGGAATTGGCTCAACTCAGTGAACAGCACATATTTCGTTTGCCCCGTGGTCTTTGCGAAAGTTCAAGTATATTTCACGAATTTTTCTCAGTGGAAACTTGGCAAATTCTTCCCAACTACATCCAAGCCCATCTGCAGCCTCTTTTACCAAGCTACGCAGCATTACTTTCTCCCTCCCAGGCTGCAGCAGAGCAACAACGCACGCTCTTGCAACTCTTCAACGGTGGACTCCAACGTTTTGGTCAATCGCCGCTGTTGCGACTGCAACGCCAGCTGGAGGAGGGTAATCTACGACCCGATGTGCTACAGTTACGTCGTAGTATAGAACGTTCCCAACGCCGTGAGCGTCGCTTTCAGCAGGCCGAACGCCTTAGTCGATTAGCCAAAGAGCTGTTTCTTTCCCGTGAGCAAATGCTGCAGCAGGTCTTTTCCATGGCGCCACAGCTTGATGACCAAAAAGACAAACCTTTTAAAGGTCAGACACGTTCACGTAAGCGTAAAACGCCGACACTGCATCGAGAGAACAAGTTTTGCGTGGAACGTGCGCGAAAACGATACTGTCAGGAGCTTGTGGAAGTGGCACGTGAACTTCAACTCGAACCCGGGGATATAAGTGCCGACGAGCAGGACGAGGAAGCCACTCAATTGGCCATAATCGCAGAAGAGCGTCGGTTAAAAACGGAAACTACCACGCGACCCTCAAATGCTGCCGACAAGAAATGCATTTACAGTACCTACTTCAAGCGTCGTCCTGGCATCGAAGATGAACAGGTTTTGCGCTCCATGCAATCCGACAAAATGCAGCCTCTTACTGAGAAAAACTTCAAGAAATACTTACGAGACTATAAGCGACGGAAACAGCACCAACCGGTGAGTAATTCAAGATAACTATGAAAATGAAAAAGTTCATGAAGACATGCAAGGTTAATCAACAAGTCCAAGTTAATGATTTTGAGCATTGATCGATCAATAACCCTATATTTGAATTGGAATCATTTAAGACTATTTTGAGTTTATTTTTTTATTATATTAAGCAGTCTGGATTCTTTTAATTATTAATCCGATAATCCGAAGAGTATTCAAAAAGTTAAATCGCTCGATTCGTAGTGAATTTCAATTGGTGTAGCCCAAAATTATATGGAAGATTTTGGAATTCAAGCATGAAATTATTAACAAGGATTATTTATCTATTTGAATTGCAGCAATTGCCGGACTTTGATACAGTGGATATACGATTGCGGGATATATGCACCCGTGCTCAATTTGTGGGAAACTTTAAACCGGGACGCAAACCAAAGACGTTGACAGCGCGCATTAATCACAGTGTCAATGAACCGCCTGCCTTAGTACCAATTGGTGGCAATGGTAAAGCAGACTCTGCAACCGAATTGCTCACAGATGAGCCGCAACAATTGTACGGACGCGCTGCATTGGAACCAGATGAAGAAGAGTTGGAGCAGGATTTGCAGAAGACTGTTGTAGAGACACAAGCGCCAAAGATTATAGGATCAACTGCGTGTGCCGAGTTGCCAAAGCTGGAACCATTTGCGGTGAGGACTGCGATGTCCACATCACCTAAGGCACTGGTCAAAGTGGGCGCACATATTACAGGCAGTCCGACAAGGGAATGTCTGACAGCAAAGGATTCAATTACAACCCCACGTGCCCAAGGTTGTTATTTTTCATTGTTACGGGATCTGTTTGTTTCGACGCCGCAGCATCGTTTGACCTATGCCGAACTTCATACGCAGCTCGTAAAGTGGCGAACGGAGAGTTGTGCGTCCGGTTTACCTGATTGGCTACGCACCCTGCCGGCTGACTGGTCGCAAATGCTCCAATCCGCCGTTAACTTTTTATCCGGCGACTTTACAACGTTGCCATCCGAATATGTGCCGTACATTGAACACAAAACTCAGCTTAATATATATCAGTGGATCGGTGCTGGAAGGGATTCAGATTCACGCCTACAGGCATTATGCCAATATTGGTTGCAGCGTCGCAATGAGGAGTCAGCCGTAGCTGTACAGCAGCTGCAGCATTTACAACAGTTGCCTCAACAGCAACTGAGTCCTGTATCCGTATCAACAGCAACAACAACAGGTGTAGATCCTAACACTTTGTCGGTGCCAACGCCTTCGCCACGCTGCCCAACCACTTGGACTGTGCGTGTGGCAACACAGTCCGAAATGTTAGAATTTCAGCGACAGGAGCGTCTGCGCTTCGAGCAACCACATCGTCCTTTCACTTACCGTATGCACGGTTACGAAAGTGTCGTTGGCCCGGTCAAAGGCATCTATACACAAAGTCTGGCGTTAAACAAGGCACGAGGTCATGCGATCATGGTAGATGATCGACCGCCATATGTAACCATATTGACGTTAGTCCGCGATGCTACCGCTCGTCTACCTAATGGGGAGGGTACTCGCTCAGAGATATCCGAACTCTTAAAATGCTCACAATTCATCAATCGCCAAGCGGCTGAGAATGTTCTGCAAACGATCGTTAGTGGAGCCTTGGATCGCATGCATGGCGGTGTCGATCCGTGTGTACGCTACGATGCCCGTCGCAAGATCTGGATATATTTACATCGCAATCGCAATGAGGCAGACTTTGAGCGTATGCATCGACAGAACCAAACGATGGTCAAACAAAAGCAGCAACAGCGAAAGTACAACAACAGCAGCAACAACAAGCCAAAGAAGGAAGATACGGCACTGGAAGCGCTGCATGAACCACCAGCTCTGGTGGCTGCAACGAGTCCTGGTGCTACTGCACTGATACAAAAACAGCCGCATCAACCGCTCCAGGTAAAGTGCCCACCAGTGCCGCCGCTTAAGTATCACATACCTCCAGGAACTGCTACTTCGCCAGCTACTACACCCGCGCTTCAGCATGTGGCAAATGCACAGAAATCGCTGTTAAAGCCGACGCAGCGTGGTAGTGTTGTTACTATTGTGGACAGATCAAACGCAGCTGGCAGTGCATCCACGGTTCAACTGCTAAAAACATTGCCAAAAACGCAGCAACAACAACTGCAGCAGCAGTATCAGCAGCAAAGTCATACCTTTAGTCCTACGCGAAATACCACGCCAATATTGGTATCCACGCCCACTGGACTTCAGACAGTACATGTTGCTGCCACACCCAATAAGAAAGTGGCTATCAAGAAACCCATTGTCATCAATTCTCCGGCGGGATCAACAACAACAACAACTGCAGCCGGGGTTGGCAGCTTTATTATGCCGCTTGAGCAGCAACAGCAGCAACAACAACAACAGCAGCAGCAGCAGCAGCAACCAACTCAGACCATCGGTGGTACCAAAACGTTGCCAGCTCGCCCGCAAATGCCCAAGAATATTATAAGATTATTGCCAGCTGGTAGCGGACCAACATCCACAGTAACAACAACGACGGCAACATCAGTAGCAACTGTTGGCAGTAAGCCTTCCGTTGTACATTTGCCGCATACCGTTGCAACAAAACCGGGAGGTACTGTCCAAATACTTGGCCCACGCATGCTGGCACAGACCACAGTGCGTCCGTTGCAACAGAAGATTGGCTCGGTTTCAATTGTCAGTAATAAGATAGCAGCGGCTGCAGGCGGTGGGAGTCCAACTGCCCCGACTGGCAGCACGGGCACAATTGTAAAAATGTCGCCACAGGCATTTGCAACGCTGCAGCAGCAGCAGCTTAAGCAAAAGGCAACAAATCCGGCACAGTCGCCGCAACAGCAACAACAGCGAATTTTAGTTGGTAAGCAGAGACAGAGCTGAGCAGAGACCAGCAAAAAATGTTTAATTTAACAATTTTCTTTCCTTTTCATAGGCAACACAGCAATATCATCAAACAAAAACATAGTGTTCCAGGCCCTGCCCAAAGCGGCTCCCAAAATACTCAGCACCCTGCCGGGTCAAAGCAAGACGCTGACCACAGCGAATCTCTCACCGCAGCAACAGCGTATTGTATTGCAAAGTTTCAAACAGCCGGCGTCAACGGGATCTCCAGCCTCGCAGACAACAACACGACTTATACGGACGACCCCCGTGTCGGCAAGCGCTTCGACGGGCACAACATCAAGTGGCACAGCCACAGGAGCGCAAAGTGGGCAGATTATCACTCTGGATCATCTGCTGCACAAATCAACGCCGGGCAAATTGCTCACCACTGGCAGTAATATCATACAGTTGGCCACTTCAGCGGCCACTGGCAATGTGATTTCATTGACGCCCAGTGGTCAATCCCAGCAACAGCAGCTGCAGCAGCCACAACAGACACAACCACAGCAGCAGCAGCAACAAGTTCACTCAGCTTCAGCTCAGGTGTCTGCAGCAGCCAAACAGTTGCGTGCGACGACGGCTCGAATTGTGACTGCCAGCAATACAACAATGGTGCCCAAAATTATTGGCAAGACAACTGTTGTGCCTGGGAAACCGCTGCTACTTCATGCTAAGACCCTTAAACTGGGTACCGGCAATGCAGTTGTCACTTCGCAAGCAACAGTTGCAACAACAGCACCAACAACACTTAACACTGGTGGCATGAAGACGACAGCTCAAAATATTGTGATTGGTGGGCAGACAATGAAGCTACATGGAGCGGTAAGAATAGTTTTAGTATCAAATTATATACAAATTAAATATCTTGCTACTTGCAGACCATTCCTGCGCGTAATGCGGCTGGTACATCTGTTCAGACAGTCATCATGGGCAACCAACTAGTGCGGCTGGCAACCAGCAACAACAACAACATCAGCATCAATAGCAATACCAATAGTATAACAACTGTCAGCAACAGCAACAGCATACCCAGCACTTCGAGCGGCATTGCAAGCTCACCTAAAACTCTGCTCATTGGCGCAGGAGCGGCACAAACATTGCGGCTGGGCAAGAATGTACTGCTGACTACGAGTAGTGGCAGCAACGTAATCACAACAACGACAGCAACAGCTGTCACATCTACTACAACATCTGCCAATAATCTTGTTTTTGCCGTTCAAGGCAATGGGGGGCAATTGTTCTTCACACCAGGTCTGCAAGGCGTCAATCTAAAGCCGTTTTCCAACATGAAAGTGATACCAATGTCGGCAGCGACAACAGTTGCGGGCAGCGGCGTTAAATTGAATTCTGTGTCGACGACAACTGTGGATGCGGTTACAACGGGAAAAACATTGAACAGCAAGCTGTTACCTACAGCTGTAGTAAAAACGGCCAGCGGAGCAGGAGGAACTGGGCATGGCAATTAGTTTGGAGGAAGACAAAAGCAGAGGCTTGTTAACTACTTTGTTTACTTTATCAGTTTGGATTTAACATTATCATTTATATATATATATATAATATGTATATTAGTTTATGCAAAAAGATTAACATACACAAATTAAGCTTCGCATAATTATACAAAATGAATGGGAATGCGTAATTAAAGCCAAGTTCTTTACAAAAAAAAAATGTATGTGCATTCAAAAGGCAGGCAGTTTCACTTTCATTACGCTTTAACGATACGATTCGAAAGAAATCCTTTTAATAATTGCAATTCGAAGACAATTATTGTTTCTTAAATGAAAGAAGGAACCTTAAATTATAGTTAATTATATAGTTAATCGATATTTGCCGATATAATCGCTGTTTTGTTCAGATAAAGCTGCTATTTAGTATGAATCCTAAGATGCCGATTGAGTTTGATTTTCAAATTGAATGATTTCTTGCAAAGATGGCACTCGTACATTAAGGCTTTGATTTCATCCACGCTGTTGGAATGTTGACTATTCTGAGAACTAACTTGAACAGTATTTTCGCATGTTTCTAGCCCATCAGAGGGAAACGGCAAATTTGTTTCTTCTACTTGACCAGATATCGTATACTCTGGCACACAATTTACCGGTGTTTCTTTTGGCTCTATCTCGGGCTCCACCTTCGAATCTACGAGGTGCTCCAATTGTAGTTCTAATGGTGGCACCACTGAGTCTTCTACAACTAATTCCGCAACTGGGTCAATTGGTTGCTCCACTGATTTTGTTATGTGCTGGCTAAGTACGTGCTGCTGGAGTTGCTCCGCATCCTTGAATGTGTTTACACAAAAGGCGCACTGTATCATGCAAGGCTCTGGTCTTTCTTCTGGCATTTCGTCCATTGGATTTTTCCCTAGCCTGAGTGCCAGTTCTGCTTCATATTCTGCAAGTGGCAAATCATATACATGTATATTGTATAAATATAATAATAAAAGCAACCTACCATTAATATGTCGATTTAAATGTGCTTGTAATTGCTTATGCTTCATTTCTGCGAAAACAAAATCGTTAAAAATAACTTTCGTATAATTCAGAGAAATCAAAGCCTAAGATTACTTACTTTTGCCACAGTACTGACATTTCGCTTGCGTGTGCACCGCCAGCTTGTGCTCCTTAAGTGTGTCCTTTGAGTTGCAAAAGAATCCGCAAATAGGGCATTTCAGATGCTTTTGTAGTTTGTGCCATTTCATATGGAATCTGAGCCGTGATTGGTGTGCGTTAGCAAACTTTTTACCACATATATGACACTCGCAGTCCTTGAGCATATGAATGCGCTCCATATGCTCAGTATGCTGTGACTGTGTGAGCGATGCGTGTCCACATAACTTGCAGTATACTCCTGGATCTTGCAATGGCGTTGGCAGTGTTACCAGTTCTTTGTCTTCAACATCATCGACGTAAGTAAATTTAATAATCTCTTCGTCACTTTCTTGGCTGTCGTTAGGTACAAACGTGTCCGCAAAGAGTTTGGTGCCCAAGCCGTTTGCCATGGCCAACACTTCGGGTTTGACTTGTGAGAATATGGCCTCTTCGGGAAGATTAACCTCATGAGGGACGGAAGCTTGATATTGTGCTTCATTGGGTACGCGAGCCGCATGCTCCTCCTTGATGGGCACGTGTGGTATATCTAAAGGTGCACAGACACGTCGGCTGCCATCCTCTTCGCTGCTCTCTTCCTCGTCTGTATCGAGATAGATGAATCCACAGAAAGTTTCCTCACACGTTGCTTGGGTTTCCTTTTTAATGACAACACCATTGTGTGCACGTTTGTAATCGAGCTCGTCGAACTGCTGCTGAGTTTCCAGACAACTTCGTTTAAACTGCAGTACTTTTTTAAACTCAAGTATGCACGTTATGCACATGTATTGTGGGCGGCCGTCGTTTTGGTTCACCTGTCATAAATATATGAACATTAATCGTTTGCTTAACTATGTTCTATTGATAGTACCCCTAGGCTCCATTCGTTCATTTGTTGCACTATTTCTGGCATATTGTCGTTCGTAAAATCGCCGGTCCCAACTTTCCCAAATAATGGCTGCATAGCTCCTTGGCTCGATATAAAGTAAATTCCGCACGCACGACACGGTTCAATGACATCTTCTTCGTCGAATACATCCAAATCAGTGCAGTCCATACTATTGCTATTGTTTTATTCCTTACTGAAGACAACAAAAGCATCAGTTAAAATTCAGTTGATTTGAGTCGTAGAACGCTTCATTTGTTGTATATAATATTGCAGTCGACAGAAAACTAAAAAATACCATAAGCCCATTAAGTAAAATACCAACAAAATATTTATGTACGTACACAAGTAGCAGTTACACAAAATAATGATACTCAATATATTTTCAATATTATATTATAAATTACTCATATATCGTATACGATTTTAATTGGGTTTATTGTTATTGACAAAAATCAGAAATATGATTATTTGCTCATGATTTGCCAAAATATTTCACGGTTTTTTTGTTGAACTGACGCAAATTTGAGAAGAATGAAGTTGGCTGCGAAATCAAAAACTGAACAGCAGCCCTGGTGAGAATGCACAAAAAAAAAATAAATAAATAAGACTCATTCGTCGCGCAGATAAAATTTTTCGGGGAGTTTTAAAAGCGATAAATAATTAAAAAGACCTGGACGTACAAGTGCAAGAACCTTAATATGAATTTAACGGAGCAAAATCCGTATGGGAATGGACTGCTATATGCTGGCTTCAACCAGGACCAAGGTAACTACATACAGGCATCATATGCACTGCATATTTATATATGTATGTATGAAGGCACAAGTACTCTGTTTGTTGTTTTCATATTAACGAATGAACACGATGGTCCAACGTGTTTTAAACATGTATATATTATACTTACACATATATGATGATTAATAATATTATTGCGTCTCAGGATGCTTTGCTTGCGCCACAGATACTGGATTTCGGGTGTACAACTGCGATCCACTTAAGGAAAAGGAACGTCAATACTTCCCCGAAGGTGAGTATGTGTGTGTGTGTTTGCAATTTGCTGAGGTCAGAGGGAATAAACGCATGTGTAAACATAATATTTCTACATATTTAGTTATCGCATAAATGTCGGCATAATACTAAAGCGGGTTTTGTCATTTAAGTTTCGTAAATTTCCTGGAAGGGTTAATATACTCAGATTTATGACGTATGTACATATGTATATACCCATGTATAAACTCACACACTAGCATTGATAAGAAATTATAAGTTTTGTTGTTTCAATTCATATATTTTGAACTACACAAAACAAACGAAGTGTTAATACCCCTAAAGCTTTTAAAAAATGTTTAAATCAAATGATATCGTAATCGTGTACAATAATGTTAATTGAAACAGACATGCAGAAAAGTATGATTGTATCCTAATTTTCGACAAAGTATTACATATCAAAAAACATTTTGCTTATTTGGGTCGGGATGGAGCTGAAAGAAAGAACGCGAATAATTTATTTACAGAGATGACACAGTTCAAACTAATCGTTAACGTAGATGGTCAATCGTATACCATACATGTTTCTAAATATACATTTACATTCATGTGTGGATACAAATATGTATATGCTGCGTGTGAATTCTCTCATGCAAACAATGTTACTAACTTTTCTATTGTATTTACCCATTACAGGTGGTCTGAGTCATGTGGAAATGCTCTTTCGTTGCAACTATCTGGCACTTGTTGGTGGCGGTATTCGTCCCCTTTATCCACCAAACAAGGTGATTGTCTGGGATGATCTAAAGAAATCGCCAGCTATTTCTTTGGACTTCAATCAGCCGGTGCGAGCCGTACGTTTAAGGCGGGATCGAATTGTAGTTGTACTGGAGGGAATCATCAAGGTATACACTTTCACACAACAACCTCAACAGTTACATGTGTTTGAGACTAGCGCCAATCCAAATGGACTGTGCGTCCTATGCCCACATAGCAACAAAAGCCTACTAGCATTCCCTGGCCGTCGAACCGGCCATGTACAAATCGTTGATCTTGCCAATACAGAGCGTGCTCCCTTAGAAGTTATAGCACATGAAGCGGCGATCAGTTGCATTGCTCTCAATTTGCAGGGCACACGCTTAGCCACCGCCGGTGAGAAAGGCACACTAATTCGCATTTTCGACACAGAGAATGGCAAAAAGGTATCGGAACTGCGGCGGGGTAGTAATCATGCTAACATATATTGCATCAATTTCAACCATCAGTCTACCATGATTGTTGTCGCCTCTGATCATGGTACTATACACGTCTTCAACCTGGAGGACAATAAGCCGCGTGAATCGTCACTTCCTATAATACCTAAGTATTTCTCAAGTCAATGGAGCTTCGGGAAATTCTCCATACCGCAAGGACCTCGCTGTATTTGTGCCTTTGGCGCTGATTCCAATTCAGTAGTGGGTAAGTCATACTCACAATCGTTAGTTTTTCAGTTTAATTCTTATAAAATTGCATTCGCAGCTATTTGTGCGGACGGCCATTATTATAAATTCCAATTCAATAACAAAGGCGAGTGCAGTCGCGATGTTTGCACACAATTTCTGGAGCTCCAAGATGACGAAACTTAAAGTTGATCTTACTCTGTGACGCCTGTATATGCATATTAATATCAACATACTAATATGAAAAATGTGTTATACAATATTTTACTTAAGCATGCTTAAAAGTCGAAGTTCATAAAACGCTAGTTAAAATGTAAAATTAATATTCAAAATGTTCTACTTTATTCAGTTGAAACCTTTTATAATTAGTTTCGCGCTTTATTCTAAGTGAGTGTATCAAATTTTATTTATAACGGTCCAAACGTATCTGTAGAGTTGGAATGGACAGTAATGATGTATCTCTCAGTGGTTTCACTCTTCTTGCAGTTGGTTATAATATATATACACCAGACCAATAGTGAGTGGACAATTCAACTGTTCCACACGAGAAGGACGAGATATATTACGCACAGCCCTTTTAAGACTCCAACTCCGTCATTTGATTATTGTCAACATGGCCTGTGTCCGTCGGGTGTGAAGCATTTAGCGTGTAAAGGTTTATTCGTAAGTGATTTGTGATGATATTAAATATCTCCTTTTTTTTTGTTTAATACTATTTCACCTAATTTTCAACACATTTGGAAACGAAAGTGGAGCAAGGAGTGTGAAAAACCGCGCAGAGGAATCGAGAAGAGACTATTTTCGACAATTGCTTTGGAAACTCATAATAAGTGGCGCACGCGCTTAACTATATCCACACCATTTGAATCAATGCCAAGGGCCAAAACAATGCACTTGATGCGATGGAATGAAGATTTAGCTGTTCTAGCGATGCGTATCACAAACTTTTGCAATGATGAGGGGGCTACTCAGTGTGTAAATACTCCGCAGTTTTTGCATGTTTCCCGGAACACAGAAATAATTAAATATCCACGAATGGTGGGAATGCAGCAACTATGGAAAGATGTGGTAGATCTCAAATGGATAATGTATTTGTTTAGTGCTAATGCAGACTTCGTCAACAAATATCCAGCAAGTCCAACGCAAGCTCAATCCCAAGCAGGCAATATAATATTGCAAGAGAATACACATATGGGTTGCGGGATATTAGTGAGGAAACTTAATGCGGAATATGTACATTATGTAACTTGTTTGTATAAAGAATCACCGAAGCCTGGTGAAAGACTTTACGAAATAAGGAAAGAAGCAACAAAGACCTAAAGTAATATGAATATTTTTGTCCGGCATCATCGACCGAATAGACTTGCCCATGTTTGTCTGTCAGTCCAATAAAGATTAGATTCTATTGCCATTTTTTAACTAAACATATATGCTGCCAAACTCTTCGAAGATTTAAAAAAAAAGAAAACAAAAAACATTTCAGAAATTATATTTTACATATTATAGAAATACGTAGGGCTAAGTAATGTTAAACTTTGTTGCTTAGAAATATCACTGGGTTATCAAACAGCTTGGAGGGATTTGAAATGAGTCTATAGAACTACGTTAGAGATGTGTGGTATTGCAACTCTCCTCGTATGCGAGGTTTGTGGCACCGCCGTGTGAGGACTCTGCTGCGACTGGCGCAAAATCACTTTGCTGTAGGTGAATAATTTTCGCCTGCTGCTGTGAGCTGATCGGCACATGCAAATTCTGCAGGTTATCCAACTGTATAACATTAGTTGAACTTGGATTTGGTGGCTTTTCAATAGCTTTAGATTGGGATCCCTTGCGCAGTAGATTAACATCCGACTTTTTGGAAAAATGTGCTTCGATTTCCTGCGCAAAAAGAGAGCAAATGTTTCATTTAATGATATCCTAAACTGGAGCTTAACTTGTAGATCTACTTACTCCCAGAGTGCGTCCTTCGGTTTCGGGAAGCGTAAAATAGAGGACAATGGTGCCAACGAAGGCAACTGTGGCATAGAAGGCAAACGTGCCGGGAAGCGTTAATGCCGAAAGCATGACCAGAAACAGCTTGTTAGCCAGAAAGCCGAAAACATATCCAACTCCCCCAGCAAAACCTGAAGCGCTGTTACGTATATCTGCTGGAAAGACCTCACCAATTAATATCCAGGGTATCATTCGAATGCCAAGATGCGAGAAGAAGGCGGACAGCAGCAATAGGATGAGTGGAACCCAGACCAAATAGTTTGTCTTTTGCTTAGGTACAGTCAATAACAGATCTTCGGCAATGGGTGGTGGCTTTGTAGACGTGGAGCTACCAGTGGATATTGCAGTGGATGCTGAAATCTCAGGGAGCAAAGATATTGTTGTTGCCTCGAGCCTTTGTTCCTCTAGTTCTGGCTGCAAGGTAGTGTCCAGCTCGCGCTTACTGCGGTTCTCCACATCTGTTGTTGTCTCGTAGTTTGACATTGTCGTCGTGTCCACTTCCAGTTCCGGCAACATTGTTGTCAGCAATTGCTGTTGCAGATGCAGTTGCTGCTGCAGCTGCTCCTCATCCTGACGTTGATTTTCAAATATCTTTGATATATTCGCCTGCGATATGATGCTTTCTTTGGGCACAATTGCTGATGCATTGATCACCACGTTATTCACCGCAAAGCCGGGTACATCGTTCAGGAAGTGTGCGTATGTCGCAGTGCCCAGAAAACAGAGACCAGTTCCTACGGTGGAGATCAGTACAAGCGGCCTCTTGCCAGTGAAATGGATTAGAATCACGCCCAGTATAGTGGAAATCATCTCGGCCACGCCCAGCAAAATGGTGGCATGATATTTATTCATAGGCGCTTTGAGGGTATGGAAGATTTGGACGGCGTATGTCTGCAGCGGTGTCTTGCCAGAGAAATGGCCCGTGAAGAAGGTGAAAGAGACGAGCAGGAAGGGCGCCAAGAATGTGCGTTTCCGCCACATGCGAAGGCGATGCTTTAGCGTGCCGCGTTGCTGACCTGCCGCCCCATCCTCGGCAGCCTCTTCGATCGCCTTCTTTGTGATAAGCTCATCGTATAACTGATTGAACTCCGTTTCAACCATGTGCTCCGGCACCCATCCACGCAACCATTGCAACGATTTGACTGCCTCCCGGAACCGATGCTCTCGTATCAACCAGATGGGACTCTCGGGTACAAAGCACAGCATTACTATGGTTATCACCGGGAAGGCCGAACTCACTGCGGCCACACTGCGCCAGTCCATCAACGAGCCCAGTATGAATTGCACGAAGACGCCGGTTATGACACACGTTGTGCCCAGGGCCGAGAGAATGCCACGATACTTTGGCTCTGTAATCTCAGCCACATAGGTGAGCACCTGCAATAGGTGAAGATCAGTTGGCAGTGTCGCATTAAGATCATCGACATTTACAAGTTTTTGCAACACAAGTTGACATCTCAAGGCGGCCCTCGAGTGCCACAGCATGGGACCATGTGACAATGACAATATGAATTAAACGAGTCTGAGGTATGTGTGTGTTTCTTTACTAACATATCTGCCTGAATAAGTGTGTGTGTCTGTGCAAACAATTATCAAGTTCAGAAACAGACTTCCAAGAAGTCGCGAACGTGATGCAAATATTACCAAAGCGGGAATTCTAAGAGAGTCACGCATCCAACAGAACAAATTAATTAGTATATTCATGATCAGCAGTCTGAGTCCCCGATTTTTTTCTTGTTTTAAAATTCCCCTCTTAAGTAAGTAGTACTTCAGTTATATAATTGATGTTCAAGAAGTAATTCCTTAAACGACAATCAGTCATACTTGCTAATTCACGTTTAAATGAAACAATGCGATTGGAAGAAAACAATCGTCAGGAAATTTGTAATTACGCGAATAGTTCCCGGAAACTATGCAAATTAACACACACAACAACTTGAATAGATTTATAAACTATTCTACAGAAGGGGATGCCTGTACTAACACCTTCCTAGTAGTGGTAATGTATTGTTTTTTTCTGATTAAAATGGAAATGAAATCTCTACATTTTTCTTGCAGGATTAAATAAGGAACATAACCCTAAACACGATTGAATCAGTTGAAGGGTTCAGTACAAACTATATACGACTATCTCAGCAAGGTCATCACAATGGTCGGTCGCATTTCAATCTTGTGTAAATATTTTGATCACGGATCACTTACGGGTGCCTCCATCAAACCGCCGCCGAGACCAGCCAAGCATAAAGCCGCATACAGATGCTCCGTGCGCGTCGCAAAGTGAAACATTAACCAGGCAGCTAGTATGGGCAGGTTGACAAACTGAAAGCAATACGTTAAACTGATACAGATGCAGATAAATATTACAAGGCGAATTCAGTGTCACAATAGATCACGAGGAAGAGAGCATCAACATAATTGCAAAACCAAAATCACGTGGATTCATATTTTTGTTTTATTTTGCAATTCGGTTTACTGTGTCAATGAATTCGTTGATTTAGTAAGTTTATCGTCATCTTGTTTTTAGTATGTTAATCTTAAAAATGCACCTGCATGGCTCTGCGCTTGCCCAGTGGCTGAGTTAAAACGCCCGAAAAGAGACATCCCAATGGCACACAAATTAAATTGATGGAACCTAGGGAAATAATTATAAGCATCGAAATGCTGATATCTTTCATTCTTACTCACTGAACCACGAAATTTCGTCTTTGTCTAGGATTATATCGCTATTCTGCTCGTTGCGTCCTTCGCCACCCTGTATGGCGGGTATAACAATAGTGGGAAAGCCCAAGGTCATGCCATAGCCTAATAAAATTTAAATATTAGTCTTAAGAACAGCTAAGTTTAAAATTAAATCGTATTTAGTATCATAGAACCGGAGAATGAAGCTTTATAAAATAACAATTAATTAAAATCTTAAAATATGTAAATATGTAAAATATGCAATTGTCTTTTTAGCTTATACAGCTTCATTATCCGTTTATTAATTTTGAGTATAATATTCACATATTTATTTTAATTTATAATTAAATTTGGAGTATTTAATGTTATTTACCGAAAAGCAATATGTTCTTAATACTAACAGCTAGAAACTGTGGCAGGGCTCGTCGAAAGTTGCTAACTTCCACGTCAACCAAACCGGAAATGCATCGATTATTGTTATTGTTGCCATTTTGCATGAATAAAGGGCGATCGTTTATTGCGCTATATAAATTAAAACAAAGTAAAAATAAAGTGAAAATAAAAAAATACATTAAAAAGCAACTCAACATTGCACATTATTAGGTAAATATATTTTTATTATTTTAGAAATTGTAGTTAGCGTAAAGATATTTATTTTTTTTTATTTTACCCATTTTTCTCAGGCGATGCACCTGCCTTGCCATTGAACATCGTGGCGAATACTTGTTTTTATTTTCTTTGTTATTGCTTGCTGAAGTTTAACTATTTTTCACTTCTATTGTTTGATTTTTTTCAACTGTTTAGCAAGAAATGAACACAATTAATCGCAAGTGCAAAAGATTTCCACTTTTAAATTGTAAATCACTCTGTGGGACAGCGAACTGAACGACACGAATTAACTTAAGGTATCCTAAGGAATGCGACTAACTTCACTTTTTGACCTATCTAACATTGTCAACTTAACGAACGCAATACTTGTTGTTGTCTATTGTGAGTTATCGATTTTCTGATTTATCGAATTGTCTACAGCCCGTTACTCTAACTTGAATATGCTTCGTCACACTTGTTCGTTGTTGTTGTTGTTATTGTTGGCTTTCTTTTGCACACTTATGTATGTTCCCGTTGACGCCTTCGCTTAGTATTCGTTTGGGAACGTTGTTTATTTTGACACAAATTGTTATTACGTGTTAATATGTGCAAATTGTCTTAATATCTTTCAACCATTTCTGTGAAGTGCGCCTTCGTGGGCGTAGCTTATTGCTGGTTTTAATTTTAATTCATTAAACGTTTTTGTAGATCACGGATGACTGACGCAAGCGAGAACAGAGACAAGGTTAAGGATCGTATAAATACGGACTACTTATTGTGAAGTGATTCTGTTTATTTTGGGGAATTAAACCCTAATTTGCATATGCACATACTGCATACAAACGTATGTGCCTGATATATGTGCGATGCTTGTAAAAACAGATACCGGTTAAACGAAGTTCAGAACTGGGTTCAGCGTACTTAGGACACAAAATCAGGTTTCGTAACAAGTTTTCGCGTAACGGAATTTAATTTGAGATCCTCACTCTTCAGTGAGTGGGACCCAGCCGGAACCAACAGAGATCGTACCCTATCGTACAAGTCACTGTTTAGCCTACAAATAAACCAGTTAACCACTCCACGATGTGCTCATCTCAGTGGCGCACCTTTTCAGACCTTTTTTACCCAATATTTTACGTTTTTGTTTTTGCCTTTTCTTTCGTTTAACCGCCGGCTATAATTGAAATGAAATGAAGCGCGTGATTTCTCCGTTTCGTCTGCTATTTTGGTATCTCTTTGTCGTACTCTGCATCAGCTGGTACGAGGACGCACCTGAAAGGGCTACCATATTTATTGGTGCTCAACATCACGAGACTCAAGCTAGAGTTGAAAGTATAGTATAGTATGCATACGTTTTGAATATTATTACTGTTTTCATTTGCTATGGGAACTGGTTTGAAACTGCCACAGGAATATCTTTTATAAAATTTGCATACGTGTCCCAATTAATAATAAATGCGTTTCTGGTACTAATTAGTTAAAACACTGTTGCGTATCTTGAGGTTGGTAGGAATAACAAATGGCACTTGCAACCTATTTCATAATTGGAATACACATGCTAGATTATATTAGTACGTATGTATTAGATTGTAAGTGTATCGAATTGTCACTGCAAATGCAATAAGCCGCAAGCGGAACCGCAGATTTCTAGGTGCAAATGAAACCTTGAAGCACTTTTGATTTGTTTTGGTCGCGTCAAGTTGCGCTGCACTACAGAGCGAAGGGAGAACACATTCTCAAAAATTTCGGAATTGGTTTTCGTTAAGTAAATAATTTATTGTATGATTTTTTTTTTCTTGATTAATTTTGTGGCACAATACACAGTTCTTTAAGCATTTGCACTTGCATTTAATTTTCCATTACGTATATATCCGTTATTATTACGCCTAAATTCTTATTTTTGTGCGCTTTGCTTTAGACCAACATCTTCGCGCACCGCTCGGTCAAAACAAACTGAAAACGGAAACCGCAACGAACCCGAAGCTAGACTCGGCATTTACAGCAAAAGCAAATCAAAAAAAAAAGAAAATAAATACAAAAAAAATACAAAAACAAATACAGAAACAAATACAGAAACAAATACAAATACATGAGGCTGCTGGAAACGCAGCTTACAAAATACGTTGTTCCCCTCTCGGCGACGACAACGACGCTTCGGCGACACTGCGGCTGTTGCTGCCGGCAGAGGTGTTCGGATCGTTTCAATTGCGAAGGTCTCATGGAACAATCGCAAATCGAATTTACATACCTAAACAAACCTAACAAATTGTTTAATTTTGTATTTCTTAAATCAAATATTTAGTTGTAAATCATTACTAGGTTAAATGTACATAATTACTTACTCTTAGAACAATTGTGATATATTCTTCTGTTTATACCCTTCGACCATTGAAAATGGTCAAAAAAGGGTATACTAACTTTGTGAAATGTATGTAACAGGCATAAGGAGGCGTGGCAGACCCCATAAAGTATATATATTCTTACTCAGGATCACTAGCCGAGTCGATTGAGCCATGTCCGTCTGTCTGTCCGTCTGTCTGTTTGAGACAACGGATCTCAGCTATTAAAAAAGCTAGAGACACCAAATTTGGTATAGAGGTTCCTAAATTTCACAAGCAGATGAAGTTTATGTTAAATGTTTGATGCCACGCCCACCGCCCCCGCAAATCGGTAATTTGTGATTATTAAGCAAACTATTAAACTTAGAAAGTTCTGCTTTGGTATGTATAATGCTAAATGCCATATAAACATATCCCCCAAATTACAATCCGATCGGACCAATAACACAGAAGTTATTCAAGTCAACGTTTTCAGTACAAATGTACGAGCAGCAGCCTGCGCGCTGCTTTCAGTAGTTGACGCCGACGTCGACGTCACTCTTAACGTGCGTCGCTTTGTGAGTGTGAGCGAGAAAGCTATATGTAGTAGAAGTATTTGTGCAAAATTTCTGTTTGATATTATGAGTGTGGTTACACGTTTGTAACGGATTTTAAAAATTGGGAGAAGGGTATCTTACTGTCGAGCGCTCGACTGTAGCCATATCCACTTGTTCTACATATGTATGCATGTATGGCTCAACTTAACTTATACCATACAAAAATATCTATTGTTAAACAAAATTTGATGGTCACTCTCAAAACAAATTAAAATTAATTTAATAACAGCCAGATGTTCTTCAAAATATAGCTTAAGGTGAGCCTTTTGAAATCTATACGTTACTTAATAAGTATGCTCGATAAATTAATTACCGGCAAAAACAGCTGCCAAAGAATCGGCTCAATGAGAAAGACCAGACCAGACTCTTTTGTCAGTTTGAGCAAGTAAGATTTGATTAAACTTAATCAGAAACACTTGCATGATACACAAATAGACGTCCATGTATGTACATACTGTTGCACATTTAGTACTACGGTACTTAAAAGCCCTGTCTGTATGCACACGTATAGTACACACATTTATTATAGTGTGTGTTTGAAATGTCAGCATGTTGCTTCATGTTGAAACTTATGTACACTGGTAGTGAAACCGGTATCTATAGTTATCCTATTCTTACTTGGCATCAAAAAATAAAATCAATTAAAGCTGCGATTACAATGCATTCACACACACACACACACATACACAATTTAAGCATGTGTGTACTACCGTATACAAGCATCATAGCATCTATTGTTGTTGTTGAAAGAGCAGAGCAGATCTGCGACGCGCCGCAGCCGCAAACAATGACGATAAAATTGTCAAATGGGCAATTTCAAGAATTCAATCGGCTTAACAAAAAGATAAATTTAACCCGGTTTAAATAAATTACTAATTAATTCCATGCCAGACAAACACAAGCACATGCAAATAAAATAGTTGTAATCGTAATTTTACATTCTAAGTCTTACTATACGTATGCCAATGAATACTCATTCGCATATATGACTGAATGAGTATTATATACATATATATATTTACATACCTGTTTGAACACTCTGTTTCTACACAGTCTTTATAAAACTTTCTTTTAATAGCTTAGTGCTAATTTCAGTTAGGTAGAATAGTGTCTATAGGTGTTAGGGGAAAAATAACAAGTGCAATTATTTGTACAACTGTTAGTAGGCTCGAAAGAAAGGAATCAGCCAATATTATTGTATTTGTTCTTGATATGTCAATATTTTCTTTTATATTGAAGTGCATTCAATGTGCATGAAATTAACTTCCTAAATGGAACACTGAGTGCGACGAGCTTGTTTCAAATTGGATGCATCATTTATTGTTGTATGTATACAATATGTATATACTACATTGTAAGCCTACTAACACTATGCAAACAAACAGACGCACGCTCAAACACTCATTCTCGATTCGTTCCTGTTACAGCTTTTCGAAATACAATCAATTTTCGAACTGACATGCAAACGAAGGTCGTGGGAGACAGTACCAAATAATGCATGTGTATATGCTTGTATCAATGTAATGTACGAACTTACATCATTAAATACGCAATTTGAAATAAACGTTTTTTGATGCGACGCACACGTGATTGTTGACTTTGATTTATGTTCGCTTTTACACGAGTGTCGGGTTGATTGCCTTTTATTTTTAATTGTTATACACTCTCAGTAATATTTGAGACAAAACATATACATATATATTTTCCCACTGGACAATTAACGGAAATGCAAAATTTAAATAATTCAAGCCAACTGGCGATTATATAAGCGTACACACGCAGTTTGATTTCGTACAGTAAGTAGTTAATTGACGACAAACAGCTTTGGCATGACTTTTAGTTTACTGTAATATTATTATGTACTTTATGTGCACTCGAGCATTGGTATATTCAATACATGTATATACATAGGTTTACGTACAGAGTGGGTGTTTGTCGACTTAGATTTCTGCGCAATCGGGCCTCCGCCATTTTGATATATTTCCGTTATTTGAAAAGTCTCAGAGTATATTTATCCATGTGCTTCTCTTGGATTGTTGCAGCGCACTGAAGTGCTATCTTCAAGATTTTCCCCGAACAGAGACCAAAAATCGCATTAAGCGAGCCAATAAAGTTTTTGTATGGCAAATTAGCTACCAACTGTTAATTGCACAAGCCAACACAAACGCACATACCATAATGGCGTGGAGCGGGTGTTCTGTGACGTACAGGCGTAATATTATTTTTAGCTGACGTACATTAACTCCACGTCTTATCATTTCCATCATAATTATTATTGAAAACTCACTGTGCTGCACAAATAAAATTTCTTAAATAGATTGTTTATACTTGGCGCCATTGAATGAAACGCCCTGTTCCCCGTTGATTCACAATTATTTTTTGATTAACAGTGTATGGGACACACTGGCAGTAATGTATGGCCAGTGTTGTTAAATGAATAATACAAATGTTTTTATTTTTTTAAGTGTGCACACACTTAAACAGATGGTTTCACGAATCTTACCGCGTTTTTTACCCTCAGCTCATACACAGTTCTCCATCACCATAAAATTCAAAAGAAACATGAGTTCAGTCAATGCAGAGCCAACGCCAGCCAAACGCGCTACACCACTCACAATCGGCACACACAACGGCACCTTTCATTGTGACGAAGTTGTTGCGTGTTTTATGCTAAAACAGTTGCCGGAATATGAAAATGCCGAAATTTTCCGAAGCCGTGATGATAAGGCATTGCGGGAGAAGTGTGATATAATTGTAGACGTCGGAGGTGAATACAATCATGAGAAGAAATGGTATGATCATCATCAGCTGACTTTCAAGGATACTTTTAGCACGGTTCGACCCGAACTCACCGATCAGTTTGATATAAGGTAAATGCTGGAAATACCACCAATACGTATACTCAATCTTTCCTTATCTATTATACTATATCCCTATTGTCTTTCATAATTCTCAGGCTAAGCAGTGCTGGGCTTATATACTGCCATTATGGCGAACGAGTTATTCAAAGTATCCTAAAGCGCGAAAGAAATGTGCAATTATCACCAGAGAACCTGAAACTGGCATTTCTGCAAATCTATCGGAATTTCATTAATGAACTGGATGCCATAGACAATGGTGTTCCTATGTTTGAGGGTGGCGAGCCACGTTATAAGATATCAACCCATCTATCCGCCCGCATTGGCAAGTTGAATCCCTCGTGGCAGGACTCGTCCGCCGACGTGGACAAACATTTTCAAAAGGCCATGGCGGTTGCGGGAAGTGAGTTAGTCGAAAATGTCATTGAAGTTGCCTGTTCATGGATTGCGGCTCGTGACTTTGTGCGTGAAGCATTGGAGGATGCTAAATTGATACATCCATCTGGTCAAATACTGTTGCTGAAAACTTTTTGCCCATGGAAAGTTCATTTGGCCGATCTGGAAAAAGAATACGGTGTAGAAGGTGTACCCAAATTAGTCATATTTAATGACGGCTCAAGCTGGCGTATTGCAGGTGTACCTGTATCACCGAGTAGTTTTCTGGGACGAAAGTTTCTGCCCACACCATGGAGAGGTCTTCGTGACGATGAACTGTGTCAAATGACAGAAGTTAAGGATCTGACATTCGTGCATCATACGGGCTTCATTGGAGGCGCAAAAACAAAGGAGGGTGCTTTTGCGATGGCCATTAAAAGTATAGAATATGCTGACGAGTAGCATGACTCGTTAAGCTCATTAACATAATAATAAAGAAGTTTGGATCATATAGTACCTTACAAATTTTATTTGTTTCTTGTTTATATCTGTAGAATATTGTTTTATTAAATGATCGTTTAATCCATGCGCGTCTTCAGCGAACGTTCCGTGATCTTGTCCTTTTCGATGATGTAGACGGTAGCACCCCAACCACTCATTGCATCACGATCAAACGCATTGACCATGGACTGTGCAATCACTTCGAAGAGCTGATCTGGCTCTAGATCCGGACGCCACAGTGTCTCGCACATACCGTACAATTGTTCAGCACAGGTGCCGGCAACCACAAAGTCATCGGGTTCATTGGGACAACCAATTAGATCCATATTACAGATGAAGGGCTTCATTGTTTTTGGGTCCAGTCCAGCGACAACTGGCTCAATAAAGTAGGGTCCAAAACGGTGCTCATAGAGGAAGCTGGACAACATGGCCGAAAATGGTTTGGGTGCCATTTCACGATTTTCCTTGGTTTCATATATGTTTTTACGGAACATCAAACGATCGCGTACCGTTAATATATCCGTCTGCAGTCCAGTAAGTCCAAGGAACATACGTGGGGCAATGTGGAACACCTTCTTGAAATCTGTGGAAATCGTTTGTGCCTGCACACCAAAGCGATGATCCGTTGCAATAGCCACGCAGTCCTTGCCTCTCATGGCAACTACGCAACCACCGTTATAGGCCAGAATAGACATGATTACTTTATTTTTGCTATTTAAAAGATTGAAGCGTTAACAAAACTTGCAAAAATGCTAAACGCCGCTTCGAAGATGACTTTTTGTTTCTAGCCGAACGGTTAACCTTGCCAGACAGCTCAATAAATAATAAACTAAATAACACGCTAAATTTGTACTCAGTATGGCATCACTGTAAGTCGTACTAGTTATCGAAAAAACATTCAAAGCTCAGAAATTAACAATAACGAAATATGTGTTAAGTTAAATAAGAATTTAAGTTACCAATTTTTCAAAATTTCCAAATTGGTAATTTATAAAGCTGAATAGCTTAGGAAACTGTTTTTTTTTTTAATAATTCAGAGCCACAAAATATTTTAAGAGGACAGTTTTCAACATGTGTTATAATTTGACGCTGTTGGAAAATCTTTGGAGCTGAACGTAAAAATTTCAGTCAACTTATGTTATTGAAATTTCATTTTAAATTTGCATTTGTTAATTCGCAATCCCTGAAATTATTTACGATATTTATACGGCTTATCGTCATCGATAAGTTGTATAAACGAATGTCACTACAATCGAGTAGCAAAATCTTATAGCAGCACGATGTCCTCTTAAAATTATAAAATTATATGTTTAAAACAATAATACTTAATGTTTGAAGCAGCGAATGTTGTGCGTATATTATTTGATTGCTCGTGCTTAATTTTGCAACCTAACAAGGTCTAACAAGATCTATATTAAACAACCCCAACAACAATAACGACTGAAAAGGCACTAGGTAAGCCGACACAGTTTGCACAACAACAAAATAAAAATTGTGAACATTCGCAAGTACCGACTGCAACATTAACATATTTGCACTCTCGCAAAACCCGGAAAGGAGACAGTGACATATTCGCATCTCAAAATGGCCGAGGCGATGGTCGTTGAGGAGCGCCCTGCGGCACCGAAACGATTTTTCTGTCATATGTGCAATGTAGAGATCAACATTCCCAATACCGACTACACTTGCCCCCTATGCTCAAAAGGCTTCGTCGAAGAGCTGCCACCCAATGCACCTGAGCTGTCAACATCCAACAGCAATACCAGCAATCAAGATGCGATTAATGCTGGAACGAGTGCGAACAGTAGCGGCAGTGCCGGAAGCGGAGCCGGTAATAGTGGACTCTTCACTGTGGAATCATTGCGAAATGAGATTGTATCGCTTCTCAATATGAGAAACGTGCCGAATTTGGAAATAACCATTGAACCAAATCGTCGCCACACAAGCGTAATGCAGTTAGGCTCAGGCAGCACGCCTACTCTTAGTAGCGGGATCAGCGGCAGTAACATTGCTGGCGGACGTGTTCGGCCGGCAAATTTGGATCGTCTGGACAATGTACTGTATGATTTTTTACAGAGTTTGCCACTGGCTGGGGCAACTGCCGAAATTTTAACTGCACCCGGTTCTGGTGTAGGCGTTGGCGGCACAGGAAATGCCCATATGTTCTTTATGGGCAATCCCGGCGACTATGCATGGGGCCGCGAGGGACTCGATACGATTGTTACACAAATGCTTAATCAGATGGAGACGTCGGGACCGCCGCCATTATCGTCGCAGCGTATTAATGAAATACCGAATGTGAAAATCAGCGCTGAGGAAGTGGAAAGGAAAATGCAGTGCTCCGTGTGTTGGGACGATTTCAAGCTAGACGAAACGGTGCGCAAGCTGCCCTGCTCACATCTGTATCATGAAAATTGTATTGTGCCATGGTTAAATCTACACAGCACTTGTCCCATTTGCCGTAAGTCTTTGGCTAACGAAGACGAGAATCCTAATGACGTTGACCTTGATGAGAATCATGTGGATTATGAGGATTATTTTGTCGATGATAATGGAGGCAATGCAGCCAATGCTGGTCGGAGCAGTGCCAACAACAGCTCGGGTGCTCCGAGGGCATCCACCACCATTGCATCGAACGCGTCTAGTCAGACACCAGCACCAACCCAGTCAGAGCCAACAACAGCACCCAATTCGCGCAACAACGTGTTTACATTCGATGATGACAATATGTTCTTGGACTAATTCACATCGACTCGAGATAAGGAATGGTCAATCTAATGATATTCAAAATTATAATGGCAACACAAAAAATTAAAGCAGTTGCGAATATTTATTTCAATTTTACATAAAGAAAACAAATGTATGATTCTCGCTTTCTTTTTTTTTTCATTATTTTAAAAATGATCATGTTCTGGGAATCAATATTAACGAACTGTTAATCCTATTTGGCTCCTTCAATAAAATGTTGTAATAGTTGCAATACAATTACCCATTTTTATAGAAATATATTACGTATACATACATATATATATAATTATATTATATAGCAATTATGTATAAATAACATCAATTATATTTAATGTACTAAACATCGGAAATAGAAACAATGTACTTGCGCTTTATTCAATTTATGAAAGTTGTTTTCAATACAATAGAAGTAATATTAATAATTAGAAAACCAAAAAGAATTATTAAACGCAACTAGTAACTAGTTATAAAACAAATTTGTCAAGCACATCAAGCTATATTGAGTGAAATTTATAATTCACAATGACTATTAAATGAAACAACTTATTAAATGTGGTTTGACTTGCAGATGCGCAATAAGGGTGTGAGAATACAAACAAATTTAAGTCAGCTGTCTCATCTCTAAGTAAGGTGGCAACGCTATTAACAAAATTCTTATTGTCGTGTATGTATGTGGAAGTACATGTACATGTGTAGTTGTTGTTATATTGCCAAGGCGCAACTTTTAAGAAAAATTATTTTCCCATAGAAAACAATGTCTTAAAGCATATTAATTTACATGTACTAAAGTATGGAAAATACCATGGGTAACGGCAGCGAATTTGTTGTGCTCACTGAAGTGGTAAATGAAGCTATCCTTTAAAAATTATTATTGAGAAATAAAATTGTTTATCATACACATCTGTAGGTGCGTGACCAATATGTAAAGTATTTGGAGCGACAGCTAAAAGAGAATGTATGTGTTTGGGCATCCACATCCAGGAATCATCATAAACCCACGGCCTGGGCATGCATTGAGCAAAGTGTAAAGACGTTGGAGACGCGCGCAATTAGAGCAAGCCAGGCTGCACAGCTCTATCAACGTGCCATGATTAAAATGGTAACTAACTCATCATATTTAAGTGCCATATCCCTCTAAAGCATAGTTCTTTTAGATAGCCACCGTACGACGTAACACGCAGGAATGTCGCCTGGCTGATGCGATTTTTGATCACATGCAGCAACAGCAACTTGCCGAGGATGAAACGGTTATTGCTTCTGTTAAAGTCAATTCTCAAGTTGCGTATACTCTCTTTGTCGATAAGGCAACGCAAACTTTAACGAGAACAGAAGACGCAGTTAATGGCGATAATTATGAGCACTACACACTAGGACAAAAAATCGATTTGTTCCAAACCAGGCTCGCTGAACAGCAGGAACATCAGGAGCAACAGCAACAAACTGAAGTCAATTGCATAGAGAAGGATCAAGGAACACCCATCTCCAGTACAGAGGATACAGTAGCTTTGGAATTGGCTAAGTTATTTGATGATGATCCAACCGATTTAAATGCTCTATTTGGCATTGATATTGAGAGTTCACTGGCAACGAATGAGCGTCCCGTGTTGAATGACGCAAGTAGGGAACTGGCATCGCCTGCTTCACCCCAAAATGTTCCACACCGAATCGAAAATTGCGATCTACGAAACAGTCGTTGGCCCTGTGAATTATACGCCCAACGCAGACGTCTTAACGCATGCCTAGTGCGTTTGCTGGATGCAGATTGGCGCTGTGAAGATGATCTTCGGTATAAATTTCATATGCTTTTTGGCGAGGATAGCGATGATGAATTCGCCACGCACATATCTAGTCCTAGTATAGATCTGGTCGATGAGGTACTACTAGCCAGCTGTATATTGCGCATACGACCATGGATAGTCAGACATCTAATGATGCCATTGCAGGAAGGACTAATTGCCAATCGGTTCCTATTCAAGAAACTGGCCAAAATGTTGGCCAACAGCATTGTACAAATAAATCCGTATGCTAGCGAACGCCAGGTGCGTTTGGCCGTGGAACAGTTATTCTGCATGCAGCCCGGAGGTGTGCAATCTGCGCGAGATCTTGATACATTGCCTACAGTATTTGTAGAGAGATTCGAAATTTGATTAAGTGAAAAAGTTTTGCCTCGAATTTAACTTTTTAAGGATGAGACATAATGTCAATTTACAAGAGTTGTACAAGAGTTGCAATTAATTTCAAGCAATAATACATCCAATTTTAAAAACTGTCTTATTCGTTTTCCCAATTCTTACTATTGCACAAGATATGCTTAAACAGGCGACCAATAACAATTCACCCAACTGTTACTTCAATTGATAAAGATTTAATGTAGATCTAACTTTGAAGAATTTTCACTCTTAAAGTGAGAGCTAAGTAAAAATCAAAAACATGATATCAGCTAGTCCCTAGGTAATTCATATATTAGGTAATAAACATATATCATGAGTTTTAAGTATTTTACCAGTCCGCTTTAAATTTAATTATTTTTGTGTGATTGTGGCTTAAATAAACAATAATATAATATAAACGAGTGTCATCAGACTAGGACTTAAATGCCAACCGATTTATAGAAATACAAAATTATGATGGCACTAAATGCACACTGCCTTCACCCTATTAAAACAAACAGAAAATATTATTATACCCTTGCAGAGGGTATATTAATTTTAGCCAGAAGTTTGCAACGCACCTTAGGAGACATCTCCGACCCTATAAAGTATATATATTCTGAATCAGCATAAACAGAGGAGTCCAAAAATGGATGTCCGTCTGTCCGTCCGTCCTTCCGTCCGTCCGTCCGTCCGTCCGTCCGTCCGTCTGTTGCAACGCAAACTAGTCTCTCAGTTTTTGAGCTATCTTCATGAAACTTGGCATATAAGCTTCTTATTGCTGCGAGCTGTAAATAAGTCGGAACGAGCCAGATCGGACCGATATATCGTATAGCTGTCATAGAAACTATCGGCCGATTTTTGTTGTTTTTCAAGATATTGCAACAAGATTTGGCAAATCTTATTCTTATTACGTTGCTAATGTGCTGTCAAAATTGTATCAAAATCGGACCACTATAACATATAGCTGCCATAGGAACAATCGGCTGAAATTAGGGTTTTTGTATGCAAACCTGTTTTGTTCTTGGAAATACAGCACATTATCAATACTTTTTAATGTTATACAGTAACCCGCCCTTATTTTTTCCATTTAAATATCTCAGACGTTTATATTCTATAGCTGTTATAGGAACAATCAGTCAGTCCGTCTGTCTCTTGCAACGCAAATTAGTCCCCCAGTTATTGAGCTATCTTCATAAAAGTTGGCTCACAAGCTTCTTAATTCTGCCTTCATTAAATAAGTCGGAACAGGCCAGATCGGACTGACATATCGTACAGCTGTCATGGAGCCTATCGGTCGATTTTCGTTATATTTCAAGATATAGCTATCACATCCAAATCTAAGTATGTCCTTAATAATAAAGTCTCATCAAAATCGAAGTTTTATAACTTATAACGATCAACGATCGGCTTAAGGAATTTTATGAAAATCTGAGTACTATTACATATAGCTGTGTACAACTGCAAGGGTATAAAACCTTCGGCAAGCCGAAGGTAGCCTTGCTTTCTTGTTAGTAATATATTTGAATTACGATAATTAAATTTGCTTGACTCAAACGAATAGCAAGTTCATGATTAGATTCAGCGTCTATGATTGGATCTTTTTATACCCTTGCAGAGGGTATATTAATTTTAGCCAGAAGTTTGCAACGCACCTTAGGAGACATCTCCGACCATATAAAGTATATATATTCTGAATCAGCATAAACAGAGGAGTCCAAAAATGGATGTCCGTCTGTCCGTCCGTCCGTCCGTCCGTCTGTTGCAACGCAAACTAGTCTCTCAGTTTTTGAGCTATCTTCATGAAACTTGGCATACAAGCTTCTTATTGCTGCGCGCTGTAAATAAGTCGGAACGAGCCAGATCGGACCGATATATCGTATAGCTGTCATAGAAACTATCGGCCGATTTTTGTTGTTTTTCAAGATATTGCAACAAGATTTGGCAAATCTTATTCTTATTACGTTCCTAATGTGCTGTCAAAATTGTATCAAAATCGGACCACTATAACATATAGCTGCCATAGGAACAATCGGCTGAAATTAGGGTTTTTGTATGCAAACCTGTTTTGTTCTTGGAAATACAGCACATTATCAATACTTTTTAATGTTATACAGTAACCCGCTCTTATTTTTTCAATTTAAATATCTCAGACGTTTATATTCTATAGCTGTTATAGGAACAATCAGTCAGTCCGTCTGTCTGTTGCAACGCAAATTAGTCCCCCAGTTATTGAGCTATCTTCATAAAAGTTGGCTCACAAGCTTCTTAATTATGCCTTCATTAAATAAGTCGGAACGGGCCAGATTGGACTGATATATCATGGAGCCTATCGGTCGATTTTCTTTATATTTCAAGATATAGCTATCAGGCTTACCACATCCAAATCTAAGTATGTCCTTAATAATAAAGTTTCATCAAAATCGAAGTTTTATAACTTATAACGATCAACGATCGGCCTAATGAAGGTACCTGTTGAAATTTTATGAAAATCTGAGTACTATTACATATAGCTGTGTACAACTGCAAGGGTATAAAACCTTCGGCAAGCCGAAGGTAGCCTTGCTTTCTTGTTTATTTTAAGGGGAGTGAGGTGGTATTGTTTTACACACACGGTACTATAATATTTTTTTTGTCCCGCAAGACAATCTGAATGAGTTATTTGGAGGTGCATGCACAGTGGTCTGGCTCTTATGGGAGAGTGGTGACATTTAGTTCTAGTAGAGCTATCAATTTCAAATATTTAAGTCACGTCCGTTGAGAAATAAGAAATTTAAGAATGCAAAACTGGGAGTGGTCATTAATATTAACGCCCATTTTAAAGCACAAACCACATATCACCACCTGAAAGTAACTTCTAAATTTCTAATAGGTATTCTGTATTATAAAAATGTTTAAATTTGCGTAAAAAAAAAACATAATAACATTGCAAAATCATAACATTATAACTGTTTCAAGAATTGAACACAGAGCAGTGCAGCCAGAAAATATCAGTTAAACAGATGGAGAAATTCAAAACAGTGTTTAATGTTAACAGTTAACCAGGTAAGGTATTATTCCTAATTTAATTTAATTAACTAAAGGAAGCATGCCAGAAAACATAAAATTAAAAAAAAAAAAAAAAACAACAATAAATATGTTTATTTTTAATATTAGATAGTTCCATTATAAAATTCTTTCTTGCTAACTCGTTATATAGTAAAAGTTTAATTGCGACTGTCACTTACAAGTTTCGTGCGCAGAAAAGCAAAAAAAAATTTAACGCCATATGTTTGAAGCTCAATTGATAAGAGAATAAAGAGTTCGAATAAAAAACAAGAAAGCAAGGCTACCCTCGGTTCGCCGAAGGTTTTATACCCTTGTAGTTATACTAAATATACTTTTATGAAGATAGCTCAATAACTGGGGGACTAATTTGCGTTGCAACAAACAGACGGACTGACTGATTGTTCCTATAACAGCTATAGAATAACGTCTGAGATATTTTAATGGAAAAACTAAGGGCGGGTTACTGTATAACATTAAAAAGTATTGATAATGTGCGGTATTTCCAAAAACAAAACAGGTTTGCATACAAAAACCCTGATTTCAGCCGATTGTTCCTATGACAGCTATATGTTATAGTGGTCCGATTTTAATAAAATGTAATTTTAATAAATTGACAGCACATTAAGAACGTAATAAGAATAAGATTTGCCAAATCTTGTTGCAATATCTTGAAAAAGAACAAAAATCGGCCGATAGTTTCTATGACAGCTCTACGATATATCGGTCCGATCTGGCTCGTTCCGACTTATTTACAGCGTACAGCAATAAGAAGCTTGTATGCCAAGTTTCATGAAGATAGTTCAAGAACTGAGAGACTAGTTTGCGTTGCAACAGACGGACGGACAGACGGACATTCATTTTTGGACTCCTCTGTTTATGCTGATTCAGAATATATATGCTTTATAGGGTCGGAGATATCTCCTAAGGTGCGTTGCAAACTTCTGGCTAAAATTAATATACCCTCTGCAAGGGTATAAAAATTACAAATACACACTAATAGCTTGCTCAATAGTAAAATGATTTGTCACAATTTTAGCAAAAATATTGACTTTCATATTTTTATTATTGTGCCATGGTTAGAGTCCTACGTGGCCAAATTTTAAATTTGTTTGCTTGTTAAAAACGGTGTTAGCGAATTGCATGAAAATGGTCCATGGTCCAATTAAAGTTTTATCAGCAATATAAACATACATACATTTATCATAAAAAGTCCTCTAATTTCTAACTATAAAGCTCTGAAAGCAAAGTGGCATCATCCAATAAGAACCCCGTGAAATTTGCATAGAAAAAACAAATTTGAGACGTGTCTTTTCGCATAGTTGTAGCGGGAATACCACAGTCGGACGCGCTCTACAGAAACCTTTCCTTTTTTAAGTAATTTTGTTTTCGATACTCAAATACATAACATACATACATACATACATTTTGTTAGTACGCACACAACAGCCGGTTACTCAATAGTTATTTCCCTGAGGCTAGTTATAATTTTTTATCCGGGAAACAGTAACCAGTTTATTTGTCGAAGGACTGTGGCTACTTATATATGCGTCCCTAGCCGCTATACGGTTACTAGCCATGATAACACTAAACATCAAATCAAGCCTGACTATTTAAACAGTTTTCCTCTGGATATTCTCATGCCATCTTGTAAAACCGTACACTCGTTGAAAAACGTCTCCTTCTTCCATCTGCAATTGATTGCCGCAGAAGCGTATGTGCACAATCTTTCTAACTGTCGCACACGAAAGCGTGTTTACCAACGCTTTGCGTTTCAACCTGAGCCTCTAGTGTTAATAACACCAACATCTGTATCCCTAATTAAATGCAATTTTGCAAAATACAAAGGAGAATCAGAATCAAAACTCCACTTGAAATAAACTAGATCATCCTAAATATGCACTGTATTACACAAAAGTGACTAGAAGAGAAACTTTATACCTTGAGTAGGCTTAGATGATAAGATTTGATGAATGAGGTACTTCGGAAGAACACTAAAACAATTTTGTTTGTTTAAATTATAATTAATTCAATGATTACAATAATATTTCTTTCTGCACATCTCTCTTCAAGTGTTTTTTATAATTATATAAATTTTAATATATTTAATAAACGATACATATAATATAGGTTTTGACGAAATTGCGGCTGCTGCTGCTGCGAAGGCGGCTGCGGCTAATTTTGTTGTTACTTTTACGGCTGTGTTTGTTGTTATTGTTGCTGCTGCTGTGGTATTGGTGGATGATGTGGTATTTTTGTGGTTGGTATTATTATTTTGCAGTTTTTGTTGTTTTTAATGTTGGCATATTGCTGTTATTGTTTAGTCTGCAGCAGCACCGACAACGCCTTTTTGTGGTTGTTGTTCTTGCTGTTGCTCTTGATGTTGTTGTGGTTACTGTTTCTATTAGATAGTAACTAAGACACTACCTAGTATCGGGTATTTGATTTGTGTTTGCCGCCGCATTTGCATTCTGTTTGTATTTTTGTTGCTGCTGCTGCTGTGAACCTGTGGCAGTCTCAGCTGGCTGCGGCCGACCCCGTCGCTCGATGACACCACCTCCGCCACCACCTCCTCGATCAGCTGCTGTTGGCCTGCCGCCAGCACCAGCTGCACTGGCTGCCGCTGTACCACCTCCTGCACCAATGCCGCCGCCGCCACCTACTCCACCTCCACCTGCTCCTGTTGCAGCAGTGCCACTCGTTTGTGTGGTTGCCGTTGAATTGTTGGCCTTTTTGTTTTTGTAACGATATTCATCGCATACGAAATCCTCCGGCGAGGTCTGTTGCATTTGATTCACCTGTCGTACCGCAGCGTTTTGCTGCTGCAGCTGTTGTTGTTGTTGCTGCTGCTGCTCATCTGCATTGTTATTGAGCAGCGTCTCCTGTTCCTCCTGCTGCTGTTGTTGCTGTTTTTGGCTGTCGCCATCGCCAATATGCTCCTTATTTACATTATCACTCTTAGCCAAGCAGTCGGCATCCTCATATAGCTCCTCCGTGCTGAGCAACGATAACAGCATCGCTTCCACAAACAAGGAGCTGTCGAAAATAAATGGGAATTAATATAAGTCTATAGAATTTGGCAGAACTCGTATTTCATTTGCCATTTTACAGTAAGAGGTAACTTTACCGATTAGCGCGTCTGCGCTCAAAATCCGCCCACTCTGCATCCGTAAGAGTAGGCTGCATAAATTTGGCCAGCAAAAACTGTGATTGCGATGACTCGCCAGCTGCAGCTTGGCCAACAGCTTGGGTAGCCATGACGCCAGCGTTGCCGCTTCCATTGGCCGTTGATGCACCACCAGTGCCGACGTTAATGCCCAAAGCATTGTTGCTACCACTGCTGCCGCTGCCGCCGATGCAACTATTGCCGACTGCCTGCAATAACATATACAAAACACACACGCACACAAGAACGTATGCAAACAAACACATATTAGTTTATATTGTTCACATGGAATACAATGTGTCAACAAAATGTGTCTACTTCTCTAGCGTTGAGTGTATTGGCAGCCAGGCTGCTCGACTGCGTCTGCTGATGGCTACTGGTCGATGCAAAGCTCGTGCCCACCGGCCATTCGGAGGTGCGCAGATTGGGATGCGCGCTCACACCACTCATGCTGCCAACTGCACCGCTTCCTCCAACGCCCCCGCCGACGCCGACACCACCGCTGATCACTTCGGCCATGGTGGCATTCGAATTCGATGTTGAGACTATGGGATGCGTGCGTCTTGGCAGCCGATCAATTTGGCGCGATGCCTAAAATAATGAAAGCGTTAAATAGATGCAAGAAAATTTTCGCATATATATGTACAATAAACACATATGAATATATATAAGTGTGTAAGCTAGATCAAAAATGTATATCTTTGATTCGACTGCTATTAATTGACGTTAAATAAATAAATACTATGTTCTTTTTATATGTATATGGCGATCTTGATGATCAACAATAACAATTGCTGCTTACCGTCGCCTGCTGGCGATCCATTTGCATTTGCATCTGCAGTTGCTGCAATTGCGATGTTGGTGGTCCGCCACGCCGTACGCCGGATAGCTGTGAGAGCAACTCCGCAATGGGATCGACAGATTCACGGCCTGAAGGTGATAGTGCCGACAAGCCACTCGATGAGCTAAAGTGCATATTGGAACGACGAGTACGGGGTCCACCCAAGGTGCGTCCTGGTATGCGACGCACACCACCGCCATGACGTATAGCCGAGGGCTCGTCGTATTGTCTAAAGGTTAAGGCAACCAAAATAGTAAGAAATACAAAGTAATCAAGGGTTCTTATACACCCAAAGAAGAAAAAATAATCCCTTAACCAGTACAAACTGTTCTATATGTAAAACAAAATTATTTCAAAGTTAACCAAATATTGCCAATTTGAAATAGTGCCAAAATTTCGTGAGATAAATAAAAAAAAAATATTCGAATTTTACGAATAAATTGTAAAGCTCAAAGAAATGTCACATACGATTTATGAAAAATCGCGCATCTGTGCAGCGCACGCTCTAAAAGCTAATTTTCCGAAAACGTTTGAGATAAATGGAAAAAAAATTGGATAAAATAATTTTAAGCGTTGGTTTCTCTTGAATCACATGAAATTCACTTTTCTATGTTTTAAATAAACATAGATAATCTTGAAAAACTATGAGACTTATTTTCCTATAGTTTTTGAGATTTGATTGTTTCCTGTTTTAGGTAAGGATATCAAAAAGGATATTAACTCTCGTGGTCCCTGCCGATGTTCCAATGTTAGATGACCAGCAAAATCATCTGTGACTAGATTCGGCTCGCCACCCGGCAAGCCGGCACAAACGGGACAGACGACCTCCACGCTGGTCTCCGTATGCTCAGCGGAAACATGCTCCAATAGGGTGGCATCACTGAAGCCCATTTTTTTGCAATAAGGACACGTAAAGGATTGCGGCTGATCCGTTGTTAACATCTCACCGCCAAAATACAATTCAATATCGGAACGGGTGAGTATGCATTGCATGGGATGCTCGACCAGATGACGAGTGGAGGTAACGCCATCCTCATAGCAATCGGCGCACAGATCATAATCATAACAGATCAAACACTTATAGCGACGACCATTAAAGTTACTTTTAAGACATGAATCGCAGCTCACACCTAAATAATATAAATATTTACTATTCATATCGATGGATATTTAACAAGCGGGTATTTACCTTCATGACGACTCATTATTATTATTCAGCAGCAGCAGAAGCAGCGGCAAAGCCTGCGACAGAGGCAGCAGCAGCAGCGACGTCTTCACGTCCACTCGATAGACGCCGTTTCCTTTTGAGCGCACTCTACCGTTGACGCGACTGCCGGAGATTTTTGATTTGGATATTTTTAAACTTTCGATTGAGCTTTTGGTATGTTTTTCGATTTTATTTGAGGTTTTCTATGTACACATGTGTCTAATAGAAAGAGCTGTAAGACGAAATGGAAAAAGATATTGACAGTCACCGAATGTAAACAGGATGACAACAAAGCGAAAACGAAAAACGCCAAAATTAAGTAACAAGCCTGACACGCACACACAGCCAAATAAGTAACATACACTCACGAACGCTGCGCTCCCTCACAGATGCAACGTTTTTTTATTGTTTTTTTTTTTTTTTTTGCTTTTTGATTTTCTTTTCCTCTTTATTTGCAAAGCTCCCAGAAGTCGATTACGGTTCTTTCTCTTTTGGTGTTACCTTTCGCGTTTGTCGTCCGAAAATGAAATGAATAGAAACAAGGAAAAGGTATAATTCGCACACACTTCCCCTTTCCCATACGTCTTGCACTGACACTGACAGAAGCAGCAGCACACACTACCACAAGCTTGAGAGTAATGAAATTTTTAAATACATTTGAGATATCGTAAGCAAGCATGCAGTGTAAATAGAGAATACATAAACAAAGTGCACTAATAATATTTAAGCACTATATATAAGGTATTTGAACCATGCACAATAAACATTTATTTTTAACTTTTTCGTTTCGCGAAAATTTTCAACTCATTCGACCCGTCCGTCGTTGTCGTGTGCTTTTGTGTGTCGCTGCGCTATCCGCCTCCCCCTTTACGATTCAAGCGGTGTTGAGTGCTGCCACATTGCCAAAATTATGGTGCATTGTACAAACGAGAATGCGTTGATGCCTAACATCTGTTAACTAGTAATTACTGTAAACGAATTGTTTATAAACAATATATATACATTTTTTAATTTTTAACTCAATGCTAGAGTCGCTGTTGGATCAGCTTTTTATATTAGTGTTGCCACATGGTGTTACGAAAGTGGCAACGCTGAAACTAAATGCTAAAGCTTTTAGTAATTGTTCGTAACGCCACACAATGCTCGTCATTTTAATAGAACTATGAGCTGAAAGCAAACCAGGCGAACAGATTCGCAGCCGATAAAAACAATTCAACTATTAAGCTAAATTATAAAATGTTTAGTAAGGGTAGCGGATTTGCATTATAGCTTTGTGCATGTGCAATCATAGGTGAAAATGTATATATGCAAGTAAAACTCCAGGTGTGAAGAAATGACTGCACTTTCTTTGCGGTGTAGTTTGTTGAGTAACAATTACATTAACATTATTTGGTAAAAACAACATTTTATAAGTTAAGCTGTTATTTAGATTCCGATAATAAATGTATCATTGTGGCACTATTTTTTATTCTTTTGCGATTTATGCTTTAAACAACGCGTAATTATGGCACATTCATCTTTATATGTAAATTGACGTGTATGTGCGTGTGTACTTTAAATACATATATACACAATCTACGCAATTGAAAAAGATTTCAGATGAAATCTTTGTTCGTCACAAATTTTCATTGTGTACAAATAAAAATAAGTTGCCTCGTCGTTATATTTTATTTGTTATTCCAAGTGCACTTTGTTACAAATTCACATTATATACTGACGCATGCTTATATGTATGCATGTCAGTACACGTTCTCTTTTCTCTGCTTATTGCGATGACACTTCTTATAATTGATTTCAAGGAAACACGTACATTTTATTGGTAGTGCTGCAGCATTTACTTCTAAGTTATGAATTCCTTATTTTAATGAAACACTAGCACTCAAATTAATATGTAATTGAAACGAAAATAAGTTATATCGAGTTAAAAGCTTTCCCCGACTGCAGCAGCAGTGTGACCAGATTTTGCAATTCAAAATATACTACTTCTATACTATAATGCATTTATAGTTATCGAATACACCACAAACCCTGTTATTTTCCATCCCTATGGGATTAAACAATGCCGATTGCTTTCAAATGCTGTGTATATAGTTGCATTTATTAATTTTACATTTAGTTTAGTCTTCTAGTTTTTCTGGTGGTGGTCCACACGGTTGTAACATGCGTTCCATGAGATTAAAACGCACACGTGCCTTAGATTCGTTTTCAGCGATGGCAAAGTAGTTCAGCATGTCATAGTGTCCCATATAGCTGGCCAATGAATCGCGGTGTTGGTTAGTTAGCCACTCAAATTTGGTTGTATCTGCGTGTCCTGTTCCAATATACTTGCTTTGAAGATGTTCCAGTTGACTGTGTATATTGTATCGTTCACCCATATTTGTTGTTAACTATTTTTCGCAGACAACAATCTATATGTACGTTTTAAGGGAGAGTTTGTTTCTATATTCCGCTTGTTCAGTGTTCATTCAGAATTACTGAACTAGTTTCGATGAACTCAAAGCAGAAGAACTCATGTCTGTTATTGATATGTTAAAGTTCAAGTATGTTCAACAAGAAAATGTTTCAAAAGCAAATTGTTGAATTAAAATAATTATTTAAAAGGATTGTGGCTGTTGTTCTCTCTCGGATGATCAGATCAGATTTACAAAGTAGTATATTATTTTATCGGTTCTGTGAGAAAATTCCGCGCTGTTAATACCAGAATTCGATATGTTAATGTTATTTATTGACGCTACACTGTTGCGCATTTCAAATACTTTAATCAATTTTGTTTTAAGAAATATATAAATTCCACCAAATTAATTACTCAGATTTAAGCGATCAATTGTTATTTTAATCAACTGAAACAAATTTCGATGTGTGGAAGAACCTGCTTGTAAGTAATAAATGCATTAGTATTTTACCAATCAAAATTGCGCCTTAAATAAACGCGTCTATTTTTGATAGAACACTTGATCCTGACCAGGTGCTATGTGCTTGCAAATACCTGCTCAAAGGCATTAAGGATAAACAGGATAGTGCAACACCAGAATGGAGACCAGAGTTCAACTTGGGACGCCGATATCAGGCCTCATACAACATTGCGCCCACAGATATAACTCCCGTTATGTAGGTCGTTTATGCATACTTATTATTATTATTATTTTGTATATTGGTGATTTACTTAATTGACAGTGTATCTGCTGCGCATTTTACCGAAGCTGGAGATAAAAAATTGGAACGCGTTGTTGTGCCCATGATGTGGGGCATGATACCCGTTTGGCATAAGGGCGACTATCGCAAACACGGACTGACCACTAATAACTGCCGCCTAGAGCACCTAATGGACTCCAAGCTGTATCGTGGTCCCTTCAAGCGGGGCCAACGTTGTGTGGTAATTTGTGAGGGTTTCTACGAATGGCAAACAACGAAGCAGGCAAAGTCTTCAGAACGTGAGGCCTACTTGGTATATGTGCCGCAGGAGTCGGATGTAAAAATCCATGACAAAAGCACTTGGTCGCCATCAAATGTTAAATTGCTCCGAATGGCGGGCCTGTTCGATGTGTGGGAAGACGAAAACGGCGACAAAATGTATAGCTATAGCATTATTACATTCGAGTCCAGTAAAATAATGTCTTGGATGCACTATCGCATGCCGGCTATACTCGAAACGGAGCAACAAATGAATGTAAGTTAGTTCGGATTGACACTACAAACACACACAAATAACACTATTATTTTGTTAGGATTGGCTAAACTTTAAGCATGTAAGCGATTCTCAAGCCTTGGCAGCATTACGTCCAGCCACAGAGCTGCGTTGGCATCGTGTTGGCAAATTGGTGAACAACTCGCGCAACAAAAGCGAAGAATGCAATAAACCATTTGAACAGGCTGCTAAGCCAGAGAAACCGAAGGGAATGTTGGCTTGGTTAACTGGAACCAAGCAGAGCAAACGCAAGTCAAGTGAACTCAAAACAGGAGGCAATTGCAATGCTGATTCCACCTCGAGTGATATTGAAATCGATGCTAAGCGGCCACGTAGAGAATCAAATGAGACGGACGACCAAGAGATCGAGTCCAAGATCAAGGTTGAGCCCAGCTGAACGAACTTATAAAAATGATCAGATTATTGTTTGTATAGTATTTAAAGTTTATTAGCATTTAAAACCAAAAGTTTTGTTCTCATTACCCAATTCTATGATATAAGCAAGTATGTATATAGCATTGATTTCGCTTAATTACAAAGGCTTAGCATAGAAAAATTGATTTAAATTTGTTTCTTTTTGCGTAAAAAAAGATTTGTTTGTTTGCTAGACGCTTAGTTAACTAACTTTTATCTTATACCCTACAGTGTTTTATAGAAATCTATATGTATGTCTGTATGTGTATAAGTTATACATATGTACGCGTTAAATTCAAGCTGCCAACGTTATTTGAGCCGCGACTGTTTGCAATTCGTTAAAGTGCTGCTTGCAGTTTTCTCGTTGTAGAAAATAAAATTAAGCAATAATTTTATTTTTTCTGTATTTGCACTTGAACTGCTTTTTCCGCATGCAAAAAATAAACAACAAGCAACAATAACAACAAATTGGTGTCAATGTTGCAGTGTCGAGAGCAATCGGGGAGGAGGAGTGGGTGGTGGTCGGTTTCTGTGGGTGGGTGTGTGTGTGTGTGTGCAAGTGCTTACATTTAGAATTGTGTTTATTAGTCTAGGAATTACACATGTACATAGGTATTTAATTATGTATACATATATAAAAACTGCGTTCTTCTGTTCGTTAATGAACTTTGAAATATGCATAATGAGAGTGGATGATTTTACAAATATATATTGAAAATACTTTTTTGCACTGCTTGGCAGAGGCAGAGAGACAACAGTGATGTCTCCATGTGCATACATATGTATGTCTGTATGTATGCATGTTGTGTGTGTCTGCGGATTAGCGGCTTTTTGTGTGTGGAAGCGAGCAATGATATCGATATGGAGAGCGTGTACGGTACGGTACGTGACTACCGTTATGTACTTAAGTGCCTATTTACGAGATTACAATTTTTGCCTTATATCTGACTTCTTGCACAAACTATGTATATATATAATCTTTGATAAAATATTTCAATGATTTTGAGGGAAATGTTAAATAGATTGCACTTGAAAATTATTAAAAACTGTACGGTTTGTAGAGAGCTTGATTAAATAGGAGCGTGTCACGAGAAATACGATATTCGATAGATATTAATCAGATAACTGAAAATATATTAAATATATTCAAGTAGGTTTTACTCTTAATAAATGCCACTATCTAATGCTTCCGATACTTTTCAGGATTGTTTTGAAAATATTCGAGGTTTCTTTATGAATACTTCAAATATGAGCAATATCGTCATAAATCGTATATCGTAAGATTTCTACATTATTTTTCAACGTAACTAAAGTCTTAAAGTTCATTTTGTGAAAATATTGTGGTAACACGCACCCATCTCTATTGCGAGACAGAATCATATAGAAAGAAATTTGGGTGTTTAGCGGAAGGAGGGAATTACTCGAATGATGTTGTAAACATGTTTATGTTAAGATCCTCAAATGTTGTCGTGGCGCTGGGATCGAACATTTGCAGCATGTCGGAGAACTCCTGCGGCTGTTGGGCACCCGCTGCAACTGCTGCGCCTGGATGTGCATGCGGATGTGGATGATGAGCGTGCGGATGCGGACGCGGATGTGCTGGATGCGAAGCGCCGGCATTTTGCCAATCCCAGGGTGTTGCAGCTGGTGCTGCTTGGTACGCGCTCGCCTGTTGCTGCTGCTGCTGCTGTTGTTGTTGCTGCTGTTGTCCATTGCCAGTGCTCAGCTGCGTGTAGGTGGGTCCGCTGGGTGAGCGGGCCGGACTGCTCTGCTGATAAGCCGAGTATGCCTCAGTTGCAGTTGGTTGCGACTGCTGCTGTTGCTGCGGTGTTGGACGCAGTGCACCCCAAGCATTGGGCGTGGGTGAGGTTCCGGATTTGGGAATCTTGGCCAGCGGCGATGGTCCCCCACCCGCTGTGGCACCATACGGTGAATGCGTTGTATCGTAGCTATAGCCCACAGGTGTATTCTGAGCTGAAGTTGGACGTGGCGGGGGCGCCTGCATGTGCATCTGATAGATGCCATCTCCACCACCACCAGTGGGTGTGATCTCACGACGCGGCGGCTGCAGAGTGTAATCCACGCCCGGTGCCTGTACATAGACATGCTGCTGTTGTTGCTGCTGCTGCTGTTCCGCCTGGTGTTGCTGCTGCTGCTCGGGCGTTGAGCCGTGCTGTGTCTTTCCCGAGCTATTGGTGCACACAATATACTCCACCTCATCCGTGTAGGGATTTAGAAAGGCGTAAGCTTGTGTACGCAACCAAACGAACTCGGAGCTTTTAGTCCGTGCCCGATACAAGAGCGAGAACATTTGTCCCTTCTGCTTGAGCACTTGGTCAAAGCTCTCTTTCATGTGACCTTGATCTTCTGGATGAAAGAAATCATAGCAAATCTTGCCTAGCAGCTCGGTTGGCGTATATCCAAGTATGTGAAGAACACGTTGATCCACAAAGGTGAATTTCCCATCCAGAGCGTGACGTGTGATAAACTCGCTCTGATTGTTGCTGCCCGTCATGTCATTGGCAGCCGTCGAGGTCACCTGGAGTCGTCCGATGGCCACCAGACAGCAATGTGAGGCCATATCATCAACATCGCGTTCCATGTGCACATTGGGGAACATATCTGTGGGTGGCCAATTCTTAATGTAGCCCGTGCAATGGACAACAGCAAAGTTGGAGCCATCCCGTGAAGGACCCAGTGAGTTGCGCTGTTTCAGGCGATTCAAGTGGCCAGAGACCATGGCATCGGGATTAACATTGCCAACACGCATTCGACAAATGAAACCTCGACGAGCTCCCATGCTTAGACGCATACTCGACTGATGCCCCTCCTTTTTGACAGTGCCCGATTTCAGATCCAATATACGACCCGCATTCTGTGATTCTTGTGTCGAGAGCTGTTCGCGTATCTTGTCCCTATCATCGGGATGAATATGCTCATACAGGCTGGTGCCATACCAATCACTTTGTGTATAGTTTAGCACCGGGGTAACCGAATCGGATACATAGATCACACGACCCGTATCACAGGACACAACAAAGAGAAAACCATCAGCTGCTTCCAGTATTAAATGCTTCAGCTCCTGATCGGTAAGAAAGGATGGTTTGTAGGTACCATCGCTGCTGGTGTTGCCGGTGCCACGCAGCGCCTTCATGTGTGCCACGGCCATACGCAAGATTGTTAGTTTATCCGGCTTGCGCGCCAAAGCGCTGCAAGTGGGTACCATGTCCGATAATTCCGTTATATACGCTGTCATTTTATTGCGTCGGCGTCTCTCGATTTCACAGTGATTCTCGCGGCTCGCAAAGCGTTCCTTGTCCTGTATGTTGGCTTCATCCATGATCAGAATACTTAATTAGCACTCTTTCTCTCAGTATATAATAGTGCGCAGCGTGTGTATAGGTCTCTATGTGTGTGTGTGTGTATTGTATTGTAGTGTGTTGTAGTTCTCTTTAATTTGCTTTGCTTTTCTGTTCGCTTTCTTTATTTGGGTCGCTTGCCGCGACGGCCCAGCGCACTGCTCTGAAAAATGATTCGAGTGAGTGAGGGAGGGTTTAGTATTTTGTCTACGTGTGTGTGTGAGTGTGTATGTTTCTGAAGGTGTATGTGTACACTTGTATGCGTCGAGAGCCTTTCAGACGAAGACACAAAAACTTGGTTTACACACAAATGTTTTTACATTGTTAATATAACATTGTACAAATTTGCTTGCTTTTAGCAACATTTATGCCCGTTTTAGTGAAATGTACATTGATTTTAAACTTGAATTCTTAATTTTTCCTTCCACGAATTGCACACACACGATAAAATCTGAAACTGTTTACTGTATACAGTGTGACCGTAACGCTGTGAAATACCTAAATCTGAAATTAATTATCGATGCCTGTGCGTTTCGATACTTAACTTTGTGGCGTTGCCAGAGAGTCTAGCAATATCTTGCCCATACCCTGCTTTATCAGCTTTTTTTAATGCTCTGTTAGCCCAAAAAGAAGCAGTAGATTAATTTTAAGTAACATAATTTTTTGTTTATAGAAATAATAATAATAATTTAATAAATGTTCTTCTCTAGACCAATTTAGCTGTACTGCAAAACGAACGCGCGTTAATTGATTTATTTTTGTAAATAATAAGTAAATCTCGTCTGATTGTTCCACAGTTTCATTTATAGTCCATTGTTAATAAATGGAAAGTGAAAACAATTGCAACAAAATTTACATTTGTCTTTTACATGAAATTTTCCATCAGAAAGGAATCAATTTGACGGGAATTGAAATAAGATTGTTTTATGTATTGTTATTAAAACAAATTAATTCAAAATGATGGTACTCCGAAAAGGCAGGGTGAATATAAGACGTATTGAGATCAAGCGACTTCAACTTTAATACAATAATATAAAGGTCAAACACAATTTAGTTAGCTCTCAAAGTTTACGTCTAGCCTTTAATAAAACCAGATCTTAACGAGACTAACCGAACCGTATTTTATCCTGCAAAAGGGCATCTCGCTAAGTAATTTTTAATCAAAAAAATTAAAATGCAAAAGAATTAGTATGTTCTCATTTAGTATTTAATGGTATTACAGCATTGCGTTGTCTTACATATAACATATAATATATAATATTCATAAATAAATTTACATTTTAATCCATAGTTAGGCAATTGTTTCATTTCTGTTTTTTTTTTAAGAACTAGTATTCATTTAAAAAATTAAAATTAATTATCAGTAGTGGCATAACATTTTATTGTGAACTGTCTCTCCATTAACCTTCAATTCTCAAATCTTATAACAAAAATAGTTAGCATGCGCTTCAAGTAGCGTTAATCCTTTGTTTTACATCAATACGTTTGTTTTTGTTTCCTTCTTGTGTTAATACAATCTTAGGTAAAGGTTTTGTTTGTTCTGTTTTTGTTGTCTGTTTGTCTATTTGTTTGTTTGCGTTTCTTTAATTAATTATTGGCAATTCTCTAACTGCATGTTCTCTTTCATCGCTCTTTCACTTTGTTTTAGATGGTTATCCATTTTCCCTTAACATTTGTTACAAGCAAAGTCTTTTGTTCTATATAAATATCGATTAGTTTTGTTTTAAAACTGTGCACTACTTAGTTTAATATACTTTGAAATGCGTCTCTTTAAAATTGCATAGCGTGCATAGTTTTTTTTTTTTATAAACTTTTTTATTTTTTAGTTTTGCGTGCTTTCTTTCCTTTCTTTTCCGATTTAGGATCGAGTGAAATGTAAACTTCAGCATAATTCGTTGACTAGAAATTAACTTAAGTACTTAACTATAAACTTAGGCCCTACGATTTATAATTTGTCTGGTTTGGTGCAAAAGTAATTAGCTGAACAATTTCCTCTTAACAATCTGTGCTTATAGTTATAGTTATCTATTGGTGTTTTTGTTGTTTTTCTTTAGGTTTCAATTTGATTTGACGGCAGAGTTTTGGTTCTTCGATTTGCGTTAGCGGATCGTAAGACTATCTTATACAAAATGTGATGAGTCTAACTTATTTAACATATTCATTCATTCATTCATTGTGCACTCTGAGTAGTTGCTGCAAGCTTAAACAACATTTTTTTCCAATAACAATTTCATAATACAATCGAAAACATTTAGCACCAAAATGATTTAAAAACGCCAAATAAAGAATTAATAGTAAAAAATTATTTCATTCTATTAAACGTAGTTTAAATTTCTTTTTGTTAAATTTGCAACAACTTCAGCATACAATTGCAGGTTCTCAAATAAATCTAGTTACGATCTATACAAATACTTTGGTTTTTTAACTATATAACACGCATGTTTGAAAAAATAGGCGCAAGCAAGTCGCAAATGAATTTGTCAAAAAATGAAATTAATCATTGAAATCTTGGGCTCTAGATGCCGCAGTACTTAGCAATAAAATCACAAAAAAATTGAATATGTATATATAATTATATATACGTATGTGTATAGTGTATATAATAGAGCTTAACTAAGGTCCGAGTGTGCGTACAACTAGTTTCTGTTTTTTTGTTATCGTTCTCGTTTATCAAACATTTGCAAAAATATCTAACGGCTAATTCAGTTTTTTAGGTTGCGTCTGCTATCAAAACTAGATGCTAATACTAAGCATTTCTCTTAAAACAATCTATTGTGATGAGTTTGTGATATTACACACACACACACACACATGGTGTGTGCATGTTAGTACAAATTTGCATAAAAAATCTCTTTTTCTTTTCATTTTTGTTTTTTGCTTAATTCGATTGCGAGTTCAATTTTAGGAAACTGCTGCGTCCTGTGTGGAAAATGCTTTGGTGGAAATCGAAACGTTTCCAGTTTTGGTTAGGCTGGACAGGCAGGCAGGAAGAGTCGGGAGTCGGGAGGGAACAGCATCTACGTTGTGTAGGTGCGTATAACATCACGGATGACCGCCCGACAGAGCGGACACTGACCGCCACCAACTCCGCGCCACTGCTCGATGGCGCAATCGTAGCACATGCACATGTGTCCGCACATATAGAGTACCGAATCAATGGGATTCTCATAGCAAATGGTGCACTCGGCACTCGAGTCCGTGCTCTGCTGATCGCTGAGACTATCCTTCCACTTGGTGCCGTTCAAGGTGCTGGTGCTCTGTGCGATTGGCTGTAAGGAAGAACAATAAAAGATTCAGTTAGTTTTGCATCGCTTGGCATGCGCAGGATTTATGCGAACTCACCTCAATGTACTGCTGGCTGCTGGTGGTGCTAATCAGTGTGCCACTGGAGCAGGCTCCAGCAAGGATGCCGCTGCTGGTCACTGTCGCTGAGGCAGTTGATGGTGCCGTCTGTGTGCGACCCGCAGTGAGTTGTGCATTGAGATCATGTGAACTATTCGCTGGCGGCAGATTCACGACCAGCACGGTGCCGCCTCCATTTGGCTGGATCTGCAAGATGTCTCCGTTTGAGGGCATGCTGATCATGCGGCTGCCATTGCCACCACTTGCCGAGGCCAGAGTACTCGTCGATTGGGCGACATTCAGTTGCATTTTCGTTGCTCCCAGCATTTGGGCGGCGTTCAGGCTGTTCATCGATTCCGCCAGCATGCGGGAACCGTTGCTGCTGGCAGCTGCTGCGGCTGATGCAGATACTCCCGCGCTGATCTGCGGCTGTGAGGGATAGGCAACCATATTGGGCAACTGCTGGCGGAACATGCGCAACGATTGCGTCGAGCCGTAGACATCGAGGAACGCCCACAGCTGCAGCGACTGATCCACATGCATGACCACTACAGCGGGTCCGTTATTCTTGCTGATGCTCACCTCCCCGTTGGGGGCCACAAAGAAGGCGATCTCATCGCCACGCTGCGGCGCTGCTGCAATATCCTTGCTGACCACCCAATACTCTGGACGATCGAGCAGAAAGTCCGAATCGTTGGGCAAATCATTTGGCTGCAGCACAGCCGGATTGCACGAGGTCAGTCCCAGCGCCAGGGCGCCCACATACATCTGTTCCGTCTTGAGTACCTGCACAATAAGCTTCTCGCCAATGCGAATAGGGCGTGCCGTGAACACGTAGCCCTGGCAGAAGTCCGACTCAGTGCGTGAGGCAACGAAACGATCATGCGACAGCCGCACATTGCGTCCCTTTGTGATGTGGAATGGAACGGGAATCAGTCGTCCGTTGGCATTGTAGCGCAGTGGTGGCAATCCATTGGCCAGATCGTGCTCCACAATACCAGCGGCGCCAGCAGCACCCACAGTACCGCCAGCCAAATGCAACGATTGCAGTGACGGCATCACATGCCGATCCAGCTCGTGATCCACAACGACGCCGCCGGGTAGCGAGCGGCGCGACTGCTGCAGCGGATGGTGTGCCGAGAGAGATTGCTGGGGCTGCAGCTGATGTTGTTGTTGCTGCTGCTGCTGCTGTTGTTGTTGCTGGGGTAACTGCTGCATGGAATGCGGCAACTGTTGCTGCTGCTGCTGTTGGTACATGTAAATGCGCGCGTCGAGAAACTCAATGCCCGTGCAATTGCCATAGATATCGATGACAGTCCAGAGCAGGCCACGCGTATCGATGCCTGAGAGAATGACGCCCTTCTCCTCGTTGTTGATGCCATAGATGACATCGCCGGCATTGTTCACATAGTAGTAGAGTATGTTGTCCTTCTCGCAATATTGCTCGTGCAGCGCCTTGGCCCAGAATCCTGGACGGTTGGTCAGATCGGGGCATGCGTATTTGGGCAGTGATCCCTCCAGCGTTGCCGGATCGTTGCTGGTGAAACCGAAGCGTATGCCGCCATTCCAGTTGTTGGAGATCTCCGCGAATTTCACACAAATCCGCTCGTTCAGCCGCACCGGACGTGCCGAGAAGGTGATCGCACGGCAAAAGCTTTCAAAGCGACGCGCCAGTGTGCCATCCCGAGAGATGCGTATATTGTCGCCGTGCACGGAGTGAAACTGCAGCGGCGGCAGATTGTTGGGACCCGGGCAGGAGGAGGGAGAACGGCGAACTGTAAGAAGAAAAGAGAGAGAATTATGGATAAGTAAAGAAAGGAAGCTAACAAATATATAAGATTAGGGGGTAAGCCTCGCTTAAAACTCTAGCAACAGGTTGCACATTTTTCCCAAAAAACTCTTGAGTACTTCCCGGAACTAAAGATCTGTGACTCGAAGAGCAACAACAGCTGCATTCTCTCAGGCACATCGATGGCTTCTCAATCGATTTAATGATCAAAAACCAAGGAAGTTCAATAATCTCTCCCCATCAAAGTCACGTGCTGCCCCAAAATCGGCATTAGGGGTTCCAGTCTTTTTTTTTCTGACTATGTCTGCGAAGGGTTAATGCCTTTGGTGGCGGGGCTTCTGTGTGTAATCTGAGAACTAGCACATGGGCTAGAAATCATCTTCTCGGTTCGCTGCATATCTCGAGTGTATGTGCAGTGAATTGTAAATCTTATGCTTAGCTACCTGCTTGAAGAAACAAACTATTCTGGCTGTAACTCAATATATGAAGGCATTTTTCCATGGAACTCGCGAGCTGTAACTGTAACTGATGCCCGTTTCTATTGTATTACCAGTTGGGGTAGGCAATGTAATTGTTTCTTTGCCAGATATAATAATATATAAGAGAAATATAAGAGATCATGGTATAAAACAAGTCAGGGTTGCCATATTAATTACATTATGTTCTTATTTAAACAACTAAATATAAATAACTTTAAAGCATCTTAAATTGTGAAAGATATAAGAAATAATTAATTTAAGCTTATATTCAGCCTATGGTATTATGTGCATATTTCCCACTGTATTTTGGACAATTTCAGGAATCTTTTAAGACCCAATTAACGATAGTTTCCTTTTGCTTTTGCTGGAAATGAGTTAATTCGCTCTCTGTCTTTAGGTGATAAATCGACTAGCCTGAATATCAGCATTATATGATGATTATAATGATGGCAGACCTTGAGGGCACAGCCAGCGCAGCTGCCTGACAATTCTTGCCACCAGGTTGTGGCATCTTTCGATTGTGGATAATTGCTAAATGTTTCTTTTGCACTGTGGCGACAGGTTTGTGGGCAATTTTTTATTTATTTTTGGAGGATGAGGAGGAGGAGGAGTAGGGGCTGCGGAGGGGAATGTAACTGTTGGCATGCGGCAGGCAACAGTTGCAAAATGTGTGGCAGACGATCAAAGTCGCAAGAGCGACAGCAGTTCAAGACGTAGGGAACGAAGGACAGACGGTTGATTACCATGTTGATATGCGGCACGTGGCAGACGTCGCAGGCAGCCAGGCAGGCAGGCAGCGTCTTGAGAAGGATCTTGCTTGCCTTCGTATTCTGCTCATTTATTTGTACAGGCGGCATGTGGCAGCTGCCCGTAGCGTCCCTGCCCCCGCCCCGCAACCCCTGCGCCGTTAAGGCGTTGCCGTTGCCTTTTGAGGCAGCTGCGCAGCAGAAGAGAGCGCAGAGAGAAAGAGAGCGCGAGTGAGCGTGATATCGACAGGTAAAGCAACCCTTAAGCGCAGACAGCGCACCAGGGGTTGCTTGCAGCGATCAACAGGGGTTGCAAGCAGAACGAAAAGCAGACTGGAAAAAAAAAACAATAATGCGGCAGCTGTTCAAATTTCGAAAAGCGTTTAAAAGAAAATTGGAAGCAGGCGCAAAGTATCTTTCGAGTTGCAAGAAAGACAAGAGAGATACGGCTCGACTTAGGGGTTGAAATTCAATGCGACAAACGGTTCGTTGCCCCAGAGAGAAAGAGGGATACGGAGAGAGAGAGAGAGGGGGGAGAGTGGGCGAGGAGCAGGTAGTGCCTGTGAAATCTCTAAAACGCAGTCCAACTTCAATGCGCGCTTCCGGCCCATCCAGGAAGTCTGGGCCAAAGGAAGTGTAGCAGCTTCCGGTAGCTCCCATTGGAGAGCAGTTCGTCCCACAAGCAGCAGCAGCAGCAGCAGCAAGTCGGCCAACTATTTTGTGGACTGCAGAATGCAGCGCGACAACAACAACAAATAGAGAGAGAAAGAGAAAGAGAGAGAGAGAGAGAAGCCATCAATATTTATGAAATGCCCGCAACGAGGAAGTCGGAAATCACGTTTTCGCGGCTCCACATTTCCCCAGGTTCTTCTTCTACTCCGATTCTCTTCTTATTAGCTGCAGGATGTTGTCGCCTGACCAGAGACGGCGGCGTCGTCGTCGACGCCTACTTTTTGCCGACAGACAGACGCACGTCAGCGATAGTCCAGACGACGACGTCGTGCTCAATGAATTACAGAAGCCATCGACATGAATGAAATACTCGTAATATCATGCGCGTGTTTCTTTCTTCGCTGCTGCCACTGCCGCTGCCTTTGCCCAACGCTTAAATCAAACGGTTAACGCGCTACGCGACAATCATTTCAATTAGCTGCCAACTCGGAACATGGTCAATTAATTAGCCCCCAAGGCAAGAGCGGGTTCGGTGATCCTCTAACGAGAGCAGCAAAGTGAAATTCAATTGAATTAAAGATAACTAGAGATTAGGGCAGGAAATATCCAATCAACAAATGTAGCTATTAAGTAGGGATATCTATATCTACAACATCTATTAATTTATTATTATTTCGGCTTGGTAATGAGTTTGTTTCTCAGCCCTTTACAACACTTTTCCCATAATTTGGCTTAATTTCAATTTCACAAATTGGCAAATCTTTTCGTCGAGGGGGAGGTAACTACTTGGGGGAGGTTGCAGTCTGCCGACATCTTCAAACTTGTTGGAGGAGGGCTGAACCAACGAACTGCGGGTAAAACCAAACCGAACCGAACAGACGAACCGATGATCTGCCAAACGATTGGAGGCAGGCAAATTTTCGGATTTCGTACATCGTTTTTTTGTTTTTATTTTTTTTTTTTTTGGCTCAAAGGAAAAACCTGATTTACCGTTTGACTACGGACGCGTCGCAAACATTTCCCACGCTGGCCGTGAGCGAAAAAAATCAAATACAGCAACAACAACAACAACAGAAAAAATTCCCACGACTCCAAATTTGTATATATAGTAGAGATATATATGTATATGTTGTGGATGCCTGGCCGAAAAACCTGTAACAAGCTTCAATAATTGCAATTGCAGCGACGACGAAGAAGGCGATGAGTAGACGCGGCTTCTGTTGTTTCTCTTGCGGGTGGAAAACCAAAGCAAAGCGTAGAGAAAACAATATAGAAAAATGTGAAAATCATGCAGGTGTCATAAAAATAGCTGAGGCAGCCCCTTGCCTGGGACGATAGCAGATCGCACAATTCCAAAAAATTAAATTGATTGTTAAAAGTTAAAGATGCAACTTGTTAAAAATAATGCAAGCTCCTCAATTAGTAAGGTAATCCAGTGCGTTTTCGGGATATCAATTGCAGCTGAAAAGAAAGCTTTAAGCTTTAATTGAAGCTGCATTGTTTGTGCTTTTACATGGTCACCCGCCATGTTGTTTTTTTTTTTGCTAGAAATGCATATTTATTTACATTTACTTTGCATTAATTGCATCCACTGTGGGGCAATTAATTAACATTGATTAGCAACGATGTGTCATATCTACGAGAATACAGCATATGTGACAAGCATTTGCATTGTGTAAGCGCCTTCTTTATGGGTGTGAGAATTGCCTTAGTGGCCAGACCAGACAAGTCTGCCCACAAATTGAGCTATGCACGGTGCGGCCCACGCAGTTGATAATTTCCCTCTCTCAATGAATGTCGTGTGGGTTCGCACTAAACTGAGTGTCAGAGAGGGAGAGAGATAGATAATACAAGCATGTGGGCTACGCTCGATGGACAAGCCCATGCGGCTAAAGCTTAGGCACAAGCTCTAACTGTGTGCGAGGGAGAGAGTGAGTCTGTGTGCGTGTGCACCTACTCAATTTGGCTAAATTTGTCAATTGACCGCTATCGGAGCGTAGGTCGATCAATTGATACACTTTGTAATCGATCGGCACGCCGCCACCGCCGCTGACAATCGACAATCGTGTCCTCCTCCTCCTCCGCCTGCCTTTTAATTGTCAAGCATTTCCGGCATAATTAAGAGGCCTTCGCTTTAATTGTTGCCACACGTTCGGCTCGTGCACGTGTGGGCAAAAAAGGCAATGTTGTGCGGCACGTGACCTATAACCTCAAAACCGGTGCGTAGGCAAGAAGCTAATGTCGACTTTCTAACTAAGCGAGCAAGTGAGCGAATGAGAGAGCGGATGGGCAGGCGTGTGTGTGTGAGTGCGAAGGCAGTCTGCAACTTGTTGCGCTCCTCTGCAGCGCATGCAAAAACCGCTTCCGCTCTGCCAGCAGCAACGGAAACCGCAAAAGCATCAGCCAAAGCCAATTACACATACTCTCTCACATTCTCACACTCTCACGCTGTCGGTCCCCCACAAACACTCCCCCACCCAGCTCATCGCGCCGCTCTCCAGCTCCGCTCTCAACACGTTTGACACAAGGCAACTTTAGAAGCAGTTAGCTAAACGAGTAAAGCACAACAACAACAACAGTTGCTGCAGCAGCAGAAGCGGCACAGCATAAATGAAAGAAATGGGCAAATAAAATAAGAAATAATTGCACAACAAACGGCCGACAATGGCCGAGGGCCGACGAGAGGTCAAAACTATTGAGTGTCGTTTCTGCTGCTGCTGTTGCGGCCGCTGTCTGCAGCGCGGTACAATGCACTTTTTTATGCGATTAAGCGAAATCTGATGACACTGCCATGGTTGCCATTACAACTTACATGGTGTGCATATGTACATGTGCATAAGGGGGAAGAGAAAATAGAGTTGCCAAATGCTGTATTTATTTAAAATGCGCCAATTTAGCTAACAGCGTGACTCACTGTTAAGTAACAGTGTGTAGGGTGGCCAGCCTAACAATATTATTGATCACACCTCAGGGCTGGGTTCATTGACTCTGCAGTCATAATATTTCCTCATCTATCAACACTTTTCTAGCGCTTTCCACTCACTCCCTCACACACACACATAAATTCGTAGCTACTTGTAATCCTCGTATAATTAGCTGCCGCGAGGGTGGCCAAATCAAATTTACATGGTTATTTTTACAAGTCCCATCGCTGTGTTTTATGGAAAGAGGGCGCCGAAGCGCTATAGGTGATAGGGGCCCATATGCGCAGTGAAGCATGCGACCCCAGCCAAGAAGAACCGAGTATTTGGGCTCGAAATAGCGAGCTACATAAATACACACCTACAAGCGGAGCCATATTTATATACAATATGTATACCGATTCGACTGAAGAAGACTGTGTATACATATACCCAGCATATAGTGTATGGAACTAAAATACGTACATAATGTAATTATAAAGATAAGATGGCGACTTGGTTTTCTTCCGTTTTGTTTTGTTATAGACAAAGTTGTTTATCGAAGCGTTGCAATTGTTGCTATCATAAAAGGGCCTGAGAAGAGTTGCACACTGTGAAACATATTGTAGATGTGCGTGTGTGTATTGCATTTCCTCACACATACAATATAAAGCCGGCGCACTTGACTGCACAGCCAGCTATCGTATACCCTTCTTCATGCCCGCACCCCCCTACACAGTGTTGCTTTGTGTAATTAAATCACTCGAGCGTTGAGCCTCGCCGCATCGCGTCTTGAGTAGACAAGAAGAAGAAGAGGAAGAGGCAGAAGAGATGTAAAGAGCAGGCACGAGCATACTAGAGAGAAAATGTGAGAGAGGCGGTGGCATCTCTGAAGAGCTTGCACATCATTATAACATGATTATTACAATGCATTTAAGTAGATAATTCGAGTGGCATGTTATTGTTTTATCGCGTGTATTTATTGCTATACAAATTTTCAAAGAAAATTCCAAGCACAATTCTTTTATAGAGCCCTTAATTAATACCAATTCGATTCTAATAGGCATATCTTGTATACATATTTTCAATATAATTTTGGACAAGCGTTTGACATTTTGCGACAATTCGATAATTATGCAAATTTTGCGACGAACAGCTGCGCGAAATAAAAATACGAGTCTGCTGCCCATATGGGCAAAAAATCTAGTTTGGCCTATAAAATGGGAAGAGGTGGTGGTGCTGCGCATTAATTAAATTCTCAAGCTTTATTTAAATGCCAACGCAGCGCCCGTCCGTACGTCCCAAAAAAAATAACATAACAGACACGAAACAAGAACACAAAGAACACAACTCGATCGATATACATATTTTTTGTACATTTGCTGTTTCTGTTCATTTGGGACAGATCCGACCCGTAGGTAGGAGAGACCATTCTTAGCGTTGATTTATCAGCTGGCCCAGAGAGAGACGGAGTCTGGGCCGGGGCGTGCATAATTGCCTCGAGAAACCTTCTTGAAGTCGTCGGCGAGGCAAGCAGCCAAGTTAATTGTCGCGCCTAGAGGCAGCTGCTTCGGCCCGCATCTTGGCTGATTCCCTACCTGTTGCCACAGGTAGCAAGCACTGCCGGCCTTACAGCTGTTGCTTGCGACACCCAAGTCGTGGACAAGGCACCAAGTTGCTATCCCAACTATCTGTGGGGTGCTGCGAGAGAGTATTATCTATTCGCCTGGTACGTGCTCAGCTGTCGGCCTGGTTCATTAACTGATAAACCCGAAAGAGATGCACAGAGAGAGAGAGAGCGAGAGAGAGAAAGAAACATGCAACATATGTAGGTCGACAAGATAACTATGATAAAACTGATGATAAACGATCGAGCGACTGCAAAAGCACAACAACCCTTGAAATGGGCACAGTGGGAGAGCCAGTAAATGGAATTGAAAATGCTTGAAGTAATTAGTAATTCCCGTTAAAAAAGGTAAACCAATTTGCTCAGATTATATAGTTTTATCCAAACTTTAAATTTTCTCATTTTAGTTGAACTTTTTAACGGCAAGCAAAATTCGCGATCGTTAGGTTTGCGCTAGACTCTTATCAGAGAAAAAGTAAATGACAATCAGCTATCGGCTTGGACATGCTTAGAATAACAACACACATACACATACATGCACAGTATATACAAACATTTGCGATGGTCAAAAGCTTTCAAGGATGACGCATCCGGCGGAGCGCTCTCGTGAGCTCATAGGCAAGCGGCAAACCGAAAGTTGAGCATTTTTATTTATCGCATGGACAAACACACAGACGCACATACAAAGCAATACATCTGGTGTACAGTATATATAAATATGTATGTATGTTTGTGTGTCAGAGGGAGGCAAAGTAATGCGAAGCTTTGCACACTCTGTTATATTATTTGCGTCGAGTAAATATTTCTCTGCCCATAACAATAATCGGAAAGAGTCCAGAAAGTCCGAAGCTGTTGCTAAAAAAACGAACGCCGTTCGTCTCTCATCGAAGCTGAAAGCCGAAGCCCGCAGAATGCATTTGAAATTTGAGCAAAGTTGGCAGCGCCAGCTGCAAAGGCAACACAGCGGACGCGGCTCAGCTCAATAAGTAAACCGTGAGAAGCTCAAGTAAAAGCAGATAAACCATAGCCAAAGACGAAGTCGAACTCCGTGCTGAAGCGACTGTCTGCATGCCAACGGGCAACAACACGAGACGAAGCAGAAGACATGACAACAACAACAACGAAAGGTAATAGAAAAATACACACAACAAAAACAAAAGCTAACAACAAAAAGCAAAAGCAGCTGATTCCAGTCGGCGGCAACAACAACAACAAAAACAGTGTAATTTCATTGATTACCGATACGCAGCACAAACGCCGCACGTACACAAAGCCGCACATGGAATGGGAGTGGAAAGGGGAGAGCGAAGGAATAGGAGAAGCCAAAAGCGCAGTGCTCAACTTCAGTTAAACTGCCCCGCTCCTTCTCTCTTTCACCCATCAATGCAGCGCTTGTCTTCTTCTGCCCACATTTACTTCTCTTCTCTGCTTTGCTTTGCTTTGCTTAGTTGCCGACGGCGGCAACGGCGCTTGGCGTACAAATCCAACAACAACTGCTGAATGGGGCATTTGGCCAGACTTGATGGGGCTGCAGCGGGGGCGGGAAGGCCAAGGGGAAGCGCACAGAGCGCACAGGCCAAGCCGTAATGTATGCGTCATTGGCTTGGGCTTGGTAACGTTTTTTTCAGTCTTTCACGTCGTACCTTCTGCTGAGAGAAGAACGAGAGAGAGAGAGAGAGAGAGAATTGCGCGAGAATGCGAGAGAAGCTTTTTCAGCTGCCTGGCAATCAAAACAAAGAGCCCAAGCGACTTGAGACTGCAAGCCAAAAAGTAATCGCTACCGATAAACATAATCCAAGAATTTGTGTGGTATGTAACGAGTAAAAAATAAATATAAATAACTTGTGCTTTTGCTTAATTTCGTGTGTTCCTTCCTTCGAGCTGGCAATTTGTTAAATCGAGATCAGAGGAGATCAACACACATTTCCGGCGATTTGACCAAAGATTCGTGGAAACATTAGTGCTACGACGGAGAATCTTAAATCTGTGTTGGGGTTTTTATGACCTAAACGAGGCTACTTGAAATGAACGTGAGAGCTGCCAACTTATCGCATTATCTAGGCTTGTACTACAACATTGTTATACAGTTTTTACTGCCAAAGTCGCTTGGATAAACATTTTTGATAATTTTCATAATTTATCTACAATTTTATCTCTTCATTATTCATTTACTTTTTGACACCAGAAAACCTTGACTACGCCCTTTCTTCTTGATAATGGGGGAAACGCAGTAGGGAAACAGTCGGAAAACTTTGTTTTACACTCTTTTCTACATTTTAGCCACACGCAGCTTTTGTTTAAACAATCTCAAGAGGTTTTTTTGCGTGCGACTGATCTTTCCATTTTTACAACAAAAAACGCTAATGTATTCGTAAACTTTGCTGATGTTTGTTGTTGCTTTTTACGCTTTAATGTATTTATTTATCTTTGCCGCATTAATTAACAGAACACAGACAGAACGAAATGAATGAATGAATGAGCAAGAAAAGACAGAGATGGCTTGGGTATGGTAATATTATGTGGGAATTACTTTCAAGAGATATGCAAAAATTAATTCAACTTGCTGTTTTCACATGAATTATTTATGTAGTTCAAGTTGCATTTTTTCGCACGAAGTAATTTACAGTTGGGAAATTCGTAATGGGTTTTTTTTATTATTATGAATTTCTCCCATGTTATCGTATAAAATACTAACCGAGTCCGAAGCGTTTCTTGATCTTCTTCAGCAAATGCATTTTCTTTTTGCTGGACATTTTGTCCTTGGGACTCATCATCAACTCGCTGTTCTCCATGGCAAGGACGTGAGCTGCCGCCGCTGCTGCTGCGGCCGCAGCGTTGTGATGATGTTGCTGCTGATGCAAAGCATGGCTTGACTGTTGCATATAGTTGGCTGGTATATCCGATAGACCCATTTTAATGTTGTGAATTTTTGAAAACGAACTGACGAAACGAACGAACTAACGAAACGCAACAAATTTTTCTTGGAAACTGTGCAAACAATTTTTTAACGCGCGCGCGTCTATTGAATTTTTGGCATAAAAAGAGTTTTATTTATTTGTTATTAATACATTTTGGCTATTTTAGTTGTGTTTTTTTTTTTTGCTATTTTGCTTGCCCAAACACAACGCGAAGGGCAGAACAAACCACGAAGAGACGTACGAATGACGAGCGAGCGAGCTACAAACCAAACACTTCGACGTCAATTTTATAACTGAAACTTCTTCGCTGCGGCAATTGCAAAGAAAAACGTTGCGCTCCGCAGTCAGCGCCAGCAGCTGAGCGGGGATGGCAGCGTGACACGAGCACGTTGCTTCGGATTGTTGGCGGCGTTCGTGTACTTTGCGTTCGTATATACGTCGTTGCTCAAAGCCGAACACCATGCACGACACGCACACATCGCTAGCTAAGAGGACGTTCGTAAAGCAGAGAGTACGAGAGAGCATGCAGAGGAGAGAGAGAGAGCAGCAGCCAGCAGGCACAAACAGCACACCAACGCAGCAGTTCTTGCAGCTGTTTCTTATTTACTATGGTTTCGCTTTTGTGCCTGGTTTTCGCGTGTATTGAACCTCCCTTATAATTTCTCAGAGCCGCTGTTGTTGCTGTTGTTGTTGCTCGATCATTGTGCACCTTGAACGCCTTTTGCTGTTGTTGTTGCCTTTGCTGGCTGCCTGCTGTACCCTGTTCTAGGCCAGGTTTGATAGCAGACGCCTGAATTTCGACCAAAAAAAAAAAAAACTACTGCTCTTTGCCCTGGGATGCTACTCTTCTCTGCTAACTGTTTTAAGACAACTTCGGGCCGCAGTTCAGCAAAGTTCAAGACATTTGAAGTTTTCTTTTGCTATTGGGGCGCTAGAAATTCAGTTAGCTGACCAAAGTTGAGTGTTAATACGCGAAAATGAACTAGAGAAACTATGTAAATTGTTTTTACGGTCTTGCGCTATGAACTCCCTAGAGGTAGCTTGAAAATAAACTTTCAACATTATAAAGTAAATTATTTTTTATTATTTTTTTTTTTTTGATATGTTATTATTCGATCTACAATCGAATTCCTTTATATTGTTTGCGCTTTTTACGTCAATGAATTCATTGGGTAAGCCCCGCTATTTGCTAAATCAGGCCATTGTAAACTGTTTCTTATCACAAGATTGATTCAGAAATAATTATTGCAAATGAATTTATAACTTGGGAATTGATTGTATTACTTAATTAGTCACCCATGCTAGGTTGTAGATCCCCCGTTAATATTATTAGTGGATAGAGGTATAGTCGGGGTAGCTAGACCTGGTATTAGCCCAACAGTAATGAAACATCATTCTTCGCACAATAAATTTTATATTGAAAGTTATCTCTTACTGACGGACATCAATAAATCAATCGAGAACACAATTTGATATGCCTTTGATATGTTTATAGGGTTAAATACACAGTCTTTACCTGTAACATTTGCACAATCGATTGTCGACTGCAGAATATAGCAAAGAAGCAATGCGGGAATGAGATCATCACAATATGGAAACGAAGAAAAAATATTTTCGCTTGGCATTTTCATTAAACGCTTGCTTAAGGAAATTTTCTACAGACATCGATTTAAATAGGCAAGGTATGGTACGGTTAAAGAGACTATAGAATTCATTGGTCTGTCTGCCTGGTGGACGAAATCAATGTGACATTCGAAGACAATGGAACCTTGAACCCAAAGGTTATACGAGCCGTGGTAGGGCGACAATTGTGAGGGCAAGAAAGAACAAATGGCAATAGAAGAAGTGCAGGCCGAAGCAGACGAAGAAGCTAAGGAACCTTATACTATAGTCTTCAGCAGATGTTCCCAATATCGCAGAATCGTGGGAGAAGGAAAGAGATGGAGAATAAAAGAAAGAGAGACGACTCGGTAGGGAATTTCGCAAATGGGGACAGAAAGAAATCTAAATTTAAATATATAAACTACTGCAGCAAGAAATGGAATTATCTCCCCCAGGCAGTGAACGACAGCTGCCTCTGGGGGTCGAGTGTTGTCTCAAGCCCAAAGAGTTTGCAAAATATGAATATGTTTATGGTTCCATATATGTACATATAGTATAATGGATGGGGGAGTCTTATCAGCGCCGACAACTGGCGCACGTTCGCCACGTGTTTCGCTATTGGGACAATACCCGAACACCCTTGCCCCTCCTCAATCCTATCCCAATACCGGATCCAATTCTTCGTATATGCAGAGTGTGTTTAAACACAGAAAATTTACACCTGGAATTGGCAGTAGGCAAACAAAACCTGAAAACCCTTTTCGGGACCTCTAAATGCAACCACAGATGCGAAACTGCTGCACGTCTTGGGGGTAGTTTCGGTTTTTGCACTGCTTCTGCACCGTCTTTCCCTCTCTCTCTCTGTCTCTCCCTCTCGCTCTACCCGGCTGGTTCCTGTTTCGCCAATGTCCTTTTTACTTTAGTTTGATATTGTGTGCGTTTTTTTTGCTGTTGTCAGGATCAGCGACAGCAGCTGTATTTCCTCGCATTTAGACGGACGCGCGCCTGCTGCCAGGATGCTGAATATGCATTTCCACTTTAATATCAAAATTTAAATGCTTTTCTGTCCGTCCGTCCGCATGCCGGTTGGCCAGCCCGATCCCTTCTTCCGATCTGGCAATTGCATCTGCTGTCACCGAAACGCAGACGAAAAAGCATCGCAGCGCAAGAGCAAAGCAGACCTCCGTCTCTGGCCAAAGCAATTATTATCCTACATCAGAAGAACTTCTCTGCCCCCGGCCCGGACTCATAGAGCCAGACACACAACAGTTGTGTCTCGTGAAGCTCCACGATCGGCATTTCTTTTACAATAGAGCAACCTTTAGTAAATAAAGAAACTTTTCTGGCATTATGCGAAAGTGTCTAGAAATCCACATATTTTTTTATAGCTAACCATCCATCTATCTATTGCAAGTTGTATCTTTTATAAGATTCGCGAATCGTTTAGATCGTGTACAATTCAATTACATTTAATATAATATAATATACATACATATGACATACATATGTATATCTTCGCAAATAGTGGCGAGATATCGATCATAATTTGTATTTATCCAGCAAATTTGTATTAGATGATGATAATAAAAGAATAATAATATGTTTTTATTTCATTGCAGAGAGAGAATATATAATATATATAATAATATAGTTCCATTGTATTGTAAATTCGACTATGAAAATATATTTCCCACACACATTTCTATCACAAATATTTCATCATTATAAATAGAATTACTATGCATAAAATCGAGGTATCCTTATCTACACAATTAGCTGTCTTTAGGCTTATAACTGGATATTAATTTTTATCAAAATTCTGCAACTTTTCAACATAATCAGGGAAGTATTTATGCCTCGACCTTGATGGACAAGTCAAAGAACCAAATTCAAGCAATTATCGAAATGTGATCAAAATGAAAATCAATTTTAATTGGATTTTAACCAAAAGGGGAAGGCAGATAAGAATGACAGTAGATATGCTATATGAAATAATTACAGTTTAGAAATATTTGAATATTATCATAGGTTAAGCAAGTAGGTAAATAATTGATTAAGACTTTGGGTAACTTGGGAATTCTGTGTGGCAGCTGGTTAACTACTCAAATGGGGAATAGAAAGAGAGAGAGAGAGAGAGAGGGGGAGAGCAGCTGTAGCAGGACCAAACCGCCTCTGGCTATCTACAAAGAGGGATCAATAATATCGAAAACTGTAGCAAATGCACACGTATTTCTTCTGCTCATGTTTAATTAGAGAACGACATATGCAAAGGACACAGAGAAGAGAACCAAAACCGAACTGGAAAACATTTGTGGATTGTATATAAATATAGAAGAACTAATCCCACAGACTTAGGAACGAACGAAGAATGAAGGATATTATGCAAGCACTTGAGACACAACAGCAGGCATTTCTTCTATACGCATGTGTATGTGTATGTGTATAGGAAACAGTCTATATATAGATACAGAAAGAAGGATCCTTTGGACAGGCCTGGATACCTGCGTGGCAGTTGTTGCAGTTCGTTTGCGTCGGAGAGTCGAGGGTGAAACCGATCGAAATCTAGCGTTCCTCTCAGCCTGCGTCGCATTCATATTCCACTTCCTCTCGATCCGCATCCGCATACGCTAATCAAATATCATCAGGCGCGTCCTGCGCATTTCCGAAATACCCGCCAAAAAATCAACATATGTGAGCGCGAAATGGGTGTGCATACATATTGTCTATATGCATCCAATGACGACCCGTTAGATGTTGAGGATTGCAATGTTTGCCAGTTTTTTCCCGGCGTTTAAACATCGGAAAAACTGTTCATCTGACGAAAGACCCCGCGCATTTGGCAAGTCATATAGAGAGTTGGCATTGTTCTTGCTGGGACTTTTGTCTCGATCTTTGTTTCACGCCATGGTCAATGTGTTGGTGGATGCGAGTGTGCGTGTGTTTCTTACTACCTGAGCACAACATTTTCACTTATTGGGTTTTCCATTATCCTTCGTCCTTCTTTTCACTTACAGCGTATTTTTTTTTGTGAGAAATCATGCTATAAACTCTATAATTTATTGTCTACCAGCTGAAAAGAAATCAAAAAATCTATACGCATCTATTGGTAACAGGTAACTGGCCAGGATCGCTGCACCTGTAACTTGCCCATATTACGTTGACGTTCGCGCCCATTTATTGATTAAGTCCCTGGTCAATCTGTTTTCATAGGCCTGCAGGTCTGTGAGATTTTTCACTCCAAATCTTGACTTTCTTAACAACTAAGCAGCTTAACGGGTTTGATGTCCCTATAGAAATGGACACAGGTTACATCAGCTACTTGCCAGGTTCTTTTTGAGAGGATTGTAGGATCAAATTTAAATGATAGCCAAGTACTTTTCTTATTTAAGATTGTATTGGAATGTAGACATTATAGATATAATCGATATTTATTATTATTGACCTCTTTTTTTCAAATTTCAGTTTTTGATTGGGAGTCCATAAAGATTATTTTGCACGATACCAATGCTGTAGTAAATGTCAGAAGTATATAGTAAGTCTAAAATTTGGTATAATTTGTATTGAACCTGACAAAACGAAATTAAAGGAAAGTTTTACCGTTTTATTTAAATACTTAAATTTATTTTAATATTAATTCATGTTCACTAGTTGTTTTATGTGGTTTAAAAGATTCATTTATTCCCTGATTATTAAGCAAATCGATAAGAGGCGAATGTTTTACTGTTTTCAAATTTCAAATTGTAACGAACTGCATACGAGTAATTTTGAAAACTATCGGCTAACGCAGGAAAAGTGTCATCGCTAGGCAAACAGCTGTTTTGGTGCGCGTGTCGGGGGAAGGTCACAAACCTTATTGGAATGCGGCAGGCAGCAGGCAGCCTTTGATATTGCCAAATGTGCAATGTAAGCAAGCTTTACCAAATAGTTTTTAGATGATTGTCCCATTTCATTTATTGTCGACTTGCAGTCATTTGCCAGGGTTTCTCTATGCGTCGATGCCGGCACTAGACTAACTTTTTGACCAAGCTATATGCATGTATTAAATATGCACAAGGCAAACACTACATTATTGACTTGACTTACCGATTTTACCCGCCGACTGACCCATTATTTATGAATGGCTCTCTGGGGCACTTATAACATTTAACTATTTGGTATATATTCTCTTGCGCTTTCACCTAACATTCAGCTTTTCCATTCCTTATCCGAACAAGACACTCGATTTCTATGTAATTAAATTGACGGTAGATTCACAGAGAATTTGTCACATTTTGAATAAATTTTAAACCATTTTAAAGCTTTTTATGTTGTTTGTATTTTTCCTTCTTTATGCCCACATTTTTTTATTTGGGTCTGGCTGCCGGCAGACTACATCGATAATATCACCCAGATGGCCCAGCCATGGTTATCGATATATTTTTCGGTACGATAGATTCGAACGATAGCACATAGTCTGGCAACGTGCATTTATAAGTATCGAGTAGTTTCGTTTGACAGCTTCGATGTTGAAGAAGAAGAATTAGCAGCAAACATAATACGCGATGTGAGAACTGAAAAAAGTGCTTTTTAAGGCTGATTTCAATTGTTTTAATTATGGTTTTTAAGTAAATTAAAATTATTTTAATATATCATTACTAATAGAGAGTTGAGTTAGACGCAAATATCTCAAGGACTATCCGTGGGCCGTGAGACAAAAACAACGCAAAAATGGCGGATCCACTCAGTCTTTTGCGGCAATACAACATAAACAAAAAGGAGATCATCGAACGTGATAATCAAATAATATTCGGTGAATTCTCTTGGCCCAAAAATGTTAAAACCAACTATCTCAAATATGGGTAAGTTTAGCAGCCAAAAGCGCTCTCCAAAATGTAATGGGAATACTAAAATTTTGCCAACACATTTCGGCTTTCAGCTCTGGCAAAAAAGGCGCTCCACGTGAATACTACACGCTGGAGTGCCTGCTGTACTTGCTCAAGAATGTTATGCTGCAGCACTCAGTGTATGTGCGGCAATGTGCCGCAGAGGATATACCCGCCGTAAATCGTCCTGATCGTAAGGAACTGTTGGCCTATCTCAATGGTGAGACGCCCACATGCGCCAGCATCGATAAGAGTGCCCCGTTGGAGATACCAACCCAGGTGAAGCGGACGGCGGATGGTGATGCAGCCAGTGGTGAGTCGGCTGCCAAGAAGGCACGTTTCGAAGAGACACAAGTGCAAAAGGTGCGCGAACAGCTGGCGGCACGTTGGGATGTCAATCAAAAGGAAACCGCGGTCAATATGGACAACATTAAGTCCCTGTCGGAAACGATGTCTGTGGAGAAGATCGCTGCCATTAAGGCGAAACGTTTAGCCAACAAACGAACCACCATCAAACGCACTGACAACGAGGAGGCAATGGGAACCGATTTGCGTGCCATACTCGATTATGATGTGGACTCCACCAAGGATATTATAAGCCGAGAACGGCAATGGCGTACACGCACGTCGGTGCTGCAAAGTACAGGGAAAGTGTTTGCGAAAAATATATTCGCCATGCTGCAAGGCATTAAGGCACGGGAGGAGGGACGCAATCGGCCACAAGCACCGAACCCCATTAAAATGCCCGAGCCAACTCGCATAGCCAAGCCGCAGCCACAGCTCTCTCAATACAATCGTTACGATCAGGAGCGTTTCAATCGCCAGAAAGAAGAGACCGAAGGTTTTAAGATTGATACTTTGGGCACATACCACGGCATGTCGCTCAAGTCTGTCACAGAGGGATCTCTGGCGCAACGTAAAGCGCAGGCGAATATGCCACATGTCACTGCTCCGGGTGCAAGCGTGCCATCAGCACGTGCTGCGCCCAAGGAACTGCTGCCAACGGCACAGGCACGACAGCTGCCAGCAAATGGCCCACAAAAGCGACCCTCACGAACACCCATTATTATTATACCTTCTGCCAATACAAGCCTTATAACTATGCTGAATGTCAAGGATATATTGCAGGATTTGCGTTTTATGTCGACTTCAGACAAAAAATTGCAGGGCTGCCAGCGAGAGAGCGAAGTGCTGCTCCAGGTGAGATCTATATACATGTGTTACAAATCGTGGTTTCTTATTTAGATTTCCTAATTACAGCGCAAGCGTAACAATCAGACAGTATCGTATCGTGTGGTGGATAATCCAATCAAATTGAGCCAGCAGGATTGGCAGCGTGTTGTAGCTGTTTTTGTCATGGGTCCACAGTGGCAATTCAAAGGCTGGCCCTGGGATGGTAATCCCGTTGAAATATTCTCAAAAAGTAAGATTTGATACCAGATTGAATTCCAATGCAAAACTTCAAAAATAATTATTATTTCTACTCCTATTCAGTTTGCGCATTTCACTTGTGCTTCAGTGAGCTGAAATTGGATGCGAATGTGGAGCGGTGGTCGGTCACGTTGTTGCGTCTGTCCCAAAATAAACGGCATTTGGATCGTGCTGTTCTCAGCAAATTCTGGGAAACCCTGGATAAGTAAGCAATTTTTTAGATCAACGTTTTGGATAACTACTAATTTATACATCTCATAATTTCGTTATAGATATATGCTTAAATATAAACCGGATTTAAGGTTTTAATCGAGCGTGACGTGACCAATAATTAGCATTGTGGAAATTCCTCTGTTCATATTTTCCTGGATCACAATTTTAGCTACCTCGTAGAATGTCCTGCACTGCAGCTTGCTTACTGCACTAAGAGAGAAAAATCCATGCAACAGGCTCTGCAAACTAAGCTAAAAGTTTGTTCAAAATGTACAATATATTCTAAACTATGAGACAGAGCTAAGAAAATATAATTTGTATAATTAGTTGTAATAAAAAGTTAATAAGACGAGCACGTATCGTGTCCCTCTTGATTTACGATATTGACAGCGTACAGCTTAAATTCTTGTAGATAAAACAACTTAATTAGAAATAAATAAATTAAGTTTGGAATGTTTATCACAAGTTGAAAATTTATATTGAAAAAAACATACATATTTAAAAAAGAAATCAGGCTAACGATGAGAATACAGAAAATACAACAATAATATAACTAGTAGTGTTCCCTAAACCGCGCCCATTTGCAGGATGGGCGTAAAGAGCTTGTAAGCCTGTTCGATGTATTTAGCGCCCGATAACATTTCGGCAAAGTACGTATTGACTCTCGCCTTGCACTCCTCGGTATCAGCATCCTCTGCCTTGGATTTGCTACTTAAAATAGCTGCATAACGTTGGGTGAGCCCCTGCAGATGTCCATTAAACTGCTTGCACAGCTGAACGATGCCGTCGACCTCGTTTGCCGTGCTGTGATGCGGTTTCACCAGCAGTAGCTCGGCGATTTTATGTAGCTTACACATTTCCAGGGCACATACCTCACTAAGAGCATTGATGCTCTTGGCATAGGTCTGCTCCAGATCTGCCGTAGTGGCTTCTTCAGAGCTCAGCCAGCTGAGACATTTGGACCAGTGGCTGTAATACAGATTACAATTTGTTTAATCGGATGATATAACCGGTGAGATGATTACCTAGCAATATCATCGAACTGAATGCCCACCTCGGCATCAGCAATTGTTGCCTGTAAGCGTTCATTTAGTTCGGTAGCTTCATAGTCGCCTTCACTGTCACATTCTAGATCCTCCAGTTCCAGTAGCTCCTTTACCTCGCTAATGGTTTCCTAAGTTAAAACATACGTTAAACGGAATTGGTATACCTTATCATCTTCGGAGTACTCTTACCTGCAACTCGCTTAAAGCTTGACCGCTCACGGCCTCAATTAGTGTGTCCAGCTTGATACGCGATTCCTTGGATAGAATTTCCAGCGCCTCGTAGTGGACCAGTCCACAGAAGTTCTCGAAGAGCACATCGAAACGCATTTGTGCCTTTTGTTTCTCAAGCTGCAGTTGCTGTAGGGATTGCTCCATTTGATCGGCATCTTTCTTGGCCTCAAGAAGGATAGCACTCAAATTGGGTTTGTCTGCCTCGAGTCCCAGCAATTTGCGTTTATTCATTAACTTGGGATCGTTGTCCTGCAATATGGTCATGGTTTTCTTTCCGATTCCTTCGAGTGTGTCTAGTCCGGTATTGAGTACCTTGCTGCCCAGTGTGGTCACAATGCCCAGTGTGAATGCCGGACCTGTTGCACTTGTAGTTGCCTCAACATTTTCCTCCTCGCTTACAGCTGGCTCTGGCGCTGGCGTTGCTGGCAAAGCTGCCTCCTCTGCAGCATTGATGCGTGCTAATTCCTCGGGATCAGGTACACCAATAATTTGATTTAGTCCCTGATTCACTTGTGTTGTTATATTGCCCAATCCTTCGGTGGCTGTGCTCAACACAGAGCTTAACTTTCCACCCCAAAGGCCCCAACCGGAGGAGGAGGAGGAGGACGATGTCGTCACAGGCGTGACAACGGCAGCGGCCTCAGTCTCGGGCTTCGTGTCTGTTGCTTTTGTGTTGATGTTTTTGTTTTGCTGCGGCTCCGGTTGTTGTTTTACGTGCACAAATTTATCATCATCGTCATCACCATCGCCCCAGCCATCCCAGTTATCCTCCTCATCGCTCTGCTGCCAATCATTTGCAGGCTCTTCTTGTTTATTTGGTTTTGTTGTCATTATTTTATATGCTCGTACCACGTAGTTTCATTTACCTTGGACTGACATTAATCGATAACAGATATAAACGGTCAAAATTAGTGCAAAATGGTTGCGCAAAATACGTCTGTTACTTAGCAGCGCCATTCTGAGTTTTGATTTTGCAGTATATTCACTATGTTAAATACATGCTCTGCTCTGTTAACATGAATCACTCTCAGTGCTGGTAAGGAAGATTTAAAATTTTCATTTCTTTTCGTTCGTTTTCCATTTGAGCTCTTTTCAGTGTACACTTGTGCTTGGAGTGATATTTGAAAAATGAACCCGTTTCAAAAATCCGCAATTCTGTTGCCGTCTTTGAGTAATTTAAATTTAAAAATTAAAAAAGGGCCGTTATTCAAATTAAAGCAGTGCACATCTTTGGACTAACGAGCATTAACAGTAGCTGGTAAAGCAGGTTTGACTGGGGAAAATAACCGTTAAAAAACGATTAATTTTGACTGAAAAATTGAAAAATTATGTAAAAATATATTTGCAATAACAAAAATTGTTTAAAATAAAACAACTATTCACTTTAAAAAGATAATTAGTAATAATATATACATAATATACAAGCGACTTGCATATCATAAGAAAAGCGAATTGAAAGTAACCGCAAATACTTATTTGTGAGAAGATAATCCATCAAGAGTCTGCCGTATGATTGTTGTATCGCTTAAAGGCACAGCTTGAAGTTTAGTTAAAGTTAACGCTTTGTTTCATTGATTGTATTTTAGGAACCAGCGAGATATTTTTATTGGCTGCATTGTATATTTATTTTCCACATTAAACTACAGATTCGGTTGTGCCTGTTCCTGGCTCTCAAACTATTTTCTCAAATCCAAGCACTCTGGGCCCTGAGACTTCAATTTCGTATTGTGAAATAAAAGCAGAACTAACGTTGTTAGGAAATCGAACCACACACATCCCATACCTAACCTCAAATTGGTTATCACCAAAGCACACACACCAGCAACAACAGCAACAACAGCAACAACAGCAACAACAACAGCAACAACAGCAACAACAGCAACAACAGCAACAACAGCAACAACAACAACAACAACAATGGCAAATACAGCAACATCAATTGACTGTTGCTCTTATTAGAAATACATAAATTATTGGAGAAACTTGTGCCACCACCTGTGCCTTGGAATGCCCAAGTTGGGCTTCCACTTCGATGCCTTGGTATTTCCACACACACACGCACGCACACGCACATAGAAAGAGAGAGAGAGACTAACATGGAGACAATTTGATGCTCAATGCATACAAATTGAATTGATATTAGTTTGTAAAATATTTAGGCATTAAAATAGCATATGCATGTACGCACACCTATACATTTATTCGAATATGTGTGGTGCGTGTTTGTGTGCTTGTATTGGTGTTATTTTGCCCTACTTGCCCGGTGTCGGCCTGTACAAATGTTTTCTATGCAAATCTTCTGTTTGCCAGGGCGCAGGGCCAAACAATCTGTCTCTTTCTCTTGGTATTTTTCCCCCTATTCTGTTTTATTATTTTTGTTTGAATTGGAATTATAACTAGCTGAGTCTAGTTGTGTGTGTTTTTTCTTCTCTTTTCTAGTTCTTCGGATGTTTCTCTGATCTTCTTGTTCATCTCTCATCCCATTAATTTTCTCTCTATTTCTTCCTTCTGCTTCTCTTCGCCTATTTCTTGCTATTATCATTCTCCTTCTTTCCCTTCAGCTTGTCTCTCGCGTTTTATCTTTCTCTTTCTGAGTCTTTCTCTCATGCTTTGTCTTCCTACTCTGCATAATTCCAATACAGAAGACTTATCGAACTTAAGAGAAAAGAGACAGTAAGCATGTAGAGGGAGAGAGATACAGACATCAAATATGAAAGTTTTTAATTAAAAATCTAAAATACGTACTCCAGAAAGTTTCTGAACCCGTTCAAAGTCGTCCGTAACATCTAAAAACTAAATTCGTTGAATTTAGAAATACTTGGCAGAAAAAGGCCGTCAGCCTCGAGTTTCAACTGTTTCCGAACCGACTCTCGAGTCGTTCCACATTTCTCAATGTTTGTCCATAAATTAGAAAAGAACACAAAAACACAAACACGAAATTCGGTCGTCACCTGAAAGTTTGCTCTGGAGGCAACCGGCATATAAATTTGACAGCAGCGCAAAATTAACAAACCAAAGACAATTTACCCAGCATGCACACATACACGCACACGCAATACACACACACACACACACACACACATACTCAAATGAATATACCTTGACATAAACAAAGAATTTTCATAAACTTGCTGCATACTTTCAGGCAGACGAGCTCTCCCTCACACACACACACACACACACACAAACACACATGAAACTACAGTAGCTAACCACAGTGATTTTTCGTGAAGGCGCCTGCCATAAACTGCGTATAGCCAAAATTTATCTTCGAGCCGGCGAAACAAACAGCAAAAGTAAAGCGCAAAAATCGCAACTAGTCGGAATATTCCGTTGCAGCCAGCGCCCGCAACTACCTCATTTTGTTAGCTGTAAAAAGAGGGTATATTGACTTGGTCATGAAGCTTGAAAAGTCTTGAGAACTTTGGTATCTTAACTAAATAATTCGAAACTAGATGAGATAGAAGACCGAAAATACACATAGGAAAATGTAGTTACTTTCTAATAACTGTATGGTAATATGTATTAATTTATTCTTGGTATAATTATATACCATATTAATATTTGTAGTGTGCCTAAACTTCGAACTGGCTTTACCCTTACAACGTTTGATTAATTTGTTAATTAAAATCGCAAGCATAGCATCGGGTGACAGGCAAAATGCCGGAATAGCTGAGGTTTACCTCAGCCCGTTAATGAGTAAATGGCAGAGGAAAAGGTAAAGTAGAAATTCTTTAAGTCTTCCAAGTATATCAAGTATACGCAGCGTGCACTTTTGCCAGCTAGGCAAAATCATGTGGTAATTTGGGGGAAATGCCAATTTTTAGTGCTTGTTCTAAACCAAAGAAAGGGAGAGAAAGAGTAATGAAAAAAGAAAGACATAGGCAGAGAGATGTTTGCCCATTGAGTAGGTAAAATATAATTGCATGTTCGCAACAAAAATTAATTGTTATTTTACCAGTAATTAGAAACATACTCGATTTACATCCTGAATTTCAAACTAAATTTGGCAATCTGCACATTTAACACACACAACAAAAAGCAAACATTTAATTGCACATATAAGCAAGCTGAATTGATGACAATAAATGTTGAACTTAGGCTGTAATTTAAGCTTAGTCACAACTATAATATTTGTATATAAAATGTTTGAAGTAACATAAACCTAAATATAATTTACGAAACTTCTTCAAATTAATTTGGCTACGGATTTGTGTTTTATGCTCAGTTCTATTTCGCCATAAATCAAAGACTATGCAAAATGGCTGCTGGCCTTGTTCGGCCATTTTTGGTCGCCCTAAAAGTATGCAATAAAAAGTTTCACATTGAAATTCGCCATGGCGCAGTAGAAGAAATCACTGAATGTATTCATTCACAGCATATGTATGTGACGAATGACTCAAGCTCGAATAACTTTATGCACAATCAAAATTGTTTTAACTGTGCTAAGAAGGGTCAAAGGCGGCTTTAACATGCGCACACATGCACAGACTTGCCTAAATGTGCGATTTGGGATGTACTGGGGACACATCTTTGTCATCTTTGCCACAAGCAACTAATAAAGGAGCCGCATCTTGTTGTTGTACAATGTTATTGATACCTCAGCTTCCGTTTAAACACACACACACACGCACACACGCATATAGACGCAGGCTGCTAGACAAGGGAACCCTTTTTGGCAATTCCCTCGAGTCTCAGGCAAGTGTATCCTGATGACAATAAAGCAAACTTCCAGCTGTTTATTAACATGTTTCTTTGTCAATATATGCACACAGATACCCACGCACACACACACGCACACACACACGCACGCATACATAAACATTATGCTTAACAGGCGCTGATAGGCATGCGGGTGTCTAAGGTTATGTGTGCGTCTGTCTGTGTGTGTGTGTGTGTGTGTGTGTGTGTTTACAAGTTTCATCTTACAAGTGAAAAATTCCTTTAGGCCAAAGTGTGCATTAAGAAGATTGTTTTACTATTGTTATAATACACATGGAGATACACACGCACACACATACAGGCTCAGAGATAGACACACACACATAGCCCCAAAAATACCTTAACTACATGACATCGCATTGGCAGACAAGGAAACTCGCCTGCAGCTACGTTTCATGTCCTTCCCTCTCCCTCTCTCTCTCTCTCTCTCTCTCTCACTCTTACTCTCTCGCTTTCTCGCCTGCTCTGTAGTGCTGTCATTCCACTCAACAAAAGGATTCAAATTTCATTAAATCTCGTACAAAAGTATCAAAATGCCATTGTTGTCATGGCGCTCTCTCTCTCACACACACACACATATTGCACTTTGCGCAGTCGATGGCAACCCTACTGCGACCCCGCCTCTCACTCCTTGTGCCCTCATGGGTTCCGCCTTGTGCTCACCAAAATAGAAGTGTCTGCAGCCTGCTCCAGTCTCGCTACGAAGGTTTCCCTACATCTTCGCAGGCAGTATCTATATATCTATCTATCTATATATATATATATAAATATATGTGTATATACATATATTGGTAACTGCTTTTACTTTGGGCCTTTATTCGATTTACGTTTCAAGTTGCGCAAATTTGTTTAGCGTGTGTGTGTGTGTGTGTGTGTGTGTGCGTGTGTGGGGGCGTAACAGTTTCTCGAGCATTGATCGCTATCATCTCTAATGGAAAACTTAATAGAGTAGACAACACTTTGTTACCAGCGCGAGCCCCTAAGATGAAATTTGTTTCAAGTGTTTCCCGATTATCGCAAATGCCCTGTATACAGTATGGCAGTTAATTTACTCTTGCCAGCCGCTTTCAACGTTAGTTCCCATATGAGATACATTAAAGAGATTACGTACCGTGCAAAATAGTTGTTCGCGCCTCATTTGAACTTGTGCTCTGGGAGCAATATGTGAAGGTACATACAGTAAACTAAGAAACTGTTCATGTGGTTCTTAAATAACTTTAATGACAATTTATAAATATAAACAATATCATTTTTTATTTCATTGTAATTTCGATCTTGAGATCTTGAGAACATATTTATACGAAAACTTGCGCGTTGTCCAAATAAGTTCAGAAAGTTAAGGGACTGAACAAAATGCTTTAATAGCAGACAGTCAACTTTATTAAACATATGTATATCATGATAGTTTATACAATAGTATGTGTTCCTGTTAAGGAAAGAGTAGGGGAGACATCTTTTTGTATATATATTCAGTATCAAACAACAAACTTGTCTCTCAAACTGGTCTGTATGAAAGCCTATTCTTTAGAGACTATAAGAGCTAGAGCTACCAAATTCTGATTTCTGCAAATTTGTTAACGATGGGATAATGAACATTAAAGCCATTTTATATATTTATACATCATTTATGTGACATAACCCAAAATATGTTACTTTTATCCGAATGTGGATACTGGGTATATAAAAGTCGAGCATTTTCGACTGTAAATTTCTGACATGTTTCTACAAAATTTAACTGAATTTCATTTAAATTTTGTAGTATATACTATTATTATTATATTTCTCATAGTAGTATTTTTGTTGTTTAACCGAAAAAAACAGTATTGTATAGGTAATGGGTGTATAAAAGTCGAGCATTTTAAACTGTAGATTTCTTATTGGTTTCCAAAATTACTTAATTGAATTTCAGTTTATAATATTTATACCCTTGCAGAGGGTATATTAATTTTAGCCAGAAGTTTGCAACGCACCTTAGGTGACATCTCCGACCCTATAAAGTATATATATTCTGAATCAGCATAAACAGAGGAGTCCAAAAATGGATGTCCGTCTGTCCGTCCGTCTGTCCGTCCGTCCGTCCGTCCGTCCGTCCGTCCGTCCGTCCGTCCGTCTGTTGCAACGCAAACTAGTCTCTCAGTTTTTGAGCTATCTTCATGAAACTTGGCATACAAGCTTCTTATTGCTGCGAGCTGTAAATAAGTCGGAACGAGCCAGATCGGACCGATATATCGTATAGCTGTCATAGAAACTATCGGCCGATTTTTGTTGTTTTTCAAGATATTGCAACAAGATTTGGCAAATCTTATTCTTATTACGTTCCTAATGTGCTGTCAAAATTGTATCAAAATCGGACCGCTATAACATACAGCTGCCATAGGAACAATCGGCTGAAATTAGGGTTTTTGTATGCAAACCTGTTTTGTTCTTGGAAATACAGCACATTATCAATACTTTTTAATGTTATACAGTAACCCGCCCTTATTTTTTCCATTTAAATATCTCAGACGTTTATATTCTATAGCTGTTATAGGAACAATCAGTCAGTCCGTCTGTCTGTTGAAACGCAAATTAGTCCCCCAGTTATTGAGCTATCTTCATAAAAGTTGGCTCACAAGCTTCTTAATTCTGCCTTCATTAAATAAGTCGGAACGGGCCAGATCGGACTGATATATCGTACAGCTGTCATGGAGCCTATCGGTCGATTTTCGTTATATTTCAAGATATAGCTATCAGGCTTACCACATCCAAATCTAAGTATGTCCTTAATAATAAATTTTCATTAAAATCGAAGTTTTATAACTTATAACGATCAACGATCGGCCTAATGAAGGTACCTGTTGCAATTTTATGAAAATCTGAGTACTATATACATATAGCTGTGTACAACTGCAAGGGTATAAAACCTTCGGCAAGCCGAAGGTAGCCTTGCTTTCTTGTTTTATAATATTTCTCTTAGAGAATCCTAAATATTCTTGTTGTTTTACCGACAAAAAAACTGTATTGTATAGGTGGGTAACGAATGTATAAAATTCGAGCATTTTCGACTGTAGATTTCTTACATGTTTGTAAAAAATTTAATTGAATTTCTCAATATATTATATAATATTACTATATGTTATTTATCTTGGAATATTCTAAATATTCTTGCCACCTTAGTAGTTCCAATACTTATTTTTGTTTTCCGTTTATTTTCTGATTACTCTGTCGATTTTCCTGCAACGTTGCCAATTAGCTGAAGTTGGTGTTGTTTATTCTCTCACCTGTCAACAACTTTTGTGCACCCGCTCTAATTTACACATTTTGGTATTTACAAGTCTACTTAGATGCTATGCTAAAGGCGTAAAATTCCTATAGACAGAAAGCGAGATGGCGGCAGGGAGAGAACGAGACGCACATAGCACGCTCATCCGCAATTATTTCAATCAAGTGTGTCGCGAGTGTCGCCGACAGCCTCAGAAATGTGTGCAGTAGAGTTGCCTAATCAGCCACCCCCGGCACACTGCGAGCGGATCCAGTGAACCCGCCCAATCCGCCCAATCCGTTGTCGTTACCGAGCATGTCTCTATCATTACAACTTTTGGCAAACAAACTTTTCAAATTGCTTTCGCATTAAAAATCACTAAAATACGTTTTTCGCATCGCTGCTCACCCAAATGGCAAAATGTTGTGTCTGCAAGTGTGTGTGTGTACGTGTGTGTGTTGTTGGTGTGTATGGTAGGTGTGTGTGTTTGCTTACGTTAAGTGTCATTAAGCTCTTGTCAACTCATCAGCGTGGCTGGCATCGTCTCATGTTGTTCCTAAAAGTTGGGCATATCAAAAACATAAATTAAACCAGTAAGACGATGTGAAGCAGTGCAATGTGCGCGACTTTTAAATACCCTGTACGCGAGTTAAAGAAGAATACTTTAAAAAATCGAATTTGTTTTTAAACTTATTTACTTTTTATAAATCATCGTTAACCCTGCTTCGATCATACTTAGAAAGACTTATCAATTTGTATTTACTTATTTTACATGAATAAAATACTATAACTTTCGAGTAAGCAGAAGAAGCATATTATATTATATTTTATTGGCATCTAAATTTTTGTTTTCCGTTCATGTTCATAACTGAGGTTTCTATAACTTTCAGATCACTCGTAATAATATTGTATATTATTGTATTTTAATAATTTCACATTAGTGAGGATTAAAAATTAAGTTAAGATGATTAATTTATTAAAACACGTTAAAATAAAACAAGTCGATAGGCTACAGTCGAGAGCGCCAGACTGTAAGATACCCTTCTACCAATTTTTACAAACTTATAAGCATAATTTTAAACAGAGTATTCTGCACAAATAATTCTACTAGATAAGTCTCACACACACAAGCGAGTGAAGCGACGCGTTATGACGTCGACGTCAACTGCTCAAAGCAGCGCGCCGGCTGCTGCTCGTACATTTGTACTGAAAACGTTGACTTGAATAACTCCTGTGTTATTAGTCCGATCGATCCGATTGTAATTTAGAGAATATATTTATATTAGGCATTAAGCATTATGCGTGCCAAAGCACAACTTTATAAGTTCAATACTTTGCTTAATAATCGTAAATTACCGATTTGCGGGGGCGGTGGGATGCCACGCCCACTTTTGAAATAAACTTCATCTGCTTGGGAAACATAGGAACCTCCATGCCAAATTTGGTGTCTCTACCTCTTTTAATAGCTGAGATCTGTTGTCTGAAACAAACAGACGCCTCCAAAGTTAGTATACCCTTTTTTGACCATTTTCAATGGTCGAAGGGTATAATTATTGCTTATGGATCCAATAGCAGTCGCTATAAGCAGTTTTAATTTGGACCGTGTTACCTGGTGAATGAATAGGATTCTGAAATATAATACAAATGATTCAATTAATTTTTTCAAATACAAATTATTAGAGCAAAAGGTGTTTATAATATTATTCAGAAATAGTCGGGTTGGACAGTAAGCTCAATATTGGAAAAAATGTAATAACACGTTACCACAATCATAATGTTATATCAGATTTATTTGCCGGTATTAAATCTGAAGGAAAGAGGTGTCCTATATTTAGGAAGTAATATTTTTACTTTTATAAATTTAAGTAACTGTGATTTTAGTTATTATCTTGGAGAACTGATTAATTGCATTTGTATGCAAGTAAATGAGTTTCTGTTCCTTTTTTACCTGAGATCCAGAAAGATGATGAAATGACTTTTAGAAATTACATAAAATATAGAATGACTTACCTTTTTTGTACTCATACAATATAGTGGAGGGGCAAGTTAAGAAAGCGTATACAGTATAAATGGAGAGGAGAATCGATTATTTGGTACATTTTAGAATATCGATTTATTTAGAAAACATTTATTAAAATTAATGGGAAGCATTTTAATGATATTTGAAAATAAAATTGTATTCATTCAAAAATATTATAATATTATTTTAAACACACTTGGGACGAATCATCATTTTAATGTCTTTTAGTGTAGTCAAATCATGCCAAAAAATTCCATAGGAACTAAACACTGGTAGTTCAAAATATCTTCCATTTAATGGGCTGTAACAAAAGAAATATAATAATATAATATAATATATATAATATAATATAATCGGTAAAAGTCACTTACCAACTGGCACACGCATGGTACCACCAGCCACCATCACGGGAGTCTTTTGCACAATTGTATGAAGCTATGTCGTTGTCACGATCATATGTGGTGAACCTCATATTTTTGTGATTAATCAAAGCGTCTGCTGTTCCTGGATTACCAGAGAATACACCTAATTTATAAAGTCTGTATTGATCGTTTTCACCCGATATGGCGAACTCATCGTAGCGGGCAAAGAAAGAGGTGTCATCGAAACGCTTCATGTGAATGTAAAGTTCATGGGGTTGCTCGGTGGTTAATCTATGTATCTTTTCCAGGCCGAGGAAGAAGTCCCCGTCCCAAAAGGCACCAAAGCCTTTTCGGTACGTCACCCAACCTCTCTGAAAGTTTACTCCACCTCTGATCCTCTGTTGTATTACATTCCATCCTTGACCAGCGATATCAGAGTTACAAAGTACCTCAAAAGTGTTCTCGTTCGAGAGAGTGATATTATGCACTCCCGGCGAATCTTTACTCAGGCAATTCCTTGCTTTTTCTCTCTCTGCCTTTTCTTTCAGTTGAGTTAATTCTTTATAAACTTGTTCATTTAAGTTATTTATGTGTTCGATTTCTTGTTTCATTGATTCTATTTCTTTTGATTTATCTGCCGATTTCGTAACCACCGCTTCTAATTGCCGAGCCCTTTTGACATTTGCAGCACTTAACTCCGTATATCTCTTCAATTCTGCTTCACAGTTGATCACTTTTTCAGAGTCTGACTTGAGCTGATCTTCCAATTCCGCCTGTTTCTCCTTTGTTTTCGCAATGTCTATCTGCTGTTGCAAGGATTTGATTGAGAGTGCGTTAGTAATGTCCTTGTCTTCAAGTAACTTTATAATTTTATCCTTGGAGGTGCCACTTGCAATTTCTATTCGGAGCTGAATCGCTTCTTTTTCCAATTTATTTATTTGTTCGGTCAGATTAATCACCTTATCTTGCAGCTGCCTTATTTGATTATTCTTGCTTTCCTTTTCCGCCCCATTCTTGTCGATCTCTCGATTGACCTGCTCAAAATATCCCATCATGGGCTTCAATATTTTGTATGCGTAATCTCCGCACTCTTTGTCCTTTTCATCGGACTTACAAAACTAAACAAGAGAAAATAAAAATGTGAATTTATTCACTTATTATGCTGATACTGATGCACTTAGGTATATATAGTATGTCTTACTCACCCCTTTCGTCTCACGAAACAGGATTGGGCATAGTAAGAGAACCAATATTAGTTTCATTTGAAAAGAATCACTCTGGACTGAATGATGTTCAATGATGTGTTTTCCCTCAGATTTGCGTCTTTTATAGCCGGAATGTGCAAATGGGAATGACGTGGACTGATAAGGCAGACGTGGTGCGTTATTAATTTATATAACTGGAGTATATTGAACCTTATCCTAGCCCGTGAATTCCGAGTTCATTATAGATTGCCTTGGGTAATCAAGATGTTGGCTGCTATCAAGGTCAAATCGAAGTTGAAAACGAACATTGAAGATTAAATCATTTCAAAAACATATAAGTATGTTATTTAATATAGAACAGCATCAGTTATGCCTACCCACACACAGACCTCTTTACTTAACTTTATCTCTTCTGCCCCTTTCTCTCTCTGACTCCACATTAATTGTTGTAACTGTCGTAATTTCAACAAAAGCCGTGTTTCTATAACCTCTTCATATTTTAATTAACTGTGTAAAATTGAATGTATTGTATTGAGGACTTTTTTAAGTCCATTTTAGGAATTGTTCAACTAAATGTATTTTAAATACTCTTTCTTTTTTAGATGTCCAATCGGATGCACTGGCTGCTTGATTGAGTAATCTGCCATGAACATTTAAATCGTTTTAATAAATACTTAACATCACACACAGAACTATTGAAATGATCTACGTACCCGTTGCGCAGGGTATTCACATAGCTCACATATCCATACATAGTACATTTGCCTAGCAACCGCTTTGATTAGAGTAATATCTTCCTCAATCCAAACCAAATCCCCGTAAAGCCACAAATGAGAGAAAAGAACATTGCAAACAAATTTGACCACAGCAAAATTGCTGTAAACAATATGAAAAGTCGGCAACAATATTACTATATATAAGCTTCCTGTGCGAGAATCGACAAAACCGCAAATCATTGGCCACGCCCATCCTGTGCTAGCCCAAACAAAGGGCAGCCACACAAATTATCGCCCACCTCTGCCTCCATCGCCTCGCCTCGTGTGTGGATGGTCAAGCAAAAAGTTTCATGTATTGTTTTTTTTTTTTGCTATATATTTGTATACCCGTTGATCATTGAAATTGGTATAAAGAGGGTATATTAACTTTTTGAAAATGCATGTTACACACTGAACAAGGTGAGGCTGATTCTTGCTCAAAATCATAAGTAGATTGGGTTATTATAATGGATTATTATTATAGTGTTTGAATGAACGAGATCTCAGCTATTATAAGGGCTACAAACATAAAATTTGATATTTAGTAGTTTCTATATATTATAGGCAAATAAAACTCATTTAAAAATGGTAGATACCACGCGCACGCCCGTTGAGTTCAAAATATATACTCAGCCTCGTAATTGTCATACGATCTGACAAAAATCACAGTCAACGTTTTCCACTATTTTGACGATGTACGAATTATGTGAAGGGTATTTTACAATAGGACTGGCTAGTTACTTATTAATTGTGGATAGTATATACTATTTGTATAGTATGATAAGCCTTGAAATTGTCATTCGATCTGACAATAATCACGGTAGTTATTTGAGTCGACGTTTTTCACTATTTCGAACATCGTCAAAATTATATGAAGGGTATTTTACAATCGGGCTAGCTCGTTACTTATTAAATGTATATTGTGTATACTATATACACATGTAGGTTTTTATATTACTTGAAATGCAGTTTTTTGACATGCTTTTTAATTTCTTGTTGTACATTTGTTCATCCTAAATGAACAGTTATTGTTTTCTTGTTTAATCGTGATTATCAAAGGCTTCAATTGCATCGATATTGAACACATGTTCCCAATAAGATGTTCATTAACTTTTATAAACTTTTGTTTAATTTCGAATCTGTAAAATAAAATAATACAATTTTGTGTAAAACTAATTGTTTTTACTTATTTTAAAAGATTAAAGTGTTTATCATCTGGTTTTCTTACTCATTGCATATTGTTTAGCATATTTTGCAAATAGTCCTCACACTCTTTATCTTTTCTACCCATTATTTTGGCCATGAAATGTGACTACCAACTCTCGCTACTCGATACTTGGAGTTCACTCACAGCACTTGCATACCAGCTACCCTTCGGAAGGCTGGGGACGTAGGGGGTGGTACAGCAGTTGTCCACGCATGTGGTATACGATATCACATGCTACATCTGCTATATCAATATCCTACGGACGAAAAATGCAATTTTAATTAGCCGAACGTGCGACAAACGCACGTAGAACGCATAACCGCAAGATGGTGCTGCAATTAGGCAACTGGGGGCTGGTGCCTGGACAAAATCCAGCAATCCGCCATGGCTGTCAAGCTGACAGTTGGCCTGCTCGACGGGTAGTCAGTCAGTCTGTCACTCCGTCAGTCTGTCATTCCGTCAGTCCAGGCAACAGTGAGTCAATGCATGGTCATGCAGTTACGTGCTGCTTGGGGCAAACAAAATTATGTGGCCAACATTTGCTGGTGGCGCATTTCGCGGCATTTTGCTTCTGGCTAACGGGCAGTTTAAGGGTAGCCGGAGGAGGCGAGTTGATGATGAAGGCGGGCGGGGATTGGGTACCCACTGGCTGCCAGTCGTTTGTTTTGCAATGCCCAAATTACTTTATCGATTTGCCCAGTACGTTTGTACAATTTGGCGTATTGCATACATTACGGCATCCACGGGCATCCACGGGTATTCCAGGGCATCCACGCGCATCCCAGGGCGAACCAAGCGACCACGCTAACGAGCCTCATTAGTGGCATGCGTGGCAATGTGGCAATATGACAGCGACAGTGAAAGGGGTATGGGGTAAGGGATGAGGGGTGTCTCTCTTGGGCGAAATGACGACATAATGACGACGCTTGCTTCATGCCCATTGCCCGTTGCCCGCGTTGACATGTGAAGCACCACGAACGTGATTTCTTATTGCCATCGCCAAAAATGATGATTACCAAAAGTTGCCTAAGCGACAGATAATGCCAGGCGTTTTTCCATAAGATTTCAGAGCCCAGATGTTAAACTTATTATTATGTGTACAGCAAAAAGAATGTGTTTGTTTCTAAATTGAACAATAATTTATAGAAAATAATAAAAAAAAGATTAAATTAAATAAACTTAAATTAAATTAGATTAAATTAAATACAATTGAATAATATAAATCATATATTTAAAATTCTTAAAATTTTTGAACCCTTTACTACTTACGCTTAAAGAATTTTAAATTTATCACTTTTAAAATTATTAAAATTATATTATTATGTCAATTTAAACAACTGCATTTAGTTGACTTTCAATTAATTATATAAACAAAATAAATAAAAAATTAAATATAAAAAAAAATTTAATATCATAATAATATAACTATCGAACACCAATAAATTTATTTGCAACACGTTTAATTACTTTTCTGCTCAACTTAAGTGATATTTTTGTTCGATTAAAGCGCCATTTCGGGGCTTTATGCAATCGTAAATGCATAACAGACTGTATGCGAATTTCCCAGCATATCGTTACATTTTCCATTCATTTTCTACCCATGCATATTTATGGTATTTAATATGCGAAACGCCAAAGTAGCCGCAATTAGTGGATGCTTCCCCGGGCGGGTCATTGCAATGAAAGAAAGGATGGTAGGAGGAGCAAGGCGCTTGGAGAATGTACGAGGAAAGAGGAACAGCAGTAGGAGCAGGGAGAGAAGTCGGGAAAATGGGGAAATGCGGAAATTCCATTGTGATTGAAATCAATAAACGAACGTGTAGAACGTAGAACTGTCCGAATGCAAAGTGCGGCAAATGCAACAAGCCGGATGTCGTCTGTCAATTGAATTGCATTAACATGGCGAGTGCGAGTCTTAACACCATTAATTACATGGTCAATGAGTCAATATTATGACAGTAACTGCCGTCTGCCGACAGATATGTAGCTTGCGACTTACAACATGAAACTGAGACTGGGACTGAGATTGTGACTGGGCAGCCCACACATACAATAACACAATAGTCGCGGCAACATTCTCAATCATTTAATTAGGCCTGGTGCAGGTGACGAGCGAACCTTTCAGGATTAAAAGATTGATATGATACTAAATATATGCCATGGCAGTGTATAGCCTTATCAGCCATGCCCGTTCTGTCCTCGTACTTGTTCCTTATTATTAAATATATTTATGTAAAACTTTATTTCCATTCTTCGTATTTGTTGGAAATCGTTTCTATATATAAATACCAATTTTTTAAATTGTTTAAAAATATTTCAATTCAATTATTTTACAATTTCAATTCAATACTAGCAGGTATTGCTCACATAGACGCGATCGTACCAACAATATATTATTGCATAAAAGCCTTTGTCACAATTTAATATTTATTATATCTCATTTTATATACTATTTCATTTTTATCTACATAAGTCGAATCAAGTTGATTGAAACACTCTTGTCTTCCATAATCTATACCGAAAAAATCATAAAAAAAAAACTAACTAAATTCCAAGAACTAAATCCATCAGTTTTAAAGAGCATGCGAAATAAGTGATGTTTTTGCGAATTTAGAATTTATTGAAAAAAAAAAAAAAACTAGCATACCTAACATCCAAAATTGGCATACTTATGGTTTATTCTTATAAATAAATATTTTGTAATTTTAAATAATTGGCAAAAGAATTATAAATCGAATAAAGTAAAAAGTAGAATTTAAATTCTTCCATTTACAAAAATTCATCGCTATCATCACTTTCCACCATTTTACTGATCATGGTCTCTGGACATTTGTTCTTGATTGTCAAGTCATCTCTCGATCGATTTCCACAACGCTGCGGTACGCTAGAGAACTTATGTTTTGTGGGCGGAGGGGTATAATCAGATGTCTTTGATTTAGATTTTGTAGATTTCGTCGTACTGTTTTCCTTTTTACTAATTTCGGGAACTTTAGAACTTTTCGACTTCTTATTTCTTCTTATTTCTTGAGCAGACATTTTTTCAGGCACACTCTGCAAAGAGGGACCTTCGTAGGGTCCTTCTTCCCCGAAGCCCGCCTGATATTTTTGCTCGGGTGGTCCCACATCCCGATAGTAGTATCTATTAGGTATATCAGCAAAAGTTTCGCTACTATATTCGGTATCGTCGTCATGGGATTCTATAGTGCTTAATGTATCGGAGTTGCTTCGATTTAGTTTCCGAAGTTCAGCATGTTTCTTGGCATTAAGCCTGCGTATTCTTGCATCGTGATTGCTTGGAGGTAGCCGACTTGGATCTGCCATACATTGCCGGACATTCACCTTTCTAAGTATGTTTACCGAACTGGAATCCGGTATCAGTTCCATTTTAACACGGCTCTTCTTCGTATGAGGTTTGCTTTTCTTTTTAAATTCCTTAACATTTATTGGCGTAACCACCGTGCCCATTATAGCCGGCACTGGCTCGTCAATATTTTTTGGATTCGACACAGATGTTACATCCGATTTTGGGGCATTGTCCAGGGATACATGTTTCATAACCATCTGCAAGAGAATCGGCAGCTCCTTGCGATCGAAAGTGTCGTTCAGTTCACTACGAAGTTGTTCGCGGGACCGTTTGGTTTTATTTCCCGTTTCCAGGGCAAATGTCTGCTGGGTATGCTTATAGCCATACCAATCGAAGTATTCAACAACTAAATGGTTCAGCAGACGTAGAAGTCCCCGTTGCTGTAGATCACCCCCACAGAGGGGTTCATATTTCTTTAGATTTTTCTCGTCATGCAGCATAGTCAGAACCTTGGCGTGCAGTCCGCTTCTCATCTCATCCAATGTTCCATTTCTCTCGAAATGTAATCTAATTCCGTTTTCTAAAAGCTTTGAATATGAGTTAGAATCCATTCTTTAATAATTTGAACACTCAATATCAAGTAAATAATAAATTTATATAAACTATTAAATTTTGTATGCGTACTAGTTGACTCTGATATGAATTATGAATAATTTCTTTCGGGGCGCCCCAAACGCCAACTCTCAAAGACAGCTAGTTCAAAGAATCGAGTTTCCACTAGTTTTTATTTCTCGAGTATTTTTTTCAAAATGAGCACTGAAAAGGTTAGGTATATTGAAGGATTATTAACAAGTTTATGATGGTGTTAATTTTGTTTGATAAAGAAGAGGGAAATACTGAGAAGGTCGTGTTTTCCTGCTGCTAATAACCCGTATAGCCTGGTTTTCTTGTTCAGATATTTTCTTAACCCTAATGAGTTTTCGGGTGCAATTAAATGTTGGGCATACAGCTCTTTAAGGTATTCGAAGAGTATGCTTTGTCTCGCCTTCAAAAAAAATATAAAAAGAAGAAACCTTTGCCAATAGCGGCCATCAGAGGGCGCCACCAAAGCTGCCTCTGCTGTTGCCGTTCGTCTTGTATCACTTGCAAAATTTATTTCACTTAATGGAATTTAAAAGTTTGTTTGCTTAAGAAACTTGAAAGCCGCCATTTTGCCTGGCTGCATGCATGTGTGTGTCTGTGTGTGTGTGGGAGAGTAAGTGTGAGTGGCGCTTTAATGAATTTATGCTTAAACGATAATCATGCAAATTAATAGTTTCACAAGGACTTGGCACATGCATCGAGCAGAAAAATATACAAAACTTTTTCAGACAAAACTTGCTGAAACTTTTTGTCTGCATTCCTCTTTTGGTTCTTGGCTTTCCTGTAGGTGCAGCCAAAGAGTTTACTCAGCAATTGAGGCAAAGAAATATTTAATAACTATCGTTTTAGTTTTTTTTTCCTTGCGCTCTCTTCTTTTTTGGGTGAAAGAAAAGTTCTCTTTGCTTTTAATTCTGTAATGGAATTCTTAAGAGCTAAAAGAGCAGGCGGCTGATTTATAGCTGAGCCGAACTTTTGGCGCTTCTTTTCAAGCAGCCGCAGCTGCCTTTAAGTTTGCTGCAACTGCCATTTAAATATTTGTTCGGCTAATTAGCAAAAGTGTTGCCAAAAACACAAAGAAAAAAAAAACAAGTAGAAGAGGCAAAAAAGCGAAGAGATACGCACAGTGAAGTAATACTCCGAAAATGTTGCGCCATTTTCGGTTTATCTCTTCTCTCTTGTAGCAAAGCCAATTAGACAAAATGGCTGCGACACATTTCCGCTGGTCGGAGCCCCAAGCTCAGCATTGTGAGTTCTCGAGAGTCATCTTCTTCTTCTACTTTGAGTTTAAGGGCATTAAAACAATGCTGTCGAGGTCGCAGCACACGACATATGGTATGTAAATGAAAAACTTATGTAATTGAAAATAATTACAACATAATTGCACAGAGAAAAGAGATACTTTTATTATTTTATAATTAACTAAAGAATTTATTTGTTGTTATTATATTTTTTGGGTATTTTCATTAGATTATGTAGTATAATGTAAAAATAATAATATAATATGTAAATTAATCTAAGTTTATTTCCAAATTTGAGGAATTTCTAAGTTCTTCTGCTTCGTTTTATTTCAGTTACCGTCGATTGAGTTCGGCAAGCGTATGCGCAAGTCGGTGTTGCCCACTCATCTATGACTGTTGCTGCCTACCGAACATTGTCCTTGTTGTTATTACCGACACACTTTCGCATTTGCTAATCGCATTAATTATGCGTTGCTCTCAGTTGCTGCTGGGCCTTTCTAGCTGCAGGCAAATGGGCAACAAATTGAACAAAGGCAAACTGCAGGCGGAGATAAGGACGGGCATAAAGTGAAAGAAATGGCAGATACTATGGAGTGTGGGAGCGAGAGAAAGCGTTTCTAGAATAATTGCCTCGCTGGGGAATCGAATTGAACACAGGCAGTTCGAGTGCAGAGCTAAATTCACAGAGCACGGCATTTTATTTCATTAATTATCAATTAGTTTTTGAAAATTATTATGCTGGATTTACTAGGCGCCATGGCCATTGGCCAACTGCTTCCATCTTCGAGCAAGTTATGACAAATTTCTGCTAAATTAATTACCAAGACTGAAAGTACTTTATCAAATTGTTTCGGAAAACGCACATTTCGTTGCGGTAGCTATGGAAGTACTCGCATTACCAATAAATAGATAACATAAATGAAGATTTAATTGCTCGACTCGTGACTGAATGCGACTTACACAGAGTATTATGTGTTTACACAACATGTTGGAAATTGATTAGGGGATATGCATATTTAAAGCTCAACAATTTAGGGTAAATAATTCCGAGTAAGTTTGAGAACAGAATCTCTTTACATCCATTTTAATTCAATGAAATTGTAAACTTTCTGTAATTAAATTGTGCCCTATATTATTTAACTTGCACATACGTGCATTTAAAGCGTGCCTGACTATTAATACGGTTGTGCTTTATAAATTCCGAAATAAGTAAAATTATATTAGCCCCTGTTTATGGGAAATAAATTAATTTAATAATGCTGTTATTGTGTTTTTTATTATTTTTAGAATATATAGATCAAGAGGAATTGATCATCAGATTATCTATAAAAACTATATAAGTAAATCGAATCACACGATTTGAGTACCTATGCATTTAGAGCCTCTAGTATGGAAAACTTCGTCAAAAATCATCCGATTTCCTTGAGAGATGACATTTTATCCATTATTTGGCAGCAATATTGATTCTGCATCAAAAAATAATGAGTATAACGCTTTTCAAATTTTGGGTCTTTCGCATGTCTTCCTTTTCTCGATTTCAGTACCCTATAGAATCTCTAGTATGGAAAACTTCGTCAAAACTCATCCGATTTCCTTGAGAGATGACACTTTATCCATTATTTGGCCACTATATTGATTCTGCATCAAAAAATAATGAGTATAACGCTTTTCAAATTTTGGGTCTTTCGCATGTCTGCCATACTATCCCTTTTCTCGATTTCAGTACCCCTATAGAGCCTCTAGTATGGAAAACTTCGTCAAAAATCATCCGATTTCCTTGAGAGATGACACTTTATCCATTATTTGGCAGCAATATTGATTCTGCATCAAAAAATAATGAGTATAACGCTTTTCAAATTTTGGGTCTTTCGCATGTCTGCCATTCTATCCGTATTATCGATTTCAGTACCCCTATAGAGCCTCTAGTATGGAAAACTTCGTCAAAAATCATCCGATTTCCTTGAGAGATGACATTTTATCCATGATTTGGCCTCTATATTGATTCTGCATCAAAAAATAATGAGTATAACGCTTTTCAAATTTTGGGTCTATCGCATGTCTTCCTTTTCTCGATTTCAGTACCCCTATAGAATCTCTAGTATGGAAAACTTCGTCAAAACTCATCCGATTTCCTTGAGAGATGACACTTTATCCATTATTTGGCCACTATATTGATTCTGCATCAAAAAATAATGAGTATAACGCTTTTCAAATTTTGGGTCTTTCGCATGTCTGCCATACTATCCCTTTTCTCGATTTCAGTACCCCTATAGAGCCTCTAGTATGGAAAACTTCGTCAAAAATCATCCGATTTCCTTGAGAGATGACATTTTATCCATGATTTGGCCTCTATATTGATTCTGCATCAAAAAATAATGAGTATAACGCTTTTCAAATTTTGGGTCTATCGCATGTCTTCCTTTTCTCGATTTCAGTACCCCTATAGAGCCTCTAGTATGGAAAACTTCGTCAAAACTCATCCGATTTCCTTGAGAGATGACACTTTATCCATTATTTGGCCACTATATTGATTCTGCATCAAAAAATAATGAGTATAACGCTTTTCAAATTTTGGGTCTTTCGCATGTCTGCCATACTATCCCTTTTCTCGATTTCAGTACCCCTATAGAATCTCTAGTATGGAAAACTTCGTCAAAACTCATCCGATTTCCTTGAGAGATGACATTTTATCTATGATTTGGCCTCTATATTGATTCTGCATCAAAAAATAATGAGTACAACGCTTTTCAATTTTTGGGTATTTCGCATGTCTGCCATACTATCCCTTTTCTCGATTTCAGTACCCCTATAGAGCCTCTAGTATGGAAAACTTCGTCAAAAATCATCCGATTTCCTTGAGAGATGACATTTTATCCATGATTTGGCCTCTATATTGATTCTGCATCAAAAAATAATGAGTATAACGCTTTTCAAATTTTGGGTCTTTCGCATGTCTTCCTTTTCTCGATTTCAGTACCCCTATAGAATCTCTAGTATGGAAAACTTCGTCAAAACTCATCCGATTTCCTTGAGAGATGACACTTTATCCATTATTTGGCCACTATATTGATTCTGCATCAAAAAATAATGAGTATAACGCTTTTCAAATTTTGGGTCTTTTGCATGTCTGCCATTCTATCCGTATTATCGATTTCAGTACCCCTATAGAGCCTCTAGTATGGAAAACTTCGTCAAAAATCATCCGATTTCCTTGAGAGATGACATTTTATCCATGATTTGGCCTCTATATTGATTCTGCATCAAAAAATAATGAGTATAACGCTTTTCAAATTTTGGGTCTTTCGCATGTCTGCCATACTATCCCTTTTCTCGATTTCAATACCCCTATAGAGCCTCTATCAAGAGGAATTGATCATCAGATTATCTATAAAAACTATATAAGTAAATCGAATCACACGATTTGAGTACCTATGCATTTAGAGCCTCTAGTATGGAAAACTTCGTCAAAAATCATCCGATTTCCTTGAGAGATGACATTTTATCCATTATTTGGCAGCAATATTGATTCTGCATCAAAAAATAATGAGTATAACGCTTTTCAAATTTTGGGTCTTTCGCATGTCTGCCATACTATCCCTTTTATCGATTCCAGTACCAATTTATCCATGATTTGGCCTCTTTATTGATTCTGCATCAAAAACTAATGAGGATAACGCTTTTCAAATTTTGGGTCTTTCGCATGTTTTCCTTTTCTCGATGTCAGTACCCCTATGTAGCATCTAGTATGGAAAACTTCGTCAAAAATCATCCGATTTCCTTGAGAGATGACATTTTATCCATGATTTGGCCTCTATATTGATTCTGCATCAAAAAATAATGATATAACTGTAATAGATTTAGATAACATAGCATGTAAGATAAACACATATTGTAACAACATAACTATCGTATTGAATAATAGTTTGATATCGATTTATTGTAAAGAAAAGCAACCATGTATAATATCGATATATCAAAATGCAATGTACGATGAATGAAGGCGGATAAGTTTAAGTTTCATCTCGAGGCGTCAGAAAAGAGTGAAGCTAAAGAACAAAAGTAAAAAAAGCTGTAAATAAAAATCCAATATAATCTACATATCTATTTAATAAAAATTATATTGCCTACTACAATATCAGAAGTGGTCCGAATATTCACGTCATGGATATTGATATTTCGGCAGTGTCGGTGGCACAATTAAAGAGATGGTTGACAGTTTTGGGCTTGTCAACACGTGGCTGCAAAGTAGAATTATTGGCGCGTTTAAATGCAGTACCAACAGAGGAGCGTGGCAATGTTCCGGTGATGGATCAAGCTGAAATAGAGGACGAAACTGAGATGCATAATGCAATGTTGGTGGTGCAAATGGAAGAGATATCCAAGAATCGAGAAATTCTCAGGAATTTGCAAGCGGAGATAGGAGCAGCAACAGACATGATTACACAATTACAAGTGCGCAGTAGCATTAAAGCGAGAGATGAGCAGCAAGAAGAAGCACCGCTTGGAAATAATTTAGACGCCGGACAAGATGACGCTGGTATTTCAAATGGTGATGAAATTCAAATTAGCACGAAATCTGATGACAACGCTGCAGGGTCTTCGAGCATGTTTCTACTGGCGAAGGAAGTATTGTTAGAATTTACTGGTCAGACGTCGGTGCGCAATTGGATAACGCAGTTGCAAAATGTGGCTATCGCATATAATTTGACAAAAATGCAATGTCGTTTGTTGTGCATGGCAAAACTCAAAGGTGTTGCACTTCAATGGCTTCATGCTGACCCAGCACGCATTATTCAACCTTTCGAGGAGTTGTTGCAGCAATTAAAGCTGGCATTCGACGGTAAAGTAACTAAAGGAGAATTACGACGCAAATTTCAACAGCGTAATTGGAAGTTTGGAGAGAGTTTCGTAACTTACTATGATAGTAAGGTTGATTTGGCGCGAGATGTTAACATGGATGACGAGGAGTTGGTGGATGGAATTATCGAAGGGATTCCCGTGGACAATCTTCGCATGCAAGCAAAATTGCAGGGTTTTGAGAGTGCTGAGAAAGTTTTGCGGGTGTTTGCTGGGATGGTACTACCGATACAACAACGGAGTGATGCTAAGTTGGAGGCAGTGCGGAGCGGTGCAGTAAAGGAGTTACGTTGCTATAATTGCAATATAAAAGGGCACTGGAAAAAAGATTGCAAGCTACCAATTCGAGAGAGGGGAACATGCTATGGATGTGGATCTGCAGAGCACCTGGTAGCTCAATGCCCTAAGAGGAAATCGGAGTCTGAAAATAATTATGTAAGACCAGTTGAAATTTATTTTAGCAAAGGTATTAATAAGTCAATTATTACAGAAGCACTCATAGATTCGGGAAGTCCAGTATCATTTATTAAGATAAGTTTAATCCCTGATGGAGTGGGTCTGCAAGAAAGTTATAATACATATTTTGGGCTAAATGAAAGCCAGTTAATTGCTATTGGAAAAACACAATGTTATGTAAAGAAGCAAGAAGTTAAAATATATTTTGATTTGATAATTGTTTCCGACGAATCTATGAGGTGTGGAGTAGTTCTGGGTAGAGACTTTATGAACAAATTTGATCTGAAAATTGATTTATCGGCATTAAAAATTATTACGGTAGAGCGTATTGAAAATCAAGACGAAAACACGAAGGAAGAAATTAGTGTATTGGAAGATGAAGATTTAGTAAATGAAGTGCCACTGCAGGAAATAAAATTAGCTAAATTGTTAGATAGCAGACAATTAGAAGATAAATTGTTAGATGAGGAATTGTTAGAAATGAAAAGTAAGAGTAAGTCATTAGACAGTGGATTAGTTAGTGAGAGATTATGTGAATTAGAAGATAATACAAAAGGACATGCACAGGTGAATGATAATTTTGAAGAAGCTTTATTACAGATTTGCATTTTAGACAATGAAGTAAAGGAACATTCGTACAATATTGGGGAACAGGTAGAATGGCAAGTGCGATGTGAATTAGAAAAAATTTTAAGAACGATGTATATTAATGCGGAAAAGCCTATGATGCAAAAGGTTAAATATGAAATGAATATTACGGTAGATAATGCAAAACCTTTTAGTTGTTCACCAAGAAGACTATCATATGTAGAAAGAGAAAAATTACAGGTGATGTTAGATGAGTATACGCGGGATGGTATAATACGAGAGAGTAGTTCAGAGTATGCATCGCCAATAGTGTTAGTAAAAAAGAAATCAGGGGAGTTAAGAATGTGTATTGATTTTAGGAGACTTAATAAGATGATAATAAAAGACAACTATCCTTTACCGTTAATAGATGATTTGCTTGATAGGTTAGTGAATAAAACGATATTTACGAAGTTGGATTTAAAAAATGGGTATTTCCATGTGTTGATGGACAAAGAATCGATAAAATACACTTCGTTTGTCACCCCTTTAGGCCAATACGAATTTTTAAGAATGCCAATGGGATTGAAGACAGCTCCACAAGTTTTTCAAAGATTTATTAATAATATATTTATGGACATGATAAAAGAAAATAAGGTTATAATATATATGGATGACATTATGATTGCGAGTGCGGGTATGAAGGAACATTTACTAATTATGAAAGAAGTCTTTAAACGTTTAGTGGAAAATCGATTAGAATTAAGGCTAGACAAATGTGAATTTTTACAGGATAAAGTTAAGTATTTGGGATTTGAAATATCTAAAGATGGCATTAGAGCAGAAGGAAAGGGATTAGAAGCAGTTAGGAATTTTCCAATACCAGTGAAAACTCAGGCAGTTCACAGTTTCTTGGGGTTATGTTCTTATTTTAGAAGATTTATAAAAAACTTTTCAACGATAGCGAAACCGTTATATGATTTATTAAGAAAGGATAAAAAGTTTAAATTTGAGGAAAGAGAGTTAGATTGTTTTCAACAGTTAAAGGACAAATTAGTTGAGGCACCGGTTTTAGCTATGTTTGATCATAAGAAGGAAACTGAACTTCATTGTGATTCCAGTGCATTAGGATTTGGGGCGGTATTGATGCAAAAACAGTATGATGGAAAATGGCATCCGGTATTTTATTTTTCGAAAAGGACAACAGAAACAGAAGCCAAATACCATAGTTTTGAATTGGAAACCTTAGCATTTATATATGCTTTACGGAGATTTAGGATATATTTGCAAGGCAGACACTTTAAGATAGTGACAGATTGTAATTCTTTAACGTTAACGTTAAATAAGATTGAGCTTAATCAGAGAATTGCCAGGTGGGCTTTGGAATTGCAAGAATTTGATTATGAACTGAAGCATAGAGCGGGCAAACAAATGCAACATGTAGATGCACTTAGCAGATGTAATGATGCGATAATGATCACTGAGGCAAATAGTTTTGAAACCAATTTAATAATTGCTCAGGCCAAAGATGAAAAATTACAGAATATTAAGAAATTGTTGGAGGAAAATGAGCATAAGCTTTACGAAATGAGAAATGGCATTGTGTTTAGAAAAACCAATGATGGTAGATTATTGTTTTGTGTGCCACAAAGGATGGAGGATCATGTGTTATATAAGTATCATGATCAGTTAGGACATATTGGTAGAGACAAGATGTTAAGTGCGATAGTTAAAAGTTATTGGTTTTCGAATATGAGGAATAAAGTTATGGAACACATTGAAAATTGTTTAAAGTGTATTGCTTTTTCAACAAAATATGGTAAAGGGGAAGGATTGTTGCACAGTATACCTAAAGGAAATAAACCATTTGAGATAATTCATATAGATCATTATGGTCCAGTTGATAATAGCAGATTGAAAAAACATATTTTGGTAGTGGTAGATGGGTTTACGAAGTTTGTAAGATTATATACAACTAAGACTACAAACACTAAGGAGGTTATAAGCGCTTTAAAAGAATATTTTAGGGCATATAGTAAACCAAATTGTATTATATCCGACCGTGGTAGTTGTTTTACATCGGTGGATTTCGAAGATTTTTTAAACGATTTGAATGTAAAACACATTAAAATTGCTACGGGTTCGCCACAGGCAAATGGACAGGTAGAGAGAATTAATAGAAGTTTAGGACCTATGATTTCTAAACTAAGGGAACCTGAGAATGGACAATATTGGGACTCTGTGATTGAGGAAGTAGAGTATACGTTGAACAACACGCAGCATTGTAGTACGAAGAAATTACCAAGTGAAATGTTGTTTGGATTAGCTCAGAAAGGGAAGGTTAGTGATGAGTTAGAAGCAATGTTAGAAACGATGAATCATTTAGAAAATAATGAACGGAATTTAGAGCATATTAGAGAAATAGGCGAAAAAAATCAAGTATTAGCACAGGCAAATAATGAAAAGTCATTTAATGAAAAGAAAAAGGTAGCGATCAAATATAGTGTGGGTGATTATGTGATGGTAAAAAATTTCGATAGCACAGCAGGGGTAGCAAGAAAATTAATACCTAAAATGAAAGGTCCGTATGAAATATTTAAAGTGTTAAAGAATGATAGATATATATTGAAGGACGTCAATGGTTTTCAATTAGCTCGAAACCCGTATCATGGAGTGTGGGGTGCGCATAATATGAAACCTTGGATAAAAATTTAGAATATTTAATGTATGTTACAAGAATATAAGGGAGATAGAGGGCTATCTCTAAATCAGGATGGTCGAATTGTAATAGATTTAGATAACATAGCATGTAAGATAAACACATATTGTAACAACATAACTATCGTATTGAATAATAGTTTGATATCGATTTATTGTAAAGAAAAGCAACCATGTATAATATCGATATATCAAAATGCAATGTACGATGAATGAAGGCGGATAAGTTTAAGTTTCATCTCGAGGCGTCAGAAAAGAGTGAAGCTAAAGAACAAAAGTAAAAAAAGCTGTAAATAAAAATCCAATATAATCTACATATCTATTTAATAAAAATTATATTGCCTACTACATAACGCTTTTCAAATTTTGGGTCTATCGCATGTCTTCCTTTTGTCGATTTCAGTACCCCTATAGAATCTCTAGTATGGAAAACTTCGTCAAAACTCATCCGATTTCCTTGAGAGATGACACTTTATCCATTATTTGGCCACTATATTGATTCTGCATCAAAAAATAATGAGTATAACGCTTTTCAAATTTTGGGTCTTTCGCATGTCTGCCATACTATCCCTTTTCTCGATTTCAGTACCCCTATAGAGCCTCTAGTATGGAAAACTTCGTCAAAAATCATCCGATTTCCTTGAGAGATGACATTTTATCCATGATTTGGCCTCTATATTGATTCTGCATCAAAAAATAATGAGTATAACGCTTTTCAAATTTTGGGTCTTTCGCATGTCTGCCATACTATCCCTTTTCTCGATTTCAGTACCCCTATAGAGCCTCTAGTATGGAAAACTTCGTCAAAAATCATCCGATTTCCTTGAGAGATGACATTTTATCCATGATTTGGCCTCTATATTGATTCTGCATCAAAAAATAATGAGTATAACGCTTTTCAAATTTTGGGTCTATCGCATGTCTTCCTTTTCTCGATTTCAGTACCCCTATAGAATCTCTAGTATGGAAAACTTCGTCAAAAATCATCCGATTTCCTTGAGAGATGAATTTTATCCATTAGTTGGCCGCTATATTGATTCTGCATCAAAAAATAATGAGTATAACGCTTTTCACATTTTGGGTCTTTCGCATGTCTGCCATACTATCCCTTTTCTCGATTTCAGTACCCCTATAGAGCCTCTAGTATGGAAAACTTCGTCAAAAATCATCCGATTTCCTTGAGAGATGACATTTTATCCATTATTTGGCCGCTATATTGATTCTGCATCAAAAAATATTGAGTATAACGCTTTTCAAATTTTGGGTCTTTCGCATGTCTGCCATACTATCCCTTTTCTCGATTTCAGTACCCCTATAGAGCCTCTAGTATGGAAAACTTCGTCAAAAATCATCCGATTTTCTTGAGAGAGGACATTTTATCCATTATGTGGCCTCTAGATTGATTCTGCATCAAAAAATAATGAGTATAACGCTTTTCAAATTTTGGGTCTTTCGCATGTCTGCCATACTATACCTTTTCTCGATTTCAGTACCCCTATAGAGCCTCTAGTATGGAAAAGTTCGTCAAAAATCATCCGATTTCCTTGAGAGATGACATTTTATCCATTATTTGGCAGCAATATTGATTCTGCATCAAAAAATAATGAGTATAACGCTTTTCAAATTTTGGGTCTTTCGCATGTCTGCCATACTACTATATCCCTTTTCTCGACTTCAGTACCCCTATAGAGCCTCTAGTATGGAAAACTTCGTCAAAAATCATCCGATTTCCTTGAGAGATGACATTTTATCCATTATTTGGCCGCTATATTGATTCTGCATCAAAAAATATTGAGTATAACGCTTTTCAAATTTTGGGTCTTTCGCATGTCTGCCATACTATACCTTTTCTCGATTTCAGTACCCCTATAGAGCCTCTAGTATGGAAAACTTCGTTAAAAATCATCCGATTTCCTTGAGAGATGACATTTTATCCATGATTTGGCCTCTATATTGATTCTGCATCAAAAAATAAGGAGTATAACGCTTTCCAAATTTTGGGTCTATCGCATGTCTTCCTTTTCTCGATTTCAGTACCCCTATAGAATCTCTAGTATGGAAAACTTCGTCAAAAATCATCCGATTTCCTTGAGAGATGACATTTTATCCATGATTTGGCCTCTATATTGATTCTGCATCAAAAAATAATGAGTATAACGCTTTTCAAATTTTGGGTCTTTCGCATGTCTGCCATTCTATCCGTATTATCGATTTCAGTACCCCTATAGAGCCTCTAGTATGGAAAACTTCGTCAAAAATCATCCGATTTCCTTGAGAGATGACATTTTATCCATGATTTGGCCTCTATATTGATTCTGCATCAAAAAATAATGAGTATTACGCTTTTCAAATTTTGGGTCTTTCGCATGTCTGCCATACTATCCCTTTTCTCGATTTCAGTACCCCTATAGAGCCTCTAGTATGGAAAACTTCGTCAAAAATCATCCGATTTCCTTGAGAGATGACATTTTATCCATGATTTGGCCTCTATATTGATTCTGCATCAAAAAATAATGAGTATAACGCTTTTCAAATTTTGGGTCTTTCGCATGTCTGCCATACTATACCTTTTCTCGATTTCAGTACCCCTATAGAGTCTCTAGTATGGAAAACTTCGTTAAAAATCATCCGATTTCCTTGAGAGATGACATTTTATACAAGATTTGGCCTCTATATTGATTCTGCATCAAAAAATAATGAGTATAACGCTTTTCAAATTTTGGGTCTTTCGCATGTCTGCCATACTATCCCTTTTCTCGATTTCAGTACCCCTATAGAGCCTCTAGTATGGAAAACTTCGTCAAAAATCATCCGATTTCCTTGAGAGATGACATTTTATCCATTATTTGGCCGCTATATTGATTCTGCATCAAAAAATATTGAGTATAACGCTTTTCAAATTTTGGGTCTTTCGCATGTCTGCCATACTATCCCTTTTCTCGATTTCAGTAGAATCTCTAGTATGGAAAGCTTCGTCAAAAATCATCCGATTTCCTTGAGAGATGACATTTTATCCATTATTTGGCCGCTATATTGATTCTGCATCAAAAAATAATGAGTATAACGCTTTTCAAATTTTGGGTCTTTCGCATGTCTGCCATACTATCCCTTTTCTCGATTTCAGTACCCCTATAGAGCCTCTAGTATGGAAAACTTCGTCAAAAATCATCCGATTTCGTTGATAGATGACATTTTATCCATGATTTGGCCTCTATATTGATTCTGCATCAAAAAATAATGAGTATAACGCTTTTCAAATTTTGGGTCTTTCGCATGTCTGCCATACTATCCCTTTTCTCGATTTCAGTACCCCTATAGAGCCTCTAGTATGGAAAACTTCGTCAAAAATCATCCGATTTTCTTGAGAGAGGACATTTTATCCATGATTTGGCCTCTATATTGATTCTGCATCAAAAAATAATGAGTATAACGCTTTTCAAATTTTGGGTCTTTCGCATGTCTGCCATACTATCCCTTTTCTCGATTTCAGTACCCCTATAGAGCCTCTAGTATGGAAAACTTCGTCAAAAATCATCCGATTTTCTTGAGAGAGGACATTTTATCCATTATTTGGCCTCTAGATTGATTCTACATCAAAAGCAAGTCGGTAAGGCTACAGTCGAGCGCTCAACAGCAAGATACCCTTCTCCCAATTTTTTAAATCTGTTAGAAACACTCAAACAGCGACGCGCGTAAAGAGTAAAGTCATACGACGCAACGCTTTACCATAAGCAGCGCGCCGGCTGCTGCTCGTACATTTGTACTGAGAACGTTAATTTGAATAACTTCTGTGTTATTGATCCCATCGGATTGTAATTTGGGGGATATGTTCATATGGCATTAAGCTTTATGTATACCAAAGCAGAACGTTATGACTTCAATACTTTGCTTAATAATCCCAAATTACCGATTTTCGGGGGCGGTGGGTGTGGCATCAAACATTTGACATAAACTTGATCTGTCTATTGTATATAGGAACCTCCATACCGAATTTGGTGTCTCTAGCTTTTTTAATAGCTGAGATCTGTTGTCTCATACAGACAGACGGACAGACAGACAGACGGACATGGCTCAATCGACTCGGTCAGTGATCCTGAACAAGAATATATATACTTTATGGGGTCTGCCACGCCTCCTTATACCTGTTACATACATTTGCACAAAGTTAGTATACCCTTTTTTGACCATTTTCAATGGTCGAAGGGTATAACAAGTAAAGAAGGATATGCATACTATATGGTATCGCAGATGTCTGCTATAGCTTATACATTTGTTTAGAATTCATGGCATTAAAAATAATTTAATTATGTTATTTAATCTCCGTAATTTTATTTCAAGCTACTTATGTGCTTTCTGATTGTTTTAATCATTGAGTCTGCTTGAGAATTGGACGATTCGCGCAACAGACCGATGACTTCAGAAATTCCTCCTGCCGGTCGACCGCGATGTGCCTTGGTGGCCAGCGCATAAATGACCCCGGCACAAGCGCCTCGTTTCCCCTCCCAATTCTCGGGACTTGGATCGAGTCTGTTTAGAGAAAGAATTTATACAGATTTTTGTTTGTGATATCATTATCATTCGGTTTACTCACTTTTCCAACATATCGAAGGCCTTCGCTGCCACCCAGAACTCTTCGCACTTGTAGCACTCGTTGGCAATTAGCTGCAGGAGCAGAAATGCCTCAGCATTCGTATCCCTGGTAATGAAGACATTCCAGGCCAACTCTGGATGGCCACAGTGAATGTGACACTTGGCCAGGACCATGCAGTAGGTATGCTGATTCTTTATATCCATGTCGTTTATTTGCATCAGCAGCTCCTCGGCCTCCTTGTAGTAGCCAGTGGCGCATTTGGCCTGCGCAAAGTTGTAGTTGAAGGTGTCATCGTTGACGAAGTAGCTGCGTATGGAGTTCATATAGACAAGTACCTCCTCGAACTGTTCGTACAGAAAGAATGCCGATGCCATGCTCTGACGTCCCGGAATGGTATCGCATTCGGTGGCTGAGCTGCCCACTAGGTGCAGGTTTTGCTGTGCCGTCTTTATGTGCTCCTTCTGCATTGAGAGTGTATGAGTATGAATTTCTAAAGTACATATGGTATTGTCTGCCACCTACCGATCCAAGTTGCTGTCCCAGTGCAGCATGCACCACGCCCTTGAGAATATACTCGTGCGGCGACGTCGGCTGCACTTCCTTCATTAGAGCATGTGCCTCCTGGATATTGCCCTGCTTCAGATAGTATATGGCCAGATTGAGTCGAGCCTCAGGCACAATATTCAGCAGTCCCGGCATCACTCTGAGTGCTCCCTCGCCGTTGCGAAACACCACCATGTTGTGGCGAATCAGATCAGCACCGAAGGTTCCATTGTCGGCAATGTTCTTGATCACCTGCTCCGCAACGCGCCCACTGAAGAGACGAAAGCGATTGCAGGCCTTCAGATTGATTGCAATGGTGCTGTCACTGTGCTGACTCAGATACACTTCGAGCACCTCTTGCGACATGTCGTAGTAGTCCAGCTTATAGAAGCACAAGGCCAGATAGACATTAATGGCCAAAAAGTCCTTGTTGTCGACCAGCACACGCTTGTACACATCGATGGCCTCCTGGTAGTGAGCCCGCATGTAGTGCATGGAGGCCAAGCTTAGCTGTTGCTCCACACTGGGCGTAGGTTCGAGTATTTGCTCCAAGAGCTCAGCCCATTGTTGATCGTCGCCCAACTTGTGGGCCAGATGAAAGAGCAAACGCTGCTTGAGTGGCGTGTGTGGCGCGTCGGCCATCAGTTGTTGCGCCTCCTCGTACAGACCCAGATAGAACATGCAAACGGCCACATTGAGGTCCAGATCTGGCTCTGCTGCATCCTGACCTTTCCGTAGTTCCTGATACTGCGCCAACGCCTGCTGGTAATCACCCAAATGGAAATTGCAGTAGGCAATCCATTGATCGATTTGTCGCTGCTGCTGTGCATTTTCCTGCGCCTTTGCCTCGTCCTCATCTTGGTCATCGTTGGCGAACTAAGGGAGGATAGAGATATTTGGTATTATATTTTGGATGTAATTAGATCTGTGTCTACCTCGAGAAAGGCTCGTGCTCCAGTGTAGTCGCGTCGCATGATGAAGTCCTCCAGTGTTGCCGGGGCCGCGGTTGCTTTGCGTTGCTGCTGCATGCCCCCGCCGCTGGCCAAATGCCGTGAGCTGGCCGAATCCGTTTTACCACGTGAAAGTATCTGTGTGGGTAAATCAAATGGATTCAAGATATTTTCTCAGCTCTTTCAACTATTTTCAGCCACATTTCTTACCATTTTTTGCTTTGTTTGCGCGTTTTACCTCGGCCTGCTGTCCCTTTTTTCCTGCTTTCTTTCTGTTGTGTCTCTCCGGGCGCATGGTTACCATTGCGATTACGGTTACGGTTGCTTGGCAACCGAGTAAGCAGCAGAGCGTCGATAAAGTAGTTCCCACGCTCCGCTGCACCGCACCACGACGACGACGACGACGAGGCAACTGTTGCTCACCATGAAGACGCACGCAAATGCCGTGCTCAATTCTCAGTTCAGCTTTCAGCTCACATTATTATCTTCTTCGTATTTCATTGCATTTTTCTGACATTCTTTTTTTCAGTTTTTTGCTAAAGCATCAAATGTTATGTGCTTATACTCTGTGTTTCCGGGTACATTGATTTGTGCAACCGCCAGCCGTTCAAATGCGGATTGCGTCTTTTTTAACAGCTGATTTTTATCGATATGGCAACCTTAAAAATATCGATAGCAAACATTTTAATTACATATACACTGCTGGCAAACAAAATAGGAGTAATTTCCGAGCTTTCAGTTTAAAATTGTGTTAACAAAATAAAAACAAGTGGTTAAGGCTACAGTCGAGTGCTCGATATACATATTTTCTAAATATATATGTATATAATATGCCACAGTGCGAATATATTTAAGGTAACCATAAATGTGTCTGAGGGCGGTATTTTATTAATAGCTTCTAATTCATTGATATTCATACGATGGTTAGCCCTATTATTTTAACTTTGGTATCAATTAAGAGACCATTTATTCATATAATGTTATATAATTAATTTTTTTTTAACTTTTAACTTAAATATGATTTTAATAGAAAATAAAATAATATTAATATTTGTTTCCAATAACTTTCCTAAATTTTAATTTTTATATTTCCTTACTCTAACAGTTGACTGTTCTTGATTGATTTTTAATAAATAAATAAATAAGCCCATCTTAAACTTATATAATTGTTTTCTTTTTACAAGGTCTATATTAGCAAATAATTTTTCAACTTCCAAATATTTTTATTTAACCTATCTTTTATAGAGTATGCAAGTACAGGGCCTAGAAAGAATTTTGTTTTCTGCTAGCCCCACATTGCATTAAGGATTCCACTCGCATTCCACTTAGGGTGAACCCGTTGCTGGCTACAGAGATTTCCATATCTATGTCTGAGGAATGCATTGTTGACACACCTGTCTTATTTATAAGGTGCATAGCACTCATAAATATGCAGTCGGGCCGAAGGAAACTGCGTGCGTCACTCGCATGGCCTTTTAAGATTTTCTTCCATTTCCATTTCCATTCTGCTTTACTTTTCTTTGCCGTTTTTTCTGTTTTTGTTATGTTGTTTTATCTGCAGAATTGCAGAATACTTAATGTGATACGCACATGATAATGTATGTTAGACACCTGTGAGAAGATTGCGAACAGGTGCAAAATAAAATAACAAAAGAATTTCCTCAGGCAAACTAACAGCTTCAGGTCGTAGTGCACCTTTAATCGTGAATAGTAAATTGGATTGAGTGAGTATCGAGTGAGTAGGTTAAGAAGCTATACAGATTCGAATATTTTTGAAAAGAATGGTATCAGGATAAAACCTTACTGTTGATTTATTTATATTTCTTTTCTTCATATATTTTTTGAAAATAACAACGGTCGCAATAAACAAATAAAATATTTTTTTAAATAATAAAACAAGAAGTAGTTTAAACAAATATATTCAAAGACAACCCAAGATTAAATATGGTATTTCTGGTTGTAATAAACTGGAATAAAAGTTATTTTTTTTCAAACCACATACACGTGCAGCAGTCAGGATATTTCCCCCAGGATCCCTGCGCCAACGAGAATTGAATATAAAAATTTCAGATAAAAAGGAAAACAATCTGTTTGCTGCCTACAAGTAAATCAGATGATGCAAAGCAACAGAAACAGCAACAACGACCGCAAAAACAACAACAACAACAACAATGCGATGTGGCATAAGCAAATGCGGGCATTGTGGAAACAAATTTACTTTCAAGTGCTGTGCAACGGAAACGAGTACTCGAATCATTTTAGTTGTCTGCCCCACAGTGCCATCGTGCTCTCTGTCTGTCTCTGTGTCTGTCTGCCGGTCCGTATGCCCCTCGCTGTGTTGTGTATTCAGGGCGCGGCCTTTGTTTATGCTACACTTTATTGCGCTTTTGCAATTTCGCGTTTCCGTTTCCTGTCAAATCAGCCATAAAAAGCAAGTCGGGGCCCCGTGACACCGCGCGCCTATTACATTTCGCAGTCGAATAAACAATGCCAACATCATTTGCACCTCCTTCATTATGGCCCTCGTTATTTGTCAAACAAATAAACAGCAGAGGGCAAGGCGGTAAGGGGGCCGGGTGCCCCCTTTTCCATCGCAGCAGGCGTGACAGTCGACTGTGCGACGTGCAATTGTCTCGCTCGACCATGATTTTCCATCATTATCATTGCGCTCGTGTTTACGTTTTTAGAGCAGCAGCCCATATCCCGAATACCCGATACGAAGACGATTCTTTGGGGGAGGAGAAGAAGAAGAAGGAGAGAAAGGAGAAGTAGGTGAAGAAGATGACTCGTCCTCCAGTGAGAGGCAGCAAGTGACAATTTATTGTCATCTCTTCTTTGCTCTCGCTCACTTTACGCTTGTTTTGCACTACATCGAGCTGAGCAGGGTATATTGAGTGCTTGATTCAATGTGTAACACACAGAGAAAGAAAGTGTATTAATTTGATCAGTCTTTATTGTGAAACTGAATCGTTTACGTATTCAAATTTGCACTCTATAACTTTTATAGGGTATGGCATATTCGTTGCTTTGCTGCTTTTCGCTGCTCTCCCTGTTTTGTTTCCACACTCGGGTATTTGCATTGCCTCATTCTGTGTTTCATCTGGCACTCGCTGGGCAAACTTGTTTTGCCCTGCTTAAGTTTTCTTTATTTTCCTTTCCTTTTTTTTTTTTTTTGCTCTGCGCAATTTTCTTTTGCCGAGCGAAGAGAAAAAATCACATGAAAATTGCGAACTTGCGAAATGAAGTGCAAAATTCAAACGGAAATTGAAATGGCAATGACAGAGTTGAATTCTCTCTCGTTTTCGCACTCTTCACCAGCATCTCCTCCTCTTCCCAAATCCGCACTCCCTTTGCCTTTGTATTTTCCTTTAACTTAGTGTCTTTCCTGTCTTAGTTCGACAGGGCAGGCCTGCACCCGAACTGGGCACTGGGCACATGTTCCAGCTTACCCAGTTGAATGCAACTACATTTCTACTCGAGCTTGCAGCATACCCTGTAAACGGAAAGACGGTATGCATGACTCACGTGCACTTCTTCCATGGGTATCAGTAATGGGAAGTTCTTCTTACGCGCCTTTATGGTGATAAAATTTGCATAATATTAACATTGTACAGGGTATCCCACGTTCGAGCGTCTTCACTGTTGATTTTCCCAGATTGTGTTTTTTTTGCATCATTCGTATTTCTCTCAAATAAAGTTGAGGAAAATGGCGATTTTCTCAAGCGAAAACTAAACACTTGAAATGCGAAAATAAATAAGAATGGACATCTTGGCGATTTATTGTACAGTGTACAGTGTACAGTGTACACTGTGCACCATGCTGTTGTTGCTGTTGTTATTTCTGTCCGGTTGCTTCTTCTTCATCATCATCATCTGCCCAGTGTAGGCGCTGGGCGAACTCTAGCTCAAATGTTGCATGCAACTGAAGCATGCATAATAACTGAACAATGAGCTTCCCCGGCTAGATAAAGGAAATGCCAAAACCAAATGCCAAAACGTTGCAAAGTTTATTTTGCGACTATCGCATTATGCAACTGTTTATTTAAATAAAATATAAAGATACATAGAAATAGAAAAGAATACTCGGAGGTTCTTCGGTGTTTACTTTGCATAAATTGTTGTATTCCTTAAAGCTGGAGCTTTATTTAATCCTTATGTAGAAAATAATTGCTGTATCCGGTTCTCTTGTAACAAATGGTAATAGAGCTTAATGAAATCGGAAGTAATGCATTTTATTTTATTTATTTATTATTCAAAAATTGTTAGGCCAGCTATATAAGCTGTTATCATCATTTTAACCATACTGATATTTTATTGAAAATGCATTGTCCGATCAAAGTTTTAGCAGCAATATAAAGCAATACATTCATAAAAGAAAAGCCTTCTACGTTCTAATTTGAGACGGTGAGATTTTCTTTTATGCATAGTTGTAGCGGGTACACCACAGTCGGGTGCGCTGTAGCCTTTCCGTGCAAATGCATTGAACATCGATAGAAACAAACATATCGAACTGATACAATTTGAACTGAGAGAAGAGATCAACCGTAAGTCAACTCTCAAATGCGCTTAAAGCTATCGAACAGTTAACAACCATTTGACACTCTTACTGTGAATGCAATCCCTAATGCTTTTAGTTGCAACATGTGCCAGATGTAAGCGGCTATAGAACTGTGGATGGGGGGATGGAGTGACGGATTCAGGGGTCACTAAATTTCAGACAGAAAACTGTTGTTTGCAATTAGATGCAAATAAACTAAATTGTTGCGTGGGCTGCCATGTTATGGGCTAATGCGACCCGTTAGCAGATTTGTTTAACAAATGCACATACACATACACACACAGACAACTGAAGGTGCCAATCACACACGTACGCGCACCACCTCCTCCCCACACACACAATTGCATTTATTGGTAAAATGTTTTTGGCCAAATGTGTGAAATATTTTGACTCGTTTTGCGCTGTGTGGCCTCTAATTTGTGTATTCTGTACGAATTCGGCGTATTTGCATATTTTAATTAAAACACAAATTTTGCGTTTTAAGCCCAGACATGAAATCAAAACAAGTGAGAGTGTCTTTCAAAGCTATGCGACTAACAGATACCCTGTGCAGAGTATATGCCACATTATATGTATTGCAGCAATTATGCACTAGTTAAGTATACCCTTCTAACTCATCTGTAGGGTATACTTAAAATTAAAATGTCAACTACAATCTTTAAGTGTCGATTCAAATGCGTTTTGAGTTGAGTTTTTTAATAAACAACTACAAAATTAAAATTACAAAAAATGAAAAAAAAAGTTTGTCAACTTATTGTTTACATTTCACTTTTACGTTTTCCCCGAAATAGAAAATTCTATAATTTTTATCAGAATTTGTAGTTCCAGTTGGCACGCAACCTCGGCTCGACTTTTCAACCTTTTGCACATGTTTGCGGGTCTTTGGTTATTTTAATAAATATTTTAACAGCTACGCACACACACCCACACAGATACATACTCACACACCTCTGCTCCAGTAGACAGACATAGTTTACTATCTACTAAATATTTAAACGCAGCATCAGATCGTAAAAGCAAAATGTATGCAAAGTGCATGTCGAGCAGCAATCGAGGCGAGCCGTAAAAAAAAGAGAAGTCGAGCTGCAAAATTGAAATAAATAAAAGTAGACATCGAGCAAGGAGAAGCCAAGAAAATGGTGAAACAGATGGGCAATGATGTGTTTAAGGATACCTGGTATAAAGTGCTTATTAAAGTTTTCTTGAAAAAATAAAATAAAATAGCATAGCAACAATGAAAGGAAATACCCTGTAATTAATTCTAATTACATAATAATATAGTATTTCCTTAAATGTCATACCTATTAAGACTCTATAAAAATTACAGGGTATTTATACGTAGTTCAGGCTGAAAAAAATGCAACAATATTGAATAAAGTTAGTACCTGTCGAGCTGTTGTGTTCCATCGTATGCTGCAAGTTGTATGTACTTACAGACCCGCACACACACACACACTTATACATGCATACGTATTCTTGTTGTTGTAGATATTTTTACATACATTTCACTAACGGTATTTGCCAGAGCCAGCGGTGTAAAGCAGTCAACGGGATTCGCACCCAAAGCAGCCATAGAGTCATGCAACAAAATGGTAAGCAGGTAGTTCGTGAGTGTCTGTGTGTGTGTGTGTTTCTAATATGAACACAAGTATGCAAACATTGTGTTGGAAACATTTCACAACGTCTTTTCATGGCTAAGAGGAAAAACCAGAAAAATTCTGAAATATATCGGAAGAGATCCCAAAGCGCGACCTATTTGACGTTTTGCTAGAGCTAAAACAAACTAGGGACGAATCATTTTTCAGTTTCTTCGAAATTCCACAATGAATTGCAATAGAATATTAGAAAAGGGTTCTACAGTATATGTATTAAGAATTATTTAAGAAAAACAAGAAAGCAAGGCTACCTTCGGCTTGCCGAAGGTTTTATACCCTTGCAGTTGTACACAGCTATATGTAATAGTACTCAGATTTTCATTAGGCCGATCGTTGATCGTTATAAGTTATAAAACTTCGATTTTGATGAAACTTTATTATTAAGGACATACTTAGATTTGGATGTGGTAAGCCTGATAGCTATATCTTGAAATATAACGAAAATCGACCGATAGGCTCCATGTCAGCTGTACGATATATCAGTCCGATCTGGCCTGTTCCGACTTATTTAATGAAGGCAGAATTAAGAAGCTTGTGAGCCAACTTTTATGAAGATAGCTCAATAACTGGGGGACTAATTTGCGTTGCAACAGACAGATGGACTGACTGATTGTTCCTATAACAGCTATAGAATATAAACGTCTGAGATATTTAAATGGAAAAAATAAGGGCGGGTTACTGTATAACATAAAAAGTATTTATAATGTGCTGTATTTCCAAGAACAAAACAGGTTTGCATACAAAAACCCTAATTTCAGCCGATTGTTCCTATGGCAGCTATATGTTATAGTGGTCCGATTGTGATACAATTTTGACAGCACATTAGGAACGTAATAAGAATAAGATTTGCCAAATCTTGTTGCAATATCTTGAAAAACAACAAAAATCGGCCGATAGTTTCTATGACAGCTATACGATATATCGGTCCGATCTGGCTCGTTCCGACTTATTTACAGCTCGCAGCAATAAGAAGCTTATATGCCAAGTTTCATGAAGATAGCTCAAAAACTGAGAGACTAGTTTGCGTTGCAACAGACGGACGGATGGACGGACGGACAGACGGACATCCATTTTTGGACTCCTCTGTTTATGCTGATTCAGAATATATATATTTTATAGGGTCGGAGATGTCTCCTAAGGTGCGTTGCAAACTTCTGGCTAAAATTAATATACCCTCTGCAAGGGTATAAAAAATGCTGTATTCGATATACTAAGCGGTTCATCTTGCATACTTTTTATAAGGCATTTAGTTTCAAGCTTAGAAAGAGGTTCACAAATGAGTCTTGTTAATTGAATTTATCTCGTCCTTACATAATAATTGAATATCATTTATTTGCGAAATGAAAATAGTAAAATATATCAAATTTTTTAAAATTGATTTATGTATGTATATTTATGTATTTCTTGAAAGTCCACAATAAATTGCACTTGAATATTAGATATATATTATTTTCATGTTCTACAGTGTAATCTGAATTATTACCCATTATTATGTGGTATATTTCGAGTACTTCCTATAAGGCCATCAGTCTAATTGCATCTTGCATTGAAAGAGTAATGAGCAAAACCAGTTAAATTTAGCTTCTTCTGCGCAGTCTTATCAAAATATATGAAAATAATTTAATTACTATCTCAAAATAGTATAATATATAATTTTATAATTGATTGATATATGCATATTCATATAGATAGTCTTGATTAAACAGTATTTCGAATTGGGATTCACCAACACAGTTCGCGCATTGAATCCAAATGGTTTTGTTGGCAAATAGTGCACACACACTCACACTCACTCGCACACACACACACTCACATTCGTTGTGCCACTCAAAATTGCTTAATTTCATGCACATCCTCGTTGCACACCCCACCGTGCCCCAAGTCCCCTCAAAAACATCTCCCTGCTGGCCACACATCGTTGCTGCGAGCAAAAACAAATAAAAGCAAATGCACCAAAGCCGCAATATGTGAGTGCCTGCGCGTGTGTGTGTGTGTCTGTCTGTGCGTGTGTGCGTGCGCATATGGATAGCATGTCTTGTGCTATGCTGTGCCACGCCCACACAATCAAGCGCCCATTTATGCACTAATTAAAATTTTATCGTTAAATCTTGTTTGCATGCATTGCAACAAGCGGCATGTCGAGCCCGACGACGGCGACGGCGCAGACGATGGCAGAGCTTGAGAGCCGCAGCAGCCAAGCATAGACTACGCAATTCCCCTCCCATCTCCCATCTACCACCCATCCCCTCTCCTTCGCTGCCAATGCACTGTGCACATTTTTCGTGGAAAACTGTTTGGCAACAGTTATTTGCACTTCCGGCGCCTGCCACGCCCACTTTAGCGACCGCGCCATTTTCATTGCACTGCACACGCTTGGCACCAGCCATTTTCATATTTTATTCGCCTCTCGCCCCTCTCTCAAATACGCGCACAATGCGTCCGATAAGTGCCCCGGATATATCTTGCAGAGAGAGAGAGTGAGAGGGAGAGAGAGGCGAAGGGTATCTGTTACTGCTTACACGCACGCTGCTGGCTGCTAGCGCATTGCCGAGGCGTGTGGCTGGCCACGTAAAGTTACTGCCAATTAAAAATGAATTGCATTTTCGGTGCCAGCAGTTAGAGACGTAACAAAACGTAACAAAAATCTCAGTCGCCTGTCGACAATTTGTCAGCAGTTTATCAAATAACACAATTCCACACACACGCACACACACACACGCACACTTGACTCGTACTCAAAAATGCAATTTTCTAACATGCATAAGGGGGCAAAAAATAGTAAAACTAATGTGCATAAATAAATTTTGCAAAACTAACTGACCGAAACGAAGTGAGGCAAACTTTTCGCGCCGTCAACTTTTTTAATTTAATAGGAAATACATTGCGTATACGTAATTTGTGCGGTTCCCAGCGACAACTGTGTGTCGCTCACTCTGTGTGTGTGCACGCTCATCCGCCTGTGTGCGTCTGTGTGTGTGTGTGTGTGTGCTCTAAGTGCGGTTAAAAATTTAATTAAAATGTTGCACGAGTAAAATTTCAAATTCAAATGCAAATGCAAATTCAAATTCAAATTTCAAATTGCATGCAAAATGAATAATTGATTTGAACAGTCGCAACGGTTGAGCTGCTGCTTCTCTCGACCCTTTTTGGTTCATTTTCATTTTCATCGGCGTCTGTTACCGAATTTAGCCGGTTTTAGTTAAGTTACCGATTGTTTGGCTGCTTTAATTATGTCAGGCTTGAATATTTTGACAATCCAAATTGGATTGATAACTTAAATCTGTTAACTGTTCGTTTTTTGTGGCTCTGTTATTCACACTTGTCGATTAAGTACAGTATTACGTAGTCTAAATAAATAAAGCTATAGTCGAGGGACTTGTAGGATAAGTTCATAAAGCTAACATCCTTATTTGTGTATACCGTAGCAGAATGTTATGATTTCAAAAATGTTTATTTATAAACGAAAATGATCAATTCTGGCGTGGTTTTCAAAATTAAAAATAAACTCTATCTATAGCTATCTATAGCTTAGATGCGGGTGTTCAAACAGACAGATAGAGACGGAAATGACGCAATGGACTTGGTTAGTGATTCTGAGCAAGCATAAAAATTCAATTCAAGGTTAATAATAATTATTTAATAATTTCTGATTCACGATTAATTAATAATTGATAAAATATGCGCTAATCGAGAACATCAGCATGATCAGCATAAATATGAAAATTGCTTAAAATGTAATGATTTTTTCTTAAATTCAAATTATTTATTTTATTTACAAAACTTATTCAAACAGTTAACAATTTTCGTTTGACTTTAAATTGGCTACAGTAAAGTTTAATACTCTATTTTATTTTTAAAATTTTCTTTTGTTGCTTTATGTCTGCTTGCAGCTGGGCCACAGCTAAGATGAACTTCTGAATTGGCTCTGCCTGGCTGGCCGCACGCCTGCCTGCCTCGCCTGGGGTCATCAAGTCTCGCCGCTTTATGGGCTTAAAAGCTAAGCAGTGGCACTACCAACTCACCCACACACACGCACAGCCCCCCTCCTACACACAGCTCCACTGGGAGCGCCCTAAAAAACTTATTTATTACCTTTGTTTAGACTTTATACAACACTCGAGTTGATGGCACTTGAGCAAATGGCATTAGCATTGTCTACTCTCCCAGCATGCTGGTTTGTCTCCTTCTTCTTCTTCTTCTTCTCCTCCGTATCGTTGTTGATCTCCTTTTCTTCTTGTTTTTGTGTGCTGCGACAGTTTCTTATCAGTGCACAGCCGAGTCGAGTCAAGCCGGGACGAGCTGAGCTGAGCTGAGTTGGGCTGAGATGTTCTCCTTGCGCTACTTGGCAGGCGGATGCGCTTGATTTGTGTGCTTAGAGTGCGCGGGGAGTTTGTTCAGTGTGTTGTTTATGGGTCTATGGGAGTATGCAGTGAAAATTACATAGAACTCGCATGTGTGTAGTTTTCTGTTTGTTATTGCGAAGTTTCAGCTCCTTGAACTGATGATGACAGCAAAGTGGAAAGACTAGGAGAAAGAATTAAAAAAAATAACTATACATAACTGTTCAAGAGGAAAATTAACTTTGCTCGTGTTTTCACAAAGTTAAAGTATTCTAATATTTTAAAATCTTTTGTTATATATTCCGAATTGTTGTATAAACAAAATCCACACATTGTGTGGCGATCAGCGATTTTACTATGTGCCAAATACCCGAAAACTTTGTAACCTCCGATCTGGTGTTTCATCAAAGATGCGATAAGACCAAAAGCTCCGCATGCCGTCATGAGTTCTCATATTCACGGAATGATGTGCGCTTCATGTACGTCTTCGAGCACGGAGATCTTGCTCTGGCCGCGCATTACCTGGCCGAAAGAATGCACGAACCCTTCGAGCCCCTTCCTATTGCCTGCGTGGCCGTGCAGCAGCCCGTGCTGAGGGAGTTCATCGAAAGGGTGCGGAGTAAGTTCCATCAGGTGAAGCCGCACGTGGCGAATCATCCGCATTTCGAGCGCACCCTGCAGGAACTGCAAGATGGCGGCATAAGTTATATAGTTGCCGACATTGCGGATGCTCCACCCTTTGCAAGCCCCATTCTCGTGACGGGAGATATTTCGCATTTGTTCTTCAGCAAAAATCCTTCTGGCGCCGTTATCCTACGTAGCTTCGAGAACATGGAGGAGGCACAAGAAGTTTTCTTACGTGAAACGCTCCCGATCAACGCAGTAATTGTCTTTGACGAGAGCATCACCAATGTGTATAATCTGGCCGCGAGTTTAAAATGCGCCATATTCTATGTAAACTGTTTCGACATCTGCATCATGCCCATTCTGCCCTTCTATGCCATGCAAAAGGCCTGCGCCATGATGCACAATGGCCAGCATTTTGAGAATATCCAGCTCGGAAAAGATTGGAAGATAATTGTGTTTCCGTATGCCACATCTCTAGAGACAGGCTGTCATTGTCTGCCGGGGCAATGTACCTGTCGCTCCTCCGCCAACACGTGCAGTGCAAATTTGTAAATTAAAAGGATTAAATTATTTAATTTGAAAATGAATTAAATCATAAATGATAGCTGACACATGTAAATGGTCACTTAATCAGCCTACAAATTTCTACTGTGAATTCTCGAATTGTAAGTCACGTATTATTAGGTGTAACCTAAGGAATCGATCAGATAATTGAAAAATACAATATAATAAATGTAAATTTACAAGTATTTAAAACAATTTTTCTGGTAAATGTTTTTAATTTTGGGAGTTATTAAGTCATGGATTTTAAAAAAGCATGGTCTTAATTAAAGCATAAAGTATACATATTTTGAATCAGCATTAAAGCATAGATATTGCCATGTCTGTCGGTATAAACGCCTAAAAACTAAAAACACTAGAGTGTCAAATTTTGACAAGAAACTATAGAGAACTATATTTTATGCAGCTAATGCTAATTTCAAATTTGTAATGCAATAAATCTGTGTCCTAATCTAATATGCGATTATTAGGCAAAGTACTTTAATACGAGGGTCGTTTGATAAGTCCGTGACTTTTTGTATTTGCCGCGCACCTGCTCTAAATACAACACTGCTCCTGTCAGCAGTTATCGATTAACAGCTGACTGTAAAATTTTGAGAAAGCTGCGTTTTTTGGTTTGCGTTTTATAGGCATTGAAAGCAGACGATCTCGTGAATTTTAACGAAAATGGAAAAAAGTGAATTTCGTGTGCTAGTTAAGCATTATTTTTTGCGTAAAAAATCCATCACCGAAACCAAGGAAAGACTTGATAAATATTATGGGGACTCTGCACCATCAATTTCAATGGTTAAGAAATGGTTTACTGAGTTCCGTTGTGGTCGTACCAGTACAAGTGATGCCGAACGTTCAGGTCGCCCAAAAGAGGTCGTCATGCCAGAAATCGTCGACAAAATCCATGGAATGATATTGGATGATCGGAGAATGAAAGTGCGTGAGGTAGCTGAGGCTGTAGGCATCTCAACTGAACGGGTACATCACATTTTACATGAATATTTGGACATGAAAAAGCTTTCCGCGCGATGGGTGCCGCGATTGCTCACACACGACCATAAGCGCAACCGTGTGACCATTTCAAAGGAGTGTTTGGCGATGTTCAACCGCAATCCAAACGAATTTTTGCGCCGTTTCGTTACCGTAGACGAAACATGGATCCACCACACCACACCAGAGACCAAAGAACAATCAAGACAGTGGGTTTCTCCGGGTGAACGTGCACCAAAGAAGGCCAAGGTGGGTCTGTCGGCCAACAAGGTCATGGCCACAGTTTTTTGGGATGCACAAGGTATCATTCACATCGATTACCTTGAAAAGGGTAAAACGATCACCGGCGAATATTATTCAGAGCTTTTGGACAGATTCGATATTGATTTGAAGCAGAAACGACCGCATTTGGCGAAAAAAAAGTGCTGTTCCATCAGGACAATGCACGGGTGCACACGTGTGTAGTCAGCATGGCAAAATTTCATAAATTGGGCTACGAACTGCTACCCCATCCAGCATATTCTCCAGATTTAGCCCCTGTGACTATTTTTTGTTTCCAAACATGAAGAAATGGCTCGGCGGTAAGAGATTCGGGTCAAATGAAGAGGTCATCACAGAAACAAACGACTATTTTGAGGGCCTTGAGAAAACCTATTATTTGGAAGGAATAAAAAAATTGGAAAAACGCTGGACTAAATGTATAGAGCTAAAAGGAGATTATGTTGAGAAATAAAACGCTTCTTTGACGAAAAAAATATATTTTATTCAAAAAGTCACGGACTTATCAAACGACCCTCGTATTAACATACATATAGACAAATTTAATTTGAACCTATCCTAAAAATTGCAGAAAAACGGAATAATAAACGTAGAGGTTTTGCAAGATTTTGTTTTGCAGCTATTCGCAGCTAAAAAATAATTTCTTTTTCTTATTTAAATACATATTTTACATTCTAATTTCAGCTTATGTATCTTGAAAATTCTTGGCAATTACAGTCAAAAATTTACTTTAATATACTATACTATATTTTAATATTTAATTTTTTTTGTAATATATATATTAGTTGTGATTAACAGCAATTGTAACGTAAATAACATATTCCTCAAGAACAGTCTGAAACTGTAAAAATTATTAAGAACTGAAAATATTCTCTCGTGCTTGGGGTTTGCCTCAATAATTTTGTGTATTTATCAAACCGTGTCTGCGCTTCCGCCTTGAGAGTCTCGACACTCGACTGTCTGCGTATATACTATATATATGTGTGAATGTATATGTCACAGACTGTTGGCTTTTAATAAAACTTCACACAGATGCCGCCAAGCGCAAGAAGACTTATTCGGGAAAGGAATCGCGCTGCCAGCCAGCAATGGCAACTATTAAACTGGCATTCGGCCATTAGATGCGGTTGCTGCCACTGCCACTGCCACAGCCGCTGCCGCTGCTGTTGTGGCAGATTGTCGCCAGGCATCGACAGTTTGCGGCATCGTTGAGTTTTTGGCTTTTATGTGCCAACTTGTTAATGAGTTTGCTTGAAAAGCGGAAGAGTCCCTTCCACACATATAACATACCATATGAGTATGAGTGTATGACATGTCTGTCTGTCAGGCCTATCCGCAACTTCGAGTACTTCCGAATTATAGTTTGTATTTCTATTTCGTTTTTCCTTGGCATTGAAAGCCAAATTTAGCTGCTTGTCTGCTTGCCAGCTCCTCTGTCTGTCAGTCTGTCAGTCTGTCCAACTGCCAGTCTTCTCTGCCAGCCAACTGACTGACTGACTGATTCGCATTTGTCAGTTTTGTCTGCCATCGTGATTTCAGTTTGACAATTTTTGCCGCCATTTTATGGCATAAAAAACCCGTTTCCTTTTTTTTTCAACCGATTCACAGCTGCATAGAAATAATAAATCTACATATAGAGACTGCACTCTGCAGCTTCGACAACTGAAAACTATTAAAATACCGTATTCAACTAAGATGGGAAATACTTTATACAACAATGGAGTATGAGATTTAAAATTAATTTTATTTCAGAGTTTTTATTTTAATTCATACTATATTATTTATTTATTTATTTATTAAGTATTATTTTACTTTTTCTTTTTCTGTAAATCTCTTAGAAATCGTTGCGATTTGGTTTTTCGGAACACTACAATTAAATATTTTCGGGCTGTGAACCAGCTTAGCTGAGCTTTTTATTTGTTTGCTTGGTTGTCTGGCGTTTGTCATAAATTGTTATTTATGTCTGGCATTGGCCATTGCCAGCGGAATAGCCACGCCCCCCGCTCTGCACGCCTCTGGCTGTGGCGAACTTGAAAATTTCAACTCTGTCGCGGATCACTCAGCTACACCGATTTCCACTTCCCCTGTTGTTGTTGTTTTCAGCAGAAGCGGCGCTTTCAAAATGTGTCGTCGCTTGTCGACATTTTCGGCTGTCCATTTTGTGGCATCTGCCACAGGCAACAACTAAGGCTGCAACAACAAGTGGAACAACCGCAACGGACAGTTGTCTGTCACTGTTATTGTTATTCATGGTCTTTGCTTGTACTATATATGTATGTATTTGCATTGAAATGGAGAGCTATAAAAAACTATCAAATTGGAGCATTTTAAAAGATAAACATTAGCCGCATATTGCTAAAGAGGATAAAATATATTGATTCTGTACTGTACTGACAGTCATAGTGTAATAATTCCACTATGATCTATAATTATAAAAATAATAAAGTAAAGTAACAATAATAATACTTTTAATCCCTACTATGAGTTTGAGTTCAGATTTCCCGCAAAACTTTGGGTATTCATTTCAATTTCTACTCTCCAAATTAGTTAAGTTGTTTCAAATCACAGCTGGACATGATTTGAGGGGACTATAACTAAAACTGCAGACAGTACAACGAGCAATCAATTCAAAAGCAAATCCGAAACAATTTTGATGCAATGTGTGTGGTCTATTCGAGTCGAGGCGACCGCAAACGAGGAAAACAATTCGAAAAACATTACCCATACGCCGTGTGTGACACAACGAACACATGCAGCAAGCTGAAGCAGCAGCACAGAGTGGGAAAGAAATAGAGAGGGAGACCGAGAGAGTGTGTATTTTTGGGGAGTTTATATGGCGAGAAGGTGAAAAAGTGTAGAGTGTAGAGTGGCCTGTGGGGAGGTGTAGTCCATGCGGTTGTGGGACAGTAAACTCAAGCACATGGAGCACAGTGTATTTTCAACACCTGCTGGTCAAACAAATCGTGTTCATTTCGGTACAAACACTAATTTCGACAAGGTGCAAACAAGTTGACGTACCCAGCCGGGTCTGGGGATGTGCAACGGTAGCAGCATCAGCAGAAGCGACACACACACACACACACACACCTACATGGCAGCACACTCGCATGCACACACACACACACACGGCTGCATGTCACGTGCGGCAGGTCTGGGCTGGGAATTGTGTCTGCGCTCGGTAGCTGCGCTCTCGGGCCTGTCGTCGACAGATAAAATGCTTTTTGAAAAATGTAAAATTGCATTTGTAACCGCATTTCATTAGAGAAAGAAAGTCAAGCGTCAGGTAGCGACATACCCCTCTCCCCTCTTCCGACCGAAAATGCCATGGGGGCAACGCAAACAGTAATGTGCAACCTGCAACCGGCTACCAGCAACCAGCAAACTGCAACCTGCAACCTGCGGCAGTGTCTGTATTCGCGACAGCGAAGTGAACGTCACGGTCAGCGGCCAAGCCGCTGCATACGCGCGAGACAGAGAAACGAAGAGAGAGAGAGAGAGAGAGGAAGGAAGGCGGCAGCCATGTTACAGTTGCCATTTTTGCTGCTGTCAGAACATAAACATGGCCGTCTGTGCTGTGTGTATAAGTGAGTGTGTGTGTGAGTGCCCGTTTAGGCTTTAAATGCCTGGCAGCCATGTTGATGCGGGCATTTTCTGTGTGTTTGTATGTGTCCGTTTGTTTGTTTGTGTGTATGTTTGTCATGCTTTGTTGATGTCTGTTATCGCAATGTGCCAAATGCGATTGATAAGCAGGACATTTCGATCAGCACAACAGATTTTTAAATGATGCGAGAAAAAATAAAATTTGTAAACAAATTCAAAAGAGATGCACTGAGATATGTAGAGATAAAAATGAAATAAGTGTAAAGATTTAATTCATTATTATTATTTATCATTATTAAAATTAATAATGGATCATAATATTTATTGATATGTGTAAAAAGCAGATGTAAGTTAAAAATTCTAGATAGTCCTCTAATGTCATTTTGAACGAGAGCTAGTGAGAAGAGCGCTTACTATAGGGCACTCATTATTTCTGTGCTTATGTTCGTGATGTGCCGTAAATAAGACACGTATCTACGATGATTTGTAATTTTTTTTCTTCCCAACTTGAGCAGCCTGAATTACGCGATGCAAACTTTAACCCCAACGTAACTGACAACTTGACAAACGATCGAAGCACAGTTGGATACCGCAAAGCGGGCAACCTCAGATAGCCACAGACGGCAGACGGCAGAAGGCAGACAGCAGACGGCAAATGGCGGATGGCTGACAGCGGAGAACAGACAAGAGAACAGACATCGGGCGCGATGGCCCATGACGCGTCGACAAACCGCAAAATGGGACCCAACAGCAACAACAAGAATGGTAATACAGGCGCCCAAAAGGGGTTTTCAGACATGAAAAGTACCGATTGCCCATCGAGTTAAGGGCCGACGAGGCTTTCGCTTTGGTGTCTGTGCATAAATTCCATCATATGATATCAATTAGTGATAGTGCGGTGCGACTGGAATGTCATTTGCAGAAATGCGCATATTTTAAACGTGACATACGACAGTGCGGCCAACCAAACCATCCCGCTACCTCTTACCTCCCCCCCGCCCTTCCCTCCTTGGCTCTGCGACCCCACTCAACTGCCCGTTCATTCGAGTAGACAGCCAAAACCAACCAGCAGGTCATGATATCTCTCAAATGGAGCGCACTTTTTTATGGTCTATAGAAAGAAGAGCTAAGTGACATGCAGAGGTATATTTAATTTATGACAGCTTTTGCAACACATTATATTATAATTAAATTAAAAATCATTTAAACTAATTGAATTATAAGATAATTATTTTTAAATTGCCCTTCATACGCTGGAATGGATTTGAACTCACAAGATCGTTAAGTGGATATGACGAACTTGAACGGAACGCAAAATTCTTAGAACCCAAATTTGAAAAATGTAGATTTTTTCTATGACACGTCTGTGCAAGTGTACCCCAAAATATTTTAAACATTTTTACTGAAAACAAGAAAGCAAGGCTACCTTCGGCTTGCCGAAGGTTTTATACCCTTGCAGTTGTACATAGCTATATATAATAGTAATCAGATTTTCATAAAATTGCAACAGGTACCTTCATTAGGCCGATCGTTGATCGTTATAAGTTAACTTCGATTTTGATGAAACTTTATTATTAAGGACATACTTAGATTTGGATGTGGTAAGCCTGATAGCTATATCTTGAAATATAAAGAAAATCGACCGATAGGCTCCATGACAGCTGTTCGATATATCAGTCCAATCTGGCCCGTTCCGACTTATTTAATGAAGGCAGAATTAAGAAGCTTGTGAGCCAACTTTTATGAAGATAGCTCAATAACTGGGGGACTAATTTGCGTTGCAACAGACAGACGGACTGACTGATTGTTCCTATAACAGCTATAGAATATAAACGTCTGAGATATTTAAATGGAAAAAATAAGGGCGGGTTACTGTATAACATTAAAAAGTATTGATAATGTGCTGTATTTCCAAGAACAAAACAGGTTTGCATACAAAAACCCTGTTATCAGCCGATTGTTCCTATGGCAGCTATATGTTATAGCGGTCCGATTTTGATACAATTTTGACAGCATATTAGGAACGTAATAAGAATAAGATTTGCCAAATCTTGTTGCAATATCTTGAATAACAACAAAAATCGGCCGATAGTTTCTATGACAGCTATACGATATATCGGTCCGATCTGGCTCATTCCGACTTATTTACAGCGCGCAGCAATAAGAAGCTTGTATGCCAAGTTTCATGAAGATAGCTCAAAAACTGAGAGACTAGTTTGCGTTGCAACAGACGGACGGACGGACGGACGGACGGACGGACGGACAGACGGACATCCATTTTTGGACTCCTCTGTTTATGCTGATTCAGAATATATATACTTTATAGGGTCGGAGATGTCTCCTAAGGTGCGTTGCAAACTTCTGGCTAAAATTAATATACCCTCTGCAAGGGTATAAAAAGAAACAGAAAAAAAGAAACAGAACATATAGTACTCAGTTTTTCCAGAAGTTTTGTGTTTAAATTGTTTTGATGAAATTTTTTAAATATTCTCAAAATTGTTTGTTAGTACATAAATTGAGTAAAATTTAGAAGGGAAAATATTTATAAATAAAATCGAGGGTAGGCGTTTTGCGGACCCTCTAAAATCACACCCGAAAGTATGCAATGGAATTTGTAAATCAAAAGATAAACATTTAAGATAGATTTTGATTCGTCTTGGTATTTGAGATACTATTTATTTTGAACCCCTTACTTTGGGAAGTTGTACAAAATGTTGTACTGTGTAAGGAAATATCGATTAGCGAGACTTAACATATAATTTAATTAAAATATCCTCATTAAGCTACAGTACATTTTCTATGACGTTTGTTATTTATTACCGAGTAGTTATTATAATACTTAATTTGCTTACTTTTTAAGGCTGTTGCTTGCCTGTGCTTTGTTGTTTTATTTTTGGGCCAAAGCAGCGACCATAAAAACCAAACCGAGCAGCTGACCAAACGAAGCGAACTGACATGGTCAGGCCACATAAAATCAGCTCGCCCGCATTGGCAACAACTGTGAGGAGTGTGGGCAACGCCGGATGATGAGCACGACGAGGGCAGGTGCCGCATTGGAGCTGCAGCGGCATGCAGGTGCAAACTGCACTTGAAATGGCTGCGAAGCGCTGTCAACGTTGGCCAGGACATGTGGCTGCTGCAGGTCGTGCGCATTCGGTCCAATAAAATGGTGGCCAGGCGCAGCTGGTAACGGTTTTTGGCGCGCAACGCGTCGCACACAAATTGCATTTGCAGTTTTTATAGTACAGTTGGGCATCTGCTCCATCCCTGGCCCCCTTAATGCATTCTATTTAATTTGAGCTCGAATATCTAAAGAGAAAAAAAGAATCAGCGAGCGCATTATTATTGTCGGCTTTTTGACATTTGCGTGAACCAATGCGCAAAGTTGCCAAATTGTTTGTTATCCTTTTGTAATTGTTGTGGTTTTTTTGGCTTTTCGGTTTTAGGTCAATTCGCAGCAAATTGGTATTTAAATAGTATGCGGTATTTTCTTTGGTAAATCGAAATTACATATTTTGAAATATATGAGCGATGCCAATTGGAATTTAATTAATAATTAAAATGTTAAATAAGCATAGTAATTATTTAGAATTGTCTGTGTGAAGTAAGTTAGTTTGTTTAGATTATTTCAACTTTTACTGATATTCTTTGGTAAGTTTCTTGTTCAATATTTATTGCTTGAAAATAATTTAAAACCTTAATTACAAAATACTCTTACTCCGTTTTACACTTACTAATTCGACCTTTAATCGTCTGACATAAAATTCATTTAAAAGCGGCGTCGTTTTTTGTGCTTAAACAACGTGAACTGAATGGAAATTGGAGCGTGGCTAAAAGCGTCCTCAATTGGCCTCTTGTTGACCTTCGACTGCAGCATTTTGCCGTTCAGGTGGCAGGCCTGTTACGCCCATTCGCTTTCGTCCTTTCGTCCCCGTTGGTATCCCGTTGACCTCCAAAACGAGAGTGGCATAAAATATATTTTTGCCCGTTGAATGTTTCTAGTAATTCCATTTTTATTTGCAAGCCATATCGTTCTTATTGTTGTTGTTGCTGGGGAGGTGGTTCACTCCAGGCCTGTTACGAGGTTCGAACGCCCTAGGGCGTTGCGCCTCGTTGACATTTCATTGTGCGGCCATGTTGATGTTGTTTTTGTTGTTGTTGCTTTTGTTGTAGTTCTGTCGACCATTTTCAATTGTGTCCGAGGTGATTTTTTTTAAACCTATCGGTATCGTAGTTAGAGATGTGAAAGGAATTTCTTAAGAGAGCGAAACTAACTATCGATCGGAAGGTGCAGAAAATGATATAATATAAGTAAGAGAATATAGTAAAGTGTTGTGCATCTTTACTTTTATCTTTATATCTTTTACTTTACTTTTATCTTTTATATTTATAAGTTTTTATATTGCATTTCTATAGACATCTCCCTTCCTAAAGATTTATGTTTATTGTAATTCGATTTTTGTTTAATCAATAATCGTGTCTGGTTTTATTCGCATTGAAATTAATATGATTTAAATTAAAAATTTAAATAAATTTAACTTCTAGAATACTCTATTATATCTCGAAACCAAGATTACTCAAGTGAGTAACGATATAAAATCCAATAAGGGAGCGCTTTAGTCTGCCATCTCTAAAAGTTGCCCGACTGTAACCTGTTATTATTAAAAAAACGAGAATTTTGCAATTCGTATTTCTCGACAATATTTGTGCGGACTGAGGAAGGGGCTTTTCAGTTGGAATGGCGTGGGGTTGCGGGGGCGTTGGGAAATTAATAAGCCACAGCTTATGTCAATGCCAATGGCTTATTGCCGACAGTTGCCGCAGAATTTTCACCGTGTTTTTCTCTTCTTTTTCTTCATTTCAGTTTTTTGCACTTCAAGTTAATTTCATGGGGTGCTGCCAGCGCTGCGCTGCATACTCCATTCAAATCTCAATCACTTGGCAATAAAATCGAAATTAACTTTGCACAAAGGCGTCATAAAAAGCATAAGCGTTGTTGTTGTTCTTCTTCTGGTGTTGTTGTTGTTGTTTTAGTTGCTGCTGCTGCTGCAGCTTTTTCTCCTTGTGACACAAACTTAATTTGAAGCAAAACAGCAGCAAAAAATGTGTGAAATCAATTTGAGCGTCGAAATACCCTGGAAAAAGGTGCTTAGCTAATACAATGATATCAGACAAAATATTTATTATATTTTGCAATTATTTTCATATCACAATAATACTTAAGACAATATAAATTTTAAATGAAATTGCAACCACATTTCTAGAAAACTTACAGGGTATAAATATGCTTTGTAAGCATACTCACAATACTTAAGAAAATAAAAATGTATCAACGCAATTGCAATCACATATCTAGAACATTTACAGGGTATAAATATGCTTTGAAAAAATTGTAGGTGAAATGCGTGGGAGAGCAGAAAGCTGCTGCTGGTTGGAAGGGGGGAGGGGTGGAAGAAGCTGACTTTAAGCCACAGGTAGAGCGTCAGCAAACAGTTGATGAAGTTTTTCAAAGCAACAGCAAAACAGAAAAAAAAGACGCACAGAAAACGAAATAAATTGAAAATCGAGTGAGCAACGGCAAGAAACAGTTACCAGGGTTGTCAACTGCACAAAAACGGGGGAGAGAGACAGAGAGAGAAAGCCAGCTGCAGAGAGGGAGAGAAAACATAACGAGTCGAACTCAAAGTGTGGTTGCAAAAAAGAATCTAAGCTACGGCATTCCTCTTGCTTAACAGCAAAAGTTTTTCCATTATTTGAAGATTATAGACTCTAAACATTCTCCCATTCTGCTCTCTCTCTCTCCCCTCCTTTGGCCTGGCTCTCCCACCCTGCTGCCAAACAAAAAACAAAAGAGAAAAACTGCAAAAGCTGACAAGATATGAGGGCTACGGCAACACAGACTACTCGGGCTGATGATGACGTAGCTGGGAAAATTTTCCACACTTTTATGACAGCGTTTTGCTGCTGATAAAGCCGCAGCAAGCACAAAAAGAAATATAAAACTTTTCAGCAATGCATTCGCATTGTTTCAGTCTGTGGCACATACCCCTTAAAAAAAAAAAAACAAAAAAAAGTAAGTCTTGCCTCGTGCCATTTGTTAAATGTCAATAGCTTCCATTCGAAGTTCCCGTTCGACGCCCCTGGCAACCCTGGCAGACTATTCGCTTGCTGTCATTGCATATGTTTTACTCTTTTCGTTGTTGTTGTTGTTGTTGCTCTTCCTTGTTATTGTTGTTGCTGTGGTTGCTGTTGTTGCTGTTGTTGTTATCGTTGTTATCGTTATAGTTTCTGTTGCTGCTGTCGCTGCAGCTGACTTCACTGTGAGATTATTCAATGAGCTTTTCATTTGACTGTTAAAAACTTTGGCATTGCCCTTCCCAGTCGAGCAAGTCCTTTGGCAGGTTAGGGTTATGGAAGGAGAGTTGGCTGTGGCTTGCTACACGTTGAGAAGTTTTAAATACAATCGATTCGACAATTACGTGAAGTTACAGAGCATATAATAAATGTTAATTTGATTTTCGATAACTCCTTTAATAAGTAATACAGTCTAAATATTTCCAATGATAACATGATGAACATTCAAATATTTTTATTATGAACATTTCTTAAGTAGTGATGAGTTTAATCCTCAATTTTAAAATTATGTTGACGAAAAATTACAAAATACAAAAACTTATTTAAATCACGCGCTTTTTTTTGCTTTAAAGGTATACGTATTAAAACATCATGCAGTGCGCTTACTTTTTGCAATAACTGTGCACTTACCTCACATTTCTCGCAGTGTTCAATCAAAGCGCATTTTGTGTGAACTGTCATGTTGCGAGAGCAATAAGAAGCCATGCAGCAGGAATGCAGAAAATAATTTACACAAAAGAACGGAAAATTGATTTACCTTGCAATGTGACATATCAGCAACACAGTCCATTCTCCTGCTGTCCCCACAAAATAGCTGTAAATACTGCAGGGAAAAGTCTCTTTTGGAATCGAGCATGAATGAGGAATGAAAAGTTGTGGGGTGGGTGGAAAAGTTCTCTCTCGCTGCTGAAATATGTAAATTCAATAGCACGGCCAAAAACTTTTCATGGCAAATCAAGCGAGGCGGCAAGACAGACAGGCAGACAGGTAGAGAGAGACAGGCAGACAGACAGACGGACAGAGAGACAGAGAGACAGACAGGTGAGCAGACAGATAGATAGAAGAATAGCTGAGGACTAAGGGACAGGTGTCATTTCACTGTCTGTTGCCATGATTTTTGATTATTGTATATATGTACTTGCATATTTATTCCTATTCACAATGGTCAGCAATTGGCTTGGAAAGACCAACGGGTTGGGGTTCCCTAGTGTATGTGTCTTTGTGTAGGTCTGTGTGGTACCCTCAATGGAAACCACCTGAAAGCCAACGAACCACAACTTTGCGACTGCAAATCATGTAATTTTCTTTTATTATTTTCTCGCTTTTTATTTCGCATTTTCCATTGGGCAGTATGTGAAAAGTTTTCCCTTTTTTTACTTTTTGCATATAACGAGTATAAGGAAAGTTTTGCTCTTCAACATAATATCATACAAATTGATGGTCATTTCCATTTGTGAAATGTATGCGGTATATTATAGATATGATTTGAAAAATATTTGTGAAAGCAAATGGAAAAAATAAAAAATGCATAAAACTTTTTGGGGAGATTTGAAAAGTTTTTTAACTAGCTTACTTTAGACCACATGGAATGACTAAAATACAATTAATTAGGGGTTAGTATTCATTTGAAAAGTTTGCTGAGGTTTGAAGGAATAAGCTCAATGTGTGACCTGATGTAGTAAAGATATTGCAGCATGCCGTTGTATCTATGCTATGAGAAGGGAAGAGAAAATTCAGGATATAAGATAATTTAAAGATATAATGAATATTAAGATCAAATTTGATTTGTTAAATTTATAAAGTGCTGATTCGAATTTAGACAAATGTATATTTGCTAAATTATCCAAATTACGATTTTTAAGTCTCGACTTAGCAAAACTGCAATCAAATTTCAAGTTTAAATGAAATTTTGATGTTGCTGTGGGCACAGAGAGATTTTCATATTTTTGTAGCATACTTTTCTGGGCTACTGCATCGGAGCAGCAGCCGCCTTAAGCCTTGTCATAGATTTAAATTGTAAGTGAAATATTTTCACACTTATGGAGCCTCACACACACACGTAGACATTTCTGTACATATCTGCACATTGGCGACACAACTGTGCGTTGTCTCTCCGTGCATTGGGAGTATGGAAAAGTGGGGAAAGTGGAAAACTTCTCGGTTTTTGGGTTCGGCAAAACAAGTGAAGCGCATTAAAATGCAAATTTTTGTTGCTGCTTTTCGCTTTTTTATATCGTGATTTGTGTGCGCCGCTGCCGACGCTGCTAACGTTGTTTTTTTTTGTTATTTTGCAGTTTAGTTGGGGGCGTGGCATGTTGTCGGCATACACGCTGGGCGTGCACTGCAGTCGTATTTTTTCCTATTTTGTGTGTATTTCCTTTTTTTTCGCCTTTTGTTGTATATTTATTTTGCTTTTTGTTCTTGTTGCAAAAATCCGATTTTTCCGCCATGCATAATCAGTTTGTATTTTTATTTATTTATTTTACGCGCTTTTCATTTGCCAGTCGTCCCTTTGTTTATTTATTTTTATTCGCTTTGTGGCAAATCGTTGTTGCTGTTGTTGCTGCTTCCCTTTTTTTCGCTTGGCATTTTTACTTATTGTTGCCGCTGTTGCAAAGTAATTTATTTCACTTGAACACATTTTCCTCTCGCTTTGTGTTTCATTTTCGGTGCGGCGACTTAGCTGCAAAAATGATGAGAAAAAACCAACGGGGCTGAAGGGGAATGTTTGACCCGAAAGTACCTTGCACTCACATCAAATGCAGTCAGGAGTAACCACATCATTTCATATAGCATTTTATTAATGCTATCATATTATATAATGAGATCGTTTATTTTGTATTACATTGTATGTATATTGTGTATAAATCTAGCATATCATATACGCTATTATACTCCATACCATCGCCTCTAATTTTAATTACAGGGTATAACAAACGCATCACTGCTTGACTGCATCTCTTTGTACACTTTTTTATTCGCAGTTTTTCTCTGTTTTTTTTTTCGATTTTTTGTTTTTTTATTTTCTATGTGCATTGAGTTATAAATTTTGAAACATTCATTTACCAATTTTGTCTATGGCAACATTTCGGGCCTCTCGAAATGCATATTTCATAGGGCTTGCAAAAACAAAGCTTTGGCTTATGATCCGTTTGCCGTTAGTCTGACACGGTGCATTCATGTGCGAGATTTGTTTGTGGCCAAAACGTGGCTAATACAAAATAGAGAGAGAGAGCGAGAGCCTGGCTAAACAATTTGCAAAAACTTTTATTAAAAGTCAGCGAAAAAGTCAGACAAAGTGCTGCGAATCGAGTAGAAAACTATTTCGCTCTGCGTCAAATTGACAGCTAATTTATTGATAAATCACCGGCAGCACTCGATTATTTCATTATAGACACTATATAGCTCGGCGATAAGCGCCAAACTCAAATAGTTCGAATAACCCAAACTAATCAGCAAACATTCGTGAAACGACTCAGGCAACAAGTAAAACGCCAAACTGCCCTGATACGCATTGAAGAGTGTGGGAAGAGCATAGATAGAAAGCGAGAGAGAGAAAGGAAGAAGAGGAGAAAACGAAGTCTACTTCCAGTGTCGGCAGCAAAGTTTGTCTGTAGCTCAGCTGTGTCGGGTCCGTGGTAAGACGAAGAAATTGGTAGTACCAACTGCAAGCAAACTATGGTAAACTAAAGTATATGCCTAGTTAAGGCCTGGTACAGTGCAACCAAACCAATTAATTTCAAGTATCGAAGGGTCCATAAATATGAAATTGATATTTATTTATTAATGCAATATAAAAGCAAGGAATGACAGAAATATTGTTTTTTGCAATTAACTAACTAACATAATTCTCATGATACAATACATTGTTTCTTTGCATTTTATATTGAGTTAACCAATGCAATTATTAATTCCATAAACTATTAACGTTATACTTGGTAGAACTCTTAGTAGAATGTATTTAATATATTTAAAATAATAAGTTTAAGTTCCACTGTTAATTAATTTAATTATAAAATATTTTGAATATTTTTAGCCGACTGCTTTTAGTTAACGTTTAATAAACAAATAAATAAATAATAAGAAAATCCTTGTTTGTGTATTTTCAGTTTCGAACATAAATATTATAATATTATTTCTGTATATAATTAATTTCAATATTCGATCTCTCACTTTATTGTTTTGCTTGTGACATTTCTAAAATTCCCCACTGTGCTCACTGCGCTCTACACTAGCTCAAGGCAGTTTTCGTTTCGTCCCGTCGAGAGGACAACACAAAGTAAACTTTATAGATTTCTAATACCTCGCCAAAGTCTCAAAATCTTGCAGGGGCGTCGACTTCTATTTAGTTATTGAAGTATGTGTGTGTGTGTGTGGGGTTGTGTGACTTGGGCTCAGCTGCATGAAGAACATAGCTAACTTCAAGGCAAACTAATGCAAAACTTTGCGAAGACTGAAGACCGAAGACTTTGGGTCTGCGGCTGTTGGCAACTTTGTCTGTTTGGCTCCTCGGTTGGCGCTGCTGTTACTCCAAATTGTTGGCAAAATAATTGTGTACGCCTTGTGGTTGTCTCACACAGACACACACACACACTCAAACACACACACGTACCCATTCAGATAGTCTTTTGGCAGATGAATATTTGAATGAGCGAACTGAAACAAAAATTGACCCAATTACATTATGTCGCTAAGCTGAAGGCAATTTTACAATTCAGCTAACACACGCGCTCAACACCTTCTGGCCAATTGCCAACAGCAGGGGAGAGAGAGAGAGAGAGAGAGAGAGAGCATAGCAATCTATATGTCTATAGTATATAAAGAAAATCTGATATTTTTCTGAAGCACACATTGGGGCGTCCTTTATTCGTGCACAGGGACAAATGCTGCAATCTTGAGAGAAATAAATTTCCCTTGCATCGTCGTCCATTTTTACATACTATATGACTTGTGTCACCTTCGGCTAGAGGAAGTTTAGCTATAGAATAAATATAATAAATATGCCAAGCTTACATTTATTATAGAAATATACTTAAGATTAGAATATGTAAAGAGCTCTGAGAAATTCAGTCGATGATTTATTGTCTGGCTTTAGTTGGGTTGAAATTATTAAATCAGGCCGAGTGGCAAGGGAGGAGAGGCATTTATATAATAATCTGAAAACATATATATATTCTACAGCGTATATCACAGTCATCACTTGACATGGTTCTCAATTTTTCCTAAGCAATTATCTTTATTATATCACACATATTATTTCAGTACTTTTATTTTGTCTTGGCCAAGTTTAAAGTCCATCTAAATTGCCATAAATTCTGCTTAAGTATTTGTCTAATCCATAATCCTGCTCGCACCACGCCAACTTGTTAATCCCGAATTGTTTTCTGTTGTTTTCCTGTTCTCTTGAGTTATGCACTCGGAATTTCTCACAGTGCACAGACGCACTGCGATACTCCCGACTATGGGAAGTGTTTGTTAGCGCATTATGCTGACTTAGATGCTGCAGATAGGCAGGCGGGGATGATGGCAGTGGCCAAGGATGCCGAGGGCGCTAAGGAATGGCGAAGATTCACACGCCTGGCAACCACTTTTACTTACAGCTGCAGCTGAGAGCTGGGCGCATCTCTGGTCGTTCTCAGCTTCAGCTTCGGCACCGCCTTCAGGGGGAGCGGGAGGGTCGCTGGGAGGGTCTCTTGTTTGGCAAGTGGCGTGCTGACAGCTGAAAGGGATTCCGTTTGCCTTGCCAAAGTTAAGCCTTAAAGCCATGAGCTAATTTTACTTTAAGATTTACCGAGTGCCAACCAAGGGCTCAAGAATTTTGGCACAAAGAGAGCAAAGAGTGAAAGAGAGAGCAAGAGAGAGAAAGATACGAAGGAGGAGAAATGCATTTTGCTCGAGCTTGGATCTGCTTTGACATTATCCGTTTGTGATTAGGTGGATGACATGCAAATGTGGGTGGTAAATGGAATAGAAACGAACTGAATTGAAAGCAAAGCCAACTGCAAATGTGGGGCAACTCTGGCAATGGCGAACTGTGGGATTGCCAACCTGCTGGCAGCTTTGCAATTGCAATTTATGCTTCTGCCTGGCAGTCGCACGGAGTCGTCCACAATTCTTGGCCAGCAGCAGAAATACCTTTGCAAAGTTTCTCTGGCTACAAGCACGGTCTGGGGGGCTGGTGCTGGGGAGTTCGAATCCTTTTGCTTAAATAATAAGTATCATAATTTCAAGGGTTGTCAAAAAAGTCTTTTAATTTATGTTTGCCATTTCCGAGCTACGTCCAACTCCTGCCTAGAAAATCAACATAAATAAGTAAAAGTTGCTGGTAGAATGAGATGAAGAAGGAGATGGCAAGACAGAGCCACAGCCTCTCTCTCTCTCTCTCTCTCTCTCTTTCTTCACCTTAACTCTACTTGGTACTTTTTTCTTTCGCATGGCACCCATTCTGGACCCAACAAGGACCAAGTTTGTCTTTTGTCACTGTATACGTGTGGTATATATATATATGTGTGTGTGTGTGTGTTTGCTTGTGTGGCTGTTGTGTTTATGGCAAGTTGGCAACTCTGTTACAATTGCGCCTAATTTCATGCTTTACTTTGGCTGGCAAACAAATGTTGTTGCATACTTTCAGGTAAATAACTTTATTAAAATAATGACAAGCCGAGACCGAGCTGCCCCCCCTCCAAATTGCTGCCTGATGAGGAGGAGGCATGGGAGGAGTCGACCCTGCCAAGGATGGCAACCGAAGTTTTGGGGAGAGCTCTGACAAACTGGCAGCCAGCTGCTCTTAACAGCTTGCTTCACTTTCTTCTTACTCTTCTTCTTCTTGTGGTGCTGCCTGTGCATATGATATGAAATTGAAGCTCAAGGGCGAAGGTCTGCAGGCCCCATCGAATTGAACAAAATATGTTTTCGCCAATAATTCCTATCTACACTGACCTAGCCCTAGACTAGCGATAAGTTCGAATATTTTGACTAATCTTTTATAGACTTGTATATGTGTATATGTTCCTGATAAGCTTCGGAATCCGAAATAATCTATTTAAATTTAAGTAGTACTCAAAAAAGCATTTAAATTACGTTTGATAAGTCCGTGACTTTTTTTTTTGCCGCGCACCTGCTCTTAATACAACACTGCTCCTGTCAGCAGTTATCGATTAACAGCTGACTGTAAAATTTTGAGAAAGCTGCGTTTTTTGGTTTGCGTTTTATAGGCATTGAAAGCAGACGATCTCGTGAATTTTAACGAAAATGGAAAAAAGTGAATTTCGTGTGCTAATTAAGCATTATTTTTTGCGTAAAAAATCCATCACCGAAACCAAGGAAAGACTTGACTTGGGGACTCTGCACCATCAATTTCAATGGTTAAGAAATGGTTTACTGAGTTCCGTTGTGGTCGTACCAGTACAAGTGATGCCGAACGTTCAGGTCGCCCAAAAGAGGTCGTCATGCCAGAAATCGTCGACAAAATCCATGGAATGATATTGGATGATCGGAGAATGAAAGTGCGTGAGGTAGCTGAGGCTGTAGGCATCTCAACTGAACGGGTACATCACATTTTACATGAATATTTGGACATGAAAAAGCTTTCCGCGCGATGGGTGCCGCGATTGCTCACACACGACCATAAGCGCAACCGTGTGACCATTTCAAAGGAGTGTTTGGCGATGTTCAACCGCAATCCAAACGAATTTTTGCGCCGTTTCGTTACCGTAGACGAAACATGGATCCACCACACCACACCAGAGACCAAAGAACAATCAAGACAGTGGGTTTCTCCGGGTGAACGTGCACCAAAGAAGGCCAAGGTGGGTCTGTCGGCCAACAAGTTCATGGCCACAGTTTTTTGGGATGCACAAGGTATCATTCACATCGATTACCTTGAAAAGGGTAAAACGATCACCGGCGAATATTATTCAGAGCTTTTGGACAGATTCGATATTGATTTGAAGCAGAAACGACCGCATTTGGCGAAAAAAAAAGTGCTGTTCCATCAGGACAATGCACGGGTGCACACGTGTGTAGTCAGCATGGCAAAATTTCATAAATTGGGCTACGAACTGCTACCCCATCCAGCATATTCTCCAGATTTAGCCCCCTGTGACTATTTTTTGTTTCCAAACATGAAGAAATGGCTCGGCGGTAAGAGATTCGGGTCAAATGAAGAGGTCATCACAGAAACAAACGACTATTTTGAGGGCCTTGAGAAAACCTATTATTTGGAAGGAATAAAAAAATTGGAAAAACGCTGGACTAAATGTATAGAGCTAAAAGGAGATTATGTTGAGAAATAATAATAATTCTTTGACGAAAAAAATATATTTTATTCAAAAAGTCACGGACTTATCAACCGACCCTCGTATATAAGAAAAATATTTGATGATTATTATATATTATATTAATTAGTAATTATAGCTGGTACCATGAATATAAAATAAAAACCTAATCAGTATAAATATGTGTATTATTGCTCTACATCAATATTCAAAAGTTTGTAGCTTATTTTATTTAACTGTTTCGCAGCCGCCTTAATGAATCTTCACTGTACTAACTCACTTTGTCGTCTGCTTGGTGCATTAACGCAGCCAACTTTGTTCAACTTCGAACTCCTGTTGCTCACGTTATTGTTGTTATTGTTGTTGCTGTTGTTGTTGCTGCTGTTGCTGCTGTTGTTGCTGTAAGTGAAGCTGCCGTTTTGGTGTAATGCAGAACGAGTTTTATGTCTGCAACGCACCGAAAATGTGACGCTTCTAATTATGAAACTAAGCAGCTTGTGATTTGTTCAAGCGTGAAAATGCTGTCGACAACAGGCGACACAGCTGGGCGGAGTTTGGTGGGGTAGGAGGGGTAGAGATAGAGTCAGGGGGCTTGCATGGACATGGCACGACTTTGTTGCGCGTCCCGACACGCAAAATATTATGGCAACTTGTAAATAAGCCGCAGCTGCCGTCGTGCTACTCGACGCTGCTGCTGCAGCGACGTTACCCCAGCAGCAGCAGCAGCAGGTCAGGACGAGGGGCCGAAAAACCAGCAAAGCCAAAAGCAAATTTTCCCAAAAATTTATGCAAAATTATTTCGTAAAGTTTGCGTTGCGCCAGCGCCCACTTTTTTTTGGCAGCCCCCCCCCTCCTCCCTGGCCTACAGCCAGCCGGTCTGTCCCGCCCTCTGGACTGGAAGCTGCTTAAGCCTTTTGATGATGGCTGACGTTGCCGCAGCTCGGTTCGTGCCAGCTCGTACCTCGTGGTCTCGGGCTGCCCGTCGCGCACTTTTCAGAATTTGAGTTTCGAGTTTGAGTTCATCGCCGTCGACAAAGTTTACCATTTTGCGCGACAAAGTGGCAAACAGTTTAGCAGAGTTTACGACAACGGGCGAGGGGCGAAGGGTGAACGGTGAAGGGCGAAGGGAGATGGCAACAGACGACGACGATGGGCGATGGCGTTGCGTATGCGCCGTGTTGCCTGCCCACAGCAGCTTATGCTGCTAGCCGGTATGTGTGTGTGTGTGTGAGTGCGTGCGTGTGACTGTTTAATAGCAGCTGCCATGCGGCCATGATGCTAATTACTGTTGCCATTTAAGTGGTTGCACCAAATGACGGCACCATCCGGCTTCCCTTCCTCTCTTCCCCTTCCTTTTTTCCATTTTCTGCGCTCCCAGCTTGCGTAAATGTTGTACAGGTGACATGTTGCCCAACTTGTGGAAAAGTTGATAACAACAGGCACTGTGGGCTGAACCTGTGCCGCAGCTGCAGGCGCATGTGATAAGCGTCCTTAGAGGCAATATATGTATATTTTATGGTCTGCGATCGCAGAATAAAATGCAAAAAATTCACACTCAACTATTTTCATGCGCTTCAACCATTGAAAATGGTCATTTTAATGTATACTAATAGGAATAATGAGGTAGAGCTCATAAGGTGTTTATTATATATATAATCTTGAATAGGAACACCAGTCGTGCCTGTTTTGTCTGTCTGTTTGAAACAATGAATTTCAGCTAGAGCTAGAGATACCGAGTTCGACTGGAAGATTAGACAAATTATTATTATTATAAATATGTTCTAAAAATTTCAATCTAATCAAACTATGCATATGTTGTTGAAATTATTTAATGTTCAATGTTCGTGTTCAACATTGATTTGACCTTGATGCAGCCAACATCTAGAATAACCCTAGGCAATCTATAATGATAAGAATAGATTTAATATATAAATCGCAGTCGTGCTTCCTTACGAGCATCATTGAGAGGTGGTTTTTTTTTTTAATTTTAAATCTCTTCAAGTATTTGGAACTTTGAATAATTCGTTTTACCGTGGCCACACTAGCATTTACACCGCATTTTTCCTTAATTTTTCCTGTAGAAAGGTGAGAATTTGAGGCAGTTCGTAGAATAAGTCGCCTCTCTGATGGTGTTGTTGCATATTTTTTCCCTCCTTTCATTTTTTTTTCCATAGTCGGCGTCATTACGGAGGGAATTACTCACAACGTTTTGACTTCGACCGATTTTCTTGGCTATTACACAGTGTTTTAAGCCGGATTCAATATAGCCTTTGATTTGATCTTTTTCAAAATCGGATAAAGGTTTACCGGGCCCATTTTAGAAAAAAATGATAAAAGATAATTTAAATTTTAGAATACAAAAGAATTCAACTCTTTTTAATCACGCGGTCAAACAAAAAGTGAAGTCAAAAGTGTAAAACCTATTCAGTTGAGCAAAAAAAATGAAGATTTTTTGTTATGTTTTTGAAAAAAGAAATGATATAAAAACAAAACTAAGAGATCAGAAACTTTGCTATTTAAAAAATAACTGATCTATTCATACATACAAATTTATTTCGCCTTAATCGGATTGCATATAACTAAGTTACAACGTTTCAAACCTAAATAAATAGTCAAACCTATTCAGTTGAGCGGCACTGTACTCTATTTAAATTATTTGATAACACGCATCACGCCACGTCTGCCTTATCAGTCCACGTCATTCCCAGTTGCTCATTTCGAGCTATAAAAGACGCAAATCTGAGGGAAAACAACTCATTGAACATCATTCAGTCCAGTGTGATTCTTTTCAAATGAAACTAATATTGGTTCTCTTACTCTGCCCGATCCTGTTTCGGGAGACGAAAGGACACTCCGATACAGATGAATACCATCAGGTGAGTAAGACATACTATATATACCTAAGTGCATGAGGATCAGCATAATTAGTGAATAAATTCACATTTTTATTTTCTCTTGTTTAGTTTTGTAAGTCCGATGAAAAGGACAACGAGTGCGGAGATTACGCATACAAAATATTGAAGCCCATGATGGGGTATTTTGAGCAGGTCAATCGAGAGATCGACAAGAATGGGGCGGAAAAGGAAAGCAAGAATAATCAAATAAGGCAGCTGCAAGATAAGGTGATTAATCTGACCGAACAAATAAATAAATTGGAAAAAGAAGCGATTCAGCTCCGAATAGAAATTGCAAGTGGCACCTCCAAGGATAAAATTATAAAGCTACTTGAAGACAAGGACATTACTAACGCACACTCAATCAAATTTTTGCAACAGCAGATAGATATTGCGAAAACAAAGGAGAAACAGGCGGAATTGAAAGATCAGCTCAAGTCAGACTCTGAAAAAGTGATCAACTGTGAAGCAGAATTGAAGAGATATACGGAGTTAAGTGCTGCAAATGTCAAAAGGGCTCGGCAATTAGAAGCGGTGGTTACGAAATCGGCAGATGAATCAAAAGAAATAGAATCAATGAAACAAGAAATCGAACAACTTAATAAAAAATTAACTCAACTGAGAGCAGAGCCAGAGAGAGAAAAAGCAAAGAATTGCCTGAGTAAAGATTCGCCGGGAGTGCATAGTATCACCCTCTCGAACGAAAACACTTTTGAGGTACTTTGTAACTCTGATATCGCTGGTCCAGGATGGAACGTTATACAACAGAGGATTCGAGGTGGAGTAAACTTTCAGAGAAATTGGGTGACGTACCAAAATGGCTTTGGTGACTTCTGGGACGGGGACTTTTTCCTCGGCCTGGAAAAAATACATAGATTAACCGCCGAGCAACCCCATGAACTTTACATTCACATGAAGCGTTTCGATGACACCTCTTTCTTTGCCCGCTACGATGAGTTCGCCATATCGGGTGAAAACGATCAATACAGACTTTATAAATTAGGTGTATTCTCTGGTAGTCCAGGAACAGCAGACGCTTTGATTAATCACAAAAATATGAGGTTCACCACATATGATCGTGACAACGACAAATCTGATTACAATTGTGCTGAACAGTTTCGTAATGGTGGCTGGTGGTACTCTTCGTGTGGCGCTTGGTAAGTGACTTTTACCGACATAGCAGATATAATTTGTTGCATATATACTTAACAATATTTCTTTTGATACAGCCAATTAAATGGAATATATTTAAAAAAATTAGAGTTTAATTCCAATGGCATTTTTTGGAATAATCTCTCTACACTAAAAGAAGTTAAAATGATGATTCGTCCCAAGGCCTTATATGAGCGCCTAAATCTCGAGGACCAGCAGCACTTAAAATAGTTATTAATTTATATATTATGAGTCGTTCAAAAATAGCAGGGTAACGGATATATTTCAGTCGACCATGTTCAATTTTATACTTATTTTAAACTATTATTCAATTAAAGTTTTCATAAAACACTGAATTCGTTTCGATATGATTCATATATCAAATATATACGTACGGAAGCTCTGGATTACGTTTACCAATTTTAGTTACAATTGCCAATCAATAATCCCACCCGCTCCCCTCGTTATATCGCTGGTCCGCTGCTTCTCTGGCTGCCACTAAGCCGCAAGACTTCGACAAGCTCAGCGCGTGTAATACGCGTTTAAAAAGTTTACAAACTTTGCCAAGTTTTGACGGTGTTTTACTTCTATTTATTTTCTTTTATTTTTTTTTGTTGTGCCTGCTGCAAATTCATTTTTTCACACCGCGTGCAACTTTGTGGCAGCCACGCCCTTTTTGGCTGTGGTGGCACATCGCCCACCGTGCGCCTGTTTACACTTTCGCGTCGCTGTTGCCTCGCTTTGATGTATTCGCTGCCTGCTGCCTTGGCTTAAACTGCAAAACGTGACCATTTAAAAATGCGCCACGTTTGCCAAAACTTTGGCAATGCCTCGAACTTTGTCGGGGCCAGAGCAGCGAAATAACAACAACAACAACAACAACGAAATCAGAAAACTTCGTGACAAAGGTGAAAAGAGCAGCTCGATGTTATTGCGCTGAAGGGCAGAGAGGGTTGAGGGGGGGACATGGGAGCAGGGCGGCACAGAAGTCATTGCGGGTGCGGACAGTCATATGCAACTGGCGCATTGAAAAATTTATGAAAATTGATTTTCCTAAATGGAAAGCTGAAAAGACAACTTAATGCCAAACGGTCGATCTGTGAATCGGGACACGAGTTTTATTGACATTTTCACCTGAAGCGTGTGTGTGGGTGTGTGAGTGTGAGTTTGTGTGAAATGCCACAAAGTTGAAAACGAATAACAGATGAATACAGCAGGAATAAGATACAGCAGTTCTATAAAGACGTTCCATTTTCTTTTGAGTTGAAGACATTTCTATATTGAAATTTGAAAAAATGATCATATCAGAAATTATACATTTTTTTTTAATTTGTGTCTGATAAAATTTAATAAGAATTAATGGAATTATATATCAAGAGTTTAGAATAATAATAATAGTAAGAGATGCTCAGGTTGGTTGAAAGTAGTTTTTCAGTTTTTTCTAAATATTTTTTAAACATTTCATAGAATTTCTTATTTATTCGAAAACTTTCAAGATTGTCGTAATGCGATTAATACGTTCTTTATAAATGATGACAAAAGAAACGGAAATATGGTAATACATAACAAATAATTAAGCAACAAACAAGTATTAGGTAAGGTTTATAAGTCGTGTATATAGCATATTTTTCTTCGGAAGTAATCCTTGTATATTTTTCAAACAATTCAATGAATTGCTTATATGAAAAGTACACAAAATTGTGTTGCAATTAGATGGATAGTTAAGTAAATAAATAAATAAGTAACTTATACATGTTAAAGTTAATATACAAATTTGTCATATAGTTAGCTGCATTTAAAGAACATTCTAAGTGAAATATAGGATGATATCACATGTGCTCAGAAATTAAGTATATTATTCAGCATTTCTTATAAGTAATATATCTTGCCGACTTGGCGAAAATGATGCGAAATCGTCGCTGAGAATACATCGCAATCAGCCATAAAACAGTTGCCATCAAATACGTGAGACGAAATGATGGCGGGGCCATTCCGGGTCTGGTCAAGTTAATTTTCTATAGCGTCGCCTGTCGCACGTTGTTGTCATTTCCAGCTTTTATTGGCAGTAGACGAGAGCATTGGGGATGGTAGTGGAATGGGGGGAGTGCGTAGGTGGGGTGGGGTGTGAGAGCGAGAGCTTTAATTGAAAGCTAAACACTGAGCGAAAGCGTCGAGGTGAATGTTGGCTAATTCGGTAATTTGCACGCAATTGCATGAGTTGTTGACTGTATCTATAGAATGAGTGGGCACATGGGCATACCACACTCACACGCACACACACACTGTGGCACACACTGGCACACGATATATATTTATCTATATGTTGATCGTTAGCTTTTGGCAATTGACTTAAATGGCAAACCTTTGTTGCATGTGCGTATTGTGTTTCGTTTGGCTGTTAGCCAGACAGACACATTCGCCCGTTGCCGGTTGCGATGTTTGTGGCAGGACTGAGTGCGACACGGCGTATGCGTAATGTTCATTTGATGTGCGTGCTTCAAGAGGCACAACCGATGGGGCGTTTATTTAGGAAACCCATCAGCTGTATCGCCTAAATGCTGCACATGTATATTTTACCCACTCGATGGCCTGCCCAAATCCATGAATATGGTTACTATACTATATATGTATATATAGTTTATCCTGGCAAGTTGTAGTTAAGGAATAGTCTTCTGAAATTGATGTGGCAATTTGCGGCGATGGGTCCAAGAAATACTTATCACAAAAGATATTGCTTGTGGATATGTTGGGAAATTATGGAGAAAAGAAACGTAGTTGTCTGTGTAAACATAATATCTCTAGCTATCCAAGCTATAATTCGTTTTATCAAGCAATCAAGGTAGATAGCTGCTACAATAACTTGGAAAATTCTTATAATCATTGATTTTATATTCCGAATTGTACAAGGAATAAATAAAACATTAAGTGACTTTATATTACAATAATAACATTCATCTGTCTCATGAAGTAGATAATTTTTGATAGTTGATACTATTTTGATAATTTTTATAATATACTAGTAGAAATGAAACATGCAGAAATATAATGTCAAAACAATTTAATTCACAAAAAAAAAACATTTATTTACAGCAAAATACTGAAACAGTTGCTTTACCGCACTTTCTGTTTTGTCGTACAGCTTGACTTATCAGGGGGCAGCTGCTGTTGCATACAAATTGACAAGTGATGCAACTGCAACGTGCCGCGCTCTGCGTGTTGCCAAACTGTAATCAAAGTCAGATTTGATGCGTCACTGCTTGGGCAACTTTAAAGTTCGCTGTGCTTTGGGTTTCTAAGCCCAAAGTAAACTTTGTGCGGTGCTCTAGAAAAAAGTTCAAGGCTCGTCGCAGCACACAGGCGAGATAGTGTGTGTGTGTGTGTGCGGGGTGTGTGTATGTGTGTGTGACACGCTGCGTTTAACACAAATGAATATGAATGCGGGCACGGGAGACATAGGACCAGAGATAGGGACAGGGACAGGGACGGGAGACAGCCGAGGGTGCTCGCTCTGAGCAGAGTTGCCGAGCGCTAAATAAAATTTAATGTAGTGCGAAACGTTTATGAGCTGCAACCGCAACTGATGACGAGACCCAACTACGGCCAACCCCGACTCCAACTCCAGCTCCAGCTCCAACTACAGGGAGATCTGCGGGTTTGGGTGAGTTGCAAGTGCGGCGAATTTCCAGTTGAGAAGCTGTAAGCGGAGACCTGAAGAACTGCCGAGAGCGAGAGGGAGCGAGAGAGAGCGAAAGAGAGCGAGAGAGTGGTTAAGTGCTCAAAAAGTTGACTGGGTGGAGCTGAGCTCAGCTCGGCTCAGCTTGCTTCGGTTCTCTACGTGCATCTTCGCTTGGCTCTCTCCGGTTTCATTTGGGCAATTGAAAAGTTACGGAGTGTGTGCTTAAAGTTTAACCGGCTCTAAGTCATATCACGTATACGCAGCGGCAAATTGCATTTGCAGCCATCAAAGTGCGTAAATCTGAAGGTTGCAGCGCTGATACCTCAGATCGATTACTTTGCCAGGTTCATGAAGTCAATTATTTAATTTAATATCAGTCTAAATACAAATAAAATAACACCATCTGCAGTTTATTCAATAAAGAGCCAAGTAATATTAACCGCAAAATTGCTTTTAATTTAATTGGATTTTCACAGAGTGCGCATCGACAATTTATTCACATATACTCGTATTCGAATGTGTGTGAAAAATGCTGCCATAAGTTGTGCTGTACTACGGGAGAGAGGGAAAGAGAGGGAGGGAGAGAGAGAGCCTGTGACAGCTGCATTTCAATTCGAATATAGAAAAATCACATTTAAATGCAGCTTTCCAACGGGCCTCGATATGTGGCGCCTCTTCCGGTGCCTTGCGGTGCAACCATGTCTGTTATTGACATTCTCATGACAGTTTAATTATTTTATAGCAAAATCATTTGTACGCTAAATCAAAATCAAATCGAATGCAGCGAACCGATGTGAGTTCTCTGAGAGTTTTTCGCTTTTGTAATATTTAAAATAGTGTGAGTTTTCCCTTTTTTTTTGAAGAAGGTTTTCAAAGTAAAATACTTTGACTGTAATTGAATTTATTAGAGACAGATTATTATTATTGAGCAACTTAACGAGTTTTGGGTTAGTTTTCGAAATGGCTCTTTCTCTATAAGACGGTCAATTGCAATAATAATGAGAAAAGTAACTAATATTACAGAAAAAACAAGAAAGCAAGGCTACCTTCGGCTTGCCGAAGGTTTTATACCCTTGCAGTTGTACACAGCTATATGTAGTAGTACTCAGATTTTCATAAAATTGCAACAGGTACCTTCATTAGGCCGATCGTTGATCGTTATAAGTTATAAAACTTCGATTTTGATGAAACTTTATTATTAAGGACATACTTAGATTTGGATGTGATAGCTATATCTTGAAATATAACGAAAATCGACCGATAGGCTCCATGACAGCTGTACGATATATCAGTCCGATCTGGCCCGTTCCGATTTAGTTAATGAAGGCAGAAATAAGAAGCTTGTGAGCCAACTTTTATGAAGCTAGCTCAATAACTGGGGGACTAATTTGCGTTGCAACTGACAGACGGACTGACTGATTGTTCCTATAACAGCTATAGCATATAAACGTCTGAGATATTTAAATGGAAAAAATAAGGGCGGGTTACTGTATAACATTAAAAAGTATTGATAATGTGCGGTATTTCCAAGAACAAAACAGGTTTGCATGCAAAAACCCTAATTTCAGCCGATTGTTCCTATGGCAGCTATATGTTATAGTGGACCGATTTTGATACAATTTTGACAGCACATTAGGAACGTAATAAGAATAAGATTTGCCAAATCTTGTTGCAATATCTTGAAAAACAACAAAAATCGGCCGATAGTTTCTATGACAGCTATACGATATATCGGTCCGATCTAGCTCGTTCCGACTTATTTACAGCTCGCAGCAATAAGAAGCTTATATGCCAAGTTTCATGAAGATAGCTCAAAAACTGAGAGACTAGTTTGCGTTGCAACAGACGGACGGACGGACGGACGGACGGACGGACGGACGGACAGACGGACATCCATTTTTGGACTCCTCTGTTTATGCTGATTCAGAATATATATACTTTATAGGGTCGGAGATGTCTCCTAAGGTGCGTTGCAAACTTCTGGCTAAAATTAATATACCCTCTGCAAGGGTATAAAAACACTACCAAGACAGAGCATCACTAAAACTGTCCAACAGCTGTTTGCCTCGTGGGACATGGTATATATACATACATCAATATATATGTATATGTATTTACTATGTACATCACTTCAATCAGACCCAACAAAAGTGAAAGTTTTTTCTCCTTCTCTTCTTGTTTTGTTTAACGCACTTTGCTCCCCATAGACAATTTCCGTTTCCTGTTGTAGGATGAACAGCTGTTGTATGTAGTTGTATACTTAGTTATAAGGGCGGCCAAGTGATAGACCGCCATTAAAGTGGCTGCCAAGTGTGGTTAGCCAGTTGGTAAAACTCTTCAAATAAATTAAGTGGAAACAGCTTTAAGCTCACTTGAGTAAGTTACTGTTTTTAGTATTTCTCCAGGAATAAAATAAACTATTCCAATGCGCTTTTGGGGGGGCCACAATTAAATTTTGTAAGCCTAATTAAGGTGGCTAATCAATGGCAATGCTTAAAGCTTGATTCGCACACACCTGGTCACACTGCAATCGAATCGCAGTCTCGCTTTGCCTAAGCTCATATCACAGACCCAAGTCCGGGCTAAGCGGAACATTAGAGCAGCACTTAGTCCAGGATGGTATTAAGAACCCTTGCTTGCTTGCACTCTCTTTTTCCTCCTCCCCCCTCTGTCACCCTCTCTCTCCCTCTGGATCTCTTTCTCCGTTTCCAATCGGCTTTACTTGCCGACCAGTTGACCGAAACGTTTTGCTGGCTTTTAATGCGTTTAAACGTATTTACTTTGCTTTGCCCATCTCCTTCGGTGGCTTGAGATTCAATTTGGGGGCGTGGCAAGGCTAGATACTCGTATACCAACCAACTGGCTGCCACTTGTTGCAGCTTAAGGCCCCATGCCCTCGTGGCCCAGTCCGTCCCTCATGTGTGAGCTGATTATGTTAATGCCTTGGCCCATTTAATGCGTTCGTTGCCAAGTCAAACAGCTTTTGCGGTGCGTACGAATTGAATTAAAAAGTTGCCTCAACGGCGACCTGGCAATTAAATTAAAACTTTGCAATTTTATTGCGATTTTATGATGGGCCCTGAAAGCGAAGCAAACTCCCGCAGAATTAAGAGCAAAAGTGAGTAAAAGTCAGCATGATGAGGCAGAAAAGAAGAAAGTCGAATAAAAAGGGAGAAGCTTTAATAAACCTGCTGCATTAAACTGATAATTTGGGTTCTTAAGGTGCTGATAGACTCTGAAAAATCAAAATAAATATATTTATATATTACATATTTTATACTTATTTATATATATGTACTTTATCGAAGCGACAGCTCAAGTAATAAACAATTATTAAGCGTATCTCGCAGCTTTTGTTTACATCAGCTTTTCGTCTTAACGCTCACAACAAGCTGCTCCAGAAGTTGACCTGCATTTAAAGCTGCTCAAGTGGTCGCAAACCCTCGGGGAATGCCTATGGAATGTTGTTGTTGGGCGGAAACAGAGCCGAAAGCGGAGGCGGAGACTGCTCTGCGTCTATGCGGCTGGGCAGCAAACAAAAATTCATTAAAATTTTGCATATTTTTAAAACTTGAGTGACCCGCAACGCCTTCTTTCCCCTCCCCTCGCACGATGGGTTTGCCTTTGGGGCATTCTCGAGACCGTTAAAGTTGCTCCCGCAGCGCAGAGTCGGCTGTTTATGCCACGTAATGTGGGCAGCTTAAGTCTGCTGCCCAGAAAAGTATGCTACGAAAATCCTCTCGCCGAGTGTAAAATTTAAGCGCAGTGCACAGAGCAGAGCAAAACAAGGGCACAAAAAAGTTTTTAATATGCGGATAGCTTTAATTAAATATGTTTTCCACTTGGTGAACCCAAAACGAAGAGCAAAAAATATGAAAAAATGGGAAAAAGTAAACAGCGAAACAAAAATTACAAAACTCTCAGCGTTGTTTGCATATGTGTGTGTGTGTGTGTGTGTAGGTGTTTATTCGTGTGTGTGTGTGGTTGTGTTTACAGTTTGTTTTTGTTGTTGCTCTACATAAACATCAATGTCGGTCGGTGCGGCAAACAAGCTAGTTTTTTTTCGGCTCTTTGGACTCTTCCAAGTTAAAGAAATTTTATGGCTGGGGGTATTTTGTTGTTGTTGTTGTTGTTGTTGTTTATGCAGCGTTAACCAGTTTGATTTTCGTGGTTTCGCTTGCAGCTAGTTTTGGTAGTAATAAAAAGACAAAGAGAGACAGAGAGAGAGGGAGAAAATGTAAAAGATAGATATATGTAGATAGTGAGGCCATTTAGCAGTTAGTGCATAAAGAAGTCCCTCTGGACTTATTGGGATAATTTAGAAAATATATTTGATAAGAGAAAATAAAAAATATGTGAAATAAAGTAAATTTAAAATTTATATGAATCAAATATGTATGTGCAAGATAATAAAATATTAATCACAATTCTATTGTTTTGAATTCTTGTACTATTTTAATTATTTTAAACATGTCCCTTATATTATTTTCAGTGAAATATTATATTACGCCTTTAATGATATACCTTATACGTGCCTTGATATTTTGATTTTGTATTTATAGATTGATGTCTTTATTAACCAAGTATTGCTTGTGCAATGTGCACTGATGCTCGAAAAATAATTCCTCACTATTTATTGAGTTTTCATCAGGCTCATTTCACTGCTATCGACTGAATGAAATCTTTATTATTAATTTCATTATATTCTCAATATTCCCCTTGTGTCCATTGTTCTGTCTGGGAATACGTGCTGAAAGCCTTTCAGCATTGCGCGCCGACGCGCTCTGCCGTTGATAATAATTTATTATGAATTTCTTTATTATTTTTCTGTGTCGCCTGCTTCGATTCACTGGGCATTGTTGTGTCGCCTTTTACACTTCTTCCTCTCTCCCTTTCTCTCCCTCTGCCTTTACTCGTTCATTTTGCGCGCCTACAAGGAAGTTTAAATAAACATAAAATGGCGACACGCGCATGAATAAGGCAGCAGCACGACGTCTGCATATGCAGCACATATAAAATTCATATATTACACACACTCTGACACCTACACACACAAACACACGCACACACGCACATATACACACGCACTCGGGCCATATGAAAAACAAACAAATTGACACGCCGACGCCGAAAATGCAAACAAAAAGTGTGTCAGAGAAATGAGAAGGGATCGTGTGGGAGCGAAAGAGCGAGAGGGAGTGAGAGATGTTTTTTGCTGCTGCTGGGTAAATGTTTTAAAAATTGTTGTAAAATTCATCGGATATGAAAATCTAATGATTTGTAAAGTCGCCGATAAGCACAGAGCGCCCCCTGGCGACAGAGGCAAACAACAGCAACAGAGGGAACCCAAGCCGACAGAGTGCGAAAGGATTCTCGGCATTTATTCAAATATTAATATTTGCTTTTTTATCCAGCCCATCCGTGTGATTGGGATAGCGATTGTAGCTGTGGAATTGACGAAAACTTTGTTGGCTAAAGTTTTCCCTCGAATTTTGGGGGCTACCCTTTAGTTTTGCCCACAGGATACGGAAAATGTTTGAACACGAAATTCGGTGGGTTGAAAGTTTCCTCTGATCCAATGGCAAAACAAAATTGTATCAAAGTTTCACTCTGAAATCCTTTTTTTTACGAAGGGCTCATTCCCGAACCTCCTCCACCCTCTGGACCACACTTGAATTGATGAAGCATCTGTGTCTCGATACGCATGTAAGCGTATTAGCAAGTCTTATCCTCAGTATTATGTATCCCACTCGGTTCCCCTGATCTGAGCACACCTTGCAAATGTATTGTGCGAATTTCTGTTTATTTTAGATTTATATTTCTGCTCTTAAGCGAAATCTGTGCTCGGCTTCAAGCGAGCGACGGCATTAAAAAATATTTACTGTGTCTAGACTTTGCCCCGCATAAATCAAATGCATCGGCCAAAGAGTCTTGCTGCAGTTTTTGGGCCGCACTAAGAGACAACCAAGGGAGTACGGGTCAAGAGTAGTCGAGTGCGGTATACCCTGTAGTTTAGTGGGCAACGAGTTATCTTATAGTACGAACCGTGATAAATTACAAAAAATATAAAAGTAAAAATATCTTGATTTCAATCTAAAATTAAAAACATAATTTCTAATTTATTAAGTAAACACTAATTACATTATTTAAACAAAACAAAATGAATTGTATTTTCTAACTACGAAAATCGTGTTGGTTATTCTCAATTCTTCAATCTGTTTTCATTTTTACCACATTCACATTGTAAACAGCCCACTAGCTTCCCTTAATTGCTACAGGGTATAGAAAATATAAAAATAAATAAAATTGTTGCCATAATGTAGTTCTCGCTGTGTGTCCATGTATGTGCATGTGTGTGTGTCTCTGCGTTGCGTATACTTAATGTGCAGCGTGTGTGGCGTCGAGTCCAACTTAAGTGGCAAAATGTGCAAAGACATGCCATGCTTGCGTGTGTGTGTATGTGCGTGTGTGTTTGCTGAAATTTTATAAATTTTATTTATATGCTTTTGAGTCAAGTTTTTACTCGGTTTCTCTGGGGTTTCCTGCCGAGCACCACAAATGTATTTAAGCCCGAGCAAAGAAAAACAGGAAATGGAAATTAGTTTGGCCAAGTGCTAAGCGTTAAATACACATGCACATATGAATGTAAATACATATGTGTGTGTGTGTGTGTGTGTGAACGATATATGTATTAGTATAAGTTTTTATCGATTTCAAGATTATTTTATGCTCGGACTCTTGCTAATTCCCAAGTATGTCTGTTATGTCTGTAAAAATTGTGTTTGGTTTTGTTTTTAGAGTGCAAAACTAATTTTGTCATTGCTTGGAAAACTCTGTAAGATTTATTACACATCGTTGGGGAAATTGCCTAACTGAGTTTTCTATGCTTCAGGGAACAACAGATTATAAACACTCTTTCCCGATAAGTATAATTTCGAATAAAAGCCGAATTTTAATTTCATCGTTATTAATATAACAGCATTCTCACTTCACATACGAATTTTTTTTGTTATATATATAATACAATACTTTTAAAGCGCTGAGTCATTCGTGTTTTTTTGCTTTTCAAAACATGGAAAACATCTCAGTATTGCTCGATTCGTTAATTTGGCATAAAAAATAAAATATAGACGACTGAATAGACCAAGCAACCTGTTCAGTCTCCACGCCTTAGGCCACTCGGATCAAGAACAAATCGCATTCCGAATGCAAATCGATCTGTGGGTACACTCATTACGACACTAAAGCCCATTTGCAGCGGTATAAACACCATATATCTGGAGAGGATGAGGGGATGAAATCACTACAATTCGATCATATAATATGAGGCCCACCTGGTCCACATGAAACCGACTAGGCCATCCGAGTCGACCAAGCCGTGCACGGCACAATTCCCGAAGTTCCACTGATAGCAGATGCTGGCAATGGTCTTGTGTGTGGTGCGATTCCAGGCCAGCAAGTTGGCCATTTGGATCTGTGGGTGGATTCTCTGCCAGTAGCTAACATCGAGACCTTTGCGGGACACACTGGCGGCAAAGGAATAGATATGGTGGAAATAGCTGCAAATATTTTAAGAATATAATAAATATATATATTCACTATGCGGATGAACTTCAAACGAGAAATATACAATCCTTTTAGGCCTGACTCACCGTGCAGCAAAGGCCAAGTCAGTCACGAGGTTCTTGGGCGAGTTCCACTCGAAGAGCAACTCGCCGCCAATGGCCCAGTGTTGGGAAACGGAACGCATTCCCGACAGGGTGCAACGGCCACTCTCGTTACGCACATTGTACAGATTGGCTGTCCAGGTGTCGCAGGGACGTGTGTACTCCAAGGTATATTGCGTTTCGACAGGCACATTCTCGGAGAGCCTCTGCAGCGAGGCCTCCATGCGCAGCGGCTTGAAGGGGTAGTAGATGATGTTGAGATTGGCTGCCAAGGTGGTCGGATGTACGTCCCCCGTAATTGTCGGCGTTAGCTACAGATTGAGATTGCATACAAATAGATATATAATCCGAATCAAGTTGAGCTCACCATAAAGTCTTCTTTGACGCGGAATGTGTAAACACCACCGAAGCGGAAGCCCGAGGGCCGCGCATGGCTCAGCACCCAGGCGGCTGATATATACTTGTTTGGTGCCAGGCGATGGACATAGTCGAGCTCGACGCCATCGAGGAACTTGGGCATTACATTCTGGGCGAGACTGTGCAAGGTCTGCACGCTGCCGGGATTCTTGGAGCAGCTGGAGCCTCCATAACGCTCAAAGCAGCTGGGAAAGTTGTAGGCACTGAATGGTGGACAAGACCTGCAGGACATGCCGCAATGATGACAGCAGCACTAACAGCCACAAATTGGCATAGGCAACAACAAAACGATTAAATACTGTGTGTACAAGATATTTACGAGGCGGGGCTTGTTTCAGGCCAGAGAAATTTTTTGTTTCTTTTTTTCTTTTTGGTTTGTCTTTGGAAAACTGTCTATATATTTGTATTTTGTTGATTTTCCACATTGGAGAAACAGTTAACAAAACGGTTACATCGATCTAAGTTTCGTAGCTGAATAACAATGTGAAAAAACCCCAGCGCCATTTCTGGAAACGTCTCTCTCTCTCTTGATGAGTCGCTTGTCAACCTTTTTGGTCCTTTGGCACACCATTAGGCGCATTTCACACTTTCTACATTATTTATTAGACAACGACTTTGCCTTGGCACTTTTTATCTCACCATCTCTCTATCTCTCCGTCTTATTATCTACTTCTATTACCCTGTTGGCGTCTCGTCTCATTGTCGATTCGGTTCTCCATGAAATATTTACAGCTGCCACGCCGAGAGTCTGGCTGATTTAGCTGCGAGTACTGTGACGGGGTATACACTACTTATATAACACCTCATTTTCTCATGTACAATAAGTATGAATATGAAATTGTTGGAATGAGTATGAAAGAATGGGAATATGGTAAAAGTAAATTTTGATAAGGATTATTATATGCTAGGTCTAGGTACTTTGGTAAAATTCCTTTTGTATATGACAGACTGCAATCAGAAGACATCCTCTTTGGGAAAATCCGGACCATGAATCGAGTAGGGTTCATTTTTTGCACATAGATTTTTATATATTTTATCACGCTTACGACACTTGATACCCGGTTTCGAGGCCCATTGATAGATTCGTTGATTCTCCTTATTGATTTTGTTGAACACACAGCTCACTATAATTACAACGGTATTAACTTTGATGACGAGTACATGGCATCCGTACTTTGTGAGGTCCTCGATCATTAGTTGGGTAATGAAGACAAAGAACCTGCAGTCGGTGGAAATACCGAGAACGTGTGAGAAATAGTGAAGAACCTATTGGGCCTATTCATTTGTCTTCCTCTTACTTGGCTTCTGTTCTCACTGGCACATGTAGGGTATCCAAAGGCGTAATACTCACAATGTGCTTTAACCATCTTTTAATGATATCCTGAATGCCAAGGGTTATTGATTCTAGAGTATCATCTGGAATCATCTGCGAAGCGGCAATGCTGCCAATAACACCGAATCTCTTTGTGCAGATCATGGGTTGACTGGCTACGTCACACCTGGTTGTATCGAGCATTGCCAGGTGAGACAACTTGGAGTCCCAGAATATTCGGCACATTCGGGCAGCTGGTAACAGATTCTTATTGGCCTGACCGCCTGCCACATCGTTGCGAAACTTGTTGAAGTAATCATCAAATAAATCCTTGAATTTCGCCTCCTCCAGTATGATCGTGTCTACGGGACAATCTTCCAAATCCTGATGTTATGAAAATTGTCCAACTAAAACTATTCCTTTTTAAGATAAACTTGGTGACTTACTCCTGTCATATAACAAGCCAGATTGTCGCTGAGACAAGGGTGTATTTCACAGAGTGGATTAGACACGGTAATATTAGACTTCTGCACACAACTGTGCAGCGGTAGTAGAATTAACAGTGCCAACAATTTGTATGCGCCCATGACGCTAATATATGAAACTACGCTTCAACCAATGTATTTATACTTTTCTGTCGGTAATCTGATACAACAATAATTATTTTTATATCGTTTAAAACAGTTGTGAAATTCGATACCATTATGATATATAAATTTATATAAATGTTTTAGAAAAGAAAACAAAATGTTTTACTTGTTAAATGTTCCTCACGCAGATCGGTTATGACAGACAAATTAAAGCTCTTTAAACTTTGTATATGATATATAGCCACATAAATTGATTTTGATTGGGTTTTACTGGGTTTTCCCCAATCCTTTGCAGCAAATGCTGGATCGTTAATTCTTGTTTTATATTCCCCAGCCTAAATTTAAATTTAAAAATGTATAATCTTAATTAATTTTAAACATTTTTTTCTTTTACTCTATTCAATTTTTCAATTTTGAATCTCAATTTTATTTAATTTTAATTTAAAAATAAAAATCTAATTTTAATAATAATTAATCTAATCGAATGGCTTAGTAGACGTTAAATAAATAAATAAATAAAAAAATATATGGTACAGTAGTTTAGTTACCTTTTGCAAAAAGGTTCCTCAAGCTTTGGTATTTTTCAGTTAATTGAACACATTTCTGACTTCAAAGACTGCGCACTTATGCACAAGCAGAGTCAATATGCCGCTTGGTAGGGTATACCACAGATATAGCGCAAGTCTGGCCCGCCTGGCCCGTCTAAGCCGATTTCCAGTTGAGTTCATGAAAGCAAATGCAAAAAGTTGTTTACTCAACGGCTAAGTCGCGGCTTGGTCTCGAGCATTATTCTTTCTTTTTAAGTGTGCTCTGCGCGTGAGGCACTTCGGGGTAGGTGAGATGGGAGGGTTGGGGGTCGCCTTGCCTGTCCATTACTTATTAAGCGCGCGCACTTAAATTTGTCACTCAACCAACAGTTTTGCCCTGAGACGGCGCTGCGATTCTCCTTCCATGCGTCGCGAGTACTTTAATTTATTATGCTAAAATATTGCAAGCCGCATTTGCAATGGCTAAGTCAAAGGGCACCAACCACAAGACTTACGCCTACCACAAAGAGATTTTAGAGAGACCTGAGCATTGAGAAAGAGAGGCGTAAGTGAAGGTGGGAAAGAGAAAAGTAAATGATGGATAAATACGAGGGTCGTTTGATAAGTCCGTGACTTTTTGTATTTGCCGCGCACCTGCTCTAAATACAACACTGCTCCTGTCAGCAGTTATCGATTAACAGCTGACTGTAAAATTTTGAGAAAGCTGCGTTTTTTGGTTTGCGTTTTATAGGCATTGAAAGCAGACGATCTCGTGAATTTTAACGAAAATGGAAAAAAGTGAATTTCGTGTGCTAATTAAGCATTATTTTTTGCGTAAAAAATCCATCACCGAAACCAAGGAAAGACTTGATAAATATTATGGGGACTCTGCACCATCAATTTCAATGGTTAAGAAATGGTTTACTGAGTTCCGTTGTGGTCGTACCAGTACAAGTGATGCCGAACGTTCAGGTCGCCCAAAAGAGGTCGTCATGCCAGAAATCGTCGACAAAATCCATGGAATGATATTGGATGATCGGAGAATGAAAGTGCGTGAGGTAGCTGAGGCTGTAGGCATCTCAACTGAACGGGTACATCACATTTTACATGAATATTTGGACATGAAAAAGCTTTCCGCGCGATGGGTGCCGCGATTGCTCACACACGACCATAAGCGCAACCGTGTGACCATTTCAAAGGAGTGTTTGGCGATGTTCAACCGCAATCCAAACGAATTTTGCGCCGTTTCGTTACCGTAGACGAAACATGGATCCACCACACCACACCAGAGACCAAAGAACAATCAAGACAGTGGGTTTCTCCGGGTGAACGTGCACCAAAGAAGGCCAAGGTGGGTCTGTCGGCCAACAAGGTCATGGCCACAGTTTTTTGGGATGCACAAGGTATCATTCACATCGATTACCTTGAAAAGGGTAAAACGATCACCGGCGAATATTATTCAGAGCTTTTGGACAGATTCGATATTGATTTGAAGCAGAAACGACCGCATTTGGCGAAAAAAAAGTGCTGTTCCATCAGGACAATGCACGGGTGCACACGTGTGTAGTCAGCATGGCAAAATTTCATAAATTGGGCTACGAACTGCTACCCCATCCAGCATATTCTCCAGATTTAGCCCCCTGTGACTATTTTTTGTTTCCAAACATGAAGAAATGGCTCGGCGGTAAGAGATTCGGGTCAAATGAAGAGGTCATCACAGAAACAAACGACTATTTTGAGGGCCTTGAGAAAACCTATTATTTGGAAGGAATAAAAAAATTGGAAAAACGCTGAACTAAATGTATAGAGCTAAAAGGAGATTATGTTGAGAAATAAAACGCTTCTTTGACGAAAAAAATATATTTTATTCAAAAAGTCACGGACTTATCAAACGACCCTCGTATTGAACATGCGACAAGCAAATAAGCTTACTCAGTTATCATCATTCCCCTAAGTTTGCTTTAAATGTAATTAAGTGACAGCAAAACCGGTAAGGGTGATGGGGTCAAAAAAGAAGAAGGAGCACCTTTAGGAATTTGTTAGTACTTACTAGTAAGCCATAAGTTTCTTCCTCAATTCCTAAACTATTTAGAAATTTTATTCCTGAATGAAACTGATCGATTTATTTGATTTTATTTACATACAAAAAAAAATTATATCTTAGGATCTCAAGTTAATTCGCTTGAGCATGTTCGTTTTTTTGTCTGTATGTAAATCTCAGTTTTAATCTAGATATATCACATATGACAAGAAGTTTGTTGCATATCCTAACGTTTCTCACAAGTCCAAAGATTGATATTCATTTAACAAAGTATTGTATTATTAACGTTATGTTGGGACATACTCATACATGAATGTATCTATCATTCAAATTACAAATCAAGTCGGATTCTAAACAAATATGGTAGGTTGCTCAAATTAGAGTTTTGTATAGTTCCAAAACGTCACTATAGTTTTCCCGCGGTTTTTGAATATTGTGCGAAGGGTGTTATTTCGTCGGGTGCGCACGAATGTAGCTTTCGCCACATCTTAAACATACAAAAATGTACTCTGTACTTTATCAAGATACGCCTATAACCACTCCCAGAGGATGCACACTTTTAACTTATGAACTTTTTCAAACGGTTGTTGGAAGTGTGGCGAGGGATGGTCAAAGGGTTTACTGCTATAAAAAAGATTCAAAAGTACATAAATTAATATTGAAATGTATGTAAATGATAGAGAGGAAAAAGGCAACAACACTTAAAATATTTACTGTCCTGTATTGTGGAAATTGTATAACATTTCTCATATGCACGACCGATTATAAAAAAGCCAGTAAATTCTTGGGGCACTGTGATCGATGGAAAGCTACCCAACCTATGGATAGGTATATAAATTTAGGGAAATGAAAATACAAATTGAACTGTACAGAATAATTTATTTAATCATATCATAGATTTTTGTTTGAAAATGTATTTTTACTATAATGTTCCACTTTTCTCCAAATATTTTCAAGAAAATAGGGTATTTACCGATCGAACTCTACTTTTAGGCAATTGCATTGCAATCTACAAAAATGCATTTATTTATTTCAATTTATTTGCTTTTTTGTTAACTTGTATAAAATGCTTACAAACGTGTTTATTTTGATACCCTTTCTGAGGGTCTTTAACTTTTCTCAGATGTTTGAAATGCACAGCAGAAATATATCAGGTTGATTTCAACCTATCATGAGAACCGTAGAAGAGGAATACAGCTTTGTTACAATATCATAGAAATATTTGGTAAGGGTATGCAAGGTCCGACAAAGTAAAATAAGTCTTTTTTCTTGTTTAAATAGTCGATTGTTTTTTATACATTCGGCAAATAATTTAATTTTATTTATCACGCGTTAAAAAACTTTGCAACAACAGAGGCAAAATACGAGAGAGGAATGAGAATGGGAATGAAAAAGGGAGTACGCAATAAATTTTAAATATTTTATTTTCCCCTTTTTTAGTTTCTTTGGGCTTTATTTATTATTATTTTTCATTACGCGCATTTGCATTGATGAACTTTTTCAACGAACTGTACAGGGGAAGAGGAGGCAGTTGTTGCAACACTTGAAAATCCGTTATCAATAAAAGTTATTTGCGCGCCGCTGCTGTTATGGATGTTTGTTGGGGGCGAATTCTAGGAAAACCCGGGAGTATCGCATCATAAAAATATCACAAGTTTCAATTCCATTCGCGTAAAATACGCAAAGGCAAATCGCAAAATATGATCGTTAGAAGAGCGGGGGAGGCCAAGAGGTTTTTTTGTATAGGGTTTTGCTTTATTTATTTAATTTCAATGGAATCAAATTGAATTTGCAGCATTGATAGAAAATACTAAGTTACTTGGCAACAAGTTCGATATTGGTTTAACTCCAATTAGCCGGATAGTTATATGATTTTTAGTTGTCATTCGATGACCTTTGATTAACTGAACAATTACAAATATTTTGTTTAAATATTTGCTTTATCTCTTTGAAACTTTTGTTGTGGCATTGAAATACTTTAATCTCCATACTATTTTCATTTCATTTGAAGCCCTAACTTGCTCTAAAGATAAATCTCCCTAGGACTTTTATCGTTATGGTAACACACACACACACACACAACTCAGAGTGCTATCTGTAATTACCAGAAAATTGCCAAGCTGCCAGCATATAGTCAACACTTTGGGCATGCCACACCTTGCTGCGAGGCATAATCCACACACACTACGACTACACACACACACACACACATACACATAGTGGCTCTCTCCTTTATAACATACATATAAAAATTGAATGAAATGCCATGTTCATTTCCGTTCTGGTGGCCTGCAGCCGCATTGTGTGAGGATTTTGAACTGTTGTCAATGCTGTCAATGGAGGCGCCGACCCTCCTCTGGTCGAGTCGAGGCCGAGACCAAGTAAACTGAGCCACATAAAAAAGACCAACGGAAACGGAAAAAGGCTTAACAGCTGCGTTTAGGCGGCTGAAAGAGCAGCAAGCCAGAGGGGGAGAAAGGAGGAGGACGAAAGGGCTGGCGGGCCGACTGGACACTCAGAGCATAAGCGGAGCATAATCATGAAAATTGTCAGTACATAATGCCTCAAAGGACCTCATCGATGGTCGAAAAGGCGGAAAAGGTTTTTCACTCGCAACTTTACTTACTTTACACGCTTGACTCTGGCTAAGGGCGAAGAAGAAGCACATGCTCGAGCTGGGGCTGAAGCAGAAGCCGAAGCAGAGGCCGAGGCCGAATCCTGTGCAGAATTTGTAGAGCGGAAAGTAATTTTCTGGCGCTTTTTATTTGCAACGTTCCCTTTTTTTTACGAGACTCGATTTTCGCTTAGTGTCCCGCCCTGAAAGCAGATTGGCGAAAATAAAAGAAGAGGAAAAGAAGAAGAAAAAGGAAAAGTTCACATGCCGGCCTCACTTTGATTTTGTTGTCTGACATTTTTTCGCAGTTCTTGTTGTTGTTGGTTTTCTTATTTTCTTTTTTTTTCCTTTGCCTGCTGGCGTTGGCAAAAAGCAACTTTTGCACGTTTCGATTGTGTAAAGTTTTTATGGCCTTTTGATTTTTTCACTTATTGGCCATGAAACTGGGCTGGGGGGAAACTGGGCGGAAGCGGAGATCCTCACTCGCATCGGAGGCATTTCTGGTCCCCTAAAGGCACTTAAATAATTACAAAATAATGGATGGGCGTTCAACTGGAGACACTTTGCTGTAGCCACTTGTACTCGGGACAGGCCAAGGGGGAAAGGAACGAATAATGCAAATCGTGCCTAAGTGCAAACGGGCATTAGGAACTCTTTCACGTGGAGAGGCATTCTTGCTCTCTCTTTGTCCTCTTTCCCTCTCACTTCACATCTCCTACTCTCCCTCTCTCTCTCTCTGGTATGCAAATATTGTGAAAAGCGAAAATCAGTAAAAGTGCCTTGGGGTCGCTTGACTTGTCAATCTCTCTCTCTATCTCTGTGTGTCACTTTGATTTGTCACCCCTTTTCAGTAAATATTTAATGGAACAGAATCGAGAGCGGGATTTGGATCGGTAGCAGGAGCAGAAATGGGAAGTGAAGGCGCAGCATGTGTTTACACTCGAGTTTACTATTCAAACATAAGTTCAAGTAGTTCAAAGGCCCTCAATAGGCCTTCAGCTTGAAGTGGGCTAAGCAACCAACCGAGTGGAAATTCGCTCTTGGCATCCCGTAAAATAACGCATGAATAGTAAAAGAAAAGGTCATAATATGTGGGAGCAATATATTTGTCGAAAAGTTTTCGTTTTAAAAGCAACAAGTTATATTTAAACAAGTATAAACAGATACAATCCAGTTTTGACTGGATTTTTAATGTACCTGTGTCAAAATTAGAATATACAAAACAGTTTATCCCTTGGAAGCAATTTCAAAACCTTCGATATATTCGGGGCTGGAACCATTGACATCATGATCCGCAGTACCCTACAGCAATCGATAAAATTCCAAAATTCAAAATTGGTAAGAACGAAAACCAATTGGAAAACGGAGTTGATTGGTACAAACACAAAGGCTACAAGGCTTATAGCTATAGCCTTTCATTTACATTTATGTTTATAATCTTATAAGTTTGCGGTATAGGTTTATATATTATAGAAAACTATGTGTATGTTGAAAGTTGAATCTTTAATACTTTGCTTAGTTATTGAAAAAGGCGCCAAAAAATGTTATAATTTTATAAGTTAAATTAATTACAATGATGTACAGGATCCTTTCTGTCAAATTTGGAATCTCTAGGTTCTTAAGCTGCTAAGAATAAGGTGCACATACGGACAGACAGACAGATAGGTAGGCTAATAGACTCAGTTGCTGATTTAGAATATATTTATATACTGTTTGAGGTTGCAGAAGTATCCTTCTGCTTGTTAATAGAATTTATATTAATGATATGAAATATGATATAAAATAAATATTTAAAACATACATACAACATTGTTTAATACCTTTTCTAAGATGGTTTAATAATAATATAATGCTTACCATCCCTTTATTTATCTATGTTTATTAAGTTAAGTAATCGCTATGATAATATTCACTTAATACTCCATTGAATGCGCTGTGTCTAAGTTTGGTGAATATTGACTCAATTAACTCTTACGAAAGTATTCGTTTCTAATGAGAATCGACTCTTTTGAGCAACTCACGTATTTCATTAGCCAAATGAGAGAGCTTCATAATGAAATTGTCATAACTGCAAACTAGTTGTGGCACTTGCAACGCACATGACAAAGAAACACCAGGGCAACCACTCTACCCACTCTCCTCCTTCAGATGTTTCTCTTTCGATTGTGGCAAGTTCGAGTATTTCTGGTTAATTTACTGTGACTTCAATGCGCCGAATATGCAACATAAATAATGTTGAGCATTGACATAAATAACTGAGGATGCTAGGGGAGGGAGTCTCTCTGGCTACGGACGGCTCCATCTTTGGTTCCAGCTGCTGTTCCATACACTCGTTGTGCCACAGCTGCCGCCTGCTCGGTCTGCTCGGACTGCTCTGTAACTGTTACAATTAATTAGAAACTAACAAAGTTCCACTTGCCACGGCGTTAAACTTGTCCCGGCAGCCTTCTCGGCGAGGACTGTCGCGCACATAAAGCGCTTTTAATTGATTTTCGTGTTACGTGCAATGGCGAATTGTCGTACTGCGGCAGCTTACTCTGCCCTGCCCTGCCCTGCTTCTCCATCCCTGAGTAATCGTTCATTTATTCATTCAGTCACTCATTCATTCATTCCAATTGTAGTTAATTAATAAATTATTCCATGCGATTGAATCGCCGATGGAAAACTTCGACAATGTATGTCCTTTCCTTCTTTCTTTCCTTCTCTCACGCTCTCCTTCCCATCCCACCCTGGACGGAACTTCAATTACCCCTCTGGCAGAGATTTTGTTCCTTCTCCCCTCGACACTATTGGCAGCAACTTGTTTAGCACTCACGCCGTATAAATTACGTTTGTTTTTTGCAATTAAACACATTTTATGCTATATGCGAGCGAGTGCTCGAAAATGTTTACGGTCGGCACATGCTGCGTATACGCAATGTGCTAAGCGTGAGTCTCGTAAATGGCGACCATCCGGGCAAATCCGTGTATTCTTTTCACTGTTTAAGAGATATGACCCGCGGTATTAATGTATCTACCTCCCTTCCGTCCTTCTCTTCTCATTCCCCTCAGCTGCCACTGGCTACCTACCCTGACCCATTACGCTGTTACCCAATAAATTACATTTTCATTTTATTTCTGCTCCATTTGGGAGCCAACTGTGGACTGTGTGTGTGTTTGTGTGTGGCTCAGGTGTGCTGCACATATTGGGAATTTATTAAAAGCAGAAAATAACTTTGCGCATTTCTCGTGATTTTATACGCGCTGCTTTGCGGTTGAGTCGAAATTAATTTTGTGGCTTGAAAATGTTTCAGTCATTACGCGAAACGTTGATTAAAGAAATTAAATGCACAAATTACAAACACATATGTATCTGTTGGAATATATACAGACACATATCTAATGAAAACTTGATGCAGCAATAAAAGTATGCTGTATTTATTCAAGTTTCAATGTGGTACAAAAAGCAAAATTAATCACAATCTCCATTTTAATACCAATGGTTCTTACTGGTTGTGGTTTTCTGATATTTTAAATAGATTTGCCAAGTGCACCTAGATATTACCCCTACGAGTCTTGAGCTCTTAATCGCAGTTGCAGACAGCAAAAGGCACAGAGAGATGTTTAAAATTGCAAAGCATAAGTAAATATGGTACAAGTCAAGTGTAAAACATATTTCAAGAAACCCCAAGTCAAGCAGATGTAAAATACGAATTTCATAAAAAATAATTGAATAAACAAACCACAAACTAAAACAAGTTGAGGAAGAGCTCAAGCGCAATTGACGCAGAGAACATTTCAATTCTGCAGCAGGGAAACTCTGTAAAAGGCATTAGCAGCAGCTTACTGTCGGAAACTGAAGGACTCCGGAGAACGGAGTCCGGACACAGCAGCTCGGCCTGCAAGTTGCACTGTGTCCTGGCCAGAGTCATTAGCAATGTGACCCAGAAACGAACTAAACCACATCAAATTTTATGCCGTTTGGCTTAATAAATTAAATTAGAAGAATAAAATTGGCCCAAGAGGGAATAGATTAAAAGAAGACTGGCTGCACAAATTGGGGTTTCAGAAGCAGTCTGATTTTTTGTGCCATGTCTGCAGGCAATTCCCGATATATGGGGCCATGGGAATTGGTGCAAAGGAAAATCACACTTTTTCTATTCGAAGCAAAAGCTTTTCAATTAATTTTTCAATCGCGTTTTCTTTTCCCCATGAAAATCAATTGCTTTGGCTTTTCTCTCCCTCCCTCTCTCTCTCGCCTTTTCTCTTCTACTCCCTCTCTGTCTCTTCGAAGTGCTTCCTCTTTTGATTTTTATGAGCAAGTGTGAGGCACTTGCAGTTAATTAGAGCACGAAAGTGCTCGGCTAATCAACTGAAAGTTGCTCAAAGACCGATTGAAGGTGTTGTCTGGCTGTCAAGTTGCCTGACGATGGCGCCGATAAGTCATCCGGAAATGAGAAAAAAAAACCAAGAAAATGCAGGCACGACAAAGCATAGCAGACCCACAGAAAGACAGACATCGTAAGCGGTAATCCCTAATGATGGTCCCAATGATTGTCAAAGGGTTAATTACGCTCATATCCGCATGCGGGTATTTTCAAGTCTTTGCAAATAGATTAAAGCCAAAATATGAAAATCACTTCGTTTTCGAAAACCTTAAGACGTATGAAGACTTCTAAATAATACCTTAAGAAACAGTCTAATAATTTGTTGACCTCTGAGTAAGTATTTTAAAATCTTGATTAAATTTTTTTCTAATTTAATTATGTTATACTACACACTTAATAATTTAATATTCTTGCATAAAAGAGTACACAGTTCGAATAATTTTATACTGCCGAACGCATTCTTTCTAAAAACTCGTCAACAAACTCCAGTTTAGCTGGATTAAGAAGTTTCGCTTGATATAGGCAATAATCGTAATTGGTTTCTTCACCTTGACGCTTGAAGGCAACGGCCTTATAGAGCCAAGCACGTATGTTCCTTGAATCCAGCCTATTGAGAATGTAGTCACAGTCAAGAAGGGCATTTTTGAATTGACGTATTCTGCGAAGTGAATTGATAATTCGTATATGGGAGCTTACTTATTTTTCACATGTAGGACATACTTTATAAAGCAGGCACAACGATTTAGGTAGAGAACATACGTATCTTTGATGTAGTCCAAGCCATGATTGTACATTGCAATGGCTGTCTCATAGTTACCCCTGCGATATTCATAGTTTCCCATTCTGAGAAGGTTCATAATAGATTATAATAATATATTAATATATATATTAACTAGTCACTCGCATTTCCCTTAAAAAATGTTAACTCACCTACGAAAACAATTCGCAGTCTTCACGCGCTCAAGTCGAGTCTTCGAACGTTGCTCTAAAGTCTGATCAATTTGCCTCATGAAGACCATTTGGTTCATGTTCGAACCCAAAGCCTTCATCCTGCTTCTCCTACTCATGCGGGTATGGTGTGGCCGATCATTGACGAAGTAATTGGTGTCTGTAACTTTTGAGCTGAAGTCGATGACGGGCTTTGGCTCCTTAGTTTTTGCTTTAAGACTACGAAAAGGTAAATGTATCATATATGATCATCGATTCTTTGAAGATACTTACTCCTCCGATCTATTTACACTTGCAGACATGATGTCCAGGACTTCTAATGCCTCATTCACTTTTGAGGGCTCCTTAAGAAATTTTTCATCGCATTGCGGGTGATTATATTCCGACATGATCTTAAGTTTTATTTATGTTAATTGTTTTTTATTTTAATATTTTTTTTTTAACTTTTTATTGCGTTTTTTAGCTGTGATATTAATGTTTATCTCATTTGAGCTTGTGTTTTTTTTTTTTTTGTGTTAATTATTTTATTCTTTTTTGTGGTTTGTTATGTGTTTATTAATGTGTTGTTAGGTTAAACATTATGTTTTAAATTTGTATATCGGTTTTGTGGGAAGAAAAGGCTACTAGTTTTTAACTTGGGATTATATGGAAAATCTTTAGGCTATATATAATACGTATTGAATAAGTATATAGATTAGCAAAATATGTAGAGTTCTAATACAATACGATGTTTCATTAATTCTCCTTCTCATTTCCAGCATTATCTCTTTGCTTTTAAATGTATTTACCTACCTGTTCCACTGGTATTCACTCTTTATTCATTATTTTGCTTCCCTTTTTCAGTTTGTTTTTGTATTTTGTTCTTTTTTTTTTCGTTCGTTTAAATACAATATCTCTTTAGCTGCTCGATTTGATGCTGTCGGTGGCATTTGTCGCTTTTTAATTTGCATTAAAAATGCATCGATGCGCTGATTTTAATGCGCACAATTAAAACGGCAAGTCAGGAAATTGCGAATGCATTTAAAATTCCCCCAGAAAATCAAATGAGCAAAATCAATGAGCGATGCCAAATTGCAAATTGCGGTGCCAGCAACAGCAGCGGCAGCAGCAGCTGCAGCAGTGACGAGGAAAAGCTGAAAATTGTAGAAAATGCAAATAAAAGAAGTTGCAACGCATCAAACTCGTGTGCAGTTGTCAACAAGGCGCACACTCCCACACACATACACTATCGTACACACACACAGACCACCCCATCCCACCCTCATGCAGGCACACTCCCACTCAACCCTCCAGAAGAGGAGCGGAGTCTGTGCAGAGTTGACGGTTTAAAAGTTTCACACGCTAATCGCTAATTGCTTTGAAAGACAGTGTTTGGGGGCCACAGGATTGGCGGGCGGAGAGAGAGAGAGAGAGCAAAAGAGAGCTGATGAGGGAGGAGGAGAAAAGCGGGGACGTCTGATTGCTGCTACACACTGTGGCGGGGGCATGAGCTTTCGTTGTCAGTGTAATTGTCGCTCTTTAAAATGCGCAATTTGCAATGCAAATGTACGCATTAGTTTTAGTGGCAACAGCTAACAGCAGCCACCCGTCGACAGATGGCGCCAGTCAGGCAAATACATGCAGCGAGCTATCTGGCGGGGGTCCTAAGTGTAGAACTGGGACTGAGGTGGAGACGGAGTTGGGGGAGGAAAGTGTGGTGAGGCTTTGCCTTGCGCAAAGTGTTCGGCAACAGATTAGCGCGCAATCAATTAAAGTGTTTTATTGACACTTTTTCCCATCAGCCAAAGGACACACACACACATACACATACACATACGGCTTAATCGCTGAGGTAGCTGTGGTAAAATAACGTTCATTAGTTTCCTTTTTTAAATCTCAACTTTTTAACTATATTTCAAATTTAAAAAAACATTATGAAATATTTTAAATATTTTTTAATTTTGTGGGGAAATTTTTGTAATGTGCATTAATTATAATTATACGAGGGTCGTTTGATAAGTCCGTGACTTTTTGAATAAAATATATTTTTTTCGTCAAAGAAGCGTTTTATTTCTCAACATAATCTCCTTTTAGCTCTATACATTTAGTCCAGCGTTTTTCCAATTTTTTTATTCCTTCCAAATAATAGGTTTTCTCAAGGCCCTCAAAATAGTCGTTTGTTTCTGTGATGACCTCTTCATTTGACCCGAATCTCTTACCGCCGAGCCATTTCTTCATGTTTGGAAACAAAAAATAGTCACAGGGGGCTAAATCTGGAGAATATGCTGGATGGGGTAGCAGTTCGTAGCCCAATTTATGAAATTTTGCCATGCTGACTACACACGTGTGCACCCGTGCATTGTCCTGATGGAACAGCACTTTTTTTTCGCCAAATGCGGTCGTTTCTGCTTCAAATCAATATCGAATCTGTCCAAAAGCTCTGAATAATATTCGCCGGTGATCGTTTTACCCTTTTCAAGGTAATCGATGTGAATGATACCTTGTGCATCCCAAAAAACTGTGGCCATGACCTTGTTGGCCGACAGACCCACCTTGGCCTTCTTTGGTGCACGTTCACCCGGAGAAACCCACTGTCTTGATTGTTCTTTGGTCTCTGGTGTGGTGTGGTGGATCCATGTTTCGTCTACGGTAACGAAACGGCGCAAAAATTCGTTTGGATTGCGGTTGAACATCGCCAAACACTCCTTTGAAATGGTCACACGGTTGCGCTTATGGTCGTGTGTGAGCAATCGCGGCACCCATCGCGCGGAAAGCTTTTTCATGTCCAAATATTCATGTAAAATGTGATGTACCCGTTCAGTTGAGATGCCTACAGCCTCAGCTACCTCACGCACTTTCATTCTCCGATCATCCAATATCATTCCATGGATTTTGTCGACGATTTCTGGCATGACGACCTCTTTTGGGCGACCTGAACGTTCGGCATCACTTGTACTGGTACGACCACAACGGAACTCAGTAAACCATTTCTTAACCATTGAAATTGATGGTGCAGAGTCCCCATAATATTTATCAAGTCTTTCCTTGGTTTCGGTGATGGATTTTTTACGCAAAAAATAATGCTTAATTAGCACACGAAATTCACTTTTTTCCATTTTCGTTAAAATTCACGAGATCGTCTGCTTTCAATGCCTATAAAACGCAAACCAAAAAACGCAGCTTTCTCAGTCAGCAGCTGTTAATCGATAACTGCTGACAGGAGCAGTGTTGTATTTAGAGCAGGTGCGCGGCAAATACAAAAAGTCACGGACTTATCAAACGACCCTCGTATGTTACAAAAAAGAAAAACCTACGAAAAAATAATGGCATGGTAATAATAATTATATGATAATCACTTTAAGTGGCTTAAATATTGAACAAAAATAATAATACATCACTTTAATATGTACTATATACAGCCAATCAATACAGTTTGCTAGTAAAGTTGAAAAAAACAATAAAACACATATTTACAAAAACTATAAATTATATTTATTTGTGTTCAGTATACATAGAACTTAATTCAAATGAGATATAAATATAACTCAAACTGAATTACAAAATATTGAATTCAAATAAACACTAAAATATTTCATTTAATATAGTTATATGTTTCTTAGTTGTATCACGTTTTGACTGAGGTAGGTTTTTATTTAGGGAAGTTCTTTTTCCTCTCTTTCTCACACACACACAGCCACTGTCAGTCGTCAGCAAATGTTGCAATTAGTTGACTTAGCCTCTGCGACACACAATTGGCAATTTATTAAGGCGCCAGAGAGAAGCGGGCAGGAAATTGAGTGTCTCTCCTCTCGCCAAGGATTTATTTATGGTTCATAGATTAAATACTAATTAACACCACGCAACTAGCAAAGGGCAAAGACGACACACACACTCGCACACACACACTCGCACGCACTGAGCAAGGTATTTGATTTATGCCAAATGAACGCTGAGAGTCTCGAACTGTGTCTGCTGGGTGTCCGGCAAGGATTAGGGGCAGACAATGGCAACAACAACAGCAGCAGCAGCAGCAGCAACAACAACCACAACCACAACGATATAAAGAGCCGAAAAAAGTAGCCAAACAAAACATTTGCCTGGCCTTTTTCGTCTGGGCCATTGACCATTTTCACGCTGGGATGGGCTCAGTCCGCCTCTGGTCAGCTCTGCGTATCTTTAGCTTAATGCCATAAATTGTGCTTAAATTATTGGGGTTGGTTAACGCACAGTCACATGGACACACACACACACACACACTCACACACGAGCAACGACTTTACTGCGGCATTTTCTCTTTCATTTTGTGTATTTACTTTGTGTGTCGTTCAACTTTTGCTGCTCATTTGTTTTGTTTTAATGTCCTCTTGGCCATCTCTGCTGCTCTGCGAGACTCCACACTGAAATTTGAATCACAGCTAAATGAGTTGAGCAAATGAGGAGTGCACAGAGTAGCAGACCTTAAACACCATGTGCACTGTGCAAAACTCTAGCCTAGCTGCAGTCCAATCCATTGCAAAGAAAATAAATCAGTCGAAATAAATACTCATGTCCAATGTTAGTTTAGTCTATAGTAGAACTTTAATTTAATTTTTAAAGCCGCTACTTATCTTCGTCAGCAGATGATTACGAACATACATATATGTATGCTATCTAATATATATAATTTTATTGGGTGCACTTGGAAAAGCACTTGAAAGTATGTAACACAAAATAATTTACATACAAGCTTTTATAATATTTTATTATATTTATACCCTTCGACCACTGAAAATGGTCAAAAAAGGGTACACTAACTTTGTGCAAATGTATGTAACAGGCATAAGGAGGCGTGGAAGAAAGTATATATATTCTTGCTCAGGATCGCTTACCGAGTCGATTGAGCCATTTCCGTCTGTCTGTCCGTCTGTCTGTCTGTCTGTATGAGACAACAGAACTCAGCTATTAAAAAGCTAGAGACACCAAATTTGGTATGGAGGTTCCTATATATAATAGACAGATCAAGTTCATGTCAAATGTTTGTCGCCACGCCCACCGCGCCCGCAAATCAGTAATTTGTGATTATTAAGCAAACTATTAAAGTCATAACAATCTGTTTCGGTATACATAAAGCTTAATGCCATAAACACATTAAATGCATTATTTTTTGATGTAGAATCAATCTAGAGGCCAAATAATGGATAAAATGTCCTCTCTCAAGAAAATCGGATGATTTTTGACGAAGTTTTCCATACTAGAGGCTCTAAATAGGTACTCAAATTGAGTGAAAAGGTCAAAATTTTTAAACACATTAAATGCATTATTTTTTGATGTAGAATCAATCTATTCATTCTATTCTATTATATTTTCTTTGTGGCAAAAAATTCCTATGGAGTTCAGTTTTTAGGATAGAAATTGTATAGTAATGTGAAATCGATAGCTTCATAAATAACTGTTTTAAGTCATATTAAAAATTAACTTGTATTAATTTTACAAAAATTCCATTAACTTGGAGATCGCCGAAGAAGGGGAAAGGTTTGGGTAGTAGCGAAAAAGGTGACAAACTGAATAAAAAACTTCGTTGAGAGCACTGGCTAGAGAGGTATTTCATTGTTTTCAGCGAGTTAAATGTAAATCGCTTTCCCAGAAAGAGTCGGAGACAGAGAGAGAAAAAGAGGAATCTGTTAAATTTATGTGTCTGCGCGTCAAGCGGTCGGGCATAAAAAATGGCATCAGAATCAAAATCTGTCGGGCATAATCAAGCGAGACAATGCGCCAACAATGCCTATAAAGTGTGTGCTCCACGAAACGAGCCAAAGACCGGGAAGGCGGAGGAGGAGGAGGTGTGGCACTTGGGGGTTGATTAACATCGGTGGCGGCGGCGACTCAAAGAACCTCTCTCGGTGCAGTCAACCTACTCGACTAGGGGGCAAATTGCCACTGAAATCGGAATTATTCCATGTTGGCTTCGATTATAAAGCCTACGCTTTAAGCCCACATTAAGTGAGCTTTAAACGCGCTTAAAAATTAATTGCACATTTTAAAATGTCACTCAACGTGGCTGCAGACTGACTGAGCCCTGGGATAAAGCTGTCGCAAAATATAATCAAATGCGAGAAATAGTTCATACAATTTGAGAGAAATTTTGATTTATGCTGCAAATTTATAAAAATATAAATTTGCCGAAAGCACTTTATTTTAGTTTTAAAATGAAAAAAGACCATAAATTAATAAAATATGAGGTAATTCTTTTTATTTTCAGTGTTTACCATGTTGAAACAGGGAAAATATTGTTTTATATCTGCTGCACATCACATAGAAGAGCATTATAACTTTTTGTGTGATAACCTAAATCTCAGCTATTATAAGAGCTTGAACTATCAAATTTTGTGACGATATTTTGGATTGTTGCCCCCAAATTGAAAACATATACTTAACATTTAAATTTCTTATGATTTTATTATATTAATTGCTGGTGCAAATTTTATTATATCTCATTTCTCCGACTCTAAAATTTAAGTAAATTTTGCGAGCACAATTAAAATGTGTTTAATATTAAAATTGAAAATGATTGAAATTTAATTTCGTTGCACTAATTGATTGCATTGCCCGCTTTAAAGTCCTCACTGGGAGAGAGATGATAATGAAAACCGAATTAAGTTTTGCGCATTTCTCTAGCTTTTTTCTCCCTCTCTCTCTCTCTCTTTCAGCCTTTGTTTTTCGGTCTCTTTCTTAATTAAATATTCGCACAATTATAAAAAGGCTTGTGCATTTTTGCAGCTTAATCGAATTAATTTAAATTTCATAACAATTAAATGGCAACAAATGAAATAAGAGTGCTCAAATCTCAATCCTCTGCAATAATATGAAAGCGTATGTGCTTGTGTGTGTGCGTAAGGGTTAAATACAAGGTATGCATGTATTGATGGCAGTTTAATGATAGAAAAGTCTCTGACAGAGCTGAAATGCGACCTGCTTTCAGCTTTTACACTAATTAAATACACATTCACATACATGATAGATGCATTCGGAGTGTGCGGGTGTGTGCATGTGTGTGTGTACGTGTGTGCAAATATCAGCAATTAAGCAATAATAATAAGCATCATTAATAAATCATTGCAGAGCCGAGGCAAATGTTGGTTCTTTGCGCACTGAAAGAAGCTCCGAGTGTGGTTAATGAATAGTGTATACGTGTGTGTGTCTGTGTGTGCGTGAGTGTGCTGCGGTATATACATGTATGTGCATGCATGGATATTGTATTCGAGCATTGAGCCATCCAATTAACTTTTTAAAACCTGACGCGTGCAATTTTATTTAACATTTCCAAATACCAAAATGGATTCAATGTAATTTCCCTTCTCAATGATTGAAATTTCCCAAGGGAATATTTATGGAACGATTAAATTCTTACTCAAAATTGCCAATAACAATGTCTTATAGCGCTCACTGTCTTCCACTATTATGCATATGTGCAGGCAACTCTGCTCGAAACTGTGGAAAACATTGAATTGAATAACTTTTGTGTTATCCGATCAGATTGAAATTTTCTGGAATTACTTTGCATAATATTCACAACGTGCTGTTCAGATATTCTTAATAATATTATCATACATATACATATATAGTATAGAAATATGATGTATTTGTATATTTTTAATAGTGAAAAGAAAATTTCATTGTATTTCTTGAAGAAAACTGAAATTATTTATATTTCTTATGATGTACTGCATTCGATCTTATTTATTATAAAGTATTTTGTAAATTAGATAAACTAGAAACTGGTTATAATCATAATTGAGCTGCCTAAGTCTAGGCGTTTTCTAATATATGTTAATATACTTTCTCAATAGTTTAAAATATTTGTATTTGATCATATTATGAATCTGTTTACTATATCAAGAACATTAAGTTTTAAATTAAATTAAGCACAACCTTCCAACGACATAGGCTAGTACTGCAGAGCTCTTAAGTTACCTGAGTTAACAGAATTTCATGACGCCATTATCATCGTATACAATCCTTCAGTTAAGGCCACACGGCACCAAGCAGTAACTTTTCAATTGCCTATACGCTAACCTCGAAAATTCAATTTCGCCCGCTTTTAACCACAACTCATGCATCATGAAGCGAACCGGCGCCACGCCCCTCTATCCCATCTCCCATATAGTCGCCTACGTAGTGCCACAACACGACGCAAAAAGGGAAATTGCGCGTTGAGAGTTGCAGAAAAGCAATTAAAACGTTTTGTTGCCATGTTTCTTGGCTGGTTTTTCCAATCACTTGACGGTGAGACTAACAATTCGCCGTCTTTATAACCGTACTCTCTCTTTCCCCCTCTCTCTCACTCTCTCGTGCGCGCTTTGGCACCTTTTACTGCAACAAGAGTTTAGGAAAGTTAAGCGTTCCCTCTTCTTCCTCTTTTTTTTCGCTTTTCCAATGATTTCTCGTAAATTTCGCCATGGACGTTTTTATGTGTGTTTGGCGGGCACTTCAAATAATTTTCTGCACTAAAAATTTATTGCAATTTTCGGTAATGAGAGTGCAGAGTGCAGTGTAGTGTGTAACAGGAGGGGGCAGTTGCAGAGAGGGGGAGGTAGGTGTAGTATCTTTGGCTGCTTAATGTTGTTAGTGTTTGCCTGGCGGTTTTCCCCTCTCTCTCTCTTGCTTGTTTGAACTTTGTGGCATTTCCGTTGCATTTCTTTTGTGGGTGTGTGTGTGTGTGCCCGGAAACGGAAGTTTTTAATGTTGGCCATTGGCGTGGCTCTTGTTCGTTTCGCTTGCAACTTCTTGTTGCAGGACTACTCCTGCTCCTGCTTTTGTCCAGCTCCCTTTGCACTCTCGACCAGCATTGTTTGCCTCGTGCGGCGACGCAAAGTAAAATTAAATGTATTTAATGGTGAATCAAATGGGAGAGTTGCTTAAATGCTTTAAAGTTAACCTCCCCCCTCCACCAGGTGACCAGCAAACCGGCCCCCTCCTCCCCTTGTGTGCAATGGCATAAAGCGCATTTCGCTGTTTTATTTGCACGTTTTTTTTCTCTTCTTTACCAAGCGGCTGCCCGCATTTTTGTTGTTCTTCCTGCCAGAAGGCCTACCAGGGCTGCCACTCTGCCAGCCTGCCAGATTGCCAGACTGCCAGTTCGCGGCCGAGCAAGATAAACACACACACACACACACACAGACATACGCATGCATGTGCAGGCACATGCAGGCACACTCATGCACGTTCACGTTTTACCCGAATTTCATGTACTCGTAAATCTCGCGCGCGAAAACATCAGTTTGGTTGTTGTAGCCTCCGTTGTTGTTGCTGTTGTTGCCTGATGCTCTACCGGCTCTACCGACTCTCAGCTCCACGTCTGTTCCAAGGCCTACTCGTCCCATACTACGTACAAGGGCTCTGGCTTAAATCCCCGACAAATCTGGACACAAAATGCACAATATGTGTGGGAGGCACACAATGTCTGCTCGAGTATGGCTTTATAATACCCTGTAATTGATTTACACTGCAAGTGGGCACAGTATGCGATCTAATGAAGCACAGTTATTCGTAATGAGTTCTTACAATGTGACCTAATATAAAAATATTTTATACTTAAATTGGGCTGTTTTTAATCAATATATATTTCCTAGAAGACTTCTATCAAATAAATTAAATAAGCTACGTTTTAGTACAGTAATAAAACTGCGATTTTCGTTATAATAAATGTTCTATATTTTTTTACAATCTAAGCAAACCTTATTATAATATTTAAATAATAACCTTTTACTCCAAGTTCAAAAATTCCTTAAAAAGAATCGAAAGTGAATAAAAATAATCAAAGTTTTGTAACTACTATGAAACCATCGATACTTTCGATTTTGTTCCGTCGTCTAACTCTTGTTGCATTGTGAAATTAAACAAAAAGAAAGAAAAGATACAATACAGATACCTGCTGCAAATGGTTTGGACTTCTGCTTGAAATGATCTGCTGGTTCGAAATTTTTATGAACACTCTGGGCAACTGCATTTCGCAGCTGTCAAATGCATGACAGCCACTTGCGGTGGTCAAGTCTCCCCTCTCCCTCTCCCACTCCTTCCCCACACTCGCATACATATGTCGGTCTGTGCTGATGGGGTAGTCCCTCAACCTCAACCCGATTCTGAATCTGATCCTGAGCGGGAGGGACTGCCTCAACCTCAGCCTTGAGCGGTCGCCGGATATTGCCGAGCTGCTAACATTTTCGCTCTACTCCTTTTATTCTCTTCGCTAAGCTTTTGATGTTTGATATTTGTTTTGGTTTCATTTTTAATGCCTGCGAGTCCAGAGCAACCCGCCCCCTGAGGGTGAGGACAGCTGCCGCACCCCGCCTCGCCTCTTCAGTCCACCTGGGGCACTTCAGTTGACGTTGTGATACAGAAATTAATTGCGTGGATCGAGTGGCAACAACTGGCTGAGTGCGGCAGAGTGTTGCCGAAATGTTGACGCACGCTAAGCCGGAGTCACACACACTCACACACCCACACACACACACACACCCTCGCTGAACCGCAGAGCGCCACAAGTGACAAACGCAAACACATTTGCCGGCGATTCACCAAATATTCCATGTCCATCCATCTCTCTCTTTCTCCCCAGCTGTCTCCCAATACCCATCTCTTTCTCTCCCTCTCTCTCGCTCTGCGCTACGAGCACTTGACGAGATTTGTTTATTTGTCTAGGCGAATAGCCCGTCTGTGGCGGCCTGTCTGTGTTTGGATTTCAAGTCTGGCAAATCCCAAAAAAATTGCTACGAAGGATGAAAAAAGAAAAGTGAAATCTGCGCTAAATGCATGTAAAGAGCAAATCTCATGAAACAACATCAACGTAAATCTTCCAATTCTTTAGTCTCGTTTTAACAGAGATTTTTTCGAAAATATTTAATCATTTTAAAGCAACGAAGCGATCAAATTTCATATAGAATAATTAATTCATTTTAAATCATTTTCAATTACCATAGTCTACATTTTGGATGGAGAAAGCTTGATGAAATCTAAACTAGGAACATTTCCTATAACATTGAAATTATTTTTCGGTTTTTATAAAAGAATATATTGTTAAGATTTGTTTTTCCAATATTCAAATTAATTATAATAAAATTAATTTAAATTAAATACAGGATTTTCTTTATTAAATATTGTTTTATTTTATTTAATTTGGCATTGAAAGGAATAAATGTAAATTAAAATTATAAAGAGGGAAGGCAGCAAACATTTGGAAACTAATAACGAATTCAAGAAGAATTAGTTTTCGGGAACTGTGCCCCCTGTCAAAACAGTCCCCTCTCGATTAACGCATATTTCATTCATTTTTGAAATGCATTTAATGAAGTGCAGCAGCATGGGCCACGTGCAAATTCTCATTAAGTTTTGCAATTTCGATATTTGATTGAATTTTCATCGAGCGACTTCATCGTCATGCGATTCGCTTTGATTGAGTGGGCAATTTGTTAATTCGATTTGTCTCAATTGCCGTCTCGCTTGCACGCACACGCCGTCAATCACACTGGTGGTGCAGTGTGCGAGTGAGCAAGCAATAAATTTAATCTGATTTAATTATTTAATTTGATGCTTGTTTTATGCGATTTTGAGCATGAAATGAGCTAAGAGTCGCTGCAGAGGGTTATTAATTATGCCACGCCATGTTTTTTGCCATAGCTGCTGCTGCTGTTGTTGTTGTTGTTGCTCCTGCTATGCATAAATTAATAGAAATTCCATTGTATATATTTAATTATTTAGTGTGTGTGTGCACACTGTGCTGATAAAGCATGTTATTCTTGTTCCCGTTATTGTTGTTGTTGCTGCTATTTCAGTTTTTCTTTGTTAAGTCGCGTGTTATTCATTTGTTTATTCGCATATTTTAACTATTGTTTATTGTTGGTGTTGTTGTTTTATTTTCGAATTTTTAATGACTCCATATGATTATGACAATAATAACAATTGCACAAACAATTAAAATACATTTGAATTGCGTGAATTAAACGGAAAGTTAACTAATTTCCAGTAATCTATTGAGTATTTTTACGCTGATTAAACAATAAATACATGAGCACAGCATACATAAGGTATATAGAAACATACATACATACTATGTATATATGCAGTATATGCAGCTGGGCACAGCGAACTCCCTCGGCTGTCGGACAGGTGTATTTGCACCTGCTGCGAGCATTAAATGAGAAATAAATTACGAGTATTACGGGAAACTGTTTGTGAATACAATATTTGATCGACGTAGATCAAACCAAATTAACTAAGCTATACAACTGCAACTGTAATTGCTTTCTGTGAGACGGTTGGTTCAGCATTGCTTTAGGAACATGGGCGTAGTCCCAGCTGTACTGAGATGGGAAGAAGTAAGTTGATTTGGTAATTTATTTCAATTTAACAAAATACATTCATTCATTGATAATTGTATTATTTTATATTATTATGGGATAACCCAAAATATGTGAAACTGGCTCAAGGAGGCATTTCAGACTTCAGTATATATTCGTGATTAAAGTCAATAGTTAAATTATATAGCCATGTTTCTTTCTCCGTCAGTATGAAGACTTGAATTTCAGTTGTTATCAATATTAGAGAAATCTTATGGGGTGACATTCAGTTTTACAGCACACAGATCAACTTTGTTATAGAATTTTACCACCACTTTATTTGATCTATCAAAAACATAGAATTTAAAACATTTTGACATTTAGTTTTACAGCACACAGATCAACTTTGTTATACCATAGAATTTTACCACGCCTTTATGTGATCTATCAAAAAAATAGAATTTAAAACATTTTTCTGTAGAAAAATATAGTAGAAATTTAATTAATATATTATTTTAGTAGTATTTTAGTATTTTATTTTATTGAAAGGCCTAAAGACCGCATAATATGTTTTATCTCATTTTAAAATGCATTCAATGCTTTGCACCGTATCTCCCATTCCCGCCACAGACACTACGCCCCTGGCACTCTGTCCAGCCATTAATTTGGGCGCCCATGCCGCGTAAATATTTATACGCAATTGCATATGTCGAGGCGCTGGGCAGGATTTTCGGCATTTGCTCATTTGGGTAAGTCAACACGATTTCCATAATGCCAATGCCATAAGCAGGGCCCCACTGCTTCCACTCACTCCTGGCTACCATCCCATCCCATTCCCGCCCAGCCTAGGCGAGTCCACCCCCTAAGTCGGACAGTGTCCACAATGGCGTAGGGGCTGCGCAGCTGAGGCAATTGGATTTGCGTGTGTCTCTGCCGTCGATTCTGCCAGGATATTTGCGTATTTTGATTTATGCGTGTACCCAGCCAGGCTTCGTCTCGCATTGTGCCTTGGCGCTGGCTTCTTGGTCTTTCTGGTCTCCATGCACCTGAGTATGCGTGTCCCTGTGTGTGTGTGTGTGTGTGTGCGTTGCATGCCACGCGGCTTGTTGGCTGTGCCTGAGGCGAGGTGGCATGTGCATTATTCAAAAGCCAACGGACCCCAAGAGTTGCCCCTGCTCCCCTCTCTGTCTACCCCCACTCGTGGCTCCCGTTGAGTGATTTAGCGTGTTGCTCGCCCGTTAACCGCAATGCAATTGTAATTACCCGAACGGCTTCCGTTCCCCCCTCTCCCAATCTGTCCCTGCCCCGCATCCAGCACCCTCGCGCTGCACTCGCTGGCCAAGCCACGCCCAGCTGCCTTTTCTGCTGTACTTACAGCTCGTGCAGCGCGTCGCAATTAGTTCCAAATCATAAACGAGGCTGCTGGCCCCTGGTCAACGGGTTGCCTAAGCTCTACCTCACCCCCTTCTTCTGTCCGACCATCCCCCTCTGACTGCACAATTGCGTGTAAATTTAAAATTTTAATCGTTTTTGTGCACGCACTCGAGCAATAACGGGAACAACAACATCAATTGCATTGAAATTGTATGCAATTTTTGGCCAAATGCATTTTCCGTACTTTTCTTGGTTTGCAGATAAACAGACAGTCCTCTGCAGGAAGGGTTGGTCATAGGGGGGAGGGGCTACGATTAATGCCAGATGATAGCATTAAATTTGGCAATTTTATGAAAATTTACTCAAAGATAATGAATGTTTTAGAATGCTTTAAATCAAATGAAATTAAAGTGTGCTAAAGTTTGGGGTAAAAAAATGAAAAGCTCAATAAAAGAAGCATAAACTTAAATATACACATAATATTATTTATTGTTTACTTTGAAAACTATTTGATATAATTCAACTCTAATGCATGACACGGTAAGGCGCAACCAACTTAACTCAGTTTAATAAGGTGGCAAAACTGCGCGTAAAACTACATTAATCTTTAAGTTAAATTTGAAATCCCTATCGTTTTCTATTGCTGAAAATTAGAGGATCATACAGACAAATGAACAGGTATAAGTTATAGACTTGGCTTTAAACAGGATTGTAGATGTCTCTTTCTACTTGGCATCTCTACTATTATAATTGAAAGAATTCGTCTATTTCCCATAAACAGGGTCTAATATTATAATAGTACGTACTATAGCATATAGGTATGAAATACCATAAATTTATTTAACAATCATAATGATGGGGCTTTAAAAATTTAATTAAGTAAAAGTTGAATTTCTGTTGCAAACCTTGAAAACGTATAATAACACTTTAACAATGTTTTTATCAAAGAAATACCCATGTAGTGGATAGCAAAAAAAAAAAAAACTTTAAAAAATAAATTAATGCATTTAGTTAGTTCTTTTGAATAGTATCAAAAATCACACTCAGTTTTCAGTTCGCTCGAATCTATTAAAAACGTAGATAAGCCTTCCGGCATGTTTTAAATATAATTCTTAATTTAATTTGTTACCAATACTTGCTGCAAACCGTTGCATGAAATGGCCTGGGCAGTGGGTGCACTGCAACCTCCTCCCCCCCCTTGCATTACCGTGTACATCCGTTGCTGGTGCATTTCCCCTGCCTTGTCACACCCGACCCCATCTTGCGCAATCGGGTGTGAGAGAGCGAGCGAACGACTGAGTGCATATCGCATTCATAATTTATTCGCATTGTCAGCAAGCGCAGGTTGTCGCTGCACGCAGCTACCGTTCATCCTGCCCTATCCCCGATCCCTTCCCTTCCCTTCACGCAATCCTCCCCTGCTCAGGTCGCACATCAATTCACGCATTGCGCATTCAGTCGTTACATGCGATTGTTTTATGCGCCAGCCCCATCCGAGGATTGTTGCATATTTAGCAATAATAAAATATTTAGTGGTATTGCAATAAATTTATTATCGTTGCTCACACACACACACACACACACACACTCGCACACACACGGAAGGACACACGCGCACAGATTGCTGGTTAAATATTATAAATGAGCACATAAAAATTGCACTTGCTGAGATTTGGGACGGGCATACGGGGCGTATTATGAATTTCCATAGAATTGCATTATGCGGCAGCTTAATTGCTGCCATCCCCAGCCGGAGATGGAATGGAATATATGTATATTTATATAATACACATATGTACACATGTAGAAAATCTGAAACTTTGATCAACAAATGGCGAAAATCCCCCCCGTGCCTGGGCGCGGCGAGGCGGGCAAAAGGACATTTTGCATTCGATATGAATGCAGGCGCACACATGATAAATTGCACACACCTTGTGTCAGTCGGGCGGAGGACAGGGGATGGGGAAGTGGAAGCTGCAGGCAAAGATGGGTTGGCATCTCTGCACATTCCACTCGCCTTTTGTTGCATTGCGCAAATATTTAGCTTGCATATCGCACATTTTCAAGGGGGTGACGGGGGGAGAGAGGCAGAACAAGATAGATGTAGGTATGGTAGATAGGTAGAGTCAAAAGTCAACTGCTGGAATAATCAGAGAACATTAAACTGCAAGACAAGATAAGAACATGTGCTTAAGCAGTTGAGTAAATTTAAAAGGAATTCCAACTATTTCTGCAATTTGTCAACGAAATAATCGACAAATAGTTCAATCCTTTGATAAGCATAGGGTATCTGCCAGTCGAGCATAGGTTAACAGTTTCCCATGTTGTTTATTTTCTATTATTTTATTACGTTTTTTTTGTCTTTCGTAAATTTGCCATTTAATGATAATCATAAAATATTTTGTCGCGCTATCGTTGGGAGGGGAGTAGGAAGCCGTTGGTTTCCCTGTCCTCTTCAGGGGATTCGCTGGGATTCGATGATAAATGCGCTTAGGGTCGCGTTGAGTGTCAATTGCGGGAATAACTGTTAAACAGATTTACAGTATTTATGGTCATCGTGTTGGTCTCCACTTGTGTGTGTGTCTGTTTGAGTGTGTGTGTGTGTGTGTGTGTGTAGCTATGCAATTGTTTGCTGGCCAATTTGAAATAATTTAAGCATATTAAATTCGAACTTTAAGTTCTCCACCTAATGTAATTTAATTAAATTGGCATTCAAACTTCGCTCGATTTATTCAAAATGTAATTTAGGTTTCCGTTCAGTGAAGCTTTTAAATTTGTATATATATTATAATATACTGAAATTTATGTGTCATCAGTTTGTTAGATATTCTCTTCAATAGCAAGGTATATATAAATTGAAGCCCAATATTTGAAACGATTGAAACGAGGGAGCCATTTTCAAGCCCATAGAGTAGATACATATGGATAAGAGAGCTACAATAATTACTCTCGAGGTAAAATAGTTTTGACTGTATAAAAACAGATAAAGTCAACTCAACCTAATTTTCCTAGTTTATTTATTATCCGCATACCAATTCAGAATAATCATTTTAGGTGATAATGGTTATACTCAAATTTAATTTAAGACTTTAGCCTTAAAATGACGTTTGTAAGCCCAACGGACCTGAAATAAATTTGATCTCCTTTCAATAATTATTATCATTCAAAAATAAGAAATGGTCTCCAAATTTTGAAGTCTCAGCTCTAATGGTCTCTGATATCTAGGCTACTAAACTAACTAGCTGATATCATAGATAGATGGATAGATATGTATATTGATTTTACTTTTGACGCTGATCATGAATATTTATACTTTGAGGGGTCAGTGACGTTACATATGTTACATGTGTTTGTTACATATGTGATTTTTTTGAATACCCTTAAATTCTTAAAGTATCTGGTATAAAACAAATGTCACCAGACTTTTCTCCAGACTTTTATTTATGTGAAGTTGTTTTTGCAAGTTTTCCATGAAATTTAATTTGGTCAAGGAATTGTCGCCATTTTTTCTTGTTTCCAGTGCATTAAATCTTATATGTTCAGGTCTTGCTTGTGTCCTATGCAACACAGTATTTTATTTGGAACTCTTAAAAGGAACCTACAACCTGCATTTATCGCATTCGTTTCGAAAACTTGTGTCAAGTGCGAAAAGGGGCGTGTCCAGGCTGAAGTATTCAACTCTTAACAACCATAATTCAGGCGTGTGAACTTTTTAAAGTTTTATTCCCATCAATTGCTCCGACAGAAGCAAGTGAGCAGATGGAAGGGAATGGATGGAAAGGAAAGGGGCAAGGCAGCAGGTCAGAAAAAGGAGTCTGTTGTTGGAATTGGATACGGTCCAAGCTGCAGCTAAGCAGCTCGTCTTGCTGGCGAACTGACCTCGTCCTGCCCGTTGCAAAGTTGGTCAGCTGCAGCACGCAATTCCTTTTGTTAATGATACTCTTGCTGAACATCAGCAGGAGCTGCACATGCACAGCCTCCTGCTCTGCCATCCCCATCCCCAACCCCATCATCATCATCATCATCATAAAAAGGATGCAGGCCACAGAAACAACAAGAGCTACAGAAACCGAAACAACAACGAGGAAGGGGAGGGGATGGGGAAAGGGGCAAGCATTTTGTGGATTTATTGACATTCTGTGATGTTATTAAAGTTGATTGCCACAGACTGCTGCACGTTTTGGCTTAGGCGAAGTGCCCGGTCATATCTGTCCGGGGAGTCGGCTCTGGGGTGTGGAGTGTGGTGGGATGCGAGGGGCTAGAGTGTCGGGGGACTGCTGTTGTTGCGGCATCAACATGCAGCTCAGCAATGGCTACGGCTTCGTCTGATTGTGCCACTGTGCGTGTGTGTGTCTGTCTGTGTGTGTGTGTGGATTGCAAACGGATGAGCAGCAATTGCAGTGCGGTCAATTCGAAAGAAACAATGACCAGGATAACACGAATTTTTAGACCGTTGTGTATCAGCACGAGGTAAAATGATCACAATCAAGGGAACCTGAGAGGGGGAAGACACAAAGATGGCCAGAGAGGAGAGGTAGGGGTCTAATGGCAGCGTCATTGTCATCGGCATCATCATCAAGTCTAATATGCACATTATTGGTTTCTGTGCCTGTGCCTGTGCCTGGGCCGGAGCTGCAGTTATCCCTAATGCGCCTTGCATGTTAATCCGGCTTGTCCTCCACTGGCCCAACTCATCTTGTTTGTCCTGCGACGCACTCAACATGCAAATATGAAATGCAAATGCTGTGGCACCATATTAAAATTGTTGCCCTAACTGACTCTCGTTGCCAGGCGAGCTCTCTCTCTTTCTGTCTCTTACTTTCTCTCTCTCTCTCTCTCTCTGTCTGTCTTTGTCCCTATCTTTCGCCTACTGCTGTGGTCCTCTGGTCTCGTACAAATGTAATAAAAATTGCGTAGCACACAAATCCTTTTGATCTTGTTTTTTAATTTAGCATTTTATATATAATTTTTTCTCTGCTTTTCGGGCCACAACACATGGCGTATACGCAATAAGTGTACCAAGCTGCCAACTCAATTTTGCCTTGTGTGTTTGGCAAAATTTATTAAGAATTTTAAATGAATTTGCAAACGCCTTTTCAGCCTTACTTGCCTCATGAGCTCATTTCTCTCCCTCCTCCTGTTGCTCCTTCTCCTCCTGTTGCTGTTGTTGTCGTTGGTTTTGCTTTTCAGAAAGTGCATATTAAATTTTCATATTAAAATCATTTTTGACTTTGCTCCCCCTTAACTTTGTTGCAAGACAAAAGTGATTTGATTTTTGGCTGCCTGCATAAACTTTTGCTCTTAGGCGCCTCCTTGAGGCAAAAGCGGTTTGCCCATAATTACTTTTAATTTGTTCTTCAATATTTGGTAGATTATGAAGTGGGGGAAGGCGAATATATATTTAATCAGATATTTAAGTATGAGAAAGAGACAATTAATTGTAATGTATGTTAGAATATTCTGATAAAAGGTTATAATAAGGGAAAAAATAATAATAAGAATGGCTCAGTGGAAAGATTTTTAATAAATTTAATTTGTGTACATATTTGTTTTAATGTCGTAAGATAGATAGAAAATAACCGGATTTAATTTATTTTCAAGTCTAAATTTCATTTCTTTTAAGGTAATGGAATGGCAAGAATATCAGCGAGCCCATAGGCTATAAACTATAGTATTAAAATCAAATTGATTATTGATTATTGATATGTCAGGCACTTTAGCTGCTAGCTCCATCAAATTTGTTAAGTGCCCTACATCATAGTTAAAACGATTCAAAACTATTCAAATAATTTTAGTTATTTAAAAGATATATACATAAGTAATAAAACCATTATTCAAGTAGAAAAATAGGCAAAGCTTTGAGTATTTGTATATTATATTGGAAAACTATAACAATTTTGAATTTGTTAGTTCCTTCTGAACATATTTCCCTAAAGGGTATCTCTCAACTGAGCTGTAGCTGTTCATCCACTCGTTTTCAAACCATTTACATGCGTCATTTAAATCTGTGGCTTCAACTGCTGCTCCGATTTAAGCTTTAGTAAGTCACCGGAACAAATGCCGTTGGCTCGAAACAAATTTCCACAGATTTCCACTTTTCATATCGACATGGTGTCCCTGCACACACACACACAACATGGCGAGAGCCTTTGCTCAGTTTGTCAACATGAAAAGGTTAACAAGGTAAATAAAACACGCCAAAGCAAAAGGTGACAGCATAAAAGGAAAATGCGCAAAAAGAGCGGCCAACACACACACACCCACACACACTCACATACACACAACGAAGCACGCTCAAACAATGTTGCACACAATCTACAAAGGCAGAAGGTGGTGAGAAGAGAAATCTCAGCCATGGCAAGTCGCGAAGTTGTGTGTGTGTCTGTGTGTGTGTATCTGTGTGTGTGTGAATAACAACATTTTAAACATGTTTACTTTTTTATTTTGTTCGCCTTGCGCGAACGTTTATGCAATTTATTTCTGCATGTACCTCCTCCCTCCGCAATGGGCCATGTACAGATACCACTTCCGCCCTGGCACCCCGCATCCAGCACCCCCCACACCAACTCAAACTCCATCTTCATCAGTTTCAGCTGCCTCTTGTGCCATTACAAAGCATGCCCGCCGGCTGGGCCAGGTATAATCTTTTGCTTGTCTTTCACTTCGCAGCCAACAGCAGCCGCACCCTTACGCCCTGCACTGGCCCAGACACAGACTTCTCGCATACCCTACTCTGAGTTTAAAATAATATATTTATAGGTTTTTGGGTTTTGTGTGAAAATATTAATTGTAGCATCAGAATCATTATAATTATTAACTTTGGATTAAATGTGACATGCAAATTTTTTAATATGTACTTCAAAACCTTAAACAAAAAACTTATTTTTTCAAGATAAATGATTTAATTTATTTATTATATTTACTTTCGAAAATATGAATTTCGAAATTTAGAATTTTTATAATATTGTGTGAAATGTATACTGGAGGTTGAAATTATTAAAAACATCATAGATTTTTATTTTATTTCTATACATGTAACGATTTTATTTAATTTCTGAATTCTAATTTATATTACAAATATTTAAAAAAAATTAAATTTTTTATTTTACCACATTATTAATGAATTTAGTGGAGTATGTTTTCTAAACTTAGATAAGACAAGAAATTATTTAAATAGAAATGATTGATTGAGGATTTTATTAGAGTATATTTTCCAATCTCAAAAAAGAAAGAATAGCCGATACCAATCCAGTAAGAAAGTTAACATTACCCCCTGATTATGCTTTATTTCGGCCAAAAAAGGTGAAAAGCCGAGTTAAAAAGTCATCGCACAGCCCCGCGGCCGTTGCCGCTTTAACTTTAACTTAAACCTGAACTTTTGCCATAGTTTGTCTGGCTGTTAGGGAACGAGAAGAGAGCAGAAAAAAAAAAAAAACATACAAAAAAAAATGGAAAGAAACGAGAATGAGCGAAAAATCTGAAATACTTGCAACAGTGTTCGCGCAACTTTAAAGTTTACAACAATCGAGAACTTTGAGGGGCGTGGGGAGAGAGAGAGAGGGGGCTGTAGCTGGCCAGCACCTTCGCCCCGACGCGTGGCACCCCCTTTTACTCGATACTAGTTCCCTTTGCCACCCTGCTCGGCGCCATCGAATGGGAAAGGCACGCGTAAACTGCTTGCTTATGCAGCTCAAGTAGCCACGCTTGACACATTTCTCTGGAGACTGCCGCACGTCGTCCAGTTGCCGCTGCCGCTGCCGCTGCCAGTCCCGCTGTCGGTGCCGGTGGGGCAACTTGTCAACGCAGTCATCAATGTCGGCGTGACGACGTCAGCGCCTGTAAGTATGCCATGCTTCTGCAATGTTCGCATATTTCGACCCGTCGCGTCGCCCCGTGTCGCTTCGCCTCGCATCACCCGCAGGGAATCCGACATGTTGCATGCCGCACAGTGGGTTTCTGTGCCAATGACCACGACCCGACTGGCAAGCAACTGCGGTCGATTTGCAAGAGAGTTGGCAAGGTGGTTGGCTACACAGGCGGGCAGGGTTGCCGTCGTTCGCGCTGCCGGCAACGAGGGCTAACAAATATTAATGAGCACGAGCTGCAAAACGTGCGCAACACTTTGCGAATATTGAAAATAATATGCGTCAATATGGCGTTGGTCTACTAATGCGAACAATATTCTTGTTCCTTTAAGTAAGGATAATGAGCAAAAGAGAAAAGCAACAATGAAAACGGAGAGCATATATAGATAAATCTGAAGCATCGTAATTTAACATAACTCTTAAATAGTTTTAAATAGACTTGTTAATTATTCAAAACTTTTCATGTATGTCAAATGTATATAAAACCTATTTATAAATGGAAAAGTATAATGAATAGAATATTTGATAAATTTTCGAATTAAGAATTGAAATTTCGAAATTTAAAAGCCAAAAATAATTTAAGGTTTAGGTTTTGAAGAGAAGTAACCAAAATATCCACTTCAATAATAAAATAAATGTATACAAATGCATTTATCTAAAAATATTAAAACCATTATTGTTAGAAATTTTTAATTAAAAATGTATATGTAATAAAATATTACATATTTTGTATAGAACCCGCTATAAACACTCACGTATTTTCCAGTTAAATAATATCGCCAATTTCTTCTATGTTTTCCCAGTAAATCAGCTCATTAGCCAGCGTGATTAGTTTCCCTTTACCCCATGGCGTATGCGTGATTTTTATGATTATTGTACTTTTGATTGCCTGGCGCTGTGCTCTGCCGACAGCAAAAAACCACAAATATTTGTATGTATAAAAAACTTTAGGAACTGCAGCACGTGCTTCTGCGGTCTTACACTTGCTGTAGAGCGAGAGATACAGAGAGATGTAGAGAAAGAGAGAGAGAGAGCGAGCTACAAATGAAGAGCAGGAAAAAAGTTGCTAGTCCCCACAAAAGAGTCACGTGCAAAAACTTTCTTAATTTAAAAGAAATTTTCAAACAAACTCAATTAAATAATTTCAGACGCCAATAAAGATGTGTAAGTCCCACGACAGGGAGAGTGGGGGGAATACATGTGGTTTATACAGTTTTTATGCCTCTCTTCATCTTCTTTGCTGCTGCTGCTGCATTCTCTTCTATTCACCCCAATTCTGTCACTCTTTTTGGCTGCTTTCTACAAGACACTTTTAATGCCACAAAATTTTAATTGAGTTAATCCTAAAAACCACATGGTGGCTAACGAGCCAGCTGCTGGCCGGGAGTCTTCCATCCGGGGCTAATTTGCAGGCAGTCTGCCCAGGGGTGGGGGAAGTGGAGACTGGAACGTGAACTGCAACCGCATTTGGGGCAGCTGCAGCTAATGATTATTGTTGTTCGCCCGATTAGCTTAGTTGGCTGTGCGGAAATTGACAGAGAACCGACCTGACGTTAGGCAAGTATCATGATGATCATGCTCAGTACTGAACACACACACTGCCAGGCAGAACAGTATACAGAAACTCGAATATAATAAACTATCCAATATACACTGACCCAATAGTACACACAGTAAACAACTACACATATCATACATAAAACCCACGAGAACAAAACCCACACAGAACACTTACATAGATGGCTAATCTATCCAGGGAAAGCAAAGTGCACGAATCCTTTCTTCATGAAGCTAGCGAGGTGGACAACCTTGTAAATATGTTAGAGGAGATATTGAAGGGGAAGAAAGAGGAAAAAACCAAATCGCCGGGAATAAAAAAAAATGTTAGCGACTTTTCCTATGTGGTATTTGAGAAATCCCGATACTCGACCATCAAGAAAAGCAAAACTTTCGTTAAGAAGCTCATGAACGTGAACATGAATCAGATGACGTTCATGCGGCAAGTTGATAATACCGATGAAGAGCGCGCCAAGGTCCGAAAAGAACGCATTGTAATTGCCACACATTTTCGCAAGTTTGTATCATTATATTATTCAATGATCTTCAAGCAATTCTAACTGTATCCACTCTATGTAGACTGGGCAATACCGAGTATCGCAAGTTCAACTACGATAAGGCAATTCAGTTCTATTCTCACGCCATTCAATATATTCCTGACTCACCGGTGCTCTATGTGAATCGCAGTATTTGCCTAATCAAGTGAGTAGTTGGATAAGCTCATCAAAAGTACTCAAACGGTATTTTTTTACCCATTCCTACATACTATACCCCCTTATCCGTATCTAGAAAACGGTCCATGAAATTAGCCTCAATGGATCTCGATTTCGTGCTGACTAATCTGGATCCCTTCTGTGTGCGGGCCTTGTTATTGAAGGCTGGTGTGGTGAAGCGCATGGATAACGACGAGGCTACATCCGAGCAATTAATTGCCAAGGCGCGTCTATATGGCAGATCCCAATGCCCCGAGTATGTTGAGAATTTTGTGATCAAAATGAAATCGGATTTCTGAAGTGAATATCACAATGCGTATGGAAACTATTCATAGCAGGATACGGTTTTTGTTAAGGTTTCTTTAATACTTTGGTCTAATACCATTTTTAAGCATATCTAGATGGTCTGTGAAATCTACTGCGTGCCGCAATTCTATTTGCAAGCATTTCATTTCATTTACTGTCACATGCAATCTGCCAATACTTGCTCTTGAAACTTTCATAAACAACGCGAAACCGAAAAACAATTCGAATACAGTGAGTGTATTCAATGTGGCGACTGGCAGATACCCTAGGTAGAAAGTTATCCAAAAGGGATATACCAAATAAATACTAAAATGCTTTCAAGTATTTGATAAGTTTGTGTTTGAATCTCTTGAATAATGCTAATATATATTCCAACTACATATTATTTAATATACTGCATATGTAATAAAATATATGTACATAGTACTATGGTATTTGTACCCAAAGGCACTACTTCCGTTATATATTCCCCCCTCCCCCCGCATACAGGGTGTACCAGCGAGAAACAACAACAACAACAACACACTCAACTGTGAAGCAAATGAAATTTGCAATTTTTGCATAAATTCAATAAAAATTCCTATTGTCATGAGAATATTTGCCAATACAATATACTTGTGTGTACAGGCAGACCGTGAGGGGGAGGAGGGATGCCAGATAACATGGAGGTACACCGACTATCCGAGTACCCGATTCCCGTACACAGCTCCCATTGCAGCCACGATAAGGGCCACTTATACGCTTCGTTTGGAGCACGCTTTCCAGGGCAATGCCACAAAAGGCTGCCGCTGTGGTCGGTTGTAGGGTTGAGCTTGGAAAGGGGGGATGGCAGAGGGGGAAGGCAAGCGGATGGCAACCACAGAGTTTTCAATATGGCGCCAACAGCATTTGCATTTGCCTCTGCCCCATCCCCAGCCACTGCCTTTGCCTTTGCTTTGGCCCGGACTTGCAGGTTGCCCCATAATGAAATGCAGTTCAAATGCTTGTGGTATAAACTTTTGTCACAACTGCCAAGTTCTGGGCCAGCGGGAGGGGGGTAAAGGGAGAGGCGAAACGTGGCTAAGCAACGTGTATTGTAAACTGGCAAACAAACGCAACGGAAATGCCACAAAAAGGGTTTCACTGTTTGTCAATTGTGTGCGGCCACCCACGAAGTTGACACCTAAGCCAGTGGGGCAGCCTGCCGCATGAGCCGCTAAAACTCGGTGCGAGCGCAACCAACTGCCAATCCCCTTCGCCCGATCCCACCCAGTTTCCATTGAGCCTGATGCCATTTCCCTTGGCACTACTGACACGCTGCCTGAGTCCGGTCTCGGCCCTGTCAGCCATTGGCTTTGCCATCTTGGAGAGATGCAAAAATCCTTGTGGGGCTGAACTCTAATCAACTGCAGCGGCAACTGCGACTGGTGCGGAGTGTTGCCACGCCCACGCTTGTAATCAATGCTGTAAACACTTATTTTTGTGGCTGCAACAGCAGCAGCAGCAGCAGTGGCAACAACAACAATCGTTGCAGCCTGCCTGCTGTCTGTGGGCATGCAATTTTGTGGCACAGCCAAAGTTTGTCGCCTGCCTCAACATTGTCCTGCGTTGCGTTGTGTCTCCTGCCTCGTTCCTGCTCCTGATCCTCCTCCTGCTGGTCACAGTTGTCATTCCCTTAGTCCCAGTTGTTGTTGTTGTTGTTTCTGTTGTTGCTTGCAGCTTGCACATTTTGCAATCAGTTGAGGCTCGCACCCAGCATCGTTTTTGGATTTTCCAGTTGCAACATTGCGGCATTTTATAGGTGTGGCAAACCGGCAACCTACTGGCAACTGGCAAGTACCAGCTCTGAGATAGTCCTGTGGTCTGCAGTAACAGATATTGCAATGGGTACAGTTGCAGACAATGCTGATGTTAACACAAGTCTTGAATTGTTATTGAAAGACGAAGGCATTCTAAATAGGTATTTGGTACATACAGATATTAAACTACATTTTGACCCATTTCTTAAGCTACCACTCCAGCTTAAGCCTTTATGCCTATGTTAATTCAATAACATATTAAAGCAGAACAAAGTTCCTTAACATTTTTTAAATTTTCTCTATGAGCTAAAGGAAATTTAATTGCTGAAATTATGATGTTTCTTTATGATTGAGAGTTAAATTGAAATGTATGGCTATAAAATGAGTACAATATATTTGTATAATATAATCTCGAATTAAAGATAAATATGTAGTTTTCTAATTTTGATACAATTTCAGATTTTGTTGATATTTTAACGCCAAATGTATCATCACATATTAAAGCAGAACAAAGTTCCTTAACATTTTTTAAATTTTCTCTATGAGCTAAAGGAAATTTAATTGCTGAAATTATGATGTTTCTTTATGATTGAGAGTTAAATTGAAATGTATGGCTATAAAATGAGTACAATATATTTGTATAATATAATCTCGAATTAAAGATAAATATGTAGTTTTCTAATTTTGATACAATTTCAGATTTTGTTGATATTTTAACGCCAAATGTATCATCAATCACTTTTGAATTAGACAGACTATTACTGCGGTATCTTGAAAAAATATGCATATTTGCCGATGAATATTCATCTTGATAGATCTATAACGAAGATACTGGTTTACACCTTATTCATTAAATGCAAAATGCGGTGTTTGCGTGTCAAATCCTTACTTCTACTGTTTTTTAGTACGAAGGTACATTGCAATCAATTAGATAAAATTCATATAAGTAAGTCTTTCTGAAAGACCTTGTATCTGTTTCGCAGCAGTAAGTTAACAAATCAATGCAAATATAAAAGTCTGCTCTGTTTTTCTTTATATTATTTTTACTACTCACATTTTCAAAGCGTAGGCGCAGGATTCCATGCTGATAGGAAAGGACCCCAAGGCAAAGAAACTTGTTCATAAATCAGGCAACTGTTTCGTTTTAGATCTCGGTTCCAAAAGGGTCTGTCTGTCTTTCTCTGTCTCTCTCTGGAGGATCACTAAAAACCCATTTTCAACACGCATTCAAACTATATTTTAGCATCCCCATTTTAAGCCTTGTCGTCCTCGTCCTCCCTCTCGACCTATTCTGCGAGTTCTTAAGCTGTCCAGCATTGTGTTTAGTTTTCAGCTTGCGGTTCTTGGCGGCGTCTTGGCCAAAAAGTAAATTGGCCTTTATCTGTATTGCGGTTTAAACAGGCAAACAAGACCCGAACCAACAACTTGGTTGCCCTGGAGAGTTTTCTCGAGCTCCGGAAGCTCTCGACTGAGTGCCCTGGACAGGGAAGGGAGGGGGATGATGAGAATGCGGTGGGTTCATTGTCTTTCGTGTAATATGTATTTGTTTTTCCCAGCAGCTTGGCTAGGTCTTTTCGGGTACTACCGCACAAAGGGTAGTTGGGTTTTATTATTTTCTGACTGCAAACAGGTAACATTATAGTGTTATTATAATATTTATGATCAAGTTTCTATAGTTATTGTTTTAAAGGTAAATATTCTTTTATTTACATAGTTTATTTTTATTGTTTTCTTTCGTTTTCTGTATTATCAGGGTATTTTCGAATCTATAACCTTATTTTTGTCTGGTCTCATTTTCGGTGCCTTCTGAGCCACATCCGGGACTCATTTTGGTTGTCCCGAAATTGCACTTTTGCCGCTCAACTTGAGAACTTAAGATTTTCTGGGCAAGTTTTGCGTTCGATGCGTGTTGCTATTTTGTAGTTTGGTCGCTCGACATTTACCAGAGATTGAGCGCGCAGACCGTCAAGTTTTTCATTAAGCGGCATTTCCCGTACCCCCTACCCCTACCCCACGGGGCTGACCGGCAGTTCTGTCGTCACTCGGGGAACTCTGGGAAGTCTTGAAACTCTTGACACTGGCGCTGTCATTTGGGGCTGGCAGTTCATTTAAAGTTGTGCGTATCCCGTTTTAATTAGCATGCCAGTTCTTGAGGCTACTTCACTCCCCCACACTACCCCTCACTCCCCTCGCTCAGCACTTGTCAAGGGGAATGACCAAAAATCTATTGACACTTTTGCGCTTTATTGAATGTTTATTTGCTTTGTTGATTTCGATTTTCTCATCGAGTGCGCAACGAATTTGAAATGCAAACAGCAACACGGACGAGAGGGCGCATCATCAATATGTAAGTGGGCGGGGGCAGGGGAGGCGTGTGTGGCACTGGGAGTTGCTTAGGGCTATCGAAGCAAATACACTCGCACACGCTCAAGACACACGCAAACTATGAGCACGCCTGCGAGCAATGAACGGTAAATAAGGGAAATCTATATGAGAATACGAAAGTTACTCCTCCCTTTGCCCTTCGCCCACGTCAGAGCAGCAGGGGAACTGACTGTGCCAATGACTGGACAAAACAAACAGAAAGAAGACGCCGACACAGACGCTGCCGCCGACAGGGAAACGAACACGGACACAGACACACACACAGACAAAGCAAACACACCGACTGTGTTACTGTTACTTCTGGCGCTCCTGATGCTGAATTAGCAATTGACTACCGGTTGTCACTTGAGGCACAGTACACTGCGATAAATTTCATGGCTAGTTGATCGCATAAACTTTAATCAGAAGGATTATTAGGTATAAAACTATTGCTTACTTTATTGTAATATTATATCTCATTATTATTATAATAAATTATAAATGTTTTTAAAATTTTTTGGTTATTTTATGAATTACTTATACTTATACTTAATATACAATAGCTTATATTTTATAATACTTAATAATTATTAAGTTATTATATTTTCTTCTTATTTATTATATCTCTTTAATTAGACAACATAAATATTACTTATCGCACATCTTATTTAAAGTCCTAATTTTGCAGAGCCTTACTCCGTTTTATTTTCGTTATATTTTATAAAATATATGCATTTTGAATATTACAATATTAATTATATATTACGTAATATTTATTGAATATTTCCGGAAAATTCCATTTATATTTATTTTGTTGACAAACATGCAAATTACGAAAAATAAAAATTGTTCAAAAGTTTGAGTTGTTGTTGTACGTATTTATAGTATTTTAAATGCACATGTATTTGTTGCCATAAGAACTAGTTTCTTTATGCTGGAAAAAAAACGCGAAGGTGTGAAAATATTTTTGGCATACGCCAACATTTTTCTAGCGTGTATTCCATTGAGTTTAAGCCACATACTTGTACGTACTGGCACACACACTCACACACACACACACAATGCAGTATGGGAAGAGCTATGGGCACAGCTAGAAGAAATGTATTCACGTTGCTTTTTCATTATTCATGACAACTTGCTCCGACTCGCTGTAGTTGTAACTGAGTCAAAGCAAACAGCAGACGCAGACAGAGACAGAAAGAGAGGGAAGGAGAAAGAGAGAGAGAGAGAGAGAGAGCGAAGACAGTCAGAGATCGGGCAGGCAAAAAAGGTAGCACACTCACTAACTCACACACACACTCACTCACACCTACCCATACGTGGCTTGGCAGGGGATGAGGGGCGGCACACAACAGCAAATAACAAAGATGACAATAAAAAGCAGTAAAACAATTTCCCCCCACCCCCCGCGCCATGAAGACAAAGTCAGGGAAAAAGCGGCGGACGCAAAGGAAACTAATATTTTAAGAAAACAAGACACGGTCGACTGGGGGAAGAGGCAAGGCTGGCAGGCGGGCTGAAGGGAGAAGGCAGCTTATGGCAACTTCACTTAAACACACGGCACATGTGCATGTGTGTGTGTGTGTGTGAGAGTGTGTGGGGGTTGCGCACAAAAGCAGGCAACAGTTTTGTTTCGTTTCGTTTTTGTCTGCTGCTGCTTTTTTTTCGACTGCTCAGGCAGGGGCGCTGCCCAAGTGGCCGTCGTCAAATTCAAGTGACATATTTAGACAGCTAAGCGACTCCCAAGTGTGGCATCCACAACACAAAGCAAAGGTGAAGTGGCATCGTCGCAGCCACAGAGCCGGCTGAGCTGGCAACCGGCACCGGCAGCAATTTTGCAGCAACCCAAAAAGTATGCAGCAGTTTTTTGTATCCCTTTTTTTTCTATTTGTCTTTTTCTCCCTTCTTATGCAGCGTGGGGGGGGTTTCGTGTCAGACAACCCCCGGCAAGAGGCAGCAGTCCTACCTCCCAGCCCATCCCCCGGCCGACGTCGACGTCGACGACAGTTGCTTTTAATAATAAAATCATTGAGCATCAAAGCATAAAAATCAGTCAAGTGCAACATAAGCTTAAAGACCACGTCGTATGGGGCTGAATCGAAGGTAGCCAAGGTAGTTACCCTCCACCAATACAGTCAACCCCCGCCCCCCGTATGTTCCCTGCCCCTGCTGTGTAAGTATGTGCGTCCCCGGTTCGATTCTTAGCTAGCTTATTCGCCCTATTCGCTCCGTTTTTATGATTGCCCCAACGAAATGAATGTGATTTAATGTTATTTTTACAGCCAAATTAGTTGGCTTTTGATGTGCGTTTAACTTTTTTGTGCCCTGCTTTAACTTTAAGCCGAGCAAGTCAGCTGAGAGAAGGACGGCCCTAGTGAGAGTCTGTAGTACAGCGAAGCCGAAATACTCTCGCCTAGTTAAGGTTTTCTTTTACTTAAAAATATTTATTTAATTATAGTAATATAGTAGTAGATTTTAGAGCCTGATTAAAAATTATGTTATTAAGTTTATTAGCTTATTTAATTAGTTTAAACACTCTTTTAGTAAATTATATTCAATATTTAGTATTTTGTTATTGATTAACAAATTAGTGTTTGCATAATGCGAATTATATTATATTTTCTGATCGGATGATGATTTGCTGAAATTTTAAACTTAGTTTTAAAACAAAAAAAAATAAATAAAACTAAATTATTATTATAAACTATTTCCTTTGATTTTTTTAATTTTTAATACACCATGGGAATCATCTTCAAGAAATTCATTAAACCTATTTAACCTATTTAAAGGCTTTTTTTCAATAACATATTTTTGCAGAATATCTGTATGTTGTATTTATATTGGTATTTAAATAGTTTATAAAGTTTACTGAACATATTAAGCTTTTTAAATGTTTCAACGCATTTAACCTATTTAACCCAATTAATTAACCCTTTTAAACCTGTTTAGTATGTTTAACCTATAATTAAAAAAAAAAAATTGTTTTGCAGGATATATGTGCATATATATACATATATTGGTAAAATAATAGTATATACATATTATCTAAGATATTATAGCTAACATGTGCCGTAGCTAAGGTATCATTCTCGTTGCCAAACCTACAAAATGCTCTTGGAAACAGTTTATTGGGTACGCATTTCCCCAAAAAAAAACGAGATAGAGCAGCCGCGATGTGGCGGGAACAAAAGGTGGCACATGCAACCATAAAGCGACACCGCATTGCCGGCTGAGCCGTCGGTCGGTCGCGCAGGTTGCCACTGCGTGCAGCCATAAAAACTCATAAACTGAATTCGAAGTGTGTGTGCGCTGCGTAGTCCACATGTGTCAGAGGTATGTGTGTGCGTGTGCGTGTGAGAGTATCTTAAAGATAGATTGCCAAGCTACTTTAACCTGCGACAAGGCTGGCAATTTTATGGCCCTTGCGAGGCAGGCGAAATTTAACTCGAGTGCAATCATTTCAAGCTGCTGCATTCGTAATTGCATGAAGTACTCGCAAGTACTCGCATTCATTCATATGCCTAACTCATAATGTGCCAGATGTTGCCATCCAGAGTCGGCTCGATTCGGAAGTGTACGCACTTGACTCGCTTCCCACTCGACCATGAGCGAAGTGTTCACTCGTTCTGTATTCATTAGTTGCTCGAGTGCTTTGATTGAAGTGATGAATGATGCGAAACTGATACGAGTATATCAAACTTTTGGCTAGCTTAAGAATAGCTTGAAATTCCAGAATGCCAGCCAGTTCGATGTTCAATTAGATTACTTAGGTTAGTTTGTTTTTAAAATTTCCCTACTGGGTATTCCTTGCTTTAGCACACCCTAATTCAGCATTTTTCCTCGTTCAACTAAAGAGCTGCCCAGCACTTGAAACTGCAATGAATTTTCATTTTCGGCAATGAAAACAAGCAAATTGGGAGGGCAGTAAATTGGTTCTGATTCCCAGGAATGCGATAAAGCAGTAGCCTGATTTCAGTTTGAAATTTGATTGACCATTGTCCATTTGACACTGGCTTAAACAAGCTGGAAAACATTACTCCGTTTGTGCTATGGCCTACACAAATTTTGGAATACTCGAAAAAATAGATACAATTTATGCTTATTATATAAATAAAAAAATATAAAAATAATTATTAAAATAATTATAAAAAGTGAATATGGAAATCCCTATTTTCAATGAAGTTAATTTAACAATTTAAACTATCTGCCTAAAATATACTCCTAGCATGAGTATCGAAAATATCAGAATGTATAACTTATTATGCAATTGGAATCTAAGCTGCTAATCAATTGTAGTTTAAATTAAATGCAATTCAAACATAGCAGGGAAAAAGGTGCCCACTCCAGATCACCCAGTCGGAACAAGCCATTAAGCAAACTCAACCCTCTCAGCAGTCTTTAAGATTACCAAATACCCCTTCTGGCGAAATACCCGCCCAAAATCAAACAAAGGGAACATTGGCAACGAGATGTCTTAATGTCGAACCCCTTTGCCGGGACACACTAATATAAACGGTCGCTTGTCTGGAGGCCATCCTATTGTCATCCTCAGAGCTTTGCAACGCCCTCATAGTTTTTTTTCTTGCTGCCTCCAACTCAGTCTGCCTGCGTGTGCTTCATTGGCAGCATTTGCTTTGTACTTGTTGTTTTCTACAAATTGTTAATTATTTTCCTCGTGCTTATTATGAAAGTTTTCTCCCCTCGCGCATGCTTCGTTTGTTGTCCTGTTGTCCTAAAGGATTTTTAGCATTTAATTAAGCGCAATCAAATTGACATTTTAAACAATTTAAACAAGCAAACAGACATCACAATTGCCCCACTGTCTCCCGTTCCATGAAGTGCCTCGTCCTCATCTCGCCGCGTCTGCTCTTTGAGCACTTGGGCGCATATTGAAACGCTTTATGACCAGAGGCCAATTGGCGAGGCGGCTAAGGCTGCCCGCTCCCCAGGCTTGTCCCCCTCTTGGCTGGCGAAAAATCGATAACAGAGTGTGGCGGCATCATCCACGCCCCCTCACAGCCGCCTATTAATTATGTCTTTTGCCGTTTTGTCGCATTTAAAGACGACGCAATTAAGTTGTCGGAGGTGGAGGAACAGGGGCGCAGCTCGGGCGGAGCCTAGTCGGGGCAGTAATGTATACCCAGTCACTTTACTCCCATTCCAGCGTTCGCTTCTCTCCCCCTCCCCCTACCCATACCCATCTCTGTTCAGAGTCACATAATACGTATCAATGGACACGACATGGACATGGCTCTTGTCCGTCTCCGTAGGCTACGTGACCAGCACAGTAATTCATATGAAAATTTAATTTGTTAGGCCGCACAAAGTGAGCGCACAACACACCAAGGTGTCCAGGGGTAGGGATGGCAACAGGGGCAGGCAATGAAACCAAATGGTCTTTACGTTTTCAACCGCATGTGAAAATAAATATTATTTGGTTAGCCTCAAAAAAATGAAATAGATAAATATATAGCTGGGGACAGGCAGGGAAACTCGACTAAGGCATACCCTAGATAAATAGGAAGATTGCCAATTAATTAACAATAAAATAATAATATTTTATAAATTTCTAATATTCCAACTAATACTTTGTACTACCCCAATCAGGTTGCTATGGAATTTCTAACATGAAATATTAAAAATTATTGCATATTTGGCACAAATGAACGGAATGCGGTTTCGGTCTGTCAACACGTAGCTCGAAAACCGCAAAGTGCGCAATGCAGTTTTCCGCTTTTCGATCACTTTTCCGATTTTTGATTGCATGCACCGCAAAAGTTTGAATGATATTTGGCTATCTCGTGGTTTTCCATGTCGCTAGAAAATATATTGATACTGCTTCAGCTTTGCTGCATTTATTGGGTGAATTTTTACCTGCAAATGATATTAATATGTTGAACTAGGTAAGTTCTATTGATATTCTTTTTTATTAACCATAGCCTTTCATCCAGTCTGCCTACGCGTAAATCAAAACTATCGATATCATTGGTTTGGTTTTCTGTTTCGCTGGCTAATACAGGGTTAAGTTAATATTTAAAAAATTTTAAATTCTAAATTTTGTGTATTCATAAAAATAGTTCTGTTGAAAAAAATACTCAAACGCCCAATTAAAGGTTTCAGCCTCACCATCTCAAAACTAATATAAGCAGCAATTTAATTAAGAACAGAATATATTTTGATTTTGCATATTATAAACAATAGTTTTAACAGAGATTTTACGGCGTAATTAACTATGGATCGATTAGAAGCTTTGAGATTTATTCAGAATTAGAATAAGATTTATATTTATGCAAGAAAATATTTACGTCAAGAAAATTGAGCATGTTGCCAAATCGCCATACACATATTAATAGACTATAATATAGTTTCGTCATAATTTAATTACTGCTGATTAGTTATTTATCGAGTCTAATTAAGCCACAATTAAATTAAATTATATAAGGAATATTTATAATACAAAAGTACAAAGCAAACATTTTAAACCATGACCTGAATGCGGAAGTTCTTTGTAGCTCAAGTGGGCCAGGCTTTCTAGGCACTTCTTGAACCCCTTTTAGTGCCATCGATCATTAGCAATTTCAATGCAGATTCACAACGTAAGCCGTGATTAAGCTCATTAGCTCAGCTATGCAGAAAATGACGGCAATGGAGCAGGGAAGTGGGAAGTGGGGGAGTGGGGAAATGCTGCAGTTGAAGACAAGTCAGCTGAATGGCTTAGCAAATAGAGCCCATTGAAATAATTACCAGGACACAAGGCTAGAGGGTAGGAAAAGGGGTGGGGCAACCTCTTTAGATTTGCATGACCAGTGCCACCTGCACGCTCTGTGGTCGTCACCACCGTCGTCGTCGTCGTCAGCTGCGGACAACAACGTTTTAAATTTCATTAAATCTGTTCACTTCGTTTGCCAATGCAATCAACACTGTGAAATTGTTGGGAAAAATCACTAACAAGGCCGCATTTCATTTGCAACGCCTTGGGCGCTCGAAATCTACTTAGATCCCGTTCCGTTGGGTTCTGTTCCATCCCTCCCCTTCCCCCTCCCTCTGCTTGCGCTGCTAGGGTACTGGACAAGTGGCAGCGCTTAACCTTACGTAATTAACTTGCTTTGCGCTTGTTTTTCTTCGGTTTGCGTTTACTACCCTCCCTGAGGCTGAGCACGTCAGCTATGCAATGCATAACGAGTTTGAGTAGTGTGTTTTATTTAATTATAAATATAATAATGTAGGTATATCTTATGTATTTTAAATATTTCAATTATCAGCTCTATCAGAAGTCAGCTCTCATTCTTTCCAGAAAACTATCAATAAACTCGAAACTGTTCGAATTACATTTACGCACATTAGTTACACAATCTTGGTAACCCTTTTCGTCATTCAAACGCTTCAAGCAGCCGGCCTTATAGAGCCAGGCCAACAAGTTCGAACTGTCTAAATGCTTTAAAACATATTCCACATCAAATAGGGCTTTTTTATACTGATATCTTCTGTAATTATGTATAATATTTAGATGGGGCAATCGGAAATCGGAGATGACAGCAGCTTACTTAATGTTACACAAGCTTCGATTCAAGTACAGAACTGGTGAGTCGCTTATATAGCACAATCCCTTGGTATAGTATTCAAAAGCCTTATTCAAATTGAACATGCGGTACTCCATATTGCCCAATCTATGAAGAGAGCCTGCGAATTTAATCCACTGAGTGTGATCAAGAGACTTACCTGCGAAAAGATGATGCTACGATAATACGATCTCTGCGGGCCATTTTCTGCACCTTCTCACTCACATCGATCTGACGCATGAACGATATTTGATTGATATTCGCATTTTCACGGATCTTTTTGGTAATCTTACCAGATGTATTAAACTGACGGAACTCATTTTTCTGCATGACACTGAAATTGGTGTCCATTACTTGCGTACTATAATCCTTTACTGGAAGACTCTTGTCGTCCTTAATTATTTGTTCCAAGAAATTGACAAGTTCGTTTACCTTAGAGGTTCCATATAGAAATTGCTCATGCAGTTGGGGATGGTAATAAGGAAGTGACATGCTGGAAAAATTTTATACGTATGCAGTAAATATATTTTAAAATTATAATTATTTAAATGTGTTATAATTATATTTTAATGTTGCCTTTTGGACCGATGTTACAGTTCTGGATTTTTCTCAGCCCTGTGCTGTTGTGGCTAAGGTTGGTTAACAGTTTACCCAAGGCTTACTTTATTACGACTATTTTGCATATATATTTATTTATAAAATTTATTTTTATTTATTTATTTACACTTTACTGAATAAGCATAGGGCATTGTTAATTCACCATCAGAAATGCTTATATCATTTAGTTTGTCTCTGGCCTTCTACAGTTTTTCCACTCCTCTGTCTCACTCACTGCAGTCCGCTTGTTTTCCACGCGTTTTTCTTAGTTTGATCCACTTTACGCGAGGATTTTAGTTTAATTTCTTGCAGTTTTCTCTCAGTTCTCTTGGTTTTTTTTTCGCATTTCGCTTTGCGAAAACTCGCCAGGGTGGCTGAAGATTGAGGAGGTGGGGGAGGTCGGTTGACTGAGGCGTTGAGTTTGTGTTTCGCTTTCGCTTTTCTTTAATTTCTTTGCGCTATTTTTCACAATTTTTTTCTCGTTCTTTTCATCTATTTTCTTTTATTTTCTTTCCTTTTTGTTATGCCTGCTGTTCGGCTTTCTAAGTGAAAAAGTAAACAGAAATCCATTAGCTTGGCAATCATTGACGGCGCCGCCAGTGGCACAGCCCACCTCGCAGTCTCCTACAACCCGCCCACTCCTCCAGCCTCCCTTTTGCCACCCAATGAGTGTCAGAGGTCAGTGTGGCTTTTATAAATTGCTGCCATCAGTGAATTCACTTCACTTTCTCGGGCATCGAGTGCGACAATTGCTTTCCCTTTTAGAGGGTATATAAATGTCATGTATACCTCATATTGCTGATTTAGTAGAACAAACATAATCCATATATTTATTCAAATAAATAATAAAAAGAACTTATCACTAGGATTGGTAGAACTTTGGACTATTCGATATCGATTTTATAGCCCAGATCTATGGAGGCGCGTATGTGTTCCTTGAGATTTATGTACCCGTTGCGCAGAGATTCCTGTGTGAGAAACTCCGTGACCTGCGTCTCGGTCTCACAGAACACCAGATTATCCGTCACATCGATCAGATGCTGAAGATGTGAGGGAAACCTGTAGAGGATCAGTAGAGTTGAGCTAGACGCATCCGACTGACGGCACAAATCACTCGACAGCTTCGATATACCCTGAGCAGCGGTATAGTCCAGTCCCGTTATCTTGTGACCATCGATAACGACGGTTATCTTAAAGTTCGCTTGCGTGCAGGCCTTCAGCACGAGTCCCCTCAGATGATTGATGGCCGGGAAGTAGATGCCGTTGCCAGGCACCACAGAGATGTATTGCATTTCGTCGAGCTCCTGTATCTTGACCACAATCTCGGGACGTGCCCAGAGGAACAGCAGATGCAGCACGGTCACAATGATGCTCACAAAGAGACCAACCTCGACGCCAAAGAGCACACACACACAGAAGCACAGCAGCCAGATGCCAAAGTCCCGCTTCGACTCGCTCCACAAGCGTCTGGGTAGCTTGAAGTCGAGCAGTGTGAAGATCGAGCAAATCAAAATGGCCGCCAGTGTCGCTTCCGGAATGTAATTGAAGTATGGACTTAGGTAGCTCAGGGCCAGCAGTACAATAATACCTGAAAGGAAGTGTGAGTGTGATTCCGTCTATACTGAATGCAATCTAAACCTACCAGATACAAGTTAGCCATGGGCGTCTTCAGGCCACAGGCGGTGCTGATGGCGTAGCGAGTGAATGCACCCGACGAGGGCATCGCCTGCACACAGGAGCCGAACATGTTGCACAGTCCCACAGTGAGCAGCTCGTGGTTGGTATCCACAAGACCCTTGGGAGCTGCAAGGGAAAACAAGAGAACCAGTTGGAGTTTCAGACAGAGATTAGACTTTCTTGCTTCCTCTGACTGTCACACTCACTCAGTTTTCCAATGGATATATTCGTCAGAATGCCCACAATGGGAATGACAATGATGCCCACGTTGAGTTCGCTGAGGATCTCCCAGAAGGTGTAGGTTTTTGTCGGTGTCTCAATGGTCAGACTGGGCACAGTGAAGTTGGGCAGGCTGGAGAGGGCATTCGAGCTGAGTGCGTATGGCAAGTGCTCCCTATAGCCCAGCCAGATATAGGAGACAATGGCAGCGATAAAGACAATCAGCGTGTTCCTCGAGGTGGACAAGTAGCGACAGCAGATGCGCAGCATCTTATTCCGCTTTGGATTGATTGCCACTCGCTCCAGCAACTATGGAATAGCGGGATTAGTGAGCTATCAATGGGAAAACTAACACCAAACTCACCTCTAGCAACAGCAGGAAGACAATCGCACACGTTCCCATTATCAGATCCCCCATGTGGGCTTCGTTGATGCGTGAGCTGAGCGTGCGCACCGAGCTGATTAGTCCCGGCACCAGGTACTTGATTCCCAGCAGGACCTTGATCTGCGATTCTATAACCAGCACGGCGGTGGCCGAGGAGAAGGCTTTGATCACTGGCATCGAGATGAACTCAAAGATGAAGCCTGCAAGTGGTCAAGGAGTGAGGTAAGAAGGTGTGAATCATGTGTTCTTGGGTTGTTAAACGCACAATTAGCAACCCGAAGAGGTCTGGCCCTATAGACAGGTGCCAATTGAGATATATGAATGCTAAATGAATACTGTTGACACTTGCGATTAACTATGATACTTATTGAACTAGATCAGGTTTGTTTATTTGCTACACGGACTTGAGGAAAATATTACTAATTCACTGCTAGGTCACGAAAACGGAGCTGTGAGGCGGATCTATTATCCATGCAATTACTGATTAACAATAGCATTATAATTGCCCTAGCTCTAATTCACAAACTGAAACTGCTAATTGATCAGGCCAATAAACATTTGACAGTTAGTTCCATCTGAATCACAGCTTTTTCGCTTTCATATCCGTCTGTATCTCAATTTCTTTGCATGCCACTTAAGATCTGGATATGATATATTGGTGTTCCCGTTTACAGTTAGATGAACCGCCTCGAATCGGAGATGCGCCTCGTGCTTGTGCCGCTAATGAGCCGTGTACACCCAAGTTCAGGGCTAGACGGTCAATTGAATTGAGACGTGTGCTCAGATCTAGTTAGGCATAGCAATCTTTAGAGACACTTCCTCCCCTGAGATCACTCTCCGCCTTATGTATGGGGTATCCGCAACAATGAGAGCGATCGTATGACTATAGAACATCGCACTTAAGTCAATTGAGTCGGGCAATAAAAACACACACAATACATAGAGATTCAAACATTTACCGGATACCGGTAGCGAAAAAGCTATAGATATATGGGGGGTACATAAGGTACAGCTACTCGTATCACTACAAAAGTTTAGAGAGAGTGAGAGATTAAGAGAATTAATAAGTGAAAGTGTCACCTGTTTGTCCATTAAAATGATTTTCTAAATATCTTTTAATTCCTTTTTTCCATCTCAATGAAATTTAGAAAACATAAGAAACCATATATAATTGCTTAAGTTTAAATAAGATTTCGCTTTTGCTTAAAAGTCGGACTCATAGGGGTTTTGCTACAAATTCAAGAAATTTTCTAGCTCTAGCTCCTAAAATTTCAAAGACCTGTTTTTTTTTATAAATGCAGAAATGGACATGGACATACTATACTGCCTATATTCACTTGTACTCACTTTGTGCGGTCGGAAATTCAACTTTATCACCAAACTTCAATTAATATACCTCGATCTTGATTTGTCATATATATCACAGCTCGTATAAGTAGTTTCTTTTTATCCAAATTCACCTCCTCCTTAGTCTGAACTATTACTTACCCATACGCAAAGATCCCATTATGATCTGCACGACGCCGCTGAGAAAGGTGAGCAGGAAGGCGAGCTCGATGGGTCGCCCCACGGTAAACTGTACGCTGACAAGCGCCACAAGACTCGTCGGTCCGATGATGACCTTATCGATAGAGCCGAATATCAAATATATGAGCGGTCCAATGAAGGCCGAGCACAGGCCGTAGCGGGCCGGCAGTCCAGCCAGCAGGGCGCAGGCAATGCTCTCGGGGATGATGGTCAGGCCCAGCGTGATGCCGGTTATGAAGTCATCGATGCCCCACACCATGTTGTAGGCGGGCAGCCACTGGAAGACGGGAACATGGCGCAACAGGGCACGTCGCCACTTGCTGCTGGGCACTGACGCTGGCGCCGGCTTGTCCGCCTCACTGGTCGTGGAGTTGGGTTTATGGCTGGCAGCCAGCAGACGAACCTTAGTGGCCCGCTCCTCCAGCTGCGGCTCCAGCTCCAATTGCGGATACATTCGGACGAGACGGAAACTTGGATTAAAACTCTTGCTCAGGTCCGCGCTCAACGAGGCGCGACTTGATAATGATGCTGATAGCGATCCGCAAGTCGCTGATCAACGCGTCTTATAATCCCAGATAGCGTGGAGAGTAGAGCACAAATTGCTGTCCATTTTGAGCTATGTATCTGAAAGATACAGACACAGATACGGATACAAATAAAGCTACAGATACAGATGCAAAGCAGAGCTTTAGCTTAGTTAAAATCAGCTGTTTTTCTCTCTCTCTTTAATGTCTTATTCTCTGTTTATTTCTCTCTCTCTCTCTGTCTCTCTCAGCTCACCTGTTGCGTTTTCCTTTTGCGTCTCAATGCGTTGTTTATCTTACAAATTGATAATACAGATGCTAACTGTTCTGGGCGACGGTGGCTAGTCGTACCAGGGGCGGTGTGCCCTTTCCCATGCGTATAATTGTTTGATTCAACGTTGAATCCAACCTGACACTTTGGTACTCGCTCACGCTCCCTCGTCTGGCCAGATGATATACGCGTTGTCCAATTTGCTAATTGCCCGTTAATTGGCGCCGTCAGTCCCGCCCACCTCCCCGCACGCCCCTCACCTTTGTCGCTCTTCAAACTGAACACCCGCCACAACACACAACTGTGTTAATTTTCGTGTGACGAAAGATATGTAAAACTGTCCATGCGAGGGGCCTGTAATACGCGATGCCGTTTTCTATGACGTCTATGGCGTCGTGTTGATCAACGTGTCGAGTGCAGCTAAATTAAATTTTTGCATTTCATTTGCACTCGACTGAGGACTAGGGAAAACGGGGAGAGACAGCTCGATTAATGGAAGCGAGTTGAACAATTTCCAATTTAAAGCGAATTGTTTGCAGTATTATCAGCTTATCAGAAACCAATTAAGCTCGCATTAAGTATCGCCTTTAATATTCCATTTTACCAATTTATATGTTTTTATTCTTTTGAGAAAATCATTAAGCTACTACGGCAACTTTTCGAGGCACATGTGTGGCGCGACACAAGCAACGCGAGTGTGGCATAATTATTGCTACACATGGCGTATGATTAATATTTATAATGCGTGCCTCTTGCCGCAGTGCGTGTCCTTGTTGCGAATTATGTAAATAGGCCTAAAAGTTCGACTGCAAAATGTGGCTGGGAATGGAGTAGGGCACGCCTTGAAAAGGCAAATAAATTTTGTGCTAATTTCAATGCAAATTCAAATTACAAAGTTTTGATTAACTTGTGCCACATTTGTTTGTAATGCCAATGTAAATTGTAAAACTTGCTACAGTCAGATAAATCAAGAATTAATTTTGGGTGCTGTGAGGTGGCAACGAATTTGATTTAAGTGAGAGCAAAAGAGCAAGCAAATTCGTGCCTGACTCAACTCGACTTTTCCTATGTAGAGAGAACTAAATCATCGCAGGAAGAATGTTGTATCAAGCATGGAAAGGAACATTAAAAAATATTTCAATTATTTCAACAAGCCTCCTCCTCTTTGCCATATCATAGTTGCTTTGTCTGGCTATTTAATCTTCAATTTAATATACTCGTAATTATTTCAAAAGTCGCCTTCGTTCCACACAATATATTATATTTGCTGGAAAAGTAGGCTCGGCTTATGGGAAAAGCGGCTTTTGTAATTTATTTGTTTCTGCTTATTTAATGCTAAGTTGCACATTTGTAATGTTAAATGTGATTTTTTGCCTCTGACTCGGGGGAAATTCTTTTTGTTTATTTAAATTTATACGGCACATGTTGGCAAACGAAATCAAAATCCATGCAAATTGCCGCTTAATCATAATGCACTCGTTGGGGTATTCACTGGGTGAAATTCATTTGCATTTGCCTGGTGTGATTCAAAATTAATAAATAAGTAAATTATCCATCATATGCAATGGCAACGGCAACAGCAAGTGCAGCCAATTTCGAGGGGCCAATTGGCAATGGAGACTACCGCAGAGTGGCCCCGGCGCGAGTGATACGAACTGCAGAAAAAAATAAACTACATACTATACGAAACAATTAGCGTTATTCGCGCGTTTACAACAACAACAACAATAAATCAACTAGAATAAAAGAGGAGGGAAAAACAGACTAAACTAAGTGAAATCGCTGTGAATCGTTTGTGCGTGCGGGAAAAACGCGCATCGTATGCAAATGATATGCGAATTAAAATCTCTGCGAGTTGTTGTTGCAACCCTACACAAAATCAATTCAATTGAAATGCAAACACTGTTTGCACCACGCTGCCAGTGCCAGTGCAGTGAAAATCACCACAAATTAGCCCTAAGCGTTGCAGTTATTCCAGTCGCAAGCGGAAACTTTGCAGATGAACTACACGGCGTATGAGTAATGCGTGAATCCCAAAATAATATCCCACTCGATGTAACATACTATGCATGGTATTGTTGCATAAGCCGCTCTGCATAATGGGGACTTAAGAGTTAAGAGTTTCAGAAAGTTATTTTAGCCATCGACGGTTTGGATAAATAGTTCACGCAACTGTGAACTTTGTTGCCGAACTACTCGGCGTATACGTAATGCGCGTAAATTAGCTTAAATAATATTATTGTGGTCGGTTTTGATGAAATTAGTTTGGATTAAAGGGATTGCTTGTGTTGTTGATCACTATCAACATTTATAGGGTATGTATAGCCGTTTGTTTAATAATTATTATCAATAATTTATTTTGTTTTTATTTGTATTTATTTATTTTTATTTTAACTTGGCGACCTACTTGTCGTATACGCAATAAATAAAAGTAAATAATATTATTGTAGTTGGTTTTCATGAAATTAGTTGGGAGTAAAGGGATTTTGCATGTTGTTCTCCCATGTTTGATCTCAATTAACCTTTATAGGGTATCCATAGCCGATTATTCATTAATAACTACATATCTATAACTTGTGCAAGCTTGATATGTTTAGAACCAATTCTGTTCTAAGTTCGTTTAATGCAATTTTCGAAATTGCTTTTCGAAACTGCAACATTTTCGCACGTACTTTCACACACACAACAACAACAACTACAAGATGATGAAGAAGAAGATAAAGATAAAGACGAAGAAAAGTCGAAGGAAAGCTCATAACTGGGTCCAAGAAAACTTTACAAAATGATGCACTTAAAGTTATTATTTCGACCGATTATTGCAACTGCCAAGACGCACGATTGCACATTTAACGATGCCTGAGTATGTGTGTGTATGTGCTGAATAAGTGTGTGTATGTGTGTGCGTCTCAGCCATATTTAAATGAAATTTTAAGTGCTCAGCATCAGCTCAGCACAAGCTGCGCCAAGCTGCAAACGTCAGCCAGGTGCAAAACAGAAGGCGACTCCGGAGGGGGAGGAGGGAAATGGGTGTGTTTTCTACCTGATTATTATTTCCAGGCACACTTCGTTGTGGCATTATTATAATGACTGTTGCAGCAAAATTCAACACGCACCTGACTCGAATACACACTTGGAACCGGAGGAGATGCTCTCGCAACTCGCTCTGAGCTAATGTCCTGCCAGCTGTTGGCATTCTTCCATTAGTCGACAGACAGACGGACAGACAGACAGACAAACAGACAGACAGACAAGCAGACAGACACAGAGAGCTTGTCTCTAGTCCAGTGCGAAGTTGTTTGTCTGGCCTCAGACAGTGTCAGACCAAATATAAATGTCAAAATATTTCTGCTTTCTCTAATGAAATTTAAAGTTTGATTCTCTCTCTTTCTCTTTCTCTTTATGTTGCTATTTCTATCACTCTTCATTTTTCTCCTGCGGCTTCAATTTAACATTAGGCAGACAAGCGCTATGAAAATATAAATGACGTTTTATTATAACTATAATTATAAGTAATGTACATAGAATAACTTATTGATTTTTATGATTTATTAAAGCGCATAAAACTAATACGAAATGGAAATAATTATCCTCATAAGCAGCAGAGCAATTTATTGAGCATTGTTTACCTTTTTATTTGATTTATTTTACATTGTACTTGAAACTTAACCCCATTGAAGAAGGTACTCTCACTGAAGTGTATCTTGAGCTGGTAGCTCTTCTCTTCTGCTCTTCTCACAGATAGCACTAATTAAAAAGAGCTCAACCACTTTTAATTAATACTTTAACCGTTGTCGTATCACTCTCTTGTCGCAGATAACTGTTGATTAGCCCACTCCAGTCAGGTGCCTACAGATGATGATTCACTACTTCAACATCCACACGCTTTGTTATCTGGGCTGGGATTCGTCATTCGCAACTTGCAAAATCGGATATGGTTTGTTCCATGTGATCTACCATAAATAGAATTGTATTGTGAAGCACAGATATTATCAGGGAAATCTGTGCGCAGCAATTAAATAAACCTATCGCCATAATGGGAGGTCGCAAAAACCAATAAACAAATGAAATATGATGAGTAAATGAATAATATAGTTTTGTGTTAGTTTAATCCCTAAATCTATTCACAGCTCATGGAAAAATACTCAACATTTATTGAACCGCAACTTCTCATAAATATTATGCATAAAATAGATATACAATGAGTGTAGGTTGAACTTTGAAGCAGTGCTCGACTGGCAAATAGCCTACAGTCTGAGCCTGAGCTCTGTGCCATAATCTACCATCATTATACATACCTGTCCCATTCCAGTAAAAGTCAATAGAGTTTTTGGAACTCCGTCAAAAACCATTAATATTCAAATTACAATTCGCGAAATGCGAAAAATGCACACGCTCCCCACACTCATCCCGCATAATTAAAATATTATCACGCATCGCACGACAAACACACCTGGCGTTATCACGAGAAACTCATAAAAAATCTAAATGAAAATTTGAAATTAAACGAAATTTTATTTGAAAGTATTTTGGATTTTTTATTGCAGCTGGCATTGACGACGTTTGCCAATTGCCCATATAATAAAAGCCAAGCAAATATTACGTATACGCCGCATGTAGGCAAACAAAATATTATGCTGCACGTACACAAATGCCACGCCCATGCCACAAACACACAGACACACACACACACACACACACACACAGGGCTCCACTCAAATGCGACGCCTTTGATTTTTAGTTAAGGGCAACGAAGCGGCGACGATTTTGCCAATTTTGACAGACGCCGCCGCATTATTTCCGCCAGCTGCCACGCCCACCTTGTGTGTGTGTTTGTGTGTGTGGCAAATATTGAAAATTGTTCAGCTCAGTGTGAGTTTGTATGCGTGCTTATTCCCGCTGCTGCTGCCGCTGCTGCTGGCAAACGTGCCATGGATTTATAATGAAACGTGCGGCAAAGAGATGAAAATACTCATACGCCGTGTGAGCCGAAAATTTTTACGAGTGTTGTTAGGCGTAATTTTAATGGCTCAAACATGCGGCGGCATCGCACTCTCTCTGTCTCTCTCTCTTACCTAAAAGCCCACAAAAAAGTTGGCAGGGATACCAAAGTGTTTTAGGCACACACACACACACAGCACACACTCGCACACCTGGAGTTAGGTGTTCTACCGGAAATTTAATTGTGTGCGTGCTGGCACAGTCAAATTCGGATCTACTCGGCATTTTCTACTCCTTGGCGCCGCTTTGTGTTCGTAAACAGGTGTAAAAATAAAAACTAAGCTACTCTTCCAGTCTGCCACTCCCACTCACTCCCCCTTCCCGCCCTTTTCTCTCCTTGTTCTGTTTGCATTTCGTGTTATATTTGCGTTTATTTTTATGATCATGTCGCTCGTTAGAAATAATGCCAATGCCAACACATGACGTCTATGTCGACTCTGCCTCCCTAAGTTCACTGAGTAGCGAGGCCTTTCAATGGATTTACAGCAATTTACACACACACACACTCCTCTACTCCTTCTCTACATGCTGCCCCTATCCATTTCCTATGGCATCTTCCGCTGTCTCCAGCTATAATTGGCATTTTAAATGTTTCCATGCCGCGACGTGGGTTCTGGCCTCCTCCCCGCCCCCCTCTCTCTGTCAGGGTGAGGTTAAACTTAATTAATTGTTTTAATTGTTGTACACAGCGTGTGTGTGTGTGTGTGTGTGGGTGTGCGTAGAGTGGGTGCGTGTTTGTGTTTGTGTTTGTCAAACCGTTTGACACGTCGCGAAGTTAAGTTTGACAGTTAATTGAAATCATAATTCGAAGCACATTAAAATGATTTTATTAAAGACTTGAAATACACTCAGAAGAAGAACAAAGTATTTTAATAAGAATCTATCCCATTCTCGCTCTAATTGTCTCGCCATAACTGTCTATCAAGCTGTCTAAATACCACGCTCCCTATTTAACTAAATTTATATTAGCAATAAATAAGGGGAAATATCTTGGTTCGCCTTAGACTTGGCGCATAGCATTGACTCCTATCTTGGAAACCAATTATGGCGACAGTTGACAAAAGCAGCCTGTATCATCCTGCAAATTAGCTGTGACCGCAACAAAGTCCCCCAGCTAGCTAAGCCGACTCACATGCCAGGCAAACAATGGCTATGGCGTCCTCCAATCAACGCTAATAGCAATCGTCTTTGTGCTGGTGGGAGTGAGGGATGGGGGGCGTGGCTAGCTGCATGTACCATATGCTCAAAGTGCTTAGAAAACCAAAAGCCAAAATGCTCAGGGTACAAGCACACACAACTTGCCACATGTGCACACGTGCATACAAGCCCAGAGATGGCAGATTCGGTTTCACTCACACTCACAGTCGCACTCACACTCACACTCACACATGTGTACTTGGGTGCCTTGCTCACAGACAACTCTATTAATTAATTTCCCAGGCATAGGCACTGCAGGCCATGGCCATTGACAAGCCAAAAGAGATGAATACCACATGCCGTTGACATCCGAGTCAAAGGCTAAACCAATACAACCAATCGCAATTGCCCAAGATCAGACTGTCAGCTCAGACAGCTTTTGACGCACAGGTATCTCTCTCTCTCTCCCTTTCTCTTTCTCTCTATGAAAATGTCCGAGAATTCCATTTGATTTCGAAAATGTCTACTCAAACTGTTCAAACTGCAAAGGTAAATGTATTTCGATTAAATCAAGATAAAGAGACTATAGTCACAGCTGTTTAAGTGAATTCTTTATCATGATCTCTGCAGTTTGTAGAGAAATTTAAAACCATCGATTAAGTTGCACACACATTTGATTTCTATAATTTACTCTAAGTGATTCATTGCATCTATTCATGATTTATCAACTAAACTTCTGAATAAAAATCCTAAAACCAAAATCCTTTAAGTATCCGAGTTAATGTAACGAGCCATAATCTTTGAGTACTCAAAAAGCAAACTTGAAATTATTTCGTTCTGTTTCTGTATAGAATACTTATCTGTTATATCTTTAGTACTTGTATATACTTTTAACTTTAAAACTTCTACAAATTTCACATAAATAAATTAATGAATGCATTTGGACTATTCCATTAATTAAATGCTTGAAATTATTAATCATTTGGACTTTTATTTGGCTTAAGCTACAATTGGGATTATAATAATCTTTGACAGCTTGCCTTAGGCTTAAGAAATCCTTATCAAACTGCTGAGAATTAATTTAAATCTCTAAACAGTTCTATGCCAATTATTCACTTCACATTTAAACTCTTATCTAAAACATAGCTAGTGGTTACATAACCTCATTATGTAGAGCCAATTTCATTAGCTTATCAACCACTTGAGATTAATCCAATATTTGAATACTTATCCTACACTCGCACAGTCGTATATAACAAATACGAATTGGCCCCTGACAATGATGACTGTTGTCAATTGTTGTCTGGGAAATTCACTTAGACTGCAGAGTATTCCATCCGCAAGTAATACTCGAATCGAATGGGAAGGGAGAAGGTGCCATGGTGGTAGAGGTGCGAGAGGGATGCGAATAGGTGCTAGAGAGATGGTATCGAGCAAATTGAAATCTTGCAGAATTCTTGCACTCGAGAACACGATGTTTGCCTGAAACTGAGAGCTGTGAGCATATTCGGCCCAGAAACGATGCCAAAATTGGAAGTAATTGTGTACACATTTGTGTGAGTATGTGTGTGCGAGTGTGTGTGTGTGTGTGTGTAATTCAAGTGGGTAATTTATGTAGAGCTAGAGGCAGCTATCATGCTGTGAAAATTGCAGCACTTCAGTGCGCATTTGCATAGATTCGACTGTTGCCAACACGCAAAAACAGAATTTGATCTCCAGCCAAGGCAAAACGCATTTTGTTTAATTGAATGTGTGCGTTCTCTGCGTGTGTGTGTGTGTGCGAGTCTGTGTGTGTGGGCCACAGGTGGGGTAATTGAATGAGTCCAGGCCTCAGTCATTTACATTCAATTAACAGTTGTATGCGCCTACCGCACTGCCATCTATCTAATATGTACAAGTATATGTATCTTAGGCATGCTCGAGATACAGATGCTCGCACTTGATGTCATGACTCCAGTGCCGCATAAATATTCATCGCAATCGGATAATTTATACCAGATGAGAGGTTGCTATAATGAAACAAGGCAGAGGCAGAGGCAGCCCAAATAAATGTATATTACGGAATTATGGAAATTAAACAAGGAGTGGAAAAGTGGGAATTCGCCAAGAGAAGAAATTAAATATCTAGCATAATATATACTCCATATTATAATATATACATACTATATATATCCTAAATATTCATACTTTATATATATATATATATATATATATATTATAATAGTGCAGCAGATAATTCTGATAAGATAAAGACCTTTTACCAACTTGTCCAAGACTTCTTTCACGCTGTAGATACATTTCTTGTCTTAGTTCCCTCCTTGTTGTGTATAGAGATCAGCTAAAGAAAAGTTCTTATGCTTGTTTTTTTACTTAGTCAATGATAGCCCAGACTTAAATCGAAACCATCTGCCGTAGCTCTTTCAATTTGAACGAAGAATCGATAATCAAGAAGCCAACCTATTTTGTTGCTGTTGTTCTTGACTGTGATTTTAGCAGCTACTTAATCGCTGTAAACTTGATTTCCATGTTTCAAGTGCTAGAAAAGGATCCGCAGAGAACCCAAAGAGCACAAACAACAACAAGAACAACAACAAGTCTGAGATTGTAAGCAAACAATGTAACCAAATTGTATCAACAAATAAACATAAACAAACGAAGGACCGCAACGAGGCAAATCGGAGAAATCAGTGGGTCGGGGGGCAGCGGGTGTGTGGCCCGATGGACTGATAGATGGGGCTTGCCGCGGGTCAAGTGGCAACAAAAGAAATCGTACATACAATGAGTGGGCAGGACTGGCAGCAGGATGGCGGATCAGGGGCGGGGTTAAGAAGGGACCTGCTCGCTGGATGCGTGTAAATGCCAAGCAAGAAAGTGTTGGGTGATTTAGTCCTTTGTGGCTGCGAGTGTGCGACAGTGTGTGTGTGTGTGTGTGTTGATTGAATCGAGGCAAATAAGCAAACAAGAAATCAACAGCAGCAGCAGCAGCAGCCCACAACAATTGAAGAGCAGCCCCGGCTAAGCGAAAATTGATAAGTGCATAAAAAAAAGAGAGAAAGGCAAACAAATAGAGAGCGGCCCAAAGGCGAAGGGAATCTCAAGTATTTGGCTAATATAAACAAAGCAGCTGCAGTAAGATAGTCACGTCGTTCTACCAACTCCAAGCAGACAATTAAATGTCTTGTGAGTTCAATCTGAATTTGTCATCGAGTGGGGCTGCCAACCCGTTTGACATTTGCCTAAGTTCAGATCACCCTACACTGCCTATGCAGTCTTTTAGCCTATTTACTTCACACTCCAAGTCAACTCCTAAGTATTTCACCTTGCTGCTGACATAACAGTTTGTGCTCTTATCTCTCGTTATCAGCACAGGTCGAACTGGGTGAAATACAAATACACTTGGCAGGTGAAACGAGACTCTTCACATTTTCTAGGTCTAGGATGCTAAAGTGAGCTCCCTACATAAGAAGGCAGAACTTTCTTTATAAACGCCATCTTCAAAGAGTTCTCGATTAAATAGTATTTCCTTATAACCGATTTGATTTTTATTATATACTTCAAAGCTGATGAGTTATGGCTGGTCATATAACTGTAAATTCATTAAAAAATCGATGAATTATCGCATTTATTGGCATATTGAATTGTATTGGGCGTGGCAAATTGAGTATATAAAAATTGAATTACTGTAATTGAATAATTGCGAGTGCGATGTGAATGAGATACGAGCAACTAAACGAATTAATTAATGGCCAACAGTAAAGACACAAAAATGAAGGCACAAATCAGAGCGAGAGAGAGAGAGAGAGAGAATCGATTGATTTAGTCTATTAATCAGTGACAGGGCCATTATTATCGCAATGCCTTCGCGTAGATTCACGTATGTCGCATGTCGTACGACTGCTTGGTGGCGTCTTCGGCATGTTGTCGATAAGGACGGCTCGCCGAAATGGAATTGACAGTGCGTACACGGGGCGTATGATTGATTTACAACGCACTTGTAAATTAGAAAAAGCACAAAAAAAAAAAAACAACACTTGTGTCTGCGTTGTCTGCTCTCGAGGCTGCCACTTGCGGGTGACCTGTTTGGCTATCAGTTTTTATCTTTGCACACTATGTTGACGTGACAGTATCTTATCTGGGTTCCATGTCGGGGACAAATTAAAGCGTCGATATTGCTGAATGTGAACAGAAACTAAAGCACATCATGTGTTTTTTCTCTAGGAGTGTTTTTTTTATGTTTATTTGTAAATTTTTTATTTTCGCCTAGATGCGTCAGTTGTTGTTTTCGTTGTTTTTTTTTTGTTTATTGACACATTTATCACTAAAAACTAAATAAAAGTCGGACCAATATGCTAGGGAAGTTATTGTGCAGTTAGCAAAAAGTTAACGAGTTAAGCAATTTGTTATAGTTGAATTTATACAAGCTTCTCAGCCCCCTCAGTCCCTCTTAGTGAGCCTTGATCAGCAGCAGAGCCAGAGCCACGATGCCAGAGATCAGGGGCAGCGACTGCGATGCAGAGTTTCGGGTGCAACTGGAAAAAGAAACATGGGAATTAGTATGATTCGTATAAGTTCCAGATGATAATAGAAGTAGCCCCCGAAGACACTCATAAACAGTTTAAACTGTGGACTCGCGTATAATCGATTATAAATATGACCTCATGGATTACTTTATTTCTTATCAGCATTCCTCATCGTCTGGCTAATAATACGGATGATTCATGAAGTTATTTCTGACATTTTGAAAGCAAATTGAAAATAAACTTCCAAATAAGGTCGATATTTGGGTTAAGGTTTTTTGACTTTAACTGAGTCGATAGATAGTGATAAATACCATAAAGAACGCTACAAATATTTATAGTAAATGAAAAATTCTATAGAACTTCACTTACTATAAAAATAGTATACATAGATATACATATGATGGATCAAATTATATATATATGTATATATATTATTTAAATATATAATATTTATCGAATGGCTGAGATCCGCGAAAAATTCTTTCGCATATTTTAAAAAATTCCTCAATCAATTCATCTAGTAAAATCACGATCCCAAACTTACCCCTTCTGCAGGACCAAGTTATACGTGCTGTTGATGAAGTTGCTGTACTTCAGGGAGGCCTCATCGTTGGCTGCCTTCAGACCCGTGTCGTTGTAGAGGTTGCCGCGGCCCAGAATGAAACCGAAGCTGGTGTCGTTGTTTGTGCTGTTGGTGAAGCCGCAGCCGACCAGGTAGGTCTTGTCACTGCTCAGCTGGAGGAGCTTGATGAGCACAGGCTGGTTGGCGGTGAAGCTGACGTTGTAGCCACCGGCGTAGGGGTTTGCAACGTTCACAGTGACCTCTGGATCATTGATGTTCTGATACAGGGATGAGGGACTGCTCGAGTGGGTTGAGTTGATGCTCAACGTGGTGTTGTCGCTGCGCAAGGCAACTTGGAACTCCTGGCAGCCATCGATGGTTCCCGGATTGCGAGCCAACTCCAGCCAGTTGCCGAAGAGCTAAGCGGGAGGAGAGGGGGAAATGAGTAACCGTCGCCCTAGTGACTCGGTGGTATCCACAACACTTACTGCAGTATCATTCCAATTGATGCTCTGCACACTCGTATCACTGCAGTTCAGAGGCGTATTCTGGGCGAGAGCCTGGCCGAAGAGTAGAGCCACGATGGCTGAGAGAAGAATCACAGTCTTGCACATGATCACTATTTGGTTCGATTGCTACTCAAAGAGTCTTGGAGAAGGATGATGATTATGTGTCGTTTATCACTGCACTGCACCGCGCGCTGTGCTGCCTCGTATCGATACGTAATACTGTCGGGCTGCCCTTTGCTGTGGTCTCTTTTATAGGCATGTAGCGCGCAGATAGATACAGCCCATGTATCTCAGTGGGCCTTATCGCAACCGACAGGCAGACACACACACACTCGTGCAATTTCGGGTCTGAGCAGTCTTACTTTTAACTCCCACCCAACGTCTCTTATCGCCCCTATACGAGCACATAGTATATATAGAACTATATAGAAATGGCCATGACTAATCGCGGTAGCTTATCATTTCGTAGCGTAATATACAAATATCATATATAGTACTTGAGAGAGGTTTGCATCTACCTGTCGAAAACTTCCCCCTGCTACTGGGGCTACTGTCCATCAAGTGCCACTTAAGCCACACATATTGGCGACATATGTATACCCAATAGTTTCGGTTCTTTTCGCCCCCGAAATAGACGAATTGAGTTTTCTCTCTCTCTTTCTTTCTACTGCCAGGTGTTGCTCAATTACATGAATGATATCATCGTGGTACTTATTATCTACTAGAGATATTTATTACATTTATGCGTATCAATAAACTCTGATAAATAATTGTCTATAGTCCCGTTATTAGAGAACGAGAATGCTCGATAGGAAGATTGATGATGGTTCGGGGTCACAACTTTCTAACGCCTTCTTATTGTTATTTATAATCACTTTTCCTGGAAATAATAATAAACATAAAATGAAATCATTTTTCCTGAAAATAATAATAAACATAAAATGAAGTATAAAGACAAATTTTATAGACAATTTAAGCAACACTCATTGATTATAGAAATCAGATTGATAAGAAAGATAACAATGAAAGAATTTATTTATTTATTTTGTTTGAATTATTTTAATATTCCTCAATATAAACATTTTATTTCAGAAAACTTTTCATTTATAACATGGGAATTTTTAATTTATTTTCATAGGATTACTCATTGAAATTGATTTCTAAATTCAATTATTCACTACAAATTCCCCAACTCAATGAGCATAGCCTATTTTAAGTGCAACGTGAAGAGCTTATCACCTTGTGCGTCACTTCCCGTTAGGAATTTTAATTCCTAGACATATGATCTATTGCCGTTATAAAACGAAAGATAGGCTACTTATATTAACAAGCTTTTTAATTTTGTTAGATATTACGTTGAATGCAATTAAGGTGATTACATTTAAAAAGCTTACTATTCGAATATTAAATGTGTGAATACCCTTACAGTTATACGAAACGAAGAATCTACCACATCTATTCTGAACTGATGAAATACATAAATTAATTTCTTATCTAGGCATCTCGATTAGATAATAGTGTAAGTGGGCAATAATTAAGATAATATTCCATTTATTTGCTATGCAATTGGTAGTATTTTCATATTATATTTATATATGATTGTATTATAAACAAATACTAAATTTACTTAGTCTAGAAATTAAAATAGAATATCAGATTTGTAATAAAATATATAAACATTTTCACAATTTGGCCTTGAACAATTGGTGGACTTTTTCCCAATCGCTCTCCCAGTTATCTCAAATTTATTTATTTATTTGCTTGAATATCAGGTACATAAACGTGAGGCCTTTATCTTTTTTATCAGTGACAAAAACTGAGTCAGCATACATACATATAGGTACTATAAGTACATATTATAAGAACGTAATAAAACACACCATCATAACGAGAGCTGAGTTGATAAATTGTAAAATGAGAGACAAACATTGGGAAACGTAGGGAAATTGCAACTTCTTATCGTACTATAAATAGAAATATTTGTGTTTTGTAATTATGCAAACATTTTAATTACGAAAATTAAGCATTTCGACTCATTAAGATATTCCCACTGGAAAATAAAAATTCCCACTCGAAAGAGATCGCAACTGAATAGATAACAGATATATGAATCAGAACCTCGAAGAAGAAAATAACAATTTGGTATCTTTATTCTTTCTTAATGGGTTTACTGACATTGTTAATTAAATCACAACTGTGAAACAACATTTTGGCTATAATTTGATTTCCAGTTAGATGATTTCACTGAACTATTTGGTAAGCAAGTAAATGATCATGGCGAATACGGCATAGAAGGCGGTAAATACCGTAGAGGGACGAGCTCCGTTTCCAAGGCAACTAAAAGAATACAGAAAAAGTGCGGGAATATAGATGTATTTATGTGGTATACCAAGTTGATAACGTCACTCACGTGCCATCCTGTGTGATAAGACCCATGCTGCCGTTGAGGAAGTTCGCGTATTGGGCCGAACTGTCGCTCTCGAGTGCATTCAAATCGCTGGTAGAGATCGAACGATTGCGTGTGAGAATCATGCCGAAGGATGTGGAGCTGTCATTGGGATCTGTGTAGCCGCAGACAAAAGCGTAGTTTGTGTAGTTCGTCTCGAGGATCTTGAAGACCGTGTAGGGCGTGTAATTGGGAGGATTCCAATAGGTGAAATTGAATTGCGCCGCAGATCCATTTGCCACAGTCAACGTGGCATTCATGGTCTGATTGACCCATGGGTAGAGTAGGACTTCCGCATATGTCGTATCGATGAGCACATTATTGGTAGGCTGATCCAGCACAGTCACATTCAGTTTGGTGCAGAAGTATGCTCCGACAGGTTGACGAGCGACCTCCCACCAAGTGCCTGCAAACTGAACCCACACACAGTTTCAAGGACGGATTACCCAACTAAAGACTGAATCACTCTCTCTCTCTCTCACCTTAGCTAGATCTATGCTGATGGCAGCGCTGCTATTGCATAGCGCAGTCGTAGGACTCGCTGAGGTTGTGCCTTGAGCACAGGCTGTGGGAGCGGAGAGCAGGCCCAGCAACAGGCAGATCACCCCAGAGAGCACCAGGCACTTGTTATCCCTCGTCGACATTCTGGAAATGCGTGAGTCCAACTGGAGGCCTTACCAAGAAATGGTCAAGCAATGAAATCGAGTCTAATGAGTTGCTAATTAATCATATGATATCATTGCTGTGATAAAAAGGCGCACAGTGTTGCCAAGCGATTCAAAGAACCCAGTGGCAGTGCTGGAAAACAGCGAAGTGCAGCCAAATTGCGCGTGCCCAGCATAGATTGAATCATGTGAGTACCTAAGACCTGTAATTATAGGTTGTGTAATACACGATATCGAATTGATGTGCGCGATAAGCAAATCGATGGCAGCTGAAGTGCTCTGCAAATATTGGAAACTTGCCAACGTATATAAGAATGATTTATGATCAATTACAGCTGACGCCTTGAGTATCAGACTTGGGATTAGTTGAGTGCTTCGAAGGGGAATCCAACGAATAGCAAATGATTTTCCAGTGTTGTACAACGTACACTAAATAGTTAACGGCAACTTGTCGCCATGTTGCATACTTAAAACTTCTCGACTCGTTCGACTGCCCCATAAATTTTAAACGAATTCAGTTACAAGATTCCGGCTTACAGTACGAAAGAGATGGCACTAGCTGTGTGCGAGTGAGAGCGAAGACTACAGGTGGCACACTTATTTTACACTACATACTCCTATGGTAAAGTAAAAGTGCCACGCCCCCAAGCTACAGTGGCAGTGGCTGCAAATCGAGTGCCAACTTTGCCAGGTTAGTTAACTGTTCGCAGCTTGGCCATGTTATTTAATTAAAAACTATTGCGAGTTCCGAAAAAGTTGCGAAAGCAGCGTCTCCTCGCACATCTTAATAATTTAATTGGGCCATGTGTGAAATTTTAACGAATCCCAACACCCTGACAATACTCTACACACACACAGACACACACACAGTCTCCTACGATACTTGCACCTTGGGATGCAAAAGTTTTGATTAAGCCAAAGTGGAGTTGAGCAGGAAGTGGCATCTCTAGGCAGAAATTCACAAAAACTTTTCTAGCATAATTACTTTTGCAGTTAAGGAGTGTATAAAATTTCAATTAGCAATTAGACAGGTTACCCTAATAGTACTACGCAAGCAATTATCTTTAAATATTTAATTTTATTGCTTCATTAACTAGAAACCCCCCGCTAAACGAAGTGATAAGTGTAGTAAGCCTCAGATTGGACAAAACCTACCACAAGTTTCGATTGTACATGAAATAACAGTGGTCTATGGGTTTTTATGATATTATGTATTATAAACGAACTTTCTCGGAACTGGCTTCGATAAGATTGTTTGGGCGTGGGGAATCAAAATTTGTTTGACTTGTGCCAAGTGTCAGAAACCTCATGTGGCAACCATTTATGACGACCGTGATAAGGAGTCATATAAAGCGGAAAAATTATTTTAGTTGATTTCAACTGACGAATCTTAACCTTACCTCATGAAAATCATATTGAGAGAACAAGTATGGAATTAACAAGAATTGCTTAATAACAAAATTAACTAACTTTTCGGGGACTGAGATATATCAGGGGGATATACCTTAAATTTTTCTAAAAATTTAAAGAAGAATTTTGGAAAATTTTTGTTTTAAATTTCTTTTGCTTTCTGCCGCTTATGGAGATCTGAAAATGCCAAACAGGTCAATATCAGCAATATACATTATCTATTACATTAACTATAAGCCAATTATCCTGGATCTTTGGAAAATAAATATAATCTGAATAGAAAACAATCAATATAATCCATACTTAACCTTACTAGCAATATAATCCTCATTCAGGCGGATCAGCATGCGGTTATGACTGAATGCAATACCGTTTTTTCAGTTAGGATCCCCTGTATGATTTTTACATAGAAAACTTTAACACGCAAGCATACAATGTTGCTAGTTCCATCCAGATTAATAATATTCAAATCTCGTTTTCTTTGTCGAGCTTTGTCATTGAGCGCGCGTGGGCGAACTATGCCAGAGGCAATTGACAGAAATGGGGCTATTTATAGAGAGAAAGAGAGTGACAGAGAGAGAGAGAGTGAGAGGGAATAGGACATGTAGCTCGCGCGTGTCTCGCGTGTTGTGCAGGTCAGTTTTCGCGCAGTGTATGCGACAATTGAGAGCGGTTTGTTCCGGTTCGGGTGAACTACGAGTGGAGGTGGAAGCCTCTGTGTGTGTGTGTGTGTGTGTGGAATTCGTATCGTTATTAATGTGGAATATTTTGCAACTTGTTGTGAATTTTAAATGTGACTTCATTATTTGTTTATTTTGTTTTTAATTCAATTAAATTTATTAAATTAACATTTAATTGTGAGCTAAGATTAGTAATCAAATTGAAGCGCAGTTTCAGACTTGAAGAGTAAAGTGAATCAAGGCAAATGAGGTTAATATAGGTGTTATGAGGTGTTATTCACATGAGTGTGTAGATGTGAGTGTGTAGATACGAGTGTGTAGATACGCGTGTATGTATGTATCGCATTTCAAGGCGCCTTAGCTACTTTCGCTCGTAAGACGAAAATTGAAAGCATCACTCTAATTGGCGTGCCTGTGTGTGTGTGTGTGTGGGTGTACTTGATCTCTACACACCCACACACACACACACTTGTACTGGCACATTCCACATATGCATGTATTTAATTACTCAACAAGCTTTGATGCTGCTTTCATTAACAACTCGCCCAGGAGTTGCCTTTGCCTTGCCTGCAACTTTCCACTTTCTACTTTCTTCACTCAGCTCGCTCTCTCTCTCTCTCTCTCTCTCTCTCTCTCTCTCTCTCTCTCTCTGGCTGCCTGCTCTGGCATGCATATCTGCTGCACTCGCAGCGTCTCGAGCCTTTGGGCGCCCTTCTCGGGCGAACCGAGGCAACCGCAGTAAAGTGCAAGGCTGCCAGCCACACACACACACTCGCAAGCACACACACGCACACACACACAAAATAATTAAGTTGTTTATCTTAATGCAAACATTTCTCTTACTGCAAGCAACTGTTAATTACGCTCGGAGCGCTTTATGCGCCCAACAAAAAAACAAAATAAAATAAAATAAAAACGCAGCGCAATGCAAACTTTCTATTAAAACGAAACTAGCACGAAACGCACACACACACGCACAGACTTCTTCCTCTTCTTCTTCTGCTTCTCTTCTTCGTCTTGTAATGCTGCTACTTTTGCCTCTCTTTCTTCACGTACTGCTTGTCGCCCTCTCTCGCTGGCACTCCCCCTCTCACTCCTTCACTCGAGTGCGCATTGCGCAAGCCAATTTAAATTTTAAAATAAGCACATTAACTGCATACAGAAGCGCTAAAATAAACGCACTCCCACACGCACACATACACACACACACACACACTCTCACTCTCAGCTTGCTCCTCTTCTGCGCCCTCTTGCTCGCACACACACGCGTGCATATTTAAATGTCTGCAGATTTACGCCTTCTACGTCAGTCGCCCTTAAGCGAAGCATACGACATCTTTATCATTGATATTGCCACGCCTACTACGCCCACTCGAAGTACTCTTTAAAATTCCCAGCAAGTTAACATCTTCATAAGTCAAGTCCCTTAAGAAAAGTTTGTTTAAACTCTTATAGATCATACTTTAGCTATATGATTGAAAAGGAGTAAAGAATATATTTTAATTAATTTTAATTAATTTTATTTAAATTTCCCATTTTCATTGACATCTTCTGCCAATTGGCCAGCCTCACTTGCAGTCCCTTCCCAAAGAAATACATTTACAACAGGATTATATTCATAATTTGATTTTAATTATTATCCATATCTGCTTATTGAAAGATGAACTAATCGTTAATTGGTTTTACAAAAATTGATAAACTAACTAGTCGGCATAGTGGCTAATCGTTTAATTTATGTTTAATTGATATTTATGTACGATTAACTGGCACATTAACATTATAAATTCGATTAAATCGTTTTCGTTTCGTAAAATACAGTTGGAGAATACAGACGGAGCCTCATCGATGCTATAGTCTAGCTAAAGTTGGTAGTCGGTATTACATAAAATTAGTTGCGGCCTCCAAGTTGGATCCGTTGGTATGATATGCTGTCAGAGATCTGAGTACAGAAATAAAATCGAAAATAAAAACGCAGTAACTAATTTATTTACATAGTTTGTTGCCTAAAAAGTTATCGATAAAAATTTAGGTTTTTGCTTTTTTTTTGGAAGAAGTTTTCTTGGAAGAACTACAGCAATTTCGGTTACGAGATTTACGTGTATTATTGACGGAGTCATATTTACAAGAGTTAAGCTGATAACTGAGTTATGCATGATTTTTATGTACGTATGTATCGTATGTATATGATAGTTTATCGAGAGAGTAAAACATTTGTACTGATATTGATAGTTTCGGAAACCAGGTGTGCTATATTACATAGAAACGCGGGCTCGCTAGCCCGCCTTCCCCCCTCCAAAAATTGATATGTAATATTCGAAATGAAGGATGTAGAAAAAAAAACCCACGGGGGGAAAACTTTTGCAACTTAGTAAACCGATTAGCTCCTAATCAATATATAGTTTAGAATCTAGATAATAAATAGATTATGTATAGGGTTGTCTGGCTGTTCATCCAATTCGTTGATTGTGCTTCGGCATAATTTCCATTATTGTTTAAGGTTCTGACATCGGGTATATACGACTACAACATGTATGTATATATTTGTTTATATTCGAAAATCACAACAACTTGAACTGTCTCTAAAGCATAGATGCTAAGTATGGGTAGTACTTATATTCGCAAATGCATGTGTATGAGTGTGTGAGTCTGTGTGTGTGTGTGTGTGTGATTATCTTAAGCCTAATTATTGGTTACTCGCTACTGTACAGCGCACTAACAAGTCGGGCTCAAGGTCTAGTTTGGGGGTATACTCAATTATAATGCGCTACATACTACTAATTATAGGATACATTGCATTGTGCTCATATATATGAAATATTTAACATTCGCATCGTACAGCTCCTACCCTAAGTGTAGGACAGGCAGGGGCGGGGAAACTCTATTCAATTTCAAGAGGATTTCAATTGGGGTTCACATGCTATTTTACAATTCTGATACAACCTAGTAAGTGTTTGCGAGAAGGGGGAGTCCCTCTCGAGTTCTTTTTTGGGGAGTTCTAAGAGGATCACTCGATATACCTAATGGGTGTTTGGCTTTACATCATAGTTTACAAAGCGTTACTTATATAGTAGTCTACTAAAGCCTACATATACATTTTATTGTTTTGTCAATAAGTAATACATGGGGTTTTATTTTGTTGTTTTCGTTATTATTTTAAACAGTCTTATAAGAACCTTTCGCGGGGCAAAGGCTGCGTTAAATGCAAAGTTTGTTTCCTTAGCAATAAATCAAATCAAATGAAACTATTGTCTGCCGTTTAGGAATTTAAAATACATCTCTAAATTTATATAGAAAGTTAAGGAACTGAAACTCTTGGCTGTTCTAGTGCTGTGATAAACGTAATTAGAATATTGAAAAATTGGTACATGAGAAGAAACACCAATAATTCTTGCTTTTTACTCAGCAACATTTTCAGGCAATGCATATTTGAAACGTTATGATAATTCAGAAAGAGAAATAAGTTAACATTATGAGTTAAATTAAGGAAATTTATCTTGTGGAATCTCAGTCAGGATTTTTTACAATCGGAATAAATACTTTATGTTTCTGCTTTACTTTCCCAATATTGTCAAAACTGACCAGTCCGAGATATGCAAATTAAGACTTTCCCCAACTTATCTGCTGTTAACAGAATAACGTATAGGAAACTTAGGAATACGGGCTTCTCGACATATCAATTGGTTTCTACGTCAATGCGAAAAAATAACCGTTATTCGAATAGAAAGTTGCTGGTCTAATTTTGTCCACGTCATCACAAAGTATGCAACGTTTTAGCTCAATTTTTCGCTTTAGGAATTGCGCGTGAAAGTATGCAACATAATCTGGACTGTTAACTGTTCCATAACATTAACATTCGCTGAAGGTGTTAACATTTCAGCAACGCCCCGAAAGTATGCTACACTTTATTTAAAGTTAACAGTGCGCTTCATTAATGGCCGCGCTTGAAAGTATGCAACATAAAGATTTCTTGTAATAAAAAATATATACAAATTTTGAATTTTAAAAAATAAAACCAAATTAAAAAACAGGCGTAACAACTTAGTTGCCAAGCTGAAATAAAATGCAGATCTTTGTGCAAATAAAAATAAAAATAAAAAAGCCAATGGATTTTGTTTTAATTTTTGCAATTTTGTTTTTTATATATTTTTTTTAATTTCTTTTTTTTTTCTTTTTCTTGTTCGCTTGTCGTTTCTTCACAGCTTAGGAACTAAAATAACAAACAAAATTAAAAGTAATTCAATTTACATTTACAGTTTCGTTAAAAAGTTCTCCTCCATAGTTGACGTTATAAATTAGTTGGTTTTTTTTGTTGTTGTAGAATTTGGTAATCACATTGGAAAAACACTTAGGCGCTATAAGTTCTTTGCGTTCTAGAAGTTAGATAGTACGATTACGATTACGACTAAATTACGATTACGATTACGATTACGATTATGTTTAGGACTTAGAGCTACGCTGACTTATATGGCAACCCCGCGAATAGGATAAAAAGGGGCGAGTTCTCAACCTGCTCAACTAGATTATAAGATAGATATAGTATATATAGTCTATATATAGTAGTCTATTGCTTTTACGATGTACACGCAGCGGAGAGTTTTACAACACTTACACATACTATCAAATACAGGAGAGAGAGAGCTCACTACAACTAGAACTAACTGTACATGGAGTCAGCGAGTGCTCGCTCTCGTCTATTTACACGATCTTCCAGAGAGCACGATCTGCTTTCCTAGAAGGGGTTGGGGGAGGGGGATCTACGCTGGCGACAAACTGGACGCATTGTTGTTGTCCAGCTGCGAGGTGACCGTCGAGCAGAGGCTGCTGTTGTTGTTGGGGCTGGTCGCCTCGTTGCTGTTGCTGCTGCTGCTCGCCGAGGCAACAGGCACCGCATGTCCCGCCTTCCTGCCCCGATTCCAGCCAAAGCTCAGCGCTGCGCTCAGCTTGCTCGGCTTGGGTAGCTGCTGCTGCTGCTGTAGCTGCGGCTCGGCCAGATCGTAATCCTGTCGCCCAATGGAGCTGGCAGGCGTGTGATGGCTGTAGCCGGAGTCGGAGCCGAAGCTGGAGTCGCCATAGGGATGACGATAGTCCGAGGTGGGCAGCAGCGTCGAGGCATAGGGACGCGCCGATCCGCCTGGGCCGGCACTGTCGTAGTAATAGTTGGCATTGTACATGGGCTCCGCATAGCCGTAGGCAGGTTCCGCTGGCAGCGGCGCTGCATGAATGCGATGATGCTGGTGCTGATGCGCGGCCAGACGACGATCGACCAGACGGGGCTGAGTGCGTGCTCGCATCGTGGCGGCCATCAGGCCGTTGACACTGTTGGGCGCGTACTGCTGCACACTGGGGTAGCGGATGCGCTCGCGGTAGATGGTCGAGAGTGGAGCCACAGGGGCCTGGCTGAGCTGCGCGTTGATGCGATTGCGACGTTCCACCTCGTGCTCCAGCGTGTTGTAGAACTGCGGCGCCGTCGAGCGTGCCAGGTAGCCCAGGGACATCATGTTGCTTCTGTTGTCGTACAGCGGCGCCAGATCGGCAATGTCCGCCGTGGAGCTGCTGTTGTTGAGCTCGTCCTGCACGCGCTGCTGCTGCTGCTGCTGTTGGCGACTGCGCGGCTGCTGCGTGCGTCGCAGCTGGGCGGACTGGGCGCTGGTCAAATCGTTGTTGTTGTTGCTCGCTGTGGAGGCACTCGCCGTGGAGGCATCCTGCGCCGTCGAAGAGCCCGAGCTGAGCACACTGTGTCGCTCCTGGGGAGGCGCCGCTGCCGTCTGCAATGTGGCAGCAACAGCAGCAGCAGCGCTGCTTCCGGCCGCGTTCCGCTCGTGGTAAGGCGTGCTGACTGCGCCGCTGCCTGTTGCCGTCGATGCCGCCGTTGCCGCCGACGAAGCTGCTCCGGCTGTGGCCTCCTTATGGAAGCTGCACTCTCCCGGGAGCGACAGCTCATCCTCGGCAAAGTCGTCGTCGGAATGCAGCGCTGGCTCCGACTCGGCATCGGAGTCGACGCGACCGGGGCCAAGTTCCTCGTAGACATTGTCGTTGGAGCGATACGGATCCGGGCCGGGCGAAGAGCTGACCAGGAAGGGGGGTGAGCGCGTCATGGGATATCCACTTGGGTAGTGTATGCTCTTGCCCTGCAGCAGCTGTAAGCGAGACAGAGATAGAGAGAGAGAGACAGTTAGTTAAATGTTGCAAAGTAATAAAAACATTTGTGGCAAGTTTCATTTCTCCACTTCTCAACTAAACTGACAAAGCCCCCAGCGAAACTTTAATACAATGCGAGCGAGGGCACAGTCGAGGTGGACTAGGGAATACCCTGTAGTTGCCTGCCTGCTGAGCCATGTCCCCCTTGGTCACTGCACACGCTTTACAGGGTATGCAGCATATTGTGGCAAGAGCACAAAGCCGACAGAGGCGACAGGCAGAACAAGCGCCGCAAGAAATGAATAATAAATATGCTGCACAAGGCGGAAGGACGTGAGCAAGGGAAGGGGCAAAAAAAAGAGAGAGAGAGAAAAGAAAGCGAGAAAAATTAAATGTCCAAAAGGAAAGGCAGGGGAAACAGTTGAACTTGTAGAAACGAATAAAGAGAAAGGGTAAAGTGAAGGGGAGGGTGGATAGAAGAAGGTTGACAAAGCAAGAAAGAATATTAGAAAAGAAAGTGAGAAGCAGGTGGGGAGAAGGGGAAAAGAGGTAAGTACAGGAAGAAATAAATAAAAAGCAAGAGAGGAAGCAGGAAAGGAAATATAGAGAGAAAAAAAGACAAGCAGAAAAAGAAACGAAAGCAAATGCAAAATGATAGAGAAGCATATATATAGATTTAGAGATATAGAGAGATATAGAGAGATATAGTTTAATTCTTTCTCTGTTTCTATAATAATCTTTACATTTCTTAATCTGCATCTTTCTCTATCATTCTAGATTTATAACCCAGAAGAAGTGCAGAAAGTTAGAGAAAGGATACCCGTTTCGAGTTAGAGAGAGAGAGAGAAGAGCACTCAGAAATGATAAGGATAAGCACCGCAACGCGGCTTGTCTCAAGGATGTCGATGTCGATCTGGCAAAGTCACGAGCACAAACTGGCGGACATGGCCTGAGGCAGCTGAAGGAGCCGTAGGAGCAGCTCCATCTGAGCTCTTTATCAGACAATAAAATAAACACGCACTTCATTTTTACAACACACACACACGCGCAGAACGAGAAAGGACAAGGAAAATGGACCATAAAGCGGGCACCAAGAAATATGAAGATGGCGAAAGAGGGGAAAGGGAGAGGGAAAGGGAAACACGTCGGCCGAAGGCGTCAAAGTCGTAAAGAGGCGCACAAAGGGCGCACGATTTAAGCCGACGGCCACAAGATATCACGGCGCACATAAATATGAATATATATAGCGAATATATGTGCCAGATATACATATGTGTGTGTGTGTGTGACGCGTCAAGTTCATAGGCATAAAGCAGTAGGACATCGATGCGTGCACAAAGGGATAAAAAAGGCAGAAGGAAGCGCGGTCTCATTTTACACACTTCTTCACAATTGAATTGTTCACTTTGTGTGTGTGTGTGTGAGTGTGTGTGTGTGCGTGTGTGACAAGTTGACAATGACAGCGCAATGTTTTGACAGCAATTGTCGTAATACTCCTCCTCGATCTCGTCTCACGTCGAAACAAAAAGAGGAAACTCACAAAACCTGAAAACTTCCTGCAGGACAATTAAACCGATTCGCAAACAAAGCAGGAGGCAAGAGAGAGAGAAAGAGGAGGAGAGAGAGAGGGGGCAGTAGGAGCGTGAGAGAGAATGGATTGTTGTTTTCCAATACTAACCTCCGCATGCGGATGCTGCTGATAGTGCAGCTGATGATGATGATGATGATGCTGCTGGTGCTGATGCTGCTGCTGATGATGATGATGCTGATACTGATGATGCCGCATTACCAACGGTCGATGATGACCCAAATGTGCATCGGGATCCTCGTACATGGCATGATGATGATGCTGACCACCATGCGCACCACTGCCGCCCAGGGGCATTGCCCCGCTGAGGGCACCGCGTGTGGGCGTCTTGCAGGGCAGCAGGTTCTGTACCTTTCGCTTGTTCCTGCAAAGAGAGCGAGAGAGAGAGAGAGAGAGGGGGATAAGTTAATAAATGCGTAACAGTTTGTAAATTAGTTAAATTTAATATAATGTGTTTTCAAGCGAGCTTAAAGCTGCTGAAAGCGCTACTAGTCAGGTAGGAAAACACTGAAGTCATTAAAGCTCATGATATATATCAAATATTCTTCTTAAAGCTGCTTAAAGCTGCTCGAACGAGCTTAAAGCTCTTGTCGTGTAAACTTAAAGCTGCAGCATCAATAAGCAGCTCAATAAGAGCAAGAGAGAAGGCAAAATAAAGCGAGAGAGGGAGGGCAAGAGAGAAGGACTACTTTAATTGCTCAAGTGGCTTAAGAGGAGAATTAAGCCAGGACAGAGCGAAAGAGACGGCAAATGATGACGTTGATGACGTTGTTCGAGCAGTGGCGCCTTTTAATAGAGCCATAAGTTTTCGGTCAGCTGAGACAGGCGTCGAAGATAAATCGATTTGTAATGGCCGCAGGGGGCGTGGCACATGATAAATGCCAAAATGGCAGGTAAACAGAGAGAGAGAGAAAGAGAGAGAGAGGATGAGGCGCAGAGTGGGTGCAATGAGAGCCATACTTCAGCTACCAGTTGATTAACAAGCAGAGCGAGAGAGATAAAAGAGAGAGAGCGAGAGCGAGATAGCATGCTTGGCCAAAAAGTGAGGCACATAAAATTCAATTTAAATGAGCAAAGCAAAGCAGGCGAGGCACAAGCACAGCCAAGGATGTCAAAGTGACAACGTGAGCTCAATGGAGCTGGAGCTGCATGCAGGAGGAGGGAGGGGGGAGGGGGGCAACCGCGTGCCATGAAAATAATGAACATAATTAAGTGTTGCCCCTGGCAAAGACAACAGCAACAAAGAAGGTCCTCAAGATGCCGCACGGCGCACTCGAGTCGAGTCGAGTCGAGTCCTCGCTGCCATATGGCCTGGCAAGGCGAAGGCGAAGGCTTCACTCTCGGTGCGGCATAATGAAAAATGTGAAATTAAATTGACGCCACGTAGCATGCCCTAGGGAGAGGGTAGGGGGTAGGGTAGGGTAGCTTGCGGCAGCCTGTCAGCCTTGTAATGTCTCGTGTAGGTAAACATGTTGCGATGTCAAACGGAAGTCGCTCGTAAAAACTCGCATGTTGCAAGGTCGCCGAAGCCCAGCCCTGCCTCTCCCTCTCCCTGCCCACCCCTTCCCTCCTAGCCAAGCCAAGAAAAGCGAAAGCTAACTGGCGTAGCGCATCTGATTGTCGGAATGGAGCATAAATACACGTATTAAAAATGCTTGCCTACTTTGCGGCGGCAAAAAGCGAGGAAGAAAGTCGAATACGTGATGCACTCACAAAGTGAGAGAGAGTAGGGAAATGTTTACGAATGAGGCAGAAAACCTAAATAAAGCTGGATAAGCAGGCACAGCAGAAAGCTTAAAGAAACTAACTAGAAAAACTCTTTCGTTTACGAATGTGCACGCAAAGCGTAAACAGGGAAAAACTGAAACTTTCTTTGCCTCAGCGCAAAGTCGACAAGCTGCAGCGCAAGTCAATGTTATCCTGCCACAAGCAAAGCATAATGACAGCACTCATACACACACACACACACACACAGATAGCTGTGTGTCGAGGTTAAGAGTCGCTGGCTCAGTCAGTGGCTTCTAGGCAGGCTGTCTTCCTTGTCTGTCTGTCTCTCTGTCTCTCCGTCTGTCTGTCTGTTTGCCTGGCTTAGTCGGGACTGTCAGGCTGTCGGCGTGCCTTGTAAAATATTCCTAAAAGTAAATTAAATAATGTGGCATGCCACAAGATGACGCACAGCACAGGGAAAATGCGAAATGCTAAAAAGGGAAATGGGAAATGCGAAAGAGAGAGAGAGAGAAAACATAAGACGTAGCCCAGTCTGATTTTCATTTCATTTCACTTACGAGGCGTAAAAATGAAATCAACGCGTGCGAGTTTAAATATGCCTGTCTATGTGTGTGTGTGGTAGTGTGTGTGTATGTGTGTTTGAGCTTTAACCCCTTAAGCGCCATTTTTGATTTCCAAGCATTATGGGCAGCTATTGGATTGGACACAGCAGTCCCAGGAGTGTCGTACAATTTGCCAGGGCAAAGCAACTCCATGAAGCATCTCAAGCATCTATATATCGAGGGGGTAGGGGGGTACGACTTAAGCAGGCAGCTTGTACCTTTGGGGTCCCCTCTGACTCCTCCCCTCTCCCCCTTTGCCATAAGCAATTTACAATAAAAAGTAGCCGAACCAACAATGCGATTGTTGTTGTTGTTGCTGTTGCTGAGGGTGGAAACGGTTTCCTTTTGGGATCGCATTGGGGTTTAGCAACAGCATGTGAGGGAGGGAGGTGTATGGGGGGAGAGGAAGGGCCTGCTGAGCTTCTTATATGCAAGCGAATCTTTTATTTATGAACTTGGGCAACTCACACACTCACTCGGGAGGGTTGCACGTCGCAGGCACGTAAAAAAGTGAATGTTCTTGCGGCAAATGTGTTCGAGTACTACAAAGACGAAGCCTATTTACCTCCCTCACACTCCCCCCTCCCCCTACCATTCCTAGGCAGTGAAACTTGCAATAGTCTTTGACTTTGACTTTGATATGGAAATGGGATGAGCTGGGAAGGGGAGGAAAGGGGAAGGGGAAGAGAACAATTTGTTGTGGTTGTGTACCAAGTGAATGCCGGAAATGCTCTTTAACATACTCAGTTATCTCTTTCTCCCTCCCCATCCCTCGCTCTCTATACTTCATATGCGTTTCTGGCCTTCAAGGTGTTTAAGCCAACCCAACTGGCCTGTGGTTAGACCGCCTGCCCCTCCCCGCTTTAGCCATGCACAGACTGCAGCTGCAGCCACAGCGACCACAGAGAGCGAGCACCTAGAGGGGAAAGGAGGGAGAGCGGGAGGGAGGGGCCACATATCGTCTTACAGTGCGCGGAAAAGCGCGTGAGTGAAACGAAACCGCAGTCGAATCAGAGACAAACGGAAATATCTGTATAAATTGAGTGTAAATTTAAAGCGACATTGATGCCTTTAATATCTGCACTATATCTGTATAGTATACCCTATATATACCCCACCTACCCCACAATCCATTCATAAATTGTCCTGCAGCCTGCGTTCACAAATGAAAAATTTTCTGTGTGTTTTTCTTTTGTTTATTAAATAATTTTGCTTTTTGCAATTCAATGGGCTGGTGGGGGGCAGATGAAGTGAGAGTGGGACAGAGGGGGCAGAGGGTTGCAGGGATGTGTGGGTGCTTCAGTTGATTAAAAATTGCCAGGGCAACAACAATGAGTGAGCAGAGGCAGCATGATAAGCACAAAATGTGATTGTTATTGCATACTTGAGGGCGCTCTGCCTCTGCTTCTGCCTTTCTCCCTCTCTTCTCTTCTCTTCTCCCTTTCTCTCCTGCTCTACACATATGTTTGTGCGAAGGCAAATGAAATTGCAAGCAGGTGAAATTGATTTTATTTATTTAGCAGTCAACATTAACACACACACACACACAGGCACACACACATGCACGCACTGGGAGGCAGCCATAACTTTTGTGGCTGCCAGAGTTGCCAGGGTTGCCTCTGCCTATTTAATATGCATGAGCGCGTGCGGCGACGAAGGCTGTAAAGATTCAACGTTGTATCTGCCGCAGTTCCTCCTCCCCCACACTCTACCCATCTCGCTCCCTCCCTCTCTTTCTCTCCCTCTACTATTTGCTGCAGTTGTTGCCGCTTTTTAGGCTTCCAAAAGAAGTTCTCAATTCGCTTCGCACTCTGCAAATTGTTTACACAAATTGCGCATATTGATTTAACCGTTATTAACTGACGACAACTTTAACAATTTACACACAATTTACACCCCCCTCCCTCTTTGATCCCCTGCTCTGTAGTGCATTTTATGCAATTAATAAAGTTCCCACTGCAAATATTTGCAACAAAAAACATGAGGGAAAAACACAACAACACAAAACCATATGGGGGCTGGGGGCAGAGTTTTCAACACTCTGGCGGTTTATTAAAATAATTACGGTAATTATGAACCGCAAACTCTTCGGACTCGTAATAAATGCAATTTATGATGAAAAAAAAAGAAATCTCTCTCTATATATATAGAAATTGTGGGAGCAGGAGGCATATCGAATGATAAGCGTTTTTTTATGCGTGAAATCAATTAAAAAAGGCAAACTGCCAAAGGGAGAGAGAGAGAATGGGAGAGATAAAGAGCGCAAGAAATGGGTCTAGTGTGCAAATATAAAGAGATAAAACTGTGTATAAAAATAATATATGGATTATATATGCATAAAACGGTATATAATAATTATATGCGCATTTCAGTATATAATCTTAATACATATAAAACTTGTTTCAATTTAAAAATTAACCTGGCAACTCTAGGCAAGATCTGCTAGCTTTAAGCTAACACCCTGTGCTAAACACCCTGTGATCTCTCAGGCACCCTCAACAATTTCAGTTTTAATGTGTTGACATTATGATTATTTTATTTGTATTATAGGAGGAGAGAGGGAGACAAAAACAAAAACAGCATAAATATGAAAATATAAATAAAATTAGTTGACGTTTTATTTATGCCTCTCTCTCACTTCTTTCTCTCTTTCTTTTTTTTTTTGTTGTGCCGCACGCAACACGATAAGCCGCACACACACACACACACTTATACATATTCATATTTATTTGCCTGTGTGTGTGTGTTTTTGTGTGTGCTGCCCATAAAGGCAAAAGTAATGTGCCACATCATAAATGCCACAAAAATGTTGCTGCTCCTATTCTATTTTTTCTTGCTTCCTTTTTTGCGCTGGACATTTACACACAAGAAGAAAGAGAGAGGGAGAGAGCGAGAGAGAGAGACACGCACATGCAGATAGCAAATGGGGCAAGTTTTTGGGGCAACACTTAAAGCAAAGCAAAGGCAAAGGCAACGGCCACAGCAGCCTCCGCTATCTGCCTGCATGTATGCGTGTGTGTGTCTGTGTGCACGTGTATGTGTAATAAAGATGCTCGTCGTGCTTGCGCAGTGTGTGTGTGTGTGTGTGTGTGTGCTCTGGTCATGGCCATAACCTCAGAAATGATGAAGCACAACAGCAGCAACAACAACAACAACAGCAGCAGCAACAGCGATGGCAGCAGGAGTAACCTTTGTGTGTGTTCGTATGTGTGTGTGTGCGTGTGTTTGGGTTTCTATGTTGTCCCCCTGTCTCCTTCCCTACGCCCCTCACACTGTCTGTGCGGTCAGCAAACTTTAATGAATATGTATGAAAATCGCTTGTAGCAACTGCCCTGCCCTGCCCTGCCCTCTCCTGCCTCGCCCTCTCCCACACACTCACTCAGCCAGGCGGCCATTCATGCTGCCATGAATATTGCCCATTTTTGGGCGCTTGAGCAAAATCGATGCGCAGTGTTGTTGTTGTTGCTGCTGCTGCGCCGCTCTAACATGTTACTTCAACACTTGTTGATGTTAATGAGAGAAGAAACGAGACAGCAGAGTGAGCAGAGCAGCAGCTCAGGCAGAGCGCGTGAGAGTGCTTTAAGCTGAGTGCTGTGACACGCCATCATGAATTTGCATGGGCGAAGAGAGAGAGAGAGAGCCCGTGAGAGCGACTTATGCATTTATTACTTATGCACTGTGCACGCTCCAAAGCTGCTTGCCATAAAATCAAATAAATGTTTAGTTAAATTTCGAGCAAAAAACAGTTTGCAATTTGCTTAACCCATTAAAACGTACAAACAAGAGCTCGCCACAGCTTCACTCTCTTCCTGCCCTTCCCTATCCACTCTGCCTACGTTCACGAACTTTTCAAAAGCCAAACGTGAGAGGCTACGCTGCCGACTGCGACGCGCCTACAGCTGACTGCGCTGCCCACTGCTGCTGTGCGTGCAAAAATTCTTTTGCTGCTGCTGCTGCTGCTGCGACGCGCTGCTCTCACGTTCCTAGAGCAGCGACGTCGACGTGCATGCGTGTGTATGTGTGTGTGTTTCAGTTTCAATGCGTTCTTTTTGCTCGGCTCTCCTCGGACCTCGCTCTTTGCTTTTGCTTTTGCTTTTGCTGCGGTCGTTGCTGCTGCTGCAGATTTCATTTGGTTTGCAATCTGAGCGCGCAAAGCTTTTTTTTCAACACACTCCTCTCCGCCTCGCCCCCTCTCCCCCTTGCCCACTCCCGTTTTAGTAGAAAGTAAATTGTTTTAGTTTTTTCTTGCTGCCTGAAAAGTTGATGCGTTTGTCTGTGTGTTTGTGTGTGTGTGTGCGCCCATTTTTCACTCCCTTTTTTTCCGAGTGAGTGTATTTAAAATTTCAATTTAATTTAGTTTTGGTTTTAAGAGTGCAAACACACCCCACACACACACACACACAGATACACAGACACATGTAGGTCAGCGCTCGAAAGTAGACTACATTAATTTTCGTTTGGTCGCCGCTTTTCTGTTGTTTTTGTTGTTGTTGTTGCGGTTGTTTGTTTTTGTGACTTTGGCAAATGGCTTTCTGCAGTTACAGTTACAGTTACATTTGCACACACACACACACACGCACACCAACTCATGCATAGTTTATAACGCTTGTTCGCTGCATTTTTCATGAAGCTCGAAATTTGTGAAAACTGTGTAAATTCTAGCGCGATTTATAGCGTTTTTTTTAAATATCGTAGGACTAATTGAGGTTATGATATGATTTGTTCTACTTACTTCCAGACAAACAGCGACGAGATGAGCACAATGAGGAGCAGCAGCAGCGAGAAGACCGCAATCATCGCTGAGGTGGCCAAGGATTGACTACTGTACAGGCTGGCATCGAGTATCTGCAAAGAGAGAGAGAAAAGGAGAGAGGGTGAGCGTGAGTTGAGTGTGAAATAATAAAGTAAAGGAAACAACAAGAAAGAAAAGAAAGGAAGACGATGCAAATCACGAGGCAACTCAAACACAAAACCATTTTGCATAGCGAGCAAAACAACAACAAGAAGAAGAACAAGAAATAGGAAAATTTTTGGGGGGAATTTTCAGTAAATACGCCTAACGAAATGCAAACAAAAGCGCACGTCGCTGTTAACCTTTTTCCCCTCAGTCTGTTACCATCTCGAGGGAGGTGTGTGGGAGGTTTTATCTTTTGGCAATCATTGAAATTAAGGTCAGCGGAGAATAACAAGTAAGGCCTCAAGTAGGCGGGAAATGTGTGTGGTATTTTCACTCAGTTGAAAGAAGTTTTCCCTCTTCCTTCCCCCACTTTCATTCCTTCTTGCTCTGCTCCTCTTCTCCCTCTTCTGCCTCGCTAAAGTGAAAAACTTTGCCGCAAATTGAATCCGTAGCGTAGCTTGATACCTCAATACGATACTGCCTTATCGCCCCGCTTATTTATACGCACAATGCGATCAAAAGTTCTCTTTGAAAGTTCACAGTTCTATGTGATCTATGCGAAAGAGAAACAGAAACAAAAAAACAACAGAAAAAAGAGAGGAAAACAATAATGGAAAACGAGAGAAAACTCTTGCTAAATTTCCGTGCACCTGTCATTGCTGCCAAAAACAAATACAAACGGAAAACAACACACACGTACGCACACACACACATATATGCAGCATAAATCACTCAAAAGCATGGAAAAATATTTTGCTATAGAGAGAGAGAGAGAGAGAGCGAGATGGAGACAAAAGCTGCAAAATGAGGTCAAGCTTTGACAGCTGGGCAAATAATTTCGCCTGGCACTGTGTGTGTGTGTGTGTGCACAACTGCCTCTCTTTCTCTCTCCCTCTCTCGCTCACTCTTTAATTTGTAATGCATTTTGTGCATACACTAATTTATTAACAAATAGATTGTCGTGTTTTCGTTGATTTATTTGCACTTTCGAGTGTGTGATGGCACAGTTTTCCAACGCGGAAGCGAGTCTCGCTTATCTGCCTACCCTACCTCCCCCTGTCCCACTGTCCCTCTCATTTAATATGAGTGTAAACAAACAAACGAAACTGAATCCCCCCTCATACCATGTGGATGCCCCACACAATGCCGCGAGATAAGCCATAAAAATATATTGAGCAGCAGCAGCAGCAGCAGCAGCAGTTGCGGCCTTATGGCGAAATTGTTTAAACAGAGAATACGATGGGAAAGGGGGAGCAGGCGGGTGAAGGGAAGCTGCCCCACCCAATCAGGGCTGGCGCTTATCATTTCATAGTTTTCAGTTTTCAAGAAAGATTTTCGAACATTGTTTGGGAAAGGGAGACAAATCGCTGTGGCGAACATGAAACTGAATTGAGTCAAACAAATAAATAACAATAAATTAAACAATTATGCCACGCAAGCAGAGGGGGTCCCAGAGGGAGGAAGGGGGGAGAGGCAGAGAGACTGCCGCTGCACTGCTTTCTTTGTTTGGGCGAGTCAAAAGTTGGAAAAAAAGTCCCAAAGCTCATTGCGCGTAATCAAATTGATTAATGATCTATGTCGGGGACTTGACAAGGTTCCGCAAGAGGGAAAGAGAGAGAGAGAGAGGGGGTGGGGTAGACCCTACTGCAGTTAGGCAAACTGTACGAGAGTCTCTCTCTCTCAAGTCTCGAGTGCTCTACAAAAAGTTTAGCAACTTGAGTGGAAAATCATGTTGTCTACTAGAGAGCTAATCGAAGTGTACAAGATCTGCAGTAATATCTTTAATAAATATATATAATATATTACTACTTCTTCACAAAATCATCAAGCTGCCCTCGCACTCAGTTCCCCACTCTGCCGCAAGCTTGAAATCTCATTCAATTTTCAGAAAAAAGTAAAAAATCATAATGAAAACAATTTCTTTTGTCTATTTTCTTTTTTCTTTCTTCGCTTTTCGGGGTTTTTTCTACAACGTGTGCGCGGGTAATCGATAAATCTATATAAATAGGCAGAGAGTGCGTGTGAGAGTGTGTGCGTATGAGTGTGTGTGAGTCTCGTTTACCTATACGAAATGTGGAGCAAACAAATGAGATGAGGTGGGGGAGAGGGAAGAGTTAGGAGTGAGGTTAGATACACATTGCGACAGTTGCCACCGTCAGCTGCAGACGGGGATTAGCAGCAGGGAGAGAGTAGCTACCCGTTCTACCACTGCACCCTCCCTGCCCCCGCCTAGCCCTCTCGTGGGACAGATAAATAGTAACAGAAAGAGTTGAACGATTTCTTATCGATAACAACAGTCGACAGGGTTGCCCTGTTTGCCCAGATAAGCCTGCTTTTCCAGTAGGCACTGCAAGTGGGACGCATGATTGAAGGTTTTCCATCGTAGGTAGCCGGTAAGGTTGTAAATTAATAATGCCAGCAGAAGCAGTTACTTTATGAAGGGGGAGTGGGGAGGGGTAGGGGTAGGCAAGTCGTTAACCGGGTAAACAGATATGCAGTTAGTGCGATAAGAGTTTGAACGATTTATGTGAAGGCAAATAGAGAAAGAGAGAAAGAGAGAGAGACACTACACGAAGGTGCTGCCAACTCGCTTGAGAGACATGTAGGGTATATTTACAGGGTATCTAAAGTAAGTTATGTGAATGAGATAATTCCCTATAAGGATAATAAATACAGGGTAGCTATAGCACTTTTCCATCGCAATCAGTTGTCAAAATGCTGGCTGAATACACCTGCTGCCTTAGCGCAGCTCTCCCTTCAACTCCCCCCCCTTCCACTAGCAAGTTAAAGTTAACAACTTTGCGCGTTTTCATTTTCCTGTGCCTGATGAAAAAGCAGAGAGAAAACTTTGCAACTCATCTTGGTGCTGGCAAAAACAATCGCAAGTGTTGCAGGAGGAAAAGAAAGGAAAGGAAAGGGGGGAGAGTTGTGGAGGCTGCAACAAAGCACGTGCCACTTGCAGGCAACAACAACAACAACAACGTGGCACACTCTTATAACATGGCAAAAGTTTTCCTCACATGCGTGTGTTGCCTCTGCTGCATGTGTAACGCCTTTTTCAACACTAAACCAACTTCGATTTCCACAGCACGTGCATATCGACATCTCTCTCTCTCTCTCTCCCTCTTTCTCTCTCTATTTATCTCTGTCTTTCTCTGGCTGCTGCCGTGTTTATGCTGGCAAGTTGGCGCAGTTTTGTAACCACTTGACAGTGCAATTGTTTGGAAACAACTCGTGATTGAGCTGCCTTTCAATTGTTCCCATCTCTCTCACTCTCTTTCCCTCTCTCTCTCTCTTTGTCTCTGCACTTTTCTTTTCCCTTTTCTGCCTTAGGCAGGGAAAATTCTTGGGAAATTCTTTTGGAAATCGATTTATAATGTCGCTACTTTGCTCGTTTCTTTTTCGGGGGATTTTCCACATTACCATTATCCCTGGTACTTTATGCTAGATTATACCGTATGAAACTATAGTTAAGAGTTGAATGTTTAAAGAGTTGCTCTTTAATCTTTATCTGCTTTTCGTATCTATTATTTAATATATATGCATATGCATTGCTAAATATTTGTTTTCATCTTGGATATTTCTATATTTTAAATGCATGGAAATTCAATTTTCTTATTGTCACAGCAAAATTCTCAGACGATTTTTCACTTCACATGTGTGAGTGTGAGAGTGTGTGTGTGCCCTGTCTGCAGCTGTGTCTGCTATGTGTCAACTGTAAACAACATCAACAAGCTTTCGCCTTGTGCTTGCTCCCACTATCATCATCATCCTGATCATCATCATCATCATCATCATCATCTTTAGTGCGCCCAAAAGCAGACTACGAAACTATGCAGCGTCCCTTAGACAATGCCAGGACGCATTGTGGAGTGTTTCGAGAGCATTCGCACGACATTTGATATCAATGTCAAGCCATTTGCCCTCTCTCTCCCACTCTAACCTCTGTCACGCCCACAGCACCACCCACTCCCTCTCTCTCTGTCTCGCTCTGGCTTATTTAAAGCGATTTCGCAGCGAGTTGAAGAATTTGTGCAAATGCAAAAAATAATAAGAAAGGATTATTCGCCTGACACGCCCAACTCCAATCAGTGCGACGCGCTGCCTTTGCCTTTGCCTTTGCCTGCTCCTCCTGCTTCTTCCCTTCCCTTCGTCTGCTCAGCTTTATCATGCTCTCTCCCTTCCCCTTCCCTACTTTTTCTTGCAGCTTGACAAGCTTGTTGTTGTTGGATTTCGTGTTTTTCTTGCGTCGCGCTCCAAATTTAATTTCGCATGTTTGACGCGTCGTCCTCGTACGGCATTTCCCCCCTCGCTCTCTCGCTCTCCCCCTGCCTCCCTGCTGCACGAATCCTTTGCGTGCCGCTGCCATTTCCGTCTGCATTTAAAGATTTGTATACCCTGTAAAGCAGTTAGCGAGTGGGGTGTCTCAGGAGGGAAAGAAAAGTCATATAATTGAAGAAACTGAATATAGCGAGAGATATAAATATATGCCCGAAGATCTTGAATACTATATAACGAGGTATATATCAACTATTAAAAAATTATATTTCGAAACTATTCGAGAATAAATAATGATCTAGCTTCAATTAATTTCTAGCTTTATTTTAATGAGATATTCTTGAAATTGGAATTATTTCTATTATACTTAGGGTAACTTGCAGTGCAGTTAATTTCCTCTTTGATTCTTCTAAGCTTTCTTCCTTTAAGCAGTTGACAACAACGCCCACACACACACCCCACACACACACTCCCCACACCCAACACACACACGCACACACATGCTGTTCTGCCAAATTGGCACAATTCCCGTTAAACTTATCAATTTGATGAGAGAATTTCACACACACACATCGCTCCTGAAGCGATTTAAGCTGCCGTCTCTATACTTCCTTCTCACATCCCCCCCTGTCTGTCATACTACTCCCCCCTTGAGTTTGGCATTTTTAACGCTAATCCATTAAATTGATGCTGATGGCAATTGAATTTAAGCTGCTTCGCACAGATTTCAGCGTATTTACCTCAGTGTCGGTTAGTGGAAGCATGAAATTGCATTTCGATATGCGCACGCAGCAATCGACAATCGATAGCCGATAGACGATAACATAAATCGGTTGCGTGGGAACTGACAGAGAGCATGTTACCATCACCATTCCATTTGTCAGCATAAATCAGCTACTCGACGACGACAGATTGGGCGACGAAGGAGAAGCAGAAGAGTGAGAGAGTGCGTGAGTGAGTGAGAGAGAGAGAGAGAGAGAGAGAGTCCCCTCTCAAGTGCCCACACACTGCACATAGATCCATCGTTATCGGGGACCACACACAACGTGGAATATTTATTGAAATCTTGCTTGTGCTCTGTTACATAAATGTTTCAAATTAAGTGGAAAACACTCGACTTGTCCAACGTGTCTTGGAGCTGTCTACCCCCAACCCCAAACCCAAAAAAAAAGAAGAAAATATCAGAAAAAATGAAAAATAAAATTGAGAAAATACTGTAGGCACGTGAGTCGCCTGCTCCCTCACACTCTCTACTTCGTTTTGCTTATCAAGTGTTGATGTGGAATTTGATCTTGTGTTTTTCAACATTTTCCTGTCTCCCTCTCCCCTCTCTCTCTCTCTCTACGCTCTCTTCACCCTCCGCCTAAACAAACAGTCTCGAGCGATTAGAGCGAGTGCCGGGTTACAGTTCAGCTGAGTTCACGTTCAAGAATCTGATCTGGGTCCAACAAATAATTTGTAACAATTTTTCCGAATTCTTTAAAGATTGCAAACTGAATTCGCTGCCACTCTCGAGCCCATATGTTACCAAGGAACCCTCCCCCACTTGGGTTGGCTTGTCCTTTTTGTGCTCTGACGCTTAACTTTTGATTGTTATTGTAATTTGTTACAGTTGTTGTTGTTGCCCGGCAAGTAGGTAGGGCTGACTCTGGCTGGCTGGCCAGCCTCATAATGATGACGTTTTTTATTATTATTTTCCGTAAAAGGAAATCCAACAAGAGCAACAACAACAGCAGCAGCGACAGCTGTTGCTCGGGCAACCACGAGGAGTCGCTCTCAAGGAGCGAGCTGTGTTAAAGTGTTGCCTTGTGGTTGCGTCTGGGCAGAGTCCCAAAAAAAAGAAAAGGGAAAGACATGAAGAGGACGCAGAGAATGTGGGCGTGTGTCGAGGCAACAGACTGTTTTTCGACTTGAAATTGAAAGGCCTCTTTAAAGGGAAAACAAAATTGAAGAAGCATTCAAAAGGAAGACAAAATAATATATGTAATTTCCAATGAGGCCGATAGACAGCCTTAAAGAGCTCAGTTTAAAGACAGAATAATACAATATCTTATTTGCAACTCTTTTGAGTAACTGCAGCTGTTATTTTAAACTCTGTTAAGTATCTACAGCTGTTAGTAACAGCCCCAACTGCTGTTAAAATTTACATTTTTCATATTTTCCCAGCTACGCGAATTGTGGCATATTTCCCCTGCATATAACATTAAAATAAAACACAATGCACAATCAACTCAAGTGTTTTTGCACTCGACTCGACGCCCGCCCCTCGGTTCAACCCCCTCACCCACTACTGCTAGAGTCATATGCAAACATAATGGAATCGGGCCATAATTCAATAAGGCAACATCAATTTATGACACCTCGCACTGCGGCAGCTTGTTAGCTTGTTAGATTGTTAGCGGGAAAGCGAAAGAAAAACGCCAGCGAGGGAGGGAAAATACCAACAGCTGCGCCGCGAATTACGCGACGGTTGGGGGGTGGGGGGACAAGCTCATTAGGCTCTGGCGGAGAGAGGGTTGCAACCCTGCACTGCACTTACCGGCATCGCTTGGCAGACATCGCTCTCCCACTGCTGTTGCGCCAGTTGCTCCTCGTTGCAGTCCTGCGGCACCACCGTGTACTCGGCCAGGGCCGGGGTCGCGGCGGCGGCGGAATGAGGAACTGTGGCGGCGGCGCCAGGGGCATGCCGGCGCACTCATCGCAGTCGTACATGAAGAGATCGGCATCCAACATGGGCTCCATAATGGTATCCAGCATTTTCCACATTTGTTTTCTTCTTCTACCTTTGGTTTGTTTTCAAGTACTGCGGCTAATCCGAGTCGGGTTTACTAGTGTTTCCTCAGTGTAGGTAGGCGGTATGTAGATGTGTGTGTGTGTGTGTGTAGATGTGTGTGTGTGTGAGTGTGTTGAGATCGTGTACTGCGTGTCAAATGCGCTTCCTGATCGCTGTCATCGCTGGGCAGCGCTCAACGGCGGCAACGCTGCAAAGAGAATCGAAGAGAAAAGGAAGAAAAGAATTGATTAATGAAGGATTACCAAGTGTGCTTTTTGTTACTCTACACTGTGCGAAATTATCTGGCAACTGTAGTTTGTGGCACGTAGCCGCCTGATCCCGGGCACGCTTCCTTTGGCACATGCAAAAGCCTCCCCTCCCCCTCTAGGCTTCCCTAGCAACCCATCCCCATCTCCATTCGCATTCGCATTATCTGCGAACGTGTCGTGCTATTTTTGAAACCGGCTGCTATTTTCATCATCGTTTACACCCCTGAAAACTGCACTGATCCCCTAGGCCTGCGAGGTCCTGCAGAACCCACCCCAATCCCATTTTATTTTTTGTATTTTTCTGTGGGTATTCGGCAACGCTTCATGTTAATTTTTATTGATTTTGCTTAATGCGTTTTCCGTTTTTCGTTTTTTTTTTGTTTCGTATTTATTTTTATTTGCTTTGACTCTTTGCCACGTCGGACTCAGTGTGTCGTCCTGCTCTATCTCATTTTTATTGCTCTCGAGCTAAGAATATATTTTCTATTTCTTTTTTTCTCGACTCTCCCTAAATCAGTCGAGTCATGGGCGATTGTTTTAACCCCTTGTTGCTGTTATTCTTTTTTATGATTATTATTATCCTTTTGGCTGCGGTTCTGTTGTTATTTTTCACACATATGCTGACAAAATAATTGGGAAATTGCTTGGGTTGGGCGAAGTTAGGGTTCTATATGAAACTCTTTGAAGGTCTTAATACCTTGCTGGATTGTCTCAACCCTGCCTGTTGTTATCGATAACTGTCAGGGCCGAGCATCGCCTTGGAATTGCTTCCATCAGTGCAACAATGCGCAACTGAATCTTGGCATGGTCTCTGACTGGATTACGAGGCGGCTTAAGCTCTGTCTGCCAGCTACTTGACAGCCGGGAAAACTCAAGAGGCCAGAGAGGGGAGGGGGAAGAAGGCAGTCCATGTGGCTTTTGTTGTTGCTGCTGCTGCTGCGTGGGGTAAGCAGGAGAGGAGGCAATGGCAGAGGCAACATATGTTGCCAGTTGGGCCATTTAATTAGCTGCACAGAGAGCTGACAGTTGTCAGAGAGTGTGGCACTGAGTGAAGAGCACAGAGAGAGAGCGAGAGAGAGAGAGAGAGAGACATAACATACAAAGACGGAAGGCAGGCTGAGCAAACTGATAAGATCTCGAGAACTACAATCGCAGTTGCTGTTGCTCTTACTATTGTTGTTGATATTGTTGCTGTTGTTGCTGTTGCTGTTGTTGTCTTGCAATCAAATGTAAGCCGCTGTTGACATTGGAGATTAAAAGATATTAAAAACGAAGACGACGAAGCGAATCTGACACACACTCCTGCCTGGACAGCAGAAAGAAAGAGATAGCGAGAGAGAGAGACGAACTCGAACTGCAGCTCCAAAGCACAATGACAGCAGACCGAGAGACCAACAAACAGACCAACAGACAGAGAGACAAACAGACAGACAGACAGCGAGACTGCGACCTGACGTAGACACACACAAAACATGTCAAAGATGAAATGTTGTAAAGAAAATTGAATTGAATTGAATTGAATTGAATCGAATGGAAACGAAACGAAGTCAAACTAATAAATAACCCAAAGAGAGAGAGAGAGAGAGAAACGGCTAAAAAATAAAGCCAAACTAATGCAACATTTTGACTTGCTTAACCCGCAGTTCCCCCAGCTTAAATTTAAAGTTTCCTCGCTTCGATCGATTGAATTGTTCGAAACTGTTTGCTGATTAGCCTGGAAGAACGGGCCCCATTAAGATGAGGCTGCGAGAGGAGCGAGCTCCTTGAAGATGCCCAAAATAATGAAATAAATCGTGTTGAAAAACACACGAAAGAAGGAAGCAGAGGCGAAAGGAGAACTGCAAATGGAATGGGCACGGTAGACAGACGAGACAACGAAATCGATTTGTTTCGAGATTAAGTCTGGGACGACGACGACGACTCTCAACTGGTCTCAGTCTCCTGGGAGATGTCCGGCCAAGCGTAAAGCGGAAATGTTATGGACGCGCCAGGGAAGCGCAAATGGAAATCAAAGTACGGTGAGTCCTGGGCAATTAGTGGGGCCATAGGAGGGGCAGGGGGAGGGGGGTTGGAATGCTGAAGTAGTCACTGCGATAAGAACGAATCAAAGCGAAATGAAAGCAATTAGATAATTGGCTTTAAGTTGCGATTGGGGGATTCTAGTGAGCTCGCTTGTTATGATACGCCCCACTTAATCGGAACCACTCAGCGGGAGAGAGAGAGAGAGAGATAGGGGGAGTACTGTGCATAAGGAGTTGTGGCAAACCCTTTTTTTCGATAGAGATTGCACTTCAGTCCAATTAGACAAGCAGCCCCATTGAACTAGGCTCAGAAACACTCACTCTCACTCTCTCTATCTCTCACTTCACTTTCTCCTCTCGCTGATTTATGCCCGTCCCAACTTTGACTTTGTACTTGAGAGACAATTGCAGGCCCTGCAAGACAACAGCTGCCTACAATTTAATTGAATTGTTCTATAAAGACAAAAGGGAAAACAGAAAGCCGAAAACCGAAAGGAAACACTTTGATAGGTCTGCCCTATTGGCAATTGGGTTGGGAACATCAGTTCTGAATTAGTATCAGTATCGAGGGTTGCATTGGGCTCTTTCTTTCTTTCTTTCTATCGTGTTTTTTTTTTTTTTTTTTTGCCACGCATTTAAATGACTCAATCGTAGCTATTCCAAAGCCAAACCACGTCGGGGTCAGCTACGGCCAGGGAGAGGGTAGGGAGGGAGGGAGAACGGTAGAACGGTCGCAGGTAAGAGAAACACATTTATTAGCTACAATGATAAATGTTCTTTGCGAAGGATCGACAACTCCATCGACATGTCTCGTTCCTCTAGCTTATATACCTTTCTCTTTCCCGCTGTCGCGACGTCCGACTTCGTGTAATTTTAATTCGTTTTGGGCATAGGTAACTGATATGGGTGCGGTGCCTGTGTCTGGGTCTGTCTCTGGGTCTGGGTCTGTCTCTGTGCCCGTGCTCAGGTAGTCAAACAGTCGAAAAGAGACGGCATTGAAAATTGAGACATTAGATGTAGTTAGTATCTGGTTTTGGGTATACGGTCTACGGTCTTCGTTCTTGGGCAACGATAAGTGTTATGGGCTCTGCGGGATAACATTTTCCAATGTGGAACAAATGCGCAAGCAGTAAAATATATTGCAAATTGGCTTAGGGAATTCAGAAGAAGATGGCGAGGGGAGGGGAGGGCAGAGATAGACTGGGGAATTGAAAGAAAACGAGAGTTGGTTGCATAAGAAATATATATGAAAATGCAAGGGCGCAGTTTACAGTTTAATTAATGAAAAGTATGTCTATCTCTCTCTCACTTTCTCTCTGGGGAAACTCAATATTGCAGCTTGTTAAAGCTGCGTTTAGGGCTGGGCACGTGCGCCTGGAAGCAGGCTACAAATTACCAGAATCTAGGCTAAAATATGCGTTAGTCCATAAAAAAATAAATAAGCAAAGACAACAAGAAGCAAAAAAAAAAGACCTACAGCAACTTTGCCTTAGTTTACATATCATTTATTATTTGCCCGAGTCGCTCTGCCTCTGCCTCTGCTGCTGTTGTTGTGCTTGTCCAGTCGGGCGAGGTGTTTGGGCTACTAACATTGTCACGCCCCCCTGCGGCCACATTACGCAAAACTTTTAAATAAAGCAAAGCGTTCTCCTTGTTCTTGTTTGCTCAGACGAGGAGGGAGGAGGAGAGAGAGAGGAGCAGAAGGCGAAGTCGAGGCAGAAGTAGAAGAAGCAGAAGCAGAAGATGACGGGCATGTCACATCAATGTCACTCAGCATTAAGAGTAAAAGCGCGCAGTGAGCTGAACGCGACTCAGAGAGAAAGAGAGAGAAGGGGGGAGTGGCAGGGGGAAACTACAGCGAGCATGTCCTGCGACGGCTGTGATAAAGTTTCGTTTCCTTCTGCACTTCTGCCAAGCCGCCGGGCAGCTGAGCATGAAAAAACGTTGGCATTTACTTCTGTACTCCTCCCCTCTCTCTCTCTCTCTCTCAGCCTTTCCCCTTGTCCTGCTTTCTTTAACTTCTGTTTTCCCCCTCTCTCCTGCATCTCTGCGTTTTTTCACGGCTTTCGCTTTTGCGCGTCCCTCGTGCGAGAAAATTACAAGCGCATAACAAATATTTTGTTTTGAGATTTCTTTCTTCTCTTCCTCTCTCTCTCTCTCTTTCGCTCATTCCTCAAATTTTTGTTACAAATTTTCGCGTGCGTTTTGTTTGTACTTTTTTCTGTTTCTAAACACACACACACACATATTTCTTGCCTCCCTCAGCCTTCTTTGAGCTCAGTTCGTCCTGTTTCCTTCTTCTTCTACTTTCTCTTGTTCTTGCTCTTCTTTTCGTAAATATTGTGTAGCTTATTTGCATAAGGTGCTTAGCGAGTGTTCCCTCTAAGCAGCTTAGCATATTGAAACATCGTTTTCAGAGCTTTCTGCTGTAATTCACAACCGGTTCTAACCGAACTGCAACTGCCCCGTATTGTTCCCACGCCCGAACATTAATAAAGCCATTAATAGTCCAGTGTTTCGTCAACTCTTTAACTCCCCCTCCCTCCTTATACTCAATTTATGTCTCAACTACTTGAATAAAATATATTTCAAGCCCGTTCTACGCGCTGGGCATACTAATTAGGCCGACAGTGTAGGGTATTTCAGTTGAAAAGGTTCTACAGATAAATTGGAAAACAAACAGCAAACGGAAATCCTGTGAGCCTTTTTTTCGGTTTTGGGAAAAGGTGTGGATAGGCCGGGGCTACTAACATGTGTGTGTGAGAGTGTGTGTGTCTCATTGGGGCAATTAAAATTCCATTTTCAATTTGCGCACAGGTAAACACAAATTCCAATTCGATATTTGTATCTGCGAGATACATTTAAGCCTTTTCCGTAGAGATGGGGAGAGAGAGGGGGAGAGGGGAAACTCTTTATGCGTAGGCAGTGTGCCCGAGATTGAGTTATTATTTATCTTGCACATCTGTGGCAACACTGTGCGCACTGTGCCCGTTTAACAGCTCATTTAGCTCGCTTGTATCTCGCAGATACAGCGGCATGTATCTCATGGATGTGTGCCCCGTACGTTCGTGCCCACTTGTCGTTTGGGGCATAAATTTTATTTGCCGCAAATTTATGAGTTATGAGCCGCAGCTCAAGACACTGTGCCTTATTTACCCAAAGGATTAACGAACATGGCGCGAGGGGAACTGCATGGGAGTTGGGGGAGAATAATGAACTTGCCGCCAAAAGTTGCAAGCTCTCTCTGTCTCTCTCTCTCTGCCAGAGGGGCACTTGTTGCGCTTGTCTTGCTAATAATTTACACAAATTTACCTAAAACAAAAAAGTGTTGACACTTTGCCAGAGTTGACACTGCGCGTTATAGACAACCCTGCACATAGCTAGTTAAACAAAGGTGTGTCGCTGTGTGTGTGTGTGTTTAAATGACATAAGTGTCGGGTTTATTTTCCCTTGTCTTCTGCTTCTTCCCATTCTTCTTGTTTTTGTTGTTTTTTTCTATTTGGTTATAATTAAAGCTCTTCTTGGCGGCGCTTTTGTTGTGCCACAAGAATCAACGCGCAGCGCTGGGTTTATCTTCCAGGCAAGTCTGCTGCTCTGCCTCTCTTCTGCTCTGCTGCGCCTGCCTCTTCTTCTGCATCTCCTTCTTTTTCTCTCACTTCTTGTCTCTCGAAAATGATTTGTTTGCTCTTCGCTTTTGTGGTCTAACGGCAAATCGAGGCGAGCGCAGCACAGCGCTTTTTTCTCAACACGTAGCAAAAGCGCATTAAAGCTTGATTTATCTCCCGCTGCACTTAAACTATTTATAAGCAAATTCAAGCTGAAAACTTTGGAAAATTAAAGCTGCATATAGGCAGCAAATCTAAGGGGTTCCCTAATGCACAATTTAACCTGAGGCTAAAGGAAATACATTAATAACATCTGCATTTATATAAGGTAAAATGATTTCACAATTTTAGAACACAATTTCTATAGTAATTAAATTATTTATTAATTTATATTTTAATATTTTATTTGCCTCTATTTTATATTCTTCCCTATGTGTGTTTATATTTTATAGTTCTTTTCACATCTGCTGCCCCAAAAGAATTCCCAATTTCTCATTTATTTCCATTGCTGGTTTTCTTTTCTCATAAGCACAGCTCAAAAATATTTTATTATTTTCATTTTTATTTATATTTTTGATTACTAAACTATGCTCTGGCAATGAGTCATACGGTAAATTGTGCCACATTCCTAAGAAAATTGTTATCAGCTTGATTAAGACACTAAGTCAGATAGAGAGAGGGGGAGGGGGAGGGCAGGGAAAGCGGAAGGCAGCGATGCGCTTGCAGCTTTGCAGTTAAGCTCAGCTCAAAGCACAAGTGATTATCTGCTGCTGGCGCTGATAAGCTGCGCTCAGCCCACTCAAATGCAGGCCACTATTTTCTTTGCGGCGCCCACTGTGCGGAGGCTGCGGAGTTGTTGTCGCCGCTTTTGCTTTGCTTCGCTTTGTTGTTGTTGCTGCGCCTAATTCCAGCGACACTCGTAGGCAGCCATGTTGATTGAACTAACTGTAACTGCGATCCCTGCGCACTTTGCTGCTTTACGTTTCCTTTTGTTTCGCTTTGTTTCGTTTCGTTTAGTTTTGTTTTGATTTTCGTTTTGGGCTCAGCTTTTTATTCCACGCTCGCTGCTTTCGCCGTTCTACACTTACCCGCTGCTTTTGTACTCCCAAAAAGGACTCGAACTAACTGTTGTTGTTGTTGTTGTTGTTCTTTTTCGCAGTTGTTGCTGTTGTTTTAAATTTTAATTTGCTTTTTCACTCAATATTTGCTGCGTTGCTTGTTTGTTTGCATATGCATAGATCACGTTGAATATGAACACTGAACACGTTCGGACACGCTGCTTTTCGCTTTGGTTATTTCGTATTTTGCATTTCTCTTGTCGCACGCACTTTTGCAGTATTTTCTATTTGCTCATTTCGATTTATCATTCACATTCATTTACACGTCTCAGTCTTTTGCGTTTGGAAAAATGTTTCGTATTCGTATCGCTCGTCGTTCATTCGCAATTTCGAAAATAAACACGCGAGACGCACACGTCCGTTAGCGGCGACTGCGAGTCAAAAACTGAAACTGAAATTCAAAACGAGAGACAAGCAGCAGCAGCCAGCAGCAGAAGCAGCGATGGCGGCAGCAGCAGCGACGACGGCGGCAGCGAATGTTGCTTGCTCGCTTTGCCTTGCCGGTTTCGTTGCACGCACACGCACGCACACACATACAGGCAGGCAGGCTAGCCTTCGCATGTTCAGACATGTTCGTTGGCAACATTTGGTGCGCTGCTGCTGCTGCTGCGTTCGTTCATTTCGCTACATAAATGAACGCCACCTACGCGCTGTGCTCTCTCGGGCGCTCTCTCTCTCTCTCTCTCAGGTGTTTATTTTACTCTGCTCGGCTGCGCTCTTTGGCGCTTGCAGTTCTAAGCTAAACAGTTCGCATCGAACGCTGATGGCAGCGGGTTTGTTGCTGCTGCTGACATCGGCGCAAAGTTTTCAACGTAAAATTGTTGCTGGATTTTATTTATCCATGTTTTGCGTGTATTTTGTACCCGATTGGCGGTTCTTCTCTTGTTTTGATTACGAATGGGATCGAATTACGCCAGCGCAGGCGAATTTCACTCGAAAAATCTGTTTTCCAAAATTGACAACTTGTTAAAAATTTGTACAGAGCAGGGGGAAGGGGTATCGTACTGCTGGCTTCGAGTTTCCACTGATGATGAAATCACAATTGATGAGTGCGAAATAGACAGAAGAGAGAAGAGGAGGGAACAACTGCGTAAACATAGACACACAGACACAGAGACAGAACAGATGATATTATAAGACGCAGCTGTTTGTTCGCGATTCGAGCCAAGCAAATCCCCCCGTCAGGCCACAGACTGACAGCAGGCAGGGCCAAAGCTCGTGGATGACGAATATGCAGCAGCAGCAGCAGCAGCGGCAGCGGCAGCAACAACAAGAGAGCCAGCAGCATCCCACAATATGCTGTTGATCAAGGTCAATGTCTCGCAGTGCGCTTTTCCAGCGCGCTCATCGTGTGTTTTTACTTTTTTGTTGTTGTTGCTGTTTTTCTTCTTCCGTTTTGCAGCATGTAAAATTACAACAGCAACAACAACGGAGAAGGCAGGCAACCGGCAGCAAATTCGAAATTCGAACTTCGAAAATGAACACACTGCTCTCTGCTCTCTCTCTCTCTCTCTGCGACACTCTCTCTGCCGCCTTGCGCTCACCCTCTGCTTGACCCCTTGCTTGCGCTCGCGCTCTCACTCTCTTTGTCTTGCTCTGTCAACATTGTTTCTAGGCAGCATGTTGCGCAGTGCTTGCAGCATGTTGCGCGCGTTGCAATTGTTGCGACTGAGCAACAAAATGTTGATAGAGAAACGCATGGGGAAACGTTTCTCTTGGATTGTTTACGCATTTATTTCGCACCTTCTTTGCTTCTTTCTTCTTTCTGTTTACGCTCTGCTTTCACCTCTGCCTGTAACCCTTCACCCCTTTGTTTTGTTTATCAACATTTCCCCCGCGTCTGTTTATTTTCAATGCAATTTCTCGTGCAGCCACTCGCGGCGGGCGTTGACAGGCAACGGGGAGGGGGAGGGGGGAGGTAGGGGATTCAACTTTCAACAATGTTTCCCGAAAAAAAAATGCTTAATAAATTGTTTGGCTTTCAACAACATGGGAAAATCGCCTGCCGCAACTTAGTCAAAGTCGCGACCCCATGCGAGAGATACACCCCCTACCCCTTCCCCTGCCTCTCCCAAGGCTTGCGGCTTGCAGCGAACTCATTAGGCGCGTCAAGTGAAATGTTGCCACATGTAGAGCCCTTTTGGGGCACCCGAAACACATTAGCAGCTCGTTTCATGCAACATGGCCGCAAATTAAAGGCGCATTAGTGGTTGCTAGAGGGGAGAGGGGCGAGTAGGGATTGGGGCGTGGCAAAAACTAGAAGAATCTTAGAAGAAATTCAGCAAAGATGCAAATGTATCTGAAGGATGCAGGATGAACAAGAATATAGCAGGAATATTGCAAAAAAGATTTTAAAATTTAATTAAAATTTAAAAAATATATATGTATATTAAATCTATCAGATAAAAAAGTATCTCTATCGAAAGAAAATATGAAAAGATCTATCTAAGGTACCAAAAAAGCGAAAAAGATACTTTAATACACTAAAGATACTATTTTAATAAAAAGTATCTTAAAAGTAGAGTAGCTAAGATAAAGATACAATTTTATCTTAAAGGTAGAGATAGCGTAAGTGTATATTTTACGAAATAGTTTACAGTTAGTTTGAGATACAATTGTATCTGTATCTTTTACTATGCCCCCAAGCAGGCCTTATTTTTAGAGACTCTGAAGTGTTTTGCATATGTATCTCATTGGGTTTGGGTTAATTACTCATTCCGTTGTCCCTTTTCCTGTGGCACACACACACACACACACACACATAGACGTGGGCAGCTGTAAGGCAGCCTCGTGCTCTGCAGCTCAAATAATTAATAATTCCAGGGATAATCCGCATGTTTGTCAAACTGATATGACCCGAAAAATGTTGCCAAAATTTGGACAAAAACATCTAGCAAAAGATACACCAACACACACGTACACCTACACACACACTCATGCAGAGAGAGGCAGATACATTCGAATTTAAATGTCGCACAGCCCTAAGCCAAAGAGAAAGAAGAAAATAGAAGGGGAAGGGAAAGAAGAAGCACAATCAATAATCACACTCGAAGCGACACACGCATCTGCATAAATATTTCAATATTTCGGCCAAATGTTTTTTGGGCTCGAACCAATTTCGGAGGTTATAATTGCATTAGACATTTTGAGGACAATGCGGACAGCGGAGCAGGGGAAGGGGGAGGTTAAGGAGGGCGGAAGAGATGACGAAAGGTGACAGACAGAAGACAAGACAGAGTGAAAGCTAGGCAAACTGTCAAGATACAAAAGTATCTGCACATGCATACATACATATTATATATTTTTTATATATTCTACAAATACTCAACTTCTAACGATTTCAAATATTTTGGGAAATTAGTAATAATTTTTTGAATTTTTTATATTTATTTCAAATTAAAAATCAGCTAAAATAAATAATATATTACTGAAGGTATATACAATTTATATAGATAGGATTCTGTGTATGTGATATGTTTAAGTTCAGTTTTAGATAGTTAGAATTTAGTGTAGCTAATGAAAACTAAGATCATTTTAAAAGTGAATTTAATCTTTTCTGTTTTATTCCATTTTTATTTATCCTTGTTCGTGGGGAATACTGATATTCATATTAATTGATTATAATAACATACATATAATAATTAGTTAAATATTAAATCTAAATCTTATTAATATTAAATATTAATCTTCATCAATGTAATATATATTAATCCTATTATTAAAATTATTAACTTGTTATTTTTAGCAACGAAAGTTTTAACATCTAAACTTATTTTTAGATAATATGTATTAAAAATAATTATAAGAAAATAATTTACCATAAATAGGACACCTTAAGAAAAAAATCATTTCAGAATTGCAGGCGTAGTTTTATAGCTTAGGTATTTATTTTAGTTCTGTATACTCATTAATATTACGCAAATAATTTCTACAAATTTGATTGCAATGGGATACTAAATGGGAAAGTTATGAGCAAAATACATTAGGAGCGCGAATGGAGCATGATTTATGTAGGTATTATATCAAAATTAAGCACACTTCATTGTAACTATCGCACATGTTATGCATTAGAAGATATACAGTCTATAAATAACAAATTTATAAGCCTATAAAGTACAATCTTAACTCTCAATCTGCTGCATTATAAAGTGCAGTCCCAATCTCACATTATATCATATATTTTATTTGTTACTCTTAGCTTAATCATGCAAATCGCCCTAAGAACTTTTTCGCTTTCAGCTGCATTTGTCAGTGATATATATTACCCTGATTATATCTGTTGATACAGCATAATATAACATGACCTTGACACAAAATCCTAAACAATTTGTGTTATCTTTGGAGAGCGAATATGATTCAAATTCAGAACTGAATGAGGAATTGTGAATGAGTGTGAATAATCTCTTTAATATGTTTTATACTCTATCCCCTCTCTACCTCCCCTCTCCACCCTGACATATTCAAGTGCAATTTTAATTTTTGTTTGTCATGCCACAACAACAACAAAAATTTGCAAACAACAAAGAAAAGCGAGAAAACACTTGTCTCTGCTGCTGCAGGTGAAAGGGGGTAGGGTGCAAGGGGGGGGTGTAGTGTAGATTGGTTTGGCAATGTGTCACGCCCACAATCAAAGTGGGTCAAGGCACACACACACACACACACAGGCAACTGTTGCCATTTGCATATGCAGCGTGTGGCGACACCTTGCTACCACACAGCCACGCCCACACACACTGCCCAGCGCCCATTGCCTCCCCCCCCTCCAATGACTTTGCAGTTTTTCAAGCGATTCTCATAAATTTTGGGCCGGCAAAACGTGCAGTGTGCGAGAGCGAGCAAGCGATATATGCAAAGTCATCGTTAGAAAAACAGCAGGATATGCAGATACATATGTGTGTGTGTGTGTGTGCTTTAAATATACATACATTTATATACGCTATAGAGATAGAAATGTGTTTAAGTCATAAATCAGCGCGGCAAAGAGAAAGAGTGAGAGAGAGAGAGAGAAAGGGGTAAGCACTTTGACTCGAGAGCTTTTCCTCTTGTTTTCCTCAGCCGCCCCTTCCCCCTGCCCACCCACACAGTGCATTGTCCTTGTCGAGCGTTTTCCGCAAACGATTTGCCAATGGTTTTTCTTTAGCTAGCACGACCTCCATGCACTCCCTCTCCCCCTTCCCCTCGCCCACCTCATCTCCCCTCTCACTTTATCTGCCTGCATTATTCTAATATCCTTGCCGCATATTCGCATTCGCTTTCTGATCGCACACACACACACACTCTCCCTCTCTCTCTCTCTCGCTCTTTCTCATTTGCATATTGTGTTTTGCCACGCCCCCTCCCCGCTCAGCTTTTTGTGCGCCCACTTGGCACACATTTCGTGGCAGCGTCGCCTTTGTGGCCGTAATTAAAGGTGTTAATGCCGTTGATAATTACACACGCTGAACTCCTGCCCCGCACCCCCCCCCACGCACTCTTCCTAGAGCGGGCTCAAGGACATGCTCCTCCTGTTGCCACGCCCACACCTGCCTGCCTGCCTGGCCGAAAGCTATCGCGTTCTCCATAAATTCAGTTGGCCAGCAAAACGCATGCAGGCATATTTTATGTCCCTAAGTAGTCGCTATTTATGGGCGGGGCCAGGCGCTATAATAGGTATCGGTTACACTGGGTCAACGAGATGACAATGCGACGGAGAGGACGGAGGGTGTGCTGGGGGTAAGGTGTGCAAAAGGCAGGGAGATATGCAATTGGGTTGGGCAGCTTGGGTAGGCCCAAAATTATGGTATATGCTCTTGAAGATACATATGGTATATTCCACGATATATGTATAAGGTATATGGTTAGACAGACATTAACATATATGGAGAGTTTCCTAAATATATTTTTTCATAATTTAAATATATTTGTATCATTTATTCCAAAAAATTAAGCTGCAACTTATTCTAAGCCATACAAGTCCTAACTTGGGATCCTTCGCCTCTAACAATATTACAATTTTGTATTTTCCTAAGAGTTCTTTGAATAAAACTATGAATAAAATATTAATAAAGGTTAAATTTAATCTTTTATTAATATACTTCTATTTATTCTAGTTTTGTACAAATATAAATAGTTTTTTCTGATATTCCTCATGAATTTATATATTTTTCTTATACACATAACTTGAACTGGAAGTTGTAAAATTCAATATATTACTTTACCAACAGAATGAAATATTTAAATTAATTTAATGCTTAAAAGTAAGAAATAAAAATTTTGTAGAAATTTTAAAATAAAGAAACTGGAATAAGAAATACAACAACTCATAATCTATCTAGCTATGATAAATATAGAATTATTTATATGGTATATCTGAAGGCAACTCTGCCATATTTGCATTGATATTGACAACTAGTTAAGGGGCAACAAAGCTCAAGGCGTTGTGTATGTTTATTTTTCCATTGCCACGCCCACTTACACTTAGTCAGCCCACCCCCTCTCCTCATCCCCTCACGACACTTGCCCACAAAACTATTTACGGTTCAATGAACGCGGCTGCCTGTGGCTGCAGCATATGAAATTACACGCTGAGTGGGAGAGAGAGAGAGAGAGAGAGAGAAAGGGAGAGTGAGATGGAGAGTGGCGGCGGGGGCCCATTACACGCAGTCATGTAAACTAATTTAAAAGGCCGCTGCAGAAAAAAGGCAACCCACAAAATCACCACCAAAAATAACAAAAGGGGCACTGCGAGAGTCACTGTCCTCCCCCCTGACATCACCCTCTCCCCCATCGCTTTCTTAGCCTGCTCTACGCCCCTTGCCGTTTTTGGCCAAACAACTGTCAGGGTTGACTTTGCTAATGAAGAAAAAGCAGCTGTCAGCTGTGCATTACAAGGCGAACGAAAGAAATTGCAAAAACTACGAAATTCAATCACCTCCCACTACCCCAGACCCCCCTCTACGCCCATGCACAGGGTGTGTATGCGCCTCTTAAACCTACCACCGATAAGAGACGAGCTGACCCGCAGCCCAAATGGTCCCCAATGCAGGTCAAAGGCGTTAATGCACATTTGTCCAGCTCGGGGCAAGCAGCAACAACAACAACAACAGTAGCAGGAGAGATGGGAAAGGGGATCAGAGAAGGGGGGGACAACAGTAGCTGCTTCTGGTGCGGAATTGGTAACGTTCCATTCAGTAACAAGTGTCAAAAGACTTGGGCAAAAACTGGCGAGAAAGACAATTTATGAAACTGTCCGGATAGTGGAACAACAAAGGGAGTAAGGGGAGAAGAGGGGAGAAGGGTAGAGAAGAAAAGGGAATACAAAATCAATGAAGAAAAATGTTGCAAACAGCGGAAAAAAATCGAGTTAGCTGAAATGGCTTAGATGGAGTCGCACAGGGAATACCCTAAAGGATTGTGGAAAAAAATCTAAATAAAACTTAAAACAAATTTCTTAAGGAACTTAAAGCAAAGTAAATTATGCGAAGAGTTATGATAATAATAAGATAAGATATAAATTAAAAGAGCAAATAAACGTATATCATTTTATAGTGAAATATATGAAAGGCTAGAAAATAACTAAGCAAAAAGAAGCGTAAAAAAGCAAACAGGAAAGTTACCAAAAATAAAAAAAATTGCATACTGAATATAAAAACATAAATATATAAATATTATAGTAATATATAATATAGTATAAATATAAATATATACAAATAAATATATTGACATATTTTAACTTTTCTTCCACCTTCAGTCAAAGGTTTCATAAATTTCAAAGCTTATAATATCATAAATTAGAATAAATTTTTATCTTACGTAGCATCTTACATCGTAGCATGAGCTATATCGAAATGACCCTCTTAAGCATAATACTCTCGGCTAGGGTATTTGTACCACGTAGAAGAAAAGGAAAAGGGACAAGAAAACAAGTCGCTGCAGAATCAATTGAAAGCAAATTATAGTTGCTGCAGTTAGATAAGCAATGAAGTAACTGCCTCCCCGCTGCCCCCCACCCCATCACCCACTCCGACAACCCTGAGGCAACCCTAACTGAATTATGGGCCAAGTGTGAAATGGAATCCGGACAGTTCTACCAATTTTTTTTTCTTCCAGCTACAACAAGTTTTTGGGTCAATTTGCCAGTGCAACAAGAAATCTGAACAAAGCCCCCAAGAACACGCCCACGCTCTAGGATAACCCCCTCCCTCCCCCTTGCCTGACCACCCCTGCCGAATCCCCAATGAAGCTGACAAAGCGAGACAAGAAAAATTGGGAAAGTGAAAGAAAAGAAGGAAATCCAACGAAGGGGGAGGAAGTCCAAGAAATCGAGCTGACATCTGATGATGAGCTGCATTTGTAATTATGCCAGGCAATTAAACGATTAAGCCGAGGGGGGCCAAATGGAGCCAGGACCGCTACTCAGGGGGAGGAGGGGTACCAGAAGCAAAAGAGGCAGCAGCAAGGTGGAGCATGCAAGTAATTGGGAAGAAACTTGATAGCAAGCTAGAAGCAGAAAAAAGAGAGAGAGATAGAGAGAGAGAGACGTAAGGGTTGTGGAGTTAAGATGAGACTGCTTCGTATAACAAATTGTGGGGAATATATATGTATAGAGAGGGAGAGAGACACTCGATATGGGAGTATATTTTCTGATATGCAAAGTAAATAAATATAGTAGTAATAAGATTAGATGGGCTTTTAAAGCTAGATCTCTTAAGAAGTAAATGTAAGCATATAAAGAAATTAACAAAATCAATATATATTCTTGAGAAATGTTTTCAGCATCGATTTTAATAGTTGAAGATCTGAAAAACAACACTATTTCAAAGAAACACATTAATCATAATAATTAACCTTGCAATTAATTATATGAAATTATAAGTAGAGATCTTAAATTTTTCTAATATTATTTCCTATTTTCTAAAATAACTCAAGATTTAAAAAAACAGCGCCATAAGCTATATACAACCTTAAATCAGATAGTATCAAAACATAACTAACTTATCGAAACGTATTAATTTTGATTAATCGAAACTCTTAAATGGTTTCAAAATAAATTTATATTTTGAGAAAATAAAAGAAATGACAGACAATCCCTGCACTTAAACATATCTGACTGACTACACGTAATATATGAATATCAATGATTAACCCTTGAGTAACAGAATATTTCTCATAGGAACCTACAAGAAACTTCAAAAAGAACTTCAAATTTTTGAGAAATGTATATCGTTCGTTATATCATTCAACCTTAATTCAGTTAGTAGTTTTAGTATCCTAAAATAACTATCTTTACGAAACATATGAATACTACCAATTAATCATAGATGAATCTAAATATCTATAAATAGTTCCAAAATAAATTCATACTTTTTGAGATTATCCCCAAAAATATAAGAAATAACAGACAATTCTTAAACTGACTACACAAAACATATGAATATTGCTGATTAACCCTTGAGCAATAGAATATTTCTCATGGGAACCCAAAAAGAACATGAAATTTTAGAGAAAACTCCTTGGTAAACTTTTTTTGGGATTTGCGGCTCAGTTGCAATTGTGTTAAGGGTTTAAGATGCGGCTAACTTCTGGGAATGCCCGGACAAACGGCTTGGTCTACCCTGGTGTGCTTGGTGTGGTAAATAGTTCTCACTTCTCGGGGTAATCCTTCAGATGCCTCGCACCGTTGCTGGCTTTGGCTTTTCCCATTGACCAAGGCACGAGCAGGAGCAGGCACAGACAGAGCCTGGAAGGACACTCGGCAAGGGCAGACAGAGAGTGTGTGTGCGAGAGAGAGAGATAGAGAGAGGGAGAGGGAGCATGTCCTGCAAGGATCAAGCAGAAACTTTCATTTATGTGCAACGCACGCCCATAAAACTTTCGATCCAGACCAGAGAAAAAAGAGAAAGAAAGGCGTCAGGAAGTTTTGGAAAGTGCGACTGTTAGCTAGAGGCGTGGCAAGTACTAGAAGGAGAGTGGGGAGGGGGGGAGAGGGGGTTGCCTTGTACTGTTGCAGCTGCAGCTGGCAAACATATTTGGCAATGCGGAAACGGAAATATTCGCACCATGCCGAGACAGCAATGGCAACAACAACTACATACAACAATGCCAACTTTGGGCCATTTCTATGGCTGACAACCCGCCGCAACCTGCCTCCCCTCTCCTCCCTCCCCTTGCCCCAGCAGCAGCATTACCCCTGTGCAACCCCTCGAAGACCCTGCTCAATGCTCGACCACTCACAGTTTGTCAGTACTTTTGCAGGTTTGTCAGTTTTGCCATCCGTCTGGCTCTTCCCTGTCTCTCCTTATCCCCCCTCTCTCTCTCTCTCTCTCTCTCTCTCTGTCTGTCTGTCCTGCTTGGTATTGCGACACGCTTCGCTTCGCATCGCCTCCTTCAGCTCAGCTCGTATCATTTCAATTTTTTTCAACATATTTCTAAATGCATTTTTGTTGTTCAATTTCCCAACTGCTTCTGCAATTTTATTTGCAGTTTTTCCTGCAGCCCACCCAGTGCTCTCTCCCTTTCACTCTCTCACCCGCTTTCTCTCTCTCTCTCTTGCTTTGGCAATGCGATAAGCAAAAGTTTTGAGGCACGACTTGCGGTCGAAATTGTTAGATATTTGAATCTAATTAGGATATAATGACACTTTTTTCACTCTCTCTTCCTTACCCTCTCTCTCTCTCTCTCTCTCTCTCTCTCTCTCTATTTCTGTCTTTTTCGCCCCCTATCTCTGTGTGGTTTGTCTCAATGCACAAACTCTTTAAGCTGCAACGTTTTTTTCTTTCCTTTCTCTCGGTTTTCCTCTTGGAATTTGCGCATTTTCCTTCAGCGCGTATGTAAATTTTCTTTGGTGAAAAACTTTCTTGCTCAGCAATTACATATTTGCGGGGGTGGGGGTTGAAAGGAAAACTCTGATTCTGCCTGCCATCAATAAAATGCAAAAATAAAAAAAAACTTGGCCAACAACTTGAAGTGGCACCACCCGCTGTGGCATCACTGCAGGGTTGCCATTATCTGCAATGGCGTGGTGTGTTAGGTGAGGGGGAGAGGGTTGGCAAAAATTGAATAATTTAATTAGAAATTGCCACTGCGCATCGCATTGGACAACAAAAGCGAGCCAAATTGCCTGCCAGGCCAAGTGACAGGGAAGCAGCAGGAATGGGGGAGGGGATGGGAGTGGGAAGAGATGGGGAAAAAGAGTTGCCGCCTCTGCTGCTGTTGGTGTCGCCTATTTTGCTCATATTGCTGCTGTGACAGACGCAGCAATTTCGCAAGGGGGCAGAGGGGAGAAAAAGTGACAGCTGCTCTCGGTTGGATTCAAGTGTACAAGATGTCAAAGGAGCTACGTATATGGTTTAAGTTCTGGTAGAGGGTTGCTGGGGCAGGCTGCAGCGCGGTCTAATTAAATTTGCCGCTTTCTCGGCTAAAAAGCACTCGAAGTTACTCGAAACGATTGGCAAATTATGTCGCCAAAAAGAGTTCACGAAGAATCAATTATCGTATAAAGTAGAGAACGATAAGATGCCATCTTATATCGATTATTTCAAATAAAATTGTATTACAAATTGAAATAAAATTAAAATACATTTGTAAATTATTTTCGATTTTATTCTACAAAATAATTATACATTAAAAATAAAAATTTGGCGTTATATCTATCGAAGAAAATTGTTAACTATATGTTAGTTTGGTTCAATTCATATGAAATATAGCAGAAATAATGAAAATCGATGTGTTCAATATGGAAACAAAAATGGGCCAATAGTTTGTATGACAGCTATACGATATATCTTTCCGATTTGGCTTATACTGACTTATATACAGCCTACAGCAATAAGAAGTATGTTTACCGAGTTTCATTAAGATTGCTAGACTAGACCGTGTTGCAACAGATGGACAATGTTATATAGTATGAACTCCTCTGTCGTTTAGTTTATGGGATCGGAGTTGCCTCAAAAGGTGTGTTGCACACTTTTGGACAACATTAATATACCCTCTGAAAGTGTATATAGATAGAAATTGTAGATCAGTAACTTAAAACTTCAGTTCATTATATGAAAACTAAATAATTCTTTAATGAATTTTAAAAATAAATTAATATTGACCGTAGATTTTATAAGTCTGTCCCAGGATCTTGCCTTATTTCTAAGCATACACCGATTTTCATGCAATCACTACAATGGGCAATCAAATAATTCCTAATCCAATATTTTGTAGTATTAAAAAAAGCCTGCAATTCCTTTTCTTCCTATTCTTCCTCTCTCTCCTTCTCCCTGAAAGACGTTGCTGAGCTGCTTATGGTGTGAAACACAATAATTTCCACGTGGATCAGAGGATGATTATCAGCTGGGGACATAATGAAGCCATTGCCAAGCATTTATCCGACATTAGCGAAGGTGACTAGCTCCCATTAGGTCTCAGTTCTTATCAGCAGACAGAAGAGGGAAGCGAGAAGAGAGAGTAGCCAGGCCATTAAACGGCAGTTCATCGTCAGCAGGGTCGGTGGGTTCAAAAGGTCAATAAACAATCAACTTGCATTGATTTTGGTTAACGCGCTCGCAGTCGGCCAAAACAATTAAGGCCAGACAATTCAGCGTTGTTGGCCAAGAGATGAAGGTGTCACCGCACGGAACAGGCGACAGGCGACACACAATTCAACCCCGACCCCCGACCCCCGACCCTTGGCTAGCTGCTTAGTGCGTTGACAAATGATAGGCCAAACGATAGAAAATGTGCTGACTTGGGAGCCGGGAACCAGGCCCAGGCTAATCCTTTAACCTGCCGCCATCAGGTCGGGGTCACAGCTCAATTCTCTCTCTCTCTCTCTATCTCTTTTCTTCTCTTGTTTCGGGTCAAAGCACGCCGCGCATGAGTCGCCTCTTTTTTTGCTCCGATTGAGACATTGAGAGTTGACAGGGTCACCCTGTGGAGCGGCGGCGTTTATCACAGGTGACAACAGGCCCGAACGAGGCTGATGAGATGAAAAAAAAAACCCGCAACGGGGCACAGGTAGAACCCACAAAGGCAACCTCAAAAGGACGTTTTCACGTCTCAGCGCACAAAGCTACCCAGAGTAGATATATACAGGGTATAGAGGGATATATACTTCTTTTTGTGGGGGAGGACTCATTGTGCAATTGGCACAATTAAAGATTGTGGCGGCATCTTTGTCTCTTTCTCTCTCGCTGAGTTTTCTGCAGAAATCTGCAATGAAAGTGAACAAGTTTTTCTTTTCTCTTCTTTTCTTCTTCCTTCGTTTTTTGTTTTTCTTCTTTTCTTGGCTTCGATTTCGGTTTCGGCTGTGACTTCAAAGACATTGAAAATTGTTGCCAATTGTTTGATTGTTTGAGACAAATGTTTATGCTTGACTGCGAGAGAAGGGAGAGAGAGAGAGATAGAGAGAGAGTACGGCTAAGCGACGTGGACTGCGCTGCTGGGAAACCCAATCTGGCGGAAAAACCGCCAAGCCGACAAAGCCGCAACCGTTGCCGTTGCACGAGGCCAAAGCCGACGCGGAGTCGCCGCAGCACGCGGTGCCGTGTGAAATGCAAAACTCGCGTCAAAAATGCGCAAAAAATAATTAAAATTGATGTGCGCGGAGTCCCGGAGAGACCCGAGAGAGAGCGAGAGAGAGAGAGAGAGGTAGTGCTGCCATGTGCCGGCCAAGGACTCCCGAGTGGAGCCAACAAATATTTTGACAGACATTTTCAAAACTAAAATGCCGCATGCCACGCACAGACCAAGCCCAACCTGACTACCCCGACTTACCCAGCAGAACCCAAGGGGCACAGGTGGAGCGGGGGCAGCAGGGGGAGCTGCTCACTTGTAGCATAATTTGATTAAAATTGCCACGGCAGCAGCAGCAGCAACAACAACGTGGAGTGGAAAATATGGCATCAGGTTGAGTCAAGCTCGGGTTGTGCCTCGCCAGATTCCTTGCCGCCTCCGAGAATGTTGCACGTTTTGACGCCTGACATGAACGTCGACCTGCAACTGGACCACGACGTGGATGTGGATGTGGAAGCGGACTCTCCAAGGCAAATTCCGCTAAGCTGCTTTCGCTGCAAATATCAAGTTGGTCTTATACATATACATATGATATTATGCTAGGCAGGGGCGTGGCTCCCAAAATGCCAGAGTTGGAGGCTTTCAATGTTAAGTAAATTTAGCAGAGATTTACGAGTTAAAAGATATGAGTTTATCGAAAACGGAAGTAAAATCGTATTCTACATTCTGTAGTCGCCCTTCTTCTGTATGATAATAATATTTCTAGTTAAGACAATCTTTCATTATCAGCTCGTCTTGAATATTTTAGATATCGTTGTATGAGGCGCAGAAAGTAATTGCCAAAAAAACTCTTAAATCGATTCTCAGGAGAGTTATAAATAGATGCATAAAAACAGAGACAGTAAAACACGCCATATGTATGGGGTGTTTAAGATATGATGGAAATGTTCGTATGAAGCTAAAGGGATGTTTAGTTGAATAGGGTATATTAACGCTTAAGTAAAGTAGGGTATATTTACGCTTAATTAAAGTTTCGTTTTTTTTTTAATTTATAAATTAATTAATTTATCTACTTATAGATAGTATTTTATACTTTGTAGATTTTATACTTTTAATATTAATATTAAAAAAATAAATTAATAAATAATTATTTTTATGAAATATTTTTACAGGGCATCTCTTAGTCTACATGCAGGGCAGCAACTCACGCCTATCTGTTCGCCTTCGTTTTATGAGGCATAATTATACCCTTTGGCTGAATCGGCTAAGACAACAAGGGCCATAAACGAATCTCCCTGCGGGCGCTCGCATTGGGCCATAAAGTTGCATTGGGTTTAGTTTGATTTTAATATGGGAGCGTTAAAAATATATGCGATATATGCATCATATATGCCTCTATAGCGTTAAATCTGCCAGCTGTCACGCACTAGATGCAGTCTCTATATTCTCTCTCTCTCTCTTGTACGCCCACGCAGTGCCACGCCCACGAGAAGACCTTGTCACCGCAATAGCACCGCAACGGTACCGCAACAAATTAATTGCCAAAATCGAATTTGCTGCAGCTTACAGCGAACATTTTATGACATTTTCCACTCAAATTAAACGCAAATTTCGATACGCCCAGGCAAAGGTTGAGGGTCGACGAAACAGCAGGATGTAGGATGCAGGATGCAGGATGGGACGGTACGGGATGGGATGGAATATTCTGACCAGGATATTCTGGTCAGTTTTGGATGAAACGTCCTTGGCACCATGTTCGCACTTCATTATCGACGGTCGACCAAAGCCATTAGCAGCATATTAGTTGCACAGTAAGTCGAACCGGATCCTACCTAAGCTAACCTCAACGTGGTGCGCACCTAACCTCAACTCGAGTGCAGCAGGTAGACAAATGCGCAGCTCAGGCAAGCGTAACTAACAAAATGATTGTTAATAGAGTCCTTAATTCTAGAAATATGCACAATAACCCAACTTAAACTGGAGAAACTCAGTCTTAACTTGGGCGTAGCTAAGCCTCAACTTGAGAGCATAACTAAGGTAATTTTCAGCAATTTATTTAAGGATTTACGTTAATTAACTTAAAAATACTGTTATATATCAATCTAAACCCTTAGTAGAACACACTCTTCACCCATATATACGATTTAAACAGGCGCAATTAACATAATATCAGCTAATTGAGTTCACACACAAAACCTAACCTCACACACAGAACCTAACCTCAATTCAAAGCAAATCTAACCTCAACTTGAGGCGCATTGTACTAGATGCTCCTAATTGAGCTGTATGTTGGTAGCATAGCTAACTAGACACGCAATACGAGGCAGATTCTTCAGCACACGCAAACATAACCTCAAAGTACCCCCCACTCCCTTTGCCAGAAATGACAATTAAAAAATTGAGCCAAAAGAAAAATGTGAAAGAATAATTCCAGGAAAATGACTTTAAAGTTCTTGTCAAATCGATCTGTAGAAATTTTCAATTCGATTTTCAATTTTTCGTTTTCCATTTTTTCCCTTTTTACAATGAACTCGCTAGGAATGCAAGCGTAGAGATCTCGAACCTCGATCACAATGCACGCTTTAATGACTAATTATAGACGCAAAGACTTTATGCCACATCTCTTGCTGCGTGTCACGCTATGATGAGTTGTCATAAAATCGTCAGTGTCAGCCCGAAGAACCAAAGACCCGAGACAAACCAGCGAGCACATATAGATACATTGGGCATCGAGGCATCGAGGGTCGGGCCGCTGAGGCCGTGTCAAAGTTGAGGGACAGACGTGTCGTAATTGATTTTTATGGTCTTTGTCATTGTTCGACCTTAGTCTGTAGATCGTAAATCCGCAAGAGACGAGATACCTTCAGGCTGGCCAATTTGTAGAGCTGTATAACCCCGCTTGGGTATATCTTTCTGCACATTTACGACCTTGAGACCTGCAGACCTTGAAAATCACATGCTGCGTGCTCTGCGAGGGAGCTGTGCCCAGTTGCCAGTTGGGAAGAAGACTGGAAGACCGAGTATAAGCAAATTATCGACGGTTTGTCCCTATATGATATCATATGGCGTTGATTCTCAGCTGAAGCCGTTAGACGAGTCACCTGAGGTGACAAGGTTATACATTCTTTGATCGAGTAGTCCGAATGGTTTTTACGGTTAGCCAAAACGACTGAGCTGCAAATGGGTCAAAGGTTAGATACGCTGTTCCTTTTGGCAACGATCCGAGAAATTTCAGAATACTAGAGAATTCCATTGAAGATACGATGCCTAATGGGCTATTGGTAAAAATATATAGGTATTTATGCGATGGCGTATAAAACATTGGCAGATTAACTCAACCGTTATACTATTTATAATTATATATGTAAATATACAGATATGATCGGGTTATTATAATACATAGGCTTGATAAAATAATATTACGTACAAAAAAAAAACGAAGTTTCGATTATATTCATTACATTGTTGAAAGAATGGATATAGTTATCCAATTCTTCTGATATCTAAAGATTGGATATGCATTTTTCCCTCATTTGGTAGGGATAGTTTAATGATTGTTTAAAGATTGATTAATTGGGCTCATGAATTTGATAGTTGGACAGATTATTACTTACATAATAAAAGGATTATAAATATTGTTAATTAAATTATTTAAAACCCATACGATATATCGTACATATGAATGTTTTTGTTTGCCATGCTTAATTAAACCTTCTTATTCTGATATATTTATAGAAAGTTTCTCTTTATCCCTGAAATATCTTGTTATTTTCTAACTCTTTTATTCTCACTTCGTAATTTCAAAACTTCCCTTTATCCTATTTTTCCTGCCTCTCTCTCTTCTACTTTTAGTTCCTTCCATTTTAAATTTCCCTCTCCTTCATCCTCTTATTCTTTGTTAATTTTGAGTTATTGCAATATTTAGCCGACATTAATTTCAATTCTATCGCAGAAGGGGCTCCAAGGCGTCTAACGGCAGAACCCACAGGCATTTGACCCGGGCCAACATTAATTGGCTTAATTGCAATCGAAGCGCACTCTCTCCTCTCTCTCTCTCTCAATCTCTCTCCTCTCTCCACTCTGCTAATAGAATAGACAAACAATAGACACAACAAGGGACAAATAGAGTGGGAGAGTAAAAAGGAGGGAGAGAGATGAAACACTCTCTAGATCGCTCGAATATCAGAGAAATATTAAAAATTAACAACAAAAAATAATTTCCCATAAATTCTCGTTAACGTTGCACGCCGTTTCTCCCCCTCACCCCCCTCTCCTACGCCACTCCCCTGTCAGTGTGTGCAACCCTCCTCCACCTAGGCGCACGTCCATGCAATTTTGTTGTTCGCGCTTCACTCAGCCTAATTAAAAGGCAAACAGCGTGTCGTCCACATCGAGCAGAGAGAGAGAGAGAGAGAGAGCTGGCAGGGGGCAGAACTGATAAGAAGGTGAGGGGCTGCTCCCCCTCTCTGCATACCACCCTGCCTAGGGTATTATCTATATGCGTATTCCAACACCGATCTCCATCGTCGGCGCATCACACAATTTGTCTCATAATCAAATATCATTTGTTAATGTCAGAGCTGCGGGCGGGAGGGTCACAGACTCTGAGGGTTATATGCTGCTCTCTCTCTCTCTGTTTCTCTCTCTCTCTCTCTCTCACTCACTCAGTTCCTCCTACTGTAACTTAATATGCATTTTAAATGCAAGCGTAAACATTGATAGCATATTGATGATCTTTATGATGTTGTCGTTGAGGATGCTGCTTGTCAGGGTAGTACGGATGAGGGGGAGGGGGTGAGGGTCTGTTGCAACTGCCACTGACCGCTGATAAGAAGCAGAGATGCAGCCGAAAAGTGATGATGAAAACAAATGAAATGCAACGCCCTTAATTAAATGCAGCTTCTCGCTCGGCCCTTTCTGCCTTGCTCTCACTCTCTCCGCATCTCTTCCTGCCCCGCTTTCGATTCCGTGCAACTGCAACGCGCCGTGAAATTCTCGCGATGCACGAAGATCAACGAGGAGTGCGGCAGCAGGGACAGTGGGGCAGCCGTTGGCGTTTTTAATGTCTCAATTTCGGCTGCGTGGAAGTGGGCAAAATGTCTTCATAAAAACCACAGTGCAGCGCAGAAACGCGTTAAACGAGCGATCGTTAAAAGGGAATTGCGCTTCGAGCCGCCGCGGAGCAACTTCGCGTTTTCTTCGCTCTGGGCCACAGGCATGAAATCGTTATGAGACCGATGCGGTGTTCCCACTCCACACAGTGGGGCAGGCGTGATTAGTTTGATGCCAAAATTAAAACAATAAATAAAGTTTGCTTTTGCCAAAACGTAGGTTTTATATCATAACAGCATAGTCTTCTATGGAAATTCTATATGTTTTTCTTAACTTAAATAAATTGCACATCTTTATATATGTTACAATACTTTAATTAATTAATTTTATGTAAATAAAAATACAGTCGCGAAACTAAAGAATGCACAAGCTATAAACTAATATAATTTACTCACGCCGCGAATAGAAAAGCTAATATGCAAAAACTGACCCGAATTTCCTACACTAGACTATTTTAGGGCTATATTTATATTATCAACATTATTTTTGATGAATAAAAATTTTACAATTTACTTTTCTTGTAAAAGTATGTTCTTATTAAAAATTCACAAACATTTAAGTGGAGTTTTTACAAATGATTTTAAAAATCATATGCAAAGTCAAAATATACGAAACATTTGCATTATTTTTATAAATCACCATAAAAAACTGGAAAATTACTTATTATTGTTATAACACGCTATTTATTTATGATTGAGAAAAACAATTAAGAGATTCGGCTAGATAACATTATTAAAACATATTATATGATGTTAATTTAAGAACCCTTCTGAGTTTTTAATAAAACACCATGTTTTAAGAAATTGATAATAGTAAATCACATTTTTAGCCTTGTCAAATATTAAGGAACTCATAAGTCTTGTATTAGATGTAGTGAAATTCCTATTTAACTCAGTATATTATCATATCTCCTAAACAATTATTTTCAATAAGTCTTCAACCTCATGGTGCAATTGCACCTGTACCACTGTGCAGACATTTATCATTTCTGCAGCAACAAGCGCAGCGAAGCACGAGCACAAAAGGAACCCAAAAATGGCAATGTTGAGTGTGGAAGCGAAAAAAACGAAGCCCCCACACAGCACACGACTCCGACGAAGACGTCACGAAGCGGCAACAGCAACAACAACAAAAGCAACAACAGCTACATCCAACACATGCAGCTGAGTTTTTGACTGTTGCTGCTGCTGCTGTTGCTTCTCTTGTTGTTGCTGTTGCTGCTGCTGCTGTTGCTGTTGTCGTCGTTGGAAGTGTTGCTGCCTCTTGCCGCTGATCTTATCGGCAATTTGTCATGCAAAAATTTACTACCACAGTGAAGGCGGCAGGGAGGGGGAGACAGCAACAGAAGAGAGAGAGAGAGAGAGAGAGAGAGAGAGAGAGAGAGAGAGAGAGAGAGAGAGAGAGAGCGGGAGGCAGTTTGTTTGTTTATAATAATAAAAAAATAATTGCTGAGGCTGTTTTATTGGCGGCTTCAAAGCGTTCGCACAGGATGTGCGTCGGTTTTTTTTTAAGGCCAGCCACGTCACCGCAGACAAGAGAGGAGGGAGCTGGAGCTGGAGCTGGAGGGGAGCAGCGCCAGCGGGAGAGTGTGTTCGACGGGGAGTGCGTGTCTCGGGGGGACGCCTGATCAACTCCAAAACACACACAAGCTCCAACGCACGCCTGCACACACACACGCACACACACAGAGTGAGAGGGAAAATGTGTCGATTAATGCGCTCCAGATGCTCCGGAGATGACGCTGACGATGCCCGGAATGCGCCTTTGATTTGTTGGCAGTCGCAACGCACTGAGAGTTGCACGAGTTCTACTTCGCTCTCTCACTCTCTCTCTCTCTCTCTTACTCCCTCTCTCCTACTTTCATTCCTTATAGGGGCATATGGAGTTGGCGCGGCCAAGGGGCGAGGTACATACGCCCGGACGGAAGGCTGACACTGATGAATGTCAGTCGTTTGTCAAAACTCAATGGAAAACTGCCTCAATGCGAGGAGGAGGCGGAGGCGAGGGCAGTGCGATGCTCCAAATGAAAACAGTAACAAAAACCGAAATGAATGAAAGAGAGCGAGCGAACGCCCCACCAAACACCCCCGCCGGGAGGGGAGACTGAGCCGGCGACTGTGTGTGTCAATGGATGACGCCAACACCGACGCCGCCAGCGACGACGCGGGCCTTGCCTGGACACCTTTGGGACTGTCAGTGCTCGTAATTGTGCAACTGTTGAGGTGTTCCGGGGGCGCTTTGAAGTGTGCGACCCCACACACTGGAATTGAGTGAGGTGTGGTGTGGTGCGGTGTGGTGTGCTATGTGTTGTGCGGGGTGTGCGGCATCGAATCTAATTTGTGATCCCAGACACATTGAAAAATTGCTCAATGTGCAGCAGCCTAAGCATAGTTCGAAATTGGATGAAGAATCGAAGATATAATTAACTTTTCGAAATTAGTTTTATTTTTTCACAGATCATATACATATATATTTGACCCGCTCTGAATACTTCATAAGCACTGGATGATACAGTCCCAATATTCGTATTATTCACTCTTATAGCTACATGGTTATTCGAAAGCTATTTATAATATATGTATGTAGTATTCCCTTACTTAAACAAATAAAGCAGCAATATATTATTTCAAGCGAGATTAAAATTAGTTTAATGTTCAATCGCGTGAAGTCAATCAAGCAAACGATCTATATATATGTATATAATATTTAATGGTATTTAATACACACGGTTCCAAATATCTGAAGGCAGACGTAGAAAAACAGTGCCAAAAAGTATTCGATGTCGTTCATTTTTGGATGAAAATAATATTTTTCTGGATTGTCAATTATATGTGTAGGTCTGTTATTTTACAGAGTAGTTACTCTATAATTCCCTAAGTTATTTCCATAAAATCCCAAAATAATGATCTATGGAATCTATAAACTAAAACTGTTTTTAAGCTCTAAAAATAACTTATACGATTTTATAAATATGCAAAACTTATTTATAAATTTAAAGATAAGTTAACTTAATTAAGATTAATATAGATAGTAAACTCCGCACGTGGAATCCCCTGACATATCCATTTGGAGTAAAAGGCATAGTCGCCCGAGGGCATTGGTAGAATTTTAGTTAGTTTTGAGTTAAGAAAACTAGCCGGTATCTTCTCAAGTATTAGTGCATTCTATGAATAGATAAATTATTTAAAATATTAAGCAGAGTATTTTATCTTAACGTACTTTGTATGGGCAAGTGTGATTCAAATTTGAGTAGGGCCTAAAGAGGTCGGCAAAGAACCGATGTACGAGATTAGAATTCTTGACAAAATATTTGCATGCATCTACAGAGAAATGATATAGAAATGGTTTATAGCCATTCTCGCGTTTCAGTAGATTGAACTCAATCTGTAAACAGAAAATGAAATAAATCACTCACATTATACAATATATAATACTCGTTTCACCCACTGTTAATTCTTCGATGGGTTCCTGCAACAAAGCCAGTTTCGTAGAGACATATTTATAACTTCTATTGACCGATTTTATATGACAAAACTCAAAATCACAATATGCCTTATCCAGTACAACACATTTCACGTTTGTGAACTCGACCACGCAATCGATCTAAAATATAATATAAAATGTAATATATAAAATTACTAAAATAAATATTTGGCTAATGAAAACAAAATAAATACTGTAGTTTTCTTCACTGACCTGAACCGCATAAAGAAAATAAAGAACTACGATTTGCAATCCCTTCCGAGAGTACGTCCACATATCGAAAATTTACGATTTGAAATGGAATAATTTGAGTGTAAGCAATAATATTAGTATTTAATATGGCTTCGCATGACTAACTAAGCGTAAGTAACAATTAATGTTAATATAATGGCACTTTATCCTATACAATATCTAAAATAATAGTATTCTAATCGACACACTATCATATTTAACAAGTGGATATGGCTACAGTCGAACGCCCGACAGTAGGATACCCTTCTCCCAATTTTTAAAATCCGTTACAAACGTGTAACCACACTCATAATTACAAACAGAAATTTTGCACAAATACTTCTACTACATATAGCTTTCTCGCTCACACTCACACAGCGACGCACGTTAAGAGTGACGTCGACGTCGACGTCAACTGCTAAAGTAGCGCACAGGCTGCTGCTGGTACATTTGTACTGAACACGTTGACTTGAATAACTTCTGTGTTATTGATCCGATCAGATTGTAATATGGAGAATATGTTTGTATGGCATATAGCTTTATACATACCAAAGTAGTTTAAGTTTAATAGTTCGCTCAATAATCACGAATTACCGATTTTCGGGGGCGGTGGGCGTGGCATTAAACATTTAACATAAACTTCATCTGCTTGGGAAATTTAGGAACCCACATACCAAATTTGGTGTCTCTAGCTCTTTTAATAGCTAAGATCCGTTGTCTCAAACAGACAGACGGACAGACGGACAGCCGGACAGACGGACAGACGGACAGACGGACAGACAGACGGACATGGCTCAATCGACTCGGCTAGTGATCCTGAGCAAGAATATATATACTTTATGGGGTCTGCCACGCCTCCTTAGGCCTGTTACATACATTGCACAAAGTTAGTATACCCTTTTTTGACCATTTTCAATGGTCGAAGGGTATAATAATAATATCTAATAGTTTTTTCAACCATTCGCAATGTTATTCGATCTTTCGATAGTTTTCCGTTCGAAAAAAATGAATTTAGAGTGATTCTATAATGAATTTATAGATGATTTGAATGTGACAAAATTTGTATGATAGATTATTGTTTCGCATTATTAAACACAGGTAAGTTAGGTACATATGTTCAGTTTTTGTAAATTCTATAGACAATTCGAATTTCTATTCCCACATTTAAGTTAATATGAATTTTATAGAGAACAAACTATTTCTATTTCCCAAATTTCAATAGTTTTTCGAGACCTTAATTGAGTGCATTCTCTGCCACTCGAAATGAAAGTCAGATCATTTGGAAACCACAAAAATAAGCAACACATTATGGATGAGATTATGTGGAATCGCTGAGGTTCATAAGGAAAACACTTGGAGTTAGCCGTAGCGCACATCCTGAGTCGAAGACAGTTGGATGGGAAACACTTGAGTTTCCAACTTGAACGGGATCGGCGGATCGGCCAAGTGGAAAACGGACAAATAAGCGAGGAATAACAGAAAAACACAACAGTTGCTCGAAGACAATTGAAAATATATTTAAAATACAATAAAATATCCTCTCGTGCCCCGAACTATGGGTAGGACCCTGGTCCAAGCCCGAAAACAAAAAAAAAAAAAAACAAAAAAGGTATAGAGTCATTAAGATAACAATCTGTTGTCGAAAACTGAAACTGAACTAAACGAAAACTGTAACAGAAATTTGTCATTAAAATGTGCAGAGAGAAGAACAAAAAAGAAGAACGGGGAAAGCGGAGCCCGGAGAAATGAGAAATCGACAACATGTGTTCGCAGGACACGGGGCAACAGTTGTGATGATGTGTTTGTGTTTAGTGGAATTTCCAACAACAATGGAATGACACAGGATGCAGCAGGAATGGAGCAGAGTCTGAAAAATAAATATTTATTTACTATTACAATTTTTGCAGCTCTGCGAAACCGCTGCGAAGGTCGTCGAATTGTTGCCGCATGACGGAACGGAAATTTGCCGATTGAGTGGCAAGTGGCAAGTGGCAAGTTGCAGGTAGCCAGAGGTGGCAGTTGGCCGAAACGAATCCGCAGTTCGATAATTGAGTGGTTGACCGAATCGAGCGGATCGTAGGGTCTGCAGTTACAGTTAGTTTGCGATTAGATGCGCCCCCTTGGTAGTTGCAGGCGAGAGCAGCGCGTACTATGGAACCAATCAGTTTTTGCAAGCGCATAAATTAATTTTCAACACTTAGCTAAGGTGCTGCCCTTTCTCTCTCTTTCTGTCTGTTGTTATCTCTCGGTTCTGGGAGGTCCCCGCTGCGTGTCTGCGCGCTGACAGACCCCGCTGAAACTCAAGACCCGAACGCAATCGCTTGTCAACACACAACGGGGCAGCCAACAAATAACAACAACAACAACAACGATGGCGACCACGACGACGACGGCGATACGAGATTGATGGCTGTCACAAAAAATTGACATAACAAATGTCACTCGAGGCGAGTTGTGTGTGTTTCCTGTGGCCTCATTGACGACTCCAGAGAGAGAGAGAGAGAGAGAGGGAAAGAGAGAGTTGTTATGGCAGCCAGAGCTACCTCTATAAGTAGTTTCCTTCGTACAATGCAACTAATGTTTGTTTTCATAGATTTTTGTCAACTTGTTTGCCCATAAAAAAGATATAGTACGCATACACAAGTTTTGTATAAACGGGACCCCAGATATTTCTGTGTTTCCCTTCTCCCTCTTTGGGGTTCCTAAAACATATGTCACTCGCTCAGGCAAAGTTCTTGAGAAATGTCAGTGCGAGAGAGGGAAATTCGTAACAAATTACAAAAAAATGTAACAGATTTTTAATGTAAATATAATTGTATAATTATATAATCTGTGGCAGATGTGCCACGGTCGGGAAAGTGGGGAAACGCATGTAGGGTAAGCAGCATGTGTGATGAAGGTGGGGAAAATGAAGGGAAGTGCATTATGAAAAGTGTCTCACTGTGCTCAGAGAATGTGACAGACCTTAATATGAAGGATTAAAATGTAAAAAACTTAAGACTCGCGCTTACAATGGGTTGCAGAAGATTTTAGGATTTATTAGTCTGGGGATCGCAGCAGACACAGAACCATGTTTGATGAGAAAAGGTTGAGTAGGAGACATTTATGTAGAACTATATATGATGTTATGTAAGCAATGAAAATTTTGTACGATCAGTTATGTACAATTTTAGAAACTCAGAACATATAAGAATTGAATTAATATATTTATTCCATGTATAAATTTTACTTAATTCTTTAGTCAATATAATCTTAATAAAGTAAGAAACATAGTAAAATTTTTGATGTTAGATGTATAAAATAGTATACATTAATTGAATATAATAAATAGTTATAAATTTTATCTCATACGAATTCTGAACTCATATAAACACTTTTGCCTAATTTTTAAGAGTTGTATGTATCCGCCATATTCATTCCAATTATATCAATATTATTTTTTAATTTCGTACATAACTTTACTTAAAGTCTATATATAATATCAATTAGCTTATCCAATTCTGATCTGATAAAAATAAAAAATAAAAATAAATAATAATAATAATAAAAAACCGAATCCCCTACGAAAAGGTATCATCAGGTATGTGAGTATGTATATACATGTATATGTATACACAGTATGACTATGGATATCTCGCTGGCAGCTGCCACGTAGCAAACAGTACTGGCCACGCCCCCGCTATCGCCCACAGCCAATATGTATCTCATTCGTGTGCTAATCACGAGAAATTCAAACGAAAAGCAGCATAGGAAGGAGACGTTTGCTGGAGGAGACGGGAGGCAGAGAGAACTGAAATCACGCGTCTTTGTGGCAGCACAACAAAAGGATCTGAAATCGGGAGTTACCTCTTGCGCCCGACAGCCCCGCGGGGGGTGACTGACGATCGGAATTAATTTCGAAACACTTCAAAAGCAAACGACGTAGACACGCTCCCAAAACTGAAGATCGCTGGAAATAAATTAATTAAATATGCCCAGGCTCAGACAGAGACTCAGACATAGTCCCAGTCCCAGTTGCAGTCCCTGTGCCAGTCCATGTCTTGCGCGAGTTTAAAACTGAAAATCAGGCTCCCTGGAGGCAGAGAGACAGACAGACAGACAGACAGGAGGCTGCAGCACACTGTGGCAACATTGTTTGCGTCAAATTTTCAAATTTAGTTGTTAAACCCGAAAAACGAGACAGGCAGCAGCGAAACCTGCCCGAGACCCAAAAAACCCAAACAAAAACCCATCGGTTTCGAGTGAGTGTGGAGAGATCCTCGCTCAGCCTGCCATAATTATGGGTTACGCTGGGTTATGCAATGCCAAAGATGGTAGTAGACCCGACCCAAGCGAAGAGCAGCCCAACCTTTTCCATACATGCTGCAAATTTAGACATTAGACGCCTCTCGCCTCTTGGCCGCATTGCCACTTACTGCCAATTGACTCGGGGCAGCTCCTGCGCCGCCTGCCCCATGCAAAGTTGTTGCTCTCTCTGTCTGTCTCTCTGTCTGTCTCTCTGTCTCTCGTGTGGCTGCTATTGTGCTGGTGTTTTGCTGTTAGCAGGTAGCCAGGGATCACGCGCTCTTACCAGTTTTTGCATCTTGCGGATAACCTGTCATTAGCTCCGCCACAAGGAGGCAGCAACTCCAGCAGCAGCAGCAGCAGCAGAAAATGCAGCAGCCTTCTGATTGCTGCCGGCTGCAGGCGTTGCTTGTTGCTTGCTTTGAAATTGAGACATTTGCAACACACACACACACACACACATAGAGAGAGAGAGAGAGAGAGAGAGAGAGAGAGAGAGAGAGAGAGAGAGAGAGAGAGAGACAACGGACACTTCGAGAGTGCCACAATACTTGCCACAGCCTGTCGGTCTTGCTGAGGTGTAGGTGATTTCAACTTGATGAATTCCACTTACTACCTTGCTTGTCGGATATCTATACAGATACTAAGACGGTTAACCAACAGTTGAGTACCCTACCCGCTGATCTCAATGAGTACATTTACTCAACCTATTCTTATGAGTTTCCTTTTATTCTGAACTCTTTTGCCCTTAAAGAGTTCTTGAAAAACAAGCCAGGTTACGTATGTGTTGAGAATAGATTGTTTTCTTTTGTTAACTATATGAAAATCTTATAAAGCCATGGATTATTATTGTACACATTTTTTGCTATTTTAATATATATTTCGGGTTATTAAAAAATAGTATGTACACCAAAAATGAATGTTATGGCTTTAAAATTATGTCTATAATTCGCATTTCAACGATTACTGTAGATAAGACGTTTCCTTATACATATATTGTATTATACATATAGTTTTATCAACAAATTTGTTTGCCAAGGCTCTTATAGTCTCTGAGAACCAGATGATAATGCAGAAAAACAGAGAAAGAGGCAGGAAAATGGATGGACGGACTGAATGATGTAGTACCATAGAAAATAGTACAATTTATAGAGTCGCAGAATTTTCTTCTGCCATTCCTTCCTTAAATAATCTTAATTAACATCTAAAAAATTACAACTTCAATCAATAAATAATGTAGATATTTCTAAGGTTTACTTTAAGATCAAGCTAATATAAATCGTTCTTTATATAACAATTACTTCATAAGACATTATTGCCTACTAAGCAAAAATTAATTAAATGAATTAATTCTATATCTACGAAACAGAACTAGAACAAGCTGGAAAGATATTTAATATAATTATACATTAAATAAAATAACAGAATATGTAAATTTTAGTAAATTTAAGATCGCAGTAAATCGTGCAGTGGGTTCATATTAAAGTGTGTGTATAACATCTGGAGACTGGCGAATTTTGGAAGTCAATTATTAAGCAATTCCGCAGGGCAAATGGAGCGTGTGCACACACTGCGAATACCCGCACCCAGCTGGATTTGAGTTTGGGGTTTGGGCTAACAACTTGCCGGGATTGAATGCTAAATGCATCAATTGCTGCAGCACTGGAGAGGCAGAGACGGAGAGGAGGAGAGGGGGCGGCATGGCAGATGGGAAGATTGTCGAACAGCTTCAAAGCAGCTTCGAGGGAATATTCAAAGTACACGCAACTATTCTGGCTGACAGCGGCGTTAAAAGGCAGACATCAAATTGAATGGCCCCAGAGAGTGGCTGCAGTTGCCACAAGAGGCAAGTGGCAGAAGGCAGTGAAGCCAGTGAAGCCACAGAAGATGAGAGGCTGCTCCTGCTGCTGCGGCTGCAGCTGACTTTTTATGGCGGCGGCTAATAATGCAATTTGCTGTTGACTGTGGCAGAGACTGAGGCAGAGACTGAGGCAGAGGCTGTGGCTGAGGCAGTTGCTCCCGCCTTGGCTGCTCCTTGAAGCAGTCGCATCATTTGACAAGACATTTATGCGGCACTTGGCGTTGCCATTGCTAAATTAGGCGCAACTGGCAAAGTGGCCTCAGCGTCGTGTGGCAGCAGCAGCTCTGCCTCCTCCTCCACTCTCCTCCTCTCCTCCATCCCGCCTGGCGCAGTCACGTCGTCTCGTCATTTTTTCTGAACGCGCGTGCAATTATTCAGTTATGACAAACATTATGCCTCGCCCTGCTGCCCGCTGCAGATGCCGATGCCGATGCAAATGTGATATATGCCCCAAGTGGCCGCCTGTTTGTGGCATGCTGCCATGCGGCATCATTACCCAATTACAAGTTCCAATTGCATTGCCCTCGCCCCCTGCCCTCGCTTCTGTGGTCCACCGCAAATGTTAAACCAATCGAGAGCAAATCATTTGGAATCAGTGAAAAGTCGATTTAATTAGTTACCAAAGGCCGCTTCAATCTACCAGTTCGATCCACGCCCCTGACTCGATTCGATTCGTTTCCAATTATTCAATTATGCACCCAAAACTGTTGTAAACCCAAAGAATTATTCGCATTGCAGAAATGTCATCCCAAATGCGGCATTTCGGACTCTGCATTCCGATATACTTGCATACCATATACAAGATATCATATTTCTACAATTTAATCTACTGATTGATGAAAGTCATTTTCGATTTGTAGCTGCAGAGAAATACGAAACATAATTGGATATAAATTTAAATTTATTTTTTAAGATCTGCTTATATTTGGAAGTTATAAGACAACTGAAAACGAACATAGTACGATATATTGAATGATTAGAACGTTACATCCATTATTTTTTGAGACTTTAAAGATTCTTCCGGTTTTTCTGAGTATAGATAAGATATTTAAATTTACGGATAAACTTTGGAATTGTGTTTTAAAGGTCGTAATCCAGCGAAAGATATATTAAATGACTTTAGTTGGATTTTATATATATATTGGGAGGATTTTTATTCATGGTGTGCATGCTTCATGTCCCTCTGCCTGCCTATCTGACTGTGTGAACACACAGATCTCAGTTATAATAAAAGCTAGAGACGACACAGTTGATGTAAAGATTTATGAATGTATACCATACGCTCCTAGGGTTTATTTTTTCATTCTTTCATTCAGCTTTCACTGAGCACACTAATCCTAAATCAAAAGATATAAAATGTAAATATCTTACTAGAAAATTTCACTGTAGAATTCTTTTACTTTAACCTAAATTACGTAAAAAGTTTTATCAGCATAGTAAACTCTACCTATATCGCAAACAAAGAATGTGCCTTATTTTATAAGCAAATAAATCACCCACAACAACTAACTTTGTAGCCCCAACTCAGTTTTCACCCCCAGTTTTAGATATTATCTTACTCCTTTTGTATAGTAATATTTTCCCTATCAGTCTAGCTGCATTCTACCTACCTACATACCCAACTGTCTGTAGTTCCCCCCGCTCCCCCTTTCAATTAGTCTCACCAAGTGCCTGCTGTCCGGGTATATTGATCTATTGCTATCGATCCCAGACATAACTCATATCTTCACTCACAAACATATCGGACTCTGGGTTCCAAGGCTTCCTTCCCCCCATAGCAGAGCTCAGCTTGTTTACAGTATCCAATTACCCCCAAGTCGAAGTGAGGACCCCCGAGGCGCTCTCACAGCAGAGACTTCCATGGCAAGAAGAAGAGTAGAACTGTAACAAGATGTCAACAACTCTCTTGACTGCATTTCAAGGTAATTGCCAGGGAAAACAAGCGTCGGGACAAGACTTCACCTGACTACCTTCTATAAATTATTGAGAGAGTGAGCTACGCTACACATGGAGCAGCACTCGGTGGCAACTCTGGGATCGCGTGTCTGGGCCACTTACTCTCTCCCCCTCTCTCTCTCTCTCTCTCTCTCTCTCTCAGCTCTGGCCTGAACAATCGCCCGCTTATCTGATCTCGTCCGCAACTGAACTAAACCCAAGTGGAACCCGTCTCGCTCTTCAGCTGACCTTATCAGCGCTCATCGGGGCATCAATAATGTCTTTGTTTAGCCAGACGTCATGACAGTGCTAGAGGCAGGCGGGGGTGGAGATCGAAGCAAGATCGGTTTAGTGCTGACACTTGCCATAAAACTTGCTCCGAAGGTTTCCGGGAACGAGAGCAGCAGCAGCAGCAGCAGCAGCTCCCAGGCAGGTGCGCTCTCTCTCCCATTCTCCCGCTCACATCTCCCACTACTGCAGCACAGTCAAGGGGTGGTCAGCACATGTCTCCAGATTATTTATGAACTCCACAATCGACTCTCTGCTGGCATCTTCTCCTGTCACTCGCGCGTGTTGACAAGTTTGTTTACACAAGCTAATTTCGTGTTCCCATTATCGAAGCAGATAGGCAGAGAGAGAGGGAGAGAGAGAGATCTCGTCTCAAGTTTCCAATTCTAATTCCAATCTACAACTAATAAGCGCTGCCCTTCTCCTCCTCCTCCACTCCGCAGTCATCTCATTCAGCTTTTTTTACTCAGTTCCCAATCGCGTGTTGGTATTCCCTCTCTCCCTGCCAGCCTGCCTGCCTGCTTGTTCCAGTTCATGTTGTTGGGTACTCTGCTTTATTAATTCGGGGATTTGGGGAATTAGCTGATAGCTTTGAGCCATCCGCCGTTCTGTTCCATTCGGCTTGTTGTTTGTTTGCATTTGAAATGGACACGGAATGAATTCGCTTATAAATATGCATAAATAAATTTCTGGCTCTTTTTTTTTGCGAAATATATATGAGATATCGCATGTCCTGTTTATGACGCCGCCACCCGTGGGAGCTGCCGAGATGAAGCTGGCAAAAAAATGTGGCAAACAAGTTAATAGGTTCGGGGACTCGCACTGGACAACGCGGCTAACTTTGCCGAATTATCCGAAGAAAAAAACAAACACGAATTGGTTCAATTTAATCAAGCGTGAAATGTGAAAAGAATTTGCGATGTTATCAACGTAACGAAATATACGATCTGGACTATCCCGGAGGAATATCAATTTCAGTATTATTCCATAAACCCACAACCTGACAGCTTTATAGCGCACACTTCCTGCAGGCGATGCGGCGCCAAAGATCGAACGTGGACTAAGCCACAAAAAGAGATAAAGAAATGCGAAGAAATTAAAGAGAAATTTCCAACTGTCCCGAATTGAATAAACAAAGGATGTGCCCAGTCAACTGACAGGGCTACCGATCGATGGGACCAATCGAAAACGTAGCAGACGAAACGCTCCGATCGCGATAAGATCGCGTAGCCCAGCCCCCAGACTGAGTCAATTCCATTCAGGGTAAATTGTCAAAGCAGTAGGAAGAAGAAGAAGCCATGCACAGGGGCGGGGCAGAGACGGGGGAAGGCAGGAGCAGCCCGAGAGAACAAAGGGAATTTATGACTTGTGTCACTTTCGGCACCATCAACCCGTAACTCAGACCCGGCGCAGCTCCAGCATTCTCTGCCACAACTTGAATTCCACGTATGCGCGCGCTTCAAAATTAAGATACAAACATGCTCAAGGAGCAGGAAGATCGCATCGGTTCGGACCTGCCCATGCAAACAAACATAGATGATTGTGCTGCGGCAGGCGACAGTCTCCCTGCTCTGTTCCCCTCTCCACCGTCCTACCTCCGGTATCCCTCGCCACGCAGGCGACACTTGTGTGAGCCCGCAATCGCTCAAGCATTCAGGCACACCATCGCCTCTCGGCTCCTGCCCTGGCGAGATAAGTGCGTGGCGATAAGCGCGACAGACGCGACAAGAGACAAGCGACAAACGACAAGAGACAAGCGACAAACGAGAAACGTTTCATTGGGCTGCGCCTGCGCAAAATACCTGAGCACAGGAGCACACTCGACAAGGCGACACGTCGCCTCTGTGCGCTGCAGCTGGAGACGCGCTCATCCAGGCACATCTCTGGGCAGGCACATCTCTCGCACCAGTCGGGCAGCTTCAACAACAATTGCACACTCAAATTGCTGTGTGCAACGCACTTGGCCGGCAAAATGCTCGAGGCGCCTATGAGAAGGCCAGAGGCGTAGTCTGCAAGGGGGGCTAGTAAAGGGAGAAAATAGCGCACAGCTTGCGAATTGGAGATATTATAACGTTTACTTATATAATATATGAAAATAGATATAGGGTTTGGTACATTAATTGATATGTATGTACATATATCTTTATATAGAGACCTTAAAAATCATCGTTTTCTTCCTCGACTAATTCCATTATAATTTTTCGATACTTTTGCAAATACACGGCAAACATCGCATTCGAAATCGCTTATAGCCACCAAAGAAAAAGCAAGAATTTAATATATTTACCAGAATTTATTGTAAAAGAATCTTAATAAAAGTTACGAAAATTTTGAAATTTTATTAAAGGTATAGTTATAAACTTACTTATCGCATAATAATAAATAGGCATATGAGGGTTAATGTTAAGTTTTATGTATTTCACATTCCGTCTTAATCTTCTAAGAGTTGCAATTTCATTATCAACGTTTTTTCTTTAGAACTACTCGACCGAGAATCTTTATCTATGAACTCCACTTCAAAACATAAAAACTTATTGCAATCCCAATATCCTTAGCTTATCTGAAATAGCCTATAGAAAAACCTATAGCTATCCCATTGTTTTAGCTATCTTAGGTTCTTGAGAAAATCCTTTTCTAATAATCATCCTCTTCAGTCTTCAATCTTTAAAACTGACTCTATCTATCTATCTTGCAACTCCTTCTGCCTACACCACTGATGGACTCGACTCAAGAGTCGTCGCTCGTTTAACACGATAAGAAAATATTTTAAAGGATTTTTAATTGCTTTCAAGTGGCCGACCGATCCAGTCACTTAGCAAACACACTCTCTGGGAATACTTGTACGAACTGTTGACAATGCCAACCATTATGCCATTCTATACCCCCGCCCCTCTTTTTCCCCTGCCAGACACTTCAACCTCGAACGAGCGAGGGAACGACTTAATGAAGTCCTCGGGCACGTACGACGAAGTCGCATTCCACGGCACCTGGCAGTGCATTCTTCAAGATCCGTAGACAAATCGGGCACTTAGGATCGCGCAATAGCTTGGGCATGCAAATACCTATACTTAGTATGTATGGGTATGCGTGTGCTTATCGAGATCTGGATGCGATAATTATCATTACGTAACTAATTGCCGCGATTATCTAACAGTTTAGTGGAAGTTTCCTAAGTGGATTATGTCAGTTATGAATTTTCCCTCGACATATGCAGGGAAACAGTCTATCCCTTATAGCGATGTTATATATGTATTTACAGTGTGTGACACGCGACCCGCATCTGGCTACAGTCTAATGCCCTCTCGGGGGCGATTCTTCCACAATATGAAAATCAAATAGTCATCAAATTGGGCTCGTTGTTGTTGCTGTTATATCCGAACTAATTCAAGTTATATCATTAAACAAAGTGCATATTCATGGGACGTGCAGCGAATCCCAATTCGAATTCGAATTCATTTATTCGTTGCACATTTCCGTATAATATTTGCATAAGCTCGAAATCCATTTGATAAATATTCAATTAGGTGCAGCTCGCTACGTTATATTATTTTTCTTGCGTAGATAATTATGCAAAATCAGGGAGAATTACAAGTGCACAAAAGTGTCTTTTATGCAATTTAAACCAGAGAAATACCCTGCAAAAGAAATCAATATTTCAATGCACAGATTTAAAGTAATTAAATTAATATAAATTTCGTGATACGAGAATACTATAGAATTTAATTATTTCATTTTCAAATATTTATTCCATCTAGTTTATTTTATTAGCTGAAATTGTTTTATTAATTGGCCTTCTTAGCCCTAACTACCTTGCCTAGCTTTTGCTTTACAGGGTAGCAGCGTGCACCGCATAAAATTACAAAATAATCGAAAGGGATTTGCAATGCAAAATGGAATCAAAATTTTAATTATAATCATGGCGATTTGTGCGCTCATCGTACCCGTTCTATGTGCATGAAATACGCCCTCATGTGGCGCCCTCTGGCGCCCAGCCTTTGACTCTACGAAGACGCTAATTAGCCCAGCCGGCGTTCTCCTCGCACTTCCTGTCGTTAATTTCGTTGAAAATTTCTATTGGCCATCGAAATACAATTAAAGGCCATAAAAAATGTGAAAAATACAATAGATACGTCTAGCTGGCGCTAAAGGTCTTTGATTTCTCACACCTTTAATGGGTGAGCACACACAATCCTTACCCCGAGAGATGTGTGAACGTTTGGTGTGAACTTGTAAAACTGCTGAAAAAGGGAATGCACGGCGAACCCTTTGGGTAAAGATTATCAGCACACAAAGCAGAAACACATATGCATTGTCTAGAATTTTTCAGTAAAAAAAAAAAAAAAAAATTCCCAATTATTGACCCCGACGTGATTTGAACACGCAACCTTCTGATCTGGAGTCAGACGCGCTACCGTTGCGCCACGGAGTCAGTTGGAAACAAGCGTCGCAAATTGTCAACTAGAACTACAAGCTAAGGCAATTCTATTTATAGACTGTATCGGACTGTAGCATTTACTCATACTATGTACATATATATTAATTATTATCATTGACTGTCACGTGTATTTATAGCACTGCTTAGTAAATATAAAAATGGGGCAACTTTTGATAAGAATGGGGATTATTTTACTCTCATAATTTAAGTTTCTTATCTTAAATTCGAGAGATTGGAGCGAAAACCGGAAATATTTAATTAAATTCACAATCAATTATGTTATATTAATAGTTCAACTATAGAACGTATTTTAAAGATAAGAGTCTCTATTCTCTCTCATTCTATTTATAATATCTTTATGATTCCCGCGACGCGTCAAGTTCATGAGCAATATTAATGATCATGTCAATGAATCTTAAATCTGTAGGAAAAACGAAACGAATAAGTTAAGAACCCTTGGAAAAATTCCCTATGCATGTAAGTACTTCTAACGATTACACTTTTTATGTGCACTTTTTCGGCTTTACGACGCGCAGAGGGCAACTCTTTGCATACCAATACGCGGGGTATTGGGAGAACTCCCATATCATTTAACGACACTTGCCTCTAACACCAACCAAACCAAACACAGCACAATTTGTGCATTTTTCTATTAAATGATTTCTTGGTCATATCTAAATCTAATAAGTAAACGTATGTATACGATATGGTTATATATACACGATATTTTTAATTTCTTTTCAGAGAAAAGTGGCCATAAAAGTCAAGGAGCAGCCATAAAGCAGGCCAATCCCTCGAAAACGGAATCCGTCCCCGGCCCCAGCCCCAGCCCCAGCCTGCTGCATTGTTGTGGCCAAAAGGTGTGAATTTCTCCGGGCACTCTCCGAGCATTCTTCGATTAATATGACTCACGACCCGCAACAGACGACAGGGCAATGAAAACCCAAAATGAAAATGAAAATGAAAATGAGAAGCTAAAGAAATGGATAATAAAATTATAAAATGAAATGTTTTGTTCCATCTTTATTATACCAAGTATAGAGTGCTTCTTGTTGTTGCTTTATGCTCCCTAACAGTTTGTTTTTTATGACAATCTTCAAGTTTGTTTTTTGGGACTGTTTTATGCGCGTGTCCTTAGCGGATGCGTGAGCTATGTAAATGGAAATGGAACTTTTTATGCGCCTCCATTAATCAGACAGCTGTCGTACAGTTGCTGGCAAAATACTTGCTGCCCGATTGTTTATCGAGAGTTATCGATAAGCGCAAGCGCAAGCGCAACGGCCACGGCGCAGCACTTCAAAGGCAACGCCACTTGAGATCGCATCTCGCTCTCGGCATGTGGCAAACATGTGATTGAGAACCGAGAGCTGCCAGACGAGGCAACTGAGACGAGCCGAGGCAGCCTAATGAAGCCATTAGCAGCGCCTTATCTGCTCCTCGACCAGGATACCCCGACAGGCATCCTTGGCGAACCTGAAAAAAAGGTCTGCCAATGTCTGTCCGTCTGTCTGCCTGTCTGTCTGTCCGTCTGTCGGCTCTGCCTGTTTTGTTTGGCTGCATTTTTGGGTAACTAATACGCCTAAATTAGATCGAGATCAGCTCGGGGCCACATAACATAATAATAGTCGATGTGGCAGCTGTTCTTCCGCCGAACTGAGCAGCAACAGGATTCGATATAACTCACAGACCTCAGTTCCCCTTCCCCCTGCCGCACCCTCGCACTCATCACTCGCCTACTGACTCTGTGGGCAGGCAGGCAACCTCCATAGACACTCATTCGATATCTTCATCGGGAATGTTTGTCAGTCTCGCCTCGCTGTTTGCCAAACTCAAATCGTGATAGCACCTGATGCAGTTGCTCATTAGGCAATTATCAGCCGGTAATTTCGAGTTGGCCAATTTCAGAGGAATGCACTTTGCTGCAGAATAGGTAAGGGTGCTTTGAATTCAGGTAAATATCGTGGGAAAGAGATGGAGTATGGACTAGTACATATATTATAGCTAAAATGAAAAGTCATATATATTTTAAGTTATAGAACTCAACGACTAAAAGAGCAGACGTGCTGGAATAAATCCACAAAAACGAATACGATTATGTGCAATCGAAATATATAGGAATAGAAAGGAAATAAAGGTTTAAATTTTATAATAGTATTCTTAAACTAAACTTTAATATAATTAAATGAGTTTCGCCACTTAGAAGCACCCTAGTTTTTTTTTTTTTTGGTATTTTGTGGGTTTCCCAATAAATCATCTAATATATTTAGATATTATTATATTTATTTTTTTATATATATAGAGTTGCTAAGTATAAATTGAAGAATGTTTATTAAAGATTGTAATATAAAATAAATTAGGAATTAAGGTGCCATACCATTTTATTTAAGTGAATTTATTAATTTATTTATATATTAATAATTTATATATTAATATATTAATTTATGTAGAAATTATGTCAAGAACTTTAATATTCCTTAGGTCAACTTTACCTCTTTGACTTAAAATAAAGAAATAAAATTATGTTAAAGTGTTGAAAATTGCAATGATAAACTTGAATTCAGCTGACTATAATTATAATATATTAAATATTCGCATATATATCATAGTATATGAATAAATTATTAAACTTCTATTATTTTTTTCTAAAGAAAATAAAAAACTGATCGCAGTCTTGTTTGGCACATGATAATATAAGTTATATAAGTAAGAGATGGTCGTGTCGGCTGCCAAGTTGTTCGAGATCGCCTGGATGAGTTATTGTCGTAGTTTTGAAATATTACCCAAGTTTCAAGGGAACTTTCACTCCATTGAATTAGTCTCCCTCATCTCCAACAAATGTTCCAGGCAGGAACTCTCCTGCGGGCCCATCAATAAGCCCAGGCGAAAGCTGTCTCCATTTCACACACGCACATAAATTCTGCAAGGAAAGAAAAAAAACCATATATGGTGTATATATAGTTGGCATCCTGCGCGTTACAAATATTGCGGCACTTGAGCACAAATGCTGCATCTAATGTGCAACTTCTGCTGCTGCAGGTTTAGCTGCCACTGTTGCCCCACTTTGCGTTGTGTGTGTGTGTGTGTGAGAGTGTGTGTGTGTGTTATTCCTTAAAGGCGACCCAAAACAGTTTGCAGGCAATTGCAACAGCTCGGCAAGTGCAGCAACAAGCGTCGCCTAAGCTGCACCCAAAGCTTCCACTCAGCTTCCAACTGCCCCTGCCCCTGCCACATGCCCCGCTCCTCAGCTTGTCTATGTTTTATTGCTTCCGCGCACTTTCGCTGAGAGAAGAGAGAGAGAGAAAGAGAGGGGGAGACTAAGACCAGCAGCTCGCAGTTGCATATGTGAGCAAGTTGCCACTGCGTTTAGCACTTGCATGGGATGCGAAAGGGGCTGGAGGGAAGGGGGATGCATCCGCTTAAGCGGAAGCTGCCAGCCTTGTTGTCGTTGTCTCTGTCTCTGTTCGCTGTTGCCACATTTTGGCGGTTGCTGCGAATGGTTTCCTGTCACATGCGTTGGCGTAAAGCAGCAGCAGCAGCAGCAGCATCACACATGCCACATGCCACACGCCCCCCATCCCACTCCCTGCTGCTGTTCCGCTAAAGCAACAGGAGCTGCTGCTGCGCATCCTGCAGGAAACGCGCTCACTTTCGTTGCCACTTTTTGCCCGTCTTTGCTGCCGTTGCTTCTGCTGCTGCTGCTGTTGCGCTGTCATTAAACTTTAACCGTGGCATCTGTCACGGCGACTAGGAGACACTCCGACTCTCTGAGCAGGCAGAGGAGCAGCCAGGAGCTGCCTTAAAGCCTGCTAAATTGTAATTGCCCTGAATGTGCCGTAGAAATGCAACAAAAAGTGGAGCAAATGCGGTCGCAGTGCCGGTTGCTGTGGCAAGTGGCGGCGTTTTTATTGCCGCCACTGTTGTTACACTGCTCGCAGTTTCCATATATCAAGAATTAATTAGCGTAATGCAGTGCTCGCTCTCTCTTTCTCTCTCTCTCTGTCTCTCTCCTTCAACTGCGGACAGTCGCCTCCGGTTTTAATCCTTTTTTTGCCAAGTGATCGTGAAAAGCGTTTGCTGCTTTCCCACATCTTTTTTAACGCATGCAAGGGAAGAGGAGGAGGAGGAGGAGGAGGAGGAGTAGACCGGGAGGAACCGCAGCTTAGACCATTAAATATGCGTGGCCACCATTTGCATGATGATGTGGTCGCCGCAGTTCTGCACGAGATTACGACGAGAAACCCAACGAGCACGACAAAATGTTGCAAAAACTGCGGAAAAATGCGGGAAAAAAACGCTTTGTTCACTAATGAAGTCGATGGAATATGCAGTTAAAAGTTTTCCCAGCCAGCGCGGGTATGGTAAAAAGTTTATAAATTTATTAGAAAATTTTAAGGGAGATTTTAGAGAAAATTTGGTTGATTTGGCACAGCAACTGATGTGTGGAAAATGTTTATTGGGCACAAAATGGATTTTTCCTCACTAAACTGTGGATACGAATAATCACAGTACTAAAAAAATGAAGAAATGAAACTAAAAGATTTTATTAAACATAATATAGTTAAAAGTTTACATACGCGCGGCTTTAATGCGCTTATAAAGATTTTTGTAAGATGATTAAGTGTATTTTGAAATATTGTAGAAGATAGTCCGATTTCAAGGACTATAACGTGCTTTATTCATCTTTAAATGAGCTTTATAATTATATTAAAATTAATTGTGCATAATTCATTAATTATATTAAAAGCTTTTAATATAAAAGTCAGGTGAGTATCTACAATTTGTAGAAGACACTCGCAAGTTTTGAGCTTTAACTTGATTCTTTCAAATTTACTTTTAAATTATTATATACCTGCGTTTTATGAGCTTTGTCAATAATAAATAAACTTAAATATTTATGCAATTTAAGCAAAAATATAGTAGCTCTTAACTACTTCTTAGATCATTATCTATGTAATTAAATATTGTTGTTATTCAAATATATTTAGAAGTCAAGAAGCTTTTAGTTCGATTTTTAAAATATTAACATAATATTAATAAATACAAACTTTTATTATTGTTTACACCTATAATCTTTTAAATTATAAAAATTGTAGAGTAATTTTTCAGCTCACATTTAAAATATATGTTTATATCGAATAAGCTTTTTCCCACTGCACAAAGCTCGATAATCGTTCAGTTAGGGCAGCTGCAACATCGTTCGTTGTCTGTTCCTGCCTGCCCGTTTACAGGGAGATGGAGCGACGAGGGGAAGTGGGGGAGGAGAACTCGCAAAAGGGGTACTCGAAGTGCCTTGTAATTCAAAATCATCAGCACTCACTTTTCCACTTTTTGGACATGCGCGAAATGCGGAGTGCATTAATTAAATTTTCGCCAAATTAAAAGCAGCTTTTTCGCTGCCAACGAGATATGCAACATGGGGCGTGCAGCTTGTGGCAAGCAGGGGGAAAAGGTGAGTCGAGGCGAGGAGAGTGGAAGTGGGAGTGAGAGGAAGGGAAGGGCGAGGGCGAGGGCGAGGGGCTGCTGCTGCTGTTGCAGGGACTTTGCTTGAGGGCACATGTCAGGGGCCGGACACAGCGCCATTTTGTTGTGCCGGCTGCATGTGGCAGGCGACAACAGCAGCAGCAGCAGCAACCAAGGTGAACCGCACAAGCACAACAACAGCAGCAGCAGCAGCAACAACAGCAACAAATGCGAATTGCAGGCGAAAAGGGAAAACCAGAAAAGCCAAAAGTGTTCAACCAACAACGCACAGTGTGAAATTTTAATGCACAAATTGCTGTGTGTGTGTGTGTGACTTGTTGTGTGTGTTGGTGTGTGTGTTGCCCAACAGTCAACCAAGCAGCCAACCAGCAAACATCAACAACATCAGCAACAACAACGCAACGCAACGTCAAAAGCAAAAACTTTTGTTGTCAGTCGGCAGCAACAACAATTGCAGCTCGAGGCCAGCAGCAGCAGCAACACAAGCAACAACAGCAACAACCAAGCAGCAGCAGCAGCAACAACAGCAACACATTCATTGGCGGCGCAAAGTTTTCACCTGTCGCCGAGTCAACGCGCTGATTGCACCCGCCGCACTGTCTCCCCCCTGCCTCGTCTCGCGTCTTCTGATTGCTGCCATCGCTGACGCGATCCTCCATGTTGCAAGGGTTATCTACGGCACATGTGTGTGTGTATGTGTGTGTGGCACAGCCAGTCAATCGCTGTGGTGCCGCGAGCCGACCCACTCGAGTAGTTGGTAGCGAAGCCAGCGAAGCGTTCAGCACGCGCGTTCCGCCAACCCGTTTGCCATTTTTCCCTTTTATTTTTTTTTTTTTTGTTTGCTTAGCCATAAAACTATTCGCACTCCTCTGGCCACAAGTGGCAACACCAACGAGTGCGAATGGGTGCGAATATTGCTGCGAGTGTGCACTCATAGCATTCGCCCTTAGGCGCCCACAAGTTTTCTTTTTCTCTCCACAGTCGCTTCGTTGTTTGTTTATGGCATTCATTTAGCGCATTCCCGAGGAGTTAGTACCCCCTTTTGTTATTATTGCATTGTTTAAGTAGGCAGCTAAGGTTTTATGGCCAAAACACACGCCATTTTTGTCGGGGCCGCACAAGACAGGCGAACTCCTCACGCACCACCTTGGGAACCTTGGAACTAACAACGAATAGGGTCCTCTGGGTCAGCTGGAACTGCCTGCGAATGCGTGCTTAAAGTCTGCATATAGAGTACAAATTATGTGATAATCTACTCGAGTTAAAATATATTTAAAATACCTTGACAAACTAACGATAAATTGGTCTAAACGCTGCAGGATTCTGCAGGTACTGTAGATTTTTCATCTGGTTCCGAAAACGAGAAAGAGAAAAGAACATAATTTATGTATGTATATTATTATTAGCTAATTATTAAAAAAGTAATATAGTTGAAATAACTAATTAAGTAACATATATAGTCAATTTCTCAGCATATTGTATATTTTGATAAAATTTGAAAATTTTAATTTGATATTATAGCCATTTATATAAGATATTTCAAAGGTTTTTTTTTACAAAATATTTATTTCTTTTACTTAAAATATATTTATTTTAAAGAAATTAAGAAAGGTACGCACTCACTCCCTTAAATAATTTCTTAAATAACTTTTTTAATTAATTTGCGATTGCTTTCAAATTTGCTGACGTCATTTGAGTAGTAACAATTAAAATACCCAACCAAAATTAACGAATTTGCTATTAAAACTTCACTTATAAATCGTTATTTTTCTATACTACTATGTATTACATTTTCAAAAAATTCCGTAAACAGATAGCTCAAGATATCATATATTCTTAGCTGCATATGTGACTTAGACTTGCTTATTGATCTATTGTATATTTGCTTTTGAAGATCGTAGATTCCTCCATCCGCCTATTTGAAACACTTTCCGTTTGCAGAAATAATATTATATTATCCCACAGGTTTAAAAATTACTAAAATTAAAAATTTCATAACTTTTGCGTAACTGCAAGATCAAGTGCGTTGATTGCGTTAATTATGTCTTTAATATCTTTACATTTCTCATTCATAATTTCCCCTTGATTGCGTAATAATTTCAACAACTTATGCAACAACTTATGGTATGTTATCTTGCACATGTTCGCAACACTGATTTCACTCACTGTGTGCAAGATCTTGTTCCGATCTGTGATACATTTTTCTTTTTCGCTATCCCCTCGATCTCTTTGGCAATTTTATTGTTCAGCCCTGCGGTGTTTTCTCTTCCCCCTGCTCTGCCCCCTTCTCTGCCATCCCCTCTCACCCTACACCTGTGTCTGTTTCTCATGTTGAGACTATTTTGCAGCTTGTTCCGCTCTTGTGTTGTGCAGTGTTTTCATTGCTGCTGTTGTTGCTGCTGTTGCTGTTGTTGTTAATTGTTTGTTTTTGCACCGACAGTCGAGTCGGACTCGCCCACTTCCTGTTTATGTTAATTTCAGGCAAGCGGACAAAAAGTCGCGAGACACAATCGCTGAATAAGCGCAAAGTGCACGATGCAGGGCATAAATCTTTGTCTGCAAAAACCTCAATTTGGCCGCACAGTGTTGTTGTGGATACTAGAGTGTGCTGCAAGTGGAATGTTTGAAATTCCTGGGTGAAAAATGATTGGCACGAAGTTGTTTTCGCCCCTCTCACCTGCATATCCCTGTTCTCGGCATTTTTAATGATGTGCCAGGCCGCAATATAATTTCAATTTTGCATCTTTCAGCTGAAAACTGAAACTGAAAACTGGAAATTGATTGCAGCAGCAGTAGCAGCAGAGGCAGCAGCAGCAGCATCGGAGAAGGCAACACGCAATGCACAGCAACAATTGCAATTGGTTTAATGAGCTCAAAAATGCGCACAACAATGAAGCTTCGCCGCGGACAAAAGATGCAATTTCCAGGCAGCTCCCTCTAGCGGGGAGGGAGGGAGGGGAGGCGTAACTGCATTCACTGTAATTAAATGCAATTTTATTGCCAAGATCAAACGCGCAAGGGCAGAAATGGCCGACTAGGTGGGCCATAAAGCGGGCCAAGCTGCGGCACCGGATAGAGCCGAGTCCAAGTGTTGAGATGTGGCGCTGCTAACTTGATTTATGCTGCAGTGTTGCCGTTGCCGCCCCCTAGCGGCCGGAGCCCGTACTTCCGTTTCCCCCCCTTCACCCAGCAAGAAAACAATGACTGTGTAATTAATTTCAAAGTAAACAATTTATCAAGTGCTTTGGCGGTTGCCCAGGCAACCCAAACCCAGACCCAGATCCACACCCAATCCCAGCCAACCCAAAGACGGACGGGCAGCCAACCAGCGATGAGGCGAGATCCGAGATCCGACCGACAACTGACAACTGCGGAAAGCGCTTCAAGTGGCCAGCGCCATTGCCATTGCCATTGCCATTGCCTGCCAGTGTTGGCAAATGCGCCGCAAAGTGCACCCCTGGGACTTGGGACTTGACTCGCTGCTCAAGTGCGTCGATTGCAATGGAGTTTTGTAAGTGGAGTTAAGTAGGGAAACGCTATGTAAAAGATATGGGCACTATGTCTATTCAAATTATACTGTAAGATGGATTAAAGTAACTTCAATGCACTGAAAAAAACGCAAAAATTAAAAATAAATAGACTTTCAAAATGAAGAAATAATCAGAAAGAAAAGTTTTCGAAAATATTTCATGAAATGAATAAGAGTAGGGAATTAATCTAAGCTACATAGTGGCTTGGAGAATATTTACGAAATTCCTTATATGATATAATTAATTTTACTGAAAATCACATATTTCCAATGCTGATCTGTTGATTTCAGTAGTTTAGTATTACCCACTTAAAAAAACAGGAAAGAAAAGAAAATAAGTAAAGAATGCTATAGTCAGAGTGTGCCCATAGTAATACCATTAAAAGCCGCGCAGGCAACTCTGTTCGGAACTATGGAATACGTTAGCTTGAATAACTTCTATGTTTTTTAGCCGATCATATTGAAATTTGGAAGATAGAGGCATAATAAATTTATATAAGTGCATACCAAAGCAAAAAGCTGTGAAAGCTTCAGTTCATATTCATAATCAAATTATATACTTTCCTGGGAGATGAATTTGCATAGCAGGATTCCTTAAGCCAAATTGAGTATCTGTAGCTCTGGTCGTTGCAGAAATAATAATTATTAATACTGATAATAAAACTATATACTTTGTAGAACAATTGGACTATTTTCATTGAAGAAAATAATAACTGAAACAGTTTCCAAAAAAATAATAAATAAATAAATTTCTAATTTGTTTTACACAAATTACAACTCGATTGGCTTAAAAAAATAATTCAAATTCCCAATTTGAACATGGATAACTAGAAATTTATTTGAGTAGAGCGCACTTTACAGTTGCTCTTGATGAGAAGAATTTGAAATTGTAATAATTACTCAATTTCCACTTGAGGAAACTTAATTGAAAATGTAAAGAAAACCCAAACAAAATACACGAAATAAACCGGCAACAGTTGATCAAAATGTAATCAAAATGAAATTCAAAACTGGCCCCTCTCTATCGACGCCTTTTTTGCAACACTCCGACTGAACAATTTGCCAAGAACTCTTGTACCTCCCCCTCCCACCCCCCTCGACTGCAGTTGTTGGTCAGTTTTAAGAGCTAATTAGAAGAAACTTTTGGAAATTCGCATAAAGTATCTGCTCAGTTCTAAATTGGCCCCAAAGGGCCCTAAGCAGATTATCGGGATGCAAGTAGGAATAATTAAGAGTGCCAGAAAATGGAAAATAGAAAATGGGAAAACTCGTTTGCAGCTCTCAGTTTGCCGAGCACTTTGCCAAAAATGCATTTAGCATTTGCGCAAGAAATTTTATTAGAATCGTCTACGTGCCCAAGAGGAAGTTGCCTTAATCACAGCGAAGAAGGGAGGAGGGCAGGGTGGTCCTACTAAGGAGATTACAATTATTTGATTACTCTCGACTTGGCTTAAGTAGTGCAATAAATTCTATGCAGATAATGCGGTTATGAGTAGCATCAAGATCTCTTGCACTCATGAATCATGGTCGTGTGAATCATTGGGCAAACAAATAAATGAATGAATGAATGGGTGAGTGAGTGAGTGAGTGTACTCAATGGGTGAGTCTTGACCTGCTAAAGCGAAACTCAAACGCAGCCGCTGCAGCGCTGCGATGCATTGCGAGTTTCTCCCCCTTTGACAGATTCATAAATTAAGACATTCAACAATAAACAAATGGAGAAGAGACTGCAGAGACACTGCACGTGTATTCTGCAGAAGAAACTGCCAGGGAAAGAGACAGCAAGAGAGTGCGGAAGAGAGAGAGAGAGAGAGCAGGCAGGCAGGCAGCTTCAAAGAGTTTGTCAAGCGGCAAAGTCTGTCGCTAATTATGCGATTCAGTCGCACTCGCTCCAGCTCCCTCTTCTGCCCCCCTGGCCCTCTCCCCCTGCTCTCTCCCGCATGCTCGTAAACTCGTTGTCGGTTCTTTTCCCGCATTGCCGCTGTCTACGGCAATTGCGTTACACAAAGGCGAAAAGCGAACGCCAAAAAGCCAAAAGCGACGGGCCGAATGACATGTGAAAATATGCAAATGCAAAATATCAAAAGTGAATGAATTGAGTCTGGTCTACGGGTCTGTCTGGGCCACGGGATAGCGAGTATGGGTGTGAGGTGGCAAGGGGGGGCAGAGGCTTACCGCACTGCACTTCCCCCTCATTAAATATAATGGACCCAGACACAAGACGAGAGTTGTCAAGCACAGTGCGCTTTAATTATGATGTCGAAATTCGCATTAATTGACAGTGAAAAGCGAGTCGAAAACTCCCTACTTTTAAATACCCTGTAAATGGGACTTGAAGTGGTATATCGTTGCGGTTCTCGAAACTGAGCAGCTCTTCAAAGTGAAGCAAATATTGGAACTTCTTCGATATACCCTGTAAACCTATGCTTATGCCTTGTAGGGTGTTTTTTTAAGCTTAATGCGATGTTGAAACTCGCATATAAATCGATTAAGACAAAAGATACAACTTCCTTCGTTTTGATACTCATTTTTAAAATATTGTAAAAGGGTATATAGTGAAACGACTTCAACTAATTCTATTCAATTTTAATTGTTTTTTATTGTTCACAAGTTCATAGCTTTTAATACTCCACAGTCTACCCTATAATCTACCCTATATATGAGAATTATTTTGTTGATCAATTTATGACAATATTAAAGTATTTTAATAAATGAAATGCATCTCCTAGCTCTTCATTGGTGCACTACTGGGTATCTAACAGCCTGCTACCACCTTTTTTATAAGGAAATTCAAGCTAATCAATTTTTGGCATATATTTAAAGTATATAAATCAACTATATGCAGCTCTTTACACTGCTTTTGCATTCTACACGGTATCTGCCAGTCTGCTCTGCCCTATGCTTACCTTAAGACACTTTACAACACTATATGCTTACATTATGTCTTTAATATCCTCCTTACACTTCTTTGTTACCACACTGTGTAATTGTTTATCCTCTCTATGCTCTACTTAATCCACACTTCTCACATTCACCTCTTCACACTTCATAATATACCTACAGGGTATCTGCTAGTCAGGACTTCCACACTTGCAGCTGTCTTGCTGCCGGCGACAGCAGTTTATGCAATTTTGACAAGCGTTTTAAGAGTGCGCCCAACCGTCGACAGTTGTCAACTGTTATTGTTGAGTTGCCGACTTGATTTCAGACGGGGATTACGACTCCGATAATCGCCCGTTGCCAGTTGCCTGCTGCCAGTTGGGGGATGTCAAGCGAGTCGTCTGACAATGCGTCTTAATGCGTGTGGACGTCGGAGCACTTAATTATTTGCAAATGTGGCAAACGGCGAGTTAAAAGCGGCCAATTGCTGCCAGAGAAAGTTCAAAGGGAACTGCAGCAGAGCAGAGAGGAGGGGCAGGGGAACTGTAGAACAGAAAGCGGAACTGTAGTAGAGATGGAAAAGATTCTGAAATTAATTAACTTTTTCTAATTATAAATTCAATAGGGAATTATCAGTAAGCAACTCGTCAGCTTCTCACAATCTTCAAGCTACTGTCATGACAACAACAGCTCAGCAACAGCATCAGCAACATCAGCAGCAACAGCAGCAACAGCAGCAGCAACATCAGCAGCAACAGCAAAAACAGCAACAACAGCAACAACAATAATTAAGTGGCATCATTACAAATGGGTTGCCAATCAGGCAGGATGCTGGGTTGGAGCTGGGCAGGATGGGAGCAGTCAGGGACAGCTGGCGGTCAGTAAACGGATTTGATTTATGTTTAAGCTTATATTAAAATTTTACCAACTCCCCGCCTGCCATTTTCTTGACTGATTAACAGCAGCAGCAGCAGAGGCAGCAGATCCAGGAACGCGTGCGTGACGCCAAACAAAGCGAGATGAAGATTCGCTAGATTGAAGCTTGATTCCGTTTGCTTGGGAGCTCCTTTAATTAAAATAGACAAATGGCGCACGATTGGGCACTCGCTGAATTCCACTGCCCCTCTACTACCTCCCTCCCCTCCTAACTCCTCTGCCCCCTCGTGATGTTCTCCGTTCTGGGGCGCAGCTGTGCGCCTAATTTATGAAAAATTCACAAAACGAACTTATCAATCATAATGCTACCCTGTGCCCCATCTCGTCCCCATACCCCTTCCCGAAGCATGCCCCACGGTGTGGCCACATTGTTGCAGACTGTCAGTATTTTTGGCAGTCCGAGCACGTGCCACACGCTGCTGGCCAAGAGCTGCTCAAAGGAAAAATTCAATAGAAAAATTGCAGAAACGTTGAAGACGACGACGCAAGTTGCAGTTGCCGCTGCTGCTGCCGCTTCTGCTGCTGCTGCAACGTCGCGTTGCACTTGCCAAACATTCGGCAACTTGCCTCGTTTATTGTAATTGTGAAGTGCCCCATTCGAGCAGGAGTTGGCCAGGAGGCGCCGCCAAAGACGGATGTCGACACACACACTCCACACTGCAAGTGGACCCCATCGCGGCGTCCCTGATGAAGTTGTTGATAATGCGGCGGATGCTTCACTTTAGCCAATTTGGCTGCCAGCCGCTCAGCAGTGACACGCTGTACGTGACCTGTTGGCCAAGTGCCCGAGACGTCCAAAAAAAGAAGGAGAGAAAGAAACAGAGAGAGAGAGAGAGCAAGACAAAAGCGCTGATCAGCTCTTTAAGCCGGCAGCTGGCACATCATTTATCAGTCTGGGGAGCTTGTCAGCGTTGACCAGGACTTAAAGATGATAGCTCAGTTTTGGAATATTAATAGCCCCGTCATAATCCGTGAAAAATGCAGAGTAGCTGGATGAGACTGGAGGGTCATGCTCATATTTTGGCTTAGAAATAATTTTAATGAATGAAGGTAAATATTTCAAGATATTTGATGGACTTATAAATTTTTTAAATATATTTACTAAATTTCAAATTTTGAAATAAATAATTAAGGCATTTACTTATTTTAAATTTAATAGTTTTTATTTATTTAAGAGTATTCAATTATTTCCGCTTTGAATTTAGGTGTATAAGGAGATAACATTAAAGGGTAATATAGTTGGGTAATTTCTAGATCGTAAATTATGTTGAAATCGACTGTTTGTAAAAGTAAAGTTAATACAAGAATATCAAATTCAAAGTAATATATGCAAAAATGTTTAAGATTTATATACTATCGTATATTAATTATATATGAACTATAAAAATGTTCAAAAGCATTCTACTCAACTGAAACTACAATTAAGTCCACACATAAAATATCAATTTCGCTCATCCCAAATATACCAGAACATTTGTGTTAAGATATTTCCATTAAAAACATTAATAAATATTCCACTCAGCGTGTGGCTACAGCATAATTGGTCATATTCAAAAATGTTTGCAACAAATTCAATTTCCAACGAAGAAACCTAGAAAAATGTGTAGAAAAAAAAAAAAAAAAAACAAAGAATTGAGAAAAGTCTGCGAAAATGAAAAATCAAAGACACAACAGACACGCGACTGCAACAATTTTCCCTTGTCTAAGCAGGAGAGAGCGAGAGAGATTGAGAGAGAGAGAGAGAGGGAAACGACGACAAAGCAGCCGATTGAAAATTTCTTGGAAATTTTAATTATTCAACATTTTTAACGCCAGGCAAATGTTGAAGGAGCCCAAAAGCCAAAGCGAAAAACCGACGGCGAACTAATTAAAGACACGTCCACCTACAAAACCGAGACCCGTCGCGTCGGCTGCCGAGTGCAGGAGGAGGACTCAGAGGCCCGAGCTGACGAGCAATTGGGAAAATCATACAAAGTTATATAGTCATCAAGTGTACATCAATCATAGGCCGCAAGAAGTCGAAGCTGGAGAAGGAGAAGAAGGCGCAGATGGAGACGGATGGAAGAAGAGGCAGTTGGGGCTGAGGTTACTTTGTCTGGCGTGTGGGGACTGAGAAGGCACAAACCCAAAACAACCGCAAGGAAAAGCGTGAAAAATTGTTGGCCATGACGCATCCCCAGCATAGGACAACAACAATAAAAACAACAACAACAAATGCATTTCAACATTGCTAAATTTGGGACCCAAGCAACGGCTCCATGTGTAGCCATTTTGCCGATAATTAGCGGCCCCGGAGAATGAGGACTTTGCGCCCTAATTGATAAACGTGCCAGCTACAGAGAGAGAGCTACAGTTCCAGTTCCACTTGCTACCTCCCGCCCCACCCGGCACAGTCCCAGTTCTCCCAGGCGTCTGTGCCGCCGTCTCTGCGTCTTGTCTAGCGCCCAGTTGCCTGTGCTGCCGTGCCTGCTCTGCCCCAGTCCGTGGAGAGCTCCCCTGTGCGCTCTGGCGTAAAAATTATCTTAATGGACAATTTAAGAATCACTCATTGTGAATTATGCGGCGCATTTAGTTGCCGAGTAGTCGAAGTTCTTGGGATCTGGCAAATGGGCTAAAGAATGTCTGCAGTGTCGAAAGTTCTCTCATGCCCTTTCCCGGTGGGGTATGCTGCCTGGCACTTATAAAATTATTTGGTTTGTTTTTGCAGTTAGCTGTATTTTCGGGCATACAATATATTAGGTATGGTAAGTAGAAGATACATACCAAATTTAAGCTAAAAATCATTAAAAACAACTGAGAAATTACCAAAATTAGAGTTAAACCCTGTGCAAGGCATAATATAAGGGAAAAAGGACTACAAATTGTTTTTGAGTTATCATTCTTGTAAATTTTCCATTTTAAGAGTATTACAAGTATTTTAACAGAAACTGTTTAGATATTTTCATATTATTTATAGCGTTATAGTGTTGAAATTTATTTGTAGAACGTAATATATGGTTAATGCAAGCTTTCTCTAAAATTTAAGCTAAAAATCTTTATAAACAATGAAGAAATAACTCAAAATTCATGATGCAATGGCTAATCCAATAGAAAACTTACTATAGGATAAGGATTATTGTATTTTCCAGTTATAAGCGTATTGCACCTTCGCCTATTTAGTTCAGTTTTCTCCATACTCTTTCCTCTTCGCACACTGTTGTTGCTTCAGCTTTGTTCACTTTTTGTTGCCGATAAACATTGCAACAGTTTTGAGATTGTAAATGTTTTGGAAAATTTTCCAAAAGAGAATGAAATGCTCTATATATGTACGTGGAGGTGCTTCCATATCGTTGGATCATTCTTCCACGAGGGGGGCCATGTGTGGCAACACTCGACAGACCCAGAGGGAATTCTTTTTCTTCGTCTCATCACTCAAGGCGACTACAGCCGCTAGAAACAATCAACGACCACATGATTCTCTTTTCTCAGGTCTTCCTTGGGGCCCAAACTATGCGAAATTATGTTACGAATGGGGCACGTACTGTCTGTCCGTCTGTCTGTCGCACGGTTGCCTGGTCTGCTTGTCTGTCTGCCATGTCTTTCGTTGTCTGCTGTCTGCTCTAGCCGAGCCATCGCTTCATTCTAATGACTTTAATGAAATTTTTAATTCCCAGCAACGTGAATTTATTGTTCTCGGTCTAAAATTGTGCACTCTGCGGCAGTTGCATGTTGTGTGGCCACTCAAAAATAAACACCCGACTCGAGTCGAGTCGAGGCGAGTCGAGGCGAGTCAACTCGAGGCGAGTCGAGTTGCTTGAAGTGTTGTGAAGTGCTCTGAAGTGGGTTGGGCAGCCAGTTCCACTGGTAGCAGCTCCGTTCGCTCTGGCCAGCTTACACTGGCATCAGGAGCAGCCAGGGGCGTGGAAGAGGGGGGGCAATTAAAATGCAGATTAATCAAGCGCTCAACTTGCTGCTCACTGAGTTTACCTAGCCCCTGTTTATGATTTTGGCCCGGTCTGTGCTGCAGTCCCGGATCGCACTTCACTGTCTCTTTCCTATCTCCCTCTCTCACACACTCCTCTCTCTCTCTCTCTGGGTGGATCTACTGCCTGCTGCAGCTTCTGTCTGCTGCCACTTCGCCAGCTGATTAATGTCTTACATGCGACGTTTTAATACCAATTTTTTATGCATATTCCAAAACGAATAAAACGCCAAGTTAAGTGAAAAAGTTGTAGTCGCCGCAGCCGTGACATTTCCTGTGCGTGCGTGCGGCAAGTACAGTGAGACCTCGCTAAGTTGAGAACTGAGAGCAAATAAAACTTGTATAGAATATGATTAAAAATTATTGGTAATATTAGATATATTTTAGGGGTACCTTTAGTCTCATTTAAAGTAATACATATTTACTATTAAATTTAATATGCACTTAAATTAATATGTAATATAGGCTATAGCTTAGGATTCCCTTTAGTCCAAATTTTAAGTTATATTTATTATTAAATTAAATACCCAAAGATATAAAAGTTGCTATAGGATTCCTTCATAAGAACTTCCTTGTAGCTTGTGCCCACTGTAGACACTTAAGCGCCCCGCGAACAAGTCACAAATATTCACAATGTTTGCTGCCGCACGCAGGGGATCGAAAGGTGTTAATGCCAAAAACCTGCACAAGATTTGTACACAACTAATTTCAGCATATTTACCAAGACAAAGTAGACAACGGACTGACAAACCCCGACACCATCGCATTGCCCCATGGGGCATATCCAAATTGCCCGATGAGCAATTGCAGATAAGTTCGAAGCACGTTATAATTAAAATGAAATTTGTCCAGTAAAGACAATAATAACTGCCCGACCATATCATATTTATTTTAATATCATATTATATGTTTTTACTTGAATACTTTTTTTTATAAACGGAAATGATCGTGGGTAATAAATAAGTGTACGTTTTGGCAGTTAATATATGCCCTGTGCAGAATCAAAATGTTGTGTCTCTATTTTTTTATATCTACGATATCTTGATTCCAACAGACAAATAGACTCATTATTTGAGCTTCCATTTTTTTACTCTCTCAAAATATGATACTGGTGAAAATGGGGTGTTCTAGGGATGTGAATAACCGAAAAAATTTTCTGATGTATGGCCATTTCTTAGATTTAACCCTAAATATAGTTTAATATAGTTTCAAAACAATATATTGTATAGTTATCATATACATAAGCCGAATGAGCAGACAGAAGGTAAGACTCAATCGACTCGAAAAGTGATCCTGATAGAGAATATTTATATACCAATATATACTGTTTCTTCCTTTGCCTGTACACATGGTTAATATAACATTTTTAACCATTTTAAGTCAGTATAAAAAGGTGTGGAACAAGCTATTATACGAATTGTACGTTAAGTACGTCTTATAGCCCCTTGTATACAGAAACATGATGGTTCGTCCCAGGTGATTTGTCTGCCGGGAAAGTGCATCCTGTTCTAATTAGAGCGTACAGCAGAGGCGCCCTGCAAATGACTTAATAATCGAGCAGTTTGTTCCCCTTTCTTTATGGGATAAGCGCATTAACTGCCTTCGAGCGTGTTATATAATATCATTGTGTTAAATTAACCAGATCACGTATCTTCTCTTCTACCCGTTTCTCTCTCTCTCTCTCTTTCTCTCTATCGTTGCATTTGGCCAATTAGCGGCAACACTTTGTATTGCCCAAACTGATGACGAGGTGTCATTCGAGGCACCTTCTTGATGACTGGCCATGATTGAAAGCGCTTGGAGATCAGAGAACTGGGTCTAATGAGGCAAGTGGCATGATAAAATACAGTTGTATATCACTTCCGATTTAGTAATGAGAGAAATTATAAGAGAAAATTGACCTTAGCTCGGTACATGATTATAAGGTAGAGTATTTCCATTTCAAAATAAATATACAGTGAATTTATAAAGAAATGATCTAAGGCTAATAATCCTCATTTTTGATTGGGCATTCCTTAGATATTTAATTCTAAGTAAACCTGAATTTCTGTCAGAACTCTCAATTCTTACACAACATATTATAATGAAAATTATATTAAATTATTTAAAGAAAATTACAATATATTGTATTGCATTGTGCAGAAAGGGGAATAACAAACATGCTTGTACTCTGCAAACTTACCGACACTCCATATTATTTGCAGAAACTCTGTTAACATTATTTATGAATCATCCCGCTGTTTTTTCGCACAATCCTTGATAAACTCAATTAAAATCTAATTAAATTCTACCGGCATTTTATTCAATTTTCTCCCCAACTCACACACACACACAGGCACACACACACACGTGCTTGTGTCTGTGTTAAGCATCGTGTAAACAGGCACTCATAATGGCGCTCGGCACAACAATTATTAAAAGCAGAGGCAGCAGCAGAGGCAGCAGCAACAACTCAGCCTGCATATCATCGACGAGCACTCAATGTCAGCTGCAAAACAAGCAATGACAACAGGGCACACGGCCACGCCCCCATGGCCGCCCACCCACATCCAAATGCCCAAAAATACGCCCACACACCCAGCAGACACACTCGAGCTAACTCGAGACAACAACAAGGGCAATGGAAAGGGAGGGAGATAGGCAAATCAAAAAACGCCCCATCGCAAAATGAAGAAAAACGAAACGAAGAAAACTGAAGAAAAACTTTACAAACTCAATTTTCACTTTTGACAAGGCAGAAGGCACCGCCCACTGTCCCCCTGCTACAACATCCACAATTTTCTCATATTTAAGAATAATATTTGTTTATATGTTGATAAATTTACGACTAGAGCTTCAGTCAACATTTTAGGGTAGTCGCAGGGTGGCGACGTGTCGCGTTGGGGAGCGACGGTTGCTTGTGAATGAGGATGGGATGGGCGGGGTGTGTTTCCATTATCATCTCTAAGGAGGTGTCAGCCGCAGATGCAGCAACAGGGCGAGAACTGTCGACTGAGAGGACACACATCTACACCCACATCCCTACACACACACAAACACACGTGAAATATTTATAAGTTGTTGAATTTTCATTTTCATTTTCGTTTTCATTTCAATTTTCACAAATTTTCATTGTCTGAAGACAGGCGAATTGTCAATTGCCAGGTGAGATTAGCATATCACGCGCCCAGGGAGCAGCTGCTTCAATCTATGTGAGGTGGCGGGGGGTACAGGGTGTCAGAGCGTGCCTGAAGTGTTCTTTAATGCGATTTTATTTGCATTTGGAGTATATTTCTTGAAGTAAAATATAATATGAATTCCTCTATAACTAGATATCTTTATAAATTCAATATTTCATATGAAAGTAATTATTTAAAACTAAAATAAATGAAATTTGTATATAAATATACATATATGTATCTTTATCTTTGAATATTGCATATACAAGTAGATAATTAAAACTGAAATAAGCGAAACTTTTATATAAATATCATATATTTTTATCTTAAATATTTATTACATATACCCTACAATTATATCTTTAGAAGAAAATTCTATTTGAAAGAATCTATTATTTAAATCTACCAATTAGTTTATGATTATGTGACAACTAATAGAAACGCTCTATACCTAACACTCTGTCTAATAAAGTATTAAACAATATATCAACCCAGTTTCACTTTATATTCCAAGATTTCAATTTGAAATTCATAATTTTCGTATTTCCTGCAAATTTTTAGCAGTTTGTGCGAAATGCGACAAAAACTTTGGACACAAAATATCCGTTTATGTCGTATTATTTTCTGGGAATGCTTTCGCTCTTGCCAGTGAAATCCAATTATTTCATAATAAAATCAAATGATTGTGCCCTAAATCACGGCTGTCATTTATAATATTCAGTGATTTTTCTCAGTGATATTTTTCACATCGCGCGACTGTCAACAGATTTGGTTATTTATGCGCACCTGCCACGCCCACATGACACACTACGAGAGCGTGTGTGTGTGTGTGTGAAGAAGTCTGTGAATGTGAATTCGAAGTTAAGGAACATATGGCAACCCTGTCGACGATCACTTGCCAAGAAGGTGGAGAGAAAGGGGCGTGTCGGCAGTCGAAAAGAGTTGAAACATGGCGACGCCGCAATGGATGAGCAACATTTTGGCTACCGCATTGGCTGCCAAACACAAAAGGGGCGTGGCATGGGAAGGGCCGATGTCGTTGACATAGTCGAGCATGCACACGATCGAGATCGCAGCCAGACAGACCCAGAGGCAATGCACGATCTCAAGTGTCAGACTCGATTTGGTTGCGTCACGTTTGAAGTGGGCCAGAGACAGAAAATCAAATGGAAAACGGAAAATGGAAAATAGAAAATAGATCAGAAGAACAGAAGAACTTTTGGCATTTTATTGAAGTTCAGCTATAAATAGGCGCATCATTTTGACGAATTGATGGCTCCCCAGTGAACCGAGCCAGTTCCAATACGCTGGGGCCCTCGATTTAGTTTTGATAGTTTTTCAAAATGTTTCGCATTGATTTTCATTGAGCGCTTCGCTACCTTCTGCTTTTCTTTTCGTTTATTTTTTTTATTTTCGAAATTTTTAAAATATTTTCAAGGATGCGATGCGAGGCGAGGCGAAGCGTGTTGCCGATGCACCGCGCTGCTGTTGCTGTTGCTGTTGCTGTTGTTGTTGTCGCTGCCTGTCGCTGTCGTCTGCGTCGCCTGGGCGAAATGTCGTCAAGTTAATTAAGTGATTTATGCGCCTTGAGGTCGCGCGTCTACTTAATTATCAAATAGTGTGGCATGCAGAGAATGTTTTGGGAATTATTTCGATGCCGAGTTGCTCTCCTGGCCGTCGCTCAGGGGCCTGCTATAAAATTGGTTTATAGCCAACGCTCGATATATTTCCAGTGGCTTATGGTAAAATTGACTGTCAAACACATAGAAGTCCCACAGATGCGACAATGCCGAAAGGGATTGGGATTGCTGAGATTTACAGATGGAAAACAGATTTTCAATTGAGTCTCACAGACAGGCCGGAGAAGGGAAGGGAAGATAGAAACGAAAGATGAATTTAATAATATAAGTCTTCTTGTATTTGAGGTTTATTTTATTAAATTATGAATTATTTCTTTTCAGTTTTATCGATTTTCAGATGTTCAATTATCTAATAAGTCCAAATACTTTTATTCTGTTGTAATATGTCACAGATGAAAAGATATTTTGACACAAATTGTACAACTATGATCTAAGCAGTCTTATTTTAATTAAAAAATGGAAAGATATCATAGAAACTTTGGTAAATAAGAATTTTTTATTTAAACGTTATTATATTTGGGGTTACTTTCATTAAATTTTTAGCAAAATTTCTATTCAGTTTTATTGATTTTCGTATATTTGTTTATTTAATACTGCAAAAACTGTTAACTAATTTTCTATACATGAATTAAAACTGAAAAACAAATAACTTATAAATATGTAAATACAAGTTTTTATTGAATCTTGACTGATTTCTATATTGGATCTTTTTTTATTTACAGAACGAAATCTTTATATTTAATTCTTTTGTATAATATATTTTAAAGTTACCATTTCAAAACATATGAATGTATAGTATCTTCTTTACAAAATAAATAAGTAAATACATTCTTATTGACTTTTGACTGATTTCCTAATCGGATCTTTATTTATTTACAGAACGAAATCTTTATATAATATATACCATTTTGAGACTTACAAGTATATGGTAATTCGCTTGCTTCAAACAATTTTTCAATATTACTTTCGTTTACTTTGCTTTCCTTTAGTGAAACTGTTGATATTTCTCACTTGCCAGTCCTTTCTGAAATATCCTTCTCTTTCTCCCCTCTCCATGGGATACATATAGTATATATTTACACATACATGTCCGACGTTTCGGGTGGCACTTTATGCCTGCTGTCTGCTACTTTCAACATTATCCCGCTGATTATGGACCATGAGAAACGGGCAATAAGGACAAGTCGAGTGTGTCCTTATGCGAAGAGGGAATGAAGAAAGGAAAGAAAGAGGCGAAAGCGGAGACCCGAGAATCGTGTGGAGTATTTGCATGCATTTATCGATATATGTACGTCATTTCGCTGGTTTTTAATAAATTTCGGATTTATGCAGAGTGCGCCAGGATGCTAAAGGTTCGCTCGCCCTGCTCCCTGTGTCCTTTCTCCTCTCTCCTGCTCCCTGCTCCCTGTGTCCTGACCCGAAGCGCTTTCAATTAACGATGCTCGTAAATTTACTTTGGCCATAATAATGCAGCTGAGACCAGTGCAAGGATATGGCCGGCTTCATATGCTGTTTATTTAAAGCAGCAGAGACTCCCTACATAAATTCATATATCGTATACATACATAATTTCGATGCGGACATTTTCATAAGGACAACGACGGAGAAGGCTTAAGTTGTGGCTTATAATTTATGGGGGATAGCCGGGTAGGGGGTAGGGGAGGCCAGTTTGGGTTTCTTTTGGTGGCAGATCCTGTCGTATCATAACCTATACGAAAATTGCGTTCTAATTACTTTAAGCTCCGCCCAGATGCACGCCCAGACACCGACAAGAATGGACAAACATCCGAGTGTGCCCCCTTGGGTCTCTGTGGGCGATTATGTATTGCTGTTTGGTAGGGGCAGGAGCTGGGGCAGGGGCAATCCCCTCTACTCCATCTACACGCTGTCTGGCGCTGATCCTTTGTAGTGTGCAACCAGATTCGTCTATTAGCTGCAGCGCAGTTGCCGCAAGTCGCAGGACAGAGAGCTGCAAACTAATTGCAATATGACGTTGCATCCTGTTGCTGCTGCTGCTGCTTGTCCTGCCTTGTGGTCAACATGGTTGCACTGCCAGCGCTCTGTCATGTTTAACTCTGCCTTTGAAGATGGCTCTGACCACCCGACATGGACACCAACGCAATGTGGGATTGTGGGAGGGGGGATTGAACGGCGTTTGACAAGCTGACAACATGGCAGGGCAGGGCTGGGCAGGGCAGGGCTGCCTTTCGCCTTGTGTAGGGGGCACCTCGTGCCTGATGGCTCGTGCCTCCGCCTCGGCCACATCCTGTGCATGTTTGTGCATGGCTCAGTGACAAGGACATGCCAAATTAAAATGCAATAAAAGCGTTAATGAATTTGTGCAGTGTTTAGTAGGCGCGTCGTGCAGGGCGCCTAACACTTGGCCAAGTTAATGAAGTCCTCCAAGCCAGGTCAGGCCGGGCCGGGGCCAAGAAAGCAGCACAATGGGGTTAAAGGGTTGCAAACAGGGGTTAAAACCTCTTGTTAACGCTACGTCGCATCGGCCGCTGTTAACATGGCCAAAAAGTGCCGTTGATATTTCAATGTGTCGTCATTTCTGACATTGCTGACTAATTCCCATCCCCCTCCCCCTCTCTCATGGCTCTTACCAACACTGCGGAAAAAAAGCAGCTGTCAACATTGTCCTTCCTGCCTGCCAACTCCTGCGCGACAACCCTGACAACCCTTTTCAGCCCCCGCCTTCGGTTCCACTTGCTGCCCAAAAGGTCAACGAGGGCCAAAGCGACTGAGGGACAGCGCCTAATTTAGTGGCGCACAATGTCGGGGATATTTAAAGCAAATGAGCGCACATTTATAATGACAACAAGGACAACAAGCGACAGCTACAACACTGGCAGCAGCAACAACAGCAACAACAATGGCAACCCTGCTCGCTCTTTGGGCATTTTTATAACTTCTCTTCCCGAACTTATCGCAATTTATATGACAGTGTCATTAGTTCGGCTTATGCAGCAGATGACCGAGTGATAAATACCCTTTCCATGTAGATGCCTAAAGAGATTGTAGCATACCATCAATATCTAATTAAAGAAGTTCAATTAAATTAGGTTTAGAGATCATAATGCTAGGCAAGCTTGTGATTATTGCAAGTAGATCATAAATATACTATATGAATCCAAGTTCATAAGTATTTTCAGTTTATATTAAATATACATTTTTAAATTCCAATAGCGTACACTGTTACATTACATTAATGCGGCCCCATTTTATTTTGATATCCCGACAATTATTTGCATTACCCGTTCTGCTTGGCAAATATGTTTCATCACGGATATATATGTATATTAATTAACGAGCGGGTTGGGGGGGTTAACCCGACATGACAAGAGAGAAACTCGCACAGCTGAATGAGTTTTTATTTATTTATTTCCTTCTGCCTTTCGCTGAGCAAATTGAAAAAGGGACAAGAGCACGAAATAAAAAAATGAATAAAAATGAATAAAAAACCAACAGGATAAAAGCAACGGTATCTGCGGGAAGGCAGACAGCCAGAGGACATTTTTGGCAGGCGTTGCCGTAATGCATAATCAGATCTCGCAATGACAACGGCGAGAATAATAACGGTCGCTAAAGTGCCGCTAGGACAAAAGAACAAAATCGGAAGATGAACAAATAATGTGTATACATAAGAAATACAAAAATTAACACTAACAACTTTTCTCTAATCAAATTAAACTGTGCACGTTGTGCATTCTTCGCTATGGATTCAGACAGATAAATTTATCATATATAAAACATACATAGGTAATGTAAAATCATTGGCCACCTTAGGTTTAAAACGATATTTTAACGATTTTCCTAAAATTATCTGTAATAAGAGTATAAGCTTCTTATAACTGTTTATGAATTCGTTAAGAGCTTTAAGAAATTCAATTAGTCTTCACTCTTAGAAGAAAGATCCTCTGAATGCTATAGGAAATAGTTATGCAATTTTGTTAAAGTACTACAACCACCATAAGATACGATATTTTGAACACACCAAATGTTTCTATTCAAAAGAATTAATTTTCCTTGGTAATCACCCCAGCTTTATAAAGTTTTAACAGTGTATAATCATTTATATCGTTTAAAAAGTTTTTAAAAATATTCTCATCCGATTTAAAAGAAATCTTTGGAAAATTTGACTATAAATCATATGCTATAAGAGAATCACATATCACATCTTTTCAGTTCTAAGGTTTATATTCAAGAATGACATTGAACACACGTACGTACATGATTAAAATTTTAATTTAAAGCAAAGGTAAATATTTGATGAAAATATGATAGAATTTCAATTTGGTGCAACCCCCATAGAGCAACCACATACCATACCTTTCTGTACATCCCCCGTATATGTAGATGGAAAATCGTCGACAGCTTTACATTTGTCACGGACCTGGCTCATTTCGAAAAATGCTTGAACAATCTGGCAATTACACACCTATCGCATAAAGCAGGGTTCGCACAGCAGACACACACATACATGAACATGTTTGGTGGGGGGGTGGAAAACCCCAAGGCAGGAGGAGGAATAGGGGGAGGGAATTGTCAATTATTAAACTTTGCATTGCAAATGAAAACATATGTTTAACAAGCGCACGAGCAACTCCCCCCTCCCCCCAGCCAGACACATTTGGATGCCTTCATATCCGTTTCCGGCTATCAGAGGCAGCTACGCCTCATTCCCCAACCCCCTCTGCGAGAGTCATGGCGAAGGGTTGGCTACCGTTTAGCATTGCACGTTGAAAATTAAATGTTTCGAAATGAAATTCCTCAATTGCAGTCGCCACACTCGGAGTCAGACTGAGACTCAGACGCGGCGTCCGACACTTTTGATGGGGTGTGGGAGGGAGTGGGTGGCAGTGGAAACAAAATGCGATAGACCTGAAAGCAATAAATCCTGTAGAGCAACAGTAGCAACCCTTGCGATTTGACTCTGCTTACCCCCCATCCCACCTCCTTCCTGTCCGCCCTCACTTCACATGCTTCTCAAATTGCAATTAAACGTTTTACAAAACCGCGCTGACCGGTCGTCTGAGAACCCAACAGGGTTGCCACCCGCCATCCGCCTCCTCCTCCTCCCTCCGCTGCTTGCTTGTCCAGCCAATGTTAGCTAAACAAAAACAGCATGCAAGCTGGAGAACCGGAGAGAAGTTAACCCCAACTTGGCCTGCTCCCTGGATGAGCCCAAAAACTGCGCTGCATTCACACGGCCTTTCAACGATTTGACCAGCGTCGTCGACTGTTGCGTTATTTCCGCTTCCGTTGCCACAACGCTTGAGAGACGCCTCGCCTAGGAGCGAGAGAGAGAGAGAGGGAGAGAGTTGGGAGTGTTACCCCCAGCTGGAAACTCTCATTGACGCTCTGCTTAATTGCGTTTGTGTTTGCGTCCGCAGAGCGAGCACATTTTTGCACGTGCTGCTGTGCTGCCATCACCCCCTTTTCGGCAACTTAACCGCCACCCCTGGCATATACCTAAACGACGCATTGTGCTGCTTGCCTCCGTGTATCCATGTCTCCATGACTCCAAGTCCTCCTCCATGTTCAATTTTCAATTTTTCATTGGGCTTCATCTGCAGTTGCCGTTGCCACGTGCGAGTTTCGCATTTTCGCCATTCGCTGCGGTTGTGCCAGTGTTGCCACCCTGCCAACACAGGCATCCTCCTCTCTCTCTCTCTCTCACACTGTCTCTCTAGTGCAAATAATTAAAAAGTTTGCCAACTTTTTTCATAATTTATTAATAACCAAGCACTCAAAATGCAATTAAATCTTGGTCAACTTGTGGGTCGAGTCCCGTTAGCCGTGCCCGCAGTGCAACAGCTGGCGGCATCAAAATGCCACCAAATTAAAATTCCAATGCAGCAACCAAGGCTGACCCCCCTTTTTAGCCCACGCCTGTTGTCGATTGCAAGCACACGCATTAGCTGAGAACTGGAAAAGTGCATTTGAATTCGGATTCAGGATCGGATTCGGATGCGGATTCAAGGGGCGACGTGTGGTAAATGAATTCGGGCAATGTTCGTTCATTAGTTGGCCAGATCGAGCTGTGCGCGTGAGAGAGAGATGGAAAGGGGGTGACAGGGACTGGCGCCCTGATGACAAAGTGTGAGCTTCACTTTGGGAGCACGTTCTGCACTGCACTGTGCAAAATATCATACGAAAACGAAACATTTTTAAAATTTATATGGATCGATAAATAATAATATGTTAAGGGAAATTTGCCAATCAGCTGGCTTATAAGTATAACATAAATAACTACTAAGGAACTCTTTAAAATGTTATATCAAAAATAAAGTCAGGCATGCTCTAAATCTTAACTGTAGAACCCTATCTACAAACAACAATTTCTCTTCTAGGGTTTCGCGTTCAAGAATTGTAGTTAGATAGAAATCCGTAGCATATTTTATATATGTATGTATGTACTTGGTAATATAACTTAAGATTTGACTTATTCAATCTCTATAAATATCAATACGTTTTCTTTTGTATTTAAAAAATGGTAAACGATGTTACATTTCGCACACTGATTTAAAATTTATGGTGCACTGGAATAAGCAAAGAAATATAAGTTCTTTGTTGGATCTTTAATATTTGGTTAGATCGCATAGGCATTTTAAAAAGCTACGATCGGAAGCTAAAGATAATTAATATAAATCATAATATAATATTGATCAATATTGATAAAACATGCCTAAGTATCTATGTAAATAATTATGCTTTAATTGTAAATGAATATGCCTGACTATTTCTCTCAGTGTAGCTCTCATTTAGCATGTAGAGCGTGTTCCGTGTTGCTGATAAAATTAAAAACCATTTTAGAGCACAACAAAAAAAGTTAAAGACACAACAAACTACGAGGCAGCTTCACATGGCTAAAGGATACAAGTTTTTGGAATACACTAGGTGTGTGTGTGTGTGAGTGTGTGTGTACTAAACGGGGTGACAGCTGGCAGCAGAGAGTGGACACTTGGACGGGCACGGACTAACACGATGGCGGCGCTCATAAAAATTTCATTGGCCATTTCAGTGTGCGCTGAGGTAGCTGAGGTAGCTGGCAGCCTGGCTAAGGTGGGTTGATGTGGGTTAAGGTGGCTCTGGCAGCAGTTGGTTAATGACAGTTAAAAGCCATTTGGCTAAAAGTTTTTGCATATTAAAAACATATTTTGCGCTGCGACACGACACGACACGCCGCACACTGCGCAAATTAGTTGAGCTGCTCGTGGCTAAGCTAAAATCAATCACAGTCAATTAGGCTAAGGCGATTTTTATGATAGGAGCCCCCTCCCCCCATACCGCCCTCCATTGAGTGGGCTTTGCGATAGTTTTAAGTCCCGCTGATGGGCCCCTGCTGCTACTGTTGCTATTGGCGATCAAAAGGAAAGTATCGAATCCAACAGGAGTCGGAGACCGGCCCGGGCGCCCATTAAATCTAATCGCATTAAATGAGCAGCGCTCCGGCACAACCAGCAGCACTTTGAACTGCGAACTACGAACTCTCCTAAACTCCGGGCGCCGAAACGGAGGACCCACTGTCAACCTAAAGCGATAAATATCATTTAGGTTTCAATTGCCGACGACTGAATACACTACATTGTGTAAGAATATAATATCGGAATATATACTTTGTTTCAAATACATTATTAACTATATTATAATACAAATACTTTACAAATTTTCATATTAACGGATTTAAATCTTTAGTATAATCTAATCTTGATGATATACGAAAATACTATTTGTTAGATTGTATAATAATCGTTAAAAATATTCAATATAATCATATCTGACATTATATACAAAAATAATATTTCTTTAATTGTATATTAATCGTTAAAAATATTCAAAATAATTCAATTTTTTCACAATATACGAAAAAGAGTTTCTATTTGATGTTCTTTTTGAACAATTATTCTGAAATTGTATATTAATAGTTAAAAATATTTAAAATAATCAAATCTTTCATATAAAGTATACGCAAAAGGCATTTTAATCGATTGTTTCCATATTGTCTCGTTAAAAAAATCGGTGTGTCTACCAATCGATAAGCTCGTCACTTTTTACTATTCCTCAGAAATAGATATATATGTTTCTCCTAAAAAACTTTAATACCCTTCGTTAGGGTATAAAAAGTAGAAATAATCACGGCGGCAGCGACAACAACAATCCGCTGACAGTTAACGCAAATTTATCGATTGACGATTAAAAGGGCGCAACAAGGGAGCGTTGCCAGGCGACAGGATACCAATGCAGCATACGATAAACGGAGATGGACTGCAAGGGGGAAGGGGGGATAGACCGGGGTGGATCCGTAACTAAAAACGAAAATCACAGGAAATTAATTACAATTACGCTGGACAACGATAAACGCTCGTCGACCTCCAGTTCCACACATCGTTGGGCATCACTGTTAATGTTCCACTAAAAGGCACTACGGGGGTAGAGGGCGGGAAGGGAAGGGTGGGCAGGGAAGGCAGGGAAGGAGACGCAGTGTCACAGGACAACGTCATGCGGTGGTTTACTGCAGCGAGGCTGATTATGCGCGATTTATCGACACATTGTTAGCATTTTTAGCAGTTTAAGTGCTCAAATCAATTGTGTTTGTCCGCCGCCAACTGTCAGATCTGAAATCAGAAATCTCCTACAGAATAATGCGTGGCACAATCATAATCATATTGTGTGGGTTACGCACGGCACAATTGAGGGATGACTGCAGTAAATCGCTTGGAAAATGCCAATAAAAAGATTACCCTAAGTTGGTAATGAAAAAAAAAACTGTATAAAAGCGCAGATCTTTAATAGTTGATTGACATGAGGTCGGGAAATAGGGATAGCAAAGTACTTAGTGCTGCAAAAAATCGTACCTCAATCGATAGCATCGATGGTTTATTAACATTTTTGAGGAATCGATTGGTTTTTATTTTCACTCTAGATTTTTAAAATATTTTTGAACATATTTTATGGAAGTTAGCGTCTGAAATCTTTATTTTAATAATAATTTGTGTTTTAAATTACGATATCATCGAATCGCTAGCTCTGATGATATAGAAATAGGAAAATTAACTAGTCTCGACTATATATATAAGAACGAGAGCAGAGTCTGTGAAGATTTAGAATAGAATATAGTTTTTTGAATTAAGATCTGAGAGTTACTCTAATGATCTCGGAGAGTTAAGATCATACTAGGCAAATGAGTGCATAATTTTCTCAGCCCATTTATTAATTTTAGTTTATAAGGCCAAACTAACCTGAAACTCTCTGCAGAAAGTCTGAATAATGCATGAGTGATTCACAACCCACACTCATGTTTCACAAACTGGAAAATCGCGCTATCAACTCAAGTCTGAAATGAAGGAAAAACTATTGCGTGCTTCACGCAGGTTTTCAAATATGTAAATCCTGTTTAAAGTGTGCACGCGGCTCGTGCGTGACTCACTGTCTTTGGGAAATCGGGGTAGCTCTACTTACACACATACATATATCATAACTTACTGGGATCACAACTGTTTACCTGCACTTTCATCTAACCTCAGGTTATTACTGGCTATCCCACTCTCTCTCTCTCTCTGTCTCTGTCTCTTAAGCCACATCAAAGTATCTGCGAGTTTGGAACCGCAAGTAAAGCCAATTTAAATACCCATATATGTATATAATATATATACACTCTGAGACCGTTTCTGTTTACTCGAATGTTCGTTAATGCTGTCAGTTATAATGTATTTAATATTTGCTTAAGCCCGACTCGCCCGCTGCGAATTATTCCCACTTTTTGGCCTTCATGCACGGCAAATTGCCCAGACTCAGTCCCAGACCCAGACCGAGACCCAGATCAGACAGGCCCGACCCCGGCCTGAGGTGAGTTTAACTAAAATGGCCCGAGGTGTGTGTGCGTGTGTGTGTGTGCGCCTTTGAAGCACTCGCAAACAAGTGTACTCAGTTTACATTCGAATATACACACTCATAGGGCGGGGCGTCGAGCAGATCCTTAAACATCCTTACATGCTTTTAATTTTGCGCATTAAGCGTAGTTAATCCTTAAACGCCCCTCTGCATATGTAAATACCCGGACGGACAGTGGCGTGGACTGGCGAAGGGGTGGGCAGCGCAGGGGTGGCAATCAGGGGTTGTCATTAGCAGCAACGCTGCCTCAATATCACAATGCAGTGAATAATTGTTGCTCGGCTTTAATTTAAATACGTTTTTATTAGTAGCAACCCAACCAGCGCTTCCTCTCCACTCCCGTACGTATCTGGCTATCCCTCCCCCTCAATCTATCTCTCTCTCTTTCTTTCTCCCTGCCTGCCAAGCGATACAGAACTCATTCAAATGCGACGTGACATGAAAATTGCATTTGACTGTTGTCTGCGTTTTCACAGTTTCCGCTTTTACTGTGCACTGTCTGCGCATTTTTAGGGTGACCATATGGCCGGGCCGAGCCGGGCCTGGCATCTTTTTCGGTATTTTCACCCCATCACCCTGTCAGCCTTTTGTCTATTTATGCATTTCACCGCGAAATAGGATTAAACGCTTATGTAAAGGACCCAATCAAAGTTGCCCGGCGCACACCTTGTGACGTCTCTATCGCGCCAGGGCACGGCAGGCACACATATGCCCCGGTTCCCGTGCTGCCACGCCCCAGTGTGGTCGCAAATCCGCTTTCCAAATCCTATCAACGACTCTCTGCGGCTCTGCTTCTTCTCCATCTCCTTCTCTCGAGGTAGAAAACTTTCTGCGACTCGAAAAGCAACGGAAAAATTCCATTTTCAATTTGGCAATTTCTTTCGCATGCTCTGAAAATCGTTGCATACTTGACGGCGTGTTTTAAGCTTCGCCTCATGCCCCTCAGTCTTGACCCATCTTTACGCCATATAATTCTTGATGTCTTTAATTTGTCTTGCCCCCCAATGGCTGCAGCAATCGTCCGCCTAAGCCGCAGCAATTTTTATTATGACAGCAACAATAAAAAAAAAAAACACAAAAATAAAAAAAAAACAGAAAAACAAAATAAAAACAAAATACAACCCCGCCAACAAGTTGTAATACAAATTTTGTGGTCCATTTTACAAAATGAAAAGTTAACGGGACGAGCAGAGATGGGTAGGGGGCAGAGTGGGAGGGGGTCGGCAGCGTATGCTGCAACAGCAAGAAGCACAAAAATTTATGTAACGTAAAAAATTTTTGATGATGTCCTTAAATCAAAATTTAAATAAATTTTCTAAAATAAAACTGGGGGAAACTGGGAAAGAAGAGATTCGCCCGCTTGAGTTTTTATACCGATACGCCCGCTCTGCCGCCTTATATTACATGCATATTTCGTATTTATTTTACTTTTCAGCTTCATCTTCTATTTTTTTTCCTGTTTTGTTTTTATTTGCTTGCCGAGAATTTATTTCTGGCCCACGTTTATTTGGCATTCTGCATTTGGCACCGCCCCCACTCCCGTTCCCGCCCCTGCTCCTCTGTCGTAAAACTTGGACCCGGACTGGCCAGGAGGCAATGCAAAGTTGGCAAAAATCCGTTGTCTCAGCCGAAAGTTGTAAAGCAGCCTCAAATAAAAATACACGAGCTCATGCATATATCATATATTACGGCAGATTGCTTTGGCTTAGCGTGTTTATGATTTTCCTTCATTTTCCATAGGTCGCTCGCTGCCTGCGAAATAATTTCCTGGTAATTCCAAATATAATTGCATTATAAAATTGTGTGTGAGTTCGCATGATTTGTGATCTGAGATCCCATAGATCCTACTTAGATGCCATGGAAGAGGGTGGGAGATGCGACTTGGCACGGATTCCAAAGGTTGGAATAAATAACGACAGATACAACCGCCTGCCACTTTTAATAATACCCTATAAATACCATCATCAAATTCAATTCAATTAACAAGTTGTTATTGTAAAAATTACCTCGACATATCAATTTCAGTTAAATGTGTACTGAACCGAAACTATATTGCTTCATAGGATTAATCAGACCAATATTGAAATGATATTTGTACAAAACTCAAAGTTTGTAATGTTTCTAAGAAACACGCCTCTTTATGGCTATTACACAACGTTAGTACACTCTTTTCTGACCATTTGCTATGATTGAAGAGCTTAAAGATAATCCTGTGCGAGATGAAAGTTTAATAAATGAAATTGCCAAAGTACTTCGCTAAGTGGCTTGTTTTCTAAGGATTATTAGATATATAAAATGTCATATAAATATTTAAATATACCATTAAATCATTCCATTTATCAAAGTATTTTTTATTTATTTAAAACATTATAGGCTTAAAATGTATATTAATCATTCTTTAGTTAGTTCTCTACTATAATCCACAGCTGGCTCACACCTTACTACACACACACCCATTGACACCTCACACACACACACTCACACATGAGATACAAGTTCATTTGCTTGAAAGAGGCGTAGAGCAGAGACTCGCACTAAAGTCGTAAATAAGACGGTACAGGATGGGGCCTACATCCTACAGAAAGAAATCTACAGAGTCAATGACTCATAAAAATGCCAAAAATGTGCGCCCAGTCGTCGCAGTGGAGAAGGGATGGTCGTGAGGGGAGGGGGAAGGGGGTTTCTCAGTTGGCAAATTCTTGTTTATATATTTGGGGCCCTTGTCGAGCGTTGGAATTTTGCGGTTTATCATATAAAAATCATAAAATTTGCATAATAATATTTTGAAATGTGCCCCGAGCGAAGCACGCACGACTTGCGGACCAGGGAGACGTCCAGCTGAGCGGAGCACAGTGTATCCTTTTGGCCACTTGGCATGTCCTTTTGGGCCATGATGAAGTGAAAGTGTTGTGAATTATCGACATTAGTTGGGAATGAGCATAAATTGGCTTGAAAGTGCTTTGGTTTGGCAGGGGAAAAGAGAAAGAGAGAGAGCGGGGGCGAGGATGAGGATGAGGGGAGCGGGGTGTCTGCTGGGACTTGAGCGACGGCAGCTGTTGATCAAGTGCCAGGATAAGCGGCGCCATTGTTGTTGCTGTCTGGCAAATGCAAACACTCGGAACGCTGATTTGAGCGGGCAAGGATTAACTTCTCAGCCAGCTGCGGTGGCGACACGACGCCGTGACGAGCGGTGGCGGCACAAGGAAACCAGGAACTGTAAAAAGACCAAGAGCGGCCGCCCGACACGCGACTGCGGCTGCACGCACGTTCTCCCTATGCAAACACACACGCACACACACACACGCACAACCAAAGGATTGACACACCCTGTGTCAATAGATTCCCGAAGCAGGCGGCACCATCTACGCATTATCCTGGCAGCAGAGGCAGCAGGTCTACGCTTTTTGTATGTTCTCCGGAGACGCGTCGCTCGTGCGCGTAAAATCATTTCGAGCGTCGTCAATCAAAGCGAAAAGCACTTTTCACTTGTGTTCTTCTCCCCGCCCCCTCCCCCTCCTCTTCCTCCGCTCCTTAGCCACTTCAAGTTGCCAAACACTCCAGACAGCGAGTCAAGGCATCTCAGCTCATCAGACATGCAGCAGGACTCCACCTACTACCCCTCCCCGCCCCTCTTCTTACTGTCTTTTTGCGCCCTGCAAAATGCACATTTTGTTTATTTTAATTAGCGGAAGGCAATAAAAAAGCACCAAGGCAGCATACTCTGCAGCAGTTTCTTATCTTTTGGGGGGAGGAGGCACAAAAAAAAGAAATTGAATTGCCAGTGAGTTAAGAGGGGTAGTTCCAAGGAGAAGTCTTAGAAGAAGTAAGCAGTCGTTAGCAGAACGGACAATCAGCAGCTAAATTACACCGGGCCAAGGATTCACCAAGAGGTAACTGCAGAACTGGAACTGGAACTGGATGGAAGATTATTAAGCAGGCAAATGCGGAAAAATCGTATGTCAAGTGAAAAGAAAAGCAGCACGTTAATTATGCAAGTAGAGGGTGGAATAACTGCAAATGGAAAGTAAATAAAAAAGTTTCAAGAAAAAATTCTTGATCGTAAATTTTCTGAATCAAATTGATAAGTTCTTCAAGGATTTACATATTTGAACTATAGTTATTTTACATCTTCTATGGTAGTAAAACAGAAGATAAATATGTATATAAATATACGAGCTTATTTATTGCACACCTCTTAAGGAATTCTAGTTTCGTAGGTATGATGAATCTCCCACCATTATCTTATGACTTTTATACTAGTAAACTAATAAAATACATATTTCCATAGCATATATAACTCAAAATGTTAAAATAACATAAATATATACGAAATAATCAAATAAGCTTGATAAATAAAGAGATCTTTTTAAAGTCAAAGTATTTCAAACTTCAGCAAAAACCTTGAAGATTCTTTAAGCTAATATAACATGCGTATATCAGATTATTATAATACCAAATCGAGCGTTGGTCACACAGTTATGGGGAGGGGGCGTCAAATATTAACAGAGCTGTAGTAGTATTTTATGCCCCCCTCTAGCCAAAATCCAAGTTTAAAGCTCATACATATAAACATAAGTTGTGCAGGCAGAGAACTCATACAAATGTAAATGTTTATGTTTCCTGTGGGTAGTTCGAAGGGTTGTGTACGGGACAGGGGGGTGTAAACTGGGGCATCTTGGGGGCTGCTGGCACCGTTCTTTTATTATTATCATTTCATGTGTTCCGTTACTTGTGCGGTATTTTTTTGCTAAATTATTATTTTACATTTGGCAGCGTTGCCACACTTTTTAAAAATTTATTAAGCGCGATTTTTGTTGTTTATTTTTTAAAGAGAGTGAAAGAGAAAGAGAGAGAGAAATGGCAAGCCAGAACAGGGAGAGGGACAGAGATAGAGACAGCGCACACATGGGCACACTTGGGAATGGAGAATTTGTGCAATATTTTTAATATTTATATGGCAACCACACTTGCACACAAATCATCAGCAGGCGACGGCAGCGAAGCAACACACACAGCTCACACACACACACACAACAAGAACGCATACAACACAAACAAGAAAAGAAGCATGCGAGAAAAAAATTCCTGTAAATAATAAATTTCTCGACAACAACAACAATAACAAAAGAGAAGCTGCAGCAGCAGCAGCAGCAGCAGCGAAAAGCGCGGAATTATAAACCGTGGAAAACTATTACCCCAAGGATGCTCAAATCCAAATACACATACAGTGAGTGGCGAGGTAGGGGAGCACGTAGGGAAAGGGGAAGGTGGTGCACACACCCACACAAAAATACAGATACAAATACCGTTACGTGCTTGGTGGAATATTGCAAAAATATTGCAACAACAAACATGCAAACAGAGGCAAGCGACAAAAACAGTCGCAATAACAACGAACCAAATAATACACTATCCAAGGCGACCTGAGAAAAATTCGATAATATAAAGAAAGAAAGTGAATGAAGAAAATTCGGGATACATTTCTGAACTTCTTAAATTCAATAAAATACCACATCACTTACTAAAATGTGAGTTAAATATAATAAATATAATAATAATAATAAAGTCCTTAAAAAACTAAACGAAGTCTAGAAAGAAAATTTTGGAATATTATGGACTATTTTACCACATGAATTATTTTGCCTAATCCTGCTTTGATTTTATTATTCATTTCAATATCTTAACATCCTTTCGACTCATTATTTTTGAAAATTTAAATTAAAGTATATATGATTATTTTAAAATAAATAATTGGTTTTTAAAAGGGATAAGAAATATAATATAATTAAAAAACATACTGGACTATCTTTCTATATATCTATTATCTTAAATTAATATAAATTTTATTATTAATTTACATATCTATACATATCTACCAAGCATCTTGATAAATCTATAATATATAAATAAAATATAATATAAATAAATTATACATATGTACTTATTAATCCTAAATCCAAAGCAAAAAATCATCAATAAATAAAACGATACCTTAAGCAAACAATTAAAAGCCTTATATTTATTTTTCATTATCTTTCTTTAATTTTATTTATTATTTATCTATTTATCTCAATATTTTTCCATCTGAAAGATCTCATAATTACAATATAATTATTATTCAAATTGAGGCAATGGTGCAATAATAGTAAGATAATACAAAACTTCAAGAATTGTGTTGTTTCTTTAAATATATATATTATACATGATAAAAGCATGTGCCACAAATTGCATAAGCTTCTCAAGATACTATGGAAACTTTAGAGTATCGTCACGTTGAAGGACTTTCGTTTTTTCTCGCCAATATTCCCGCTGATGAACTTTTATGCTGGTAACAAAAAAATGCGAATGTTCGAATATTCATTCATATGCAGACAGCAGCAGCACCCGCGGGCAATACTCATTTCCCCCTACTCCCCTCTCACCATAGCAAACCCTTCTGCGATCAACCCTCCACCCTCCACCTACCCCACTTGACTAGTTAACCTGCAGTGCCTGCAGCAGTTGACTTATGTGTGTGGGTGTATTTGATGTATGTGCACATGCTAGGGTGTGTGTGTGTGAGTGTCTGGCTGTGTGTGCGAGTACTGTATGCAAGCACTGTGCATATTTTTTAATTGAGTGCGCGGGGAATTGATTGTCAAGGACGTGAGCGTGGTCCTGACTGTGAGCTATGGCTATAGTCGCTTACAGTATATGTATCTATGGGTATCTGTGTGTGTGTGTGTCCATGTGTGTGTGTGGGTGTATGTGGGACACATGTGTTTGGGTTCGGCTCCGGCTTGTTTGGCAGCAGCAGTTACCGTTACCTTTAAGCAATATTCCGCGCTCGTGTGTGTGTGTGTGCTATGAATAACACAGCACTTGAACTGCATCGTTTGTTTTCCCCCTCGCTTTTCCATTTTCCCCTCTCTTTGTTGTCGGTTTTCCCCCTTTGAATTGTGCAAATAATATGAGTACTTAAAAGCGCTTCGCCCGATCCGAAGGTTTCAGTGCGGCGGCCAATAAGAATGCTCGAGCACAATTGTTGAATGAATGCGAGTGCTGCGGGTGTTGCGAGTGAGTGCCAAGTGCATTCAAATGCCGAGTGCAAATGAGAAGCACCTAAGCTTGTCGATGGAAGCGCTGGTATTGTTGGCAAAATGGAAAATCCTCTATTAATGAGAGAGCAACACTACGCGGTTCCCTTTGGCAACAATGAAACATTTTAGATCTGTTCTTTTCTGTTCTCTGAACTGTGCTTTTCTCCCTCTCCAGCAATACATTGCCCTCCCTGCATCCCCCTCTTTGTTATGCACTTTTCCGCTGCCTGTTTCTATATCCGGGCGAGCAGAACAAAAGCGAAATATGTTTTAAAAAGAATACAATAAAAATGGTTATTTACTAGCGATTTTTCAAGGGAGACTGGGGTCAGCTCTTCAGCTAATGCTCCATGTGGCAGGCAGCCCATCTAAAATCCCATTCACTTAACACACTTTCAAACGAACTGGCCGCGAAACAAACTGCGAATGAACTCAGCCATTTGCATCGCTAGGTGAATAGTTTGCTTCCTTCCATTTTTTTCGCAGCCATGCACCGTTATGGCCGCCATTTTGTATTCGCTTCCAGCAGCAGCAACAAAACTCGCGCTCGCATCGCAATTTCCGGTTGCAGCCCCACATAAACAAACATTTATTTTGTGTTCTATTTCCCACACATGTCAACTACCGCAAAAATATGGTACTATGCCCCTCCCCCCGACCAACTACATCTCCCCACATATACTGCGTTTTTAGTTACAGTTACAGTTACCGTTACAGTTAGTTTAATTAATCTTAATTCACGACTGGAACAGAAGCTGCACCGCACTTCACATGCAAGATTTTATTTATGGCCGCGAAGAGGATTCAGATACAGATACAGATACGCATAGATACAGATATGCATAGATAGATATACAGATTAAAAAAAATAAAAAATATAATAAAAAATAATGGGTACACGACTAAGTACTAGCCCAACCAAACAAATTAAAATAGTTTTTTAGAGTTCAACAATGTTTTTTCAACTAATTCCACTCACTGCTATTTTTATGAACAGCTGTAACTAATAATGTAAACAAGTGGGTAGGGCTACAGTCGAACGCCCGACAGTAGGATACCCTTCTCCTAATTTTTAAAATCCGTTACAAACTCGTAACCACACTCATAATTTCAAACAGAAATTTTGCACAAATACTTCTATTACATATAGCTTTCTCGCTCACACTCACACAGCGACGCACGTTAAGAGTGACGTCGACGTCGACGTCAACTACTGAAAGCAGCGCGCAGGCTGCTGCTCGTGCATTTGTACTGAAAACGTTGAATTGAATAACTTCTGTGTTATTAGTCCGATCGGATTGTAATTTGGGGGATATGTTCATATGGCATTAAGCATTATACATACCAAAGCAGAACTTTCTAAGTTTAATACTTTGCTTAATAATCGTAAATTACCGATTTGCGGGGGCGGTGGGCGTGGCATCAAACATTTAACATAAACTTCATCTGCTTGCAAAATTTAGGAACCTCCATACCAAATTTGGTGTCTCTAGCTTTTTTAATAGCTGAGATCCGTTGTCTCAAACAGACAGACGGACAGACGGACAGACGGACAGACGGACAGACAGACGGACATGTCTCAATCGACTCGGCTAGTGATCCTGAGCAAGAATATATATACTTTGTGGGGTCTGCCACGCCTCCTTATGCCTGTTACATACATTGCACAAAGTTAGTATACCCTTTTTTGACCATTTTCAATGGTCGAAGGGTATAAAAATGTTAACAACATTTTAAATAATAAATTGATTTGTTTTTGTTTAAAATAATCACAAAGTTAAAACAAAACAAGTGGATATGGCTACAGTCGAACGCCCGACAGTAGGATACCCTTCTCCCAATTTTTAAAATCCGTTACAAACGTGTAACCACGCTCATAATTTCAAACAGAAATTTTGCACAAATATTTCTACTACATATAGCTTTCTCGCTCACACTCAAACATCGACGCACGTTAAGAGTGACGTCGACGTCGGCGTCAACTACTGAAAACAGCGCGCAGGCTGCTGCTCGTGCATTTGTACTGAAAACGTTGACTTGAATAACTTCTGTGTTATTGGTCCGATCAGATTGAAATTTAGAGAATATGTTCGTATGGTATATAGCTTTATACATACCAAAGTAGAACTTTATAAGTTTAATAGTTTGCTTAATAATCACAAATTACTGATTTGCGGGGGCGGTGGGCGTGGCATCAAATATTTAACATAAACTTCATCTGCTTGCAAAATTTAGGAACCTCCATACCAAATTTGGTGTCTCTAGCTTTTTTAATAGCTGAGATCCGTTGTCTCAAACAGACAGACGGACAGACGGACAGACGGACAGACAGACGGACATGTCTCAATCGACTCGGCTAGTGATCCTGAGTAAGGATATATATACTTTATGGGGTCTGCCACGCCTCTTTATGCCTGTTACATACATTTCACAAAGTTAGTATACCCTTTTTTGACCATTTTCAATGGTCGAAGGGTATAATTAAATTTGTAAACATTCATTTTCTTTTTGATATATAAAATTAAGTTTAAAGTTGCAGCTCATGAACACTGCTATTTTTAAGAACACAGCTGTTTATATAGATACATAGATAAATAGAAAGAAAGATAGATAGATAGTATGTTATATTCATAGAGACGTGTAAACATAACCAATTTGCTGGGCAGGGTAATCCGGCAATAGTATCGGGCACACGGTCACGCACTCAATATAATTTCCGAAATTAAGCTGTCCATTAGTTTGAGTCCTTGTTCTGTGTGTGCCATCAATGCAATTGGTTTCGTTTCGTGCCTGCCAATAATCAACTGAATCCTCCCCTCCTGCCCGCTGACCACATCCATCTGCAGCTCATCTGGCGATTCTGCTCGCTTGCGGTCCCCGCGCTGATTAGTTGTGCAGCTCCAGCGTCAACCTTTGCGTGAGCTGTCAAAGTGACAACTGAGTTGCAGCAACAATGTTGAGAGCGTCTCTCCTGATCCCCTCCAGCCATCCCACACACACACACACACACTCACACATCTACCTCTGTCTATATCTTGCTGGCCCGAGACAGACGATTGTTTCCCATAATATATTTATCTCGTACCATATGAATTTTCATGCATTTTGGGGCCGCATCCCGTGAGTATTTTGCCACTGCTTCTTCTTCTTCTGCTGCTGCTCTTCACTTGAGCTGTCAGTCACGAGATGCCCGAGCTGTATGGGGTGGCATAGTGCCATGTGTGGGTGGGTTGGGTTGGGTGCATGGATGGGTGGGTGCAACAGACGTGTGGTTTTTCAGGCTGGCTGAACACTTTTTTAGTTCCTTTTTGGCTTTCGCTTTTGACAGCTAAATGCAGAAGCAGCGAAGACACAGCAAGACTCTACCCCCCCCCCCTCTTCTTACGTTCCACCCCACCACTTAGTTGTCAAATGCTCCTGCACTTGCCGTGTTTACTCCCCCCTCCCCCTACCCTTTTGACTGCTTTTAAAAAATATTTCTTAGCAAATTGTTTGCCAAAATGCTGCAGAGACATTGAGACGGCGCCGAGGCGAAGGCAAAATAGACGCCGCAGCCGAAGCCAGGCAGGAGCAGCAGAATGACGCTAATGGAAGCCACTGTCAGCCCCCAACCCCAAGGAGAAGGAGTGGAAGAGAGGTGGAGAGAGGCAGACGGGGTATAGCTGCTGGGTGTCCTACTGCCTGACGTGCTCTGACAGTTGTGTCATATGCGTTTATTAAAAAAAGAAAAAAATTGGGTGACTGTGTGTAGTGCGTTAATTGAAGCCACCTCTCGCTCTCGCAGACTCCTCTCCCCATCTCTTTCTCCTACTCCTCAGCTGACAGCTGCCAGTGTTGCAAAGGAACTTTATTTATTTTCCAGGTAACTCTGACATGTTATTTACCATTGCCAACCTGCCTGACAGCTGCCACACAGCAAGGAATCGCAAATGTGGAGGAGGTCTATGACTCGTTGGAACTCTAGAGATAAGTGTCCTATATATGCTATAAGTCTGCAATATATTCTATACATGTTAACCGACTAAAACCTCTTTACATTGCTTGCATTTTGATTTCAGACTAGCCCAACTAAAATTTATGCCAACTAACCTGACTGCATAATCTCATCTATCCCTGCTCCATTTCCACACTCACACTCCCTCCCCTCTCAATGGTCTCCTCCACTCGAGGAGTGCGTTGTCTGCTTTGCATATGCCTTGCACGGTATCGGGGTCTATATAAGGTCTGTTCATATACTTGTATGTACGAGGGTCGTTTGATAAGTCCGTGACTTTTTGTATTTGCCGCGCACCTGCTCTAAATACAACACTGCTCCTGTCAGCAGTTATCGATTAACAGCTGACTGTAAAATTTTGAGAAAGCTGCGTTTTTTGGTTTGCGTTTTATAGGCATTGAAAGCAGACGATCTCGTGAATTTTAACGAAAATGGAAAAAAGTGAATTTCGTGTGCTAATTAAGCATTATTTTTTGCGTAAAAAATCCATCACCGAAACCAAGGAAAGACTTGATAAATATTATGGGGACTCTGCACCATCAATTTCAATGGTTAAGAAATGGTTTACTGAGTTCCGTTGTGGTCGTACCAGTACAAGTGATGCCGAACGTTCAGGTCGCCCAAAAGAGGTCGTCATGCCAGAAATCGTCGACAAAATCCATGGAATGATATTGGATGATCGGAGAATGAAAGTGCGTGAGGTAGCTGAGGCTGTAGGCATCTCAACTGAACGGGTACATCACATTTTACATGAATATTTGGACATGAAAAAGCTTTCCGCGCGATGGGTGCCGCGATTGCTCACACACGACCATAAGCGCAACCGTGTGACCATTTCAAAGGAGTGTTTGGCGATGTTCAACCGCAATCCAAACGAATTTTTGCGCCGTTTCGTTACCGTAGACGAAACATGGATCCACCACACCACACCAGAGACCAAAGAACAATCAAGACAGTGGGTTTCTCCGGGTGAACGTGCACCAAAGAAGGCCAAGGTGGGTCTGTCGGCCAACAAGGTCATGGCCACAGTTTTTTGGGATGCACAAGGTATCATTCACATCGATTACCTTGAAAAGGGTAAAACGATCACCGGCGAATATTATTCAGAGCTTTTGAACAGATTCGATATTGATTTGAAGCAGAAACGACCGCATTTGGCGAAAAAAAGTGCTGTTCCATCAGGACAATGCACGGGTGCACACGTGTGTAGTCAGCATGGCAAAATTTCATAAATTGGGCTACGAACTGCTACCCCATCCAGCATATTCTCCAGATTTAGCCCCCTGTGACTATTTTTTGTTTCCAAACATGAAGAAATGGCTCGGCGGTAAGAGATTCGGGTCAAATGAAGAGGTCATCACAGAAACAAACGACTATTTTGAGGGCCTTGAGAAAACCTATTATTTGGAAGGAATAAAAAAATTGGAAAAACGCTGGACTAAATGTATAGAGCTAAAAGGAGATTATGTTGAGAAATAAAACGCTTCTTTGACGAAAAAAATATATTTTATTCAAAAAGTCACGGACTTATCAAACGACCCTCGTATGTGTTTGAGTCGACGTGATCGGATTAGCCATTTTATTAGAAGCACTAAAACATATTCTACCCGTATCCCACACAGTTGCGGTGAAAATTGAAAACTGAAATAGGTTTTATTTATATAATATTCAATAAAGCAAGCCCAGAGGGAATGGGAACGAGCGGAGTCATGGGGCGAAAAATGTAATATTTTTTAACAGAAATATGATAAAAAGTTATGGCTGCACGTGAGGTGGGAGACGGGAGCTGGGAGGGGCCACAGGACACCTTTGGCTTCGAGCTTGACACCGCCAAGAGAAGGAAGAGGAGTAGGAGGAGGAAGAGGAGGAGCAGCTGCAGGAGAAGCTCTGACTCGGGAAAGGCGCTTATGTGCAACGGTGTGTGTGCATGTGTGTGAATGAATAACGAATCACTGAGAGACTGACTGACTGACTGACTGACTGCGTGACTGACTGACTGACAAAATGAATGCATTGCGGCTCTTTGACGATTCAATCAGTTGAATAATGACAGCCACAAATTCAGCTAACTGCAAATGTTCAATACAATTTGATTATGATGGAATAGCAGGGGGGGAATAGGGGATGGAGGAGACAGAGACAGAGGAGATGGACTGGAGGAGGAGCAGCAGGACGTGTATGTGTCCGGGTGCACTGTGCACTTGATTGAGTGCCTTGCCCTGGCATTTGAGTGGCTTTCGAGTGCCAAGCCAACTCTGAATGCGAATTGTGAATGTGAATGTGAATGCGAATACGAATACGAATGTGAAAATTGCATAAATGCATGGCACTTTTCCACGCTTGCGATTGCGATTTCCATTTAGTCCCATGTGCGGGTTGTTAGTGCTGCCATCGCTTCTGTCCCTGCTCATGCTCCTCCTCCTCTTCCTCTTCCTCCTCCTGCTGCTGCTGATGTCTGTTTTCAATATTCAAAACAGTTTGCCATATGCAAACGGTTGGCATCAGGCCCGGCGGGGTCAGGAGCAGACCAGGGCCCAAAACAAATGCACGCAAATTACCCGAGTGCTGGACGGAGTTTTGTTGCCCTTGGGGGCAACTGGACAGCAGAGGGACAGCAAGCATGAGTAACTAAGTGTGTGTGCGTGTGTGAGTGTGTATGTGTGCGTGGGGGAAGGGCTCCTGCAATCAGACAACAATTGTTAATAATAAATGCATAATTTGCAATTGGATTTCGAATGTTTTTACTACACACAACGCAAGGGGTACGGGTTGATTAACGAGTCGATAGAAGAGGAGGGAGAAAAAGAGAGCGAGAGAGAGAAAGAGGCAGGGATAATAGATACAAACTTGAGCAATGCAAAATGAATTCTATTCAAGTGAAAATATTTTGTATGGTAGTAGCTCAGGAATATTTACGATGATAACTGAGCAGGGATGATGTTAGTAGTTAAGAAAGAAATCAATAAGAATGGAATTAGGGAAAGGAAAAGGAATGAAATTCGTATAACTAAGAAATAGGGAAAAGGAATGAGCAACTATACTAAGTTTAATAGTAAATGGAATTCTTAATTATTAAATACATTATATAACTTGAAAAATTAAAAAATAAAAAAGAAAGGGTGCAGAACAAACAAAAATATTAATGAAAACTTTTTAAAACTAATTAGTTAGATTGGAATTCAAGTAGAGACAATGAGAAGAATATGTAGGACTTCTATAATTCTAGGGAAGAAGTAATAGATAATATTATAGAGACAATACTATACGTACGAAAGCCGATAACTCATTAAATTCTTAACAACCCCTAGAAAGATATATATGAATATGTAAGTATAATAAAAATTGCCAGTAGGAATGGAATTTAAGAAAATAAAAGGAAAATAGTTCGTACTACTGCTTAGAGGAAAATAACGAGAGACTACACTAAGTTTAGGCCGTAGATAATGCATAATAATTTTTAATATTTCTCATAACTATAACCTAACGAGTTGTAGAGAAAGTTATAAGAATAGAAACGAAAGAAAAGCGATAACTCATTAAATTCTTGGCACCCTCTCGATAAAGGAGTAGGGATCTGCGGCAGGTGGGTTTCGCTGCGAACCCACCGCAACTAATTGGACCCAGCGAAGCGTTAACTCATTTTGTGGCTTATGAATTCAATAATATGATAGAATTTTTATTGTTCTCGATTAAAAAGACATCAAGCTAAGCAGGGACAACAGCAGAAACAGGTTAGAGGGAGAGAGAGAGAGCAGGGTAGAGTAGGGTATGGCTGGTGGGTAAAGGTCTTGGGGAACTTACATATGTAAAATGCTCAATTAACTTAATTAGATGGCAGCGCATGCAGAAGGCGTCGGTGCGCTACTTTTGAGGCAGAAACGGAGGCAGAGCCGGAGGTAGGAGCAGGGGAGGAGGGAAGGTAGCAGCTGCTGCTGCTGCCCAGTCAAAATTAGAGGTGCCCAAAAAAAGAGAAGGTAACATATTCAAAGCGACTGGAATGGAGCGATCGATCGCACCTGCCGGAACTGGGCAGCAGCGCAGAGCGACAGAGAGCGAGAGAGAGCGAGAAGGAGAGAGAAACCAATGCAACGGAATGGCCAACTGGCCGACATGCCACGCCCTCCACAGCCCGAAGTCGGGCGCAATTATTGTGTTAGTTGTTGTGCTGCTCATTAAAATTGATGTCTTAATTTGAAGAGTTTTACATGCAGCAGCAGCAGCAGGACACGCACACACAGTGCCCTGCCCGGACACCCTGTAATTAGGCGCCGCAGAGAGAAAGGGACAGCAAGAAAGGGATAGCGAGAAAGAGAGAGAGAGGAAACCCTTCGAAATGAAATTGTTAACAAATGAATTTTACCACGAAATTGGCTCGCGGGCAAACGATGCAGATGAGAATGAGACTCAAACTCGGACTGGGACTGCGTTTGGGGATAAGGATGAAACAGAAGCTAAAGCTGAAGCTGGAGCTGGAGCTGGGGCAGACCTTGGACCCTGGAGACTGTGGCCTGTTGCAGCCGTTAAGCGCAAAGACAAATAACGAGAAATGCACAAGAACGTTGCCTTCTGATTACGAGATTGTCTGCAACGCATTCTGCATTCGTTGCAATTAAAGCCAAGACCCGAAACACAGATATCTCTGTCTCCCCCCCCACACTCTCCTCACTCGATCCCAACATAAGCTCGGTCCCAGCCACAGCCGTTGGGGCGTGCGCGTTATGATGCAGTTGTCAGTGGAGCGGGCTACCGTGCTGCTGCAACTGCCCCAAGGGCAACGGGACGCAGATTCAGTGTGGATTTTAGTGTGGTTAGCCAAGGCACCTCTGAGTGGCCACAGCAGGCAAAACGATTCGTACCATGCGAGATTAAAGACGGCGCCAAAGATGCAGAAAATAAATTGATTTTCAAGCTAAATTGAAATATATATTTTTAAAATTAATCAAGAACGTTGAGAGAAAATAATATCGTTTATTTTAATCTTAATTATTTGACAGCATAGTAAAGTGTTTTTATATAGAAAACATATTGGCTTTACTGGCTGAACAACAGCCCGAGGAGAATTAAGTTTTAGATTCTTAACGATTCTTAAGGATATTTTGATGCCTAAAATGAATTATATTGCTTAATAAGCAGTATATTTATTTTTTTAAGATCTTAGACTAAGAATAGTCGATTATATGATAGAAAACACAATTCGAATATATATGAATAAATTAGGTAAGGTTAAGGTTTTGATGTTTAGCGTAAATTGAAATATTACATTTTATGTATATATGTATTTCCACATTTTTTTAACTTTTAATTTCAATTAAACTTTATTAAAAAATAAAATAATATTAATGTTTGCTTTTTAAAATAAATAAAAAAACGAAAGGTTAAGGATAATTGAAGTATAATGTGTAAAAATAATAAATAAGTCCGTCCAATATTTAATGCAGTGTATTAAAGAGAATTTAGATAACCTCAATTATAGTGAATATATGTACCTAAAATAGAATTGGGATTTGATCTTGATAGGCCTTATGCAAACTAAACTCATGTAAGATTTTGAGATAGACCACAATATACATATATGGTTAAACAGGAAAAGGGAATGAATATAATATCATATAGTTTAATATTAAATACTAATGTTAATAAAAAATAATATAATAATGCTAAAGGTGCTTAAAGAAGCGCCTAAGTAAATACAGTATCAGCTCAAAATATGCATGGGCTCTTTTATGCAATTTATAATATACAGGAAGGAAATACTATGGGAGATTTGCATGTACAGCAGACTTATGTACTACATACCACACACACATATGTACTTACAGCGCCTTAAAGATTGCAAATGCACACAGAAAGGGAGAAAGAGAGAGAGGAGGTAAGAGAACGAGGGGGAATTGGCGAGTGCAGACCCCACACAGCTGCTGGCAGACAGCCAAGACCCACATGTCTTATGTCCCGTCATTGATTCGCTTCACCATTCACAATTCACAATTCACCATCCTACATTCGCCTCGCCTGAGCATGGATGAGCACAAAGCCATTGTCCCCGGTGCCTCAGCCTCTGTCTGTGCCCGGTGTATCCAGGTAGAGCTCGGTATGCATGTCAGTGACTCGGACATCCTTGGCACATCCTTCCCCTCATCTTTATCGACGTGTCCTCTGCCTGAGTGTGTGTGCCTTGAGCTTTAGTTACGCCGCTTTGATTTCGGATTATGCTCGGACCCAGGGATATCCTGGACTGGTGATGGAACAGCTTAATCTCCGCTGGACAAGGCTGCAGCTGTTTGGCTAGGCTAGGCTACTTGCAGCTGTCTTGTTCCCCTGTCGTTGTTATTGTTGTTGTTACTGTTGCGATGGCTCTATAAGGACTCCCGCAGGACACGCTACTAATCACAAGTCGTTGTCGTTGTCGTTGTCGTTGTCGTTGTTGTTGTTGTTGTTATTGTTGTCGCTGCTGCGGCTGTTGTCACTTCCTAATGAGAGTGCAACACAACACCCAAAAAAATAGAGAAGGCAATGACAGGGGCAGAGGCAGATCCAGACCTAGATTCATACGCATCCTGTGCCGCAGTGTCGTCCTGGCGTCACCAAGTGCCAGACACTTGATTTCCCCAGCCTGTATAATTTTATGCGCGTCTCTCGCAGGCGTCAAAGTGTCAACTGTCAAATGGGACGCGTTCTTTCAACGCGAGTGAGGCAAGGTCGCAGACAAGTCTGGGCCGGACTGGACGCACTGGCGGACTGGAGGGACAACTGGCTGTCAACTGGAAATTGGACGCCAGCGACAACGACAACGACAACGACGTCGTGTTTATATTTAAAATGTCAGCACAACTGGCAATTGGATAGGAGACATCCTGTCACTGCCAGAGCGTGTAGGGTGCAGGGTGTGGAGTGTAGAGTGGCAGGGGCAGGCGGGGAACGAAGGCGCAGCTCATTAGCAGCGTTGTGTGGGCAGCCAGCTCTCGTGGCCCATCACACGCTGATTACCATGCACATTATCCAGACACACACACACACACACAGAGAGACACGGTCTAACACTTGTAATTGTAACTAGTTGGATGCAGGACTCCGCTTAGGATTGGGACTCGAGCTCGGATTCCCTTCGCTATTTCTGTCCTTGGCAATCGTAAATCTTCGGGCGAGCCGTGACTTTTAAATGCGCCAGCAAACAAGCGCATAAATATAAATCAAGGCATATGAAATGCATTTTCACAGTGGCGTCGACAACGCAGTTCTCAAGGGGGCAGGGGCAGGGGCTGAGCAGCCATCGCACGCCTTCGGCATCATATTACCCAGACGTGTGAGGTGCAAACACTTGAAGAGTAAACCCTGAGTTCATATGCAAAGTTTATACATATTTTGTATATTCACAGATATTATTATCGGTTTATTATATATTTATTATGATTACCTATTTATTGCCTATCAAATAGGTAAAAGAAGCGGCCAACATCTAGTTTTTGTGCCCCTAAACGTTCTGAAAAGTTATATGGATGCATTGTAGTTTTTTTTCTCAACTGAGGCAGTTTAATTTAAAATGAAAATGGAAACATACATGAGTTTATTAAATATAACATTAAAATAAAGGTATTAAGTTTTTTTTTAAAGCTCCTAAATTACTGACGTCTCTTACCATTTTTAGAGCTACTGAAGTTCAGAAATAATTTATTTCATTGGTTTCCTGAGTACATTTTTCTCAAGCGTACGGTTAGTATTTACTTTTTCAGTTTATAAAGATAAAATATTATTGTATACATATATCCATTTAGTTCAATTATGAAATTTCAAATGAAATGGTATTCCAAAGCAATAGTATTATCATAAATAAATGCAGTATGTTTTATATGCTTAAAGTAAGGATACTAGTTATTATTAATAATACAAAGACAATTCTAATGAACATTTTTGCAAATCTTAGGAATCCAAATATTAAATCACTTTATTCTGTTCTATTTAGTTTCCTTAAAGGGAGAGATCATAACTCAGTTAATCCCAACAAAATTCAAGAATCAAGAATTGGAGAATAAATAATGTATCATAAGAAATGGGGTTGTCTCGACCAGTACAGGACTAATCTTTATTGGTCGTGGCCAAGCAGCGTTTACCCCGACTACAGGATTCCATCCCCATTAGATTCCATTCCATATCCACTTAACTACCCAAGCAGGACATTCAAAATATGTTTCTCTACTGATGCGAGTATATTTCACTTTTAAAACATAGCTCTCTCTGCCCCTTCCCTCTGCTGGGGTACGCCTCTGGCATCGATATTTGTAATACTTGCAATAAAATTGCTTTTCCCTCTGTTCTTGTTTTTTTCCTCTTCGTTCGCAACTGACCAACTTCGATAAGGAGGGTAACGCAACCCCTTGCGAGTCCAGTGTCGTGAGAGTCCTTGGGTTTCCTTCAGTTTTTTATGTTTTTAATGGCAGAACGTAACATTATTTATAACGCAGCGGCGCAGGGATAATGCCATATTAAATGTCAACTGCACTAGTCTCTCACACACGCACACACACACACTCGCACACACGACTTGTGGGACACACACAAATCCCAAACATGAAAAATCTATTGCTTCGCTTTCATTTCTATTTCATTTCTAGATGCCGCCCCCCTTTACCCATGCCCCTGTCCCTCCTGCTGCCAGCTAAAGTAAGTTAAGTCCTTAAGATGTCCGGCAGCGCGACAAAGGCGGAAAGTAAATCCGGTGAGGTTACCTTTCTACTCCAGGAGGGTTGACCATCATCCCGTTTTGTCTTTACGCGCCACTGAAGACTTCCCCAGACCGGAGCAGCGCCTTCCCGTGTGTCCTGATTCTCCTTCACTCTGGGCACACTCATTTTCAATTCAACTCACATGTTCGCATCTGCTGGGTCGAGTAGAGTATCCTTCCTGTCCAGTTTTGGCCGCTACATGCTCCATTGATTTATGCGCTATGTATCCTTGCTCTTCCCTGCCCCTCCCCCCCCCATCCCAGCTCCGTCCCGTCCATTGTTCATCATCTGCCTCGCTGGCTACTTTGTTTCGTTACATTGGCCACATTTGCGGCTCATTTTGTACATGCTCGGCATGTCTGATAATGACCACAGAATTTCATTATCCATTCGCAATTCGTATTGTAATTAATTTAATATATATCTATCTATATAGTATGCTATATGTATGAGCGAGAGTCGCTATAAGTATTCCAAATTGAAACCAAACAAAGCCACCGCATGTGCGGCATATTTGTTCAGAGACAACATTTGCCAGCCCAATCAGGGGAATACTTTATTTTATCATCTATCTGAACTTCATCTATTCTGAAAATAAATATTGCATATTAAATATTAAAATTATTATATAAAATCATAGCTTATAGGACTCTGTAGCAAAGATCGCTAAACTGAAAAAATATTCTGAGAACTTCACAAACAATAATGAGTAGCAGCTGATATCAAATCGATCATACTCGATGAGACTGGTCAGCAATCTGTCAGCATATCGATACATCCTTGTCTCTGAGGCAAATCCCTTAAGATCTCTCGAGAGAGATGTTTTGCATCCATCAAACAGTGAGTTGGACTGTAGCTCAGCCGTCAATGAGCTGAGCTGGCACTTGATACTCGCTCAGAATGATAAGTAATATCTTCAGTCCAATGGGAATTGGAATGGGAACGGGCCAGGAGATTGGACAGGGGACTCAGCCTGGTGCCAGTTGGGGGCCTTTTGTCTAATTCCATCAATTTAATTAGTTTCTTTCGCTCCAATTGCTGCCCGGCTGCAGCAGCACATGTTCCAGGGAAATGCACAACAAAGTTGCGGTCGAATCACGTACCAAATGAGCTAACCAGGGGCGGAGGTTATCCTTACGCAGAGGGGGCGTTGCAGCACAACGACTCTCTCTCTGGCTTTGCTGCTGCTGTTCACACCTCCTCCTCGGAGTCTGGGCCTATCAATCATAACGGCAATTGACTACCAGATTCGACTTTTGAATCCTTTTTAAAGCGAAACTGCATCTTTGACTTGGAACTGGCTTCTGGCCAATCAATGCCATCAATCATGTGTTGCCGGCGGGTTCCCGATTTTCATTTGTTTGTCAACTCCCACTTTTCTCTCTGTGGCATTTGTGGTCGCATTCTGTTCTTTCATCTGCTGCTTTTCACTTCGTTTCTTTCTTCTTTTTCCATCTTTTTTTTCAAGACAGCCGCCGAGCAAAGGACTCGCCCATAATCGCCTCGGTATCTCAGTGTCGGCAGCTGATACTCAGATCCGGCACCGGAGCATCCTTCTCTTCTCTTCTCTTTCTCCTGAGGTTGCTTGTTGTCCTTTGTAGGTGTGAAATACTCAATGCGCCCATGCATATCCTGTTGACAGCCACAGCTTCATCCTCAGCCTCATCCACATCCTCAGCTGATGCCGATGTCGATGCCGCCTGCTGTCCTCAGGGTCCTTTGTTGTCTTGCGCCGCCTTGTCCAGTCGGGGTCCCTTGCTGCCTTCTGTCTCCGTTTTTCTATAACATGTGTTTCACAAATGTTCTATGAAATCATCGAGGTACCTCACCCTCATCCTCATCCTCATCCTCATCATCATCCTCATCAACGCACTCTTCTACCTTTTCTACACATTTTTAATTTATGTTCACGTCTTTGTTCCGCATCGGGTATCGTCTAATAACTCAATTAAATTCCGTCTCCTATCAATGTCCGGGCCCCGACTGCCTCTGCCGGCTCCCATGCGGTGTAATCTCTGTAAAAATGCTCGCATTCCTTAATTTAATATCCTGTGAATACGGCGCAGTGGCAAACCACAGACAGCGGATGCACAGCGCACTCCACGGATGCTGGAATCATTATGGCAATGACAGGAATATCAATTTACGCACGGCGACTGCGCCCAGGGGGAAAGGTTCCATTGACGTTTAATTATAGCGCGGTGTGAGCGAAAAATTCTCGGAATACTTGCGAAGGTAAATATTGCAAAATATCCTTAGAAAATAAACGGAATAGAAATAGAGAGAGGGAGATAGAGAGAGAAACAGGTGAAACGGCAGTGAAAAATACTTGTTAGAGATGGGAGAACATAATTGTATATTTACAGGTATTTATATTTAAATTATAATTGGAATATTCTAAAGAGGCAATATCTAGTATAATCTGTGTAATCTAAATAATTTAGTTAAATAATTATAGAATATTAAATCGCTTTACATTTTGTAGATTTGTAGTAAAAAAGCTTTTAAAACCTTTAAGTAAAATTTAAATATATTTATATTTAAATTATAATGGGAATATTCTCAACAGACAATATATATACATTTATTGGATAATCTGTTTAATCTATAAAATTAAATTAAAGAATTATAGATTATTAAAAAGCTGATTATTAAATTAATTTAAATCTTGTAGATGTGCAGTACAAAAGGTATTGAAATTGCAGATATCTATACTATATTTCACACCTTAAAGTAAAATACTTCAAATATAATATAGAATCATCATAAGGACTCGCTGCTCATCTCAAGCTATTCAGACTACGCTGTAGCTCAGCCTTGGCCCAACTCACGGCGCCGGAAGCAAAGCAAACAGCATGAAAATTTGCCAAGTCATTGTTAGCAGCGACGATGCTGCGAAGAGCGGAAAGAAGAAAGGAAGAAAGAGAGTGAGAGGTAGAGTAAGTAAATCTAATAAACAGCAAAGCACAAATTAACTAGAAAATTCATGGAAATATTGCAAAAATAATCAGCGCAAAGGTAGAGAGGGCCAAGAGGATTATGAAATTAGGAGCAGGTAGAACCACAAATACAGGTCGACTGGTGGGCAGCAGGTAGTCGGTATTCGAAGGCGTTTCATGGTCTAATTAGTGGCTCAGCTTGGCCAAAAACAAAAAAAACCAGCACCGACTTGAGGACTCGAGTGCCCACGGCTTCAGCTCATAATTGCAGGGGCCGTGCCTAAGCCGCGTCCTAAGCCGGCGACCAGAACCAATCAGACACTTCATTTGCATCTTAAGCAGCTTTGCAGCAGTTGCAGAGGTTGCAACCCAAGAAAGCGGCTCAGAATAGAATCAAGTTGAGCTCTTGACGTGGGCGTTGTCTCAGGCTCGGGATCGTTTTGGGAATTATCGATATTATTAGCTGCATAATTGAGCTATTTATAAGAAGGTAGTTCCAGCTGAAATGACGCAATGAAATGGTAGAAATTATGATATTCACAGAGCTCCAAACGAGCTGTGAACCGTAGGTGTTGGCCCAAATCACGACACGACTAATATGCGTGGTCAGACAAAGCCACAGTCGCCTCCGCCTCTGCCTCCGCTTCTTCTCCCACCCCAGCTGGACACCTGCATATTACGATTTCAGTTCGTTCCATGTGGATCGCTTAATTAAAAGCTGCTTTTCATCTCACACTCAACAACAATGCAATGTTCGGGGCGCAGCTCACAGCATGTTGTCTTCACTCTTCCCCCCTGCCCCGCTTCCCTTCCCTTCATCTGCTAACCCGCTGACACCCGCTGCCAAGCCGCTTTTCACCTGTTTGGGAACCAAACAATGCCCCATGAAAATGCATCGACTGCACCGACTACAACGAGGTAGCAGAGGCAGCAGGGGCAGCAGAGGCAGCGGGGGCAGCGCATCCTCCGCTACCCGAAACGAGGTGCTGAGCTCTCAAATTGACTTTGGCCACATGCTGCTGATTAGCTGCTGATAAGTTTCGGCTGCCAAGCACCGGCAATCAATGAGAATGTTATGTAAATTGACCCTACCCCCTCTCCGAGTCCCTTGCAGTCGCCTTCATTCTTCTAAAACTAATCCAGCACCTCGATAAAACATTTTGTAGGCCCCAAATGCGACACTATTGTTTGACGCTTATCTCATCGCTATACCTCGGTCTTTGACAATCTTCTATGCTATCTCTGGCAGATCTAACGTCTTCATTATTTTCTCAGTTTCTCCCATGATTTTCGTTTAACAAATTTCTCGCTGAGAGTGCGTCGAACAACTCTATCTAGTGGTATTTTGGCCTCAAATCTTATCTCAAATTTGTATTTTAACCTGCAGCTGATTATACGTCTTTTAATATTATCTTAAAATTAAAATTAAAACACTTCATTAGGAACGTGTTAATCGCTCTGAGACTTGAGACCCATACATGTTTATTTAATAGTCTCAAGCGTGAAAGTTGCAATATCGAGGAAAGTTTTAAGAAATGTAGATCTGATTTTTGAGATGAATTTGTGGGATGTAATTACAGCTTAGGAAATCTATAACCTTACTACTAATTTATTATTCTCTAACGATTTTATTTAATATATTAAGAGATGTCATTAAATGAAGAATACAGAATGAAATAAATATATTTTATCTCTGTGCATAAGAAAATTGCCAAATTTATGGAGAAAATGTGCGAAAGGCCAAGAAATTTAGTTATATACCATATATAAAATAATTGGATACAAAAGAGAATAACATTTTTATGAAGGGAATACACTTTAAATACTAGAGAAATATAAAGACAGTTTCATAGCTGAAAATAATAAATTTCTTCTAAAATTGAAAGGTTAAAATGATCTTAAAACATAAATAAACATAAAATCATATTTATAATAAAATCAGAAGACAAATGACGTAGGAAATTGAGTTTGATATTATGGATTACATTTTCCTTAAGCTAAACCCATTCATTAATAAAGAATGAAACCAATAGGCATTTATCGAGCATATTAAGGATGCATTTCCCATGCCTTTATAATCCCATTCGACTCATATTGACTTATTAAAAGTAGCATATCGAGCCATAAGCAAAAGTCTTAGCTGCAAACTGTACTACGGATCTGTCAGTTCCGACTGTGATCTGTGCACGAGAATTCCATCTTTCGGTTCCCTCGTTCTTCTCGGGCTGAGTGTAAGAAGTCTAAGCAGCGTAAAGCCGCAGCTGAGTGTCATGTTGAACACATGTACATCAAATTCAATCAAATCAAATGCCAGCACTTCTGCTCCTCCCCTCGCTGCGGGTACAGTGGGTACAGTTGCGAGTGTGTCAGTCTAACTGTGTGCGAGTGCGAGTGTGTGTGTGTGTGTGTACACTTTATGTGCCTTGTCATTTGTCTGTCAATCAGCTGTCGCATATTTTCGGCAATAAGGGTTAATTTACGCTCATAATCCTTGCCCGGGGGCTGTCGTTCTGCTTTCCCTCCTCTCCTCCCTCTTCTCTGCCGTCTGCCGACATTCGCTTACACAATTTTGTCACACAAAATGTCCTTCGGCCTGGAACAACAAATTTCACTTTGTTTTTCCCCCTATTTTGCAATCTCCCATTGATTTTTAATGCTGATTGACAGCATCGAGCACGGCTCTCACATATTGATTGACAATTGGCCTTGTCACGCATCCTTTACCTTACTCCCTTCCCTCTCCCTCTCCTCCCTCTGCTGCACATCGCAATTTTCATTTTGGTTTTCCTTTCACTCTGTGCAAAATTTGCATAATTTTTCTATAAAAACATTTTGCACTAAGCTCGTTTAATTGCCCCCTAATTGTGCCCAGAAACCTCGATTACCAGAGACCAGAGACAACACACACACACAAACGCCGAGGGGGGTTGGGGAGGCGTTGCCACATCAATTAAATGGACGACAGCGCGGAGCGAGTCCTGTGCGAGAATAAAGTATAATGACATCAATTCCCTTTCGCATCCAAAAAGCTAATCACTCGCCCAGGCGAAAGCGAGAAAGTGAGATCTCTCGCATAATTGCAGCCTCGCGCAGGGTTGCCAGGGCACCGCAAAACTCTCTCACACGGTCGCGGTTTATTCACACATAATAGTTCGGTTTTTATTTGCCCCGTTGCGCCAGAGTTGTTGTTATTGCAATAATTTAGGGATTATATTCATAAGTCCGGCACGAGCGTCTATCTGCAACTCCAGGCTTTGCTCGACTAAGTGATGCGTGATGATGTGCCAGGCAGGGGACAATTACACGAAATGGTATCGGGTCTAGATGACTCAACAAATACGCTACATGTTGCGAACTAATGTCGAAACTGGGAATGAGTGAGGGGGGTAAGGTAGACATGATTTGATGGCGAAAAACTGCTGGGATAAAAGTGGAAACAAAAAAGTTCTAAGAGAACTAGGATCTACATAATATGTATGTTAAACTATTATTGAAAGATTTCTGCTTTATATTATAATTTGTGATTCTGAAGTAAACTATAGATGAAAAGATCAAATAAATATTGAGATTATTTAAATTATTCAGTGTCTTGTTTAATTCTCTTAAAAATATAATACCTGTTGTATAATTTTAAATTATACATATTTATCAATTAAATATTTAAAACAATTAAATATCTATTAATTATATATTAAATACAATTGAATGTCTATCAATTAAATATTTAAAACAATTAAATATCTATAAAACACGGGTAACTATTTGAATTGCATCAAAAAACTCTTTAGATAGCTCAACTCATATTCCTGCTGGAGGTAACCGCATTTAAAAGACATTTCATTTTTACTAGAGTAATTGCGATAAAGTATCGCAATCGTTCCATTAAATTTATGCGATACTTTTGCGTTAAATAAATATAATAATATATTAATATAATATAAAAGCCATCGCATTTAAATAATTTAACGGATATGTAGCAAACACTGCATTTTATAAAGTTGTTCGTTGCAGATCTCTGTCTCAAACTCAAACACATTTCTTGTGTGTTTCGTTCTCCAATCGATATGCTCTCACCGATTGGTGTAGCGCAGCGTAGATGGAAAATTCAACCGCAAAATTAATGAGCACAAACCAAATGAAACGATGCACGAAGTGCGCCATCGGCTGCTCGATTCATTCGATGGTGGTGGGTTGCTGCATGCACTCATTCCTGCCAGGGGGTGATGGGTGATGGGGAGGGGGAGGAGGGAGGACATACTGGACAGTCCTGGGGCGGGTGCTGCACTTTCGTCGCTAATGCAAACATACGCTTGTTTGCACAAGTCTCCAGCTACGGCAGAGGCAGCGGCAGCTTCGGATTTGATGCTAATCGCCAGAGACAATTTAATCTCTAATCAAAATTCAAAATCGCAAATTTCCGAAACGCCAAATGAGAATTGCGAAATGAGAGTTGATAAATGGCCCAGAGAGGAGGAGGAGGGTGGGAGGAAGGCGGGAAAATCGGGCTGTGTGCATGAAAATGCAATCATCGTTTGCTTTCGACTTGTGCATTAATGAGGCCATTAAGCCAGAGACAACGGCAGCGGCAGCGGCAACTGCAACTAGTTGAGGCGGAAAGACAACCCTGGAGCTCTCCCACTCTCCCTCTCTCTCTCGCTCTGCCCACCCCTTCTCATGCTTGTTGTTGTTACGCGCTATTGGAAAATTGGGAAAATATTGTGAGAGCGGCGCTTTGTTTACGCGGCCAAAGGATTTTCACACGTTTATAATATTTAATTATTGATTTATAATGTATATGGAACATGGCAATAGCTAACCCCCCGGAACGGGCAACCCTACACGTGTGAGTGTGTGTGTTTCTTAGCTCATTAAAGGCAATGAACAACGGCACGTTAACAAGAAGATGCAACAATCTGAAGAGAGAGAGAAGGAGAGAGCTAAACAAGAGGAAAACAAAGCGTGGAATAATGAAATAAAATAACAACAATAAAGCGAAAGAAAACGAAATGAATCGAATGGAATCGACAAATAAACCAAAAACCAAAACCAAACTAACGAGCTGCTTGGTCAGCCCAAGGATCGACGGATCGCTGGATCGGCGGATCTCGCTTTGAAGTGCAAGCGCGCCGCTTGGGGCATTAAAATAAAAACAACAACAACGACGACGCATGGAAGACGCAACGCCGACGACGAAGACGACGATTTTTTATGATCATTTGTTGTTTGATTACAGCAAACGCATAAAACCCGCCAGGAAGCGAGGACAAACAAAGCCGCACTCTCCCTATCTGAGCCCAATCCCATTCCCGTTCCCGTTCCCAATCCCAATCTCAGTTCTCGCTTCTCTGCTTGGATGCTGCTGGGAACTCCACGAGCCGCATGACCTGCTGCCAGCAAACAAACAAATCCAAATCCAGAGAAAACACAACTCGAAATTCACAAAATCCCTTGCACCTTTTCCGAAAATCGAAAGAACCCAAAGAGATGAGAGATGTGAGAAGGGAGAAGAGAAGCAAGCGACGCGCGACGCTGAGCAAACAAGAAGAAGAGGAAGAACGACAACACTCGCTACGCAGAATTCGATTTCTAAGACCTGCTCTCTCGAGAGAGAGAGACCCATACAAAACACTCGAACCGACACTCGTCCGGCACTCACTCTGTAAACAGACTCTGAATGCACCGACAAAGCCGACAATTGTGTCCGCTCATTGTGCAATCGTCACTAAGCCGACGTCGCGGGACTTAGGATTGTGCAAGAAATTAGCATTAAAGGTCGAACCACATGTCTCCATCTCCCCGGAAATGGAATCTCATATCTTGGCGATGGGTTAGCACGAACTGTAACTTCGGTTAAAATTTGAAAGAATGAGCTAAAAGAAGTCAAAGATCAGTTTACAATTTGTTTTTGTCACTTTATAAACATTTATTTAATATTCTGTTTCTTTTAAACATAGTCCTCCATGTATATACGAATTCTTGCTTCAGCAATTCCCCTCTAACATATTTTAAGGACAGAAAAAACAAATTTCTTATGATAATATGAGTAAGCAAAGTAGAAAGGTTACCTTCATAGTTTTATTACCTTGCAGTTTTATATTTTAAACGTTTCTTTTTAAGGAAAAAATTAGACAGGTTCAGAAATTTTAACACTACATAAAAGAAATAAATCTACAACTAATAATTATAATTATTAATTATTTTGTTAAATTTTTATTAAATTTTTTAATTATTATAAATATATTTTATGGTTCGATTTTGATCAAATATGTCAGCATATTATTGCATAGTTAGGAACTTCGAAAAATATAGCTTCGGTTAATCGAATAAACGTATATTATGATGCTGAATCAGAAGATATGTACATTTACTATACGTATTGTAAGAATGTATTGTATATATGTATTGTAAGAAGGCAGAGCTTTCTATATATTTTAAGATTCGATTTTAATCAAATTTGACAATACATTTTTATATAGTTAGGAAATTCGAAAACATCAAACGAATAAACGTACATTTTGATGCTGAATCAGAACATATACGATGTATGTATGAACAGGGTCAAAACAACCTCTTTAAACCTATAATGAATCAATAAATAACTCTATACATCATAATAATACAATAATTTCATAATTCCCATTTAAAGTCTATCAAAGAAAAGGTTCGACTGGAAGTAGTTACATCCTGCACTCCATTAATTTCAACTTATACCACACACAATAAAATCCCAAGACGGAGAAACTCTTTTTCGCCACAGTCTGATAGACTGATGGGAGACGACTTGACAACAGACTGGAAATGGGCTTAGGAATATCTCAGGAAATATCAAAATAATAAACCTCGCGCACACGCGCCGAGGACAACAGCGCTGCCAATGACTAGGGCGATGGCGATGGTGATGATGAAGATGAAGACACGATGATAAAGATGATGTGATAGAGCGAAAGAGAGAGAGAGACAGAGAGCGACAGAGACGACAATGTGCCACAAATAATGCGCAGAGGAAGTTGCCACTCAACGGCGTCGCGGGCAGAAATATGTTGTCACTGGATCATCCTAGCGCAGAAGGAGAAAAATAAATATACCCTCACAGAGGGTAGTCTGAATTTCATATTAATTTTGCAAAGGGAACACGACTAACGGTATAAGATAGTGACAATTTGATGGGAAAAATAAGGAAATTAAAGGGATAAACTTGGAGAACATTGAATACACAGATATAAATATTATTATAATAATTGATTTAAAATAGTATCTAAAACTAAATGATTTGCAGATCCTTCAGCTTCCCAGCATAAATATAATTATTTATTATTATATTATATAGAGTGTTGGTAATTACAATTTCAATAATAGTTAAGATTTCCTCTAGTAATTACCTAAAACTGTTTGAAGTGCATGCAAGTAAGAGTATTTCCTAGTCATCTATGCTATGATTTTCTTGAATTTTTATTATATTATATATTTTTGAATTTCCGCAGTTTTATTTGCCTTGCAGACTGCAGACTGCCGCCGTCTCCTGGAGGAACGTGCTGTGAGCGCGCATCGGGAATCGCACTTTAATTTACACTCGAAAGACTTTTCCACGTTTCCCACACGGCGCAGGAAAACGTGTCCGCAACAAATGAGCAGCGACGGTCCATAAAAAAATAAAAAAATAATGGGAAAGGAGCTGAACGGGAAAGAAAACCCAGAGAGGGACGAGTGGGGGGAAGGGGCGCAGAATGTCAGGCGTAATAATTCGATTGTCCACTCAAATGAAATCGAATGCACAAACTCGCAAATCAAAAATCTGCGCAGGGTGAGTTATCCCAAAAAAAAAGGAAGAAGCAGGAGAAGAAAAGTTTTGCAGCCAGCGAGGGGGAGCAGCAGCAAGGGGGAGGGAGGGGATACGAGGACATAGTGAGCTGGGGAAAGCAGTTGGGAAATGCATTTCCCAAGCAATAATAGACCGTAATTGTTGTTGTTGTTGTTGAAGCGATAAGCATATTGCACTCGCACGCATCTCCCCCTCTCACTCACTCTCCCTCTCCCCCTCTCTCTTTCTCTCTCACTCTGTCTGCCTCTGCCTCTGTGCCGCATTAATGGAACTCGGGACGGGCTCAAGTGTTAAGTGTCAGATGCAGGATAAGTGCGTGCAGCGACAGGATATTTGTTTGTTTGTTTGCTCCTTGCCTGGCAATGCACATGTGTGTGTGCCCCTGCGTGTGTGTGTGTGTGTGTGTGTGCGAACACATCAGCGACAGGCACATTTTTAATGCATACTTCAAGGCGAGATGGGCGTAAAAATCACGATAGCACATGACATGACACATGTATAGCATGCTGCAGGAGGCACGACGTGTGCTGAGATCCCTGCGATAGGGTAGACCCGCACTCAATAAGTTGACCAATGTCAACCTTCGATTTTCGACTCATTCACTCACTCACTCAGGCCTTATCGCGGCTGCAGCAGGCAAAGGGCCGAAAAAATGTGCTGAGCTGCGATAAGGCAAGGGGGAATATCTGGAGATATGTCTGTACCAGCATGAGTTAGATTAACTTCAAACTTGTTATCACTCCACAATACTGATAATCCTTTTAGATCGGTGTAGTAATGCGAGTTATATATAAACTACAGAATATACCAAAAGTATCTGAGCTAAATCAGTTTCAATATCATTTATCGCCCTGATAATCCCTACCCAGCTGGCACTAACTGTTAAATTGGCTTTTAAGCTGCAATTTTGCCACTTTATGTAGTTGCCCCAGAAACCCCATTTAACGGGACTGACTGCAATTAGTTGCCACAAAAACTTTCCATGACAACTGCGTGCAGAGGCAGCTAATCTGGAGAGCTTTGGCCAATTATTTATGGAGCTGCATGTGACTCTTGGCTAATTCTCGTGACACGGCATTAGTCAACACTTTGCACTGTGCAGTGCGAACATTTTCCAACACTTGAAACTGATTTATTACGCTTTATCAACTGAGCGCTAAATGTGATTAGCTTTTTTGCACCACACTCTCTCTGTCTCTCTCACTCTGTCACTGTACAGCTGCACTTGTTTTTAGCCGGAAAACGGCTAAACGTCGCCTGTGGCGAGGGATCTGCATGTGCGCTGCGGTATTTAGCTTTTGATGTTATTCTAAATACACTCTAACTTATTCACGTTGCGACTGCTGATGATGATGATGGTTCCCGAGTGCTCAAAATGTGCAGCCAACTTCACGTTGTTTGCACAATTTTATGCTTGAGAGGGTTTCCGCCCCCATCTCCCCCTCTTCCCGCTAAGAGCACGAGGCGAACAACAGCGGCAACTGTTGCATCCTTCAACCACAGGCAGCGTTGCAATTAAGCAACTCTCGACTAGATGACAATAGCACACACACACACGCACACACACTCACGCACACACATACATGTCTAGTTACATGACAGCTACATGGCTTAAATGTGCTACCGCCCTCCCCCCTGGGATACCCTGCTAAGCAGCTTTGGCCCTTGAAAATTTCAACTGGCTTTTGGCATTTTGCAGGCTCATAAAATGCAAATTATGCCAGAAATAAACGTTGACAAATTGTTTATGCTTCCAGCTGCATTTGTCGAAAGAGAGAGAGAAAGGGAGAGAGTGAGAGAGATAGAAAAAGAGAGAGAAGAAAAGAGCTCTTCAATGCACAGCGGGATATACCATACGTACATCTAAATTAGCCGAGAAATATTTCAGAATTTGTTGAAAATGACTTTATATCCAATTAAGAACTTGCCCTCAATCGGTTCGGGCCCCGAAGAGCCCTACGCAGATCGTTTAACCGTAGAAATCGACTGTAAAAAATCCGAATGAAGCGTAAAATTGCGTTTCAAACAATGTTTCCAGCCAATCTCATCTGGTTGTATCCACGAGATACTCGTTAGTTTAACGCAAGATTCATGGTCTTCTCTTTAGCTCTTTCTATTCTTTTCAGGTGTCCGAAATAATATTAAGAAAGCAAATTAGTGCAGCTAACTTTATACTTAATGATGCTCAAATTGCATTTCTTTCCGTAGACAGATGGGAGAATTTTAACCATTCCACAGACCGTTAGCAGGGCCATTAAAATGTAGGTCGTAAAGAGTCGTAAAACAAAAATTGGTAGAAAGAATCTTCAGATGGGATGGATAAACAGACTAGATACCGTGTAGGGGCAGTTTAGTGTAGTGATAAGTCAAGATATTTCTTATAAATTTTGGAATATTTAAAAAAACTTTATAAACTAAAAGTATATGCAAAATATGGGCATAATATCATATATTTTCTATATAAATAAATGATATACATTTATATATTTTTATATATTTTATAAATTATATTATATATATATTTTTTATATATTTAAAATATCATTATATTTTCCGAAAATCTGCTTAAGAACTCAGTTCATAAGGCTGCTAGCTGGGTATACCCCATTGAGGAGGAGGTCTACACAATGGGTACCTTCAAAATGAAGAACTATGCGAGTCGTGGGCAGTTGGCAGACAAAGATGAAGAGGAAGAGAAAGAGGAAGATGAAGAATCGAGTGTGCGGTAATTAGAATTAAGAAGCATTAAAAGAAACTCAACAAAATTCACACAATGCGCTCAAAGCGAAAGTCGTAAATAAAGCAATAAAAAGGTAAAAACGTAAAGCCAGTGACCAGTGAGTTTTTCTCTCTCTCTCCCTCTATCTCTCTCTCTCTCTCTCTCTCTCTGCCTCGCCGTGGAAACTTAATTAGTTTGAAGAGGTAAACGCGCAGAGGAAAACTATAAACCTGCTGCAAGATAACAATTAGTTGGGGCGCCAAAACGCGAGCAAACTCCCCGACTCGAACCAGACTCGAACCCGATTCGAACTAATTTATGAATGCATCTTGTTGACAATGCCGCTTTGGACAGCTCGTAAAAACGTGCTCATAAAATGATAATAATAATAGCATAGTCCACTTCAGCTTGGGAACGGACTGAACACACCTGAGCGAGCCCACCTGAGCGATCCCACCTGAATGCGACCTTCTCCAGTCTGCGAATTACAAGCTCGATTGATTTGCAATGCGAATGAATCGAATTCGATTCTGATTATTAGTTTCCACTTGCCCGCAGACAAATTCGAAAACAAATAGATATTTTTCAATTTCCCATAGAATTTACCTTGTTTTTGTCATTGCTAATCCCGCACAGATATTGCCATGGGGCCTCCCACCCTCGCTAGGGATAATACCTAGCGCGAGTTGTTGACATGCAATTTGTTGAATGTGTTTGGGTTTTGTTCCTCTTCCCCGATCCCGTTCGCCACTCCAAACCGAACCCAATCCCAAACCCGAAGGCACACACAATTGACATTTGCTTTGCCCGTGTGACAATGGCAGATTTGGTTGTGCATGGAGCAGGGATGAGGATGAGGATGAGGATGAGTAGGATAAGGATTTAGTTCGCACTGCAAACTGCAGCGAATGCAACTGGGACTGGGACTGGGAGTGGGACTGGCGGCTTTGGCTTATCCATTTGCAATTGGGCATCCTCTTTGAGGTTTTCCTGTTGACAAACGAAGAGGAAGTTTTCGGAAACGTGATTAAAACGGCGTGTTTGAGGTTAGGGCGAATTGCAAATATGTTACTAATAATATATAATAAAATATTCGAGATATTTACTTTATGTGTATTTTATAATAAGAATCTTGCAGGAGTATTATTTTTTTTTTGAGCAGACACATATGTCATTGTTCTTCTGTCAGTCTATGATTATGAAAACAAAGTAACCTTGTAGTAAATAAAAAAACAAATACTGAGAAATTAGTTAAACTTCAAGTTGAGCTGACAAAAAATATCTAGCTCTCTATCAAGAAATTTATAATTTTAACAAATTCTGGAACTATGAATTTTGGAGATACCTTTGAGAGTTTGCTAACTACGGAATGGCGTCAACAATATATGAACTACAAGGTTAATAAAAGTAATTGATTGTATTTTCGTTTATTCAATATTCTCTTTCAGCACCTTAAGAATATGATCTACAGAGCCGTTTACAATGCTCCAACAAATCCAGAGCTGCATGAGGAGTATTACAAGGAGTTCGAGTGGCTTTTCTTTTCAGTATGTCAACAGGAACTGAGTCGGGTCGAAAACTTCTCTGCTCAGAAAATGGCCGAGGCCAGTAGAAAGTATCTGGCTCTGAGCGATCGATTCATGGCAAATATTGACAATAATCCCCATTCGAAGGAATCCTCCAACTTGGGATTGGCCAGCAGCGAGTTCTACTTGAGTCTAATAATGCTGCAGAACTTTCAGAGTCTGAACTATACGGGTTTCTTGAAGATCTGTACGAAATATGATAAGTATCTGAAGTCGACAAATGGCGCTGATTGGTTTAGGAAAAACGTGAGTACATCCGAATTCGCAGTGGAGGATGAACTGAAGAAAACCATAGTCAAGGTAGAGGATCTCTATATAATCTATCTCACTAACGGAAATCGTGCCAAGGCCATGGCAAAGCTGAGAGTACCGCCCCTAGGTAGACGTATTCCCTTAGGTCAAGTCTTCTTTGCAGGCGTAATGCTGGGCCTCTTCACGATCAGCGCCATTATCGTTATTATCTCACGTACGTTGGGCATAGATCTCATCTGATTCTCTCAGTTCTAATGATCTATTTATTAGTGATCTATTATAGCTCAGACAGTGACATGATACAGCCCTTTATTCGACTTTATAGAGGACCCTTGGCCTGTGTTCTCTGCGCTTTCTATCTCACAGTCAACGTATATGTTTGGCAAAATGTTGGGGTCAATCATGTTCTCATTTTCGGAGTCGATCTTCGTAAGAGCGTGCCGGCTGCAACCTTCTTAGAGGTCGCTAGTGGCTTGGGCGTCATCTTCGCCCTATCGATGTTGCTCTTTATTCACCACAAAGAGTTCGAGGTGGAGGATCGATATCATTTCCCACTCATGTGTCTTGTGCTACCCCTAACACTGTTGATATTCCCATTGCCGATCTGCAACCTTTCCACCAGATTATGGATATTACATACGACGGGACGCATTTTTGGGGCACCGTTCTTCAAAGTGAATTTCGCTGACTTCTGGATGGCCGATCAACTGACCTCTATGGTCCTCTGTATTATGGATTACTATCACCTGACACGCTTCTATATAAACTTCTATAAGCACAACATCAAATCGCTGGACTTTGAACCTGATTTTGTTATCTTGGCTATAAGAATTCTGGCTCCCTGGTTTCGGTTTGCCCAGTGTCTGCGACGATATTATGACACCAATTACACATCAAGCGGATATATCTTAAATGCTCTCAAATACAGTGGCAGTATTATAACTGTCATATTTTCCTTCATAGTTATGCAGACGAGTCGTAGGTGCCATAGCTTATAAATTTCCCTCTGATTATACAATTCCCATTTAAATAGATAATTACGAGAATATGTTTCAAAACACTTGGCTATGGATCTATCTATGCTCAGCGCTTCTATCAACTTCCTATTGCACGTACTGGGACTTTAAAAACGACTTTGGATTATTTCGTGTTTGGAAAGGTGAAAATATCTTTCTGCGAGAAAATCTTGTGTATCCCAGAGTAAGTTGATTGTTTGTCATGCTTGGAAGCCCATTTCCATTAAATTTTCCCTACTACAGTCATTTTACTATTTTGTCATCGTTTCTAATGTACTCATACGTTATATTTGGATATTGGAGTTATTCTTGATCTACAAGGACTATTTAATGCCTTACTATATAAAGAGCATCATCGGATTCTGTGAGCTAACACGTCGTTTTCTTTGGAATTTCATAAGATTAGAGAACGAACACCTTTATAATTGTGGAGAGTTTAGGGCAACGCGTGACATTTATTTAGAATTGATCGATAGAACGGAACACCGTAGTACATCAGCTAAAAATGAAGGTAAAACGTCGTAAAAGACCTTTGCATGGTTTGAAATTATTAAACATTGTAATAACCTCATTTATTGATTATACTTTAAAAATAAAATTGAAGTCTTCAATAATTTACTTTATTTATTTAAAGCTGAAATCAAATATAAATTTGTAAAAATTGGTTTTAATCACAGATTAAAGCAGACTTAGATTTTATGCATGAAATTACCAAATTTCTGATTTGTGAGGTCGGTGGCATCTGGCATTTGACATAATGTTGATATACCTGTGATATGCATAAACTTTTATTCCAAATTTCGAGCCCTTAGGTATTATAATAGCTAAGATCTGAGTGTTCACACAGATAAATTGACTTGGTTCGATAATATATATAACTAAGTACTAATTAACCTTATATGTTAATGCGGTAAAAACTAAGGACATTCATAAGGTGCGCAGACCGAGAGTAGCCTCCCTTTCTAGCTTCACTTTAAGTGAACTCGGCTCTACTCTGCTCTGGGCCACAATTATTTATGGCCGCATGTGGCGCATTTATGAACTGTTTACTGTTAGCCAAGCCGAGCTTAAGTAATTCCCAGCGTGTAACTTAATTAATTGCAGCTAATGCAGTGTGCTGGGCGTGAGCAGCCGCTCTCCCTCTCCCTGTCTCTCTCTCCCTTTCTCTCTCTGTCTAACACTCTCGGGGCAGCTGCCGGCAACAGGGGATAGGAGATAACCACATGAAGATGTTGCAACAATAATGAAACAACAAAAACAAAAAAGAATTTAATTAAATATTAAAAGTGTAACATGAGCAGCTTGCGTGGGCGAGGGTGTGGGCGTTGCTGTGGTTGGGGGCGTGGCCTAAGCATGAGAATTTAATAAAATATTTTTAATGTAATTTTTGCACCCTGCAGAAGCAGCAACAACAGCAGCAACAACTACCGGAAGCACTTGACCCGCTGGGCGAGCACACGAAGAATCCGCACAGATGCCAAGTGGAAGCTCTGCTCTGGAGGAGCATAGAGAGCGAGCATAAAGCTCGACAGGAGCGTGGAGTGTGGACTGCTATGTGAGTAATCTGGCAGTCGAGTGGCATGCAACGTAGCCTTGGAGCCCAGCTAATTGGGTCAGCTTAGGACCTTAGTTGTCTTCCTGTGTGTGTGTGTGTGTGCGTGTATGTGTTGTGCCTGACCGGATGTGTTGGCCAGAAGAAAATTGTAGCTAAATACTAAATGAATTTCAGGCATTTATCTAAATTATTTGTGCAGGAATCATGTACAGAACTAATTGTTCATGGAAAGTCTTGGGAGCTTTGCAGCAATTATTCTCATTAGGATTGTAAAATTATTTACCAGCTCTGGTAACTCTGGTTGTCTCAAGTTGTTATTTAACTATTTGCATACAGGTAGGAGCAAGACAAGAGATTGATTCGAGAATCTCGCAGTTTCCTCTATTATACAATACTTTTATCAGATGTCGATTACACCATTACGAAAATAATGTTAAAGGAACTTAAGAGACTTTGTTAAATTATGTTATGAATTTGAATATTGTAATAGAGTGAAATTATGATACACACATAAATTACACGCAAATTATCATATGCATTACCTTATACCTTATGATATCTGCAGTCCTTGAGGATGCACTTCGCTGTTGGTTCAAACCTCATCACACCTGCCACTTGGTATAATCATCGATGATGCTCAAAGAACAGAAAGAACAACTACAACTCCTGGCCTGCCTCTCAGTTTTTCAATTTTTTCCGCTTTTCTCGCTTTTCCCCCGCACATTTCTCCAGCGCTTTTGATGTATGCGAAAAGAAATAAAACATTTTCAGAGGCAACTGACGATTTGACAGGTTTCCACAGACATCAAGAGAAGTCAGGAAGTCGGAAAATCGGGAAAGCTTTGTGGCAATGCCACTTACAGGCTGCGGTTGCTGCGCCACACCATGACCTTCCCCTTGCTTCTCCCCTTGCCCTACGCCCACTGTTGCATGCAGCGTGTAAATTATGCGTAGTCGTCGTCGTTGTTGTTGTTGTTGCTTTTGGGTTTTAAATTTCAAATGCTTTTGGATTCGGCAAACGCAACGAGAACAACAGAAACGACTGCCGCCCAGGCTCATTTACACTCACACACACATAGTCAAAGTGCACAGTGGCAACACTCAGATACTCAAACAATCAAACACTCAAACACTCAAAGCGGCATGCAACAGCGAATTGCATTCATTATGTTTATACCAATGTGATTCTATTGCCCCCTTTCCCTCTCTCACAAGCAGTCTCTCTCTCTCTCACTCACTCTCTCTCTCTCTCTCTCTCTATTACTGCGTTTATGTGAAGTCCATTTCATGAATTGGTAAGAAAAGTGCGTGTACAAAAAACAAATTCGTGTATTCGCTTAATGCACGAACTGATTAGGCACAGCCAACTTAACTCATTTAAATTAGGTGGAAATACTAATCAAATATCGTTATTCAATCCATCAAGATTTTAAATAAAATTTTCTTATCGTTTATGCTTTTTTAAAATAAAAAATTTTGGAGGCTTACAAAAGTGACTGCATTTATCCGAAACACAGTTGGAGAAATAATTTAAAAAAATCGTAAAAAAAAAGTGTAGAACATGTATTTTCTTACATATGAGTTTTGGCTCTCAACTCTTCCTGAATGCATGAAATGCTGATTAAATTATGTGTGCAACACCGTACGTGAATTGTAAGAAGACGTCAATAAAATTAATAGCTCTCTATTAAAACATAACCCAGCTACATTCGAAAAATGAAATTATATTCGCTATCTATAAACCTAAAATTTTACATTATCCATACTTTGGTCGACTCATAAGTGACTTCACAGTGTGACCAGTCGCTTACATTGTTTCTATTCATTTCATATATATTCGCATAAGATGGAAATATATTTTCATTTCACGAATTAAACTATTCATTTAACACATGGCATAAACGTAGCTCTTTTAGAGCTGGCCTGCAGCTTGGCCCGACTTATTTGCATTTTTCGTGCGCCAAAAATGGCTAAAAATACTTGACTAATGTTATGTCTGACTGCTGTTGTTGTTGTTGCTTTCAGAGTGCAGAGATTTAATAGGATTTTAGTGCATTGAAGTGATTTTTCAACGCCGCCTGATGATGTTGTTGATGTTGATGCGAATGCGAATGCGAATGGGAATGGGTAAGGGAAATGGCAACTGACGAAGGGATTTGAAGGCGACTACGACTACGACCACGACTTGGTACTGGGTGAGTTATGCATGGTTTATGCATGCTCGGTGAATGCAGCAAGCGCAATGACACGTTGCGCAGGTAGGATGCGTGGGTTATCCTGGGTCCCCCTCATAATGGACAGGCCATTAATAAGGCAGTCAGTTGAGGTTTTACTTGGTAATGTGAATCTGGTGAGGGGAAGCTAAGCCAAAATACAGATAGCTTCCTGTTTAAAGAGTGAAGCGTGAAACGAATCTTGTTTCAGATTGATTTAGTCTAAAGTACTGATTGAAATTTAAAGATGTAAGAAGTCAACAGTTGAATATGCTTGACTGTTATATACCTGTTACTCACTGTGGCAGTTGGAGTGTTTGGAGTATTTTTGAACCAAGTCCACCTATCAAAATGATATATTAAATCATTTTTATGTTTATTATTCCAAATAATCCCTATTTCAAAAAATATATATTATGTTAAGCATTTATTGTACACATAAATATTTTAAAATGACACTTGAAATTAAATTTTGTTCGATTCTAGAAGGCGTATGTGGGTGTGGCCAAATTATAAAATAAAGTGCAATAATCAGAAATATTGTCATCGAATTTGATAGCCCTAGCTCTTATAATAGCTAAGATCTAGCAGATCATACGAACATAAAGACGGATAGGCATATCAATAAACGGATACATATATAGAATCGGCAAGGAAAATTTAGAAATTTAAGAGGTCTGAGATGTCGTCTACTTTCTGTAAGTTTAATTTTCGAATGAATCAAAGTTATAAAGTAAAAGTTAAATCTGGTATAAATTAAATTAAATTTCCTATATGTAGCGCTATATACCACTATCTCTCTCTCTCTCTCTCTCTCTCCTTCTCTCGGTATGAAGTATGAGTTGTATGCCAAATACTCTTGTGGTTCAGAAACGATGCAAGTCTCCTCTGGCGGCAGCTTTGCAAATTCATTTCTGGCAGAGCACTCGGTCGGCATGGAGTACTCTGCTCTGGCAACTCGGCACTTGGCACTGTCTGACAGCTGAAGGAAGTTGAGCTTAACAGCATTTCCCACGTGTCAAGAGGGTTGCAGGGAGAGGGAGATAGAGAGAGAGAGAGACAGAGAGAGAGAGAGAGAGAGAGAGCATGCTTTTGTTTGCTGCTCGTACTGGTGGCAAATTTATGACTTGCCTTTGGCTACTAATGAGTTTGTCGGCATCCCTCGTCCAGCTGAGGGAGTCGAACTTGCCGCCTAGAGAGCAGCTTAAGTCGGCCTTGAGGTCCTCTAACACACACACACACTCACACACACACAGACACGCCTAATGGGTTAAAAATGCGTAAACGATTTTGGGCGTCGTAAGCTTCTTAGACATTTGCATCGGATTTGCCATAAATTGTTTGGGCGACTGCGTTGCGTAGGGGGGGGCGGGGGGAGGTGGGCGGAAGCAAGGCAAGCGGAAGCATTTTGATTGATTTACACACACACAGACACTCGCACACACACACTCGCACACTCACACATGGATCAAGTGCAGAGCTCGTCGACTTCCTCTGCAGCTCATCTCGTTGCCGAAATTCACCATAGCATAAAGCCAAAATGCGGCCGTATTTCTTCAACTTCCGGCATTAAGTGCACACAGCAGCAGCAGCAGAAGCAGCAGCAAATTAATTAAGCGACGCTGCCAGAGAATGCTGCGACCTGCCGCAAGGATGAGGACAACTCCAGCATTATTTGTGCCCACCTCAGGCTTCCTCGTCGTGTGTGTGTGCTCCTTCCCGGACCTCGACGAGTGTGTTGTCAAATTAATTAAACGCACAACGGCGACACAACCCACACAAACGAGGAGATGGAATCAAGCCCACGCAACTGCAGTTCCTGCCCCTCCCACCTCCTCCTCAGCCCCTTCCCAAGGCCACGATTTGAGCTACTGAGCTTTGCAGTGGCTTTTCTTAAGCTTTTCGCAATTTACACCTGTCCGTGTTGATCCAATTGGAACGCCAGTCAGCCAGGCACAACAACAACAAAAGAGATGTGTGTGGAAAATGTCTCCTAATTCAATTGAAACCAGACGAACTGAGAGTCTGAAGTAATTCCCTATCTTGTGGAACTGAAACATATAGTATGTGTTTCTTTGCTGCTTATAAACTATTCTTAGTCTATTTGAATTGTTCGACAAGAGGAGATCATTTTTATACCCTTCATCGATGCATTCTCTCTCTCTCTCTCTCTGAGTATGTGCTGTCTGTATGAACACACAGATCTCAACTTTTAGACAAGCTAGAGACATCAAAATTGATATGATAGAGGCTGTGTAGTAATAATAATTAATAGTATAGTATATATACAATGTAGAGTGTATACCAAATATTTACTTCAAATTTTGGGTGTCTCGCCATCTGTACTTTACGATTACCAGGCAAATTCTAAAGTTTCACAATATATCTACATAAATAAATGTTATACGAATCGACCTAGAAGTTATTCAAGTCAATTTTCCTATAGCATCAATTCGTACACGCAGAGCTGCCAGGCAGGCGAACGTCGCGATGCTTCGCTTAAGTACTACGTGTGCGAGGGAGTAAGAAAACAGTAGGGGACAGAAGAATTTATGTAGAATTTGCTTTTGGAAATATAAAGACTATGAACACATTTGTAATGTTTTTTAAAAATTGCCCGAAGGGTATTTTACGGTCGCGATCATTCAATATAGCTGGCGTTATATATTTTATTCAAATAGAAATTGAATTGAAATATTTGATTCAAATAGAAATTGAATTGAAAATCAGGTCAAGTCAGACTCTGAAAAAGTGATCTACATTTTCAGTTGGCACAAGCCTTTAATACCCTCCTACTCAATAATTTGTTCCCCAAACTTATACTATAACACATCAAGGAAAAGTTATACGAAATTTTACTGTATTGTACAAATTTGCTTAAATTTCAAACAGATTGAGATAGAATCAAGCCAGACCCCTATAGAGCCTCTAGTATGGAAAACTTCGTCAAATATCATCCGATTTCCTTGAGAGAGAACATTTTATTCATGATTTGGCCGCTTTATTGATTCTGCATCAAAAAATAATGAGTATAACGCTTTTCAAATTTTGGGTCTTTCGCAAGTCTTCCTTTTCTCGATTTAAGTACTCCTTTGTAGCATCTAGTATGGAAAACTTCGTGAAAAATCATCCGATTTCCTTGAGAGATGACATTTTATCCATTATTTGGCCGCAATAATGATTCTGCATCAAAAAATAATGAGTATAACGCTTTTCAAATTTTGGGTCTTTCGCATGTCTTCCATACTATCCCTTTTTTTTGATTTCAGTACCCCTATGTAGCATCTAGTATGGAAAACTTCGTCAAAAATCATCTGATTTCCTTGAGAGATGACATTTTATCCATTATTTGGCCGCTATAATGATTCTGCATCAAAAAATAATGAGTATAACGCTTTTCAAATTTTGGGTCTTTCGCAAGTCTTCCTTTTCTCGATTTAAGTACTCCTTTGTAGCATCTAGTATGGAAAACTTCGTGAAAAATCATCCGATTTCCTTGAGAGATGACATTTTATCCATTATTTGGCCGCTATAATGATTCTGCATCAAAAAATAATGAGTATAACGCTTTTCAAATTTTGGGTCTTTCGCATGTCTTCCATACTATCCCTTTTTTTTGATTTCAGTACACCTATGTAGCATCTAGTATGGAAAACTTCGTCAAAAATCATCTGATTTCCTTGAGAGATGACATTTTATCCATTATTTGGCCGCTATAATGATTCTGCATCAAAAAATAATGAGTATAACGCTTTTCAAATTTTGGGTCTTTCGCAAGTCTTCCATACTATTCCTTTTCTCGATTTCAGTACCCCTATAGAGCCTCTAGTATGGAAAACTTTGTCGAAAATCATCCGATTTCCTTGAGAGATGACATTTTATCCATTATTTGGCCGCTATATTGATTCTTTCGCATGTCTTCCATACTATCCCTTTTTTCGATTTCAGTACCCCTATGTAGCATTTAGTATGGAAAACTTCGTCAAAAATCATCAGATTTCCTTGAGAGAGGACATTTTATTCATGATTTGGCCGCTTTATGGATTCTGCATCAAAAAATAATGAGTATAACGCTTTTCAAATTTTGGGTCTTGCGCATGACTTCCATACTATCCCTTTTTTCGATTTCAGTACCCCTATAGAGCCTCTAGTATGGACAACTTCGTCAAAAATCATCCGATTTCCTTGAGAGATGACATTTTATCCATTATTTGGCCGCTATATTGATTTTGCATCAAAAAATAATGAGTATAACGCTTTTCAAATTTTGGGTCTTTCACATGTCTTCCATACTATCCCTTCTTTCGATTTCAGTACTCCTATGTAGCATCTAGTATGGAAAACTTCGTCAAAAACCATCAGATTTCCTTGAGAGAGGACATTTTATTCATGATTTGGCCGCTTTATTGATTCTGCATTAAAAAATAATGAGTATAACGCTTTTCAAATTTTGGGTCTTTCGCATGTCTTCCATACTATCCCTTTTCTCGATTTCAGTACCCCTATAGAGCCTCTAGTATGGAAAACTTTGCCGAAAATCATCCGATTTCCTTGAGAGATGACATTTTATCCATTATTTGGCCGCTATATTGATTCTGCATCAAAAAATAATGAGTTTAACGCTTTTCAAATTTTGGGTCTTTCGCATGTCTTCCATACTATCCCTTTTTTCGATTTCAGTACCCCTATGTAGCATTTAGTATGGAAAACTTCGTCAAAAATCATCAGATTTCCTTGAGAGAGGACATTTTATTCATGATTTGGCCGCTTTATGGATTCTGCATCAAAAAATAATGAGTATAACGCTTTTCAAATTTTGGGTCCTGCGCATGACTTCCATACTATCCCTTTTTTCGATTTCAGTACTCCTATGTAGCATCTAGTATGGAAAACTTCGTCAAAAACCATCAGATTTCCTTGAGAGAGGACATTTTATTCATGATTTGGCCGCTTTATTGATTCTGCATTAAAAAATAATGAGTATAACGCTTTTCAAATTTTGGGTCTTTCGCATGTCTTCCATACTATCCCTTTTCTCGATTTCAGTACCCCTATAGAGCCTCTAGTATGGAAAACTTTGCCGAAAATCATCCGATTTCCTTGAGAGATGACATTTTATCCATTATTTGGCCGCTATATTGATTCTGCATCAAAAAATAATGAGTTTAACGCTTTTCAAATTTTGGGTCTTTCGCATGTCTTCCATACTATCCCTTTTTTCGATTTCAGTACCCCTATGTAGCATTTAGTATGGAAAACTTCGTCAAAAATCATCAGATTTCCTTGAGAGAGGACATTTTATTCATGATTTGGCCGCTTTATGGATTCTGCATCAAAAAATAATGAGTATAACGCTTTTCAAATTTTGGGTGTTTCACATGTCTTCCATACTATCCCTTCTTTCGATTTCAGTACTCCTATGTAGCATCTAGTATGGAAAACTTGGTCAAAAATCATCAGATTTCCTTGAGAGAGGACATTTTATTCATGATTTGGCCGCTTTATTGATTCTGCATTAAAAAATAATGAGTATAACGCATTTCAAATTTTGGGTCTTTCGCATGTCTTCCATACTATCCCTTTTCTCGATTTCAGTACCCCTATAGAGCCTCTAGTATGGACAACTACGTCAAAAATCATCCGATTTCCTTGAGAGATGACATTTTATCCATTATTTGGCCGCTATATTGATTTTGCATCAAAAAATAATGAGTATAACGCTTTTCAAATTTTGGGTCTTTCACATGTCTTCCATACTATCCCTTCTTTCGATTTCAGTACCCCTATGTAGCATTTAGTATGGAAAACTTCGTCAAAAATCATCAGATTTCCTTGAGAGAGGACATTTTATTCATGATTTGGCCGCTTTATTGATTCTGCATTAAAAAATAATGAGTATAACGCATTTCAAATTTTGGGTCTTTCGCATGTCTTCCATACTATCCCTTTTCTCGATTTCAGTACCCCTATGTAGCATTTAGTATGGAAAACTTCGTCAAAAATCATCAGATTTCCTTGAGAGAGGACATTTTATTCATGATTTGGCCGCTTTATGGATTCTGCATCAAAAAATAATGAGTATAACGCTTTTCAAATTTTGGGTCTTGCGCATGACTTCCATACTATCCCTTTTTTCGATTTCAGTACCCCTATAGAGCCTCTAGTATGGACAACTACGTCAAAAATCATCCGATTTCCTTGAGAGATGACATTTTATCCATTATTTGGCCGCTATATTGATTTTGCATCAAAAAATAATGAGTATAACGCTTTTCAAATTTTGGGTCTTTCACATGTCTTCCATACTATCCCTTCTTTCGATTTCAGTACTCCTATGTAGCATCTAGTATGGAAAACTTGGTCAAAAACCATCAGATTTCCTTGAGAGAGGACATTTTATTCATGATTTGGCCGCTTTACTGATTCTGCATTAAAAAATAATGAGTATAACGCTTTTCAAATTTTGGGTCTTTCACATGTCTTCCATACTATCCCTTCTTTCGATTTCAGTACTCCTATGTAGCATCTAGTATGGAAAACTTGGTCAAAAACCATCAGATTTCCTTGAGAGAGGACATTTTATCCATTATTTGGCCGCTATATTGATTCTGCATCAAAAAATAATGAGTATAACGCTTTTCAAATTTTGGGTCTTTCGCAAGTCTTCCATACTATCCCTTTTCTCGATTTCAGTACCCCTATAGAGCCTCTAGTATGGAAAACTTTGTCGAAAATCATCCGATTTCCTTAAGAGATGACATTTTATCCATTATTTGGCCGCTATATTGATTCTGCATCAAAAAATAATGAGTATAACGCTTTTCAAATTTTCGGTCTTTCGCATGTCTTCCATACTATCCCTTTTCTCAATTTCAGTACCCCTATAGAGCCTCTAGTATGGAAAACTTCGTCAAAAATCATCCGATTTCCTTGAGAGATGACATTTTATCCATTATTTGGCCGCTATATTGATTCTGCATCAAAAAATAATGAGTATAACGCTTTTCAAATTTTGGGTCTTTCGCATGTCTTCCATACTATCCCTTTTTTTTGATTTCAGTACCCCTATGTAGCATCTAGTATGGAAAACTTCGTCAAAAATCATCTGATTTCCTTGAGAGATGACATTTTATCCATTATTTGGCCGCTATAATGATTCTGCATCAAAAAATAATGAGTATAAAGCTTTTCAAATTTTGGGTCTTTAGCATGTCTTCCATACTATCCCTTTTTTAGATTTCAGTACCCCTATGTAGCATCTAGTATGGAAAACTTCGTCAAAAACCAACAGTTTTCCTTGAGAGAGGATATTTTATTCATGATTTGGCCGCTTTATTGATTCTGCATCAAAAAATAATGAGTATAACGCTTTTCAAATTTTGGGTCTCTCGCATGACTTCCATACTATCCCTTTTCTCGCTTTCAGTACCCCTATAAAACCTCTAGTATGGACAACTTCGTCAAAAATCATCCGATTTCCTTGAGAGATGACATTTTATTATTATTATTTGGCCGCTATATTGTTTCTGCATCAAAAAATAATGAGTTTAACGCTTTTCAAATTTTGGGTCTTTCGCATGTCTTCCATACTATCCCTTTTTTCGATTTCAGTACCCCTATGTAGCATTTAGTATGGAAAACTTCGTCAAAAATCATCAGATTTCCTTGAGAGAAGACATTTTATTCATGATTTGGCCGCTTTATGGATTCTGCATCAAAAAATAATGAGTATAACGCTTTTCAAATTTTGGGTCTTTCACATGTCTTCCATACTATCCCTTCTTTCGATTTCAGTACTCCTATGTAGCATCTAGTATGGAAAACTTGGTCAAAAACCATCAGATTTCCTTGAGAGAGGACATTTTATCCATTATTTGGCCGCTATATTGATTCTGCATCAAAAAATAATGAGTATAACGCTTTTCAAATTTTGGGTCTTTCACATGTCTTCCATACTATCCCTTCTTTCGATTTCAGTACTCCTATGTAGCATCTAGTATGGAAAACTTCGTCAAAAATCATCAGATTTCCTTGAGAGAGGACATTTTATTCATGATTTGGCCGCTTTATGGATTCTGCATCAAAAAATAATGAGTATAACGCTTTTCAAATTTTGGGTCTTGCGCATGACTTCCATACTATCCCTTTTTTCGATTTCAGTACCCCTATAGAGCCTCTAGTATGGACAACTACGTCAAAAATCATCCGATTTCCTTGAGAGATGACATTTTATCCATTATTTGGCCGCTATATTGATTTTGCATCAAAAAATAATGAGTATAACGCTTTTCAAATTTTGGGTCTTTCACATGTCTTCCATACTATCCCTTCTTTCGATTTCAGTACTCCTATGTAGCATCTAGTATGGAAAACTTGGTCAAAAACCATCAGATTTCCTTGAGAGAGGACATTTTATTCATGATTTGGCCGCTTTACTGATTCTGCATTAAAAAATAATGAGTATAACGCTTTTCAAATTTTGGGTCTTTCACATGTCTTCCATACTATCCCTTCTTTCGATTTCAGTACTCCTATGTAGCATCTAGTATGGAAAACTTGGTCAAAAACCATCAGATTTCCTTGAGAGAGGACATTTTATCCATTATTTGGCCGCTATATTGATTCTGCATCAAAAAATAATGAGTATAACGCTTTTCAAATTTTGGGTCTTTCGCAAGTCTTCCATACTATCCCTTTTCTCGATTTCAGTACCCCTATAGAGCCTCTAGTATGGAAAACTTTGTCAAAAATCATCCGATTTCCTTAAGAGATGACATTTTATCCATTATTTGGCCGCTATATTGATTCTGCATCAAAAAATAATGAGTATAACGCTTTTCAAATTTTGGGTCTTTCGCATGTCTTCCATACTATCCCTTTTCTCGATTTCAGTACCCCTATAGAGCCTCTAGTATGGAAAACTTCGTCAAAAATCATCCGATTTCCTTGAGAGATGACATTTTATCCATTATTTGGCCGCTATATTGATTCTGCATCAAAAAATAATGAGTATAACGCTTTTCAAATTTTGGGTCTTTCGCATGTCTTCCATACTATCCCTTTTTTTTGATTTCAGTACCCCTATGTAGCATCTAGTATGGAAAACTTCGTCAAAAATCATCTGATTTCCTTGAGAGATGACATTTTATCCATTATTTGGCCGCTATAATGATTCTGCATCAAAAAATAATGAGTATAACGCTTTTCAAATTTTGGGTCTTTAGCATGTCTTCCATACTATCCCTTTTTTAGATTTCAGTACCCCTATGTAGCATCTAGTATGGAAAACTTCGTCAAAAACCATCAGTTTTCCTTGAGAGAGGATATTTTATTCATGATTTGGCCGCTTTATTGATTCTGCATCAAAAAATAATGAGTATAACGCTTTTCAAATTTTGGGTCTCTCGCATGACTTCCATACTATCCCTTTTCTCGCTTTCAGTACCCCTATAAAACCTCTAGTATGGACAACTTCGTCAAAAATCATCCGATTTCCTTGAGAGATGACATTTTATTATTATTATTTGGCCGCTATATTGATTCTGCATCAAAAAATAATGAGTATAACGCTTTTCAAATTTTGGGTCTTTCGCATGTCTTCCATACTATCCCTTTTTTCGATTTCAGTACCCCTATGTAGCATTTAGTATGGAAAACTTCGTCAAAAATCATCAGATTTCCTTGAGAGAGGACATTTTATTCATGATTTGGCCGCTTTATGGATTCTGCATCAAAAAATAATGAGTATAACGCTTTTCAAATTTTGGGTCTTTCGCATGTCTTCCATACTATCCCTTTTTTCGATTTCAGTACTCCTATGTAGCATCTAGTATGGAAAACTTGGTCAAAAACCATCAGATTTCCTTGAGAGAGGACATTTTATCCATTATTTGGCCGCTATATTGATTCTGCATCAAAAAATAATGAGTATAACGCTTTTCAAATTTTGGGTCTTTTACATGTCTTCCATACTATCCCTTCTTTCGATTTCAGTACTCCTATGTAGCATCTAGTATGGAAAACTTCGTCAAAAACCATCAGATTTCCTTGAGAGAGGATATTTTATTCATGATTTGGCCGCTTTATTGATTCTGCATTAAAAAATAATGAGTATAACGCTTTTCAAATTTTGGGTCTTTCGCATGTCTTCCATACTATCCCTTTTCTCGATTTCAGTACCCCTATAGAGCCTCTAGTATGGAAAACTACGTCAAAAATCATCCGATTCCCTTGAGAGATGACATTTTATCCATTATTTGGCCGCTATATTGATTCTGCATCAAAAAATAATGAGTATAACGCTTTTCAAATTTTGGGTCTTTCGCAAGTCTTCCATACTATCCCTTTTCTCGATTTCAGTACCCCTATAGAGCCTCTAGTATGGAAAACTTTGTCGAAAATCATCCGATTTCCTTGAGAGATGACATTTTATCCATTATTTGGCCGCTATATTGATTCTGCATCAAAAAATAATGAGTATAACGCTTTTCAAATTTTCGGTCTTTCGCATGTCTTCCATACTATCCTTTTCTCGATTTCAGTACCCCTATAGAGCCTCTAGTATGGAAAACTTCGTCAAAAATCATCCGATTTCCTTGAGAGATGACATTTTATCCATTATTTGGCCGCTATATTGATTCTGCATCAAAAAATAATGAGTATATCGCTTTTCAAATTTTGGGTCTTTCGCATGTCTTCCATACTATCCCTTTTTTCGATTTCAGTACCCCTATGTAGCATCTAGTATGGAAAACTTCGTCAAAAACCATCAGATTTCCTTGAGAGATGACATTTTATCCATTATTTGGCCGCTATATTGATTCTGCATCAAAAAATAATGAGTATAACGCTTTTCAAATTTTGGGTCTTTCGCATGTCTTCCATACTATCCCTTTTTTCGAATTCAGTACCCCTATGTAGCATCTCGTATGGAAAACTTCGTCAAAAACCATCAGATTTCCTTGAGAGATGACATTTTATCCATTATTTGGCCGCTATATTGATTCTGCATCAAAAAATAATGAGTATAACGCTTTTCAAATTTTGGGTCTTTCGCAAGTCTTCCATACTATCCCTTTTCTCGATTTCAGTACCCCTATAGAGCCTCTAGTATGGAAAACTACGTCAAAAATCATCCGATTCCCTTGAGAGATGACATTTTATCCATTATTTAGCCGCTATATTGATTCTGCATCAAAAAATAATGAGTATAACGCTTTTTTAAATTTTGGGTCTTTCGCAAGTCTTCCATACTATCCCTTTTCTCGATTTCAGTACCCCTATAGAGCCGCTAGTATGGAAAACTTTGTCGAAAATCATCCGATTTCCTTGAGAGATGACATTTTATCCATTATTTGGCCGCTATATTGATTCTGCATCATAAAATAATGAGTATATCGCTTTTCAAATTTTCGGTCTTTCGCATGTCTTCCATACTATCCCTTTTTTCGATTTCAGTACCCCTATGTAGCATCTAGTATGGAAAACTTCGTCAAAACCATCAGATTTCCTTGAGAGATGACATTTTATCCATTATTTGGCCGCTATATTGATTCTGCATCAAAAAATAATGAGTATAACGCTTTTCAAATTTTCGGTCTTTCGCATGTCTTCCATACTATCCCTTTTTTCGAATTCAGTACCCCTATGTAGCATCTAGTATGGAAAACTTCGTCAAAAACCATCAGATTTCCTTGAGAGATGACATTTTATCCATTATTTGGCCGCTATATTGATTCTGCATCAAAAAATAATGAGTATAACGCTTTTCAAATTTTGGGTCTTTCGCAAGTCTTCCATACTATCCCTTTTCTCGATTTCAGTACCCCTATAGAGCCTCTAGTATGGAAAACTTTGTCGAAAATCATCCGATTCTCTTGAGAGATGACATTTTATCCATTATTTGGCCGCTATATTGATTCTGCATCAAAAAATAATGAGTATAACGCTTTTCAAATTTTCGGTCTTTCGCATGTCTTCCATACTATCCCTTTTCTCGATTTCAGTACCCCTATAGAGCCTCTAGTATGGAAAACTTTGTCGAAAATCATCCGATTTCCTTGAGAGATGACATTTTATCCATTATTTGGCCGCTATATTGATTCTGCATCAAAAAATAATGAGTATAACGCTTTTCAAATTTTCGGTCTTTCGCATGTCTTCCATACTATCCCTTTTCTCGATTTCAGTACCCCTATAGAGCCTCTAGTATGGAAAACTTCGTCAAAAATCATCCGATTTCCTTGAGAGATGACATTTTATCAATTATTTGGCCGCTATACTGATTCTGCATAAAAAAAATAATGAGTATAACGCTTTTCAAATTTTGGGTCTTTCGCATGTCCTTCCTTGAGAAATTGGCTTATTCAAAATAGAAAATCGTTAAAAAAAAGGAGAATTCCCCTTTAAATGTGACATAGTTTTTTTCTTGGGATTTTGTTAGGGATTTTCTCACATCATGCGTACAAAGCACCTACAAGTGTCGATTTTGAATCCCAGTTCCTGTAAACTAAGCCCGGTTCTCCATACATGGTGTCACTCTTCATCGTCTGTCTCTCTCTCTCTCTCTCTCTCTATCTATTTCTCTCTTTCTCTTCCATCACAAGCTGCAAAAACGTTTCAATAAAACTAAGCTGTAAAATTGCTTTTTAATGCTTTAGAAGCTATGGAATTGGAGCACATATCAATCCCCCAACATCAGGCAACACTCTTCTATGCCTCACTCTCTCTCATCCCCCTTGCTATACTCATAGTTTGCCTAATTTCAGTTGCAAACGACCCAACTAAGCTGCTGCCCAATCTCTTGCCGCACACAGAGAGCGAACGCAATTTGGAACGATGTCAGCGTAGGATTTTCGTGTTGCTTTTTCCATTTGGCGTGAACATGTAACCCCTTCGATGTGTGGGCGTGGCAGCCACTAGCAAAAAAGTTGCTTAAACTGCCCCAACAGGGGCTAGTTTCCAAATGGCAAAGTGGGTTGGGTATGAGTAAAAATGGTCAATTATGGATATCAAAATGAGCGAAAGTATCAGTTAGTTACAAATGCAAAGTGAGGCTCGCTCTAAGCATGGAAAAGACAATTTCTATAAAGTGTGATTTACTATTTATAAAATACTACATACGATACCTTAGCATGATCATATACATATGTTTGCATGTTTGAGAAGTCCCTTTCAAGCCCCTTTACCATAAATTTGTGAAAAAGGGTATATATATGTATATATATTCTCTGGATAACTTAACTGTAGATATTCTTACCTGTTTGCTTATAAATATCTTAAAACTCTCCCTGCTTCCGAATCAATAAAAATTTACAATTTCAATGTCTTAGCATCCGGACATGACAGCGTAGTGTAAAGTCGGAAGTAACTGGTTAATATAGAAACCGATTACTATAAATAACTTGCTTTACGACTAGATGACAACTGAAGATGATCGGAATGTTGGTTTTAATGACTTTTCCAATTCTTGGCGAAAAATGGAAATGGTCAGAAAAGAGTAAATTAACTTTATTAATTATTTAATTATAAATTATTTCTCATTATTTAATTGCTTTAATATATTTAACTGACAGAATTAACAAAACTTATGTGGATGATCATACACAATTCTATTGTATATATAATCCGACCCGAATGACAAATCAATTATATGAAATATGTATATATATATTATTCAGGAAAAAGAATTGGGCAACAAACATGAAGGAATCTATGATTTGCTTCGTATTAATGCCATAGACATATGTACATAGAAATTCAAAAGTTCTTAGAGTATTCTATGGATGACAAAATCCAATTTCGATATGGAGAAACTCTTTTATATACAAATTCGATTTTTAAAATCCATCGCCAAAATGTGTATTAAATACATCATTAAACGGACTTATTATTTTGGCGTCGAGTGTCTCTCCCTCTCTCTATTTCTGTCTCTCTCTCTCAGCTGTCCACACTTAAATTGCAGTCATTAAATAACTAATTACAGCTACTCGAGAATTGACACAGAACTCACTTGTAAACAAACACAAGTGCATAAATTAAATAGTAAAGTTCACTAATTGCAAATTGTCGGAAATCAGGAGCAGGATGGCCGGCATCTGTAACTTTCGGATCTTAATTTAATTCTTAATGTTTAACTTTTGACCACACATGCGAGTTAGTCTTGGCCATCAATCGATGTCTCTCTCTGGACCGGGTGAATGAGTTAAGTGTTTCGAATGAATAGTTGAATGTTCACTTAACCCTCTTTTTGTGTTTTCTTCTCCCTCTCTCTCTCTCTCTCTATGAATGTGTGTTTTGCTGGCCAACAAGATTTTCAATTAAAATTGATTTTATGCAAATTTTCAATTAGTCAAAACACATTTTATCATCTGCACACACACACACACACACAAGGCACACAATAGCAATCCTGGACAGGATGTGTGTGCATGCATGTGAATGTCAATGTGAGTGCACTGACTGCATGTGAATACAATCTTCAGGCCTGGCCAAAAGACTTGTGCAAACCACTTGGGATAAATATGTATTTGCATTTGCCTTTCTTTGGCAAACTCCCTCCCCCTCCGTTTCTGGCCAAAACTGTCTACGCTGCGCCAGCTTAACCCGACTTAACCCACGGCCATTTTTCGACTTTCCCTGATTAAGTAATTGCATTTGCCTGAAATTGTACAACATTTTGGCGTTGACTTCATTTGCGCTGCCTTTCAGCGTCAATTACGCGTCTAGCGACAAAAAAGCCAAAAACAGCAACAGAAACGGAATGGAACGCAGTTCCCCTAACTTCGACTCTGAACAGCTTTTTCATGTGTGTGTGCGTGAGTATCTGTGTGTATTTGTCTATCGCCTAATGTTTTGCAGTGCACACTAATTGCATTAAAAAAGGAACCCGTCGCTTTTCCTGATTCCCACCTACCCCCCGAGAAGCAGAACTCGCTAGTCTGGCTCTAGCTAAATTATATTAAACATGAAAGGACTTGCAGAAGTTTAGCATATGCCATTCTGAATACCCTATCTCAAATCGAACATTAATTAATTAATGTTAATTCTTTTATTTCTCTAGATACTTCATTTTGGTATTTCAAGAATATGCAGTATTTTTAATAATTACAGATAATCTGTTCATTTCAGACTTCTTGGCACTTGAACACTTTTCAAAATGTATTAAATTTATTTTAATAATTTAAAATAAAAAATTATTTAATATATTAAATTTAACATATTTATAGGAGTAACGATTTCTTTGAGTGTAAATAAATTTTGAATCTTTTAAAATTTAAAACTTCTAATTTTTTTCAATAATTATTGAAGTTTTACTTTATAGAATGTATGGAATGTATGATTATGGCGAAGTGCATGGTTATTGAGAGTTTTCCCATAGTAACGATAGCTAAAATAATTATACCCTCTCTGAGCAAAAGAAACGATGACAGACAATCTGTTATACTTCCCGTCAGTCAGTCGAATCGTCTGTACATCGGCACACCCGCTCCCTGTAAAGATAGCGTCTCTCTCTCTCCCTCCAGTCTTCACTAGCCATTCTTTTCTCCGTCTCTCTCTTGTGTTGCGTTGTCTTTGCACTTTTAAGCTGCAATTTGGTTGCATGTCACTTGGCAAATGCTTTCAGACAATGTACCCAGGCTACTTCACATGGTATTCCATTAGTCAGAAGCTGCAAGTCGAGCACCTGCAGAACGTTCCCTTGTCCAACCTGACGTATGCTTAATTTGCACTTTGCAACATTCCCAGCAGGCAGGGTAAGTAGGGGAAACTTCGACCTGCCACGCTTATACAGAGTCTCATCAAAACGATTTCTAATTGAAATTTCAAGAAATGACAAAGAGAGAAGGAACCCCTATGAAGGAAAAGCAGAAGAATAATAATGTAGAATATTTGATTTAAACTGAAGACTGACTCTAGGGGTCTTATATGTTAAGTATAAATTAGGAAATCGCATTGCAGTGAGAGGAAAAATGTATAATAATTTATAATATATTATTTAAATTGAAGAATGACTATGGGAGTCTTATATGTTAAGTATAAATTAGGAAATCGGATTGTACTAAGAGGTTTGAAAGAAATACTAAATTAATAAGGATACCCTGAGAAGGAAAAGCAGAAAACTAGTATAATTTTAATAATGACATTAGGAAATTTAATTATTGGAAGAGTGTTGAAATAAATCTTAACGAATTAAAGATCCTCTGAGAAGGAATTGAAGAAAAGAAAACTGAAGAATAATATGCAATATTTTATTGAGATAAAAGATTAATTCTCAAACTTGTCTCAAATTCGTTTGAAATGATAAAATTATAAAAATGAAAGTCTATGTTAACAATTACTTCCAAATTCGTACAGTCATGCTATATATTGTCAATTATATTTGCCAAATCGAGTTGCTAAGAGAGCGTCTCCCACAGCAGAACTAATCACACAACGACCGATGGTATCTTCGGCAATCACATCTGGCAAATACACTTGAACCTCAATTGAGGAACCAAATTACGGAACTGGAAACTGGAAACATGTTTTTGCAATTAAGTTACGGTTTTTGTTGTCCAAATATTAGCACTTGCATTTTCAATAAATGTCCCAGGCTGCTGCTGCCATTTGCATGAGGTCTGCAGCAGCGTCTGGATGTGTAAATTTGAACAAGTGAGTGAGTCGGACAGTGTAGGACAGTGTTGGACAGTGGGACAGGGAGCTCGATAAGTTGCTGGCATTGAAAGTAAAGTCAGTCGGTGTAGAACACGCTCAATTTGGCTGAGCAGGAGGGGCTGGTAGGGGGATAGTGGGGCCAGATGAGACGACAGTTGAAAGACAAACAACAATGGCACGCACTGATTTGACCAAGGACAGTGGGACATGGGTACAGGGGGACAAGGGGACAGTGGGACTGAAGGACCGAAGGAGTAAATAATGCGAAAGAGACGGTTACAACACTTGAGCTTTGATTGGCTAGAAGACAGGCTGGGCAATTAGCAGATGGAATAGTCCGAACTGAAATGAAGCTGAAGGCTGTGAGAGGGGCAGGGGCAGGGGGAGGGAACTCTGTTGCACAGAGTGAATGCCTCACTAAGTGCATGAATAAATAAACCGACGGCACTTGACTACTTGACTGTCCCTGTCCCTGTCTCTGTCTCTGTCTGACGTCAACTCCCTCTCAGTCACAGTCAACACATGTTAACAACTTGATGGCCAAAAGTCAAATGGCTTAAATGCCCAGCACATTGTAAGCAAACAGCTCCAGGCAGGAAGGCAGGCAAAATCGAGGAGAATGGCGTAAAAAAGCGACCCGTTCCCCCCTCCGAGAGAGACAGAGAGAGGGAGGAGCAGTGAGAGGACATATGCAAATTCAGGCAAATAAAATTATTATTCAAATTTTTGGCTTGTCCCATGAGCGTTAAACTAACAGTCAGCCAGAGCAGCACAATGGACAACTTGCAACCCGACATGTGGCTCCCACTCGGCCCCGATGGGGTGACAGTCCAAACAACTTCAGCCACGCTTCATAAAAGCCAAGTTCCAGCCTCGGAATGTTAATAATGTTGCTGCTGCTGTTGCTGATGGCGATGATGATTGCGTGGAGACAATGCTGATGATGATGATGGTGATGATGCTTGTATCTGGCTGACAACTTGAGATGAAGCGATCAACAGTTATGTCCCTTGATTGTCTCAAATGTGCACAGTGGGGCAAGTTGAATTTGCCTGCATTGGTCATTTTCCAAAATCAAATGTCTTAAATCTTTTGAAATTTGATATAGAATAATGTAAAGTGATTATATGATCGATAGAGTAGTTTGTAAATAAAGAGATTATATGATCGATATAATTGATTAACATTTTTTTAACTATAAATAACTTTCTATTATCCTTGTACGAAAATTTTATTATGATTTTAAAATATTATATACTAAAATAATAAATGTTTTATAAAGAATACATCAAGTATGATTTACCTATATATTTTAAATAAATTTTCACTTTCCAACAAAGATCTTTCAAGTTCTACTTTCACTGAATCTACTAATACTTATCCACTACATTCTTATACAAATTTTATGAACTTTCCTGAATATCATATCATAATAGAAGAGAACAACTACTCTAAATAATTCTTATAAACTTCGCAGCATATCCATAATATTATTTCAATATAGTTTTTATGAGAACAACCAATCTATATAAGTACTATCTTCCAATTTGATTTTTATGAACTCTGCAGCATATCTATAATAAAAGAAAACTACTAGTAGATACTTTAGAGTACTACAATACAGGTTTTATGAACTTCTCATAGTATCTACATACACATAATAAAAATAAAAACCTCTTCATAAAAGGGAAGTATCAATGGTAACCTCAGTCCAGCAGAAACATCATATCCTTTTATGAATACCACGCAGAATGTCAATCACAAATGAGTGTTGTCTCCCTCCTCCTCCTCCCTTCGTCCATGTAGTTCGCAAGGCAAATAGTTCACATTGTTTTAGGGCAGAACTCAAGCCATTAGCCTGGGCGAAGCAAGCTAGACAACAAAAGGACAGCTACTTCTGGCCCGAACTGAAGGCAAAGAGTTGGGAGCAGAGAGCAGGCAGCAGACAGCAGACAGCAAAGTGTTACGCCCACAAATCACGCCCAGTACATCGCAACCACACGAAAGAAACAAAACGAGCCACCCAAATGGCAAAAAATGACAAGAATTTTACAGCCAGTCAATTATGGCCGGTCTGGCACAACCGACTGAGGCGGACAAAATCGCACAAAACGAGTATGCTCGGGGTGGGCTGAGGGCCACGACAGCTATGAAGGGGCAGAGGCAGGGGGAGCATGGGGTCTACAACTGAGGATAGGTCTCTGGTCTGGTGGCCACGCAGCACCACACAAACAGCCACTGAGACCGAACAACAACAACAACAACAAACCCACAACGAAAAGAAAAGTTGTTACTGTTCTCTCGTTGTTGCTGTTGCAGACTGTGTTGTAACCAAAACGCGCGTTTACCATGCGATTGGTAGTAAAAAAAAAAAAAAAAAAAAAAAGTGGCCAAAAGGAAGGAGGCAAACGAGGCGGACCAAATCGACATATTGACAGACTAAATGGAGTTGTGGGTTTTGAGTAGTAAATCAAGTTAGGCACTCGCAGCAAACACACACACACAACACACACACACTCACATAGACAGAGTTGCCTGCATAAGCGAAAATTGTATGCCGCAGAGAATTTCCTGAAGAATCGCTTAAAAAACTCTCAAAGAGACAAGACACAAGTGCAAAGTCGAATTCGGAATGCTCTGCCACTTGTATCTAGAAGATTTTTACGGATTACCTAACTGTTCATTGGATGTGCAGATTATAATAGATGATAGAATATGAAATAAAGTATTGCTGTTATTATCAATCTGGATACATTTATATATTTATTTATTTCATATATTTAAATATATTTTAAATAGTTTTTAATAGGAAAATAATACTGATAAGGCTTCCCATTTCAAATCTTATCTTATCTATTAATTGTATTGTAAAATATACTCATCATAATTTTGTCATCATCCTTCCTTAACCTCACCAACTTCACAGGTTCAAGTTGGCCACATCTTTCGCTCAACTTCTCTTGTTTTCTCTCTCTCTCTCAACGTTGACAACAAGTTGGCCAAGTTGGCAGCCAAAAGGATTGAATCGCTGTGCTCTGCCTGGATGCAGTAGTGTAAGGTGGTTCGCTCGGGGATTGCCGGGTCAGCTTTTGTTGTCTGTCAGGCGGAGTGGCCAAATATGGTTGTTAGCCTGCCCAGCTTCAGCCTGGATGGGATGGCAAGGGAGATGCCAGTGAGGTATTTGCATATTTTGCTGGCCAAGCTGCTGTGTTTTTGTTTCGTGTCTTGCCTTCTCCTGGGAACTGTCTTTGGTCACTTGGCTGGTGGCGAGAACAGGGCCAGGGCCAGGCAGGGGGGCAGGGGGCTAGTCAGGGGCATTTTGGTAGTTTGCACAAAATCAAAATCAAAGCCAAAGTTCGTTTATTGCCAGAGACGCGACGCTGATGTGGCTGCAGCTCGTCAATGTGGAACTGGCTGCCTGCCCCCGTGAGACAGCTTAGTCAGTTGTTGCCACTGCCACGCATTGTCGTCTACCCATTTCCCCTTCCCCTCCTACCTCCCTCTGTTTGCAGGCAAATATGAGAAGCACAACATGGAGCCGAGTTCTGTTTAGCCTTTGGCCAGGCCAGCCCCAGAAATCCCCATCGATGCGCCACTTGAGAGCATATTTATGCAAACGCCACGCCCCTCACCGCCCTCGTAGACTCGTTAGAGCTGCGTTGCATTCATTGTTCGACTCGCATTGATCCATAATACATGAGTCCATTTCATTCCACTAAAATCGGATGTTAGTGCGTTAGTGATCCCACAGAACCGTTAGATTTCACATCTTAGAAGATTGTTTGGTAACAGTTGAAATGCTGAAGACATGTGGGTTGAACTATGTGTAAAAGTGTTATTATAATAAACTAAGGATAAGTATGAAAACTGAGTAATAGTGGTATTTCACACCGCAAACACCGTATATGTGATTGAATAAGTGGATGTCGTGGACATCGGATGTTCTCTCCTGTGGTAGCTTATAGATATTGTGAGTAATTACTTAACTCACACTATGAAAATCATTGGATTATGAATGCGGTGGTTCACTGCTGGAGGTCAGTGAACAATGCATATCAATTTAACTTAAACGATAATAATAAAATGTATTATATAAAATAGCTATTTTATGAGTTTAATTAAAATTCAATGTAATACTAACTACGTATACTTTCTGCTTCAATATCTATATTTGATATACTTACTTACTAACTGGAATTTATCAGCGCTGACTGCACTCTCAAACACTCCAGGTCCAAGGTGTAAAAGCCAAGTCGCACAGTGGTTAACCCTAATGTAAAAATGGACACAAATACTTGAAATAGTTGAAATATCGTTTTGAAACTCGGCACACAAACTTCACATTAGAATACGATATGTCAGAATAAACCTGGTCGAATCAATACAACGCATATCTGTCATAGAAACTATCGACTGATTTTGACTAATTTTCAAGATATCGCAAGATAACGTATACATACTTGTATTCAAATAAACTGTGTGAATTGCTTTTTAGGGAAAGATTTGAAAATACATGTACTTTTTGCTAGAAACGATTTATTAAATACATATTAATATATATTATGGTAACAAATCAAAACTTTAAATATCCAACTTTATCAATTTATTTATGTAATAATACACATACATTCTTTTTTGTTTTTTTATTTTTCGTAAAGGGATAACCACTGTGCGATCGTTCTTTCGGATTCACTAGGCTGCCTTTTTTAAGAATTCTCATCTACACTGTGTGTCGATAGATCGTACAGATTTAATATGCGGCTTCTTTGAATTAGCTGTCCTTCAGCTGCCAAAAAGTACAAGCTGTGATAGATTTGTGTCTTACACAGCAAAAACAATGTTACAACAAAACCTAGGGAAAGAATCATGTTTTTACTTCTTTCAAAACTGTTTTTGTTCAGTGTACTGTGTGAAAATGTCAGAAACGTTAGGTTAATAGCAAAACACACACACACAAGAAAGTTAAGAGTGTTTATGTGTTGGTGCCTACCTCTGACTTAGTGCTCTAACCCCACAGATGACCGCCTTGGGGGTCGAACAAGTGCCCCAAGTGCAGCATGTTTGCCTAATTGGCTTAAGCAAAAGGGAACCCAAAGTGCAGTCCGAGCGTTGCTTTTTTGCCTTTTTTCGTTATCTCGTTCCTCTTGGACAAACTGAAGATTTTGCAGGGGGCCAGGGGGGAGGTACTAGAGGTTAGTCAAATGTGCAGAGTGTATATTTGTTCAACGAACCTCGGCAGTTATTGACATCCTATGGGCGTGGTTGTCTGAGAATTTACTACAAATTGGCAAACGCCGCAAGAAGCCGACGGCAGCAGTGGCAGCTGCCACTTGCCACTTGCCACTCGGCACTCTCGAGTCTCACTTTAGCTCAGTTTGCGGACTGCTCTTTATGCAACTTTCATTAGTTTTGAGTGGGAGCTTCTTTTGTTCCATTGCCCCCTCTCCACCCCCTCTTTTTGACCCTGCACAGTTCAAGTGAGCAAACCCCCCAACGGCATTGTTTCAAGTTACCAAATTTAATTAGACAAATTTTTAATTGATATCATATGGCCAACGCCCAATTGTCGGCTCGTCTCTCCCTCTCTCTCTGTCTCTTCCTCTCTCTCTCTCTCTCTTACTCTTCTCAGTCTTGTAAAGTGGCCCGAAAACTTGCACGTTCAACTTGCCGCATGGAACAGCGTCAATTATTTGTGTCTGCTGCATGAGATGCAAAAGCTTCCAAGGCAGCAGCCACGCCCACTTTTTACCATCTTGGCGATGAAACGATGAAAATGGTCAGTAAGTGCATTGAGAGTTCTTGCTGAACTTTCTGACGTACTCAAATGCGAAGTCAAATGCCAAGAAATGCATTAGAATTAATTTGATTTAGAGAACCTATGGTATTATAATCTATGAGGTACTTGAAATTTGCATGCGATGTTGTTAAGATATTGTATAATATAGATTAAAACATTTGCGAAAACTGATCTTAAATGAGTTACAATACTCGTATTATAATATACTATAACCCTAGAAAAGAAAGAAAAAAACATTAGACTTTGGAATGAAGTCTATCTGGTTCTAAGAAGATATTTTAAACTGAGGATAGACACATATAAAAGTAGAAATGTCAAACAAAAAGGATTGTTAGATAGTTTCGTTTTCAAACGAAATTAAAATATCATGCTGAATAGGGCAATATCACAACATATACCTGCCATATAAAGGCCACAGGGAATGCCAGCTTAAACCTTTTTTGCTGTCTCGTTTCATTCATAATGTAATTTAAAATTTTACAAAATGAGATTCTCAGATTTTCCTAGGGAAATGGGGCTACTTTTGGGATACTTTTGGCATGACTTAAAAAGGAATTAAAATGGTTTAGCACCGTAAATACTTGAAATTTATTAGATTATATTCCCGGCGTGTTGGATAAACAAGGGCCCGATTAAACCGAGGGCCCAGGGCATTGGGAATTAAAATAAGATTCAGCTTACTTATACCCTGCCTCCCACTTGCTCTTCGCTTCGCCCCTTCCTGGCTCTATCTGTCTGTTGCCAGGTATTTTTTTGTAAGTCCAAAGTGTTTTACAGGCAGCAACAGATTTTGGCTGCAAAGGGTTGGTAAGACCAGCTAAAAGTGGCTCTGCGTGTGCCTGGGAGTCTCTCTCTCTCTCTCTCTCTCTCTCTGTGCAGGGGGAGGGCGTGGCTGGTTGGCTGTGTCGGGCATTGTCAATGGCAGCCGATAAGCGTGCAGGGGGGGAGGGGGGACTTGGCATTGGCGTATAATGTGCCTGCAGGTTGTAATATTAATTGTTTTTACCGTTGAGCACTTGCAGGGCGCGTCAAAGGATTCTGCTGGGTTGAAGGGGGGTAGCCGGGTAGGGGGTACGCAAAAGTACAGCGGGAACAACTAAAAGTCTGGTCAAAGCGATATCGAATGGCTGTGACAGCCGCTGGCACGCCCAAAAGTATGCTCTCAATTTGCAATTAAGCGCCGCGTGCGCCACGACACGGCCGAGCGGAACATGGCCAGGACATTGCTTTGATTCAATTAGCCAGAAGCGGCGGCAATGGCAGTCGGAGCAGCAGCAGCTGCCAAGACACGCAGCCCCAACCAAGCTAACCAGGCCGAGCAAATCAGCCTAAACCACATGATCCGACAAGATTCTCGTTTCATTAACGCTGAGAAATTCGATTAATTGAGCATTTGTGCGGCCTCCCATTGCAGGTGCTGCTCGAGGGAGGGGGAGCGACAGGGGGCGTGGCAGGAGACAAATTGTGTATTCGCATAGCAATTGCGACTGCCCACAGAGCGTCAGTGTCGACAGTTGACAGGACAAACTTTTCCCATACTCCCCCAGTTTGCTATCGCTTTCTCTCCCTCCCTCTCTCTCTCGCTCTCTCTCTATCTTTATTCCCTCTTCAACTCACACCACATGTCACCTTGTGTCAGTGACATTTCCGGCTTGCTTTTGACTTAATTTGATTAAAACTTTTGCCACAGCAATTCAAATCCGCCGCTCGGCGTAGAACTTCCTCGAATTGTTGACAAGCTTTGGCCACGCCCCTTTCTTTGTCCGCCCCCCAATCGATTTAAGCCGCAGCCAACACACAAATTGAATACTCGGGATAAACGCTTGCCAAATATCTTGTTCCTACGGCTTCTAATGACTTAATTGTCCGCTCAATTAGGTGCCAAATGAATGCGCATAAAGTATCCAAGATATGCGGCGCACTGTCTCAAGCCCAACTACAACTAAGCCCCTAACACCCAATCAGCTGCTGAAGCGGAGGCTTAACATATTTCAATGTACTCAATGCGAAACAGGCCAGAGAATTTCCAGAATTGTGAGTCATAACGTTACTTTGCATTTCATACAAAGGATCAACGAATTGTAGAGTTTTTCGGGAACTGAAACAAAATTATTATGATGTAAATCAAAGGCAATAAGTATGAAACTAAATACATATTTATGTATGTATATAATATTTGTACATAATTTTATAAATATATTTCTATTCCCTTTTTCATACTCGCTACTCAAGAAGTTGAAGGATAGTTTAGTTTAGCGACTTTGACCCTAAAACATCAACAGCCAAGTTGATATATTTATAATTTATCTCTAAAATAACCTAGATCTCCGAGACTGACAATATGGCAAATTGCGATAATAATTTAAAATACTCTGAAAATATTTAATAACCAATTTTAGTAGGCAAAGTGTAGTACAAAGAATATGCTACTCAAAATACTTAAAATTAAAGTTTATTATGATAAAAGAAAACGCTAAGGGGTATACAATAGTCGAGCAGAATCGACTGTAGCTTCCTTAGTTGTTAAAGTGTCAGGGAAATGAAATGGGAAACAAACGTATTGAGTAGAGAATGCGACACTCCATCCCCAATGCCTTCAAGAGGCTCCCTCCCTCTCCAAAGCCTTCAAGAGGTCCCCTTCCCACTCCACTTGCAGTATGTACTCGTAGTTCCTGGACAGCTCGCGGTGTCTCTGACAACGGACATCCAGTTCAAGCTCCATTTGCTTACATTAATTGAGCTTCTGTTTAGTTAAGGGCAAACGATTTGACTCTCCAGTGTGACCAGAGGCGGATTCATTTGCAGCGAACAAAGAAATCATTTGCCCAGGGAACACTTTCGGTTCAATTGCTCTGTCTCGCTTTCAAGTTTTTTAATTAATTTCTCTTTTTTTCCCTATCCCTCTCTGTCTCTCCCTGTGGACTTCCTGACAGATCTGAGTTCCAACTGCATTTAGTACATGATTAATCTGGAAAATGCTTCGAGTGCCAGTCGGGAGTGAAGATAGACGCCCTTATCAAACGATTTTTAATTTCATTTCCTTCTAGCGCACTCTAGTACCCTTCGCTCTCCACTCTCTTTATCTTTGGCCTGATAAAGAGAACTACAACATTGTTGCGATTTGAGTAAAGAGACGAGACGAGGACAACGACTTTTGTGGTCAATAATGAGAAATTCCTTTGGCAATGTGAAAAAAAGAATCAAAAATGAAAACCAGGAGCAGCTGGAGAAGGAAGAGAAGAAGAAGAGGAGAAGAGAGAAGAAAAACAAAGCAAAGTATTTGCACTCGATTCAATTAAGTAATGGCGCACGGTGCGGGAACCTCGACGGCTTTGACAACTGCGAATTCTCATTTGAATTCTTGACATTTCGTTGTAGATTGTCACAGCACACACACACCCTCACACCCTCACACACACACAGCACACACACACTCGTGCATGTGCTAAGCTTAAGCAGTCTGTGGATGCCACAAAGACTTCACTGTTCTTGGCAAGTTTTGGGTGCTTTTCATTACGTATACGCAGCGTGTGGCAGACTCTGTTTACAATTCCAACTCGCTACTCCAAGGGATTCCAAGTCTCTTATCTACTGTGGAACATACGTACATTGTGCTATCTCTGTGCACCATCTATTTGGGGACTAATCAAGGCTAAACAAAGGTCCAAAATTCCGAAATTCTCATTACATGCGCGCACACATTTCATTTTCGTAACAGCCGGCAACAGTCCAAACCTCCCCCGCCTGCCTCCCCCTAGGAGCCATAAAAGTCAAATGTAGCACTTAAAGTGGTCCATTTCGGTAGACACGAACGAGGGTCCCACAGGTAGCCCTGGTACGAGCAACGACGCCCTTCAAATTAAATGAAATGCGTAAAAATGGCAACAATTTGATTTTGTCAGATTTTCAGCCAGACATGTACTATGAAGGGGGAGTGGCAGAAGAGGGGGGACTACCAGCACGTAAACATCACAATGGTCGAAGGTCCTCCTCCTCTACATCTCCCTTCATTGTCAGGAAGCGCATCTGCCACCTGCCCGTTGGTCTCCTCGAATTGCACGCGCGAGTCCCAAGTTGCTAATTTAAGTGTAATAATCCTCAAAGCCAAGAAAACGTGAGCCAATTTATATGCAGGTATTAGAGAGAGAGAGATAGAGAGAGAGAGGGCGGAAGGGAGCTGAGAGCTTGGGCGGAGAGGGGGCAACCCACAGGGGTTGCTGCAATCACCTGCTCCGCTCTTGTTTCCGCACACGGATTTCACTTTGGCTAATAATCCTGTAGTAGACAATGAGAGTGAGGGAGACGGATGGGTTGGGGCCAGGGATGGAAATTATGAAACAACACACAAACTGACAAGGCGACCACAACAAACAGTTTTGCATCCCTCTCCCCACACGCCTCCCCCTGCCTTGTTAAAATAAATTTAATATTGATTCAGCTTTTGTAATGAGAAACGCGACATCATCGAGAGTCCACTTAATGCCCACGCTCTATATAGTTGAAAAGCGTTTGTTTTAGGGGGGAGAGTGGGGAGGGGACCTTGTTGAAATTATATTCCATGGGTCTGGGCATTGTCTATACGGGCTCCGTGTTGACCAAAGCAACGTTGTGGCTGTTGTTGCATTTTGCCTGCCAAATTAAAAACCTCTTAAATTATGCTGATGACCAGGATACGTTCGCAACCCCCCCCCCCCTGCCGCTCTCTACAATGTCAGCTGAGGGGTTTTTATGTTTTGTCGGATAGGCTTGGGCTTTTCATTATACGTAATGTTGGTCATTGAGAGCAGACACCAAAAGCACTTAACACGTTGCCCGTTTTCATTAAATTTCCCATATAAACATAAATGCCAAAGGGAGCACACACAGCGAAAGAGTGTGGGAGTGGGAGAGAGAGGAAGAGCTGGACAAAAGGTAACTCTATAAAGTGTCGACTCGGAATATTGCATGTTGCTATTATGAATTTATGTGCTAGTTCTTTCCAGCCCAACTCTATCGGCACGTTCTGCCAGAAATTTAGATAGTGAAGAGTTCAGAGAGTTAATTTCAATTTGGAAGAAACATGTTTACAGTAAAGGGAACCCTATCTATCGATTATACAAACCTTCTATGTTAATAATCAAATTCCAGAATACTCTATACATTTCTCTAATATTTTAGCTCCTTAATTCCTCCACTTACAACTTTAAGCTAAATAAATAAATATAAATATATATTATATTATTTATTTAAGACCCTCAGAATACCAGATTCCATGCCTTTCCCCCTCTCGATCTATTGTGTAATGCCGTAAGCTCACACAGCTCTGGCCCGCAAAGGCTTCTCTTGTTTACCGTTCCGGCATTATGCCACGCCCACAAAGTCCGTGGGCAGTTGGCGCACTTGTCACATTTCCATTTCGCATTTTCGGTTCTTGGCTTTAAATAAATGTTGAATATTTGAGAAGGCACCCGCTGAGTCAGCCCGAAATGAGATGACAGTTGTCTATCTATCTGACTGTCAACCCGACGGTTCCCTCCCTCTGCACCACCTACCCCCGTTTTTATGACAACCCAGTGGCAATTGCTGTGCTGGCAAAACTATAGCCCAAGGTTCTCTGCACTTTGATAAACCTCAACCCCAGAATGGGAACTTGAAATGAGTAAGACTTTTGAGTTTGTCGGCCAAAAATGCAATTAATTTGAACGCCAAAACTCATTAATATCTGCGGCGAAGAAGAAGACACTCCAGAAATGTTCCGTCGTCGTCCCTTTTCGGTAACCCTGCCCCTCCCCCTCCCCCGCCAAGAAAGACGACCTTTTCCACGTCTTTCTTTGGCATGCCCCTTTTGCTATTTACCTCAGGTTAATAATAAAGCAGCCAAAGGCTTATGTATTATTTGCACACAAAGATGAAAACAAACTTGTTGCTTCGCTTGCCATTTTCCAACTTTCCACTTGCCACTCTCCACTTGCCACTTGCCACATGCCACAGAGTCGAGTTGAGCTGAGCCCGAGTCGAGTTTTCATATAAAATTTACCTTTTTCGGCGCCATGATTTATTGCCAAAGGGCGTTGCAAGCCAAAGAAATAAAAAAAAGAAAAACCGAGGGAAAACAAGTTGAAAAAGTGAGAAGAAAACAAAAAGAAAAGGGCAAAAGGATCTTTCGCAGGCCGGAAATGAAGTTCGAGGCATCGTAAGTAGTTTCGGAAACGAAGTAACGTTCAAAGTGTAAAAATTCCCATCGTCTTACCCGACTCAAATTGAAAAGCGCACTTGAAGCTGCTGTCCACCTTTGTACGAATACTTTTCTTTATTTTTCGCCTTTCTTTCCCATACACATTTCCCCCGTTTTCTCTGTATCTGCAAAGAGTTTCGAAGACCCTGCCGCCAGGCAGGTGGCACTTTCATTGTAGTCCTGGGATTTGGGCAAACAAAATTAAGCAGTCTGCAAGTTTTTAATTAAAAAAGGACGCGAGTGTGCATTAAGCAGCTAAGACAAGGTGGAAAGCCAAAGGCGCTTCAAAGTTAAAGCCTAATGAAAATGCTTAAAGGCCTAAAGCACTCAGAAATGGAGTTGGAGATGCTCTGTAATAAAAATGGAATCCTTTCTGTCCAAATAGATGCAATGCTTTAATTTCAATTTCGTTGAATTTATATGTTTATATAATATATTATTATGTTTTTGAAATATTTGTATATTTATGCCTGATCAAAAAATGGTTGAACTTGCAGATCAGCAATAAAAAATAACTCTTTCTTTTTATTTTAAATATAACTAATTCATTAGTTTCAATATCCTATTGAATTTAGATATTTATATATTTTATGTTTGAATTGATTTCTTGTTAATTCCTTAACAGATTTGTCGAACTTCTTGCAAGAAGAAAGCTACTCTTTCTTTACAAATATCATATTATTATCATAGTATTATTCTTCAATTCGAACAGCATATAATATTTAATTATTTTGCGTAGAATTCAGATATATATTCCAAGTAAAGATTTGTGCAATATTTAATTGATTTTTAGGTCGTATTATTGATTATTGGCCGACTGTGAGAACAGAAAACAATCATTCAAACTGTGCATTCAAACTGTGCACATCGAGTACCCAATAGACACTCGTATTGAGGCGAACGAGTGCACGTGAATAAATTGCGTGCCTGTGTTGGCAGGAAATTTGTTTAATCTGACAACAAATTGTGGAAGACACGCAATTGGAATCGCCAGGCGACGCTTCGGTTCGACCAGTTTTCCGTTGTCTTTCTTCAATGTGCTGAGCTGAGCTGGGAGAGTTGATGAGATGCAAATGGATTGGCGCGATAAGATGCCAGGTGAGACGAGGCAGGCAGGCCCCAGACAGACACAGACAGAGACGGAGACGGAGAGTCTGTAACTGAATCTCAGTCCAAGTCAGTCAGCCTGAGCTTGAGCCTGAGCTGCAGCCTGGAACTGAGCCCGAGTCCGAGTCTGGGCTAAACCTGGGTGACTGGAACGTGGGCCGTCTGCGAGCTCCAGCTTATTATTAACTGTATAATTTAATGTGTAGGCAGGAAATTGATTTATTATCAGCGTCAGTTAATTTTTTCTTGAACATTTTATAAATTAAGCAACTCGCATGCCGCATAAATCTTGCCACTTGTGGCAAAGCAAAGCGAAGAAAAAAACCAAAAAAAAAACAGAAAAAATATGGAAAAGGTAAAAATAAATTACAAATTAAGTTGTTGGCTCCCACAGTTAACCGGGACCGGGTGACAACAACTTTAACAGCAACGGCAACAACAACATCAAGAAATAACGCTTGTCATCTGGCGAGATAAGGATAAAGCAAACACAGACCAAGTTGAAGCCGAACCTGAAGCTGTGTGGCAACCTTTCGGTTCTCTCTTTATAATTTATCGCACCTTGTGCCTTCCGAGCAGTCTTCTTGCCGAACCCGCTTTATCTACGCTATCTTACAGTTTTGCTGTTCCTCGCCAGACAACATAACGCCCATATTTATCCGAGATGTAGGCGATGTGCGGATAAGAAAGAGAAACACTTTGATCAACTAAGCCGACTCAAAGGCGGCGACTAATAACATTCGTTATAGATTCGCATAACGTGATTCCAGACTGAATGAGATCAGGTTTATCAAAAGGTCGCTGAAAGTCAACGACTAAGAGAAGATATTGTTATTTATTTTTAATAATTGTTATACAAACAATGGATAAATTATCTATATTTAAAATGATTAAAAATGTTCAATTGATGACTTAAAAAAATTACTAAGTACTAAAAGTTATCGAGCTATTTACACGTACTATTCAAAATTTGCAATATTCCTTGTTTAATTATTCACAATAATAACTGCCATAGTTCATTTCACGCCTATCAAAATTCACTCATTAATCAAAAAGTCGCAAAATCGATAAGCGATTAATAAATAAAATGTATTATCGATTTTTTTGTCCAAAAATACTGAAATGAACCTTAAATACCAATAGACCAGTATTTAAAATATTCTTTATCAAATAAATTACAATAATCTCACTGCCAGCTGCGAAAGCGATAGTCTCAAAAATTCGGTGATAATACTCGTACATATTCCAGTCTAAAATACCAAAAAGCTATCGTGCAAACGACACGCAGTATTCACAATGTTAAATATTCCTGTTTGAAGCATTCACAATAGTCACTGCAAACTGCTTGCGATAGTTTATTTTACACCTATCCAAATGCCACTTCCATATTTCTGCAGGGATATGCTTCGAACTTAATATTCGTAGTGCTATCCCTTCTCCCCCCTTTCATCACCTTCCCCCGTTGAAGTGTTTTGGCCAACCAAGAGGAAGTTTGCTGTCGATTGCCCACACCAGCAACTCCAATTGTCATTTGGGTTTCAATAGTTTGTCAATGTTGATTCGAATTATTGTTGTTGCTTTTGTTGTTGTTGTTGTTGCTGTTGCCATTGTTACGATGTGCAGTCATTCGGCCAGGCAGGGAGGCAGTGTCTGAGTGAGCTGTGCCATCCAAGCCGTGACTATTTCCAATTGCATTTCGTCAAAAATTTGTCAGCTTTTTCGGGGCTGGTGGATGGTAGAGGGGGGAGGGGGCAAGTTTCCGTTTGGTAAGGGACAAATTGCTATTAAATTGCCTCACAATTGCGAAACACCATAAATCGAACAGTTTTCCCAATTTTGGAGCAGACAGTCTAACAGACAGACAGCTGCCCCTGCCCCGCCCAGGCCTCTAGTGCAGACACCCCCCTATTGCCCTAATGCCAACGCAGCAACGATCCAATTTTAATAGCCTGGTTTTCCGCTTGGTTAACTCAATTTGCGTGGCTTCTTTCAATTAGGTTTCCGTTCCTTTTTTTCCCATTGCACTTAAACAGAGCGAGAGAGAAAAAAACAACAACAAATGTTTATGTTTTTTTCATTTGTTTATTGTTTATTTGTCGCAAATAAAATGTCAACGTTTTGTGCAGACGGGGTTGCCCTTCGTGCGTTCGTTATTCTCTCTTTTTTATTGTCTTTTCGCTGAACTCGTAAAATAGAAATGTTATATAGTTTTAATTTAGTGTTTTGGGCCGCAAATGGGATCGACGACAGTGCGACCCGGCGGGGGCGTGACAGGTGCAGCACGCAACCAAACTGCGCTGACGTGGAACTGCCTGGTCACAATCCAAGCCTGGCCAAAAGCAGACACAACCCGCTTGACTAATGAATCAATTAAATTGCATTTTAAGCAGCCCATAAAAATCACCGAAATCAGTTTCAAGTTCAACCCACGTCGCTTCCACCATGGGCATTTATCATTCATCCGACTCTCACTCTGGGAAGATGCAGAAGATGCCACAAGGCTGTGGCCCACACTGTTTCCGTTATCAATGCACATGCATCGGGAGAGCAGCGGGAAGATAAACGGGAAATTATTTCAAGCAAATAATGCGAATTTAATGTGACATCCGACAGGCGACAAGAGTCCTGAGCCAAAAAGCCAATGAAAGCTGCATCGATAGCAGCGGACAAAGAGACTAAAACAAGGCGGCGATTGTGGCCAGATATGCACAACGAATCATGGATACCCTATGGTTCTGGGAAAGGCATATTTAAACAGAAAATGGTTTTAAATTCTACACAGAGTTGTTACAAATCGTGTCAATTTATCTCATATTTACCAATCTATCGTTTCGAAATCAGTATTTAATGTTATCGATGAAGCCGATAAACAGAAACTGCTGGGCAACACTGCACTCAAAAGCTGTCTTTATGTTCTTATTGAACTATATAATTTAATACTTATTTTATATTTATAAACAAATCAAAATAAAGTGAAGTATTACATATATTTTAAAGCAGAACTTAAGAACTTAAATTACTTTATAAACATAGTAACCGAATAGAAAAAAAACTAATAACAGTATTATCTATTTTATATTGTATTGTTTAAATGCTGAATTTACATATTTATAATTGAGATATTTTGTATATTTATTACCATATAGAACCCAACAAAGAATACCCGAGTAATAAAATTGAATTATGCATTTTAATTAATATATAAAAACTGTAGCCCATTGGAATTATAAAATATTAATGGAGTGTGTCTCCCACTTCATAAGAAAGTCGGGTTTGCCGTCAAATAAGGGAACAGCTGGATACCTGCTAGCAGGTGATGTGACACCTTGTCCCTACTCAGTCCTCACTTCCTCTCCAGCGAACCCGTCGCACGTTCCCACCCGGTGGAGGAGTCTGCCGCTCCCTCTACCGACATCAGGCCAAATGACGCATTATTGAACTGTCAATGGATGTGACAAAGGGTTAACAGTGTCAGAATCGAGTAGTTGCTCATTCTTTCAAGCCGGTTTCTACCCATCTCACTCTCTCTCTCTCTCTCGCTCGAACTGGTCACACTTCAAGCAATGTTTGTCGTTCTCTGACGGTTGAAAATAATAATAAATATACATATGTGTGTGTAGTACATGCATATGGTATAATATTGATGGGACAAGTTTCTTTCAGCTGACATTTATTGCATTGGAGTGTTTACATGCATAAAGAATTAAAATTGATTATCATCATGGTTGATCGTCGTTGCTGGAGTAGATTCGAAATTGTTTATAAAGAATATTGCGAGAATCTTTCACTTTTAACTGAATCGCAAAGTGGCGAGAAGAGATCCGATTCTCTCACTTCCTCGCTCCCTCTGTCTATCTACGTTTTGGGCTCATGAATAATAGCCTAGCCCATAACAAAATGGCCTAATCGAAACACAAAATATTTATGGCCTAAAATTGGCTGCGAGGCTGCGAGACAAGGGACTGGACTGGACTCTGCCTGGGATTGGCGGCTTGACGCTTTTGTGGGTCAGCCTCGCCCGAGACGCGGCCGGCCAGCCCCGTCTTCAGCCCCGGCTGTCTGCTAACCTGGTACTGTGTGTGCATCATCATCTTTGGTAGTTGGACACGTCACTTTTCGTGTTTGATAAGGATCCGCAAAGAGAATGAAACCCAGGTCGCGGGCGAGACGGGTGAGAGGCGGAAGGCAAAGGCGTACGCCCGAATATATTCGAATTTTATTATGCATGACAGCTCCATGAACAACAACAACAACACCGGACACTCCCACAGTCCCGTCTCGAAGTCAAAGTCAATGTCGAACTGGGAGCTGGTGCCGGGGGAGATTGGGTCCGATTTTGGTTATGAACCCGGGTACCTGTTTGACAGCGGGTTGCCGGCCTCTGGATACCTTTTTGAATTCATAGCCCATAGTCCATATAGCTGACCCGAGCCGAGCCGAGTCGAGCCAGGGAGAATGCTTAGCCATGTGAAAAAAGATTGCGTTTTTCATATTTTAATTTTACTTGTTTAACGTTCGTATACGATTTTTGAATATCGATAAGGTGCGAAGGCGGAACGGTTCCTTTGTTGCTGTTCCTTGTTGTTCTTGGGCTTGTTCTGTATGCCGTATGCCATGTGCATGATTATGTAACATTTCCCCCATGTTCTTCAGATCGATTTATATTTTGACAAATGATTTCTAAATGAGTGGACACTTTTTTCATTCGGATTCCTCGAAGTTAATAAAAAAGGGCCGTGTAAATATTTGCCCCAACGGAAAACGAGCATGTATTTAATTAATTAAACCGCGTCAAAAGACACCACATAAAAGGGAGAACAAGATAAGATTATCGACGCAAGGTAACACCGATTTATACATACGACGCTGACTAATGCAGGGAAGGTGCAAGACCTAAAAAGCTGAAGAAACACACAAAGGTATGTACATCTGTGAATGTATGTTAATAGTTGTGCGTAGAACAATTTGAGGAGACTAAAAAAAGCTTTAAGTCCTATTGCAGTCTTGCCAGAATTTTAGAAAAAAGCTGAATTTAAAAAAAGTTTCCAAAAAAAAATAGAAAATAAAATTTTTAAAAAAGGAAAACTGATTTTATTTAACCTTAGTCAAACCACTTTAATATTTATACATCATTGTCGACATCTTCTTTACTATTATTAATTATTATTTATTGTCTGATACAAATAATCGAAAGACTATTTGTGAAGTAAATATAGATAAGAGTTGCAAAACAGACTCTTATTTAAAGCGATACATTTTTTAAAAATTCAATTTTTGTAGGTGAAAAAAGCTAGATTTACCCGCTGTTTTAAATGTAAATGGCAACCTTGTTCTGCAATGCCTTTGTCCGAAAGCTCGTGCCAGTTATCGATTAACTTCCCGCCCATCACTAACCGCAATGCATCAATGCAGTATTTACAAAAATATTAAATATATAAATTATATTTAAGTACTAAGTATAGCGTGTCATTCATACGATATTCAGTGAAGTTTTGTCGCTAATTTCGATTGATAATTTCAGTCGATTATATCGCCATGCGAAATAAAATATTATTTTTCAAGAAAATTGCCAGGTAAAATGTGTGTGCAAAACAAAAACTACAAATTAGCCCATTGTAGTTTTATTGTTAACAGACCATGCAAGCGGAGAGAGTATGTATAGGCTATATATACCTTCAAATTATATGTGATTTTGCCTAAATACAGAGGTGTGTGCACTTAATAATAATTTGTGTAATTTGCAGATTGCACTCGACATTTAATAGATACTTGAAAAAAACTTCAATCTACTAAAATAGGCATGCAGACATTCGTGTGTAAACAAATACATTCAATTCTGCAAATGCCTGTACATACATACGTACATCGTGTGTACATCAGCATCATCAAAGACAGAGCGCATCCCATTTACGGTACGTTTTGTTGCTATTTTCGTAAATATCGTGACTCGCACAAACGGGCGAAGCAAAGCAAAGTGAAGGCAACAACAAACAGCAACAACAACATCGGCACGCACACACGCAAAGCAAATGCAAAGCCGGCGCCGGCAGGTCGCTTGGAACGGCAAAAAAACACTGCGAATCAGTGTTGCCAGAATTTTAGAATGAAGAAAAGCTAGATAGGATAAAAAAAGTGAATTAATAAAAAAATTTCCATCAAAAAAGCTAACACAATTTTAACAAATGGAAATTAGATTTTATTTCACCTCAGTCAAATCCCTAATTGTTTAGTTTACTAAAAATGTCATCAATGTCGACTTCTTCCTTACTATTATCATATTTGTCGTCTGATCCAATTAATTGAATGAATCCAATTCTAAAGTGTCATTTTTAGTTTGTAACCCTAGCCTATTGTTATATACATTTGGCTAAAGATCTTTGAAACATCCGCACTACACCAAGGAAAACTTTGCGATGGTCAGTTTGTACCAATCAGAACCCAATTATCTGTAAATACAATCAATATTTAGTTCAGAGTTGCAAAAGGTAACCAAAATCCGATAAATATTAAATGCGGTGATTATGTAAAAATTTGGAATTTTAAAAGTACATAGCTGTTGGAAAAAGCCAGATTTGACGGGAAAAAAGCTGACCAGGCAACACTGCTGCGAATGCTGTAATTAAAGTTGAGCAATACCAGCAGCAACAACAACAAGAGCAACAATAGACAGTAAAAATGTATTCAAAAAACGTTAATTTAATCAACAACAGCCGATGTATTGCGATAGTATATGTATGTGTGTAAATTCGTGCATTTATGCATATTGTGAATGTTTGTGTGTGTGTCGGCATATTGTGAATTTTCGCAGCTGCCAAGAAAATTGCAAAACAGAAGCTGCCATCACACTGGGAGACCTGCCGCAAACACGACGATCAGTCGAAATCCGACGATCGGAGCGCCAAGAGCAAAAAAAAATAACGGAGTATTCGCATTGTAAACATATGTTTTCTTTTTCGATTTCGTTCTATATAAATACACAGATTTGCATACAATAATTGTGCATTTAAAACGACAAGTTGGGACAAAATGACAACCACTTTTACCATCAACGGGCTGCCCCATACGGGTGAGTACTAAATAACAGTTTGAGAGGCAAAACAATATACTTAAATAATAAAACAAAGTTCGCTTAATTTCGTCGTTTCTTTATCTACAACACCAGGCTAACAACCTGCAATCATCTAATTTTATATACTACTAAAAAAGAAACACTTAAAAATAATTCTGGTGAAATAATCTACGAACCACGTTATTTAAATATACATATTCAAATCTAATATACAGCCATACCTATAAACAGCAGCCAACCCATTGCAACTTTCATCTACGGCACATCAGAACCCGTTCCTAACGAAACTCGCTTAAAATTCCAATTAGAAGATCGTTTGCTTATATAGTATCTAAAGTCAATTAAAACCATAATTAAAGTTAATGCAAATTTAATGAACGTATTCTTTATCGTGCAAATGATGAATGTGATCACAACGTATTCATTATTCCACATTCCCCAGTGAATCTCGCCAACCTGCCACCCGACATCACGCTGAACACCTTCATCCGCGAGCATGCGCAGCTCACGGCGACAAAATTCATGTGCCAGGAGGGAGGCTGCGGCGTCTGCGTTTGCGTGGTGCGGGACGGGAAGCGCACCTGGGCCGTCAATTCGGTAAGTGTGTCGTCGATATACCTTATGCAGGCAGTGTATACCCATTGATTTTCGTTCGTGCAGTGCCTGACGCTGCTGAATACCTGTGCGCAGCTGGAGATCATCACGGCGGAGGGGTTGGGCAACAAGAGCAGTGGCTACCATCCCATACAGAAGCGTCTGGCCAAGCTGAATGGCACGCAGTGCGGCTACTGCTCGCCGGCATTTGTGATGAACATGTACGGATTGCTCGAGGCCCAGGGCGGTCAGGTGACCATGGCCGAGGTGGAGAATGCATTTGGGGGTAACATTTGTCGCTGCACCGGCTATCGACCCATACTGGATGCCATGAAGTCCTTTGCCGTGGACAGCATCATTCAGATGCCAGCGGAATGCAATGATATTGAGGACATGGGAGCACGGAACTGTCCCAAAACAGGGAGGATCTGTGCTGGCGGTTGTCAGCGCACCTCGTTGGTCTACGACGATGGCAGCCAATGGCACTGGCCTCAGAGCATGGAGCAGTTGTTCGAGGCATTGGACAAGGTGGGCGAGCAGGAGCAGTTTATGCTTGTGGCGGGCAACACGGCACATGGCGTCTACAGGCGTCCGCAGGATATCAAACATTTTATAGATATGCGTGGAGTGGCGGAGCTGCAGCAGCACAGCAGTGATGCGGAGAAGCTGAGACTGGGCGCCAATCTCAGCCTGACTCAGGCCATGGACATCCTAAGGAGCAAATGGGAGCAGGCGGGCTTTGAGTATCTGAAGGTACTGTGGCAGCACCTCGATCTCATTGCCAATGTGCCGGTGCGCAACGTGAGTAAACTGAAGTATATTCCTATGTCCCCCCGATCTTAAGTCTTTCTCTCCATGATTCTCAGACTGGTTCGCTTGCTGGAAACATTGCCATGAAGAAGCAGCATCCTGAGTTTCCCTCGGATGTCTACATCAGCTTCGAGGCACTCGATGTGCATGTGCTGGTTGCCAATAATGCCAAGGAGGAAAAGCAATTGACCCTGGCTGAATACCTCAGCTCCAGCGACAGAAAACAGTTGCTCAAGGCCTTCTTGCTGCCGGCCTATCCCAAGGATAGGTTCATCTACGATTCCTATAAGGTAAGTTGCCAATTTGTAGCTTGGTTTTCCATTTCGGTTCCTTACTCATCGTTCTTTGTCTTAGATCATGCCTCGGGCTCAGAATGCCCACGCCTATGTGAATGCAGCCTTTCTGCTGGAACTGGACACGGAGTCGAAGGTGAAAAATGCTCGCATCTGCTTTGGCGGCATTCGGCCGGACTTTGTGCACGCCAAGGCAATTGAGGATCTGCTCATGGGGCGCACTCCCTTTGAGAACGCATTGCTGGAGCAGATCTTTACCAAACTCTCCACACTGCTGCAGCCGGATGAGGTGCTGCCAGACGCCACTCCTGCCTATCGTATAAGTTTGGCCTGTGGATTGCTCTATAAATTTCTACTGAAACATGCGCCCGCTGCAGCTGTGGGCGATGTCTTCCGCAGCGGAGGTCAGCTGCTGCAGCGCGAACTGTCATCCGGCACACAAGTCTACCAGACGCAGAAGAAATTGTTTCCCGTGACGGAGCCTGTGCAGAAGGTGGAGGGCATGATTCAATGCTCCGGCGAGGCCACCTATATGAATGATGTACTAACCACAGCGAATACGCTGCACTGCGCCTTTGTGGGTGCCACCAAGGTGGGCGCCAATATTGAGCAGATTGATGCGGATGAGGCCCTGCGTCAGCCCGGCCTGGTTGCCTTCTATAGTGCAAAGGATCTGCCTGGTACCAACACTTTCTGTGATCCTGACTTTGGTTTCGAAGAGGAGGAGATCTTCTGCAGCAAACGCGTCCGATACTATGATCAGCCTGCCGGCGTGTTGGTTGCCCTAACTGCGGATGCTGCTCAGCGAGCAGCAAAGCTGGTGAAGATTACCTATAGTCAGCCAACAGAACAGTTTGTGGTGCGACCCAGCTTGGATGATGTTCTGGATGCGTCACCTTTGGATACTTCACGCATTCAGCAAGTGACCAAACAGACGCCAGGGTCTCTCGAGTGTATCGAGGAGCCGGATAAGAGTGTTAGAGGCGTCTTTCAGATTGGTCTGCAATATCATTTTACCATGGAACCACAGACCACAGTTGCGATACCTTTTGAGGATGGCCTCAAGGTCTACTCCGCCACCCAGTGGATGGATCTCACGCAGTCAGTAATCGCTCACATGTTGCAGCTGAAGGCAAAGGATATCCAGCTGCAAGTGCGACGTCTGGGCGGCGGTTACGGCGCCAAGATATCAAGGGGCAACCAAGTGGCTTGTGCCGCATCGCTGGCCGCGCACAAACTGAATCGTCCCGTGCGATTTGTGCAGTCCATTGAGTCAATGATGAATGCCAATGGCAAACGATGGGCCTGTCGCTCCGACTATCAGTTCCATGTGCAGGCGAATGGAAAAATTGTTGGATTACAGAACGATTTCTACGAGGATGCAGGCTGGAGTCCCAACGAGAGTCCCATCGATGGACACTCTACGTTGACGGGACCCAGTTGTTACGAATTCACCGAGGGCAACTTAAAGATCAATGGCAACGCTGTGCTTACAGATGCACCCAGCTCGACATGGTGTCGTGCTCCCGGTTCCGTTGAGGGCGTTGCCATGATGGAGAACATTGTGGAGCATGTGGCCTTCGAGGTGCAACGTGATCCGGCCGAAGTGCGTCTGCTCAATATAGCCAAGAGTCATAAGATGTCGGAGCTGCTGCCGAAGTTTCTGCAGTCCAGAGAATATGAGGCACGGCGGAAGGAGATCGAAGCACACAACGCCTCAAATCGCTGGATGAAACGTGGCATCGGTCTGGCGGTAATGGATTACCCTGTATTCTTGTTCGGACAGTATCCAGCCACGGTGGCTATCTATCATATCGATGGCACTGTTGTTGTTAGCCATGGTGGCATAGAGATGGGTCAAGGTAAGTCGCGGCATGGATATAGATTACTATATATATTTATAGATTAATATATTCTCTAACCAGGCATGAACACCAAGATTGCTCAGGTGGCAGCCTACACATTAGGCATAGACTTGAGCTACGTCAAGATCGAGTCCTCGGACACAATCAACGGAGCCAACTCCATGGTAACCGGTGGAGCTGTGGGCAGCGAAAGCCTTTGCTATGCGGTGCGCAAAGCGTGCGAGACCCTCAATGCGCGGCTGCAGCCGGTGAAGAAGAGCAATGCCAAGTGGGAGGAAACAGTGGAGGCGGCATACAATGCGAACATCAATCTAATTGCCTCGGATCATTATAAGAAGGGCGACATGCAGGACTATAATGTATATGGCATGGCGTTGACCGAGATCGAACTAGATGTGCTAACGGGTAACAATCAGGTCAAACGAGTCGATCTGCTGGAGGATGCTGGCGAGAGTCTTAGTCCCAACATAGACATTGGACAGATCGAAGGCGCCTTTGTGATGTGCCTGGGTTACTGGTTGAGCGAGCAATTGGTGTACGATCGTCAGACGGGGCGTCTACTAACCGATCGCACCTGGAACTACAAGCCACCCGGTGCCAAGGATATTCCCATTGATTTTCGCGTGGAACTTGTACAGAATCCCCAGCCGAGCAGTGCTGGTTTTATGCGGTCCAAGGCGACGGGTGAGCCGCCATGTTGCCTGGCCGTTAGTGTCATCTTTGCCCTGCAGCAGGCTCTGCAATCGGCTCGCAAGGATGCCGGCTTACCGCGTGAATGGGTACGATTGGGTGCACCCACAACACCCGAAACGTTGGTGATAAATGCCGGACATGACGTCACGAAGTTTAAACTGAAATAGGGGAGAGATAAGAACAATACGTATAGAATCATTGCGTATGTATTTCAATAATGTATCTGATATACATATTATATATTTATACCTGCTCGTCTTGCACATTTTGAGCCCATTTGTAGACTATTTCGTAGTTAATTGACGGAAATGAATACATAAGTAAATAGATTGCAGCATTTAAATAAAGCATGGAGCCCCCTCTGTACACCCTAAAATTCCAAAAGGCATTTTAAAGTTGTATAACGATAAAATTTATGCATACGTATCGTATAAAATAACTCAATGTATGCATACTATGTATATTTTCATACTTTATGCTCAAAAATGTATATTATACGCAAATATATCAAGAAAATTCAAAAAAAAAAAGCGAAGTACCCCGTCGGTGCTGCCCGAAAGCAAAAAAATATTGCTTTCTTGTGCTTCTTATTTCGAAACTTCCATTTACAGAAAGAACTATGAAATTTGCCAATTAGGCTGAAATTCTTTTGGGGCTACGACCCAGTAATCGTAATCGTAACACCGCCAGCTATTTAGTTTCTACGTAATGCTCCGATAAGTCGCTGCTATTTTTGCTCAGTGTCTTTGACTGCCGCGAACCCGTTTAGCTTTCGGCTAATTACTGCTAATCAAGTTTCTGCGAAGGCTTTAAATAGAGCTGCATCAGGCGGTCTCCAGTCCACTTCGCCGTTGGCAGCCAACTGAGTCAAGATGAGCATCAAGTTCCATGTGAATGGCTTTCCGTACGAGGTGCAACCGGCTGACTATGCCGCCGACATGACGCTGAACACCTTTCTACGGGAGCATCTGCATCTGACGGCCACCAAGTACATGTGCCTGGAGGGCGGCTGTGGCTCCTGTGTTTGCGTCATTAGACGCCGCCACCCGGCTACAGGTGAAATAAGAGCACGGGCAGTCAACTCGGTATGTAGCTGGGATTGGGGTATACGGTTGATTCTTTTTAACAGCATTCTCTTTTCCAGTGTCTGATGCTGCTCAACAGTTGCCACGATGTGGACATTGTTACCAATGAGGGGCTGGGCAACAGAAGCAGCGGCTATCATCCCATACAGAAGCGTCTGGCAAAACTCAATGGCAGTCAGTGCGGCTACTGCTCGCCGGGATTTGTGATGAACATGTACGGATTACTGGAGGGATCCGGTGGACAGGTGACCATGTCCGAGGTGGAGGATGCTTTTGGTGGCAATATTTGCCGCTGCACCGGCTATCGACCCATACTGGATGCCATGAAGTCTTTTGCCATTGACAGCTGCATTGAGGTGCCAGAGGATTGCGTAGATATTGAGGATTCCTTTGAGATACTGTGTCCGCGCACAGGACAATGCTGCAGTGGCAGCTGCTCACGCAAGATGCTCCGTGCCCAAGGCAACAGTCACTGGTATTGGCCCACAACATTGTCGGAGCTGTTCGAGGCTCTGGCCCAGGTGCCCAGCGGCGAGGAGTACATTCTAGTGGGAGGCAATACTGCGCATGGTGTCTACCGGCGATCGAGGAATATACGCTATTTTGTGGACGTGAATATGGTGCCGGAACTGAAGCAGCACAGCATCGACTCGCAGCACATGCTACTGGGCGCCAACCTGTCGCTGTCTGACACGATGGAAATCTTCCAACAGGCCGAGCTGCGCGCCGGTTTCGAGTATTGTGCCCAATTGTGGCAACATTTCAACCTGATCGCCAATGTTCCAGTGCGGAATGTAAGTGATGCTCATAAATCCAGCAGTTCCAGTTTGAAACTTGTTTTTAGTGCCGATCGAAACTTGGCAAAGAAACGTTTAAAATAGAAAGTTGAAGCCACGAAGCCTTGATGGAATCAATGGGATCGTTGCTGAGATTCCATTTATAAAGAAAGAAAATCATTATTTTATTTTTCTTATCAGAATGGCACGCTGGCTGGCAACATAACCATCAAGAAGCAACATCCCGAGTTTCCCTCTGATGTCTTCATCACTTTTGAGGCTCTCGATGTGCAGGTTCTGGTCTATGAGAATGCGACTAGTTCGCAAGTGATGAGCCTGTTGGGTTATCTGCAGGACTCCAGACCCAAATTGGTCATTGGAGGCTTTATACTACGTCCCTATCCCAAGGAAAAATACCTATTTAATTCGTATAAGGTGAGCCCGCAGAGCAACAGATTAACTATTACTGAGATGTTTTTATTCCTCTTGCAGATTCTGCCACGTGCCCAGAATGTCCATGCCTATGTGAATGCTGGCTTTCTTATCGAGTGGCATGATGCGGAACAACGTGTGGTAAGATCGGCTCGCATATGCTTTGGTAACATTCGCCCCGACTTTGTACACGCCGAGAGCGTGGAGCAGTTGCTGGTGGGTCGTGATATATACAATGCTGGAACTGTGGCACAGACTTTCGAGCAGCTCTTGTCCAGCATTCAGCCTGAGGAAATGCCTCCCGAGGCATCACCGGAATATCGCCAGAAGCTTGCCTGTTCACTCTACTACAAGTTCCTGCTAGGATCAGCACCCAGGGAATTGGTTAGTGAGCGCCTACGCAGCGGAGGCCAGTTGCTGGAACGTCCACTTTCCTCGGGCAGCCAGACATTTGAGACTATAGCCAAGAATTATCCAATCACTCAGCCGGTGCAGAAACTAGAGGGTATGTGCTAATCTCTGCCATTGCCTTTTTTCATCTTTCGATCTTTCAGGACTCATTCAGTGCTCCGGCGAGGCGCATTATATGAACGATCTGCTGACCACACCGAATTCGGTTTATTGCGCCTTTGTCACGGCTAAGCGAGTGGGAGCCAACATCGAACAGGTGGACGCCTCTGCCGCCTACCGATGCAAGGGCGTGGTGGCATTCTATACCGTCAAGGACATTCCCGGTGACAATGACTTTAATAACACCACGCTGCTGCGGGTAGAGAGCGAGGAGATATTTTGTGCTGGCCGTGTGAATTACTATGATCAGCCACTGGGAGTGATCGCTGCACTGAGTCACGATGTGGCTGTCTATGCGGCCAGTTTGGTCCAGGTCACCTATGCCAATGCGCTGGCCAAGATCTATACGAATATGAATGCTGTGTTGGCTGACAAAGTCAAGGATCGTCTAGTCACTATGACTAAGGCAAGTCCGGAGCCTGCATTGCCACCACTGGCTCCAGGCGATGTTTTAGGACGTGGAATTCTAGAGCTGGAATCGCAGTATCATTTCACCATGGAACCGCAGACGACAGTTGTGTTGCCTGTGGAACAAGGTCTCCAGGTGTATTGCGCCACCCAATGGATGGATGTGACGCAGTCCAGCGTGTCGCGTATGCTTAAGCTGGATGCGAATGCGGTTCAGTTCAAGGTGCGACGCGTTGGCGGTGCCTACGGGGCCAAGGTGACTCGTGGCAATCAGGTGGCCTGCGCCTGTGCTCTGGTCGCCTACAAGCTAAATCGACCTGCTCGGTTCGTTCAGACCATCGAATCCATGATGGAGAGCAATGGCAAGCGTTGGGCCTGTCGCTGTGACTATGATTTCCAGGTGCGTGCCAATGGATCCATTCGGATGCTGACCAACAACTACTACGAGGATGCGGGCTGCACGCTTAACGAGAACGTGGTCGACTTTCTCACATTACCTGCCTTGCCAAATGTCTACAATCTGACCAGGCTGAACTTTAGGGCAAAAGGCACAGCAGTGAAAACGGATGCGCCCAGCTCTACGTGGTGTCGTGCTCCCGGAACAGCAGAGGGTAAGCAACGCTATTCACTCCCATCAAGCTCTCAAAAGCTCTCTCTTTCTCCCTCCAGGCATTGCAATGACGGAGACGGCACTGGAGCACATAGCCTTTGCCTGCAAGCTAGATCCTGCTGATGTGCGACTTGTGAATCTTCGACCCGGCAACAAAATGGAGCAATTGCTGCCACGATTCTTGACCAAAACGGAGTACCGCAAGCGACGTTTAGAGATCGACCAGTTCAATGCGCAGAATCGTTGGCGCAAACGCGGCTTGGGATTGGCCCTAATGGAGCTCCCGCTGAACGTGAGCATTGCTGTTGGTTATCCCACAACAGTTGCCATCTACCATGCCGACGGCTCTGTGGTTATATCACATGGTGGCATTGAAATTGGCCAGGGCATCAACACAAAGGTAGCCCAAGTGGCCGCCTACATACTGAAAATCCCACTGGATCGTGTACGAGTCGAGAGCAGCAACACCATCGCCGGAGCCAATGCTTTTGTAACAGCCAATTCTATGTCCAGTGAACTGGTTGGTCACGCCGTCCGCAAAGCCTGCAACACGTTGAACCAACGCTTGGAGCCAGTCAAGCGTCAGCTGGGACCACGAGCCACCTGGCCACAGGTGGTGGAGGCTGCCTTCAACCAATCGATCAGTTTGATCGCCTCGGAAGCCTACAAAACCGGTGAACAAGCCAATTATGGCATCTTTGGACTGAGTCTCAGCGAACTGGAGGTGGACATATTGACTGGCAACCATTTGATACGTCGTGTTGACATCCTGGAAGATGCTGGCGAAAGTCTAAGTCCCAATATTGATGTGGGCCAAGTGGAAGGTGCCTTTATTATGGGCTTGGGCTACTATCTAACCGAGTTGCTGATCTACGATCGGCCAACAGGTCGCTTGCTTACGAATCGCACCTGGAACTATCATCCACCGGGCGCAAAGGATATACCCATTGATTTTCGCATTGAACTGCTCCAGAAGAGTCCCAATCCCGTGGGATTCCTGCGGTCCAAGACCACGGGTGAGCCCGCGCTCTGCCTGGCTGTAGGCGTCCTCTTTGCCATGCAGCAAGCCATACAGTCGGCCAGACAAGATGCTGGACTACCCCGAGAATGGGTGCGACTGGGTGCACCTACCACACCGGAAACTGTGGTGCTGTCTGCGGGCAGTGAGGTTCAAAATTTCGCAGTGCAATAGATTAAAAACTTACCAAGAGTATAGTATAGTATTTTCTTAAGGTGTGGTTTTTCGCTTAAGTACGTTTCAAAGTTTTTACTATATTTGTTAATCTTTAATTTCTGTACTATTCCTTAACTAATTTGGATCGTACAGAGCCAATATTCCATAAAACATATATGAAATCATTATAAGAGTTTTTTGGTTATGTTTGATGATAAGCGAGGAATGTATAAGAGACAGTACGCAGGCAACGCTTCACTGAGCCAATCAAAAAGTTAGTATCCGAAATTTTAGAATAACGTTAACTGCCTAGGATATACAGGAATCTTCATACCAAATTTTGAGTCTCTTGCTTTCTTAATAGCTGAGAATCTGGCGCTCATACAGACAGATCGACTCGGCTAATGATACTGAGCAAGAATATATATACCTTACTTTATACAAAATGCGTTTTTTTTATCAAAAATACTTTATAAATTATGTGTCAATCACGATTTTATATAAATCTAACTGTATTTGCTTACCAATATTTTCAATGTCAACAATTAAATTGTTTCACACTAATGCAACAAATAAATAAACAATTCCAATTTCATTTCAACGGTACTTCCAGTAAATAAGACTATGTATTCACGTTTCGTTGTTATTATATTTCTAAATCGATTTTTAACGAGAATATCAACGTTCATTATCTGCTACGCCTGACACTCCCTTCTCTATTTCATATAATACTACCCCAGTGAGAGAGAGAGAGCTGATTACAGTTTGTTTAGAATGAAACCAAAACAAAAATGAGTTACAAAGAAACGAAAAACAAACATAGAAATGCCGGCGACGAAAGAGGGAGAGCGATATAGAGAGAGAGAGAAGGAGAGCGAAATGAGTACGATCTGTATACAATTAACGCTTCGCAGAGAGCAACATCGTCAAAAAAGCTCTCTGAAATTTAACGAAGATTAGAGCCGTAGCACTTATTAATAGACGCGCTCGTGTAATAAATGCTCGGGAAGGTAGACCCCAAGCTACAGTAGAGTTGGAGCTGGCGTAGACCGAACATTGAAGAAATTGCCGAACATTGTGAAATTCTACATTCCAGAACAATTTTCTACTCTGTGAATAAAAAAAAATAAAACAAAATACGCCGTAATCTTTTCTCAGGTGGTGAATTAAAGTGTTTTTGTCGTTTATATAACACAAACAGTGTGATAATGTCGGGAAATATAACTATCAACGGTGTTCGTTATGGTGGTATGTACTACATACATATTTACAGTCTATAGTTCTATTTATATTCTATTCTGCCCACACATTAATGAAATACACTAATTTGCTGCACAAGATCAAGTCTTTGAATGAATCGCCATAACTATATCGCCGGTTGCCGGTAAAAATTATAGACTATCCCAACTTAGTATAGAATGTAAATAATAAATTCCCATAGGGTATTTTCGACTTGGTGTTCATTATATATTGTACAATTTGATTAACAGTCGTGTTTTTTATTGCGATGTCATCATGACTTCGACATCTTTCTACTAGCGACATCTATATATATCCCATCTAAAATAACTATAACTATAAATGTGTCTGAATAAGTGTGCAGCTACAATACAGGGTATTTTTAAGTCACGAGTGCTAAGCCTTTTGTACGAATTTTTTTTGCTAGGTCAAGCATCTTGCTGATAAGATAATGTTGTGCCCTTGTCGACTTTGTATAAGGTGCTATGATATACAGATTTGATTTTGATAGATAGGCATACCAACCATTTGTGTATAGTATAGTTTGAGCGTAATTATAAGAAATTTTTGGCTTATCGAATTGGTTCCTTTTTTTCTCTTGACACAAGCTATTAAAATTGCGAAATTAATGTTCTTCCTTCTTCAGTGGATCTGGCAACTCTGGCGCCGGACATCAGCCTCAACACGTTCATCCGCGAGCATGCCGGATTGACGGGCACCAAGTTCATGTGCCAGGAGGGCGGCTGCGGTGTCTGTGTCTGCGCCTTGAGCGGCATCCACCCGGTCACAGGTGAACACACCACATGGGCAGTTAACTCCTGCCTGGCGCTGCTGAACACCTGCCTGGGCCTGGAGGTTACCACATCCGAGGGCTTGGGTAGCAAGCGCAAGGGATACCATGCCATTCAACAGCGTCTGGCCAAGATGAATGGAACCCAGTGTGGCTACTGCTCTCCAGGATTCGTGATGAACATGTACGCATTGCTGAAGTCTCAGGGCGGCAAAGTGACCATGGCTGAAGTGGAGAATGCCTTTGGTGGCAACATTTGTCGCTGCACCGGCTATCGGCCCATTCTGGATGCCATGAAGTCCTTTGCCGTGGACAGCAACATTCAGGTGCCAGATGAGTGTGCCGACATAGAGGACTTGAGCACGAAGAAGTGTCCCAAGACGGGTGAACTGTGTGCAGGCAGTTGCAAGAAGGGGGGAGAGCCGCGTACTGTGCAAATCTATGCCGACGGCAGCCGTTGGACATGGCCCAAAACTCTGCCTGATCTCTTCCAGGCACTACAGGACGCCGTCAAGGAGCAGTTGCCCTACATGCTGGTAGCGGGTAATACGGCGCACGGCATCTACAGACGCAGTGCGGAGATTAAATCATTCATTGACGTGGGTGCTCTGGTCGAGCTCAAGGGTTACAGCGTCTCGGAGGAGTCGCTGACGCTGGGCGGTAATCTGAGCCTTAGCGAGACCATGGGCATTTGTCGCAAGCTGGAGCAGAACCCGGGATTCGAGTACCTATCCCAGGTGTGGCTGCACCTGGACTGGATCGCCAATGTGCCAGTGCGCAATGTAAGTTGCGGCGCAGTTGCTCGTTAAGACCGACTGAATGTCTCCAATCTAATCTCGAGTAGATTTTCCTATTTACAATTGTCTAATGGGTTTTTTGTTGTTGTTGCTTTTATCATTATTTTATAATAGGCGGGCACCTTGGCAGGCAACTTGTCCATCAAGCATGCCCACCCCGAGTTCCCCTCTGACGTGTTCATTGTGCTGGAGGCCCTGGACGCTCAGGTGATCATCCAGCAGACGGCAAAGGATCAGAAAACAGTCAGCCTGGCCGACTACTTGAAGACCCCAATGGAGGGTAAGATCATACGTGGATTTGTGCTGCCAGCCTATCGCAAAGAGAGCTTCCTCTTCGACTCCTATAAGGTGAGTAGCCAATGTGGATAATATAATGGGACTAATATATCATTCCCATTTCATTCAGATCATGCCACGTGCTCAGAATGCTCACGCTTATGTGAATGCAGCCTTCTTGGTGGAACTGGACAAGGAGACGAAGGTGAAGCGATCACGCATTTGCTTTGGTGGCATTCGACCGGACTTTGTGCATGCCAAGAAGATTGAAGAGCAGCTGCAGGGACGCAATCCCTTCGACAATGCAGTGCTCGAGCAGATCTTTGGTCAGCTCACAACCTTGCTAGCACCAGATCACGTACTTCCCGATGCTTCTCCCGAATACAGACGCAAGTTGGCCTGCGGTTTGCTCTACAAGTTCCTGCTGAAGTCCGCTGCAGAGCGAAAACAGAGTTTGGATGCACGTCATCTGACGGGTGGCTCCTTGCTAAAGCGTCCCGTGTCGAGTGGCAAACAAAACTTCGAAACATTCGAACAGCATTATCCGGTTACCAAACCGACAGAGAAACACGAGGGACTTATCCAGTGCTCGGGAGAGGCAACCTATGCGAATGATCTGCCCACCCAGCACAACCAGGTGTGGGCGGCATTTGTGACGGGCAAGCGAGTGGGAGCCACAGTCACCAAGGTGGATACGAAGGCTGCGCTTGCTTTGCCCGGCGTGGTGGCCTATTTCGATGCCAAGGACATACCCGGACCCAACGATTTGTCACCGAAGACCAAAGATCAATTCTTTTTCAAGGAATGCGAGGAGCTCTTTGTCACGGGCCCGATCATGTACCACAATCAGCCCATCGGTGTAATCCTAGCTACTTCTAATGCGCTGGCCCAACGTGCCGCTGACCTGGTGCAGCTAACCTACGAAGGAGGTGCCGAGGAGGTGCTGCCCAGCATGAAACACGTCCTGGAGTCTAATGCAGCTTCGGATCGCATCCGGCATCCGGTTAAGTCACCGATAGAAAAAATCGAACTGCAGGAACCGTATGAGATTCATGCCAGCGGAAAATTGGACATGGGTCTGCAGTATCATTACTTCATGGAGCCACACACAACGGTGGTGCTACCCTTCGAAGGTGGCCTGCAGGTGTACGCAGCCACGCAGTGGATGGATCTTACCCAGGACATGATTGCCAATGTGCTGCAGCTGAAGAGCAACGAGGTGCAGGTGAAGACACGTCGTATTGGTGGCGGATACGGAGGCAAGGCCACAAGGTCTAACTTGGTTTCTGTGGCAGCTGCTCTGGGTGCCTACAAGCTCAATCGTCCGGTGCGTTTCGTGCAAACCCTCGAGTCCATTATGACGACAACGGGCAAGCGCTGGTCCTTCCACTGTGACTACGACTTCTTTGTCCAGGCCAATGGCAAAATCGTTGGTCTGAACAATCGCTTCTACGAGGATGCTGGCTATATGGAGCAATTGCCGCCAATTGGACACACGGTTATGCTCTCCAAGAATTGCTACGAGTTCAGCGATAACTACAAGCTCGATGGACACTGCGTCATCTCGGATTCTCCGGCGAATACGGCTTGTCGTGCACCTGGCTCTGTGGAGGGCATCGCTATGATCGAGAACATCATTGAGCACATTGCCTTTGAGACTGGACAAGATCCTGCTGATGTGCGATATGCCAACATGCTGCCCTCACACAAGATGGGAGACATGATGCCCAATTTCCTGGAGAGCACACTGTATAAAAAGCGTCGTGCCGAGATCATTGCATACAATAAGGAACATCGTTGGCGCAAACGTGGACTGGGACTCTGCATAATGGAGTACCAGATTGGATACTTTGGACAATATGCCGCCACGGTGGCCATCTATCACAGCGATGGTACAGTGGTTGTCTCCCACGGTGGCATCGAAATGGGTCAAGGTAAGTGGAAGCTGGAGAGAGCAGGAGAGTCCGCACAGTCTAATCTTTCGTATCATTATGACAGGCATGAACACTAAGGTGGCTCAGGTGGTCGCCCATACGCTGGGCATTCCGTTGGAGCAGGTGCGTATCGAGGCCAGTGATACGATCAATGGTGCCAACTCGATGGTTACGGGCGGAGCTGTTGGCAGCGAGACTTTGTGCTTTGCTGTGCGCAAATGCTGCGACACCCTCAACTCGAGGCTGGAGCCGCTCAAGGAGGAGCTGAAGCCTGCGGATTGGCAGCAGCTGGTTAATACTGCATATGACCGCAAGATCAATCTGATTGCCAGCGATCAGTGCAAGCAGGGCGACATGGAGCCATACTCCGTGTGTGGACTCTGCCTCACCGAGGTGGAGCTGGACGTGCTCACGGGCAACTATCTGGTTAATCGTTCTGACATTCTGGAGGATACTGGCGAGAGCTTGAACCCTAATGTGGATATTGGCCAGATCGAGGGAGCATACATGATGGGTCTGGGCTACTGGACTAGCGAGCAGATTGTGGTAGACAAGGACACGGGCGAGTGCTTGACCAATCGCACCTGGAACTACAAACCTCCTGGAGCCAAAGACATACCCATTGATCTGCGCATCGAGCTGCTGCCCAAGAGCCCCAACAAGGCGGGTTTCATGAGATCCAAAGGTGAGTTAAGCATATGGAAAAGAGTTGGTGGTAATCTCTTCATGCCTTTTCTAATTTATGCTTGCAGCCACTGGAGAACCCGCAATTTGCTTGTCCATCGCTGTCGCTTTCGCTTTGCAGCAGGCACTGCAATCCGCGCGTGACGATGCCGGCTTACCCAAGTCCTGGGTCACGCTGAATGCGCCCATGACGCCTGAGCTGCTCGTGCTGCACGCTGGCACCGATCCCAAGCAGCTTCGCCTGAGCTAAGCCGTAAGCACTTCAAGACAGCGCATGGGAAGCGGCACGTGGCCACAAAGGCGACCCCGATAAGCACGCATATTTAAGTATATAATTGTACATTCCACTCTATATATATATAGCCACCACGCGAGACACACCTTGTTCTTGTCTATGCACAATAAATTAAAAACTTATCCAACACAAATCCAAGTGACATTCATAGCCAGCGCCGCCGGCTCAGACTATTGTGGAGGGCGACCAAGTGGCCAAGTGGCCAAGCGACCAAGTGGCCAAATGGATGTTTCCCCCAAAGGCGTTTTCGTTTTCCCGTGTTCTCTCGCTCTCTCTCTCTCTCTTCCTTTTAAATGCTTAACACCTCAACACCAGCGTTGCACGTCCTCTCCTCCTCCTCCTCCTCCTCCTCTTTATCTCGACAAGCTCTTCATTAATTTTAAAATACAATTTTTATAAGAATATTTTATGCCACACGAAGCGTTAAGTGAATCCTGTCCAGCAACGACAACGACGGGGGTTAGCTCGAGGGTTGAAGCGCCTTCGAGTCGAGAGGGTATGGGGTCAGGGTTCGGTACGTCTGTCAGTTCCTATGTACACATACATATACATTTGCGATAGCGCCAACTAAGTTGTTAACGAGCAGAACATTAATAATAATTGGACTGGATCTGTGAGTTCTGTGGAATTTGTACTTCATATAAATGGTAAGAAGTAAATTACTATAGGTCATATATGAGTCATGCTTTACTCAAGTCAACTGCCTAAGAATATATATAATCTGCTAAGTTTAATAATTATGAACGATTACCTAATTTTCGAGGTTATTAAAAGAAGCCAGTACGGTAATTTATAAAGTGATATATGTAGCTATCCTATAGGACTATAGGACAATGATCAAGTTGATCTGCCAGTCACAACTTTTACCTATACAATTTAATATCTAACATATATAAAACTGTAATAATAATAGTTTTTTTCGGACATACTGTAGAAATTAATCAAATGTCTTATCTATAGATAAGTATTTCTTTCCAAATATCCCTTTCTGCCATCCTCATCAATTATTGGACTAGCCTCACTTGCTGCTCTAAGCTTTTAAGTAAAGATAAAAATTAATTAAATCTTCCACGATATAAATCATCATCTTTTCATTATTCATCACTCAACACACACGCATCCATAAATATCAGAATTATTATATTATATTATTATCATAAGTTCTGCCTGCAAATTTGGCTTTGAGAAGGAAAACGATAAACTGAACATTATTATTATTATTTTTTTATTAGTAATAACATCTTGGTTAAAGTTCAATACAATTTTAAAATATCCCTATTTACGGTATTGCACTTGTTTGAGCTGGGCTGTCCTTAATGAACAATTGATAGGCCTTTAAACACTGTATTCGTTGGGGTAACCTGACCTATCATTAATGCCATTACACTACACTCGCCTGAATAGAACTGGAGGACTGGAAATGTATAGACAAAATCTGCGCATATGAAAACAAATAGTTGGAAACACAGAAAACATGAGGCGGCTACTCGTGAATCTAAAGTAGAGTGCTGACGAGTCGATGAGAGAAAGAGTGGGAAGAGAGAGAAAGAGAGGGAAGATGAGGGCTTCGATAATCGTGGAACGCATTTGCATATAGTAAACATGCTTCCGGGCTGCCTGTTGTCCGCATGCAAATGAAAACATTAGCGGGGCAACACTGAGATACATTCGTAGTGGCACAGCTGTGCAGATACGGATACAGATACAGATAGGAGAGGGAATAGATACAGATACAAGTGACACATTCGTCGGCGTCTGCCAGCGCCAGCTAGCGCGGCTTAAATATATATTTCAATTAAAATTTTACACACGAATAAATGCAGGGCCACGCCCAGCACATTAGACCCAGCCCAGCTGTCCTTGCCACTGCACCGCCCTGCGCCTGCCACGCCCCTGTCTGGCAGCCTGTGTCGCATTTGTTTATGAGCGTCTGAAGGCCACCATCGCAGCGCAGCAGACGCTGGACAGACGCCTGGCAGCAGCAATGCCATAAAATGGCTCCCCACACACACACACACACACACACACACACTCATGCAAACTGTTAGCATGTCCGAGTGTGTATCTCGGACCATTGGCTGCCATTGTTGGGGAACCTTAAAGTGGAGACCCAAAACCTTGTTTGTTCCCGAGATAAGCCCTATAAAAGCTGCCCCGGGTATGCTGAAGTAAAATATACCATGTAATAGTAGAGATTATATTTGGATATATTGCTTAATATCAGTATATAATGCTATAGTCTACAGATTTAATATTTACTATATTATATTATCATCTTAAATAGTTAACATACATATATTAAATCTTGAATTAATGATGATTTCTATCACATTGTACCTTGCATTCGGCTGCTCGTCTTAGCGTTGCCAGACTGTTTGATCTGCTGGCAGCAGTTTCCATTTCATGCACGTTCACAATAGACGCCCTGAACTTGAACTTGCAACTGTAATGCGGAAATAAAACATACCGTGTAATAGTAGAGATTATATTTGGATATATTGCTTAATATCAGCATATAATGCTATACTCTACAGATTTAATATTTACTATATTATATTATCATCTCAAATAGTTAAAATATATTAAATCTTGAATTAATGATGATTTTATCACATTGTACTTTGCATTCGGCTGCTCGTCTTAGCGTTGCCAGACTGTTTGATCTGCTGGCAGCAGTTTCCATTTCATGCACGTTCACAATAGACGCCCTGAACTTGAACTTGCAACTGTAATGCGGAAATAAAACATACCGTGTAATAGTAGAGATTATATTTGGATATATTGCTTAATATCAGCATATAATGCTATACTCTACAGATTTAATATTTACTATATTATATTATCATCTCAAATAGTTAAAATATATTAAATCTTGAATTAATGATGATTTTATCACATTGTACTTTGCATTCGGCTGCTCGTCTTAGCGTTGCCAGACTGTTTGATCTGCTGGCAGCAGTTTCCATTTCATGCACGTTCACAATAGACGCCCTGAACTTGAACTTGCAACTGTAATGCGGAACGACATTGGGGTTCGCTTTTGCATAACTGCAACACTTTTTTTACTCCTCTTTTGCGATTCCCCCGCCCCCGCCCCGCCTGTCCGTCGCGTGTCTCGTCCTTCCTCTGACTGCTTTTGTCTGCTCCATGCATTTCAAATTCTAAGCAAATTTGTCGTCTGGGGGCGCCGGGCGCAACATTTTATGAGCGTGCGCGCGATGCACTGGCTCAGATATGGCTAGGAAACGTCTGCTGCTGCTGCTGCTCCAGTTTCGGGAGCATGGGGGGATGGTGGGGGGAGCTGCGATGTCTGCCCGTGGCACACACACAAAGATGTCCCGGTGTGATTTATCGCCAGCGTTGCTCGGATAATGGCCACGTATTATAATAATGCCGCGCCAGGCGTATGCTTATCGCTGTCGAGGACGCAACGTCAACGTCTAGACGTCCTGCTGCGGTGCAGCCATGCCTCGTCCAGGACGAGCATCTTGCTCTGTGCCCCGTGAGCTCTGCATTTGCATTCGGATTCCCATTCGCATTCGCATTGGGCGCAGTTGTTCCGCGTGCAGTTTATTAAATAGAAAAACCAAAATTAAGTACATCATTTCAGTAGAACTTCTTGTTGATTGTGCCCGTGTGTGTGTGCGTCTCTGTGTGTGTGTGTCTGGGTCTGGGTCTGGCGCATATCCTGTGGGCAACATAATTTACAGGCCCTGCATGAAACCCGTTGAGCGTTGTTGAATTTTACGCCGCAACGAACGTCTTTGGCTCAAATCGTGAGCCAAATACATAAAACGTACGCAGTTCTATCCGGGTCCGTATGTGCACCTACATATAGTATGTGTGTGTGTGTGTGGGCAACCTCAACTGCCACATGCCGCATCCTCTGGTCGCACACGAAACATACGTATACACGATTGCATACAACGTATGTGGTAGTTCATAATACATGTCATTAAAATTTCCAGCTACCCATCCTTGGCCCCATTGTTATCCTGCAGTCCGCTCGTTATACCCGCCCCAGCACCTTCCACTTCATCTTGTTCCTAACAAAAAGTCACTGCTCAGAAGTGTCTGGTCAAAACGAGAAGAGTTTTTGGCTCTGTCGTCCTCAAAATAATCCCCGACCTGGACTACAGCTAATTTAAAGTTTATTTCTTCAATGGATTCGGAAGAGTCGTTTTGCAGATGTTTATCCATTTCTGAAATTCATGAGATAAGAAGGTTATGTGTATCCTTGAAAAGGATAGTCAGTACATGCCTTTTGCGAATAATAATAATGATACTTAAGCTTATACTACTTCTTATAATATTTATTAATTCCGAAACTGACAACTATTTATTTTTTTGTTCGAATTTTTTTAAAAAACTATTTAACCGACAAATTTGATAATTAATAAATAGTCTGCAGCAAAGTTTTGGATGGTTAAATAGAAAAAAAATATTTTCATAGAAAATTCGATGGAACCATCGATAGTATGGATGAAATCTTGAAAAACTATTGAAAGAATCGATGAACGACAACTATCGATAGTAAAACCTCCATATTGTATTACGTTATAAGCAAATAGATTATACATACGAGGGTCGTTTGATAAGTCCGTGACTTTTTGTATTTGCCGCGCACCTGCTCTAAATACAACACTGCTCCTGTCAGCAGTTATCGATTAACAGCTGACTGTAAAATTTTGAGAAAGCTGCGTTTTTTGGTTTGCGTTTTATAGGCATTGAAAGCAGACGATCTCGTGAATTTTAACGAAAATGGAAAAAAGTGAATTTCGTGTGCTAATTAAGCATTATTTTTTGCGTAAAAAATCCATCACCGAAACCAAGGAAAGACTTGATAAATATTATGGGGACTCTGCACCATCAATTTCAATGGTTAAGAAATGGTTTACTGAGTTCCGTTGTGGTCGTACCAGTACAAGTGATGCCGAACGTTCAGGTCGCCCAAAAGAGGTCGTCATGCCAGAAATCGTCGACAAAATCCATGGAATGATATTGGATGATCGGAGAATGAAAGTGCGTGAGGTAGCTGAGGCTGTAGGCATCTCAACTGAACGGGTACATCACATTTTACATGAATATTTGGACATGAAAAAGCTTTCCGCGCGATGGGTGCCGCGATTGCTCACACACGACCATAAGCGCAACCGTGTGACCATTTCAAAGGAGTGTTTGGCGATGTTCAACCGCAATCCAAACGAATTTTTGCGCCGTTTCGTTACCGTAGACGAAACATGGATCCACCACACCACACCAGAGACCAAAGAACAATCAAGACAGTGGGTTTCTCCGGGTGAACGTGCACCAAAGAAGGCCAAGGTGGGTCTGTCGGCCAACAAGGTCATGGCCACAGTTTTTTGGGATGCACAAGGTATCATTCACATCGATTACCTTGAAAAGGGTAAAACGATCACCGGCGAATATTATTCAGAGCTTTTGGACAGATTCGATATTGATTTGAAGCAGAAACGACCGCATTTGGCGAAAAAAAAAGTGCTGTTCCATCAGGACAATGCACGGGTGCACACGTGTGTAGTCAGCATGGCAAAATTTCATAAATTGGGCTACGAACTGCTACCCCATCCAGCATATTCTCCAGATTTAGCCCCCTGTGACTATTTTTTGTTTCCAAACATGAAGAAATGGCTCGGCGGTAAGAGATTCGGGTCAAATGAAGAGGTCATCACAGAAACAAACGACTATTTTGAGGGCCTTGAGAAAACCTATTATTTGGAAGGAATAAAAAAATTGGAAAAACGCTGGACTAAATGTATAGAGCTAAAAGGAGATTATGTTGAGAAATAAAACGCTTCTTTGACGAAAAAAATATATTTTATTCAAAAAGTCACGGACTTATCAAACGACCCTCGTATTAGTATTTTACTATCCCCACAATTCCAAAACAAAATGCAAAAGCATTACGAATTGTTTCGAAAAAATAACTGAATTTCATTTCGCAAAATTAGCCGGGAGCGAAATTTAATTAAATTGAAGCTCAAACGGGACTCAATAATCCGCCAGATTCGTTCATAATTAAAAAATACGCAATATTCGATTTTCCCAATAACATATGCAACTCTCCAAGTTGCGATTCCCGAGCACAGAATGAACGGCATCGAATCGAGTGCGAAATGCAGCTGGAATGGGGGCAGCTCCTGGTGCTGTTACCATGGCCAAAAGCGGATACGACGCATAAGCGAGAACGTTAACTCAATCTGTAGATATGCAAAGGGAATGGCCCAATGTGAAAACAATACAAAAAGCGAGTCTCTTTGTTATACCCTAGGGAAAGGCTCGAAGATGGGTAGCATGGTTGCGGCACAGCCTCTGAGATTTACGATTTAGCAGCAAGTTAGGGAGGTAGACTTTGTCTTTAAGAGCATATATAAAATATTTATATTCTATTATTTCCTTGATCATTTTACAGATCTGCCTAGTCGGTCTAAGTTACCCTTACAAAATGTTCCATTATGTGCATATCTTAAGATTTATCCTTACATATTCTGCAGACATATATGCGCATTACTGCTTGAGGTTAATTAAAAAACGAAATTACCGTTCGCTTCTTTGCGACTCGTCTATAATTAAATCACTTTATTTGCACTCATTGCAGGCGTCGCAGACGGTGGACAATTTTCGCCAAGTTCCGGTATCGGGTGGAACCCTCACCCAAACCCACTGCCCCTTTTCGCTTACGATTCCGGCTTTCATCCGCGATGTGGCCGCAATCCACTGCAAATAAAAATGAAATCAATTATGGTGAAACTTTTTGAGCGCTTTCACCCGGCGGCTATGTTGTAATTAATACAAAATGCTCTGGCCCTGCCACGGGCCTCCATCCTCCCCCTGCTGCACTGCAGCACACGCACAATGGGCAAGCCGAGTACATGCCGAAAGTTGAGTACTTGCCCCAAACTCAATTTCGACAAAAAAAAGTTCATTAACGATTGCCATCTCCGTTGTCAGCACCGTGTGAGTGGACAGTTGTTGCCGCTCCAGCTCTGCTCCTGCTCTGGTCTGGGGTCTGGTCCGGAACCGTGGTCCGTGCCAATTGTTGTGTTTATTAATTTAATTTCGACAGTCGCGTTTGCAATGTTGCCAGTGCCCGAGGCAGACGGCAGCAGCAGCTGTGGCCAGTTGTGGTGGCATGGCCCGTTTTCATTTTGTGGACTTTTGCGGTTAACCTAAATGTGGTTATTTGATGACAGTCAAATCGGCGAGAGATTTCAGCGTATTCCCTGCTTGTAGTATATGATTAAGCTAAGGGGAAATAGTTATAGTTTAGTATTAAGAATAAACAATAAAACAAATCGCGCACTTAAGGCGTAGCTCATCAAATACCACGACTTCCCTTTGGCATTAGCTCTATAAATAAAGAACACTGAAGAGTTGAGTTAAATTAGATTGCTTCCTTCTGCTGAAGCACGTGCCATTGGTTCCACTTCGTTTGCTAATCGGATCCCAAGTGGGATATTCATAACCATGCAAACTCACTGATTGCCTCGTAGCGTTATTCAAAAGAAATGCCCCATAAATTAGATGTGTGGCCAGGAATAGGTAAACCACTTGAGAGATATGGCGAATACGCAAATACTCTAACTAAATATATTTAACGGTTAAGCTGATACTAAACAAATGTTTAAGAATGGCCAAAATAATTTACAACTTTTCTTTAATCGTTTTTATGAATATCGATAGACCCATTGATTAATCGTTACTCAGCAATGTTAAGTAACAGAGGAATGTTAAGTTGCTGCTGTTAACGATACGCAAAGCAAATTAACTGAGATTTTTGAGTTGGGTTTTCTTTAATATTTTATAATATATATATAATTATATTTTAAATAATAAAATACATAATATATTTAATTTTCCTGACATTATGTAATGCAAGTCAAGTCAAGTAGGGGACGCGCCTAGGGAGCAGAGTACCACGCACAATTTGTTGTAAATTTGCTAGGTATTTAGCATTTATTGGTTGGCCACAAGGCGGATACCAGATACAAGATACATACCACACCATGTGGGGAACAGGATAGATAGGCTAGATTGAAAGTGGCCGCGTCGAGTCATCAAGTCAGGGCCAACACTTTTAGTTAACAGTGCATGTGGCTGGGGCATTTGTCAACGGCAGCAACGTGTCGGCAACTTCAACGCCAACGCAGAAGACGTCAGCTGGGAAGAAGAAGAGGAGGAGGAGGAGGAGGAGGCACGTTTTAAATGTTGTTGTCCCCCCCTGCCGGCTGTGGCGCCCACCTTGCGTAGTTGTGAAAAACTATAAACAATTTATGCGTTTGGGATGTCTACTGTACTGGCAGCACTACCTTACACCTCCCCTGCCCCACCGTGTTTGCTGCCTTCTTCTTTCTTCTTCATCAAGCTGGCAACATGCAGCGCATGCCAAGCGCCTTTGCATTTGCTGTCAATTGTGAGCAGGGCAGGACGAGAGGGAAGAGGGGACAACTTGTAGTCGTATTGCATTACAGTTGCTTGAGCAGTTGCCTTGGTTGTGGAGTGGGGGAGGGGGATGAGAGCTGGGAGCTGGCAAGGTTGGCAGGGGCAACATTGTGAACTAGTTTTTGATTTGTCTGCGCTGTGCAACTTTGTTGCACATTGTTGCACTTGAACTTATGCCCCACGGTTATTTTCGGGGCTAATTATTCGCCAGGCACTTGGCAACTTTGTTTGCTCCGCTCGTATAATTTACAAAATTTGCAAACAGCAACAACAACAATGGCAGCGACAACAACAGCAACAACAATGGCAGCGACAACAACAGTAACGACCCTCGTTGAAAGTTTAACAAGTGTTAACTTTGCCATTTCCATTTTCATTCTCCTTTCTTTGGTTTTATTCATTTCGCAGATAAGCGCCAAAGCGAAACGACCCAGCGAATTGTGCAATAACAAAGGAGCTGTTCATGCCCCGTGGGTACGGAAGGAGGGGGACTGGGATGGGGGAGGCGGAGAGGGCAGCTTGCGACTTGTGGCAGCTGCTCTCGCAGTGGCAAACAGCTCAAGCCAAATAATTTTAAATGACCGCAAGTGTGTAATTATAGTGCAGCGCACAATAACAACAAAAACAACAGCAACAACAACAACACTCACCGGGAACAACAACAATTACAAGAAACAGTTACAAATAAAAGTTAGGGCAATCAGCTTTGCCGGCTGCGAAACATCCTCGAGCGACAGCTGGACGCGCATCCCAATTAGATTTCAATTAAAGTATTTTCATTTAAAACAGCGTGACTTTTGTGTTCCAGCAAATTTCATTATCTCATTTATGTATGTATATATCCCATAGACTAATGAAAACTAACTAATAAACTCTAAAAGAGTTGTTTGTCTATGATATATGCATTGTATAAATAATTTATAAAATAAATAATTCGTTAAAAGAGTATTGTCTGTATAAGTCGAATTAATATCAATTTTGTTCTTCCATTTTTACATACAAAGAATTAATTTAAGGTCGTGGGATTTGTAAAATGTTCTAGTTCAAAACTTTGAAATTTCATATTATTCTTCAATTTGTACATACACAATCAATTTAAGAGCAATGATTTATGAATGTTCTAATTCAAATTTTTCAAATTCAAACTCTGTAAGTTTTGATTGTCTACGATATATATATGTATACTTTTATCTGTTAATATTATAAAAATGCTTATAAAATAAATCATTTATTATTTATTATTGATTTTATTCTCTAATTTATACATACAAAATTAATTTAGGAGCATAGATTTATAAAATGTTCTAGTTCTAAACTTTCAAATTCAGTGTTTAATAGTATTTATATATTTTAATAACTTAAAGTTTATGTTACATTCAATACAAATATAAATGTTTATAATTTTTAAAAAAGGGATACATTTTTTTAACATTTCACTTTCTGCACAGAAACTCTCTTGATCAACTGTCTCTGCCTCTATTTGTCTGTATCAGACCCTCTATCTTAGAGACTATATTAGCTAGAGATATACAATTTTGTGACTGCACTCGTTCTTTACTGTAAATATTGACATGACTTAAGTTTTCTCTTATAAAATAATAAAATTCGAATTGTAAAAGTAATCTTAAGTCATTATTTGGTTTTTAAATTGTCTACAATAATTAAGCTCAAGTTATTTACAGATTTAAAGCCCTTGTCCAGTTGAAAGTTGAATTTCATATTCCTAGAAGTGCTAATTGATAAGTTCGTCATGCAAATACAAGATAACTGCACGCATAAACCTTAAATGTGACCACATAAATTGGAATAATTTGCATTTGCCAACGGATACTGGTTTTGTTTTTCTTGTTCTTGGTTACTTCCGTTTGGCTGCTGCAGTTGTTTCTGTTTCTGTTTCAAGAGCTGCGGCAAAAGCTCTGAAATGGTTAAGCTACCCAGTGATACCCTCTTTCCTCCCCCTTGACATCGCTCTTGGCCTTTGTTCGTGATCCATTTGTCTGCGGGCAACAGGCTCGCCTCATGTGTATTTAAAATCGTTAAAAATAATCTGGAAATTGTGAATTTTTAATGCATTTCATGTCTGCGGTGGTTTGTTGTTCATTCGCTGTCCAACTCTGGATGGGATGGGATGAGATATAAGTCGGGAGTGGGATCGGAGGCATTGTCTGTCCTGCTCGACGTCGTCATCATCATTTGCGTTTATTGTTTTTGTGCCTTTGTGTGCGAAAAGTGATCAGCGATTGCCTTGCACTTGCTGCAGCAACGCATGTCACACACACACACACACACACACACGCACGCACACACACACGCACTGTATGTGTGTGTGAGTGTGCCTCGCATGCCCCATTGCGTTGCCTGTTGTGCATTGATTGTACAACGGAAGTGTTGTGGCGGAATTAAAATAAATAAATGCATTTCATTTCCATTGGGAACTCTCTCTCTGCAGCTGCAGTGGAGGCTCGCCAGGAGAGTGGGGGCGGGAGGCTGGTTCTGCTATATGTATCATATCTGGGGATGGAGTATTCAAGAGCGAAGTGTTTTCAAGTCTGATTCTGGCTTGTTGATTCATTTTGTTGCACTTTAAATAATGCCACAAGTAAGACAGAAATTTTAAAATGTTATATTAAATTAATTTTAGTGTTTTTATTTTAATAATCATTAAACTAAATCATACTCTGCGTAAATAAATTGTTGAGGATTGTATATGTACAGTATTTATATCAGTTTGATCAGGAGGTATTTACTCTAAATATTCGAAAATTATTTGGAACACATGATTTATTCTGTATATGCTTAAATAATGCCACAAGTGAGACACAAATTTTAAAATGTGTCTTTAAGGGCTTGAAAAGTAATCATAATTATAATTAAATTAATTTTAGTGTTTTTATTTTAATACATCATTTAACTAAATAAATTGTTGGGAATTGTACAATATTTACACGGTAATAACTTCAGATTGTTCAGGGGGCATTTACTCTAAATATTCGAAAATTATTTGGAACAAATGATTTATTCTGTATATGCTTATCCGCTCCTGCCACTGCCCCAAAAGATATGCTACTTATTTTTCGCATTTCCCGCAGGCTGCGAGCTGTTCCAATTGGACTCATATTGATTTTATACAAATTTAGCTCTCCAGTTTTCGCCTCATTTAATCAAGGAGGCGAATGAGTATCTGTCGTATCATATTAGTTCAACCACCTCAAGCCGAAACCAGAAACCAGAAACGAATCAAATCTCGTTGGTTGCTTTGAAGTCTCATTAGTGGGCGCGGTTGCCAGGTGATGAGAACGAAACCGACTCGCAGCACACGCCACAAGATACGTTTACCCACATTGAGCACACTCACACACACAATCGCAACACACATCCGCACACATTTCGATATCGAGTATCTGTGTGCAGCATCAGCCGTACCTGATTCTGTCTCTGGCTCTGTTTCTGTTTCTCTTTCTGAATTGTATCGATATCTGAGAGGGGGGGAAACACGTGACTCTGGTATATATTACAAGAGTATCCTAACTTTCCTGTTTACTTGGGCGGGCACACTTCCGGGGTCTCGTATAACCTATTACGGATTGTTTTCGCCATTGTTTTGCCCATTAAAGCTTTAATCACAGCCCGCTCAGGCTGTCCCGGTTCGGGGTCAGCTGGGCATCTGTGACCGCACTTGAATTATGACAGTACTTAATGGTTAAATGAATTACCATAAATATCCTGCTGCCGGCAGAGAAGCACTGACGTCATCTGACGTCGTCGTCATCGTCAGGCATCATTGAGTGGGCCATGGCCGGAATATCCGCGCCGGCTTCACTGAAGTGTTGTGGTGCCACTTCTGATAATGCGGCATTGGTAATATACGCACCCACACTCCCATACTCAGATTAACATATTTGCACATTCTCATATTTACATATCGGCAATTAACTGTGTGGCCCGTGCGAATGAGATATATCGATATACGATATCTACCCAGAGTTCACAAGAGGCGTACTGAAACTTTATCTTTGTTTTTTTCAATCAACCTGCACCTGCAGCCATTCGAAATCGAGAAGGTAATGAGTTAATTACTTAACAGAGCTAGTTAACAGAGGGCTAACGCAATGTCTATGCTAGTTTACAAGCAGCCACACCTATTCCTGATTAACAGAGCTAGTTAACAGAGGGTTAACGCAACGTCTATGCAAGTTCATATGCAGCCACACTGATTCCTGTAAGCCGGGTAGACTTAACAGAGACTTAACAGAAACATGTGCCAGATGTAATGTTAAATTTGCTAAATTCAAATGGAACTGCCACAGTAACCCCGTTTCTAATGTGTGCAGGGTATAAATGTAACGCGTAACCCATGTATCATTTTGTATTAGGCCTCGCACACCCTGCAACACACATTTCAGTTACATTTATTTCAGAACTCAACGTGTTTCTTCCTGATTTGCTGAGAGCACTCCATCAAATTTTGTATACAGCCGGCCGCAAGGGCTTTCGTCTATAAGTACCCATTGCGAATATCTTAGCTCGCCAACAATTACAACTTTTTTCCGAGAATTTTGGGGAGCTATGCTTTTTATACCCTTGCAGAGGGTATATTAATTTTAGCCAGAAGTTTGCAACGCACCTTAGGAGACATCTCCGACCCTATAAAGTATATATATTCTGAATCAGCATAAATAGAGGAGTCCAAAACTGGATGTCCGTCTGTCCGTCCGTTCGTCCGTCCGTCCGTCCGTCCGTCCGTCCGTCCGTCCGTCCGTCCGTCCGTCCGTCCGTCCGTCCGTCCGTCTGTTGCAACGCAAACTAGTCTCTCAGTTTTTGAGCTATCTTCATGAAACTTGGCATATAAGCTTCTTATTGCTGCGAGCTGTAAATAAGTCGGAACGAGCCAGATCGGACCGATATATCGTATAGCTGTCATAGAAACTATCGGCCGATTTTTGTTGTTTTTCAAGATATTGCAACAAGATTTGGCAAATCTTATTCTTATTACGTTCCTAATGTGCTGTCAAAATTGTATCAAAATCGGACAACTATAACATATAGCTGCCATAGGAACAATCGGCTGAAATTAGGGTTTTTGTATGCAAACCTGTTTTGTTCTTGGAAATACAGCACATTATCAATACTTTTTAATGTTATACAGTAACCCGTCCTTAATTTTTCCATTTAAATATCTCAGACGTTTATATTCTATAGCTGTTATAGGAACAATCAGTCAGTCCGTCTGTCTGTTGCAACGCAAATTAGTCTCCCAGTTATTGAGCTATCTTCATAAAAGTTGGCTCACAAGCTTCTTAATTCTGCCTTCATTAAATAATTCGGAACGGGCCAGATCGGACTGATATATCGAACAGCTGTCATGGAGCCTATCGGTCGATTTTCGTTATATATTCAAGATATAGCTATCAGGCTTACCACATCCAAATCTAATTATTAAGGACTTAATAATAAAGTTTCATCAAAATCGAAGTTTTATAACTTGTAACAATCAACGATCGGCCTAATGAAGGTACCTGTTGCAATTTTATAAAAATCTGAGTAATATTACATATAGCTGTGTACAACTGCAAGGGTATAAAACCTTCGGCAAGCCGAAGGTAGCCTTGCTTTCTTGTTTTTTTTGGTGGTAGGGCGCAAACTTTTAACAGAGCAACAAACAAAGTTTTCTCTGTTGCCGCATATTAAACAAAATGTCTACATCCATGCACACACACACACATGCACTTACACTATGCAGGCAAAAAAAAGAAACCTTTATTTATGTAAAAATGAAAGAAACGCTTTGCATTTTCGAACAACTTTTGCATTTTTGGGTCTGAAAGTTTTGTTGTATTTTGCAAGCTGAGCTAAATGCGATTGTTGTTGTTGTTGTTTTACTTATGCCGAGACCTGATACTGTATTTGCTTTTGTTGCTGCTGCGAGGACTCTCCGCATTTACTTTAATGCGCAGACAAAGTGGCAAGAAAAGTTTACGAGCCCGAGCCGAGAGTCCGGCCCTCAGCCGCAATCTAATAAAGCAGGTACAACATTTTGGGCAGTACCTAAAATCCAACTTTTACTATGGCTAATAATGCCGCATAAACTTGCCGCAGGTTGGCAACGCTTCGACGCTGCGTGCTTCCCTTCGGTTTTTTTCTGGCTATACCCTACACTCGAGGGAATGGCCGAATAGACAACGAAAAGAAAGTATCGAAATTCTATGTAAATAATCTCATTATTGTATTCAAAAAATATTATTATAATGCTCAGAAAAGCTGGATAACTTCACTTATATCGTAATCAAAACAAAGCGTATCACGCAGTCGGGCAAAGCCGACCTTGTGGCTCCACGTCTTCTCTCATCGCTTCTTCGTTTTGCATGCAGCTCTAATACAACTTTGTGGGCAGCTTTTATGAGCAAGTTCCTCGTCCAAGGTCCTCTGCACGAAATTATGAAAGTCGGGCAGGGTGTGCGTGACTCCTTGGGGTCACATTAACATGTATTTGTGCTAAAAGTGTTATTAGATTTTAGTTTCAAGTCAAGTGTAGCTGAGGCGTCTCCAACATCAAACTGCTCCTTCTCCTCCTGCTCCTGCTCCTCCCATAGTCGTAGGGCGTGACTGACATTTTGCTGGGCGATCTGCAGGTCCAATTCGTAGTCCTAGTCCTTGTCCAAGTCGTCATGTTTGTGACTACGCCCAGCCTGCAGTAAAGTTTTATTTGTCCCACATAAAGCAAAAGTGCTTTCGAGTTGACTTAACATATGGTCGGGCTTTATGGCATCCAGCACCAAGGACATGGTCATGCCTAGGATGGCAAGAATTCCTGCTAAATAAACTTTAAATTGTGCCAACACTTAACACTCTCATAAAGGCAGTTGTCTTTCGGGATACATGTACATATGTGGCCTGTATAAAGGATTCGTCTTATAGCAAGCTGCATTTCTATATAAACACATATTTGTTCATGCACAATTATCCCTGCTTGTATGACAGGTTAGCACAGTTAAATGTATTAAGCTCAATGGGTTAAGAAATAATATTTTCTAGGCAATAAAATATTTCTTACATTTTACTAAACATTTAACAGAAAACTCAGTTCTATAGGTTAATAAAGAATAGATTGCGTCTTAGATGGCGTAGTCCAATCGAACTAACCTAGTCCAATAAAACCTAGATCTCTGCTATTAATAGAGCTAGAGAAACCAAATTTTGTGATAACTTGCCTTACTATCAATTCGATTGCTATATATGTATGTTGAAGCAGGAATCTTCCGAACATCGCTGGGTTGGTTAGCAGTTACGACAAAGACGGGATCGACTGTATAATTGCGTTAGTCCTCTTTCTAGAGCTTTCTAGGCTGTGTAGATAGTGTGCTGAGGACATAAAATATCTTATCTTTAACGGGTAGGGTATTGAACTCTTGTTATTGTTTCCTATACACTAAGCTGCTTCAGTAATGGTTTTCGTAGACTTCGCTCTGACTCCTTATATAATTTCAATGTTGCTACTCCAGGTATTTCCCAGAGTAAGCAACCGTAAATTCAGATTGGTTTATAGTAGTCCCAAGTAGAATCTCTGAAATGACAGCAAACGTAAAAGTGGGAATGGGGATCTAAACAATAATATTTACTTTGAAATTAAATTCCAAATTGGGAAAAGAGTATCTTACTTATCTTAATGTTTGAAAACTTATTTTAAATAAAGTATATTTATATTTATATATTTACACCGAACTTGGCAACTGACAGTCGAGAATTTTTAATTAGTGAACTAAAACTTCATGGCAGTTGAGTATATATGTAGTACGTCAATCATAAACAGATTTGGCTTGGGAACTACGCGATGAGCCTGATGCGTCTGCGTCTGTCTGGGCAGTTGGAAAAGTAATTTTAAGCGCTGAAAAAAAAAGGAAAACCGGGCAAAGTTGAAGGCGAAATCAATGAGTTGACATTCAGCCAAATGGCTAGACTTTGGCCCTGAAGTGGACAGTTGACTCGATGCCAAAGCAGCGAGAACCCGGGACTCGGGACCCGGGACGCGGGACCAAGGACAACGACCAGACAGGACTTTTATCTGTGGCGCATTGACACGTCAGTGTCATTGGGAAGGAAACAAGAGACGATTTGAAATTAAATAAAAATGCGATTATGCGTCGTAAACAGCGCATTGCAGAGACAACGACAGACAGTTTGAATGGTTTTCATTTTTATCGTTTTTTTATAAAAAAGAAGATATACATAATGCATAATGATCAAGCTAGTGGTTACACATTTTTTGATAATGCTTTAATTTTAGAATTTTAGGATATTTTAAATTTTAAGCAATTTACAAAATCATTTATGATTATTTTCTTAATTTAATTTTTTTTCTATACTATCCTATACTAACTTTCTACAGGTTTCTCTGCTTGCTGATTCCAGAAAAGTTTCTGTACAGTTTTCAATTTATCTGGTACAATTTTGGGGCAGGGCACACGCAGCGTATACGCAATGCGCATTATGCATGCGCTAATGGAAATTCGTTTGAAGTTTGCGCTTTAAAAACTTGACAAATTTACATAGATTCAATTCAATTCCGGGACACTTGCCACTCCCCCCTCCCCATCCCATCGCCTGGCACGCCAGGCTTCTAATTAAATTAAGAGTGCCAAGTCCTGGGCGCGGCTGCATACTAAATTGTGACGAGGCTCGGCGAGACGGCGGTGGAGGCGGAGGCGTCAAGGCGTTAATAGCATCGAATTAGGACGACAGTCTCTTTTATATGAAATTATTAATAGCGCCGAGCACAGAGAACCGAGAACTGAGAGGGATGATGAGTTCTCGTCAAGAGGTGTTGGCAATTCATGTTTACAAGTAATTAAGCAATTTCGCCCACGATTCGCCCACGGCCCTCTTTGATGTCATTTCCCTGTCAGCCATAGATAAGGCTAAAAAAAGGAGATATGCCTTATCTGCAGTATTCCTCGTGCTTCCTTTCGCTTCGCAAGCCACCAATTTGCGCTTTCTGCCAGTCAACGTCATAGCTCGATGGCTCCATCTGCATTTGCTTCTCCCTCCTCCTTTCTCCTCTCCCAGCTGCATTTCGACCACATTTATCTTAACTATTCGAAATGCTGCTGCGCGTCGACAGTTTGTGGCTTTGCTGCAAAGTATTTAAATGACATTTGAAAAGCTTAGCTGACATCCCCCACAGAGTCAAGTGCCGTGTTGAGGTTTGTTTCCGATTTTATGCTGAGATCGCTATACAGTATAAATATGCGGATCAAGCAGAAGAGACATTCGGTTAAAGTTTTCACATCTTTAAATTTGATTCTAAATTATACGATGGCAAAGAAAAAAGTGCTCTTTTACCATGATAACACCGGCTCACACGTCCGCCCTCGCCAACGCTAAATTGGTCGAATTGGGCTACGAACTGCTACCCCATCCACCGTATTCTCCAGATTTGGCCCCGTGCGACTTCTTTCTGTTTCCAAACTTGAAAAAGTCAGAAAAAGCCGGACAGAAATTTCAGTCAAATGAGGAGATCATCGCCGACACGGAAGCGCATTTTATATACCTCGAGAAAACGTATTTTTTAGAAGGGATAAAAAAATTGAGCATCGCTGGGTCAAGTGTATCGAGCTAAAAGGAGACTCTGTTGAAACATAATTCGCCACTTTTTCAAAATTTGTTGTTTTTCTTTTGTAGGCTAACTACTAATCGGACCACCCTCGTACACGGTATATAACCTTTATAAACATTGCTCACCGTGTGCCTTATTTTACTTCCGCAGTTATACTAGAATTTAGTGAAATTCTGGTGATATATGTACTAAGAAATATTGTTTACACCACAAATCATTTGATGTTAAACACTAAAAAATAAAACCAAAAAGAAAGATTATACGCTACTAATAATTAATTATTCTTACAAGTACATGTTAAAATATGGTCATCAGTACAATTTATTATCATATGTATGTCAAATACCGAACATCAAATATTTCTCTTTTTTTCGACAACAAACAGTAAGAGCGAACCAAAGAAAGAGAGAGAGAGAGAGAGAAGTATAACCAGTCTGATATCAGTTTATTATATTCATACGAGAGAGAAAGCTGTAGGCAAAGTAAAAACAAAACTGTGTGTGTATGTGTGAGAATAAGCTGTTTTGTTATGAGAATCGACAGTTGTTGATAAGGAAAATAAATATAAGTTAACATTTTAATACCCTGCACCCGTCTGAACAATCCATGAAAAATATGTTTTTCTGGAACGAATAAATTTTGTTTTTATCTATAACTATAACAAATATGTAGTTATATTTTTTAAAGCTTAGCCTAGAGACCATATCTTAAATAGAACAAGGAAAAAAACCTTTAATATGATATATTAGATTTATATATTTATTATAAAGTTAAGCTGTACAGTTTACTGACTCATCGAGTAGAGAGTAATATTTTGTTAGTAAATTTGAATACCATATAAGGTTTCACAGTTTGTTTTGGTCTGCAGATTCGCAGAGAAGCTTTCTGTGAGCTTCAGAGAGCAATCGGAAACTTTTCTCTGAGAGAACACAAGCTTTATTGTTGGAGCGCTCTATCACATACCATATATGGTATAAAGAGAGAAACAGCGTGGTAGAGACCGGTTAATTACTGTGCCCAAACAAAATGCTTTACGAAGAGCTCAACAGAAAGCTTCTCTCAGCGATATTGGAGCGTCTTTAGAAAAATCGGTATAAATAGTGCGGCACTCCCGGTTAAATGACAATAGACCCCCTCCGTGAGCAACAAACATATCAGTTGAAATATTTTATAAATTTTGCAACAGTTAAAAAACAATGTCAACTACAACGAAAGCCGATTCACCTACGAGCAATGTCCCAGATTGGGTACAGGCGAACCTCTTTTTGGATGTGCTGCAGAAGACTGTGAAAGGTTTCAAGGAGATCAAAAAGTTTTCAGCTGTATCCGGATGTGAGGCAGGTGAAAACTTTGCTACGATCATGCTGCGTGTGAATATAGAAGTCCAGTTGGAAGGTAAGCTAGATACTTGGGACCCTTATATATATTGCATATAGACAAACGTAACGCAACTTTTGCTTGTTTATTTTTAGACGGTGCGGAAAAGTCTGTATCCTACATGCTTAAGCTGCCTCATCAGCTGGAAATGTTCAAAAAGATGATGGAACAATATAATTTCTTTGAGGCAGAGTGCAGTATGTATAATACCTATGTTCCCGAGTTGGAACAATTGTATCGTGATGCAGGTGTGGAGGTGAAATTCGGTGCCAAGGCCTACGAGCTTAAAAATGCCAAGTCCGACTATGTGCTGCTTGAAGATTTGGCTCCACGGGGTTTCAAAAACACAAATCGCTTGGAGGGTCTCGATCAGGCTCACGTAGAATCAGCTCTGGAAAGATTGGCTCAGTGGCACGCTGCGTCTGCAGTGCGAGTGGCCACAAAGGGAGCTTACCCAGAGCGATTCAGCATTGGGATTTACAAAGAGGAGAATCGAAACATGATGGTCGAAATGAACAAGCCTTTGGCACAGAACTTCCTCACCGGTTGTGCGACATATAGGGGTCATGAGGAGTACATCGAGCAAGTGGTAAGTGCATTCTGAAACTTATTGGAAAATTATTTACAATCTTATGAACCCATAGAAAGCGTTGCAGCCAAAAATTATTGATGGAATGTTTGAAATGGGAAAGGTGGATCCGAATGCTTTCAACGTATTGAATCATGGTGACTTTTGGAGTAACAATATAATGTTCTCCTACGATGCCAATGGGAAAGTGAAGGAAACTCTTTTGGTAGATTTCCAAATGGCAAAGTACGGAACATTCGCTCAGGATTTGTATTATATTTTACTATCATCGACCAAATTCGAGGATAAACTGACCAAATTCGATCATAATATCAAATATTATCACGAGGAATTGGTAAAGAATCTAAAGTTGTTAAAGTATTCCAAGGCGATTCCCACTCTGCGCGAAATTCATATGACACTCTTCAAATATGGTTTCTTGGGTAAGAAAAATTATACATTTTATATGTTCTTTTTATTAAATTTTAATTTTAATTTTAATTTGAACTCAGGTTTTACAACGGCTACGGGCGTCATGGCAGCAGTTCTCTTGGATCCCTCAGCAGACGCAAATCTGGAGAATTTCCTGGGAGACGCTGAAGAAAGTAAGGAGTTCAAGGGCAAGATAAATACGAATCCACGTTATCGCAAGCACATCGAGATCGTGCTACCCTGGCTATTGAACCGAGGCGCCTTGGAGGTAAACTAATAAAACGAAGACTATCCGAAAATTGTTGATTCCGACACCGTATACGAGTTCACCAAATATATATCTTTTATACCCTAATGAAACTTTTTATATCCATTGCATTTAAATTACTTTTAATTCAAAATATTGATTTATAAATATATGTAGTACCGCAAAAGCTTTGTTCTATAGTATTATAGGAACAATCAGTCGTAAATAAAAATGTTTGCTAAAAATATATTAATATTATATTATTATATATTATATTAAGCTTAACGATGAACAATGTTATGATATGTAATAGTCATAAAAATAATTGGCTAATGCTAAAATCAAAATCCTATAAGCCCTTTGCCAATAAGTAAATAAAATGAATAAAAAATTATTTATGTAGCTTTCATAAAGATATTCCCGATCATAATACAACTATGTACATATATGTTGGATATTGAACTCTTAGTTTGCGCCTCTATGCCTTCTCTTCCCCGAACTCATCGCTCTCATCGTAATCATCTTGAATCCCCGAGCTAGTTACAAACATGTGCATCAATCTCGACACTCATTAGAGGCAAATCCATTCGGGAGCTTAGCGGGCTGCACTAATGTCTGGACATGGGCATCAATCATGTTGGACAACGGGACTCTTAAGCGGAATCCAGATCATATAATACTTTAAAGCCGCTGCCAGAAATGAGCTGAAAGTATTTTGACAACAGCATTTCCGGTCACATGCAAAGCGGCGGTGGCAATTGATTGATTGATTGATGGATGGTTTGTGGCTCGAATGGACGGGTGAAGGAGTGCTTTCGCTCAGGGTCCTGCTCTGGCTCAGGCTCTGGCTCCTGGCTCCGGGGGCTGGGGATTGATTTGTCGCGGCAAGTTGCCTGGTCGCATATGAATGAGAAATGTGCGCATGATTAATGAGTTCTTCATTAAGCTCGTTAAGGTGACAGGCCAAGTTAGAGGAAGAGGCGCCACAGCGAGGCCTGTTGCTGTGCCTCCCCAGCTCTGGGTACGATATGCGTAATACAATGCCACGCGCTGAACCTGCCTCTGTCACTCGCCTCGCAACACAGCGCCAACGTTATCCTGCCACTCACATTGACACTTGCCACTTGCCACTTGCCGCATGCCACTTACCGCACGTTGCCAAGCGACGTCTCTGCGATTTGGTGACGCTTCTCTACCGGCGGCGGGTTGATTCGCCTCATGAAAAATGAAGCCCAAAGCAGAGCATGGTCGGCGGCAAAACAAAATCAAATATTTTGCTTTGCCAAAAAAGGAAAAACGAAATTCATAAATTGGGTTAAATCCTTGGAGGATTCACCGTGACAGCGCGAACAAGTGCCGCACGCGGCTTGGCCCTGACACTGACATGCCGCCAGCTCCGGTGGTGGCTTGATTACCCGCTTGCCTTCCCTCAACAAAACCAACAAGAGCCAAAAAAAAAAAAAACAACCCCCCAATCCAGTTTAAAGCAGAACCTTTTGCCATAAGTAACTCATCCTGCTTTAAAGCAGCTCCTGTTGCAAGTCTTTTTTTCGCATGCAGTTCGTCTTTGAATTGCCTTACAATGGTCTCTAATTTACGCTCTCGGGCATTCTTTAAACTCCCCTGTGCATTGGCACACACTCGCTCATTTCCATAATTAAATCATATGTACTTTGCATATCCGCTAACTGCACGCACCGAGCTCATTAGCTGCTCGTAATCAGGCCCAGAGCCAGTCCCAGGCCAAAGGAATCGACATCAATAGCAATTCACGCCAAGCAGGATGATTATCATATCACCCGGGAATTTCTTTGAGATCTCAGAGTGGTACGGGATCGGGATATAGGAATATATGATGTATCAATTTGCTGCGAAATAAATGCCAACTCATTCCATTCACAGAAGAATGATATCAAATAAATGCACATTGGAAATTGTTGATTAAAATTAATAATCATTTTTATACTCTCGATAATTGCCTCGAAATAGTTTAGGGTATGTCTTCCTGCTGTTTGTTTGATAACATGGATCTCAGCTATTTAAAAAACTAAAGACACACAATTGGTAAACTGTACCATATAACATGTGCAGATATAGTAAATTTAAAATATTGGTTGCCACGCCCACCGCAATTATTAAGAAAAGTATTTAAGTCACAAGTGTATAATACAGGTGGGCCATCTACATGTGATCCGTGTGATTCATAAATAAAATTGTTAAGAAAAAGAGAATTTGTTATTTTTTTGCGCAGGCATTTATTTTAATTCAAGGAGATTAATATTATTAACATTTAACATATTGTATATGAACTTTTCTCAAGAATTTAAAATGTGGTTATATATTTCTTTGTAATGGATTATAATATAGGGCAAATGGTATCTCTTGTTACTCTTTCCTCTTTGCAAGAGTATTAAAGAGTGCGGTATCTGAACCATAGTGTCAGTGATTTGCTAATTATTTACAAAGCTCAGTTTAGCCACGTCTAGTTAACATTTCCAGGGATTACGTAGGACATTTACGCTCGTCGACAGTGTAAATGCGCTATAAGACGAAATTAAATACGCATGTCTTTGGATCCAAGTTCACAATTAATGGCAAGTTCAAGGTGTAATTGCCATTATCATTATCCATTTAGCTAGTCGAGCACGCAACGCTAGAAAAAACAACTCAGACAGACGTTACGCAGTCCCCGATGGCTGTTGGCATGTCATAAATTTGCGGATTAACTTTTAACCAATTTACAAGGGCGGCGCTCTGGGTTGTGGGCTAGGCGGAGGGGGTTGCGCGTCGCCAGGCAAGACGACATCGCATCATGTCCCATATTGTAAGTGTAATAAAAAGCAGCTGTGTGCGGGCGCACGCAGCGCAAAGTCAAGTCAAGTCGGGACGCAAGTGTTTGTGATAGAAGAGTAAGGACAGCATGGCGGGCACCTCAACAAGCATCACGTGCAGCCCACTTCCGTTTCCGCTAGCTTGTTTTAAACTTTTGCTCTGTTCGCCTTGTGCGAGAGTGTGTGTGTGCGAGTGTGTGTAAATCAATGCAAAGGCTGCAAAGCAGTCGAAAGGGGAGGCTCATGGGGCAGGGACGGCTGCTGCAGACAAAGTACGTTGCTTACACAAAGCTTAACAGCGCCAGCAACAGAGACAGCGACAGCGCACAGCCGGCGGTCCACGTCGCCGCTGCCAGATACGCATGTATGTACACACACACACACACACACACAGACCGTCGCATACATACACGTACGCCGCTGCCGCTGCCGCCCGCCCGCTGCGATGCCAAAACAAAGCAGTGCATAAAAAAAATGTAAAAGTAAAGCTCTTGGAGCTGTCGCATCCGCATCCACCACGGGCACATTCAGAGCCCACAGCGCGCGCAGCCCACAAACCAACAAACAACGCCATCCGTGGAGCATCCAGAGCCACTCATTAAGCTGATTATATTGTTATCCTTTTTATGATACGTGCAATACGTGAGCGCATATGCCAGCGTCGTCAACAGCCTCCCCCTTTTCTGCCCGCTCTCAACCTAACCCCCCTGCCCCCTGGGCACGCAACAACCTTCTTGTGCAATATTCTTTTTGTTTTTTACTGTTCATTTTGGCAAGTGTAATTATATGGAGCAGTAAGTAAAAGCGTTAAACCTCATTTATGCACTCCGTATGCAAAGCCCTTAAAATTTATGTGTCCTTCGTTGTATTTAATACGATTCCATGCGAGTGAAGTTGTACACAATGAATACCTACAAAGGGACTCACCTGCACAAGTGTATTCATATTACGTAGGTTCCAAGTCTATTTAAGTGTATCATGAATAAATTTGTTAATAAAAGTGCAATGTATCGACATAACGTATATCGATTTATTGAAACTGCACATTCTGTTAGTTTGCAGCCTTGCATTAACATAACTATGTTAAGGTGAACTAGCTTCTCGAGCTTGCAAATGCAACTTATCGACATAACGTATATCGATATATTTAAACTGCACATTTTGTTAGCTTGCTGCGATGCATTAACATAGCTATGTTAAAGTGAACTAGCTTCTGCAGTCTGAATAAATAATAAAAAGTTAAATGTATCGACATAACGTATATCGATATATTGAAACTGAATATTCTGTTAGTTTGCTGCCAATGTTAAGGAGAACTGTAGCTTTCTGTTAACTTAACTAAGTTAAATGGAATTAACTTATACAGTTTCCTGTTAATTATGAAGTTTAACATAATTAGCACAATTTAACATAGTTATGTTAACATAACTAGCCAAAGAGACCTATAATACCCTACTCGAACACTGATTACACAATTATCGTATTATTTACATATCCAATTCTACTTGCGCAAAGTTTGCAACTGATGACAATAGAGGACTGCCGAAATAATATTCCGAAATGAGAAAGTTAAATGAGCAAAAGTTTCATAAATTAATTAAGCTCAGTCCAAAGCCAGCAAAAGCCGCAGCGGCAAACATAAAAAAGTACAATGCAAAGCAACTCTGACAGCGTCGGAGTGGGGCACATTCAAAAAATGAATTATTTTGCACTATATAGAAAATATTTGTACATATAGACAAATGCAATTTAAATATGAATTTAAGTGGGCTTTGTGCACAAAGGGCAGAGCATGACGGCGCGTCGTCCTGGCAGGACAACATGGCGGATACGCCGCGTGCTCAAACAATGAGGCATGTAAACAAAACTGTTGCCTCAACGGGACAGTGCGAGTGCTTTTGCCTAGGGAGATGTCGCTGTTGGCAGTGGGTGAGGATGGGAGCCCAACAAAATCTTCATAATCATAATCAAAATGGCATTAACAACAAAAGCAATGCAAATACGACAACAGAAAAGCGACAACAGACGCGTCGCAAAATGTAACCAAAAATGCCATAATGAAATGCAAAAGCGGCGACAAAAACAAGTTTCGAGTGAAAACTAACAGCGACAACAGGATGCTGCACTTGAGGATACCACGCACTGGCATGTACAAAAATATTACAATTAAATACCCTGTGCAATTCTGATTTGTTCTCTGACTTCTCCAAACATTCTGACATTGATCTGTCAGTCTAACTCTATTGCATATTTTCGTAATTGCAGGGTATACGAACAACACTGACTACAACAATTTGTGGCGTCTGTGTCTGTTGCTCTGCATAATGCAGTTTCAATTTCAATTGTTGTCGCCCAAAAGGATCTGGCAACAGGACACAGAAAAACCCGCAAAAGCCTGTAGTGCAGCTCCGTCTCCTTCTCAGCGCCGCCCATCGACAAATTATGCTAATTAGATTAAAGCATAATTTCATGCAACTTTCAGCTGCGTCTGTCTGTCTCTCCACTTCTTTCTCTCTCTCTCTCTCTCTCCCTTCTCTTTTCATTTGCGCGCTTTCCTCACGCTTGTTTTTGTTGCCCGCTGACGCGTTGGCGCTTATGACATTTCTCTTATTGGCTTCATTCCATGGAGTCGGCGGCCTCAAAGGATTTCGAAATTTGTCGAGGGGTGAAACTTAGTCATGATGTAAATATAAGTATAATAAGGGGATTTGATAATCCGAAAGGTTTTAAGTTTTCATAATTCTTAAATAAGTAAAAAGATAATAAATATAACTTGATCTAGCTTTATTTGAACGACACTCTAATTATTTTCATACCCTAAATATCTATCTATCAGAAGTATATGCTGTTTTCTTTAATTTTAAATTAATACAAAATAATTAAATAAAATTATAATAAATTATATAAAAAAGGTTAAATAAAAATTGAAGACTTTTTATCATATCTATTCCTATATAGACATATCGCATACTTATCGCACTAACTTTCGTTGCAAAATATGATAAATGAAACGGTGTACTTTTTTTTAGAGGGGTTTATCTTTATACTTTCTGTTCATATTAATTATTCCATAGTTGCGAAAGCTTTTTCTTATTACGCCACCTGTTTCTTCAATTTCCAGCTTCGCCCTCAAGTCAGTCCGCTAAACCACTTGACTCATCATTGTTTATATCCGCGATGCCGTATAAAATAAAACACGAAGCTAATCCGAGCGTAAGTCCACGTCATCCACCCCGGTTAACGACCCAAGTGTCGCGCAATTAACCGGGAGGCAGAGGAGTCTTAATAACTCCCCGATGATGTAGACCTTAAGCAAAAAACCGAACCAGATCACATTACGCCAAAATACCCTGCCCTGGTTGCGCCCAACTAATGCACTTTACTCCGGTTTATGATTATTAGTTATGATAATTCAGCTTGGCGGCGCAAAAGGAGTTGACACCACCGTACTACTTCCGAGTCAAGATGCCAACCAAACCTGCCCAGGGGCAGGATTGGAACAACCCTTGGGCGGGCGCAATCGAGACTTCCGCTTCTTGTATTTTGTTCTCCTTCTGCGTCACAGTCCCAGGACGCACATCAAAAACTGTTGCGTATTTTGCATTCGACTCGGTTGGCAGGGCATCCGGTTGGTCTTCGTCTCTGTCTGTCTGTCAGGGTGTCCTTTATTGTTTTCCGTTTCGTGGGGTGCGAGTACGTCGCATTTGCACCTTCAATTAATATAAAACTGGCAGGGGTTTTTCTTTTTTTGCAGAGGGGCATCAACCCTCGACCTCATACTTAGCCTTATCCCCCTCTACCTCCCGGTTGCTCTACGAACACTCCCCCTGCCCCTGTTCGTCTTCTGTTGTGATTTATGAGGGTGCTAAGGCAAAACAAAATTAAGCCACGACCAGGAACGACATTTGGCGTCAGCATCTTCAGCCCACACCAGGCCCACTCCAATGGAACCTGAACTTTTAATTAAAAGTCACTTTTGATTTATAAACGTGCGCATTTTAAAGTTCTACATAAACAGTAGAGACAAACACGACGATAAGTCGATAGCTTTGAGTCTACAAACTGATTCGTTAAGCTGCACGTCTCCATTAACATTTCATTTACACAACTCTCGATTTATGATATCAACAATAAGATGGGATTTTAATTCAATATAACAGATCAGATTCTTTGTTTTCTTTTTTTTAATCTCTTTTAAATATACGTCTTATAAATGTTGCTAATAATATATAATATATGTTTGTATGTAGTTCTCGGTAACCCCCATTGAAATTTGCTTGCATTTATGGTATACCGAGTTTCTAGTTTCTACTCTGACCAAGTGTCAAAAAAGTTTTCTCACAGTTTTTTTTTAACAGTTTCAAAATTCAAATTCAAAAGTCAAATTAACGTCCTGACGAACCAAAACTTTGGTACATAGAGTTGAATAAGAAATGCGAGGGAAACACCTAGTGACAATTTTGTGCAGTTATTTTTATACCCTTGCAGAGGGTATATTATACATATATATTTTGGCCAGAAATTTGCAAAGCTTCTTAGGAGCCCATAAACTATATACATTCTGAATCTTCTTATTGCTGCAGTCTGTATATAACTTGTAACGAGCCAGATCGGGCTGATATATCGTGTAGCTTTCATACAAACTATCGGCCAATTTTTGTTAAGTTTTCCAAAAAGCGTTTCCAAACTGAACATATCGTTTTTCATTAATTATTATATAATGCCTGCAAAATTTGCTACGAATCGAATTGCCTTAAAATATAGCTGCCATAGAAAAATTGGTCCATATAGGGTTCATACCATTAAATGATTTGTTTCTTAAAATTGGTTCTTTCCCAATACCCAACCCTTTTACAATGTAACTACCCTTTAACAGGTATTTGTAGTTCACGTAATAAATACAAAAATGTAAATTTAATTGAGAAATCTCTGCAAGTGTATATAATCTTCGGCATGCCGAAGGTGGCTTTGTTTTCTGGTTAGAGTTCAACTTTGACCGCTTTCAGTAATTAAAACTTCTCGACAACGGGGGATACACAAACATCATATATGTATGTAGGCGTAATGCAATCCAATTAGATTAATGCAAGCAAACAGACAAGGTTTCATAATTGTCATTCGATGTCTGGATGACACACGCCCCTCCACCCACGCCCTCGTGACGTTTCCCTATAAATCAACGTCGGGTTTCTGCCCAAATATGAATTTAATTAAAGCGTTTTTATGGCAACAACAGACGCTCGTGAGGCGTGTGTCTGTTCCATCGTTCCTCCTCCTTTCGGCCACTTTAAAATATTGCCAATATTGTCTAGTCATTGCCGTAACCTCCGTGATATTTTGCCGGCCTGCAATGCATTAGGCTTATTACAGGCACACGCGACCAGGAAACGCACCCTGGCACAAAACGTACCCAACGCAGGCAACGCTCGACTGCAGCGGTTGGTCGTCAAGGTTGTCATGTTGCTGCCTCCTGCTCCTGGCCACAAACATTTTCCGCATCAAAGGAGCTGCAACGAATCGCTGTGGGTTCGTTTTCTCGCACAGAGAGGATTGGACAAGTACCTCAAGTGATCGAGAGAGCACACATCATACTCTCCCTCTCCCTCTCGCATCCTCAGCGGTTTGACCAGTCGCTGCTGTTGCGTCTCCTCTCCGCGCCAGCTAATGTTGATGTATTTCGTAGTCATAATGCTATTACGATTTGAATTGATGCATGCAAATCCTGATTATGCACGGGACACGCGTCACCGGACACCCCACGCCCCATGTGCGTGACGCATCACGTGCGTGTGTGTGACAATATGGCAACGCTGCACGGGGTTAACAGCAGTGTTGCCAGGGTTACCAACAGGCATGCAGCAATCATACTGGGGAAATGTTGCTAGCTTTGTAAATAATACAAATATTTGGGGGGATTATATGGAATGAAATCTGTTTAAAATTGCATAATTAAGAAAAACTCTTCCTAGAAATATTACGAGTCAAATGATATAAAGAAGTTTCCCTACTTACAACATAACTACAGTAATAACAGTAAAGCTCGTGGAAATTAAGGAAAAACCTATCAAAGCACATATTTCAGCGGAAAAGCTGCTACAGTTAGCTGCATCCAACCAGGAGCTCCTCGCTTTTCAATCTTCTCCTGCCCCTGCCCATCAGCTGCATGTGCGCTCCTCATATTTACATAAGGCACAACCTCAAGCGTATGCAGGATGCGTGCCAAGGCAGCAGCATCATGGTCATCATTACTCAACTTCTGGGCTGTGTCCTCAGTAAATAGTAGTCACTTTACGACCTGTAACAGGGTTGTACCAGGCTGCAGTGGCTCCTTTGGGGGTGTTGAGGGAGGGGGCGTGCCTGCACTGCCTGGGCGTAAACAGCGACTGCTGTTGCTGCTCCTCCTGCTCCGCCTCCACGGCACGTGCAGAGCATATTGAACAGCTCTGGGATGCACTGCAGCATGCGGCGAAGGTGATGCACCAGAGCCAGCTACATATATAGTATATGCATTTTTTGCGGCATTTTTTGTTTGAGAAATGGTCAAAGTTGTTGCTGTTGCGCGTCTACCTTCGTGGGCAACTGACAGTGCCGCCATTCACCCAGTTTTAGCCAAAGCCAAAGCTGAATCTCCGGCTAAGATCACGCGCTCAGCTCGCCGTGTGCTTAACCCAGTTTCTGCCACGTCTGCTGCAGCACGTGAGTTCCCTCCCCTCTCTCTCTCCTCCCTGACCTCTCTGACCTGCTTGCCGAACTAATCATTTGTCTTGGCTGCCTGCGAAGTTTCCATTACGCACTGACAACTGATTGCCAAGTTTATTATTGCTTCCGTTTCGCTTATGAACTGCCAAAGGCTCGACGACTACTCCAGGGTAACCCTTACTGCACCATTCTCCCCCATTCCGAGCTGCCTGCAACAATTTATCAACTCTCTGTGCCGTGTGCAGCGTCGTGAACTGTCGTAGGACCCTGCAACCCAAAAGTTCTCGCCAGCAGTTACGAATGATTCTCTGTGCTGCAATTCATTTGTTTCCCCTGACAGCTGCAGTGCTCGATGTCAGCTCGAAGCCATGCCAAACTGATATGATAATCATGCGAAAGAATTGCACACTAAGAAAGAAACTCTCCAGGAATGTCAAAAGATACTCATTAGAATGTTGTGAGAAAATTTTAGGCATATTTTACAATCTATTTAATGAAATTGAATAATGGCGACTTCCTTAGTTATTACTTGCATAAAGAAAAAGGTTTAAGCTTGTAATCAATATACATAAATCATAAAATGACTTTAGATTTAGCCGATATATATTTATTAATCTATACCTTTGCCCCAGGCTCTCTTTTTACAGAAACAGACGGAAGGTACCAAATCTGTAGCATCCACATGCTGAGCAGTAGCTGTCTCTCTTTCGCTTTTCCTGCCTCTCTCTCTCTCTCCTCCTTATATTGTGAATCGCTTTAATTGTTTTGTAGAAGAGTCAAGGTTTTTTGAGTTTCCTCTTTATGATTTACCGTGAGACGGGATCGAACAGTAATATAATATAAGGTGTTCTAGTAGGAATTGTAAGTCTATGTTACTTGCTGTGAGGAAATTTCGTATTGGAATGAAATTTGTTTTAAAATCTTTAACCCTTAGTTGTCACAATGTCTCATTGTTATAATATGGCATCTATGGTATAAAGTTCCTCATACTCAATCAATTCAGCTAAATTATAAATTAATATTATTATTATTTTCTAATTTTTTTATGTAAAGCTATTCATAATACAAGTCTGCTATAAACTGCTCGGCTGTAATATACCCATTATCCACATGGTTTATGTTGTATATATGCTGTCAATCCCAGTAATAAAAGTGTACACATAGAATATTACATAAGTTATATGTGCACATTGGATCACAATTCAATTTTAGAAAAACATTTAAGCCGTGACAGTTATGGTACACACCCAAAAGTAACATTTTTTCCTGATAATTAAGCTGTTAATTATATTTTTCGATTTACAGAGGTAGAGGCTAATAGAGATAGGATACTGTTCTTCTACGAAACATGTCTAGGGTATTCATATGTTTATACATATATATGTTGATGTATGAGTCCTTTAGTCACTCAAGTTATCCGCATTGAACTTGACACTCGACGTTATATTCATGTATGTCGCGACACTCAGTGCAGATGCATCAAGTAACAAAAGGGCAGCATTTAAAAAGATGTAAAGTTCTGTCTATAGATGTATGTATGTATGTGACAGCACTTAACATTGCTACATCTCAACTCCTCCCACCCACAGACACAAAGAGAGATAGATAGAGAGTGGGAGAGTGAGTGATAAAGAGAGGGTGGTATCGGGGGGCCAGAGCCACAGCAATTGAATGTCAGTCACAAAAATGCAATCACAGTTTGACACAATTTCGCCGAGGCGCCACTTCAACACGTTGCAACTGCAATATCTTTACACAGTGGCAGCCAAACAAGCGAACCAACGCACGAACGACAACTCTGCAAATAACACAATGACAACTCTTTAACACTGTTAAGTTGGCAGTGGCATTGGCGCTGACGTCCTTGTCGTTTGCACTGCAACTCGTTGAGCAATTCTTGTAAATAGGCGGGTCCTAAAGTTTTCACATTGTTTTTGACCCGTCCAATGTCTATCAAATGTAATATTAAAATGCCTCTTAAACATAATGCTAATTAGGACACTAAAATGTTATTAACAGAGCTGAAGAATTGTGTTGGTTAACAGAGTAACTATTAGCAAAGTAACTATTAACAAAATAACTATTTACAGAATAATAAAATGTTATTAACAGTGTAGCTGAATAATGTTACCCGAATAACTATTAACAGAATAACTAGAATGTTATTAACAGTGTGCGTGAATTGTGTTAGTTAACAGAGTAACTATTAACAGAATAACTATTCAATGAAATTTACAGTTTTAAAACCCATATATCTCTATGTTTTTTTTTAAGTTTATAATAATTTCCTTACAAAATCAGCAGAAAGGGTATTCGAAATGTAAAATAAAAAACCTGTTCCTGGGTTCCATTACGGTTTTCTTTTTGTTGCTGCTATCGTTATCGCTGCCTTCATCGTCGCAGCGCGTGCTCGAGTGCACAGTACGAATACAAATACAAATACAAACATATGCCATTGCCGAATGCCACACACAGGACATTTGTTGTTGTTTGATTGCGTTTTTATCTTCGTCATTTCAGCAGCGCAACTCTGGCAACCCTGATCGTGGGTTGTAGCAGCAGCAGCAGCAACTGCAACTACATCCCGACTCTGGGCGATATATTTTACTGCGCCAACATTTTATTGCAAACATTGTGCTGTGCAATTTCACTTTAAACGTCAATCGATTTTCATTTGATTTTTACGAGCGTTTTTCTTTTTTTTCTCCCGTACTTTGTGCGTTGGCTTTTGACTTGCTTAACTGCAATTGCATTCACATTTGTATACCCTGCAGTTGGCTGTGAAAAGGCATAGCCAGTATATATTAAAGTCTCAGCTTAAATAACTCAATTTCTTTATGGACTGTAAAAGATGAGACTTTACTCACAGTATATATTTATATATACTTAATTATAATAATACCAATAAAAAAGTAGTATTACCGGGTAACTCTCAGTCGATCAATCCCTATCCAAACACTCTCACTTGTTATCCCCGACATTTTACTTAACGCACATACATATTTTGTGGCGTTGCGTTTATTCTTAATCTTCCGCCACTGCGGGTGTTTGCATTTCCGTGAGTGTGAGTGTGCGTGTGTGTGTGTGCGTGAGTGTGCGTGCACTCGTGCGTGAGTGTGGGACTCAGTTAAATTTAATTAACTTAACTTTCATTCAGATAGACGCTTACTATGCAGTTTTCCGATATCATTCTTTGAAATTCATATGTATATGATGATAAATCGAATGGGAATTTGGGATTTCTTGATTACAGCAGACTAGAGAGATAGAGTATGAGTAAGAATTCTACATACTGCATAGATATGAGTCATATGTTTTAATTCTCCACTCACAGCGTACTCGCTGATAATCTCTTATCATACCATTTATTGCTTTTGTACATAAGGAACACAAAACCCAAATTGTATGTCTGTCTGCATATGTCGAGTACTTCAAGATATAAACTTATCTATGAGTATATTTACAGCTTATAAATCCAATTTCAATTAGAAAACACGAATAGAAATCATTCATTTATACGTATTCCAGAGAATAATCAGAGCAAGTAACGCCCAGGGAACTGTAGAGATGGGACGTATTGCCGCATTCGCATGACACTCCTCCGGTGATTGTTCCGTCCATACAACATACTGAGCAACATTATATCTCTCCAGAGCGGCCTCTATAACGTATTTTAAAATTGGATTAACCTGGCGCTCTCGTGTGAATACCTTGATGAGCGGTATCGGGAGAAGTGAGACGTGTCCGCATAATAATGTGATGTTCTCATTGGAATACACCACTTTGTAGGTGACGTTAATTCCGCCATAATGCAAAGCGAAAATGCCATTCTGTGTGTTATCATCCCAGGGAAAAGATATGTTTTCCTTAACAGCTTCCCGATCCTCAAATATGGTTATGTATTCCAAGTTCAGGTTCAGTGTTTCATCCGCTGTAGCCGGTACTGAGACATTTAAACACTGCATTACATCCGTTTTGGGTATACGAGCCGTCTCGTACCAATAGCCGGACATCTACAATCAAAAGATATATGTATAATATGGTAAACGATAATTGCCTAATTTCACTTACTTCAGTTAGATTCAAAGCTGTCGTGTTCTCAAAATTATTACAACTAAAGTAGGGGATCTCAGTCAGATCATCGCCGTACACCAATGCGATTGTACCGATAAACAACAGTACGAGAAATAGTTTCGCATCCATTTAAAGACCCGCGTTCTCTCGCACTCACAAGCCAACTGAACCAGTAGTGAGCTATGTGGTTGTATGTCCAAAGAGTGGCAATTGATAATGCTAAACTTATCTGATAATACGCAAATGTTGTTGTTATACAGCCGAACCATAGACGAAATACTGATATGGGACACATGCACCTACATACGTTGAGGAATGATTGTGTTTTTCAATTTTAGTACCTTATCGTTGAATCCGTTCTTATCTCTGGAAGTCACGATGATGTCTATCAATTTATTACATAGTATAGTATATATGTATACGATGTTTGTAATTCCTAGCTATAGAAAAATGAATAGACTTATGCACAATATAGATAAGTTTATAGACTGTTCGCTCTTAGAAATTCTCATTCTTTCTTCCCATTGAGTGAACCCAAAACATTTGCGCCCTGAAGCATGCTATGGATTTATTGAAAAAATGTCAAAACTAATTGAACCACGTAGGCAGACCGACTTTCACTCGGTCATACACACATCCACGTAGTCTTGGCCAAAGTTGTTAACTCTTTTTCTGCCATCGGACTCATGTGCTACATTAACTTTCGCTTTTCTCTGCTCGAGGGGCTTCTCTGTGCGAGATTGTGTGGGCAGTCGAGGGGAAGGGACAAGGCTGGCTTGCATGTTTGCGCCATTTTCGCAGAGTCATCGCATGATTTACGTTGAATCGGCTTTGGCCAAGTAATCATGTGCCACACACACACGCACACCCACACACACGCACACACACACGTATTGCACACAGTTTGCGCCATTACCGAAAGCCAACAAGAGCTGGACACAATTATGGGGGCCAAAAGGGCTTTCAATCTCACTTGGCTAACCTTAGGTAAACAGCTAGTCCCTACTCCCTCCCCCTTCTAGTCGCCCTCTAGTAGCGAGTGGACCGGCATGGGGCGACCAGTGTGCTCCAATGTGATGATCAAGTCAAGCATGCAACAACCGCAAGCGGCACGCAAACGCATCAAATCAATGAAAGTGCCCGCTGCGCCACGCTTTGCACTTCATTGATTCCAAGCTGAGGGAGACCCAGACCCAGACCCGAGCTCGAGCCCGAACTGGGCACAGCTGCACAGAAGCCAATGGAGCTGAAGCTTCAAAGCCAGTGGCGGACGCTTGTGGCGCTACTTAAGGCATTTCCATTCCATTCCCTTTATTTTGCCTCATTTGGTGGCAGCGAGTTTATGAAAATGAAAATTGCCAAGAAAATGGAAAATTCCCCTCATCGATTTTAGCCCGCTTTGTGTTGCCTTTCTTTCTTTTTCTCTCTCTCTCTCTCTCTGCTCACTTTGTTGCACTTGTTTGAGCTTATTGAGCCATGGAGGCGTGCCACAGCCCACAATATCGACCTACCGACCCCAACGACTGCACTCAGCTCACTCAATATATGCATGCTTGATTTAATGTGAATACAAATCGCTTATCAGCATCAAAACAGCAGAAAACCAAACAAGCCGAATGTCTGCTCGACGTGCAGATACCCTTTAACAAGGCGATCTTAAACTGAAATCAAATTGGACTCTCATATTTTTGCAACTCGTATTCTGTGTACGAAATCTTCACAATAAAATAAAATAAGTATATACCCCATGTTAAACGATAAACAGGGTATACAGGCAGAAGCTTAGAAAATATTTACCAAATCATGCATTTATAAAAACTGGCACAAGCACCGAAATACTCGAAATTTCATGTTAAATTGATGGAAAAATTGGTCAGTTATTGAAAGACGACAATGAGAGGGCAGTGGGCATAAATGGCCATAGTAAAACCTTGATAAAAAACTGTTTCTGAAATACATTTTTCAATTTATAGAAATATACAAAAATGTATACATTTTTCTAGTATTCTATGTAATCCTATGAAATAAAAACCTTTAAATATAGAATAAAATGTAGAAAACAATTTGCAATTTAAAAATACGAGTATATTTGAATTAATTTTTTGTGCGCCTATGATATATTATAATGGTTATTTACATATTAAAGATCCAAGTGCATTCATTACTTACCTGACCAAGGTTTGGTGAATTTCATTAGTTTCCAGTAGTTCCTCTTTAATAAAGTTGAGTTTTCGTCGTCAGCGACTCTCTCTAGCTACAAAAATCTCGGCACTTTGAGCTTATATCTAAAAAAAAACTAAAGTAAAAGATAAAGACACGGAGTAGTCGGGATCGGGGAGGAAACTGGTAGAGCAAACACGCGAAACTATTAAAAACATGTCTTTGTCCTTTGGCTTTGGGTGCATATAATGAAATTCCTTCCCGGCAACTCGTTGGGGACGTTGCCACTCGGTGGCCCTGCTCCCTACACCCCGCCAACCGCTCTTGACTGCATCAACCATCGTTGCGAATTTGCCTCCCCTGTTGCCTTCTACAGTATCAATCTAGGTGAAATATTAACAAGCAACTCAGTCGGAGTAGTGTAGTTCCATGATAGAAAGGTCGCCGCCGCTTATGCGACGGCAGCTCATAAAAATTCCTTGCGACAAAGCGCACAGTCAAGTTCCTCCATCCTCCCGCGAACCCAAGAGTTCACAAAAATTGAAATGAAAAGAATGAAGAAACTGAGACTGAGTCTGGGGCTGGGACTGAGACTGAGCACGCTTTAAGCGGCAGCAGACGTTGAAACAATAGACTTGAGTTAACTTAAATTGATTTTCAGACGCGACAGCGTTTAGGGAAATGCAAACGTCTACACCCCCTGCCCCCTTCCCCCTATATCTCCTTGATGTTTAGTCTCTGAAGTTGCATACCCGCGTACCTTGATTGCAAGTTATTTGCAATTTTGTGCAAATTTCTGCAGAGAAACTAGTAAAACTATGCAAAATTGCAGAGTATAAAATCGCACATACCACGCAATCTAAAAAACAAGTGGATATGGCTACAGTCGAACGCCCGTCAGTAAGATACCCTTCTTGGCGAATTTTTAAAATCCGTTACAAACGTGTAACCACACTCATAATTTCAAACAGAAATTTTGCACAAATAATTCTACTACATATCCATAGTGTGTACATTTGTACGCAAAACGTGAACTTGAATAACTTCTGTGCTATTGATCCGATCGGATTATTATTTGGAGGATATGTTCATATTGCAATCAGCTTTAAACATACCAAAGCAGAACTTTATACGTTTAATACTTTTCTAAATAATTGTAAATTACCGATTTGCGGAGGCGGTGGGCGTGGCATCAAACATTTGAAATAAACTTTATCTGCCTATTATATATATAAACCTCCATGCCAAATTTGGTGTCTCTAGCTTTTCTAATAGCTGAGATCTGTTGTCTCATACAGACCGACAGACAGACAGGCGGACAGACAGACGGTCATGGCTCAATCGACTCGGCTAGTGATCCTAAGCAAGACTATATATACTTTATCGGGTCTGCCAAGCCTCCTTATGTCTGTTACATACATTTGCACAAAGTTAGTATGCCCTTTTTTGACCATTTTCAATGGTCGAAGGGTATACAAATAATACATTTAATGTGTTTAAAAATTTTGACTTTTTCATTCGATTTGAGTACCTATTTAGAGCCTCTAGTATGGAAAACTTCGTCAAAAATCATCAGATTTCCTTGAGAGATGACATTTTGTCCATTATTAGGCCGCTATATTGATTCTGCATCAAAAAATAATGAGTATAACGCTTTTCAAATTTTGGGTCTTTCGCATGTATTTCATACTATCCCTTTTCTCGATTTCAGTACCCCTATAGAGCATCTAGTATGGAAAATTTCGTCAAAAATCATCCGATTTCCTTGAGAGAGGACATTTTATCCATTATTTGGCCTCTATATTGATTCTGCATCAAAAAATAATCAGTATAACGCTTTTCAAATTTTGGGTGTTTCGCATGTCTTCCATACTATCCCATTTCTCGATTTCTGTACCCCAATAGAGCCTCTAGTATTCGTCAAAAATCATCCGATTTCCTTGAGAGATAACATTTTATCCATTATTTGGCCTCTATATTGATTCTGCATCAAAAAATAATGAGTATAACGCTTTTCAAATTTTGGGTCTTTCGCATGTATTTCATACTATCCCTTTTCTCGATTTCAGTACCCCTATAGAGCATCTAGTATGGAAAACTTCGTCAAAAATCATCAGATTTCCTTGAGAGATGACATTTTATCCATTATTTGGCCGCTATATTGATTCTGCATCAAAAAATAATGAGTATAACGCTTTTCAAATTTTGGGTCTTTCGCATGTCTTCCATACTATCCCTTTTCTCGATTTCAGTACCCCTATAGAGCATCTAGTATGGAAAACTTCGTCAAAAATCATCAGATTTCCTTGAGAGATGACATTTTATCCATTATTTGGCCGCAATATTGATTCTGCACCAAAAAATAATGAGTATAACGCTTTTCAAATTTTGGGTCTTTCGCATGTCTTCCACACTCGATTTCAGTATCCCTATAGAGCCTCTAGTATGAAAAACTTCGTCAAAAATCATCAGATTTCCTTGAGAGAGGACATTTTATTCATGATTTGGCCCCTATATTGATTCTGCATCAAAAAATAATGAGTATAACGCTTTTCAAATTTTGGGTCTTTCGCATGTCTTGCATACTATCCCTTTTCTCAATTTCAGTACCCTTATAGAGCCTCTAGTATGGAAAACTTTGTCAAAAATCATCAGATTTCCTTGAGAGAGGACATTTTATCTATGATTTGGCCTCTATATTGCGTCTGCTTCAAAAAATAATGAGTATAACGCTTTTCAAATTTTGGGTCTTTCGCATGTCTTCCATACTATCCCTTTTCTCGATTTCAGTACCCTTATAGAGCATCTAGTATGGACAACTTCGTCAAAAATCATCCGATTTCCTTGAGAGAGGACATTTTATCCATTATTTGGCCGCTATATTGATTCTGCATCAAAAAATAATGAGTATAACGCTTTTCAATTTTTGGGTCTTTCGCAGTCTTCCATACTACCCATTTTCTCGATTTCAGTACCCGTATAGAGCATCTAGTATGGAAAACTTCTTCAAAAATCATCCGATTTCCTTGAGAGATGACATTTTATCCATTATCTATTATTTTATCCGCTATATTGATTCTGCATCAAAAAATAATGAGTATAACGGTTTTCAAATTTTGGGTCTTTCGCATGTCTTGCCTTTTCTCGATTTCAGTACCGCTATAGAGCCTCTAGTATGGAAAACTTCGTCAAAAACCATCAGATTTCCTTGAAAGAGGACATTTTATCCATTATTTGGCCGCTATATTGATTCTGCATTAAAAAAATAATGAGTATAACGCTTTTCAAATTTTGGGTCTTTCGCATGTCTTCCATACTATCCCTTTTCTCAATTTCAGTACCCCTATAGAGCCTCTAGTATGGAAAACTTCGTCAAAAACCATCAGATTTCCTTGAGAGAGGACATTTTATCTATGATTTGGCCTCTATATTGAGTCTGCTTCAAAAAATAATGAGTATAACGCTTTTCAAATTTTGGGTCTTTCGCATGTCTTGCCTTTTCTCGATTTCAGTACCCTTATAGAGCATCTAGTATGGAAAACTTCGTCAAAAATCATCCGATTTCCTTGAGAGAGGACATTTTATCCATTATTTGGCTGCTATATTGATTCTGCATCAAAAAATAATGAGTATAACGCTTTTCAAATTTTGGGTCTTTCGCATGTCTTCCATACTATCCCTTTTCTCGATTTCAATACCCCTATAGAGCCTCTAGTATGAAAAACTTCGTCAAAAATCATCCGATTTCCTTGAGAAATGACATTTTATCCATTATTTGGCCGCTTTATTGATTCTGCATCAAAAACTAATGAATATAACGCTTTTCAAATTTTGGGTCTTTCGCATGTCTTCCATACTATCCCTTTTCTCGATTTCAATACCCCTATAGAGCCTCTAGTATGAAAAACTTCGTCAAAAATCATCCGATTTCCTTGAGAGATGACATTTTATCCATTATTTGGCCGCTTTATTGATTCTGCATCAAAAACTAATGAATATAACGCTTTTCAAATTTTGGGTCTTTCGCATGTCTTCCTTTTCTCGATTTCAGTACCCCTATAGAGCCTCAAGTATGGAAATCTTCGTCAAAAATCATCAGATTTCATTGAGTGAGGACATTTTATCCATGATTTGGCCTCTATATTGATTCTGAATAAAAAAATAATGAGTATAACGCTTTTCAAATTTTGGGTCTTTCGCATGTCTTCCATACTATCCCTTTTCTCAATTTCAGTACCCCTATAGAGCCTCTAGTATGGAAAACTTCGTCAAAAACCATCAGATTTCCTTGACAGAGGACATTTTATCTATGATTTGGCCCCTATATTGATTCTGCATCAAAAAATAATGAGTATAACGCTTTTCAAATTTTGGGTCTTTCGCATGTCTTCCTTTTCTCGATTTCAGTACCCTTATAGAGCATCTAGTATGGAAAACTTCGTCAAAAATCATCCGATTTCCTTGAGAGAGGACATTTTATCCATTATTTGGCCGCTATATTGATTCTGCATCAAAAAATAATGAGTATAACGCTTTTCAATTTTTGGGTCTTTCGCAGTCTTCCATACTACCCATTTTCTCGATTTCAGTACCCCTATAGAGCATCTAGTATGGAAAACTTCTTCAAAAATCATCCGATTTCCTTGAGAGATGACTTTTATCCATTATCTATTATTTTATCCGCTATATTGATTCTGCATCAAAAAATAATGAGTATAATGCTTTTCAAATTTTGGGTCTTTCGCATGTCTTCCATACTATCCCTTTTCTCAATTTCAGTACCCCTATAGAGCCTCTAGTATGGAAAACTTCGTCAAAAACCATCAGATTTCCTTGAGAGAGGACATTTTATCTATGATTTGGCCTCTATATTGAGTCTGCTTCAAAAAATAATGAGTATAACGCTTTTCAAATTTTGGGTCTTTCGCATGTCTTCCATACTATCCCTTTTCTCGATTTCAATACCCCTATAGAGCCTCTAGTATGAAAAACTTCGTCAAAAACCATCAGATTTCCTTGAAAGAGGACATTTTATCCATGATTTGGCCTCTATATTGATTCTGCATAAAAAAATAATGAGTATAACGCTTTTCAAATTTTGGGTCTTTCGCATGTCTTGCCTTTTCTCGATTTCAGTACCGCTATTGAGCCTCTAGTATGGAAAACTTCGTCAAAAACCATCAGATTTCCTTGACAGAGGACATTTTATCTATGATTTGGCCTCTATATTGAGTCTGCTTCAAAAAATAATGAGTATAACGCTTTTCAAATTTTGGGTCTTTCGCATGTCTTCCTTTTCTCGATTTCAGTACCCTTATAGAGCATCTAGTATGGAAAACTTCGTCAAAAATCATCCGATTTCCTTGAGAGAGGACATTTTATCCATTATTTGGCCGCTATATTGATTCTGCATCAAAAAATAATGAGTATAACGCTTTTCAAATTTTGGGTCTTTCGCATGTCTTCCATACTATCCCTTTTCTCGATTTCAATACCCCTATAGAGCCTCTAGTATGAAAAACTTCGTCAAAAATCATCCGATTTCCTTGAGAGATGACATTTTATCCATTATTTGGCCGCTTTATTGATTCTGCATCAAAAACTAATGAATATAACGCTTTTCAAATTTTGGGTCTTTCGCATGTCTTCCTTTTCTCGATTTCAGTACCCTTATAGAGCATCTAGTATGGAAAACTTCGTCAAAAATCATCCGATTTCCTTGAGAGAGGACATTTTATCCATTATTTGGCCGCTATATTGATTCTGCATAAAAAAATAATGAGAATAACGCTTTTCAAATTTTGGGTCTTTCGCATGTCTTCCATACTATCCCTTTTCTCGATTTCAGTACCCCTATAGAGCCTCTAGTAAGGAAAACTTCGTCAAAAATCATCAGATTTCCTTGAGAGATGACATTTTAGCCATGATTTTGCCGCTATATTGATTCTTCATCAAAAAATAATGAGTATAACGCTTTTCAAATTTTGGGTCTTTCGCATGTCTTGCCTTTTCTCGATTTCAGTACCCTTATAGAGCATCTAGTATGGAAAACTTCGACAAAAATCATCCGATTTCTTTGAGAGAGGACATTTTATCCATTATTTGGCCGCTATATTGATTCTGCATCAAAAAATAATGACTATAACGCTTTTCAAATTTTGGCTCTTTCGCATGTCTTCCATACTATCCCTTTTCTCGATTTCAGTACCCCTATAGAGCCTCTAGTAAGGAAAACTTCGTCAAAAATCATCAGATTTCCTTGAGAGATGACATTTTAGCCATGATTTTGCCGCTATATTGATTCTGCATCAAAAAATAATGAGTATAACGCTTTTCAAATTTTGGGTCTTTCGCATGTCTTGCCTTTTCTCGATTTCAGTACCCTTATAGAGCATCTAGTATGGAAAACTTCGTCAAAAATCATCCGATTTCCTTGAGAGATGACATTTTATCCATTATTTGGCCGCTTTTTTGATTCTGCATCAAAATCAAGTCGGTAAGGCTACAGTCGAGCGCTCGACAGTAAGATACCCTTCTCCCAATTTTCTAAATCTGTTAGAAACACTCACACAGCGACGCGCGTAAGGAGTAAAATCATTCGACGCAACGTCGACGTCTATTGCTTAAATCAGCGCGCCGGCTGCTGCTCGTACATTTGTACTGAAAACGTTGACTTGAATCACTTCTGTGTTATTGGTCCGATCAAATTGTAATTTTGAGAATATGTTCGTATGGTATATAGCTTTATACATACCAAAGCAGAACTTTATATGTTTAATAGTTTGCTTAATAATCACAAATTACTGATTTGCGGGGGCGGTGGGCGTGGCATCAAACATTTAACATAAACTTCATCTGCTTGGGAAATTTAGGAACCTACATACCGAATTTGGTGTCTCTAGCATTTTTAATAGATGAGATCTGTTGTCTCATACAGACAGACAGACAGACGGACAGACAGACGACCATGGCTCAATCGACTCGGCTAGTGATACTGAGCAAGAATATATATACTTTATGGGGTCTGCCTCCTTATGCCTGTTACATACATTTGCGCAAAGTTAGTATACCCTTTTTTGACCATTTTCAATGATCGAAGGGTATAATAAAATAAATTAATCGTGTACTACGGAGTATACAGGGTATTCAGCTACCTGTCAACCCAAAGTTTTGCTGCCTTTATAACGTTGCACTTGAAAATGTTGAGTGCACACGCGAAATTTTTTAGCAATTTTCAGGCTATTGTTGGGCTCTGAATTGCTAGAAGCGAAGAGGGATGGAGATTTTCTTAAACTTGACTTCACTTATTCAGTTGCTCAATTTGGTTTGAGACTCTTTTTTATTGCATTTCACATTGAAATCGCCACTTTATGTGGATGAGACGAGGCAAGGCGAGTAGGGTTGAGTCGGAATTTTGAATAATGCCGACCGCGCGCGGTTCTCTTTGCGGCTGTTGTTCTGTTTGTCTGCGGATCAGAATGCATAAAACAATCGCTTGGCTTGAATTAAATTGACATAAAGTGAGGTTGGTTTTATAAGGCAAATTCAAGTTTTAATCAGACTCTACTTGCTTAATTAACCCAATAAACTTAGATAGTTAAGAGGATGTTATTTAATAAATGATCATATCGACAAAGACCAATTTTACCTTAATTTCTCGACTTTCCGGAATGATATATTCGAATTCTTATTCTAAAGAGACTCAGGGACTGTAGCTTTATCTCAAGGAGCAGCGAAATGAACGTTGATTGTTTAACTTGTACCTTGTCGCAGTGAAAAGCACATTTCATTAGGCGTTCGCCTTAGCCAGACTTGACTTTACTTTACGCGGCGCCAGCCCCCTACGCCCCCTACTTGCGGGGCAGGCACAATGGAGGCACACAACAATGGGACCCGGAACGGGCGACTGGAGCTTGCACTTGAAGTCATTCCGCTCCGGTCGTGGAGCCAACGGCGAGTGCAAACTTTTTAAGTGAATTTTTGATTAGATCTCGACAAAGTTTTTGTCGCTAGCGACAACAAACGGCCAAACGGCATTGGATGCATTTGGCCAAGAGAGCAGCCAACAGGGCAGCCGGCCAGCCCTGCCAGCGACCCGTATCATCCTCCTACTCTATGTAGCAGGCGGCACACAGATTCAACTTAAAGTCGCCAGTTAGTTGTGCTCTTTGTAATTTGCGCGAAAGTCTATTTATTTGCGCAAAGGATAATAATAAAATATGCGCTGCAGATAGTGGAACATAAAAAGTTGCCCGGACCGGATGCCAGACATAGGGCAGCTGCGACTGGGCGCAATTACCAGACGTAGACTCTACCTGAGAATCTACCGAAACTTTTGCACAAACAATTCTCACTCCTCTTCAATCGAATTGAAGTTCTTTGCAAAAGTTAATAAAATTATTTGCCACAGACGTTGATAAATATGACACAGGATTCTCTGGGAATGGCAAATAAATACACTTCTCTCTTGCAGCTACAAAATGGCGTCTGCTGCACCTAACGGTGTAAATAATACGCCAAGCTGAGCGAAATTTTTGCTCAAGTTTTATTGCAATTCCTGGGCAACTTTGCGCGGTCCGATTAAAGAGAATGTTGCAAGAGGTAAATTCTAAAACAACCTGAATGTGTATTTATAAAATTATCCGGGAAAATTCTTTAAAAACTATGTAGTTGAAATAGCAATCTTTCAGATATGATATTATATCGGAAGTATGGGAAGAAAAAGAAATTCACATTTGACCTCGAGCTAATCCAATTTCACGTATCGAATAAGAATTGCAATTTTTTTTCTATTCCCAAAAAACTGTTTGATTCGCTTAGTGTGCAGAGAATTTCACCCCTATATGATTGTGACATAGAAGGGCTCTCAGAGTATAGCGCCAGATGCAGTGCATAATGTTTGTACCATACTAGGTTATTATTCATTGTCGTGCTTCGTTGAAAATCAAATTGAGTTTTTGTGTTTGCTTCTGGGATTGTTACGATTGTATTTGCACTTCCCTCCCCTTTTAAACCATCCCAATCATATACTTTTTTTTACCAAGTGGTTTGCTGTTTTTTTGTCACATCTGATTTTTTTTTCTAATCAAAACATTTGTTGCGTGAAATTGTCGTTGGGTTTGTATTTCTTTTTCCAATATGTTGCAATTTAAAATGTCTTGTGATATAATGGTACAATACAATGGTGGTACATATATTTTGGACACACGGCGTTATTACTCGTATCTAGTCTATCTATTTACAATATAATTGAACTCAATTTTTGTATTCACTTCATATATAAATTCATATTTTGAATTTAAAATTAAAAAGTAATTCATTTGATAGTTCTGAACTTGACATAATATTTTTTATATTTTTCTCAACGCTTAATATACTCTCTCGCTCATGAATATTTTTATACCCTTCGAAAATGCTCAAAAAAGGGTATACTAACTTTGTGCAAATGTATGTAACAGGCATAAGGAGGCGTATAAAGTATATATATTCTTGATCAGTATCAACAGCCGAGTTGATATAGCCATGTCCGTCTGACCGTCCGTGTGAACACCTTGATCTCAGTTATTATAAGAGCTAGAAGTTAGAACCAAATTTGGTGGCAACATGTATTTTTTTTGCAGACTGATCCACTTTATTTTGGATTTTTGCCACGCCTCCACCCGCCCCCATAAATTGAAAAAAATTGATTACAGCCGCAATATTAGCTTTACTGCAACAGTTTTATTATATGTTATAAATACCATCTTGCGGACGTTTCGTATACCACAGTCGGGCGAGCTCGACTGTAGCCTTTCAGACTTGTTTTCAACTGCAGTGGAGAAATATACTATAACTAAGGGCTCTAATATTGCAAGTGTCTATGATAAGGTACTGTGGTCTATAGTTACGTATTCAAAATATTATTTTATATTTGACACATGACGTATAAACAGTACAGTTATTCGACAATACTGATTAGATACATTGACATCTATTGGATCATTTCTTCTACTTGGCTTACCTTATTTTCCTAATAATACTCATATTTTGTATTTTGTATTCGCACGAGATAGAAGATTATTTATAATTTGGATACTGTGATATTGTATAAATTTTGGAGACGCCAAAAGCGCGAACTTAATGAGTGGCATAGGTATTGTCGGTGGGGAGTGCGTGTCTTTAGCTGCTCGTTAATCATAATTAAACGGGTTGGCTAAATTAACAAATATTCAAAAGTCTGTCGAGAGGGCTGAGGTGAAGGGAGATGGAATACGAGAGATGCTTCTCACGACTTCAAAAGGGTTTGACATTTCGATCGATTTGCTCAGCCAGTAAAACTTTTTGCCACGCCCGAAACATTTGACTATAAATCTCAATTTAGCGCAAATTAGGCGACGATATGGCCAGAAGCCAGACGAGGCAAAGACAAAGATGAAGGAAGACGATGTGCCCTGCAGGCATCTCTTACCATATATGCAACATGTCGTACCCCGCAGGCCCCTTAACCTGTTACCTGGCACCTTTCGGGAATAGCTGCCATGTCAGCTACATATCAAGTGCGGCTATAACTCAACTCTGCAAGGGGAGCAAGAGGAATGAGGGGATAGGGGGATAGGGGGGTAGGCACTGCACAGTGACATTTGCTCAATTTATCGTTATTTCTGTGCGGGCAAAAACAAAAAATCAATTTTGCCTATGATAAAACTCGCAACGAAAATGGACCACAGGCGCAGGGAAAAGAGAAAAAAAAATATACAACACTTGCAGCAGTTGTGAATTCAGTCACAACGAATTGCAAATACTCTAGAAAGTGTACAAAATTTAAAGTCAATATAATTATGGCATAAATATCAGTTTAGTCACTCAAACATACTGTAGATAATACAAATATAAAATAAAATATATCTTCTATACTATACCATGCCATGACCAGCAGTCACACTTGCTGGAAGGGTATACAATATACTTGGTGGCCGACAAATCGAACAGTTCCGTTGCGAAGCTGTTGGGGCATTTAAGTGATTTATGCCTTGCAAACTGTTTTTGAAATGTGGCCGAGAGATGCCTGAGCCAGTGCCAAATCAAGCCTAGGCCAGGCTCATGAGTTTCCAATTGGCTGCGGACGCTCGGCCAAGTCGACGCGCCTTCTTCGTTACCGTCAAAACGGAGTTGGCCAAAAGTCAAGAGAGCGCCAAACGCAAAACTGTCCAAGTATACAAATTGCCCCGGCATGAGTTATTGATGATGCAGGCCATGAAATGGACGACCGGAGGGACATGGCACCCCCCCTCACCTCAGCACCCACGCACCAACACACCCCCGCCCCGGGCTAACTGACTAGCTGACTTGGGAAGTGCTTCGTAACAAATGTCTGACCATTTCAATGAAATGTACCCGCTCCAAAGAAAACTTCACTTGCTGGTCAATGTTGGCCAGAGGAGGCAAAGGAGGGGGCGCAGCTAAGTAACTTGGCTAATTGCGCAAAGTTTTGTTCAAAGTGCACTTGAATGTGTTTCATTCGGGCAGCAGGATAATCCATGCAAATGTGCTGGACTCCCAGTCCATTTGTAACTTTTCATATTTCATCCCGAGGCAATGGGAGGTAAAAAGAGCGGACAGTTCGCACATACTATATGACTGTACATTCGTAACGAGTATCCTGCTTTCTTAATACTATACGAATGTTTTTTAAAATCAGACTATAAATAAATAAGAAATATCCTTAAATTCGAGAGAAAGTTAAGTTCTAACTATTAGAAACCTTATTTATTTATTTACATCACATAACATACGAACAATTTCAATTTATAGAACTATACACAATTAAATTTCTGGCCTTGTTATAAGTTTCACTATGTTTTAAAAAAGTTAAATTCTGCAAAATATAAGAAAATATATTGATTTATTTATATTTAAAGTTATAAAGCCAATTTAATTTCAGACCTCGTTATAAGTTTCACTATGTTTTAAATTCAGTCTATAAATAAATATATAAATAAGAAACATCATTCAATTCAACAGAAAGTTAAGTTCTGCAAACTATAAGAAACTATGTATATTCATTTATTTACATCATATACGAAAAATATATATCTTACAATTTATAGTTATAAGCCCACTTAAATTTCAGGCATCGGTATAGGTTTCACCATGTTTTAAAATCAGTCTATAAATATACATAAGTTAAGTTCTACTAACATTGAGAAACTATATTTATTTATTCACATCACATACGAAAAATATATATCTTCCAAGTTAGAGTTCTAAACCCAATTAAATTTCAGGCTTCCTTATAAGTTTCACTATAGTGCGTGTACAGAGCAAAGCATTGACCTAATTAAAACGCATTATAATCGCTTATATAATGATAATAATAAACTTATATGTATGCATATATCCTGAAAGTATTCCACAAGCGCATTAAATATGCTAAGAACCCGACAGTGGCACTAACCCACAAACCTTGAAAGATCATAATTCATGTCAGACAGAACAAACAAGAACAACACATACATATAGCATAGTGAAATATGTGTAAGTCTGCCTTATCACAGCGTCGAAATCGTGTCATTTAATGTTCTGCTAATTTCTGGTGTGGCCAAGGGGCTAAGCCATTCCATTCCATTCCAATTCAGGTGAAAGTCGTGACATTTTTGTGGCCAGCACCACCGCCCCTTCTCCCGCCACCGGACATCAAGCGACCCACCCGACCGACGCACACAAACTGTGGCTCATTTCTTGCTCATTTCCGTCAAGTGTTGCCCAAGAAACACGAACTATTTACAAATGACCAGACATTTAAGCAAAATGCTTCCGGGCTGGTCAAGCCAAATGCCTGAAAATTATGCTGTCTCAACATGAAATGGCAGAAAATGTGGCAAACAGCAGATGACACCGACCAGTGAATGCCCTACCTGCTGCAGGAATAATCATCGATACTAAAACAGGTTTTTTAAAACTTATTATTAATGAAATATATTTATATTTAATTATAACATACATAATATATTCGATTTACCACATTTATCGATAGTAACCATGAACAAAATAGATTGGGGAATAGGTCTCTGGCATGTAACAGTGCTGGCTAACAGAGAGCTAATGCAATGTCTTCAAAGGATTTACTAGTCCATGGAATTAACAGTTCTGTTTTAACATATGTTATCTAACAGTTTAAATCTGTTAATTGACTTTTAAACTGTTAAATTCAAATTTTTGAAATATTAAATAAAATTTAAAACTATTTTTCTTTAAATTGATTAATAAAATATTATCCAAATACTCCATTTTAGTATAAATAAAATATAATGTAATAAATTAGAATATGCCATATGGACTAAAGACTTAACAGAGACTTAATTATCGCACTATGCATAGCCTAATCGAAGTACCTCTACTGTAGTGTGTTTCAAAGAAAAGGTGAGTTATGTAAACATGCAGGATACGCCTGCAGGACTCGGACTCGGACTCTCACATCCCATTCCCAATCCCACTCCAGCGCGTGGGTGTCACCGTGTCAATTGGCCTGCTCTCGGCCAACCTGAGCGTCCTTATGGCGGCGCCTCAGTTTGCGGCAGGCGCTTAATTAAGTTACAACCACACAAGGAGCCAGGCACGACGACGATAGAATTTCACAAGTTTCCGTGCCAGACGACACCAACAATCAGCGGCAGTCGCCTCGACATAACCAAACAAATGTTAAATTCTAAACGCGGCTCACGAGTTAATAAATTGTCCCCGGCGCACCCAGCTCCCCCCTTCCCCCTTGTACGCTATGTCGTGGCGTTAAAAGCCAAAATGAATGGTCAATATATGAAACATAAATAATTTTTAGGGGTTGGATTTCCCATTTCCCTTTTGCCGCTTCCCGTTTCCCATTCCGCCCATTCGCCGTTTTGCGTGTTTGACCAACATTTCCGCTACGTTGTTTGCTTTCAATTAACCAAAACTGACCGCATCGAAGTGGGGCCTCAATAGGCACATACTATATTCAACATATACATATTGTACATCTAGAGTAGAACCCTGTGACGGTTGCGATGAGTTCGCTAATTGAGTGCTGCTTGTCACACGACGGCAAACAAAATGATTGGGAAGCTTGTTTGAAATATGAAAAGGTTCCAATTAGCATGTGAACTTATTAAGATCTGGTTACAAATTGGACTGGGAGTTAGGATCTCTAGCATTTGCAGAGTACTTAAGTTTGATTTTAGATGAACTTCAATGCGAACGCAGCTTCAGCTAATAAACTATGATAAATATATGTGTTAGTGTTGGGAAAACCTTCATAAATAGTTACCAAATTTGGTAGAAGGGCTAGTCAGTTATCCAAGAAGATATGTTATTAAGCTGCTCGCTTTATAGATAAAATATATCTTAAGCTTCAGCTAATAAACTATGTTATCTAGCTGTGATATGCTTGGGAAAACCTTCATAAATAGTTACCAAATTTGGTAGATGAGTTAGCTAGTTAGTTATCCAAGGAGATGTGTTAGCAAGCTGTTCGCTTTATAGATAAAATATATCTTAAGCTTCAGCTAATAAACTATGTGTTCCAGCTGTGATTGGGAAAACCTTCATAGTTACCAAATTTGGTAGATGAGAAGATATCGTATGATAGCAAGTTGCTCGCTTTACAGATCAAATATGTCTTAAGCTAATTTATATTTAAATAATCTCAAACTCCCTATCCTTACTACACCTACAACCGCTGCAAACCATCTTATTTCGCCTGTCAACTCAGGGTGCCCAACTCGTTATCGCATTACGCATGGAGCCGCCATCGAATACCTAATGCCCTATATCCAGTGGCCAGTATACGATTCCCACTGCGGGAAGACGTGGCTCGACTCGAATAGCCTTGGGCACTTCCGGCTGTCCGTGAGCGTAATCCGCCCACTCGAGTAGCTCAGTTGGCCAGCTGCCACGCTGGCTGGCCAGGATGGGAGTATGAGTCTGTCTTCTGTCTTCTCGGCTCTGGCCTGTATGTAGCCTAGTCGTATAATAATCTTGATTTTGTGGTCAATTGAATTCTTAACTTCTCAAGCTCAAGAACACAACAAGTACTACATGCCGCATGGGGACGCTGAGTGGGGGAGTCTGTGTGCTCGGCCAACTTCCAGCTCGACAGATACGAGTATCTTGAGGGCGTGCAGCATGGATGACAGTGCAAAGTGGATTCAGAAGAGGGATCCGCAGAGGGGGTGGGGGTGGGGGGACGCTGCTCAACAGCTCACAACGAAATGACTGACCAGAAAATGTGTTGCCTACTTATTGGTCATTGATTTCCGAAAAATTGCTGGCCACAAAACCGAAATTTGCTGCCATTATGGAGGAGGCCCACTTGTTTAAAGAGAAGCAGGCTGGCTGGCGGGGGGAGTGGCACATTTTCCAAATAAGTATTAGCCAATTTTATGCTTTATGCTCTTTATGAGGCGAAGCTGCTTGACCGCGCCTGATTACTATCCGGTATGGGAGACCGGAAAAGCGCTTTTCCCACAACAATTTACCGCATGTATTCCGTTGGCGCACTTTCTTGTTTAGTTCTACTCCTCCTTCTTCTCTTATTCTCTTCCTCCCCTCCTTCTTCTTTTGGCACGTCATGTGGTTACGTTTGCTTCGTGTGCGAACATCTTTATGGGTAATTAAAACTTTTACCCATTTTCGTATCGATTTGTTTGCTTTTCTTTTGTTTAGTCCCGACTCCAATTTATTGCACTCAATATTACCAATTTTTTCTTGGGTATCTGCTCTCCCTCTCTCTCTCTCTTGCAGTCTGATTTCCGTTAACTATTCCCATCTCTATAGCATTATCGAGCGGATGAGCTGAACTAGTGGGGTGTGTGTGTGTGCGTGTGAGGAGAGTGAGGGGAGCGGCAGTTCTGAAGTTTCCAATTTTGCATTCCATTTGCGCAAATTATTTCGGCTGGGAATGTTTGCCTCGTACTTTTCCCCGATTCTCCGATTCCCCAAATCGCAATTGCAATTATTTGCGGTTCCCTCTTTCCCGAGTTTCTTCGTTCCAAGTTGCACAGTTTGTTTCCGCAATCGGAGCAGGGATACTTGCCTGGAATTTATTGTCGGCAAAAGTACAACGAGTTAAGTAGAAACTTGTTACATTTAATCTATAAGCAAAAAGCTATATAGATAATGAACATTTTGCAGAGAAAGAACCCTGAGCTTAACTAGAATATAAATTTAAATTGCAATATCTTTCACTATCTATTTTAAATACCTTAAGAGTTCCATATTATCTGCTTATTTAAATATATCTGAAATTTCATTGGAGACGACTCTCAATAACTGTCAAATCAGGCTGTCTGCATTATCTCAGGCACTTTGCTTATTATCCTCGAGCTTAATATCTGCCCCACATATGGGATACTTTAAGATGCCATCGCTGTTTTTGACGGGGATTATGTGCAACAACCTGACAATGGGCTACTTTGAATGCGGCCTGAGCAAGAAGAACCCTTTATGGGAATGTTGCCAGCAATTTGGCTTATGCTGATGCCTTGTGGGCGTGGCATCGGCATCGGTAACGGCATCAGCGCCCCCCATTGCGATGCCGAAAAGCAGCTTTGCTGCATTATCCGTTCTCGCAAAGCCTTAACACAAATTTTCAAGTATTAGAGATCCCCAGCAAATGCTTGCCAACGGGGCAACTTCCGCTCGTTTGTTGGGGAGCTTAAAACTACGGCCTATCACACACACACACACACCCGCACACCCAGATAGACACTCACACGCATGGAGTGCCCACATCAGGCAAGACAAATTGCGCTTTGGTAGACTCTACCTAATGCGATGCTACACTCCTCCCTATCCCCCATTCGTCCCACACCCCCAACACTTCGCCCTGCGGCACCAAAGGAACAAAGCAAAGTAAAGAAAAATCCATATTTTATTTTGATTATTTTCCGGCGTCTGGGCAGGTGTCGATTGCGTTGCGTCGCGTGGCAAGGCGTGGCGTGGCGTGGCGTGGGGTGGGCGAAATTAAATGTAGCCCCACAGATTTCCTTTCAGCCTTCAGTCTTTTCTTTTGGCGTCAATCAATTTGCGCCGCAACCAGACACAAAAACAAGCCCACCAAAATGTCCCGAGTAATGGGAAAAATTATTGAATTTGTCAACGACGGCCGCAGGCCTTGAGGAAACTCCAAGGACATGATAATCAAAAAGTAGAGAAAAACAAAAAAAAATGTATATATAGCAAGTATTCTGATACCCTACAATGTTTAACAGGGGGGTATATTGTAAGCCTAAAAGGTTATGATTTTAATAATGATTATAATATATGTAATAAAGCGAAAGAACCCTCGATCAGTTATAGATACCTTAAATCCTTTGGCAATATTTGTTTTGTTTTTGTAATAATTTAAATATTGACTGCAAAGTCTTTTATTGATAGATATGTGGATTATACATATATAAGTAAATATATCTTGCGAAGGACAAACATTCCCTTAACTTTTCATACTCCAATTTGATATACGAATATATACCAATATTCAATATTATTTAGATTTCTAATATACAATAAAATTTAGAAATTTTCAGAACTGTTCAGTGTTGTATAATTCTTTGATTACGGTATTTCAGAGTTGTGAACAAGTCAATACTCATTTTCTTGGCCTGTTTCTTTTTCGAATATGGATTAAAGTGGGTAACAGCTTTAAGCTCGAGATTTATGCGCTTTTCGTAGGTGTCAGACAAACAAAATTATGTTTGAAAACGATTTTGTACCTTGCAGTCATACATCATCAAGCTCGTGGTGAGGCCGGGCGATGGGGTGCAGCACCCTCATGCTTTATAGCAACCCTCGAGGTAACAAATTTGTTTGCGACGTTTTTAAATTTCCCAAACACATAGCGCAAATATTCGTGAGGCTAATGTAAATCGTGTGTGTGTGTGAGTTTTGGGTCGGATGAGGGAGCTGGAGAGAAGCATGAGGGTTCACTTGTTGGCGGGCAAGGTGGCGCACCTTATTTAGTCGAGCGAGCCAAGTGATTTGTTGACAAAGAAATTTTTTAATAATTCACCAGGCAAAAATCTCATTCAGCATAAGTGATGATGTAATTTTCGCTAGAAATTGAAAAAATCTTCCAGCACACGCTTCGCTTCGTTGGGGGCGACTCGAAGTTCCCCAGGCCCAAGCTGATGTACACGTAAAATATGTTGCAACAATCTGTTGTGCGTGTGTGTGTGTGTGCCTGTGTTGCCACTGACGATGATGAATGTTGCACGCATGCGTTGCACTGATTTGCCTGACAGAGTGGCAGACAGATGGACACATGGATAGACTGACGGCATGACAGACCAGCGCAACTTCTTTGTTTTCTTCTCAAAATCTTTTCTAGAAAAGGGTAAGATTACAAGATAAATAAATAAATTTTGCAGGATAGTATACTGTAAATAATAATACATTAAGAATATGTTTAAATTTAAATTTAAAATTCATATACATCATTTATTTATTATAAAATAATTAGTATCGAAGAATCTCCTTGAAATTTCATTAAGAGAGCTGCCTAATGATTTTATAAATAAAAGAAGTTGTCTATATGATTACTTCCTCTAATAATATTACAGAGTCTACTTAAAGACATGTGTGAAAATACGCTCAACACTTCAGAACAGTTGAGTGCGCCACACTCGCCCCTAACTCAGTCAGTCCAAATAATTGGCAGCTATAACAGACTTCTCAAGTTCTTGTCAAGTCATCTCGAGACAATTTGCCAGCTAACATCATATTATATCGATATTCCAGCATTTTCCTCGCACTTCTCATCTTCCCATCGCAATCTAATGAAGCGCATGATGGGGGTGTGACCAGCTCCGGCCAAGGAGAAGTTGACGGAGCAGGGAAACGAAGCATCATTGAGTCGAGCAAATTGTTGGTTGACCTCGAGTTGTATACAGCTCATGCTCGAAAACAAATGTTCCTGATGTAATCGATTGTTAAAGTGCACACTTGGCTTATTAAAAAGTTTAATTAGCCTAAACTATTTTAACCGTTCGAATATGAAACATAACATATATATAAATATATACTACTTTATATTTAGATCGATAATACGTCTAAAGGTGTGAGTCAAAATAACTATAACTGTACAGGTAACTTTGGTACTTTTAATTTTAAATAAATTAAAAATTGTTTACATTTCTTATTAAATCAAAATTGGAGCAACTGTAAAAACGAACGCATTTTGATGAATTAAAACAGTGTTGCATATTAATTTTATTTTAACAGATTAACAGCTGTATTATTTAAACAGATTAACAGCTGTTAAGATGGACAGCGTGTTTAACAGAGCTCAAGAGATAACAGTCAGTTTCAGAGTTGGCTGAAAAGTAGCTAGATTTTCTTTTAATGAGCAAAACAAATATTAAAAAAAACTTCTCCTTTTGTTATTTGCTATTTTTCCGAAGTTGGAACAAAATAGCATGAATATATAAACCATGCGCGAAAGATTCATTCCTTAAGCAGCACAAATTCACAGGGTATCTAAAAGTTGTGTCCGCTCAATTAGGGCATTTTCTCCATTTACTTTTGCCTAATTTGAGTTGCAACTTGGTTGGCCAAAAGCGGCAGCGAGGAAGCTAAGACATGGTGGAGGCCGACGCAGTTTCCTGCAAATGGAATTCAATCAATTTTCATTTATTTCCATTACCAAACTCATTCCACCAGGCACCAGAGGACAATGACCACTTCATCCCCTTTCCTGTCCACAGCCAGTTTCTGAGTTGTTGGGGTCTATGTGGGTCCAAATGGGCACTGAAAAATTTCTTAATTATCCCGACGTGCTGCGACCAACGCGTCGATTTTTTTCGTCGCACAGTGGTCGAACTTATATCAGGGTAAAGATAAGTCTGGAAGTCTGAGGTCCGAAGTCTACGGAAGAAATAAAGAAATCTTAAAGAAAGCTACTTACATAATTTTATTGTAGCATATACCCTACATATATTCTATTTTCGTCTAATAATCAAAGGGGAAAAACAATGCAAAATGCGAGATATGTAAATTACATGAAAATGTTGTGAAGAAAACCTACCACAAAGAAAAGCGTGAAGCAGGATGCGGAAAAATTGGGACTGTGCGCATAATCTGCTTATCAAAGGACTGCAGATACATTTCTCATTCCAAAATCAGACCCATCAAAATGATTTCCATCAACTTGCCCAGTTCCGTCGGCAACTCTTTCAAGAAAAAGAAGAAAGAAGTGAAAATTTGATTTGCATTTTTGATGTGCAGAGTGAAAATCAAATTAAATTGTTCCTTTTTTTGTGAATATAAGCCGCTAAGGGAAAAAAAAACAGAAATTTCCTAAAGGAAAACAAATAATTCCTGCGCAAGTTGTGCCCAAATATTTCGAAACAATGAAGAAAGAGATAAGGCCTAAATGAAGCGAACCGAGGAGAAGGGAACGGAACAAGTCATTCGGCCAAATTATTATGTAACCAATATCTAGACAGACAGACATACGTACATATGTATCACAGTGACCCCAAGGCGAATCAAGTCTAAAAAAATAAGCAGAAGAGAAACCAAGAACAACCAAGTCGAATGCGCTATACACTTTCAGCGCCTGAAATAAATTGATCTTTTTAAGTAAGCTTGGAATACTTTTTTTAATGCAACTCTAAGTGCTACGTAGTACCCCACATACCCGACATACCCCAGCGCATTTGTAAGTCAAATCTACCTGGCCATGGGCAACCCGAAATAACCCGCTGAAGACCCTTTCCGAAGACTCGAGCATTGCCTCAATTATAATGAGAAAAGCAAACGAATTGCGAATAATTTTCAATTCACTTGTTTCCCACCTACATTCGTGAGTTTTTGGCCGCGATCTTGCGATATTTATGCGCCCTTTGTTTTCATTATTTATATCCATGCGAAGGAGTCCACATACGTATATAGGGTTCGCGGGCACAGAATTTCGGTTCTGGACGGGCGAGTTATGCGCATGATAAAGTTGTTAATCCTGCCCTTTTAGGCTGGGCGTGGCCTGTTGTCCATGAGGGAAGTTCGTGCGGGAGCCGTAGGACGTTACAAATGAATTATACACGCAATCGCAAAAACAAAAAATAAAACTAAACGATCCCGATCCGAATGAAATGTGAAAAAGGCGAGAAGAAATATTAAACTAAAGTGTATCGGGAAAGAAATAAGAAATGTAAAGTTTCTTAGTTCTGGAACTTTATAATACGAGTAATAAAGTAACAACAATGGAGCTTATAATGATTCGCTTTGTTTCAACAATAATTCCAGGGCAAATTAGAAGGATCTATCTGTACCGATAAGTTTCTTAATTGTCCCAAAATAGATCATGTATAAATGATAATAATTTTGACGAAGCAATCCATATGTGCCTTATCGAGAGAAAACTTCCTTGGAAAAAAAAGTTAACTTTATATCAAGCAGATAAATGTTACCAAAAAACTGAAAAATAAACGCATTGCATATTCAAGGAATTTACACATATAATATCATATAATATAACTATAGACGAACTAAGTGTCTCCTATTATATCTTCAAGTGTAATGCCAATAACAACATATACAATAATCATGCATCCATGGGTAGAAAAATCGATTGTTAGGTAGAATTAAATTCAATGAGACAAATAATCTTAAAATCTTAAAACAACTTTAAATTTTTTGGCTTGCTCAATTAGTTATATATAATAATATATTGTATAACAAATATGTTTATAATGATTAATAATAAATGTGTGATGAGATTTATTTATCATGGACTTAATTTTCGATTTAATGAATATAAAAACCTCCATTCAAAGATTAACAAAGTTTTTAAATATTTAACTAAATAAGAATAAACGCAGCAATACTTAACACTCACACGCACGCACACCTACACAAGGTCCTCTCCATTTATAAGGTGGCGTGCGAAGACAAAATGATGCCCTTGAATGGCCAAAAACCAAAAAAAGGTGCAAAGAGCCGGCGAATAAAAACTTTTCACCTGTTTATTTATTTGCGAGCTGATTGTGGAATTGATAAGGAATGAAATGCAAACAATTCGAAGACGAGGCAAAAACAATGTAAGCTAATTGGACAGCTGCACAACGGAATTCGTGAAAATCGAAAGGAGAGACCAGTAAATATTTGCTATATTTAAATATTCTAAAGATATACAGGGATATGTCTAGCTCAAAGGGTATGCGTAATTCGTTAAGCAACGCGAGAAAAAAAACTTTTCGTGAGTTTTCATATTAATTAATTTCCATTTCCGTTTTGTTATCATGCGTACGCCGATTTTTACCTTTATGCAGCAGACTAGACAATTAATCAAGTTTAATTACGCCGACCTTAGGCAGCAGCCAGGCTCAAGAGCGCCTCCCCCTGGGAGGGAGCTACATTGGCCGCATTAATCACCAGAATATGCTCACATTTCTCATGTGTGGCACGGTCTGAGGGGGCGTCTGGATGGGCGGGAAGGCCTCGAGATAAGACATGGAGTCTCATAAAAAGGTGCTCGCACGTAAACAATGCATTTAAATATTTGCAGGCGCAAGAAAGCCCCTTTCCGGGATCATGGAATCATCTTAATGGTTGCTTGAGCGTATTTCCAAAAGGAAATCCTACTTGAAGTGGCCTCAAGAAATTCAGTGTTGCCAGTTTAGCATTTTTACCGTCAAAACAAGCTGTATTTTAAACTTGAATAGAGGAGAATGAGAGTATTCATAATAGAAGGTAGACAGATAACCATCGGATACAATTTAAACACATACCAAAGTAAAATAATAATTGATTTAACATATCAAGTATTATTATATGTATTTCTAGTAGGAAAAATCGTTCAAAATGTTCTGATAATATTTACATATTTACGCATTTTTTTTAATATATCTCTTTTGAAGACCGTATTCATTTAAATAATGAATATTGATTTACGCTATGAATTTATTTTTCTTGTTTATATTTTTCAAGTTTAGTTGCCTACTTTTGGGCACAATGGACAGATAAAGTGATCGTATGCAAGAATATATAAGGTTCTACTACAATATATTATCCATATTATTTTGCTTAACATTCCAAATAATGCAGCCGATTTCACTTTTCTCGCCAATTCTGAACTTAATTTGAGAGTTGGTAGCACTGCTATAAGGTTGCCGGAAATATATCAAAATAATGATCGAATGATATATATGTACATAATACATATATATGTACATAATTCATATATAATAATAAGTCCATATGAAAATAGCGAACTTAAATTATATCTAAGCTTGCAGCATTCTCCTTGCGAGACCAATCCTTTATCGTTCGGGAACTCACATTAATTAAATTAAGAATTTTACTAAGATTTAAATGAGTTTTAAAACATTTTTACATTACTACATAGCTTCATAATATTTATTACAAATAAGATCTAAATATTATTATTATTATATTATTTACCCCGACCCGCCCCGGCTTCGCACGAAAATTAGGCATTATATATTGTCGTAAAAAGTAAATGATAAAAAAGTTATTGTGGGTTATCCATAAGAGATAGACATATACCATCGCGGACTTTTTTGTAGACTTGTGTTCAATTGAACAATTGTACATTATTTTGATAAAACTCGTAGGGTTTAGCCTGCGTTTGCAATGTAAAGAAACCTTAAAAATAACAGTACTTCTCCACAATTTAATGGATAATGATATATACATATATCATGAATCACTCTATTTTTATAGAAAAACAAAGGGACATAAAAGACCCTCTACATCTCACTTGTTCGTCCTATTCTTGAATACGGTTCATGCGTATGGTGTCCCCAGTACACTATTCATAAAGAACGCATCGAGTCCGTACAAAAGAACTTTTTACTTTTTGCTTTACGTGGCCTTAACTGGGATGAAAATTTAAGACTGCCATCCTATAACAATAGACTCTTATTATTAAATTTACCTTCCCTAACTAATCGCAGAACCATGCTAGGGGTATTATTTATTAACAACCTTCTGCAAGGTGACATTGACAGTGAAGCCCTTGTAAGACAGCTTCACTTCCTCTGTCCCATGCAGAAGTACTCGTAATTATCTTCCACTAATTCTTCCTTATTGTAGATCGAACTATGCACTGCACGATCCGTTCAGGGTATTATGTTCGGACTACAATAAACTTCAACACGTCATAGAAAAAAACAAAATAATAAGGACAGGGAAAGCGTTTTTGTTTTATACTACTACATAGTGATTATTAATTATAAAAATAAATTATAAAAAAAAAATAATAAAAAAAAAAAATAAAAAATAAATTTTTTTTTTATTTCCCCTGCAAGCAGTGCAAAAGCAGTGTGCGCCGCCCTGCATTACCGACTTGCAATTTTCGCCAAAAATAAAGCAGTTTTTAATTTCGAGTAACGGCATTTTTTTTTAAATTTAAAATTTGAATTTTTCGAAAACGCACGCAGCTAGCGCAACGCGGCTTTTTGAAACGTATTCAGTTTTCCATTGTCCCTTATGAGCCACCCCCACAAGATCACAGCGTGTGCACGACGACCTTGGCAAGGGGTCAAAGTTTTCGCCAGTTGTCTCAAAAACGGAAAAGTGAAAATGAAAAATTCGAAATTTCTCCGTTTCAGAAAAGCCGCAGCTTCGTGTGTGCGCGAGGGTTTCCCGAAAAATTTAAAATTGTGGTCTGCACACGCCCCCAAAGTGCAAAGAGAGGGAAAACCAACTCTGTGTTTGCCGAATTTTTGCTAAAAAACTGGTGGGCGTTAGGTTTTTCAAATCTTTTGCAAACTATTTATTGTACTTTCAAGTACCCTCAGTAAAATTTCCAAGTTCGTTCCTTCACGGGCATGCCCAAAAAGCGCAAAAATTGTAGGGTATCTTTATTTTTTATTTTTTGTGACGCGTTTGCTTGGTTCGTGTCAGCACTAAAAAGGACAATAACTTGGATAAGACAGATTTAGAATGACTGTGCTCTGTTATAAGTTACGGCTTGAGAGTCACTGCTAAAACGTAGCAATCAGCTACGGATGAATACATCGCAACCATTGAGCTCTGACAGAAGCTGCATGGCATGGTTACTTGCGTGCGTCTTGGCACCGTGGTCAGTGTGTAGAGAAAACCATGCGAATTTCTTTGCCGCTAAATGAAATTAATTGTATGCCCATATATATTATACTTAAAGTTGTTATACACTTACAATTCAGCTTCTGTATTATATTAACAGATTAAGAAAATATAACGGAGTGACATATATATATTAATTATTTGGGCTTTTTAAGTTCTGATATATTTGCAGTATAAAAGTAATTTTTCCACATCCATTGTATTTGGATTTAATTCAGTGTGAAAAAATTGTATCAACATTTCATCTGTTCAGCTGACCTTCAACTTTCCGTCTAATTGGCCGTAATATCGTATATGCAAACAATTCACAGCGGCTATTTAAGAACAGTTGAGTACATATTCGGCGTTTCAGAACCAATTAAGCCGATCTTTATGTGTGCAATATTGAGATATGATAACATATGGATGAATCGTGCGCATTTCCCCACACAAATTCCACATGGCTCCACATGTCTGTCAAAATTGCCAAAAACAACAATAATAGCGACTACAATAACAACAGATGTTAAAAAGCTGCGCGAAAAGGTAAACGAGTTGCGCTCGCGAGCGAGCGGATGCGAAGGCAGCCAAAGAGAGCGAGAGCCAGAGAGAGAGCAATGTAACTCGTTGCATCTGTATGCGTGTTTGAATGCTGAGTGCGGTATATACTAGACGTAGTATAACTGGCTCTATATATGTGCATATGTGTGTGAGTGTGGGAGGCATGTAACACTGACTATGACTATGACCTCAAACCACCCACAGCTACATAGTATGTGCTGCTGCTTGCGCTAACTGCGACGCTGGCAGAGTCTTTGCATTTTTAAGCAAATATTTTTGCATAGTTGACGTCACATGCTCCGAAATGTTGTTGCTGCAGAGTTGCCAAAGCTTATGTTGTTGTTTGCCCGTTATTGCTTAGGTATGCCTGTTGCCCGTTGCCTTTTGCTGCTCTTCGCGTTTCTGTTGTTGTTGTTGTTGCAGTGGATGTGCCCACAAAAGGTGCGCTTACAATTTTCTCCACTTTCTACAAGAAAAATGTGAGAAATCAAAAAGATGCCACCGCATTGTGTTAGTATTGGTAAATGTATGCGTGTGTGTGTGTCTGTGTGTCGGCCACAAAGTTCACTGGGAAAGCAAACTCGATACTGAATTAGTGTGGAAATGAAAATAGACCGCAATTTATTGATAAAATCAATCAAAATGAAACGCTGATAAGTTCACTCCGCGTCTCTTACCCAAACAATGCCAACTCATTCAGAACAGATGGCTGCGCAGCAGTAGCAGCGGCGGCAGCAGCAGCAGCAGCAGCGCAGTCGACTTTGTCGGCGGCATTCAATTAATGCAAAGTTGAAGAACGCACAAGCTTACGACGTGCGTGGTTACACAGTTGCTGCCTGAAGGAGAGGGCTGTTGCGGTGTGGGAGGGAGACAGTCCGATACACAAGTTTTCATGCTGAAAACGTTCGAAATGTTTGTTTACAATTTACAACAATTATTCTGAACGACGCACACATACACACACAGAGAGAGCGAACGAAATATGTGAGAGGGAGAGAGAGAGAGAGCGTGGGCTCCATTCTAAACAACGGGAGAGCTGAAGTGAGAGTGAGTGCCGAATCAATGAGCATTGAGTGAGTATCTGTGTTGATCGCTTGTTGTGATTAAAACAGTCTGTGTGCGCATGCATGTGTGTGAGAGTGTACGTGTGTGTTTGTGGGGGGATGACATCACCGCACACGCTGCTGTCGCAAAGTTCGCACTATTTATTGCTTCTCTCTCTCTCTCTCTTTTCTTAAATTGACTCGCTCTCTGTGTCTGGGAGACGCCAACACCTTAGCAAAACGTAAATTGCTTGGCATGGCACAGTGGGTTGTAATTTATGCATTTTCTATTAATAATATAATACAAGTATTTTATTTTTATAAATTTATGTATATTAGATGTATTTACCAAATGCTTTTGGGCTGCACGCAGCAAGGCGAAATGCGCTATAAAGATAACTTCGGCAACACTGTGCGCCAGCATGTAGGCGCAACAACAACTCAAGTGGATTTGTTTGTTGACCAGCAGCAGGCAGACACACACACACAGAGAGAGCGTAAGTGAGAGAGAGCGCGTAAGCGAGAGAGCGTAAGAGCGCCTTTAGCTTACGCCAACGTAGACTTTTCATTTTTTTTTTCGTTTGCTGTTGCTGTTTATGGCACATAGCTGTGTGCATGTGTGAGTGTGTACGTTCGCTCTCTCTCTGCCTTAGACCTGGGGGTCTCTCTCCATATTCAATCAGTCGTTTGGAATTCGCGAAACTATGCGGTCGCCGTACGAAGACAGTGCCGTGTCCACGGATAGCAAGCACCACAGCAGCTACAGCTACAGCTATAATCACAATAATAATAATAATAACAATAATTACCATAAAGGCTATAATGGCAATGGAAACGGGAATGGAACAGCAGCGAATGGCAATGGGAATGGAATACCCTATCACGCGCGCGAAAATTCGCTGCCTTTCAGCTATGGCATAGCCAACGCGTCGACGCCGCTGCGCAAAACGCCGACCCCGGCGCGAGCCGATAGTTTTCTCGACTTTGATTTCCCGACTTTGAGCAGCAACCACAACAACCACAGCAATCATAATAATCATAATAATAATAACAACAACAGTGGTAGTGGTAGTGGTAACACAATGATTAAGCCTCAGCCACGTCTAACGAGCCCTTTGCTAGTGCGCAAAACACTCGGCAGCCGCGCCACGAACGGTACCACGAATGGCACCTCGAATCCGATTCCGAGTGTGAATACGAATACGAATACGAATACGAATACCATTTCGAATACATATCACTATGGATCGGCGGCAGCGACGCCGCCACGCGCTGACTTCGAGCAGCTGCTGCGGGAGCGTAGGGAGAAGGTGTACGGGGAGTATCAGCAGCGTGAAAGGGAACGTGCTGCGGAACGTGTTTCGGAACGTGTGCCGCCCACGCCCCCGCAGAGGCGTCAGAGCAATGGCCAGAGCCATCACAGTAAATACAATTATGATTTCGAGTTCAATCTAAATTTGGATGATCCGGCACTGGCTCCGACTCCGACTCCGACTGCAGTTCCGGCTCCGGTTCCGTATCACACGCGAAACATTGAGGAACTGCAGCAGCTGCAGCGTCAGGATATGGATGTGCCCGATGGCGCGATACGAGGCAACAGTCGCCGCTTGGAGTCCACAATTGTGGAACGCAATTATCACACAATTAACAGCCAGAGGCAGAGCCACAGTGAGAGCTACAAGCAGACTCCCAGTCACAGTCAGAGCTACAACAACAGCTTGGAGCGTCCTCCAATGGAAGTGACATACAAACGACAGCAACTGCTCGAGCAGCAGCAGCAGTTGGAGCAGCAACCGCACATTTATGGTCAGAACCAGCTGAATCTGGAGACGCACACGCGCAGTCGTCGCGATTTGTCGCCCATCTATGCCACCAGCACGAAGCCACGCAGCAGCCCCGCAGCAGCAGCGCCAGCAGCATCGCCAGTTGCTCCACATAGCAGCAATGGTCTGCAGCAGCAAGCGGATTACCTGTTGACGCCCAGTCCGACCAGCAGACCGGAGACGCCCGCTTTTCCGGTCACGCCGCGCACCCCGTTCGGCACCATGATGCGCGCCTCGCCCACCAGCGAATCCATCTACCAGACAATGGGAACGCGACAGCAGCTGACGGCGCCGTCTCCGACCTTCGAGGTGGCTGCCGACCTGGTTAAGTTTGCCCGCAACTCGGCCAAGTATTGGTACAAGGCGACACTGTCGCGCGAGGATGCCATTGCGCTGCTGATGAATGCGCCGCCGGGCACATTCCTGGTGCGCGACTCCACGACGTACAAGAATGCCTACGGCCTGGTGCTGCGTGTGGCACAGCCGCCTGCTGGCAGCCAGGAGCTGGTGCGTCATTTCCTCATCGAGCCCACGCAGCGTGGTGTACGCTTGAAGGGATGCAATAACGAGCCGGTGTTCACCTCCCTCTCGGCCCTCATCTACGAGCATTCCATCAATCAGCTGGCACTGCCCTGCCTGCTGCGCATACCCGAGGCGGATGTGGTGCCCGGCCTGGCGGCCACAACACCGGCCCAGCAGCATCTGCTCACACACGGTGCGGCCACCAATGTGCTCTGGCTGTTCAGCTGCGACACGGAATCCCTCACCGGCAACGAGGCCATACGCAAGGCCATCCGCCTGATGTACGCCCAGCAACCGCTGCCCACACCCACCGAGGTGCACTTCAAGGTCAGCGGGCAGGGCATCACCTTGACGGACAATACGCGCAAGAAGTTCTTCCGCAAGCACTACACGGCCGATGTGATCTCGCACTGTGCCATCGATCCCGAGAATCGCATGTGGAGTGACCCCAACGATCCCACGTCGGAGAAGAAGACCATCTTTGCCTTTGTCGCGCGCAGATCGCACAGCTCCAAGGATAACCAGTGCCATGTCTTCTCCGATCTGTCCGTGGCGCAGCCCGCAGCGGCGATTGTCTCCTTTGCCAATCGCACCCTGCCCACCGAGAAGCAGCGCAACTATGTGCTCTAAGGAGTGGCCCACAAGGAGCAGGAGCAGGCAGCCCGACTGCCAATATACATATGGGTGAGTGCGGGGCTTGGGGCTTAGGGGGTGGGGGCCAATAGAGCCAAGTCAAATGTCCTGGGTGCGGCTGCCATTTGCAGAGTTAACCCTTTATAGGTGAGGCCTCATTAAAGCATTCATAGGGAGAGACTGCCTTATAGCACACATCAGCGAGAGATAGATGTATTTACTGCTGCATCGGTAGTACATATGCCTTTTTTACTCGTAATATATATATTTTTATATTTTTGAGAAAGTGGATAAGAAAGGATAGGATTCGATTGGATATTTAATTCGCATCAGTTATTGAAGTATTTAAAAGGATATTAAAATTACTTATCATATTTGTTCAGTTGATCAATTTGTGATATACTTTATTTAAATTCGATTGGTATTTAAGGACGATCGATATTGAATTTGTATATTTTAAAATCTTAACAATAAACAGATAGAAAACTATAAAATGAAAAATATATCCAAAATAGTTTATTATCCCATGGCTGCAAATTTTTCAAAGATCATTTGGATCCTATTTATGGTTATACACATGCAATTAAGTTATTTAAAGGAGGCGTGGCAAAATTTGAAAACAAACGTGATCTGACTATAATAATAACATCTAAGTTATTTTTTGGTCAAAACTGGCATAATTCGACGGTTGATGTTGATAAAAATATTTTTGAGATCCTACGCTATACCGAAAAGCTAAAATAATATAATAAATTCCCAGATCAGAATCTACTTATTTCCGAAAAATTGTTTTTTATAGCTGCAGAAAAAGCTTATTAAATTAAAATACGATTGCGTCATCAATAATCAAGTGATATTTTTGGCTACATGTAGCACGTTTGGTATCCACTGTGCATGCAAAACCTTCATCAATTTTATCGTCGAACGGAAAACGATTAAAATTGTTTTAGTTTCTTGGCGATTTTCTTGGACTTTCTATCCCACGCTTAGTTCGTCTTCGTCTGTTTGTTTACTTTACATAATGCCTCCCACACAACTCCCCGCAGTACCGCACCCCCAGCTGCCTGTTTGTTTATTTTATGGTCTCTCAGCTCATGTGTATATGGTATATAGAACTGTTATACGTATACATTTATGGCCGATGTGCCCCACCAACGCATCTGACGTTAGTTTTTCGCAACGGAAGCTTGTGTCATGATGAGTCCGTTGCCGGGATATGATATGGAATGTTAATGGAATTGATTTCAATACACTGTGCGGATTATGTATTCTCCAAATCGGTTAGCCGGCGCCTCTATAGGCCCGCACATTTAGGGCCCAAAATATTTCCCCGGTTAATGCGCCCCACTTCATGGTCATGTGTGCTGAGGACGTTCGATAAGTCAAATAGGGCCTAACTGGGCTTTGCCATGCTATATAGGCATTCTTACTGATTACTCATCACCTTATCATCAGCAGCAGTCCCAGCGATTTTAGTTGGTTATTCAAAAAGCATAACAAACTTCCAGACAGATCGGTGAGGTTTATGTACAGCTGCCACAGCTGATTGGCCTATCAGGGTACGATTAATGTGCATATTTCTATCTTATCTCTCTGATTAATATAGGTGAAAGTTATGTCATCTATATACATATATCCATACTGACTTAAAAGAAAGAATGATTCTTTCGTATTCAGTTTGAAATATTCGCTAATTCTCATTTTCTTCACACATCGTGTTGGTTTTTTAAAATTGATTATGAAAATTTCAAGGCGAAAGTCTCAATTCTTTGGAATTATTCTCAAACTATAAAGAGATATAGTACTACGTCTATACATATACTATATGTTTACAAATATACAGACAATATACCAGATGTATAGAGGTATATGTAGTTTAAATAAATTTGTTCGAAATAGGCGAGCGCCAATTGCGCATTTCGTAAATTCCAAAGAGAATGGCGAAAAACAATTTATTCCAGACGTGTTTTAAATATTAATTTTGACTTGATATGTTTTTGCCATTTGCTTCCTGGGGTAGTGCGTAAATCTAACTGTAAATGCAATGGAAAATTGTCTAAAAATAAGAAAAAAGAAAAGTAAAAAAATAAAGAAAAGATCCCACTGTCTCTCTCTCTCTCCCTCTCTTTGTCTGTCTCATGCGATCAATTAGTCCGTTTGATCTACAATTAAGCAATAAAATATATATAGTATATACACATTGTAGAGATTTAACGACCTTTTGCCATTGTTAACTTTTGCCTTTTCCATTTCAAATTTCTTGCAGGCGAGCGCAATTCAATGTACCGTTATAACTGGACAAATGTCACGCAATCGAGCACGATTAACACGATTATTATTAAAATAATACAACAAATAAACGACAAAATATATTAACAAAATGATGTCAGTTAAAGGTTATGTGACACTCACGCACACTCACGCACATAGACAACTTGATTAGCCAGGCAGGCACAGTGGAGCAAGGCAGGTTAAACAGATAAAGAAAAATTTATTCTGTTATGTTAGAAATAAATGTACGAAAAATTAGTATAGACTATTTGTTTAATTATGATAGCATATAATATACTGATTGTGCTAAACAAAACATATATACATTGGAATATTTGAGAATTATGCATAATATATGGCAGCTTATCCTTGTACATTTTAACCCTAATATAGCTATTGTAAATAGATGTATTATCTTTTATATTATATCTGTTTGAGGTTTTTATTTTTATATCGTTTACGTATCCCACACACTGATATTAAATTAGAATGGAGCAGGAACTCAGTTAATGGGTTTTCGATGAGAAATCAAGTTCTTATAATATGATAATCATGTGAAATTTGATACATTAAAAGTTAAGGTTTTAAACGACTAAAATGAATAATTGTAAGCTGTGTGCAAGATTGTTGAATACACATAAACCAGGTTTAAAAACTGGTGCTTCGAGGACGTAAATTAATCTAAGCAATCCGATAAAAATTAATCCAAACGCACTAATGCACCCTAAAGCGAGTAAAATAATAATAAATAGAAACATGTTAATTTAATTGACAACTTTCGAAAGAGCCCGTATATGTAATATATGTGAACGTTAATGAATAATATTAAATCATGTGTTAGACTTAAGATCTACTAATCAAGCAGTCAATCTAAATAAATAAAGTGCAATCATGTTAAAGAAGAATATAGAAGTTCTTAAAAGGTAACGCCAGTGCAAAACCCGAATAAACCAAAATCTAATCATTATATCGCCCTGAAAGTTAATTAAGTACGGAATTAAATTATTTAACAACACTATGAAATTTATTCGTATGCATCAAATTTGTATTTTCCGGATTCTCAACTCTATGATTTATTCGCATTAAATTGAGCTCTGCCGCAATGATAATAATTATTTATTTATTATATATTTATCATCATTGCGAGAGAGCTTAACCTTCTGCTATTTCCGAATAGTCCAAGTTGGGGAAGAGTAATTTGCCGTTTTGCCAGTGTAAGAACTGGTGCGCAATGATCAGGTAAGTTGTGGCTATAAGGCACGTTATGATCATTATGGGAAGACCGAGAAACAGAAACGTGAAAAACTCAATATCGTGGCCATGTTTAAAGGCCACGCCAGCAACCACAATATTGGACGCGGATCCCAACAAACCTCCATTGGCACCGAAGCCAGTGCCAAAGCACATGGCCCAAATCATGGGTCGCAGAGGAAGACCAAGGTGTCTATTGAACGCCAGCTTAATGGTGAGGTGAGACAACATGGTGGCAATCGGTATATTGTTAACCAGAGCCGATGCGATCCCACCAACCCACATTAATGTCACCATGGCGATGATCATGCGACAGCGACTGTCTGCCTCCGAGATTACCCGAAACATCTGATCGCCAAGAAAATCGATTAGGCCCAATCTAACCAGGGCCTCCATGAATATAAAGAGTGAGGCTAAGAACATCAGAGTGGACCATTCGACGCGATCGACAATGTGCTCGAAACTGCGGACATCGATCAGAATGAGGAGCAGCAGAAATGACAGGATCGCAGTCCAGCACACGTTGGTGATGGCCATCCAGGGCGAGGCATGTAAACAGAACATTATACAGGCGAATCCAAAGGCAATGCTCGATTTGATCAGCAATGGCTTATCAGTGATCTTATATCTGGCCCTTATATCCCTTAGCTTTATCTCAAAGTTCGTCTCCTCCTCGAATATGTTTGCCTGATGCTGATTGAGACTAATGCGCAACTCTTTGAGACGGTTTTCAATTTCGACAACTTCCTTAGGTTTTTTTGCCAACAAAAATTTTCGCTCATATGCTCCGATTAGACGATCCAATTTCTGATCCGTAGTCTCGATCACCCTGTTGCGAACCATCAAATAGAACATCACAAAGCTAACGATCATGGAGAGTACCACCCCGGGCAGCATGTGCCATGTGAACTGAAAGAAAGTGACTCCATTGTTGTGGACATGTCGATTGCTGGCGACTATTAAATTCGATTCACCTCCAAGCGGCGTCAGAGTTCCCCCGATATTCGCAAAGATCGCCACACCGATCAGGATCAATTGAGTTCGCAGTCCCAGTATCTCGCAGAGGCGAATCGTAATGGGCACCAGCAGGAGCACTATGGTTGCAGTGGTCCAGAAGGCCGACAAGAGGGCCGTAAGCATGTACAGATTGAAGATCAGTCGCCAAACGTGTCCCCGGGACAACTGATAGGCCAGCATGGTTATATAGTCGTATAATCCTGTTTGCGAAAGAACTGACACCATGACCATCATAGAGAAGAGTAAGATCATTGTTTGCATATCGATCCATAACATTATCGCCCTAAGAGTAGGCGCTTTCCCCATCAAACTGAGCACTCCGATTGCTGCTGCCGATGAGAAAATGGCGGCAAATGTTCGTGACGTCATATTGAGAGTTATCATTGCATAGAGAAATATTAGCAATATTACACCACAGCAGGAACCAAACAATATGTTCAATGGATTCGAGTCGATTTTCAAATGGAATGCAATCGATTCATTGTAATTGCTTAGAAATGTCACACGTAAATGAACATTTGGATTGTCCCATCCATTTATTGTGCTTCGGTATTGATCCTTGTTGAACCTCAGTGTATCATCTATTTCGAAGTAATGCCTGACAGTCTCCAATTCATGCACATCGTGAGCAATGTACACTTTCCAATTCGCTGATTTCCACAGGCTTATGTTACCCTCGCTATCAAAGTTCTCCAGTGCGATATTAACATAGAAACTGTCTGGGGGAGCCAGCTCGTGATACATGGTGCCAATTGCATCGATCTGACCCTTCATCTGGATGAGCAATTTCTTTGTAGTGGGTTCTACACTAACGTTTTCGTGTGCCTCCCTATTAAACACTAAAGTCACCATTACTTCGGCCAGCTCCATTGGTCCAACTAAGGAAATAACCAGCGTGATAAGGAACCATATTACCACAAATATCACAATTTTGATGGTCTTTAATAACTGCCGTGCATTCGTGTAAGGCTCAATTAGCTCAGCTGGGTTAGTCAATGGATCTATTGTATGAAAATAGTTGCAACTGTTACTCGCCATTTAACGAGAGTCTTGTCTGTCCACAAACCAAGCCACCCTACCAACTAACCCTACCCAACTCGCAAATTTATTTTTAAAATTTTTTCTTTTTTTTTCAAAATTTAAGAAAGTGACAGAACTAATTACTAGAAAGCTTGCTGCGTGTGTGAACGTATGACAATGCTCAAGAAATTGGTCCCACCTTTATCTATGGTCCCTAACAATAGAACAATGAGTTTTTCAAAAAGCTCATCATTTTGGGCAATAATACAAAGATAGTCTAACATATAGTCGCTAATAATCGACAGAAAGATGAAACGACACTTCTTCACAATTACTTACTTTGTACACAGCATCTGTTATTATATCTTGGCTTTACGACGCACAAATATAACCCGAAACATATGTAACAATTGTGCTTGTCGCTTTTGTTAAACAATTAGCGAACCGACGGCTCTATGAGCAAACTTTAATATATATACAATAAAACGTGCTGTATGTATAGGAAGCTCTCGCAGTCAGTGTACACAGTGCCTGGCGACGACTTTCGCACACACAATTGTTTTGTAATTTAATCTTATCGTTTGACAACTACTATATAGTAGATATTTTCCGTATAGTATTCGTGCAAGCGTTGTATATGGTCAAACCGTCAGCACGTCTGGCAAAAGTAGATGACATTAATAAACAAAAACATATTCACAGTGCACTATATCATCTGGGAATTCTGGAATACCTAAGACTGCAGTTGCACTCAAATATGGAGAAATCTCTTCTCATATATTTTACTACTATAAGTCCTACATATATTTAAAACTACTCAGTTCAAATCGATTGTATGCCTATTAATGGGTTAATCCAATTGTTTATAGATAAACAACAATAAAAGCAACAGCAGCAGGAGCCAAAGCATGTCAAGTGAAATGAAAATGCGGCTGGCGACCGACCTTGAAATCAATTTGTGGAATGATGACGTCATGCTCTGAACATAACAAAACTAGCGCAGCAGGCAACGAGACGAGACGAGGCACAACAGCTGTTGCTCATTCTATATGTATGTACATATAGAGGGTATTCGTGTAGCAATACTTCGAAATGCCATGAAAATAGACTGCAACACGAATTGCTGACGATTTGCGATTCAGAAACCACTTTGCACCCACAAAATGTCTCGATTTATTTTGAACTCACGCGTTGCGTTTGTTTCAATTTTTGGCTGCGGCTAATTTCCTTTTCTTAATGGCTTCAGAAAGCGAAACCGGTTTGTCATGTTCTCTGTTTCTCTGGCTAATATATATTTGTTTACCGACCTGTGTTCGTATATACATATACATAATCTGTATGTGAATGTGAAGATTTGTGTTAATTAAGCAACTGAAAAATAAACGACAGCAGCCACAGTAGCAGCTGTCGCTGGGGGCGCTAACGAACCAGGCCAATACACAGCAGAGAGCTGTCTTCCCAAAACAATTAGTCTCTCACAAATGTTACAATAATAATTTGCTGAAACATACAATTATGAATACTAATTTCAGAATTCTATTGTTGCCATACAATTTGTTTATCTTATAGTCAATATTTTATGTATTTCCTTCTTAATTACTAACAACAACAGTTTGAAGCTCTAAATAAATTCAACACAATGACAATACTTTTATATTTTGTATTTCATTTTAATACATTTGGTTTTGGGTGTGTGTATGTGTGAGTGTACAAAAGTGGACACAATAAACTAAACGTTCCTAAGCACGCTGCAGCATGTGCATCTTTTATCGGTTTCGGTATCTAAATCTGTATCTGAGTATGGTGTCAGTGTCAGTGTGTTATTAGATATCTACATAGCTACATACATTGTTTTGCTTTGTTTACATCATACAGATTTAATTAAACATAATAAATACATTTCTAGGCATATAATATATATATGTATATATACATATATAGATATAATATATAAATGGTGTGTATATAAATATAACAAATAATACATCCAGTTGTTACAGCTATACAAAGACGGGCCCCCGAAAGTCTGCACAACACGCAAGTTGGCCCAAAGCAGAGTCAACGATACAAGTGATACAAAAATACATAATGAATAACCCAATCACAGTAGCTAAACGCAAGTGATGCCAATAACGGGATCGAGATCGGCCTTGTCGTATTACAAAAATTACTTTTCTTTTTCTTTTAGTTTTAGTGTATGGTTTAGCTTTAAAGATCAGATTTAGTTAAAAATTTCGCTAGATTTTCGTGAGCACATTAATTCGATTTAGCCGAATACGGACTGGTTGAGCCAACCGAGGGCGGTGTAGGCGTGGCACCGCTACGTATACCATCAGCTTCACATACATATTTACCTGAAAACATAATTACAGGTGTTTAAAACAAATTTTAAATCAATTATTTCGATGTGAACTCACCGGAAACGAAACGCCGCTTAACCAACGACAGACGATACCCACTACCCTGTAATTCAAATTCTATACCCGACAGGGTGGTGCCCTCGCAATTGAACTGTGTAGCCAGCATAGCCGGAGTGGAGGGCCCTGCGTTTAAGTCGAGACGTGCTCGCAGTGTGCCAACTCCACCATCCTGTGAGTTCTGCGATATATCCGTAAAGTTCCACACTAAACGATTTGATTCGCCCAGCCTTAAGAGTGGTTAGAAATGTTAAATTAAAGTAAATCACCTTTAATGTGTAACTCTCGCTTACCAGGATGAATGTGGCTTGGACTGAACATTGCGAACTGATCCATTTACTGGTACAGACAAAGTTACGTTCAACAATGGCGAGGCGCTGGCCATGGCATGGTTATTGTACTTGTAATCGACCTTGAGAGCCGTATAGCTAGGCTCGCACTTCCAATAGCTGACCAAATGGAAGGGACACGAACTGGCCCCTGGTTTGGTACGCACTTGATACTTGAGTATGTCCACGTTGAAGTATGAAGCTGTGGGATTTTTCTCCGCCTGACGTCGCAACAATGCAGTCAGAGCCGGCATATTAAACTCCAGCATAGTGCTCAGGGGAGTGGACTGCTGACGGTCTCTATCGATAAATAAGTTTGAAATAAATACAAAAAAAAATTAAGGATATTTAATTTGCAGTTCACTTACATTTGCACCAGTGTTCCATTGGGCACGAGGTTCTCGAGATTTTGTACTTGCTTAATGCGAAAGCCCAGCTTGGCTGGATTTGGATTATTGGCTAGCAGACCGGCAATGCCGGCTGGGAATGATAGCATCATATCACCTGACACCTTCACCTGGCAACGCGACTCATCGCTGCCCCTGAAATAGGCGTGTATAATCTCATGGAATGCAACCGCCAGCGGTATAGTGTCCGATATGCCAATTGTCAGAGGCGACGGTCCACGCGACGAGCCTACGCCGCCAATGGCAGTACGAAACTCTAGACTGCCTATGCTGTCCGCTCGATTCATTGCTGGTGCCGGACTCATACGTCCGCGACCCAAATTCGTTGTTCCCGCTGCAGCTGCTGCTGCCGCCGCTGCGGACGCTGCTGGTCCAATAGCAATCATATCCGAGCGACGCGACGGTGGTCTAGGAATGGCAATGCTGCTCCCACCAACAGATGTGGGAGTTGGTATCTGGCGTCCAGGAGGTTTATTAAGCGTTGCAGACGCGGGTGCTGAGGCGCTCATTTCACCGAGCTCCGAGAATATATCGCCAAGATCCGCATAGCGATTGTGGTTTGCATTATTCGCATTGTTGTTGGACAGTGTGGGACTCTGCAGTGGTGCATAGGGATGTACACTAGCCGTAGGCGTCGATGCATTTGAAATCTCTGGCGACTGTTGACGTGATACAGCTGCAGCCCCGCGTCCTCCACCCTGCAGCTGCTGGCTGTGGTGCTGTAAGAATTAACAAAAGAACAATAAATAAATCTTGACTAAAACAATGAACTCCACAGAAGTCAAGTAGATCTTAATGATTAATAAATAATATGTTAATTATTATTAATCTGAATTGGCTAGACTCTCATCAGTCTTCTTCTTGTTTTAAATTTTAAATTTCGACGTACCGCAAATACTCCAGTGGGCGATAGAGAAATGTTCTCAACGGTTGCCCTTAACTCATCCACACTGGCTGATATAGGAGCCTTTCCGTTGTTCAGAGGCTTAATCTTGACATGAATGCGTCGCTTGTCATTGTCCGAGTCCGTGTCGGAATCGGAGTAGAAACTTCCCGCAGCTAAAAAACGACACTTGTTTAGCATTTACTTTCGAATATGGCAAATCTTAATTGGCTTACACTTGTCATGACTCTCCTCCCAGGCTATTTCCTTTGCTGGCTGTATACTAAAACCTTCCTCGTCAACCTCGTATCCACCGCCACTGGCATTTGTGCCACCTGCTGCGTTTCCACTTCCACCAGATGATGCTGCCGCAGCGCCAGCTCCGGACAAGTTGCTATTATTTGCCAATCCGCTGACAATTGCGCCAGCACCACCTGCTGCTCCACCACCGCTACCGCCCATACTGCTGGCACCCGCAGAGTCAACGCTGCCCTGAGCCGAAGTAGCGGACAAAGCAGCTAAGCCGCCCCCTGCACTGCTACCACTGGAATTTTGAGTTTTCATGCTCCTTCCATGATCGTCATAGTCGAGTAGTGTATTATTTGCTCTATCCACGCTGAAAAGTACAGAAAGTAGATAAAAAACTCTTAAAATTCCCACCAGGATTATCACATACCTAGCCAAACGCTCCTCTTGTATATTGTGGTCAGTGACCTCGTTGTCTTTCTTCTTCTTCGATTTTTTGGTTTTTGCCTTGTCGCGTCTACTACGCAAAATGTTTGAAACTGTGCAGAAACAAGATCAATTAATATATAAGTAACCCGAATATACATATATTGTATTGAAACACTTCTCTACTATATATCAAAGACAACAAATAATAAGACTAACAAAGTTCAAATCAAAAAAAAATTCCGCAATTTATCTGCAGAGTTCAGTTTTAAAATTGAACGTCAAATACAACGATTATCAAGTGGTTTACATTTGGAACAATTTGATTCTTCCGTATATGTGCAGCTCAAAGCATAACACGGTGTTAGCAAAAATCCACAAAATTTAAACATAATTCTAAATTATTGAAGAATTTTAGAAATTTAACTTTCTCTACCTTAATAATATTCTCAAAACAATTTCACTTTGACAGAAATTGTTTAGTATTCATGTGCGTATACGAAGTAGAACAGTTTTGTACAACATCATAAATTACAACTTATATATACAGATATTTACAATTTATAACTCAAACACCGCCATAAAAGTGCATCAAATGTGATTGTGAAAATGTTAGAAACTTATGAGTAAAGTATAATAATAAAAACAAAATTAAAACCAGACATAGGCATACAAAAATGTGATGGAAAATTATACCATTTCCTTCTATACAGATACATACTTATATGCATATAGAGATATAATTTCTTGCCGCGATTTCTTTTGGAATTTACCCTGAGAATTTGATGTGAATATATTTAAAAGTGACGTTGTACGTCTGGACGTTGCTGTTGTTGTTGTTGTTGGGGCACCATTGCTACCCGCTGCAGTCTGTTGGTGTTGTTGTTGATGATTGAGATGATCTTGCTCGTTCAGTGATTTCGATAATTGTTGCTCGCTTGTCGTTGCATTTAATTGCTTTCGACCAGCTGCAATTAAAGTTGGCGTTAAGACCTCATGTGGCTGTTGTTGAAGAGCCTGATGTTGTTGTTGTTGCTGCTGCTGCTGCTGTTGTGGTTGCTGATCTAGAGTTTGATTACGAATTAGTTTGATCGTTGGTGCATAGATGATTTGTTTTGTATGTGTTCAATGAATGATTGAATGAATGAAAAATAATGCACTGTTGGGGTGTGAAAAGTATGGCACACAAGCTTGTAGGAAATTGTTAGTGCAGTATTCGTTTAAACGCTACAATGCATGATTTATATATTTGAGCGTGTGTGTGTGTGTCGGTGTTTGTGAGACAGTTTAACCTTTGACACTGGCTGGTGTTTGAGTGTACAATTTGAGGAGTACAGAAACAATAGACATACGAGTATATACTTTACAAACATAAGATAAATATGTTAAAATTAAAATTCTATGTTTGACTTAGCAGTTATAGCAATTTGAGTGATTGAATTAAATTTTATAAATTTGGATAAACATCGCAATAACTGATAAGCCAAATGAAAATATGTTTCATTTTTAGTGAATCCAACAATAAACCTTTTGCTTGTTAAAAAGACGAGACTATAATACTGTGTAAAGAATAATCAATAATCAATAAAAGACAAAACCACCAAGAAATACAAATGTAAATTAAAGAAAACTTAAAGCGTTATAAAAATCATAAGCACTAACTAAGAAGAAAGTAAATAATAGAATGAACCTTGATTACTATTATCCTGTAGATCAGAGTTAGGGGAATTTTTGGTGGTGACATTGGTGGTGATATTAATCGTGCCAGTTGTTGTGTTGTTGGTGGTGTTCGAGTTGGCGCTTGTTGCTGTTGTGATGTTCGTGTTGTTGTAATTGTTGTTGTTCGAACTATTACTGTTGCTGTTGGCAGGCATACCGAAACTCCCAACATTAGGGCCACTGGCATTTTGCTGCTGTTGCTGTTTATTAGCCGCCGGCATAAACCAGGAGCGCAGGCTCTTCACTGTAGAGGTAGACGCACTTGCCGTCGGCGGTTGGGCGCCCAAAGTCTCTGGCGATGTTGGTCGTGGGGATGATAGGCCACCACCGCTACCCAGCATTGCATCATCTGCATAGGGAATGCTACCACTAGCAGCACTGCCGCTGCCCAGCGATATACCAGCTAAGGCATCACCAGTACTTCCGCCTCGCTGGTCCATATTGACCAAGCTACCCGACGCAGCGGCTGCTGCACCACCGGATCGCAAGGCCGCTTGTATACTTGTTGCCGAATTCGAATTTGAAGCAGCGCCAGAAAACTGCTGTGGCTGCTGCAGACGTGAAGCACTCGAAATCGATACAGATTCCAGTTCGAGCATTTCTAGGTAAATGGAAGTTTCTATTGTCACATAGTTCTGTAAAGGAATCTATCAACTTATATACGTACCAGGTTTCTCCAAACCTGTGTATTTATTTAACACGAACTGCTCCAGTAGCTTATCTACGGACATGTCTACAAATTGACGCTTGAAATCCGAATGAACTTGCCCCACCATGTCGTGATTATTTTGTAGCATTTCCAAGTATGTTGAAAGAAACTCCTTCATCTGTCGCAAATGCACCTCTTCAATCTCTTGAAATCGCTAAATAATAAAAGTAGCAAGTTTATTATGGTGAGTTTTTCTCATAAACAAGATAGTTTGGTTTGCATACCTTGCATGTCTGACTCATTCGACGCTCAAACTCGTTCTTAATGGGATTATGCTTATCCAGCAGCGCTTTGTAGTCCTCTTGCAATTTTTTCAGTTTACTTTCTAACTTCTCGGCATCCTTGTGAGAGCCGTTGTCTTTGCGTAGCTTTTCCAGTTCGAGTACCTTGCTCGTATACAAATCCCTCAGCTTTTGGACTGCCACCGTTGATGTTTGTATAGCCTGTACACACTCCAATGTCTGCGATTCCTCTTCTTTGACGCACTTGTGTTTTTTGTGCAGCTCATCGGCATATTTTGCAACATCTTTGACCAGCTCAGTCAGTTTCTGCACCATTTGCATGTGCAACGTTGAAAGTTTTTCTGCCGAGGTCCGCAGTATTGTCCATACTGGAGCAAAGGTACTATTTAATGTGCCCGTACTAGCCTTGTGCGCCAGCTTAGACATCATCTTCGAGTTCTGTTCCTCGATGTTTGACTTCTCGCGCAGAAACTCGGACAGTTCCTTGCTCGCTACCAGACCAAACTTCATATTATGATAAAGCACATCGAATCCATTGTTTTTCTCGCCCTATAAAGAAGTCGATTTTAGCAATTTGTATAACATTATTTTAAATTATTTTCGCAGCGACTTACCCAAAAATAATCGTTGAAATCCACCGTCATCTTGAGTCTGCTCTTAAATTTTTATGTCTTATAAAATTATACACTTCGCTTTGATTTGCTTCAATTTCTTTGTTTATGCTAGTTCTTTTTTTGCTTTTAATTTTATATTTTATTGCAGTCGTCGCCGTAGCTATATAATTGACTTCGATTCCCAGTTCCGATGCCCTATTGGTTCGACGAGCAAACTGTCGCAACGCTGTGTACACTCATCGTCTTCATTGTCATTATCACTATCAGATTCTTTTTCAGCACGCTTAGGACGCATTGGTTGCTGAAGAATTCCTATTGGTTGGTTTTCCGCTACTGCAAAATAAAACTTTAATCAACAGTTTTTCGAAAAACTTATATAAATCTTCCATGAAACTTTTTGCTATAGAAAAAAGTATTACGCCTTTTTAATTATATACAATTATACTGTTTATTAATCTATTTTATCAGTTTAAATGAAATAATCAAATCTTATGTGTACTAAACCAATGTATTATTATTTTAAAACTAGTCTACATTGGTTATATTTAAGTATATTGGGGGCTTGCATGTAAGCGTATGGCTTAGCATGAATAAATTGACATCGTGACATAAATTGTGAATTTTTATATAAAATATTTGACGAAAAAATAAATCAAATGGACAAATTACAAAAATTATTCGCATTGTAGTTCAGCCTGCGCTTTTTCCATTTCCAAATCGAGACGCTCGTCAAGTGCACGAGTTAATATGGTGCAACAGTCCTTGATTGCATGATATATAATATTTTTAATTTGAAGTTTATCCTCGTGATTGGTGTGGGAGTGGGAGAGGCGTCTAAATTCGTGTGTCAGATGGTAGCAATGGGTAATGTTTTCTGGCGAAACAAAATCCTCCGCCACTTTGATGCAATTATGCAGATTCTGCACCTGATGTGGTGCTCCGGCGGGTATAAACACTGCATCGCCCAAGCACTGAACAATGGGGTAACCCTCAACGCCATACTCCTTAAAGAGTCGAGCACGCAGCTTGTCGTCCAAATACCAATTCTGATCATGAATAGGATCGTGGTCTGGCTCCAATCTAAAGCCTTTCTCCAATGTCACTCGATTCAGAAGATCGCGTATTTTATCAGCATCACGGGCTGGAAATATATGCCACAATGCACCCGGGAGCACATCCGGCGATTGGCAGCGAGCTCGGGTAATATAATCACAACCGCCCAGGGCAATTGCACGTTGTGTTGCCGCCAATTGTGGCTTACTATCCTCATCTGTCGGTATGCCAACATACACCATAATATTCACAGCATCTGAAATGTCTAGATGCAAGTTCGTAGTTCCCTTATCTGGATGCAGAGCCGACCCATAAGCATTATACATCTTCGGTCCCAAATCGGGGGGCACAAACATTTTGGGCAAGCAGCTTGCAATGTTGAGATTCCCCGTACGCAATGTATACTCGGGCATAGGAAGACCACGCATCAAATCCGCAAATCGTGTAGGCAGAATTTCAGCAAAATCATCACCTGGTGGCCAATCCTTGAGTTTCAATAACATGGGTTTGCCGTTGGCATCAAGAAGACGCTTGTGCATGCACTGGAAACCCTCCCAGAAGTGACGCATTGGTTGATTGGGCACTAAGTTTCCGTTGAGGCAGTTAATCAAATCATTTGGTTTATCGCCAAAGTCACGACAAAAAGCCTGCGGATGCCACAGCTCCAGATTAAGAGAACGTGCCACTTCGGATATCATGACAGGCTGTCCGCATTTCCAAACCTCCTGGTACAACACACGATTATCCGGATGCATGGGATCTGTAAGGCGCAACAATTTGCCATCGCATAGCCATTCATGGGGTACCCCGGGTGCCAGCTGTGTAGAATGGGCCAGTGTCATGGCACGAGGTGGCAAAAAGCGTCGCAAGCCAGCCAAGCCCTTGCGCAAAAAATTGATATGCTTAAAATTGTCAAAAGCACTTGTAATGGGATCCTTGCCGAGCGTCTCTTTTGTCCATACCCGTCCTGGCACATAATCAATGCCGTGTTGTCGTGCAAATTCCAATTTTTTGGCATGTAGTTGTTCCAGACGTTGTTGTTGCTGCAATTTTTGTGGTGTGGCCAAGGAGGAGGCGCTTGTCTGTTGCTTTAACTGCGACTCCTTAATCATATCCTGTATGAGCTGCGTCAGCTGCTCATCATCAACCTGTTGCTTGCTTAACAAACAGCCGCACACTTGCGGCACCTGCCACAGCATTCGCACCTCGTGCAAAAGTCTTCCAAGCACATTCAATGCATCTCCAGCAATAATTTGAGTTAACATCAATTCTGGGAGCGTATGCTTTTTCTGACCCATCCCATCATCATCCGTACAAAGAAACCACTGGTATTCATCGTGCCCACGCGGAGTTTCTATGCGTCGCTTCACTTGTAGCCCCTCTTTGCGATCCTTAAAGCAATCAATGCACACACCAAATCCACATTTGTTACATGTCCAGTGGTAATTAAAGAGCGTCGTATCGCATACATCACATATCTCACGTATACCCTGGACCGCCTTCTTCCAGGCAATAGTCCCATCTGGATTCTCATGTAGTTTCAGTGCCTCCGCCTCCTGGCGCCACAAATAGCAGAACTGATCGCCGGCATGAAGTAAAATATAACGACACACCTGAATGTCCATATAACCAGCTGTGGGTGCAGTTTTCGCATCTGGCTGCCAAACACAGTAATCCTCACTCGTTGGTTCCTGATAAGGATTTGGAAAACCAGCTACGCTCAATTCTCCGGCTTCATTATACTGTAGACGTCGAAATTCAGAAAAACGACAGTAGATATCATTGTTGCCAGTGTTATTGCTATTGTGGCTGGTACTGTATCCACTGGTTGCTGGTGCGGACTGCGGTGGGGCATGGCGGCGCCGACATTCCCGGCACTTGGGTATTGGCTTCAATGAAATCGGCTGTTGTAGCTTAAAACATGGCAAATGTTGCAAAAAGATTTTACAGCTCTTGCGGTATTCGTTATCGCGCTGCTGTTCCTCATCGGTTAATTCTGTGACACAACTCAGATCTTTCTGCTGACATTGCTGCTCTTGCTTTTGGCGTTCCATTGCACTTGCATCATCCATTGGCTGCGACACTGTCTCAACTTCCAAATTGGCCCGCTTGCTGCTACTACAGCTTGTCTCATTGGAAATGTGAATCTCGATGATTGATCTGGGCTCCGATCGTGCACTCAATGACGTTGTTGACAAGGCGCGCTTGCGATAATTTTCGACTGTAGCATTTAATGTTGGCGTTGCCAGACTGACATTATCTGTTGTCTGCGACATTGAAGCTCTGCACGCGTGAGTATGTGTGAGAGAAGAGAGAAAAGGGAGAGAGAAAAAGCATAATATGAACATCTCATAATAAGCCAGCTTATTTCAATTGTTATTTGTAGCCGGCTTTACTCTGTTTGTATGGGTATTTTTTTATTTGATTATTAAATTAATAATTCATTATTGTCGTACGGTTTGCTGCTTGCTGCTGCTGTTATCGTTGTTCTTGCACTCGTTATCGATGCTGCTGCCTATCGGCATTAGCAGCTTCATTTGAGTAACATCAACACACATATGTAATGCATATACTATTACATATGTTGTATGTACATATATTACGTGAATCGTAACCGTTGATGTTTGTTGACTTGCACTTTTTATTAACAAATCAATTGTTACTTATTATAAATATATATTTAGTTTCAAATATGACCTAATCTATATAAGCCGATGAGTGGGAGCAGGAAAACCACCTGAATACAAAATATATACCTAGTAAACAAACAAACCCGCGAGATAATAAAATTTAACAAGCGTACATATTTATGAATGACCCTGCAAACAACTGATAATTTTTTAATTATGTGAATGGGCGTTTACATAGCTTAATGTTTATTAAATAGTTGATAAGCGTAATATATAATGCAAACACCCCTAATATTAAACCATGAAAAACTATTAAATTACGTACATTATATAATTTTAAGAATGTTAATTACTACATATACTTATATGTACATATATACTAATAGTTATTGATAAAAAAAATTCTCATAGTACTACCTTTAACTTTTGATACTTTTATACAATATTTTCTAATTATTTTGTTTGTCTCAGAATACATAAATAAATGCTGTTATTGTTGTGAAAATACTTGCACTTTAACCTTAAAGCAAAAAGGTGATAAAAGAAAAATTAGCGAGTTTCGAAGAATTTCTCATCTCATTTCCCTTCACGAGATCATGTGTTTGCAACAAGTGCCAGTTTTATTCAGTATATTTATCGATAAGTTATATCGATTAGTTACTACTGCAAAAGAGCTATTTATATTAAGCTTTTAAAACAATTCCCCGAAGACACACTTAATTGCGTACCCTACGCTTTTTTCGCAGCCCAAAATAAAACAAACTTCGACTGACATAACAAGCCCTACTGCACACATGCTTACACACGTACGCATGTGTGTGTGTACGCCCTTGTAGCATTTGCGATAATGTTTTGGGCGTGAACAGCAACAAAGCCGCTCATGCCCGCTTATCGAAGTTTGAAACTGAGAGTACACGCACACACAGGCACACGAGTGAGAAATACAAAAACAAAAGAACTTTAGAGAGCATTGCAGTAGTTACCCACTGCAAATTGACCAATTCACATTCTGAATGCTCTTTTTATTGACCTTTCAATTAAATTTTCCTTTCATCGTAATTGTTCATTTTACTTAAACACTATTTAATGGTCATTGTCGCCATCGAAGGTGTTAAATCAATACAAAAATAAAATAACAGCATGTAGTACAAACTAAATTTAAATATTTTCATTTTTTTTGACAAATTAATATTTTAAAATGTATTATACGGGGTAGTCATATGCATTTAGATATAGATTTAAAATTTATGCATATATACAATCATAAGTGCATAAACAGTAAGAACACGTACTTTATGCTCTCTATGAATGTCGTAACGCCACAAACAACAACGATCATTATTTAAATTGTTGGTGATTGTTACAGTCACAGGCTTATGGGTGTAACCGAGTTGAGACTCTTTGAGAAAAAAAATATCCAGCTGATAAGCCGAAATACTACCTTTTTAGCCCGTAAATATATGTTAGCCACACGTCAACACTGGCTGAGGATTACTACATCGCTCCTCATCCTATTTTCAACGATTTGTTTTGTCAATGAAAACTTGTATTTTTTTGCAGTTTATGTGTAATAATTCTGCCTACTAAGGCGTTAACAAAATGGCACTTTATAAAATAAAATGGAACTCATAGAGCCATCTGATATAATAGAACCGAAAACATTTTATCAATTTAAGTTGTGTACTTAATATAACAAACAGACGACTACATATGTCGCCCACATATACACAGTTAGTTAAACGCTCTAAAGTTCCTACATACCCAATAAACATGTATGTACATACATATACATATTTGACATACATATGTATGCGGATAGGATAGAATATAAAACAAGGTTTTTCACTCGACATTTAGATACTTCACATTCAGTTTTCACTTACATTTTATTGTTGTATACTGACAATACACTTGCACGTTCAATCTGAAATAATTGATATTTCAAAATCAAAGTAGTTGCTTATAGAAAAAACTATTTTTCTCCATGAACGCGCACATACAATCACAGAGCAGAACGCGTCGTACTAAGTGTGGCCAAAGTTTGAAACAAAATAAATATACTGTATGTGTCTACAGTGACATAAATAAAAATACTAGCATTTTATAAATAATATAAATATACAAATACTATGTTTGAACATTAAAATGTATACCAACTCAATATTTTAAGTTATTTTTTTGATTTACTTTATTTTTTAAATTGGATTTAGAAACTATACAAATATATTTAAAATTTAATTTTTCTGCTATAATCTATCGATTACCTGTTTTCGACTATAGGTTAATTTACTCCCACCACTGAGTGCGTTACAGCTGTGGCTGAGAGTAGTTGGGAAAATGTCTTCAACATTAATGAAATGTTTTAATTTAGCTAAGACAGTGGGTACAGCGGCGTTCAGAAATGTTCTGGCTGTATCCCAACACCAATCAGCTCCATGGAGGTAAATTAAAATGTCTTTACACGGTTATTCGAATTTTCTAACAACTCGTGTTTTGTTTTATTTTTACATAATACACAGCCCGGCAGCTGTTGGCGCTATGCTCAAATGCGGTGTTCACACAAGTAGTCCGATGCGTCAAGAACGGCTAATGGAGTTCTTCGACGATCCAAAACATTGGAGCGAAATTGAAGTAAAAGTGGGACGTGCATGGAAAACCGATGAGCTGCGCATCAAGTCCAACAAGGAGCTGCACCAGCTGTGGTACATACTTTTAAAGGAGCGCAACATGTTGCTCACCATGGAGCATGAATGTAATGAAAAAATGGAAATATTTCCAAATCCTGAACGTATCGATAAGGTTAAAATTTCAATGGAGAACCTTGAAACTGTTGTCCGCGAGAGAAACAAAGCCTATCATCTGCTTGAAACCGGCGAGACAGGTGAACGTCCACAGAGAACTGTGGCTAACGCACTCGGGTTGCGTTTAACATACAAATCATGTGAGCACGTTTTGCCACCATATATGAACACAAAGTGGATCAAATCGCGCAATATTGGTTATGGTGGACGCGCTGTAAGCAAGTTTCTGTTGAAGTTCCGAGAGAAACTATACAATGAAAAGCGCAAGGCAAAGAAGTGAGTACAAGGTGTAAACGTAGAATATATTGTAAATCGGGGCAGCGCTAACAACCTACTAAGTTTATATACTTCCAAAGGTATTCACATTTTAAACAATGTATTTAAATTTGTGTATTTATTTATTTTAGTCGCTCACGCAACGAGGTTATGATGCTATTGAGACGTAATCCCAACTTTGACTTGGCATTGTTAAAGCGAAAATATCCCAACGTTGATATCGACAAGCTGCGAAACAACGATCAGACCCGTGGACATTTCGTACCCAAGGTGGACACATAAGAATTAATTGGTCTTGTTATTTATCCATAAAATAAATACATTTATTTTTTAATCGTCAAAAGTAATTTTGGAGCCCTTAAAAGCAACGATTTTCGGTTTTAACTTTTGTTTGGCAACCCACGATGGATGCATCGCTTCGCTATCTTTTGCAGGTTCAGGAACAGTCGTCTCTTTGGCAACGCCATCTTCTCCAAACTTAAGTTTTTTATTAGGTTGTACTATACTCTGGTTCTTGGCGAAATTCGAAATATTACGATTATTGTTTGGACGTACATTCTTATGTTCTTGTACTCTGTTTAGTGATTTGCGTTGCCTTTGCTCCAGCTGTTCTTCCTCATCAGTATCATTATTATTATCATCAGACATTACCACAGCGGTCGATAGGTATGGCTGACCAGATTCTGTGATGAAGAATGGATCAATAACATGAGTTGGCCGTGCCTTAACATCTTTTTTAGGCTCTTTCTTGAAATCATAATCAGATTCTTGGCTCTCCTTTGCAGTTGCCTTGGTCTTTTGACTGTGAACGGATCCGCTTGGAAGATCCTTAGGCACTGGCTTTATGGAATTTACCTTACTCTTGGTTTTCTTTTTATTTTCTACATTTTTCTCCTCCAATTGTTTTGTTTTCGTAGGTTTTTTGGACTGATTGGGTTTTTTGCTTTTCTGAACATTAACACTATCATGGTCTGTCTCCGTCGAATTTTCAACTTTAGTGACCTGACATAAGCCCGCTGGGGTCATTACTGAATGCGTGCCATCTTCCAACACGTTGTCCTTTTCTGTATTTTTGACCTCGTCGGGATTGTTTTGCTTCATCCATTCAATACGATTGCGCTGCTGGGCTTTCTGTTCCTTGAGTTCCTTACGCTTTCGACGCTTTTCTTCGGTACGCTCTAGCTTGAGGCGACGTTTGCTTGTCTCGAGAATCTCTTCACGCCATTTTGCATCAGCTTCACTACTCAGTTTTAAAGTCTTTTGAAATTTATCTACTATACCCTGCATCAATTTATTAATTCCCAACATGGCAATCGCTACTTCATCTGGGGTGGCTCGTCCATTGGTCAGTACACCGTTGTGATTAGTTCCAATTTGAAGTAAGAGAGAACGCATTATATCTGCCCGCTTAAGTGACTTTAGCTGCGACATATATTCCACATTTTTACGGAGTCGCTCCTTATGTTTTACATTATCTGGGTTCTTGTCCAACGCATTTTTTAGTTTCCGTAACTTTTGTACGAGTTTTGCAATTGTTTGTGCACGTGCTTGTTGTATTGCCTTCTTGTTTGAAATTAACTATTGGAGAGAAAACTGGTTAAAAATAGTTTTATGGTTCTATTCTTTTGTACTTACCAAATTATTAAATTCTAATTTATTCAGCATTGTTGCAATTGTTCTTGTTCATGCTCCAAATACGTTTTAATTCTACTTCTAGTACCGCTTTCAATATTTATGCTATCGGCATAAAGATAATTGAACTAGTGATGAAACTTCAGCATATCGATAGATTTAAGCTGATTGGATAGTACTGCTAAAATGATTGGCAACTATCGTGTTTTAATACAACGATGAAGATTATTTTTATAGCAGCTCGACGACAGTTCTGTAAAATGTTGAAACTTCTCAGACTTTACCAACACTTACAAAATACGGCGATATAAAAATTCTTTCTACAAGAAAACATAATAGACTCATAAATTATTATAAAACAATTAGTATCGCAATAGCTATTGATAAAAAGCAATAGCCCGAATCCGTGTATAAGTTTAAAGTTAAAGTTACTTAGTTTAAACTGACGTAAGAAAAAAGAAAAAAAAAACAAGGAGGAGCCAATTGAAGCGACAGTAACAAAGAAGGTCCGGCAGCATACATACACATACACAAATGCATGCTCACATACACACATGCATAGATAAGCCTGCACTTCTTCATGTAATATGTTAGCAAACTGGCAAATAACTATGTACAAATATGTACGAAACCCGAAAATCTCTTTAACTGTTTAAATTGCAATTGCACTATCAATCGAACGGCATAATTATGCCCTATATAGCGCTTGAGTCATTTTCATCTCAGTCTCTCGGTGTGCCAATATGCTTATATATGTATATATTTTCGTGTATAAAATTGTATGTGTGTGAGCGGCAAAGAAAACTACATAAGCAGAGACCAGTTAAAATGACTCTGACTCACAATAGTTTATGCCTAATTACGAGCTTAATTAATTTCAATCATTCTCAATTAATTTAACTTTATGTCTATCTCCTTTATTTTCAGTCGCCGCACTCTTCAGTTGCAGCTCTCATATTGAGTTGGGCGAGGAACATACACACACACGCAAACACTAACACCGCCGTAAGCATACACGCACACACACTTCCGTTCAAATAACATACATAGACTGCAATTGTAAACATCGAAAAGCACTACGGCTAACAGAACGAACCGAATAAAGCCAAATGACGGAATACAAGTTAGTTGTTGTTGGTGCCGGTGGTGTTGGCAAATCGGCGCTAACCATACAACTCATCCAAAATCATTTTGTCGACGAATATGATCCCACAATCGAGGATTCATATCGGAAGCAAGTAGTAATTGGTATGGATAATATAAATATGCAATTTTTACGATGATTACCCGTTAATTCACGAACTTAACTTTTTCCAGATGGTGAGACCTGCTTGCTAGACATTTTGGATACCGCCGGCCAAGAAGAGTATTCCGCAATGCGTGATCAGTATATGCGAACCGGTGAGGGTTTTCTCCTTGTATTTGCGGTAAACAGTGCTAAATCATTTGAGGATATTGGCACATACCGCGAACAAATCAAACGTGTCAAGGATGCTGAGGAGGTGCCAATGGTGCTTGTGGGCAATAAATGTGATCTGCCCTCGTGGAATGTGCAAAACGATCAAGCACGAGAGGTAAATAATATATAACGCAGCACACATTAACTGATTTAATTAACAATTGTTTGCGATTGCAGGTGGCCAAACAATATGGCATTCCATATATCGAAACATCAGCCAAGACGCGCATGGGCGTTGACGATGCATTTTACACATTAGTGCGCGAAATTCGCAAGGATAAGGATAATAAGGGCCGAAAAGGTCGTAAAACGAATAAGCCGAACCGTAGATTTAAATGTAAGATGCTCTAAGTGGAATCGCGTTGGTTTTTTTCATAATCGCCTGTCCTCTGAGTGTGGAGTGTGTGTGTGTGTCTATGTGTGCCTGTGTGTGCGTGCGTGTGTGTCTGTGTGTCTGTGGGCGGGTGAGTGCCAGAGTGTGATTGTGTGTAAATCGTCAGTGTTGAGTAAGCTTTGAGGCGCACGTCACCAGCGAACTAACAGCCAAAGCATTGTAGATTGTAACTTATTTTGTGGTATTTTGCATTGCGGCTTTTAGTTTACGCACAAATTAAACACATCTACACTTGCAAACACAAAAATAAAACACGCATACGCGCACACACACTCACAAATGCGCTTGGTTGGTGCAATTGTTGAAAGGATGAACAAAAATTGTATTTAATTTAAGCAACTCAAGTTTTTATTATATGTCAAATCATTTTGTGCAACATGTGTGTCGTTTCAAATGTTTTGTGGCGCCCCATTAAGATTATTAACTATGCGTGTAACGTATTTGCATGTATAATTAACTATGAAATACTATTTGTAACTGCCTCGGTTAAGTTGTTCCCCCACGGGTGCACTTGATGACCATTTGTTTTCAGTGAGCACAAAACTAAATTGAAATTAAATGTTATCAATATACGTTATACGATATTTGTATGTAAGCAAATCGAGTCCGCAGACCTTGGTTTTTTTTAAAAATTGGCATTGTAGCATTTTAGGAAGCTACATATTAATTTATCTTTTCCCTTTGATTTAGTTTCATTTAACTAACATAAACACACACACACGCCTGCACAAACAGAATTCCATTAGAAATTTCCACAAGAAAAATCAAAGTTTCATGAAAAGCTTACGGTTCTTTAATTTTTTGTGGTGCTAAATCGAAAATAAGAAAATGAATTATTATAAAAGAAAATACGAAACAACAACAAGAAAACAAATCAATATCAGCACAAAATATTGTACGAGTTATTTTAAAGAAATTGGTAATTTTATTTTTGTCTACTTATCTCACTGGCACATCGATCAGTTACCTGGCCTATGCGAAGTTCGAAAATCTTGATTACAAATTAAAAACAAATAGAAATGTCTATTAATATGTATAACTAAAATCGACTAGACTTCGCACATGTATAGTTTTATCAATTAACTTTTAAACGGTTCGCATAGGCAAGGCCCATAATATAAATAAATATTTGTAGAAGATGTTTGTGGTTAACAACAACAAAAACAACCAGCAGCCAATTCATTTACAAACACAAACATACATAGTTTGCTTTAAGCTTTTTATACATACATAAATTAATATTTAATTTTTTGTATTCATTTTTGCCATACAAAAAGAAAAAAATAAATCAATTGTGTGTACTATTTAAACATTTGTGTATTCCATGGTTATTGAAACGCTGAAGTAATATACATAATAGTATTACTTTTATTGAAGCTTAATGAATTTTTTAAATAATTTGGGTTTACACCACTAATAGTCGGCAGAAATCAAATAGCCGAGCATAATAGGATTCAATGATGATGATTTAATTGATATTCAAATTTGTAAGTAAAATTAAAATAATTTTACAATGTTATTAATCTAACCTTCCTAAGATCTTTCTGAATTGAACAGAAAGTTCCTTTTGTTTCGATTTAAAACCATCTCGTATTCGATTTATTTTTGACAATCTTTCTTTCGAATTCAACCAAAATGGTGATTCGTACTCATCGAATGGTGAATTAGTCATATAGCAAATTATATTTGCTGGAGGGGTGCTTTTTGACGATAATATTTCCGGTAGCATCAGGCGAGCCTCTATGGTATATTCCAGAACGTGATCAACATCAGAATTCTCCATCATACTTTGTATATCAGCGCCATGCGGTATATACCCACTGTGCATTGAAACAAAAAAAAAAACAAATTTAAATTATACCTGATATCAATAAAAACACAAAACATTTTACCTAGTCTCCTGACATTTTCTTGCCAATCTATTTAGCACCAACCGAGTCAGAAGCTTCGATTGGGTGTTCAAATGTTTCCATTGACTCAAAAGATCCCGAAAAAGTTGTTTAAGATCTTCCAAATTTATAGAATTCCATTTCTCTAGACAGTAAATATGAACCACAGACACTAGAGCGTCATGCTGTGTAGACTTTAGGGTAGAAAAGTTTCTAATTCTTTCCAATAAGGGGGTTAAATCAGTCAAGTACAATCCTACTAAGCTCTCGTAGAAGTAACTGATATTCATGTGGTTATCTACGTTTAATAGAGAGGTCCAAAAACGATCTGACCAATATCCCTTACCTTTGGGATATAAACATAACATGGCATACACAATGCGTAATATAATTCGATGTTCCTTTGAATTATGGATGCAATACATTTTATTTTCCAGAATTTTACAATTCTCGTTTAATAGCGCGTCATATATTTGAAATATTGACACCTTTTCCATGCGCTCGGTATATCTTATATACAAGGACCTCGTTGAATATTTGACTGCCCAGTTTGAAATACAATATGCACTTTCGATTCTAAAAGAAAGATAATAACAATGAAACAATTTTATACAATGTTACTGACCCATACCTTTCATCACCCATTGTGGTTTCTCCGTAAAGCATACCCTCTTTAAGCATTGATTGCGTTACAATTTCAGCTCTATCCAAAATTTCTAGAACAACCTTGTAGCTATCTTTAGATGCGTAAAGCATTGCTTTCGTCAGGTATTCTCTATCGGGGATTTTAAGATTCTCGTAAGCATATTTCAAAATTCCCTTGGCTCTATATGGTAAGTAATAACTTTAGTCAATGAAAGATTTTTTTAAATATATTATTTTACTTACGCCCATAAGTCTGAAGGGTTTTGCATCCAATAATTTACGATTTGTAACAGAATTTTATTGTCTATTTCCTCATTACATTCACTCAATAAATAAATCAAATGCGAATATGAATGGATAGTACCGTTCTCCAAAATATCCATTGGTTTTAAATGTAACTTTTTGAGTTGTAACCATGACGTCGTTCGGGACATCACAAACAAATCGACACAACTTTTTGACATATAGTCTTCCTCACCAGAGTGGCATTTTAGTTGAAACCACAAATACTTTTTCAAGTCTTTAATGGTTTTGCACTTTTCAATCAATTTGAGATTTATTTTATATTCAGAAACATAGAAGTCCATCTTGCGTGATTTGTATAACGAAAAAAATGCGGGCAGACGCCACCAACCATAATCGTTCGTCGTCATTTGTTTGAATTTCTCGACTAGTCTGATATATAAGTCCTCTAAATCATATTTAAATTCATCACCGCAAATAAGATGAAATCGACTTTTGTTGAGGTGTTTGATATCGTCGCACATATTCGGGTTATTATCGATTTTCGATTTCAGCTTATCTATTGCTATGGCACTAATATCCTCGCTGTTGTCAAAGAGCGTCTCAACGAATTTCAAATACTCTTTCAGTGACATGTTTTCGATATTTATCTAGTAATGTATATACATATATGAACGGAATTAAATAAATATATATAATTCTATGCATTCTAAATGTATATGGAAAAGGGTCTCACCTGAAACAGCTTGTAGATACAGTTTTGCCCAGCGCTACGCAAATACGAATTTTTCAAAGTTCGTACTTGATCACAGATCGTGAAAAGCTGCTTTTCATCGACTTCTAACTGGTTATCGGGCTTTAGGCAATCTAACCAACGAATTAATGGAACCCCATGCCATGATAAGCCGCAAAAACATTCAAAAATGGTCTTCTTATCAATGATATTGGCCGCAAAATTACGAAGTTTTTGTTCTGGCAAAAAATATCCTTCGATATTGTGAACCTCCAGGTTATTTGTGGCCTCGAAAAACGATGGCAACAGATTTGCTTCTTGAAGTGCAATTGGAGTGACATGATCCAAGATGTATTCCAGGCTTCCAAATAGCACATCATTGTCAGTTTTGTTCACGAAATTAATCGATAGCTTCCGAATCCAGAACATCCAATAGTCTTCCTTTACAGGGTGCTCTAGCCATTCCATAATTGTTTCGTAGGAAAACAGATGATCTGCACAGTCCCTTAGAGCTTTGTCTATTAGTTTCACAGATTCTGGCAAAGGACCATTCTTTATATCCAATATCTTTTTTAGGAGAAAATTTGCAGACTCTCGATCTTCTTTCAGTTTCGAATGCAATAGCTTTTGTATGGCAATACATAAGTCTTTGGATAGCACAAACTCTGCACCCAATTCACAGAGAAATTCATCAAAGTAATATTTTAGTATTAAGCCATTTTGGGGCCCTTTCTCTTTTATGAGACTTCTCTTCCAAAGCTCAGAGAGAAAAAATAAACCGTCCTTCATTAGGTTATTTTTGCAAGTGATTAAGCATATATTTATATTATACTGCATCACAGTCTGATCATATATTTCCGCAGTAATCAGCATTTGCATTAACTCGGAAGCCAATATTTGTTTGTCGATCTCTTGGTCAAGTAATCCATGTATATAGGCTAATATCTCTTTTAAAGCCGCCTGCTTTGTTATATGTTTGAAGTTGGAAAGATTATCGATGAGTCCCTCAATGATTTCAAGCATTGTGAAATATATGTACTGTGTATCCACATTAAACTTTGAAAATTCCGTAGCTCCAAGCTTAGACGATGTGTTTATTCCACTGTGCCTCGACAACAACTGCAAAGTTGAGAGTAGCCGAGAGCCTACAGAAATATGCATACTTACTACATATACGATATTATCACAAGTTGTGGTTTGCACCACTTTGATTCACGAATGTCGTTTATTGAATAGGTGACTAATTTAGAGCATATTTCATAAGGAATACGAAAGGAAAGAGAACGTGAAAATGTCAGTTTTGAGAACTTAATTTCTAACCCTTATATTTGAATTTTTCGAAATGCTCTCTCTTATCTCATAATAATCTCTTGTTAGGAATACCCCATTGTTTGTTATTTTAATAAATTTAGCTGCTTGTGGTTTTACTGATGACTATTTTGAATCATTGAGATTTTTGGTTTTATATTTATATTTATGGAAAGTACTATAAGTATATACATATTCAAAATACCACATTATGCCTACAGTGCAGGGGAGAAGAAGATGGAAAAACTTTTTTTTTTAATTTTTTTTTTTTACAGTGTGGGGGAGAAGAAGATGGAAAAACTGTCAATCTATTTTAATGTAAACTCAAAAATTTTGCTACGCGCTGATAACATTACAATTTCAGGCGTGGTTGGAGCACCCAGTCGCACCCATTCACGTGGAATTCCGGAATCCTGCCTGGCCGATTGTATGGCTTGCTGCATGGCAAAGAGAACGCTCACGGCTAAGCAAAACGCTGGCTCACCCGTTGCCTTGGAGCGCATGAAACCAACAGGATTGGGACTATTCTGCAGCAGTTCAATGCGAAAGTCAATTGGGATATCCTTGGCACCTGGTGGATGATAATTCCAGCTACGATTCGTGAGCAAGCGACCCGATTGCCGGTCGTAGACAAGCGACTCGGTTAAATAGTATCCCAGACCCATGACAAAGGCTCCTTCTACCTGACCAACATCAATATTGGGACTAAGACTCTCGCCTGCATCCTCCAGGATGTCAACACGTCGTATCAAATGGTTGCCAGTCAATATGTCCACCTCCAGTTCACTGAGACTGAGACCGTAAATGTTATAGTTTGATTGCTCGCCCGTTCTGTATGCTTCCGTTGCGATAAGATTAATGGACTGACTGAAGGCTGCTTCCACCACTTGCTGCCAGTCAGCTTTGGTGCCTAGTTGACGCTTGACTGGGGCCAAGCGTTGGTTCAGTTCATCACAAGCTTTACGCACAGTGAGTCCAATAAGTTCGCTGGTCATCGAGTTGGCTGTTACAAATGAATTGGCTCCTAAGATCGTGTTGCTGCTTTCCACACGCACCCGCTCCAGCGGTACACCGAGCACAAAGGCTGCCACTTGAGCCAATTTTGTATTGATGCCCTGTCCAATCTCGATGCCACCGTGAGAGATTACCACAGAGCCGTCGGCATGGTAAATGGCAACCGTTGCCGGGTAACCAATGGCAATGCTTAAGTTAAGCGGGAAGTCCATCAGGGATAGCCCTAAGCCTCGTTTGCGCCAACGATTCTCCTTGTTGAATTGGCTGATCTGCTGCTGACGCTTGCGGTATTCTGTTTTCGCCAGAAATCTTGGCAGCAATTCCAACATTTTATTACCTGGCCGCAAATTCACAAGACGCACATCGGCGGGATCCAGTTGGCAAGCAAAGGCGATGTGTTCCAGCGCCGTCTCCGTCATGGCTATAGCTGTATGGACGAAAGATAAATGATAAAGGGTAAATCTTTCACATGGAGTCCATTTCACTAACCCTCTGCTGTTCCTGGAGCACGAAACCATGTGGAACTTGGCGCATCCGTTCTCACCGCAGTTCCCTTTGCCCTGAAGTTCATATTGCTCAGATTGTAGACATTTGGCAGGGCTGGCAGGGTGAGAATGTCGACCACGTTCTCGTTAAGCGTGCAGCCCGCATCCTCATAGTAATTGTTGGTCAGCATGCGAATGGAGCCATTGGCACGCACCTGGAAATCATAGTCACAGCGGCAGGCCCAACGCTTGCCATTACACTCCATCATAGACTCGATGGTCTGGACAAACCGGGCAGGCCTATTCAGTTTGTAGGCAACCAGAGCACAGGCGCAGGCCACCTGATTGCCTCGCGTCTCCTTGCCGCCAAATGCACCTCCAACGCGTCGCACTTGCAACTGCACCGCATTCACCTCCAGTTTGAGCATATGCGCAATACTGGCCTGAGTGACATCCATCCATTGCGTAGAGCTCCACACCTGCAGGCCCTGCTCAACAGGCACCACCACTGTGGTCTGCGGCTCAAGGGTGAAATGAAATTGTGCACCCAACTCCAGAATGCCCGTCCCAGTTACATCGCCTGCTTGCAGCTCGGGCATGGATGGATTCTCAACTCGATTAGAATTACTAGTTATCAAACGATCCTTCACCTTGTCAGCCAAGACAGCATTCATATTTGTATAGGACTTTGTCTGATCATTGGCATACGTAATCTTCACCAGGGATGCAGCATAGATGGCCACGTCGGCACTGAGGGCAGCAATGACACCAAGTGGCTGATCATAGTGCTTAACAGATCCGGCACAAAATATCTCTTCCTCCTCAACAGTCAGCAATGTTTTCGTATTATTGAAGTTATTGTCTCCAGGTATGTCCTTGATTCCATAAAAGGCCACCACACCCTTAACCTCCAACGCTGGAGCTGCATTCACATCTTCAATGGTTGTGCCCACTCGCTTGGCCGTCACAAAGGCGCAGTGTACAGCATTTGGAGTGGTCAGCACATCGTTCATATAGTAGGCCTCTCCGGAGCACTGAATGGGACCTTGAAGAATTGGCATGGATTGCATTGGAGGTGAATAAATTCTCTACCTTTCTTACCTTCTAGTTTCTGCACCGGCTGCGTGATGGGATAGTTTTTGGCTATGGTCTCGAATGTCTGGCTGCCCGAGGAAAGTGGACGTTCCAGCAACTGGCCTCCGCTGCGAAAACGCTCACTTACAAGATCTTCGGGTGATGATGCCAGCAGAAACTTGTAAAAGAGCGAGCAGGCAAGTTTCTGGCGATACTCGGGCGATGGTTCGGGTGGCCTTTCCTCAGGTTGAATACTATTCAAGAGCTCCTTAAACACCTGCGCTACAGTATCAGCGTTATAGAGGTCACAACCCACCAGCAACTGTTCTGCGCTCTGGGCATGTACGAATCCCGAGCGAATGTTGCCAAAGCAGAGACGAGCTGACTTTACCAAATGTTTTTCGCTGTTTTGCCACTCTATAAGAAAGCCAGCGTTTACATAAGCATGAACATTCTGAGCACGCGGCAGGATCTACAAAAGTATAATGTATTAAAGTAGTAGAGTATAGGACTCAGAGATGTGTGCTTACTTTGTACGAGTTAAATGTGAACTTTTCTTTGGGATACGAGGGCAATAGAAAACCGCCTATGACCAATTTGGGCGTGGCATCGTTTAGATAGTTGAGAAGACTCACAACACGATGACTCTTAGCATTCTCATGCACAAGAACCTGCACATTGAGTGATTCAAAAGTAATGAAAACATCGGAAGCGAATTCAGGATGCTGCTTCTTTAAAGATATGTTACCCGCCAGTGTTCCATTCTAGAAAAAAATGTTTTTTTATATAAAAGCATTGCAAATATGATAAAGATATGTGTATACATAAAATCGAATTCCTGTTTCCAGCTCACTTTCCTTTTGCTTTCTCAACTGAAAACTTGTTTTAAACTAGATTTTCACGATATATACCCTGTACTTACATTGCGCACGGGTACATTGGCAATTAAGTTGAAATGCTGCCATAATTTTTCACAATATTCGAAGCCGTTGTGCGTTTTGGCTTTTTGCAAGATTTGCATGGTATCCGTCAACGAGAGATTGGAGCCAAGTAGCAGCTGCTGTGCTTCGATGCTGTGCTGCTGCAGCTCTGGCACCATATTCACGTCTACAAAATATTGTATATTTCTCGATCGCCTGAAGACACCATGTGCGGTGTTGCCCCCCACTAGCATATACTCTTTCCCATCGGGTACTTCTGCCAGTGCCTGAAACAGTTCCTCTAACGACTTGGGCCAATACCATTGGCTATTGTTGGGCACTTGCAAGGTAGCTCGTGGACAGGTCCCACTAAAGCATTGACCAGTCCGTAAGCACAACGGCTTTTCCTCAATGTCGACACAATCTTCAGGCAATTGAATGTTGCTATCTATTGCAAAGGATTTCATGGCATCCAGTATGGGTCGATAGCCGGTACAACGACAGATGTTTCCACCAAATGCATCCTCTACCTCAGACATGGATACTTGACCATTCCGCCCATATAGCAATCCGTACATGTTCATAACAAATCCCGGCGAGCAGTAGCCACATTGACTGCCATTGAGTCTGGCCAGCCGTTTCTGTATCGGATGATAGCCGCTGCTCTTGTTACCAAGTCCCTCGTCGGTAATAATGTCCACACCATTGCAGCTGTTGAGCAGCATTAGGCACTTCGAAAGTTACAAGAAGATAATACAAATTAAATATTCTGTAACATGGTTGGGTAATTAATTAATTACCGAATTGATGGCAAGTGTTTTAATTTCATCTGTTGCGGGATGGTGGCGTCTAATGGCACAAATACATGAGCCACAGCCTCCTTCTAGACACATGTACTTGGTGGCTGTCAAATGAAGGTGCTCTCTCAGAAAGGTGTTCAACGTAATGTCGGCTGCGAAGTCCTCCGATTGCACCTCATATGAAAAGCCATTCACTGTAAATTTAAGGCTCATACTGATTGAGTTGATGGCCAAGCGGAAAATGTTCGAGATCTCTGCAAGACGACTCTATTTAACACTTTTTTTTAAACCAGTTTAAAGTCCATGAACGGGTTCATTGATACTTAAATAAATACTAAAATAAACCAATGAAACAATGTTAATCTGAACTGACGATGATTTATAAACATCATCTTTTGAACGATAATTGATTAATATTGATCTTCATCACTATTTTTAAATACACATACCGAACTCTATTAGTAATAAACCTGTGACTTTCATAAGTTGAAATTACTCGAAACAATGCGCACTTCTTCTGAAAACCTTTGTTTTCTAATTTCCAGCCAAGATTATCGATTTTTTTTCGTATATACGATATTTATATTATAACCGTTTTAGTTAAAGAAACATATTAATACCAATCTGATGACTGCTCCGTTTTGTATCAGTATTGCGGTTTTTGTGGCGCTTAGATTTGACGTTGAAAATATCAATACGATTTTCCAGTATATTACTTACCATATTCATTGCTCGAAGGGTAAAAGAGTGGCGTCATTGAAAATGGTCAAAGTGTACAATTTTTGTGCAAATGTAGGTGTGCAACAGAAAAGATAAACCTTGGCAGACCCCTCAATGTATAGATGTAAATATTATTAATACGTGTAAATAATAACAAGCTTCTAAAAGTTTTCGAATATTTGCCGTTGGCTATCTTACTCGCTCGGCTATAGCTTTTGATACTTGTTTTTCCAATAATTATTCACCTACAAAGAGCTCATTGTGGCCTCTTTGAAATTTACATTTGTCTTTGGCGACTCCTTACTTGGACCCTATAACACATTAAAACATGATGATTTCTAATTATTCAAAACAATCGTTTACAAATTTCAAAAGGAAACTGCCAACAAACAGATTGGCAGTGAGACCATAGCTATGCATTTTTATAGGATTAATTTATGGGTTATTCTACTTTTAAATTTCTGGGCACACTGATCAATTTGGAATGCAAAATGTATTAAAATTAAAATTAAAATCGGAAAGTTATCGGGAGTTATTTCTCATAAGCTAAGACGAAAATCTATATACAATTTAATGATAGGTTATTTTTATTTGTTAATTTCTATAAGGATCAACCATCAGACGCCACAGTAACTGCTATACTGCCTTCATACGTTATAATTTAAATCAACCGCCAATAAATTTCACAGCGCAAAATAAACATCGTGCCTCAAAAATATTGTGACTGAGTTGATTCACAAACAAATGAACAAAGGTGAACTAAAAGATTTAGCTCGTTCATTCGTTCAGTCAATCGTTCGTCAACTTATATTTTCTTCAAGCAGTCGGCAAATTGTGTGCCGAATTGATTTTTGAAGTTTTGCATCATTAATTGTATTAGATAGAAGTATAATAATTTGAGTTCCAAAAAGGCCTGTATATTACTGTAAGTACAAACAAAAAAACTCATATATTTTTGAATAAATGCAGTGTCTTGCATACAAGTACGTTTGACGACGCAAGTCGCCATCTTTTTTTTTTGCAATGACGCCGCCTTTTGTTCAAGATGTTCTTGGTAGGTGCGTGTGGTAGGTTATAGTAAATACTACTTATTTTTCAGAAAAGAGAAAAATGAACATGGACGCAAATACCGTCGAAAACCGTGAAAAAGAGCGTGATCGCAGGGGACGCGGGGCGCGTAGTTCGCGGTTTTCTGACGCCGACGGAAACAATGGCAATGCTGCCGCAGGAGGTGGTGGAGGCGGCGGTCCCAATATTGCAAGGGATAGAAGCCGCGAGAGACGCAATTGCCGAGTGTATATCTCGAACATTCCATACGATTATCGCTGGCAAGATCTGAAAGACTTATTTCGTCGCATTGTTGGTTCTATTGAGTACGTGCAATTATTCCACGACGAGAGTGGTAAAGCGCGTGGCTGTGGAATTGTCGAGTTCAAGGATCCAGAAAATGTACAAAAGGCAATGGAAAAAATGAACCGGTATGAACTGAATGGCCGGGAACTTGTTGTTAAGGAAGACCATGGTGAGCAGCGTGATCAATATGGACGCATAGTGCGCGATGGAGCTGGCGGTGGCGGCGGTGGAGTTGGTGGCGGCGGAGGAGGAGGAAACGTTGGAGGTGGAGGACGTGATCATATGGATGATCGGGACCGTGGCTTTTCACGTCGGGACGATGACAGAATGTAAGTGTATAAAAAATTGACCTCATAGTACACCTACATACATGTTTCTATAAAAATAATGTTGTGTTCCATATACCATACACCAGAAGCAGCTGATCTACGGTTAATTTGAGTAGGATATTCAGTGGGAGTAGATTTCAATAATTGTTTTTCAGATGTCATTTCCATGCAATGTATGTACCAACTTATGTAGGCAACCTGTGTCGCGACTTAAGGATTTTTCTACTTCGAAATTGCAATTCTGTTGACCATGTTATTATAACCTAAAAAGGAATCTAAGGAATGAATTCTGACGATTCTGTACGATGTTCAAAAACTTTTCTACATCACAAGTTGTAGCTTCTTGGCTGCTATAGCAAATGTTTGATTATTTTTGAAATACGCCTTTTGTCAAACATTTAACCAATTTTGAAAATCTTCAAGGCTTGTGATTGTTTTTGCTTTGAAAATGAAATTCTTAAATTGAATAATCTTGAGAAAACTACTATCGTAAAGGCGTTGCTCGGAATTCACATGTATTAAAACCTTCTGAAAATGAGTGTAATTCAAGATAGGCTTAACGGTTGTTAATTTCGTCTCAAGCATTGCAAAGGGGCTTGTGGTGCTAATAAAAGTATGTACTGTTTTTTTTGTTTTCGGCGTCGACATTGAAAATTTGATTCAGACCTTTCAAAGGCGGTTATTAATTATATTGATTCTATAATGATTGAACGAATACAGATGATCATTTTGTGGTTGCCTTCATACAATTTATGGGCTGATAATGAAAGAGATAATTAGAAGTCAATTAAAATTTGTTTCTCTGCAAAATTTTCTAAGATGAAGGTGCTTTCAATTTAATAGTGTGGTTTTTTAACATTGCTTGAAAATAAATATCTACATATGTACATGACGATTAGTTTAAAGTAATCTTTGCTTAAGCCGTGAAAAGATTGGGTTTTTTAAGGTAGACTGTAGAGAATGTATTTAGTTAATACGAAAATGAACTACGTTTTGGATTTAAATGGATTTGTAGCAAAAAAAAAAAAAAACAAAACGTGCCTGCGCTCTTGGAAATTGAGTATTTGTTTATCTCTTGCTTTTGTTACTTTTTCTCTCTGGATCTTTTGGATTCTTTTTCTAGATCTGGGCGTAATAATTTTAACATGATGTCGAATGATTTTAATTCGTCGAATTACAATTTGTATGGGCTTTCTGCTTCGTTTTTGGAGAGTCTTGGCATAAGTGGACCTTTGCATAATAAGGTTTTTGTTGCTAATGTGAGTATATGTATTTAAACCAAACCAAATCTTCCAAATATCTGTATTTAAGAATTGTATTGAACCAAAAACCAAAACTATCAAATCATGATATGCATATATTTTTTTATATATATGTATGTTGTGAAGTCTACGAAAATTCTTCGCCCTGTTGTTTTTAAGTCGTAAGTTGTCATATTCAATCTACAATACTTTTTGATCTCGCATCGTGGGCTCTGTTTCGTATTTATAACCCAACACAACATATGCACAAGTAGAGACAACATTTGTGTGATTCTTTTTTGATTTATGGGTAGGACGCTCTTATATTTTACTGTAATAAAAAAGAAAACATTGGAAGTTCTAACCTTTTGAAAATTGGAGTTGACTGCTTACCAAGCCCAACTTGATGTTATTAATTACGTACTTGTGTAAAGATTTTCGGCATGTAATGTATCAAATGTATTCAATATCTTAAAACTGAAGACAATTCTAATAATTTTTCTCGTAAATTAGAATTTAAAACCTAAGAAGTTTCGACCCTTGTCCGATATTTCAATGTTGATACATCCTTAGTTTAAATTGATTTTTATGGTGGACATCAACGGTTGCATATTTCTTCGAACTTACGACCATTAATGAAGAAAGTCTTCTACATATTACTGAAGGTGTTTTGGTTTATTAAGATCGAAATTTTAGCTCTTGATTGTTTTTTTATTTTTTCAATGTGGTTACATTTCTATAGATTTTAATAGTATCTCCAAAATACCATGTTCATAGTTAATCCTAATCATCGTCCTTAACAACCGATAGAACGATCTATTCTTTTAAATGTTGTTGGAAGGTGTCGTAATTTGAGAAGCAATCATTATATCTTTAGAATGGTTGGTGTTTGTTTAAGTGTGCCCCTACTTCGAAATGAAATTCAGAGCTGAAAACCTAAAACCTGAAACTGGGTTATAAATATGAAACAGTCGTGGCAGGTAAACATTACAACTGGGCATGGCTGGATCCTGATTTCCTTCAGACTGCGTTTGCTCCTAGTGAAAGTGGCGGCCAAAATCAGTCAGAGTCGAATCTGTTTGCATAACCAGTTTGAATCCATATATACAAATTTCAGTGAGGCCAGTGGCCAAAATTTTCATTAAATTTTGCTTATAATTTGTATTTCTAATGTCATGCCAACAGCTGGACTACAAAGTGGACAATAAGAAGCTCAAGCAGGTATTCAAGCTTGCTGGCAAGGTGCAAAGTGTGGACCTCTCATTGGATAAGGAAGGTAACAGCCGTGGCTTTGCTGTAGTTGAATACGATCATCCTGTGGAGGCAGTTCAAGCTATTTCCATGCTGGATAGGCAAATGCTTTATGATCGTCGTATGACAGTTCGTTTGGATCGCATTCCGGATAAGGGCGAGGGTCTCAAACTGCCCGAAGGATTGGGCGGCGTTGGCATTGGCCTGGGTCCCAACGGGGAACCACTTAAGGATGTGGCACACAATCTTCCCAACGGTGGTAATCAAAACGCTTCCCAGTTGCTCGGAAATGTGCAAAGTGCCCAGCAATTATCAGCAGTCACTGGTGGTCCCGTTGTAGGTGGTGGCTCCAATCCTGGAAATCTGTTGGGTAGCCTTAGCGGTGTCATGTTTGGTAATAATCCATCTGTGCAGCCGTCTCCAGTGGCGCCGGTTCAGAAACCTAGCATGGGCAACAACTCGGGCGGTGGTGGTGGCGGTCTCAATTTAAACAATTTGAACCCCAGCAATTTGGCTGCTGTAGTCGGCAATTTGGGTAATCTCGGAGCAGCACTTTCCAATCCACTGCTCACCTCATCTTTGAATACTCTCGGCCTGAATCTGGGAAACTCGGGTGGCAACGATGATGGTCTTGTGTCAGCCAGTAATGTTGGCTTGTCCAATAACTACAGCAGCGGCGGTGGTGGATACGGTGGAGCCGGTAACAACTACAACAGTGGCGGTGGAAGCGCTGGTAGCGGCGGTGGCGGCGTGTCTGGTGGAAATGTGGGCTATAATTCGTACAATAGCAGCGGTGGTGGAGGTGTATCCAATTCTGGAAACAATCAGCTTGATGGAAATGACTATGGCAATTCTGGCAACCAGTTGGATATGTTCGGTGTAGGTGCTGGAAATGTTGGCGGTGGAAACGTTGGCGTCGGTGGAGGCGCAGGCAATGCCGGCGGGGGTGCCCGTAAATCTGACACCATTATCATCAAGAATGTGCCATTAAGTTGCACATGGCAGACACTGCGTGATAAATTCCGTGATGTAGGCGATGTCAAATTTGCCGAGATACGCGGCAATGATGTGGGTGTGGTTCGTTTCTTTAAGGAGCGTGATGCTGAGTTAGCCATAGGTAAGTCAAATCAAACTACTTTAACTTGGTGAAACGTAACGTTATCAATTTTATCTTCCCATTAGCTCTTATGGATGGTTCACGTTTGGATGGTCGAACTATTAAAGTAACTTACTTCTAATTTTAAGCCCTAGCCTTTAAACCTACCGAGTCCGTTTGTCCAATCAACCAACAGAACATATGGTACATGTAGACAGGAATTCCAACCTATCATTTCACACGGATGGAATGTCGCAAACGTTTTTAGTTATAGTGACCACACAATTGTTTCATTTGTATACATATTTGTATTCTCATCATAAAAGCTTGACTTTCCAAAATCCAGAAGACGCAATTCATTTAATTTGTAAGTGATTTAATAAACGCAAATAATAAAATAAAAACGAAGTTATGATTATTGATAAAGAGCCAATAAAGCGCTTTCTTCACCCCTCTTTAAAGAAGCAAAACACATAATATACAGTTTTATTATTGTATTTTAGTTAACTTTTTCTTAACAGCTAAACGCATAATTGGTGGTTATAAGAGGCTTAAATACAAGAGTCGGAGCATGTAAATGTGCGTAGATGTTAATCTATGATTGTAGATGCTGATCCGTTAAGGCAAATCTACTTTTCAGTACCGGCGACTGCAGCCGCTGGTGTTTTGAATCGTTCCAGACGGGCCTTCGCCTTCTCAGCCCAGACACCCTGACCCTTTGGACTAGTCGCTTCTGCTTGTGTGGGAGTTGTGGCTGTATCACCAAATCGTTCTTTGCGCTTTAGTAGCCTCTCATCAGCTAATGTTTTGGCATTTTTCTCCGGAACGACACATCCAAAGCGTTCAGCACGTCGTTTGAGAGCTTCTTTTTGCTGTTCATCAGTTTCCTTATTGCCTTTATTGGCTTTTATTGATGCACTTGATGATTTGTTTACTACTACTGGTGGAGCTTCTGCAGCTGCGACAGTGGCTGCAGTTGTTGCAGCTTTAGCGTCGATTGGAATACCGAATTTCTTGGCACGCAGCTCCAAGCGCTCTTGGATACTTAATTGGGTTAACTTCTTGTCGGCTCCCTTTACGGCATCTTTGTTGTCTGCTGAAGCATCTCCACCACCGATAATAATTGGTTTTCGTTGTGTTTTGGTTGTTTTTTCCTCTGCCTGAGATGTGGTATCTTTTAAAGCCTCTGCTGAGGGTGCTGCATTCTCTTTCGATAACGGTGCTGTCCCTGCCGTAAGTGTGGATGCCGACTGCTGCGAATTATTACGCTTTAACACAATTTTTTTGCCCGGCGTAGAGTTTGCATCGGACTTAGAATCGATCGATGCTGTCGATGCAGACGTTGCCGTCGTAAGCTCAGGCAATGTGGTTGCCGTCGGCGTGCTAACGGGACTTTTTAGAAGCAAATCTTCATGATCATCGCCCAACAATTTATGTTCATCCTCATCTGTCAAAGAGACATCGTCATCTATTGCATCCACAATGGCGTCCGCAATAGCGCTGTCCTCCAGTGAAATGTCACCCTCTAGCAAAGCCGTCTGCAGGCGGTCCTGTAATTCATTTTTATTGCCATTCAATGGCAGGCCACGCAACTTTAGCTCACGCTTCAAGTCTGCAACCTATATAATAATATATTATGTATTTGTCTATTGTTGTGATTATTTAGTTATTTATAATTTACCTTCATTTTAGTAACATCACTTTCAGGCATTTTTTATTGAAATATTTAGACAAACTTTCGGCACAAACAACAATTTTCTATTAATTAGAATTCCTGACGATATGGCAACTTAGTGACGAGAGCAGCGTTGATCTGGATTCCGAACAATCACAAATGTTATTTAACACGAGTGATAGTACTAAAATGTTACAACTTTTAAAAATCTTTTATTTTATTTTATATGATGATGATTTTTAATTATATATTTTTATAAGCATTTCATAAATCCTCACAAAAATATAAAATAATTTCATATACAAATTTAGAAACACAGCAATGTTAAGTGAGGAGTAAATAAATTTAACAGAAGTGTACTAAATAGTGTTGTAAAATGATGAACAACGTGTCAAATTTAAACTACCGCGAATTCCGGTAGAAATCGCTTATCATTTGTGCACTTTATTTAAAAATATGTCTAACCATTGTAAGCTATTTTCAGTTTTGTGCAATAAAATCTAATTATATTTGTTATTGTCACTTACACTTATATTTGTTACAGTCACACTTCTATCGGTACCACTCACCCCTATACCGGCCGGTTGTATGCTAGATCGTACACAAGATAAGATATAAAAAATATGAGTGCTGTACAGAAATAGCAAACAAGCAGCAGACAGCACCACCCGTGCAATCCACTCACACACAATACATGATCGCAACGCAGAACCCGACCGGAAGCAGGAAATGTATGCAATATTATCTTGACGCCTGCTTCTAGGTTCTTTATTTCATTCATACATACAAAAATAGAAAGTGCAGTCTGCTGGAGAATGAAAGTGAAGCAGAGACCACAAAGCGCCATCTCGTATTTGCCTTGTTTTGACCTTGAACTGGCACATAAACGAATAAAATTCTGCTGTATGAAAAGCGGCCTACCCCAGCTGCAGCTGCACCTGCTACTTTGATGGAACCACTACTCATCTTTCTCTCCCAGCAACACACTTACGCACACATGCTGCTCATGTGGCACTTAAGTAGCTGTTCCTAATTGGGACTGAAGCATATTTATTTATAAATTTTCCGGTTTTCGCTGCGCTTTGCGAAGACAACGACCCACGCATTAACCTTTGGCTGGTCAACATTTAAAAGAGTTTACCGCCCTTCTAGGGAGTGCAGTGCTGAGTGGTAATTGTAATTAATGTCTAATATGCTCGCAAACGTGAATTTGTCTCGTGACTGTGCGTTTCATTCACACACACAATCATACTCATTAATTTGGTAGTTCTATGCCCTTATATGGAGGGAGCTTTAATTACAGTTACATTGACTTAACGGGCACGCATGCCAAGACAAGCGCGGTCATGTCGTTGATTAATTGGTAATGACAACTGCGTTTACGTTCTGGTTATGGGATTACGCAAGTGGATTTAAGGCGTTGCTGAAGTTGGTTGTGTGTCAAATGGCTTCTTAGAATATTTTGGACATTTCAAATCCAGAAATATCTACATTTTTTATTCCTCATATTCAATATAAATAATATTTAAGTTATTAACTATTACATTTTAAAATTTTCCATATATTGATATTTTGGAAAACTAAAAATATATTCGATCGATTGACAGTTATAATTTTTATAGGTCCGATCTGAACAATTCCGACTTATTTACAGCGTTTAATATGAAGCCAGCTTATAACTTATACTATTTACGTTTTTACATTTAAAACAAATCAATATGCCTTATGCAAGGGTATAAATAATTGCACTTGTGTAAAATTTAATGCACTATCTACTTTTTTTTTGTCTTCTGTCTGCAGTTGTTATTAACAGTCTGTTAAAGTTAACATAAAATGTTAAGGCATTCTATGATTACCCGGCAAATCTGGATTTTATTTGAAGCCAAACTAACTATGTATGTTAACAAATCTAAAACTCGGGAAATCTAGATTTTCCAGAAATAAAGTTTCTTTTGATATTGCGAAAAATACTTTAGGAATACGATTTTGTGGAAAATAAGTTAACATGGCACTCCATTAATAAAAACTTTGTTTTTGGTTTCAAAAACACTGCCTCACAGTGCCTGCGCTCTCTCAGTCGACGAACACAGCCAATCGGGCTATCCCTCGGATACCGATTCTCAGTTGCGTGACGACTGCCGAAGCGATCGGTTGTTTCGACCGTCAGTTAATTGTTGTTATTATTCGTGTCTCTTCGTGCGCTCTTCGCTTTTCCAAATACGCTCGCTACACTGATCAACAGACGTCATCGACAGAGACGGACGTGTTCTTCGATTGATTTGTTGCAAAAAAAAATACTACGCTGCGAATAAAATACTGAGAGTTCCAGTACGTGTATCGATAAGTACGTGTCTTGTGCATTGCAACGCAACTTTAAGTTGCCCAAATCACCAATACGAGCCAATATAACCTGGATACTCAATAAACATACATAACATACAAGCAAGCATGTTTACACAAGCAACTTGGTGACCTTGCGCAGTATATATCGCAGGTGTATCTCCAACTGTGTGTGAATCTGTATCTGTGTGTATCTCTGTGTAAACATCGTTAGGTTTTAATCAGTAGAAAGTATCTCGTTCTGTGCATTCTGGGCCATTGTTGTTTTTGGTTGCCTACATATATTGTGCTATTCCTTTAGGCTTTGAAATCGCTGCCGTGATCAGCTCTTTATCACCTGAGTCACATTGAGTATGACGCTCACGTCAAGCTCACAATTGCCCCGTCCCATGGCTCTGGAATGCCAAACAGCTTTTGATAACTCTCTCTCTCTCTTTCTCTCTACCTACCTCTCTCTCGCGTTCTGAAACTCTCAGACCTTATCTGTGACTCTCCCGCTCTTGTCTCTCGTTCCCTTGAGGCTCCAAAGCTGTGGCCACCTTTAAGGCTTGTTACCATTTTTAGTTCACAACAATTATATGGCAGCACCACCATTAAAGGCCAACACAGGCAGCCCAATGTTGCGGTATGGATGGAATAGGGTGCTATCACAGGAAACAGCTAAAGTGAACGTAAACGATTGATCTGCGAGCAAGTTATCACCGTAATATGAACTACAAATTAATTATGTGCGAACTATGCCATAAATTATGACCTCAATTAATTAAACTAATTGGCAGCGCGTGCCGCACGATTCCCGTAACCGAATCGCAACAAGTTGGCTTCCATCAAAAGTCCCTATAGCGAGAGTAATCGCAAATACATACATACTTGTATACATATATAAAGTCTAACGGGCTGCCAGCTTCATAGTTGCACTTATCGCACATTCAAGTTGATTTCTTTATATGCCTTTATACATATGTGTACATATACATACGGGTAATCGCAATACACAAGCTATGTATGAGTATGAGTATCTTATCTAATCAGTTTATTAAATACAGAAACACATGCGAAAAACCATAAAATATACCTACACCCATACCGACACACCAGACTGAGCCAACATTTGCCGACCAAAAATGAATAACAAACTTCTATTCGGTTGCCATACGCTATATACTATATATATGTACATGTACATGTATGGTACACGGTCTTTAAGTCAACTTGTTCATATGATAGAAACATATGTATAGACCGAAATCTGGTAATGAAATGATACGACTTATTATGTTGTTTACCCTTGAAAAGAACATTTTAATCGGCAATACCTTTACCTTTACCTTGAATTATTTTTTCGAGATAAAACTGAAGAGTTTACGAAAAAGACTAGGTGGAAATTTTTTTAATTTTAAACTAAATCAACAGATTCATTAGCAAACAGTAAAATTCTCCACATTATAAACGTAACAATCTTAATAATTGAAATCTGTTTTAGTACAGAAAGTTGTGGCATAAAACGACTCCATTTCCATTTAGTAGTAAATTATAAAGCTGGAACCGAAAGCATACATAATAGAATAAAACAGAACTCTTATAGCTCATAAACTAGTGTTAACTTAAATTAGAGTATATATTACAATTCGCTTCGTTGCACAATCATCATTTGGAGGACTCATTACAAAACAATCCACACTCTCTATATATAGAGAATTATTATGACAGCAGCCACAAAAGGAAATAGTATATGATGCTCGATGTGATTAAAAACCGCTGATAAAGCTACAAAAATAAGTAGTAGGAACTTCATAGGAATGCCTCACTTATGTATGTACATAAATATTTATTAAGGCACATATGATGTATGTATGTACATATTTAATCAAGATCGTCACTTTTGTTAAGTAAAGTCGAACGAACCTTTAATGCTCGATAAAGCGAAAAATGCATTAAGCAATTTTCAGAGTTTGTCGCGAGGGGAAGTGGGAGAAAAAGGGAGTGCAACAAAGGCATTGGCCAGAGTATGAATGTTGCAAGTGTTCCAAGAATATGCCGACAACAACAACAACAACGGTATCACAACGGTAGCAGCAGCGGCAATAACAACAAGAGCGTAACTTGATATATGTATAGAGTTTACAAGAGGCCAACGCAGCCCTTTGCCCCGTCCCCGACACGCCTCTGCATCACACCGATAACAAAGAGTACATTGTATGTGTAGTGTGTGCATTAAAATATATTTCATATTTTATGAGATCGCAATTATGTTTAAATAATGTATTGTGTGTATTAATTACAATATCAGCCTCGCTGATAAACGGTTTCCGTTGGTTATCACAGTATCAGAGAATACTCTTTCATGGATTATTTTCAGTCTGTTATCAGCTTATTGGGGCTGCTGTTTTCACATCAAAATCAATTTTCAATATATGTATGTATGAGTGTGTATTAACATTGAATGCTTACTTGCGTCTGTTTTCGTATCGCACACTTTTTTTCTAACCGCATATCCGAAATTAATTGCAAAAAAAAACAACAAAGAGGCGAATCAGCTGCGCTGAAAATAGCAAGCTTTCCAGTGTTTTTCTTTTTTTTTTTTACCAAATTCTAAACAAACTTCACCGCCAGCCAGTCAACCATTAAGTTGTATCAGCAACAATGAAAACAACAAAAGCAAAAACAAACCAGAACAAAAATAAACAACATTTGCGTTCAATTGATTTTTTTTTGCTGCTTTCTTGTCGACGCTTTTTAAATTATTATAAACAAAGCAGATTTGGGCGCTGTTTTAGTGACTACTCAACTTAATAAAGTACTGCATACCTTTGTACCTGTGTACATTTGTACCTATGTTTACATTCTGTTACTCAGTTAATGCTGCTATTTATATAACCAGCTGATTAAGCAATCTTCCAAAAAACTTCTGAATGGCCGCAGAACTTATAGGAAATCACTTATGTGTAAATCTTAACGTTTTTGAATGATATATAAATGTGATCAAGATTTGGCGGTACTGATTTTGAATAAGCTTTTCATAAGGATTTAATTTGAACAATGGCGCCACATTGCGTTATTTACATATTATTCACAATAGTCGCAATGTTAACATTATGTTAAAGTATTATTGGTTTGTGGTGCATGCACAAGCGGCTAAATTTCAATGAACTTCATAATCGTTTTGATAAGTTCGTACTATATGAACTTATCAATGAGCAGAAACTGAACCTGACTCTGACGCGCAGTCTTCCCATGCTGAGAATAACAAACTGTATAAATGTATATTTATGTATGTTTTAGTTTAGTGTATACTGAATATTCTATAATATTTTTGGAATGAATACCATACCATACATATGTAGAATTTATAATTTAAAATCTAATTATGACTTAATAATTATCACAAAAAGTATGTGTTGCAGAGCAGAAAACATGTGTTATTTAAATACATACGTATGTATGTGTGTATATGCACCACATTCATATGCCAAAATGAAACGACTCTACAAAGAGAACACTTAACCCCGGAGATCGTATGTAGCAATTAGCTTTAATTGTGTGGGGGGGGTTGGCAATGAAAGCGAACCCTGGGGTCGACTGATGGTGCTAAGAAACAAATTCAAAAGACTTCGGCTTGCACGAAAAGATTGTAGCATGCCACGAGTTGATATAGACAACAAAAGAGTTTGAGAGTTTGGGGTAAACGGTAAATATGATGATCAACGAATATGTTGAATATGTCAATATAACCGGTTTGCCGCCTGCGATGTAACTTGAATATAACGCAATACCGCAGTCTGAGTTGCATTGTCTGAGAGTCATCTTTTACTTACACGTCGTCTGGATTGACCCGTTTGATGAGTCATCAGAACTAGATCGTCATCAACTAACACATTCAAAATCTAGGCACGCTCTTATACGCACACACTGTCTTATTGTTTATAATTACAATAAGAGTCTGTCCAGGCAATTGTCTGACAATCAAACCAAATGAGTCATATCGAAAATATTTCTGTGTTCCAAGAATTCGCATGAGTTTTCTGCGTAATCTGAGCAGAGCGGCTAACTGTAACTTAATGCGAATTCAGTGGAGACTCAAAGATTTGAGAGAGTTGGCTCGAGATGCTGCAGGGAAATCTAGTTCATGTTTTGGGTCAACAACTCGTTTGGCTGACGCTGACAAAAAAAATACAAAAAAAACCAGTTTTAATTAAAAAAGGAAAAGAAAAACATTTATTAGATAAAATTTGGTGTGGCTGGTGAAAGTGCATCAGGTTTAAAAGTTTTGTTAACTCGTTATATAACACAGAAAACTCAATCATTACGACAATTGTCATAACTACGCTAAATGAATTTCACAGAATCCATTGTACATATTTTATTTGGTGTCGTTACTTAAGATTTAATTAAATTTTAGTTACTGTTAGGGTTTTTGTCTCATTATTTAGTGGTCAATCTCGATTTGTTATGGAAAAAACAAGTGTTTGTCAAGGTTTTTAAATTATTTTCTGTTAGAAGGGAAAATTAATCTTTATAATAGTTAAAGTTTAACAATTTTTCGCTGATAACATTCGGTGAATATGTACACAGTGTGTACTAGTATAAGTGTTGCCGTTGTTAATTTGCAGAATATGCGAATCTGAAGAAAATGCAATCTCATAGCACTTACACAAACACATATACACATACAGAACAGCAGATTTCCGGTTGCAATGGGATGTGGGTGTGGCAAGATAAACAACGCATGTCGCCGCCCCAACATACATATGCCACCAAATGGTGCAATGCAGCAGCACACAGAGATGTCACACTCCGTTATACACATACATACATACACACATACATAGCCCGCATTGAGAAATACTTATGTTAACGCCTCGACTCTGGTTTCCTTACAGTTTGAAGTCGATCTTACACAATGTCGAAAAGTCTACGCCCCCTTAAAATAACCATCGTCGGCGATGGCATGGTGGGCAAAACCTGCATGCTGATAACATACACACAGAACGAATTTCCCGAAGAGTACATACCAACAGTATTCGATAATCATGCATGCAATATAACTGTTGATGATAACGAATACAATTTGACGCTGTGGGATACAGCTGGCCAAGAGGACTACGAAAGGCTTCGCCCATTAAGCTATCCAAATGTGAGTAAATTTACCATTATCCCTGCGTGCGATGACTTCTTATCTAATCTCGTATGTTTTTGTTTAACAGACCAGCTGTTTCCTGTTGTGCTATTCGATCAGCAGTCGCACCTCTTTTGATAACATCAAGAGCAAATGGTGGCCCGAGATACGCCATTTTTCACAAAATGTGCCTGTGGTACTGGTGGGCACCAAGCTGGATTTACGCATACCGAATTCAGAGAAATTTGTTACCACACAGGAGGGTCGACGACTGCGCAAGGAAATACATGCCCACAATTTGGTGGAGTGCTCGGCAAAAAAGAAGCTTCACTTGCAACAGGTGTTCGAGGAAGCTGTGCGTGCGGTGGAGCGAAAACCAAGATCGAAGCCTCCCGCTTGCAAAATATTGTAATTTGTTATTGTACTATGATTTATGTTTAATATTGTTATCATACGTAATTGTATTTTATGACTACATAATTGTTTGATTTTCGCGTTTAATTCGCTCACAGTATGTGTGTAGAAATTGTAACATTAAGATCTAATTTTAAGTTAGACCTATCTGAAAAAAAAATTTTTCTGGATGCGACCAAAGTGCATTTTTTATGTAAAATCTAAACAAAATATTGATACGTTATTAATTGAATTTAAATGCATAAATAGCATATATAAATAATATTCACGCCAAAACATGAAGAAATCCCTGTGTATTATATATTTTCAATAAAACTAGTCAATAAAATCTATTTTGTGAAGCTTTACTTTGTAAGTTGTATTCAAAAAAAACATGCATATTCTTCAAAAATCGCTCATTCATACTAGGAACTAGATCATAACTATCGATAGTGACGTCCATCGATAGTTCCATCTTGAACTAGTATTCAATTCACAATTTTAATAATATTAAACAAATTATAGAAGTCTATAATAATTATTTGACAAATTTTACTGAGTCACTTGCGACGTTAAAGTACTAAGATTGTATTCTATCCATAAATTCCTAGCATCGATTTTCGACAACACGCATCCATGTGTGGATAGGACATTAAAATCGATTTAATCGCTTAAGTAGAATCGTAATCCAACTCAACCATGAACTCTGAAAATAATATCGATTGTCTGCGTATCGGAGTGCCAACTTGCTACGGAAATTATTTCTGCTGCTTTTGAGTTGATTATTGTGTTAGCGAAATGCGGTCACACTACTCAAATAACTAATCTGCATAAGAAAACTATAAACAATGAGTAGTGAAAAGGCTGAAAAAGCCAAAATAAGTGCACAAATCAAACATGTGCCCAAAGATGCCCAGGTTATTATGTCCATACTCAAAGAGCTCAACATACAGGAATACGAGCCACGTGTCGTTAACCAAATGCTCGAATTTACATTTCGTAAGTGTTGCGGCGTCAACCTATCAATGTTTTTTTACGTTTACGATAAGTGTATACTGATTAATTATTTTTGCAATAGGCTACGTCACCTGCATACTAGACGATGCAAAGGTATATGCAAACCATGCACGCAAGAAAACCATTGATCTGGACGATGTGCGTCTCGCAACTGAAATGACCCTGGACAAGAGTTTTACGGGCCCGCCATCACGACATGTTCTAGCTAAGATGGCGGAGCTCCGCAATGCAATGCCACTGCCACCCATAAAACCACATTGCGGTCTACGATTGCCGCCAGATCGCTACTGTCTCACAGGTGTTAACTACAAGCTGCGGGCAACGAATCAACCAAAAAAGATGACAAAATCAGCACTAGAAGGGCGCAATGTGAAGACTGTTGTTAAGCCGGTCTCCAGTGCCAATGGGCCCAAACGAGCACATTCTATTGTGTCCAAGCAACAGGTGGTAACAATACCAAAACCAGTCATCAAATTTACAACTACAACGAAAACAGTCCCCGCCATGGAAGTAAAGAGTGAACCAAATACAGCCGACATGAAAATGGAGTTGGACAATGATGCAGCTGCTGTGGGTAGCATTGCAGGAAGTGGAGTTGCAGTCAAGCGTGAGCGTGAAGAGGAAGATTTCGAGTTTACAGCGAAATAAGAACCCATAAATATAATATCATAAACATAAAATCAATAAATCTTTTAATGCTATTCGAAATGTTTGGTGTTTTCTGAAAGAATGAATAAGTAATATATATATTCTTTTATTGGGGTTGAATATAATAAATGTGTTAAGATGTTCAAAGACACTGAGCCTACGCTTGTTGCGCCCAAAACCCATACATCAGTTTGGGCACTGGATTATTTTGGCACATTTGGCAGAAATACCTACTGTTGAGTCCTTCAACGTATTAAATAGTTCTTATAATATTTTGCGTTTAACGCGGTATACATATTTTCAATAATAAAATCCAATTTTAAATAATATCTTATATGATTTTTCCAAATGAAACCATTATTTTATTCTTTTTAAAGTAACTTAACATGAAGATTTCCGGATGTAAAGGGGATATTAACCCGGCATTCGATGGGGCTTTATTTTAGCGCCAGAATGATTGTACATCCAAGATCCATAATTTGCAAATACTCTGATCCACCGTCTTGTAGCCGGTAACAACATTCCTGCAGTTATATAATCACATCATGTAAATTCAGTTATTATTTCTGTATGGAATACTTACACCTAGCTTATCACAAATTATGGCCTTTTGCTTATCGGTTAGCGAGCCGCAGCGCACAACGAATTCTACGAACTGATCCATCATTTGACCAACACTATAGGCTGAGTAACCAATCTCTCGTACAAATTGCTCCAAGCGCTCATAGTTGCCGGAGCGACAGACTTCTAAATAGTCCTCCAAATAATGTTCAGGTATAATGCCAGACATCTCGAACAAATCATCTGTATTAATGGTATGATCAGCGCCTTTGAGACGATAACATGACTGCAATGTTGTTATAGCACGTCGCATGTCGCCGCCAGATATTTTAACAATGGATTTGTATGCATCTGGTTCAATACCGACACCTTCCAATTCGCAAATTTGTTTCAATCGGTTAATAATTTGCATTTCACCCAGAGCCTTGAAGCGGAACTTTGAACAACGTGATGTAATGGGCACAATAATACGTGACACATAGTTACAGATGAGACAGAAACGAGTGCTGCGACTCTCCTTTTCCATGGTGCGACGCAATGCGGCTTGAGCTGCGTGCGTCATTGAGTCTGCCTCGTCTAGCACGATTATTTTGAATGGAGGACACGGCCGGCCATCGGGACGCACACTACTTGCCGTAAGTTGAGCAAAATTCTTAATTTTCGTTCGCACCACATTAATGCCACGTTCGTCAGATGCATTCAACTCCAGGATACGTTCGCGGTACATATCACCGAAAATTTGGCGTGCAGCAGCCAGTATCGTACTTGTTTTGCCGGTACCTGGTGGACCATAGAGCAGCATATTGGGCAAATCGGCACCTTCAACGCATTTACGCAAAACGGCCACTACCTCTGATTGTTCTACAACATCATCGACACTTCGAGGCCGGCTAAACATAAAAATTACACATGAAATAAGCAAGTTGCAAATGTGCTTTTAACTTTTGCATACTTACTATTTTTCCACCCACGGAGCGGGCGGTTTGCGGCGTTCTACAGGTGCATTTCCCTGTTTATCTGTGGTATTACTATTAGCACTAGACTTGCCAGTTTTCAAAAATGCTTGCATTTTTCTAACAAAAATTCAATTTTAGTTGCAGTAAAAATTGGCGCGAATAAGCAACAGCTGAGCCAAGATGCGATTGCTAACATTACAGAGTTCCAACTTTCAACAGTGCTGCAAATAAATCGATTAACGATTAACCAGTAGAAACATAAGCAAATTACATTTTATGCATTTAAATTCAATTTATTTGCCAACTCCCCAACCAATTAAAAAATTCCATTTTAAAAAGTGCGGGCTAATTACAACTCATTTTTGTTAGTATACGCTGTCGCTGTCATGTATAATTTCAAACATTAATTGTTTGTGTAGTACCATCCGTGATGACATAGTTATTTATATATTCATAAAAATTCTAAGCCCAAATTTATAATTGAAAATTGATTAAATGAGCAGGTTTAAAAATAATCATTAGCAGTAAAAAATAAGCGCCAAATCGATTTGAAATCCACAAGTGTCACAAATCAGTGTACACTATTGTACGGTAGCTTGTCTCTAAAATTATATGTACAAATAAAATTATAATTTTAATGGTTTGAAATTAAATAATAATTAGACACTGCAAAGACTTTGCTCCATAAATTGTCTTATTTCAATGCGTTTATCAAGTTTTAAATTGTATCTACATATAGCAATCGATAGCTAGACTCGATGGTATGGACATTTACACACTCGTTGCAAGTGAACTTGTTGTTGGGGTTGCTTATCGATATTGTGGATTCATAAAATCTAAAGGCCATCTCCAACCATAGAGAGCTGATTTTTGCATCAAAATAAAAAACGAAAAACGCCAAGTCCTGCTGAAATCTGCAAGGACTTGGGGCTATTTAGAAAGCAAAAACCAGTGCTTCAGATATGGATTTAGAACCAATCGATATAGGGCGCCTCGAGGAGGCGGTGGTTATTTTTTACCGCTCAACATCCCAGGAACAGGCACTAACACACGAATGGCTAACGAAGGCCGAGACCAGCCCACAGGCCTGGCAATTTTCATGGCAGCTTATGCAGTTGGAAAAGGTAAAGGACTTTTATGATATTTTTTTTTTTCAATGTATACATACCAAATTTGAATTTTGTAGAGCCAAGAAGTGCAATTTTTTGGCGCAATTACTTTGCACTCAAAGCTAATGAAGCACTGGCACGAGGTGCCTCCTGGAAGCCGAGACGAGCTAAAGCAGAAGATATTGGAAACAATTGTGCAATTTGCTTCTGGACCCAAACTGGTACTAAATCGACTCTGTCTTGCGGTAAGCACATAGTTTGCTCTGCCTATATACAAGCTGAATTGATGAAACTTTTAGCTGAGCGCGTACATAGTGCATATGCTGGATGATTGGCCCACTGCTATTGAAGAAGTCATTGAGACATTTCAAATGCAGCGAATACCTAACGTTAGTGCCGATGTGCAAATGTGGATCATGCTAGAGATTCTCTCGGGCATACCCGAGGAAATGCAGGTTATTCATACATCTGTCAAGAGGGTTGTTTTGCGCGGGGAAATTAGTAAGCGTACTCCGCTCGTGCTTCGAACTGTGGAGGGATATCTGCAAAAGCAAATGGACAGTGGTAATCAGTGGGACACTGAAGCATATAACAACATGGAACGATCCATTAAGTGTGTCAGCGTGTGGGTTAGAAACGTTGGCTATTGTATTGAAGGTTGCGTGAACATCTGCAGAGTCTTACTAGCAATAGTGAACAGGTGCTACTGGCCCTGCATTCGCTCCGGGGCAGGATGTATGTCCGCCGAAGAGAATGATTTAGCTGAGACTTGCCTAAAAGCAATGGTCAGTGTAATAGTCCAACCGGATTGCCACAAGTTTCCCAAGACGGCTGCAATTTTAGTAAAGATGTTTTTAGATTCGTTGTGTGATATTACACAATTGGAATGGAAACGAGATAACAATAACGAGGACATAATTGTTCATATCTATATGCTATTCGTGTCCGCCGTTGAACGACATTCGGGACTATTTCTTAGCGGCATTACGGCCACTGATCCAGAACTCAGTGCAATTTGGAGTCGAATGGTGCATGAAATCTTGCAATGCACTGATAAACCGGGAATTTACCCTGTCGAAGAATCCTGCAGCACCATGTCTTTGGCTTTCTGGTACATGCTGCAGGGAGATGTCTTTGCCATGCCTAATGAGGAAGATAAGCGCAAATGTTGGGAGCATATAAAACCGCTCTATGCCCATTTAACCACGATCCTTGTGCGCAAATCCGAGCAGCCCGATGAGAAGTCTCTTGACAAATGGAACTCTGATGATTTGGAATGCTTTCGTTGCTATCGTCAGGATATTTCTGATACCTTTGTAAGTACTTTAGCCCCATAAAATGTGAACCAGTTAACTTCTTGATTTCCCCAGATGTATTGCTATGATGTTCTTCATGACTATATTTTGGAAATATTGGCCGCTATGCTTGATGAGGCTATTGCAGAGCTGCAAACACATCCCACTCACTGGACAAAGCTAGAGGCATGCATCTATTCATTCCAATCGGTGGCCGAGCATTTTAGTGGCGAGGAATCGCGTCAAATACCCAAACTAATGCGAGTGCTTTCCGATATACCATATGACAAGCTTAATGAGAAACTTCTTGGCACAGCACTTGAGACAGTGGGCTCCTATTGCGCTTGGTTGATGGATAATCCCAGTTATATACCACCAGCTATAGACCTGTTAGTACGCGGTCTCAATTCCACTATGTCAGCCCAAGCAACGTTGGGTTTGAAAGAGCTTTGCCGGGATTGTCAGATTCAACTAAGGCCATATGCAGCACCGCTGCTTGACGCTTGTCAGGCGACTCTTTTGGCAGGTCGTATGAAGAACTCGGACTCTGTACGTCTAATGTTCAGTGTTGGCAAATTGATGAGCTTGCTGCCCGCAGAGCAGATACCCAACTACTTGGATATTATAGTCAGTCCTTGCTTCGAGGAGTTGCAAACTATTTGCCAGGCGGGCGCCGTAAGTAGATTCTACGTGCCTCGTAAGATGTTATGCCAATTAAATTATTCCTTCCGGTAACAGACAACCCCAGCGGCTCGCATACGCACCATTTTTAGGCTTAATATGATCTCGACGCTGTTCTCATCGCTCAACACAGATCTAGACGACGAGCCCAGAAATGAAGAATCTGTCCAACCTGTTCTGCTAGTCATGGAGAAAACAATGCCCATTTTTCGAAGCATTGCTGAACTTTGGGTTGAAGAAATAGATGTTTTGGAGGTGTGTTATTATTTTATATTATTATTTCTGGTTATTATTTGACTTATTTTTTGTATTTGTTTACTTTTTAGGCTGCTTGCAGTTCCTTGAAACATGCCATTGTAAATTTGCGGAGCAGTTTCCGACCAATGTTGCAGGATTTGTGTTACTTCATTGTCGCCAGCTTTCAGACACGCTGCTGTGCCCCCACGCTAGAGATATCAAAGACGGTAAGTAAGCAGTTTGAGAGAAGATCTGATATTATAATATTGTCTACTTTTAGGCTATTGTCATATTCTACAAGGAAGAGACCTGCAAGCCATTAATGCAGCAGCTACTCTCAGAATTTATAAGCCACAGCTTCAAGTTGTTTGAGAATACTCCGCAGCAAAACTTTTCCAACATTTCAGATACTATGGAAATGTTTTTCGCCTGTTTAACGCAAATTATTAAAAAAGTGCCGCAGGTATTGGAGGATACAACAATTGCATATGATCGACTTATCTATTACGCTCAACACTCTATGACATTACCCGAAAATGGACCCATCCGCAACAGCATACAATTTGTTACACATTTCGTGATGCAATCGCGAAATCATCCACACATGACCGAGGTTGTTCTCGCTAATGGCGAACACATTATGCATACGGTTATGGTCTGTGTAGGATATATGACACCACGCCAGCAGGTCGATAAATTCGCAGATGTATTTCTCGCATTCAACAAAAAGTATCCGGCAGAATTGGCTGTTTGGCTAAAAAACGTAATGGCTCAGCCTAATTTTCCGACTCAGCTAGTTAGTGAAGAGGAAAAATTACGTTTCGTCTCTCAGATTATCAAGTGAGTGGGATTTTTAAATAAATTGTATGATTTGCTAATCTATTTCCCAACAGGACAAAAGTCAACAAGCGATTGTTGCAACAGCATCTCACCGAGCTGGCAATCAAGACACGCGGACTCGTCCCGCTGCAGGTGCCAGTTAATTAAATGGATTAAATCCAAGGAGTTACACTCATCTTGATTGCCAAAACTCTAAATTAATCAAAGTCCTGTATCGTTATTAAGTGACTCTGTAAATGTTTCCTTCTATTAAGTTATCCCTGTCAAAATTTAAATTCTAAGATCTGACTGGTGAAACAACTATCGGTCCTGACCTACCGGTTAGTTAAGTTGTCCGCATGTAGAATGTATGGTATAAGTACAATGTGTTAAAAAGGCTGTTTCTTTACATGATTTAACTTTTATTCATAATTTTACAAAAATTACACGTTTTTTTAGTTTTATATACCTTTAATTACAATCATTTTAGTTTAATTTTATTATTTAACTCAAGTTTTATTTCCGAAAACCTATGATTTTCACCGTTTTCCCTCATACAATGAGAAACTTGCTTTCTCTTAAATGGTCTTACTACTTTCCATATGTGTCTATTATGCCGAAAATATGTAAATACATGTCTATATATCATATAATATATATATGTATACATATATTTATATATCTATACATATATAAATATAAATACATATATATTTGTGTGTCTAAAACTAAATGAAGCCTTTCATTTCCTTGGCCTGTACAGCACTTGGTAGTGGTAGCAAAAATGTAATCAGCTTTTGCAATACGATTCCTACAAATACTAGTCGAAATATATGCCGGGTCTTACGTGTATGGTACATATAGGTAAATAATGACTTTTGTGCCTGGCGCAATATGGCGTCATTTTGCAATTGGCCGACACGGAGCAGTAATATATATATATAAATATTTGTATACATGCTTACATATATTTAATATTTGAGGAAATAGTAGCTACGAACAGCAACAGTCCAAGTCTGTGTTTTCTACCCCGTCTCCAGAGTGGTTGATGATGATTTTTTGGTGATCGAGCGTATGCATATACGATACAATGTGATGTGATGCAATTATTAAGGAGTACTCTTCAGGTATATTGTCTCCATTAAGTGGCATTGCCAGAAAATTACACAAAAAATAACATTTTTAAATTTGAAGCTCCTCTACACGGTTTGGAACCCACATCGAATACGTGATTCCATTACTTCTGCGCTTTTTCCTTAAACATGTAATACATACAACAGATACATACATACAATAAACACACACATAGATATACATACCGAATTTGTTTGCAACAAATTAACATTAAAAACATATATATATATATATCGCGAATACAATTACATATAATCTAATTGCATATTGTAATAAATATGGTAATTTAATAACATAAATTGCGACTCGACGGTATAGGAAGTCAAGATATTGCACTTATACGAGCCTAGTGCAAAAATGATCAGCCCTATCAAAATTGCGCATTACTCACCAGTGTCGTCATTAGCTCTTAAGGGGAAATAAAATAAAAAATAGCTACCTCATGTAAGTATTCCAGTTTAGATTAGAGGGTTAGTTTATCTATTAAATTTAGCATTACCAAAACTTTTGTTTTAATTTTTTCCAAAGTTTTCAAGCAATTCCGCATACAAAAGACAACCTATTTGATAGAGTATAAATATACTATACCGACTTTGAATTGTTGATTCGTTTTGTTGATTGAATGACAGAATTTAACTAAAAAAAAAAGTATGTTTGTTGAATTGGGATTTTCATTTCTGTTTACAATTTAGTAAGCTTCAAGTCGCGTAAAAGCTAAAATTTGTATTTGTTTCCCCACTTCTATTATAATTTCCAAAACCAAAACGGTTTAAGGAAATAAGACAATGACAACGTCGAGAAAGACGAATAACTACAGTAGCACAGATCATCCTTACCGTTTATCGCAAAATATTTCATTTTTATGAGAATTACATTTACATATGTATGTCTGCAAGTGTTACGAAATTGTTGCACATATACACATTATTTGTATAATTTGCATATACATATGTACACACATAGATAATTGGTATGTATATCGCATTTATCTTATATGTTATATGATAGGTACATATATATGTATATGTATGTATACGTGTAATACACGTCGTGTATATAGTATATATGCTAAATCAATCGAAAGTGGTAGATACGCCTTAAGAGTAATCAATGTCAATTGAAAAACTGTAAAAATTTTGACGTATTCACTGAAATGGAAAGAGAATAATAGAATTTATATTATTCAGAGATAGTGCGGCAGCAAATCGAAACTTTTTAAGCGGCATGCAAAAACAACAAGGTCGGGGCGGAGCATGCAATTACCTATATAAAGCACATTCAATTTGATTTTGATTGGGAATTTAGCTCTTTATTTATATTGGTTTATATTTATGTAGGTATTATTGTATATATTTTTCGTTTCATCATCATTTTTATGGGTGTGTGTGTGTATATGTGTATATTCCTATTGAAATTGCACAACAATAATGGACGTCATTATCGTTATCATTAAACTCATAATTACTTCAGCATCATCCACCTCTATTATCATTAAAATCATCGTTAGACATACATTAATATTGGTTTCGTGTCTCTAAGAACCTTTTGTGGACCAGCCCGATGAGAATGTGGATAAAGGGTTTTTTTTTGATAGGTCTAACAGTTGTTCACATCCGGAGGCGGTGTTGTCAGATATTCGTCGGGACGCTTGTGTTCGATGAGGGCGCGCACTGTGCCGCTGTCCGAGGGCAGATCGGATTTTCGTCGCATCAGCGGCTTGTCCTTGTTCCGTTCGCCGCGTATCTGTGAGTAAGCGGAGCGTTATGCAAACTTAAAGCCATTCACAATTAGATAAGGGCCAAATGCCCAGCAGCCCACAAAGAGAGATTATCTCAGGAACAATTACGATTACATAGTTGTGCAACATTTGACGATTGACAGGATAATTTACATTGCCGGTGTTGTGATGTAACTTGCGAATGGGGTGTTCAGTTAGTACCCAAAATGATATGTCGCTAATCTCATTATTGCTTAAATGTATAAATATAATAACTTTATGTTCTTTCTCTGTTAGTTACTATTCATATTGGATTCTCTGACCTCATCTGTATTGATTTCCCTCTTTTTCAAAATTAAATGAAAAACTCATTCTTACGAACTCAATTCATTTAACGTATATCAATTGTAATCTAGTTGAATGAACCAAATATTAATCATGATTTAAATTTTTAGAATGTATTTGAAGGGTTATTATGGTGCTGTAAAATAGACATAATTTATGGGACTAAGGATGCTATGAAATTATGTAAGATTTCATTAATGTTAGTATTAACTAGTATTTATTTTGCAGGGTATCTTCTCGTCGTCACACTGAATCATATTAGAATAATTTAGTCATGTGGGTGAAAAACGAGTGTGTTGTAGGGCAGAAGGAGTTGTTGTGAAACCAGTAAATAAGTACACATACATAATACATATATAAAGTATATATTAATACAATACAAATACAGAAACATATATTTATAAGTAAGCTGAGTGCGATTATTGTTTGCAACAGACATTCTCATTCGTTCGTTCGATTAGACAATTGTTAATAAAAAGGTGGTTCAGAAATTGGCGGTTGTACCACATATACACACGTTCGCACATACGGTCTGTGTATAGTTAGTAGTTGTGTAGTGTGGTTAGTGTGGCTAGAGCTTGTCTCACCTCTCTGGGCTCCTGGGTTGGCTGCTGTTTTAGCTGCCCTGCTTGCGCCCTCGAATTCTGCTGCTGCGTTTGCTGTGATTGCTCAAGCTTATCGTAGGTTAGGTCACAATTCTCATTATATTGTTCATAGATTTTACTATCTGTGGGCACCAGGCTATCGTCAAAGCGTCGCGTCTTCGTCCATTCAGGATTGGTTTTGGCCAGACTCTCAACTTGTTGCCATAGCTCTTCCCGTTGCGTAAGCTTCTCGCGTTCCCTAAAAAACGAAGAACATATTGGTTCTACATATCGTTTTTTAAGACATTTTAGGTTCTATTAAACTTCAACCCGCTATTTGGTTGCAGTTTGTCTTACATCTGTTTTTCTTGTTTGTAGTTTTTGCTGCACTCGTCGAATAGACGTTGATTCATCTCCATAAAAAGTTTGAGTGCATTGTAGATAAGTCCGTGTATGGTCTTGTTCCAGTGCGTCTTTGAGTTGCGATTCAGCGCTGGAAACATTATGGGCAGGATGACCTGCGAGTTGTCTGCTATCAGTGACATTATGTACTCATTGTTCCAGTAGTAGAGCGCCCGCTCGGCCACCTGGAAATGTGGCGACGAGACGCACTTTGATATTTGGCGGAATAGTGGTACCATCACTTTCTGGAACTCAGCTGGCTCAATTACGTCAAGCAATTCCTCCAGCTCATTTAAAAACATCACCTCCTTGGGACTATGCGTTTTTGGCCAAAACTTCAATAGACTTCTACGATTTACAATCATATGAAGAATTAACGTTTTTATTAAGACACAAGAATTGATCACGACTTACTTGATGACCGCCTCCGACAAACTGGGATCCTTCTCAAGGAATTGCACCACACAATAGGTCAACTGTGGATGGTAAACGGACAGGCTCTTGGCTTTGTGCAATGGCAGCAATACCTTAAGTAAAAATTGCTTGTGCTCTTCCTTAAGAGGCAGAGCAAACCCATTAATAATGCTGCCCAGAATCTCTAGCAACTCTGCAATTCCATTATGATGCTCTGTTTCGTATATGAATCTGCGGATAAAAGAAAAAATTTCTCATTAGTAAGCAAATGATACAAACGTTCTGTCTTGTATTGCTAACCTGTAAAACACGTTGTTAATTTGCTTCCTAATAAATGCCCTCAATCCCAAAAACTTGCCATAGATTCGGTGTAAAACAGTCTTTAGGAAATCACGTTCACGCGGATCCTCTGAATCGAATAAATCCAAGAGTTGTAATACAAACTGATGATCAATATAACGTTTTGCAATATTTGGCTGAAAATCGGGCGACTCAAGGAATCGCAGAATAAGTTCATAGACCAGCTGCAAATGTGGCCAAGATGATTCCAATGTTGGTTCATCCTCTTCCGGATCGAACTCAGCCCCATTGGGATTTGAAGAGGGGGGCAAAGTGCGAAACAGATTTACAGAAAACTAAATATTGAGAAAATAAGTTAAATTCGTGATTGAACTTTACAATTGCCACTTACCATATTGATGGCCTCCGGGTAGATAATCTCTGTAATGACGCCGTTTTGAGTGGACAGATATTCGACCATCTCGTGCAAGGCGGCACGCTTGACCTCCTTCCATTTGAGATCGCTTAGCGGTTCGGAGAAATCGAAAAGAGTGCAACATTGCCGGATTTTCTGCAGCAGCAGCTCCTCGCGCTCGTTGGCCGGTGTTTCTATCAATATGCACAGAAATATAATTGTTTAATAATTTTCTAAAATTAAATTAACTACAAATAAATATTCAAATAAATAAAAAGCGCAACAGGAACAATATAGTATAAGAACGACATAAACTGATACAGAAAAAAAAAATAAACGAAAACGTCTAAAATCTATAAGAAGCTAAAAAGAAGAAGGAGCATAACCAATAGCAACCTCGCAGTGGCGGCAATGCCAGCGCACTTGATGCATTTGGTGGCAAGTGAAACAGATTCCGATCACGAGCACGTCCTGGACTGCCCGTCAGCTGCTGTAGCGTCTGCGACAGTGGCGACGACAGACTGTCGCCATTCTGGCGTGCCACAGTCATTGCTGCATTGCCGTTACGCTGGCCAATGCCCAGTGTAATGCTAATGCCTCCGACCACAGTCGTACGCAGTTGCTGTTGCTGGTCCTGGTCGCTGGTTACTACATTGTTGCCGCTGCTAGTGCTGCTGCTGTTGGTGGTGCTGCTTGTGGATGCTGTGCTGCCCACACTTTTCGTGGCATTCAATATGCTCTTTATTGCCGCTGCGGCACTCACGGGTGACTATGTTGTTGTTGTTGTTGTTGAAGGAGGATGATGAGTTGTTGCGTGATTTGATTTATGAAATGAGTAGAGCAGAGAATTTCATTCATTATGTGTACAACTCTTCGTGTTTGGCGGTGTTCGTGTGTGTGTGTGTGTGCTTGTCTGTCTGTGGGTATGTCTGCAAACCTTGCTGCTGGACGAACTGGCCGACGATGTGGAGGAAGATGCAGCACCACTAGCCGGGCTTAACAGTGAGCTGGCAGCGCTGGCTGATGAGAAATGCTGCGCCAATGTTGACACCAGAGAATTGTTGCCAACAACTACAGATCCAGCTGCACCTGCTGCTCCTGCTACTGATGTGTTTGGCTTCGGCAAGGCTACTCCCGTTGTTGCTCCAATGGCACCCGCTGCAGCTCCATTTGTTGTTCCGGACGAAAGGGACAATGAGGAAGTCGAAGATTGAGAACCAAATGGCGACGAAGACGCTATAAGAGCTGCAGCAGCTGAATTAGCTCCGCCTCCATAGGTTACTGCGGATGACGAACTCGACGCCGATGAGTTAGCTGCTACGGATGCAGTCTGCGACAACGATGATAGCGCCGATGCTGATGAGTTTGAGCTTGTCGAAGAGGATGACGGCGAGGATGATGATGCTGTTGTGGTCGTCTGGTTGCCAATATTTGTTTCCGGCGGCGAAAGTGGCATTTTCCGAGACTGTAACTCAAATTTGGCCTTTAATTCCTCAACGCTGCTGAACTTGAATTTACTGTTATCGCGCTCCTCAATGAGTTGCCCCTCCTCGTCGTCTGCCAGCTGATCTAGACCACTGTGAAACGATGGCGACTTGGGTATGCGTATGCCACCCAGTGCATAGTAGCTACCAGGGTTACCTCCACCAGCTGCAGCTACCGTTGCCTGCTGCTGCAGTTCCTGCTGTTTTTCCTGGCCGGTATTGTTGTTGCCAGTCGATGGCTGTTGCTGATGTGCCTGTTGCTGTGTCTGCTGTTTATTGGGGCCGTTCTGTTGGTTACCCGTCAACAACATTACACTGCTGACCATTTCATTAGTGCCGCACTTTGTTTAATGACAGCGCAATCGCTAAACATTGCTTTTCAACGTGCTATCACTTTATTAATGTCTCTCTGACAACAACCAAACACTCTTATAACAACGCAAAAAATTACCGCACAATTAATTTATATACTGTTTTTTTTTTTTTTGAGACAGTTCTAGACTTATATTATGTACATAAGTATATAGCATCTGTAAAGGGAATTCATTTAAATATTTCAATTATGATATATTTATGTTGTAGTGCATGTATGTAAATGAAAACGAAATGAAAATGGCAATGAAGTTAGCTTGATTGCAAGCGCAACTAAACCAATTTATCTATTTTCTATAAGGGATATTTAGTTTCCATATAATGGAAAATCACTTACGAACTTCTAACAAACACTGAACCGGTTTCTTTTCTGCGGCTCCCTGTAATTTGCAACTTTCCGATTGCGTTGAAATTGCGTTGGTAAACAAAAACAAGGAGAAACCTTAACTTGTTGCTGGGCAAATTTTTATTTTGTTTGTTATTCAAATTATTTATTTATTTAATGTTTTTCTTGAACTGCCGCTGAGCCCTGCTGACTGAATTGCGATTTGAATGAGAGCAGTCAACAGGAAAAATCGATAACATTTGACGTAGAAAAAAATTAAGAGGCATTACGAGAGAGTAAAACCCTTAACGTCGCGCATAAAGAGAGCCGGCGCCTCTGCTCCAGACAACAACAAATAAATGCCGAAAGACAACAATTTGAATGCCAATGGCAAAACGATTTAATAATTAGCAAGTAGATAAGCTATATAAAAAAAAAAACTTAACGAAAACTGATGCGCTTGGTCGGGTGACAATGTGAGTAACGCAATAATATGGCCAAAGAGAGTAGCGCAATTTTATGGAAGAGCGCAAGTGTCGAAAATGGGGAAGCAAGCGAAACTATGTAATAAATGAGTATGAGAGTGTTATGTGTATTGTGTGTTGTATGTTGTATGTGGAAGCCATGTTTCCATTGCAATATGTAGTGTTGAACAACCCTGCGACAAAAACAATCATCTCAGCGATGACTTGACCTTTGCGAACTTGGTTAATAAATAAATAACAACAATAACATTAAGGCAACTTCAATTCGAATTGGACTGGACTGAGCGACACACGCAAATAATACATATATCAACAAAGTTATGAGGGAAAAATTATCACTCATGCGTACAAACATAACAACTGTCTGTACCATGTTCTATATGCATTTTCTTACTCACTTTCATTAAGTGGACTGAGTGCCGTTAGTTCACAGTTCTTGAATACATTGTAACGGGAACTACTCTGTCGCTTCTCCTTGCGCACCACCGGTGTGGTGGTGAGATTTAAGCCCTTGGTAATCGCTGTAGGTGGCGGAGCATCGCGCGGTGGAGTGCTGTCCTTGTCTGTCTTATTAGCCTGCAATTATTGATAAGCGCAATCAGATGTCAGTGCGAAAAGCGCCTACTCCATTTCTTCCGTAGAGAATGAAGCGCAAAAAATCAAAACAAACTGCGGGACTTGCAAAAAAAAAAAAAAAAAAAACTCATTTCAAGTTTCTTCTTAACAACATTCTTGGGGTGGCACCATTTGTTACCTTAGTTTGTGCATATCCTTGTCGCCTAAGTCGAGCTGCCGCCTGTGGGGTGTTAGTCTCGATTTTAGAAATGCCAACATTCAGATGGGAACACTTTCTAACGGCATAAAAGAACCGCAAAACTATGTGTAGTACTATTAAGGATACCAAGAAGCATTTCAACTAAGAAATATTTAATGTAACCTTCTTTATAGAAATATGGAACATAATAGATATTATAATAATATAATGCTTCAGGTATTTAATGGTAAATTCTTTTTTACCTCAACAATACTACTATCGATAACTTTGCAGATCTCTTGTACTATTTCTACATGCTTTGATTGGCAACCGCACTCTATAGATTTTCTATTTTGATGTAGGGAACCTAATTGGAATCGATCATTTTCGCGTTTGGAAGTACGAATACATGTGAAAAGAAGCATTGGCGATGATAAGATTAGATATACAATTGGTGCATTAAGTTAGCCACAAGGAAGTGTGTCATATAATTGGCTGAAAGTACGAGGAAACTAGCACAATAATCGTTCATTAATTAACAACAATTAGTTAACATGCTCTATAGGGTCGGGTTCGTTGGCACAAACATATATTTTAATATAAAACGAAATGTAAGCTATGTTGATATCATATTTGTGTGTAGATATACGTATTTTTATCAATATCGAAATACACTCGTGCTCACAATGTTATGTCAGTTGTTTTTTTTTATATTTACTTTTACATAACAATTAATTTCTTGATTTTATAGTTTATATTTATTGAATTTCATTCAACTGATACACAAATTTGTTAAAACTGGCTGCTATTTATAAAAGAACAGAACTGACTCAATAGTGTGATCCCTAGTGTAGGTAGCTGCATTCCAACACGGGTTAATAGTCGATAGATATGTAGATGAAACACTCATTACTCACCTCGCTTTTGTTGGGAGTAACAACAATGCCGGTTGTCACAACGATGGGTGTTGTTGTTGTTACTGTTGCTTGTGTTGTTGTACTAAAGTTACTGTTACTGTTCTCTTTGATACCGTTAGTGGCTGTTGTGACTTTGTTATTATTGTTATTTGTAGCTGACGGCTCGTTTTTGGTGGACGTTGCTGCTACTTCTGCCGCGAGCTCTACTGATGACCCAGCCGTTGTTGCCACTGTGGTTGTCGGGCTCTTTGTTGCTGTTTCTAACGCGTCGTTATCCATAATATGCTTTCAGCTTTATCTTTATCTGCAGCTTTATCTTGTACTGCGTTTGTTTCTCTCACGCTTACCAAACCCACAACAGCTGAGACCGCACACAACAATTAATAAGAGAATATGTAAAATTCTGTGTTTTCGATCGCTCTCTTTTAATTTATTTGTATTTGACAATTATAGGCACAATTCAATAACCACCGCTGTGGGAGCGTTGAAAAGAAAATGAACGCAGCAAAAACAAAACAAATTAGAAAAAAATAATAACAACATGCAGCAAAATCATCGATCAGGCTACAAATACACTTGCACAAACACGCAGTCATACGCACGCAACAAGTACACTTTTGCACAGAAAAGAGAGTAAGGAAAATGAAAAACCGTTAAAATTGCGCACTTGGCCTGAACTGAAGTCGAAGTTGTCACCATACAATAATGCCATCGAATCCGGTTATAAACGGTTATAAAAAAAAAGCATCCCAAGAGGTTGGTTGCACTTGATCAGGGTTTGAGAGAACTACATACAAACATTTACAAATGATTTGCTTGTGCTCACTGATCGTATAGTAGGTTGGGATCAGATGACCCTTTAACGAATTTATAATATTTATTTTCGTATCATTTTTTGAATCTTCACGATTAAAAGGTAGAAATGTAAAAATTCCAAACACACAAACGCGATGAGACAGCGAGCAACAAGTTGCAAAGCAATGGCCGTCGATCAGAGTTGCCAGACTCAGAATTCATCTTATTCCCATGCAAAAGTCAATTCTGGTATTCTGGGGAAAGTGGTGGGGTTGGGAAAAATTGTTGCGATTTTTACATCCCGTGTACAAAAAAACTGTTTAGATTAACTCAAATATATATATGTATGCATATATATATATAAATATATATATATATATATATCAATACATATAAAACAATATGAGCAATATTTTCAAACGCTCATATACTTAATATGTCACCTTAATAGAAACTGAGGGCGACAGCTCTGCCTGCTAACAAGGGAACAGAGAGCGAGAGAATAAAAATAAAATAAATGTGTACTATGCATAATTAATAGTTGCAGAAAAGGGTATAACAAACAATAATATATATTTAAAGTAGAATATTTAAAATTTTAAATGCGAACGACGATAGGGGCGCTTAATGGGAGTGTTCAGTCATGGGAATGGGTCCTCTTATTTACCGCCAGAAGCTGCAAGAACTTATTCAATTTGCCTCTGCTGCGATTTAACATCAAATATTTTTTGCGAATTTAAGATTTTTCCTCGTTTCCTTTGTTACTATTTTGTTTTACGTAAAATGCGAATTCTAACACACGCACACACGAAACACTCGTACTCGCACTGTTTTCTCGTTAATTCACCCGAGTCTCGAGCTCTCGAGGCTGTGTGAATTATTTGCGCTTCACTTTTTGCGCTGTATTTTACTACTTTGATTGTGAATTTCACGAACTTTTGGCGCAAACCATGATATGCTACCAGAGCAAAATAATCTTGTTCACCTTTTTATCAACAGCACTTAACATCAAGGGCTAGTTTAAATATAAATAATTATTTATGTAAAATATTTTGTTCACGCAACGTCGCTGCCAAATAGAAATAGAGTTGCCAGACATTGAAAGAGTAGGTTAAAGAGCATATTATCGATGGTTACACATCGATTGTTTTTACGTGTATTTCCTATCGTATTATTTACGTACAAGTGTTTCCAATTCTAAATAAACGCTCAATAGGAAAACTTGGAAGCAAACCTCCTTTATTGTTTTCATTGATAATTCCTTTATGTTCTATAATTTTAATCCAGTTTATATAAATGGATTTAGAAATTGTCTTTGGAAGATTTTTATTTTAAAAAGATACATTTTTTTAGTAACTAGTGTTAATAAGTTCTACAAATAAAAAAAATGCGTTTATCGATTCATTATCGCAAAAAGCATATATCGAAACACCGTTGCATCCCTAAGGGCAGCATATGGCAACACTGACAGGCATCATTTGTTTATGTATAACGTAAATAAGTTTTAATAACGCTCACGCGTAAATTGCAATGCAAATAACTATAAAAGTACTCAAGGGCAAAGATTGCACACTCGAGGTAAGTTTTTATTCTTTAATCCTTTACATCTTTCAACTAATTGATATAAAAATACTCCCGTCAGGTGTCACCGACGTCCACTATTCAGGAGGTGAAAGAGAAAATAGATGCAGCACTCCAAATACCCGCCACAAATCAAAAACTTCTTTTGCTTGGTCGACCGCTTAACAATGAGCAGACAATAGCCTCATATCCTAATATTAAAGAAGGTACCAAGCTCAATTTAGTGGTGATGAAACCTGGACTGCGTGATTGTATATACCGTGCCTTCCGCAAGTACTATACGGAAGCCCAATCCGAAAAATTAGCCGGTGAATTTATGATTGACTTTGAAGCAAAACTCAAGGAACAAAGCCTCGACGATTTGGAACGTTTTGCTGATAATTCTCTTTAGATTGACTTGTTTCTTTTCTCCCATATACTAATGTAGTCAATAAAATTTCTCATCGAAACATTGCCAACTATTTGCGGCAGCATGGCAACCCTAAATTTGTCATCGGTCATTGAGCAGGTGTGAGTGTCATTGTCAGAAATGCAGGCGTGCAATTTGCTTAAACGAGTTGCTAACTCTACGAAACCCTACGCACGATCTTTTTCCAAAACTGTCAGCGTCATGGTGAAGGTATGTTAAGCAGAGTTAAGAAGAAAAGTATCAAAATACGGCTACAATTATACTCAATTACATAAGCCGAATACATGTTATGCATCCAAATATCGATTAAGGCACATAAGCTCCACAAACGGCAAGGTCAACATCAAGATTACATCCGTGTGTGCTCTTATGTACTATTTTAGGTTGGAGACAAAGTGCCCTCTGTGGACCTCTATGAGGATTCTCCTGCCAATAAAATAAATACAGGAGAGTTGACAAATGGCAAAAAAGTTATATTCTTTGGTGTGCCCGGTGCCTTTACCCCGGGATGCTCGAAAGTAAGTTCACTTATACGAAGTATGTGTGCACATCAGAATTATAGCTTTTTCTTTATTGTACCATAGACTCACTTGCCTGGTTACATTGACTCGGCAGACTCGCTGAAAGCCGACCAAAGCGTGGATGAAATCGTTTGTGTTTCTGTAAATGATCCGTTTGTGATGTCTGCTTGGGGTAAACAGCATGGTGCAGCTGGTAAGGTGCGCTTGCTGGCCGACCCTGCTGGCGCTTTTTCTAGCGCCTTAAATGTTACCATTGATCTTCCACCGCTGGGCGGTGTTCGCTCCAAGCGCTATTCTATGGTAGTAGAGAACGGCGAGGTAAAGGAACTGAACGTTGAACCCGATGGCACTGGTTTAAGCTGCTCGCTGGCCAATAACATTGGAAAGAAGTAAAAGACAGACGAACGATATCCTATGCGCTTCAATTATTAACAATCGCTTGTAGAAAGATGAACTCAAATTGTAATTAGTGCCCAGGCTGCTAAGCCAAATATCATATTTTCAATTATACTTATATTGGAAAAGAACTATGCAGTAAATACACAATATGCAATTAGAACTATGTGTAATGTTTACTTTGACATCCATTTAATCTTAGGTTTCTATTATATACGGCTAACGATTGTCGGTGTTGGGCGCAATCTTTTGGGAGAGTAATTTGCCATAGCCGCCTCGGCCAGCGTCATAATCTGTTCTGTATTCATCGCGCACCTGGCCGCCGGTTTTCCCGCGCCCATATTGACGACCCTCAATGAATCCTGCGTCCCAGTCTACACGAATAAGCCGGTCGTCCAAACGTGTGCCATTTACAAATCTGAAAACAATAAAGATATAATTGCCATGTAGTTACTGTATAAGTATGGTTTAATTTACCTCATGGCAGCTTCGGCCTCGGCCCGAGTATAATATTCAACAAAGCAAAAACCACACGGCGTCTTCTTGTACTTGTCCAGGCCCATTACTATAACGCGTACATCACCGCATCGTGAGAAAAGTTCATGTATTTGCTCCTCAGTTGTGTAGAAAGACAGATTTCCAACATAAAGTGTGCTTGAGTCGCGCAAAGACCGTTCCTGCTCCGAACGTGAACCCTTTTAGGAGGACAAGAGTAATAAACAATTACGATTAACTTAAATAAAATAAAGATACACTTACTTTGAAATGCTGATCCCGATATGAACTCAAATCAATGGACGCAGTCATATTATTGTTACAATTATCAAAAAACAATTGAAACACACAATCTGTATATTTCTCTTAAAAGTAATGCCAGTGAGTACACACAACAAACATAATCGATAAATGTTTTTTACCAGGGTTGCATTTTACCAAATGAATTGCAATATGTTTATGTACACATTGCCACAAGTAGAGAAACAGCGTAGCAAAACAAAATATACAATCAGCTACCAAAGTGGCAAACCAAAACCGCAAAAAATACAAATAAACGTTTTCAATGCACAATTTACAAAATATCAGCGCCAATAAAAGGCAGCTGCGCTTTCGAGGTGACGTCAACGCTACTTCGAATCGAATTGAGGAACTTCAAGGCGACGAAATACCAAAAATTCCGAAGGCCAAGCAGCCACCATCTCAGGATGACGTTGGCGTTCCGGCTGCGCCTTCAGCCGCAGCGCAACAGCGCTTACAAAGCGGTAACTAATTAATGGTATTTTATAAATAACATCAAATTATTCCAATCTACATATTTATTTCGATAGCCACTTCCGAAACCAACACATTTTACGATTTCTTCAAAGTGGAAATGACACGCGGATATATGTTAGAACATGACGAGGAACGCTATTCGGCTCGCCGTCAAAAGATCTATAGTTTCATGCGTATACCACGCGATCTAGAGCGCTTTATGGTATATGGCATAATGCAATGCGCCGACTCCTTCCTCTACATACACACCTTTCTGCCTGTACGATTCCTACTGGCCGTATGGGCATTACTCTCTCGCACTGTGGTACGCATTTTCCGTTTGCGCGGAAGCGGCCAGCGCTTGCTCTCGCCAGCAGAGATATGTGATCTTCTCAAGGGTGCCATTTGGATCGCAGTGACGCTGATAATGCTGCTCGTGGACACCAATCGCGTCTACCACATTATCAAATCACAATCAATAATCAAGCTTTACATATTCTACAATATGCTTGAAGTGGGCGATCGTTTACTCTCCGCCTTTGGTCAGGATACTATAGATGCGCTCTTCTGGACGGCTACAGAACCTAAGCATTCCAAGCGTGAGCACTTTGGAGTTCTGACGCACATACTCTTTACCCTTATATATGTGCTGCTGCACAGCGGACTCATTATGTTTCAGGTAAGTAATATCGCTAAAGTATTTAGGAGCTTTCCAAAACCTCATTTCAACCTCTACAATTACAGGCCACCTGTCTTAATGTGGCTGTGAATTCAAATAACAAGGGACTGCTCACGATAATGATATCGAACAATTTTGTAGAGCTAAAGGGTTCCGTGTTCAAGAAGTTCGACAAGAACAATCTCTTCCAGCTGACCTGCAGTGACGTGCGGGAACGCTTTCATTTGTCGGTGCTGCTGTTTATTGTGATGATTCAGACAATGAAAGAGTTTGACTGGAGCATCACGCAGTTCTGTGTCATGCTGCCCGATTGCTTTGCAGTGCTATTTACGGAGATTCTCATTGATTGGGTAAAGCATGCATTCATCACGAGATTCAACGAGCTGCCCGAGAGCATCTACCGCGAGTATACAACCAGCCTAGCCTATGACATGACACAGACACGCCAGAAGCACGCCTTTTCGGATCATTCAGATCTGGTGGCAAGGCGTATGGGCTTTATTCCTTTCCCACTGGCAGTTGTACTCATTAAGGCCATTTACACGGCGGTGTCATTTCACAACCTGGCAGCGTGGTTGCTATTTCTACTCGCCTACTTATTTGCCTTGGGTCTACGTTGCTGCCTAACTATTTGTGCATTGGGTAAGGCGTGCAAACTGATGAAGGAGCATCAGACAGAACGCAATAGCTCCACGCCCAGCAGCATGACTAATGTACCTGTCATTGGAGCAACTAGCACCACAAGCAGTTGCCAAGTATCAAATGTGCAGCTTAACAACAAAAGCCACGTCAACAACAACGTTAATAGTAGCAACAGCAGCAGCGCTACAGCATTAAAGCAACAGAATGCTTCAAATGCTGCAACATCTCTGGATCAAAGTATCAACTTTTCGCGTGCCACAGTCACATCGACTTCCACACCAAAAAAGGCATCTAGCGAACAGGAGCTAGATGTAACCAATTCCCTGGAGCTGGGAGCCACTGCACTGTTTTCGAACAGCGATGTCGATCTGGATGATGTGTGTCTCAACGAACAGGTGACCAACATCAACCCAACTGGTGGCACCCAGGACGTCTACCAGGACGAAGAGCTGGCACGAAGTGAGCCGGACTTTCTGCAACTAAACGATGCAGCAGGTGGCGAGGCCAGTGCGAGGGCCCAGCAAGAATTTTCCAAACGCTTGACACAGCGACGCACTCACCGTCGCTCGGAGTCAGAGCCGTTAATAGGAATGCAGGGTTTCAACGAGAAGTCTACTGTTCCTTCCACAAACGGCAGTGCGGCGTAGCGGAGTCGTTTTATTAATCTTTTTAAATGATTCATTTCTATTTTGCTTGTAGCTTATTAAATTCGGGTTGGATGCGCCGGTAAACATCTGTATAATGCCTAATTACATCTAAATTTATGTGTATTGTTAGCTAAGAAGACGTACGACGTTAATTTAATGTGCAAATAAATGTTTATTTTACCAAAAGACTTTGAAATACTTTGAATTCTTATTTTATCGTGCTGTTTTAGGGGACACACGAATTTTCCTTTATTTTCTAGTCATTTTCGAATGTATTCAGTTTATGCTCTTTTTTCAGTCACAAAAAAACAAACCGAATCAAACAAATTTCCACACACCAGCACACGTTAAATTAAATACTTTTTTTATTCAATATAAAAAATATACGAATTGATAATATTACTGAATTAAACAACAATTTTAGTCTTGCCGCGCCTATTTTTAGACCTCGCCTATTTTTCTGGCCACCAGTGTATGCAACACTTAAGTTAGTATTTATGTTGCCTACTTTCGGGTGTAATTTAAAGTGGGTCGTAAAAACCGCTTCCCGATCGGTATATCGTATAGCAGACATACAACTTATCCGTCAATTTTTATTAGTTTTAAAATTTAAAATTTTCTTTTCAGTGGGTTTAACCTATAAAAAATATTTCCGTTTCAAATGTTATATACACGCAGAGTATTTGAACTTACAGAGCTTTATAAAAATGGATGCTATATAAAATACAGTATAGTTGTTATTATAGGCTATTGTAATTATAATGACAGTATCACGCCCCCTTGAAAAAGTAATGATATTTTTGTACCCTTCGATCATGCAAATGGTCAAAAAAAGGTATACTAACTTTGTACAAATGTATGTAACAGGCATAAGGAGGCGTGGCAGACATATTATAGTATACATATTCTTGCTCAGGATCACTAGCCGAGTCGATTGAGCCGTGTCCGTCTGTCTGTCTGTTTGAGACAACAGTTCTCAGCTATTAAAGGAGCTATAGACACCAAATTTGGTATGATTGTTCCTGTATATCCGGGGCAGAACAAGTTTATGTCAAATGTTTGTTGCCACGCCCACCGCCCCCGCAAATCGGTAATTTGTGATTATTAGGCAAACTATTGAACTCATAACATTCTGAACATATCCTCCAAATTACTATCCGATCCGACCAATAACACAGAAGTTATTCAAGTCAACGTTTTCAGTACAAATTTACGAGCAACAGCCGGCGCGCTGCTTTGAGCAGTTGACGTCGACGTCGTAACGCGTCGCTTCACTGGCTTGTGTGTGTGAGCCATATCTAGTAGAATTATTTGTGCAGAATACTCTGTTTAAAATGATGAATGTGGTTACACGTTTGTAAAAATTGGAAGAAGGGTATCTTACTGTCGGGCGCGCTCGACTGTAGCCTTACCGACTTGTTTTAACCTGCTTTTTACCTTAGTATATTATTTTGAGACAGACAGACGCTTGAAAAGAATAGAATCGCTTGCGTTGTACCGAATCAAACCTTTAAACATCACATGTCCTTAACTTAGGCATATTCATTGATCGATTTACTGGGTTGTGTTAAGGTTTAGTGGATACGGTCGAGAAGTCCTTGGTGGCTGGTCAATGGAAATGGCGTTCTTTGCTGGCTTCGTGTTTACACGCGTAGAAAAATCAACAAGCCGCAAATGGGCTGCCCTTACTCACATCCGCGGCCAGGAAGCAACCCGTGTCGCCCGTCCCTACCCAACATCCCTTTCGTTGGATAAGCACGCGCGTGTGGAGATACAAACAAACACATACACACACACACACACACACGTGTACGCATCGCCCTATAGGGCGTATCAGTTTTATGAATGAAATTCTACGCTGACCTTGAGCGTAATTACGTCAGCGCTTGTAGAGGGGAAATATCCATAGCTTTGCAATTCCAAATTGCGCATGTCTGTAAACCAGCCCTACCCCTCTTTCTCTCTTCGAACTCGAATATTTCATTCATAAAACCGCCCTTCGGCATCAATGAATGGCTCGTGCGAAATCCACTCTGCGCTTCTCCCTACTTTTCAAGGACGCGCTCGGTTGTTTGCCGTTTTTGGCGTCCTTATTGATTTTCCTCTGTTTTTCCTCCGGTCGCGCCATTTCCAACATGGCTTGAGCAACTGAAAATCTTTACGCGTTGCATACTTTGCGGCCGATTAAAGTCGAAGAAGGAAAATTCAAATAACTCGTGTATAGTCGCGCTGAGTTTACGTAAGGAATCAGAAAATATATTCATAAGCATCTAAACATGTTTGAGCTTCTGAAACATGGATGAATTTGAATCTTATGTAATCAGTGCTGCAGCTTATCTGTGCACCTCCTTCAGAACATTATTACATAAATTCACAAAATAAAACATTGATTTATTAAACATATTTAAAAGTTTAAATGTCTCTCCTCTTGCCGCTGCATCTCTATAGATTTCGTAATGTATTGCCCAATTTGCTACCGGATATGTTAAAAATAGCCTTGAGTAAGGAAAATTGAAAGTGAACGCGCAAACTTATGAATGAAAAAAGCAAACAGATTTCCGCAACTCCCCGCCGCCTGCCTACCTCGTTCTACCTCATCACCTCCTCCCCCCCTCGATTAGCAGGCAAAAGTTGCGTGGAAAACTTTGCAAATGTTGCCGGTCCGGGCCGGTGCGGGGCCAACGTATTGCCTTGCTCTTGACTGGCCATAGCCCATAATTTATCGATTTTCGCACATCGGGCCGGCACATGCGCCCTTCGCGTGGCCAACGCGTCGTCTTGTTATCTACATATGTATGTATGTATGTATGTATGTGCGTTTGGCAAGCACATACATTGTCGTCACATTTTGCTTCAGCTGCATGTTTGGGGTAGGGTCGGGTGTTGGGCGCCGTAAAACTGTTGCGCCACTGACGTCATGAACAGGGTGCTACAACAGAGTATCAGATGCAGAATTGGTCATATGGACATATTTGTGCCATATTTGAACTCGAGGAACCACTTGTGCTGTTCGAGATAATTCTCCAGTTTCCTGCTCAGTAAATAGACATCAACGGGCCTATATTCGACAGTAAGGTCGTTTTCATAAGATTTGGTATCTTGCTGGCCAAGACCACAGAGCACCACATCGATAACGATAACGCAATGCAATAGGTATATGACAGCAGTGAATATCGCAAATACAGCTTGATAACGCATGAATTGAAAGAACGGATGCAGCAATTCCTTGGCCCGAGATTCATCGATCACTATGTACATTAGATGAAAGTCCTTTTCGGCATTGTTAAGTGTCATCAACGAAATTATTGTATACAGGAAAAAAGCGGCAAAGGAGCGAATGATCTCTTCGTTGTTGTAGTAGACGTGCCCGGTGGTCACGCTAGTGCTGGCCGACATTGTGATTGCTGTAAATACATAGAACGAAATGGTGTAGAAATAGTGGGTTACTTGGCTTACAAGCGGCAGAAAGTCTATCGGCTGCTTTATAAAACCCTCTATGTGAACGTAGATGAGCACCATGTTTAGAAATGTCTCCAAGCTATAGAACAAGAAGAGCACCGGTCGCATATCGGCCGCTTTGTTTATATATATTTATATAAATATAGTAGAGTATGCACAGACGGAGCTCGGTAGATAAGCTTTTTGTTTCGTGTGTTGTGTATTTACATCCGACAGATTTCACACAGCATCTTTGACACGCTTTTGTTGTTGTGTATACGAAAGCGTCTGGACCCCGTCGCACGTCTCACTTCCCTGCTTCTTTGCTCCTTGGATTGCTGCGTCAGTTGAAAGTGCTTGGCTCATCATAAAAAACCTCTTTACTTTTTGCCCCGTTGCCAATGTGGTTGTTGGTTATGTTTGTTGCTGTTGCTGTTGCTGCCGGTACGAAACAGTAGCAACATTCTACTGGCAGTTTGATGTTGTTGTTGACGGCCTGTTGACGGCGATTATGTTGATGACTCGCGCAAGAGGCCAAAACCGCAACGAATTTACGCGCAACTCTCCTCCATTTTGCTCCATCTTCTCCTCCAGCTCGAGTGGCAAGCGGTAAGCATTTGTATACATATATATGTACGTATGTATATGTGTACATAAATGCACGCAGAAAGTTCTTCAAGAAAAGGTTAGCACACGAATAACTAACAATTTGAAATTCCTTTGCCGAACCGCAGCAGGGTTGCTGTAGCTATATAAAAATGCATTCGATTTTTGTTACTTTAATATCGATAACAATTTTTTATTGCAGCCAGTGTGTACTAACATTTTAGCACTGGTGTTGCCAATGCCCGAAAAAGCGCAGAACTCACACACTTGCAGTAACAACAGTAGCTGGCAGGAATATAACAAATCAGTTGCTTCTGTTGTTGTTGTTGTTGTTGTTGCTATTCTCGCAGTGTTTGTTATGGCTGCCTGCCACTGTGCGCAAAGTAAAAGGGTTAATTCATTTGGCCAGAGCACCGAGGAGCTATTCTGACCGCGTCATCTTGCCAAGAGACGTGCCTTGTGGCTTTTGCTGCCACCGTTGCCGTTGCTGCTGCTGCTGCTGCTGTTATTGTTGTTGTTATTTGCGGTGGTGGTGGCGGCGGCGGCTGCAATTTTGACAAGCAAACAGCGCTTAAGCAAGTTAAGTGGTTGCGCGAAGCACAAAAGCCGCTTGCCGTTTGCCTTTGCTCAAGTCAAAATTCCAGTGAACAGGCTGCAACACAGTAGTCGCAGTCGCAATCGCCATCGCCATCGCCGTCGTCACCGTCATCATCTTCAGCCCGAGCCTCAGCCTCATCATCATCTTGGAGCTTAAGTTGAACTTAAGCGCGTGTGCTTGCCTCCTAGCTCCTAGAGCGCAGGCTGCGATGGTACTAAACGAGTGTATACCCTGTAAATGTCCACTCTAGTGTTCTACTGCTCATGCGTATACGTAGTAGTATCTATTTAATACTTACGTACACTCTACATACGCAACACTAAATAAAATACCAATTTTAACATCTTTATGTCTTCCAAAATGTTAATATGTTCTTATTTAACTAGTCTACCATAGTTCGAGCTTTTGCAGTTATTATATTTCTTTTAATTAAAAAATAAGTAATAATAATTACTTCAAAAGTAAATAAGAGCATTCAAATAATATTTTATTTTATTAAAGCGCATTGTAATAGTTTAAATCAGGAGCTTACATTTTTTATTTTGGATTTCATAACGTAATTTTTCACTTTCAAATTTTTTCAGTGTACTTGATGGTAATCCTGTATGGGTTAATGTTTTTATTTTATTTAAGGTTCTTTCTTTTTAAGCAAATAATTAGATATGTATCTCGCTATCGTTATAAATGGATATATGATATATTAATGAATCTTTCGTTAGTCTTGCAACGTTTGACTTTCGTTTTGATAATAAACTTATACAGAGTATCTTTTAGCCGAGAATTGTCCACAATTGATTTGACTTCTGTCGGATTTTCTGGGTTCGTCATCGTTTTTGTGTGCACAGTGTGGATAACACTACGCGCCCCCGACAAGGGGCGTGTATAATATTAGCATGGAATGCGAAGCAGCACACATTCCCTCTCATACATACATAGGTGCACTGCCACAATTAGGAGTGCTAAACTCTTGTGTAATCGCACAGTCTACCAAAACGCTCCAGTTACGCCCACCCCAAGGGGCATGGCGGGCCACATGCTATTACAGTTAAATGCAAGTGCATAAATAACAATTACAGCTGCACCAGCAGCACCAACAACAGCAGCGGCAGCGGTAGTCACAACGCTCCGACGCTCAGGTGTCAATTGGGGGCCGCATTGACCGGCGGCCATTTTGCATTTGCGCATTTGCTGATCGTCAGAAATACATGTACACACTGTCATACATGTGTACACACTGCCGTATAAATACATATACACACTGTCATACATGTGTACACACTGTCATATAAATACATATACACGCTGCTATATATGTGTACACACTGGTATATATAAGTACATACATATGTATAATGTCAGTTGATTATTATGTTTACACGTAGATAGCAATTTCTTGGCTAAGACTCCTTTTCCACCAAGTGCTGTGCGCCAACAAAGAACTCGGCCCCAGAAATCTCAATGCAAATCAACGGCAATTAATAATTCATCGCCCGCTGGTCTCCTGGCACGGCATAATGGCAATTATAAAGAGAGCCTGAAATAGAGACAAAGAGAGTACAAGATAGAGAGAGAGAACAACTGTAAGCGATTACGAACGGTAATACAAAAGGCCAGTAATCTAAATGCCTTAGGCAAGTTTATAAAATAAAGCTTACTCAATTCAATCGAGTGAGAATTAGAGAATGAATGAAGGTTTCGCTTCCGCTATAAGCATGAAATTTTCGCGCAATGACGTCACTAATTCAATTCATTCCTATCGATAACAGTGAATTTAACTATCGTTTTGCAGCGTTTCTTCTTGCCCCTGTGCAGCCGCCTCAGCGCACTGCGCATATCTTTGTCCACATTCAATATAATAAATTTAATATGCAAAACAACCCACAAACAGCAGCACTGTGGCCGCCTGTCGTCCAATATCAGGAAATTTGCAATAAAATATTTGTCTAGCTGTAGCCGCAACTCCACGGCGGTACCAGTGGGTCGTCTATTGTCGGCCGTTACGGCGGCTACTGAAAATTATTTATTCGCACCTTTCGCCGCCACGAACGTCGCACTCCCCTTCTGCACCTACCCTGATTTGCTGCACTCATAGTTGGAGCTACATTTCCATTTGACTATCAAGTCGCTTGCATCTACTGAGAGAAATGCAGGGCAAATATAAATATTACGAAGCTGGCTCAACTGCTATGGGCTATAAGACTATGCATAGTGAGGGGCACAAGAGGTGCAGGGTGACCGCAGATTGGAAATGGGGTGGAGACAGCCAGTCCGATTGTACGATCGGCGTACGAAATTAGGCGCTGGCGCAAAATCAATGCGCCTTCGGCTATGGCAGGCTGTCCGAACCATGAAAAGTGTGAAAACGAATTAGTGTAAAGAGAGAGAGAGAACACCGAGAAGAAGGTCAAGTGAAGGCAGAAGGGAAGGCCAAGTGCAGCAACGAGTAGGGCAGTAAGTCGCAGTCACTGTCAGTGTGTGTGTATGCGTGTGAAGCTTGTGTTGTATGTAATATCGATATGGACCAGTGTTGCCAGAATTTTAGAACTGAGAAAAGCTGGATTAGACAAAAAAGGCTGAAAAATAGCTAAATTTATAAAAATGTTGCCAAAAACAGCTATTACAATTTTTAACAACTGCACCTAATTATTGGTAAACGCAAATAATATTCGCATTTGAGGTAACCAAAACACGATAATTATTTAATGCTATTAAAGTGCAAAGAGTTGCATTATTTAGATAAAATAAACAGAGTTTTTGCACGTGAAAAAAGCTAGATTTCCTGCTACCCGTTGTTTTCAAATTTGTACTTCGAAAAAAGCCAGACATGACGGGAAAAAACTGACCTGGCAACACTGATACTTCGATGATTATTCGCATAAGAGAAAGGGGGAAGAATAAAATCGATACTCGTTAATCGCACATAAATATTCTTTGTAATCGAACTACTTCTTGTAATCGAACTACCTGCCGACTCGTTTGCCAAGCGCTTGCAACGAATTTTTGCTCGACTTTTGGGTCTGACAAGCGCTACAACTTTCAGGCTGGAGCACATGTTTCAGCTACATATGTAGCTCGTTGCAGTGCTCCACAAACGCCAGTCAAAGTTGAATTGTCACTTGTGCATGGGCGCCTAATAATTATAACAATGGGTGGGCCACACACACACACTCGCACACACAGACAAACTAACTGCGAGCTGTGCCATGTTCACAAATTTGTTAGCATTCCTCAATGTTAGCCACACGCGGTATCCACTGCAGTGCGCTGACAAAACGGCCTCCCAAAACGATGAAGTTTTCCATGACAAATTTTGTTGCCACAAATCGTGTTGCGTGTCGCTTGGGGCAGATCGGAGCGGTTATTTGCCACATTGCGTGGCGCATGCGTCGCGTATGCCGCATTGACAAATCGCCACATGGCGGGCGGCCAATTAGCAACAAGTCCGGACTCCGGAGTGGAGGTAACTCCACAGTTGCCATGGATGAGAAAGCAAACGGGAGCTGGGAAGATCGTCTACAATAATATCCAAACTAGCGTGTATAACTTGCTTTCTCTTCTAATATATTAGAAACATTTTATTTCTAAGAACGCATTTTGTATTGATATGATTAGTATACACTCTGCCTATAGAAACGTAACCTTTAGAAAGAATTGTGTATTAATCCTCTAAATTGCAAGTTCCACTGTCACAAGAAGTTTTGAACACACAAATGTCTATAGGTACAATTAAAATATAAACTTAAAATTTACAATAAGCTCGCTTTGTACACGGTCGTACACCAGCTGGGATAATCTGGACCCCCCTAGACACTACTGGGGGCGTATGTTGAGAATTGGAATTGTACGTTCTGCATCTTAGGATCTTCTGGTGGCTTCGTCAGCAATTTCAGTGTGGGCTGCAGGACGAACTGTAGGAAGAACAATTAATTAGTTGCAATAGCAGGATCGTCTGGAACTCTGTTGGATCTATTACTCACATGTTTCTCGAACTGCTCCTTGAGGTTTGCGCAATCCTCCAGATAGAGTCCGAGGACTGGCACAATCGGTTTTGCCTGGCAACGCCACTCGCAGAGCTTGTAAAGAAACTTGTCTGTGAGCATCTCACAGCTGAGCAAGTGCAGCTTTTGGAGCTGTGGACACGCTTTCACGAAGTCCAGTAACTGCACATTCGTGAGGTCAGAACACAGACTGAAGGTCAAGTTGGTTAGCTCCTGCATTTTTCCCAGCCTATTAACTTTTATTTTGCAGAAGAGACAATCGATCAGCGTGAGACTTGTTAGATGAAAACATCTCTGCAGGTTCAGCTGGGACATCAGGGTATTATCTAAGCGGTTGCCATTGATAGCCATTTCCTTTATGTCCAGATAACGTTGCTGCAATACCAGCAAAATGGCATCTACAATCGATGTCGCAGACTCGTCCTGTTTCTGTAGCTCAAGGGATCGAAGCTTTGGGAGCAGCAGAATTTCATGGGCGTTACTGTCATTGAATGAACCCACCGGGAGCGTAATCTCGCTCAGCTGTTCACACTGCGCAATGCCATTGGTATCGGCTATGCCACGTCCCAATAGTTCTATGCGCTCCAATTCTTTGCAATTCTTCCAAGTGGCTGCGAGCGCCTCCCTTGAAACATTCTCGTACAATGTCAGGGCCTTAAGCTGGGTAAACTGTTCAATGAATCCCACCTGGACGGGCATGTGTATCTTCAGATGAGTCAGGCTGCAGAGCAGCTTTGGCAACGCATGCAGCGGCCACTGGCTGGTCTCGATGCTGGAGCTATCCCTGCTATCCCAGCTAATCTCACACTCTCGCACCCCAATTAGCTCGGTTATCCTACTGCAATCCAGGATATTGAGCTCCTCCTGCAATTTTTCGCTCTTGAAGCGCACACTGCAGAAGTTCCGTTGCATTTTCTGCAGGAACATTTGTAGCGATTCGCCTACAAGTTGCTTTCGAAACTCATCCATGTCCAGATGCGTGTAGTGCTCCCGCCATACCGACATTATGATCTTGGGCATTTGTTCGTAGTGGCGCCTGATATTCACCTGTTCGGTAACCTCTAAATTCTTGAGGATTCTCAGCAGTTCCGTGCCTTTAACCTGTCTCTGCAGCTTGCCGTCTGTTCTTCCTGAGCTCGAACTCATATTTACCTTGGGTGTAACTCGTTGTGGTTGTACAAAAGTACAAATTGTACAATAATTTACAAAATGTTTTGGTTAAAAATATTCCTGGCGGACGGCTTGTTTGCAGTCCAGTTTCTACACATGTATGTAAGATATATGGGTTTATGTATTTGTTTATTTGTTGCTTTTGCCGCCTACTTTGGGCGTTTTATAATCTGGTCAAAGGAATATTAATTTTGACCAGATTTTTACAACTTCTCTTAACAGATATCTCCCTCCCCATAAAGTAGATTTTCCTACATATACTACATGGGCTGAAATGTTCCGGGAATTAAATTATTTCGAGTAACTTCATATTTATTCTTCAACATAGATGCCTTCGACGGCGATATACTTAGTTTAGCGAGGCTCTAGCGTTTCGATCCCTTTTCTTTTAAATTATGAAATATCGAGACCCTCAAAATTGTATTCTGTAGTATTCTGACTCAAAATCGAGACTTGGAATACGAGATTGGGATATAAATGAGTTGAAACGCGTCGGATCGGGCAGATATATCGCCTTAGAAGCTATCGGCAAAATTTGCATATATTTTAAAATATCGCAATAAAACTTAATATAGTATTATATCTATATTCATATGCTGTGGAATGCATTTAAGTTAAAATCGGTGCACAATAGCATATATATATACATTATACATTTCAAATTATAAAAAATGTCTTATCATATTGTTCTAAATTAATTATGGTGTACCATTTCATTATGTTCCGATCCCCTTAAAGGAACAATCCGTCACATGTTTGTCAATATTTTGTTAGATTCCAGTTGGATCTTAAATTAATATGTTTTCTTAGTTGCATCTTAAGAATAACTGCAGTGACACTTAGAACATATAACATCGAACAAATCGAAGTTTGATTTTAGCCGCTCATAGTTGGTTATTTAAGTGAAATATCAAAGTAATATCTCATTCTTCGATCCCTTCCGACATTTTCAATGAAGGAACAATTAAATTTTGCGCTGTTCCTTTCTTCAGAAGGTGCATCAAATTCGGATGTTCGGGCAGTGGCAATTACCAGTTGTATCATCGAGAGAGAGAGAGAGAGAGAGAGAGAGAGAGACCTGCAGTTGCCGCCTGCCCTCGGGGCCATCAAATTACCAGCTAGTCCGTCCGATTGACTTCGGGACAGACAACCTGTTGTCTGCGATTTGTTGCTGCCTCCTGCCTCGGTTGCCTGTTGCTAATAAAGCCGTAAAATTAAACGCCTGTTGGCTGTCCCCGGCTGCGTCGCCAGCTGTAGTGGCAGTGATAAACGCCCCGAGAGCGTAGATCTCTGGAATTGTTTATTCGCGTGCAAATAATTGCAGCGTTTGAGCTGGCCTAAAGATTGGGTGCGTAATCAGCGGCTACTCTAACGAGCTGCCATTCGGATCGGCTTGCGTGTTGCCAATCCATTTGATGGGCGTGCCGCCACACAGAGGCGTCAATTGGCCGCTCTAATGAGCCGCAAATGAGAAAGCGCGCGTCATCAAAGCGCAGCCAGTGTTGCCAGCTGATTGACAGAATCTATTTGCTTTTTTCTGCATACACAAGCTGGCAGCGCTATCGTACTCTATCAGCGGACGATCTGGCAATAATTAAAATATATTTACAAAACGACACAAAAGGCAAGGCAGAAAAAAAAAAGAAATACTCAAAACAGAAATAAAACTGCAATACATTCCGAAACGAGTTTGAGTCGGAAAGTAAACGCCCCAAATGCTGCCTGAATGGCAGCTTTAACTGTACCTGCAGACGTGTGTGTCTGTGTGTGTGTGTGAGTGTGCAAGTGTGTTCGTGCCTATTTGGCCCACCCGACAAGGCAATAAATGTTTGAATGGGCAGAAATGTGAAGCATAAAGGAATAAATAAAACAAAACGCGTTCGCTATAATGATTCTAAAACAAGAGAATCAGAGTTGGAGAGGGAGAGAAAACTAATGGAAAGAAAGATTTTACAATTTAATCAACCAATTAAGGAAAGACAAATATTGTTAAACATTATATTATTCGCATATTTAGCTTACTGTTTTCGACGCTTTTGTATGCCCATGGGGTTGCCACCGAACTCTGAAAATGTTTTAACTGTCACGCTGGCTTAAGAGCTGAAACTTAAAACAATTATTAAAAAACTTACGTCAGAGCTGTTGAAAGTTATTGAAATATTATTAAAACATTTCAATTTTCATGTTCGCAGTCATTTTTCCGACTACCCCTCAACGAGTAGGAAACTAGTTTCCTACCATGCCATGCTAGCTGCAATGTTTTGGAAACAAAGCACAGAAATTGATCAGAAAACTGGCATAACTTTAGAGTCGATGGCAAGCTGTGCTCATTAGCGGATGCACAGCACGAAAAAAATACTGAAAATTAGCTCACAACGCGATCAGCAGCGGATACCCTTACAAATTTGATTGGATGCATACAATATTATTACAATTTAATATACATATGTTATAATTGTTGTTTGAAATAAACCTGATCTGCATGTGGTATATGTGTAGCATCGATTAAGTCCAATTTGGTATCTTCAGCTTTTCTAATAGCTGAGATCCCGACGTTCAAACCGACAAACTGACAGCTAGTTATACTATAGCAAGAATATATGTACTTTGTAGACTTAGGAATTTTGTTACTTACGAGCTATAGAAGATAAACATAACAATTGAAGAAAGAAAGTAACAAATTATAATTGGATATATATTTTATTTCCATGTTTAATTGCCTCGAGTTGTTTTAAGCCAAAGTGTTATTGATATACATAAGTTTCAGATGGTAGACCTAAGTATAGGTTTAATATTCAAGTCAGGTTAGTTGGTAGTCAGCTTTATGCATAGTTTAAAGAGATAAAGTTTATAGCATACTAATCCAATCAATTTATTTAATCAATTATATTAAGCAAGGATTTTAGGATCCAATTTTCTTAAAAGCTAAAATAGATAATATAATAATATTTTAGATAATTTTGTATTTAAAGAGCCCCATTATTTTATGAGAGAAAACATTACAGTACTTGTTTAACTTTCACTAAATATCATACAAAAAGTATAGGTAATGATTCAGGATCAGTTAGGACGGGAGTGATCGTTTTTATCAATCACGTAGAATCGCCGGGATTTTGTTTTTTTTTTCCATGTTTTGCTTTAAGAATTAAACGATTTTATTTTGGGATTTGGTCGGTAGCCTTACGTGTGTGTTATTCGGCTCGTTAGCTCTGATTTATGGGCTCAATTTGTGTGGAGTGTAAAGCACGTTTTAGTAGAGTTGGAAAAGTAAAGCTCGGCTTTGGACGGTCTTGATCCAGGATGATGATCGCAAATTGAAATGAAAACATGGATCGCAGGCATTTTGTTGCGTCCTAATGATCGGCCATTTACTTGCTTACTTTATGCCGGCAACAACAACATCTAAAGCCAATAACGAGCTATAACAACAACAACAACATCGGCAACAACAACAACTGCAAGCGCATCGCTCTGTGATTTTACGACTCCGCGTGTTAAACAGGACAGCAAGAGACGCCAATGGAGAAGCGTGTGTGGCATTTGAGTCGCCTGCCATGTCGCGCGGCTCTGGCCCGCACTCTAAGCCCCTGACAAACTTGCGACGACAGCGTGTTCGACGTGGACATCGGAATCGGCATCGGCATCGCCTTCCGTCTCCCCATCGATCCCCCTCACGATCATCGTCCGCTCGTCATGCTAATTGCCATTTACACCTGAAACCGCAATCAAACTGAAACAAATTCCGTAAGACACATAAATTATAAATCTCCATTAGTGTAAGTCTGCCCGAATATACCCTGTAATTTATATGCATGATTAAAAGATCTAGCTTGATAGCTAAAGTTTCATCTGCTTGAAGAATATAATAAAATATTTGTAAAAATAATAATTATAATAATAGTATAAATATTCATATTCAGAGTAAATGCAACAACTTTTTGCTCTCTTTAATCTCCAGATTATCACAATCGAGTAGGTGATACCTTCTTTTTCGGGTTTTCCTTGCGGGACCGTAAGGTATATGTAGTTATCATACAATGATTGTCGCGCATTTTATGAGGTCTGTCAGACCTTTGTCAGCGGGCAATCGTAAACTTGGGTAAAAACGAAACCGAATGGAACCGACAGATGATACAAAACACCAGAAAAATGCCAGCTATCAATAAAATCGATTTTAATATGTAAATGATGGACTTAAAGAAGTCACAGACAAAAGAAAACACTTTGAGAATTCTTCAAGAGACCAAAAAAAAAAAAGAAATACCCATTGCCCGTCTACGGTCTACGGCAATTAATAACAATTTTGCGATAATATCGATCAACGATAGTAAATTTTATCGTTCGATTGTAAAAATCAACGGCACGCTGTGTTATTGGATCAATTTTTCACAGAAAGAGGGAGAGAGAGAGGGAGGAAGAGAAAGAGAAAGATATAGGGGTGTAAGCGTACACTTGGCAGCAACTCTGGCTCCAGCTTCCACTTCACCTATGAGTCTCGAATTCAACTCTAACTTGACCAGGCAACTCTAATGAACACATTACATAAAATCTTGGTTTTATGCCCCACTTGGAGTTGGTAGTTGGTTCGCATTTTTCATACCCTGCAGCTGAAGAAAGGGTATTATAGGGAGTGTATAACAGTTTGATATATGTAATGTTGTTAGAAGTCTGTAGAAGTAGAAATTTCTACAGTTGAGGTTGTTTTTCCACAAAATGTTTATTAATATTTGAAAAATTACTAGGATTTCCTTAAGAGTATCTGCTATTCGTGCTTGCTCTTGAGTTGAGTATTTCATCGATGCGCCAATTAGAAGGGACCTTAAGATGCGGCTGCGTTTTTAATGGCAATGGGCCAAGCTTCAGAGTCTTTAACTCTGACTGGGTCTGGCTTTGGTTTTATTGTCTAGCTACTGATCTGTATCTGTATCTGGGCATTACTCATGTTACCACTTCTCGCTGGCCAGAAGAAATGTGACCGGGGCACATCAACCTGGTCATTACTTGATTAAGTTCATTTGCGTTGAAACCGATACTATCGTAGTACAAAACCCAGAGATGAGGTCGAGCTAGTCGGTTACTGGACTGGACTGGTAGGTATCATAAATCGACGTGACTTACATTCCACCTGTTTCATGGGATGCTGCCGGGGAATAATCGTTCATAATTTACATTTTAATTGCACCGCGAGTTGGGTGACAGTCTTTGAAAGTGAGTGAGAGGAAATTATACGGGAGTTATTCGGACTGCAGCTTCAAGTTTCTGTCATACATTTATGTGATGTGACTGATCAGCTTATAAATAGTTTTGAATCTCTATGTGATTTTCCATGTAAGACTAACCGATTTTTTTGGTTCCCTTTATTGATATACCTAGATGAAATTGCAGTTCCAAAAAATTTAAGTGAAATCTTGAGACTGATCTGTATACTTGCTAAAACGTTTAATATTCTTCATTGTGATGTTTTTATAAATATCATATACAGTATAGTTTTTTTTTATCTTGGGCTCAGTATGCGTCTCTCTATCCAGATTGTGTGGGTGCACAACTTGAGCTGCGATCTCCAACATCGAGTCTATCACTGTGTAACTATTTCGTAAACCTTCGTTCACACAAGACATTATGATCATGATGTTTGTTGTCTGATTTGAACCTCATCGATCATTTAAAGCGCCCCCAAAATCAAATCTATTTTTCGCTAATATCGCATAATCTTGATTACTCATTTCCGGCGCTCATCTTACCAACAAATTGTCAAAGCCTGAACAGCAACAGCAACAACAGCAGCCACAACAACAACATAAACGTAAACAACAGCGGAAGGTAATCAACTTGGGAATACCCTATAAAAACACTTGAGTAGAAAAGTTAGTTATGTCCCGAGTAGCTAAAGTGCACTATTAGGCACTTTAGTCATACCTTTTGCCCTATCTGTCTATCTGTCAATCGGTGCATCCGTCTTTCCTCGTATTTCTCTAGATACTTTCTAAAACAATGGCATCTCAAGTAATACGCTAAGTACCACAATTGAGCGAAATGAAATTGCGAAGTCATTACAACCAGAGGAACGGAATCGACCCGTCTGTCCCGTCTGTCAAGTACTCAATAATTCACAAAATAAAGAAGTAAAGAAACAAAAAAAAAGAAAGAGAAAAAAACGATGAAAATAAAATGATCAATGCGAACGACAAGGGGCAACAGCGGACAACACGAGAAATTGAAAAGCCACAAGTCATCTCAGCTGGTGGCTTAAAAGGCGCGTGCTAAGCCATTCATATTCATAAAAGAGCCTCGGAACCGCAGAGAGTCTGAAGCCCGCCGTGCCGCTCCGCGCCGCATCGAGTCGGCGAAATGGGGAAAAATAATAAAAATTAAGGATTGTCAGAGCGCAGGGCATGGCCAGGCTGGGCCGGGTCGGGGCCGGGTCGGGTCGGCAGGCAGAAAACTGGACTGTGCCAATGGAGCTTGGTGCGCAGTCTTGCCGAGCTTAGAACCCAACGACATCGCCATCGACTGCGACAGAAACTGAAACAGAAAAAAGCAACAACAACAACATCAACGGAGCCAGAACGGACGATCAACTATCGCCGGTTCCAGTTCCGCAATGTCGCCGGGCGACAGCATCAACTCAATGTGCCCAGCGTGGAGGACCGAGAGAAGCAAAAGCAATCAGTGGTTTCTTTTGAGAAAACCGAATAGCAAACACTCTTCTAAACACTACAATTTAGTTATTCTCCATTATAAAATATTATTATTAATTAAAAGATGAAATCATTTTTTTTTTTCAATTAATCATGATGTAAAATACAATAAAATGTTTATACGGCTTTAGAATTCTTACTCTTCTATCTTGTGGTGTTATTATAATAATATTTCGTTGTTATACAGTTATTGCATAGGAGAATGATGATGTAGCTTAAAAATACGAATGTGTATAATAAACTTAGACCATTCAAATTATAATATTAGTTAAGCAAATCGTCAGATTCTGCTTTTATTATCTTAAAAAAAATCCTTGATTATAACTAAAGATGAGCAACAATATTTTTTTTTATTTATTACAGGGTATTTTCAATTCTAGCTACAGAAAAATGCGTATAGACAGTAGAAGAGCAGCAATCTTTTTAGTTTTTATTTTTTTACAGGGTATTTTCAGTTCTGTCTACGTTACCCTTCGCTTCAGTTCTCCACTGTCTTTTTTGTATATCTTTTTTTTTCTTAAATTTTAGGGATGGGCATATCCGATTTTTGTTACAGCTAAAACTTTACGTTGGGTTTTTGTGCTGCTGTTGTAGTTGTTGTTGTTGTGGTGTTTGGTATTGTTGCTGTTGATGTTTTTATCTTGTAGTCAGTCAGTCACTGAGCCAGACACACTCCAACTATTGGGTTGTTGTTGTTGTTGTTGTTGCCGGGTTTACCTTTTGCATTGGCTTTGCTTGGTTTCTATGGGACGCTCTGTGATTTTACAGTTTGATTGATTGGATTAGGTACTTATGTTATTAATTTACGTCTATTTATAAACAAGCAAATGGACAATGGACATTGTCGTTCTTGCGGTTGTCGTGTTGGAGTGTGGAGTGTGTGTGTATATAGGGCCTGTTTCGGGGCTTTTCAATTTTCATTGATGCAATCTCGATGGATTCATGAATGAATCGTCGCATTGCCATGATACATTAATCGTATTCAGAGTAGATGCGAAGATTAATGCAGCATTTCCGGCCTGGCATTCTCGGGGTCGGGGGTATGACTAATTTAAATTATGGGTCTCTGATCAAGTGTAAACAAATTATTATTTCAACTATTTTGCATGATCCCATCAAAACGATTTCAACTCATCAGTTTCGACTCGATAGCGCGTTATCGCTGCCGTTTATCGAGCACTCTGACAATCAGGGCATTTTCAACACTTTTCGATAATTGTAAGTTATTTCACCCTCAGCCCTGGCCATTTGCATTAATCGCTTTTTTGCCGATAGGCATCAGCGATGCGCGATGTTCGATGCCAGCGACAGATTTTCATTAATTGAGGCAACGGTACCTGCCCCTGCGACAGGCCGATAACTGATAAGCATCACCGACAACCAAATCTACAAACGTTACCACTCTCGGCTGGTGGTCCCGACATGCGGCCAAATGTCAAACTCAACTGGCCGCATCATTAGTGCAGACGCAGACGGAGATGGAGATCGCGATGGCGACTGCAAACGCCCCAGAGCAGGTGTAAATGTAAATAATCTTGGCCAGGTTAACACTCCACACCTAACTCACACACACACTCTCTCACGCACACCGCATGGGGGCAGTCAACCAGCATTCGCCTCAATATCTTGTGGTTTTTAATTAATTTCTGAAACGAATTCGACATTTTAGCCTTGCGTATATTTCATTGGCTCATTGTAGGTAATTTCAATTAAAGTCTGAAATACAAAAAAAAAAAAAACAAATCCAATCCAATCCGAGTCGCTGAGTAGCTTCAGGATGCTGTGGTAGCAACATTTTCGTGATGTGTCTGCGAGGGAAGTTTAAGTTTTATTTGGTAAACGATATCATATTGCTACAAGGCAGATATTTTAAGTTTAATAAGTTTTAGAATATAATAAAAATATTGTATCTTAAAATATCATGTGTAAAATCCTTAAAACATTTTTGATAGTTGTTTATAAGCGGAGTAAACTTGCAGTTAACGGATTTAAAACATCAAATATAATATATAAAGTCTTTAAAACCTTATTGATAATCGAATATATGCGGTATAAACCTACCCTACCCTTAACGTATTTAAGCTAATAGTTAGGCCAGTTGATAATGCTAATAATAAATATAAAATAAATAATGAAATAATTCATAATAATAATAAGGTAATATAATATTTATTTATAAATTATTATATTGCCAAATTATTAAACTTTGTAAGTCATTGAATTTTTTTATAGGATTATATTTTAAACAAAATAAAGAAATATACAATCGTTTTCTTTAAGTAAAAAACTTCAGAATATGCCCCAGTTTTTTTGTATTCTATTCGAGCAAATGAAAAAGTCGCAACGTTCTGAGCTCTCGTTCCTCAAAACCTTTTAGCTGCTCCTTGCCAGTCTGTCCCCACTTTTTCCAGTCTGTAGTCTTCTCAGTCTTCAATCTGCAGCGCTCTGAGTCTTCTTTCCTTGGTACTTTTGTTGCGCAGACGAAGCGTTGCAAATGCATTTAGCCATTTTTGTAGCCATTTTGGTGACGTGTCTGACAAAGTTGCTGCAATTCTTCGTGTTGCTGCCTTCGTGCCTTGGGCGGAGAAGAAGAACAGCAGCAGCAGCAGCAGAAGAATCGTAGCAACATTTTGACTGGAGTCAAGGGCCGATCCCATTTTCTATTTCCGCTTGGAAATGAACAAAAAAAAAAGCAGAATTCGTATCTGCAGCAGGAAATCTGTGTTGCAGCCGATCTTCTTCCTTTGTAATGAGGAGAGTCTTCTAGGCACTAAAAATATAGATAAGAATCACTATGTAGTATGTGTCAGCCTTGTCATCTCAATGTTTACTTCTTTCGCTAAATGAACTTTGATTCGAAATGAAATTTTGAAATAAAAACAACTACAAAAAGAAGAAGAAGAGCTCATGGAGCAGACGGGATCTTGAGCAGGTCCCCTTCCTGGGCAACTCAGGTGTTCGGTGCGGGACAGCCGATCGACCCTTTCTCAAGTTGCGTGTCTTTTATTTGGTGACATTCTCCTGGTTAAGTTGTTGTTATGGCCTGCTGTGTTGCTGTTGTTGTTGTTGTTGTTGTTCCTCTTTTTCTTCTTCTTGTTGCTGCTTGTCATTTTCAAAATTATATGTCACACTTGTGGCGTTAAAACAGGCACACGACTCGGAGCTGGAGTTGGAGTTGGAGTAGGAGTCAGACCCAGATTCCGAGGCAGAGTCCGAACGAAAGACGAAAAAAGACAATAAGAGAAACGAAAATGCGCACACGGACACGAACGTGGATGGGGAAGGGGTTGCAGAAGACCCGATTTTAGAGTCCTGATTTTTATTGTCATGTTTTGATCTTTTTTTCGCTGTCGCCTCGTAATGTTGTTGTTTTTTTTTTTTGCTGTTCGGGTTATTTGTTTGTTGTGTCATGGAATGCGCATAAAAATTTTAATGCTGTCAGCGATCCGAGCTTGTTCCAGTTGGGGCCACACTTTAGATACCTTCCAACACACACCCGCACGCACATATGTTTAACTAGTTATTATTCATTCCATGTCAATCATTCGCTTGATAAATATGGTTACTCCTTGGTACTCCTTTAAACTTAGTTATTTTTTCTAAGCAAATATACCTTATTTCTGGATAAACCCTACGCCTATCTGAACTCCCTTTCCATAATGTAAATAAATCAAGTGTATTTTGTTAGGCCTCAGTTTCTTCCTTTTTTCTTTCGATTGCAACGTAAATAAATCTAAAATCGTAAGTAAATTTAAACGATCGGAAGAACATACATGCAGGCTTATATATCGTATGGGAAGCAGTATTTTTTTTATTTTACAGTAAAATTGTATAAAAACTTGTATTGCTTATCAATATTATATATAGATTGATATATTGCTTAATAATATCAAACAATAACTCTTCCATTTTTTTATTATTATTATTTTATATTTTCTTACAATATATTATATTATATTATTATTATTAATATAATATAATATAATATGAAAATATAAACTATCAAGTACAATAGAATACATAATGGCATATGTAAATAGAAATTAGGTTGGTTAATATATATGAAAATGTGGAACCCTAGAAAGCTTTGGCATGCCGGAACTAACGGTTACCCTGCAATTTGTCAGAGACCAATGAAGACACATCGTGAGAAATATAACTGCTCGATGAGAATTCAATTGAAAGTCCCAAACAGACTCATAAATATTCTCCCTTTTCCAACGACCCAACTCCATGTGCAATGAAGCATTTAAATTGAACATTTTTGTCCACAGTTCGTCAAATGTTGCTCGGAATTTGTCATCAAGTGCCGTGTGGGTTGTGTGGGTGGTCGGGAGGGGAGGGAGGTCTAGGGGGAGAGGGAACAACGGAGTGTGATCTTCACTTGGCTGTGTCCATTTGACTGACATTTTTAGTGCCGCGTCCCGCATCTGTTGCCTGCATCATGCTCGCGTCTTGGTTCGCTTAGCCCGAAAGGGCGTTAAGACAAAGGAATTTCTCCAATTTCCAAGTTAATTGACTTGGTCTCTTTCGATTTTTTTTTGTTTTCTTGGATTTGGATACGAAAAACGCATTTATAAACGCTTTGATTTCAGTTTTAGTTTCAGTTTCATCTCTGTTTTCCGTCTTTTGTTTTTTTTTTCTTTGTTTTTCTTTTTTCTGTCGCTGCGAACTCGTTAAAGTTGTCAATAAGTGCACCATTTTCGGCTTCTTATCGGATGGAAACGAAAACTATACGAAATTGGTGGGTATATACTATAGTAATATATAACCCGAACGAACGATTTAAATGCTAATTTAGTCGGGAATCTGCGTTTTGTTTTCCTATGTTGTGATAATTACCTCAAGTTATTTTTCGCCGTCCGGGGGATATTGGAGTAGTTTCCTTATCGCATCGAGTAGGCCTGCACATTAAATACCGTTGAGAGGGCAGAATTTGTTCATTGGAAAATGTTAATTTCTTGGCCCAGTGCTGTGTGTGGCCCGCACGACTAACTAATTGGTTTTCCAGCCAAGTTACAAATAAATTTCTGACTAAATGGTTGATAACGTGAGTGCAGCTAATCAGAGGGGAGGGTGGGAAGGGGCTGAGAGAAAAATCTGTCTCATTTCGATAGAAAATCATACAAAGTCGCTACTACACATTGAGAGATCTTCTAACAAGTGCTCCAATTGGGATTCTTCTGGCTTTCTGGTTCTCCGGCCTTGGTTGAGCAAGTTATTGCAATTCTTGTCACCTGGCACGTGGAAACTTACAAGGTGCAACAAATAATCGAACAGAAATTTTCCATTTTCGCCACAAAATTGCCAAGGACGTGAGTGCTCGCCGAGAACTAGAGTACGATGTGTTGTGGGACAGGGGGTCAAGGGGGCAGGTGGCAGGGAGGGGCAAATGTAAATTGATTTTTACACAGCGTAGCTTTTGCCTGCCCGCAGGACACACACTGTGGCACACACACACACAGAGAAGACTTGCTGCAGATTAGCACAGTACAACACGTGTTGCTGCTGACGCTGCAACAGTTGCTGCTGCTCATCAGCAACGAGGCACGCAGGTTGCAGCAACAAGTTGTACCTGAGCCAGAGCCTGCCACAGAGGTTCTGCCACAGAGGTTCTGCCACATATTCGGCGCTCTAGGAAACTATTTCTCTCTCTCTCTCTCTCTCTGTTCAACTGCATGTTGCAATGTTAATTGAGGCTGCTATTAATTAGTTGCAACACCTCTCAAGAAGGGAAGGGGGGAGGGGAGAGGGTTATGTTTGTAGACTTACAAGCTCAGTTGCTGATAGCGTTCAGTTTGCAGATTTAAGATAAGTTTACACAGGAATAACATATCATTCTTTTAAGTTTTGGAAAATATTTATGAGGACAAAGATTGTTCGAAGACGGGCTGGAATTTATAGAATAGGTTCATATCGTTTTTATCTTTATGCATCCCAAAGTAGAAAACCGTAACTTAAATACTTTGCTTAATAATCGCAAATTACTGATTTACGGGGGCGGAGGATGTACTGAAATCTACAATTAAAAATTCATGGCTTAATATACAGTAAGATCGTCTTCGCAAAGAATAGTACCGTACTTACTTTGAAATTTTATCTGCACACACCAATGTTTTCATTTAATTATATTATATAATTTAATTTATGAAACTTCTTAATATAAGCTTGTTTTTGAGTTTATCTAGCTTATTACCTATAGTAAAACCGAGATTTATATATGCTTTGTGGCTCTATATATCTAGATACGTATATGCATATCTAAATATTTAGGTGTTTTTGTTCGTCTTTCTTCTTCCAGAAGCTACAGAAGCGATAGCTATAAAATGTGACATTTAAAGATTGTATTGGATTTTTGCCACGCCCTAAACTCATAAATCAGTTTGAAGAAGTATTGTAAAATAATAGGGTATCTCTGGTTAGAATATATTGAAGGTATATAGTATATAGAGAGAAAGAGACAGATTAAGTCTATTAATTTTGCCGCGATACTCTCCTGCCTCCAATAATAATAATGAAATTAGGAGGTTATTGATTCATTTATACTGGATAACTCGGGACAGTTGCGGTTCACTGTGGTCTTTCGACGCGTTCCTTTTCTCTCTCTCTCTCCCCCTCTCTCTCTCTTTTTCCTGCTCTGACTCCCTCAATCTTTTGATCGGTGCAGGCTCATCGATGCAAATGCCTTGGCAACACGCTAGGCCGATGTGGTGGCAATAATTTCAAGATTGATGATCGCGTAGTTCAGTTAACGGCATCGATCGACAGATCCGCTTATCGAAAGGGGTCGGGGAAGGGGGATACTGGCTTTGCATAGATAATAATAGACTTGTAGGCCAATTGTGCTAACATGGCTTGGTGGTTAGCGTAATAACTCATTGGCCCCCACAAGAGAGGCATCATTAGGCAGTCAAAACGGCTTCTGAATTTGTGATCGAACAGTCCAAAAAAAAGTAGAAGAAAAGCTACGGCCTAGCAAGGAGTTAGAGAGAGAGGGAGAGAGAGAGAGAGAGCGATGCACCTGTGCGAATATTTCGCTTGGCAAATTGGGGCGTTTTCGTTGCCGATCTTGATAATCAACATTAATTGTGAATCAATGAATGCACGCCTCGACCAAATGGAGGCGGACCCAGAGCCGTCCGAGGTCCCAAGCCTACCCCAAGATAATTGGCCCAAATGTGCGCAAAAAAACGCGTTGCTGAGTTTGTTTAAAAGACCATTAATTAGTGCGGATAATTGCAGCAGCGTCCCGAGATTAATTGCAATATGAAAGATATGAGGAACTGCCCGATATGCCCGATACGAGTCTGTATGCAAGCGGTGCTGCTGCCTCTGGTGCTGTGACAACTATTGGAAAGTCGTCGCCGTCGTCGTTGCCGTCGCATCATTTTTCGCGGCTAATTGCAGCGCCCCAACGCTAGATGGCGCTAGACAGAAGTCGTTAAATCCCAACGGGGCATTCTAATTGATGGCTCAGACCACAGAGTCGGTTGCAGTTGCAGTCTCCTCCAGTGCTGGGCGCGTGTCGTGGCACGAGGCACACACAATCAGGGATGAACGATATGTCTCCAGGTCGATGGAGAGTACCGTCTGATGGTACGATTCCAGCTCTAAGAGAGTGAGAGCTCTACGCAACTTAGACTCTGCGACGCTATCTATTTAATGTTTCGACTTTAATTCTCCGTCACTTCCTGGGTTGCTTTCATAGAGCAAAGACACGAGAGGGACACGAGTTCCACGAGTGCCAGAACGGAGGCGCACGGCCTCCGAGTATATCGATGTTGGGCTTCTTTATGGGAAATTATTGCTATTTTTAATGCAAATGCGCTAATTACAAACACTGATAAGCGTTCTACGACTACGACTCGTTGCTGCCGTTGCCTCAGACTCGGCCAAATGCATTTATCAGGCATACCAAGGTATGCTCTAAGCCCAGAGAGAGTCGAGTCAAGACTTGATCATTTGGCCAGTGCACCATGGGAAAAATGCGCATTTTTAGCCACAGAAAAGGATGAGTTGCAGATTCCGATTTTCTCCTACAGGGGGTGGGACATCAATTAATGTATTAAATAATATTGCGATTATATAATATCGATAGAATTTTGAAGATCATACTATCCATAGAACCTTTAAAATAATTGAAACAGTAAAAAAACTTAACTATCGATAAAATGTAGAAAACCATTGAAACAATCAATAGACGTAATTATCGCTAAAATTTACCAAAAACATTAAAACAATCAATAGATTTTTGTTTTTAATATTTAAATATATATACATATTTTTTATTATTGTAACTTTTTACCTTACTTCTCGTTTTAATTTATCTTAAAATTCATTTTTTAAAACAGTTGACTGGACAAAGTTAACTTAAATAAATAAAAAAATAAAAAATGTCTGTATCGCAAGCTATCGTGCTCCACTGTACCTCACCTTATTTACAAATATTTTTCTGCTTCTTTCTATCCCTATCCGTAACTGGCTGAGTTGCCTAACCTAATATATAGATAATATTAAAGACAGATCCTCAATAACGAGTAATACTCATTTCTTATATCGCCAGCTAGTCTTCCATCCGACTATCCTATATCAGTTTAGATATTTCCTTCAACTCACTGTGAAATTTGAAACAGAAGACATGTGTTTGGCCCACTGTGCACGTTGGCGATCGGTGTCTGTGTCAGCGGCGCCTTTGGTCGCAAACGCCCGCGGCACAATGCCTTGACAAAGTGGCACGCTTCCGCAATGTCGCCAGATCTAATAGCATCTGCCTGTTGCCAGTCTCCTCCCGCTTGCCACAGTATTTCCCCCCGTAGAGCGAAGACTAAAATAAAACCGAAAACGAATTAAATTGGTCTAGTTTCTTCATGGCCATGAAATGCAGCTTCTGTGCGCTGCCGGAGGAGAAGAAGACGCAGACGAAGACTATGAAATATGTGGCCATAGATACGCGGCTGGACAACATCCAGAGAGCTGAAGTTGAACCCAAAGCAGAAGCTGAAGCAGAAGCTCTGCTCGGAGACCATTTGGCTGGAACCCATGGCTAATGCATTGGCAGCGCGCATGATGAATTTGTTTTGATTAGGCGCCGAGTCCAGGGAAACTGTGTGCTTTTTCAATGTCACATGATAGATCGCATCCCAGCTCTCTTGCGGCTTCCTCCAGTGGCATCGCTACCCCGCCAGCCCTCATATAGGTTCGTTACTTTCGCTGATCTGCCAGCATAATATATCAGAGCTATTCAATTAGTCATATGTCATATAATGTGAGATATGCTTCCAAAATTAATTGCTTTGCTACCGACCGAAGAACCTACCAAATCTTCCGGCTACCTTTCGAACTCATTAAGAAGATACATATGTGTGAGGAAACTGCAAACGGTAAGCTCAGAAGCTTATACCATATTATAATTCGTATATTGATAAAACATATATTTAATTTAAGTTTTCCAAATAGGAAGTTCGATTTCTGAGTTTCATTGGGTAAGTCTTCTCAAGCTTAACTGAAATTGGAATTTGAAAGTAACTGAGTTTAATTTTGCAAAAAATCCCTTTATATATATCGAAGTTATAAGTCCTTTAAAATTTAATTTCTTATACATAAGCAAGTGCTGAATGACATTTGAAAAAACTAAACAGTGTTTCCTACAAAGTTTCTAAATTTTTAAATTTTTTTCAAGTAATATTATTAAATATATTATTTATTTATATAATACAATACAATATTCCCTAGATTATACATAAATATTTACTACATTAATCGAGGTAGTAAATCTGAGTGAAGGAAAAGTATTTATAAAATCCTCATCATAATTTTTTCTAGAAATGCAGAAATTTTGCTGATAGATAAATTTCTTAGCTGTATTTGTTATATATTATGCAATTTATTTGAAAAAAAAAAAAAAAACGGTCTGTTGTGTTTGTCGGAATGTTCTTATATTTATATAAAGTATTCTTATATTTATTCTGATTTTAAGTTTCCCGGAAGATTTCCCAAAAAAAAGACTTCAAGTTGAGAAAGTTTACATAGAAATTGCTTACTCCGTTGCTGCAGGGACAGGCTGCATGTTGAGCTGCAAAGGGGATGGTTGCAGCTTAGTGGATCGTGTTGTGTCTCGTGTTGCATGTGGCATGCAAAGCGACTGGTGGCAACTGCCTGCGATTCTATTCATTTGCCAAATAAATCACTAACGGCAACTCATTAGCTGTTAAGCAGAGATATTGAGCCAGGCCTAGGCGAGATTGCCTGCATGACATTTTGGCTGAACGCAGCAGCAGCAGCAGCAGCCGGTTTGCCTGTCATGGACTCCGAACTGAACTCCGTCTCGGTGTCTCCGTGTCTTAGCGTCCGTCAGTGAGGCGGACTGAAAACGAAATGGAACTGCAAGTGGAGCTCAATCTGTGCGGCTGTGACTGGTGACGGGCCTGGAAAGTGTAGTTTCACTTGGCACCAGGCAGGCAGGCGAGGATCGGACACGGTGGGTCATATTTTGTGGCTACTGTACGGCAGGCTTATCGAATCGAAATCAATTGCTGCAGCGACTCCTATCTGTGGTCTGCCATCGGAACACCTAAACAAGCCACATTGGCGACATCCACGTGCAGTTCATCAACTCACCTGCCAAGAGAGAGAGAGAGAGGGAGAGAGCAGCAAGCCAGGAGCGAGAGAGAGAGGGGCAGTAGAGGATCGCACACCTCAAATAATTTTGTTTGCGCCTGTCATAAGAGCCAACTAACTGGGTAACTGGCCATTGGTAGCCACAGCTCGCGGCTCAAATTGTACCGCAAGCACACAAATCACAAAACGCTGCTCCAGCTGCGGCTCCTTCGCTTTCCTCTTGCCACATCTCCTACTCCTACTCCACCTTCGGCTGCCGCCCAGCGATGATTGCTGCGAAGACAAGAATTTCTAGTTTGGAAGCCGAGGCGAACTTTAACTGTGGCAACTTGCGCCGCGCCGAGCCAGGCCATGTTAGGCTTGACCAGGCCGGTAGGAAGCGACCGTGAAAGCATTTTGCATTTCAATACCCTCACAGTGGCGGCATGTGCGACTATTGAGCGAGAAATGTGACGTGCAATCGATAAAAGCGATCATCAAATAATTTATTCGATATATAGATTGTTTTTTCCGTTTAAAAAGTTAAAAAGTTTAAAAGTTTTAAAAGTTTAAGTTTAAAAGTTTACATTTTGCATAATTGGCATTAAAAATAAAAATAAAATTTAGAGAATAATGTTCACTATAATATATATATATATATTATATGTATAATTAAAAAATGTAAATACAATAAAATCACTTAACCTAAATACATATAAATAAAAATTAATTTTAATATACTTTTAATATACATTTATTTTTAACTCAATTTATATCTGTAAATTTCTTTTTTCTTTTTTTTGTTAATAAATTTGAGTCGACTTCTTTTAGTTAACTAAACTATATAAATAAATAAAAATAATATATGATCGGTAATATTGTTGGTTTTGCTACATAAGTAACGAAAGGGTATATTTGCTGCGTTGTGATCCGCTTTGCTTTTCTTTCTCGGGCATTTTTACGATAGAATTGCGCTCATAACTTTGGCCAGCTAACGTCGCCTCGGCCACGTCGGCTGTTCGTCTTTGGGCCGAGACTTGGGCAAGACTGAAGAATTTCTGGCTCTCCTCGACATGCGCCTGTCTCCTGTCTCCTATCTCCTGTCGCCTGCTGCCCTGGCCAGTTGCGGAGCGCGTGTGGCAGCCGCAGATAGAAGAGGCAAGTCGGCAGCCGCTGGAAGCGATGCAACCGCTTCGGTTTGGATCGTTTTGAGTTTGGGGAACATTTCATTAGTTTTGAGTGCCGGCATATATCTTCGATGTGGATCGTCGTCTTTTGCCTCGCTTCGGCTATTATTTTCAATTTTATTGCGCTTTTTATTAGCACTGCATTTCGCTCGCTGCGCCAGCTCCAGCTCCAGCTCCATCTCCGCTATTTGCCATTTGGCCATAGAGTGCTTTATATGGCATAGATATGGCTGATTGAAATGTACGCTGGGTATAATTTATATGGCCATAATGAAAGACACGGCTTAGTTCAGAAGTGTTTCTCTTTTATTTGTTCAAAAAGTTGTTTGCCAAATTTGCATATATTATTTGTAATCAATTAATATATATATATATATATAGGGTATACTATATGTGTACCATAGTAGTACTGCATGCCGACACGAATACAAACTTAGGCTACGGATATAGGGTATAGTTTTAGCTTGCTAGTCACAAGGTTCGTTGATAGAAAAGTCAATATAGCTACGGGTTTCCGGGTGATATAGGGTGTGTAGGCTAGAAATACATATAGTTAAACCAAATACGCACGATTCGATTTGCGATTCCGTTTACAGAATACTTAAGATTAACCCAAGGACAGTCTTTGAAATTATAGCGGAAATTGAGAGAGATCTTAATGTAAGTCTTGAGATGTACTCGTATTTCACGTATCGTATGTATTACTTTTACTTTAATCGTGCACACTTAAAACATGAAAAAACACATCAATCAAACTTGTAATTAGGCTTACTTGAATATGATCTTTGTTCTATTCAAAAAACACACATAAAAACAACGGTAATTTAACATCTATAAAAAAACAATTTGCAAGCTGAAAAATGTATTTTTTTTTCTTTTTTTTTTTTTTTTCGATTTTCAGTTTTGAGCGGTTTCTTTTAATAAGTTTGTATATTATATGTAATTTTTGTTTTGGCTTGTTTTAGCTATAAACAATTTGTAGCTAGCTAAGAATGCATCAATAAATACATTTATCCAAATGATTTCATACGGAACTCGTATATAATTTATAATTTGTAATTTTATGTATGGAAGAAAAACTGTCCATAAGCAACATTCATAAGTAATATGTATACATATATATGTATATCTATATAATATGTTATATACATATATGGCTATATGTTATATAATTTTAGTTAGCACTTTTCTTTGTTGAATACACCGGATTTAAGTATTTAATTATTATTTTTTTGTTTTTCCGACATTTAACCATGCATTGAATAAACAATATAAATCACAACGTTTTAAATTTCGAATTTAATTATCATTATTATTCTTATTATTATTAATAATTTGTTCTCTTTCGCTTGTCAAATAGTTTTGATTTCTTTCAGCTTGTTTTTTAAAACTGTTCCAACTTACGTTATATGTTTTATAATTCCTCTTTTTGATGGCACATAAGTTTCACACAATTAAGATTTTCATTCGATTTCGAAGGCTTCTCGCGACCTGTTTCTGTTCTACATCAGACGACTAACTCGGTTCATATCGCGTCAAACCGAAATACCTTACAAAACTATGTACTCTATACGTATATCGTATATGCTAGATTATTATGTGTTCATTTTCTGGCTCAGATCGTGACTACGTACTGCAGCTCAAACCATTCGTTCCTTCGATATTCAGCTATCGTTGCTTAAGTGGCACTATAGTTCCCATGTAGTATTTATAAATATATATATATGTATGTGTTTATGAAACTCCATCGTTAGGATCTTAAGGCTACGACTGAAAGTAATACAAAAATCAACCCAGGAAATAAAGAAAGAACAAAAGTTTTTTTTTTTTTGAAAGTTTCTGTTTTTTGTTTGTTTTTAAATTGTTATATATTTTCGAAAACAAAATAGGCTAATTATAAAAATGTTTCAACTTAGGAGTAAAGCAACTTTAAACTTAAAACTGTGAAATAGTATATTTAAGTGTATTTTAATTTTTGATATACAAAAACAAAATCGAAAAAAGGTTTCCTTGTGTGTGTTTTGTTTGTTTTTAAATTAGATTAGATTAGGATTAAGTTATAAATTTAGATTTAAATTTAGATTGGTTTGCCGTTTGATTTCGAATCAATTAAGGAAGTACAAGGGGCATGCTCCATACGAATGAATTAATTCATGTTTTAATTGTAGTAATTGTAATTATGATTTGTTTCACAATTCGTTCTTAACGCTCGCTCAACTTAAGCTCTTACGGTTCCAAGTTCTTAGGTTCTTAAGTCCCTTCGACTTATGTATGTAACATATGAATGGCTTGGGCTTACACAAAAATGATATGCTAAAGTTTATTTCATTTATTTTACTGAGTGTGTGTGTATTGGTGTGTGTGTGCGTGTGTGGTTAAACCTAAACACTAAGATGCTAAAAATAAGTTAATAATAGACTTTGAAATGCTTAACTGCAATAAATTAGTTGCTCGTGTTAGAATTGTTTTTGTTTCCTCTTTAAAATGAACATTTTAGCTATGCAAAGTTGAAGAGTTTTAATTGTTGTTTACTTTTAGTTATAAGAAATTAAAATTAATAATTATTACACATGAGATCACAGTATTAGAGACATAAGTTAATTATTTTAAATATTATTATTTCTGTTCTTCAATCTTCCTCCTCCTACCCCTACTCAACTCATTCTACTCCAATTCCTTCTTCCTTTTGCGTGTGTTTCTCTGTTAGACTTTAATCGGTTAGTAACTTCTGTTTTTATTTTTTCTTTATATAGTATGTATATCTGTATATAGTTCTCATTACGTGTCTGCTCTAGATTAATGTCTTGCGTAGCACAACCCAGAAATTACGGCTACATCTTTGTAACTATTTCGCTAACTACACTAGGTTACAAAAACTAGAAACTCTATTGTCCCAGCTCAAGATCTTCATAAGATAATAATTTCACTTTCAGCTCTTTCCATATGATTGTTGGGCCTGGGACTGCGAAAATTCATTTGTTGCCTAGTGTATATTTTGTTGTGTGTGTGTGTCTGTGAGTCACCATCAGCGATTGATCCTGCTGGCTTCTCCAGCTTAGAGCTCCATGCTGAGCGTCTCCTGGCCGCAGAGCAAGGGATCGCTGGAGTCCTGCCCGATGGGCACATAGTTATACTGCCGCGGGCTGGTTAGGGGCGAGAGAGTACCGTAGTCTGAGGTCAGGGCCAGCTCGAAGGGCAGCGGACTCTCCGCGATGTCCAGATCCAGATCCAGACTCAGCTTGAATGCGACTGACTGCGACTGGCGCAGCTGCTGCTCCTCTTCTCGGGCGGAATCAATCGATGACGTTGAGCTCTCTGCGGTCTACATGCTGGTCGCACTGGACGTCACAATGGCCAGATCGGCGGCGTGCAGCAGGTGATGGTGCTGATACTGTTGATGTTGCTGCTGTTGATGTTGCTGCTGCTGCTGCAGTTGTTGCTGCTGTGCTGCAGCTGCTGCTGCTGCCGCTGCCTGTTGCTGCTGCTGTTGCTGTTGCTGCTGCTGCTGCTCTCGACTCAGCTTGGACTCCTTCTTGATGCGCTGCTTTAGATGCACCTTGGCGTGTCGCTTCTTCTCGTCGGAGCGGGCAAATTTGCGGCCGCAGATGTCGCAGCTGAAGGGCTTCTCGCCCGTGTGGGTGCGGATGTGGGTGGTCAGGTGATCGCTGCGACTGAAGCTGCGCATGCAGATGCGGCACTGGAATGGCTTCTGTCCGGTATGGATGCGTATGTGGCGGGTGAGCTCGTCGGAGCGCGAGAAGCGCCTATCGCAGTTCTCCACCGGGCAAGCGTAGGGTCGCTCATGGACGGGAGTCTTGCTCGGCCGGTTGGGGTACTTGCGCGGCTTGACGGGCACCAGCTTGAGTGGGCCACTGCTCTGCTGATACACCTGGGACAGTATCTCATGACCCTTGCTCGTCGAGGGACTGTACTCGGCCAGCTGGACGGCAGCAGCAGCTGCTGCTGCAGCGGCGGCGGCAGCAGCAGAGGCGCTGGAGTAGCCTGTGCCGTTGGAGTTGGGCTGCATGTCCGGGTAGCTCTCCTGCTTGGGGATGAGTACGCCCAGGGCTGCATTGCTCGAGCTGGCTGACGATGTGGGTCCAGGCAGCACCAGTTGCTGCTGCTGCTGTTGTTGCTGCTGCTGCTGTTGTTGCTGTTGCTGCTGCTGTTGGGCCACGGCTGCGGCTGTGGTGTATTCGGAGGGCGCATCGAGCCAGTGATACTTGGGCGTCGAGAGCTGGGAGCGCACAGCGTACTGCTGCTGCTGTTGCTGCAGCTGCTCGTGGCTGCTCTGCAGCTCGGCCAGGCTGGCGAAGCCCGCCGTGGAGACTGTTGCTCCCGTGTAGCTGGGAGTTGGCTGCTTGAGCAACATTGGGCCACATTCCATGCTCAGGCTGATTAGCTCGGCGTGCTGGGCTGCTGCTGCTGCGCGTCCATCATCGTACGGTGAGGGCGTGGCACCGCCCGCCGTCTGCTGTTGCTGCTGCTGCTGTTGCACGGCGTAGTGGGCCGGCAGGCTGAACATGGGCGGCTGGAAGAGCGACTTGTCGGGGCTGAGCAGACCCCAGCTGTTGCCCAGACTGTTCGAGGGGGGAGACATCTGACCAGGTAGCACGTTCAGCTGTGGGGAGGCCAATTGCTGCTGCTGCTGCTGTTGTTGCTGTTGCTGCTGCTGCTGCAGTTGCTGCGTGGCGCTCATTGTGTTGCTGTTGGGGTTGCCTGTGGTGGTGAAAATGCCACGGTATGAGATTTTGCCAGGCTGTTGTTGTTGTTGTTGTTGATGTTGCTGTTGTAGTGCATGTTGTTGGTAGTGTTGTTGTTGTTGCTGCTGTTGGTGTTGCTGTTGCTGCTGCTGTTGGTGTTGCTGCTGTTGTTGTTGTTGTTGTTGTTGGTGTGTGTGTGTGTGTTGGTGTTGCTGATGATTGTGGCTGTGATGATGGTGATGATGATGATGATGATGGTGTGGCAAATGTTGCTGCTGCTGCTGCTGTTGTTGGTGTAGTATTTGGTGTTGTTGTAGTTGGTATTGCTGTTGGTGTTGGGGGGAGCTCATGTGCGGCTGCTGTTGCTGTTGTTGGTGTTGACAGTGGCTGTTGTTGTTGTTGTGATGCAGCTGTTGCTGCTGTTGTTGTTGTTGTTGTGAGTGTGTGCTGTTGCCAGCGGCAACTGTTGCTGCCGGTGAGCTGCAACGATCGTTGGCTGTTTGTTTTGTTGTTGTTGTTGTTGTGGCGGTTGTTGATGCTGTTGTTGTTGTTGCTGTTGTTGTTGATGTGTGATGGCTGTTGTTGTTGTTGTTGTTGTTGTGTAGGGGATACATATTACAACTATTATTACTTGATTCTTCCTTGATAATGGAGAGGGCGGGGGGCGTGCTGCGCTCCTCCTTCAACGGGCTGCACGAGGACAACACGGGACTGGCCACAGACACGATCTGCGGCTCCAGCGAGAGATCCTCCGATTCGATAGAGCCTGAAAGTATATGAAATCAAAAAGAAGGGTATGTTATAGTCAATCACATGTTAAACGTCATGAGGAGTAAATTAATTCTTGGCTCAGCGCGCTGCGTCTCGATTTTCAAAGTGTTGCTGCGGTGCTTAGGCAGCGATTGCTGCCGCTGTTGTTGTTGCTGTTGTTGTTTTTGCATTGTGATATCAATCACAGTTCCCTTGAACGGCCCTGGCATTGGCAGTAAGTGTTATGCGGACTGTGGACTGCTGGTGCTGCTGTTGTTGCTGTTGCTGCTGCTTTTGCTGTTGCAGCTGGGCGCGCTTTGATTTCGCAGAAATCGAACAACACGGGAGGTCGCATCATCGCTCATCGTTGCCGCCGAAGTGGTTGCTGTGAGGGGGCTAGCGATGGCACCGGCAGCATGAGAAGGAGATGGACAGAGTTTCTTGAGATCGGAACCCTGCGACCATGTCAAGTTGGGGGAAAAGGTGTAAAGAAGGCTGAAGATTCTCAGCTCGTTTCGTGAGTCACAAGCAGCACGCGCTCATCTCTAGGCATGCAAAAGTGTCGGCCCGAAGACTAATTACGCTGGTCTACCGTTTGGGACTTGCTTTTTATCTTCTGCCGGGGCAGAGGCAACCAAGATGATGATGAGCTTGTGCCCAATCACAATGATGAGGATCATTGGCGAAGTCATTAATGCCACAATGCCGCAGTTCGTTTCGCTATTGATTGAGTTGCAATGCGCCTAATGTGCTGCGACATCAATCTCGGAGAGAGGAGTGAAGAGACTGTGGAAAGGGGTGAGGGGGGGATTCACAGAAATTCGATTGTTCAGTTCGTTTGTTGCATACCCCGCACAGTGGACTCTGAGTCATGCTACTGGAGATGAATCTATTATTATGAACATAATTATTGCCAGTGCATTTTAGCCAATTTTAGGGAGACACAATAGATATCGCTGCCACTTGCCACATGCCACATGCCACGAACATAACTCATGCAGTCGGACATGCGAGTAAGTTATGCCAGCGCCGGCTGCCAAGTTTAGCGATTAAAAGCTGCTTTATCACTGTCCCCAGCCAAACTAGAGACGCGAGAAAAACCCCACAAACTGCCGTCCCCATGCAAATTGTTTTAATGTTATTTTTTTGTTTCTTTTTTTTTTTTTGCTCGCCTTCCATTTGTTATTTATTTGTTTCTTTGCTGCTTCGCTTCTTGTTGTTCTTTTTTTTGTTTTGAAAATCTTTTGCTGACGATTTTTCTTGGCGCTTTTGCGTGGGCCGCGAGCCGCGCCGCGCTGCTTGTCAGGCGACTGCGCCAAATTTATGAGTGACATTTTTTGGCGCGACTAGCCCGATTCTTAGCCATTTTTTCTTTCTGGCCAACACACACACACATATGCACACACAAATAGATGCGATTTACATGGTCCTTAGAACGAAAGAATATGTGTGTGTTCTATGTTTTATGCGTTTTCAATTGGCCAACTGCGCATACCCTGTAATTGCGGGTAGACAGCTATGGGGTAGCTTGATTCTAATATTTTCTTGGGTCTGAGTTCTGTCAGATTTGTATTTATTTTACTTAATATATTTACATTTTTTATTTATACTTAATATATTCCAAAAAATATCGGAAAGAAAAGATCGGAAATAACGGAAAATAAACAAGTAATCGAAATGAATATTATCACATCTTATTCTCATCACCTCGCCAATGTATAGACTAAATTTCATTGAAGTCGGACTTGTATAACTACAGATATGCCTAGTTTACATTGATGTAATAGGTTTCTCAATATACTGTTTAATATTATATTACAATCGCAATCACTATAACCTATAATATTTAGCAAACATTAAAACAAATTGTATTTCATCAATTAGAATTAGAGATTTATTAAAGTCGAAGAAATTTTCCTATAATTTATTTTCCTATTTGATCCTTACTCCACAGTAAGTTCTTCTCGCTTGATTCTGAACTCATTTGAAATGTAAATCTGCGCGATGGTTAAGTCTGGAATTTCAGATCTTTGTGGCTTTGCCTTTTAAAAATGATCGGGGGGTGGGGGATCGGAGAAAATATGATGCGAGCAATTAAACTCAATTGTTTTTGATAGCGCTCGGGAGGAAAATCTAGTATACTCTGTTTGCTCTGGCTTAATTCAATTAGAAATGTATGCCCGGAGAAAATACGGACTCGCACACATACATACATACATACATTTACGTATATGTACGTATGATGAATAAGTACAGCGAGTATATATCGTTGATATCGTCTGGACTCGGGTTCGGGTCTCTTGGCGTATCTCTCGAGTCGAGTAAATTGCGCTCGAAACATTGACACTGAACGGAAATGTTTAATGCATGTGCCGCGACAACACGTTGTTGTTGTTGTAGTTGTTGTTGTTGTTGTTGCTATTATGTAGTATTATTATTACTGCTGTTGTTTCTTGATTAATTAAGTGCTTTTTACTTCGCACTGCAGTCTTAGAAGGAGAGAGAGGGAGAGAGAGAAGCTGCGCTTTCTCTCTTTCTGACACACTGAATTTATTTGCAATTAATTAGGCCTCGTAGTTCCCTATACTAATTGGGCTTATATTGGCAAGATTCGAAAGCAAAAGAGCAAAAGCCACAAGGCAAAAAGAAAAAAAACAGAAACCCCGAAAAATCAATTATGTCAAGCTCTTGAGCGACCTCTTAACACGCTCCACAATTAATAATAAAGAAAGAAATCACAAAATGAAATGAACAAATTATTTGGTACTTGAAATTTGAATGTTTGCATTGTGATTGTTTGCCAAGAGACAGAGAGGGAGAGGGAGGGAGAAAGAGAGAGAGAGAGAGGAGACTGATTTATGTTACGACTTAAGCCGGACAACGAACTAGTTGCATATTTAGAGAGCAGAGAGCGTGGCTTGGGGCAGCTGCATCCATTAGCTGAGCTTAGATAAGGAGACAGATCACATGGCTGGACTGGGATTCCCTTCAAGACTGACAGAAAATAAATGTAATAATACAAAAAGAATAAATGCTATGGGTAATATGCATTCGTTTCTTATGAAATTTGCAAAGACAGATGATCCTAAGACTTATACGCACATAGTTTTGTTCCGATATCTCGAGTAATTATTATTATTATTTATATTATTTATATTATTTATATTATTTATATTATTTATATTATTTATATTATTTATATTATTTATATTATTTATATTATTTATATTATTTATATTATTTATATTATTTATATTATTTATATTATTTATATTATTTATATTATTTATATTATTTATATTATTTATATTATTTATATTATTTATATAATTTATATTGTTTATTGCAATATTTTCAGATATTTTCTATGAAAGCTACATAATCTATTTGCAACTTGGGGTATACAATCCAATGTAGGGCTCATCTATCCCACCTTATAGGGTATATAAGTCGGTTGGGACCCTACTGACACTCTGGGGAAACTTACCGGTTATTGGCGGCGGCTCGACCACTGTGGATGGGCCAAAGAACGAGGGTATATCGCTCGAGGTGGTCACCGGCGTGTTGAGATCGCCGGGCAGCGCCTCGATCAGCTGCTTGGCCTCCACGGCCACGCCGTGCTCCGCGGCGGAGACGGGACTCTGCTGGCTTGTGTTCAGCAGGCTGAGATGCGAGGCTGAGCTGCGTCCGCTGCTGGCGCCGGTGACTGTGGCTGAGATGGAGGCGGCGCTGCTGGCGATCGGTTGTGCTGCCACGTTGCCGGGACTGCCGCCTTGTGTGGGCGTGGCTGTTTGATTGCGCGCACGCAGCACGGAGTTGTTGTTGTTGTTGATGTGGCTGGCCGAGGCTGCTGCTGCTGTGTAGTGCAACAGGGATGTTTGACTGTTGCTGTTGCTGCTGGTGCTGGTGCTGGCGGCGCCGCCGAACTGGGCCGTGGTCAGGTAACTGGCGGCAGCGGCCGAGCTGGGGCTGATCGAGCTGCTCTGCGCCGTGCTCGTCTTGAAGAGGCACGTGTCGAAGCTCAGCACATTGAAGTGGGCCGCGGCGGCCGTTTCGGTGAGCAGGAATGCGTGATGCGGTTGTGCCACCAGGGTTTCAAGCCCTTCCATGATCATGGCCGCTGATGGGGTTCCAGGGGCTACGCCGCCTGCAAAGAGGGAGAAAAAAAGGAACAAAAATTAAAAAATCGAATTTAACGATTTATTGTTAGCTTAATAATTTTAATTAATTATTTTTAATTATTTAATTTTTTCGAAATAATCGATATTATCGATAAATCGATAGTGACCAAAAAAGAGTGTAATAAAGCGCAAAGATCAGTTGAACCACTGTGCCTAAGGCAGGTATGTCATGCGTGGGGAGGAGTAGGGGTAGAGGGGGGAGTAGGAGTATACGGAATTGACTGCTGCGTTTATATTGGGCCCAAAATTTCAATTGATTTGCCGCGACAGCTGCTCAATTGCGTAACAGTCCGTGGCAGTGGTAGCAGCAGCAGAGACAGCGGCTGCGGCAGAGGCAGTGGCAGCAGCAGCGAGTTGACAACAATTTATGGTGCACAAACAATTTAATTTGCCACAAATTGCTGCCGCGCTGCCAGTGGCAACATGCGCCTACGATGAAAACCGATGTCGATGACGATGACGATGACGATGACGAGCACGGCAATTAAATTAAGATCGATTAAACACTTAAGCGGGCGCGACAGTCAAACAGTGAGAAGTAGAACAAGTCGCTTTCCCACAGGGCGATCCCAGCAGAGGCAGCAGCACCTGCAACTGGGTCAGTCTGAGGCAGCAGCAGCAGCAGCAGCGGGTCAAGCTGTGACCTTACGCAACGCAAGAGTTGCGCAAGCGCAGTTATTGCGGCTATAATAAACTTGGCTTATAATTTGGCCAACAACTTTGATTTGACTGTAGTTGCAGGCGACTCGCGTTGCCTTTGCTGCTGTTGTTGTTGTGGCTGATGTTGCTGTTGCTGTTGCTGCTGCTGTGGCGTCATCTGCTTCGGCTCGAGTGCGTCTTGCGTGGCGCGGTTCGACTTGACCGCGTTGATTTGCATTACAAGTGCACTCGTGTTGACAGGCAGCTATGCGCCAAAATAACTACCGTGCCCCAAGTTGACGCTGCCCCCCCTTGCCCCTGCCCCTGCACCCCGCCTTCCTTGGCACTTTTGCTTTTTTATTTACATTTGATTTCACGCATAATTTCCGTGGCAAAGTGCACTCGAGACGAGACGAGACAAGCAGCACGAAAGTCCCCAGCAGGCAACAGCTACAGATACAGATACAGCTGCAGATACAGCTACAGATACAGCTACAGATACATGGGCAGCTACAGATACAGATTCATTTATGCAAAAGGCAGTTAAAGATACAGCTAAAGCAACAGATACAACTACAGAGGCAGCTACAGATACATGCACAGATACAGATACATGTGCCAGCTATAGATACAGCTACACGGGCAGAGCTTGAGCTACAGATTTAGATACATTTGCCACAATGGGCAGCGCGTGCTGTGCCTGAAATCGTGTGTGTTGCTGTTGTTGCCGTTGCTGTTGTTGCCGGTTCATTCATAAAATTATGCGGCGCAGTCAATAATTTTTACAGTCGATCAAAGATGTGTATCTGAATACGAATACGAAAACGAATACGACAGCGAGTGCCACATGAATCATTCAAGTCAGTCAAGTCAGCGCGCGGAGCTGAGCCGAACTGGTCCGCTCAATCTGAGCCGCGATCTTGGCCAGCTTCTCCTTTTTCTTCTGCTTCTTCTTCTACTTCTTTTACCTCTTCTGCCTCTGCTGCTTCTTGCTCTGCCGCTGCCTCGGCTTGTGCGCTTAATAACTTGGCTAACAATTGACACTCCCTTAAAAAAGTCTATACACAGGCGAAGCTGTTGTTGTTGTTGTTGTTGTTGCTGCTGCTGTTGTTGTTGTTGTTGTTCGTGCCACAGACATTTACATTTTGAGTTAGCCCAGCGTACAGTGTGGCCTCACTAAGCACAACTGTACCGCAATCGATAACAGCGATGGCTTGTTAATTGTTTCCATAAAGCGTTTGTTATCGAATACTATCGATGATTTTTCAAGATTTTGCAACACTGTTTAAGCAGCAATAAATATTAATTGATACTTTTGCATAACTTATAATCGATAATATCGATAGTATGTGTTTAAAAAATATCGATAGTTTTTTAATATTGATATTAATGCAAGCAACTGCAGTGGGAAACTACAAGGAGTAAGGATTAGAGCAAAAGAGAGGTAGAAAGAGAGAGAGAGAGAGAGAGAGAGAGAAAGAGCTTTGCTTGTAGCCAGTTGTGCCTGTATAAGCCACATATCGTGCTACACATACATATATATGTATATAGTAAATCTTGTGTCTGTCCCGCGTCTTTCACTCTGCATAATTTTGCATAGCATTTTGTAGACACACACACATACACACACACATAGAGAGACATAGACAGAGACACATAGACAGAGACACATAGACAGATCGAGTCGCGCTCGCAGATTTTGCCATGAATGAATATCGCGACTCGAGTCTCGACTCGTTGTCGATGAGGAAGAAAGGCAAAAATATAAAAGAAAAAAAAAAAAAACTAAATAAAAATTGTTGTTGATATTATTTTAATTAAGTTTTGCCAAACCGGTTGTGTGTGTGTGAGTGTGTCTAAGTGTGAGTGTGACGGGCTGACTGGTTCCGCAGTTCCATTTGGGGTTCTTTGGGCCGCTTCTCGCTCTCCCCGAGAGTGTTAACATATCGATAGATGGGCGCCAATTTGTTTGGCCTGGCAAGTGGACCGCACGATCTCAGCCGCGATAAGCTCAGTGCATCTGCCGTTGCCGTTGCGGTTGCTGTTGCCGATGTTGCTGTTGTTGCTTGTTGTTTTCTTAGGTTGGGAGACCCCTCATGGAGGATTAAGCTATGGCTGGAAAGGGGCAAAGGGGGTATGTCTTAGGGGGGCTACTTAGCGGCTACAAAAATAACTGCAATGTCGTCGATGTTGCTGTTGTTTCAGCTATTATTTTAGGCGCTGTTGTTGTTGTTTCAAGAGGTCTTACGCAATAATAGACAAAAGATTTGCATAAAGACCCGAGAGACCTCAAGGTATACGAGGTACTATATGCCATATGGCCTGATAACCTTGAGCCGTAGCCCAATTAACAGCAACAATGAGTGTTGCTGCTGCTGTTGTTGTTGCTGCTGTTGCTGTTGTTGGTGTTGCTGCTATTAACATAAAAAGAAATTGGAGAAACGCCTGGAGAGCGTCGGCGCCATTAGTCAAAATGCAAAAGACGTGCAGTAAAAGTATCTGGCAGATACATAGATACACACACATGCACATGCAACTCGCATGCGACACGGCAGCAGCAACAACAGTGCAGGGGGATGGGGGTGGGGGCAGGAGACAAAGGCAAAGTCCATCACTCACGCAGCGGGCAGCAGAGCCGGACAACTCGAAACCAGGCAACAAGTTAAGCAGTGCAACAGCAACAACGGCAACAGCAACTTGCAACAACAACTTGCAACATGGAAAATGTATCTTGTGCCGACGCGCTGCCTTTGCATGCGTAACACTTTGTCACACTTTTCAAGCCAACAGCAACATCAACAACAACAGCAACATCAGCAACATCAACAGCAACAACAATGTGATGTTGCTCTTGTTGCTGTTGCTGCTGCTGTTGTGTTTCCCCATGGGAACAATTAATGAAAATAAACAGCCGCAGGCCCTGACAGCGCATCAAGCATGCCGCTGAGATACCCCGTAATTACAGGGTATGCATAAATAAGGAAACACTGAAATTATACCTATCGATTGATTATTGTTTTTTACCCTAAGTTTTATTAAACTATCGATATGTTATTCATTCTAGCAGGACACGATCAGCTGAAAAGGAGTTAGAGCAATACTTTTCATCTCCTCTGCCTTGAATACCCTGCAATTGTGTGTGTCCTACCTACAGGGTAGTTACGTATGTAAAAACAACACGCACGTTTTGTTTTTATAAACTTTGAAATCATTTTAGTAGGCACTTACACTATACTACATGAGCAAGGGGCAAGGCGGGGGGTTGGGGGATGCGGCTCGCTTTGTTTGGCTTGGCAGACAAGTAGGAAGTGTGTGAGAGAGCGGGAGGGAGGGAGGTGGGAAGACGCTTCTCTCAATCCGTCGGTATTTTGTTTTGATGTCATAATTATTTGGTTAAATACACATAAAAGCGAAGGCAGAAGGCAGCTAAAAGCCCCAAGACAACTGGGAAAATTGAAAAATTATTTTCGAGGAGCCACCTATGTTGCTGCTGCTGTTGTTGCTGGACATGGGAGGCTGCGTGTAAATCATTTCGCTAATTGTTTTTCCTTTTAACGTCTTCAGTTAGTTCGTGCCCAACCCCACAGTGGCACAGTGGGACAGCGGGAGGACAGTGGGATTGTTTGCACGCGTGCAAATGAGCCATAAAATTGTAAACAAAATTCGTGCTCGCGCTTTGCCACAAATTATGCGCAAAATGCAATAACAAAAATTAAATTAAATTGCAAAATGCACTGTGATATGCACAACTATATATATTATATATATCTGTATCTGTGTAGACACATACAATGTTGTCAGGTGAGGCAGATTCCTCCTCGGACTTTTTTAATAACGTGCCGAAACTTTTATTAAGCGTTAAATGAATTTATGCTTGGATTATATCGTATAAAACTGTCGCAAGATGCACTTGTTGCATTCAGGAAGAGATTCCCTCCCGAAAAACCGACAAAGTATCAAGCAAAAGATGCTAGAATCATCCACAGATATTAAAAGTAGAATACAATCGAGGGAATTAGATAGGAAAATGCACTTCTATTATTATAATTATTATTAAATATTCGTATATGATATGATATTGGCAGCTTGCCCAAATTGTTCTGCTCAATCTCATCTAATCTTAAGTCTTTAGCGACTTTAAACAGCGTAAAGTAAACTTCGAGGCAAAATTAACTAACTCAGATTTAAAATCTTTTTAATCCGATACGAATTTAATTTTTTAGAAGTCTAAAACACTCCAATAAAGCAACTAATAACTGAATTTATTTTTATTATTATGCAACAGAATTATTTAAATTGAATTTAGCAGGAAAATGTAGGAAAAATCAACTGACTTTTCATTTCTTTCTTTTACTTATTATTTTATTTAATTTGCACACTGTATGTCATGATTTACTATAATATCTGGTGTATTTCGCTGGTAACACTCTATAAGAATAAATTTCCAATTAGAAACTGTGTGAAAAACTGTTGCACACTGGGTACGAGTTCATATAGACACTACGGGGAGACTTATGTGTGTGTGTTACACATGTTTACAGGGTATTTCACTTGTTAATCACCTGGATCGCAATGGCACGTGCTGAAGAATTCAAAGGAGCTTTTCCTTCTGCTTGGAGGCTGTCGCAATCCTCGGGGATTGCAGTGCACAGTGGTTTGCACAGTGGGCACAGTTCACGCGGTTCGCACTTGTAAACGCGCAATCAATAAAGCATCTCTCCTAGATATTCATATATATATATATGTATATATACTTTGCTTTGCATACGTCACTGTTCACAGTAGCTTTTCATTCATCAGAATTGTTGTGAGGGTGGGCGGGGATGGCGACAGCTTTCGCAAGTTTGCCAATATCCTTTCACTCTCAATTGCGCTTTTCTTTCGCTTTTCACTGAGTTTCCACGCACTTTGTACACTTTACACAGACTTTTCTTTTGTTTTTGCGCGTATTTGATAATTTTACAATATTTGTGTGTTTTTTGTTTTCTTTTGCAATTTGTTGTTTTCTTTTTAATTTTTCAAAATTTGTTAATAACTTTGCTTGAATTTTCTTGTCGCTGCTTCTGCTGCTGTTGTTGAATTTTCAAACCGTCGCGTTTGCTTGTTCGAACACAACTGAGGCACGAGATGCGCCCTCTTTCGGTTTTTATGAATGAAACTGAGCAACGGCACTCGCAGAGACAGAGAGAGAGAGAGAGAGACACACACACAGATACTCACATTGCCCCTACTTGCCTGGCACGCGCCTCAAAGGCAAAGCCAAAGCAAAAGCGGCGACAAGTTCGAAAATCGAAAGCAGAGAGAGAGCGAGAGCGTAGTATGAGAGAGCGCAAGCGAGAGCGGCATTGTGGGGAACTCGCACGTCACAGCATACACGCGCGCACACGCACACACTGACACACACGTACGGACAGCGCATGCAGCCGCTACGCCGGCAGCCAATGGGCAGAAGCGTCGCCTCCCTGCGGTGCAGCCATTTTCGCGGCGCACGCGCAGAGCAACCAATCAACAGTTTGCCAGGCCCGCCGCATGCTGTGCTAGTGTGCGTGTGGTGAGTTGTCAGTTGCTGTGGTGAATAGCGCGCAAGCAGATCTCTCGCTCTCTCACTCTCTGTGTGTGCGCGCGCTCTCTCTGAACTCTTGAAGGGGCAACGAGGTGGAAACAAGACAACAGGTACCCCAGCTGCGACTGTCTGTGTATGTATCTGAGTGTGTGTGTGTGTGTGCGTGTGTTTAGTGTAGTATTATGATTTCCCAAAATACGTCATCAACGCGACTGCGGCCCATTAACTTTTCAATGTACGTAAACACACGCGAAAAGTTTAAACAAATGATTCACTTTACCATTTATGGTCAGTTTGGGGCGGCCGTGGGAGAGTGCGCTCTGCTGGGATGGCGAGAAAAATGCCGGGAAAATGTGGGAAAATATGGGAAAATGCCTGCAGCCATAGTAAGTTGGCAGGGTCAAGGAGAGCGCAGCCGGAAGTTCAGAATCAGCCGGCCGGCCGGCCGGGCATGCTCAAAGGTAGTGAGAGAGAGACAGGGAGTGGGAGAGCGAGAGGGAGAACTGCACAATAAAAACGCAAACGTATTTTAATTGTGAATTTGTCATTAAAATAAAAAAACAGCACACATTGCGTATAAGTATTAAATTATTAAAAATATTTAAATAAACACACATTGCGTATACGTAATATGAAATTCAAATTAAATTGAGTTTTACTCTGCATTTATCATGTTTATTGGCGCATTTGGCGTTTTATTTATGCATTCCACTGCCACAGCCATGTCTCGTTTCCATGTCGCATACCTCGGGCCCCTACCCGCCCCTTCCCCTATCTCAGGCATTTGCCAAAATTATAAAAGAGAAAAAAAAGAAGATTTTCATGTGCTAAGGACAAGGTTGCAGCCGGGCAGAGGCAGCGGCAGAGCAACTAAATAAACGCATTCCGCATTGTTGCACAAAACTAAACATAAACAAAATGCCACATAAACAAAGTAGAAGAGAGAGGGGAGAGAGAGGGGAGGGAAACCCCTTGAAACGCTGCCAGCGCGGGAAAACTCGAAGTAAAATGTAAAATTCATTTACGAGTTGCGATTACCGCAAAGTGCAGGAAGGAGAGGGAAGGGAGGAGCATGGTCTACTCTAGGGTGACCATGGCCGCCATCTGCCGGCCGGCATCGGCCAACATAATCAGGTCGAATCGGGTCGCATCGGGATCGGATTCGGGATCGGAATCGGAATCGGGTTGAAGAGCACGCCACGAGCTAAAAATAAATTGGGAAACATTTTCTGCGCACAATTTGACGTCGATTTTCCTAACAGACGGCGCGGAATTACGTGTCGTTATCTGCGGATAGATACAGCACACAGACAGGAGCACACACACACACACGTGCCAAAAATAGAACTTTGCCTCATTCGTGTGAAAGTCTTCTTTGGGGCCAAAACAAAGCAGAGCAAAAGCCAAACAAATCGACGATGCGAACCGAAAACTATTTATAACGGAAAGCTTCACAGCCTCAACTATTGTTGTTGTTGTTGTTGTTTATCTATGGGTAACTGCCTCGTCATAAGGCAGGTACTACTACCTAGGGCTGTGCCACCTCTACTGGAGTGCACGAGGAAGGGGGAGGGAGCGGAGGGTGCCACCTGTAGACGAACTCATTACGCTCTTTGGCCAAAAATAAGCTACGTATTCGCACACACACACACACACACACGTGTGACGTATTCGCCTTCAACTTGGCCATAAAAAGAGATGCGCTGCTTGTCTGTCTCCCTCTCACTTTGACTCTCTCTCTCTCCCTTTCACTTGCAACTGCCTCCTTATTCGCTTTATGAGTGTCTTGAGACGCCCAGCCCCCTATTAGGTGCCCTTTGTAGCCAGAAATGGGCATGCTCGACTACTAAATACGCTGTAGAGACAGTGAAAAGAGGGAAAACACTTAAAAGACGCAGAAATTGTAAATAAATCAATTTATCGATTAATAACAATATTTTCGATTATATCGCATATCTAGAGCATATTAATAATTGCCTAATAATACCTAAATTGTTCATGAATGTTTGCTAATCCCAAGAAAATCAGGCTTATATTATTCTAAAAAGTGCTAAAAATCTTTATAAAAGAGTTGATATATCGATGGAAATTTTAAACCATCGATAATATCGTTTCTGCTGCGATATTTTCCTGCATTACCTTGGAAATGCCCTCTTTTTATATAGTTTGCCTTCCTCTATCAAGTAAAGAGTGTGCACATGCTCAACTGTCAAATACCCTGTAAGGAAGTGCGCATTGGGCAACCCTTTCTAAGACACACACAACTGGCAAATACCCTACTATCACAGAGGGGCAGGGGCATCCACCCTCGCATGGATACGCCAAAAATGGAGATGTTTCAGCTTTAAATGGGAACTGATGCTGCAACTGCGACTGTGACTGCGACTGCGACTGAGGCTGCACCTCTTCCTCAATTGGCAGCGCACCCAGCAGCAAATCGCGTAATAAACATTCATAAACATTCATAAGTTCGCTGCTATTATTCGTTTTTTATTTGAATGTTGTTGTCGCATTAGTAAACTAATTGAAGTTTGCCATGCTAGCATAGAAAAGAGAGAGAGAGAGAGACAGAGAGAGAGAGGGAGAGAGAACAGTGCAAGACAGCGCGCGGCAGGCGAATAGAAACGTGAAATGAAACCAGTTTTAAATGGAAAAAGTGCTAATGAATTTAGAATGTATAACATAGTATGTATATGTAATATAGTGAATATATGATATAAATAAATATATATATATTTTTACTAGATGTATCAGATGCGTCATAATTAACGATAACGCTTACGTGCCTTATTGCCTTATCCATTGGCAGCACAATTAATTATTATTATTCACTTTGGTTTCTAGTTGTGTGCGCCGTGCTGTGCGTCTGCCTTGCTCATGTGTGTGTATCTGTGTGTGTCTGTGTGTGTGTCGTGTGGGCTTTCTATGTCGTGTTATCGCTCGTCGAGAACTTTGTGTCTGCTGCTGCTGTTGCTGCTGCTGTTGTTGTTGTTGTTGTCATTGTTGCAGTTGCTGCTGCTGCTGCTGCCTCGCGTGGGTCAGTGCGAAGACAACGCGGCGTCGACGCACGCTGCTGAATGTTGTTGATGAGGCAGAGGCAGAGGCAGAGGCAGAGGCAGAGGCAGAGGCGTTAGATAGGCGCAAATCGCAATCGGCGTGTCGCAAGTTGCATGACACATGGCACGCGCCTCGAACAAACAAATCAAACAGAAAACAAAACAAGCAGCGAGACAGAGAAAGAGAGACAGAGAGAGAGAGAGAGAGACGGAGACAGGCCAATGCCAAACCGAGGCATCTGGCGCGGCGACAAGGTCCACGTTGCCATAAATGGTCGAGACGCTGGTTAGGGCCAACTCGACTCGACTCGACTCGACTCAGCTCGACATCATCGTGGGCTGTAATTAAAAGCGTATTGACTGCTGCCTCGATCGCACTTGCTGTCTCGCTCGCACACAGTTTTCAATCCATCAGATACATTTGCGATTGAAAGTTTGTTGTAATTGGTTCGCGCTGCCCTCGCTCGACAATTGTTTTATGAGCGCCACCAATAGGCGCGCAGACAGATCCCCTAGCCCCCCTCTAATCCCCCTACCCGATCATCCCATTAACCACTTGAATGGGTACCCCCTTCCGTTTTATTTGCCAGCAGCTGCCAGCTGCGCGTTACGCAAGTCAACTTCATCTTGGAGAGCCTATAGACGCCATATACCATATAGCTTATACCGTATACCATATAGACCCGAAGCCAGAGCCAAAGCCATAGGCCATAAGGCATAAGCCATAATCCAATCGACAGTGGGCGTTGTCATTCAGCAACTTTTCGAGTCGTTTCATTGAGGTGTGAATAAATTTATATGTACGTATATAATATATGTATATATCTATGTGTGCGTCGATCAGCTGCAGATCTCTGCGTCTATATAGTCTCGTAGTTTGTGCACAGTTTTCATTCGTGTAAAATTCATAAATATCACATTCTCCCCGGACTGATAATATATTATATAATTTATGGGCACCATAATATGCTTTATGAGCTTGGCATGTTGCCGTAAATTGCTCCAGTCAACAGCAGCAGCAGCAACAACAACAACAACTCGACACAAATTAAATATTTAAACAGGCAAATTAACGAAAATTTCCATTGGTCGAAAGTGGAGCTATCGATAGACAGCGAAAAATAGTAGAAAATAATCGAAAAGTAGAAAAGAAATTTACACAAAATGTATCCAACTATACCGGTAAAATATTATTAAATTTAGAATATTTTAATTTATTAAGAATCACCCTTGAAATGCTTAAGATATCAACAAATCATAAATATTGCAATTTATTAAAGCATGCTGAAGAAAAAGAAAACAAAAATGTATTCTCTGCATATATATATTCAAATAAACTCGGAGACATTCAGAGAACAGATACACAAATCTCAGAAATTTTTGGTTGTGATTCTAATCTATTAGGAAAACTCAGAGAAAATATTCCAATTAACATCGGAGAAAAACTGAAATAATTTTCTTCATAATTAAGAAGAATTATTGAGAAAGATTTTAGTGCAAATTCATTGGGGGTTCTTCAAAGGCGAACATTAAATTAAACTGATAGTTAAATAAATAAATTATGTACACACACACACACATAGGCATAGATGTGTGAGTAGGAGAGGAGACAATAAAAATGCCGAGTATTTATTTCGGCGTGACATTAATAAACACAACAACAACTACAACAACACACATCATAAAATAAATAGACTCGTAAAAGTTGCGCTTGATATTTTCATTTTAATATCTCAAGCACTTAGCCAGAGGCCTCGACCAGCTTTTATAACTGTTGAGATCGGCGTTAAGTCCTAATGAAATATATATGAAACAATTTTCATTGGTTTACGGTCCGCTATATGGGTCGCAGTGTCTCGTTTTATGGCCCCGTAACTGGACCCAAATCTGATTATCTCTCAACTATATGCCATATGATATACCATATGATATGTTGGTGTTTGTGGATCCGTAAGTGTTTCCACTGCGTTTCGAAAGCGGAGCCAATCAACTCCCACAGTTCGTTGTCGACGCGTCTGTCTAATTGCAAACTGTATTACTTTGAATATTCATAAGCATTATGAATACACTCATGTCCGAGTTTGCCAAAATAGGCATAAGCAGCTCCCGCTCAATCCAGGTGAAAGTGGGTCAACAAATGTGCCTCAAATGGAAATGGAAATGAACTGATATGCAATCTCAGAGATTGACAAAAGTTTCGATTGCTTTGTAGTGTGTAGTACCCATTGAACAATGAGTGTACTCAGTCCTTCTCTCTCCCTCCCTCTCGCTCTCTCTCTGTCTATCTCTTGCTGCAATCGTGAGGCCATGGCAATCAGCTAAATATAAAACGCGTGCCTCACTGCACTAAATATAACACTAAATCTAGAGAGAAGATCCACTTGTCTACAGCTGATCGAAGACTTGATACCCATTAGATATGCCTTTCAAAATTTCAGGAAATTCTATAGAAAAATTGCGGATATTTCTTTAGCTAGAAATACCTTACAATTTCGAAAGTAAAAAGATTTTAGAGCTAATCCGACTATATATATGAATTTCCTTTAATTCCATCATAATATAATATATTTATATAAATGGTTAAATAAATGATACATGCTCTTCCAAATAATCTTAAATATTTTCTAATTTGTTTTTAATTGTCTGTAATAAATTATAGATAGTTTTCTTTGCAGTTCGATATTCCTTACTATCTATCATATTTCTTACTATCATAATAATATATTTCTATAAATGTATACCTGCTTCTAACTAAATATTGTTTTTCAAATTAATAAATAATAATAAAATAATCTTAAATATTTTCTAAATTTTCTATAAATAAATTATAGATAGTTTTCTTTGCAGTTCGATATTCCCTACAATCTGCCAAGTACAAACATTTCATAGCCGAACAAATTTAGCCAAAAGTATTCACAATAATTATCAAAATTCTCGTGTTCTTCTGCCATACGTTCCCACTGAAGACAGCAGCTGGCTGAGGGCTGTGGCAGAGGGGGCGGGGTCAGGGGCGGGGGCGGGATAGAGGCTGCCCATCAGCTGGGCAACGTTTTGTCGGGAGAGCGTGTGCCATTATAGTATATATAGAATCTGGTTAGCATCGCTAGCCGGCATCATGCCTAAATTGGAATTACCTACTGTCTCGCTATCTCTCTTTCTCTGTCTAGCTCTCTCCCTGTCTCGCTCTGAGGAATTGTCTGAATAGATCGTAATTGTTTACATTTAACTTTGATGACGTGAAAAGCGCCGCGTGTAGTGGCAAAATAATTACAAATAGAATTTCGCACGTCAAGTTCATAAAGTGTGCACGGTAGTCGAGGGTGAAGGGAATGTGCGGGGTCTTTGGGGGGGAAAGGTTTTGCTTAATCAGCCCGGCCCGCTTTAGATGCTCACGTCGATGTACGGGAATAGTCTGCCGGTTGTGTGATTGTGCCTGCTATTTTTGGATTTTCTGTTCTATTTGGGCATCGCATCGCTTTGCCGCGGTCAAGGTAATTTTAGGCACTTTTTATGACGTCCAACCCATGCGGTACCAGCCCCCCTACCCTACCCCACCCAGTGCAGCCCACAAGCCAAAAAAATGTGGATGATTCGTCGAGGTTTTTGCAGGTTTTGTGCACGGCTGATTGTGACAGCATGTCTGTATCCCTCTCTCTCTTTTTGTCTTCCCATCTATCTCTGTCTCTTTTCGATTTCAGATCTTTTGAGATGCCTCGAATTCCGCTTTAATGACTTTATTTACGAGGCGCGCAGAGAAACATGGAGATATTTATATGACAACGACGGCCACAGAAAGTTAATCCCTCTAAATGCCGTTTATAGTTTATAGCGCACATTTCTTCACCCCACCCCCCAAACCTCCTAAGTAGCCAGGCTAGAGAACCATAACTTTGGCTAGAGGAATTCTCAGGCGATTCTGCACTTTCGGATTGGGTTAAAGTTGCAGCTGGGGAATTCTTACAAAATATCGATGGATCTAACTGCAGATAATTCCTTTTTTTTGGAAATCTCAAATAGGAAAGTTCAAAAAACTGATATATAGATAAAAAAAAAACCTAGATAGGGGGGTACTGCATGTAATCGATTGATTATTCTCAAGCGTTTCAGAAATGCTTTGGCAAACTCTGTAAACATTGCGAAAATATGTTTATCGCTTATCAGCGGGACAGAAGCACGTCACAGGTACCGCTAGAAGGGAGTGGGGGGAGGAGTTACAGATAAATAGATAGGGACATCGATAAGCAGGAGAGCGTCACAGTTTGCATTGTGCGTCAATCGGCCTAATAACATATTATATATGTATGTGAATGGAAAATAAACATACTTTTGTATTTATGTATGCCAGAGGTCTAAATTTAGGCGCCCCCATATAATATCGAAACACTAAATATATATGCTCACTCTTGATACATCTATATCTTTTGATTGGAAGGGAAGCGAAGGGGAGGGAGTAGGAGATGTGGGATGGGTCCGGCCCCTGGCCTGGGCTAATGAGCTCGCAGCACTTTGAGGTAGTGGAATCTCTAAGATCCATGACACACTTCCGCTGCCCCAAGTTACATCATTAATTTTCGTGTTCCATATGGCATTCGGGGCTGGCTAATGCCTTTTCGTGTGACACACGGTCTCGACAATGGGCTGGCCAGAATAGAGATACATCTACAGATACATCTACACCTATAGATGCAGATACAGATACAGATACATTTACAGCTAGAGCTGTAGAGGCAAAACAAATTTTGTCATGTTTGCGCCGCGTTGTTGCCATTAATTTCTGGTATGCCTGGCATACTATCTGGCCGTAGTATTCAGTCGTGATATAGCTTGTAATTTTTATGTTCGCAGCGCTGTTCGACAGTCCCACAGCTCCCCGCCTCCATAGATATTCCCCCGGCCAAGGGAAATATCTCTTTTTATATTCCGCTGCAGGGTATTACGAAATATGAATCACAATTCGTTAAACTAGATAAACACTAACTATCTATCTATGCTAACTCATAATCTAGTTGAGATACGATGTTGAAATTTTAGGGACTCTTTCACGACATAATACTAGAGTATATAATTGACATTTACATCGACAGAGAGTGTGTACAATATTCAGTATAGAAAATGAGAAGAGTTCATGGATTTGTTGCCGAACGAAGTGTGTCACATACATCTCTATTGGATCTGAGGTTCTTGTGTTTTTATTGATTGAGTGGCCCATTTAGTTGGGGTTTATTTATAGAGCCAACTAACCGAATTCATCCAAAAGTCATGACGTCGCTCCCGAAATTGCGAATCGGAAAAGAAAAACAAGCGAATAAATCTATTTTCGGTGCTTCCAGACTCGACGGAAGACTATAGTTAGAACATGCTCGTTTGTTTGTTTTCTTCGCCAAGAATGGTGTGGGAGGGCTTTCGTATGTAGTATATGGTAGTGAGTACTATCTCAGGGAATCGCAGATACGTCATTGTTTTTCCGCTTTGCTGTTTTGGCGAATCTTCAGATGAATTCGGCGTCACGCGGATGAATTCTTTGTGATGTGGCGGGGCGAGCTGAGGCGTGGCGAGGCGTGGCATTTTGTTTACAATCTTCGTTTCGTGAAAGATCAGAAATAGATGGGCGATATTTAAATATAGATGCCAGAGGTGAGAGAGAAGAGAGTATATTAAATTGGCCATGGATACATAGAGAATGTTTTTCTTTTTTCTTTGACGTTGCTAAGCCAAACAAATGGCAGCGCGAAAGTTCGTTTTTTATGTATTCCCTAAAGTATACCCTGTACACAGCTGATGGGGTAGATTAGGTAAATGGATTAGGGTGATATTTCTGAGTTTTGACAGCTCTAGCGATACTTTTGTGAGTGAACTGTCAGCTGACACTTCCAGGGTGATTGCCCGTTCAGCATGCTCAATATTAATGTGATATTTGGCTAAGCAATTCCCCTGGTTAATACAGATCTCTGATTCTCTAGCTTGTGTCATTTTTCACGGCGTAAAGTCGCCTGTCGCCTGACAGGGAGTCGCCATTCGGAAACTTTGGGGCGACACATAAATCCCTTCAAATGCCACGACATGTAAATATTTTCAAGAGACGACGCGACAATCACAATACCAACGGGGTAGGGCAGCAGGGAGAGAGAAGCTGCTGGAGGGGGGAGAGTGGAAAGGGTGGAAGTGCAGCGCTTATAAAATATAATTTCATTCTATATGAAAAATGCAAAGTGACAACATAATTCGCCAGTTTATCATAATCAAAATACGCCTACTCGCTCAGCTTGCGATGCATAATGAAAGCGACAGGCGAACACTTTACAGGCACACTCCAACAACAACAACAACAGCAGCAACACTTGCAACAACAACGTGCCACACATGGACACAATGACACAGACAAGAGTGTCAGGCCAAGTGGCAAAAATAACTTCAAATAGTTTCGGTTTGCTTTGCTTTCCTCTCCTCACTCTTCGCTTTTGGCCTGCAAGAAGAACATGTCTTTTCTTTTTCGGCCTGCCAACTCGCATCTCGTCCAGCGCTTCCTCATTCCACTTGCTGCTCCAGTCCCAGTCCCACAGTCTCTCATCCCGAAAATCACACGGCAAATTAATGCTGAACACGAAGCAAAACAATCTTGTAATGCGGCCAAATTAATCAACTCTAATGCACATCAGCCTGAAGACTGAAGACGGAAGACTGAAGAATTAAAACTGAATGGACTGAAGTCCAAATTGAGAAAAGGATGAGACAGGAACTAAACTAGAACTCTGGAAGAGCGATCTTCTTAGCTTTATCCATTGGGAATTTCCATTAAAACTTATAAGTTTTGAAAAGATATAATAAGACTATAAAATTATTAATATCTATATCTTTATATATATATATAAAGCAAGAAAGAGCAGCTACCTTTAAGACATGGATTTTAAATGTACATATTATTTATTTTGAAATAATAATACAAAATAATGAATATATCTGATCAAAAGCAATGCTTATATTTTATTTAACTTGTAAGGCACTGCAATTATATTAAAATTGTAAAAAAAATTTGGTGGCCTAGGAAATTAAATTTAAAATTTTTTTAATTTAACACAGTTCAAAATCTATCAATGATCCAATAATGTGGTTTGATAATCCTTTATTTGAACTGGAATTTCTGCCGATTGTTGCAACAATACTGGTTCCATTTTGATATGGTATTATACAATAAATCATTTTTATCAGTTATGTTGATATATAACTGAGGGATTAAATTTCGAAAAGCTTTTAAAATTGTTAATAAGTTCAGTTTCATCATATTTATTTCACAAGAATAAAAATGTTGCAATAAATTGATAACTTTTAACTAAAAATATTACTGTAAAATACATATCTAATGTTTTCCAACGGAATTAAAAGAGAAAAGTGATGATTATCAACAAGTTTTATAAATCTGAAAATGTTTGAGATAAAACTCTTAACAATATAATAATATAGAATGTGTTAAATCTATTCCATATATGTATATATAATAGATATAAATTTCGTATAACCTCACGAGCTACTGTATATACGGCTGTATCCTAGACTTTCATAGATTCCCCACTATGCAGGGGATATAATAATATAGAATATTTTAATATCTTACATATACATATATATATCGTTTAATTTCACAATCAACTGCATATCTGGATTGACCTTAGAAACCATCGGAACCCCCGCTATGCAGGGGGATTCTATGGCCCGCGCGGAGTTCCCGTGGGATTCGCTTGCGAAATTAGTTAAAAATAGTCGACTACGCGACGTCGTTTATTTTTTCTCCCCTTCAAAGTCTTAAGAGCTTTTGTTGCTGTCCGTTATTGTGATGATTAAGCGAGCCCCGAAATTATTAACTTGTTTAACGTCTGGCAAGAAATGTTGCCGTTTTTGGAGGTTGATTCGAGCCCAACCGCAAACGCAATTAAGCACAAATCACAAAGTTTGCCCATAATTGGTAAAGACTCGATACTTGAGGCTCGAGAACAACAAAGGGAGAAAACAACAAAAGGCAACAACAACAACCAAATTTGTGGTGCCTACTTTTGACCAAATTTGGATTTGCATTTATCGCTTGAGTTTGTTTTTCGAGTGTTGTGAATTGTGAATTGGATTGTATAATATACTTGTTTAGCTCGCAAATGTTTTTTTTTTGGCTCTTGACCCGTTTTCGTTGCTTCGTCGTATTCCCTGAATCGCGCGAATTTACTGTGATTTCTTTTGGCCAAGTGGATTTTTATGAGACATGATTCGGAATTTACAATTGGAAATTCACTGCGAGATTAAATGTTATCGATTGTTTGCATGCTGTGTGTGGCTTGTGAGGTTAGGTCACACACGTGCCACGTGCCACACGCCACATGCCACACGCCCAGAGGCCTGTCCTGGCTGTGACGCCCGCAGTTGCCTGGATGCGTGTTCTATTTTTAGTCTCACGCTGCAAATAGCGAGGCACATTGGGCGCACTGCACGAAGTAATGAAAATTTATGGGCAGCACTCACTGCCGGCCTTCAATGCGTCAGAGAGCATTCACAATGGACGAGACTAGGCAGGCAGAGAGAGAGAGAGGGAGAGCGAGAGCGTGCCAAGGGAAATCCACCTGTTGTCAGAGTCAAGGACGCCTCGCTTTCGTCACAACTTAAATACACACACGCACACACACACACGCACACGGGATGAGGTGCTCTCCCCGGGGAGGGGGTTTTGGGTGTTGTTGGCAACGCAGGCGCCCTACTAAGTATGCTATGTTTTTCGCTATTCATTCATAAAATTCACCGGGCTGCTTTTTACGCAAGCGACGCCTCGCTTGGGGTTGCTTCGGGTGCAACCGGCAATTTTTAGCTTCATCGATTTTTGCCCTCAGCGAGAGAGAGAGAGAGAGCGAAAGTTGGCGAACTTTTTCCCCAGCTCTGCCTGCCTCCTGCTCCCGTTGCCCACGTCAGCCGGAGAAGCAGAACGTAGCCTGTTCCCGCTGTGCTTCCCCTGCGAAACCGGTGCCCATTTATCAAGCCGGCAGTCAGTCAACCAGGCAGGCAGGCAGCCCAACCAACCCGATTTGTTCGCGTCTCGCCACGAAGGCGTTCGAAATTAAAAGTCGCTCAACTGCAGCAACAGCAACAACAACAACAACAAGAACTGCAGCAGCAACAACGATTGCATTGCGCAAATGCGAAATGATATTAAAATGAAAAGTTTTCCAAGTAATAAACTGATAAAGAGGCGACGTCTGCGCCGGCGTCTCTGACGGCGACATATCGCGCAAAAGGTAACTTATTAAACAACATGGCGCTGACTGTTAGCAATGCCCTACGGCACGAAGGGTAGTTACGACTAGGCTAGGTACTTTGTCGGAGCATCAGAGACTGAATGAATGAAATTGAATAGTTCGAATTGTGATAATAAATATTTCTTGGCAACAGGTTAGTTCTTCTTTATTTTCATTATTTATTTTATTTTTAATAATAATAATTACTATGATTAGTTCAATAAATAGAGATCCTTTGATTGAACACATTCTAATTAATTTTAATATTTTTTGATACCTATGAATATCTTGAAGTTGTTCACATATATTTTAATTTGTTGAACTAACAATAAATACGTACATAGATACTAAGTTTAGATACTTGAGATAGTCTACTATATTATTATGTATTATTATACATATTATAAAATATGTATGCTTCGCTGATTAAAATAATGTGAGTGTTGCAAGAGAGCTTTTTCTTTTTTTTTGATTATCTATAGTTATAATAGTTAATATGTTTTCTAAATATTTTCTTATATGATTTTAGTATTTCTAAATCTCATTTACAGGGAAAATGCACTTCGACTTTGTTAATCGATGCAAGCCAAATGCACGCACAAATATTGAGATCCAGTTTGTTCTTGTTGTTGTTGTTGTTGCTGCATTGTGGCTGCCTCGTTGCAGCAGATAAATGTAAATTATTATGTCGTAAATTTGTTGACTGCCATGTTGGCCCGGCTCGGACGCAGCCTCTTCTGACATGAGGCAGCAGCAACAACAACAACAACAATGCGTCGTCGCTGTCGCCGTCGATTTGCACCACATAAAAATGGCCTGTAAAATGGCTTGATTGAGTCTGAGCCCAAAACTAACACATACACATGCTTATATATATATAGATATATCTTCATATATGGCAAATATAAAACAGAATCGACCGCGCCTGGGCGAACCGGATGCGATAGGCGAGTCGCAACGTGCAACATGTTGCTGATTTATTTGAGCTGGCGCGGCGTGGCATGGCGTGGCACACGACCAGGCGACGACCACGTCCAAGAGCCATGGCTGGCGCTGGGCGACAAATGACACGCAGCAAAAGTGCAAGTGAGTGGGGGCGTGGCACATACCAGACGTGGGCTAAGGCAGCGCGTGCCAACAACGCCCAGGCAGAGCTAAAGGCAGACAGGGAGGGGAGAGAGAGGGGAGGGCAGGCAGATAGAGGCAGAGGCAGTGCCAAAGCATCCTCGAAGGTTCGAGTTGCCCTTGAACTTGCAGAAACAAAAACAGCTGACCGACATTTTGGCATTGCAGGTGGGTGGACTCACTGTGCCGGCTGTGTATGTATATGTGTGTGTGTGTGTGTGTGTGTGTGGGCATATGAGAAAAGAAAACAAACAAACCGCAAGCACAACAAACAAACAACCCCCGCAATATCAGCGACCAGACGCGACGCGACGTGGCGACGTCAACAGCAGCGTCCCCTGCTACACTTGTCGATGCCAAGAGAGCACGCAGAATTCTTCAGAGGCGTAGACGGGTTCGAGGGGAGTGTGGGGGCGGGGGTAGACTGTGCCAGCTGCTGCTGCTGCTGTTGGGGGCGTTGGCGAGCTGGTCGCGTGCCGCATCGCATCGCATCGCTGCGAGTCCTACACACGGCAATTTGCCGGGTGGGGGTCACTCAACTGATCACTCTGATCGCGCTCCAAAAGCAGATCGCGAAAGTTCGCTAGACTGACTGTGTGTGTGTGAGTGTGTGTGTGTGGATTGGCGACTGGAGGCGTCCGTTTAGTCGCCACGCGACGTGGTTACCAAATTGGTTTAGCCAATTGGCTAGTGGGTTGCACAGTTAGCTTGATCGCGCGATCGCTTGATCACTTGGCTGCCTCCGTTCGTGGTGGGTGTGGGAACAATTCGCACTTGCAAAGTGTGCACAAAATTCACACACACATCATGTACCCCTCTCCCCAAGCCCCTCGCACATCGTCCGCATCCCTGCCCCGCAACAGAACGTCGATCGCTTTTAATTTAATTGGTTGCGCGTGCAACAGAGAGAGAGGGAGATAGAGCGAGAGAGAGAGCGAGAGACGGGGCAGAATCTCTTCAGGTTGCATGCCCCAGTGCGTCTCGTTATTTATGCGTCGCCTTCTTTATGGCTTCCCATATAAATTCTCATTCGGGCTGTCATCATTTTTGGCTGCACTTTCGCGCCGTTGCAACCATAAACTACCCACTGTACCAGTGTGTGTATGAGTGTGTGTGTGTGTGTGAAATGAACCGTTTGCCAGCATTTCGTAATCCGCGCAACATTGTCTCGCATTATGCTCAATCGCAATTAAACAGTTGGCAAACAGCGCTGGCAAATTAGAAAGTTCCTCGATTTGTTCCAAATACATAAATACTCTGTAGATGTAGGTGGATTGATAGCCAGCCATTTTATACCCTTCGATCATGGAGAATGATGTACAAATTAATACTAACTGTGTGCAACAGGTGGAGGCAGGAGAAACAGACTCTGCTGATTAGAAAGCATACAAATATGTACAATCTTGTTGAGGATCTGTAGCCGCTTCTATATAGCTGGGTCTTTCCTTCTGTCTGCTCTTCGTCTGTCTCTTTTTCTCCATAAGTGACTAAATCTTAGAACAATACTTATATCTTTTGCAGTGTCTTTAAGTATAATCGATGCAAATTAAAATAAAATACTAATACAATAGCCAGATATGATATTCGAAAATATGGCTCATAATCTGATAATAATCATTGAAGTTATTTGTAAACTACGAATTCTAAACCTAATCTTGTTCAGATCAAATATAATAATTAAATTCAGAAAATACTTAGTATTATGACCGCCCTATATTCGTGTTTTCAAATTGATCAATATCTCTACCTGCATTAATTTTATAATCTTCGAAATTTAAGCAAAATAAAATCGATTAAAAAATCGGTATTATTATTAAAGTTTTACGAGACCTTGTAGCAACCCACATAAGCGACTGCCTATTATTTGGACCATCAGTGTATGTAGAAAAAAGCCTCTTACACAAAATGATCTTTGTAGTTAAGTTTAGGGGAGATAATGAAAGAATAAAAACCCATTATTCATTTGTAAAAATATAAAAGCACCAAGCGGAGCTTATTATTATTTTAAAGGCAGCTACTATTTCTTGAACATTATTGTATAATAATAAAATATGATCTACTATACCATATAGCAACCGATGAATTGGATTAACTGCAGTTCAGGGAATATTTGATTTCTCTATTTAAAAATCGTTAAATAACATAAAAGCTCAGGATGGCCTTAATTAGATGACACAGAGTGTATGTGCTTTCTCCTGGGCCCTGCCTAGGTAAATGATTCGTTGAATAGGCCAAGTTGGCACATGATCTAAAGCGAATTATATACCCCCCTGCCCCTTGAACACCCCCTTGGTTCTTCGCTTGTAATAATTTATTATCGCATTGACGGCTGCAATTAATATGGAGAAGTAAGTGGATAAATGGATATGAAAAGGGGCACAACTGAACAAATGAATAAGTGAATAAGTGAATGAATGAGTAAGTGAATGAATGAATGAATCAAGGCAACGCAACAAGACAAAAGCAAAGGCAAAGGCGGAGGCAAAAGCAGAGGAAAACGCAAAGCAAACTGCCAAAAAGCATCAATGAAAACACAGTCAGCTTCCACTTAGCTGTAGTATCTGTATCTATGTATCTTTGTATCTATCCATCTGCTGCTGCTGCTGCTGTTGTTGTTGCTGTTGTGGCTGTGTGTTGGCGTAGCCAAAGGCAATCGGCAGCTTCGACTCTGGCAAAGCGTTTGGCAATGCAGAGAATCGAATTAGCCGCAACATGGCGCACGACACAGTCGACACAGTCGTAGATGGAGACGGAGTCGGAGACGGAGACGCTTATGGACGGTCGCGTATCTCGCGGATACACGCTTGGCGTGTGGGCTGCGGTCAGTGCGTAGGTTGTAGCAGCAGCAGCGGCAGCACCCTGTATCTGCGACTGCAGCATAATAAAATTCAACAATTTATTGCAAGTTGCCGCTTTAATTTGCTGTTGTTGTTGTTGCTGCTGCTGTTGTTGTTGTTGCTGCTGCTGTTGTTGTTGTGCTAGTTGTTGTTGTGGTTGTTGTTGTTATTGTTGTTGTCTGGCCACTTGGCCAAAAACAAAATTTTCATTCACAAAACGGCGGTCGTTGTATGCAAATTGATCGCTGGCTTTCAACTTTGTTGTGACGTTGACGTCGCCGCTGACTGCGACGGCGACTGCGATAGCAACTGCGCTGCCAACAGCAACACCAACGCCAACTGCAACTGCAACGGCGACGGCGACACACTTGGCAAGCGACTTGGACGATTCGGCGATTGCAACAGCGACAACAACTGAGCCGCCGCCATCAATGAGTGGAACTGTGCGCCCTGGCCCAGGGGCCTACGTGTCGGCTACGTATTGACATAAATTATATTAAATTATACCCTGCCAATTGGGGTGGATCAGTTGGATGACAGTGCAGACAGAGGGAGATGAAATGATAGCGAAATTAATTATATAAGGTTGTAACTATTTGATAAGTAGTTTATGAACATTTTATACCATTGAAAAAGGGTATGTTAAAAAGTCACGTTTCTCAACACTACTTACAGTTGTAGTAAATTTATATTTAAATAAATATATATATAAAATTAAATATTTACTAAAAGTAGTAGTTAATTTAATTTTTTAATAAATATATATATGAAACTAAATATATATTTTCATATAACCTTACTCATCTTGATTTTATCTCTTAATTTAGTTTTATTTTAGATACTTTAAATATACTACTTTATTGCATATAAATAATATTTCACATTTCTCTTGGGGCATTATATTAACATAAATACTTTTTTTATATTTATTATTAACAATTTAGTTCAGACAAATAGTTCAAACTATGCTTTGAATTAAATTTAAATATTTGGCACGCCAATTTTTACCCCTTTCCAACACTATACATACAAGTTGATAGAGAGAGATAGAGATAAAGAGATAGCTGCGTGTGCGTGTTGCCCTTCACTTTTTACAGAGTATTCAAAGTGCGCCGTGTTGCTGCTGCGTAGCTGGTCAAGTTTTCTTGTTGACTTTGCATTTTACATTTTACATTTCACATTTGCATTCGCATTTATTTATTTAAAGCATTAAACAAAGACGCGGACACATGTTGTGGCAGCAGCAGCAGTTGCTGTTGTTGTTGTTGCTGCTGCTGGTGCTGTTGCTGTTGCTGGCGACATGCAACAAATGTTAGACATTCAATTTGTTGTTGACACTTCATTAGCAAAACAAGAAGTGGGTTAAATGTTGCTAAAATTAAGCGATGCACACAGCGCACACTGCGCACAGCGGAAGATGCGACCAAATGTTGCAAGTACTGGGTTGGGTCGCCTGAAGACGAGTTGCTGAGGTGCGACGAGGTGAGACGAGGTGGGACACCCGCAGCTTAACCTAATAAAATCAACGCACGGTGTTGGGTTACGAGACGAACGCGGGTTTTATGAATGAAATAGTAAATGCAGCCAGGGCTGGAGACGCGCCCACGTCATGGATGAAACCATCAATGAACACGGCCCAAGCCCAGGTGCCAAAAGGGCACGAGCCGTGGCGGGCACAGCGAGACGTGGGCAGCAAATGCAAATTGATGGCCAGGGCCAAGATGCGATGCTCATCACTCGATCGTCTCCATTAGCCACGCACACCGGAACCGCATTAGCATGATCATCATAATGTCGCGGAAGACCGGAAAACCCCCAAAGCCCCGTAAGCCTCACACTCGTGAATGCAAACAAATGAACTGTCAAATGCTTCGACATCGTTTCATGCATTCATCGAAAACATTTCCAAATCTCTCTCTCTCTCGACCTGAATGGGTTTTAGGAGGAGGGGCAAGGTGCAATCAGCAGGCATCTACGCTCTTTCTGTGGCGAATGGTATCGTATTTCAGAGATTGTCAACGGCTGTCATTGTTCCCCATACAAAGTGTTCTAATATTTTCAAGTCGTTAAGTTTAGTTCGCCTGAATACAGTTTCCGCTCTATAAGATATACTATATACTATACGCATGGGAAACAGAGAGAGAGAGAGATTAGAAGAAAACACCATGGGTTATTTATGGACTTCTCACACTTTTGAGCCCAATCGAAACTGCGATTTTATGGCATCGTTGAGATATTGTGACTCTTCTTTGAAATAATATGTGGAAAACTTATTCAAGATCTCGATGGGAGTTTCTCGAATGGAACAATTAAGTTTGATATAGTGGTAAAACGGAATAGTAAAGAGTGCCAATTGGTTAGTACTTTCTCTGTTTGCATCTGATCGTAACTTTCAATATTGCGATCTACCCACACACACATACACAGCGAGAGAAACACACATATGTGTGGGAACACTCGATAGCAAGCTTAATTACGCAGTACTCTTAACTTTTATCGATAGTTTTTCATGGAGAATTGTCTGGTTTAGTCACTTGATACGATTGGAAAGTGTTCTGAGAAGAGGTATACCAAATTTGTGCAGTTATAAATATAGGTTAATAATTATAATAATAATGAATAATACATTCCGTCTTCTATGTATGTATTATAAAACATTGGCTTCCACTCTTTTCTTAAGCCTAATAACTTCTACGTAGAATTTTAAATACAGTACCAAAAAAAAAAAGTTGCCTGTCTTTTTTAAAAATATTTTAAATTAAGAAAAATAAGATATATTGTTATATGAAACTTACAACTTATTTTGCGCAAGCTTTGTTTATATATTAAAATAAGTTTTATATTATAAACATGTTCAACACAGTTTGTTTGCCTTTGTCAATATATAGAACTCCGCCATTGCATTATATGCTCATCATATGCAGATAAAATCAGTTATTATTAGAGGAAGTAATTAAGATAGAACTCTCTGCTTCGATATAGGTATAGCTGACTATAATATCAAATAATATGTAAAATTTCAAGACAATTCGAATGAAAAGAGCTAAAATATTCAAGAAACACTCAAATACATTCGATCTACCCTTCTTCTGCGCATTACCTCATGTGTGTGAGTGTGGGAAACAAAGTAAAGGGTATTTTGCAGTCGATTGTGTTTTACTGCGGCTTTTCTTACTTGCTCGTTTTGGCAAGAAAAACAGAATTCTCACACACAGCTGGCGGGCATTACAACTTTATGGGCGCTAGAGCGACAGCAACAGCAACAACATTAGCAACAGCAACAACAACACAGCAACAACAACTGAACGAGAAACCACAATCATGGCCAGGCTGACGTCATGTGTGCATAAAAGCGGCGACGATGACATAAATTGCATTTGAATATTGGCCAACAGCAGCAGCAGCAGCAGCAGCAAGCTCGGTATATCTTGGCCATGCTTTGCCTCCGCTGGCTTGAGCCACGCTCGCTTGTCACGACGTCAACGTCGACGTCGACGGTGGTGGCGGTGGCGGCGGCGTTGATCGATTTTTGGCATGAAAAGCGACAAAATTGCAGTTCGTCTGCGCCTGCGCCCCCGTTTCCCTCCGCCCAGCGTGATCATAAAAAATATTGAAAACGTTTAATGAATGAGGCGCAGCACGACAACAACAGCAACAGCAGCAACAATAACAACATCCGCTGTCGACGTCGACGGCGACTGCAGCGTCGCGTCGCTTTCGGGTTTGTCTCGTTTGATACTCTTTTTTTTTCGGCGCATTGCGCACTGCGCGTGGGCAGCTTCATTCATAACGAAAAGTCTCGAGCAGCTGAATGAATTGCACTTCTGAGGCCTGGGCCGAATAACGGGACAATACACACGCCCGAGCTGGCAGAGGAGCAGCCAGGGCAGCCGCAGGAGCAGCCAGACCCAGACCCAGCCGCACGCTGATTGGAGACCCAAACTCGCTGGCGATTTACATAAATCAGCTGCAAATTTGTTCCACTGTTCAAATGCAATGTCGCTGCGCGAGTGCGACGCGGCAGAGCCCGAGTGCGAGCGAGAGGTTCGAGGAAGTCAGAGCAGCTTCCAACAGCAGCAGCAGCAGCAGCAACACAAGCGACAGCAACTGTGTGAGGGGAGGGGCGGGGCGGGGGCGAGTGCGACGTCAGTCGTGTAGCCAAAGTCAACGCGTGTCGGCTTAGAAAAACTCTCGGTCGACGCGCAACTGGCTCAGTTTTTGGGTCTGGCTTTTTATTGCACCCTACATGAGTTGGGCCTGGCCGACAACTCATGGCGTTTGCAATGCACAGTGGAGTGTTTTTTAAAAATTACCTATACAAATGAAGATACAATGACATCTTTACAAAATATTGCAGAATACAACTGAAGATTTTGTTTTTTTTTTTTCTGAGAGAACTGTAAATACTTTTTTAGTCCAACGAACATAATTAATGACAATTTATGAGATTCTCTATTAAGTTAAATTATGCTTTTTAAATATAAATATTTGTTGTAAAGTGGTTCATAGAAATAAATCTATTTTCTTCTATTTTTATTAACGGAAAACCATTAGTTCTTACTATTACATATATTCCAGCTTTAACTGTGTCACCATTCCGAAATATGGTATAGATTGCCTAAAACTATATATTTTTAATCGATATGAAAAACCGAATTTTTGGCAGCTAAACTGAAAAATATTTTATAATAAAATTTTGAAAACCATGCCTACTAGGTTGAAGTCAAAAGAATTAGAAATATATATATATAAATTAATACAATCATCGGTAAGTTATATACTAAATAACTTAATAATTTATCTGCCTTATTATTTTCTATTCTTGTTGTTTTTTCTATAGTCTGTCAGGGCATTCGTAGTTCGTAGCGTTCAATGAAAATGTGCCTTCTTGTTATTTATTTTACAATAGTTTTTTTTTTTTTTTGCGGGGGCTGCTGCCAAAATAAGTAGCTTTGTATGCTGTTTTGTTGGCTTTGTTGGCTGCTGTCGTCGTCGTCGTTGTCTGGCCGGGAGTAGGACTCGGATTTGGAGTTGCAGTTGCAGCCGCAGTTGAAGCCGTTGCGATTTGATGGCCTGATTGCAGTACTCTTGCTGCCTCTCACACACACACACAGACATGTTTGTGACCGTGTTGAGGATGTGCCCACTTTGCGGGATCGGATTGCAGGGAGCGAGGTCTGCTAATGGACTGCCGCATGTGACATTTTAGTACTAACTGTTTAATAAATGAGCTTTGATTGGGCCAAAAATTGTACGCAGTTCTTTCAAAAGATTTGGCACATCGGAGAAGACACTTAGGAAACTTTATCATATGTTAAGAGAAAGTAATAACTGTAACTAAATCTGAACTTAGGGATTGTAAACCCATAAAGAATATTTAGAATTACACACTCATCAGTCACGTAAGCAGATAAATTGTGAGTGATTGTAACACATACTTATAAATCAAAGATCAAAGAGTGTTTTCTCTAAATTACTCATATCTGTGATGATGTCGAAACAAACACATTTCATATAAGGTATCTAGGTTAATCAATTTTATATTAAAATTTAATTCTAGAGTGTATTTGCTTCTGAAACTCTTCCTTTCTCAACTGCAGCTTGAGTGGGAAGAGTCATCTAATAGTACGAGTAGATAATGAGTATCTTCAAGTACATACTATACCATATTGTACACCAGTGATATATGCTTGCTGCGAGGTAGATTCACACATCAAGAGCACTTATCGCATTAGCAGCGTGCTAATTAGCGAGTCTTCGGTTGTTTCACTCGCAAATCTCGATGTCTTTCAGCATTGACAGCGGCCAAATGCCTGTAGACATCTTCTTTCTGACTTTGTGCTAACGATACCCGAGACCTGAGATCCGTAAAACTTGGCACCCGGCAGTGTCTACCCTGATCTGTTCCAAGCAACCGGAGCAGCCCCTTGCGCGGCGAAAAATCTTGATGATATATGCTCAAATAAGTCAATCCCGTGCGCTGTGTGATATGCGGATCGGTGCGATGGATGAGAACGAAAGTAGGAGGAGATGTAGGAGCAGTAGGTGGAGCAGGGAGAGAAAGGGAGAGAGAGATGAAACGCTTCGAAGCATGGCGGTCTATGGCGCGCATGAGCTCATTAGAAAATATGCGCGTAATTTGTGAGAGCTATTTTTGAATTGGTTCGTGCGCTGCCGCTGTCTCTGCTGCCGCTGCTGCTGCTGCTGGGCTGCTTCACTGAAATGTGTCAAGTGGCTTGTGGCATGAAGCAACCGAAGTGTGGTAGGAGGAGAACAGGCAGGGTAGGGGCAGCAAGGGGGGTAAACGCACTTGAAAAGCGGCTACCAGCATTGACCACCAATCAAATTGAAGCGGCGGCTCGTCCAAAGCGGCTCTAAAAAAGGCAACAGCAGCAGCAGCAGCAACAACAACAGCAGCAGCAGCAACAATTGCGAGTGGGTAGCGCGCGCGCGATACGCCCACCAGGCCGAGACTGGCTGGAAAATGAGAGAAAACAATAACAAGAAACTTCAAATCACGCAACAACAAGCTCATAATAGCAACATCAGCAGCAACAACAGCAGCAGCAACAACAGCAACAACAGCAGCACAATCAACAGCAACAGAAAGAGAAACAACAAAAAAAGTTGAATGTAAATTATTTGACTACCAAATTTAGTTGGAAATCTTATGATCAACGTTGTTTGTGCCCCGTTTGGAGCTGCCACTTGCCACCTGCCACTTGCGGCCACTGCCACGAGAAGTCCTCGAAGCGAAGCTATCAAGTTTTTGAGACAAAAGGAGCAGCGTATTAGATTGATATTCAGCTGAAGATGCAGCAAGTGCTTTGTATTCGAAGATCATATTTGAATACTCATATACGTAGATTAAAGTACTTTTAACAATCTAAGGTATTTGACAATGCAAGTGCCTTGAAATACCAAGTGTATCATAATAAATAATCTACGATATTTATCTGTAGTTTTGGGATAATTACGAAGAACTGCGAAGGCATTCAAATAAGTAATATATGATTTATAGATAGTTTTACAAATTTAAAATATCTTGAAATATATTGTATATATTTATTTAGACGTATAGGAAAGCGCAATTTGATTTCCGTTATTTTAAATTTTTTGTTGTGTTTTAACTCTAATATCGTATAAATACCAAGTAGAAAAACGATGCACTAAAAAGTAATTGGGTACTTTTTCGTTCGGATAATTTTTTGTAGGTTTTTAGGGTTTATGTTTGAATTTTCCTGCACATTTTAAATAATAAATTGTGCTCTACTAGCTTAAGATTTAATAGATCATATTAAGGAATGAAAAATACCTGCTTAAATCATTAAACTTTCCGAATAAACTTAAAAACCGGAAGTAACTCGCTCTGGCCAGAGCATAAATTATTCGTTTTGAATGTAGTTTCCATTCCCATTTTGGTGTCATATTTATAAAGCATTTCGGGGGAGGGGGGCACTGCAGGAGTCGGCCCACGATGGATGCTGGTGGCGAGCGAGTCGAGCGCTCTACAGTCGGACTGACATTTCGCCTCAAATCTCCTCAAATGTCAGACGATTGTTAGTGGCTCCGCGACCCACAGGGCCATGACAGTTCAAATGTGCACGAGACCATTTTCAGTGGATTGTGCCATATCTGCTCTACTTGGCAAGGGGGCAACGTGGCAAGGGGCGGCACACTTTGGCACACTGTATGAGTTTCCATTGAGCGTGTCAGAAGGAGCCGAGGAGCGTGATGAAGTGCAGCTGAAACTGGCGCTCAAGCTGAGCTCTCTGGCTCAAGCTCAAGCTCAATCTTCAGCTGAACGAGCCCTGCAGTTTGTTTATGCTGCCACACATCTGAAGCATCAGTGTGCTTGTTGTTGTTGTTGTTGTTGCTGTTGTTGTTGTTGTTGTACCGGAAACCCGCTGCGACAGCCTATAATTTGCAAATTTAATTTGCAACACACGCCAACATGTGACCCCAAAATGTTATAAATAATATGTAGTTGCCAGTTGGAGTTGCTGCCGTTGCTGTTGCTGCTGCTGTTGCTGCTGTTGCTGTTGTTGCTGTTGCTGCTGCTGTTGCTCTTGGGGGTAGGTGTTGGCTTACCTTAAACTAGAAACGCGAAACTTATGAATGAAGCCGCAGCTTATGAATGGATTCAACTCAACCAGTTATCTAGCTAGACAAGCTCGAGAAGCTCGATCTTGGATTGTGTGTTTATGCAAATCCACGATGATATTCAAACGAATTTCCAAGCTGCGGTTTTCCTAATTTTTATGCGTATTTTGCAATACCACAGACTCTATAAATAATACAAGATTTGATCAATATGTGTGCAAATTATTGAGGCTTTAGCTTTGAAATTGAATTTAACTCCTGCACATAAAATTCAGCTAAAGATTATGCCATCTTAAATGTATCCAAACCTTAAATCAAGAGAATCTGATTTCTTCATTTTTATTTAGTTGATTTATTTTTTATTTTTTTTTTTACATGCACCTCAAGCTAGAAGGAGACGCGACGCTTGTCTGTGGTGACCCTGAACCAATCGTATTTGTTAAGTCGGTCGTTTATATAGGCGCCAAGGACAAAAATCTTAAGCGGCGGTACGAGATCTGATTCAGCATCCTCATGCTTGCTCAGGTTGGTCGAGTTGCCGTGCGTCATCATCAGATCGACGATCATGATGCAGTGCAGCAGGTTCACGGAGCCGCTGAGCAGGGAGCAAATCGATTGGCCCCGCATGAATAAGAAGAACGGATGCACCGTATCCTGCAGCACCACAAAGTTTCGGGTACCGCTCACCTCCGCATCGTACATTGTTGCAATCGAGAGCAATAAATTGCATATGGAGGCCACCGCAGTGCGAATCACCTCGAGCCAGACGCTGGGAAGATTCCCCGTGCAAATACCTATGCTCGAGAACATGGTGAGCACGGTGATGAATTGAAAAATGAGAGAGAACATGTACTGCTGGTACTCCTCCTTTGGCAGGTCCATTATTGCCACCAGGGATATGTAGGTGCCCACATGGTAAGATATAGCCCAGAGATTCAGTATCGTCTCGGTCGTATACAATAGGAATAGAACGGCACGCATTCTAATTTCGTTTGATTCGGATTTCAAATTTCTCTATAAATCCACTGATCGTTTTCAGTTTGAATGAGAGGAAATGACTGGAAAATCAGTTAAAATATGCAGGTAGACTCGACAAATTTGCTCATATGCTTACTACGTTTGTGATAAAATTAAATATGCACCCTTATTAAGGTCACCCTAAAGAAAGGAATTTGTGCAATGGTATTTTTAGATATGATATATAAGTAGGATTAATTCATTTATAATTATCAAAAAAAGTGTAAGATATATTTGCTAAGTCATTGAGTGCTGCCGTAGTTTTTTTTTACATTTTATGCACGATGTTGCCACCTAATTCAACTGAATTAAGTTGGCTGTGCCACAATTTGTCTTGCACTTTGGCTGAGTTCGCATAAAGGTAGTAAAGTTATGTGTCATCGATAGGAAAAATAAAATGTTCTCTCCCAAGGAAATCTGATGATTTTGGACGAAGTTTTTCCTATATTTCCCATATGGATAAAATGTTCTTTTTCAATGAAATCAAATAAATTTGAAAAAGTTTTCGATACTAGAGGCTCTATAGAACAACTGAGCAGGCGCCAAATCGGGCAGTTGCAAACTTAGGAGCACTTGAGAACTGCACTCATGTATGACAGTGTTTCTGGCGCCACCCACACTGCGGGCAGCGAGTAGGAGCAGCTCTCGGATTTGATTTGTAAGTTTAACTCGGGGGCACCTGAGCTATGACTCTATTTTTAGACTCGTGATGTTGGCCGGGCAGGCGTTCACTTCGAGAGTCGTTAAAGAGATATACACAAATTATAACATAACTTAAGTTAAATGCAAACAACGAGTCGCAGTCGCAACCGAAACCAAAGCCGAACACACAAAAACCACAAAAACTAAGATCCAAAAAAAAAACTACCCACGTCTTGCGGTTTCGTATAATTCACATTTGATTTTAATTCGATTGGGCCAGTCGTAGACGGTGGACAGCGGACAGCGGACACTGTCTGGGTTCGAGGCTGGCGCCAGTTCCATGTCCCATATGAACAGGTGACAATGCAAAAAGAAAACAGCATGATTAGTGTTTATGAACAAGTCTATACCCTATACTTGCTTAGCACAACATTTATTTGAGTTTGTGTTGAATTAATATACTCAAATCATGTTCATCTTTTCACGGATTTGTTTTAATTCATTCGTCTGTATCTTACAATACCAAATATTGGATTCTTGTTAACAATTGGCAGATTATTATTATTATAATTATTATTGGTTACGCTCCCTTTTTATAAATCAGGACTGGAAATCCTTGATAGAAAACTATCTAAACTAAACTATCTAAACTATTTTTATCATGTCATCATTTTATCGCATTTATTTCTTATATGCTACAATGAGTTTGTTGTCATTAGACGATTATATAATAGAACAACAGTATACACAATTTCCCATTAACTTATCTAGAATTTTATAAAATTTTGTATTGTTTTTTCAAGATACTACAACTAGGCTTTTCTAAGGTAAATAATACATAACTAGATTTGTTTTGTAATAATTTTATTAAAATTACATAGCTAGATAGCTATATCTGTTAGGAATAATCTGTTAAATAATATATTGAATTCCGCCAGCCATTAGAAATCTTATAGTCATGTAGGCTTTAAATTTGTTTGTTTACATCGGTTCAACTGTGGTTCGATCGATTTTGAATAATTGTGAACGTTGTCCGATTTTTTTTTATTTTGATAGGAATATTAAAAACATTTAGAGTGCAATATTTGGTAGGTTAAGTTTTATATTCGCTTACGATTCAGTCCGATGCGACCTATTTCGATATAGATATGCAGCATCGATATTGCAATATGTAAGTTAAATAGATTTTATAATCCAATTGATTTGAGTATAAGTAAATGTATTTTTGAAGCTACCTGCGCTCTACTTTTGGTCTATACCAACTAACCTAACAATAGAAATGACACTTTTACAGGGTATTCAAATGGCAAATGTTGAATGATATTTACGAATTGAGAGGAAATAAACCCGATCAGCGATCCATTCATGGCACACTTTTCTGACCCACACAAATTATGTTAATAATGCACCAAACAGTGGCATGGGGGGAGGGTAGGAAGGGGAGAGGTTTGCATTGATGAACTGAGACAAATCTTTGGGTAGGCAATAACGTGGCAACAATAAGTTGGCAACTCGCAGTGCAGCGCAGCGCAGCAACTGCAATTCATCAGCTGCATTGTGCCACCAACAAAGAGGCAAGTGCCCCGTTCCGGCCCTGCTGCTGGAGGTGGCCCCGGTCCCCGGTTCTGGCCTGGCCCAGTCTGGGCCGGCAGCAAATGCCATTCAGCATTTGCCATGTAAATGGCAATTAAGTTGCCGTCATCGTCTCGTGGGGTCTCGTGAACTTGTGAACCAGACGACGCGACGGTGCCACAGCCAACGGCAACCAGCACGGTTCCTAGTTCTCAGTTCTCTTCAGTCAGTTCTCAGTTCTCAGTAGGTCTAGCAGGAAGTCTGCGGCCAGTTGCAGTTGCAGTTTCCTTAGCTCATTTCCATTTGGCAGACTCGACTCGTCTCGGCTCGACTTGGTGCAATTAATCGCCGCTCAACTGGCGCACTGATTGCAATTAATCTTCATTAAAGGCTGAGCCACGCCTTGCAATCAGTGTGGATTGGCTGCAAGAGGAGAGCAAGAGGGGGCAGGGGTAGGGGCAGGGTTGCCACTGCTTGGGCAAAATGTCCTTTTTGGCCCAAGTGTTTGACATGGCGCGAGAAGCACGCTTAGATCCTTACAAACCAATTTGGTGATCATCGTGAGCAACAGTTGCTGTCGCTCTGCAGCAGCAGCAGCAGCAACAACAACCTCCAAGTGACCGCACAGCAATCACCTTAATTAAACATTAGGCAAGCCTCACTTGGCTGCCATTCGATGTCGCATTGTTGTTGCTGCTGCTGCTGTTGCTGCTGCTGCTGATGTTGCTGCTGTTGCTGTTGCTGCTGTTGCTGTGGTGTGGTCCATGTCAGCGATTTCCGCTGCATACACAAGGCACAAAGGTTGCCCCAGCAGCGATTGTCGCCTTAATTTTCTTGCAGTTTTCTTGGCTCTCGCTTCGTGTTGCTGCCAGTTGCAAGTTGCCGTCGCTGTTGTTGTTGCTGTTGCTGTGGTGTCAACGTTGCCTTGCTTTGTGTGTGATTTTTCCTTGGAAGCCAACGATCACCCAGCTTGATTTGACTGCACACACACACACACACACACGCGAGTGAGTGTGTGTATAAAACGGGTCACGTTATTAATTGGTGAACCTTTTGCCACACAGATTTATGAATATTGATTGCAACTGAAGTGCAGCAGCAGCAGCAGCAGAGGCAGCAGGGGCAAAGGGGGCAGCAGGGGCAACTGTCCCTGGCCTGTCGCAGCACTCAGATTGAGTCAGCTTCCTGTCGATTAGGGTCAGTCAGCTGTGCTGCGACTGCGACTCAAACTGACTGCAATTGCCTCCGATCGGTCAGCCGGGGTCATTTCCTGACTAATTAGCGATTGCCATCAGAGATTTGCTTGTCTCCCGCTCCCATTCCCGCTCTCTTTCCATAGCCTCCCCCCTTGCGCTTCCTTCAGCCTTTCCCCAGTTGGCAATTAAGCGCCGTCGCGTATTTATGATATTAATTAATTAAGGCAATTTGTGTGCATTGAGCTCGCTCAAGGAGCGTTGCAAGGGGCATCCCTAGTGAAATGAAATAACCTTGTTATGCCATCCCCACAAGAGTAAAACAATAAAAGACCGAGACGATCCCACTTGGAGAGGCTTGAGTAGCGTAATGATCATGCTTTTCGACTGCTGATCGCCGGATCTCTTGGCGATAAGATGCTACCACATGGATGCCAACATTGACACACTTTGGGTGGTCTTGGCGCTGGCGCGATTTTGGCAAGTGTCGCTAAAGACCCAAAGCAACTCGACGGAGGGAACGTGCGACTGCGAATGGATAGCTAGGAGCAGGGTGTGGGTGTGGGAGGAGGCAACACCTGTTGCCCATTGCCAGGGCGACACGACGAAAGGGCGATGGCGTCGTCGTCGTCGATGTTGCCGCAGCCGACGCGCTGCATCGTTTGCGAATTCAATTTTAATTTCAAGTTTTGGCAACGTTTCAACAGATTGCGGCGCCACAGAAATTGCATGTGAACGGCATAAAGTGCGCAGAATTTATTTAATTTATTAGTTTATTAAGTCATTGGCAAGTAAGGGGAGCGAATGAGAGAGAGAGAGAGAGAGAGCGAGCGATAGAGAGGGCCGTCAGCTCATTCATAGATTAATTTTGGCAATTTATTTTGCCGCTGCGAGATAGTTTTGAGTAACTGCAGCATGGAGCACGGCAGCGAGACGTGTGTGAGCTGGCGACATGGAGGCCGCAACGACGCCAGCGAATTATGCAACGAGACGGGGCGCCTGCCACAAGCTGCGCACTATGCAACAGGCTGGCGACACGACGACATAATATCATTATGACTGCTCAACGAGATCGAGTGCGTTGCGTTCCAAACTTTGACAGAAATATTGAGTATACTATAACATAATAGAGCCTGGGTAGAGTCAGATATTTACATATATACCCGATCTTTTATTCCAAATTTCCCCTTCCTTTTTCCCCTTATTTAATTTGAAAATATCAAATTATTGATATTATAAAACTTTATATATTACCCAGGGGTTCAAGGATCAAGATCAGGACTTTCAACCCTCTTAAAAAATATCCAAATAATTTTTTCTTAAATGAATTTTGCTCACTGAGCTCAAAAATAAATACTGCAAACATAAATACTGCAAGATAATCCAGTCGCATTTATAAATCATATATTGTACTTGAAGTTTGAGTATATTATTATATTGTATATTATTATTATTATAGTATATTATTATTATTATTATATAAAAATATGAAGTTTGAGTATATTATTATATTGTATATTATTATTATTATAGTATATTATTATTATTATTATATAATAATATAATAATAATCTGCGCATGGTATAGAGAATTTTTCACACACGTTTTTATACCCTTCGACCATTGAAAATGGTCAAAAAAGGGTATACTAACTTTGTGCAATGTATGTAACAGGCATAAGGAGGCGTGGCAGACCCCATAAAGTATATATATTCTTGCTCAGGATCACTAGCCGAGTCGATTGAGCCATGTCCGTCTGTCTGTCCGTCTGTCCGTCTGACCGTCTGTCCGTCTGTCCGTCTGTATGAGACAACAGATCTCAGCTATTAAAAAAGCTAGAGACACCAAATTTGGTATGGAGGTTCCTATATATAATAGGCAGACAAAGTTTATTTCAAATTTTTGATGCCACGCCCACCGCCCCCGCAAATCGGTAATTTACGATTATTAAGCAAAGTTTTAAACTAATAAAGTTCTGCTTTGGTATGTATAAAGCTATATGCCATATGAACATATTCTCTAAATTACAATCTGATCGGACTAATAACACAGGAGTTATTCAAGTCAACGTTTTCAATACAAATGTACGAGCAGCAGCCTGCGCGCTGCTTTCAGTAGTTGACGCCGACGTCGACGTCACTCTTAACGTGCGTCGCTGTGTGAGTGTGAGCGAGAAAGCTATATGTAGTGTAGTTACACGTTTGTAACGGATTTTAAAAATTGGGAGAAGGGTATCATACTGTCGGACGTTCGACTGTAGCCCTACCCACTTGTTTGGTTTATTTTTACTATCATTAGCTCGTAGGGTTGCCGAGGTGCACGCTTTCGTACATACAGACAAAGCTATATGACGAGGTATTTACAGCACGATCTTAAGCATGAAGGGTTTCCTCGTGGAGGGATCAACTCACCTGTTCCATTGCTGCCAAACCAAAGGGCCACAAGGTCCTCGCTTGGCGGCGTGGGATGGTAATGATTGCCGTACAGATAGGGATTAGGATAATCGAGCAGTACGCGACGCGAGGCAGGCGAGGGTGTCTCTGCGGGAAGGGAATGCGTGGGTCAACATTAGTTGTACTAGCAGGGACAGTCTCCTTGACTTACCCTGCGCCAATTGGGCTGCGTACTCCGATGCCTTTTGCAGATTGATGCGCGGACGCGGCTTGGCCAACGGTTGCAGTGACTGATCCTGCTGCTGTTGCGGATGATGCTGCTGCTCCTGCTGGGATGGATTCGCTGCCGATGCTGCTGCAGCCGCGGAGGAGTCCAGCAGCAATTGCTGCACCTGCAGAATGTCCACGTACTCGTCGAGCTCGACTCCAGGCTCACTGCCTGCGGGCTTTGGGGCAACTGCTTGGGAATGATGGAGGTAACTGGGGCCCGGCTGCCCGGCTGCAACTGTCGCGTTGTTGTTGTAGTACGAGAAAGGGGTGGCTGGTGCAGGGGCAACGATTGAGGCTGGAGCTGCTGGCGCGGTGAACTGCAGCGGAGTGCGGCCAAGGGGAGTGGTGGGCGTGTTCAGCGAATCCTGCACGGAGCTGGCGTTCGGCTGGGGCGTTGTGGGCGGCACTAGACTCAAAGCTGCTGGCGTTGTATGTGACAAGGCGGCTGGTATGGGCGGCGAGGGCGTGGCTGTAACTGTGACTGAGGCTGGCGCTGTCGCCGTCGTGGAATGCTGCTGGCTGCTCGGGATCACTTCATTCTGCCGCCTCATTGTCAGCAACATTTTCGAGATCTTGCGTTGATGCGTTGGCAATGGGCGAAGGGAATGAGGGCGGGGCAACAAGGGGAAGACGGATAAAAAACGAACGGAAACGGAAACCGAACAAAAAATAATAAGAACTGAAATTCAGAGAACGAATTGACTCCATTTGGTTTTTCTTGGGACTCTTTCGATTAATACGATCTAAACACACGATTCGCACTCAAACTTTTCCATTTTCATTTGGACTTCCCGCACTTTTCACTTTGCAGTTGATCGTAATTGATTGATTGATTGATTGATTTGCATTTAAATTGAGCTCAGTTCATTTGAATCAGTCTTTTTATTATTTGTTGCAGTGTGATATAAATTGATCCAGTTTCACAGCGATCTGAAAGAAGAGGGAAAGTACATTATTATTATGATATTATTAATACGATAATTTTTTAAATATTTAGTGGTTTATACTTCCCCCAATTACCTCTACAAACAGTTCATTCGACTTCCCTTTTGACTCTTACAAATTTCACAAAACACATCTAAAATTGAATATCTTAAGACTAGAATCACACTCAGATCTGTACTTAAATTTATATTACACAATTACACGATATAAAATACAATAATGTAGACAATCGAAAACTGTTGATACAAAAACTAGTATGATATATATTGAGCGTGCAAATTATCGAAATGCCGACGGTAAAATATTCTGAAATTTTCTTGCTCGCTTTTTGGGGATATTCGCACTTGCAACTGTTATTCATATGCACTGAACGATTGTAAATACTCTTTATAAATGATATATGATGGTTTTTTCTTTGCCGAAGTTCTACACAGGCTGCGGCGCAAGTTCTCGCGGTTTTCGCGAATCGCAGTGAAATCGAAAGCAGCCGAGACGAGCTGGTGAGCCGTCAATGCGCTACTGGCGCGAGCGGTGAAAATTGAAAATGAAAATGGAAAACTCGGCATCGGTGAAAAACGTGGCAGCGCCAGCAACAGGCAGAAGCGGCAAATCGGTTGCGTCGGCGTTGGCATCGGCATCGGCGTCGGCATCGACAGCATCGGAACCGAAGCGAATAAGTGCCCGAAAATTGTTTGCCCCGTCACGGCAACAATATGAAGAAGAAGAAGAGCGAAAGCAAAGTGTATCAATGTAATTGTTGCTTTTTGTTTTGTTATGCTATTTAGCTGGCTTTTTTTTCTCACCGGGAGAGATTGAGAGCGGAGAGAGAGAGAGAGAGAGAGAGAGAGAAATGCCGGCATTTCCGATTTGTTGTTGGATTAGCTGCTAACTGAGAGGGAGAAAGAGAGAGAATGATAAAAAGAGAGAGAGAGAGAGAGAGAGAGAGAGAGAGAGAGAGAGAGAGAGACAGAGAACGACTACGAGTGGGTGCCTGCTTGAGAGTGGACCCAGCAAAGATTGTCACAGATAATTAATTGAGAAGCGCACACGGCGTACGGGGCGGATGAGTACTTGGGCTGCTCGATGGATGCCTCTATAACGATATCTTATCGAAACAACAATTTCTCTTTCACTGCTTTGCGTTTTATTCATTTTTTTTCGATAACTTCCAATTAATGCAGTCCATGACGTCAGTTCTCGGTGCGTATGCGTAATGCGTGATATTAAGTATACGCACGATACGCCCGATTTGCACGTCAAGTGTGATTGTGACGTGATATGATCCACTGCAGAGCAATCCCTAACGTCGAGGGTATGCCAAGGGATGGGACAGAATTATGAATGAATCAGAGAGACAGACAGCCCACTGTGCTGGGGCTAATTGCCCTTATGTACTTGTGAATGAAATGTGTGCTGGCATTTAAGGACGCTCAGGACAAAGCTGGAGCCATGGAGCTTGCCCTTTTCGACCTGTTGGATTCCGCGTAATGCAAACACTTCAAAAGTCAGTCAAACAGACAAATATGCAAAATGTTGCCGCCCACATCAAACCGGCAACAGGCAACAGGCAGTGGCAATAGAAACAGCAACAACAACAGCAACAACTATGGCAACGGAGCAACAATTTGCGAGGGAGCAATTAGAGTTGCAGGCTGAAGCAGAAACAGAAACAGAAACAAAGCCAAGCGGATCCACCACCCCCGTTTGACATTTAAAGGTCAAAGATGGAGCATCAATCAGAGTGCGCGATGGGGATGAAATATTAGGACTCTCGAAAGTGAAGGCAACAACAACAAGAACAATAATGGCGGAGCCAGACGGGCCAGGCGGGTGGCAGGAGCAGGACAAGCTAAACAGACACTCGCACAGACTGACAGGATACGGAGGGCAGGCGGGCCGGGTGGGAGTGGGCAACAAATCAGCCAGAGTTGGGTACGCTGCCTACCAGGAAAGTCGCTTCTTTTTAGCTGGCATTTCGACTTGTTGATCCTTGCCCCACAGTGGGTGGGTGTGGCAGCAAATATTTTGCTTTTGCTTTGCAAATATTCCACAGTAGGCGTAGGGCATGCGGAGGCGGGGGAGAGGCGGGGGTCGGAGACGGGCTTTCTAATAGATGCGATTAAACGCCCACAACCTCGAAAACGGGAATTGAGCAGTGTCCCTAGAGACGCGTGTAGTGAGGCTGAGTGCGCTGGGAGTCATGCTCCAAGGTATACCACGATACACTTTTTACTTCAGCAGGGTAGACTTTCAATCTTTAATAGACACACTCATACTACTAAAACATTTACTAGTCATATACGACGATAGTTATCGATTAGCCAAGTAATCAATGGGTTAACCTTTGTATCCTTTGAAAGACTCCAACCATTGTCACAGCGTTTTATAATTTAGTTAAGATATGATAAAGAGACCTGAAGATTTCGAGATTATAAGTAATCGATAATTAATCGATTAGCTTGGTCTTGCTACATTTTGCCACCCTTCAGGCGAAACGATAAGGCCTCAAGTAGAGCTAATTGAATTTTGTCGATATATTAGAAATTATCGATAAACGTTACAAATCGACAATTAATTTACTGCAATAAATTATCGCCCTAGACTATATTTGTTTGATGCAGGCAGTAGGACGGATAAAGCAAAATTCTTAGACCTTAAGAGATATATATTATAAGTAATCGATAAACAAACAAATCGATAAGTTAGGCCTTGCTATATAAGGCGACCCTCCAGTCGAATAGACTGAGCCCCAAGTAGAGCTAATTGTTTTATGTGGGCTTACAAGTTATCGATAAACGATACAAATCGACAATTAATTGAGTGCAATTAATTATCGCCCTAGACTATATTCGGTAAGACGCGTCGAGTGTCCTAAAGCAAAATTCTGGCCAAAACTTTCCGCTTTTCTTGCCCAAGAGAATGAAGGAGGGGGTGGGAGAGAGCTTTTGGGGGAGGCGGAGAGGCGGAGAGGATTGCTACCTTCTCGAACTTGTGTGTTTGTGAATGCGCATGGTACTTTGCTCTTTGCGGTTGCCGATGTGTGGCACGTGTCGCTGCTGTGGGAGTGGAGTCCATTGTTGTTGCTACGTGTGTGTGTGTGTGTGTGTGTTGCCACGACAACAGCAGCAGCAGCAGCAGCAACAGTTGTGGGGTAGAAACTGTTACTGACAAAATGGCGGCATGTATTGCCTGCATGCAAGAATGAATGAAGGAGAGAGTGAATGTATGGAAGATGTGAATGAAAAAAGCTCGTGACTCGCATTTCATTCATTGGAAATGGCTGCCAGCAAGACACAGTGAGAGAGAGACAGAGAGAGAGAGAGAGAGAGAGAGAGAGAGAGAGAGAGTGAGAGATAGAGAGAGCGAAAGCACTGAGAGCGCACCTACATGGTCCGTTTCAACTTTGATATTTGTCTCTCTCTCGTTTGCGAATGTATTCACAGTTATTCACAGTTATTCAAATGCCAACTGCAGCTGCGAATGGTTGCACGGACTTTACCATGTTGCCGCTGTTTGCCGTTAGCCGTAAGCGTAAGCCGGGCCAACTGATAATTAATTAGCAACACTTTCAGCCGCGCAGGCCGCCGCAGCACGGGAGATGCTGCACCGTGACCTTTGACACCATCTGCCCCACACGCGCTGTGCTTGACTTTTGGCATTTGCCTTTGTACCGCACGGCACGGCACGACTTGGCCCGGAAAGAAGGCGATGTGGGAGGAGGGGGGCGTGGCACGGCTACGATTTACACACATGAGAAGCGCGTGAGCTGCGCTGCGCTGCACTGTGGCACACAATGGCAGCGCTAATTGATTTGTTGCACGTTGCACAAATCGCAGTCAACACAGAGTTCTCAGTTTAATGAGCTGAATTACATAATTGGCTAAATCTTTCGCATTGGCCATTTGCCAATGCCCTAACAAAGGTTAAGTATTTCTCGCTATGAGGAAATATCCTTTAATGATATCTATTATTGTTATGGCTTTATAAATTATAGCTATCCCTATTATGGTGGAGTTACTAAAGTATTCTTCATTTTAATAGGAACAATCAGTCCAAAACGTAATAATAAGGTTACCTTGCGCAGTATACGATATAAATCTAAGTTGGATACCTTAAGTAACATTGAGTACCATAAAACTAAAACAGAAATAGTTTATCTGCAATATATCTAAATATTGTACAGATTTTTAAGCGAAAGTCGATTTTCAACAGAAGGTTTTGTTCTGTGACTTTTATATGAAATAATATAGTACATCATACAAAGTATGTGTATGTTATGATAAAGTTTCCATTGAAGTTCTACGATAAAGCAGTCTTTTTTAAATGTCAAAAAACATGCAAAAAGTTTGCTTGAAAATTGAGAATCTCTCAGTTTGCTTTGCTCCTGCTTTACGTAGAATTTCCTACTATCTTATATAGTAGACAAATATTTTATTAATGAACATTTTCGGTATGGAAATTTTCTTTGACATGGGGAGAGTCTTATAAATCGCTCTTTAATATACATATATTACAATATACACTACGTATAGTTCGAAAAGGGTTTCAATCAACAAAGTTCTCGATTTCCCTAGTTTACTTCCTTCCTAGGATTGTTTCACGCGCTGTGCGATCTTCTAATGTAACTGATCTTTAAAAGGCCGCATAAATCATAAGTAATCCGGCAAATGAAATAGCCTCAAAGAGGCGAGAGGCTGGGAGGGAAGGAAGAGGATGGTTAGGGAGGGGGGTAGAGTCAGTGGAGTTTCAGTTGGTTTGCCCATTAATAGACTTGTTTAGATGTCAGCTTAGCCCAGGCAATAGACCCCAACGCAAAGGAGGCCCAGTTCAAGTCGTAGTCGTAGTTGGAGTCGGAGTTGGGAGCGAGGCTACTTACCCGCCATAAAAAGGCAATCAGATGTCGTCGATGCACGCGAGTTGGGCTGGCGATGCTCTTCCCAGTGGAATCAAGATATTGCGCGTAAATAAGAAGTTTTCAGCGAGCGAGAGGGATAGATAGAGGGATAGTTGGAGACAGAGACAGGGCGAGAGCACGCTGCGATCTGCGATCTGCGACTGCGTTTGTAATTAATTACAAGGCGGGTCGAAATGGCGACGCATGCGCGAGCTTGGACAGAGACGGCAATGACGACGACAACGACGACGGCGACAGGGAATGGGAATGGGAGTACCAGAGATGGGCAGGCGTCGATAAGCGGCGAGCTAGTCAAAGGATGCGCGCCGGCTACTGCGATTACGCGGCGCGGCACTGGCAACAGATAACCCCGATAAGAGACGCGACTTTGCAGAGTTGCAGAGTTGCTGTTGCAGTTGCAGAGTTGCCAAGTTGCAGTTGCAATTGTGTAGATTATGCAATTTTGATTTGAAACACGCAATTGGGGCAGCTAGCGAGACTGTGCCTCAGCGAGAGCGAGCGAGAGAGAACGACGTTTTAACGATCTCATGCAGCGACCACGTTCATCGATGATGCGAGTGTGCGAGCGGGACGGAGAGCACAGAACGCGTGCGAGAGAGAGATGTGCGGCGAGAGAACTGTCAATTGAGATTCGAGGCTCGAGATTTGAGATTTTTAACTGAGTATTTAACCGATAATTTCCTTCCGGCTGCGTTTTTGCGTTTCAACTGAGGCTGAAAAACTGTTTTGCTCGCTGTCTGCCACAGTTTTGGCTGCTCAGCTGAGATCGCCAGCAGCGGCAGCAGCAGCAGCGGCAGAGGCAGAGGCAGTGACGCTGGCGATGCCGGCGACGCATCGTGGGCCGATCATCGCCTTACTTAGACACTCGTCTGTCGCCCAAGCGACGTTGTTGCTGTTGTTGTTGCTCTTGTTGAGTTCAGTTGTGTGGGCAACTGTACATAGCTGCATGCAGCTAGCTGGCTCTTTCTAACGCACGGCAGGAACAACCCCCGCAATTTGTTGTTGCTGTTCAAGTGCTTTTCCCTGCTCAATCGGAGCTTCTATCTTGACACTAACACAGAATGACAAACACACACACAAACACACATGCCGAGGCACAAGTACAAGGGTTAACACCTTGGTACAGTGGGCAAAGCTGACAATGTAAGAGGAATATTCTAGATGAAAGGGTATGGCAAGCGGGGCAGCAAAATTTATTTATTTAATTATTATTATTAACAATTGAATTAATTTTATAATTATTTTAATTTGTATTATTATTATATAATTATTAATTTGTATTAAAACCAACAGATTGTAATAAATGCAAAAATATTATATATTATATTATTATTTAACAATTTTTTTAAATACTCTGAAATAGTATATTAATAAATGAGTTAAATTTAATTCTTATAATGTGTTGGATATAATTCAAATTTTAGATATTAGGTCTGCCACCACATAAGGCATGTAGGTAATGCGCTGAGAAAGTTCTAGATTAAATTTAAGCTTTGAGTATGTGCCCAATAATCACTTGATTCGCTCCACTGTGCTCTAACAAAGTTTTCAGGTCCAGCTCGTGCCAACTGCGTGAGTGCACATGTGTGTGTGCATATGTGTGGGTTTATAGTTCTAGTAGGTGTGTCATGGCGTCGACTAGCCCACACACACTCACACATACACGCATATACACATACATATGTGCCTGATCTCTACCCTGCGCTGCACTTGCAAGGCGGCACTTGTTGCAGGGAAGCAGCATGAGATTCGCTTGCAAAATTTACCGCAAATCCTGCAAACTTTCGTGACAGCGAAAAGCTGCAGCAGCTAAAAATAACACCAGGCGAAAGCTCAAAGCTCGACAAAAGCTCGGCGAAATCTCTGGCAACCTTTGCGCGCCCACTAGCGACGCTGTGTCCGTCACCCACACAACAGAAAGTAGCGCGTCGCAGTCGCAGTCGCAGTCGGCGTCGTAGTCAGCGTCGCTGTGGCTGGCGACGTCGCTGCTCATGTGGGTGGCTTCATTGATAAATTCGCGGTGTGTTGATGCTGCAGCTGCGGCACGATTAACTGCAAATTGAATTGCAACCAAAAGGGAGAGACAGAGAGAGAGATAGGTACTGTGTGAAAGAGAGAGAGAGAGAGAGAGGGAGCGAAAGAGAGCAGGCGCTCCACTTTAAATAACGTCATTCCTGGCCAGGCCTGCCATGTGGATGTGGATGTGGGTGTGGATCATGCTCAGGCATTAGAGACTCTTGACTTGGCTTTTGTGAATGAATTCCGTTGCCGTCTTTGTCTGAAAAACAGAGACGGCAATACGGCTAAAGAGAGAGAGAGAGAAAGAGAGAGACAGCCGATGCAGGCAGCTGCCGACGCCCACCTGAAGCGTTGCCTTTTCTCACACACCAATTGGATTTTAATCATATTCATAAGTGTGTATGTATACCAGTGCATACACACACACACATATATGGTATATATATATACTTGTCTTTATTCGCATGTCTCTAGCGCGCTCTCTATTGTGTTCTCCCCTCCCCTTCCCCTCCCCACGACGCAGCTGCGACTTGACTTCATTCACAAAATGCTTATATAAGGAAACTTGTAAATTAGTTCAAGTGCCCGGCTGGCTAGGCTACACTGTGCGAAACGAATGCTCACACTGTGCAGTCAAGCACATTAATTATACTTACACAAATACATACATATATATATTATATTTGTATGTTTGTATACTAAGCTGAAATCCACCCACACAGACACAACCGCAGCCGACTTCGATTTGCCATTTGTCTGTCGTGGCATTAACTGTAATTGCTCCATTCATACAAAACAGCTAAAACAACAAAAATAGCAACAAAGACAACAACAACAATAACAACAACAGCGACAGGAAAACAACAAGAATCAGTGGTAAAACAACCGAGACTCATTAGGCCCCATGGAAGTGATTAATTGGTTGACTAAGCTCTTCAAAGACCGCAGTTGAGTTGAGAACTAATGTAATAAGAATTATGTCTGTAAATTTATTGTTTTCTAGGAATTATTTCACATTATATGCATAATTAATTATAATTTATACTGGCTTACAATAGTTCAATGCTTTCACTACAATTCTCAAGTAATTTTTAATGCCCTTTCCCACTATAATTGGTCAAAGCACGACATTTTTCTAAAATAATTTAATATTCAAGGGTGCTCGACTAGGTTATACCCGCTTCTTTCCACACTTAACTTCCATGTCAAGTATTATTTGTTGCATACTTTCTGTGGTAAATTTAACCTACTTAAATAACAACTATACATATATTAAGCATGTAACATATTGTACAATAACAAAAAATATTCTTAAAATACATATTTGGTATATATAATAGCTGAGATCTTTGTAATAGTTGAGATCTTTGTAGATTTTCATACGTATGAATAGACATATGGACAAACGAATATGTATATAATCGACACGGCTTTTGATGGTAATAAAGATTGAGGGGTTGAATATGTTTTCTACTTGATGCAATGTTACAAACACTTTAGGTTAATAATACCCTTCATAGAGGAAAGTACTGGGTATAAAAATAATATGAAGGTGTTTTACTAATTGTTCCTATAAAAGCTTCCGGGTCGAGTGATCTGATCAGGATAAAATGCTAATACGAATATTAGAAGCTTAATTGATAGTATATGATAATACTTTGTATTATAAACAAAGAGAGAGGCAAATGTGGCGACAAAAAGAAAAATTGACGAAAGCTACAACCTGACAGTCAGATACCCTTCACATGGGACAGACTACGCTTCGAGCGTGCAGGCATCTCTGAACAGGAAAATGAAAATCATTAATTTGAATAACTGCGATGTTTATGGTACGATCAGTCTGAAATTTGTAAAATAGGTGCATAAAAAGATCATCTATGTGATCAACTATTTTCAGGTCAAATTCTACTGCTAACCTCTTTCGAATTCAATAGTATAGCAAGTTAGGTAGTTATATTATAGCATGGATTATAATAATGAAGTTAAATCTCTCAGCCAACTAAGTAATAACACATTAGAGGAATACCACGATAGCGAGTGCTGATTATACCAAATGAAGCGAGGTGTGGTCAACTAACTCTCTCACAATAATCCTGCAGTTAAAAAAAAAGAATACCCCGCTTAGTGCAAGCCACACTTAATTTGAAGTTATAAAACGCTATGAAAGTGTGGGAGAAATCCCTCCTCTTGCGTTTGTCGCATATGGAAATCACTTCGTAAATCCCATCCATAGGACAATAAGCAATACCCAAAGCAAGCTAAGGAACCCAACAACAATTGCAACTTCGACTCTGGCTGGAACTCATTAACGGCCGCCGCCACCGGCTACAGATTCGACTCGGACTTGGCCCGTAACTACGAGTGCGAGTGTGAGTGCGAGTGTTGCTGCCATTCGGCTGTCACTCACTCATTTCCCCCATTTATTCATTTATTCATTCGCTTGGCAGACACCTTACAAAGCGCGTTCCATTCATTAGCATTGACTGCGACGTCGACGTTAAGTTGTTGACGCCGTTGTTGTTGCCCCTGATTGTTGCTTGGGTTGGCCAACGCGTAACTCCTCGAAGACAGGCTATTTTTAGCCCATTCCTCTTCCCTTTCCGTCCACATCTCCATCTTTATCCCATTCACATTTAAGTAACAAATAATTTACTTTTTAATTTAACTGCAGCTAATATTAGTGTAAAAAGTCCCAAGGCATCGATAGAGACTACAACTCTCACCCGGCCAAGACCCCTATGTCATTAATTTATCCCCAATATATACCATTTCCATCTAGTCATAAATTTCGAACATTTCAATTGGCCAGCAGCTTGATGTGTTCTATGTGTGTGTTCGGCTTCGTTTTCATCTGCCTCAAATATCGTCAGCATCCCTGGATGGGGCCGAAAGATACTTTCATATCTGATGGATGCACAGCGACACTTTTATTTGGCATTCGCTTGTGATTTATGATAACAAGCTCCATAAAGATCTATGCACATTTTATATGCTGTACGATAATCGTACAAAGTTTCATTGATTTTATGCAAATTTCTCCTATTCGATTTCAAGCAAGTTTCTTTTTATATACACGCGTGATACCCTGTAAGCATTAGGAGTGGAAAACAAAGATGTCACAGATAGATTTATACATCGATTTATGTTTTCTTCTTGTCTTTAAAACTTCTAGAGATTCGGACTGGGTATGTGCTAGTCTATCATACTGTACACAGCCCACTATAAATATGCTCGTTTTATAGTATACTATACTAGTGTATTTCTGGCATATTTATTGAGTATTTTCTTTATTATGCGACATCAGGCTTATATTGTTTTATTGCCTTTTGGATGGCAGCAGCCACACAAGTCGATCGGATTCGGTTACTCGCTTTTCGGCATATCTATCCAAGATCTGTTAAGTATTGTGTGTGCATATCGTTAAGTGTTGGGGCAGATATGCCACCGCTTCGTGCTTATAATTCCCCAATTAATAAACGTCGCTCGAGACGCGCCTGCTTCCCTCACTTGCGATCTGAGCCCAGCCCTTTTCTGGGCCATAAATCTGTTTTATGGGGCCAACTCAAGAATTTCCACCCAAAAATCATAATAATAAGCGCGAACTGCATAAAACTTCTATCAATTTCGAGGCAACATTTGCAATTTCAATTAATGCAACGCCCCGAGACCGAAACCCAGAGAACTACGTATAGTATGTATGTCAAATAAATCATGGACTTCTCTCGCACCACACTGAGCAACCTCGACTCAGCTCGACTCTACTCAGCTTGGCTGAGCTGTCTCAGATGTGCGACTTGCTGCAGCTGCAGACTGGCGTCAAGTTGCGCACTTCCTGCGACGATTTTCAATACTCTTTCGAAGGATATATGTGGAACAAGTAGTATTTCGTGACGCATTGTTATTTCGATATGAAGTTTGGTAAGAACAAATAGAAAGGTTAACTTTGTCAAGCGTGATTCTTTACCAATTGTTTCAATGTCAATTTTGTATAATATTACAATATTGCAGCTATCAGAGATTATTTAAATATTTATTTATTTATTTTTAACTCAGAGCAGTCGACTCATAGATATTTAAAAATAAAATTACAAACATAAATTTATATAATAAATTTAATTGAAATATGAGTTACTTAAAACAAATAAATTTACTATTTAAATACAAGTTTTTAAATTTTACAATTTTAAATTATTTGAGTTATTTTAATTATTTAAATTATTATCGAAAAAAGAATTCTAAGTAGTTTGGCTAGGCTGGCTATCTATTTAAATCTATTAGGGAATTGGTCGATAACTTAGCTCGTTCGAACTTTCTTGACATAAAGATTGATACATAACTGCAGTAAAGATTCCAAGTTTCCCAAGAGATAAAAGATTGAGAAATCTTTCACAGTAACTCACAAATACGTAAGGGTATTCAGATTATGACTTTATACAGTTTTGCTGTGAATTCGTTTGGTTTTTTGAGCAAATTTAAATAAATAAATTGAGTTACCACCTCAAGTCTGAATCTGAATGGGGATGTGGATCTGAGACTGCATCTTAATGCTTGTCAACAAGTTGCATATTTTGGTGTCATATAATTGCCGGTTGTCGGTTGTCAGCCGAAGGGAAAACCGATGTTTGCCCTGGGCCTGTTTAGGAAAATTCCACCATTAACTCAATTGCCGTGATCTGCAGAGACATACTATACGCTATGCAAATGAACTCTCCCAGAGCGGTGTTTCGTCATATTTCCATGGCCTTAGAGTCCATAGTGCTCCATGGAGAGGCTCATGTGATTGCCCCAGCGATTTCTCTATTAACTATAAGCAGGGTAAATAGGCAATTGACTTGAAATTGGCAATTATTATTTTCCTTTTTCGCTTAGCCCGAACCAAAGACCATGTTGCAGCTCAGCTCAGAGACTCAGACACACAGACAGTCAGACAGTCCACATGTGAATGGATGTGCTTGTCTCTCATGTGCACAGCGAGTTGTGTTGTCGATTGTTGTTGGAGTCCTCTGGTTGTGCTGTTCCTCCCAGCCCGATGAACATTATGAATGAATAATGTATGAATGAAAATTGCATGCACGTGCCTTTGAGCTATAAAATGTTGCACTCTCTTTGGCGAGTGGGGGGAGAAGAGACTGAAGATGCGTCTGGGTAGTTGATACTCAGGTTACCCCAGAGCTTAACTGATCACAATTTCACAGCCGATCTAAGCGAGTTCGTCACCTAAGTCACGCACAAATGCAAATTCGCCCAGTTTCCACTTGAGGTTGCTAAGATTTTTCGGATTTCGGATTTGCTAAGCTCTAGATATGATGCATTTTAATGTGTATATCTATGATATAAGTTGGCCTGATTTTAGGCTGCCCATTGCGCCCACGAGAAATCGTTTATTTAATTTAAACCAAGTTCGTCACCTAAGTCTTTTGTTTGTCAGCACCTGCACTGATGGCTTCATTAGCTGCGGCGCAGTGTTGTAGCCTGTAGTTGGTTGATAAGCATTGCATGACGATGGAAATCGATTTTTAATAACCCTCGCCACAGACCCTTAATTAATTGGAAAATTGGACCAAAAGTGTATCGCGATCTCTTGTCAACGTTCTGATCCGTGCGGCAGTAGCCGATCAATTTAAATGCAAATTCCATTGGATCCAAGTGGGATGAGTGTGTGTGTGTGCGTGTGTGTCGTAAAACGAGAAACTCGGATTCAATTTAAGCATTCGTCCATTGTCAAATGCAGTTATTAGATTTGACAGTTTACAGTTAACAGTTTTCAGTTGCCGCTGAAGCTTTGAAGCGATGCCGCCGCGGCTCGGCTCGACGATTGGATGTGGCTACTAAATTACTTCGGTTTGGGGAGTTATCAGCAGCTTGTTTGATTTTCTGGTGCAGCCGCGGCATTAGATGAAAGACACGCTGCGATTTCAATTAGCATTTTGATGGCACTACAAATGAGCGGATAGAACCGAAATCGCCGCCAATGATAGGCAATTGATAGCACTTCATAAAGCAGTGGATCGTTTGTAGCTGCGATAGGCGCGAGGGTTGGCTAAGAGAAGTGCAAGCGCTAATGGACTTTTCCACACTATCTATGGAGAATATACTACCATGTATAGATCTCAATATTTGCTTTCTTTTTTCTTAAATATTTCATACCAGTTGAAGTAGTCACCAATCCACCCTCGCTGGGACTGCCTGCAGTTTTACTTAGGAGGCGGTCGGATTATTAAATCATGCGAATTTATGAAATGTCACGCGATTTTCGAAAGACTCGACTCGACTCGACTCTACCCGACAAGCTGCTGCGGCGCCAGCTGTGACAATCTTGTGGTAATTAAGTTTTCTTTGGCTTTTCCAGCCGCTTTTCAGCTTTTCGTTATTTTTGCCGATTCGCCGACAGCGATGGCATCAATCAGTGGCCAGATTGCCATGAGGGATGCAGCTTTGATTTTGTTGCAGCGAATAAAGGCAATAACAACAACAACTGTGGCATGTCAAAAGGCAACGGCAACAACAACAACTGCGACATTCGACAACAGGCAACAGGCGACAGACAACACGTTGTCAAGTTGTTTGGCAATAAAATTGTGAACATTTATCATGTACCTTGTTGTTTTTTTTTTTTTTTTCGAGTTGTTGTTTCTGTTTCTATTCCAAGCAGCGCTTTGTGCATTGTCGCCTTTTCTGCTGCTGTTGCTGTTGTGTGTCTCCGGTGCGTAGTCCAAAAATGGGCTTTTCTTTTTGCATTACAAAAGTATTGAGTTACCAAACGATTTGTCAACGTTTAGGCCCGGCCCGGCCCGGCCCGAAAAGCAGCACGGGGGCGTGGGGTATGTTGTTCGAGTCGGGCATTTTGTTAGCTCGTAAAGATTTGTTGACACATGCGTTGATGTTTCTGTTGCTGTTGTTGTTGCCGATGTTGCTGTTGCTCTCGTGCAAATCAGCGCGATGGGACCACCTGTAACGCTTGACAAGATCGCTGTCGTGTTCCCGTCCAAAATAGGGGATCGGCTACGACAAGGAAGAACCCGAAAAGAGGCCTCAATATTCTTGCAATCCGAAAAGAGGCCTCAAAGTTCTCGCAATAGAAGAAAAGGTGGAGAGTTCCCACAAAACGTGCATCTTCCTCGCCGACTTCGCGCTATCTCTAATTTCACCTGTAACTACCGTGCAGATTGATGATCCACAATCAATCCGAGCTTTATTGCCCTCTCTCGCAGATCATAGTGAGTGTGGATCAGTCTCTCCCACCCCTCTCTTTTGCTGCTGCCTACTTCTGGAGCAATATCAAAAGCACCGCATCGTCTTATCACGCTATTTATGGGCCTGAGCGATTGGGTCCGGGATCGGACAGCGTGGAGCACTTAAGTGATGCTCTAGAGGGGTCGCGTATGTTTAATTTAATTATGCTAAAATGAATTCATTTCATTTCATTTTCATACGCAAATCCACATAGTTATGGCCCCTCGAACGAATCGCAGCTGCTGCTGGCTGGAATCATCGATTCCGTTTCAGTTTCTCGACCAGATTCGTTACACATTTGTCCAGGCCGTGACGAATTGCGGGCAACCCTTTTGTTCGTGTTAAATAAAATTAATAGAGAAATTAGGCAGAGAGCACAGTGAGTGCGATTAGTTTCTGGCCTTAAGTAGTGCAGTCTATTCCCCCTCGCCTCTCCTCTGCGCCACTGCAATTAGTCAATTAATGAAAAGGCCATAAATATGCAGCTAACATTTATCGATATGGCCAAAAAGGTCTGCCCGAAATGGCAACTGCAACGAGCCAGCCAGCCACGTTGGGCTATAAATTAATAGTCCATTATTTCTAAATTTTGTCCACTTCAAACTGTCGACGGTGGCGACGGCGGCGACGTCGGCGAGTCGCCTCGACGGGCGACGGGCAACGCATTCCGTCGGCTGCTTCGTTTGCATTTTAATCTCTATCACGGAACCGCGGACTGCAGGGGGTGGGAGAGGTGACTCTGATTGGGGGTGGGGGTAGTCGCATGGGTTCCAGGCCATGTGCTGGTGCCACAAATTAGTCCACTGCTCACTTTGTGTTGACTTGTCAGCGCGGCCAATAACTTAGTTGCTGTCACGTAATCGAGACCAAAAACGAAAGCAAAAAGACTTTTTCTCCCGCATCCCCTCACACACACACACACACAGTCCACAAATATATGTAAATCCAAATTAAATTTGGGAAAATTGCTTAATTTGAACAAAAACGTATTTCGGAAAGAGGAATGTTTAATATTTACTGATCGGTACTGTAAAGATCAATATAAATTGAAAATAGAAATAATCATACCATATTTATAGTTTCGATATACCTCACATCACACCGTAACGTTACCATAGCTGTAAGGGTGATTCCCTAAGCAAATTGTTAAATTGATGGACTTAGTGGAATTACAGAGCGTGATAATACAGATCATGACATATAAATGTAGAAAAATTCTAGCAGAACTTCTGCACTTCGATGTGCCGTCCGTACATAGAAAATCAGTTAAAATTATTTAAATTCAGAACCTTTTGTTCAAAGAAGCAGATCTTTTTTTGACTCTGCTTAAAGTTTTACTTAATTCAGAGTGAAAATAATTAACAAATTAAAAATCTTATTATAAAGCTATATTTATTTGGCATGTACATATGTCTCTGTTTCACTCTTAAAAGTTTTCCACAATATAATACAAAATAAAAGCTTGAACAATTTATTTTTCGTTTTTTTCAATATAATTTTTAACTCAGATATAAATTCGGTGTAAAAAACCTCATATTTATGTTAATAGTAAGCACATTAGATATAAATTTTGGTGACAATATAGGCAAGTTCTATATGCATATAAATATATGAATCTTATATATAGTATTTGGTATTATTACGTATTTCTCTAACTGATCGCTAGATAGTCAAAATTAATTAAGATGCCATTGCCAAAGTTCTTTTGCATCCACTGCAACAATGTTCTCAGTTCTCACCCATTCCGTAAATGGATATCTCGAGAACGGAGCAGCCTGGCCCCACCCTGGGACTAGGCACATGTAGCATATGTGGCCAACTGGCCAAGTGGCCACTCAAGCGGTTTCCTTGCTGAGTCGCTTTGGGCACTTTGCGAACTCATTTTCCGACTCAATCAAATCAAATAATTTATGCTCTGCAAAATGAACTGGCCGAGTGTGGTTTGTGTGTGTGCAGTGTGTGTGGAGGTCAGGCAGTTGCAATTGCGAGTATCTGTGTCTATGTATGTGTGTGTGAGTCGAGGGAGCCTGGGCCCAAAGCACAGTTAAATCTCTCGGCTGGCCATAAAATGTGTTGATTTTTCCATTTGCCAGACGACGGGGCCCTAAAGCACTGCAATGAGCATAAATAAGAGAGCGAAGGAGACAGAGAGAGAGCGAGGGAGGAAAAGAGAAAACAGTTGCTTTTTTTGTGCGTTTCTTCATGCATTTCTTTATTACCAAATATTTACAAGACAATATGCCAAGGGTTATATGTTATATGTATGTACAATTGTGGCAAGATTGTGGCAATTCCCTTGCGGGAAGGAGTCGGGGCCTAGACAAAGTCGAACTCGAAGCCATCCTCCTGGTACTCAAAGTCGGTGCCATCGCAGGTGATCTGGATGTATTTGTTGTCGCGCTGCCAGTGCAAGAAGTCGGCGGCAGGCAGATGGGTCCACATGACATCGCTATAGACCTGGAGGGGCTTGGTGTTGCGCTCGCGGTAGCGTATGTGGGCCAGTTTGCAGAGCTTGTCCACATTGCTGTTGTATCCGTTGAGGGCCAGCTGGGTGAGCTGAGTGCACTCGGTGACCAGTTCGAGCAGCTGATTCTCTCGCACCACCTCCCAGCCGCTGAAGCTGAGCATCTGCATCTGGGCGCAGGGAATGTGACGGCTGTCCAGGAAGAACTCGTCGTGGTACCAGTTCTCGCAGACCAAGGCGCGCAGCTTGGGCAGCTCCAGCAGCAGACTGTGCTGCCAGCGAACGGGCAGCTGGACCACCTCGTTGTTCAGCGCAATTCTGGTGATGCTCTCGCTCTTGGCCACAATGATCTGTTGGAAGATGGTCTCCTGGTCGGCGTGCAGCTGGCGGGAGTCGTCGTAGCGTATGGCCAGCTTGCGCAGCTTGGGCAGCTGCAGCACCTGTGAGACCATGTTCTCCACGGTGCTCAGATTGATCTTGAGCACCTCCAGGTTGGGTAGCTTTATGTCGTACAGCCGCAGATTGCTGTCAAAGGAGTCCGTGATGTCGAGCACACGCAGCTGGGTCATGCTCAGGCAGATCTCCTGCATCCAGCGGCTGTCCAGGGGCACCGAATGGTACATGGATTTGAAGACAAGTTGCTCCAGCTTCTTGAAGCCACGTATATACAGCCCGGAGAGATTCATGCAGCTCGTGAGACGCTTCAGGTTAGGCAGCATCGCTGTCAGATCACGTATGTCCTCGTCCACCATGGTGTTGGGACTTCCGGCCAGCACGCAGCTCTCGACGCTCTCGAAGCGGGTGATGTTGATGTCGCAGAGATGTGTGATGTAATCATAGAACTCGGCAAAGGAGCCGATGCCGTCCTCGTGCACATGCAGCTCCGTGAAGCGATCGGCCATGTGCCTCATGAAGAAGACATAGTCCTCGATGTCCAGGATGCCCAGGAAGGCGGTGTTGGGGCCGACGATGCGATAGTGCCAACGTTTCTGCCAAATCTTCAGGATCTGCGGCAGAAACTGCGGATAGGCACGAGCCATTCTCACCTGATCGCTCAGATAGTCGATGCGCTCAAAGATCTGCTCGAAGAAAATCTCGTGCAGATTATCAATATAGTTCGGAGGCAGGGGATCCGGAAACTGAATGTTCTGTGCGTCCAGAGCGTGCTTATAGAATTTGATGTTCTGCAGCATATTTGATGATTTACTTGGTAACTGGGATGGGATGAGGTGAAGTGTTGCTTGTTCGATGATTGTCGAGTGACTGTGTTGCAATCCTCGCGAGGGTATAGTTTATATAGCGCACAGGTATGTGGGTCGGGCCAGGTGCAGGTAGCTAACTAGTCCGCTAATCCATTAGTTAGTTATCCCGTGACCTCGCTTACCTAGCCAATTTCCGTCGCATAATCCCGGAGTAGCAGCTGCTGCTGCAGGGCAAGGAAGAAGTACGCCATGGTATCTGTACCTGGTCTTTTGGGATCGTGCCTGCGACATAAATTGCATTACAGTGTCTGCAATTTGTTTGCGCATTTGTCGCTCTCTCTGTATGTGTGTGTGTGTGCTTATCTGTACAGTTATCGCCGTCTAGTTTGCATATTACACGACTCGAGACGTGTAAGTTTCAGACTCCTCGCCAGGCCGGATGCGTTCGTAAACGTGGTCAAGATTTTTTGGCCTGTTCGTTTGGCTTTCCTAGGAAACCGCAGATAGCAGCAGCAGCGCAGCAGCAGCGGCAGCAGCCGTAACTGTTGTTGCTGCAACATTTGTTGCATCTTCGCAGTCGTTCGTGCTTTGTGCAGTCGACTCTACGATCTAATAATCAAAGCCGTAGCTGTTGCTTCCCTTTAGCAGCAGCTTAACGAGCGATTACAGAAGCAAACGACAAAGAGAATGAGATCGAGAATAGAATAATAGAACTCTGCAGAGGGGGGGGAAGGGTTGGCTGGAGGTGACACTGAGAATGGCGATGTCTACAGGTTCACATCAGCAACTGTCACACAATAACCATTGATAGCTAAGTATTTCTTTACGAGTGGATATGTTTATGATACCCTGTAAGCATTGGGTGGGTTCGGTGTATCACATAGAAAGTGCTATATTAAGAAAACCATGTATATTTTACTCTATTTTTATTTATTTACTTAACGTCAACTAAGAGCAGTCAACTCAAAGATATTTAAAAAATAAGAACAAGAAAATTACAAATATAAATCGAATTAAACATATAAATATAATATACAACTAAGATTATCACAATAAATTTTTTTTTTAAATTTAGAAGTATTTAAGTTACTTGATTATTTTATTTACATTTTTAAATTCTATTATAATTTATTCTTTTAATTTAATTTAATTTATTTTAATCTTGAGATAAATATTATTTTATTCGAAATATACTATACGTTAACTGCGCTCCTCGGTCGTTACAAGCGCCTTAATCTAATAACACCTTACATTTGATATGGTTGGGATTTTTCTGTGTTTTCCCAATCCTATGCAACAATGTTGGAATAACTAAAATTATCTTTTTGTGCCCATATTAAATGATAAAATTATTTTAAAAATGTAAATAAAATAAAATTTAATTGCTTAAATAATTAAAAATAAAAAAAATTGTAGTATTATTAGTTCAAACAAACATTTTTTTAATATTTTTAATTTAATTTAATTATGGAATTTTTCGTTTTAAATATCTTTGAGTCGATCTCAAATAAATAAATAAACATGCTATAGTTAAAATAAACATGAATTTGTATACAATATTCTTTATTTTCTTTGACACCATATTAATGGGTATCCTGAGTACGCATACTTAGCTATATATCCCCCATTCGTGTCAATTGTCGCTGAGGTCTTTGTTGGGGCTAATGGCTTTGTTGTCAACTTGTGTGTGTGCAACGCCTGTCAAAGCATTAGCCCAGGCCCAGACAATACTAGCCCGGGACGAGAGATCCGATTGTCTCTGTGCACATAATGCACACTTATGTATAGCATGCATGTCCGTCGACTGGGTGAAAATATGCTATATGGTTTATATTGTTCGTTGTTCATAATTTTCAACAAATTTCATTGAGGAAAGCGCGTTCTTTTACTCTGTGCCGGGAGCGGGAAAGCTGTGTTTCACACGGCTCACGGATCACGGATTCCGGCTCATGGCTGGCCATGCAAATGCACTTGTCTCTCTGGCCTCCAGTCTCTGCTGTCTCCCTGGGTTTGAGTTTGACTTTGCTCTCTCTCTCTCTCTGGGGTTGACTCGCTTATTTGACTGTCTTATCTGAGATCAGTGTCGATCAAATGCGGCAGAAGAATTGTGAAACATGACGTCCGATACGGACAATATGTCGGAGAGCTGTACAGCCTCGCAAGGGGCTGAGACTGTTTTAATAATTTTGACGTAATCACATCACAACAATCTGTCTTGAGTTTGTGTCTTGAGTCTTTCAAGTGGACAATATTTTTTTTTTGGTTTTGGTTTTTGTTTTTGATTTCGTTTTACTCTTTCACGAACTGCCCGGCAAGCATTTGTGATTTGTGTTCATTTAAATGAATTACAATATTTTATCTTTAAACGGAGATCGCAGAGCGCTGCCACGAAGCTTTCGAAGAGGTTTTTTTCCCTCATTTTCTTGGCCGCTTTGGCAGGTATGTCGGGCCCAAAAACTTTCCAGCCAGCTGTCGTTTATGGAATTGTAATCGTCATAAAAGTAGCCTGCCAACCCAACGTATATACCCATCCCCTTGCCGGCCATTCTCTGGCCTTGATCCAGCCGTTGCAGCTGCTCTGGCACACAGGTAAATTGCCAAATTGTTTCACACCTTCGCCGGGACAGGCGGACCGAGCTGTGCACGTTTTTAATTCATTTGTTCTAAAACTTAATCAGTCCAAGTGCGAAGTGTTGCAACTGCAACGGCAGCACGCTCCTGCCACGGCTGCTCCTGCCCCTCGTCGCTGTGGAAGACAAGAAGTCGTGATTGCGCAACTCATAACTCACATAAGAAGGCTCCAGGCTGAACTTGACTACTGTGGTTAGCAGCCCCAGCCCCAGCTCCAGCTCAGCCCCAGCCAGAGGCAAAGATGCACGTAAGCTGCCACAGGGCAGGAGGCAACCTCACGGCGTACACTGCAAGAAAGAGGAATACCTTTCGAACTATAATAAATATTGAATAATATTTCGATTGCCTTTTCTGAATGTGAATAGTCACATTTCTCGCAGTGTAGTCAGTGCAACCTTTTGCCTACATTGTTTAATTAAAAACTTTGCACTTTTCTTGCCACGTACTGAAGACGCTGTCCATGACAACGATGAGTCTGTGCATGTGAGGCCGATCAAGACCAAGTGGCAGGGGCGTAGGTAGAGGGGAGAGCGGAGAGACAGACATGGTCTGGGGAAAGGTGCGAAGACTCGAGTTGTGGCTTGAGCCTCTCGAGTGGCTCAAAAGGACGACACGTTTTGGCTTCTGTGCAGAGATGTTTGTTAGTCGAGCAGTAGCTGCCACAGCCACAACCAGAGCCAACAAGAGGTTGCAACAAACTGCAAATGCAACAACAAGACACGAGCGCGCCACTTGCCACAATTACTGGGTGAGGGGCAAGGGGCGACTACTTGTACGAGTGCTGCTGCTTAATTTTAAAGGCTGCCTGCGATTATATTGCTCCAGAAAATGTACGAGATGGCACACTGCAATTGGGGTACTGCGACTATGCGATCAGCTATGCGGGGAGTGCAAGGTATGCGAAAGAGACAGAAAAATATTATATTGCATAAAATAAAAAAAGAAATAAAAGAAGTTACTCGCTTAGTAAGGAAATATCTATTCATTTTGAGAAAAATAAATGAAACTGTATCGATAAAAATCATCGATATTAATTGATATTATTAAATAATCTAGATGCTAGTTAAATAATGATTATTGTTTTCATTTAAGTCAGGATATTCAATATCGTAATCCCTTCTGCTGTTTCTGTTATTTTCCGTCTGCTAATCCCCAGCTTAGGTATGCGAGAGAAAGGGAATGAGATTATATTGCATAAAATAAAAAAGAAATAAAATAAAAAGAAATTACTTTCTTAGTAAGAAAATATCTATTCAGTTTGAGAAAAATATATCATAAATAAATCATCATAAATCATCATTAATAAAAATAATCGATTTAATTGATATTATTATATATATTAAAAGTGCTTTTAATATATTTCTCCATACTTGTTTTATACTTATTATTGTTTCAATTTAAGTCAGAAAATTTAATATGCTTGTGCTTGCTGCTTAGGGTATCCCAAGGCGGGGTGTTCTTGCCGCTGCTTGATCTACTCAGCGCGTGTATTTATAATTCGCGAATCATGTTGCATTGTTCGAAGAGGCTGCTGCTGCTGATGCTGCTGGTGATGATGAGGAGCTTCACTTTTATGGCCGGTGGCAATGATGGGGCACAATTTGGGACGTCGCACTCGATGCTGAGATGCCCGATCTCTCTCTCTCTCTCTGTCGCTCTTGACTGCAACTCCAACTGCGGCTCCTGTATGGCTCGCCTTTAACAATGACAATTGTTAGCGCTGCGCCTGATTATTTTGACTTGATAACGAGCTAAACAATAAAAACAAACCGAACTCAACTCAACTGGGCAGGGAGCACAACTCTGCCGAGTCATGTTTAGCAGGAGAAGACGAAGTGCTCGCCAGGATTCATTCCCAACGTTGCTTCTGTTCAGCTGGTGTTGTAATCAATTTGAATGCCATCAGTTTTGTATCTGAATCGAAGAGCGCAAACCAAATCTGACTACCAATCCGAGTTCCAGCCAGAGTCCGATTCCGATTCCGAGTCAGGGTTGTTTGTTCCTCATTTGTTGTGATTTCTTAAGTTGCTGCAATTATGTTTGGCCAGTTGCTTTGTTTGCTTTCTTGTTGAGTTATTTATTTATCAGTTGTTGTTGTCCCATTGACAAACAACATGTCAAATTAACATTTGTGTCGTAAATTATATTTGATTTCGCTACTTAAATGTTTGTACTTGGAACCTTTTCCAGACTCCTTTGTTGCCTTCGGCCATATAACATTCGGCCGAACAATACGATACTAACTATCGCTACAAGCCACTTTGCTGCCCGCTTTGTTGGCTGCTGATGCGTAACAAAATGTGGAGCGACTGCTACCAAAACGATTCGGTTCCAGTTCCCCATTCCGTTCCCTTTCCAGCCTAGCCAGACGATTTGCATAAGAATGCAACCTGCGGCAGTCTCATCTAAATCTGGTAGTCCCATTTGCTGCACCCATAACCAAGTTGCCCCACTCGTAAGGCAAGGAAACAAAAGAAATGCAACCGAAATGTAGAGGAATCCATTGTCTATAAGGCATTTAATAGATTTTATTGCGAATACTTTTGATAGAAGCTGAAAGAGCTGAAAGCTTCTGATTTCTGATTCCCTAAACACTTTCAAATACTTTTAATAGTCTCTCGATCTTCGCTTCGCCCGTTCGTATAACAATCGAGCTTCTGAATTAATTATCCACACATTTCCGAAATGGTTGAGATAAGCGTTTCTTTAGCTGCCGATCTGAAGTGTGTCAATATCACTAAAGAGGTTCAATAATATACTATATTTATTTTACAGGGCAAGCCCCTAGTTAGTTAGCTCTATCTACTTTTTTCCCCTTTTAGTTTTCTATACATATGACTATATAGTAGCTCTAATAGTTCGCATTAGTTTAAATTTTACTAAAGAGGTTAAATATCTAAAAATATATATTACTTTCAAGCATTTTCTAACTACCTTTTCTTCACTTTGAATCAACGTTGTAATCATTTCCCAGAACGAAGTCGAGGCACTTCTCTTTCGGATATGCTTAGTCCACATTCGATTGGCTTTCTTCTACTAGAAGAATTCCCCTTAAAGACTCTGTTCACTCGACTATGCAGTGATCGTTATCCATTTGTTACCACAGATCGACGTCTCTCCCTCTCTTTCTCTCTCTCTGGGGACCGCACAGACCGACCGCACTCATCCATTGTGCACTTGACTTGAACTTTGAATCAATTCATAAATCAACAAATCATTAATTTTTCACTCCTACAAGCCTGGGCCCTTTCATGCTCGAGTAGTTCGGCTAGCGAACCCGCTCAGAGCACAGTGGGAAATCTTGGCTCCCACAATTAATCAACTGGTTCGTTGAGCAGCGAACCACACCCAGATAATTTGTATATCGATCTATTTTGTGCATCATTCTGTGGCAATAACCCCTTGGCGCATGCTAATTAAAATTGCAGTTCACATGCCACGTTTCACCTGTGAACCCCACACAAGTTGTGATCCCCCATGCCAATCTCTTCTGTCTTTCTTCCCCTCCTCTCCCCCTCCTCTCCTTTCCTACTTTCTCATATCCTGTCGGTGCTTATGAGGAGCTCAGCGGCATGCTAAGTAAGATCTCTTATCGTCATTCCTTCATAAATATCTCGGTGCGACGATAGCGCTCACACTATTCATTATACACACATATATGAGTGTGTGAGTGTGTACTACATATGTGTACGTGTTAAGATTGTAGCTGCTGGGCTTATCGTTCATATGATCAGGCCGCAGATTCCGATCCTCCGGGCAAGTCGATTGACCAGTGCGATCGAGTTCAATCGACGATCGCTCCGATCGTTTCGTTTCGATCGCCGATTGATTGATAATAGCACGAAATACTGTTGTAAACGGGTTAACTGAAAAAGTAAACAGAAAACTCATTAACGCAATAATTAAGACGACAACAAGGTTTTTAAGATAAACAGCGAATCGAGGACATGCCACAACGCTGCTGCTGCGCGAGGGGTTAGAGGTTTGTCGATGCACTGAAATATATTTTCATATTTTTTTTTTTTTGAATTTTGCTTTTATTTATATTCAATATAAAAACTAACAATAAGTTTAAAAATCTTAACGATAACAAATTTTTCTTAAAAGTTGTTTTATTTTTCCAACTGTTCTATGATTAGACGTCCCTAAAAATTTCATTTCAAATGCCTTTATATTTGGAAAGTTGAGAAATTGCATAAAAATAAAAACAATTAATAAATTTATATCGAATTATATATAGAGAAATATAATGGATTCAATAACTGTTCTCATTGAACGTATTAAACGATATCTTCTAGAAATCTGCAAGATGCCACGGCTTTTCTCTCAGTGTTAATTCGCTGAGAAAGTGCATAAAAAAACAATGAATAAATGTATATCGAATTATATTTTGAGTATATTCTAGAAATATAATAGATTCAATAACTGTTCCCATATAACATATTAAGCCGTATCTTCTAGAAATCTGCAAGATATCATGGCTTTTCTCTCAGTGTAAATTCGCTCCAGACTCTGTGACGCTGACGCGCTGCTTAGGCATTTGTCCTGCGTCTCTTTTTGTGGCACTGGCCGAGAAGGTACCTGCTCTCAGCCCAGATGTGATAATGATAAAGGGCTGCTACATCAATCGCTGACAGTTGGGCTACCACACTTTTCATTTGCCTGACTCCCTTGCCAAGCTGCCTGCTGCCGGCTGCCTGTCTGCCTGCCTCTCCCTGCCTGCCTGCCTGTTTGTCGATCCTGATCCCCTCCGCGATCTGTGCGAGATGCGTAAGTACCACTTCACGCTCTGCGATGCCTGGCCGTGATAAGATATACAGGTTTCGCCTCGACGGCGCGAGATATTTATTGTGAAATTGATTTTTTATTACACTGTCACATTTGGCCGGTACCGCAGATTGCCGGAAAGGCGATCGCACACACATACCTGCAGTCTCCCCTCTCTCTCTCTGCCGATCTCTCTCTCTTTGACAGTGTCTTAGGCTGGCACTCGGTATGGGATTCAAGACCAGCAGCAGGCGGGCAATTTTACGCTTCATTTAGCGTGACGTTTAATTGGAAGTCGCAACGTTGCAGGGGATGAGGTGATCGGTTACCGGATGATCGAGCAGCTCCTCTCGAGTCGAGCTGAGCCGAAGCGATTGATCAATTGTTTCGCTTGTTTAATTGATTTTTGTTTTGCCTCTCATGACAATCGAAAATGTGGCCAGGAGAATGCACTATCATGGCAATTTAGAGAACATGATCGGCGATCACAGCAAATAGAGAAAGAGCGAGATCACTTAGGGAGCGGGAATGGGAGCTGGTTATGCCCCCACAACTCACTTATTCGGAGGCATCTTGCAGCGTTATTTAATTATGGCGCTGATAACATTCAGCCAAGATGCTGGCAATTATTCATCGACACAGCCCCAAGGAGCCTCCCTGGATGGATGCCTGGGCAGTGGTAGCCTGGTAGCGCGGTAGCAATCCGCATCCCAATCCGCCTGCTAGACGCAATAAATAAACCAACATGATGAATGGGCGCCCGTTTTTAAATGTATTTTAAATTCGAATGTGGCAATGGGTAGCCCAGAGTGCATTGATGGCAGCGACTGCGACTGCGACTGCGCTGCGACTGCGGCGCCTGTTGCCGCTCATTACGAGGATTATTTATGGTGTCCAAGTGTGAAGGACGCCGCCGGACAAGCAAATAAATAAATAAAATTCGAGTACAAAGTGGCAGAAAATCAAAAAGCGAGACTAGAGAGAGATGGAATAGGTTCCTTGAGAGCAACTACGGGAATATAAAGAATATTTTATCATATGAAATTCCCTTTCCTTCAGAACAACTACGGGAATATAAAGAATATTTTATCACATGGAGTTCCCTTTTTAATCGTGGCGTATAAATGTAATCTCTTTAACATGCGTCACATATCATTTGAACAACTTAATTAGATTGCAAATAAGTCACCCAGTTGTGGCACTCGGATCTGTCTGCGACTTGTGGCATCCACTTGGCGCCAGCGTTGACAAATGCCTGGGTGGCAAATGCAACGAAGGGAGACACCCTGAAGAGCCTGAAGACCCCGAAGACCCCTAAGATTGCTGGCTCCCCCAAGCGAAGCCGAGCTGCAGTTATTTACGGCCTGGCACTCGTAATACCATTAAAATCATATCAATGATATTGCAGCGGGACATACTTGGGATTTCGAACTCAAGATTGTAAATATTTAAAATATTTATATATATTTATGAAATGAGCTGCACTTGCTAGCCCCCCACATAAGGGGGAGAAACTCTGAAAACTCTCAGTTCATATTATACGATTTCATTTCGTATACAAATAATGCTCGATCTGTCTGTCGCGTTACCTTGTTGCACGGATAGATGGCGCCACAAGGCACGGTTTAGCAGTTCCCTAAATATCTCCTAAATGAACCGAGCACGATCAGTGCAATCTCACGCTGTTAACGACTTTGCATATGTAAAGATTGTGGCATCAATTTAAGCCTTTATCGCTTTATAAGATATGCATTATTATGCGGGGAATATTATAAAGAAATTCCAATTCCAAAATCCACGTGTTTGTTTTGCTGTCACCTGCTGTTTATGTACCGAAATCAGCATCTAATTGTGAACTGCCTAGTAGATCCCGCCTTGTTTTGGGCTGCATAAATTACCTACGCTTTGCTCCAAATAAACTGACATAATTGCCGCTGAATTTATGGCTCTGAAGCCCCAGGGATGTTTTCTGATTCGACTGCTTGTTGTTTTTGTTGTTGTCTTTCATCGGACATGTTAAAACAAAGGCAAAGTGTCAAAGCAAGTCATTAGGGCTACAAGTGGAAAAGAAGTCGGGAGAGAAATGCAATTAATTAGGCATTCTAAGCCTCTGTGTATTGTTACGTTTGCGCATACCCTGCACCAGGCAAATACCCTGCCTATCTGACCTATAAATAGTACATAACTTATTTATTTATTTAACGTCAACAACAGTCGACTCAAAGATGAAATAAGATAATAAAATTACAAATATAAATTTAATTTAAAAATAAAAATAAAAGTGTAATTTAAGCTAAAAGTAAAGATATTATACTTTTTTTTAAATTATAATTATTTAAATTATAAGTTTTATGTATCTAAAATGTTTTAAGTTATTTTATTATTTAATCATTTAATCTAGGAATAAAAAGATAATTTTAGTTGCTCCAAAATTTGTTGCAAAGGATTGGGGCAACCTAGAAAACCCAATCAGATCAAAAGTATTGTGTAAATAGATTAAAGCGCTCGTAACGACCGAGGAGCGCAGTTTAACATAAATAGATGGATTTTAAATAAAAGAACTATACCATACTATAAACTCTTAGACAGGCAGGGTGTTTGCTGGTCGTATATTCTTATCTCTAAGCTTGAAATACCTTTTGGAAATTTTTCACTTTGTCGCCGCAGAGCGAGCTCAAGATGCCGCCACTGAGATAAGGCGATAAAATCTGATCGAAATATAAATATTTTCTTAATTTCTCGTTTAGGTTTTTTTGTTTTTCAGAGGCGGTCGCTGGCCTTAAAATAAAATTGGAAAATGGAAAATAAATTGCTGCGCTCTAAAGCGGGTATTAGAAAATGGTTGGACTGATTTTCGCGTGCATAGATAGAGTCAGAGAGTGAGAGAGAACGGGGAAACGAGGGATAGAAAGAGAGAGAGAGAGGGAGCTCTAGTGGAGAACGGGCTAATTTGCCAATTTGAAGGCACGTCAAGTGAAGATCGATCGTAAAAATTGATTTGGCTCAAGTCGTGACGGCAATTGAATTCAATTGCCTTCAAAAGGCGAAGAAGAAGAAGAAGAAGGTGTTGCTGGAGCACACCTATGTATGTGTGTACTATATGCCAGACTCGGGCCAAAAAGGTGATTTACTTGTCATATAAATATGTTTGATTTGGGTTTTCGGTCCCCAGCAGATTTATGGGGCCATAGATCAAGCTCCGAACTGTGGAATGTCTCTTAAGTCGCGATAATGAGCTTGGAAATGCATAAAAAACAACCAAGTCGGGCAAAACTTTATGTTGCTCCCAATAGTATGGAGCAATTCTGGGCTGGTTCTCTCCGCCCAAAGGGGGGGCCAGAGCACGCCCATAAAATAATTAAACCTTCAAACAGAAACCCCTGGACAAAGACCTGACCAGATGAGGCACTAGTTACGATATGTTCGCCTCAGCTCCCTAAGCGATCATTAAGACGCTGGCGATGTTGATGGCGATGTTTGGGTTGGAGGTTTCTTTGTTTCTATGTTTCTGTTTCTGTTTTGGATCCGCTGTACCCGCATTGTAGACACGACGTTAACAAGCATGTTATAGTTTTCTAATGAAGTCATTTCGGGTATTTCTAATTAGAGGTTGTCGCACGGTTTGTCTCCTCTCTCTCTCCCTCTCGGGATGGGGCTCTCCAATAAGTTTCAAGATTCGTTCGATCGCTTTCTAATTAATGAACGAACATGTCATCAGGCTGTGGTACACCTTGGGGCATTTATATGCATTTATTGCCTCTGGCTTTGTGTTATATTTTGAATTTTTATGATCTTTTAACAAGAGTGGACTCCCCCACTCCCGTTCCCGTTCCCCCTCCCGCTCCCCAATGTTGCATAAACTGCACTTTTATGCCAGTTAATAACTTTATTAGAGGCCGAGGCAGTTCGCTTTAATGTCGTGTATGTTTGTTGAACGAGTTTTTATGTCTGCAAATGGAATTTATTACTGGAAATGAGTCTGAACTATATTTTACAGTAGTTTACCAGCTTTACGACCATGTACCGTAACGCCGTCGACCTAACGCTCTCTCTCTCTCTCTTCTTCTCTTCTTGTAGCTCGACGACAACTAATCCTAGCCCTTTGCCTAGAAACTGGCTACTCCGTAGAAGCATCTTCCTTATACAAACTTTGCCAGGGTATCCAGCGTTGCCATTGCCAGCGAGACTGAAGGCTAATAAAAAATCGTAACTGACATTTTTCGTTTACGAAAATGTCACAAATTCACAGCGGGACTGTTGCCAATACAAGTGATTTAAATTCAATAAATCATTGAAATGCCCCGGACCAGCATCATCAATGAGGAGGAGCAGCAGCAGCAGCTGGAGCAGCAGGAGCAGGGTAGGATGCACGTATCCAGCTCGTATCCAAGCAGAAAGTTGTCTGGCTCTGGCATATTGCGATTTAATTACAATTGCGACTGGACTGCCTCTTCCCCCCTTCTCCTCCCCCTCCCTCTTCCACTGACCCTCGCACCAGGCAGCTGCATCGCATTTAAATTGGCTATTAGCCTGTGCTAAGAAGTTTGTGGGTGCCCCCTGACTGCAATACGCATAACTCCTGCAAGATTATTGGGAAATCAAATGAAAATCAAATGAAAAACCAATTGGAAGTCATAGTTTTTCCCTCCCTCTCTCTCTCTCTCCCCCCTGTTACCTTGTTTGAGGCCCTATACAATTCAATTTGCGTCCTGCCCACTCGGCGTCGTTTTCGCTTCGGTCTGGAGGAAGACTGATTTCTTGTGGCATCTTTGACCTTCCTGTCGCCGTCTTGAACTCTGCCTCTTAATGAGAAAGTTGTCTGTGTGTGTGTGTGTATGTGTGTGTGTGTGTGAGCTGATGCCACGCCGAATCGCAACACTTTTGACTTTGACTTCGAGTCTGACTCTTAACATATTTATGGGTTTTTACGTTGCCGTCGCCGCGTGCCAAGACAAGCACGATCGCAGATCGCAGGGTAGGCAGACAGTGGGATGGGGAGCAGGGAGCGGGGCAGGATGCCTTTTTGGCATTCATAAATTTGTAACTTCACTTGGCGTGACAATTGCAACACATTCGTGTATACATTAGTCCAGCCCTCGATCGGCCCTCGCTCTCGGCTCGCCTCAGTTCCGTCGCTGGGTTGGGCTGGTTACTCTGGATACTCTGGATATGTGGCGAAAATAGACGTTTCATTGTCGCCTCGGTCTCTGGCCTGTGGTTGGGCCTGGGCCAGGGCCAGCGCCTGCACCGCTTTTATTTATCGGTGTCGGTGAGCAGCGTGTCCAATTGGAGGATGAAAAGGAGGAGTAGGAGCTGGAGCTGGAGCAGGAGCAGCAGCAGGCGTCGGGGTGGGGCTGCATCCAGCGCGCGTGTGGCGTCGCCGCTTTCGGACTGTCCATTATAATGTTGTTGCTCTCATTGTTGGCTCGATAAGCCGACAATCTGGCATGGTGTCTCCATGGTGTCTTCCTGTCCATGTGTGGACCCTTTCATGTTCACAAGATGTTGCCTTTGCTAGTTTTACAAGATGTTTCCTGTCGTCGTCGCAGCCGCATCGAATTGTTGTCAATAAGCGCGAACAGACAAAGGGACAATCGGACAGGCAAACCAGCAGACAGACAGACGGACAGACAGGCAGGGAGACAGGGAGGGCGACAGACGCCCAGTCCAACCAAATCACTGAGCTCTGGGGGCATTTCAAGAACGGCGACATTCTTTATCATCGATTTGGACACTCGCAAATTGATAAGAGTCAACTGAACCGTTGGGGCACACTTCGTAAAATTATCAGACATATTTCAAATTAGAATTATTATTAATCTGTATTTTGAAACGATCTTGGACAGCTCGGAATGTTTTTGGTTTCGGCATAATAATTTGATAATTTTATATAATAGTACACATATCGAATTTTATATATTTAAAAAATTGGTTATGTGATCTTAATTTTCAATCATCTAATGAAATAGTTAGAATACAATTTATAAATCATTAAATTAAGGTTTTTTCTCACACTTTTCCCACTAAATATCCTATGTAAATATTCCAGGGCAACACATTGTTAATAATTCAGTTAAAAAGTGCATTAATATACTCTATATCAAATAATACTATGCCATTATAGTAAATTTACAATATCCACTAACAATAACATAAACAGGGAAGAAAGGCTACAGTCAAGCCCGACAGGCAGATACGCTTTTACAAATTTTTAAAAATCTTTCAAAACACTTTACCAGGCCTATTATTGTTAGTCTGCAGAATCTGCATATATATTCTTCTGTCCCATATTGCCTTTTCTCTATCCTATATACGCATAATACAATCGAGACATTATCGTGCTCTTTAGGGAGCTCTAGTGATTTCTAGGAAACTCTATGTGGGCGTTAATAAAGAAAACGTTCACTTCAATAACTTTAGTATTTGTCTTATTGGAATATATATGGGATTCTTATTATTGTTCCGATATAGATTTATAAAAGTTGTAACCTGTAAACTTTGCCGATTTGCTTGGTCGGTAGGTGTGGCACAACATATGAAATAAACTTCAGATGCGTGTCATATATACTATCATCCTTCTTTCTAAATTTGATATCTCTAGCATTTATAATACCTAAGAACTGTGCCAGACAGACTCCTCTAAATAAAATCTATTTTTAATCCTATATATTATAAACTTTAAAAGCGAATACTTTCCAATTTATTAGTTTTAGATTTTCTAGTGAAATTCGATTGGGATTTACACAATCGGATGTAGGATTATTGCAGAGGCAGAAGTGAAATTTATAGAGCACCCCGTGATAAATAACAATTTGCATATTCGAACGTGGCTTTTGATGAGCCACTGAGGACACTTTTATGGGTCGCTGGCGCTGATTGCGCGTTCCATAAATTCCGGAGCAATGGCCCCGTGGCCACTTGGCTGGCGAATTTATGCCCCAGTAATTGGTTGATCTCCCAGTCAGCCGGTCTGACGGTTCTGCTGGTAGGGAGGGCTGGCAGGGAGGGGGGGCCTCTCGTTGCAAGCGACGACCTCAGTGCGTTATCAATAAATTCAATTTGACACTTCACACTCGATATGTCACACGATATACCATACGAACACGAATCCCGCGTCTTTTCCCAAAACTGAGAAACAGAAACAAAACACGAGAGAGACTGTGTGCGAGAGGGAGATGGAGGAGGCCAGGCCCAACCCAACTCAACGACGGCGACAGATATCGTTGTTAAGAACTGGAACTGGAACTCCTTAGCCGTATCTACCATGTGTGTGTGTTGTGCCAGACTGTGCTGCAGGTTGTTCGGGCCAAGGCCTAAAATATGATTGCGATTGAACACTGCAGGTTCATGTAATCTCTTAGCCAGAACAAACTTATTAAATGAGTGCCACAGCAACTGGCAGATAAACTGGCAACAGGCCCGGGCAACTGGCAACTGGCACTGCCAACTGGCAACTGACAACTGGCCGCCGTCCAAACACAAAAGATAAACGCATATGATCATGTAGGAAATGCATTAAGAGAAGAGGCCACTTCTCGGTTCTACCTCATCCCGGGGCCAGCTCCCTTTTGGCACCCTCGTTTGAGCCAGGTGAGCGTCATTAAAATCGCAGAGGAGCGCCGCCAAATCGATGCCATCTCATCTCGTGGACTTCGCATGGAAGAGTTGAAGTTTGAATGCCCTGCAAGGGACTGACATGCAGTAGAGAGAGAGAGAGAGCAGTAGCCACTGCAGGGTATACGCCGGCTGTGCAGTGTCTCTCGCGAGGAGCCGCGCCTTGGCTCGCATCGCATCGCATCGCAATTGCAATTGCAAAAGTCTCATGATAAAGTTCACATTAAGAGTCTCGTTTTACAAAATGTAAACATGTTAAGGGTTAATAAACATAAATAATCTACGCTTATTAACGGGCGAAAGGACGGCACTTTGAGGCGCGCCCGCTGCCCGCCCGCCCGCCTTCCTGTCCCCCTTGGTGATCCTCGCTGGACAAGGCGTCGCCTGGGTTATCGATGCGCGTGCATTTTGCAAAGGTGTTTGATTGGTCAAGCAAAGCAGGGCAGGCTCTGGCATGTGGCGTCTGGTGCGGACAGCAAGTAGCCCGTTGGGATGCTTCCACAAAGTTCCATCAGGCAAGATGAAATATGTGCCAGCTACTGATAGCGCCGCCAGGACAAACACCACTTAATTAGGATCCACTTGGAGCATGCGGGGCACAGTTATCGCCCTTAATTAAGTTGCGGCCAATTTGTCTCGAGACAATTAAAAGGGAGGAAGGTCGCGGGGTGCGAAAAGTCTGCGAAAAACGCACAAAATGCGCCGAAATGTAAAAAAAAAAAAAAAGGAAAAAGGAAAACTGATTAACAACGAAATAACTGGCGCCTAGACTGTGTCTCTGTGTGTGTGTGTGTGTAACACAATCCGAGCCAGGCCAAGAACCGGCTACCAGTTGCCGCAAAACTGGCCAAGACTGGCCCAGGCAGCTGGCGACTAAGCCGAGTCAAAGCATTTAAACATCACCTTAGGCCTCATTAAAAACAAAATATTATGTAAATTTCATTAAATTACACACATATCAATGTTGGAAGTGACTGTGGCGGGAAGAGAAGGAGAAAGGGGTCTGGAGCCACAGCCAGTCTGGAGTCTGGAGCTTGTTGAGCCAATGAGTATTCAAATGGACACTTGTCAAGCCATGCGAGCGGCTACTAAATCATATTAAGACTAGACAAGGATTTCCAGACTGAAATCGGTATAACATGTGCCCCTACGTTGGGGTGGGGTATGCTGTGGCAAGATCGCCTGAAATCTGCGCTACGCATGATGTTCACTTGACACGCAACCGATCCGATCCGATCCGAAACCAAACCAAACTGTACCCGGCCTTGCTGTGGATGCAGCACCCAAGTCCAGCTCCAGCTCCAGGTCCAGCCAGCGAGAGATCTGTTTAATTTTTATTTAATTAAGTTGAGATTGCTGCCATGACATGCCAGGCAAGGCGACGGCAAAATGTAAACATCTACACCAAATCTGGCCGAGCTGAGATCTGCGAGCTGCGAGCTGACAGCCGGCGACAAGCAGCGAGATGTCCAGGGATCTTGTTAAAGTATCAGTCGAAATCGTCGCTTGTTTCCCAGTACTTTTAATTGAAATTGTCACCAAAATATTTGTGCGTGCGGCATTTTCAACGGTTTTCCATGCGGATTACTTGCTTGCCAAGTCACCGTGTAAATAAAGGATTTAAAGGTATGATACTCTGTTGAAAAAAAAAGAACTATATGTTTATTGCGATAATATGTACTATAATAAAGAAAAAGTGATGTGATTATTTTAAATAAAAATGCCTTTATCTAACTGTTTTCCAATGTACTTAGATCATTTCGGTTTTAATTTATAATTTATAATAATTATTTCTGAACTAAAACATTTTAAACAGTGCTCTAAACTCTTTACAGACTATAATTATTATTTATTTATTTATTTTTTATTTAGCAAAAGAGATCTGTTGGAGATTTGTTGGATTATAATATATACCTTGTATTAAATATAGAAAGTTAATTTTAGAAGAAAGTATAGAAATAAGTATGAAAACAAAGCAGTATTAATCGATAGATTCGCCATGATATTTTTTCTCTTTTTCCCCCTTCCCTTTATTCACTTGTTTCCTGGTTTCCAATGCAATCCGTATATGATCTGATGCTTTGAAATCGCGACTTTGAGTGATCCGCGGCAGGAGAAGAAGAGGAGAGCTGAGACACTCTGAATGATGCTTTGTCATTGCAATTGGCTTTGGCTTAGATCTGATATGGCCCAAAACATGTGTATGCCTGTCGATATGGTTACAGTTCCCGTTGTTGTTGCTTTGTGGCCATAAAGCCAGCGCCATTTGAGATTAAGTAACTGACCGCAACATGCTTGTTCCGACTTGGAGTCGCAGTCGGAGTTGGAGTCGGAGTCGGACTCCAAGTTGGCCAATAAACGAGCGCTTATCTAAACAGAAAATCTCTAAATTGATCTCGCAAAACCTTTTAGCATATTTTGCGCGATTTGGCAGGCTTTCTCGTCCGCAAACGCACTTGGCCAGTTTTTCCGGGCCTAAAAGCGACTTGCTGCCACTGTTGTTGCTTTTGTTGTTGTTGTTGTTGTTGCTGTTATAGTGCACTTGCCGAGGGTATTTAAATTTTATTAGAGATTGTGTAACACATTGTAAGCGGTGATTTTGATGCAATGTGATGCGAGTTGGCGGGAACAACAATAAACAAAGTCGATAAGGCAAGGAACGACTATATCATGCGTAGATCGCCGTAGTGCGAGGAAATGATCTGAAAGCGTATTGACGCAGCGGTCAACCCCGAAGCATGCGTTTTGGGCCTGGCTAAGAGTAGCCAGTGGATCCGCTGACTGACTCTGGGATCCGCAACTGCTGTGCTCTGGCGCGAACTGCGCCCCATTAAAAACTGCCAGGCCGCAGTCATAACCTTCTAAGCTATCAAATTACAGAACGATTTGTTAGATGCCGATGCCGATGCCGATGCAAAAAGGCAGCGGGCTGCTCGGGACTCGCGACTGGGTCCACTAATGGATTGCTCTGGCCTGAGCCGGGTCTGCTGCGCTGAACTCTAATAGCTCATAGAGAGACAGGATGGCTGAGTGAGTGGAGGAGCATGTGGCGCAGTGGGGCGCAGGGGCAGAGCAGACGCAGCATGTCGGCAACGCGGCGATATCTTTGTTATAAATCTGTGAGCCAAGTTCAACATGGCATTGGCCGCACGCTGAGTTTGTTGTTGTTGCGGCAACATTTCCTGCTCGTTTGTTGCCATTTGGCACGCGCAGAAGGTTAAGCTGGCCAAGTTAACCAAGTGAACCCGTCTCCTCAAGAGTCGAAAGTCTTGAGGGGATCATAAACCCGCTTGATGGCAGCAATTTTACAACTGCATTACCTCATTTTGGGTGAGCTGCCAATTTGGCTGTCAACTTGGGCTAACAACAGAAACAGAGATAGAAACAGCCCCAGTTGCAGTTGCTACCAATGGCCCATTACCAGGTGGCTCCTAACGTGGCACTCACATTTTAATTGTTGCAACTGCGCCGCCTTAACTCGCATCCAAAGCCAAATCAATTGCTTTTCCGCCCGCTGTGCGATCCGCCGTTCACGTCGTAAACCTGAATAAATGGGCCCAGTTCGGTGCGGCTTTACGACCAGGACAAAGGCGTCCGTTTGCAGCTCTGACTTTAATAGCCCCAGCTGATGCCCCGTTCCCAGTTCCCAGTTCCAGTCACAACGGTTCCAGCTCTATACACAAATCTGTCAATCATCAGAGGAGGCAAAAGCTGAGTCTCAATGGGGAAATGGGAGAGGTAATAAGAGGGGAAAAGAGACTGGTACGAAAAGAGAGTGAGAGAGAGAGCGAGAGAGAGCTGCAGCTCGATTGCATTTCGATCTTCGAAAAATGTGTAGGGGAAAAGCAGACGAAGAGAGCGAGCGCAAAGAGAGTGAGAGCGTGGTGAGTTACCCCTTGATCTAGTGTGGTGAAGATCAGTGAAGATCTCCAGTTGATCATAGTTGGAAATAAAATAGAGTCTGATTCGAATGCAATTTCATTCTGATACGATAAACGAGTGATCGTACTGAAAGCGAGATCAATAGAAATTTAATTCTCGGAGATATTGACATGGTGAAATATTAAATCATGTTTAAAGGAATAAAAAACTTACCCAAGTTGATTGATAGAGATTTGAAGGAGACAGTTGCAACTAGTATGCGCATTGTTAACCGCATTATAAATCGTTTTTTATAGAATTTTTTTGTATATTCAATTTCAACCATCGCCGAAAAATCCGCAATTACTCGAATTGAGATGATCCTTCAATAGCTTTTGAAATAATATATAATATACATATATTACCAGATTATATTCAATAAATTATATTAAATTAAATTAATAATTGATAATATAAATTAATAATAAAAAATACTCGTATTGGGATGATCCTTCAAAATCGTATGAAATAAGGCAATATATAATATACATATATGTATTACCAGATTAAATTAAATCAAATTAAATTAAATTACATGACAAAATGGTAATATAATTAAAAAATGTAAATAAAATAAAAGTACGTAACTAACATCCTTATTAATTCAAAAAAAAATAATTTTAATATTCTTAGCTTTAACTTAAATTATGCTTTTATATTTAATTCAATTTATATTTGTAATTTTCATTATTTTTAAATATCTATGATTAGACTGCTCTTAGTTGACGTAAAATAAATAAATAAATAATATAATATGTATTAGGGATATGCCAATTGGTAGCTCGCATTACGCAAATTGAAGATCATCTAATCTGTCACTTCCTTCTATGCCCTAAGTTGCCGCGGCGCCAGCGCCGGCGCCGTTGACAATTGTCAAACTGCTCAGCTGGACACAAGTGAAATATGAACTGGCGCAATCAAGTGCAATCAGAGAGAAAGAGAGAAAGACAGTGAGAGTTAGAAGTATTTGCACACGGAGTCGTCATTTCTCGCCATTAAATTAGCCAAAGAATGCGGAAAATCAACGCATGCAACACACTCAAACCGAAATCCCAATTCAAACGCGAATCCAAATACGAATACGAACTGCCCAGCTGGATTCACGGCAACTGCCACTGCCCTCAGCTACTTAGAGACAATCAGCACGAAGACCCTGTCACTGCTCCAGCTCCAGCTCCAACTCTTGCCCCAGCTCCAACTCTAGCTATAATATCTCTTATCCGAGAGCAGCATTTGAATTTGTCTCTGCCGGCGGCGGCCTCACTGCGCACGCGCCGCACTCGCCAGAGCAGCAGGCGGCGACGGCGACGGCGGCGTCGGCAGATGAGGCATGCCCCAGATGCAGTTTCAGTTGCAGTTGCAGTGCGAGGTTCTATTGCTTTCGGTTGCGCGTGTCTGTTTGTTATGTGCGCTTTGTCGCCGGCGGTTAAATTATGCTCAAAGTGTTAATCAGGAAATTGTTGCTGCGGTCTAGAAACAACCGGGGACCCTTATAAGTTGCTCATACCCTGTAGAGCGTAGCGCGGGGTAGCTAAGCTAACTAGAAGAAGAAGTTTTAGTATATTTCACAATAAGTGACGGTCTTAAAAATTGCCTATACCCTGTAATGAATAGAGAACGTTAATTAATCAGTATATCTTCCCGGCAGGTAGCTTATCTTTTATATGTTCATAATTCCTGGAGATCTTGCAAAGTTTTCTTGAATAAGATCAGTGTGCAGAGTATCTGTCGTGCAAGCAGTATTTTCTTCTTTATTCAGCTAACTTCAATTCCGAGGGGACTTTCAATTACCTCACTCGGGCGCAGTGAAAGTTCCGGGAAATGTTGGAAAGCCTATTAGCAAATTTATCCGGAGACTTCTGTCTTACGCCCATGGTCAGACATAAATCAGGATCAATCGCATCAACGGCAACAATTTAATTTGCTTGACAGTTTTACGACAATAACAACAATAAAGGCGGGGAAAATAGAGAGAATAGAGTTAGGAAGAGAAAATAGAGTTAGGCAGAGAATCGATGATAAGCAAGAGATGTGACCGCGCCCCAGAGATACACTCTCCGGAGACAGACGAAGACTAAACTAGTTGAATTTCAATTAACAATAAAATTGAACCATAAATCGGACAATCGGACAAAGGCCACACGCAGCCCGCAGCAGCGGGGCCGGTTGACGATTGTTATGATCGCCGTCGGATCGATCGCCAGAGACGATCGTGGTGGTCTCCTATCCAATCCCTCCTCCAACTCTTTGCATGAAAATTAAGTCAAGTTATTCTTCGAAGAAGAAATTGAATTATCAATGGGAGACAAGGAAAGTAGTAGACCGAAGATCGCCGCCAAAGCTGTAACGATCGTAGAAGACGACACCTTCCGAGCGCCACACCAGAGCGAGATCTACCTCGATGGATCCACAGTTACTGTGTGTGTGTCTGTGTGTGGCATACTTTAAACTGTCACATAAACTTGAACGCTGATTAGCACAACAAAGTCGGGTCCAGAGGATTAGGCGTAGAGTTACTATAAATCAACGAACCGAAAGCTTCGACCTATTGTTTACACATTGTGCGTCACCGATATTTGGTGGCATTAACTCATTTGATTTAAGTACCCTCAAACGGGCAAAGGGAGGGGGGATCTATTATGACAAGTCTGCGTGTGGGGTCTGAGTCGAGTTCGAAAATAAAAAGAAAGAAAGAAAGAGTAGACTAGAGGCAGAGTGATAGCGATAGCCAGACCAGAGATAACTTGATCGCATGATCAACTAGGAAGCACACCTGCAGCTAAACAAAGTTAGTATTAATTTTTAATTGATCAATTATGATGGTAACAGCAACAAGTACTACCATGGGGTACGCTAGATTGTTGCTTGGATTGCTCGAGCTTTGGCAAAAACATAACGTCTGTCTGCTGATCATAATCGAAACGATTTAAGTGATCGCCAAAGCTAAATCATAGCGCAGTGGGAGAGGGCGAGGTGGGCGTGTTGCAGACTCCCCACTCAGCCACGATCTGAACTGTGATCGCTTTGAATAGATCGAGGCAAAAGGAAAACTCGTGTCTGCACCTGTTGCCTTCTGCTGTGCGGTGTGAAAATGCATCAGCTAATTCTGATGATCGTGATGATGATCGCGATGATGATCACGATCTGTTCGCCAAAGAGATGAAAGCAAATAGGCGGAGTTTTAATTTAATTAAAAGTTATTAGCGCTAACCTCGAAGGCTTTTTGGCATTTAACAGCAGCATCAGCAGCCGCACGATGATCATGATTACGATCGTAAACGATCACTTTACGTTTTATGTTTAGTGTCTGGCAATTGGCCACATCCACATCGACATCCACATCCATATCCACTTGATATTTGGCCCGTTTGCTGATGATCTGAGCGACATGTGTTAGATCATTGGACAACTCATTTGCCGATCGCGACGAGATCAATTGAAATGCCAAACACGTACAGCCATCGAACATGGCGATCAACACCAAAACCGAGTCCAGTCAATTTGAACCACCATCACCATTCCCGACCGGCTATCGTCGATTGCGGATCATTGATCACACTGATCGCTGATCGCGAGTCTGATTAATTTCATGTTGCACTGTTGCCTGATGTGCTGGGAAATTGTTTCAATTAATTTAGTGATTAATCCTGGAACGTGATCTGCATAATAATAAAAACCAACGTCGATCCCCCTGCCGATCCTCCGTCCAGGGAAGGAAACTGGGTCACAGCAGCAGGCCTGAAGTGGGCACGGCTTATAACTCATTTAGCTAGGCAGGTCGCGTTAATTGGCCCACTCAGGTGGTGCTGGCTCGCAGGTGACCCAATTGCCTTTTTTCCGCAACCGATTGGCCAATAAAATCAAATTTAATTTGGTGTTAATGCCGCAGCCGAGTCACAGAAGGCGCTCAGCTTTTTGATGGCCCCGGTTCGACGGCGGCTGCTGATCCCGCTGCTCATGTGGGGGCCATAAACGGCATAGAGGAAATTATAAAGGCATAAACGGAGCGGGAAAGAAGTCGCTTGCCGCATGCCGCAAGTTCGCTCTCAGGTGCACAGAGGACGCTGTCATGCATATGCATTTGATTTATTAACCTTTCATAGCCATTCGTGTCGACAGCAACAATAACAACAACAACAAGAGCAGCGGAGCAACAAAATCGCAAAATTAATGCGCATTGAAACGCCAAACATGCAAAGCCTAAGACGGAGTCGGAGCTGGAGTTGGAGCAGGAGCTGGAGTTGGAGCAGGAGCTGGAGAGGGAGCTAGAGGGAGGGCGGGCCACATGGAGTGAGCGAGCCGGGTACGCGATCCTTTCATGTGCTTCGACATGTGTTTGATGCCAAAAACAGCGACGTGCTCCGAAATCTGGGGCTGCCAGCCAGCCAGGCCGGGGATCGGAATTGTCTTTAACCAGGCACGCATTGGCGGTGGCCTCGGCCCCAGCTACGGTGCCGGGTTCTAGGTTCGACACCGCTACAGGGTACAGTTATGTCAGCGACGCTTTTGGAAGGCCTGCCCAAATGGCAGACAAACTGGCACGCAGCCCGCACTCGCCGACAGCCCCGACAGCCTGGACAGCAAATACGGTAGCCCCTTTTGTGGAATGGAACGCGAAACGCGAAACGTGGAACGTGGAACGCGAATCGAAGGCAACGAGACAACAATAAATTTGCGTGCCAACACTTTTTATAGCCACAACTTGCCAGTTGCATGTGGGGTATGCCGCTTGGGGCATGCAACTCGTGCACATGTTGGGCAGCAGGTCGCATATGCTGATAAGATCAGATCAGATGCCGCTTATAAGTTACCAGGTGAGTTGACCCGTTTCAGCGGGGGAAGTCTACTCGGTTTTTTTTTTTTTTATTTTTTTAATTTTATTTATAGCTTACAGTTACTCTATTTAATAACTTATACCATAGTGTAAATCTTATTTCTAAATATTATGTTCATATTTACATAGATACTTAATCGAATTTATATAAAAGATTTGAATAATTATTGTTAGTCTCATAATAAGAGAAGATCCAATAAATAACGCAATAAAATTGAAAAAAAAAAATTACATAAATGAACCTAAATAGGGAGAACTACTCGGTAGTGAACTATATTAGATCGTTCTTCCTGCCTACATGGTATTAACCCGTAGAGCACCTGATCTTTGCTTCCTTCATTGTGATCTGGTAGACTACGCATATATTTAGGTTGGTTAAGGAATGTAAATTTAACTTCTTATTGAAGGTAATGTTGATCGATCTTTTGATCTTTTATAAAACTTAGGGTACCCGCTCTTCGTTATAGCTTTGCACACTCTTCCCGGTTGAAACCTGCCCGATATTCCTACATAGAGTAAGTACCTTGTATGTGTTAGGGATATGCTCGGGTTACATACACCTTAGATGTACAGCGTGTGTGGGAAAATTCGCTGAGCCAATCGTATCCAGTAGCTCGCCATGTGATCGTGCCTTGGTTCGGTTCCACATGTGGCATGCGGACCAGGTGCAGTTATGATTTATGTGCCGCGTCTGTGGTTCCTGTTGCTGTTACCCCTCGCTCCGGCATGGGGCGTGGAGCGCCGCCCTAACGTTTCCAACGGCGTAAATTATATTGGGCTTAGCATAAATCGTCAATTACAGCACATGATTATTATTAGGCATTATGGCCCAGGCTGGGCATCAGGCTTAAGCCTGATTCTTGAACTGTGCCCGATCCTCGGCTTAAGCTTTTACCTTAGCTGCAGGCTGCGGCTCAGGGCCACGCCCGCGCCAAGCCCAATCCGGCCATGGGGTCTGCTAAGATGTGCGCTTAAGCGCCAGTTTTATGGCAACGCAGCAGCCTCATCCTGCCAGTCGATGGTGTGGAAGAGCAGGGGGAGGGGGAAGGGTTTAAATTATGGCACAAGGCACCGCGTGACACGAGCAGTTGCCAGAGAGGAAGGTATCGATGTGGAACACAATAAATTGCTTATACTGCGTGCCTCCTCGCCGCACCATGTTGTTTCCCATCGCGAACACAGAAGTTGGCTCAGAGATCGTGTCGCTGCGATAAACAAAACTAATATAATTAATACGCCTAACATGGTATAGGGTCGAAAACAAGATATCAACAGAGGTCGCCTAAGCTGATTTACTATTTACCGATGGGGGCCCAGAGTGGATGCATATGCTCCACGCCAACAACACAATATAAATCAATCAAAAGCGTACAAGTTCATTGACAGCTCGCACAGCTTGCCCGCCTGGAGCGGGAGAGCAACAACCAGCACATACATAGCCACATACAAGCACGAGCAGCAGCTCCAACAACATGATCCATGATCCTCTTGCAACGGGTATCTATGGCCGGTTGGGGCCTGTCAAATCGCCGGACCACATTGTAAGTTATGATTAGCTCAACGCGTGCAAGATTTAAGACCGGAAACGTTGTTGATCTCAAGCTCCATGCGTAGCTGCCTGAAGACTCTGACTCCGACTCCGACTCTGACTCCGACTCTCGTGGCGGCGGGGTAATAATTCAAATTCAAATCTCAATTGTTTTGAGTGATTTGAAATGTGATTTGCGCTTTGTTTTGACTGCAGGCCACATTGCATTTTATTGGCTCTGCTGGCCCGCATCATCTGAAATCGAAACCGACAAGGAACGAGCAGGGGAGCTGCTTGAAGCACCCACTCGATGACGCCAAATAGTCGAGCTTACTTTTGCATAAATTATAACAAGTTATTGACATTGGCAACAGGCGCACTCTGCCTAGAGGAGAGATGGAATGGAGAGGGAGAGGGAGTAGGAGAGAGTGATTCTAGCCGCACTAATAATACACTCCATGGAATTATTTCCCGAGGATCCAAGTGAGCATAGCCTCATCAAAAGGCTTCCTTTGTGCGGGTCTCATTTATGCCATATACCTTCCTTTTTGCTGTCCCCGCTACAGGGTATACAATCAGTTATTATTATGCAGCTACTGCTAAAAAGCCTACTAGGAGTCTAGAATAAAAATCAAAGTGAAAATGATCTTAAGATTGAGAGCAACTGTTCTTCCTCGCCAAGTCGAGAATGCTCAAGCCAAAGATAATAATTGGGCTTGGTATAAAAAGAAAACAATTCTCGCTGTAGATCTAAAGATCGCAAGCAGTGAGTCATATGAGGAAACTATAATTTGATATGAACTTTACTGTTAATTTTTATTTGTTTTTGTGTTTTACTCAACAAATTATTTAAATAATTTAAAACTAATAATTTAAATATGTAATTATAAATTTTAAATTGTTTTAGTTTTAACTTAAACTGTACTTTTATTTTCAATATACATTTATATTTGTAACTCTCTTTTCTTTTCTATTCTTTAAGTCGACTGCTCTTAGTTGACGTTTAATAAATAAATAAATACCAGTTATCTTTTATCTTAGTTACATAATCCCAGTTGAAGGTACTTAACAGTCTCTTGTTTCCCCACTCGGAAGCTTCCTCGAGCTGGCATTGATCACGCCATGGCGAGCTTAGTTTCCCATGCTTGTAGTCCAAACTGTAGCAATTGGCAACGCGGCATATTTTGCATATAATTGGCAATAAAACTTCATGTTAATGTGCAATCAATCATATTGGCAATTAACTTTATGTTGTTCGGTTGCGCTGCACGAGATCGCATCGGATCGCATCGGATCGGATCGAATCGAAGCAGATCGTCGCCAATCTTCGATACGATCGTGTGGCAAACTTGCTTAGTTGGCCAATATCGGTGGCATACGCACGCCTGCCCCTCCTCCTCCCCATACTTCTCTGTTTAGTTGTCCCGTTTTCAATTCCTGCTGCCAGGCCTGAGTTGGGCCAATTTTCGAAATTTATATCTATGTGCGAAATACCAACAACTTTTGTTGCAAACGTGCCCAGAGAGAGTGTGTGTGTGTGTGTGTGTCGCTGGCCAAATTGAAAAGCGCATAGCACAGAAGCCCCCGGACCGGGCCAAGTGCAACTGCAACTTGCTACTCGTTGCAAGTTGAGTTCATAAAATTTAAGTATTATGATCCTCCTCCATGCCGGGGTGCCACACACTTTACGAGGTCGTAAAGTGCCGCAGAACAAACGCATATTAAATGCAAAAATAAAGCTAGAACATGAATGGTTTTGGCTAAATTGTGAATACTCTGTACAGGAGCGTAACCTTGAGAAAGAGACCGAAAAATTCTCTATCCTTCGATAGGAGCACATTAAAAAATTAATAGATCAACTGAAGTGGGTTTCCCTTAAGACTATGCCAAACCTTTTCCAAATCTCTATACATTGTCTTATCAAAGGGAATAATAAATCAATTAATCTTTGAAAATAAGTTGTCTCTCTGAATTTTACTATAATACCAGAGGAAACAATTCCAAGTTCAGAATCTTCTGCTATATTATAGGGACTAGGAAACTGCCTTGCTGCAGAGGCCTATTCCAACATAACTCAGGGTCTAATGGGTCATACCCAGCTCAATCGAACCCCGAGCTGGGGCAACTAGTTAGACGTCAATTAATCAACCATGCGTAACGCCATTTGGCACTAAGCGGGGCCTCCACACAATTGACAGTCGATACTCGTTAATTGTTTTGCTGTTCATATATTAGGCTCTCCTTCCCCTTCATATTCTCCTCCATCTACACCCCTTGACGACGTTCATCCATTGTACGTTGCAGTGGCCCAGCATGAGTGCTTTGAGGGGTCTCAAGTGTCTTTTCATTAGAATCCCTTTCTTCTGATCGCAGTACGCTCGGCTACCGGGCATGCGATCGGTCTGGGCCAAAATTAATAGCTCTCAGTCTTCTCTCTTCGATCTTCACTCTTAACTTACTTAGGCGTCGCATTGTGGCAACTAATGAATCCCATTTCCATACAAGTTGCGGACCTGCTTGCCGGAATGCGGCGTGAAGCGTGTCACGGGTCTTGGCCAACATGGTTAGTTGGCCAATTGATTAATGTGCCTCGGCCTGTCCAAGACAATTGATTGCGTCTTATGTGACTATTATTGTTATATGCCGACAAATGCGATTTATTAAAGCGCAAATAATCCCTTGAATTACTGGAACCCTCTACCCGTTTAATTTAATATTTACTAAAATACTTCATATTTCTATAAGTAAATTAAATAATACAATAAACAAAGAAAGAAAGGAAGATACACTTCGATATAAGAGAATCAAATTGTTCCTAATAAGATATACCTATATTTTAGCAGAAAGAAAAATCTCTAAATCATTGTTACGATATCTTATAGAATTCGTAGTCATATTATTGATTTTTGAGAGTGTTAGAGTTGACATCCAATTCAAATATGCTAGATCTGTAAGCCTATAATATATCTGACAATTTATGCCAACTTGGCTGATATAAGCTTTTATAACAACTAAAATCGTGTTCATACAGACACGCCTCGCATCGACTAGGCCCAAGACTAAAATGTATATTGCATGCTCTATACGAATAGTTAAGGTAACTAGGGAGTAGTTTCAGTGATCGGAAGATAAATAATTTTTATATCGATAATTTCAGTTTAGTCCCCAATCGATTGTTATATTTTCTTGTGTTTCCATTTTTCTATAGCGCACAAAACTATGCAACACGTGCCACACATTCGCCATCTCTTTCGTTCCGCTCGTGGTGAGCGATTCGTGGCATCGCGAGTTGAGTTGAGTGCGGATTCCGATCGGACTCAACGACTGAACAAATTTAGAATACACTCAATTACATTTCACTTTCCAAGGGAAGGCCGCATGCAGCATATGTGGCTACCCCCAGACCCCCTACCCCTCATCCCTTGCCTAATGGCTTCTGCTTGCAAGTATGTATGTATAATGTGTGTGTGTTGTTCCGTTATTCCAGCTAAACACAACCGAGAACTGATCCGAATCGAGGGGGACGTGAGTGTACCCAGAAGGCACTCACGTCGAATTCATTCACTGTGGGCCTGCCTCATTTAATTGAGCAGATTTATTTGTCGAGCACGCTGAGCACATTTTCAGTTGCGATCCGACGGCAGAACCAAACGCGTCCATGTGTACAGCTTGTTCCGAATAAATCGAAATGGAATCCCAAGAGGAGCAGCAATTGTTCAATTCGTTTTTGTGGAACTGATCGCGAGTGCACATCCAACTAACAAAGTATTTAACTCTCGGGAATCGGTGAAAATATCTCTGGAATTTTAAGTGGAACGCAAAAAGCGCTGAACAGATAATATAATAATAAATAATCGAGAAGTGAAGTGAGTGAATACCAAAGCAAATAACCAGACAATAGACACAGATTATTGGATATATGTTTTGGCATCCCATCCCCAAAGTAAGTTCTCCCAATGACTTGTATCGTCTGCGGCCTATATGGTTCATATTCTACGGAGCTCTTGTTTTTTTTTTTTGTTGTCACTTGCGTAATTGCGCAAATCGTTTGTTTCGACCACTTTTTGATTCTACGGCAGAGTAATTTGACTTTTTAACCCCATCTCACTATCTCTCTCTCTCTCTCTCTCTCTGTATCTGTCTCTCTATGCTCGGTATTGTTTCTCCTATGTTTGTGGGGTAAACAAACGCGACTCTGTCCATTGTGGGGCCAATTTGTGGGGCCCCTCCACCACAGTCAATCGTTCAATTATCAGAACCCCGTATACCCCATTCCCGGCACATGCCACAAATTTTATGCTCGACGAGCTCTCTCTGTGCCCTGCCCGCTGCACAGCCCAGATAATTGCCCTTTACTTTCATTTTGATTTTTCCCATGAAGTTTTCTCAGTTTTTAGTTGAAATTTCCAGCATTTTTTTTGGAAAATAAATCCCTTGGCATGTGTTTATCAACACATTCGTTGATATAGCCAGACATCGGCATTATACGTTATGAACATGCAATATTTTCTCGCCGCATAAACAAACATTTTAAATGATCTGTCTGTCTCTGTGGGAGTGTGTAGGAAAGCTCACGCGAGTCTGATCGACTCGGTCGGAACGAGCAGTGAGAGGGAACCAAGATCTGATAGTATATGCGTTTTTAGATTGAGATGTATTTACAGGGTATATGTTGGTCGTACACCTGCATCGCTCTGCATGATTACTTGTTGCTCTGTTTTGCTGCCTTTCAGCAGGGGCTGGCTTATTCCATTCACTGTAAATCGTTTCAGATCCATTTGTTTAGCTATTTGTAGAGCGCTTCCCCACACGCACTCACACACACACACAGACACCTGGACACACACTTAGTTAGTAAATAACCTTCGGGAACTCACGTATTATCGTGCATATTTCGCTTGCAGCAAACCAAGCGATCCGCACGCCTCGATTTCTGATGGTATATAGTATAGTTACGTATGGTATATAAATTGAAATTTGAATTGTCGATTTGAACTTGAAAAAGTGCCGGTTAATTCGGAAATCGAAATCGGAAAAAGTCTGTCGTTTCTGCAGTTTATTTGCCAAAAACTGCCAAATCATTTGGCTATTTTCGGCTCGGGGCAGGAAATATAATATAAATATTGCTCGCATGTCTAGGGAAATGGTTTCGTTGGGGCTGGATGTGAACTCGGGAAACTCGTGGCAGGCAACCCTTCCGATCGGGACTCCCAGACGCCTGTTTCCAACACATGCAACACATGTGGCACAGTCACAGACACAGTCACAGAGCAAACAGGCTTGGGTCATTGTAGGTAGAGTCCCGGCACCAGACGTGGCCCTGGCACGCCCCTGGATGTTTGCTGACGATGAGCCCACATGTCTGACAGAGAATAGATACAGGATGGGCAGGAGGGGTGAGTGCGAGAGGCGGGTGTAAAGTCAGTCCCTCAGTTCGAATGCTGCGAGACAATATTTTCCCTTGTCTCCGAGATGATACAGGAGGCAACGTAAAACAGCGCTGAATACCCTGTAAAATAGGTATGATGGCGAGGTAAGTGTATGAGAGTAGTGGAGAGAATGTAGAGTATTCTAAAGTCGAGCAAACGTACATCTACGAAATTTAAGCAACATTTATGCGATGCAGTAAGGATAGATAGAGATTAATTTAGATAATAAAATAAATACAATAAATAAATAATATAATAAATTAAATTTTAATAAATTTAAAATTTATTCTTCTTTCTCACCTAAATTATATTTATATTTTTAATTTATATTTGTATTTTTTTTTTAATATCTTTGATTCGTATGATCTTACTTGACGTTAAATAAATAATTAAATAGAGAGAGTTCAGTTGGACAGTTAAGAAGATTATGGAGAGATGAGGCAGATTGGCATATTTACTTTACCTATCAGCTACTATTCAGCTACTGGGTATCTTGGAGTCGATCAGATGCAACAATATTCGGTTTTGTTTTTAATTTCTTTTAATTTTTGTTGCCGCTGTGGCACAGATGTGGGCTGGAAAGATCAGAGGAGAGCACATTGAGAGCGACTGTGTCTGTTTAATTTAAGCGAGAGCGATACGCGGGAGTGAGCACACAGCAGACTAAAAGAGAGAGAGAGAAGAAAGAGAACAAGAGTGAGAGCGAGCGAGTGCATCGACACGCATATGTGAAAAATTAAGGTTGCCTGTTGAAAGCGAAAAGTCGCAAAAGATGCGGGAAACGATCGACGACATTTGTATGGATGATATTATGACCAGCCGGCAAAATACCCAGCATAAACACACACACACATACGCACAACATTGAATTTAACGGCAAAAAAGTGGAAGCGCCCTGCTACTAAATTGAGTCGTTTGAGGCGCAGTCGCAGTCGCAGTCGCCGTCGCAGTCACGTTGAGTAGGACGCGAGTTTTGGCTCTTTGGCTGAGCGTAGGAGCACCATTTGCATCAGTGTGTGAGTGTGAGTGTGTTGTGTGTGTGTGTGCGTGTGTGTGTCCACATATGTTTTTGTATATGCTGCGAGTGTCGAGTAGAGTCGCCTCTGCTGAATTTAGAACAGTTTTCAAAGAGCTCTGCACGCCGTCAGATCGCAGAATATTGCAATATCGGAGGCAACCCCCAATCCCATTTGAGTTCATTATAGACAAGTGACTCTCTATCGCTATCTCTCTCCCACTGTTTCGTTTTGTTTCGTTTCGGTTGTGTATCCATTCGTGTGTTTTGTGTGCAAAAAATAGAACAATTTCGAAAGTTGCTGTAGCTGTAAATGCGCTGCTGCTGCTGTTGTAGTACTTCTAGGTAAACACCCCATCGATGTGCCGAGTACCCTACCCAACCCCCATCCTCCCCCCAAAAACCCAACTACTTAGCATTTGCCATGGAAGGAAGCACGTAAAACAATCGCAAATTGTTTCTTCAGCGAGTACAGTTCATTAAGTGACGTCAGATAGAAAACAAATTTGTATATATACAGTGATCGTTAAAAATATATAGCCATGGTTGTGCTACAATAACATCGAAAACACTAAAGAAATTTCGCAAAAAAAACAAAAGTGGAAAAAAAGCAAAACAAAACAAAAAGCAAAAATCTATACCCATTTTCAGTTTTACTTTTATACTTATATACCATACAATATTTTTTTGGTTTTCCAAAATTTGTTTAGCACATTATCCGTTCCGTTCAGATTTTTGTGCTCATTTCTCATATTAATGCATTTTAGCGGAAATGTGTGTGTCTTTTTAATTGGAACTTGCCGAAATGTAAATGACTTTTAATCAACTGGAAATCTCAGGCGAACAATTAATTGGGTAGACAAGCATACCCATTGTGTTTAGTCGAGCAAGAAATTCGGAACAATATGCGAAATGTTTATACAGAAAAATAATATCCACAAAGTTTACGATTCTTGCAAAAGGAATTTCGCATATTGCCCAAAATTTAAAATATATAATTGATCTTTATAACTTTGTGTGCAGTATCAGCTAAGTAGAGCGGATGCTACATTCCATCGTCATCTCCTGGGGGATATTTCTGGGGGTATCCACAAGTCTGCTATCATATATGTATTAAAACTATAAAAGTCTTTCGAGAACGGAAATGAGCATAAATCTAATTGCATTTCCATCTTTCAGGTGTTACAGCTGCCGCAGATGATCTGTGTGATCTATGGAAATGCACCACGCCCACGATCCTCAACCCAGACAAACATGGCTGCCATAAATCCATCAGAGAGCTGAATAAATCAGAATACACAAGCCACAATACACAAGGCGACAATAATTAAGAGCTCCTCAGAAGGTGCGAGAGAGTGAAAGAGAGAGAGAGAGAGAGAGAGTATTTCCGTTACACCAAGGTGATCATCTTCATCAGATTCCGATTCAGTTTGAGATTGAGATCACTCAGGCACTTCAAAGGAGGCCGCAGTAAACACACATGTTGCTGGCGATCAACTCCGGCGAGCGACAACTGTTGTTACATTCATCTATAAATTAGAGAGAGAGAGCGGGGAGAGAGAGAGAGAGAGAGCGAGAGGCTGCCACATCTGCTACGATCTGTGGGAAGGGAGTGCGAGGGAGTTTGTGCTTGACTAAAGTGGATTTCCGGTGAATAAACGCAACAGAAACAACAACAACAACATATGCGACACACAGCAAGTTGCTCTCGTTGTTGCAGTTGCAGTTGCAGTTGAGAGAGAGAGAGAGAGAGATAGAAAGGAGAGCAACCCGAGCACCCTGAGCACCCTGAGCACCCTGAGTGCCACTTTGGGGCAGAGTTACAAAAATAAATAGATAGAGCAGGATGTGCGGTGGCATCAGTTGTTGCCACAACGTTGCCGGCGCCATGTCACGTTGCCTGCTGCTGCTGCTGCTGCTTATGCTCGCCCTGCTGACGACTGCGCGTCGCTCTCCCGCTCCCGCTGCAGGCTCCCATGATCTGCTGAGCAGAGACTACGAGGCAATGGCCACGACGAACACAACGAGTCAGGCCAACTCCAAGGCAACGCCCGAAGAGTCTGCCTTGGAGCCTGCAGAGCCAGAACCGGAGACAGAACCAGAACCGGAGCCGGAGCCGGAACCCGAGCCCAATTCGGATCTGTATCCACCTCGCTTTAAGAATCCCAAGAAAATGAAAACCGTACATACGCGCCCCTCGGGCTCCTCGCTCACGTTTAACTGTCAGGCCCAGGGCAATCCAGATCCGAACATCACCTGGTACCGCAACGGTAGCGACGACTGGGCACGCACCTATGGCACCTACCGCACTGCCAGATGGCAACTGAGCATGGAGGATCTGGTGCCCGAGGACAGTGGGCAGTACGAGTGCCGGATCTGCAATGAGCTCGGCTGCATTCAGCATTTGATGTACCTGACCGTCACCGATCGCGTCAACCACAAGCCCATCCTGCTGGAGCGGCCGGACAATGTGACGCTGATGGTGAACCAGAGCGGGCACATGGACTGCAAGTATCTCTCGGATCTGACCAGCAAGAAGGCCTGGATCTTTGTGCACTGCCGCAGCATCAACGACTGCAACAGCAATCGCACCATCATGGGCGAGGATCAGGACCGACTGGAGTTCATCAATGTGACGCAGAAGGATGAGGGTTGGTACTCGTGCGTGGAGACCAACAGTTTGGGCCAGACGAGCAGTCGCGCCTATCTGCGAGTCGCGGCCAATCGGCAGCAGCTGGAGGCGGCAGCTGGCGTCAGGAGCGGCGTGGTGGGACGGGAGAACACCATGATAGTGATCATTGTGACCGTGCTGCTTATTGTGTGCATCGTGTTCCTCATCCTTTTCGTGTTCTACGCGGTGCGCAAGATGAAGCACGAGAAGCTGCTCAAGCAGCGCATCGAGACGGTGCATCAGTGGACCAAGAAGGTGATCATCTACAAGCCCGCCAGTGGTGGCGACTCCAGTGGCTCCATGGACACCATGATCATGCCGGTGGTGCGCATCGAGAAGCAGCGCACCACGGTCCTGCAGAGCGGCAACGAGCCGGTGCCCTTCAACGAGTATGAGTTCCCGCTGGACTCCAACTGGGAGCTGGCACGCAGTCAGCTTGTGCTGGGCGCCACCCTGGGCGAGGGAGCATTTGGACGCGTTGTCATGGCCGAGGTGAACAACTCCATTGTGGCCGTCAAGATGGTGAAGGAGGGGCACACGGACGACGACATTGCCAGTCTGGTGCGCGAGATGGAAGTAATGAAGATCATTGGACGCCACATCAACATCATCAATCTGCTCGGCTGCTGCAGCCAGAGCGGGCCGCTCTATGTGATTGTGGAGTATGCGCCGCATGGCAACCTCAAGGATTTCCTCTACAAGAATCGACCGTACGGCAAGGATCAGGTGGACAGCTCGGGCTCAGCGCCGCCAGCGCCACAGCATGTGATCACAGAGAAGGATCTGATTAAGTTTGCCCATCAGATTGCACGCGGCATGGAGTATCTTGCCTCCAGGCGTTGCATCCACCGCGATCTGGCCGCACGCAACGTGCTCGTCAGCGACGACTACGTCCTCAAGATCGCTGACTTTGGCCTGGCCCGGGACATCCAGAGCACCGACTACTACCGCAAGAACACCAACGGTCGCCTGCCCATCAAGTGGATGGCGCCCGAGTCGTTGCAGGAGAAGTTCTACGACTCGCAGAGCGACGTCTGGTCCTACGGGATTCTGCTGTGGGAGATCATGACGTTCGGAGGGCAGCCGTATCCGGCGATCATGTCCGCCGAGGAGCTCTACAGCTACCTCATGTCCGGGCAGCGCATGGAGAAGCCTGCCAAGTGCTCCATGAACATTTACATTCTCATGCGGCAATGCTGGCACTTTGATGCCAGTGCTCGGCCCCCCTTCACGGAGATCGTGGAGTACATGGACAAGCTGCTGCAGGCCAAGGAGGACTACCTGGATGTGGATGTGGCCAATCTGGAGACGCCGCCATCCACCAGTGACGAGGAGGAGGAGGACGAGGCAGATGCCTCCGACATGGAGCAATCGCGCTATCACTACTAGCCTAACCAAAACGATATCCAAAACGATAACGATAACGATATCGCATACTGTGTATATACCATATATAAAAGGCCCTATGGGGCTCCTAACTATAAGTCTGTATATCGCTTGCACCAAAGCCAGATACCAAAAATACTTTCTACATATCGATTAGCATCTATTTAAACCTATCGATACAGGTTGAGATTGAGATTATGAGTTAAGCATAGGCATATATAATTAAGATACACATATAGTATATATAGTAAAGTCAGAAAGGGAACTCTCCATGTTCATAATTTGCATTTCGAGCTGGCAGAAGGAGGGCCAAAAGGAGGGCAAAGAGATAAGGTTAGTTCTAAGTATGGTTGTATCTGCACCTTGTATTCTTATGTCTAATCGAATCTATGTAAATATCTCTAAGTGTATTTTTAATTGCTGTCGACTATATACTATACTATATACCATATACTATACAGATCTTAGCGCTCTCTTAACTTGGCTTGCATGCTGATGCCTTGTGGAACAATAAATGTTGTATTTGTAGAGTTAAAACGATCGTACACGATCATGACGTCTCAATTTCAAAATCTCTTAGGAAATAACAATAACAACAACGTCAACTGCGACGTCGACGTCGACGTCGATTTGGGGCGCACGAGGCACGCGCGTCACTAAACGGAAAATGATGAATGGAACCGCTCGTGGTTGGGTAGGGTGTTCGGGTGTGCGGGTGTCCGGGTGGGTTGTTGTCTTGAACCCGGGGTCTTTAGCGGCAGCAGCTGGCGTTGGCGGCGTTTCGTTTGTTGACGCGCCAAATGCCACAAGCATCAACGCTGACGAAGTCGCTTGGCTGGCGCAGGCGCTGTCGCTGGCGCTGGCGATGCAATTAGACGATAATCCCCAAGCAAAATAAAATACATTATAATAATCTTAAGAAAAATAAGTTGTTCGCAAATTTTAAGTGTATTTGCAAATGGTTTTCGCAGCCGGAGGGGGAGTTTGTTGTTCAGTTCCGTCAGCGATTGCAACACAATGAGATATGATTTCTAGTGGAGATCGGGATCGAGATCTGCACATGCTGAGTAATAAATTTGCCACCTAAGTGCAACAATGTTGTGGTCTCAGTAAAAAGAGGTCAGTCAAGTCTGAGGTCGCCATCTTTATATGGTAGTTAAATGGGAAATACTATTAGTTTCCTTTTTCAAGATCAGTCAGCTGAAGTATGACGCGAATCTGACATCCTATTGGGGGGGCCTTTCACTAATCACTGCAAATCAGAAACAAGATTCGAACTGAGATCTAACTAGAAAACAAAGTTACTTTCGGCATGCCGGAGATTATATAATATGCCTTAATTATTTTATACCTGAACTTTAAACACCTTTTAAAGGGTAGTTTCATTTTTAAAAAATAAATAATTTCAAATATGGGCTTTCATGCAAATCAATTTTTTTATTTATTTAATTAATTTAAAGTCAACTAAATGCAGTCGACTGAATTGACAAAGAATAATTCTAAAAGTGATAAATTTAAAATAATTTAGCGTTAGTATATATAATATAAGTTTACAAAAATTTTAGGAATTTTAAATTTATGATTAAATTAAATTAATGCATTTTATTTTACCGATTGTTCCTATGGCAGCTATAAGTTATAGTGGTTCGATTCGGATGAAATTTTGCAAGCATAATATATTAATTAATGAAAATCGATATACTATATTCAATTTTGAAAAGCTATCTTGAAATCAAACAACCGATAGTTTGTATAGCAGCTATACGATATATCGGTCCGATCTGGCTCGTTCCAACATATATACAGCCTGCAATAAGCAGCATGTCTATAAAGTTTCATTAAGATAACTCCAAAACCGAAGGATTAGATCGTGTTGCAACAGACGGACAAAGATCTATGAACTCCCCTGTCGATGCTGATTCAGAACATACATATAGTATAGTGTATGGGGTCGGAGATGCCTCCTAAGCTGCGTCGCAAACTTCTGGCCAAAATTAAAAAAATACTGCAATACCTTAGATTAACACTGTCGAATCGAGAATAACAGATCCTGTCACTGATCATTTGGTAAATTAGTCGATTGAGAGTCATCAAATACATATTTATGTATAAGCACCTTCATGCTGCTCAGATAGAGGGCCCACTGTATTACTCGACAAATTTTCATCGCTTTCCACAGCGATCATTAATTATGCAGCATTAGACGAGGCAGGGGATTGGGGATCATTGATCGCCAACGCAAAGTTCGACTGATGCTGCGATTATTAATCGAAATATCTTTTGTGTAAATTGTAGATACGTTAATTTATCAACTCGGATTTTTTCGGGGCCTTTGGAAAACGACAGCGATATAATAATAGAAAATAAAAGAAGTGTGGCATTAAAATTGTTTTGTCTGTTGTTTTAATTAGGCCCTGTTCGATCGATCTGTGGGCGTGCCCACTGCGATGCGCCTTCCTAATGATCGGAAGTTTGACACGTGTCTGGGCGTGGGCGTGGGCGTTGGCTGCATCACGGTGGCTCTGGCTCTGACTCTGACTTTGGGTCTAGCGGCGAATGCGACTGACTGACCACAACGTGATGGTGATTGTGGAGTGGGCCGCGCCACGCCCCAGCTGGAATTATTGCGTGAATATGTTAATTGAAAACTTTGTTAATTGAGCTATGAAAAACTATTTCGTCAGGGAAGTCTAAGGGAGGGATGAGGAGAGGGTGGGGCTGGAGCTGGGGCAGTGAGTAGTTGGCCTAGTCGGTGATCTGTCCAAATATGCGGGCACTTAACTAACATAATTCGTGGCGATCGTCTATCGATCGTGCAACGTCAGGTGCGCAATATCTACCTGCCTGTCTCGAGTGATCAATTAATTTTCGTTTTTCGGTTTTCGCTTTTCGCTTTTCTGCGCTTTTTTCCCCTCTCTCTTTTTTTTGGCTATTAATTTGCATGCGCTTTTTGTTTGTGTATGTCGATCGTTGCCGCGATCGGGCGATGTCGGCCTGCCAAGCTGCCACAGGTTGCAATGCAGCAGTCCCAGTCCAGTCTCGCTGTGTTCCATTTGAAGCCGTTTTAAAGTCTACAAATTGCCTGTCCAATACACCGCCCCCCTCCGCCCAGTCAGTCCGTCAGTTCGTCAGTCTGTCCGTCAGTCAACTGCCAAGCAAAATCGATTGCACAGCTCCGATTTGACCTCGTCTTGCGGAACGTTCGAAGTTTTGGAAAGTCTTCGCGGATCTTGGAGTGCATTCACGTCCAGTTCCATTCCGCATCTGGCAGATTTGGATGGATTTTCATGGTCAGAAATTGTTGGTATTCGAAACATTCAGGCAAGGAATAGAACGGGTAATTAGGCACCTGGATATGCGCTGAGATATCACTGATCTCTAGATGGAAAAGATAAACAATAAGTTTGTTTAAGGTGAATCAGTTTACCTGCTGCTGGCACCTGCACGATGCGAGAGAGAGAGAGAGAAAAAGTGTGAATAGACAGTGCCATGATGTGAATACAAGTGTGAATAGTCGCCGGAAGTGTTGAATCATTCGATTTGACTGAGATTTGCGATTGAAATGAGTTTGCCGGAATTGAGCAGGTCGCGGGTTCAATGGGGCGTATGAGTAATTGACAATCTCCCCATCTGCCAATCCATTCCTCTCTCACTCCAGCGCTTTGTCAATGCAAATAACAAACCTTAGTTGCCTCAGCAGTCGTTGTTGTTGTTGTTGTTGTTGCTGTTTTTCATTCATAAAAACACAGTTTCATAACCGAAAGAAACCGCAGGCCGGGTTAACCGGTTTGTTTTTACTTCGTTTTTGAATGATCGAAAAACATTTTTAACGATTTTGTGCTCTTTTACTACATGATCACTTGACTTGGCTTACAAACTATGCAAATGCGCCGCCACTCGCCACGTGTGGGCGGCAGCTGCGGCTTTAGCGTTGCCAGCCGCAAGTGCAGCAGCAGCCCGTTGGCGAAAAAGAGACAAGGCGACGCGCTGTCGTCTGTATCTATCTCTTTTTCTTGTGAGTTTCATGAATGAATCGAGTTGGAGGAGGCCGGAGGTGACAACGCAACGTTGCGAACGACAGGGGGTAGGGGAAGAGGAGGTGTGCCTGGTATATCTGGTAGCGGATGTGCCTAATTAACAATGCTGATTACATTTTATATTTTCGTATATTTGTATTAATTAGAATTACTTTTTATACCCTGTAGCATAGGAAGAGCAAGGGGTATCAACGGTATGTATAATTTGACTGTATATTTTTAACATTTGGAGGGACTCAAAAATCGGTTTGACTTTCTGTCTGCTTGACTATATTTTTGTATTAGACAAAAATCAGCTAGTTAAAAATAAAAAAAAAATAATAATAAAATCAGTCCGAAATGTCATATAGTTTTTCTTAATTTTGGATTTTACTATTTAGATATTAAGTATACGTTAACTAAATATAGTTTAACATTAATCTACAGTACTGGGTGTCTCAGAGTCGAACCAATTTGTACCTAGGATTTTTCTAATTAAAATTTCTGGTAGACACTTCCATTTGAAATGAGCGAAAGGCAAAGTTGTTTGCCATGCGACAACGTTGATAATGATGATGTTGAAATAGAAGAGCAACTATCAATGATTTGCCTAATGATCATTGAAAGGGTGACTAACTGTATAGATACAGTATATATATGTACATAAAGACAATAATCGTACTAAATAATGAACGAACTAAAGGTGGAAGAGAACGTGTCTTGAATGAAATCATATCACAATCAACAACGTGGATGGTATTATAATTTGTTCAATCAATTTTACATTTTTCGATAAATCTATTTTTTTTTATTTCTCTCTTTAAAAATACTAAGCAACAAATATACAATTGCAATAATTAGTTTTGCTTAGAAATCCCATATAATCGATTGTTGTGGCAGAAAAGTATGAAGCCATCGATTACGGAGAGAGACTAAGACAGAGAGAGAGCTTGAAAGACAAAGAGAGATATAGAGAGAGAGCGAGAGAGAAATAGAGAGAGAGAGGAGACACACTTGATATGTTATATCCTTCCGATTACGATAAAAATAATGTCAAGTTGCTTGAGCCGCATTTGTTGTTGCTTCTCTCATTTTACTTCTCTTCTCTTCTGCTCTTCTTCTTTCTCGTTGTTGCTGTTGTTGTTGTTGTCTCCGTTGCTGCTGCTGCTACTGTGAAACGCAGAATTTATGAACAATTCGCAAGTCGCAGTCGCGCGTTAAATGTACGACACGAACTCACGCGACACTCGCCGCAGGAGCAGACGCAGGCGCTGCGGGCAGGGGGGAGCAGCAGGAAATGGGGCAGCAATTGCAGATGATTTCGTTAACGCGTTGGCCTGCCTCCGACTCCAAAAGCAACTCTGACTCCAAATGCGACTCCTTGTGGCCTTTGTGTTGCGCCTTGTAATATATTTTATTAACAATAAAATGTTAAGTGCCACCGGGCGAGGAGGAGGAGGAGCAGCTGGAGGAGGCGAGCAGGCTGCATGCTGGGCAGGCTACGGGCTACTGTGTGCCAGGCAGGCAGGCAGGCAGGCACAGACTTGGTGCAGCATGTGGCAGGGCCTGTCCGCTGGGCTTATTGTGCGAAAAATAAGATAAACTGCGTGCACACACATAATCGGGCCATGAATCAAAATCACACCAGTTGGCTATATATAGATATCCGGCTAACCCGGCTAACGAATCCCATCGAGGTGCCTCTTGCCGTTGCAACCTCTCTGTCTGTCTGCAAGAACCACCTGTGGTCTCCACGCCATGCAAATTCAGAACGGGAGCAAACCAGTTCTCTCGGGGCATGCCCCGTTTCGGAGGTCGCCTGCCACCCACAATTGGAAAATAGCGGCCACAATTAACCGTACGATGCAAATCGAAGGATGACCATAAAAGCTGCGATGCCAGTGCCGAAGTGGGCTGAAGCCTTTTCCGAACTAATTTCGAATTCCTGCAACGTGCAGCACGCAGCAGACACACACACACACACTCACACGCACACACAGACATGAAAAATTGTGTTGCTGCCACGGTGACAATGTCAAATTGTACTGGACCCTGTCAGCATCATCAGCGGAGCATTTATCTTGCACCCGCTACATGGTCCGCCAGCTCCAAACTGGCAACCGGTAGCGAAGGCAACAGCAGCAGCAGCGGCAGCAGCAGGTGAGTTGCAGGCAGAGACCACACAACATTTGCGACATTTTCCGAGCTGCGTCATTTATCTATTTCGGATTTATCATTGATTAATCGCCAGCGGCTGTGTCCAAGTCTCTCTGGATGCGTGAGACGCCACTCGGCCTACACTGAGCGAAAAACAGCAGTATGCTTAGATCAAGGCCTAAGCTGCTGACAGAAGCGTAGTGGAAAAGGGGGGAAAGCATGAGGCAACTCGACGAACCTAAAGATATATGTACCAGAGAACTGCAACTTGCATGCATGCACAACAAGCCACTTAAAAATGTATAAAATTTTTGCCACTCGATTATCATTTTGCACTGGCCGCACATAGCCCACGCCTCAAGCCGCGTAACCCACTGATGGGAAGAGCCAGAAGTAGCAGGAGCCTCTACAAGCAAGAGCCGTAAACGGCAGGAGACGCAACAAACAAGAACGTTTTGGAAAAGAAAACAAGAGCCGTTTTCCGAAGAGACTCTTGCTGCCCTCGGCTCGGTAGGTTCGGCAGTACAAACTCGGTAGGTAGAGACAGCAGCACAAGGGTTCGTGAACGTTCGGTTTTCCCTTTCTGCTAGCGCGTGCCTCGCTTATTTTGTGGAAGGGGTAACGGCAACGGAACAAGTAGAAATTGAAATGCATTGCCCTCGGGTTTCTTTTCTATACCTACTTATGCGTCTGTTAATAGAACACAAGTGGAAGGGGTTTTGGTTTTTTGGTTCATGGGTTTTTTCTTTACCTATTTATGCGTTTATGAATGTGAAACGAAAAATTGATTATTTTGATTATAATTATTTATTTAAAAAAAGAAGTTATTTGTAATTTAGATGCTTAAAATTTAAAAAGGAAGTTTCAGTTTTATAAAATGAGTGTAAAAATAAGAGGTCGGGGCATAGAGATTTGTTCGAGAACGTTCGGTTGTCCCAAACGTAACCCCTTCCACTTGTGTTCTATTAATCCCGAGGGCAATGCATTTCAATTTCTACTTGTTCCGTTGCCGTTACCCCTTCCACAAAATAAGCGAGGCACGCGCTAGCAGAAAGGGAAAACCGAACGTTCACGAACCCTTGTGCTGCTGCCTCTACCTACCGAGTCGGTACTGCCGAACCTACCGAGCCGAGGGCAGCAAGAGTCTCTTCGGAAAACGGCTCTTGTTTTCTTTTCCAAAACGTTCTTGCTTGTTGCGTCTCCTGCCGTTTACGGCTCTTGCTTGTAGAGGCTCCTGCTACTTCTGGCTCTTCCCATCAGTGGGTTACGCGGCTTGAGGCGTGGGCTATGTGCGGCCAGTGCAAAATGATAATCGAGTGGCAAAAATTTTATACATTTTTAAGTGGTGTAAATGTGTGCATGTTGCAGTTCTCTGATATGTACTTCGATATATGTAAAGAGTGAGTGCTCAGATATTATATTACACTTATGTGACTATGATCTCAGCTTCAACTAAGTGAATTTAGAAGGTAACTGATAAAGTAAACAAATTGACTAAATACTAAAATACTTACATAAAACAAAGTTAATCGTTTTGACATCCTTACAGTGACATTAAAAATTAGTTTTGATATTCTGGCTTTAAAAAAAGCTAAAAATAGCTAGAAAGTTAAAGTAGTGAAACGATATTTTTTAGGATTGCGTGCATAAATACTTCCACAGCGGACTTTTTAACAAGACTCCTTATATAGTACTTAAAAAATTAATATTTTATAAAATATTAAAATATATAAAATCAATACATAAATGTTTCTTCAGTTCCAATACCTCGCTCATGATTTTGACTAATCAATTTCTTTTTAAATAATAAATTAAAAAAAAAACTATAATACTTTTTAGTGTCTCATCGTAAGGCATTAAAATAAATGCACTGTGTATTTTTTTAAAAAACTTAAACTTGCTAGAAAAATTGATAGAATTTCCGCCAGCCGCTATTTAAAAATTTATTCCACAATTACCCAACTGAAGCCCGCAAGATCTAACTGGGAAATAGCTCAATTGGCAGCACTGATACACAGAGTTTCTTTGTATTTTGCGTCTAATGCCTTCTTAGGTCAAGCAAGTGCGAAATTTCTCGCAGTGCAGCGTGCAGCGTGCGCTCTCTAATCGGCGGCATATTTGCATATTCGCTTTATGCAGCAAATGGCGCAGTCAATGATCGTTAAGCCGACGTCGCTAGTCGCTATCCAAACTGGGCAGGGCTGAGCTGGACTGGGCAGGGCGAGCTGGGCTGGTGCGATGCATTTGTGTTTGTCATTTGTGTGGTTGGCCAGCTCAATTAGCGTGCCACAGATCGATGGATGCGCCATGCACCTGTGTGTGCTGCCTAGTCGGGGTCACTCTGCAGTCCGAGCACGTGTTGCCCAGTGGCAACTGCTCCTGCTCCAGCCCGTGCCCATGCCCTCGCGCCTGTGCCTGCTGCTGCTAATTGGATGCATCCGACACGGGCCCCGAGGCCCTTCGATTATGCCTTCGCTTGTGACCAATCAGCGGGCATTTGGTTATGCCACTGGAATTTGTGGACGCGCAGTTAATCCTGTCAAGCTGTTAAATTAATTTCTGTGCCGCGTTCCGAGCTTGATTCCCAAAGCAAATAAGAGAGCACGGCGTAAATGGCCAAAACGTGACTGGGATTGGGACTTGGTCGAAGGGCCATACCATATCGAGATGACACACAGCAAGGCAAGCCACGATCCGCTCCTCACAAGCAACGGGCAGCAGGGGCAGGGGGCAGGAGGGGTGGCAACTGAACAAAGTGTTATAATCCATCATCGTAATCAACTTTGCCGCGCTGCCTGATAATTGTGCCCCCTCTCCACGTCTCCCATCTTGCATCTTCCCTCTCCCTCCATCCTGCCTCCCTGGGGCTGTGTGCGCTGTGTCTGCTGCAAACAGTTGCGCCACTGGCGATCGCCGGCTTGTCCGGCTGACCAAATAACTGTAACTAATGGAAATTGTAACACTTTGGCAGTGTTTTAAATGCGGCTGCCCCATTCTGCCGCAAACTGCCAACTTGCAACTTGCAACTTGCGACTTGCAACTGCTGCATGCGAAATGATTTTCTTTTAAAGCGTGTTTATGACGCCTCGTCAGGCGTTCGAAATTGATTAGGATTAGGCCAGCGGCTGCCACGACCAGCAGCAGCAGCAGCAACAACAACTCGTCGACAACAACAAGGAGACGACTGAGCGATTAACTGTAGCCCGGTCATGCTCGCCCCAGTTATTAGCTCGCATTGCTGCCCCTGCCCCTGCCCCCTTTCTTCTGCCCCTGATGCTGCAGTCGAAAGTGTCCAATTGGGCACGCATTCAGGCCAAATTATCGGTTCGGCGTCCACATAGGAGGCGATGACTTACGACTAATCGAACAGCCCGATAAATGCCGCCGATCCGTCAAGATCTGCGGCCCGAGACAGATTAGCAGATACACACATACATGCATGCATGTCAGGTCCGTAACAGGCAGGGAGTACGGGGACTCTAGGCTAATGAAAAAAAAATAAAATGTAGAATGTATTTATTTGAATATTTCAAAATAATACCCTACCATAGTCATTTATGAATTGCAGTTATAAAATATATTTATATAATATATATTTAATTTTTCTCAGAATTTTATATATTTGAATGGATCGTATTAAGGTGAAATAGTATCGAAAATAAAAAAAACTGAAAGATATTTATAAGAACTTATCTTTGCATATTAGTTTTGAAAGTAAAGACACTACGTAGGGTCCCTTGCGATTTTTTCACAAAAGAAAAAAAGATGAGACAGTGAGAACGAAGAAAAAAGAACAGAAAGAATGGAGTGAAAGTTAAAAGATATTTTGTGAGTCATAAAGTCAAAAACAGAGGGAGAAATGTAATGAAAACGAGACAGAGGGTAAGAAAAGGCATAACAGCTTATAAGCAAAAGAGAAAGAGAGAGAGAGACAGAGAGAGAGAGAGAGAGAGAGTGAAGACTGAAAGGATAAAATAAATAAAGATAGTAAAAGGAGAGAGACGAGAGCATTTAGAGACTGTGAGAAAGAGAAAATGATTAAATTAAATGTAAAACCGATAGAGAAAACACCATGAATTACAGAAAGCATCATAAAGGCAGATAAATAAAGCAAACTGTATGAATATATTATACAAATATGTATATCTCTTTATTTGACGAAAAACAAGAAAAAAAACTAAACAATTAAATTTGCGATTTCATTAGTTCCCACACATACGCCACAGATTAGTACCTCAGGTTTTCAATAGTTTCAATTGTTCTACAATTGTCGCAGTCGTATATTAACCAATCGATATAAATCATACAAAGTGTTGTCTGTGTGAACATTTAGCATAATTAATGAAATTTGTTGGCGGATAAAATTAACATGCCACACGCCACGGGGCAACACACTCGGCAAATTGGCAGCCTTTGATCTACACTAGTTGCTGCTGCTGCTGCTGCTGCTGCTGCAGTTGTTGCTGGTGTTGCTGGTGTTGGCATGACATCAGCAACAGTTGGCGAATGTTGTCCAGCAGCAGCTGAAACGGGCAGATCAAATGGATTTCGTGGATTCTATCGAATGTGTTTAGAGATTTGAACTTGAAATTCCATATTAAGTGCAATTTGAAATAGAGTCTCTCTGTCGAAAGGGGCATGCGGGACAGGGGGAGGGCGAGGGCGAGGAGATACCCCTACTCTTGTGGCAGTGCCCCCGGCAAGTGGCATGGTAATTACGAGGGGCGACGAGGGGGGGCGTGCAGCATTGCAATTTGAGCAACAAAAAAGTCAAATTCTGCACTGGGGGCAATTAATCAGGCGGTGGGTCGTGCCTGGCCAAATGTTTTTGTCTTAATGATGCCAGTGACTTGGAGCCGCTCTTGGCCAACAACAGCGAACAACAACAGACGAGGCTGTTGATGGACAAGCGGGCAACGTGGCACGTTGCATGTTGCGCAAATATGGCCAAAGTCAAAGGTCAAGCGACCGCAACTGCGCCTAATGTCTCACTTATGGTCAGCCAAGTTGCGTGAGAATGCTGCAAGCGTCTCTCTCTCTCCCCCTCTCTCTCTCTATCTGTCTCTGTCTTTCTCTATACATATCTCTGTCTCTTTTTAGGCGCAAGTTGAAGATAGCAGCTAATTAATTGAGCTTCCCCTGTAGACGATCCAATTTGCATCCTTCCGATCGTCGCATGACTTGGCCTAATACTCCCCCTTATTAGAGGGTACATTACAGGGTGTGCGACTGCCACCCACGAATGCAAATGTCGCTGCAACGCGGCCTAACGATATCAAACGTCACCATTTTCGGGGCGAATTGAGGCTGCAATTTGCATGCAATGCCAGATCGGTTCAGGGACTCCATCTCCATATCCAACTACCTCTCTGTCTCCCTCTCCCTCTCTCTTTCCCTCTCCCGCTCTCAGTCTCCTCTCCTGCAACTCGGTTTTCATCTGCATTTCTGTCTGTGTCTGAGATCTTCAAATTATGTCGTTATTTGTGCCATTTTTGGCAATGGCAGCGACGACGACGACGACGATGAGGCCAATGATAAATTGGCAGCACTTAGCAGCAGCAGACGTTGCACGTTGCACGCTCCACGTTGCACGTTGCACATTGCCGGTTGGCAGTTCTTGTCTGTCGAGTTGTCAGTCAGGAGTATGTCAATTGGCTTGCTAATGGCTGCCAATGCATCAGCTTAAGCTCCTGGTAAGGGAAGGAGAGGGGGGAGAGCGACAGGGTGCCGCTCTTAAAGTGTTGTAAACGATGTGGCGCGGCGAAACGGCGACGGGCCTAACGAGCCACACGAATATGCGAATCCACTCGGCATTCATCATCATAAATGCAGCAAGGATTTTACACTTGCCAATCAGAGAATTCGCTTACACTAACAACCCCCCCCTTGCGTCTCTCTCCCCCTTCCCTCTTCCTCTTCCCTATAGCGCCCGAAGGCTGCGAATGCAGCGCACGTTCAATTAATTTGACCAGCCCCAAAATGCTCGAGGAAAGGAAGCAACTGCAGCGGAGTGAAACAATTGAATAGATAATAACTCACGACCCACCCACCTGTCCAGCCAGGCAGTGGCCAAGCAGGCCTAGCTAGCCAAGCTGGCCAAGCCAGCCACCCACCCAACAACACATGCAGCATTTCCTTGACCGTTGACCAGGGCAGCCACTGGGGCAGTAGCAAAGCGTTGCCACTCGCGACGTGCAAATACTACACACCAGGGCTGCCAGACCGATCTGTCCTTTTTTTTCGTCTAGCCTGAATAATTCTTAAAAATCGTACTGTCCAGAAATCTGCCCTTTTTTAAAGTACCTAAAAAATTGTTATTTACAAAGGTTTTTTTATTTGCTCTAATTTTCAATATATCTTAATATTTTTATTTTTGTTGAACTATCCTTATAATCGAAGGATCACCACAAAATTGTGTGTAAAAATCGTTTTCCCCCGTTATCGATTCCCTGCCTATCGAGCTTATCTATTTTATTTATCTATTTATTAAACGTCAACTAAGAGCAGTCCAGTCAAAGATATTAAAAAATAAGAAATTTACAAATATAAACTGAATTATAAATATAATTACAATATATGTTAGAACTAAAAATATTAAAATTAATTTTTAAAAATGTATAAGTATATAAATTATTAAGCTTTATTTTACATAAATTTGTAAAATTATTTTATCATTTTTTTGATCTGGAAAGAAAGGACAATTTTAGTTGATCCAACTTTTGTTGCAAAGGATTGAGGAAACCCAGATCAGAAACAAATCATATCAAAATGAACGTGTTATATCGTAGCTGAAATCACACGATTGCAATCCAATCGATTGGTAGAGTTCACAAAGATAATGCTGCAGCAACTACTCTTTGAAATGCATTTAAAATTATGTGCTATAAGAAATTAATTTAATTAATATTTTTTAAATCATAAATCCATTGTACTGTTGTCTGTCCTTCTTTCGCTGATCTATCCTTTTTTCTGATTTTTTATTTCTTCTTATTTCTAGAGAGTTAGCTGGCAACCCTGCTACACACATATTATATATTGGGGGCGCTTAAAGAACCTATTAGCAGAGTAAATGGAACAAATCAAGTTATATATCTCAAACGATATACCCCACAGCAGTAGTCTACCGTTTGCAGGGTATAACAAGGCCTGTTACTGTTTGCAGTCGCTGTCATATTCAAATTGCTAATATGATTGGTGTTTACAGATTAGAAAACAAATATTTCACAAATATTACCACTAATAATTTGTTGCTGTTGCTGCGGCATCGTGTTGCAAGCGCAGCTCGCGTGCATCATGATCATCGTCATCATCATCATCTGCGAACGATGATGAGGCTGTAAAATGCGCTGCAAGTGCGGCGCGATAACCTTTTGACTCTGGCCGGGAAACGACGGCGATGGCGATGGCGATGCAGATGGAGATGGAGATGGAGTTGGAGTTGGTTGCAGAGTCTCAGTCGGAGTTGGAGCTGCAGTTGGATTTGTTTGGATGGTGCAAAACTGACAAATTGAATGAATAAAAGAGCAACAAGTGGTCGCTCCGCTGGACATTGCGCTATGTGGACGTGGAAGGGAGGGGGAGGTGGAGGCGTCGACTGGACAGCCGCGCAGCATAGTTAAACATTTTGAATGAAAACGCCGAGAGTGAAACGCCGACTGCAACGGCAACAACTGCAGCAGCAGCAGCAGCGGCAGCAACAACAACAGCAACAACTACAGGGTGCTGCATTTGTGTTGTGACTGCAGTCGAGGCGCAAAAACATAAATCGAAACACTTGCTGCGTGTGCCAACTCAGTCTGCTCCTTTCACCCTCCCCCACCCGCTCCCTTGGCAACCAACACTCGCCCAGCTGCGATCTGCTCGTGCAACCTGCAAACCGCCCACCGCAGCAGGTTGCGCTTGGTAGGTGTTGCCACGGCACAAAGAGCAACTGTGGAGCAAGGAGGGCAATGAAGCGGGGCGGGGAGTGGAGGAGCAGCAGAAGAGCAGGCGAAATAAGGCGCAGAGGCCACTTTGAAATCAAGTCGAAAATTGCAATTCCAAAAAGTTTGCCCTCGGCATTAAGTGGAGTGGGATGGGATGGGGTAGGGAGAGTTTCTCTGCCGCATGTGGCATGTGCAGCAAGCAGCTTACAGCTTACAGCACGGTGATTCGGTCAGTCAAGTGGTGGTGGCATCTATTGGCCGAGGCAAGAGACCAACTGTTGCAGCAGCCACATGTGGCATGCTCCGACCCGATCTTCTGCTGTGCCTGCCACAGCCAGCCTGCTGTTGCATTGTTGCGCATGTTGCCCCATGTTGCAGTTGTTTGTCGTTTAATGCGTGCCCGCCTCTCTCTCTCTCTCTCTCTCTATTTCGCTCTCTCACTCTCTCTCATTGCTGGGGCACTTTATTAATTCACTCGACGCTTCTTTCTACATATGCGAATACCCTTACTTACCTCAAGTACATCAGCAAATCCCACTCGTTTCATTTTGTGGGTTCAGTGAGTGCATCCACAGTTCCATTTGGGGTTCACACTCGACCTGCCACTTGGCTAGTTGAGGCTTTTGAGGCCCCTGTGCGGGAGGAGCGCATAAATCGGCCCCAGGTGCCTGGACGCGCGTTTCCCACGGATTAGTGCATAAATAAAGAAGGTCAGAGCTCTCTATGGGGCTATTCTCCAAGCAGGGAGAGATTGGTAGAAACAGCTAGCTAGGCCCTGCTCCACTTCCCCACGCATCTGTCAAATGCTTCGCATGCCGAACTGTACCAACTCTGACCCTTCTGGGTTCCAAAGAAGTTACCCAAATTGCTTTATTAGCTCGTAACAACTTCATCTGACCGCCACTCGCCCAAGGTGGTCCTCCTGATGCAACATTTCCTTTAGCTCATTAACACGTTGCGTCCGGGAAAGAACGCCAAGGGCAGAGACGCCGTGCCCGCCATGCATGGAAGCCACACGCAGCGGTTCTCACGCTGCAGGCAAACAAAAGGATTTTTGGGCGCAATTTAAGATTGGCAACAGTTAGCACACACACACACACATACACAGACACACAGAGTGCACCTTGGATCATAATGATAATGCTTATAATAACAACGGTCAGCCAGGACCAGAGCCAGAGTCAGAGCCAGCGCCAGGACCAGGGCCACCAGACGCAGCTGATAAGCAGCGGCCTACAGCAACGGCAACTGCATGGAGCAGATCATCTGGCCATGATTGCAGGCGGATATCTAAGGGAGAGCGGAGGGGGCAGGCTCCATCGATAATCGCACATTAAGCGTGCGTAAGTCACGTCACACCGAGATGCGGCAAGCGAGGCCTTGCCCTGGGTGCGATCGCGATAAGCGCAACTCCTCTGGCCTGGGTACGTGCTAAAACCCTTTGCCAGACGATCATTTTAATTATGGGTCCGCGAGCACGAAACGTTCCTGCAGCTCCACGACGCACGCCCTCACCCGGCCGAGTCAGTGCGGGCCAGTGCGGGGTCAAACATCTTGAAAATTGCAAATTGCGGGGCTGGGTCAATGTGCCATGTTTGTTTTGGGCGCAGACCATAAATACTTAATTTATCCAACGGTTCTTGGTGCCGTCAGGCTGGAGACGTTATGAAGTCATCGAGAAATCGCTGGCGGCATTTGCCCTAAATTTGCATGCAGTTACCCAAAAGTAACCAATAGATTTCACATTAAATTTGGGATTTATTCCAGGAACTTTAAACGCAGCGCAGTCTCAAATAGAACTAGATCCTGCCTGTTTCCCCCTACTCATCAACATCGGATTCACGATTAGAGGTCGGCGCCGAAGAATCCACCTCAAGATAGTCGTGCACCAGTTGGCATATGTTCTCGGATGCCTCATTGAAGTTACCCTCCTCGAGTCCCTCGCCCACATAATGATAGACGAAGGCGCGTCTCTGGTAGAGCTTGTCGAACTTGTTGAGCAGGCGGCACCAGGCGATCCTGATGTTGGTGTTGTTCGAGATGGCAACGCAGGCACGAGTGACCGGCGCCAGGTCACCCCTGGGCACATACATTGGCGGCACATTGCTGACACCGATCTTAAAGCCCGTGGGTGACCAGTCGACAAATTTAAAGGATTTGGTCCTTTTGATGTTCTCCAGCGTCATGTTGATCTCGTTGGGTGCCACGTTGCCGCGATAGAGCAGCACACAGGCCATGTACTTGCCGTGTGCGGGATTGCAGCGCACCAGTTGGTTGCTCATCTGGAAGCACTGGCTGGTCACCTGGGCGGTGCTCATGTCAACAAACTGTGCGTTTGTGATGGGCACCAGGGGGGAGTAGTTGATCAGCGGGTAGTGGATGCGCGGATAGGGCACCAGATTTGTCTGCAACTCCTGAAAACTGACATTGGCCTGGCCGGCGAATCGTTGCGATGCCGTAAAGGCCGACACCACCTGGCCGATGATGCGATTAAGATTCGTGTACGTTGGCGCGGGCACGTTCAGCGTGTTGGCGCATATATCGTACAGCGCCTCGTTGTCCACAATGAAGGACACATCGGCATAGTCCATGGAGAAGTGTGCAGCAAGCAGAGCGTTGTAGGGTTCCACGATGACTGGCGAAATGCTGCGGTGGGAGCAGTGGGGAGGGGTGGCGTTTAATCAAACAAATCATCACTATGGTCATCACTTACGTAGGCGATGGATACACCAGAAACTCGATGATCGTCATCTTTCTGCCAAAATCCTCCACCAGCTTCTCCATGATGCGCGTACCCAAACCAGAACCCGTGCCGCCGCCAATTGCACGAAAGACAAGGAATCCCCGCAAGCTGCGGCAACGATCCGCCACACGGCGTATGGAATTCATGGCACGATCAAGCAGCTCACCGGCCATAAGGTTGTAGCCACGCGCGAAATTGCTGCCGCTATCATCCCTGCCCGTGATCAGGGTGTCCGGGTGAAACAGATTGCGATAGGCGCCAGTGCGTATTTCATCTGGGAGATATGTTAGATAGTTAGATACATCGATTGATAGATATAATACTCACCTATAACAGTAGGTTCTGTGTCCACCATGACCAGACGCGGCTGCACGCAAGGCTTGCTTCCGGTGAAGTCGAAGAACGTGAGAAACGAGTCATCGCAGGGCTTGGTCATGAGGCATCCGTTGGAAAGGATGCCATGCTCCAGACAGTAGAGCTCCCAGCATGCGTTTGCTATCTGCACTCCCGACTGCCCAATGTGTATCTGTATGATCTCACCCCTGCCGGCCATGTGGCGCCGCAACTCTCGCTGACCTCTGTCTGACCTCTCAACATTCGCACTGATCCGGAAGGATTATGTCTTGGAAATGATGCATCAATGACGCTTTCAAATAATTTAATTTACATCGACTTTTGATTGACAGTCAAAATATTATTTTCAATCTCTGTATACTACAGATTTCTTATAAAGTACCTACAATACGTATACCATATATCTGTATATTATAAATTTATTTGCATGGTTAGGTATATATAGTAGGGATAAGGTTAAGTACACACAATACAGTTACAGTTACAGTTAAACGTACACATTATAACATTCATTATTGTCCGCGCGCGGATTAGTCATCAGTTTTCGAAGCGTTAGGTATACGATCTTAGGCATGCGTATATATACATTTTCATAGATAGTTTAGTAATTCCGTGCTCGAGTGCTTCTAGTCTGAAGGTGATTCTATTCAACTTTCATTAATTGGAATGTAAGAAAGGCTGTGATAAGAATATTTCATATATCTAGCTTATCCGCAATTACAAGGATGTTCCCACGTATAACACGTGTGTACATGTGTGTGTGAGTGTGTATTATACAAAGCATTCTCAAATTTCTAGCTACATATAAATAAAATACAAAACGGATTAATAAATAATTTAAAATACATTTTCGGTGCAAGAAATAATCCGCGAATGTGCGATGAGCTTGCTGTCAGAGTGGATAGAGAAGATCCCAAGTATCTAGACGACACTTGAAGAAAGAAATATGCTTTCAGTATTTAAAAGAAGGGACGGAAAGCTACAATCTCTATCACGCATCACACCGGAGGTGGGACACAGTTATTCACTTGGACAGTATAATTTGATGACATCCACATTCGATCGGATTCGGGACTAGAAGAGTTTATACACTGCAGCTGGGCTCAGAAGAAAAGGAGAGGACAAAATATATAAGATCCTGGACCCAGCCTTGTTCATGGCGGCATTTTTAAAGAATTTGTGAGTCTAGAGAAGTGATTGCTCCAGCAGAATACGCTCGAATCCTGATGGCGGACCGTATGTAAAATTGTCCAGTATAATGTCCAGAATAGCACCGTTACCCACTGTAAAGTATTGAAATAATATAATAAAAAAATAAAAACAATCAGATCGACACTCACCATAGATCACTGGAAACAGCGCTGCACCCCTAACATTGCGGAAAGGCACATCCAGATTTTTTCCATTAAAGTAGAAATTGAGCTCGACATGATCAAAGGCCACACCTACAATATCACCCTCGTCGGGAAAGTCACGTTGGGGCGCATTGATCAGGGCATCCACAGGACTAATTTTTGACTCAGGCGTAGAAACACCCGTCGTCATCAGCAGATCCTCTTGCAGATCTTCAATTGCAATCAAGCCCGCAGCGGCGGCTGCACTGTTGTTCAATATGCCGTTGGCAGTGGCTGTCACTGTGCCTGTTGTGGATGGCTTGGATGTGGACGTTCCCGAGCCCGTTGGCTGCTGACTGCAATTGGCTACGACGGGACGAAACTCTTCGTCGTTGTGACGCGTTGAGTTGTCTGAGCAAAGGCACCATGATTCGTGGTCACCTCCTCCCCACTTTCTGCCCAGGTCCGTCTGTCGCGTGGCCAGACCAATTGACCAGCAGCCACTCTGCTGGATCTTCACCTCAAAGTATGATTTAGACTGCACCAGTGGCGCAGTAGCCAACACTCCACCCGTGCCCGTCACGCGCAATTGGTGCGACAGCAGAATAACGTCAGAGCCTGTGGAAGAACACATTATAATACGACATTAATAACTTAATTACAGCGGAGACTACTAAGGCACAACTTACCCATATGTGCCGCGTCCAAATGCACATCGGGTTCCCTCAGGCGGTTCGCAGCTGCTGATGGTTTCCGCAGCTGCCCTCCATTGAGGCACGTCCGTAGGCAGCAGAACATTCCGCCAAGGGTCACGTGGATTGGTGAATTATATGTATTTTGACTCAGCTTGGAATTTTTCCAGCTGCAGATCGTGTTCTGTTCGTGTTTTCTTTTCTTTTCTATTTTCTTTGCGTGTGTGTTGTGTCCTCCTTCTGTTTTTCAGATTTGCAACCAGCTGTTTTTTTGTGCAGCCCTGGAGCGATTTGCGCGCCGACGCAAGCGCTTGTTTCACGATAGATGGCGCCACATGACCGTCTGTTGCAGAAAATTGTGTTAAGAGCACTGTTAACTGTAACAGTCTGTTATGCTAATATTTGAGCAACAGATGGCGCTAAAATACCAAAGCAGGCTTAATGATTCAAAGGCAGATGAAGTTTATTTTAAAATTTGGGCTCGTTCGACTGTATCTATCGTTACTTGTTCATTAACAAACCTATTCAAATCTAAGCTGATAATTCTTAAATTATACTCTTAGGTTATCTGTCTGACCCTGTATTTAAACCGAAGCCAATATTTAGACTATGGTCAACACAATACGCGATGATAAGAACATTAGAACTTTTGTCGATAATAGAAAAACAATATGTATATATGATCGTTTATTGCGATAGTGTTTCAATCCTCTAATGGCATATTTCATAGTGGGCGACCAGCTTGCGATAGAGATCCGAGACACGAGAACTCTTATGACACACTGTGCCCCCGCCTCGCCTCTTTTGGGATTCCTGACGATTGATGTCGCCCACGCAGATCCAGTCGCCGCCGCCAATGCGCCAACGGTGCAACTTGATACCCGTTTCCTGGGACACAGCCCACTTGGAGTGATCTCCCGTCGTCTTGAACTCCACAGAGAAGTCCGGCTGGGCGATCTGCTCCACGTTGAAGACCTTGTTGGAGTTATCGCAGCTATCGGGCAGATTACCGCTGCCATCGCGCCATGCCTCCACGAACAGGCTGACACCCAGAGTGGGTGCCACCATGTCAGAGTACAGCTCCACATTGGCGCGCGGACTCTTGCCAAACAGATGGAACTGTTTGCCGCCCAGCGTGCGTAGCTCGATGTCCTTCTGGAAGGGAGCTTCGGTACGCCACTGATGCTTAAGGGCACGCTCCAGACTGGGGAATTGCTCACCCAGGCGCAGCAGTGGATTGCGCTCGTAGTAGAAGTGCGGCTCATTGAACACCAATAGTTCACCCACCTTCTCTACGCCCTCGGCACTGAGTGTCATGCAGACCAAGCTCTGGCCATAGTGCTCTCCCGTGGTGGGATAACTGTAGTCCGGCACGGTGGGAAAATGCGGCACAGAGTGCACCAGCCACATGCCAGTAACGCCATCGGTGGCAACCACGCCCTTCGCATGTCCACCCTGCGAGAACACTGTGCCGTTGGGAAACTCATCGTTGTAGGCAGCCAGCAGCACCTGTGCGTCCGCGTACAGCGGCTTCAGTGTCTGTGCCGCAAGCGAATTACCGTCTCCGATGCGCCTGCCGGACAGCTGCCAATTGTCGTAGGACTCGCTGGTCACATAAAAGTATCGCAAGCCACTCACATCCGATCCATGTGGTCCGTTGGTGTAGTGCTTCGGCAACTTGTACATGTACCACCTGCAAGCGATGCGCAGAACTTGGTTAATGGGAAACTGTTAGAAGTACTGTCTATGCCAAGGCAGACGCTTACCAGTCCACCTCGTGTCCCTGCTCGTCCCTGCAGGACACTTTGTTGTCGGCTACACTGAGCTGCAGCTGTGCAGCAACGGCACAGAGGATAAGAAACACGATGCGCATAGTTTCACAGTTGAAATTCTACTGAGGCAGCTCTGGCTACGATTGTGAGGCACAATTGAGATGCTGACTCAAGCGCGAATACAGGGTGCTACCTGCAGTTGCGGCTGCTCTATTACAAACTGCCTGCAGACAGCTTAGCATGTGTGTGTAAGTGTGTGTTGAGTGCGTGTTGAGTGTGTGTTGGTAAACATATTACCATGGCATGATAGTTTACCATCCCAAAAAGACGGAGATTCCTGTAATGCGAACTGACTGACCCTGCTCAATTGTGGAATTATCAGCTCACAGCTTGATAAATATATATTATACTGACATCTGGTAAGAACGAGAGACGTAGTGCGAAAGGGAAGGCGAGTATTAAGCCTCAGCTGATTTTTATACCCTTCGACCATTGAAAATGGTCAAAAAGGGTATACTAACTTTGTGCAATGTATGTAACAGGCAAAAGGAGGCGTGGCAGACCCCATAAAGTATATATATTCTTGCTCAGGATCACTAGCCGAGTCGATTGAGACATGTCCGTCTGTCTGTCCGTCTGTCCGTCTGTCCGTCTGTCCGGCTGTCCGTCTGTTTGTTTGAGACAACGGATCTCAGCTATTAAAAAAGCTAGAGACACCAAATTTGGTATGGAGGTTCCTAAATTTCCCAAGCAGATGAAGTTTATGTTAAATGTTTGATGCCACGCCCACCGCCCCCACAAATCGGTAATTTGTGATTATTAAGTAAACTATTAAACCTATAAAGTTCTGCTTTGGTATATATAATACTATATGCCATACGAACATATTCTCCAAATTACAATCTGATCGGATCAATAACACAGAAGTTATTCAAGTCAACGTTTTCAGTACAAATGTACGAGCAGCAGCCTGCGCGCTGCTTTCAGTAGTTGACGCCGACGTCGACGTCACTCTTAACGTGCGTCGATGTGTGAGTGTGAGCGAGAAAGCTATATGTAAAAGAAGTATTTGTGCAAAATTTCTGTTTGAAATTATGAGTGTGGTTGCACGTTTGTAACGGATTTTAAAAATTGGGAGAAGGGTATCCTACTGTCGGGCGCTCGACTGTAGCCATATCCACTTGTTGCACTTATTATTGATTATTCATACGGATTACGCTTGCCATATTAAACTGTAACCTAATAAATTTTAAAATATATTATTTGAAATTATATATATTATATAGGAAGAGGCTATTATCGGGTATACTATAAATCAATGTGCAGTGGCTGACTCAAACAATTAGAAATTGCACTACATATAAAAGAAGAGTAACTGTACACAGTTTGGAATATATAGACAAGATTTTCATTAAATATAGTATGTATTAAGTAAAATTAATATGCAAAAATTAAATTTTAAATTCGGTAAACCGAAGATTTTATATCCCTGTCTTTAGTCTTTTCCGATTATTCCATTTATAATTTTAATAAATATTGAATTCGAAGTTTTTGGTCGAAAAGATCTTTATGAATTATAGATAGATATAAATAAAATACACTTTTAACAAAAAAATATGTTGATATTTCCAATGAAAGAATAGAATGTAGTTGTCTGATTTTAATATAATGATATTATTATATATGGGTTACACAATACCTTCAGTTCAGATAGATCTGATAAAATATTTTTTGAAAAACCTCATTTCGGACGATTGTTCCTATGTTTTACTCTTTGGAATCGGAAATACCTCCTAAGATGAGTTGCAAATATATGTTATAACTTAATAAGTCCACTACAAGAATATAATGATATGATATGTATATGGTGAGCTGACGGTGGTAAGACCTCAGGTACAGGAACCCTTCCACACCAGCATCTTCTAAACACCTTCCCTATCGTTACCTTCCAACAGTAACCAACAAAAATTTGGTATTCTCCAGCATGCCGAAAGTATTATACCCTGTTAAGTTAGGTATTTTGAAATGGACTCAGTTTTAACAGGTTGTGTCATATAATATTTAGATTTACATGCGTATAAATAAATATAATATATATTGTGATTATATTCAATTCTACTGATGATTACTTCCAGTCGAGCAGGCCGCGATTATCCAACCATGGTAAAAGTTCCGTCATTACTTGAACATATTTCGGATTGGTATACATGGCGGCCTTTACTTTGGCCTCATCGTTCTGATAGTTATCCGAGTTTCCGTTTTCGTTCTTCTCCAGCATAACTACAGGCAATACTTTAGAGACGACCATATAAGCTGTAAGGCAAGATAAATTGCAAGTGATCTATATAGATAATACTTTAAGGTTCTAGTCGACTTACCGGCCAATCCGTTGCGGAAGAGAGCCGCCTGGAGGTTCCTTAGCTTGGGCAGCGGACGATGATATTGCAAAAGTTTCAAGTTATCAGTCAAATTATCAAAATAGTATCTCACAAGATAATCAAATTTCTTGATCTTTATATCTGGCGCCGCTGACGAGAGTATTAGGTAGTATAGATCATTTGCAGGCGAACCATATTTGCCGACTTGAAAGTCCACGAAGAGAGTTTCTCTTATTTTTCCAAAGGCATCGTATTGAAACATTATATTATAGTTCCAACAGTCACCATGATTGAGAACATTGAACTCCTTCATTGAAACTTGCTGATCTTGCAGCAGTCGATCAACCAGATATTCGTCACTAGTCGCCTAGAAATATATATAGAATTTAGAAATGTATAGCAGGTTTTCAAGATCCACTGATCATACCAACTTCTCGTAGATCTTTTCGGCATTTTTCCATTTCTTGAGCTGTGCCAAAAATGCGCCCGACGCATTGAACTCCTGCAGCAACTGGCGGTTATCCTCGCTGAATACACCCACAGTGAAGTCCTCGCCGAACATTCCAAAGTGCTCCACATAGCAGGCCGAGGCAGCATGGAAGGCAGCCAACTTTGCCAGCACCTGCTGCATATGCTCCAGATCCAAACCGATCAACCGGTTGGCGTTCTTGAAATTCTTTGTGCGCAAATCCTCAAGCAGCACATAATCTACACCCAAATCCTGATCGATCTTAAAGGCTTTCGGGGCAAATTGTACGGTCTTTCCGGCATCAGCGTAGAGTTGCTCAAACTTGGGTAGAATAGTGTGATACATCTCTTCCTCCTTCTGCAAGAGCTTCAGCTTATTAAGTATGGCGGCCATGACGTCATTGCCGTGTTGAGCCTTCAGCACAAACGAGACGTTCTTTGTGCTATGATCTATAGAGAGAGAGAGAAGAGAGAGAGACGGTTGAGCGACTACAATATATACTTATATGCCTTTTAACTTACCAATCAGCTCCACCTCAACCAGTAAACGCACCATCAATGTGGAATAGTTGTCCCCGGCACTGCTGCTCTGCGGAACTACGGAGATTATCTTCTCAAAATCGCCAATCTGAGCGCGAACCGCATTCTCCAGCGAGATCCTAGGCAGCCAGGTCGGAAGGTTCAGATCCGTAATCTCGGATTGTCCGTTGGTTTTCGGCGTCTCCGACATTTTTCTTCTGAAATAAGTCCAGTATAATCCAAAACTGAGTATTACCGATTTTAATCAATTCCAATAAATTATTGTCTTGTTGGATTGCGATAAGGCAACCCTACAGGTGTTTATAGTAAGCTTTTAATGTGACAACCGAAGTTAGTTGGAAATCGTAATCGGACATTTTAAGGTAAAGATAAGAATTTGCACCTTTCATTACAATTTTTTAATTACACATGTATTTCGTGATCTATTTGGAAGTTAAGAAATGCAGATTTTGTATTCCACACCTACAAACATGAGAATTGGGTCGATTTGCCTAGCCCAGTTTCGGTATCTCGATTTTTGCATACGTCAAAAGACTTCATTGGGCATAGACATCAGCGTAAAGCTGTCTTGTCTCTATATAATGTGCTTATATATACTACAGTTTAATTGACAATAATTTAATAATGAGTTCATTGTTATCAATGATAGTTAATTGTTTAGTCATAAATTAGTATATGGTATGCCTTTTTTATTAAAGCTTTGAAATTGTAATATGAAAATTGAAAGTGTTTTCGATAATGTGGAATTCCCTTTAATGTTACTCATAAAAACGATATGATAAATCCATTTATACTAGATTCATTCTTCTAAAATGCATAGGAATATTTATTTTTAAAACTTAATTGGAAATTCACAAGGTTTGCAGATTGTTTACGCAATTCGATGATAATGGGGACATACACATATATAGATCTGTATGTATGTATATGAATAAACTTCTATAGTCATACATCAAGAGACGTATATAAAATGTATGCATTCATTCTATTTGATTAGGTTATCATCGCCGCATAATTACTTATATCGTACACAAGGTATAATTCCGATCACATGTCACTTCTTACATGAATTTTTTAAGGGCATACATGTATTTATGAATATACATTTAGTATGTATAAAATCAACATTATAATATGTTCATTATATTTTTAAATTTTGTATTAATTTCACTTTATTGTATTAAATTTTTTATTCAAGATGGAGATTTTTTCATTTCACTATATTTGGGGACTGTTTGCTCTTTGATATTACTGGGTTTTTACACTAAAATGAACTGTTTAAAGAATTTCAAGAATAGCTCGTCTTCTTTTGAGACCGAATCAAACCTTTTTCCTTAATTAATTGAAAGAGTTCTGCGACCGGTGCTCGGTTTGATAAATTGTCGGAACGATTGAATGCAGTTCAGTCGACGGTTGATTTTAAATGACGGTGCTGTGATACCCGAAGCTTTTTGTTCGATCGGCTTGGTATAAGCCAAATGGGAACTGTTATCGCCTGTGTTCAATTAAAGTTTATTTTGTTATTTTTTATTTGCAAAACCGTCAAAAGAAAGCGTCACGCAAACTTAATGATCATAAATACATATACTCTAAATAATAGGGTAATATTCGCTGTAAGATAACATTAAGATTCTTGACAAATATTTATTATTCTTTTTAAATATTCAACACTTTAATATATAATATATAAAAAAGAAATAGTATTTTAAGAAGCATTTTCAATCAAAGCCGTATATTACTATATACCTTAATGAGATTTGAACAACCGTTAAGCCTTGATCTTATACTGAAAGGGTATCAGCTGTTCGCATGCCAAAGAAATGTTTTTTCTTGGTTTTAAATAAACATTTGATACGGGGCGTCGTCAATTGTTTCTTTGATAAGCAAACCGGGTCTGTTCTTGCAGCCAACATGCCGTTTGTTTCTATTGCCATTTGCTTTGCGCCCTAATTATTAGGTGATTCTTTATTAATTGCTTCTGCTCGTGTCGGGCTGTGATTCACTTGGACATGTGATAGACAACAGGCTGTTTGTCTTCATATACATGTTCTACATGGACAAATATGCTATATGCTATATCAAAGTATTTAAATACTTGAGTGTCATCCTTTCTTTTTCAATTAATATGTTTTTCTTTCTAAGCAGTAAATTCCGGTCTAATTCTTTTGTCACCAATTGCTTTCGCTTTCACCCAAACAAATACTAAATAGTAAAGTTATTTCATGTTTTTTCATTTTTTTGCTTTATTTTATTTGCTTTAATTCATAAATCTAACATTTCTGCGACGTTTGAGTTGATTTATTGCAGTGTAGAGTTTTTTATAAACTCTTATTTTGAGTATATTAATTTTGTGCTTCTGTTCTAAATCGCTGTGTTTGTATAAGTTGTGAGAGAGTAATTTCTCTTAAACTTCTAATACTCTGCCGCTCTTTTATTCTCTCGCTGCCTAAACGGAGCTTTGATTTGTGTTTTTGTGTGGCTTAATACACACGCATTCATAAAGTTTCGCTCTCGCCCTCTAAGAGAGCAAGCATTGTTTTTATTATTTTTCTTCGTTTTTTTGCTGTTTTGTTCACAACATTTCGCTAACTTATATTTGTTCTTTCAAGAAATTTTTACATATAGACGTTTTTTTTATAACCTTGCAGAGGGTATATTAATTTTAGCCAGAAGTTTGCAACGCACCTTAGGAGACATCTCCGACCCTATAAAGTATATATATATTCTGAATCAGCATAAACAGAGGAGTCCAAAAATGGATGTCCGTCTGTCCGTCCGTCCGTCCGTCCGTCTGTTGCAACGCAAACTAGTCTCTCAGTTTTTGAGCTATCTTCATGAAACTTGGCATACAGGCTTCTTATTGCTGCGCGCTGTAAATAAGTCGGAACGAGCCAGATCGGACCGATATATCGTATAGCTGTCATAGAAACTATCGGCCGATTTTTGTTGTTTTTCAAGATATTGCAACAAGATTTGGCAAATCTTATTCTTATTACGTTCCTAATGTGCTGTCAAAAATGTATCAAAATCGGACCGCTATAACATATAGCTGCCATAGGAACAATCGGCTGAAATTAGGGTTTTTGTATGCAAACCTGTTTTGTTCTTGGAAATACAGCACATTATCAATACTTTTTAATGTTATACAGTAACCCGCCCTTAGTTTTTCCACTTAAATATCTCAGACGTTTATATTCTATAGCTGTTATAGGAACAATCAGTCAGTCCGTCTGTCTGTTGCAACGCAAATTAGTCCCCCAGTTATTGAGCTATCTTCATAAAAGTTGGCTCACAAGCTTCTTATTTCTGCCTTCATTAAATAAGTCGGAACGGGCCAGATCGGACTGATATATCGTACAGCTGTCATGGAGCCTATCGGTCGATTTTCGTTATATTTCAAATAATAGCTATCAGGCTTACCACATCCAAATCTAAGTATGTCCTTAATAATAAAGTTTCATCAAAATCGAAGTTTTATAACTTATAACGATCGGCCGAATGAAGGTACCTGTTGCAATTTTATGAAAATCTGAGTACTATTACATATAGCTGTGTACAACTGCAAGGGTATAAAATCTTCGGCAAGCCGAAGGTAGCCTTGCTTTCTTGTTATTATTTGTATCCCCTACATTTCAAGGCTTGTTTAAAATGATCTCCTTTTCGGTATGATTTGCAAATGATGATTTTTTTTTCCTTTCTGGCTTTGTGATTATTTTAGTCACCTTCAATGTATCGGTCTAATTATCCGAACTAAGATGCAATTAATAAGAAGACTGGTCTTGTGAATCGTATCGAATGGAAGTTAATTAGTTAACATTCGTTTTTTTTTTGTAGGGAGTTCCTAAATATTTTAAGATATGTCGAAATCAAATCTTTATTATTTTAAAAATTAAAGGCCATGCGGAAGTTTAAATAGTGTCTTTTTTACAATTATGTATATCGCTGTTGTGATTTGCAAATACAGCTTGCAATACTTTTCTTTACTGCATTTCATCTAATACTGTAGGGCCCCTCGATTTAATAGCCAGGGTAGCAATGCACTGATATGCCTTCTATAGCGGGCATTTGAGTACATTTGCATTTTCAATCCTTCCCCATCATTGGTTTCGGTTACAAAATCGGCGAGATTTGCGTCGTCAGTACGATCGAGTAGAATTGGAGGGCAGAGAATCAGCGCAACGTGGTAGCCTAGAGGATACAAAAAATATGTATAAGTATCCGACGTGTCCTCCCAAAATGAGAGAGAGAGAAAACGAGCCAACTCTTACCAACAAATCCATATTTGAGCAATTGCTGGTGCAGAGCCCGCAGCGTTGGAATCTTCTCTAGAGGGTACTTAAGTAGATTAAGGTGCTTGACCAGCTGATCGTGATAATGATTGATAAAGTAATCGAAGTGACTCAACTTCAGTTCAAACTTAGTTGAGGAAAGCAAGAAGTAGTGTAGATCAAAAGCCACCGAGCAGTATCTGGGTAATTGGAAGTCCACGAAGTAGGTGGCGCTGGGCACAGAGGACTCTGTCATGTGCTGAAACAGAATATTGTTGGTCCACAAATCCCCGTGAGCGATTGCATTAAAGTCTTCCGGATCGATTTTGCTTAGACTGTACATGAGATCTACAATCTTCGGTTGGATATTGTGCTAAATGAAACAGAGATATATAACATTAAAAACAAGACTTGCCACGTTGGGAAAGTTTTGGTGAATTCGGCTTACCACTGACTCACTAAAACTCTGGTGATCATCGTATTTTGGCAAACATTTGAGCAGATATTTTCCAAGAGTATCGGCGACCTGTTCGATTTCTTTGCGCATACTATCAGCATATGTTGAAGAAAGGTAGTTCTGGGTAAAGGCGCCTTTAAAGAGAATCCGAGTTGCGGAGACAGCATGCCATTGGGCGAGTTTCGTCAGTACCCCAAGAACGTGCGCCTTATCCAGTCCTTCAAGACGATCGACATTTGCGAAGCCGCTTGGACGCAAATCCTCCAGCAGAACATACTCATCGGGTGCGTTAATTTCATAAGCATCGGCACCGAATTTTATATCCAATCCAACATCTTTGTACATTTGCTCTAACTCTGGCTTCAAATTTAGAAACACATCCCGTTCTACAGCAAACATGTTGTTCTTTTTTAGGATCTCACGGTACATTTCAAAATCATGGGGTGTTTTAAGCATATAACTGATTTCTTCGACCGAATTATCTAGTGAATATTAATATAAGATTAGATTATTATACCATTATAGAAATAAGTCTCCCGGCAGATAAGGTTTCATTCAATATAGTCTTACCTTGTAGTTCTACTTTAAAGTGCAATCGAAGCATTATGGTAGAATAGTTTTCGCCCGGCTTAAGACCGGCAACCGGCTTGAAGCTCTTAATACTATGGAATTTCGGAAATCGCTGCTTAAGTAGATCTATAAAGAGATCTTGTTTCAACCATGTTGGTACTTGAACAGCTGTTTCTTCAGTCATGATGATTTTGCCTATTGGACTATTATCTTTTTTGCTTCATAGAGACGTTCTGTTTCGCACTTGTCGGAACTTTTATTAAACTAATCGGGGCGCGTCTTCTCTGGGTGAACAGACCTATGTAAAGCTTGTGAAAGCTCAAATGATTCATACATCTACACTCAAATGCTTTTTAAAATGACATACAGTGATGAGAAATAATTCTCTCAATATTGAACTTTGTTTTTATGTCTCTTTTGTGTGCTCTTCGTGTGGGAATCACCGAAGAACCGGAATGATGTTTACACAGAAATGTACACATGTATAGAAAATATTTCTTTTATGTTACGTGGGAGACCGAAGTTATACCTCGTGTCAATGGCTCTTTAGCGTTTTACTAAACAGATACATAATTTATTAACATATACTTATGTACTATGAAATATGTAGTATATATGTATATCAATTATTATTATTAGTTAACAGTAATGTTATTTAAGCGAAGAAATGTATTTTTTTAGATATTACAACAATCTTTTTACAATCTAACATTTGTGTAAATGATAGAATCAACTACTACTACTTTTATTGCGTTTTATTTCGCGACGTGTTGCAATTCGATTGCCGCTATGCCTTTCTAGCATATTCGATGTATTACACGTATAATTCAGATGCTCCACAGTTACTAATATAAATATACTTAGCATTATAAATAAATTATTCAAACACTTCATGCATATTAAAGTTTCGTTTGTCTCTAAATTTTATAAAGCACTGCACCCCGCTTCTCTTATGTAAGTATACGATGTAAAAAGTCGGAACGAGAGGGTTGGGCTATTGTAGATACATATCATATAACAACCATCCGGTCGATTTTTTAAATATCTAAATGATAGTGCAATTAAACTAATCATTAACATTATATGAAATAATTCACTATATAATTAATATGCTCGCTTATTTCATTCGAAAAATATTATTTTAATGTTAATACATTTCGATCACCGAGTCGATTTAACAATAATTTTTACTATGTTCTCATAACATGTACATACTACGTCAAGACATACTTCATCAAAACAAAACAAAATCCATAATTTCATATGTACATACTAAGTCAAAAAACTATTTTATTTAATGGAGGGACTTATTTCCATGTATAAACAAAGCCTAATTGTTAAGACTCTTCTTTTCTTCATTCCCAATAGGACACTCAAGTGCACCACGATTCTGAAGCCAAGGCATAACAACTGCAATATGCTTCTTATAGCGCTCGCCGGAGAATAATAATGTTCTGAATGCCTCTCCCTCTGGCGTATCGGCAAATATGTTATCAAAGGTAGCGGCTTCGGTGGAGTCCAGAAGGCATCCCGTCATTACGCCACACGCCGTTGCATACCCTGTAGAAACAAGTTAAAAAACTGATACAACAGTTATGTAAGTGCAATACCTACCCCAAATTCCGTGCTTCAAAAGCGATGTGTGTATATCGATAAGAGTAGGCAGTTGTTTTGTGTAGCTCAGAAGTTTGAGGTGCGCAATCAGCTGGTCGTAATAATACTTAATAAAGTAATCAAACTTGTTTACTTTAAGTTCCAGTTGGGGCGATGATATGAGAAAATACAATAAGTCAATGGCAACTGTGCCGTATTTGGGCATTTGATAGTCAACCAAGTTGACATCTAATAGTTTGCCTGTCTTTTCATCGTATTGGAACATCATGTTGCTAAGCCAACAGTCCCCGTGATTTAAGACATTGAATTCATCAGGATTGAGTATTCCGACTTTCATAATATTGTCTACAATGCGACCCTCCATGATTTTAACGTTATCATAGTATGCCTCGTGTCCATCGATAGTTGACAGAGATTTTAGCACGTACTTAACCATTTTATCAGTCATTCTCTCCAACAAAACATATCCATCTGGTCCAAAGAGTCCCACGTGAAGTTGGGCGGGATATGGACCTAATTTGGCTACCCGTACAGCCGAGGCAGCATGCCATTGGGCAAGTTTCTTGAGCACTGCCTGAACGTGTTCCAAGTCGAGGCCGGCCTGACGGACAGTGGGTCGAAATCCCGTGGCTTTAAGATCTTCCAATAACACGTGATCGTTAGGAATATCAAGTTTATAGCACTTGGCACCGAACTCAACGTCAAGGCCAACATCACGATAAAGGGTCTTAAATTCTTCCACATATCTCAAGAACATTTCACGTTCCATATCGAAGACGTTGTTTTTTCCCAAAACCTCATCAAATATGGCTGAGTTGTGTGATGTTTTCAGCATATATGATATTGACTTTGATGTGCTGTCTGTAATTTTAAAATAGGGTTAAGCATTATATATGTAATTGAATCAGAGACTAATAGAGAAGTCTTCTCTTCTCTTTAACATACCTTTAAACTCGATATCTAACTCAATGCGAAGCATGATCGTGGCATAATTGTCACCTGGTTTTGTTCCCGGCAAGGCTCTAAAATTCTTTATTGCCTTAAAGTCCTTATAATTCGCTTTAAGAACTGGTACGAAAATTTCTGGCTTCAGCCATTCAGGTAATGCAATTTTGGAATCACTTGTGGTATCTTGAGAATTTGCAGACATTGTTTCGGGGTTTTAAATTACGTGTCGTTTATAAAACTGCCGTTGATGAACTGTTTGAGTTTCCGCAAATAACTTGTTTATGTACTGATTTCCGTGAAAGCTTAAGCAGCAGCTGATATCAAAAAGCTTTTGCTTAACTTTGTGGTATTTCATAACTCTTCTAAATAGGAAATACTCTACGATAGATGGTATAGATAGATTAATATTTATAAAAATAATTTATTTCTAAAAGTGATATATTAATTTCTCCCAATGTTTTCAGTAGTTTGTCTTTTTCTAAACTACTACTTAGTATTCATAGACCACAGCATGAATTAGTCAAAGGAGGGATTTCAAAATAGTGTCATTTGCTCTTAGGGTAACGTTGTGGTCGACTAATTATGTTCTCTTTCTGTAATTCTGTCTTTATACGTCGACTCTTAATTACACATATACATCATATACACAAACATTAAAATAAATCACACTTACATAAAAAAGTTAAGGTATACTATACCGAATTGGTGTTTATGTTTACTTGTTATTTTTAAGCGCGCTTGAATACATTTTTGTCTCTCGTTTAGCTCATACGTATTAGCATTCAACTTGACCAGTTCAACCTTGCCGTCGAAATCTTCTATATCTTTAGTAGCGAAACCCTCCATTCGGACACACTCTTGCTAGCAGCTACTTTTGAAAGCGACGCACTTGGCGTTTGTACCTTTAACCGTTACTTTTCACGAAATGACGTTAGTTTTCTGACGCAATTTGACAATTAGGGAAATTCTTTGCGCAGCTTCACTATTGTTCAATGGGTGAGCCCCCAAATATAATATTTATGGAAATATTCAGAAATTAAATATACAAGTAGATAGTATCACAAATATTAAGTCTATTTCAGTTTAAGTCTAAGAATAAATCCCGCAACACTACAGAACAACAGTCCGACTTGACCGATCGACAAGTTTTAAAAGGCTGACGGACTAATTCGCCTCTGTACAACTGTGTGCGACAATTTTATCTGCGACGACGTTCAATTTGCGACGAATCTTTTTCTACATTTCTTTTATCGACTACCACATGACGACGAATTGACTGCTCGATAATTCCTGATCCTATCGATAGTTGCCTGCAGCGTTGCCACCTATACCAACACGCTGCCATCACCATCATCGCTTACATGTATTTATTCTAACTATCCTTCTGTGTGAAAACTAAGATCGCAGCTTTTATAAGAGTTTGAACTCACAAATTTTGTGACGATGCACACTGGGCTAAATTCCAAAAAAAGTGGCATAAAGTCTAATATTAAAGATATCGAGCTGAAATTTGGTATATATGATAAATATACCACTCAAAATATGTAAACAAAATTTTAAGTTAATTGGACCACGCCTTCATGACCTCCCATATATGCCGATATTGCGTATACGTATTTTTTTAATGATGTGAAAAATGTGAAGCTCAAATCTTCTTGTTTTTGACAAAATTTCCCCTTTTTTCTCTTCGCTCAGCATACTTTCACTTATTTAGCCGAATATCCAGTCAGTAAGGGCGGAATAGTTGCGACCGTTGTCGATCCAAGCATCCAGTAGAGTCGCATGGCAGAATTTAAGCCCATCTACAATTTCGATGTTTGGCCAAAGTCGCAAAAAGTCGCAAGCCAAATTATAAAATACTTTTAATATACATTCTCTAGTTTATTTTGACATACATTGCATGACGCGCACCCGCGCGCAAAGTTAGTTCTACTCCACAGAACACAAGCAATTTTGTTTGATTTCATCTACTTTTGGACAGTACACAATAATACACATAAATAACAAACTACTAATTTAAACACAAAATGTTTTTACTTTATTAATTCTACATACCTTGGTTATCAAAATCCATATTTTAAAATGTTTTTTTGTTAAAGTTTGTAAAATTGCCAATCCCACAAAGTTTGCAAAACTTTCCCGCCAAATTTTATCACAGAAGTCAGCTGACTAATCACCTGACTTTGAAAGTCGATTAAAATGACATGGCTGCATTTTTAGCAAAAATATTTAGTGATTCTTTTTATATAAACAATCTATTTGAAATATATTAAGTCAAAATTAAGATTTGAGACGACAAATGTTTCGACTTTCTGCCACTTTTTTTGGAATTTAGCCCAGTGTGCGATGTGAAGATTCAAATAAATATTATTAACGAATAGTCTACATCAACGTTAATGTCGAATTTTGTATCTCTAGCTTTAACGATCTGTGAATTCCCAATTCTGAAAAAACATAAACACTAAGTGAGATCTTTACATTTCCTGTGCCTGCTATATAATTTTGTACAAAGTAAGTATACCCCTCTGATAATTTTCAAAAGTCGAAAGGTATAAAAATTTATCAAGTGATTTGATGTTGAGTAGAAAAAATATTAAACTTATAGAACTTCCTCTATTAATGTTATCATTGTCCCCCTATTAATCAAGCTGGTATCATTTTCCACACAACATTGGTTTATTAATACTTGTTGAAATGGTCGTTAATTGATAAGAAATTTTTCGATTACTGAGTGATAGGAGGATTTCATGTGAAAATTGAAATAAATAAATTTCTTTATGCCTCCAAGGCACCACGATTCAACAGCCAAGGAAGAACGGCCTGAATATGCTTGCGATATCGTGGATTGGAGTAAAGAAGGGTTTTAAAATCGTTACCCTCGGTGGTATCGCTAAGAAAGTTTTCTACGCTAGCTGCTTCTGTGGGATCCACTAAAATTCCGCTCATCACGCTTGTTGCAGTTATGTAACCTGTAATATAAATAAATGCAGGTAAAATTAAAATTATTTGCTTATATGTAGGAGGCCAGAAATTGTACAAACCCCACAGTCCATTTTTAAAAAGCGACAAGTGTATGTCCCGCAGAGTAGGTACCACTTTCGGATAGTTTAGAATTTTAAGATTTTGAACGAGGTTTTCGTGATAAAACTTGATGTAGTAATCGAATTTAGAAAGCTTATCCTCGAATTTGGTCGATGACAAAAGGAAGTAGTACAGGTCCTGGGCTACAGATCCAAATTTCGGCATTTGGAAGTCCACTAGATAGATCTCTTTAATTTTGCCGAAAGAGTCATGTGAGAACATCATATTATTGCTCCAAAAGTCTCCATGATTTAGGGCATTAAACTCATTTGGGTCCAACTTCGTTATTTTAAAGACCTCATCACTTATCTTCGGCTGTAGAGCTTTCTACAAAAACGAATAAGATATTTCCAACTTTGTTTTAAAGATAATTTTTAATTTACACTTACAACTTTCTCAATGTAGTCTTCATTGCCCTCGTATGTCGCACAGCACTTGACGAAGGTCTGCGCCGTATGTTTATTGATTTCGCTCATGATTACACGATTTTCTTCCTTATAGAAGCCGGTCATAAGGTTCTCCGGATAGGCCCCCTTTGTAGCCACGCGCACGGCAGACGCGGCATGCCATTGCGATAGTTTGCGAAGTGCAGTCTCGGTGTGAACCTGATCGAGACCTTCTATACGATTGGTGTTCTTAAATCCCTTGGGCGCTAGATCTTCAAGCAGAATGTAATCGGACTGTGCTCCCGTCAACTCGTAAGCCTGAGCACCGAATTTCACATCAACCCCAGCATTCCGGTACAATTCCTCCATCTCGGGGACAACCAACTTGTACACGGTGCGTTCTGCCTCAAAAATACTGTTTTGCATAGCCATCATTTGGGGAATTTGATGGGGTATTTTCAGCATATACGAAACTGTCTTCTCTTTGCCATCTGCATATATCAATATTAATAATATGTTAAGAGTAATTTATAGGACACAAACTGCTCAGCTCATACCTTCCAATTCGACATCTATATTCACCCGCAACATGATAGTTGCATAGTTTTCGCCTGCTGCCGATCCGCTTTTGGCATTGAAACTCTTGACTTTGGAGAAGCCCTTTATGGTGTCTCGAAGCACATCGAGAAATAAATCTGCCTGCAGCCACTGCGGCACTTTGCTGGGAATAGACTCGGTTTTTGATTCGGTTGTCATTGCTATATTATCTTATATTTGCAACTCGAAATAAATAACACAATTTTTTATTATCACCACTAAGAATCGGACGATTCATATGCTGACCAACGAGCTTCTAATGGCTCTCCAGCTTTTTCAGCTTTATAAATTGCTATAGCAAAATGGAAAAGCTCTACTATTACTACTCTTCCAAACGCGTAAGTCTCTTTATTACTAAATTTGTTTCTCTTATAACTATTCTCAGATAATGTACGATGAGAGCTCTGGGAAGAGAGCAGATCAGCATATAATAATTATATTTAATTGAACAACAAAATTGGCAAGCTTATACATGGAATCTATTCTCAAAGTGATAGTAAGAAAATAATGGTCTAAAAATTATTAAAAACATCATATTTTATATGAATTTATGACTTCATAATCAATTAAACTTAACATTTTAAATTTTAAAACTTGCATTAATTATTATAATTTCAACAAACTACTAAATAAGAGCCTTAAGAAAACTGTCGTAAATTTAGTGTGTAAATACCGTTATCTTTCAAGATTGATCTTCTTCAGTTTTTATTCCTAACAGATAATAGAGGCTAGTAATCTTTTAAGAAGTCCTTCTTGAGATAAGCTTATCTTCCATTGGGAGAGAATTAGGTTGTCTGTACGCATTAAGCAAACAGACTAGATCATCATTTTCTTCAACTGTCGTAAGATATAGTAGTTGCACTCACATAATTATAAGTACGTTGACCACATATGATCTACATGCATAGCCTTGACAGTGACATAGCTTGGAGCTTTTTCTTTTGAAGTTTTTAATCATTAAAAGTTTCAAACTATGTCAGTTTCTCTTTGTTGTGAAATCAAGTAAAGCTCGATTGGCTACTGCTTTATTTTTTTCGAAGAAATCAGTAGAAAATGTTTCCTCTTTATATGCATTTATATCAATTAATTTATTTAACTTGTTATCTTTGAAAATTACATTACAAATCAAATTCAGTTAAACATAAAATTTAATTAAAATTGTTCCATAAAAGCTCTATTATTATCTATACATTTATCGCCTCTTTAAAGTGGTAATATACATAACATGGATTCCGTAATACATTCAGATGTTTATTATTGAACGCAAATCGTTTTTTAAATTAGTTCCAAAGCACCACGGTTCAGTAACCAGGGCAAGATTGCTTGAATATGCTTTTTATACCTAGGATTGGAATACATCAATGTCTTGAAATCCTTGGCCTCGTCGGTGTCACTAAGAAAGTTATCAAAGCTAGCCGATTCTGTGGGGTCTACCAGAACAGCAGCCATAACTCCGGTTGCAGTAAGGTAACCTTAAAACGAAAATATAGGATTAATAAGCTGAACATATTATTCAGCAAATCTGTTGTCTTACCCCAGAATCCATATTTAAAGAGAGACGTATGAATTCCTCTCAATGTTGGTATAGTTTCCGTATAGTTTAGTAACTTTAGGTGCTTCACAAGATTATCATGATAGAACTTAATATAGTAATCAAACTTGGATAGTTTATCCTCAAGCTTAGTAGATGACATAAGAAAGTAAAGCAGGTCTTGTGCTACAGTTCCATATTTTGGCATTTGGTAGTCCACTAGAATAGTCTCTTTGATATTGCCCGACTCATCATGAGAAAACATCATGTTATTACTCCAAAAATCACCATGATTTAGTACGTTCAGGCCTAAAGGATCTGGCGTAGACATTTTAAAACATTCGTCGGTTATTTTATGTTCGACTGCTTTCTGAAATGTTATAAACAATGGATTATCTAAATTGGTATAATTCACTTAATTCTAGGTACCCACCACTTGTTCATAATATTCTTCGTACCCTTCATAGTTAGCACAGCACTTAATAAAGTTCTGTGCTAGTCCCTTATTCATTTCATTCATCATTTCCCGGTTTTCTTCCTTAAAGAATCCGCTTTGAAAGCCATCAGGATAGGCTCCCTTAGTTGATACACGAACAATGGAGGCTGCGTGCCATTGCGCTAACTTTTGAAGAGCAGCTTCGGTATGATTCTTGTCTAATCCCTCTAAGCGGTTTGTGTTCTTAAATCCCTTGGGGGCCAGATCCTCCAGCAGAATATAATCCGATTTGGCTCCATTCAACTCGTAGGCCGTTGCACTGAATTTCACATCGACACCTGCATCTCGATACAACTTCTCCAGCTCGGGCACATACGTTTTATACATACTAAACTCTAATGCAAAGATATTGTTTTTCTCCAACATCTTTTGATAGATCTCTGACTGATGTGGTAATTTTAACATAAAGGAAATTGATGTGTCTGAGCCATCTATAAAAAGTGTACAAGATATTAATGTGTTTATCGGTTGCTTAGTATAACAATCATAATTACCCTCTAATTCGACTTGTATGTTCACTCTCAACATAATCGTTGCATAGTTTTCACCTGCTGCCGATCCACTTTTGGCCTGGAAACTCTTAATTTTGGAAAACCCCTTAACGGTTTCTTTGAGTACGTCGAGGAAAAGCTCACCCTGTAACCAATCCGGTACTTGACTGCTAGATGCTTTACTGACATTATCTGCCGCCATTTTATTTTTTTACTATTTTTAACACAGTTTACTTGAAAAGTGCAGGGCGTAAATCGTTGTACTCTCCGCTGTTAACGACGCGTCGCGAATCGTTCTCTAGCGTTGCGACGTTTTTATTTATACCTATTCGGTTGAGTTATCGTGACTCAAACCTTGCTATCTAAACCGAAACGAGCTGAACGAAATTTCGATGAAGACTGACCAAAAGCTCTCTCATTTTCTCTATCTCTCATTCTCATTCTATCTTTCGCTCGCTCTCTTCCTCTCTCTATGTTGTTCTCTTGCTCTCTCTGCCTCTATTAATATAATAATAGTGTTTTACAATATATACATTTATTTACAAATTGTTTTTAAAGTAAGCAATCAACTAATTCAACGAGCTTTTCCCTCGTTTTGATATAAATCTAGCTGACAATGTATACATACATAGTCTGGTATACAATTTTCATTGGATACAAGATTTCAATGTGAAGCAAATAGTTTTTGGAAAATTCGTAACTAAATTTAATGCTTGGTGAATCATTCAATTGTTGACTTTTATAAAACTCAAATCCCAATTAACATTTCTTTTTTCTTATCTTTTTTCAATAGAACTATAAAAAGCAATAAACAAAACAAATGGGCTTTCTTTTCTTCCCATACAGTTATTATTGCTAGTTTGATTGTGTCTAGATAAGCTTTTTCTAATAACTTGTCAAACATCGTAATGTGTTGCTTGCTCTGTCAGTTTTCTATTCTTTAAAGTTTTTTAAATGGATATTTATCCTGGCTATTTAATCTTGCACATATTTATGTGATAGCCAGTCAGAGTCGTTATAGACTAAATAACATTGGTAGTCTTTATTTATACATATATTTTTGATCTGAAAAACGAAACGTCATGATGGATACATCAAAGTGTCATTATCTGGATATACGACATATGCAGGGATCTAAAATATATATTGTTACTATTACCTTACAAATCTGAAATTTTTTTAAAGTCACCCTTAAACATATGGAACTCTTATCTGGTCATGCGTTAAATATTTAAATTGAATCTGGAGTTAAAATATACTCTGCACCTCTAAATTCGACTTAACTCAAAAAAAATATTAACAATTTTTCAAGCCCTAAAAAATAGTATGTTAGTATATGATTTAGACCACCCAAATACGACAAAAAACAACAAAGTTGTTTTGATCGGTACTCTTCTGAAAACATTTTGGTTACCTGTTTCTCTCACTACTTTTCTCTTTTCATTCCATATACACATATGTTAGGTGTTTGAGCGTTTTAAGAGCAAAGCTTGTATACTCTCAAAAAAAGTATTTCATGGCTCTCTGAGCTTTTTGATTACATCTTTACGAATAAGCAGACCAAAACACTTTGTTAAAGCTTATATGGCATGCGAAATGAACGCAAAACAATTTAATGACACCTAAAACAACAAAACATTTCAAGCGCAATTAGGCTTGCACAAATTGTAGATATATTTTATGAAAATCAGCTTTATTTTATATTTAAAGGTTGGTATTATATTGATATAAAAGGTGATTTTTCCTGGTCCTATTCGAGCTTGGTTCTAAAGAACCATTTCAGACTGAAATCGGCTTAGTAATTTTTGAAATAGACTGAATTCTAAAACAACGTTTTTTCTTAGGAATTGTTTAAGCTGTTACTGGTCAATCTCATCTACTTATCTGATTTATCAACATCAACCAACTGTTTTCTCCCAGCTTTTCCTCTCACTCAATCACTGTCTCTCTAACTATAGTTTAAGCTTTCTCTCTCTCACTCTCTGTTTCTGGCCATTGAATATATTGAACTCTCTCTTACTATCTGATTTATTGTACCTCTCTTGGATTTCTCTTGCTTTTGGGTTTATTTTTTTTTTTTCGTAATAAATAAAATAACTAATACTTGGTATTTGGCATATGAGACTCTGAATTTTATTGTCTACATTTAAAAACTAAATAAATGATTAATGTTGAAATTAAAATTAATATAAGTGAATTCATTTACGGATATAGAGGATATAATTTCAATTAATAAAGCCCCTTTCAATGAGCCAAGGCAATATAAGTTTTATCTGATTGACGTAGGTGGGATTTAGTAGCATTTTACGCTTAAAATTCATTGCTGCCTCCGAGTCTCCCATAAAGTTCTCAACATTTGAATCCGCGCTGGGGGGAAACAATGTTACGGGTAGCATTCGCTGAGCGCATACAAATGCTATAATAAAGAGAGGACAGAGAAAAAGCTTTTATAGAATGCATTGAATATTGTATGTAAAAGTGTAGCTTACCCCAGAGACCGTTCTTACGAAGATTTGCTTGCAATTCAGACAGACTTGGTATTTGGCGATCATATTTGAGTAGCTCTAGATGCTCGACTAGCTGTTGATGATAATATTCGATAAAATGATCGAATCTCTCCAATTTAATATGAGCGTTTGATGTTGTCATCAAGAGGCAGAAAATGTCGTGAGCCGGCGTACCGTATTTGGGTAATTGAAAGTCGACAAAACAAACATCCTGAATATTTCCAGCATCCAATTTAAAAAGGAAGTTATTACACCAGAAGTCTCCGTGATTGAGTACATAGAAATCGGATTGATCTATGCGACCAAACTCCAAATACAAATCTGTCATTCGGGTGGTATAATTACTCTAGAAATATTATTGGGGTAATTCTCTCATATCTTAATAAAAGTTTTGCTTACTATCAAAAGTTGTTGTCCCGGATCCAGATCATACTGCTGCATACACTCTAAAAACGGCATATTGAATGAAATATTGGCATGCTCGATCCATTTGTAATGCTCGGGGCAAATGTAACTTTTTTGATATTTTTCATCGTAGTCCCCCATCTCGACTACCCTTTTTGCGGATGCGGCATGCCATTGCGCCAATTTCTTAAGGACGGCTTTCATTTCAGTTTGCCCCAAGCCAAACATACGTTCCAAATTTTTATAGCCCTTTGTGCTTAGATCCTCCATTAATATGTAATCGCAGTTTGGTGCATTCTCTGGGAATTTAAGATGCTGCGGCTTAAAGTTTACTATCAGCGATGTATACTGCTTATATAGTTCTTCCAGTTCTGGAACCAGACGCTCGTACATATCCGCTTCTGTGACGAACAGTTCGTGAAAATCGTGTTCATCTCCTCGATCGTTTACCAATGGTATTTTTAAAATATAACTTATATCTTGTATGCTCTTATCTGTTGATAAAGAGCTCTGTAAACATTAATTGAGTCTCTTCCAGCATGCACCCACACATACAAAGAAATGCATGTCTATGACGTTTACCTTTCATTAACATTTCGATTCCGATGCGCAGCACAATTGTCAGATAGTTCTCACCGCCACTTATCGCTGATTTGCATTCAAACATTTGAATTGCTTCAAAATCCACAATGTTTTTCTTTAATAAGGCTGTAAATAGCTCTCTATTTACCCATTCGGGTGACTGCACACTCGTCATTTTTATATTATACTATATGTATATTTTATCTGCGATGATGTGTGGCGTCTACAAGGTTTCGAATGCTACTGAGTGAAAGCTCGCATGGCAATCCCAATATACGAGCTGAAAATCAGTAGCTCAAAAAGCTTTTTCAGTTCAATAAAATACGTAGTCTCCGCTGTGGTATTCTCAGGTCTTCAATGAATTTTGGCCTTACAGCCTGAATGAGGGTCTTAAGAAGTGAAGAATTGTACAAGAGCCTGAACAAGTGAAATACCTCATTTTTTATCTTTAAATCTGCACACTTACCTTTCAGTTTAGTTTTTGCAATTCCACAACCGGTTTCATCAACATGTTTTTATAGAAATAATTAGTCTTTGATTGAATTTTAAAAGTTAAATGCGAGACAATCCAGAGACTGACTGTACTTCGTAATGATAGTGATAAATAATTAAACTTAATTTGCATACAATATATGTTATTTGCTCATTTATTCTTGAGGTTCGGTCTTAGCGCTTAACACTATGCATGTAAACATGCCGCCTTAGTTTATCGGGCCGGGCGAAATCTTTGGCGCAAAATGTGCACTGGTAGGGACGCTCTCCGGTATGTTTGCGACGATGAACCTTGAGTTCGTAATGCACTGTAAAGGACATGTCGCACAAATCGCATTTGAAAGGCTTCTCGCCATTGTGACGACGCATGTGAATGCTAAGCTTGTTGGGCGTGAGCGATTCGAGGCCGCACAGCGAGCAGAGATACTTCTTGCCCGGATTCTTTTTAGCTACATGCATGTCACGAATGTGTTTCTCTAGGCTAGGTTGCACCACAAAGGATCGCCAGCAGTGCGGGCACTGATATCGAAAGCGTCTGCTCCTCTTGGATGTCACCGGGGCCTGATTGGATGATTTTGCATGTTGACTAGCCATATGTCGTTCTAAATTCACGCGCCACATAAATTTGTAGCCGCAACGTGAACACTTGAACTTCTTTTCTTGATTGAGACACTGCGAGCGTTTATGATGTTCGAGCATTAACTAAAACAAAAGAAGTAAGAATCGATACTTTTTGCAAACAGATCTACGTACCTTGTCTACAGACTTGAAAATGCATTTTTCGCACGAGTACGGCAATTTATCAAACGCATGGAGGGAATATTGATGTTCGCTCATGTCGCGTCGCCGTTGAAATGTCATATCACACAAATCGCATTTATAAGCCCTCTCGTTTGATGCCCCAGTTTCATCTTCACTGTCATCAGTTTCATCCAAGTCAAGCTCAAATCCTTCCTCCGTGCTAATCATATAGTTAGCTGCCTCCTCATGATGCGCATGCAGTGATATATGACGTCGCAGATCGGCGATGCTAATGAATTGCATATCACATAGTTTGCAAAATATGTTCTTTGGACCGGTTGGCTTGGCGGCATCTGCCAGCAGAGTTTCCGCCAAGGGTAGATCTTCGCCCTTGAACCCGTGACGTTGTACATGCTTGTGCAGAAGGGCAACACGATAGAACGTTCGTGTGCACCAACGGCAGGGAATGAGTTCGTTGCCGACATCGTGATGCATAAGCTTGTGCTTTGTGACGGCACTTTTATCCTGAAAACTACGCGAGCACTGATCACATGGATAGGTCTCTTGCTAAAATGAGCGAGGAGATATAAGAAACGATGTCTATCGAGTTACATTTTGTAAGCTCACCTTGGTTTTATGCTCAGCAAGATGGGCACGTAGATTGCGTCGCCAGAAAAATCGCTGTGGACACTTGTCGCACATGAATCGTTTAAGTGTGTTCTGGCAGAGCTTATGCGTATGATGATCCAGCAGCTGGGCACTCAGAAATCGAGAGTCACATCGCTGACAAACGTATGGCGCCTCCAACCAGGTGTGCTTTTGACGATGATGTTCATGAAGTTGAAATTTACGTGGCCATACAGCAAAGGGTGAATCACACAGCTCACAGGCATAGCTTCGACGTTCCACAACATCTGCCTCGCCATCGCTATCCGTATCGGAACTGTCCAAATTCATTTCGTAACGTGCTTCATTCGTTATTGAATAGTAGCGTCCGTACATGCCAATCTTGAGATCATTGAATATACGCTTTTTTAGGCCCTCGGGTGTAGACTCTACAGCGGTTTTATAAAAACCTTCAGCTATACGTTCAATCGGCTCCCCATGTGCCTCGAATGTAAAGTCGTATGGGTGATTTTTAAGATGATCACGCAATTCTCTGAGTTTAAAAAATCGACGAAGGCAGATCATACATTGAATCTCTTTGGAGCCATTTGCCACGCAGCGATGTAAATCAAAGCCTTTCACACGTCTATCGATGCGTGAAGGTTTTGTATGGGCAGCTACAGACGATGCATAAGTGGACAAAACAGTTTCGTCTTCATCTTCATCAGAATCTCTGTAGGCATTGTGCTCCTTGTGTTTATGCTTAATAAGACTCACGATATACTTGTAAGACTTAGTACATTGATCGCACTTATAGTAGTTATCTGCTCCTGTGATGTCCGCTTCGTCCTCTTCGGGCGTTCTATTCAAAAATAAATTAGTCACTGCAAAATAATCATATTTCATATACTCACTTAATCTCTTTGATTATGCTGTGTACCAAAGAATCTATACAGGTGAGCCTAGAGCGCTGTGATGTTACTGCTTTCGGCTTATTCGTTGGCTGGGAGCTTGACTCAACGATTCTTCGGATAGGTCTTGGCTCCGCTGGCAACTGGTTTGCGCCGTGTTCCTTGTGCTTGTGCTTAATAAGCAGCATTATGTACTTATAAGATTTATCGCATTGGTCGCATTTGTAGTAGTTGTCTGCTTCGCTACCAGCCAAGCTGCAAATCTAAAATCGTGAAACTATAGAACTTTGTTTTTATTATATTCACTCACTCTGAGGGTATGCTGCCTTTTGCTGCAATCGAGCTTTTAATAATACTTTGGAGTAATGGCTCTGAATGGTCGGTCTGACTGTCGGGGCTTTTCTTATTTTGGGTTTCGTCACTTCCGTGATCGCGTTGCTTGTGCCTGAATAAATTAGTAACGTACTTGAAGGCCTTATCGCACATGTTACATTTGTGTAGCATTGGCAACTTTCTGGAGTGAGTTCTACGTTGCTTTAGTGGCAAGTCGTCGTCGTCATCATCGCTTTCAGTATTCCTTATTTTTTTAACCAATGGATCAATCGATGTAGTTGGATCAGCCGGCCCTTCTGCAGGTTCAGGTTTCTCCATTTTGATTGTGATGTCCTCTATTTCCAATAATTGTATTGGCATCTCACGGAGACACTCCAATGTGCCCGGCTCGTGGTCCTCTGCGTCGTTTTCGGCGGAAAGCTTTTGCAGCCAGAGCTGATGAGTTTGACGTGCTTGCAAGACAAAATCATAGGCATTCTCCAATCGGTGGGCACAGCTGCGACAAAGCCACGGCGGTAATTTGTCAGCTTGATCCAAAACAACCTGAAAATGATTAAGTTTGTTTTATAATTTTCTAGATAGTGTACGGTTGTACGCACTTCAAGTCTGGTTAACTCTAAAAGTATTTGATTAAATGTTTTCTCAGAGTATTTATCTACAGGAGTCTCGATCCAAAAGCGACCATCTGCGCCTCCGCAGATCCTGCATGTCCTTGTCATTCTCCAACAAGTATGTCAAAAGTTTAAACTGCAAATCCAATTTTCAAGTCCAAATCCAAAGATGGAAAACAATTGATAAGTTCACAAAACAAAATTGTGTCAGGATGTGGGCACACTATTCTCGCAACACAGCTGTCTGATAAACAAATGAAAAGAATTAGGTGTGGTTACACTTTTGGGGCCACAGCTGTTTCATTGCACATCTGTTCGAACTTCTTATCGATAAATATAAAACAAGAAAATTTATCGGAGCTGTAGACCTGCAAATTTATTTTATTGCATTCGTTTATTTCCTTAAAAATATGTATTTGAATATATAACGACAACATGTTGCCGACAGATATATGTCGCACTTGTGCACGCCAAGCTGACAATCTGCTGGCGCTTTCAATGTGCATTGAAAAATACATGAACAAAAGAATAAGCGATATGCTACACGAATTGACTCACAACGATGTAAGTAATTTAAAGTACTTAAGAAATTTGTTTATTTAATGGGTTGATGAAATTTTTAAGCCAATGGAACTCGCAACTGATGATCTGCCTGAAAACCTTTGCGAAGACTGCTTGCACCAGCTGCAAAATGCCTATGGTTTTGTGTTGCAGGCACGTCAGGCGCAGGAGCAATTGTTGCTTAAACTACGCAAGGAATTGCTGTCACCAAAATGCTTAGATGAGACACCTATCGAAATGGCAGTGCAGCCTATTAAGACTGAATCAGACCTTGAATTTGGTGAGGAAACTGAAAATGCTGATCAAATGGACCCAGAGGACGATTGTGCAGTTAGTCCACTTGTTTGTGTTGCAGCGTTAAAATTGCAACCAGAAAGTGACAGTGATAGTAACCGCGACGATGCAGAGTAAGTGTCCTTCAGTAAGCTTTTGTTGAATCTTTTAATTGATTCTCTATCTTTTCAGCTGTAAGGATCTCCAACCCATGCAACTGAGGCGAAGTGTGCGCAATGCCAAACCTTCAAACAGCAGCGAAGATGAAGCAGCGTAAGATTCCTTAAATTTACCATAACATGTAAATACCATTTGCTTTCGTAGATCTGGAAGCACAAATCCAACACCAATAAAACGTAGGCGTGGCCGTCCAGCTCGTGTCACTAAGGATCAAACAACAAATGAAGAAGGACGTTTTACTTGCGACGTCTGCCAGAAAACGTTCTCATGGCACCGCGACATGCAACGTCATGCCCGCATCCACTACGAGAAGCCGTCTCATGTGTGCGAGAACTGTGGAAGGAGTTTCTTGCGTAAGGACAAGTACATATTTCATATGCGCACTCATGAGAAGCATCGTGCCAAATCCCATACCCCAACGCTGAACCTGGAGTGGCAATTCGCTGAGCGGCTGTATAGTTCAGGACTACTAAAAAGTGTTGAATGTAAGCTGTGCGGCTTAAGGTGTCAACGCATTCTGGAGCTGCGTGAGCATATTGCTAGCCATGCCAGACCTGAAACGTTGTCCGATCTTAGTCCCGAAAGCGAAGTTATCAGAGAACAGTTTCCCAACCATAAAGACATGACACAAATCAGGCAACTGGTGTGTGCAGACATTGCTAAAGGACGGGAGTACCTGGATAAATACTGTTCAGTGGTTAATATCCATGGTTATGAGCTCTGCCTGAGTGATTCCGACGAGGAAATTCTTGGCATAACGCCTCCTTATAAATGCTTACCCTGTAACGCATCTTTTACTCGCAAATATCGTTTAATGCGTCACACACTAGAGTCGCACACACCATCAAATAATGAAGCTGACTGGCAGCGTTGCAATAAATGCAAAATTGGCTTTGTATGTGTAAAGTTGTTGGAGCAGCATCAGCGTACCCAGTGTTACAGTCAATTCAAGCGCTATAGCTGTACTGACTGTCCAGGCAAATTTTTATGGCAACAAAATCTCAAACTGCACGATTGCTGCAGGGGAAACAGGATTGCAGCGGATGAAGACCGTCGTCAGTTCTATTGTTGTCTGTGTGATGAGCAATTGGAAAGCATGTCGTCTCTGAGAAGCCACTTACTCACCCATCGGGATGGACGCACTGGCATAGATCAAAAACAATCTTCTACATTTTTTCGTTACTTTTATCCCAATGGCCTGGATTGTAACTGGACGGAACTAAGTGGGCGCATTGCGAATGATTTTGAAGTTGGGGATTATGGAAGATATTTTAATGCCTGTACAGCTGCTGGCCAGGAGCTAGACTTCTTAGCTTCGGATACTGACTTAAGTGATAATGAAACAACATCCTCAGTGGTGCTTACTTGTGATTTGTGTGGCGGGGCAACCACTCGCCTTACCTATTTGCATCGTCATCAAGAAAGTCAACATAGTGAGCTAAAGTCCATGCCTCATGTTTGTGCCACTTGTGGAAAAGGATTTGTTGCTAGATCATTGCTTCAGTGGCATCTTCGAACAGTATGCTGCAAGCAACATACAAATTATAAGTGTACGGACTGCAACCTTTGCTTTGTATGGCGGTCGAACCACGAGCGGCATATGAAGTTAGTGCACGAAAAGGTGATTGACGATGAGAGAGCGGAAGAGTTCAAACAGGTACTCCGGTTAAAGCCGAAACGTCAGCAGCCAATGGCCAAGCTGCAGTGCGGCGAATGCGAAAAGGTGCGTTTGTTCCTAATAAAATTTACCTCATCTAATGGAATATTTCTTTATTACAGCTTTTCATTTGGCCGAAGGATCTAACCCGTCACAAACGCATTCATCAGTTGCAAACGGCGGCACAATATGATTGTTCCTTTTGCCAACGCAAGTTTTACCGAAAGGATGGGCTTAAGTCTCATATGCGGGTGCATGGAGAGCAACTGCAGCTGGAAACGAGCAGTAAATCAATTGGTAATCCAGATACTGCTATATTGCAAAATATGCCTGTTGTTTTGTCCCAACTATGCCGTCCCAATGGTTGCAAGCAAATAAAATGCATGATTTGTGCATCTTACCATACAAAGATTGCCGATCTACGCACCCATATAATTTCACATCAATTCGCGTTGCCTCCATTTAAGCATGCAAATACGGAAGAGATTGAAACCACTTGCCGCACACTATATCCGGAATTAGAATGTAATGATATGGACAGAGAACAATTAATTCAGCGCATTCAATTTGATCTAGCTAAAGGTGATGAACTCGAAAGATTCGTTTCAATTACAAATGAGGCAGGTATTGAGCTAAGCTTGGATAGTAGCGAAACCGAAACTGATTCGGACTCCACGGAATCTACCGAAAGAAACAGTAGAACTGCAAGCCGAACATACGACTGTGATCTGTGCCAACTAAAAGTGTCACGCAAACACAAACTTTATGCACACCAACTGGAGCAGCATGCTTGGCAAGAAGCAAGTCGTGTCTGCAGCCATTGCCAGGCAAGATTCGTTAATAAACACTTGCTGGAACATCATTATCGCACACTTTGCCGCAATGGCCTTAAGCGTTTCCTTTGCCGAAAGTGCCCCCTACGTTTTCGCTGGCGCAACAACCTCAAGTTACACGCGGATATTGCGCATCCGGAAGTTGTCACTGAGAAACAGCCGAATACAGGAATCCAATTGACTGGAACAAGTTTGCTACCGGTCGTCAGCTATGAATGTCACGAGTGTAAACGTAGCTTTAAAATGCAGAAGGATCTTACACGCCACAAGTTGATGCATGCCCAAGAATCGAGCATTTATCGTTGTCGCTGGTGTGCCAGGCGCTTTTATCGAGAGGCCAATCTTCTACAGCATATTGAGCGCCATGGCATTAATGCTGCTCAACTGCCTTACGCGGAGACCTTGCTAAATGCAAGCCGGCATCCGAATGGGTTAAAGTGCATTCAGTGCAAGGTGTGCAATGTGCAATTTGCCACCATTGCCGCACTGCGCTCACATTTGATGACAGCCCCCAGCGGAACACACCACGATGCCGAGTCAATGCTTAACTACTCGATTACCAACCAGTTTGGCTATGAGCTTCATCTAGAAGACTCGGAAACTGATGATGAGGCGAAACCTCCTGGCACACCACCACAATACACTTGCGGCATGTGTCAATTGCGTTGTAAGCGAAAATATGAGATGCATCAGCACCAGCAAGCGATGCATCGACTGGAACGGATAAGCGATGGCTGTGATCAATGCATTTTCAAGAGTGTTTCAGCTGACCTGATTGCCTACCACAAACGAGTGCAATGCAGCAATCTTGAGAAACAATTCAAATGTTCAAAATGTGGATATAAGTTTATGTGGGAATCAAATTTGTCGCTGCACATGCATCGAGAGCACTCAAACTGCAACATCCAGGCAAAGGAGGAGACTGTATCAGGCTCAGTTGAGAGTACCAGCAGCCAGACCTTTAAGTGCGGTCAGTGCCCACGTAAATACAATCGAAAGGATCGGTTGACTGCCCATGTAAAGAAGTGTCATGCACCAAACGCGATTGCTTTAAAAAAAACAACGAAGACGACATCAAGCGTGGCCAAACAGCAGAAAACTTTCCTATGTGCCTTTTGTGGCAAAGCCGTGAGCTCCTCCTCGAATCTGATCGTACACATACGACGTCACACTGGCGAGAAACCATTTAAATGCGACTTTTGTGACATGGCTTTTCCACGCTCCTCTGATCTTCAGTGTCATCGACGCACCCACACAGGCGAACGGCCCCACGTTTGCACGGTGTGCCAAAGGGGATTTTCGCGCTCATACAAGCTGCAGCAACACATGCGCATTCATAACGGCGAACGACCCTACAAATGTACCTATTGTGACAAGAGCTTTACACAGTCCAATGACCTGACACTCCACATCCGTCGGCACACAGGAGAACGGCCCTATCAGTGCGGCACCTGCGGCGAACGGTTTATCCAGGGCACAGCCCTTAAGAACCATCGTCAGCAGACTGGACACAAAGATAATACCGAGGATCAACCTAAAACTAACTAACCAATAAAAAAAATTGCACCATCAACGCATATTTATTTATAAAACAAATACATGAGTATAAAGAAATAAAAGGTTTTCATAAAATTATCATGGGTGTACTAACTTTTTGTTAATGATTGTAACAAGCAGATGAAGGCGTTTTGGACCCCAAAATGTATTGACATAAATATGTAAACTATTGATAATAGTCTCTAAATGAGTCGATTGAGTCATGTCCGTTTGAATGTCTAGATCTCAGCAAATATACAAATTATAATGTTCGAGACTATGTAATGACAATTAAACAAACGACTCTATAACCACATAGAGTTGTCACAGCGCACCCACCCAACCATGTGTTGTTTCTATACAGTGTTGCAGAGCAAACCCACATTACATTGATATTGTAGTACTTTATCAAAATATTTATTTCAATTTTTTATTGTTATACAGGGACCGCAATCATTATTTCATGATTAATAACAATTTAATGATTATTTATAATTATTAAAAATATAATTCTGTGATTATTATTTAAGAGCTTTTCTGTTATTCGGTAATTTATTATGACAGCCATGGAGAACCCTTAAAAATATTATTTTTCAATAATTATTATTTCAAATACATATACTATATCATTTATTGATATTTAATTATGTTGGCGTAGCAAACATCACGCCAAATTGTATATTCCCTCTGCACCCCTAATTGACATTTGTTTTGTTTGCTGTCATGGTAACGGTTGACACAACATACATAGTTGGCCGGAAGTTTAATGTATTAATACGAATATAATCATCCAAAGGTTCAAGGAAAACAACAGATATCTTACTTCTACAATAATACAAATTACAGAAAGCAGTAACGAACACATAATAATTTATAAATTATAGCCAATTTGTGGGAATTTAAATAATTGTAGGTTTTTCGGCTTAAAATTGTCCAGTTAGTTTTAAAGTGCTGAGATATACAGGCCTTGATAAAATTCAATATGGTCAAAAACAACAACCAGGTGCGACAGCAGGGGCCAGCATCGGATCGCAGCTCCGTTGCCAGTGCTGGCTGTAAGGATAATATATTTTGTGTTGTCCTGCACGTCGTTGAAGGTAAGCTAATCATTAATAAAATATGTACAGATTGTGGTAAAATGTAAGGATTTTATTTAGCTATTAATTTTTATGGATGTGAAACGACGGGGGAACGAGATCGATTCGTAATGAATGCATCACTTAATTCCGTCGACTTTGAGGTAGAGGGTACACCTTCCCTCACCAACGAAACTATTATTTTCAACAGCAATTGTATTTGGGAGTGCGACTTAGCGTGTATTAAACGCATCAAGACCGACCATAGACCGGTTAAAGTGACGTTCTTTTCCACCAATGACAGTAAGAAACGCAAGGCAGTTGGATCACTTCTGTTGCCTATCAGGGGAATTCCCGTACTGGGAGTGGGCAGTAAAAACAAAGCATTGGTACTCAAAATGTTCTGGCACAAACTGATCTGCATTAGCAGCAAATTTCGGTCCCAAAAACCGGAAGTTCTACTGATGCTGGCGATTATCAAAAAGTCCCTGCTGTTCACCAAGGACTTCAAACATTTGCTGGTTTTCAACAGTGAAGTATGCACGATTAAAAACACCTTTCATTTACATCGATATTAATTTATTTCATTCTTTTTTTTATTAGCTGGAAACAGAGCCAAATTCGCCCCCACGAAAAGCAAACGGCCATTCGATCACTGCCAGCATGATGCAGTCCCAGGTAAATAGAAAACTTTGTAGGTTCAAATTCCTGAGAACAAATTAAAACAAATCCTTATCCACTTAGGCGAATGTCTACGTGCAATCGTTGGTGCAATTGGGCTTGCTGCAGGTGGGCAATAATCCTCTGGTCGATTGCGATATCATAGTTGTGGTGTTACAGTTCAAAAATCTGAGGAATGTCCAAAAATTAGTGAAATCGCTATGCCAAGGCAAAGAGGTGAACACGGTGTTACTGATGTTTGACTTCGTGGGCAACGTAACGCATATCGAGTTGAAGCTGAATGAAACGGACTGCTATATGCTCGATGATGTGTTTGGCTTGCGCTTCAAGTCTTCATTGCATAGTATCAAACTCTATTTTCAACGTATTTTCTATCTGCCCATAAATATGTATATTAATGGCACGTCTATAGGTAAGTATCGAGTAGTTGTTATGCATCCATTTTATTAATAAGCATGTTTTTTATAGCCAACTATCGTGTGGACTTTGGTAAACTAATGCCACCGGATAAATACTTTGTGGGTTCACGGAAATATGAGCAAACCGGATCTTTTACCTTTGAGCGGTTTGGAAAAATGTCCAGCGCACGAGAGGTAAATCCCATATTGGATTTTACTTTTACTGTTGAAATGCAAGAGGTGAACTGGAAACATGGCATTACGGACCAGGAACATGTTAATTTGGAGGTGCAGTCCCCACAGTTGATGTCATCTGAGCTTGATTTAAGCGCTGTTGGCAATGAAACAGTCGAACACGAGATTCCCAATGATCGGATTGCTGAAAAACCTATTCAATGGGATCATATTTCTGAAGATAAAATATCCATTGAAAGCTTGGATGTTGGCGCTGAGCTGTCTAACTCGGAACCCGAAAAGGATATTGTCATGGAGATGCAATTGAGCGATAGTCATGACTCTGATGATTCCCAAACAGGCTCAAAATTTAATGGGCAACGCAAGAAGTTTACTAGGCTTATGGAGTATAAGTCTTCATCACAAGTGTTAACTCAGATTCAAGGAGTATCCTCTGATATGACTGAAGAAGAAAACATAAATGACTGTATTAAAAAGTCTACAAAATCTTTGAAACGGAGTGTAAAGGAAACAACCGAAATTGTGAATACCAAAATGAACTCTGTAAAATCATTGGATCGACATAAACTTAAATTAGAAAATGTATCGGAAAAAATGTTGGAGAACGAATCGCTAGCGAAAGGATTTGGACCAAAAACCAGCATTAAAGAGCTTAAAAGTGATGATTCTCAAAATGAAGTTAATGAAGCAGATGTTCCATTCCCATTGCATCTGGAAAATAAAAGTGCTATAAAAGCGATTAATAATGAGCTAAAAAAGGGGACGCTAGAGACAAAATTCCCCGAAGAGCAAATAAAGCCTAACATTGTATCTGATAATATCAATGAAATACGTTCATTTGACGAAAACGAAAATGTAGATTTAACTGAAATTGCAAAGCAACAAATTAAAACTAATGTGTTAAGCGATCAACAAGCCGATATGAAAAAAAAGAAAAAAAGTGCACGGAAAATTAAAGAACTCGACACTTTGTCAGTTAAAGAGGTGACAAAAACTCCAATAAAACAAATGATTAACATACAGGATGAAGAAGAACATATAAACAACATTGAAAAAAATGATTCAATCCAAAAACCGAAACGACATAGTTTAAGGAGGAAAGTTATTGAAAAGCAATCTCATGATCTGGACCACGAGATTGGCACTGAGAAACAGGAACTGAACATTAAAAACTCTACTAATCAAAATCTTAATACAGAAAGTATTTTCACCGATTCTAAGGTTGCTGAAAAGTTATCGCCGAAGAAGTCTAAGGCTGTTTTGAAGGAAAAAAGCGAACTCAGTTTGAGTGCTCGATGGGTAGAAATCAATAAAAAACAAATCAAATTACTAGAGGAAACTGAAAGGTTTATAGGAAAATTTGACATATGCAATAAAAATATAGAATATATCGAGACAAATTTGGCATCAGATGTTGATAATGATAAAGGTATTGAATTTGAAGGAGGAGGAGAAGTGAAGAACGTGCCTGGGGCCGTTAGCAAGAAAACAATTCAGAATACACTCGAACAGGAATCCAGTGAAATAGATTCACAAGCAAGTTGTTCAAATGATAAAAAATCTTTCCAACTAGGGGCCAAACATTCGAGAACCTTGGATAAATATAGTGCATCTTCATGTAAAGAAACAACACACAAACGCAGTGTTAGACCGTTGGTAGAGGATTCCTGTACTTCAAACTCAATTGAATGTGATCCCATTATCACAGAGCGTTCTGTCAAGAAAAAGTCTTTGAAGAATTCTGTCCCTCGGCCTGCTCTGCAAGAGGCTGAGATCAATGAAAAACATGTTACTTTGCAACGAAAAACAACGAACAAAATAAAACAAATCAGTGAAACTACTGAAACAAAAGATGTTATAAAGCCCAATTTCGATCTAGATACCGTAGATAATTTCGAAACCTTGAAATCAACTAAAGAAACCACCGAATCGTTCAAGAAAAGCACTAATTACTTAGACCAAAGCGTCAATACGGAGCTAGATGAGAGCACGAAAAAAATACTGATCGCGGCAATGCAACTGCAGGATGATATGAAGCAAAAATCGTTAGAATATATTCAAAGCCTTGGACACCAAAAAGAAGACCCCACCGTTTCTGACAAGCAATCTCTGGAGAGTCTGAAAGATTCATCTTCTACAGAAGGAAATTATTTTTACAAGTTTAAGGAGTTGGAGCAGCACATAAATTTATTAGAGGATAATCTATACCAGTTTGAAAATCGAACACGGGAAATGCAGGAGGAGAACTTTAATCTGTCCAAGGAGAAGCTGTTGCTTAAAAAGCGTATCACATGCATGGAGAAACAAATCGAGCAGTTGCGTGACCAGAAATCTCCTGACCATAAGATACAAATGTTACTTGACGAGCTACGACAACAATATTCTACTTATATTGACGTGGTGAAGGCAAAAGAACACTACAAGAAGCAATGGCGACACGCTGCTCGGCGTATACATGCCCTTAAGCTGGCTATATATGAGAAGAATGTAAGCGATTACAATCACCCAAGGTGAGTATTATCTTGTGTTAAACTATGCTTACCCGACAAGACAATCAATTGTTTAACTTTTATTATAGCGTTATCAACCTCAGAAACATTTTGACAAAGGAGTCAAAGGAATTTGAACGTGAATTTGGAAGATTTCGCAAGACAGAAGATATTCACATCTCAACAAAACACGATAGTGAGACAGCACCCTTCAAAGATCATTCATTCGGACTGTCCACTCAAACGCTCGGTAAACACAAGCCTGGAAATCATTTCGATAGCACTCGCATGCATTAACCACAATCCCGTTGGTCAAATTTATTGTGATATTAACTAACTATAAGATTTTCTCTTTATATTATTTATTTTAATTTTGATTATGGTTTGTTTCTCGATAATTCAACATGTTAAAATTAAACTTTGTGTTTGCAAATCTTTAACATTTTATTTCTATCGTATGATAATTTCTTAACATTCGCTACCAAGTGTCCTTCTGCGGAAGAAGATGCTGCCGTACGGGTTTTCCTTTTCAAAGTCGACTTTATGCCCGAGAGGATCAAAAAATTGCTGCTCATATATGATCGCAAGGGTTTGCTTGATGTGATACAAGTGTACTCCTAATAAGTAAGAAAAGATATTTACTTTATAAAAATTGAGTTTTTGTAAATAAATTGTATGTTATATTATGATAAACAAACCCAAAACAAAAGTATGTATATAAACCAATTTACAAACATACACCCACGCGACCTTTCGTCTTATCAGTTCATTCTGTACTTTTATCTTATGACGTAACATCTTGGTTATATCTTTTCTAAAGATATGAATAAGGCTGCGTCGTTCATAGCTGTCCGATTAGAGCAAACTTCTTAATTTTAAAATGTTGCTTTTTGTACTGAATAATCTGTTATATTTTAAGTTTAAAGAAATTAGTACTATAGAAGTATCAGACTACAATAATGAACTGAGGAGAAGAATAAGGGAAACAAGAAAATACTATTATTATGATGAAATTCAAAAATAATTTTAATGTAAGATTATTATATGAGTAGCTTAAACGTTTATCTAAGTACACAGATCTAATGACGAAAAGAGGGATAGATAGCGTAGATAATATAATGATGTTTAAGCGTCCACTGCGATCTTTGTACACAAAAAACATCTTCACAAACAGTGTGGGAGTTTGTTTGCCATCCATATTAAAGCACAGTTAATCCATAATTATATACGTAAGTATATAGACATTATATATCGCAAATTATACTTATCTCATACTCTTCGCCTGTATAAAGATGGAGCACAAACAGTTCTGGCGGCAAAAGTGAGCGAGATTTGTGGGTGTCAAGTAGAAAACAAGAGACCAAGACTCAGTATGCCCGAGCAAATCATTCAAGAGTTCCATGCCGCACCTGCTTGGCTGACCCATGAATACGTCGAGCAGAAGTTACGAGTCTATTTAAGGGATGAGAAGTTGCAACTGACGAAGCTACACCTAAAACCGGCCACAGCAAATGGAGAAAACTATGCGAGTGTAATGACTCGGATCAATTTGGAATATACAGACAAGAATCAGCTACATCAGACATCTACATTTCTAATTAAGACTACGTTTGCTAGCAAAGATCCGGCAGCGTATATACTGGAACCCTATGGCATCTATGTCCGTGAGATGAATATGTACGAAGAAGTCTTGCCGAAGCTAACAAAAATTCTTCGTGAGGAATTCAATGATCCGCTTAAGTATTTCGCAGCCACAATGAATGTAGATCGGGAACGCGATTCGATTATCTTTGAGGATATGTCTTTGGAAAAGTACTATGTGTCAGATCGTCTCGCGCAGTTGGATGTAGAACAGACTAGGCTCGTGCTGAAGAAGCTTGCAGCATTTCATGCTTCTGGTGCGTTGCTCAACGAAAGGGAACCAGGCATCTTTGCCGAGAAGTACGACCGATGCTTTTTCAATAGATACACTCGTAACTATGAGCCCATTATGCGAAATATGGTGAATGCTCTGGCAAAGTCTTTGGATAACGATGCGGAACTCCAGCAACGGTTTGGGGAGAAACTAAAGGGACTCGCTGGTCACATTATGGAGTACTCCGAACGAGCAATGGAATATAAAGAGGAAGATTTTGTCACTTTGTGTCATGGTGATATCTGGACAACAAACGTGATGTTTCATGACAATGAGCAGGGTGAAATAGACAATGTAATCTTCATTGACTTCCAGTTCAGCGTTTTCAATTCGCCTGCAATCGATCTACATTATTTATTTGCCACCAGCGTACAGGATAATGTTTGCCAGACTGAAATGGTTCAGTTCTATCATCAGCATCTGGTTGAGGCTCTTAAAAAACTCAACTTCACGGGTCGTATTCCTAGTTTGTTTGACTTTCAACTGCAGTTCCAAGCGCGAGCCTTCTATCGTAAGTTGGGGTAGAGAAAATATAATTCACTTCATTATAAATTTTCCTTTGTCTTTTTTTTTTTTTAGAAATTTTTGCAACATTTGCGTTCCTACCGGGCATGCTTAAAACTTGTTCAGAAGAGTTTTCCATAAGTAAAGCTGCTTCCCCTGCAGAGGAAGATGCTGCCATAAGGGTTTTACTTTTCACAAGCGACTTTATGCGCAACAAGATCAAAAAGGTTTTGCCCATATTTGATCAAAAGGGTTTGCTGGATGAAATGTAACTGGATGCTCCAAAAAATATATATATTAACTTTATAAAAATGATAAATTGTATGTTTACTATGGATCACGAAAAACTCATATAAAGCGGAAATATATGGATATATATAAATGTAAATAAATACATACATATATGTATATGTATAAGCCAATGAATATATAATTCAAATAAATGTAAAAAAATTGTATATTCAAAGATTTGAGCATAAGAAATCCTTATATTATAAAACAGAAATGAAAATTTTCATATTCAAATACCTTACTTAATTAAGAGGAATTGCAAACTATAATAGTGTGAAAATTGCAAAATCTAGTATAGTATGTAAATTTGTAGTATGTAGAGGTATATGTAGTATATACTCAATTGATATAGAATATGTGAGAAACGCTCATTGCGAACTTTGTACGCATAGCACATCTTTGACAATCAGCGTGAGAGATTGTTTGGAATCAGAAATAAACCTCAGACAACCAATTGTATTATCTATTATTACTACGTATATACTCGTATTACGTATATTCAGATGGACATATGTATTATAGTTGAGTAGTTGCCTTGCGACAGCTTGATTAAGATATGACAATGTCTGGCACAGTTATCAGTCAGTTTGAAAGTACTATAGATGAGCTATTTTAATAAAATGTATACGCTAATATATACATTGTTCCTGGTAGCGTATTACTTTGCTAGATTGCTTGTCCAGTTTGTAATTACTTGATTTCATGTATTTTATAAAGTGTCTTCCTTCTGTTTTTATCTTATCATCACCCACGCACAGAATCTTCTACTGGTTGTGATGAAATTGGCTTATCGTCCTTATAAGCTTATGATTATATTCTTAATCTTATAATCTTTCCAAATAAAATTTAATCACAATTTTATTTATGGTTCCTTTTTGAAAACATGAATTTCGATTTAATCAGGATACGTAGAATAGGTGGTTTAATAATTGCTATGTCTTTCACTCTTTTAAGTATCTGATGAATCAGTAATATGATATATGTAAGTATGTACAGAAGATCTTATGATGTATAGCTAAGAGTGATCTCATTCCTGAAGATCGAGCAGGCCGCAGCTGTCGTAGATGGGCAACCAATGCTTGAGACTATCCCTGAGTCTTGGATTCTTATAGGCTACGTTCTTAAAGTTCCGACCGCGTTCGTTGTCCAACATGAGGGCATTAAAGTCGGCGTCAGCTGTCTGATCGTTCAACATTACCGCTTGGCAGGTGAGTGAAGCAGTCACAGCTGTTGAGGAGAAGATGATTAAATCTAAATTCACAATTCTCTCTCGTTAGATGACTTACCCATGAATTTGCCCTTCTCCAGCTGAAGAACCAGTTGCCTCAATGTGGGAATGTAACCGCCAAAGTCCAATGCATGCAGGGTATCCACCAGTACAGAATGATAGTACTGGATCAGTGAGTCTTGGTACTGGATGCGTACCTGGGGCTGCAGTGATGTACTGAAGAAATAGAAGATATCCACTGCCGGGGAAGACCAGGTGGAGAACTGAAAGTCGATCAGTAACATATCCAGTTGATTGAGATCGGTTGGCAGGCGCAGCATAATGTTGTTGACCCAGAGATCACCATGTACAAGGGTATTGAATTCCTGTTCCTGTGGCTCGTACACCCTCTCAGTGTACTCCATGACGTATTTCTGCAGACGGCGCAGCTTCTGCTCGTACACGCTGCCCAATTCGGGAGTCTCGCGTGCATATTCAGCGGCCACGATTAGAAAGTTCTCGAACATGGGCTTGAATCCTCGTGTATGACGATTGAAGATACCGTGATCCAGTTTGGTCAACAATCCGGGCTGGCGTTCATTGAACACGGCGGCAGCAGCGTGCATCTTAGCCAATTTGCGCAACGTTAACTTCGTGTACTCCAGATCAAAGCCAGCCAGGCGATCGCCCAGCACATAGTTCAATACAGCCAGATCCTCGAAGATGATGGCCGAGTGTTCGTAGTCGACATGCAGTGTCTTGGCGAATAACTTCTCAGACAGCTTGCTGCCCTCGATCAGCTCACTTAGCTTGGGCAGAATGCGATCATACATAACCATCTCGGTGTGGCTTGCCTGGTAACCAGCAAAGATGCCCGAAATGAAGGGATCATTCTCGTAGGTTGTCTTCACAATGAAGAACTCCGTCTCGGGCGCCTTGGCCCCACTACGCAGATACTCCACTTTAATTCTGGTCATAATGCTGGCATAATTATCACCCTTAGCTGTGGCGGGCTTAATGCCCAGATCGCTGATAGTCAGCCCCTCATCCTGCTTACAACGACGCAGTATGCTCTCTACATAGGCTACGGTAAGCCATTGTGGTGCAGGATGATAGTTCTCCTCCTGGTTGCCGTTGCGTATTTCTCCCATATCTACTTAAGCTGCCTCAACTGCGTGAATGACAAACGATCAGTGTCGCATTCGTTATTTATACAAATCGAGAGACTCGACAGACCCGACAGATCCGAAAGACCCGACAGACCCGACGTGCGCGACGGTCCTGATGCGCATACGTAATAGTCGGCTTTATTGCCCCCGTAAAGTAGGCAGATTTAGACAATTGTCTCGCTTGTATCGCGTAAAATAAGATCGTCATTTAACGCTCGTACATACATATGTAAGAGATACTTGCTATAGCAATACCAAGCAAGGGAGGTTATTATAGTTTGGATATATAAAAGTAGATTCTAGATGTACAGCGATATATTGCCGGGCTATATTGATTAAGGTCTTACTCTAAAAGAAGCAGTTAAAACATAATTTGTAGGATGTTTTATGTAATATAAGAAATACCACTGTAAAATGTTTTTTTTTTTTAAAGAAGATGATTAATAGCATTACTAAAGCTATACTTTTGGGACTCAGTCTTAAAATACTTGAAAATATCCTTTTTTGCTTTGAGAACTATCACTGATCGAATTGACACAGTTCAGACTTTTGGAAAACAATGAAGATATTTGTATATAGTAGCTTAACGATACCATTATAAAAGAAATAAAAATATTTTTTTTAGTTATAGGTAAAATGTTTATATACCAATATATTAGAGAAACTTTTGTTATGTAGTTATTTGATTGGTTATTCAAACTTTAGTAATATACATTATATTAGTTATGGATGGTATTATAAATGTGGAAACTTCTTTGACTACCCTCGGTGATGAAATGCAAAAAAAAATTGATAACGTAAGAGTGACTTTTGCTTTTGTGACTTATATTATACATATATAAATATATATACATATATATTTTGAGATACAATCCTCGCAGTCTGATCGAAGAAGGTACTATATAGTCTGTATATTAAAAGTAGTAGTAGTTACTAAAATTAAACGCCTACGCTGCAACACGTGTGCTCCATATAAATCAATTACATCTGAGAGTGTTTCATCTGCTTGACAAGTCGTTAGCCCGACAGCTTGTTTGCATAATAAATATGTGTATAAGACCGTAAGATCTACAACTTAATCTATATGGTTAGGCTATGTTTGCTCTAGTCTCACTTGTTGGTTTAGCATAAGTATTTCCCACCTTATCGTTTATCCCCAAAGACTATTGCACGCTTTCCTCATTATCTGACAGGAGAGAAATAATTTAAATAGACTGCATGACGTGGCGACGAATCTTGATGTTGGGTTAGGTTGACTAAACTTTGATTGGGACACGTAATTGTTGCTCTTTTAACCTAAGTCCAGGAAGCGGAACACGCTTTCGAGCTGTGGTTCATTAGATTTACGACATTTATTTCATCCCCATATTAAAGAACGGGATTACTTTGTAATAACTTGCATAAATCTTGTTCTTCAGATTGCTATAAACTGTCTATCTTGTGCAAATAAATTATATCTTAAATCACGACTTTAATTTTCGAGCTTGCGTGTTTTCTATAACTCATGTTGACATTATCTTAGCCAGGAGAGACAAATACGTTTTATCTGAGTGAATATTATCCACCAGTCTCCACATTTCGTTAAGTTTACTCAAATACACATTGCATACTTTTTGGATTAAAATAAATAGAACGAGTAAAGAAAGCTACAGTCTAGTGTACCTAGCTGTCAGATACCCGCACCCAACTTGCGGAATTCTTGAAAAATTGTTTCTAGTAGAACTTCATTATTTAACAATGTATCAAAATTGAATTTTACAAATCTTTTAAACTTGTAATTTACTGTTTTAATTTAAGTCCAAATAGATAAAGTTTTTTTTCGAAACTATAGAAAATTATATAAGGAAATATATATTGTTTGCTTAAGATTTTTATTATTCTATGTATATATTTATGTAAAATAAAAAGTTATAATATATAGGTAATTATGTATTTAAAATTAAAAAAAATATGAATAAAAGTTTTTAAAATTGTGAAACATATAAATATGTTTCCTATGTTTATGCCCATAGATTTAACTACGCTTATTGTGGGTCGTATACGATAAAGATCGTGCTCAACTTTGATGTGATTCGGGCAGATCGTGCAAGTCTTAATTGCCAAGCAGCAGATGTTATCTATAAGCTTATACGCAAACCCTATAGTATAAGGATAATTATTACTATCTTATCTTTATTGTGCTGTTTGCTTTATATGTGAACTCATACGTGTGCCAGAAAATGGCTGCCGAATGTCGTCTAGAGGAGATAATTCTTTTATAAGTCCCTGTATCATAAAGCTGGGAACATATTTTACAAAGCACAAGCAGACTAGAAAATACATTGTACCATTTTGATTTCTCAGTATGTTATGCCTTTATTATAAAACTATCTTAACATGCTAATTACATTATACTGATACGAGCTAACTAAGAATTTATATAGAAAATTCTATAAGTATTTAACTTTTGTTTCTAACAGATTTGATTAACCTCCAACAATCCTTTTCTTTCAAACATTGGCATAAGGGCCTTGAGGTTCTGTTGTACTATGGGGTTATTGTAGAGACGATTCTTGAAACGAATGCCACGTTCATCGTCATTCATGAGAGCATTGAAACAAGCATCGGTAGAATCTTCGCTGATCATCACGGGTTGCACAACAACTGCGGAGTGTAAAGCTGTGTCGAGACGAGGGAAAAGGTTAGGGATCACTTGGAAGAAGAGATTAAGGAATATTAAACGTACCGAAGAAACGTTTCTGCTCCGCCTGCATCTGAAATTCATGCAAGCTGGGAATGGGATGTTGTTTATAGTTCAGTTTCTTGAGAATGTCTGTGAAGATGTGATGATAGAACTTGAACAAATCTCCTTGCTCCTCACGACGCAGTGGTTCCCTCAGCGATGTGTTGAAGAAATGATGCAGATCAATTGTGGGCGAACCCCAGAACGAGTACTGGAAGTCAATGAGAAGTATGTCCACCGGTTCTCCTGTAGCTGGATCGTACTTGACCATCACGTTGTTAGTCCAAACATCGCCATGTGCCAGGACGTTCACCGATTCCCGCAAGGGGGCGAAACATTCTCGTCCTATGTCCATGTAGTGTGGTGCCAACTCGAAGAGTTTCGACGCATAACGAGAGCACTCGGGATCCTGGCTCATCCAGCGAGCAGCAGCCAAAAGACCTCCAACAAAGTATCCACTGTAGGCATTCGTATACTGATTAAAGAATCCGCGATCGTACTTCTCCAAGCTGCCCGCATTGCGTTCATTAAGAACCGCCGAGGTGGCATGCATTTTGGCCAGTTTGCGTAGGATCAGGTGGGCATGATTCTTATCCAAGCGCTCGATGCGATCGGCCATCACATAGTTGGCCACACCAAGATCCTCGAAGATGATTGCGGTTCGCTCACGATCCACAAAGACAGCCGTAGGGAATAGTGGCTCATACTCGCCGATCTCCTTAAGCAGATCATTGAGTTTGGGCAGCACATCTTCGTAGAGTGTCATTTCCCGATTGAATATATCATATGGTTCCATTAGCTCTTTCGTAAGCTCATCATCGTCAATGGAGGTTTTTACTATCAAATTCTGTGTTAGCTCCTCCTTTGGCTTAGCAGAGAGAGCGAATCGTACTCGTGCTCTGGTAAGGACACCTCCATAATTCTCACCGGGTCCTAGCGCGGGATTAAGTTCAACCTGTGCTACTCGTAGTTGGGGATCTTTGTAATAGCTTCTCAACGCCTCCTCAATATACTCGTGTGTCAGCCACTCTGGTGCTGCAGCCATTTTGTCTCTTCTCTGATCTAAAATATCAACTAATCTGACGATTCCCGAGAAAGTTCAGCGACTTTTATACTTCACACCAAATGGACTGTATCTCTGGCTGCAATGCCTTTGCCTGAAGGTGAAACACTCTAGAGGCGGCTCTACGGCTCGTGGCCTCACTTGCAAGTTCTACCGACTACCGACTAATAATTGTCTTATCCGATCTATGATTATCGTATTTGCCTTGTGGCCTAACACCGTGTGGCAACAGGTCCAGCGCCCGTTCTCGAATGACGTGTGCCGGTCTACGCCTGATAACCCTCGCATATACTATATATATGCACATACATAAAACCTTAATGAGTCTGTGATATACAGCTGGGAATCTTGCATCGCACATGGCGAGTTCACACGAGATACTGTTCTCTAAAACGCTTTTTTGGTTCGCTTTCAAGTCTGGGATTTTCATGATTGTGTCTGTGTTGTTCAATTGTTTTTCAAAATTAATTTATCGAGTTTAATTTCAAATATTTAGTTACACAATATAATAAAAAGGATTCTTAAAAACACGCACATGTATTGTGTAACTTTATAAAATGATCATTTTTAAGATATAATAGATTTCCACAAAAACAACGCTTAAGCAGCAGATAAAGTATTAAAAGTTTGATTATTTGTTTCATATTATTTAAAATAAATATTTTTACTCACGATTTTAAATGGAAAAGTGTTTATTTGCAATAAGAAGTTTATATATATGAGAAAACAATCAATAGAATGTTTTAAAGTTTTAAGACAAAATAATATTTATTTTCAGCTATATTTTATGACTTTGTCTTACAAAATTATTGACAATAAACCAAAAAAAAAATAGTTTCCCAATTGCTGACATTATATGCCTGAAGTTTTTAAGTTTCGCAGAACTCTTTCAAAACTTGGATACTTTGCTGACTACTGTATCACGAGATGTACATTCGTTATAAATTGAAATAGACAGCTTTCACACGATTACGGATCAAGAAATTGTGTAAAATGATGCATTAAGAATATATGTATATGAAAGTTGATAACAATATCCCGTCCCGTCACATTTATAATATTTACTCAGACATCTTTTAAATCCTTTCTCAACAGCCGCCTGTAGTACTATATAAATATTTGCATAGAGTACACAAAGTGAAACGTAGTAAAATAATTTGTATCGTATTTATTTTAACCCTTTTTTAAGACAGAAACTTTCCACTATTATTTTTTTTTTTAATCGTTAGTTAATCTTAACTTATGAATGAACTTGTCCTAGTTTTATAAATTATCAGATTAGCCACAGTAATTAAAATACAACTCAGCCGAAAGCTTAATAAAGTCCTAAAGATAACCCTTTCGTATATCTCGCTTTTAACTGTTTTACTTTCGCTTCTCGTTCCTCAGTTTTGTAGTTTAGTGTGAATCTAATGCCCCTTAACAGCCCCCAATTAGGCGGTAGCTGCAGTGATAGACGGCACCTGAACGTGTTCGGGCGGCTCAACTAATAAAAGCAATAATCTTCAGAGACGCTCGTCTATATTTACAGCTGTGGAAACAGTTAATCTACATTCCTATAGACATATGTTAAAATAAATTACACTTGAGTTGGGTATATGACTCTCTGAGCCTACGAGACGTATAAAAAGCCGGGTGTACGAGATTTCCAAATACATTACTCAAGTTTCAGCCTCAAGATCAAAACCAAAAAAGAAAATCCTACAACATGTCGGTTTCGGATCTTATAAGTGCTTTTGATGCTATACCAAAAATTTCACCGGAAGTTTCCGATTCATTGCCACTTTTCTTGGATGCCCCTGAATGGCTAACAGAAAACTATCTTTTGGATGCACTACGCAAGTACTACGGCGATCACAAACTAAGGATCACTTCATTGGATGCTCGTCCAGCCTTAGCACGTGGCGAAAACTATGGAGGAGTCCTGACCAGAGTTACAGCTGAGTTTACACTTCGAGATGGCAGCTCACAGACTGGTCATTATATTATTAAGACCTCATTCGAGGCGGATGAGTTCTGTCGTAAGGCCATGGAACCCTACGATATCTTCAATCGCGAAATGGCCATCTATGAACAGATCCTGCCGAAACTCAACTCTCTACTGCGAGAAATCGGCGATGATGAGCAAATCTTTGCAGAAACAATGGCCGTAGACTATGATCGTTCATCGTTGATCTTCGAAGATCTCAATGTACGTGGTTTCGTTATGCCCGATCGTTTGGTAGGACTAGATCTGAAGCTAGCTCGTATAGTGTTGCGCAAACTGGCGAAGATGCATGCCACATCAGCCGTGTTGAACGAACGCGAGTGCGGCGCTCTTGAGGGTTACGATCGTGGCATGTTCAACCGTTACACCGATAACTATGCTCCCTGTTTCTTGGGCCTTCTCCAGGCAGCCAGCAGAAGGGTCTCACAAATGCCCGGATTCGAGAAGTATGCTGAGAAGCTGGAGGCTTTGCTGCCCGTTTACATGGAACTGGGCAAACGTGTATTCGATGTCTGCCCGGGCATCAATGTCCTTGCGCACGGTGATCTCTGGACGAACAATGTCCTGGTACAATGCAACAAGGCAACTGGTGAACCCGAGGACGTTATCATTATAGACTTTCAATACGTTGCTTGGGGATCGCCAGCGATTGATCTGTTTTACTTCTTGAATTCTTCGTTGGAATTGGATGTACATTTGCATCATCAGGAAGAGCTCATTCAATATTACTATGCGATCTTCACGGATACGCTACAGAAACTGCGCTACAAGGCTCGAGTTCCCAGCCTACACAACTTTCATTTAGATCTACAGAAAAAGTCATTCTACGGTAAGTTATCTATAATATTCCTTGAATCCTGCATATTATAATGTTTTTTTTTTTATTTTCATAATCTTTAGCTATGCACACAAGTTTCAATATTTTTCCTATCCAGCGAAATGTGGAGACAGCCGATGCAGACTTTAATGCTCTGATGGAGACAAATCAGAGGGCGGTGAATTTCAAGAATGCCTGCTATACTAATCCAAGAATACAGACCGTACTTCGGAAGCTGCTGCCCGTATACGACAGCTTGGGCTTGCTCGATGCAGATCAATGAATTAATGTGATATATATCTTAAATTTTCTGTATATACTTTATGTTACTCAAATTTTACCAATTAATATACTTATTCCCTATGAACACATATAATTTATTTGATAATTATTATTAAGCTTAAAAGCTTATGTCATGCAGAAGAGCTTTCTTAGTTTATGCTCTTGTCTGCACCGAAGCTTTAAGTTTCTAAACTAACAAGTTTTATTTCTCTTAATCTCACTCTCGCTCTCTTTCCCGTAAAGCTTTTTCTCTCAATTTTTATACCTATACCATATTTGGCTGTGCTTTGTTGTTAGTAATTATTGTATTCGTATGGGTGAGCTGTTTTTGTTATAAACAGACGAGGTGAGTTGGTATTCGAGACAGTATTTTTGCTTTTTGCCTCTGAATATTAGTGTTTCTCTGCTCTCGCAATAGACTTTCTGCTCGCAGAGAATTTTACCTAATTTAATTAAATTAAAATAAAATAATCTTCAACTTCCGTTTATAAATATAAATCTGTGGTCTATTAAATATGTCTAACGATTACAATCCAGATGAGTTGGAGGCACTGGAATGGCTCAACGAGCAATATATTTGGCAAATACTGAGCAAGTACGAAAATACAATCGAATTGAAACTGATAGAATTCGAAATATCGCCGGCTAGTGCACAAGGAGATCATTATGCCAGTGTTATGTTCCGGATCAGGGTAGAGTACTCCACTTGCAAGGGACATTTTACTAAATCTTTAATTCTGAAAACATTGCCAGAAAAAGGTAAAAAGAAAAGTATGGTGAATGAATCACACGTATTTGAAACCGAAATTGCCATGTACACAAAAGTTCTGCCCATGTTTGAGACCATTCTAAGAGATGCAGACGACGACACTGTGCTATGTATACCCTGCATTTACTACACCATGGAACCGCGACAAGTTATGGTCTTTGAAGACCTGGTGCCACAGGGTTATACCGTGATACGCGATAGACCCGCCAGCATGAAGGAATTGAAGTCGGCATTGGAAAAATTAGCCAAATGGCATTCAGTCAGTCACAAATTGGTGGAAACGCAGCCGGAACTGTTCGATCAATTGCGGTATGATTTATCCACTCTTCCCAACTTTTTGAATCAGAGTTTCCTGACACACGCTTTGCCAAACTTTATCTATATGCTGGCCGAGGTGGAAGGTTTGCAGAAGTATAAAAAGTATTTTGAGCCCTTGCGAGGAAACTTAATACAAAAATGGACTGATCTACTCGGAGAGTATCGCAAGGGACCGCAAGAGAATTCATTTTACGTGCTTTGCCATGGTGATTTTCACCTAAGGAACGTCATGTACAATCAGGAGGATTGTATGCTACTGGACTTTCAGCTATCCCATGTGGGTCCTATGGTCAATGATTTCCTTTATGCCATGTACATGTTCTTTGGCCCCGAAGAGCGTGGAGAGCATCGTAATGAATTGATACGATACTATTTAGAGATCTTCGCTGATACATCAAACAAGATTGGTTATCAGGGAGCTGTACCAACTTTCGAAGACTTTCAGAGACAGCTAATCGATAAAAGACATTATGGTAAGAATTAAAAGTTTACTTCGGTCATACACAAATAATTATCAATCCGAAAATATTCAATTTTTTCAGAATTTATGCTATTGACTACATTCCTGCCTATACAGATTTCATCACGAAAGAATGCTGTTGATCCACTCCGGCGACGGACGAGTATGTATAAGGACGAAGACTACCAAGCAGAAGTTCAATATCTGCTGGACCGCATGTATCAGTTGGGCTATTTCGAAGAGCCATCTATATAAGTAATATAATTCTATCGACTTTTGTATTCAATCATAGTAATACTTCTGACTGATAAGAACACGCTTTAAATAATTTTAGTTAAAATAATATCAGGGTTAAAAGCTGAAGAGTTTTTTTTATCCAAATTCATCAGTTAAATATTTATTCAATTACAATATAATAATAATCATGATTGTAAAATTTTGAACTTTTTCTAGGCTTATATACGGTTGGAGTGGATTAGGGGGTTTTTAAGCTGTTATTATTTGCCATGACCAATGTTTTCTAACTATCTTTAATCTTGTCTCTTTCTGCCTCTTTTTTGAAGCTTTTGCTTTCAGACCAAAAACAACCATATTTGGCAATGTATAAATACGTATATATGAATATGTTTGTTATAAACAGAGAACTGACTCAGTATTCGTGTTGCTGTTATCACAGAGAGTATTCCAGCTCTCTCTCTCTCTCTCTCTCTCTCTCTCTCTCTCTCTCTCTCTCTCTCTCTCTTGATTATTACTGTTTCTTCGCTCTCTCGTGAGCTTTTTTACTCCCAATCACCCCAGATATTTGTGTTCTTAATATTAATATTAATTAATAATATTCTTAATATTCTTATTAATAATTAGTTTCTAAACAACAACGTTACAGCTATAATATTTAATACAAATCACCTTTATTCAATTAAATAATTTCTTGTAATAAAACCAAATAAATTTCACTAATTTTATACGTTTTTTTCGGTTACAAATTCAAAAGCTTATCAAGCTCTCACTGAATAACATATAAGTACTATGCATTAGCGACAATGTTCTTAGTTCGATAGAGTCTTCCGCAAAGAATATACTCACCTGCAACGAAAATGTCTACAAACATTAAGATCTTTAATGAAGATGAATTGGAACCACCTACATGGATGAATAGGGAGTTCTTTGTTGAGATTCTGAGTCATCATGAGAAGAACCCTAATGTTAAAATTATCGATGTGAAGATATCGCCAGCGACAGCAAAGGGTGATCATTACGCGAGCATTATGTTTCGGGCCAACGTAGAGTACTCTGCCCGCAATGGAAATTTCACCAAGTCTCTCATTATCAAAACAATGCCCGTGGAGGAAGGCTTCAAAAAAGATTTTATTGGCGATGCAAAATTATTTCCTACTGAAATTACAATGTACACAGAAATTATACCAAAATTCGAAGAAATTCTACGTGAAGCAGGGGACGAGACAAGGCTCTGTGCGAATCTCATTTACTTCAGCTTGGAACCACGTCAGGTGATGGTCTTTGAAGACTTGGTGCCGCAGCAGTACGAAGTAATACGAAAGAGACCCATAAGTTTGACAGAAATAAATGCAGCGATGGGGAAACTGGCAAAGTGGCACGCTGTTAGCTTCAAGTTGTTAAAGGAGAACCCGGAACTGTTCGATCACTTGCAATACGATGTGACAACGGTTCCAAATTTTGTGGAACAAGATTTTTTTAAAACTTCCCTGCCGGATTTTATTGAATCACTAGGCACCGTGGAGGGTTTAAAAAAATATCAGAATTATTTTGAGCCCATTAAGAATTATATAGTTAAACGCTGGATAGAAATAATACGTGAGTATCGCGATAATCGGCAGAAGGATGCGTATTATGTGCTTTGTCATGGGGACTTTCATTCGCGCAACATGATGTTCAAGGACACCGAGTGCATATTGCTGGACTTTCAGATATCCTACGTGGGATCTATGACGAATGATGTGTTTTATGCGATGTACATGTTTCTGGGGCCTGAGGAAAGACGAAATCACTATGATGAAATTATCTTCCAGTACTTCGAGGTCTTTAAAAAAACCTTATTAACTATTGGCTTTGAAGGAGAGATGCCCCGCTTGGTAGAGTTTCGCAGGCAGTTATTTGAGAGAAGATATCATGGTAAGTTGGATCATAAAGAACTCTTATTAATGTATGATTAATATCTGAACGATTTACTTTATGATCTATAGAATTAATGCTTCTGACGATAAATTTGCCAGGATTCAACTGTATGCGTAAGGGGCAGGATGTAGCTGAACTTTTGCAGGATCCTAAAAAAAGATCGCAAATGTTTTATGACAAAGAATATCAAGAAGAATTGGAATATCTACTGCCTCGTATGTTATATCAGGGTTACTTTGAGCAGAAGTAAATAGCATTACTATTTGTAAGAGATAATCAATAAATAAACAAGAAACAGATACGTAACACTCGATTTGAGTACCTATTTAGAGCCTCTAGTATGGAAAACTTCGTCAAAAATCATCAGATTTCCTTGAGAGAGGACATTTTATCCATTATTTGGCCTTTAGATTGATTCTACATCAAAAAATATTGCATTTAATGTGTTTAAAAATTTTGACCTTTTCACTCAATTTGAGTACCTATTTAGAGCCTCTAGTATGGAAAACTTCGTCAAAATTCATCAGATTTTCTTGAGAGAGGACATTTTATCCATTATTTGGCCTTTAGATTGATTCTACATCAAAAAATATTACATTTAATGTGTTTAAAAATTTTGACCTTTTCACTCAATTTGAGTACCTATTTAGAGCCTCTAGTATGGAAAACTTCGTCATAAATCATCCGGTTTTCTTGAGAGAGGACATTTTATCCATTATTTGGCCTCTAGATTGATTCTACATCAAAAAATATTGCATTTAATGTGTTTAAAAATTTTTACCTGTTCACTCAATTTGAGTACCTATTTAGGGCCTCTAGTATGGAACACTTCGTCAAAAATCATCAGATTTCCTTGAGAGAGGACATTTTATCCATTATTTGGCCTTTAGATTGATTCTACATCAAAAAATATTGCATTTAATGTGTTTAAAAATTTTGACCTTTTCACTCAATTTGAGTACCTATTTAAAGCCTCTAGTATGGAAAACTTCGTCAAAATTCATCAGATTTTCTTGAGAGAGGACATTTTATCCATTATTTGGCCTTTAGATTGATTCTACATCAAAAAATATTACATTTAATGTGTTTAAAAATTTTGACCTTTTCACTCAATTTGAGTACCTATTTAGAGGCTCTAGTATGGAAAATTTCCTCCAAATATATCCGATTTTCTTGAGAGAGGTCTTTTTATCCATTATTTGGCCTCTAGATTGATTCTACATCAAAAAATATTGCATTTAATGGTTTAAAAATTTTGACCTTTTCACTCAATTTGAGTACCTATTTAGAGGCTCTAGTATGGAAAACTTCGTCATAAATCATCCGATTTTCTTGAGAGAGGACATTCTATCCATTATTTGGCTTCTTTATTGATTCTGCATCAAAAAATAATGATTATAGCACTTTTCAAATTTTGGGTCTTTCGCAAGTCTTCCATACTATCCCTTTTCTCGATTTCAGTACCCCTATAGAGCCTCTAGTACGGAAAACTTCGTCAAAAATCATCAGATTTCCTTGAGAGATGACATTTTATCCATTATTTGGCCTTTAGATTGATTCTACATCAAAAAATATTGCATTTAATGTGTTTAAAAATTTTGACCTTTTCACTCAATTTGAGTACCTATTTAAAGCCTCTAGTATGGAAAACTTCGTCAAAATTCATCAGATTTTCTTGAGAGAGGACATTTTATCCATTATTTGGCCTTTAGATTGATTCTACATCAAAAAATATTGCATTTAATGTGTTTAAAAATTTTGACCTTTTCACTCAATTTGAGTACCTATTTAAAGCCTCTAGTATGGAAAACTTCGTCAAAATTCATCAGATTTTCTTGACAGAGGTCTTTTTATCCATTATTTGGCCTCTAGATTGATTCTACATCAAAAAATATTACATTTAATGTGTTTAAAAATTTTGACTTTTTCACTCAATTTGAGTACCTATTTAGAGCCTCTAGTATGGAAAACTTCGTCATAAATCATCCGATTTTCTTGAGAGAGGACATTCTATCCATTATTTGGCTTCTTTATTGATTCTGCATCAAAAAATAATGATTATAACACTTTTTAAATTTTGGGTCTTTCGCATGTCTTCCATACTATCGCTTTTCTCGATTTCAGTACCCCTATAGAGCCTCTAGTATGGAAAACTTCGTCAAAAATCATCCGATTTCCTTGAGAGATGACATTTTATCCATTATATGGCTGCTTTATTGATTCTGCATCAAAAAATAATGATTATAACACTTTTCAAATTTTGGGTCTTTCGCATGTCTTCCATACTATCGCTTTTCTCGATTTCAGTACCCCTATAGAGCCTCTAGTATGGAAAACTTCGTCAAAAATCATCCGATTTCCTTGAGAGATGACATTTTATCCATTATATGGCTGCTTTATTGATTCTGCATCAAAAAATAATGATTATAACACTTTTCAAATTTTGGGTCTTTCGCATGTCTTCCATACTATCGCTTTTCTCGATTTCAGTACCCCTATAGAGCCTCTAGTATGGAAAACTTCGTCAAAAATCATCCGATTTCCTTGAGAGATGACATTTTATCCATTATATGGCTGCTTTATTGATTCTGCATCAAAAAATAATGATTATAACACTTTTCAAATTTTGGGTCTTTCGCATGTCTTCCATACTATCGCTTTTCTCGATTTCAGTACCCCTATAGAGCCTCTAGTATGGAAAACTTCGTCAAAAATCATCCGATTTCCTTGAGAGATGACATTTTATCCATTATTTGGCCTTTAGATTGATTCTACATCAAAAAATATTGCATTTAATGTGTTTAAAAATTTTGACCTGTTCACTCAATTTGAGTACCTATTTAGGGCCTCTAGTATGGAAAACTTCGTCAAAAATCATCCGATTTTCTTGAGAGAGGACATTTTATCCATTATATGGCTGCTTTATTGATTCTGCATCAAAAAATAATGATTATAACACTTTTCAAATTTTGGGTCTTTCGCATGTCTTCCATACTATCGCTTTTCTCGATTTCAGTACCCCTATAGAGCCTCTAGTATGGAAAACTTCGTCAAAAATCATCCGATTTCCTTGAGAGATGACATTTTATCCATTATATGGCTGCTTTATTGATTCTGCATCAAAAAATAATGATTATAACACTTTTCAAATTTTGGGTCTTTCGCATGTCTTCCATACTATCGCTTTTCTCGATTTCAGTACCCCTATAGAGCCTCTAGTATGGAAAACTTCGTCAAAAATCATCCGATTTCCTTGAGAGATGACATTTTATCCATTATATGGCTGCTTTATTGATTCTGCATCAAAAAATAATGATTATAACACTTTTCAAATTTTGGGTCTTTCGCATGTCTTCCATACTATCGCTTTTCTCCATTTCAGTACCCCTATAGAGCCTCTAGTATGGAAAACTTCGTCAAAAATCATCAGATTTCCTTGAGAGAGGACATTTTATACATAATTTGGCCGCTATATTGATTCTACATCAAAAAATATTGCATTTAATGTGTTTAAAATTTTTGACCTTTTCACTCAATTTGAGTACCTATTTAAAGGCTCTAGTATGGAAAACTTCGTCAAAAATCATCCGATTTCCTTGAGAGATGACATTTTATCCATTATATGGCTGCTTTATTGATTCTGCATCAAAAAGTAATGATTATAACACTTTTCAAATTTTGGGTCTTTCGCAAGTCTTCCATACTATCCCTTTTCTCGATTTCAGTACCCCTATAGAGCCTCTAGTATGGAAAACTTCGTCAAAAATCATCCGATTTTCTTGAGAGAGGACATTTTATCCATTATTTGGCCTTTAGATTGATTCTACATCAAAAAATATTGCATTTAATGTGTTTAAAAATTTTGACCTGTTCACTCAATTTGAGTACCTATTTAGGGCCTCTAGTATGGAAAACTTCGTCAAAAATCATCCGATTTTCTTGAGAGAGGACATTTTATCCATTATTTGGCCTTTAGATTGATTCTACATCAAAAAATATTGCATTTAATGGTTTAAAAATTTTGACCTTTTCACTCAATTTGAATACCTATTTAGAGCCTCTAGTATGGAAAACTTCGTCAAAAATCATCCGGTTTTCTTGAGAGAGGACATTTTATCCATTATTTGGCCTATAGATTGATTCTACATCAAAAAAATATTGCATTTAATGTGTTTAAAAATTTTGACCTTTTCACTCAATTTGAGTACCTATTTAGAGCCTCTAGTATGGAAAACTTCGTCAAAAATCATCCGATTTTCTTGAGAGAGGACATTTTATCCATTATTTGGCCTTTAGATTGATTCTACATCAAAAAATATTGCATTTAATGTGTTTAAAAATTTTGACCTTTTCACTCGATTTGAGTACCTATTTAGAGCCTCTAGTATGGAAAACTTTGTCAAAAATCATCAGATTTCCTTGAGAGAGGACATTTTATCCATTATTTGGCCTTTAGATTGATTCTACATCAAAAAATATTGCATTTAATGTGTTTAAAAATTTTGACCTTTTCACTCAATTTGAGTACCTATTTAGAGCCTCTAGTATGGAAAACTTCGTCAAAAATCATCCGATTTTCTTGAGAGAGGACATTTTATCCATTATTTGGCTTCTTTATTGATTCTGCATCAAAAAATAATGATTATAACACTTTTCAAATTTTGGGTCTTTCGCATGTCTTCCATACTATCGCTTTTCTCGATTTCAGTACCCCTATAGAGCCTCTAGTATGGAAAACTTCGTCAAAAATCATCCGATTTCCTTGAGAGATGACATTTTATCCATTATATGGCTGCTTTATTGATTCTGCATCAAAAAATAATGATTATAACACTTTTCAAATTTTGGGTCTTTCGCATGTCTTCCATACTATCGCTTTTCTCGATTTCAGTACCCCTATAGAGCCTCTAGTATGGAAAACTTCGTCAAAAATCATCAGATTTCCTTGAGAGAGGACATTTTATACATAATTTGGCCGCTATATTGATTCTACATCAAAAAATATTGCATTTAATGTGTTTAAAATTTTTGACCTTTTCACTCAATTTGAGTACCTATTTAAAGCCTCTAGTATGGAAAACTTCGTCAAAAATCATCCGATTTCCTTGAGAGATGACATTTTATCCATTATATGGCTGCTTTATTGATTCTGCATCAAAAAATAATGATTATAACACTTTTCAAATTTTGGGTCTTTCGCATGTCTTCCATACTATCGCTTTTCTCGATTTCAGTACCCCTATAGAGCCTCTAGTATGGAAAACTTCGTCAAAAATCATCCGATTTCCTTGAGAGATGACATTTTATCCATTATATGGCTGCTTTATTGATTCTGCATCAAAAAATAATGATTATAACACTTTTCAAATTTTGGGTCTTTCGCATGTCTTCCATACTATCGCTTTTCTCGATTTCAGTACCCCTATAGAGCCTCTAGTATGGAAAACTTCGTCAAAAATCATCAGATTGAGAGAGGACATTTTATCCATTATTTGGCCTCTAGATTGATTCTACATCAAAAAATATTGCATTTAATGTGTTTAAAATTTTGACCTTTTCACTCAATTTGAGTACCTATCTACATCAAAAAATATTGCATTTAATGTGTTTAAAATTTTTGACCTTTTCACTCAATTTGATTTAGAGCCTCTAGTATGGAAAACTTCGTCAAAAATCATCCGGTTTTCTTGAGAGAGGACATTTTATCCATTATTTGCCCTCTAGATTGATTCTACATCAAAAAATATTGCATTTAATGTGTTTAAAATTTTGACCTTTTCACTCAATTTGAGTACCTATCTACATAAAAAAATATTGCATTTAATGTGTTTAAAATTTTTGACCTTTTCACTCAATTTGATTTAGAGCCTCTAGTATGGAAAACTTCGTCAAAAATCATCCGGTTTTCTTGAGAGAGGTCATTTTATCCATTATTTGCCCTCTAGATTTGCCCTCACTTTTCAAATTTTGAGTCTTTCGCATGTCTTCCATACTATCGCTTTTCTCGATTTCAGTACCCCTATAGAGCCTCTAGTATGGAAAACTTCGTCAAAAATCATCCGATTTCCTTGAGAGATGACATTTTATCCATTATATGGCTGCTTTATTGATTCTGCATCAAAAAATAATGATTATAGCACTTTTCAAATTTTGGGTCTTTCGCAAGTCTTCCATACTATCCCTTTTCTCGATTTCAGTACCCCTATAGAGCCTCTAGTACGGAAAACTTCGTCAAAAATCATCAGATTTCCTTGAGAGAGGACATATTATCCATTATTTGGCCTCTAGATTGATTCTACATCAAAAAATCATTTAATGTGTTTAAAATTTTTGACCTTTTCACTCAATTTGAGTACCTATTTAAAGCCTCTAGTATGGAAAACTTCGTCAAAAATCATCCGATTTTCTTGAGAGAGGACATTTTATCCATTATTTGACCTCTAGATTGATTCTACATCAAAAAATATTGAATTTAACTGTATGCATAAAAGTTGTAATCGTCATTTACTCGAAGCTTTTGATTTGAATCTTAAGCATGAAGAGCTTTTAAAGCTCCCAATACGGTGAACTAGTATAAATACTGTGAGAGCTAAAACGTATATCTAGTTGTCAATTAACCAGAGAACACGCTTGATATGTCGCCAAATACAGATAACTATAATTCAGATGAGTTGGAAGCACCTGTTTGGATAAATAAACAATTCTTTGAAAAAATTCTAATTGAATATCTGAAAGATCCGGATCTTAAAGTCATCGGTGTCAAGATGTCTCCTGCTACTGCTAAAGGAGATCATTATGCGAGTATCATGTTTCGGGCTGTGGTTGAGTACTCTACACAGAAGGGAAACTTTTCAAAGTCTCTTATCATCAAAACGGTGCCTCAGGTGGAAGGCCATAAGAAAGACTTAATTGCTGATTCGCATATTTTTCCGACGGAGATTTCTATGTACACGGAAATTCTACCAAAGTTCGAAGCTATATTAAGAGAAGCTGGAGAAGAAACAACTTTTGGTGCGAGATGCGTATATAACAGTTTGGAGCCGCAACAAGTAATTATCTTCGAAGATCTGGTTCTTCAGGGCTATGAAGTTATACGGAAAAGAGACGCTACCGTAGAAGAATTAAAAGCGACCCTAGAAAAACTGGCTAAGTGGCATGCTGTTAGCTTCAAGCTACTAAGGGAAGAGCCAAAGTTGTTTGAACACTTGAAATACGATATAACAACAGTCTCAAACTTTCTGGAACAGGAGCTCGTAACGTCTGGCCTTCCTAACATTAGCTTAGCTTAAAAAAATATAAAGAATACTTTGAGGCGATGAGGCCTACGTTAATTGAACGATGGGCTAATATAATTCGGGAATATCGTGAGAATCCTAAAGAAGACAGTTATTACGTTCTTTGCCACGGGGATTTCCATTTGAAGAACATGATGTTCAAAGGCAATGATTGTATGCTGTTGGACTTTCAAATATCCTACGTTGGATCAATTACAAATGATATAATTTACGCCATCTACATGCTGTTCAGCCCTGAAGATCGTCGCGAAAGATACGACGAGCTAATCTATCATTATTTCGAGACATTCAAAAAGACTCTTACGCTCATTGGTTTTAAAGGAAAATTTCCCAACTTGGTTGATTTTCGCAAGCAATTAGTCGATAGAAAATATAACGATAGGTTGAATATGTTTTTACTAAAGTATGTAAATATATATATACAACATAAAATAAACTAATTTTCCTCCGGTTTAAAATTAATCTTCATTTATTTTTTCTTTTTTAGAAATCTTTTTGATGACCACATTTTTGCCAGCCTTCATCACAATGCGCAATGGAGAAGATCCTGGGAAATTTTTTGAAGATGCAAATGTCCGCCGTCGGTTGTATAATAATAAGGAATATCAGAAGGAACTGGAGTATTTACTCTCTCATATGCTGCATATCGGTTATTTTGAGTAAAATAAATGATAAATTTATATTATGTTACCCTGTAGATAACTGACTATACCATACGCTAAGAACAAATCCATTGATAAACAAAATATCATTATCATAAAAATAAAGTAAGAATTACTGCTGTAAAGTTTCCAATTAATAAGGCCATGTATCTTCATAGTCGACACGTACCAAAAACAGTATTAAACTGGAAAAAGCCAGAACGCCCAAAACAAGTGGGTAACCCTCGCCCAATTTTTTAAAACCCGTTATAAACGTGTAACCACACTCATAATTTCAAACAAAGAATTCTGAATAAATAATTACACCACATATGCCTCACTCGCTTGCACTTACACACACTCGAGTAAAGAGTAAGTCGACGCGACGCGACGTCGACGTCAACTGCTCAAAGCAGCGCGTCGGCTGCTGCTCGTACCGAGCTTTTGTACTGAGAACGTTGACTTGAATAACATCTGTGTTATTGGTCCGATCGGATTGTAATTTGGAGGATATGTTCTTATATCATTAAGCTTTATGTATACTGAAGCAGAACGTTATGTGTTTAATACGTAATAATCGCGAATAACCGATTTGTGGGGGCGTTGGCCGTAGCACCAAACATTTGATATAAACTTGATCTGCCTATGATATTAGGGACTTTCATGTCAAATTTGCTGTCTCTAGCATTTATAATAGCTGAGATCTGTTGTCTCATACAGACGTACGGACAGACGGACATGGCTCAATCGACTCGGCAAGTAATACTGAGCAAGAATATACATACTTTATGGAGTCTGCCACACCTCCTTATGCCTGTTACATATGTACATTTTCACAAGGTTAGTATACCCTTTCTTGATAATTTTCAATGGTCGAAGGGTATAACAACAGATAGATATAGCACACTCAAGTAGGCATGCGTGACGTAGTTAATAATCTGTACGATTAGAAAATCTTGAACTCAAATAATGATTTTACAAAAGCTCACAAAATTGATAAAGGCAAAAATGAGCAGCTACGAAGCTTAAGTTTGTATTTTACAATCATAATCTAGCGCGGGCACGCGCAAAAACCTTTGCGAGCTTTTCAAAATCAAGTAATGCTACCCTGTTGATGGGTTAACATGTTTTTAATAGACCTACTCGTTTTATGAACAACACTAATATAATTACAACGAACTATGACATACCCTTTATGATCAAACATTGATATTGACGTCCGATCAGTCCACATACAAATAAAGACAAACTATTTAATTTTAATAATTTAAATATTTTATAAAAAGAGACTTTTAGTACTTTTAGTTGTAGTATTTATACCTGATCAAATTTATTACCAAATATTTTGAAAACACGCCTATTTTCAATCATCTTAACGGCATTGCAAATACTGAAGAAATATAAGAAATTTTAACTTGTCATCGTTATTCACCAAAAGCTCTTGGTTTTCAGCTTAATCATGGAGAGCTTTTGGAGCCGCCGATACTGAGAACTAGTATAAATACAGTGAGTGCAGTAACGTATTGCTAGTTGTCGTTTAAAATTACCGAGTCACGTTTAAAATGTCGCCAAATACAGAGAACTATAATGCCGATGAGTTGGAAGCGCCCGCTTGGATGAATGAACAATTCTTTGCAGAAGTTCTAATTGAATATCTGAAAGATCCGGATCTTAAAGTCATCGGTCTTAAGATGTCTCCTGCTACTGCTCAAGGAGATCATTATGCGAGTATCATGTTTCGGGCTGTGGTTGAGTACTCTACACAGAAGGGAAACTTTTCCAAATCTCTTATCATCAAAACTATGCCTCAGGAAGAAGGTCATAAAAAAGATTTTATTGGGGACTCGCATATTTTTCCCACGGAGATTTCTATGTATACGGAAATTCTACCAAAGTTCGAAGCTATATTAAGAGAAGCTGGAGAAGAAACAACTTTTGGTGCGAGATGCGTATATAACAGTTTGGAGCCGCAACAAGTAATTATCTTCGAAGATCTGGTTCTTCAGGGCTATGAAGTTATACGGAAAAGAGACGCTACCGTAGAAGAATTAAAAGCGACTCTAGAAAAACTGGCTAAGTGGCATGCTGTTAGCTTCAAGCTACTAAGGGAAGAGCCAAAGTTGTTTGAACACTTGAAATACGATATAACAACAGTCCCAAACTTTCTGGAACAGGATGTTATAACGTCTGGCCTTCCTAACTTTATAGATATGCTGGGCAGTGTGGACAGTCTAAAAAAATATAAGGACTACTTTGAGGCGATGAGACCTACGTTAATTGAACGATGGGCTAATATAATTCGGGAATATCGTGAGAATCCTAAAGAAGACAGTTATTATGTCCTTTGTCACGGGGACTTCCATTTGAAGAACATGATGTTTAAAGGCAATGATTGTATGCTGTTGGACTTTCAGATGTCCTACGTTGGATCAATTACAAATGATATAATTTACGCCATCTACATGCTGTTCAGCCCTGAAGATCGTCGCGAAAGATACGACGAGCTAATCTATCATTATTTCGAGACATTCAGAAAGACTCTTACGCTCATTGGGTTTAAAGGAAAATTTCCCAACTTGGTTGATTTTCGCAAGCAATTAGTCGATAGAAAATATAATGGTAGGTTGAAAATGTCATTCATATATGTATCCATAAAACATCAAAAGTCATCAGGTTTAAAAAACACTTTATTCATGCATTTTATTTTCTCTTTTCCTCCATAGAAATCTTTCTGATGACCACGTTATTGCCAGCCTTTATCACAATGCGCAATGGAGCAGATCCCGGGCAATTTATGGAGGATGCAGATTTACGCCGCCGATTATATGACAATAAGGAATATCAAAAAGAACTGGAGTATTTACTCTCTCATATGCTGCATATTGGTTATTTGGACTAAAGTTACATTAATATACATAATAAACATCGTTTGTTTCGAGTAAAATTAATATAATTTTATAAATTTCCGAGCATCTTTAATAATAATAATAATAATAATTAATCTTATCCATAATACATTTAAAGATAGATAGAATCTTACAAATATGTAATATTAAGGTTTTTTTAATTCCCAGCAACTATTTTAATTATCGAATGCTTTACATACTATGTATGCATATGATATGATACCCTGTATCATAGTAACTTGATTAAACGGAGTACAAAATCAATTATATTGTCAGGAGAGTTGTTGATAGTAGTCGTTATATAATGTTTTGAAGATATTACGTGTTAGGTAAACTTGTTGATTACAGTATAACGAATAGTAAAATGATAAGCCAACCACAAAAATATACTTTTCTTATCTTCTTCAAAGTCACATCAAAATCTATTATAGTATAATATTACAACTACTTGTGTATGTCACGTCAATCGAAAGCTCTTAACCGTCAAATATTATGTATTCCACTCGCATATCAGAAATATACTATATTAACGTATTAAATGAACTTAATGTTACAGATTTTAAAAAACTGAGGATTTATCGCACATTAAATATTATTTGAATTCACTAATAAACATAAATTATTAGATTCGATCTACCTACATATGTATGTGTACTTCTCAGAAATCAATCATACTTCTCTGTCTATTAAATAATTAATATACTACAAGGTTAAAATGAGCAATACCAGTGTATTGTACTACTATAGAGGTTAATCAATGATGCTAAGCACGAATATATATATATATTCACTTTGCTCGGGTCGTCACACCTCCTCATGCTAATGGCATTATAATTTACTTGTATACGCCCATATTCTCTCTCTCTCTCTCTCCCTCTCTCTTAGAATACCGGTTATAAGGAAAATTAATAGTAAATTGGGTTTTCGCTAAAGCTTTGCGATAATAACTTTTGTCATTTCATGTTAGATTAGCAAATTTAAAATTTCAATTTCGTGTCAGACTAGCAAATTTTAAAAGCTCATAGTTCCAGGTGTTAGAAACCTGTATAAATACACACTTCTCAGAAGACTGTCTTCAGTTGAGATCAAGTCGATTCTATTACAAGAAGCACCCATAACGACAAAAAGTGAAGATAACAATAATTCTGAGAAGTTTGGCTTTAGCTGAACATCCTCAGGATCCGATCTCAAAGTCATTAGTTTCAAAACGTCTCCTGCTACAAACTTGGTTAGCTACACTTTACAAAAAGAAACGCTTTCTAAATCTCTGATCATCAAAACAAAACCTGAGGCAGACATTTACAAAGGGCAAACTGGGGATTCACATGTTTTCCTTTACAGAAACTTTGAAAACCCATGGAAATGGTTTAAAATGGTAAAGAGTTAAGATCATCAGGAAGAGTTAAAACTTCTACTGTCAAAAGTGCTTCACTTGCTTATTCGAAGAGGAAAATTGAATTAGTTTGGATCTATAATAAGGACTATACATGAATATCTAAACTAATTTCAAATTAACAATGCTTTAAAAATGTATTTTCCAAAATTTAATATTGCCCTCCAAGAAAAATTATTGTTTGACTAGATGTAATGCCAGTGGATATCTTGAACATTATCTAATGTTTTACAAATTTTGCATTTAGCCCTTTTAATCATTCAGATAATAAGTTTACGACCTAAACAATGACCGAGCAGATATCAAGCAACCGACTGTTCTTATCTTACTTGAAACAAAATGAGAAATTGGAAATTCCAGCTTGACAATCAAGTACCTATAAGCAAATATAATCATAGAGATAGCCGCTATCAGGGCATATATCCGTAACTCATCTCTATTGTTTTAGAGTTAGATGTAAGGCAAAATTAAACGATAATAAATATTTTTTTTATAGGGTTATAGAAATAAAATTAAAAAATAAAGGTTATCCTTGCAAAGGTAATTATGTAATAAACCCTGAGGCCTCAAAAATATTATATATTCACCATACATGGCTTGTTCTATTGGAATCATAATAAACATTCAATAAATACAAAGCCCCCTATTCTCTTTATCAATCTCTCAGAATAAGCTTTGCGATAGTACTGAGGTTCTACACTTAGTTTTGGAATTTCACATTAGACTGTAAGTAAAGGTAATTTAAAAGCACAGAACGTTCTAGATGTTAGAAACTCTTATAAATACGCAGTTTTTTTTTAACCTGCTCTCAGTTGTGATCGACATGTGCATTAAAAGAGTCGCCAAAAATGTCGTCCAAATCTGAGAACTATAGTCCCGATGTGTTGGAAGCACCTGCTTGGATGAATGATGAATTCTTTACTAAAGTTTTAGTTGAACATCTTAAGGATCCGAGCCTTAAAGTAATTAGTATTAAGACATCTCCTGCTACACTCAAAGGAGATAACTATGTGAGTGTCATGTTTCGGTCCTTGGTTGAGTACTCTTCAAAAAAGGGAACGTTTTCAAAATCTCTAATCATCAAAACAATTCCTGAGGAAGACAATTATAAAAAGGAGATTAGTGATGGGCATGTCTTTCCAACCGAGATATCGATGTACACTGAAATCTTACCAAAGTTTGAGGCCATATTAAGTGAAGCTGGAGAAAAAACTACACTATGCGCGAAATGCATTTATCACAGTTTGGAACCTCGAAAGGTTATCATTTTGGAAGATTTAGTACTTCAAGGCTATGAGCTCATACGCGGAAGAGATGCTACAGTACAGGAATTAAAAGTGACTCTGGAAAAACTGGCCAAGTGGCATGCGGTTAGCTTCAAGCTATTAAAGGAAGACCCAAAAGTATTTGAACACTTGAAATACGATTTGACAAGAATTCCCAACTTTCTCACACAAGATTTTATGATATCTGGCCTTCCCAACTTTATTGACATGTTGGGCAGTTCAGACAGTTTAAAACAATACCAGAAATACTTCGAGCCGTTGAGGGAAACCTTAATTAAGCGATGGACCAGTATAATTCGCGAATACCGAGATAATCGCAGAGAAGACAGTTATTATGTCGTGTGCCACGGGGATTACCATCTGAAGAACATGATGTTCAAAGGCAATGATTGTATGCTTGTGGACTTTCAGTTGTCCTACGTTGGATCCATTACGAATGATATAATTTATGCCATATACATGCTGTTAAGCCCGGAAGATCGTCGCGAAAGATATGATGAACTTATCTACCATTACTTTAAAGCTTTCATTAGGACTCTGTCCACCCTTGGGTATAAGGGAAAGGCGCCAACCTTGCTTGAGTTTCGTAGACAGATATTCGACAGAAGAGCTCACGGTAAGTTAAATTACCCATTATATCGAAAAACCTTTTATAAAACTGTCATTCTTTTTTTTTAGAAATATTTCTACTCACAACATTTTTGCCTTGTTTTATGACAATGCGGAAGGGAGAAGACAGTAATGAATTTATGGAGAACCCTCAAAAACGCATTGAAATGGTCAGGTGCAAGGAATACCAGGAAGAGCTAAAGTACCTACTGCCAAGAATGCTTCATATGGGATTTTTTGAAGAGGACAATTGAATGAGATTAACCAAGATTCCTGTTTTATGCTCGAGTTTGTTATTTGTCAATGCACTTTTAATACTAATAAATTATATTATGCCATAACAATTTTTTTCGCGTAACACTTACGTTATTTCACGACCTACACGATGAGCAGATATCAATAAACAAACAGTTCTTAACTTTAAACAAACAGTTCTTATCTTTAAATTAATTAAGCGATTCGAATGTTCAGCATGACAATCAAATACGAAAAGACAAATAGAATATTTAAAAGTTGTTGATAGCATCCACACTTTCGCAGCTTAACCATATATTTTAATAGTGTTTCTAAGATCTTTAGCGTTAGTTTGGGATTTTTTGTTTTCTTATGAAATTCTGTGATAATCCCAAGAAAGGTATTTTTAAGTATTTTAGTGAGTATTTTTTTGAAAATTATATGTAACAAAAATGGATGATAATGACTAACGATATTGACTACATTTGTGATATTATTATTATTATGGGTATTCTGATATATTTACTTCTACTCCAATTATAATTTAATAAAGTAACATTATATTTTATAGTATATTTACACCATCAAAGGAACTTATCAATCGATAATGGGATCAGCTCCAGTTTCAAGTGATATACTCTCTCGTCCACTTCCACCTGCGCTTTACAAACTTTGGTATACGAATATTTTTCATAAGGCACCTTTAATGTCGGAACCACCTTGAAGTTGTTGATATAAACTGGGAAATATCGTGATATCTGTATTGCTTAAGTGTCCCAGGTTAAACAGAAGCGTATAAATCTTAGAAAGAATTAACCGATGATGATAATATTCAATTTTATCAGATCATAATATGACTTACGTTTTCTGTTATTTTCAGGTTCTTGATAGCCTCGGCACGCATCTGTTGCCAGGTATTACGCAGTCGCTCCTCAGCATCGGATACGAAGCCAGGCGTCCAATTTTCTTTCAACCGATACATGTAATGACGATGTCGCTCTCGCACGTTACGGGGCAGAACTGGACGCTTGCGCTTCGCATTCGATATCAGCATTTGTTCCTGTTTGGCTCGCTTCTCTTCAATCTGCAGTCTCATTTTTCTAGCTAGATCCTCACGTTTCTTGCTAGCAGCCGTCTCCTGAAATATGGACACCGTGTTGGTCTGCCTGTAGAACTTTAGGTAATAGTTGAGTCGACTCGGATCGGGCGGTGGCATGATTTTTCTAAAATTTCCCATATGAGCCTCCTCCCAGGCAATCTGTTGATCAATGGAGCTGACTTCCACACTGCCTGGCACCGGAGTTGAATCATCTGGAGGCTGTGATGGATTCCTTGGCTTTGCAGCTCCACCAATTGACCGAGTACGAAGCCTAAAATTGCAGAGATCAGTGGGGAATCAATCAGGCTAACTAACTGTGAGTCTCTTACGATTCGCCCTTGCATTTAAGCAGACGTTGTTTGACCCTCTTGCGATCCTCTCGCATTATCTGCTTTTTATCTGCCAAAACTGTGCTGACTAACGTCAAAGTGTCACGTATCAATGGCCTCTTCACCTCCCTATCAACTTGTTCATTGGTGTGAAAGCTGGGCGAGTGATTCACTTCCAGTATATAGGGCTTCAGCTTCCAGTCGACCAATATATCGAAACCGAGAATCTCGAAGCATCCCTGAATCGTATCATGTCCCGGAAAGCAGGCATGATAGTTATGCTTCAACACCGGCCATGCGCTTAGCACCGTCTTGATGATGACATCATCCACATTTGTCCAGAACTCATCAACATCGTAATTGTGTCGGATCATCCAATTATTGATTGCGCTCAGCTTTCGCTTACTGCCGCAATCGTCGTTGTCACACAGATCGTACTGTGAGTTCCGTTTATTTACCGAGTAATTGGTGAGATGCATATACAAATCTTGAGCGTTTCCCGGTGTCGGCTCCACATACTTGTTGGTCGCAAAACGTGCCAGTCCTTCGTTATAGACATAGATGCGCAGGGGATCCACGCACGTTATCAGCGTATAAACACGAAGATCAAATTTATACCCGTCTATCAGGAGGGGCTGTAGATCGGAAATTTGAATTAATGTATAAAATGTATATTGTATATCTGAGGGGAAATTATGATTTTTTGAAGGAAATAAGCGTGTGTGGAATATGTATGCATTAAATGGGCTAGTTTTTATAAGATAAATTGTGTCTCTACTCAGATATATATTATAATCTGAGCTTGTATTCTTTTAGAATTTGTTTACCACCTACGCGATGTATATAGGTTTGACAAATGAGACGCTCGTTGGGCCCAATCATTTTAAGATCGTTAGTCAACCAAATGCCCTTTCCCTGGGCTCCAGCATCGGGCTTTAAGATGAAAGTTCGCCTGTGAGTCATTGCATAGCTCACAGCATCGCCATAACTAAAGAAAATATAATGATTAATAATTAATATATTGTACCAACAAAACACATCTCTAACTTACTCTGCTGGCAGCATCCAAGTTTTGGGAAAGATTTTATAATCGTGTGGATACAATTTAAACATTCGATTCAAATTGCGGGAAAGTAGATCCTTACGGCAAATTTCGATCATACCCGGAAAATGATTGATTTGCTGAAAACGTTTCATGTTTTTAAACAATTCAACACTAGGAAATGAATCGGACCACAAAATATTCCACAACTTAGATTCCTTCACTAGTTTGTAACCCAGAGATTTGGATATTCGGCCTATCATAGCGTACCGTGAATTCGATACACATATTGCGCTCTTTGACTCGCTTTAAAAAGAAAATCGTAAGTCATCAGATGGTACATAATACCATAATAAGAAAAACGTACCTAACTTTAGCAATTTCGTAATTTTGAGGGGGTGGCTCTGGAAGACCTGAACATGGCACTCGATAACGCAATTTATTTAACTCAATAAAACCATCAACTTTTACATCGTGACTCGTTTCAGCTAACTTGATGGGTCTCAAGCTCATCGCCTGTATTTTCTTTTTGGCTATCTTGACCTTTTCTTTTTTTTTTCGACGCGGTGACGTAGATTGTTTGGGCAATATATGCTGCGCCCAATTGTATTGATCTGCGTGAATATGTGGTTCCTCCGAGAGCGCCATATGGACGCCCAGTAGTGCCGGAGCACGGTACTCACTTTCTAATTCCTTACGTACCTTCTCTTTAGAAAAATTACGTAGCTCTTGAATTCTTTTGTAAAACTTCGAATTTTTGAAATTCATTGTTGATCGGTCGGAAATGAAAACTGAGCTATCATGTGTGATGTTTAAAACAAAATCGGAAAAAATCAATATAAACACGTTTGCTGTTACTTTTGTTATAGGCAACAATTCTTAAATGACGTTAGAATCATAATTGTTACACTAGGGGATTTAAAATACTTGACAAATTATACATATACGTTATGGCATTATCTTGATATGCTTATCAAGAGATAAAATAATTAATGGTTATATAGTATGTTTATTAATCTCATGTTGAAAAAACATTGCATCATAGTAAATATTATAAAATATATGCAATAAAAACAGATAATATAAAAATATAAAATATCGGAATGCTTTACAAATTTCAATGCTCGATGGCAAATGATTTAAACATCTTACACACAAGATCCATTGAGGGTCTTTCATGTGGGTCTGGTGCCACACACCTAACTCCCACGTCCTTGGCCCACATACACTTATCGAGCTCTTCACCAATAGGTCTAACCAGTTGTGCATCGAAAAATTCGATACTGTTCGGATTCGATTGTTGGCAATTATCTTTAAGAGTTTTTAGCAAAGTCTGCTGGCCCTTCATGTTAGTGCATTCGGCCATTAGTCGACCAGTAAACATTTCCAGCAATACAATACCAAAACTAAAGATATCCACGTTTGTGCTCAACTCCTTTAAGTTTAGAAACTCGGGCGGCAAATAGATTCTAGTGCCAAAAATCTTTTGTACTTTTCTTACGTCATTTATTGAATGGGGACCCTCACGGGCTAGACCGAAATCTCCAATTTTTGGCTGTAGACATTGGTCTAGCAAGATATTAGCAGGCTTTATATCTCCGTGTATCAAGGGCTTAGTACGTGCCGTATGCAGATAATTTAAGCCTCTATAAGGAAAGTTTAAAGACAAAATCATATATCATCATAAATATATGTACTTCACTCACTTTGCTGTACCCAGGGCAATGCTTAATCGTTGTTCCCAAGACAACGGCGGCTTTGAGCTGTCCCCTTTCAGTCGAGAGTCCAGAGAACCGTTTTTCATTAGCTCATAGACAAGACAGGGCTTTTCGCCATTGAGACTGTAACCGTAGAGCGCCACAATATTAGCATGTCGATTGGAATATAGATATTTTAGCTCGTTGTGGCTCTGTTGCAATTCCACTTGGGTATTATTGGAGTTCTTTTGCTTATAGTTCATTACTTTGATCGCCACTTCAGTCTGTTTCCACTCGCCCTTGAAGACCTCACCAAAGCCTCCGCTGCCGAGATTATTCTCTGGATTCCAGTTTTGGGTAGCTTCAACCAGCTCTTGGTAGTCGATCATAAGCATTAATTGGGCAGAGCGTTGCACGCTACTGACAGTGATATTTTCGGGAGATTCTAAGCTATTGCTATCATTATTGTCATCCGATACGCCCGATGAGGACGCATAGGCAGGTCCATTATTTATCTTAATGTTGGAGTCAGCTGTTGCTCGTAGTTCACTAATTGTTGGCATACTTTTCGGTATGTACTTATGGTATTTCTCGTCAACACAATCCTTTAAAATTCGCATCCCATTGTGTAGTGCCAATCTACAGGGAAAATCAGTTAATGTAGACGTCAAATTCAAAATATGCAACTACAGTTTCAACTCACTTCTTTAGCAATGCGAACAGGCTGTAGACTGTGTGACTGTACTGTCCGCCCCAGATGTCCAGAAACTTGCTTGTAGGTGAGCAGTTTCGCATTTTCTGGTTTTGAATTTGCTCAACATCTTGGGGATACAATTTAACGTATGCCGCTAACTGTTGCCACACATCCAAGGAGTCCAAGTGATCACATAGATCTTTACGCACTAGTCCAGGCAAGTCCCTTATGAGCATTTCGCTGTGGACTCGATCCAAGTTTTGGCTACTTCCTGTATTGCTATCCATCGGTCTTTCGTTCATCTTGTCCAACGGCCGAAACTCTCACTGATTCATTGCACACCTCATAATTACACCGAAACAAGTGAACTTGTTGGTCTGGTAATTCCCAATCAGAAAGTTGGTATAAATAGAGTTGCCACCATACTTGTCGCTTAACTAGGGATGAGCGATAGTTGATTTCCAATTCGATTAGTTGCCATCAATACTTTTTATTTAACTTATTAATAATTATTTAATAAAATAACATAATTGTGTGCCGAAAAGCAGCAATTTCTTGATATATCAACTCATTTATTACTTTGACATAGGCATATGTGCATAACTGAATGCGTATGGTTAATGGACAAAATCAAAAAAACCCTTAAGCATTTTAATAGAAGCCCTCATCTGTATCATCTCCTGGCTTATGGTCGAAATTAGCACATTTTGCCGCCTCGCCACCACGGACTTTAACATTGTAGCACACATTCTCTGCCTTAAGCATACTTTGCCTCATTGTTGTAATCTTCCTCCACAGCTCACGAGCTCTTTGGCAGTTTAGACTTATATAGCTGAAAATCGATTACAAATTAATACATATTTTGAATTTGGAAATGAGTTCGATAGAATACATACCCCGTGTAAAATTGCTGTAGAGCCTTGCATGTTTCCATGCAAGTCTCCGTGTCTCCACTGCCAAGTGAATTAATACAGCGACGCATTAGTTCCCCAGTCAAATCAGAAACTCCCAGAATATACTCAGTCGGATCCACAAAGAATTGAAACTTTTCAGGCTCACTTTCTGTTACTTGATCTCCAGGTGCTTTCGAATCTTCATCCTGGCTGGGATCAACTTTGCTAGCGGTTTCTTCATACTGCATAACCGACTGCAGCTCGGACCAATCTGACATTGACTTGGTGTTCTCACTGTTTTCATCATTGCATAAATATTCCATGTAAGTATATGCTTCGATGAACTCCTGTAGTCCGGGCGAGTAGGCAGCACGGAATTGATATACATCCTGCTCACGCAGTTCGAGAGCAATAGCGCGAAAATTAACTTCAATCAGTTTGGTCAGACGTTGCTGGGCCTCCTCCAATACCTTCTCTTTGTTCTGCTTTCGGGAATCTATGGAGTGCAAGAAAAAAATAATGCGCTTCGATTCAATAGTGATGTCGCGGCTTAATTTCAATATGCGCTCATGACGATCATGTTTTCCATCTAACTCTTTAGCATAATTGCGAAATGCTTGAACTACAGGATTCTGCTCGTCTAACTGCACATTTCGCTTGCGTTGTGCATTATTATTGTTTCGATATCCTCCATTTTTCGGCATTTTTAGACGTAACTCTTTTTTTTCTATTGAAATGAAAAGCCGGCTTTGTTTATTACAGGTTGATTGGTACGCAGCGTTGCCACCTCGTTTTAGTTTAATGCAATACCAGCTGGCAAAATAATCGCTTGCCGCAATCGATTGGTGCTGACGAATTACTTCTACTGTGTTTGGTCGTGGCATATTTTTTAAAAATTATTTTATTTTAAAAAAAGAACTTTGTAATTTCAGTGCGTTATGCATGAGCCAGCAACAAGGAAAATATCCGTATCCAGCGGCTCAACAAGCACGGCTGAAAAGCTTTGTTTTGACAAAAATGAATTCATGAAGGTATGGTGCTTGTCTCATTGATAGCTCGATACAATTGCCAATGTTTATGTTCCATTGCAGGAAAATTTTTCCGTAGACGAGTTTCTTCATAAGAATCGCAATGCTCCTAGTTTGGAACAGTTGCGCGACAACCTTGGGCTTTATTTAAAGGGGTTACGTGCTGCCATGATTGATTTAATCAATGAAGATTATGCAGATTTTGTCAATTTAAGTGCAAACTTGGTGGGTCTAGATCAGTCCATTGAAACAATTCAACGACCATTGGAGCAGTTTCGTACGGAAATCGAAGGCATACATAGCCTGATTGACGAGAATGTTCATGAGTTGCGTGCCCAGCTAGAGGAGAAACGCCAGTTGCGTGAATTCCAACGCAGTTTGCAAAGCCTAAAGAAAGTTTATGAGATCAGTATTAAGTTGGAACAGCTGATCTCCCACAAATTTGATGGCGCAGAGCCTGCTCGAGCTGTTGACTTGGAACGTGCCGCACTTGACCTGATACAGTTAAAGTTTCATGAAAAACATAGCATCTCGCTTTTGAATAAGGATCAAAAGGAACAGATACGGCAGCTCGAGGAGAGGGTTCATCAACAGTTGCGTCGTCTCTTCAACGATTCACTGCAGCAAGCACGGAATTCTTCCCCTGAGCACTTGGAGCGCTGCTTGCGCATCTATATAACGTTGGATGCCTGTGCTAAAGCTGAGCAAGTCTTTCGCGAAGATATTGTCGCGCCCTATATGAGTGGTATTATTGGAGAACAGCAGCTACAGAATTCACCACAAGGTCTGGCTGGAATTTACAGCAGAATTCTTAACTTCATATCGCTTCACATGACTGATTTGCTGCGTCTTACGCTATACTCGGACAAGTTAAACGGTTTCAACTTTGTGGTAAACAGTTTTTGGGCAGACGTTGAAATGCGTCTAGAGCTGCACATGAACTCGATTTTTGCACCGGGTAATTCGGAGGTTTTCTATGTTAAATACAAATGTACCCGTGACTTTCTGGACAAGATTGAAGAACTGCTCACAAGCAGTGGCGAGCAGGCAGTCGCTTGTTACCGGCAGCATAAGCAAACCAAAAGTTTTAAGGCCCGCTGGAATTTGCCAGTATATTTTCAAATATGCTTTCAGGTAAGCTCAGCCTGATAATGTTTTTGATAACTATTAACCGAAAATAACAATTACAGGAAATCGCTGGACGATTCGAAGCTCAATTGGAGCCAGTTCTGAAAGACGATACTCTAAATACCAGCGCAGAATCCCATGAATTCTTTTTGTTGCCCTTTAATTCTGCTAAACAGGCATTGACACGTTGTTGGTCCGACGGTGTCTATTTGCCCGAAGTTTTCCCAAAATTCTACAAACTCAACGTTCAAATTATACTGCGTCTTGCAAGTTGGATCAACGATGTCATCACACTATCCAAGACTGGCAGCAATTTGACAAAATCATTTACGCGAAATCAACTACTTATTGCATTGCATGCAGACACACGCAAATTGGAAGGTTACTTGCCGGAATTGCAAAAAATCATTGCACAAGCCGCACCGAAAACACAGAATATGATATTATTTAACAACGTCTTAAATAAATCTATGTCGGACTTGGCCGACACGCTTAGCACACACTTGACCAGCATCCAGACGACATTAAAGGAGCTGTTGATCGCCGAATGTGGTACTGAAAATGTACGACAAGTGAACGATTTACCACGTTTATATCGCAAAACCAATCGTGAAGTACCGACGCGCTGTTCCGGCTATGTCGAACAAATGTTGCGTCCACTCAAATCATTTGTATCGCAACATGAGACACAGCTGGGAGCGCTCGTGGTGGAACAGATTCTCATTGAGGTTTGCAGCAATATTACCAAAGCGTAAGTTAAGGAAATTCGACGTGTAGCTTTGTTTATAAACAATACTATTTTCAGTTACTTTAACGTGGTTGGTGATGTGTTAACATCTGTGCAAAAAACCGAAGAATCCTTGCGTCGTCTACGAAATCTCAAGAGCGGTGCCGCATCCAATGCGTCGACGAGCACAAATGCCGTATCAGACGATGACAAGATCCGCCTACAGTTGCGCGTTGACGTGGCCGCCTGGACTTTGGAGCTATCCAAGCTAAATTTTCAACCAGCTCAAATTGAGAAATTAGTTGAGCTGTCCAACATGGTAGAGGACAGTATTAAGCCAAGAGAGGGCACCGCCTAAGTGCTAAAAGAATGTGCAAATTTCTCTACATAACTGTATTTAAATATATATATTTATATATACATTTTGCAATTTATTGTTAACCGATTTCTAATGTTTCTTTAGGCACAATTAGTATATGTAGTAATTTGTAAAATACAAAAATTGTATATAATATTTGTATATCAAATATAAATGCATCAAATTTCATTTTCGTATAATATGTGTAACTACTATATATAAGGATTATCCATGAGTTTAGTCGCTGTTGGAAAAAAAGATAAAAGAGATTACAACGTTTAGCAGCCTTGCGAATAGAAAAAAACTTTTAAGAATAATAACATCAGGCAATCAGGCATGCTCAACATATTAAATCAAAACTTGCAAACGTTCATGTACGTGTTTATGTGTGTGTCAATGTTTGTGTTTAGAATGTAACGGAATAACGGAACTGGAACAGGGTCAAAAAAAGAGTGCAGCAAAAACTAAGCAGGCTAGCTTTAGCTACATTACAATTTAAGCTCCTCGGTGTCAGGCAACTTGCTGAAAAACGATTGCAGATGTTCCTCGGTAACTTCGGCCAATGTGGACGGATTCCATTTAGGGTTCTGATCCTTGTCGATAAGCAGCGCACGTACTCCCTCCTTGAAGTCACTTTTTGGCTCAAGGTGACGCACAGCAAGTCGATACTCCATAATCAGGCACTGGGCCAATGACAACTGCGAGCCCAGCTCTAATTGACGAAACGTGATCTTCAGCGAGGTGGGCGATACCGTACAAAGGATCTAGGTAAAACATTTAAATATTAAAATATATATTAGAAGATGCTAATCGAAATGACCATGTTTTATGATAACTTGAGCTAAACAACAAGGTGCTAATTAACAGAAATCACAATTCTTGCTATTCAAATATTTATGCGCTCTTAGCGCGTGGCATATGATTGACCCAGTCAATTAGCAGTATAAGCTGCCTCCTCTTATCACCTAGTTAAACTAACCTTCAGAGTTTTCTTTGCCCAATCGCTGCCATCTTTCTCCAAGTTCTCGATTATCCCCTCTACAGAGCTGGCACTAAAGGTCTTGTTGATCTGCTCGAGGTAGGGCTCAAGAGAGAAAGGTTTTTCTGGCGTTGTATGGAACTTTTTTAGTAGTTCTGGCACATCATCAGCATCCGGACAGTTAAGCAGAGCGGTTTCCAATTCAGGTATCTTAGAACTATCACAATAGTGCGTAGAGATGCCCGCATGGAAGACATCAGCACCGCGCAAACGATGACCGGTCAAGCCCAAATACAAACCCAGTTTTCCCTGCAAACGTGGTAAAAAATATGAACCGCCCACATCCGGGAAAAGTCCAATTGCCGTTTCTGGCATGGCAAAAAGCGTACGATCGGTGGCAACACGGTATTTTCCATGCACACTGAGTCCAACTCCACCGCCCATGGTGATGCCATCAATAATCGCGATGTACGGTATCTTATAGTTGCCAATTAATGCGTTTGTAGTATACTCTTCGCGAAAGAAACATTTTGATTCATCCGTAGGACCAGCGTCCACCAACGCCCGAACATCACCGCCTGCACAGAAAGCCTTCTCACCAGTACCTTTGATAATCATCAGCGATTTGTTTTTTTCACATTTTTTCAGGTGCTTGTAAATCTTTCGCACCATTTCCAAGTTAATTGCATTCAAAGCCTTTGGCCTGTTAAGAATGATCATGCCCTTGTTTGAGGACTCCGTGGCCAGCACAGAGGAGGACGAAAGGCGCGTTGAGTTAGCCATGGGATATGTTGTTGTCACAGTGTCTGTTGTCTTTGCACCGACAGCGCAGAGTATAGGCATGTGGTTGTAGGTCCGATGGCCGATTTTGAAGACCAACCTTTGAATTGGATTTTGCTGGCATTTGAATTTGGGAATTTGGAAATTAAATTTGGTATTTAATTATGTGTTCGTTTGAATAATATTACCATTTTACTAGTTTTTTGGCCCCTCTGAGTTGCGCAATAACAAACGGACGCAGCAGCGTTGCCACACGTTCGACACAATTGATAACAATTCTAACAATGCCGATTCTTACTGTTATTCAACAACTATAAAAATAGGTATATTGTGCTCCTTTTATACCAGTTGCAGGGCTAAAAATACTGCAATGTGTGGGAGTACTGATTGTAGAGTTGCATTCATTATCAGTGATATGGCAACTCTGTGCCTTAAAGAACAATGCAACTATAGTTTATTCGTTTACACTATGCGGGTATTGTGAATAGATAAAAATTGTTACATAGCATTGTACTATTTCGCTTTCTATCTTGGAGTGTGTATTACTGTTTTTATAAATAAAACTTTCACTTTAACTTAAAAACAAATTGTTGAAAGCCATTCTATAAGTTATCGATGTAATGGATATTCACAACTAAAATATGTACATTTTGGTAAAATCTCAGGGCTGAAATTGACTTCTTTTCTTTTACCTAGTGGGAAACTAATAATTTGTAATCAGCTGACTATTAATCATGTTTTCCCGATCATGACGCAGATAAGAACATGACTATATCGCAATTACGGTGCGCATGAACGTATGTATACGAATACAAACACGCAGAAAACTTAAGCTTAACTTTATCATTGTCATATTTAAACAAATAAACGGTGAGTAAATATCGGTAATCAGCACCCCACGGCAGCAGCACAATGCCAATGATTCAGTGGTGTCAGAACCATCAAGTGGCCCACATTGAACCGGCAGTGCCATGCCCTTGTTTTTTAAATTATCAAAAATACGAACAAAGCGTCGTCGCTCTTCTGCTTCCATATCGACGCGTCGCAAATCCAAACAGATGAACTATGATGGACTGCTCTCACAGTTGACCGACGATAAGCTGGTGATATTGGAAACCGATGGCCAGGAGTTGGGTAACTTGGTCGATGCTCGCGACGTACATGATTATGCTATTGAAGAGGAGCAGGCAGCACCAATACAAACAATACCGCATACAGCTGTAGCTGCTGCCTCTGCTGCTGCTGCTTCGGCTGTCGTTACCTCGGGTTCTGCTGCGTCAGCGTCGGCGACAGCACCTGTGACAAGTGCAAACCTAAACCCAAAATCGGACAATGCTGCAACAGCAACACCACAGCGGAAAATATCGACGTCATCACGTTTCATGAATGCATTCAGTCAGTTTTATAGCGGCAACAGCAATAGCAACAGCAATCATTGCAGCAACAACAATAGTAACAACAGTTATGGTCACGCGGATCAGCATAACGATGATGCAGACATTGCAGCAAATCGAACGCCAACCAAAGGCATGGAATCCAAACTTGTGGCCATGTGGCATAATGTTAAATATGGGTGGAGTGGTAAAATGAGACAGACAAGCTTTTCAAAGGAGCAGCCCGTTTGGTTGTTGGGTCGGTGCTATCATCGACGCTACACGCCACCTGTCAGCATGGAGAACTCTATCACAGAGCTACCAAGTGGTGCAGATACCACACCAGATAATGCCACATCAGCGTATGATAGTATAACAGCGACAGATGAGACAGCATCCTCACCGCTATATCCCGCATTAGATCCGCAGCAAATCGATGAAATTGTAGTGCCCCAGGAACTGGGTACGGATGCTGCGGAAAATCAAATTTCTGAAAGTCCCTGGGAGGAGGGTATTGAGGGGTTCAAACGTGATTTTTATAGTCGCATTTGGATGACCTACAGACGCGAGTTTCCCATTATGAATGGATCCAATTATACTTCAGATTGCGGATGGGGTTGCATGCTGCGGAGTGGACAAATGCTGTTGGCGCAGGGCTTAATCTGTCATTTTCTGGGCCGCAGTAAGATATTATTTCACAATTTTATTCTCGATTACCTGAGTTTTTTTTCTTAAAATAAATTTCAGGTTGGCGATACGATTCGGACTCACAATTGCACTCCACATATGAGGACAATATGCATAAAAAGATTATTAAATGGTTTGGCGATAGCTCCTCGAAAAGTAGTCCCTTCTCAATACACGCGCTGGTGCGTCTTGGGGAGCAGTTGGGAAAGAAACCAGGTGACTGGTATGGCCCTGCTTCGGTATCTTATTTATTAAAGTGAGTATATGGCCAAAAGTGCAATAAGAAAGATAATCATTCTGTCTCTTTCCATGCTTAGACACGCCTTAGAGCATGCAGCTCAAGAAAACGCTGACTTTGACAATATAACTGTATACGTGGCCAAGGATTGCACCAGTGAGTCATCAAATACATTGAATTATTTGCAAAAATAATTATCATTTCGTTTTACAGTTTACATGCAAGATATTGAGGAGCAGTGTAGTATTCCAGAGCAGGCACCAAAACCGCACGTGCCTTGGCAACAACCAAAGGGTTCATCCAAACTGGAGCAGTCGCAGCAGCATTGGAAATCTTTAATTGTCTTGATACCACTACGTTTGGGCACTGATAAACTGAATCCCGTCTATGCACACTGCTTGAAGCTGTTGTTGAGCACAGAACACTGCCTTGGCATAATTGGTGGCAAGCCAAAACATTCACTCTACTTTGTGGGATTTCAAGAAGACAAACTCATTCATCTGGATCCCCATTACTGCCAGGAGATGGTGGATGTCAACCAGGAGACCTTCTCAATGCAGTCATTTCATTGTAAATCGCCGCGCAAATTGAAGTCCAGCAAAATGGATCCCAGTTGCTGCATCGGTTTTTATTGTGCTACGAAAACTGATTTTGATAGTTTTGTCGAAAGCGTACAGCTGGTGAGTCTCACGTTCGACATCTTCACACATGTGATATAATCATACATTTTTTTCAATTCTTCATAGTATTTGCATCCAATGCGTTGTGCTTCTGGAGCAGCCATGGAAAAAACATTTGTGCCACATCAACAACAAGCATCCCAACAATCGGACTATACTGAAATGAATTATCCATTGTTTAGTTTCTCGCGTGGTCGCTGCATGGATCATGCACGCGATGAGATGAGCGATTCGCTATATAAGCCACTCATTAAACAATTGGAGACACTGGCCCAGGAGCTGAAGATGGAGGGGGCATCATTGCCCCAGCTAAATAGTTTTGATCACGATCCTGAAGACAGCGAAAGCGAAGAGTTTGTGCTGCTCTAAATTTTCATTCAGCAGTTAGAATAATAAGCCATAGTTATTGCCCAATTGACTCTCCCTCTGCTGATTTACTGTGAATACTGTGTTATATCGTTTTGTTCAATTTTATTTGTGCTAATTTTACTAGTAGTTGTATCGCCGTTGCTCGCTCGCTAGCTCGCCCAAAACTAAACAGACGTGCATCTCAATATCAAAGACTTTGTTATTGTAAATTTACATACATTATATCGTATATTGCATATTCGCTTATCTCAAAAATGTGATTAGTTTACAGAAAGCGATCCATTATCAAATATGATTTCAATTATACTTTGATTTTTTCCCGTTATTTGTTTACAAAAAGGGTCGTCTGAATATGTTTGTTTGTATATTCCTATATATATATATTTTTTATATAAAAGTTTTATTTATACCATATAAATAACTTATGAAATCATCGGTATTATTATTTTATAATGCGAATACTGTAATGGAATTGATTCGATTCGTATAACACAAAAAATCGGTGCAACAAATGTTTCTCTGTTTTAGAAAGTATTTTTTGTAGTGTATATGTTAGATTTTAATTAATTTATGTTTGTCCTGTAGATGTTACAAGATTATTTAATTCTAATATTAAATGTACATACCCTTGAGTTAATAAATAAATTAATACAAATATAAATAAGTTACTTATTGCTTTGTTACGAGTTCGACCGCATTTCTTGACCGCGATGACTTATGTATATAATATACTAAACATATGTACTTTCTTGAATTAAATTTCCTTAACTAATGACCAGATACCTTAATCTAACATAGATGAAATGACTATGTATTAAGTCTCTTTACTGATGATCTCTGATAGCTTCGCGGCCCAAGCGTTTCAAGAGTTTTTGAAGATTGTCTTTCGCCGTCGTTGCTCGTAAATTGTTAATACTGATTGCAGTTCTATAGGATGAAATGGCCTCTTGAACCTTGTCCCAGCGATGATATAGTACACCCAGATTTGTATGATACAGCAAATTTCGAGGATCGAGCTCAATCACGCGTTTATAAAGGTTCTCCGCTTCGACGTAGTGCTTAAGTTTACCAAGCACATTGGCGCGTATAAACATAATGCTTGGCTCATTGGGTAACTCAGATAATGCCTGTGCAGATATACGCAGAGCATCTTCATGCATGCCGCGATTATCAAGCATGGTTAGGATATTGGCCCAGGCTTTGGGTTGTCGCGGATTTAAGGCCACTGCATGTTGCCAATGACGCAGCGCCTCTGCAAAGTGTTGTTTCTCCAAATACAAATTACCCATATTGTAGTAACATACGGCATACTCAGAGCGATATTTAAGTGCTTGTCTATAGCTTTCCAATGCCTGGTCGTACTTCTTCTGTGCCGACTGCACTATGCCCAAATTCATCCATGCCACAGGAAAGGCAGGATAAGCTTTTATCGCTGATCGAATATATTTCTCTGCTATCTCCAACTGTCCATGCTCTCGATAAAGATTTCCAAGATTCATTAGTGCCGACTCATATTCGGGATATAATTCGATTGCTTTGTGGTAATGCTGGAAGGCTCTCGTGCTGTTCCCAGTATCTGTGGCAAGTCTCGCAATGTTGTAGTGCACTTTGGCATTATTGGGACACACTTCTAGCGCCGAGTTAAAGAGTTTCTCCTCGTTCAGCCACTCTGCAGCACGTTGTCGTGTTCGTAATATCATAACAGCGAAAAGAAGCATCAGAAGTGTTTGAAACAGATGTCGCCAGTAAGCTATTTCTACATTATAATTATAGCAGTAGAGGAAGGCATACACAAACAATAGGCAAAATCCGATTGAAGGCACATAGAGTGTACGCTCAGCAATAACGAATCCCACACGAATAATACCCGAGGCCGGCAGAAACGGTATCACCATCATTGCCAAGCCAAGTATAAGACCCGCCAATCGTCGAAAATTCATCAAGGCGGCAAATATAAACGAGTAAAAAGCGATGACTGTCTGTAAGCGCATGTCCCAAATGCTTGTCACAAGATTAACACAGCCCAGGGCCCAATCAAAGCACAACCATTGTGGACAAAGCATAAGCCAAAAGTTCATTACATAAATATACTGCTGGGACAAGCCACGAGTCAGTAGTTGATCATTATGGGCAATGGGATTGTCTACAGCTTTAAATTCCGGTGCCTCGAAGTTCTGCCACCAGAGACGAGCTACCAGAAGGATTAGCATGCCCAAAAAAAGGCATGTATAACGCAGGCGACTGGTGACAATTCTCTGTTGGAGCTTGGGCGGCAGCATATAGGTGCCGTTCTGAAAATAATCCAGGATGATGCATGACAGTGGTATCGTCACAGCTGACTCCTTGAATAACATGCCAATGGCAGTAAGCAATAATATTAAGATTACTGTGCTGACTCCTTTCTTGTCGACGCTGGCCACTGTTAGCAGAAGACAGAGCAAGTGGACTAGTCCGAACATCAGCTCTGCTCGACCAACAACTCCAGATACTGCCTCTGTGTGCACGGGATGTGCAGCAAACAGTGCTGCCGAAATAGTTGCCCAGCGTTCGATGTCCACTTCCTCGACATACAGTGATCGTACAAGTCGCCACATAAGTAGTGTGTTTAAACAATGCAGCAATAGATTCAGGAACTTCATGTGAGCGGCGTTAAAGCCAAGGAGTGCGTATTCGTAGTGAAACATAAGAGTTGTTAGAGGACGAAAAGACTTGTGTGAGTCTGCGCTTAGGAGAGGTGCACCCCAAAAGTCGTGACTAAAGATGGCTGTCCAATTGGTGGGTAGTGTATTAACGTTTTTATTTTTAACAATAGCCACGGTGTCGTCGAACACAAACTTGGAGCCGCTTAAACCTCCGTATCCATAACAGATAAGGCACATAAGCACTAAGATAGCCTGGCACACTAGGCTGTGTAGAGCCGAACTGTGCCGTAGATCCAAGCTTAGCATGTTGTATAAAAGTTAAATGCACTCTTGTTTAATTTTTTGATATTGTTTTTATGCCGTTTCAGAGTTTGTATACATCTTTCCGCTGTCGGTTTCCAACTATCGATACATTGTAGGGTTGGTATTTCAGTAGTAAAGTACTACCGATAGTTGCACTTTGTATTAGGTCATTCACATGTCAACGTGAATATCAGCTGTAGGTTTCCAACTATCGATACATTGTAGGGTTGGTATTTCAGTAGTAATGTACTACCGATATTTTCAATTTGTATTAGGTCATTCACATGTCAACGTGAATATCAGCTGTTTAGGTTGACTGTAAATGCAACTGATAAGTTTGTTGTATTTTTGCAAGAGTAAATAGAAAAATGTCGGAGGAAATAGTTTTTGATTGCTTGCATGCAGAAATAGTTAACTACTGCCTTGGCGGCAAAAAGGTAAGATCTTTCAAAAAGCACCTCCTTTTAATTAAACTGTCTGTTTCTAAATAGGATCAACATGATCTGGCCACCTTGGAGTACATTGGATTCACAACTGGATATCGCTTAATAGAGCGTCTTACCCGGGATGGCACACGCTTTAAGGACGAGCTCGAAACTATGAAGTTTATATGCACTGATTTTTGGACGTTAATCTATAAGAAACAGGTGGACAATTTACGTACGAACAATCATGGCATGTACGTGGTCCAGGATAAGGCATTCCGTTTTCTCACTCGCATTTCACCGGGCGCCAAACAACTGGAACAAGCCCCCAAGTTTGTGGCGTTTACCTGTGGTTTAGTACGTGGCGCTCTTAGTAATTTGGGTATAAATAGCACAGTTACTGCAGAAGTGCAAACAATACCAGCCTGTAGGTTTCACATAGAGGTCAATAGAAATTAGATCTTAATGCATCATAGATTGCAATATTTTTATTATTAAAGACTATCTTATTTTCATGTAGAATACCACAACATTCTGTTCAGTCCAATTGATTATCTCATGCAACGCCCATTGATTTTCGGGTAGCTGCGGCTGCAGCGGATTGGGATCCGTGTGTATACCCAAAGCAGGTTGAGGTCCAATTAATATAAGCCACTTCCCCTCAAAGACGTTAAGGTAATCCTCAAAAGCTTTGCGATTGTTAAAATAACAAAATATCAAGGCACATGGCAGAGTGCCGGAGCAGCAATCAATGAAGAAACTGGCATCCAATTTCATATCAGCATGCTCAATATAATTGAGAGGTATAAAGCTGCGTACTGCGTACTTGCTACGCCACCAGTTGGGATCTCTTTCTAAGCCATAGATATTAAATGCACCGTCGCCAACTGCTGCCACCAGCCACTCAAGTAATCCGCTACCACAGCCGATGCTTAGGACATTTTGTATGTTGAGGTCTTTTAGTATTTGTTGTAAGTGTTTTAAGTCTGTCTCTGTCGGCCAAATCCAGAGTATCTTGCGCTTCAACTGCTGATCCAGTGTGCTGCCCAGAGCTAGCACTTTGCGCCAGTTTTGCTTACTTGCTTCGCTTCCATCGGTTAGGCAATAAGCTTCGCGTAGTGCGTCTAGTTCCATCTGTTCGTCCCACATATTGAATGCCGATTAACAATACTGCGAGAGAGCTGCGAAACCCCTTGGCATTGACGTCGGCACAGAAATATGGCAAGGGGCCAGCCTTTAAAGAGTCTATATATAAACAAGTGTGACGTCTAAATTAATGAGACAGTCTAGTTATGGGCTTTATTAAGAAATTACCGAGGCTCGACCGGCATCTGCATGCATGCAGCGATAATTAGGGCCACAAAACATTTCAACCGCTAATATATATGGTATATGGTGTATATGGTTATAAATACAAATGTAAGATGTGGAAATCACAGAAATTCTTTTTAAATTTTTAAATATTGCTTAAGAAACCATATATTCGAAATCAATTTTAAGGGTTTCTAGCCAAACTGAAGATAGCTTACTCATCTTTAGGACTAATTGTATGCTCGTTCTCGTAGAAGTTTTTATAGTTCTTTCGCCAATGTCTTTCACTAAAATTTGAACTAACGTGACCTGGAACACGCAGTTGTGGTTGTTGCAGCGTGACTTGCTGCTCATCGCAGGTTTCTGTAACCCCGAGATTCATGTCCAAGCCACTGGTTAGCTCAGTGTATTCCTCGTTGTCCAAATCTAGTATGATTTTCCGATAGAGTTTAACATTCTCTATCTGCATTTTGTCGGGTAGCGAAGTGGCAGATGATACAACTGCAGGCGAATCTTGTTCCGCTTCGGGCTTTAATGTTGGAAGTATCACTGGCTCCACATTTCCAACACTTTTGATTACGCTATTATAGCGAACAATTTGTTCAGTAAATTCTGCCGGAGCTTCTGGAACCAGTTTTTCTTGCTCTTCGATGACTTCGACGCCGGTGGCAAACTGCACTCCTTGATGCATAGAGCGCAGATGCCTTATCATGTTGTCTCTCCGATTGACAGTTACATCGCACTGCAAGCAACGGTATCGGTGCGTGGCCGTATGTTGTTTAATATGCCGTGCCAGTGCATCCGCATCGTTCAGGCTTTTTTGGCAGTGAGAACAGGTGTGGCGTAATCGTGTCGAGTGCCGTTTCAGATGCAACTTCAGTATGGACCGACGTAGGAAGGATTTATTGCAAAATGAACAACTGTGGCGGATACTGTTTTGATCATGTTTGAGTTGGTGTTGTTTTAAATTGGCCTTTGTTAGATAGCACTTGTCGCATGAATCGCATTTGTAGGGTAAGCTATCGCCACTGTGTACGAGCTCGTGCGTCTTTAGCGCGCCTTGAGTAGCAAATTTGCTTTGGCAATGTTGGCAGGGAAATGCGACGTGCTCATGAACACGTTTTATGTGATGGCGCAGAACAATCTCTTGTGTGAAGGATTTTTCGCAAACATTACAGGTAAAGCTGGGATTGCTGCCATGGCTGTTCTGGTGGTACTTCAGATGTGAGCGTGTAGCAAAGCGCTGCAAATGCGGGAAAAGAAAAAATAGTACAAAAATACGTAAACTATATATCCTTCAACTTACTCGACTGCATTGTGTACATGGGAACTTCTTGAGCATTTCATTGCCACAAGCACGATGATAATATTGTTGAGTGCGACTCCGGAATGTTTTGTTGCAGACTTTGCAGTGAAAGCCCTCTGCAGTTGCTGTTATATGGTTAATAGTACTACTATTTCTGGTGTCACTTGCTTGCACATTTTCCTCTTGCTGCTGTGGAGGATCTTTATCATTTCCCGGTGTTGATATTTGAATTGCTACTTTGCATTCCAAGCAATCTGAAACATCTGCCAGGAGACAGAGGCGACATTTATTATGACCACAACTGTCAATGACCAATCTATTCTGTCCATTAGCTTCACAGTTGCAACGCGGACATCTGTTCATCTCAGTTTATAATCAAAGCAAACAGTAAAACAAAGAAATATCCGCAGTTATTGCCTGCGCTTCTTCTTATTTGCCATTCACACGCATACGCAGTGGCGGGATATATACTATGGATCAATTTAATATTTGTTGCTTAGCAGCTCACTACCAGTTGCTGTGCGATTGCTGCTACTGTTGTTGTTCGTGTGCAGTGGTGACCTTTTATGAGGCAATATCACACACGTGCGTGCTGTATTTGTATGGGATTCCCCGAAGAAGCACCTGGCGTTGCGATGAATGTGGAGCTGCAAAATATAAATTTAGAAGATCTGCCTTATCTGGAGCGTGATCTTAGCTTTCCCCAAAAGGTTTCTCTGGCGTTTCTTCTGTTTGGAGATCAACACGCGCACGCAACGTACATACTGCAGAAACTACTGGCTATGGCGAGATCACCGGATGCGGAGCAGCAGCACAGTGATCTGTTGCGTCAGTATGTGCAGACTAATCCAGATGCCTGGCGAGGGTATCTTATCGAGGCGTTGTGCATCATCAATGCACGACAGGCACTACGAAAGCTAGGTTTTAGCTGGGCAGAGCTACGATTGCAATATCTGCCGCAAGTGCATGAGGTCAGAGTGTATGTGCATCCGCTGCTTAAGGCCATGTACCTCGTCTGCGAACAGCTGTCTGTGATTCAGAGTGGACGTCTCGTGCTGGACATTAACGATAAGATGATGAGACGACAGCCGGCCGATGGATTTGTGCTAGATGAACCTTTGCGGTATTTTGACTATGCTTATTTGGAGATCTTTCTGCTCGATTGGCTGACCCGTCGCTACCTGCTGCTAGGCGACATCAACGCCGTGGGCAGTAATTTGCAATTACTAATTGAGTACCTGAAGTTTCATGATTTACATTCGCTAGCCCAGTTGATCACTGAGACGTACAACAGCATCGCTACAACTACAGTACAGGTAGAGCTAACACTACCGGAAAAATTCGAAGCAGATAATGTCGGTGCAGCAGTTGCTCTTGATCTAAATTCCACGGCAGTTCATTCAAAGAGATGCGCAGATGCGGTGCAGGTGCGGCGCGATAATGCTGGCATTCTACTCATCATTAATCAGTACACGTTCCATCGCGAAGTTAGCAATGAACTGATCCCGTTGCTGCCAGAGCTTCCTTTGCTTAAGCGCGAAGGTACTAACGCAGATAAGCAACGGCTGAGCGAAGTTTTTTCTGCACTGGGATATAGCGTGGAGGACTACGACAACGTTGATCATTTGAAGATATTGGAATATATTCGCAATGCCTGTTCCCGCTCGCGGGTGCGGGATTCACTGGTTGTGTGCATATTATCGCATGGGTTCGAGGGCGCTGTCTACGGCTGCGACAGCATTCCCATCAGCATTATCGACATTCAAAACGTGATCTGCGCCGATGAAAATTTACACGACAAACCCAAGTTTCTTATAATACAAGCGTGTCAGCAGAACAATAAAAAGAAGCTAACGCGCGAGGTGAACGCCTCGACTAACTCACCCAAACAACACGCTAACATGGTGGTGGCAATGTCCACGGTACCGGGTCACCTAGCTCTGCGTCACAGCATTCAGGGCAGTTGGTTTATTCAGACGCTGTGCGAAACCATTAAGGAGCAGGCGGCTAGGTAAGCCACAAATTTCTCAATTCGCGAAATTCTTATTAATAATACCTTTCCAGCGATCATCTGCTGGACATACTGACGAACGTCATCCGGAAGGTTAGCGAGAAGCGTGGGGATAAGAACGAGCACATGGTGCCGCTGCTGAGTACCACACTGCAAAAGAAAGTTTACTTGCCTAACATTTAAGAACCTATGAAAAGAAAGACGATTCATAGAACCGCCTATGTTGAAATAATTTTGTTAAACGTCCCTTAAATGAAAAAATTTAATGCAATTTTGGTATTTTCCTTTTTATACAAATATCTATGTATTTAGTTTATAAATCTAAACTATATGAAGACGATCCTATACATATACTAGGGAAAGATCTTAATTCACACATATCAAAATTACTCCATTATATTTTCCAAATCTAAAGCAGCAACATGGCCTGGAAACAGATGAGCCTTTTGCATAGGTACTTGAACAAAATATCTTTCGCAAAACTTGGGATTACGCCTGTTAAGCACTTCTTTCAGTATGATCTCATAGCTTACTTTCTTTGTTATCAGTAATCGACGAGAGTCGCCTGTACCATAGCTTGAGGAACGCAGTCCAAACTTTCCTGCAATTCTAGAATAAAAATGTACATGATTATAAATTTTAAAGTACATTTCATGAAGAACTCTTACTGATGAAAAAAGGCACGCTCTTCCTTAGAGAAAGTGGGCTCAAATTGCATGTCACGCATGTCGTCCGATTGAACATAGTTTTGAATAAGCTTACGGTAATCATCCATATTAGCTTGTGGATCATTGGAGCCCAAGCCCATGCGATTGTTTTTGAGCAAATATCTGAAATCAATACGTCTCGGTTAATAATATATATATCGATGTACGTTAGAAGGGTTAGCTTACCCAACAGGTTCCTCACGACCCTGTTTTAAGCGGCCCAAGCCACCTCCGGTCCAGCCCATTAAACGCATCATGTGATATCCCTTATTGTTTGCATCTAACTTCGGCTCACCCAGATTATCGGCGGATTGCTTGGTAACATTTATATTGACACCAGTTTTACTCTTCTCCACTTTAATAGTTTCACGTGCAGCGTTTAGCTAAAAATAAATTAGAAAAAATATTGTAGAACTTTTAATTATCTGGTTCCATTTGGGACTAATATTACTAACCTTGATGCTATAACAATGCGTCTGCAGGAAGAGAAGTGCCTGCTTATAGGCGGCCAATTTTGCTGCTTTTATATTTTCGCCCGTGCCTGTTGCTATTACGGAATCGTTAACAAGGATCTCCGTTGATTTGGATGTTCCATCCTCCGGCTGCACTTCTGATTGGCGTTCGTCGTATTTCATTTTGCTTGCGATGCAAGAGTTGCGCAGACAACTCCGACCTCCAGCAAGAAATATAATCAGATTTCCAAAACGTAATCCATCGAAAAGATTTATTGGCTCACCGCCGCCGAAGCACAGCCGGTCTCGGCTGCTGCTGCCCATTTGCACCTGTTGCTTTTGTCTGTTTGCGGCAGCATCTTTTCGCCCTAGTTTATTTGAAAAAGGAGTTTTGAGGTCTCAAGCTCATTTTGATATGTATTTACTAGTAGTAATTTAAATCGCCTTCTGTCCTATATATATAAAATTTGATACTATACATTGTTCCGTCTACCTTTGGCCCGTTGTTCAGCCGCTTCCGATGCAGAAACAAATGTCCGCTTCAGACGTAAAGCCCTTTGTTGACGGAACTCTTTAGCAATGTCCTTAGACATATCTGCGACAAGTAACATGGTTTCTTTTGGATATTTGCAGCCCATAAATTCCATATTGATAAACGTTTGTGCCAGGCAAACTAATCGCTCTTCATCGAAGCGATGCTTGTGTTCGAGCATAAAGTCGCGGCGTAGCTCCCAGTGCTCTTCGCTCTCGTATTCCGTTCTATAGTCATCAACATCCCAGTCTGTTCCTTCTGCCGAAGATTTATTCGATTTCTTTGATTTTCTGCTCCCTTCTGAGGTACTGGGCTGATCGGAATTGTCATCATAATCCTGTTTTTGTCGCTTAGCTTTTGTTGCCATTTTAAATGTTTTCTTTTTTATTAACTTTTTTTTTTATATATTTTTATGAAAAAAAAAACAGGCACGCTGTTTTGTTTTTACAAAATCGAAATGAATTCAGTTAATCGACAGTCACAAGAATTCGCAGAAATTTCTTATCGATAACACAGTTCGAACACCGTGTACCGTCTCTGTGTTGTATAGCGCTTCGATATCGCCCAGCCGCCTGTGTTGTGTGTGTGTGTTTTAATTTCCTGGTTTATTCATGATTTTTTGTTAATTTTAATTTAGTGAAGAAAGTGCGATAAGCGCAAGAGTTTCATTGCTAAAGCTTGCATGTCATAGACTACAAGCTATAACATCACCTAGAAAAACGTACACACCACCTGAGCAGCATCAGCAAGAGGAGCCCCAGAAGAAACTGCCAACATGAGCATACCCAACGAATACATTGCAAAAACGGAAGATGTGGCCGAACAGGTAATTCTCTTAGGATCATATACGTGAAAGTATTATTGGAGGATGCACATAACATGGTCGCAACCCAAGCCATTTGCATGTAATAAATGCATCATTTAAAGCCAATCCAATTGGACATACCACAGTGTTGTTCCAATCAAAGCAGCCGCAATAGAAAACTGCCAACGTCATCCAAAGTCGCCAAAGTTCGAAGCTCAAGTGCACCGCCATAGCTTACACGCGCCATTGAGATAGACCTATAACTGATCTAAACCGTTAGGATATCAACTGCCCAAATTATTTTGCCTGCCACATAGTAATATGTTGCTGTCGGCTGGAGTTCATATCTAATTGGTAATTGTTGAGACTACACCATATGCGTTTACTGTGTGTGTGCACCTACACATATGCGTGTGCGTGCGAACGTGCTTGTTGTGTGTGTGTGCATGTATAGCCAATACAAGTGAAAGTGGTGAGAGTGAGCGGCAACGGCAGCGGCTTAAAAGTCTCCATAGCCCAATGACCAGTAAAAGTCGTTCCGTAATAGATTCGGGAAAATATTAACCCGATTTTTGATTACTGTGCATACATACATATACATATGCCTATGTGGTTGTTGAGAGAGCGCGTGTGATTTTACATGTACATATGTGTCTCATACATATGTAGATTTGTAATCGAATTATGCAGTGAGGGATCGAAACCCGTTACACGTACAAGAGCGCGCAAAGATAACGACGCGACGAACATGGGAAAGAGAAGCTGAGATAGACACGTCATTTTCCGCGTGCTGTCTTGCCAAATCAACACTGAAGCCACGCTCCAGTCTATTGTAAATTTAAAGCCTTATCACTTATCAAATTTATTGGAAGTTGTCTTATCGATATTCGTTTATTTTGCTTACGTTCGTAAACTACACACTACTGAAATACCGACAATGCATAGGAATTATGATAAACTAGAATGAACTTGATAATCGCAGTTTATCAGACCTAGGTGCAGTACTACTATGGTATAATCTAAATTATGAACAGGTTGAAAAAAAATAGGAATGTTTAAAAACCAGTTTTATAAAAACCTATAACCGGCTTATAACATTTTTCTAAGTTTTAATATTAAACTATACGAGTAAATTTGATTTTTTTTTCCCGTGCCCTAATGTGTTATCAATCTATTTCTACTTATAAGGTTATCAAGCGCGGCAAACATGTCTTGCCAACTGTTGCGCGGCTCTGTCTTATTGCAACATTCTTCGAGGATGGTCTGCGTATGTATTTCCAGTGGAATGAGCAGCGAGAGTACATGGACATGAGCTGGGGCTGTGGCAAGTTTCTGGCCACCGTATTTGTTCTGACAAATCTCTTTGGACAATTGGGAGGATGCGGTATGGTAATTGCTAGATTTAAGGTTGACATTGCAGTCGGCCTGCTGTTCTTTATCGTAGTGCTTCAGGTAACTAGACTTAATTCAATGATAAGAATCTTGACTAAGTTTCATATATTCTGATCTCTTGCAGACAATAGCCTATTCCATACTGTGGGACTTCCAGTTCCTGCTACGTAACTTTGCCTTGATCGGTGCCCTGTTACTTGTGCTTGCCGAGGCACGCATTGAGGGGCGTAGCTTATTTGCGGGTGTGCCATCATTGGGCGATAATAAGCCTAAGAATTTCATGCAATTGGCTGGCCGCATACTGTTGGCTTTCATGTTTATCACATTGATCCGTTTCGAGTTGAGCGTATGGAACGTTATTCAAGATATTATTGGCTCCACATTGATGGTACTGGTTGTGCTGGGCTACAAGACCAAGTTGTCGGCGTTAATTCTGGTTGCGCTGCTTACGGTGCTCAATTTGTACCATAATGCATGGTGGACTATTCCATCGTACAAACCACTCAGGGATTTCTTGAAATATGACTTCTTCCAGGTAATTCTTGAGCTGAATTATAAATTTATAAATTATAATGCATTTTCTATTAATATTTCAGACACTCTCTGTTATTGGAGGTTTGCTCATGATTGTGTCTCTGGGCCCCGGTGGTGTCTCCATTGACGAGCAAAAGAAGAAGTGGTAGAGCGTCGGAGAATCGCTAAAAAAACGGATTAATTGATTTTAATTGCGATTAACTTTTACTGATGAAGATTTAGTTAGAATTACCATTAAATGGAACAACAGGAGCGACAGCACAACACATGCATAAAACACATTTGAAAAATACTTGACTTATTGATAAACTGAAAGGGACTTCCGCAATATCCAGGCTTACCATTACGGCCCACCAACATTCATTCGCGCACGTTCAACGACAAACTTCGTATACATGTAAGAAGACATTTCGTTTTGTACATAAAATATGGCGATTTTATGCCCCTAATGAGAGACATTAACTGATTTTATATTCATTATCTGTCCAAGTACATGCACATTTATTTTTATTTTGCAATTTTTTATTTTTACTTGTTCGCCCTCAGCATAAGTTGTAATATTGTGTTTGCGTTTGTTGTTTGATAGAAGTTCGACTATGATAACGGTGTATAAAATATAATGAATTGTACCAATTGACGATGATTTGTTTCTTTCGTTTATAAGCAAAAGTGTAATAGAATTAAATTGTAACGTTTTAATAAAGAAAAACAAGTAAAATAAGTAACCGCGCAGTTATTCAAAAAGGCGCCAAAAAACAATGAAATACGCTATGAATGGCATTTATCGAAGACAGTCGCTTATCGATAAGCAAAATGTATCGTCCCTCACCAGTATTGAAGCTACAGCGGTGAATGGCAATTCCCGGCGATTCAAGTTTGATTATGAATTAAAATAATTCATATACAAATGAAATAAATTTAACACGCGATAATAAAAAATGAAACAAAACAATGCAACAATTAGACGAAGCCTTACGGGAAAAGCGCAAAATAAACTCCTCCATAAAAACAACCAGTCAAGTACAAATGGAGCGCCATCGAAATCCAGTTTGGCACAGAGTCAAAAATCAGACGACGATGAATCTTTAGTGGACACCAAAATGCCTTCTCGCGATCGTGCAATTCAAACGGAGAAGATATTTACAAAAGCTGTGGGAATACAATGCCGGAGAGACTCGTTTGACGACTGGGAACTAATGTATAATCAGCCAGAGCCTAAGGAACAAGATGAAGAGATTGAAAAAAAAGCCATATTGCTGTATGTTAGAAGACGAACCAATATGTTTCCAAATGGAATGCTGGAATGCCGTGTTTGCGGCGAGGTGGCAAACTATTTTGAAGAGCATCGGAAACACATGATAATGCATTATGGTCCGCGTGCGCTATGCTCAGATTGTGGTCATATGGTTGCGCATCAGAACTCATTGTTGAAACATAGCTACAGTTGTCCCGCCCGTCCCAATGCCAAACTAAGACCAGTGATACACATGCAATGCCCACATCCGCAATGCGACTTTATGGTCTCTTCGAAACGAAAGCTTAGTGGACACATAAAGAACCACATCAATTCCTACCATTGTCTAACGTGCCTCAAGAAATTCGGCTCGTTTTCACGACTGCAGATGCACCGCATGATGGTTACGGCCTGTCGCAAGGCAAAATTCATATATATATCACCGAGTCGTTCAAAACTTCGTAAGAAACTAACCAGCACTCGATGCACGGTGTGCTTCAAACGTTTCAGCAGTGTGCGTTGTTGTAAGTTGCACAAACGACGATGCATCTTTGCCTACCACAAGCGTTTGCGGAAACTTCTAAGACCGTATATTAAGAAAATATAAATGATCTATTTCGTATTTATATATGTATTATTATGTTAATAAGTGAATAACAATAAACAGTTCCTTTACGATGCTTGCACACCGTGCGCCTTCTTTAGACCTTGATACAGTTGTAGCTTCTCTAGGTTCAATTCTTTTAGTGTTTGAACTGCCAATTCCAATTGTACTTTTTTCAATGCATGCTCGCTAGCAATGTATTGCTCGATGAACTTCAAGCTTATTTCGTCGGCAGCGAAATCCTGTTCCGTTTTTCCGATTGCCGTCTGAATCTCGTATTGAATACCTTTCTGGTCTGTCTTCTTGAGGCGACTGAGCAGCTCGTCGAGCGCCTTTTGAGCAGGCGTTGATTGCAGTGCTTGCAATTTAGTTAAAACTTGTTTGTAATCCACTGGCACTTTGTGTATTTTGTAGCTCAGCGCTATAAGCTCGACAGCATTTGATAGATAATCTCGGCGTATCATGTCGTAAAGCAGATCGTCGATGCACCGATGCCAGGCATAAAAGAAGGCCATAGGTCCGAAGTGTCGGGTGGATCGCAACAAATCGAATTGTTTGGACTCATTTAAATGCGTGAAGACTTTTGCTGAGATTGTATGGAACTCGTTCTCGTAGGGTTCGTATTGGACACAGAGACGATCAAGTACAAATTCGTGTTTGTTTTCTTCTAGGCATTTCTGCAAAAGATTCTCGTCAGCAAACATGTGTGGCGTATAGAATTTTCGGCCATCCAATGGGAAATACAATTGATTCATTCGTTTTGTTGTGTCGAGAGATGCATAGGACAAGGTGCCATCGACATCACGTACAACCACCTTTCGCTCAGATGGCCTTAGTCCGTAGGTGATGTCTGTGAAAACAAATTTTGTTGTGGCAAAGTCTTTCATCGCCGGATCCTTTGATATAATACGTTCAGTGTCCTCTTTAATTTTGACAATCGGTGGCATTTTCAATAATTTCTTGGCTTTCTCAATTGTTTGAACATATTCCTTTTCCAATTGTGCAGTTGTCATAAACTTCGTCTCGGTGCTATTGTCCGGCACTGTGCGTTTGCGGAATACTTTGTCCAGCTGTAGTTGCGTCATGGACTGAAGCAGGTGCTGTGTTTCGGCATCTGTAAACAGCGGCTGAGGATCTTTATCGTATTGTAGGCTGGCGCTTTTAAGAGCTGTATCGGAAATCGAACGTTTCGATTTCTCAATAGTCAGCTGAGCTCTTTGGAAGGCATTTAATTTACGGAGATGCCTTAATAAAGACATTTTAATTCAATACAATCGTAAAAGAAATAGTCAACACACGAGACAAGAAATATGCACAATTTTCAGTGTTGTAAAGCTACTGAATAATCGTATTCTGCAACTATCGATATGTCTCAATCAACGATTAGTGGTTATCTCTGATATCATCAGCTGTTTGCGCGTCCCTGGGAATAGCAAATGAAGAAGAATTAGGGCTAGTTTTACGTGCTGTTTTCATTTTTGGCAAAAAGTGAAATACTTTTCTATTTAGCTTGAAGATAAATATAAAAATGAATAATGTGCATAGCGCGTTTGCTGCTGCGCAAAAGCGCCGGTTGTCGGAGAGTGAAAGTAAAACGCCAGACGCGCCCATAAATGTACAGGAGCAACCGGAAGCGAAACAACGTAAAACAGAACAAGAGGAGCTTCAACAGACTTCTTCTAATCACAACCTGCTGACCCTCTGCGATGAAGTACTATACGAAATATTTAAATACCTTGATTCATCATCTATCATGGCATTAATGCAGTAAGTAATATGCATTTGCAAGCACGACGCATTTGACTCTATATCCAATTGGGTTTCTCTTTGTTTAACAACAGTTGTTCGCCACGATTCGAAACTTTGCTTTTGGATCATCGCTTTTGGCATAATATTGATCTCAGCAATGCGCCGTTACCTTTGGGCATTTTGGAGGAAATATTGGGTCGCGCCTCCGAAAAAACACACACGATAAAGATATGCGGTCCTCCATCGTCACAACATGTTGCCGGGGAATTCAAGCAATTTACCTGCACACTGACTTCTGTATTCCCAAAAGTTGCCACACAACTGAGGGTATTGGAGTTACAAGGTGTCAGTTTGGATTTTGAATATGTGAGTATAATTAACTTGAGCATAAACATACTCATTAATTAAATTTATTTAAATCAGATACATATATCAGAATTCCCAGCCTCATTAAAACGCCTCACTTTAAAAGATTGCAGTGTAAAACTTGGGGATCAAATGAAGAGTATATTCCATACTATAGAAAAACAATTGATTAACTTGGAGGTATGCACAAAAGTCCGATTACTAATGTTGTAAATGGCTAATGATTATTTAAATGCTTCAGGATTTGAGTGTTGAAGATAATGATTGGTTTGAACCATACTATATAATGGCGCTCTCAAAATTACCCTCTCTGCGCAGACTAAGTTTAAAGGGATGTCGGATGATGTGCAAATTTGTACCGTACGGTAGCATGGCGGCACGGTTTGGATTTCAAAAGCTTGAGGTTTGTCTAAATGGCTGACATACTGTATTAAATCCCTACTCAATACAAAAATCATTCAACAGGTGCTGGACCTGCGCTTAACACCGATAAACAACTCTGATCTACAGTGCTTTAGTGCCATTGAAAGCCTGAGAGAGCTGCTACTAGAATCACCACCGGAAGCAATGAAAGCCAGCCATTGCTGGCATGGTAGAAACCCCATTCCGACGCAATCAAAGCCAGTCAAATTACTTAATGATGACGAGCCTTCAACATCTCGTGCTGCCATGCAATTCTTACGCGCTTTTGGTGTTACCTCGGATAATTGCAATGAACGAAAGGACACAAATGATAATGATCGTCCATCCACTTCGGGAGCAAAGCCTCTCGGTTGCGCTTCATCAGAGTCTGACGATGAGGATACATCGTCAACATCTGCGTCTTCCTCCGATAAATCTGATAATGCTACAACACATAGTAATGGCCACGGCTCTGAATCTGGTGCCCTCGGTACTGTATCATCTCCGGTTGTGGTAATAGCGCTACCAAGTGTGGTGCCCGATCGATCACCGCCTCAAGCTGAGAACGCAGAGAATGCGGAAAATCCTGAACCTGCTGCGGCAGCTGGTGCGGCCACACCGCGCGCCTATGTTTACGTACAGAATGGCACTCCTCCAGAGAATCCACGACCCAATGCTTCACCTGGCTTGGATCAAGTCCTAAATCAAATGCACACACTTTATGGCAATCACCCGGCGCACAGTCGATTTCTCCCTCGTGCGGATCAGGTGATCTACATGAATCCACATATTTTGGGTGACCAGTCTGTGCTTATGCCACGACGGCATAATCGTCGTGGGATATTCGATCAGGTTGTTAATCATCCAGTATTCTGGGATGTACTTGATCCTCTTGATAGAAATCATTCCCGCCGGCTGCGAGCTATGGCACAGACAAGTTCGCCACCTGTGCAATACTTAGTTTCCGATCGGGCAATATACAGTTTTGGTCGAGCAGCAAATCCTGTGCAGCCAGATGTCGTTTGGATACGCAACTCAAATCGCTCACCTACCAATCGGCTCGAACGAGTCCTGCTGCGTAACTACACTTACATTACAAACTTTACGTTGGAACATTTGGTTCAATGTTCACCAAATCTGATATACATTGATGTGAGTGGCACAAGCGTAACGCTTTCGGGACTTCGTAATTTTAAGAATCTTAAACCCCACTGCGAGGTGATTGCAACGCATTTAGAAACAAGTGCCCAGTCAACGGAGAATGAGGAAGTCGTTAAAGAGGAGCAAGAAACCGAATCAGCTCCAAACGAGAATCTCAGCACGGACAGTGACGATGATGATGAGCAGCTGCAGCCGGAACCGGAGTCACAGCCAGAATCGCATCTAAATCAGTTGCAACAACCTAATGCAGAACCGTAAAATTATTGTACCCATGACGGTATTTTTCCTAATGTCCCAAACTTTATGGAGCGGATTTGACGAGAACGTGAACGACGAGGAGAACTAGATAAGTCAGTCTATACTATTGCGAAAGCTATACGTTGGCCCCTACCTGTATACATGCCAAGGCTGTAGCACAGAGTTATTTAGTATTATTATTTTGGAACACTTGTACTGTATAAAATATATATGTATGTATCTATATGTATGCTTGCTTAATATATATTGTATTGTATAAAACTTCTTGTTAAGCATTCAACGATAAACCTTTTTGGAATTGATAATTGATGAAATGTTTATTTGGCAGCTGTGTACAGGACAAACAATTGTTCAATTTCATTTGCAAAATTTTAACAAAAAGTGTAAAAAAAAAAGAAAAACTGGTGCAACTCAGTTTTTCTTATAACTCATTGAACCATCGTTGGGTTACTTGTCGAGTTCGTTGTTCGAGGACTCTTCTTCGCCCTCGGCATCTGATTCATCGTCAGTATCATCGGACTCTGAGTCCGATCCATCTGTGCTCTGGCAATCGGCGATTTCGCCGGTAAAAAATATTATTGCCTTCGGAATGACACGCTCCTTAAGATAGAACCCAAGCTCAAAATCATTTTGAAGTATGGCCTGAAGGATGAATAGAAAATTATATTAAATTGCTGAGGGAATTGTGCTTCTTACATTGATATCACCGAAATTAGGGTCCTCCGGGTCATCAGGAAGACTTGGTGGATTAAAGAAATCGAAAAATGATGGTTGGTCGACTGAAATAAGGATAATCTAGTTAAATTATGTATAAAGTAGTATAGATGTCGTACAACTTACTATTCTTTTCCGCACTCATTGGTGGTTTCCAATCAATGTGACAGCCCTCACATTTTACAATTTCAGCTCCGTCATAGGCTAGGGGGTCATCCAGGTCTGGTATGCAATTCAGTATGTAGGTTTTCGAAAGGACACGATTTTTGAAATATTCATTTTTCTCAAAAGTGAAATCAATTACGAACTTTACAACGTCCCCGCTGAAGTGTTCGGTGCGAATGTCGCACAAATGCTACAGAGATAGTATGTTTATAATTACAATATAGAAATTACAGAAAAGCGGTGATACTTGCCGATAGAATTTTTTCATCTTTTTTGCTTATGAATTCAGTATAGGAAGCTTTCAAAACCTTTAGCCAAAAATTGGCCACATTCTCATTGGGTGTGGAATCGCCATGATTTTGTTTTTTAAATTCACTTAGAATTTAAAGTTCTTTGTTAAACAAATAATATTTTTATAATGATATATACTCACTCAAGGATCATCTTGCGTTTGTCAAAAATTTCGTTATGTTTTTTCTCGTATTGCTTTTCCATACTGTAAATTTCGCGCTGCATCTTAACATCCAGATTAATGGTCTCTAGGTACAGTTGCTTCAGCTCTAGAATAATCTTTTTCTCGTCCTCCGTAAAATCATGCTAAATAAATTGGACAAAAAATAATGCGCTTAAATAGAGGCCCAGCATCCATCCATTTACTTACATTCTTGTCAGTTTTGATAATGGGATTCGGCATGCCAACCTTGAGTTTGTTGGGATTAGGGGCACGCATGGACTCCATTTGTAGTTGTAATTGGTATGTAAATATTTTCGGTTTTATAAAATTTTAAAAATATTTCAAATATTTTTATTCAATAAATTGTGAGCTGTTGTAGCACAAATAATTTATTGTCTTATCGACAATGTGACAGAAAATTTCCGACACAAATATCATCGCACACTTGGAATAAACATGTTTCATATATGCATGGGTACTATTCAGATTTTTTTAAAAACTTTTATGTATCATATATAATTTTTAAATTTTACAATAAGTAGAAGTAGTATAGTAGGTGCATATCGATGAGATAGGAAATAGAATCCTTTCGAATGTTTATTTTTTTAAGTAAAATTATGTTCAAAGTTGTGTTTTAAAGGCCATTAAGATGCTATCCATGTTTATTGACAATTTAACGCGCATTTAATTTTTGGTTTTTCCTTAACTTTTCATTTGGCATGCAATTAAGTGCGTCGCGTCCCTTTCCCCTTCCTGGGAAACCATTGCGGGGGTCTCAATAAACTGCGCCGCGCTCTCGCTTCGCATGCAAATCACGTGCTTCTTGCTGTTCAAGGGTTCTGCCTCGTACAGTTTTGTGAGTTTGTTAAATGAGCCGCGCCGTACAAGTTGCCACTTGCCACTTGCCAGTTGCCAGTTGCCAGTTGCTCCCTGCTCCGACAAGTTTAATAATGTGACAGGCTTAGCACCATATGTCAGGGACAGAAAAGTTTTCCGACTCGCGTCGCGTATTCGGCAAACATTTCAAAATGAAATTATGAGTGGGCAGCGCAGTGGACGCAAAAAGTGTAAACAAATTTGGCCAAGCGGAAACCGAGACAAGCATACATACGCACACACCCACACACACACACACACACACACAAAGTCGGGCACGTACTGAGAGTGTGTTTGCCAACAAATACATATGAAATTACATGTACACATGTCCCTGGCCAGGGCGCGGCGGTCTGCTGCCCAGTGGACAGTGGGACAGTGTTACAATGGGACATTGCTTGGCGTCACATATGATATTATTAAATTTTTCTAAATACCTTGGGGAAATTAAAAAGGAAATCATAAAGTAAATACAAGCGTATGTGTACGGCCATCCAGAAGGGTGACAGACTCAGACAGAAGAATGATGAATGTGCGTCGCAACAAGCACAACAGTTGGGAGACTACTTAAAGCGTAGACTAATCAAAAATCTATCTATCAAGACATTGCATTAGTTCTCTGTTAGCGAGCCATCTGAAAGCTAGCCCCCTGTAAGCTAGCCCCCTGTAAGCTAGCCCTCTGTTAGCCAGCCAAAAGATAACATTAAAATGCAACTCAAGCTCAAACTGCACGCGATTTTAACATTCTGTTAACACTGACACTCAACATTGCAATGTCTAGCAAATGTTTTATTTGCCTATGTCCTCAACTAACAGAGTTGTAGCAGTTCAGTTATTTTTCTTGGGCATTTTTCCCAATTAAGATTTCTACATTTTGGGCTACTCAATTAGCTGGGGCTGAGAATTGTGCTACATAAGTGAAATGTTGCCGCCAAGTGATGATGTCGTCAGCATCGCCAGCAGCGCGTCAACATAGTTTGAATTTAATTAAAATCAAAATTAGTAAAGCTCAGCCATGGCCCAAAGCTGCAGCCAAACCCGGTACGACCCCATGCCCGGATACGACCCCGATACGGAGCAACAGCAACAGCAACAGTTACTTGGCAGGGATTAGAGCTCTCTGCTCCGGCAAAAGTGCATGTCTGCAGAAAATCGAATCAGCAGCTCAACCTTGCCGTGCCAGAGAGAGAGAGAGAGAGAGTGAGCAAGAGATAGGGGGAAGAGGGATGCGGGCCAGGTTAAGGTGCATCCAAGGGTAGACAGCAGGGTTTGCTCTGCCAAAAATGTACAACAAAAGCATAAGACGAAGTGCAACATTTGATGATGAAACGACGTGTTAATTAAGGTCATAATAATTCAACCTAAATTGAAAACTTGCCTGGCCATGCCTGTCAGCTACCGTGCAGAAGGTGAATCTTTCCAACCACACCCCAGTCTCCAGTAGAGTAGAGTGTGTTCCCCTCCCGGCTTTCTGCTAAGCTGATTGCAACAAATTATTTTGCACCTTGGCTGAACTTTCCTTACGCTGGCAGACACCTTTGGCGTTGATAAACGAATTCTGTTAGTTTACTTTGCTTATTTTAATGCTAAGGATGCAATGCGCTCGCCTCTGTCATGTCACACGGCGCTGCATGCTGTGCTCTGGCTGGCCTGGCCTCGCCTTGCCTCCGTCCGGGTGTGATATGCACCCAAATCTATCTTGTCCTGGTCATTGTTGCCTTTGGTTTTGCATACTTCTACTCTCCTCTCGGCACTGGCACTGGCACTGGCCGTATCTAATAGGTTGCAGCTGCTGCTTCTGCTGCCAGCCAAAGCGTTTTATTGCATATTAATGCAAATACGATTAAATGTGAAGTGCATCTCTATCTTTATTTCCTTCTCTCTCTCTCTGCCTCTCCTTAGCTCATTTTAATCATTAAGTAAATAAAGCTAAATTAAACTAATTACAATATCGCTTAGAGTTTATTGCATCGTGTGCGATTTACACATATCCTAATGATATTCGTTGTCTTCAATAAATACTATGTTTAATTATGTTATATATAATTAATTATTTATTTTAAATTTAAATCAAACATCATTGCGTAACAGTGTTACCGTCTCACTGCAGTTGCATTTCAGGGCTGCCTGACAGCGATAACATAGTATTTATTAATTATCGATATCGATTGATTCGATTCCTTATGCAATTACAATTATAAATTGATTTAATTTGCATAGCTTGTAAAGATCAATCATTTAATATGATATTGCAGGGTACTGGCCAGTCGTAATACATTTATTTCAGAACCCTTAGCTCTTAGCTTAGTCTTAGCGCGTCTGTCAGTTTTTGTAATTACTTTTGAAACTTGCAGAAAGTGGAGAATTGTGTTTGTTGGCCATTAAATGTTATTAACCATAAAGCGCAATTGAGTGTAATGCTTAAAATGTGGCATAATGCGATGGTTTAGTTTTTGCATAATATTCGAATACATACTAATTGGCTTAGTCCGGGCATAGCTCAAAGAGAATTGTCGGCCATTCTTAATTATACATATTCACAAATACATATTCACCTGCTCCATGTAGTCTAATTCGAATCGCATTCATGGCGAAAGATCCTTAGTTGCCGCAGGTTGCTTCAGCTGCGCTTCCTTTGCGCACATGCGAAAATCGCGCGCTACATGAAAACTTTTTACTAATTTACATTCATTACACACATTTGCAATAAAACTAGCAGCCCAACTCGACTCAATATACATGCCACACACACACACACACGTGCACGTATATGTATTTATCTGTGAAAAGTGCCACATACAACTACATTGACATTTTACATGCTTCATTAGCGTGTAAGCGCGGTAATAATGAAATTTCCTTATGACTGCATTTCCCAACTTCACATGTGGGCGTAGTGCAGGCGTGTGGAATGAGGGCGTGGCAGCCACGTTGGGCTTGGCAGAGGCTGCATAGTGAGGCAAACTTTCTGCAGCCAGTTGCAAAACTTGAGGCGTTATTCGATGTAGCTAACCACAATTTATGCGTGTGTGTGTGTGTGTGTGTGTGTGTGTGTGTGTGTGGGAGCACATAAATACATATGCCATGTGGCAGGCTGTCCCCAACTACGTCGCCATATGGATTTAAGGTGCAACGACTTGTACCTATGGCGGTGCTCCGGCATTTCCGCCGGCGCGCGATGCTGATTGAGTCTGATCCAACTTCAAAGGCAGCCAGACAATCGAAATGTTTCGGCAATCAGAAAGCAACGCATAAACATAAAGCACAGCGGCAAATGAGCGAAAGAGAGGGAGAGAGAGGGAGTCACAAAAATGAGCAGCGGAAATGATGGCGCAGCAGGCGGAAACGAAGCGAGCGAGCGAGACAGGGAAAGGATGCTGCTTAGCTGTCGCCTGCTGTGCCCAAGAAATTAAAATTGCATTACGAAACGAGGCTGCAGTCAGTCTCTCTCTCTCTCTCCCTCTCTCTGCTTAGATATGTGTGTGTGTGTGTGTGGCATAAATATTTCAATATTTGTGCATATTTGCAGCCCAAGCAGCAGCTCGAGCATGTCGTCCAGCCAGGAAATAGTTTAATTAAAATGCCTTCGCACAGTCATTTAAGGCAAAAGGTATTTCCAAGGGGGCAGCATGGGTTTTCAATGGGTTTCTGCGCCTAAGTAGGGGTTGCCTTAACTGACCATTTTCATTGTTTTGCCATGCAAATTTTTTCGCCAAAGTAAAGGGTAAAACAATAGGAGAGACGCATAAAAGACGATGGCGAAAAGTTAAAGAGCGAACAGCATGGAGTCTTTAAAAAGGCCACAGCAAATAATAACAACAACAACAACAATAACAATTGCGGCAAAAGACAACAACAAAAGGCAAAACAAAAAGACAAAAAAAGACAAAACAGAAAGACGAAATGGCATATAAAACATGCAAATTTCCGTACACGCCCCGTGGATGATGCTGTTAAGCGTGGAGGAGTACTTGGCAAGAAGGGAAGAGAGAGAGAGAGAGAAAGAAAACAAGAGCATAAAAAGTAAATGCAAATACCCGCTCGCCATTCGAAATAAGAAAAATACACACAACACGATGAGGGCAAACAGAAAACAACAACAAAAAAAAAAGAAAAAAAAACAAAAAAAAAAGAATAAAAAAAAAAAAAAAAGAACGACGAACAACAATAAGATTAACATGAAAACAATCATGACAATCAGAAACCGCAAATGTCAAATTAAATTATCAATAAATTTACACGAAGACAACAACGGAGTGTGGGAGGGAGGGAGATAGATAGACAGAGGGCAGTGGGCAGTGGAAAACAATGAAAAGCGTAGAACACACACACACACACACACACAAATTTGTCCTTTGATGGCGGTAACAGGCAATATCGAGTATACGCCGCGTTCGCCATGCTCAACGAGCAGAGCAGAGCGGCGGCTGCAGCGCATAATGAAATCATTTACAAAATGAAAACAACAACAACGTGAAAATATGAAGAAGACACACACACACACACACTTAAAATGTTTTCCCTTGGCTAAGCGGAAAAGTTGAGGAGCCCAGAAGTGGAGGAGGGTCCACTCCAGGATATTGTCCATCAGAGGAACTTTGCACGCCATTTCATTGAATTGAATTGTAGGTGCCGGCGGCGGCGACGACGGCGACGGCGACGGCGATGATGATGACGACAGCGCTGCTGACAGGGCGTGAGTGGGAGTGGGGGTGGGATGGGGAGGATGTGCGGCACACTTGCAAATCATAAAACAACAGAGGCGAAGAAAATGTTTTTTAAATCTTCATAAATATTCATTATGGGAGCCTGGCAGCCGGGCAAATAGTTTGGGGGGCAGCTGCGAATCTTTCATTTCACTCAAGTATGTACAGGGTATGTATATGTACATACTAGTGTATGTATGTATGTGTGTATGTATATGATAAGCATTGGACCGTGTCCAGGCAGGCAACCATAGTCGCTCGGACTGTCGCTAAATTTAATTTTACAGATGGCCTCTATATGCATAAGAAGTTGCCAGCAAAACAAAATAACAATAAAGTGGCTAACAACAACACAAACAACAAGCCATCAAATATAAATAAAGAGAACAAGAACAAGAACAACAATGTGCTTACCACAAGCGGAAGTGTCCGTCGCCCTTGAAAGCGAGTGCCGATCTATGATAAACGTCAGTGCAGATGGTAAGAGTAAATTTCCCTTTCAAAAGAGGGAAAATTGATGCCGTATTTTATTGTCCGTTGAGGTAAACATTGGATAAATAATGTTTTTAGTTAATTTAACTAGTTTATATGGTTTATACAATATGTTAAAAATAGTTAGGAAGTGTTACAGCTAAGTTTTGGCTTTATAAGCACTTTAAATTTGCAAATAATTTAAATTTGGAAAAATATTATCAAGTATTTTCATTTTTAATTTTAGAACGCAGCCAAGCAATATAGTTTGTTTAAACCTAGAGATCTCAGCCTTTATAGAAGCTAGAGTCACTAAATTTGTTATAAAAGTTTGTGTATATCAACAGATTAATAATTTAATATTTCAAAAAAACTCTAAAGTCACAAAAAAATAAATATAGTTAGTATTTTACTTAACTTAGAGTATAAAAGAACAACAACTTCATTCCAAAGTCATATTTACAGTGTCCTGAGCCAACAATTTTTATTTTTTCAAATTTCCGCGTTTTATTTAGTTGCAAAATAATTTTATTGCACTTATTAAACACCTTATAATTATCTTGTGACTTTAAATATAGAGATATGTATATATTTTTTCCAAATTTGAGTTATGTTTTATAATTATCACTATATATAGAGCAGCAACCGTTAGTCTTTTATTTCAGTCTCTAGTAATGCACCTCAATACTTTGTTCCACCAACATTAAGCAGTTTCTCTTACAACTCACGTTCCACACGACAAAAATCCCAAATTCAAGATGGGAAATTCTCTCTTTGTTTGTGGTACGCATTCTGCGTCCAAAGGAATGCCGAACGAATGAAAAGAGCAAGCAAGCAAGCAAGCAAAGTGTGGCAGCATCGTAAGGGCAATTACATTGGGCTAGTCTCAGAGTTTGCGGTTCGTGTGTTACCCCCGTCAATTCGCACTCGGGTGTTGAGAGTCCACGCCACCCCACCAACCCGCTACCCCGCCACGCACCGCGTTCGCATCATCATCCCTGCACTTCGTGTGCCTCGTGGGCCGCATTTGCCTCGTGTACCTCGTTCGCATCGGTCGTGCCCTCGTGTTTCTAACTGTTGAATCAACGAGTGGTTGCCGAAGTTTGTGGCGCAGTCGTTGACAACGAGGACGCGACGCAGTCTTCAACCAAACGCGTAACGAGGCGGTTCTGTTCAGTTCTCCAGTTACACGGTGAATTTTCAAAAAAATAAAAAGATTATAATATAATTACAAAAATAAAGGGGCAAATAAATACGCAGCCAGAATAAGGAGAGATATTATCGCGGTAAAGTGAACTTGGTACTCATCTGGATTGATAGTGTGGTGCGGTTGTCTTATAAAGGGGGTACTCGAGGTGCCAATGCGTTTCGTTGATTTCGGCAAACATTTGTGCTGCCCGCCGCTCTCGTCTCGCGTCCCGCCCCATCACATTGCGCTCGCTCACTCGGCTCGGTGCTCTCACATTGTGGCCATAGTTTTTGTGACATAGAAAATATTTTGTCGAAAATCCTAACCGAGACCTCTGCGAGGACTGGGCCAGTGGTACAACCAACAACAACAACAACATCACAAAGTACTCGAGTGCAAACTGAAAGTGAAATTTAACAAACTGAAAGTAGCAAAAATTGTTTAAATTGTGCCACATAGTCGAGTTGCGGAATTTCTTTTGATATTTTAATATTTATTTATATATTTTAATTGTGCATCTGAAGTATCAGATATCTGAGTACAGACATATACTTAGTATATACAAATACAAACGTAATTGTGGCGTGTCGGTGTGTTTTCTAAAGGACTTGGCTAACAGCTTTCTATAAATATTACCAAAGCCATCATCATCATAACACGTCAGCAACAACTGCAATCGCGCCAACAACAACAACAACAACTAGACTAGGCCAGTTATACTATAGGTAAGTGTATGTGTTAGTCAGTCAGTCACCTGTTGAAGGGTCTGCGATAAAAAAAAAGTATACTCAACTATGCAGGGAATACAACATTATGCTCTTCGTTATTATTATTATTTATTTGACTTTAATTTCTTTTTTTTTTTTTTAACTCTGTTGATAGGGGCTTATATCATTTAAAAGTATATTATTACTGCTACTTATACAATTATTTTTTTATATTTTATTTAAATTGTTTTTTGTTTTATTTACCTTGCTTTAAGCTCTGTTTATAGGGGTTTATTTTATTTAAAATATATATTATGAATACTTTTTATATTATTTTTTATTTTAATATTTTATTTCAATTGTTTTTTGTTTTAGGCTTATATTAATTAAAAGTATATTATTACTGCTACTATTTTTATAAATTATTTATTTATTTGATTTTATTTGTTTTTATTATATGTATTTCCATTTATTTTTCTTTCAGCTCTTTGGATAGTTCTTTATATTATTTAAAAATGCTTTAAAGATATGCTCTTGATACCCATCAAAATTGACACAAATGCCCGTTAGAGTGTTCAAGCTTCGTCGCGTTAATTGCGCAGATTTTTTCCTTTTTTTATTATTTTTTTTATCGTTTTTTTTTGTTTGATACACTCATCGTATATGTTTCACATTTATTGTTCATTTTTTGTGTGCGCACATTAAACGCATGAATTGCAATCATTCAACTGCATAATTAATATGAAATAAATCTGCGAAAATTTTCACAATCACTTCAACTTATTTTATGCATTCAGTTTTCAGTTATTATTATTTCTTTTTTTTTTTACAATTAATTATAAATATCTGAGAGAGAGTTTCTCATCACTTTAACCTATTTTTTTTCTGTATGTAGCCAACAAATTGCCATTTGCTGAGCCGCTTTTCTGGCAAATTGAATATCACTTTGATATATCTATATATAATATTCGCACGCGTGTGTGTGTGTGTGTTGTCTATCATATTTACATGAATGCACATGTGTGTTGGTAGTAAGTGTGAAAAATTGATTGTTCAAATTGTCCTTGTGCATTGTAAATGCAATTTTAAGCTGTTTGTTGTTTTTTTTTTTTATAGTTTTAAAATTTTTTTGTAAAATAATATTGTAAAATTTAAATGGGGAATTATGAACTGATAAAGGAAGATTATAAATATTAGAAATGCCAACTAAAATCAGAATAAAAAGCTATAAATCTCTTGTTTAATAAAGACTATAAAGAGAGTGGTTTATCTATACCGTAGCGTAGCTTAAGTTTATATATCTCATTCCTCTTAAATATCCCATTAAGCATTAAGAAAATTATGCGCATTCTGAGCAATCTGCCGGAGGCTGAATATGTCGCGCATTTTGAAATAACAAATTACAGATATAAATGCATATTTATGGCAGTGTGGGGGAGTGTCATTATGCCAAGTAAATACCATAAATCAAGCCGAAATGCACAGTCCAATCAGTGGCACTAAATGATCATATATGTATGTACGATATGTAGTATACCATATATACTTATAGAGTGCATGGCAGTTGCATTATAAATGCTTATGCAACATGTTTCAGGCTTTAATTTCCGTTTAAATGCTGCGGTTGCCAGTTTTTAAATGAAAGTCACATCAATAAATAAACAGCTCGACTAAGGGGTGACTGGGGGCGGTAAAAAGAAAATTGAATGCCATATACCATATAGGTGTATGTGTGAGCATATTTTCATTTATTGCATTTACTATACTCGTATGTGCACTGAAATCATATGCTTGCCAATAATTTATGTTTATTTATTGAGTCGAAACAGTCCGCTGGGTCTATCGCGGCTTCACGTGCCACCGGAAAGTCAACAGATACAGATACAGCTATAGCTATAGCTATAGTTATAACTACACGTATTTGTTTTGTGTGTGTGTAGCACCCACTTTATTAGTTTACCATCGGACATCGTGGTGTGTGTGTGTGTGGGATTGGGTGCGGTAATTGTTTTAAAGCATTCAAACACGAATTTTCCTAATTAAACATGTCCACAAATGATTTTCTGCAAAATGCACCATAATAATGACAAAATGTAAATAATTGCAGCTAACTGGCGAGTGTGGCCAACTAGCAATTGGCCACCGAAATGGGTGCCAATGGGTGCACCCGCAATGCAACATGAAAATGTATAGGCACACACACACACACGCAAACAGACCGCATGTGTGCCTGAGTCTGTGTGTGTGTAGAACAATGCATTCAAATCGCGAAACATAACAATCGAAAGAGAGTTTGACTCCCCAGATGCTCATTAATAGAAATTGAGAGGAGCAGGTTTTTGTACTCTATATATGATAGTATTTATATATATATTTTTTTAAACTAACCTGTTCTTTTTGCACGAAATTATACGAAATTGAGAGGAGCAGGTTTTTGTACTCATTAACTATATATGATATTATTACATATATTTTTTCTAACCTTTTTTTAAGAACACGAAATTATTCGAAATAGAGCTTAACTACATATATATGATATTATTATATTTATTTTTATCTTACATTTTTAATAGTGCGCTTTGGAGTGGGCTATGTATATCTGCCTAAATTTCCAGATTTTACAGTTTATAAAAGCCACCGATTTTTTGGTTTTTTTTTTAAATTTTGCCACGCCCCCTTAAAAGTTTAAAATTGCTTTGCAAGCGTTATTTTAATGCTAGAACGTCCATTTTTGTTGTGTGCAATAAATATTAATAAACAAATATATTCTGAGAATTTAGGTTTAATCTATTATATAATATTTAAGTTATTTATAATATTTACCTCAAACTGAAGCTCTCTCAAACTTTTCTTTTCTCTACCTTTATCTTACATTTAACATAATTATGGCGTATGTTTATAATATTACAGGGTATGTGCACGTACAGCAATGAACATATATAGCCTTCTATTGGCGAAATTTGAACTTTTGCCTTGGGCGATTGGGTAAATTTGATGCATTATTGGCGTTGCCAGGCAATTAATAAACGATTGGGCCAACAATGCCGACTGCCATTGTTAATAGCAATTTAACATTGGCATTATAAATAAATAAATAATTCATCAAGAGTGCGCGAAACAAATGGAGAAATGCGTAGTACTCTCAGAAATTACCCATATACCCCTCTCAGACACCCTAACCAGTTTCATTCTCTGCTGGCCATTATGAGTGTGGCGGGGGAGGGGGGTAAGAATACTTTTATAAGTAACTGTTGGCACTGTTATAACCATTGCCATGGCAATTCATTTCGACGCGTGCACTTTTCACTTCACAGCTCATTTTCATTTCAGTCTTTCCTCACACACACACACACACACAGAGAGTAAGACTTATCCAACTACTCGGACTCGGCAGTTTCTTATCGAGCTTTCCATTTCGGCTATTGACTAATTAAAAAACAGCAGAACTCGAGGCTAGATGGCATAATAAGCAACTGCTGCTGCCACTGTTTCTGCTTCTGCTGCTTGCGAAAATACATGGAAAGCAAAGACGTGGAAATAGCCAAAAAAAAAGAGAGAGAAAGAGAGAGAGAGAGAGCAGGTTAAAAAAAACATAGCACAGCAGAGTAGATTTCCACTTCGTATTTTCCAAATGACCTAATAAATTTGCTCTCATTATGACGCCGTGCCACGAACGTTTTGTTTGTGGCCAGCTGGAATAGCAAAGGACCCCTGTTTCTTCTTCTTCCCCTTCTTCTTCTTCTTCTTCTTCAAATAAACGCTATGAGAATCGTAGCACCAACTCCTTCTGCCCTGACTCCTTGCCAGGGCAGGTAATTGCGCTAAGCGGCACTGGGAGCAGCCCAGCGCATAATGAGCGTGAAAATACTTAGGTAGCTTGTGCAAATATGAAAACTCCTTCGTTTTCCACTGTGTCGGCAAATGGGAAATCTTGATTTGCGCTTCGTTGATTTTATGCGGTCTTCTCATAATATTAGTGCGAATTTTTGATATATTTGTAGCTTAAACAAGCAATGGAATTAATCTGTAAACTTGGTGAGTTTTGATATCGAAATATAGTATACAAAGCTTGAATTCAATAGAGTTTTGACTGCTTATAAATATGAATGTTTCTTCAAAATATCTTAAAATATAGAAAGATAGACAGCCTAATTGTTCATTTCTGTTTATTCGGATTATGAATAAATATACTATGCCTGGTGGAGTTGAAGGAGTTGATGCTGATCAAGAATATATATACCATTTATTATGGGAGATGAAATAAATGCCTAATTAGATTGATGCTGATTAAGAAAATATATATACTTTGCATGAAGAACGTGGCTAATTCGATATATCTATTGATGCTGATCAAGAATATATATGCTTTGCGTGGTAGACGATGAAGGACATGGCTAATTTGATACATCTATTGATGCTGATCAGACTATATATACTTGGGAGATGAAGGCCATACTTAGTTCGATATATCTACGGATGCTGATCAAGAATATATATACTTGGCATTGTGGGAGATACAGAATATGACTAATTCGATATATATATTATTACTGATTAAGAATCTATATGCATTGCATGAAAAACATGGCTAGTTCGATAAATATATTGATGTAGATTAAGAAAATACCATATACAACTTACAAGAAGGGAGAACATGCCCAATAGTAAATATCTTTTGTTGCTGATCAGGAATATATATATTTTACAGGATGCAATATGACTCTTTTTACTCGTACATATATGCTTTTGTCTTAAACGAATTTATAATACCAATATTAAAAGATGAAAAGTACAATACATATATACCTATTTTATACTTGATAACTCAAAGAATTTAAATTTGTATATATCTATTGATGCTGATCAAGAATATATATAATTTACAGATTCGAAGATGACTCTTTCTTGCCTTGTACACATATTTTCGTCTTAAACGAATTTATAATACCCTTCTATCCAAAAGATTAAAAGTATTTACCTATTTTATACTTGATAACTTAAAGAATTTAACTTTAAAGCGATATTTTCTGTGTCGTTAAGCGGATTTCCGCATCTAAGTCAATTTTTGCTTTATGCTAATTGCGACACGCGAAAGTGAATACAGATCAGTTCTGTAATGTGTGTGTGTGTGTGTTACCAATCCTGGCTTGGCCAAAATCTATGTCCGTTCGCTTAATTATGCTTAATTAGGCGCACTACTAGTTGCACTTGCATTTAGAGTTAGTCCACGCACAGAGCAGAGCCGTCACCTCTCACCTCTCACCTTCGCCCCTGCACGCACAGCTACACACTCGGCAGCAGGCTCCTCCTGCTCTGCATGCCTCTCTCTCTCTCTCTGTCTCTACCTCTCCCTGTCCTTCTCTGTTTAGTCATTCAAGTGCCGCACATTTTGAATAATTAATTAGTGCTCTGCTAATTTACACGATGGTCGACTGGCTTTTCGGTCGAAGCTGAGGCCAGGAGGCTTTCACTTGCATTTGGGTTCTACTTCTCTGTACACATCCAGCAGGAGCAGCAGCAGCAGCTGCAACTTTCCCCTGCTCTGTTTGCCCCCCTATTAATCCGACTACTCGTCCTGCTGCATGTTATTTGATTATTTTGTCGTTGCACTGCTATTTCTCTTCCTCCTCTCTATCGCCTTCTCACTCTACTCATTTCTATCTCTCTCTATCTGCATGCGTGTGGATTGCGGTGAGGTCTGGCATATTTATGACACTGGTAATTAAATTTAATTGTTGCACTTTTGGAGCACGAGCTCACGGCGCCTCGTTAGGCTGCGGTCGGGGCGACATAACCTTACACCCGCCACACACAGTGCTCCCTGCCCTACTCCCCTCCTCCCCTAATCCACTACCCATCTATGCCTGCGAGCAGACTTTCAAAGCTGGTCCCAAAACACGCAAGTACCTGGCCACGTTTGCTGTTCGGCCTTACGTTGCTTTTAATACCCTGTGGTCATAAAATCAGCTCGTAGGGTATTATAAAATTGTAAATTTGTGGAAATAATTATGCATATAATATAAGAGCGTATCGGAAGAAAGGCAGCACATAAATTGTTGATAATTCTCTCGCACTGTACAGGGTATACTCGAGTCTTGCATGTTTCTTCGTACTCCCTTTTTATTTGTTTACATTTTGGCTTTAGTTGAGCTGTCGCCTTTCGTCGCCATTCTAATTTAGCTTACTCCACTTTGCGTTGCGTGCCGCCTTTGATATGATAAGCCTTCTTTTTCCACTTGCCTGCTCTGGCTCCTTCCCAGCTTTCTGCACTTACTACACGCCCCCTTCCACCCATATAGACCTCCTTTAATTGCAATGCTAAACGCTAAATCATAGCCTCACGTGTACCACGTAATTAGCCTAAGTTGTTAGCCCTTGTTATAGAATTTCACTCGACGCATTACACAGATTTTTTATTATGACTGTGAAAAAATAAATATTTTCTTTTAAATATAATAATTGGAGATGGAGATTTAACTCTTAAAAGTCATAGATAATTTAAAATGTCTGTTAAATTCATCTACACTTCAATTTAATTTAATTCTTACGCACATTCAAGCTGCCTGACAGTGTTACCCTTTTTCTCCACTTCGATAACTTAATACCAAATTAATACAGCATATCGTGTAATCGATATACATATTTTTTAAATACGGTATACGATTTAAAATATTCAATCACATTTAAGTTGATTAATAATTTCGAATATATGTTAGTAAATTACTTTGTTGCGACATGTGAAACAAAAATACTATTAAAATAGTATCAATTTGTTATTAGCCAAGTAATTGGTTTTTCTCTTTGTGTGTGTGTGTACACTCTGCGCAGTGACATGTAAATAAGATAAAGCACATCAATTTGGCAACATTTAATTTGAAGAAAATGAGTTTATTATACGAATTTCATGAGGACTATGCTTTTGATAACCGCAAATTTGATTATGCTCTTAATGCGAATTTGAATTTTCAATTTGTAAGAGAGATAAGTTAGGCTAGTGTATGTGTGTGTGTGTATTTAAATCGATAGTTGCAACCTCTATGTGTGGATTTCGAGCTGGTAGTATATTAATTTCAATAAATATTATGACCCTGTTACGGTTTGTAGATATTCAAATCGAAATGTGAAATTAATATCCTGCCCAAAAACACACACACACACTAAGATAATGTCAGAATGATAATAAATATTTAATGATGTATTGTGGCAAATGGAATCCGGAAAAATCCTAATAAAATCTTACTCTCCTTGCTACAAGTCTTAAGGCGCAACATTAAAAGTGAATACGCGAAAAGAAGAAGACAAGAAGTGAAAGGAAAAGTGACAGAAAGGAGCAACAACTGTGGCTTGCCTTGACTTTTGTTATGCTTTAAAGTCTCCCGCTCTGACCTCGACCCCAATACAGGGTCTCCAACTCCAACTCCAACTCCAACTCTAACCAACGAATACCAACTCTCACGCTGATTCTGACTGGTTCCTGGTTCCTTTCTCTCGAACTGGCACTGATACCGTGTCGGGGAGGGGAAGGTGGGCGGTGTCGGCGTCTCCGTACAGGATGGTAATGAAAAAGCGCGCCCTTTGTTCGCTCCCTTAATGGGTCGCGTGGGCGTTTTGCCAGAAATTTTTGCCATGCCACGGCATGTCGGTATCCTGGTGTTGCCTCTTGTTGTTGTTGTTATTGTTCCCGAATACCCTGTCGCCATAAAAATTACAAAGAGGGTGTTGGACAAGCAGGGTTAAGGTTAACATTTTAGATGGGATTTCGGCTTTTGAAAGGTGCAAATTGATATGGAATTTCATATTTATTTTATTTTATTTTATATTATTTTATTTTATTTTATTTTATTACTTTATTTTACTTCAACTAGGAGCAGCCGACTTAAAGATATTTAAAACCTACAAAAATACATTTTAAATTTAAATATTAAGATTTAAATATAATAATTAATTTTATTAATTGACTTATTAAATTATAAAATTTTCAAACTATTAAATTATTAAATTGTTCAATTGTTAATTCACGGAAGAAATTGTATAGGGTATCTCTTCGTTATAATCTTTGTTTTCGAAGAGATTTCGGCTTTAAAAATATTAAAATATTTTTTTTTTATATAAAAAGGTATCTGCGCGTCATAATCTTTGTTTTGTATAAGATTTTGACTTGGAAAAGGAGCACATTGATATGAGAGTTTATTATATATTGTTTTTCAAATATAAAGAGGTATCTGCGCGTCTATAATATTTATGCTACATACATAATACTACTCTTTCGCCTTGGTGCCGGTGCCGCTGCCGTTGCCAGTGTTGCCTTCTATTTTGCGCCGGCAAAGTTTTTGAGTAAATGTCTTTGTCAGCAGGTGTAGTCGTGCAGGTGGCAGCCCCGCTCCCCCTCCCACTCCTCCCTTGTTTGCCACACCCCCTGCGGGTCTTTAGCCTTCCTGTTTGACTGCTTGTCGCCCCGTTGTCGTCGTCATCCCGTTGCTTGCTCCTTTTTGCAGTTTCATTACGCTGAAAAGAGATTTTTATTTAAAGTTGTTTGTGAGAAAAAAAAACAAAAAAAAAATGCCATGTAGCATTTATGCGGTCCTTTGCTTAGTTGTTGCTTTTCTTGTTGTTGTAGCTGCTGCTGCGGCTGCTTTTAATGCCAAAAGTTTTCACGTTGAACCCAAAAACGGCTAATGCCAAACACTCGAATTATTTAGATACTCACTCCATGGTTGAGTAAAGTATATACAGAATTATTCCATGCATTCATAAAATACGCTGTTTAGACACATTTCTGCTGCTTCGGCCCATCGATGGGCAACGCATTCGCATTGTTTTCTGCTGGCACAGCGCAAAATTTAGCACTCAATTACGACGGAGCGATAAGTTGGTGGCAAAGTACGGCAGCAAGAGGGGGTCAGGTCGGGTCCAGGATGGGGGAAAGACGGAGCGAAGTCTGGGCCAAGACAGGGCCAAGCCGGCAGCGCGCATTAATGAAATGAGGCTCATTAAAATGCAACGAAATGTCACTTATCTCAAATTGAAATTGAAGTAGAATCTCAGCCAATTATACGAGCGACAGAGCAGATTCGACACGGCGTAAATATTCCCCGATAGCCATCGGAGTGTCGCTGCAGCAGGTCGCAGGTCACAGTTCGCAGGTCGCACGAAACAATGTGCTAAATTAGAGTGCAAGCTTGTTAACGGCTAAAGATTGCTCATATAGCAAAGATATATATGCTGGAATTCAAATGACATGGACAGTCTCAGACTCAGTCTCAGTTTATGTGGGTCAGTCATGGTCTCAGTGTCAGTCTTCGCCTCCGTCACAGTCTCCTGCTTAGTCTCCTTCACAATCTCCCTGCTCAGTCTCAGTCTCAGTCTCCTGCTCCTGCGGCTTGCATAATGTAACAAAGCGCGTGTGATGTGCGTGAGATTGAGAGAGCAGCAAGCAAAGCCATATTAAATGGCCAGAGAGATGTAGAGACGTAGCGCCAGCCTGAGCCTGAGCTGGAGCTGGAGCTTGAGCAATACAAGTAATGGCAATGAGAGTATTCTCGCCCAGCCCAAATTGTATACCGTATACAAGCACACAAGTAGAGGCAGAGCAGGAGCAGGAGCTGTAGTTGGAGTCAAAGTCGGCACTTCAGGTCCTTCTGGTCCTTGGCTCCATCTTTGGTTAACTGCAAAACATAAGCCGGTCGCAGCGCATTCATGAAAAGCGATAAAAATGGCCTGCCATTGCCATTGTGTGTGCCCGAGCCATATTGTCCAGAGTCCCTTCTCCCATCCCGCTCCCACTTGCACGTACTGCTGCTACCATGGCTCTTTGTCTGTGTGTCTCTGTGTCTGTGTACGCAAAGTGAGGAAAAATTGTGGGAAATTACATTTCCAGCTATACGCCTAGGCAAAAGGCACTTGGAGCTGGGCGATGCTGGGCAGAAATCCAGACTTAGCCTATTAGCATTCATATTAAAACGAAAGTGAAACCATATTGCGTATACGCCATGCCAGCCCTACGCACAATGCCATGTACGCACGCTCCCCCTCCCACTCCCACTGTCTGTGTGTGCGTATAAGCAAACAATCTGTTTCCCTTTTGTTGTTGCTTTCTCTCCCTTTCTCAGCACTTGGGCAGATTTAAGGATTAACATGGACGTACCAATAACGAGAGACAACAGCAGTGGCAGCACTGGCAGCAGCAGCAGTGGCAGCACTGGCAGCAGCAACAACAACAACAAATGCCATAAGTCCTGTGCTACTTTTTGATTTGCTTGAAGGCCGCGCACATACACATACATACACATAGTTAATTCCTTTTTGAGTAATACGCGTACAAAGAGAGGGAGAGAGAGGACAAAATTGCATTCTTACTGTTTGTCGTTTGCTTTTATTTTTATGCCTGCAGAAGCTTAGGCCGTCGGTTTATTAAAACCTATAACATGGCTGGACTGAGAGAGGGAAACAAATTAATTAGATCACAGCATATGTATATAGTATATATAAAAAGTATATATGTGAGACTTAATATATACAGATATTATTTTATTTATTAAGATATATAGTATATTCAGATTCTAAAACAGAGTTTTGTATTTCAGTTTCTAGAATGATAACACACTGCACGCAATAACAGAAAGCTGTTAAGCTTCTCCGTGTTAATGTTATTCACTCTGTTAAGTTGTGAACGATTAAGACAGTTAACTTTAAACCGATCAATTCTGTTAACTCTTGAAACTTAAAATCGATAATTCTGTTAATGCATTTCGCTAACAGAAAGCTGTAAAGCTTCTCCATGTTATTCTGTTAAGTTGGAAACTTCAAAACGATAAGCTCTGTTAACTTAAAACCGATCAATTCTGTTAGCTGCATAAAGTTAAAATCGATAAGTCTGTTAATGCATTTCGATAGCTACAATTCTTTTAGTACATTTTAATAGTTTTATGCAATAATACATATCCTACATATATTTATATATTATCCTTTTCACGCTCATTTGCCTTGTTAATGTAGCGTTAAAAACATTAACAAATAAGCCGCAAAATAGCCCAATTTGGCAGGGGGAGAGTCAACGACGGCTTATGTTGATAAGCTGCGAGCTGCGCTTGTCTTTTAATCGATTGAATGACAGACATAGAGAGAGCACACGCTAATGTCCAGTTGTGTTCAGGTAAAAACAAAGGCAACAATCGAGTGTGTTGTGTGTTTTGCTTGTTGTTGTGTTTGCGTGTTTCGTATGTGTTGCCGTTTATGTGGCTTTGTCAATGTGCCACAGCCGACGCCGTCGCCGTCGCCGTGGCTGCCGCCATGCGCCGCATGTAATGCCGCACAGATCCCCAGGCACTTAAGGGCACTTTAGACGTGGGCTAAACACACACAGACACACACTCGCATACTCAAAACCATGTGCCGTGTGTAGAGACAGACGCAGCATAGGCGAGGAGCATTGGTCAGCAGCAGCTGGGGCAGAGCGTTTTGAGTCCTGTTTCACGTGCTTATCTACACAGTGCTTGTTGTTGTTGTTGCTGCTGTGTGGATTGTTGCTGCCGTGCGGGGTGTTGCTGCTGTGCAGGCAAAACTAAATAATGCGCTTAATTGTGCAGCCCCAGCTAGCACAAGAGGCCTGCGCGTTTTTGCCATTTGCCTCGCCTTTTGTCTTGGCCATTAGGCAAAAAAGCAGCACACACACAGAGAGAGAAAAACTGACATAAACACAGACACGGACACTCACACACACACAGGCGCATCTGTTCTTGCTTCAGTCACGTGTTGGCACGGCTAACGGCAACACGTTGCCATTGCTCGATTAGCATATCAATACACACACGCATACGCATACAAATGCAATCAGTATAACACGCACTCACACACACTCACACACACATGCTAGACAGCTCATTATGTGGCCCATTTAAGCAGCGTGTTGGCCTGGCATTGCGCATTGCGCATACGCCACGTTGCACGCTGTCGTCGGCAGCCTCAAGTGCTGTGCGTAACTTAATGAAATGAATGGATTCAATTGAATGGCACTAGTACTCGTTCAGCATTTGGGTACTTGCTTTTACAATATTAGAAATGCCTCTCCTCCCCTTCGCCCTACGCCCGCTGCGTTGCCTGTCGCGACGACAATGCCGCCATTTTGAGCAGCAACACATGCCGCCATTTTGAGCAGGCGAAATATCAAATTACGCGACGTTGACTACCCGCATGTATACGGTACTTGTGTGTGTGTGTGTGTGTGTGCTGCACTACCCGTATGTGGCACACTTTTACTGCTCCACTTGCTGCCACACCTTGTCTCTGCTGCTGCTGCTGCCCCATCCCCTTCCTCTTCCTCTGTCTCTCTCTGTGTGTGTGTGTAAACTACTTAATGGTGTGTAAATTTGCCACGCGCTGCGTCTCTCGGTTTCAATTTTGCGGCTGAAGAAAAATTAATTTCGTTGCTTGGCCTTATTTTTGTGCTGCCATTTTACAATTTCATTTCAGTCTGTGCCCCACAGTGCGTATACGTAATGTGCTTGTACTGTGCACAATTATACAGAAAACAAGAAGCGCACACAAATTTAATAAACCTAAAATGCATGCAAGCCTGTGTGGCTAACCAGCACACACACACACACACACACAACAAGTAAACAAACAAGTTACAGACAGTGAAACAAGGGGAAACGAAATGGGAACGTGGCTAAGACAGACAGATAGAGAGAGAAATAGAGAGAGAGAGAGAGAGAGAGGTTAGTTAGTTAGATAGCGAGTCAATGTGCAACCTAAGGGTATCTAAGCTTTCGAACAGTGTCTATTATTAGCTCAAGCCCCGTTTTTAGCTTATTGCCTGTGCACAGTGGGATGAGTTGTAAATTGCTGCAGGCCTCTCAAAGAAAGAAGAGATTAAATCCAAAAAATTGAGAGAAAAGGAGGATAGACAAAAGAGAAAAAATCACAAATTTTGATATTCATAAAAAAAGAGTATATTTTTAAAACATACATTTTTAAATTACTTTTTATGCACTTTTTCAGACCCTTGCAGTACCTGCAGTAGGCACTGTCTTTATCATTTTGCTCTTAAGCAATTTATATTTGAAAATCGTGATATTTCAGCAACGATTTTCGAAAGATTTGCGTATACACTTCCACAATTTATTTTATTGATTTATCGATAGCCCGAGAATTCGACACTTACATATAATAATACAAAAACAATTTCGACATAATCGAAAAAAAAAAATAAATAAGAAAATATAGTGAAAATTAAAGCAAATAAAATGATAAAGATTTAGAGATTTTTTCGGACAGATTTGCCCGAAAAAGGCTGACCTGGCATCCCTGCAACTCTCACATATTAATTTATCAATTATGCCTGGAAATGATCTTATTTCTATATAAAAAGAGTATGAATTGAAACTGTTTTTATTTTCTATTAATTTAGTTCTGCATTATTGTACGATTAGCACACTGTGCTGTGGTACGTGGTAAATGGATAAATTGAATTCTCTGCTCTTCTGTGCGAAAGTTTTCTCTGTCAGCCTGTCAAGCTGACAGATGCAACACGACGATGCAACAATGCATCGCATCGCATGCAGCCAGAGCAGAGGCAGGCATTAAGGAGATTTGCAAAAAGCGAAAATCGAAAATCGAAAACCAAAAACCGAAACACTGCAGCAGCAGCAAAGGCAGCAAAGGCAGCAGAGTAAATGGAATATGGGGCAAAAATATGTTTGCATGCCAAATAAATTTGCCATTAGACGAGCCAGAAGGAGAGAAAGAGAGGGGGAGAGCGTTGAATTTACACGCCTTTTGTGAGGCAGGCCATAAACAATGCAGTTGCAAGTTGGCCAAGTTGGCTGAGTGACATTCAAGCCGTTTGCTACGTAGCCAGAGAGTATCGTAACGAGAATTTACGATGGGTACACACAATGAAATTGCCACATCGACAGGATCTGCACCTGGATGCCTGAGTTGGTATGGTTTGCTGAACCCCCTCCCCCCTCTGCTTGGATCTCGAGCCCAGAGAGAGAGAGAGCGAGAGTTGGCTAAAAATTGAAAATGCCGTCTGCCTTGTGTGGCGACTATAAATTTTCACTTACAGTTGCAGGGTTGCCTGCTTGAATCTTGGCATTGTCAATGTACTGCCGCACTACATATAAGTTAGACACACACACATACACACATTTCTATATAGTATACGTTGTATTAGATGACAAAGGCCAAAGGGTTAGGGGGCAGCAACAGCCACACTGCATACTCGCTGCCTGCTGCCTGCCGGCGGGCCACATTTTAAATGCCAACATAAATTTCTCTCAGTGCATACAGCGCGTACTTGCTCTGTATACTACTGCAGGCAATCGTTTATAATCAGAAAACCAGAAAATTTCATGTTGTTGGCTTGCCCCAAAAGTGGCCACGAGCTCCTCCACCTCCTCCTCTCGCTCTCTCTGTCTGTTTCCCTGCTTCGGCAAATCTCAGCTCTGCCTTGGATGCATGTGTATATGTTTTGTTGTATCTATGTATGTGTATGTATTCTAGCCCAAAATCTTTGAACTATGAAAAATTGATATTAGCTAAAAATACTTTTAGTCCTTGCGCTTACATGTGTGTGTGTGTGTGTGTGTGTGGCCAGTGTCTCCTGCTTGGCTGCTCCTCCAGCCCGCACTCGCTTTGTGTTTGTGCGTCGGTTCGGTTCGCTTCTGTTCTCGATACCCTCTCTCTCTCTCTCTCTCTCTCTCTCTCTCTCTCTGCTCTATTCTATTTGTGCGGGGTCCCAGTTGGAGTGTGTGCACAATGATTAGGACTGAATGCCTGACCACAGTGACATCGCACACATTGTACAATTTACTCGCACTGTGATTCTATTTTTTCCTCCCCTCTGTCCCCGGGGGAACGCCTATTTGTGCCTGCGTGTACGTGTGTGTGTGTGTGTGTGTGTGTCCATTTTGGGGCATTTTATTTGCTTGCTTTGGCTGCGTTTTATTTAATAAAGCAATTTACGCTTGACTAACATAAGTTATTGCCCCAAACGCACTTACCACTCGCAACTGGCCGGCACAGATAATTTGTGGCAATTTCTGGCTAAGATCTCTTGGCTCATGGAACGCCTACGCTAGTCAGCTTTGTGTGTGTGTATCCGTGCGTGTGTTTATTCGCCCACAACTTGCTACAACAATTTTGGAAGTTGTTGAAATTAATTTACATAATAAAAAATGAATTAGTTGTAATTATTTGTAGTTTCCTTGAGCCTCTGCCTACTTCTATTTTGCGTGTGTTCTTTAGTCGAGTAATAGAGTCATCCGAAGTTGGGCCACAACCCATATAAACAGTTTGAGATCCACATGATTGATTAAGATAGATTGAGGCTTTGTTGTCGCAATGATGTGACGCATTTCACCTAGAAATAATCATAAAGCGTATGATCTATCACTTTGACCATGCGTGATGTCAACAATCAGCGTACGATCTTCCTTTACCAGCGGATGGTCAACACTCTGCTGCACGGCACGCGATAAATCCGGCTATGCTTATTTCGAGAGATATGGGAGGGGTACATTATTAAAGGGTGCTGCAAGTGTAGGCTGGCTGAGCTAACAAAAATATAACTTGACTTCGCGTGCTTAACTAGGTCTAGTTTTAAATGCATATGTGACGGCGATAAGAAAACAAAAGGAACAGCAAAAGATAAGAGAAAGTAAAGAAATTGATAGAATAGATCTAGAAGATAGAATAGATAGATATAGAAATAGTAAAAAGGAAAAGGGGAAAGGAAAATAAAAGCTAGCTAAAAAAAAAAAAAAAAAAAAAAAAAAAAAAAAAAAAAAAAAAAAACGACTCGGCTCGATCAAGTTACAGCTTGCAGGTGTTGTTGCTCAGCTGTTCTTGGTTTGCCCGCCCTACCATGACCATATCGTCCGCTGTGTTTTAATATTCTCATATGGTCCCTAGCATCGAGTCGACTACCTAATTCCCTACCTCGTTTCCACCAAGCATGACCCCAACAAATAGCTCTAGCAAGATTTCATTTTAACGATTAACATTTATTATTAATATTATTAATATTAGGCTTAATTAAATACATTTATAAAATTAAAAAAAAACTGATATAGGTGATAAAAGTAAATAAAGAGTGCGAGAATGAGGCTGTGGAAGAATAATATCAGGGCATATGTTTAAATATATATATATATACATACTAATATAGAGACAAACTTTATATTTATTTATTTATTGCAATATTGTTTTAGAAATGAATAATTTTTAATTTTAGAAAGAAAGGGTATTCGGTTTTCGTATAGTTCTCGGACAGCTGAACGGAAAATAAACACACAAGTAATTGCGCAGGCAAAGCATAGAAAAAAAAGAGGAGCTTCGGCTTAAGAGAGGAGCTTCGGCTTAAGGGAGGAGCTTCGGCTTAAGGGAGGAGCTTCGCTAAGTTCGCTCTCTTAGCGCGCGCATGGCGAAGCACAAAAAAAATCAGTGGACTGAAGAGATGCTTGCAGTCTCACTCGCGCAATTCGGTTCACGGAGATAACAAGAACAAAAAAAATAAACGATTACAAGATCACTTACCACTTTAACTGCATTCCAACGACGAAAGCGCTTTCGGCGAAGATGCTGGAAAAGGGAATGTTTGCTAGGTGTGTATGTAAGGCACCATGGGCCAAATTATCTTTTGTGTTATTTTCAAAATTGTTTAAGTTATTTGCCGTTCTGATGTCGAGTTATGCTGTCATGAGATTTTTAGTTCATTATTATTTTGGTGTTTGTAGTTTTTTTTTTTCTTATTTTTCTTTTATTTCATTTTTCTTTTCGTTGCACTTGTATTATATCTCCATCCTCATTCTCTCGCCTGTTTTTTTTTTTTTTTTTTTAACTATTTAGGTATATGTAAATATGTATATTAATTTTTCCTTCGGCTTTCTTGTACTGTTAAACAACAAAAAAATTAAAATAAACTATTTTATAACTTAGTTACGGGACAGATGACAAAAAAAACATAAGTTAAATTTTTTTAGCAATTTTTTTTAGAATTTTCGTGAAAGGGGCAAAGGTTATCGCTAAAACATTTTCCTCTGCTTCGCTTATTGGCGCCCAAACTTCTTCTGAGGGGGGGAGAATCTTCCTTAATTTGGCACTGGAAGTACGGCACTCAAACGCATTTTGGTGAGCGTTTATCCACCTTTTGCACAGCACAAAAAAAAATTTGGGTTTTGCGGCGAACGTTTATTAACCCCGGAACAGCTGGCTTCTGCCTGCTCTGCGTCTCGCGAAAGAACTGTGATCCGTTTGCTTGGTGCGAAGAACGATTGAGAGAAATGCTGCGTTTGAACGCAAGGGAGATGCGCAGTTGATCGCAGCACCCTTGCAGCTTGTAGAATTTATGGCTGATTATTTTCGTGGCGTTTTCCTTTTTTTCCTTTTTTTTATATTAGACGGTGTTCCCGTCTTAACTTTTTTTTTTTTTTTTTTCACTCTAACGTTAGAGTCGCTTCAGGCTCAATTTGTACTGCGAGCGATGTGTTCAGGTCAGCGATCTGGCGGCAAAAGAGAAAGCGCCAAGGGCTTGACGGTGCAAGAAACCTCCGCTTGGCCTTTTGCAACGGATCCGACTGTCAATGACATATCATTTGGCTGAGTCATGCCTATGACATAAGCATATTATTTTCGATATTTATCGGTGAAACAAAAAAATTAAATAAATCCTATCCCTAGTGTTCCCAAAAGGATCCGGGTTAGTTTTCTTTATTCATTTAAAATTTTTCTTTTTGTTGCTTCTAAAAATAATATACAGATACTACTTTTTCCCTACACGGTCGCTGCCTACTACTAAGACTAAACCAGAAGTCATTGCATACTTTCAGGCAGTTCATGTAATGCCCTTCGCTCTTTGGCCATTGGTTTGGTTGTTTTTATTTTTGTTTCGTTTATAGCGACAAGCGCCTCTACAAATCCCCCCCACCAAGATCACACTTTAGAGGAAAAACCTTTAATAGTGGGATCCACGCTTGGAGCGGAAATGCAAATTGTCAGCCTGTTTACTGTTTTAGGTCTTTAGCATGGAATTTTCCTACATAGCGGCCATTCAGATCTTCTATTTCGTAATAAGTGTCTCCTAACTTACGTCTTATTCTTGATTTTATGAAGCTAGGAGCTAGTTTCGCATTGTATCCCATTGCAAAGTTGCTTTGCGAAAAATTTCTACGATACACTTCCTGCCCGTCGACGAAAGATACGACACGCGCTCGCAAATTGTAGGTATTCTCGTTCCTTATATGTTGCTTTTTCATAGTTTCTTTTGCCTTTTCGCGTTCGATATTGAAGCTATCATCCCTATTAAAACAAACGGAGCGATCTTCCAACATTTCCAGCCTTTTCAAAATTTTATATGTGGATCCGTTGGTGATCATATGCTGTCCAAAAGTTAACCTATAAGGAGTGGTGTTAACCGCCGTATGAAAGCTAGAGCGAAGCGAACAGCAAATTTTGCTCAGCTGCTCATCCCAATTATTTTGACTTGGACTTATATAGGCTTTGATGGCTGCAATCACAGATCGATTAACCCTTTCGGAAACGTTTCCTTGAGGGGCGTACATGGCGGTGTAAGAGTGACCTATGTTATATTTTTTTAAAAGGTTATTGAAGGCATGCGATTTGAATTGGACACCATTATCGGAAACTACTACTTCTGGTATGCCGAAACAATGTAGCAAGTCCTCCTCCACATACTTCAAAATTGCTTCGACAGTAAATTTTTTTACAGGCTTCAAAAATGGGAATTTTGTAAAGTGGTCAACAACTACAAAAACACCTACGTGGCCAGACCGTGAACGCGGGTAGGGACCCAAGAAATCTACATAAAGTTTTTGGAAAAATCTTTGCGTTTCGCCAGTCTTGCTGAGGATGGGTTTTAAGCTGTGATTTGGGTGCTTTGTGCATCTACAGATTTCGCAGTTATTAATGTATGTTCTAACATCTGCAACGAGATTGGGCCAAAAGTAATATCTCCGAAGCCTTTCTAAAGTCTTGTTTATCCCGCAGTGTGATGCTAAGGGGTGGTCATGTGCTAATTGTAAGGCTATCGGTATCATAGCTTTTGGTAACCAGATTTTCCATGTCATGTCATCACAAATTCGGTCGTCGGTGGCATGTCCCATTCTCCGGTACACCTTGCCATCTACGACTTTTACCTCTGGTAATTTAGTACCGTTTTGCTGAACCTGCCTTAACAATTCCTCGTATTCACTACTCTTAAAGGCATCTGCATTTAAATCAATAAACTTGTCTAAGTCAATGGTGGCTAGATCTTCTGTAAAGGTCCTTGAAAGGGCATCAGGAACAACATTTTGGGTTCCTTTGCGGTGTTTTATGTCGAAAGTAAAACCTTGTAACTTAAGAGCCCATCTTGCTAGTCGGCTGCTTAAATCAGTTTGAGACATCAGCCACTTAAGAGAAGCATGATCCGTGACAACGGTGAATTTTTGCCCTTCCACGTATGCTCTGAATTTCTTAATCGCCAGAATGGCTGCCATACATTCCTTTTCTGTCACCGAATAGTTTCTTTGGCATTTGTTAAGTTTCCGTGACATAAATGCAATGGGGACTTCATCGCCTTCTGTATTTAATTGTACGAGTACAGCCCCTACACCTGTGTGACTGGCGTCACAGTGAAGGTAAAATTCGGCTTCGAAATTGGGACAGTGTAGCACAGGAGCTTCACACATTTGCTTTTTCAAAAATTCGAATGCTTTCTGAGCCTCCTCGGACCATTCAAACTTCTTCTTTTGTTTGAGAGCATCTGTTAGAGGTGAAGCAATGGTAGCATAATTTCTAATAAATTTGTGATACCAGCCGGTCATGCCCAAGAATCTGCGGAGTTGTTTTACCGATCTTGGTACTGGAAAATCTACTATGGCTGATAATTTTTCGGGATCTGTTGCGATCGTGCCGTGCCCCACAATATGACCTAAATATTGTATTTCTTTAAGACAGAATTTACTTTTTTGTACGTTAATTGTCAGACCGGCTTTGCTTAACTGCGATGCTAGTTCTCGCAGTGTACTGATGTGCCTTGCGAACGTATCCGACACTACTAACAAATCGTCCAAATATATGAATACTTCTCGTCTTAAATGCGCTGGAATTATCTTGTCCATTAGCTTGGACATGGTTTGAGGGGCGTTGCAGAGTCCGAACGGCATAACTGTAAATTGATAAAGGGGTCGACCTGGTACTGAGAATGCGGTTTTATCTCGAGATTCGGGGTCAAGGGGAATTTGCCAGAAAGCGTCTTTCAAATCAATGCTTGAAATGAATTCTGCTTTAGGCAGACGACTAAGAATTCCATCAATAAACGGCATTGGATAGGCATCCTTTACGGTGACGGCATTCACTTTCCTGCTATCCAGGCAGAGTCTAACTTTTCCGGGCTTACGCACCAGAACGACAGGTGAAGACCACGCACTGTTCGACTCCTCGATGACTCCTAAATCAAGCATTCGATCTAATTCGTCATACATAAGCTTTTCAATAGCTGGGGACACAGGGAAATGCCTTTGTTTAATCGGGCTGGCACCCGCAACATTTATGCTATGAGAAAACACCGTTGTATGCCCCAATCCCTTTTTGGCAAAAGAAGGGAACAGTTCCACTGTTGCCTCTAATTCCTTGCGCTCTCTTTCTGATAGTGATCTCAATAGAGGATCATCTAAATCAGCGATTTCAGGTTGCGATAGCCAGTGTGGGAGCAACTCAAATGCTTTCCAGAAATCTATTCCCAAATAGAGACATTGCGATAGAGAAGGCACAAGATAAAACGAAACTTCGCTTTCCCTGCTTTTAAAACCTACAGTGGTTGTTAATTTTCCAACGATTTGTTGTGACTTCCCATCAGCTGTTCGAACAGAGCATGACAATGGCTTGAACGATTCTTGCTCTGATATTAATTTATTGGCCAAAGTTCCTCCTATGCAACTAATTGAAGCTCCAGTATCCAATAATCCACTGTATTGGTTTCCTAAAATAGTAACCTTGGCATATGGTCGAATATCAAAAGGGTTATCTACTATGGCAGACAATAAATTGGAACGCTCGTTCCGGAGCATTTGGGTATATTGTCTGCGGCGGAGACGTGATCTTGAGGATTTCCTGTTTTGGGGTAACAATTCTTGAGTTTGAGGAGTATGATCTGGTTGGGATATGTTTGGACAGTCCGGTAAAATTAATTCATGGGGTATGACAGGACGAAACTGGACGGAATACTCTTCGGGAGACTCCGTCAAAGCTGTACTATTGTTTTCCTCCGTTAATGTTTGGTTCGAGCACTGCTGTTCGGTGCTCGAGCTCCCACGTTTTTTGAAGCCTGGCATTTGGTACAATTTGGTCTATAGGTGTCGGGTTTTCCACAACCATAACAAAAAACTCGCCTTTCTGCCCTACAGTCATGGTACCTATGGCCTTTCTTTGAGCAGTTCCAACACTCAAATTCAATTGCAGCAACTTCTTCTGCTTCTTCGTGCGCTACTTCACTTTCCGATTCGCTATCTGCCTGTTCAGTCAACTCGCTTACTATTTTCTTCTGAACAGGTCTGTTGAAGTTGGGCACCCTGGCAATTTGTTGCTTAAAAATCTCATGCCTACGAACGGCTTGACGCAACTCGGCAACACTGTTAATGTGCACATGAAGCAGCTCCTGCTGAATTTCTGGTAAAAGATTTGATCGGAGAACGCCCATCATATAGGAGTCGGTTAAAGGCACAGACAGCTGATCAGCCATAGCTGCAATCGCCTGTGAGTACTCATCAAAGCATTCGTGCGGCTTTTGCCTTCGACGATCGATAGCACCTTGAATGTCCCGATCTGTGCGTGCATCTTTAAACTGCGTTTTTAATGCCTCGCACAGATGTGGCCATCTTAAATCGCTAACACCCTTGTGGTACCTCCAGAACCACTCGGCAGCGCTTCCTTCAAAAAGATTACTGGAATATCGGGCCAGTAATTCGAAATTACCTTCCAGCGATTGTCTGGTTAGAGCTTCGGCTCTATAAATAAAATCATCTACCGACAGATGTCCCTTACCAGTGAATCGCAGTTTCCAATTCGACATTATCTGACTAATGCGATCTGGCCTAAAGTCTGTTGCATCAATCGTTGACATAGTCGGAGTGACACGCGGTTGGTTGCCGTTTCGACTCGACGGAGTTCCAGTGACTGGATTTGCTCCAGTTTGGACCGGTGTCTGGTTAAGCATTCGTTGAAAGCCTAACTCGATACTATTTAAAAGCTGAGTTTGCCTTCTCGAAAACTCAGCCAAGGCCTCGGTTTGCCTACGTGTGGATTCTCCCAATGCCTGTGTAATCAACAGGGCCAAATTATCTCTATCCGCCCCGTTATCTGGTCGATCTCTTCGAGACTCGCCTGTCGCAGATTGCCTAGTGGAATTGTTGTCGGGTTCCCTACTTTCTACAACCGCTCGACCCCTGGTCGTGACCCCACTTTGACTTTGGGCTGTGGGTCTAGAACCTGTTGGCAAGTCTTCGTTGTTCTCTTCTCTCGGATTTCCCCCTGGGTTACGACTAGCTGGCATATTGAGAGGATATTCTAGCACCTACACTTAATCAAATTTATCTTCTAAATAAATAGATATATAAATAATAAGACCACAAAAGAGTAAAAAAAAATATTAGCTTAATTGATTAGAATTTTAAAAATAAAAGAAAAATATCTTCAACACAAAATATTAATACAATTCAATACATATATAAAAGGGTCATGCTTTAGTTTCTGTTTCTGGTGGGTGTAGCTGTGTCTAGCCTACTTTTAATGTAAAAAGGATAGAATAGAATGACAGAAAGAAAGTTTCTTATTTACTCTAGTTGGTGTCGGGCATAAATTGAATGCGACCGTGATCCATAATCTAGAGGTTGCCATGATAAAACTTGCACCGGAGAGAGACTTATACGCATCGTAATCTGCTCTATATCGACGCTGCAAGTGTCTGTCAAAGCAAAAGAATAATATATGAGCTTTTGTATCTCAATAAGATCGGAGCATCAGTATCTGAACCCTATTTGCTATCCAGAATCTTAACGATACAAAACAATGAAATAGAAGAGAACCATAAATAGAATTTCATATTTAAAATACGTCGGAGCATAGCTATCTGAAGCTGATCTGCTATCCAAACGCATACCTAAATAAGAAAAAATGGAAAGAAGGAGAGAACAAAACAAAAAGGCTTGCTCATCATTTGATAGTCGGAGCATAGCTAACTGACGCTGACTGCTATCCAGACTCACACACAAATGAGAAATTACGCAATAAATGAGAACAAAAACAAAAGCGCTTGCTTATCGGGACAAGGTCGGTGCCCTTTTCTGCTATCCAGACACCTGCAAAGATAAGCGAGGCAAAGTAATGACTCATTCGTTGCGTTTGAGCAAGGGGAAAAGAGGAAAGAAATAAAGCATAGAAAGAGATAGATGACACAAAATGCATTAAAACGCAAGTCTTAAGATGGAGTTGACTTGTAGGATGTTGATTTTTAAATCGGCTTGCCGGTTTATGGCCGACATGTTGGGCGCCACAAATTATTTTCTGTAGCATTTCACCTAGAAATAATCAGCGTATGATCTTCCTTTACCAGCGGATGGTCAACACTCTGCTGCACGGCACGCGATAAATCCGGCTATGCTTATTTCGAGAGATATGGGAGGGGTACATTATTAAAGGGTGCTGCAAGTGTAGGCTGGCTGAGCTAACAAAAATATAACTTGACTTCGCGTGCTTAACTAGGTCTAGTTTTAAATGCATATGTGACGGCGATAAGAAAACAAAAGGAACAGCAAAAGATAAGAGAAAGTAAAGAAATTGATAGAATAGATCTAGAAGATAGAATAGATAGATATAGAAATAGTAAAAAGGAAAAGGGGAAAGGAAAATAAAAGCTAAAAAAAAAAAAAAAAAAAAAAAAAAAAAAAAAAAAAACGACTCGGCTCGATCAAGTTACAGCTTGCAGGTGTTGTTGCTCAGCTGTTCTTGGTTTGCCCGCCCTACCATGACCATATCGTCCGCTGTGTTTTAATATTCTCATATGGTCCCTAGCATCGAGTCGACTACCTAATTCCCTACCTCGTTTCCACCAAGCATGACCCCAACAAATAGCTCTAGCAAGATTTCATTTTAACGATTAACATTTATTATTAATATTATTAATATTAGGCTTAATTAAATACATTTATAAAATTAAAAAAAAACTGATATAGGTGATAAAAGTAAATAAAGAGTGCGAGAATGAGGCTGTGGAAGAATAATATCAGGGCATATGTTTAAATATATATATATATACATACTAATATAGAGACAAACTTTATATTTATTTATTTATTGCAATATTGTTTTAGAAATGAATAATTTTTAATTTTAGAAAGAAAGGGTATTCGGTTTTCGTATAGTTCTCGGACAGCTGAACGGAAAATAAACACACAAGTAATTGCGCAGGCAAAGCATAGAAAAAAAAAAAAGAGGAGCTTCGGCTTAAGAGAGGAGCTTCGGCTTAAGGGAGGAGCTTCGCTAAGTTCGCTCTCTTAGCGCGCGCATGGCGAAGCACAAAAAAAATCAGTGGACTGAAGAGATGCTTGCAGTCTCACTCGCGCAATTCGGTTCACGGAGATAACAAGAACAAAAAAAATAAACGATTACAAGATCACTTACCACTTTAACTGCATTCCAACGACGAAAGCGCTTTCGGCGAAGATGCTGGAAAAGGGAATGTTTGCTAGGTGTGTATGTAAGGCACCATGGGCCAAATTATCTTTTGTGTTATTTTCAAAATTGTTTAAGTTATTTGCCGTTCTGATGTCGAGTTATGCTGTCATGAGATTTTTAGTTCATTATTATTTTGGTGTTTGTAGGTTTTTTTTTTTTCTTATTTTTCTTTTATTTCATTTTTCTTTTCGTTGCACTTGTATTATATCTCCATCCTCATTCTCTCGCCTGTTTTTTTTTTTTTTGTTAACTATTTAGGTATATGTAAATATGTATATTAATTTTTCCTTCGGCTTTCTTGTACTGTTAAACAACAAAAAAATTAAAATAAACTATTTTATAACTTAGTTACGGGACAGATGACAAAAAAAACATAAGTTAAATTTTTTTAGCAATTTTTTTAGAATTTTCGTGAAAGGGGCAAAGGTTATCGCTAAAACATTTTCCTCTGCTTCGCTTATTGGCGCCCAAACTTCTTCTGAGGGGGGGGGAGAATCTTCCTTAATTTGGCACTGGAAGTACGGCACTCAAACGCATTTTGGTGAGCGTTTATCCACCTTTTGCACAGCACAAAAAAAAATTTGGGTTTTGCGGCGAACGTTTATTAACCCCGGAACAGCTGGCTTCTGCCTGCTCTGCGTCTCGCGAAAGAACTGTGATCCGTTTGCTTGGTGCGAAGAACGATTGAGAGAAATGCTGCGTTTGAACGCAAGGGAGATGCGCAGTTGATCGCAGCACCCTTGCAGCTTGTAGAATTTATGGCTGATTATTTTCGTGGCGTTTTCCTTTTTTTCCTTTTTTTTTATATTAGACGGTGTTCCCGTCTTAACTTTTTTTTTTTTTTTTTTCACTCTAACGTTAGAGTCGCTTCAGGCTCAATTTGTACTGCGAGCGATGTGTTCAGGTCAGCGATCTGGCGGCAAAAAGAGAAAGCGCCAAGGGCTTGACGGTGCAAGAAACCTCCGCTTGGCCTTTTGCAACGGATCCGACTGTCAATGACATATCATTTGGCTGAGTCATGCCTATGACATAAGCATATTATTTTCGATATTTATCGGTGAAACAAAAAAATTAAATAAATCCTATCCCTAGTGTTCCCAAAAGGATCCGGGTTAGTTTTCTTTATTCATTTAAAATTTTTCTTTTTGTTGCTTCTAAAAATAATATACAGATACTACTTTTTCCCTACACGGTCGCTGCCTACTACTAAGACTAAACCAGAAGTCATTGCATACTTTCAGGCAGTTCATGTAATGCCCTTCGCTCTTTGGCCATTGGTTTGGTTGTTTTTATTTTTGTTTCGTTTATAGCGACAAGCGCCTCTTTTAGCTTTTGGCCACGTGTCTGGGGCAGCTTTTTGTTGCTGCTTCAGCTGCTGCTGCTGCTGCTGCCGTTGCAATTTCAATTATCCACAGCTCCGATGACGATGAATATTTCATGCCAAACATTTTCGAATTTCATCTCGTTGCTCGGCGTTTCCTTTTAGTTTTTGTGCAATGGGTCGTATGGGTAATGTGTGCATACAGCATGTGGCAGGCGACATCTCTCTCTCTCTCTCTCTCTCTCTCTCTCTCTCTCCATCTCTCTCCCTCTCTCTGTTGGTTGGCAAATTATTGGTTGCTCAGGCAACTGGGCAAGCTGGCACTGATAAGTGGCAAGCGGCATTAGCATAATTGTCTCTCTAAAGCGAATCAATGCAATTGTTTTAAACTGCTACCCCCCTCCCCCTCCTGGAGGCAGGAGCCTCTCCTCCCAAGCGCTAAATTCATTCTATTTTTAATTGAGTTTGGCAAATTGATGTGCGTCAGATAAGACTGAATTCATTTATGAACTTCGCTGCGCAACCCAATAAATTTCACAATTTGCAATCGTAGCTCGCATTTGCTATTTCGATTTTAATGAACTTGCAGCGAAAGCGAATTGGGGGAAATTTACAGTTAAATGAGATGGATGGTAGTCTAGTATTTCGAAAATATTTTTATGGTCTTTAGGAATGTGTGCAGAGACTCTCATAAAGTATATAAAAGCCCACTGTCTGTATGAACTCTCAGATCTCAGAGACTATGCGAGCTAGAGCTAAGAAATTTGTTGAGGGCACTCATATGTATTTGAGAGTATTTTATAATTCAACTACGCCCACGTAAATGTACAAAAATTAGCTTGGGAGCGTTTTAAATACTCTACAGATTTCAGTTTAGTCACAAGCCAAGTAATTGTTCTTTCCTAGCTTTAAGCAGAGCTTGAATTAAATGAAATAATATCAGCTTATGCATTCAGTAAGATATATATTACTTTAACCTTTAACCCTTTTAAAATTCTTGTGAAATTCTCCGGAAAATCTCGGAAAATTCTCAACAAATTTTTTTACATTGCAAAAAAAAACAATTTTCGCTCTTGGGTTCGACCCATTTTCTAGCGGTTCCGGCCTGAGCAGCAGCTTCATAATTAATAGTTATTATTTGTTGGCGGAAAATTCGTGTGTTCTCAAGATGCGTCGATGGATGAAGGGTTTGGCCACGTGAAATACATTTTGGCATAATTAAGTGTTAGCCCAGCTTGAGTTACAGCAACACGAAGTTTTGGCCACGAACTTCATTTGCCGCAACGTGGGCTACTTTCGTTCTTTAGCTGGTCGTTGTCTCGTACAAAAGTTTTCATATTTTACCAACTCTCGCGGAAAAGTTTACTCGAAACTTTGCATTTATTTTGCATTTTCAAACTGTTTGAACAGCCATCGGACTGAAATGAGCGCAACTAATCAAGGGGGCAGAATGGCAGAAAGGAATAGCCAGAGAAAGTAGAGAGAGAGAGAGGAAGAAAGGGAGAGGGTGAGTGGGCGGGGTCTTTACAAATTGTAATGTCAGTTCATTCGGTAATTTCTTATTTCGCTGTTGCGCATTGAGGAATTTATCTTATTGCTGTCTTGCATTGTCCGTTGACTAACCCGTTAACCCGTTCTTACGCCCTCTCACCCTTCAATTCTCCATCTCTCTCATTCTCTCGCTTTTTCTCTCTCTCTGAGGATTTGCTTATCTGGTTGTGTGGGGGTCGCATTGTTGTGCATAGGGACGCAGCTGGTCTGCCATTAAATCAACAATGGCGGCGTATACACGTGCCAGGCAAAGCTGCATACCCTGTAGCGCTATAGTGAAGGGATGACTACGACTGCCGGGCAAGTATAAAGGTTAATTAACACTAGATGATGCTGAGGTAAAACCTGACTTTGTATTTTTATGTTTCTCTTGCAATTAGCATAGTTACAGGGTATCTTTTCGTGCTTCGACAATTTATCATGCACATGTACTCTTCGCTTATCCTCTCGTGTCTGTGTGTGTGTGTGTGTGTGTCGGTGTCGCTGTTTGGTCATTGTGTGATTTTTCATTTGGCTCACACCCATTTCCTCTCATTCTCGCATTTTCGCATTCTCACATGCGTTCCTAACCTCACTTTGCTTATAGTACTACATACTATGCGCGTATTTTGTGTGCTGTGTGTGTCAAGCTTATTGTTGTATTGTTGCCCCGAGGGAGGGAGTGGGGGGAGCGAGTACGTTGAGGCAATTGAGTTTTTATGCGTCGTTGATTGCTGCACATTTCTCTCGCTCACGCACACTCTCACACACACACACACACACACACGTATAGTGTGTGCCATGCAATATTGATGTGCAAGTTCTTGATGCTCGCTTGATCGTTAAAGCATTCTCAATTTGCCCACGAAAATTTATAGCGCGAAATTAAGACTAAGACTGGCCCCCAACCAAAAAGTATACTATACTATATGCAATATATAATTTTATGGAAATGCATTTTGCCCCAAGCGTTTGTCCTTCTCCTTCTCTCTCTTCTCTCTCTCTTTCAGCTTTACGATCGCCATTGTATGTTTTACTTGGGGGGGATTGCTCTGCTTTTTTCTTTTTTGGCTTTAAAGATTTGGTCTTTAATTTTAATGGCCACATGTGTGTGTGTGTGTGTGTGTGTGTGGCGCCATAAACGGTAGCTGGACAAGCGTTGCGCATACGCCTGGTTGCGCTTGTCGTATTGATACGCGCAGCGCCATAAAGTATGCTACGATAATTTTACTTCGCTGCGCTTGTTCTGATTGTTGTTGCCACTGCTGCGGCTTGAGTTTAATATGAGGGGGTGGGGAAGGGGGGAAGGGGGAAAATTCCTACCAAGTGCGGTCATTTTAATAACGAAAAACATCAGCTCTTTATGCACTCAACACCCACAGTTGCTTTTGTTGTTCTTGTTGTTGTTCGCTGTTTGGTTTCTATTTTACTTGTTATTTTATTTTACGACTCCCACTGTTGTTTCTCGTCTTCACCCCCCCCCCCCCTTCTCTTCCTGTTGTTGTTGTTGTTGCTGCTAGTAGCTGCTGCAAAAAACTTTTTCAATATACGAGAGTACTTTTTGTTTTTTTTCTCTCTCTCTTACCCTTCCTCCCTCCCTCTCTTTCTCCTCTCTCTTGCTGCGTATGTGTGTATTTCAGCTAACCAGCTGAATTTTTAAATAATTCAAAACATTTCCATGCATTTATTATTGCATTTTGATTTATTTATTTGCACAACTCGACTCGTTTAACATTTTAAGCCAGAAATGTGCTTTAATCTGTGTAGAATGTGAGTAGGAGTGGGATGGAGAGTGAGAGAGAAGGAAGAGGGGTTGTAGCTGTTAATCACGCTTTGTTAATTGCCTTTGCAGTTTGAGGTTGCATTTATAATTGCTATATGAATGACAGAGGGAATTTTAATGATTTGTTAAGGAATGTGCACCATATGTAAAGAAGAGGGGGGTTTTCTTAAATCGGAATGAAAAGATTTGCATGCTGCGAACTTTTAAACTGTTTTAAAATATTCTTAATCAGCTACAACTGTTAAAAATATAAAGTCATGTCTGTTTGTCTATATGAACCCCTATATCTAATGATTAAATATGACTAATCGAAGTTTATATAAGTATCTTTGATATTTTCTTTAATATACTAACCTTTTATTGCCTTCTCTCTCTCTCTCTTGCAGGGTCAGTGCTCGGCTGGTACACTGCCCATGGCCTGGGTCGATGAGGGACCTGGTCCGCCAATTTGCCCGCGATCCTGTGCTGAGCAACAGCCGATGGACAGCGACAGCGGCAGCTCGAGTGCTGCCCACAATAAACTCAAGTACTACGTGAATGCGAATACATTTAACTATAAGTCGCCGCACATGCGTCTCAGCAGGAGCAGCAGCAGCAGCAGCAACAATAACAATAATAACTACAAAGTCATGTCCCGTGTGCGACGCGAGCGGGACTGGCAGGAGGGGGAACTGGAGGGTCAAACAGAGCTGACGATGGCGACAACAACTGAGCAGCAGCAGGAGGAGCAGCAGCAGCCGGATGAGGAGCTGCAACTGGAGCAGGATGGTGGCGATATTGAAGCATCCACAGCAGAGGTGTCTTCCACAATGAGTTCCAGCTTCAGTGATGCGCTGGAGGTGGAGCCAACGCAGCTCTATAGTCATCTGCAAGCACAGGAGCAGCTTAGTGCTAGCGAACAACAACAACAGCAGCAGCAGCAACACCAACAGCAACAACAACAACAACAACAGCAGCAACAACAACAGTGCCTTGATTACCTGGGCGATGCCGCCGAGACAAGTCCACAGCATTTGTGCGGCCTGCGTTCGCCGGGTCAGCTGCTCAGCCGTCTGCGTCAGCTGCGACTGCGGCATTGCTGCGAGCGCAGCGTGTTCAGTGCGCTGCATACGCTGGCGTTAAATGCGACGCTCTCGGATCGTGGTGAATGTCTGCGCCTCCTCAGTGATCTGCTCGATGTGGATGCGTTGGCCAATCGCATTACCTGTGAACTGGCTGAGATACTCTTTCGCTTCGATTGCCGGCAGGTGTATTCGCTGATCAATCAGTGCGACGACTGCAAGGTGAGTAACGGGGGAAGGGTCCAGGGTGGTACTCCAGCTGCGCGCCAAGCACGCGCCTGCATTACATCATGTTTTAATTAAATGCCCCGCAAGGAGTAGGGGCAGGAAAATGGGAAATGCGCGACAGCAACCCTTGCCCTGGCGAAGGCAACGCAATACAATTCAACACGCTGCGACGCGAGCTACAGCTACAGCAGCTCATTTAAATTCAGCCCGTTAACCCCAAAATATGCCAAGCCCCGAGAAGCCCTTTTCCACTCCTCCCCCCCCTCAGCTAACTCCAACTCCCTGCTTCAGTTGCCCGAAAAACCCGCAAGCTTTCTGCAAGACAAATAAAAACAAGCAAAAGTGCTGAATGCCCCCAGAGTGGGTTGTGTAGTCGACAGCGTAGATGCCCTAGCTCAGCTAACAGATTGCCCTTTAACCCACAGAGGTCTTGGTAACTAGCTCCAGCTTCAGTTGCCATTGCCTGCCTCGCTCGTGGCTTCACATTTACAGGGTATAACAAGCTTAAGGCGCAGAGGCATCTCTCTCGCAACTCTCGGCTAAGGCTAAAATCCTGCACGGGGTCCAACACTTTCGCACGCGGCCCAACAACAACAAACAATGACAATCACAACAACAACAACAACAACAACAGCAGCAGCAGCAGCAGCAGCAGAGACGTCGACAACGCTGCGTGACATTTTTAGCTGCTCATTAATTATTGAAGAACCCACAAACTGGGCGGGTATACTATGCCCGCAGTCCAGCCAGTTTGCCCACTTTAGAAATCCGCGCTCAGCAGTCGTTACCCCTCCCCCCTTCCTCTGGCCACTTCCTTCCCCACTGTGTGTCAGTTCTCCCCCCACCCCACCCCTATGCTGGCTTTATATTTCTGCTCGTAATTATCAGCGTCGAGAGCTCAACGGGCAGTGGCACGAGGCATGAGGCATGAGGCATGAGGCATGAGGCACGGGCCAGCATGGCAGCTGAAAAAGCAACGCGTTGCGGTTAATTTGTGGCACTTAGAGGTCGCAACTGTCGCAGTCGCTGTTGCTGTTGCTGCTGCTGCGGCAGATTTTGTTAGTGTCTGTGCAAACATTTGACTGCATATTTGATGGCTTTCTCTGCCCCCTCTCTCTCTCTTGCACACTCTTTTTCCTCTCTGTCTTGCTGCCTCTGTTTATTGGCAATTATTTGTTGCGAGGCTTTAAAACAACGCTGAAGCAACTGACCAACTGCTGCTGCTGCTGCTGCTGCTGCAGTTCACTTCGTACGTTCTAACGATGTCAATGCGGCTGCTGCACAGAAGAGAGAGAGAGGGAAATGGGGTAGGGGCCGTCTGGGCGGCGACAATGTGGCCACTAATGAGCGCTGGCAAAACTGGCAAGAGGAAAAGCTTTGCTCGGGGAAAAGAATCTTGTGAATGCGTTGTGTGCGAACACGTTGCGAGCATGTGAATTGCGATGCTGATTAAGAAAAACTTGAGGCAAATTCTAAGCAGCAGCAACTACACACAGATACACACGCACACAGAGAAATTTAAATTTAAATTACGCATACGCCCGGTGTGGCGCTGGCTGCATGGCTCACTGTGTGTGTGGCACACATTTAAATGCCTGCAAAGCTAAACTATCATAAGCGGGTGGAGCCTGTAACAGCCGCCCACCACACGCTCTCCCTCTCCTTTTCTCCCACTCTGCCTCTCTCTCTCTCTCTCTCATGCTCTCTGCAGCAGCAGCAGCAGCATCCTTAACATGTTTCTAGTTCGAAATGCTGTGGAAATCAGGTGATGCTAAAGAGAGCGCACGAGCGCGAGAGAGCACACACCAGAGAGAAATAGAGAGAGCAAGCAAGCAGCTGACTGTGCTCTCTCTCTCTCAGGCTCTCTCTTGCTCTTCGCTCTCCGCTCTAGCGTATTCAGCGCTGCGCGCTCTCTCACATGACACGAACCTTTTTCTCGTTCTGCAATTTTTCCGCAGTTTATATAAGTTTTCTACAAACTTTTCCTGCGCACAGTGCGCACACCAAGCACGGCCGCCGCTTGCAGAATTAACTTAATGAAAATTCGAAATTATTAACAATATTTAAGCACGCTTTTCAGCGTAATTTTCCACTTGCTTTTCACACACACACGCACACATTTGTGTATTTGTATTTGGCCAGCTTTGCCACTGTGCTGCTGCTACTGCTGCTGCCTACTGCCTCCGCTTCCAGCTGCGCTCCACATTCAGCGCCGTCTGTGTGCCCTCACACACAGTTTCCAATTGCCGAAAGAAAGAAAAAATAAAACACACACACAACTTTACGAAAATGTGCGAAAAAAAGAGAGGAAAGAAAACGAAGGGGGGAAAATAAAGCAAGAAAATGTGAGGCTTCTCATTGGGAGGCTTCCAGTCAGTCAGGCTCTCAGGCGCGTCTGCCGCTGCTGCTGCTGCTGGTTTTGCAGTTTTGGACTAGCTTTAAATTAATTAACTTGGTTAAGTTGGCGCTGCTGCTGCAGCTGCTTATCGATGTGTCGTATAGGTCTGCCTACCTACCTGCCTGCCTGGTTACCTCTGTCCCACATATTATAATTGCTCTGTGTATTTATGATTACCTGCACCGCAAGTCGTCTAATTAGTCAAAAGGACTCGCCTCGACATTGCGGCCAACCGCAGGGACGAAGCCAGCACACACACACACAGAGACACACACACATCTAAATACGCATACGCACCGTAGCCCACCCTCCAGCTCGCATTATTTTCTCCTCGTTTTTTTTTTTTTGTGGGCGAACGAGTCTTTTGATGGTCGAAATAAACACAAATTAGTTGGCCCAAATTTCATAATACTTTTACATGTTTTCGGGGTGCGGTCGGACCGCCCTTGCCCAGGCCCAAACCCAGACTCGCTTTCAAAACTATTTTGGCAAACGAAACACAAACGAAACTGGCTTCGTTTTCATATCAATGTCGAATTCCGAGCCCCAAAACTATTTCACAAATTTATTTGTTCATAATTATGGTAACATTTTTTATTTTTGGGCATTAAAAAAAAAACTCAGAAGCCGAAAATGTTTTCTTTTCCTTTTTAGCTATGCAAAAGCAGATTATGTGGGAAAGAAAAGCGAAAACAAGTCGGAAAACCTTTTATGCGAGTTGCTATAAAAAGATTACTTTATAGGGCGGGGAAGAGAATGGGATAAAGAAACAAAAGCAGGCGAAACCGCTACAACGATTGATGAAAATTCACGCTGGCGCTTTTCATTGTTTTTCATAATTTCCTCAAGCTACCAATTTGGGTTTTGTAACATTTATTTTGAGAGTCTCGAGAGTTCAACCTCGACTGATTCGACCGACGGGTTCAAGGTTATTTCATCACTTTCTTTAACTTCTTTTCACTTATTTCAAGCTCAGCTGTCGCTATGCTGCTTTCTCTGCCTCTCCCTCTTCTCCTTCTTCTGTTTTGCCTTGTTTTGCTTTGGCAAAAAAAGTTTTTTCGATCGCATTGTGTGGCCGGGCATCATCATAATCTATTCCCCATCGAAGTTGCGAATTTGCATTTCACATACGTCTACCTCTCTCTCTCGCTCTCTTTATGTTTGTGTGTGTGTGGGTGAGTGTGATATAGGCTCTTACGTCATCTGGGAGGGGAGGAGTGTGCGAGGTTTTGGTTTTTGGGGCGCGTTGAAAGAAAATTGTCAAATACGGAAGTAGCGTAATTTCATAAATGATTGATTACACACACTTTACACGCATTCTCACTTATGGCTTGAACACACACACACACACTGGCACACACACTCACTCACACTCCAACACATCGTTAGACGAGCTGCTGCTGCTGTTGTTGTTGTTGTTGTTGTTGTCCAGGGCACAGTGCGACAGCTGACACCGCCCACAACTATTGCCGTTTTGTAAAACTCTCTGCCCCGGCTTGGGTTTACCTACCCCTCCGCCCCTGCTCCCCCTGTCACAGTATGTTAAGTTTTTTGCGCCTCTCCTTCTTCTTCTTCTACTTTTTCTTCTTTTTGCGGTTTTGCGGACACATGTGTGCGGCAGGCCAAAGAAAGAAAACTTTGCTGCGGTTCCAATAATCTTTTTCTTTCGCCAGTTTTTTCTTGCCTCGTTTTTTTTTTCATTTCGCCATCAGCATCAGCAGTTGGTGCTACCTTTAGCCTTAGTTCCTTTGCCCTCTCCTCAGCCACGCCCCTTGCTAGCTTGGTGTGTGTGTGTGTGTGTGAGTGTGCTTTTTTTCTTACTGCTGCTGCTGTTGTTGTCGCCATTCTTGTTGTCGTTGCCAGCTTCGTTTTATTTACAATCTAATAATTTATCGACTTTTGCGTGGGCGCCGCGACGCGCTACTCTGCTGTGCTCTGCTCTGCTCTGCTGCGGCACGTTTGTTGTGCGAATGGGCATGGGCAACGGAATGGGAATGGGAATGGAAATGGCAAAAGGAACGTCAGATCTCTCGCCATCGACAAGGCTGGTGAAAGCCGGGGCAACAAGCAGCTCTAAATTGCGTATACGCCGCGTGGGCGGTGCGCTTGGCTGAGGGAGCGCATGCAAATGAAAATGAGAATAAGAATGGAAATGGCAAGGGCAGAGCAGAAGGAGGATGAAGAGAAGGCAGAGGAGTAGTGGAAAAGGAAGGGCAGAGAAGGGGAGGGGAGGCAATGAAAATGGACAAAGGACTTTGTTAGTTATGGCGCAGTGCAGCGAATGTGGCTAATGTGTAGGTGGCTGGGGGGGGGGGGGAGACAGTAAAAACAGCAGACGATTAATCAATAAAACGAAAAACCTGATGAGCAGTGCGAGAGAGAGAGAGAGGGAGAAGGAGATAAGAAGAAAAAGACAGACAGACAGCGGACAGAGACCAGCAGGAAATATGGAAATGTACTGAATATTCAGTAGGTTGTAAGCAGACAAAGCAAAGGGAAAGCAAAGCAAACGAAGTAGGAAAAGGAAAACAAGAGAAAGGGCAGGGCAAAGCGGAAGAGCATCATTAAATTAAGTGTGTGTTGGTGTGAATTGAGGTGACAAATCAGCTGTAGTTGGGCTCAGTTGGTTAGGTTAGTTGGTGGAACGACTTTTATAACGCATTCCTTACGCTCTTTCAACTTGAATAAATGCAATTTTGAAGCTTTAAATGACTTTGTTCTTATGCTTATCAGTTTGTGTTTTCTACACACGTTTCTCATGATTAAATTTCCTGCTCGGTCGCGAATTGCAAAGGGGGAATGGGGCAAAGGGTAGCGCACTAAACTGCTGCCAGGCAGCAGCCACAGCTGCTCCAGCTTCGGCTTCGGCTTCAGCTTCAGTTTGGTGTTTGCACAAAGACTTGTCAGTCAACGCAGCAGCGCAATCCACACACACACACACACACTTGCAAAGGCAGACAGACACACTCTAACACGCAAGCTGGGACAATATGAAAAATGTTTTGGAAAACATGTTCGTAATCCACAATCGACAAAGATAAATCGCTTTTAGTGTGCTTCAAAGCATTTATTTAAATTTACGCTCTCGCTTGCTCTACCTACCTATCTCTCTCTTCCTCCCTCTCTGTCTCTCTCTTTGGTCCTCTCTCTTGCTCTTTGTGTGCTGCTCTCATATAATGACAGGCGCGTATCATGCAGACAAAGGCACATGGGGCTAGAGCACAGTTAGAAAAGTGAAAACCAAACCAAACCGAACCGAACCGAACTAGAACCAGAACCAGTAGAAACCGGAATGAACCCAAAATGGATGGATGTGTGTGGAAAGGGAGCTGGGAATTGCTAACTGTTCGATGTGGGGAGAGAAAGAGAAGAAGGAGGAATGGGAAGTACAACAAAGCAAACGAATTACTGCGAAACACTCAAGTGCCGGGCGATTGTCTCACTCGTTGTCTAGGTTGTTCTACGCTTCTCATGCTGCTTCATTCCCTCTCTTCTACTCATTCTTCTTCTACTTCTGTCCTTTTTGTTGTTGTTGTCGTCGCTTGAAGTTCAAATGCCCTCGTCGTTTGCCTCTGTCCTGTCTCTTCTTCTATGCATAAGTTGACGTCATACGTGTTTCCATTTCATCTCTGTCTGCGCGTGTGTGTCTGTCCCAGCGTGTATCTGTGTGTGTCTGTGTGTGTGTGCGTATTAGTGTCATTCATACTTTTAGTTATCCACACGTGTATGTGTGTGTGTGTGTGTGTAATGAGTTGTGAATGAGTCACAAGCTTAATGAATAAATATTCACGTGTCTGCAGCGCATTCAATTCATTCAATCGACGACGCAAAGTTGTAAAATTTTACTGCATAATTTCAGGCGCAAAGTGAAACTAATTAATCAGGTTGATTAAATAGAGAAAAAGGCTTTAGGGCAGTTTTTATGTTGAGTTCTGTTTACTTATTAATTGGGTTATATGTCTAGCGATATAGGTACAGTTTCTTGTCTATATAATGCGTAATATTTCGCTGCTTTTGCGTACTATGTCAGACTGACTTGACTTCGATTCCTTTGCTATTTTGTGCAACAATATCTGCGCATTATACACACCATTCTGTGTCTGTCACCTTCAAGCTGCTGCTCTGTTCCTTTGCTACCTTCACCTCTCTCCCCCTCTCTCTCTCTCTCTCTTCCCATTCAGCTCCTTTCCGCCTTCAGTCATATTTGCCCGATGATATTGTGCGCATTTGATATTTATTTACATAAATGCAATGTTTAGTTTATTTTGCTGTTTCCGTCCGGCTGTCTGAATCACTCAGGCGCTACTGATAGCCCCGCACTGCAGCACCCCTCCCTTTCTCTTCCCCCCCCTGCCACAGAGGCAGCTTGTTTGTCTGCGCATTTGCCACACTCGTCGCCATTGTGCAGCGTCGTCGACGCCGGGAAAAGCGTCTGCGATTTGACAATGTGCGGGAATGGCGCCCAGCTGTAAACGGCAGAACGCGCCACATTGCGGCACACACTCACACACACGCACACCCTAAGAAACATAAGTGTATGTGTGTGTGTGTGTGTGCGTGAACATTTCTTGTGGCATTTCAATTATACAGCTGCTGAGGATGTTTAAGCGGCTTCGCAGCGCAGCCGCAGCGAGACGCAATCAAATGAAAGTTTAATTAAAATTTGTTGCAGTGTATGTATAAGTGTGTGTGTGTGTGTGTGCAGCTTGCCGCATGCCACTTGGTAACATTAAATGCAAATCAATTGCGCTTGACTGACGCTATAATTCAGCTTCAGGAATTGCATTGCCTTATCAAAAGTTTCTGGCTGATTTGCATGCAGCCAAAGGCAGCTCAGGGTTGTGTGTATGTGTGTGTGTGTGTGTGTTTGAGTGTGTGTGTTAATGCAATCTTTGATACCCTCTGGCAGCAGGTCATGCAGCAGCTGTGCTGCCTCTTCCCAGCTCCCTCCGCACTCGTTCTACCTTTGTATCTGCTTAACTCAATTGCAGCTGCAAACATAAAAATTGCTCAGTACACTGGAAAAAATACAGTAGTAAGCTAGCAATTTGATGTAGCTTTTTGGCTAGATATTTCGCTCAGTGTACTACACTCTTCACTCAGCTCTCTGCTGGAGAGAGATTTTTGCCAGTCTAACTTGACATTCTCTTTGGGCCTAATAAAAGTGCTGAGGGGAGAAGGAGGATTGTGGGCAAGGGAGGAGACTCCGCAGGCTACTGGCTATGCTTAATGGCTTTTTGTGGAATCTGTGCGGCAGCCTTTTGACCTCACACACACACACACACACAGACACAGAGTGAGTGTAAGAGAGACAATGTTAGAGGCGACACTTTGCCTGCTTTTATGAGGTGTGTGTGGACAATGTTGTGCGGCAAGAGTGTTTAATTGCAGCCTCAGCTTGGGTACAAAGTTCACTTAAAGTTATGGCCACAGGTAGAGCGCATACAAACAAACACACAGACACACACACACGTATCTATAGCAAGCTGCTGTAATTCACAAGCAGTTTAAGCAATAAATGCGACTGTTGCATGCGAGGTAGTCGGCAGGAACATTAAAATGATTTTCAAATTAAATCTCACTCTCTTATTCTCTGCTGCCATTTCTATTACTTTCTCACTACCTCTATCTCTCTCTCTCTGTATATATACTGTACGCTCTCTCTCTTTCTCTCATCCTGCAGCTCTCTGTCTTTGTTACTCAACTAATTCGCGTGCAATTGAAGCGAGTTTACTTCGCATTTAAACTTTTAGAAAATTATACAAGTTGCAGCACACACCCTGCATTTCTCTCTCCCTTCCTCCCTCTCTCTCTTCCTTCCCCTCTCCCTCTACCTCTTATCTGCCAGGCAGGTATTAGATAGACTAGCATGGTCTCTAATAAATGCCATGAGAATGCTCAGGTTTCGCTTAACCCGAAATGGCATTGCGAAATTTCATCTACAAAGAGTTGCAGGCAGTGTGAGGGGCAGGGCGAAGGAGCAGGGTATGGGAAGGAGCAGGGTATGCTGGGGAGCGTGTCGCGTTTGGAAGCCAAACTGCAGCCAAGTAGCAATTTGATGCTTTCAAGCTTTACAATTACAACACGAAGCAACTTGCGATGCGTTCTCCTCTCTTCTCTTCTTCTACTTTTTCCTCTTGCTGCTGTGCGTGAGCGAGTGTCCCCAATGTGTGTGTGCGTGTGTGTGTGTGTGCGTGTGTTTAGTTTGTTAACCAGAGAGTGAAACGCACTTGACCAACTGTGGCACGTGTTGTCGCATTGGCTATGGCAATAAGCGCAAGGCACGGCCAATACACACACACAGAAAGACACACACACACACAGAAACACTCTTATACACTCTCATGCACTGCAACACACTCGCACATACTTAGGTAATGCTTTTGGTCCAAGGATAAACTTTTATTTCTCTGTGTGTGTGTGTTTCTTTCCTTCAGTTCGCAACGAGGCAAACGTTGCAAGCCATTGTGGTGGCAACTGCGCGGGGAGGCGGGAGGGGGTTGGCTGCAGCAGCAGGGGCTGTTTGACTGGTTCATTGCCTCGTTTTGTTTTGTTTGCACACGGTCACGTGTTACCTTCGTCTTCTGCTGCGCACATAAGACCAGCTGCCTGGCCTCACACTCTCATGCTTGCCACACGCTCCTGTCTTCCTCCCTCCGCCCCCTCTACGTGCACTTGAGTGCAGCGCGAACGCATCGCATGTCGCTGGTTGCCACAGTGAAAATTTAAAAGCCACAAAATCCGCCACAGCACGCAGCATGCCCCGACTGGCTGGCTGGCTGACTGAGCGCCTCTTTGCGCTTTAACAGCGGCCATTTTGCACCGCAACTTTACAGGGTATTAATGCCGATTAGTTTTTTTTAATTCACACACGCCACTTGCTTAATTGTAATTTTGTTGGGCCCCAAAAAGTAGGCAACAAAAAATGTACTTGCCCCGAAACGCGGTCGTACTACTTATGCTTCGGTTTCTTTATGCCTAGAGGAGAGAGGGTAGAGAGAGAGAGAGGGAGAGAGAGGGTTGCTTGGTTGAAATTTGCATTTTTAAGTGAAATTTTCACATTAGCGTGTCGTAGTGTGTGTGTGCCCAGTTACCAGTTTCGTGTTTATGACGGAAATGTGACACGACAAAGTGTTGGGATTTATGTACATAAATAATTATACACCCGCGTGTGTGTGTGTGTATGTGTGTGAGGTATGCAAATTATCTTTCGCACACACACACATACGTAAAACATTTTCATTTTGATTTTAATTAGCATTTTGCATTCTCGCATTGCAAACGAACGAGGAGTTGTCTCGACTTACTTACACTGTCCACAATAAGTTTGCGTCCCAAAACACATTAGACAGCACTTATTGTGTGTGTGTGTGTGTGTGAAAACCAGATTAGCGTTGGTATTCAATCAGTTGAGCCTGAAAACAAACTACGGAGCTCAGCAGAGATTCATTTGCAAATTAGGCAGATATGCCTCATATATGGAGTAAATGCAGGAGATATATTTCTGCAAGTTTTATCATATACACTGCGTGACAAAATTAAATTACCCCGAGGGACGACAGGAGTGAGAAAATCGACACGGCAAATGATCGTCGTGCTGCTGAAACTCGCGTTAATTTTTAAACATATTTAAAATCAACGTTTATTATTGTTTATTATTTATGCAGGCACGAGGCGGCGCGAGGCGCACGTGAAAAAAAAAACATAGCATACTTTTATGGGCAGCCACAACCGACGCCTCGCACACGGCATGCGGCCACTAGGCTCGCACACACACACACACTCACACGCTCGCACAGCACACACCATTATGCAAATTGCTTACAAAAATATATACGCACACGTATATAGGGAGTATGTGGTATGTGGCTGACTATATATATATATACAGAGCAAAGTTGGAGCACAGCTGTAATGCGCTGCGTTGTTACAAAATTTACTGCAATGGTACAAATCAAATCATAACTGATTTGCATACAGACGACTAGTGCAAAGCCACTGTATGCCACTGTGTGTGTGTGGTGTTCGAGTGTTCGAGTGTGTGTGTGTGCTGCCCTCATATCAATTACTTTACATGGAGATTCAGTTACGACCACTGCATATGGTGTTTGTATAGTGCGCCGGCACAAATCTTTTGACCAATTCGGTCACGTTTCCATAACGCGAGGGGGGCTGCAGCCCGTCTCGAAGTGAAAGTGTATTAAAATACACGCATTTGACCCCACTGTACACGTCCGCAGCCGAAATGGCGCTTTACTGTGGCCACTTTACGGCGGGTCATTGTGTGTGTGGGGGGATTGAGATTGTGAGTGGCGAAAAGTGAGTGTGTGGCAGGCAAGGAAGTGGGGGTGAAGAGGAGGCAGTAGTGTAGGGGCAGGAGGACTGGTAGTAGTGCTGGGGCAGGAGGAGGTGCACTGTACACGGGCTGTTTGCCCTTAGAAATCCATAAAATATTTATGCTTTAACTAGTCCACAGTCCAATTGCTTGCGCCGCACATGAACTCTGGATAGACCCATAACGCAGCGGCGAGAGAGAGAGAGAGAGAGCGAGAGCGAAGGAGAGAGGGAAAGAGAGGGAGAAGGTGGGAAAGAGCGCGCAAGCAGTTCCAGCAGAGTTTCTCTCGAGAAATAGAGTGTGCTCCACTAGAGTTCCTCCAGTGTTCCTGCTCAATGCAAGGCAAACAAAGTTGATTATTTTCTACTTTCTCTCTCTCTCTCTCTCTCTCTCTCTCTCTCTCTTTGCATACGTTGTCCATGTTTGCCACGGGGCCAGCAGGCAATTTGTGCCAAACAATGCAGCTATAAAATTGCATTGCACTAATTAACGGCAACCGAAGCAGTGCGCCCCCTTACCATTTTACCCACACCCGCTCACTCCATAAAATGCAAATTAGTTTGTGATAAAAACTTTGAAGCAAAGGACACATGTGTGTGTGTGTGTGTGTGCTGTATGCTGGGCGTGTGTGTGTGTGTGTGCAGACTTTTCCATTTTTCTAAAGTTGCAAATTGTTTGTGAGAACATTGACAAATCAAAAGGCATAACGGGTAAAGTGGCACCTAGAGAGAGAGAGAGAGAGAGAGAGAGAGAGAGAGAGAGAGAGAGAAATGAGAGTGTCAAATTAAGTTCTGTAAATGGTAGAGAAAACATGTGCCTCAGTGCGATCTTTAATCTCGCTCTCTTTGTCAAAGAGTTGCTTGAAATGCGTCTTCCAAATGAATTCAGTCTCTACGTAGACTGACATACATGCTCTCTCTCTCTCTCACACACACTCACTCACTCACACTCCCACATCAATTCGCACCCAGACGAGACTCAACTGTAAACGTTCCCCGGGGGCAAAACGTGAGCAACATCATCGATGCTTGGCAACAAATTATTTCTCTATATACTTTTTACTACACATATTTCAGACATACGACTTGTCGCTTTGTCCGTCTCGCTTTGCTTTGTTGTTTCTCCCGTTGTTGTTGTTGTTCTCTTTGGGGGCGCAGTTCAATGGCACATGAAATTATTATGATAGTTCGAGCTGCGTGTTTCGAACTCGTAAATCGTCCCACAGCCACAATGTCAGCTTGATTTGCCAAATATAAAAGCAATTCAGCTGCTGTCATCCATTAACTTTTATGTGCCAGTGTGTGTGTGTGTGTTTATTTTTGAGAAATATATATATATGTTTATACCATATATAGTATTGTAATAAAAGAGAAATTCAATTATTTGACGCCACTGTTGTACGGTCGTTGACAGAGGTTCCTCTTTCTCTCTTTGTTCTCGAATTCTTCACTTAAGCTTGACCTTAGCCTCAGTCGGGTAACCCCTTACAGGGTTGATGAGTTTCAGTTTTTTTTTTTTTTGTTTACAGGGCAAATGAGTCGAGTTCAAGGCATATTTGCTATTAAGATTTCTATCGAGCTTAGAGGGAAGTAAGGTGAGGGAAGGGAGAAGAAAAGTAGAAAAAGTGGACATAGACATAAAAGGCAGGGAAAACTAAAAATATGCTGCTAAAGAACTTGAGCAATTAAGTGAGAGAAGAGGGAATGGAATTATTCACTAGTAAATTCTTTAATATGACATGATATTAACGTATAATGAAATACGATGTAAAATAATATGATATTATTTTATACTATATTATATATTATATGAAATGATATGATATCAGACTATAACATTGTTTCCCAAGTTTTCAATCAACTTAGAGACTTTAAATGCCGCAGAGATGGTATACTCTATAAAGCTTGAGTAACCTTTATCTTATCTGTAACCCTTTATACTCTGATTGTGAAATATTGCGACATTAATTGTGTAATTGAAAAATCGTGGTAATTGCGAGGCGCAACGCAACCTGCGCTGTCTTCTGCATCTCCCATGGACGCCACATCGCATCGGATCGCATTGCCTGTTACATTTTGCACGCAAGAGTCGGCACACGCATCATTACCCAAATATTGAATTTTGCAATATTCCGGCTTTTCCCTTTACCCTCTCTGCTTTCTCTCCCTCTCTCTGTCTCTCCCAGAGTAGCATGGCAAAGTCCACATGGCCAATCAAACGTACCACAAGGACTGGCGCAGGGGTTAAGGGAAAAGGGTAAGGGCGAGTGAGTATGGTAACGAGGGGGTGGTGCCATGGGTTGGGGTCATGAGTAACGGATTCACATCAATACGCCGCATAGCTTGGCGTGCCGGTTCGCCTGTCCCTCTGTCCGTCTGTCCATCTGTCCGCCTGTCCGTTCTGCATGTGCATGTCAAAGTAATGGACGAAAACGAATTTCGGGCCAGGGATCCCATGCAACATCCACTCCAACCACGAGCTTTGGGTGCTGCCTGTGTGTCTGTCGGGATGTGGGGCCTGGGTTGCCTGGGCTGCTGTCTGGCCTGGGCTGGGATTGTGTCCTGGTTGTCCTCTTCTGTCCAGGGTGTTGGCACGCGAGCTGCGAGTGGAATGACTTTTGCGCTTGGCATTTAAATGAAGGCGCAGCTTAAATGGATTTTACAGTTGCCTTGTGGCTCAAACGGGGAGGGGCAGGCGGCTACAGATGCCACATTACAATGTAAGGATGTGCGATGACTCCCTCTCCCGCTCTCTCTCCCCATCTCTCTCTGTCCATCAAGTTAATGCCTTAGGCTGCTACACGCTACTGCCCGCTGCCCTCTGCTTGCGGCTCGTAAATTGCGATTTTCAGTTGAGTTTTCATCACTTTTGCGATTTTCACTTTTTGTTGCATTTGCCCAAAATTAAATTTTTGCATTAAATTGTTTAATTGCATTTCGTGTGCCTGGGCTGGCATTGTGATTTGTTTACCTGGCTCACCTGGCGCTAATTAAGCCTTTTGCCTTGCGCTAATTGAGTTGAGTCGTTGCAACTTGCAATGCAAAAAGGAATTCAGCCACGTCTTCTGCTTCTCTTCTCTCTCTCTCTCTCTCTCTCTCTCTCTCTGTCTGTCTTGCTCTCTTCCACTGTCGCCCATTAATGAAAAATACTTTTAGTAATTAAATAATAATTTCGTAGCTGGCGTCTTTATGAGCCTCTGTCAAGATAGCGAACTCATTCTCCCCTTTCTCACCCTGCTCTGCCGTGTGTCCCAAAATAGCGCGAGAGAGCGAGCTCTTTAGCAAGGGCACATGCCACGCCCACACATTAAATACATATGTACATGCTGTGTGTCTGTGTGTATGCATGTGGCGACTGCTTCTTCTGCTCTTTGGGGTTATGTGTCTAGTAAATTTGTCCCTTTAATTGGAGAAGTTTGTAAATTTAGAACAGCAGCAAATGGCAAGGAAAGAGACGGGAAGGAATATGTATCTACGACTTTTTAATACCTTATACCTGAACTGATTAGTCACTTGACTGCTGCCAAATAAACTGAGATAAATATATATACGATACAATTGAATTTAAATAGAAACGTTAAGCTCTTTGAAGTTTCTCTCTCTTTCTCTTTTCGAGCACGTTTTCTTTTATACTGAAATGTATTTGCTCTGTTTGTCTCTGCTGAAACAATGTGCAACTTCAATTTATATGGACATGCCACGTGCAGACCACACACCCCCTCCCATCTCTGCTGTTTTATGGGATATTCCATGCTAGATGCACTTTGATTTGTCAGCAACAAATTTGTTGCTGCTCGAAACGTGCAGGAATATATACGAGATATATTCGAAATATGTATGGTATGGTATGTAAATCTGCAGGTTTGTTGGCATTTAGCTTTATTTGTATTTTTATGAATTTGATTGCAAATGCAGGTGTGAGCTGCGCCAGCAAATGCCACAAGGATAAATGCACAAACTGCCAAACGGATTGCTAAAGTGTTGCTCTGCCTCTCTCACTCTTTCGTTCTCTCTTTCTGCCTGTTTTTGTTGCTCTTGCTGAGTACTTTAATTTGGCAGACTTTCAAGTAAACGGAGCAAGGGGCAAATAAGTCAAATATTTGTCCAGTCTCCTTGATTGGTCAAAAGTGCAACAAAATCGAGGAGAGCAGATGTTGCCGCTGGCTACAGGCTGCAGCAAAGTTTTGTTGCCAACTGCAACAAACAGTAAAATGCTGCGTTGATTGTCTAAATCAATTATGGCAATTATTTATAGCAAAGCCAGAGAGAGAGAGAGGGAGGGAGAGAGAGCAAGAGCGAGAGAGAGCGAGAAAAGCAAATGCAAACACAAACATGGCAATAATTGAATTTAACTTGCCCCGCCCCCTTTGCCCATTTCAGCCCATATAATTCGACAACCTTCAAATTTAACCGCAATGCGTACAACACGCACACACACACACACAGACTCGGAGCCACTCACACACTCTCAGCGCGCATAAATCACGTATACGCATTGCGCTACGCACTCAGCGAACTTAATTGTTGCCCACACCCACCCGCAGCGCACCTCCACCCCCACCCACACCCACAGCCAAAGCCAAATCGAAAGCCAAAACCAAAAGCTAACGCCGCCTGAGGCAGTTCGACTTCATGATAAACGAATTTCGATTAGATTCGCCTGAGTTGCACACGAGTTAAAATTATCATTCAACTGACTCAAGCTGTGAGACAGGCAGAAAGATGTAAGTAGAAATAAACGTGATATATGGGGCGTATACTTAATATCAAGTATACCACGTATGGTACGAAAATAGAGTAAAATCGCTGTAATTTCGTCAATTTGTGTTGGAAATGGCTTTGAATGTGATTTTTAGGCTAGTTTCAATAAACCTAATCAATTTGCATCAAAAAATAAGTTTTCAATTTTTGAAAAAAATTTGAAAATTTTACAAGGGGGTGGCATGGAAAATTTAGCAAAATTTTAATTTTTTCAAAATCACAATATTTTGATGGCAGATTGAGCTGGGGGAGCAAAGACGAATATAAAGACATTCCGCACTAAAATCAGTTGATTTTTGAGAGAGTTCTGATGATTAGAAGCCTAGAAAAGTGCATATATAGCGAAAATATGGGAATATATACATTTTCATTAAAATCAGATGAATTTCGAGACAGATCTGAGAATTAAATGCATAGATCAATTAAATATACATTTCACACTTAATTCAGATGCTTTTTATGCAAATTTTGAGTATGAGAAGCCTCAAAAAACTCATATATTGCTAATGAATATGAATTAAGATACTCTGAAAGAACTCTCGCTTGTTTTCTCCTAAATATATTCTTCCTGTTAGCTTGCAAAGAAAATTGCTTCATGCTGCAGAAAGACTTCTTTAAAGCCAAGCAAGATGTTCACAGAACACACAGCATCCTCAGCTTGCAAGTTGTTATATCAATTTAGAAATCACACGCAGTGTTGCCGGCGTTAATAAAGTTCTTTCCGGACTTAAATCGCGTGTGTACTTTTTTTTATCCAGTTGTGACGACTCACTCACGTCGTCATCGCCATCGTCGTCGTCGTCGGGGATTTGTGTAAAATGCGATTTCCTGCTCTCTCTCTCCCTGCTAACCCTGTTTCCAATGTATTTTTCTATGTATTTGCAGGAAGCTTATCGCCGCTGGGTCTGCAGCACGCTGGTGCCGTACTTCGCCGAGCCACAGGATGTTGATGCAGCGCCAACACAGTCGGCGTCAGCGTCGGCGTCGACGTCAGGCGATGACCTATCGGTCGGCAGGATGGCAACGTTGAAGCCAACGATGGCGGCAGCAGGGAAAAGTAAACGCGCTGCTTCTGGGGCCGATGGCAGCAGCGGTGGCAGCAAGCATAAATCTCAGAAATTAATCAGCAATAACAATAAATCAAATAACGGCAATAATATGAACGAGCCTCAGATTAATCAACAGCCTGGCCAGGAGGCAGAGCAGGAGCTGGAGCAGGAGGCTGAGGCGGAACAGGAGCAGGAGGAGGACAAACCAAAGCAGAGCGCAAATACCGCAAATGTGGCTCAGGCGTTTTACAATGTCGTTGGCATACAGACTCACTCCCAGTCACAGTTCCAGTTCCAACACAAGAACAACAACAACAACAACGAGCGTAGAGCAGATGCAGTGCAGCAGCAGCAGCAGCAGCAGGAGGATGAACAGGAGGAGGAGGTGGAAGCACAATTCAATAATTTCATATCGACTGCCAATAAAGCGGATCCCAGCGCAAAGGATCCTGTGATATCAAAACTACAAAAGAGGTAAGTCAAGGAGTAGCCCCTAATCTTCTCTAGCTCACTCTCTCTCTCCTCTCAGATCAACACGCAAGGCAGAGTTCCGCAAGCGACGCCGCATTCGACCCTGCCTGAGCGTTTGCCAAACCGTGGAACAAAAGTGCCCCTATCTGCTGCCCGCCGATCGCGCCCCCGCGCTGCCCACCCAATATGCCGGCGAGCCAACATTCGTCTGCCTAGGTAAGCCTGCTCCTCTCCTGCCTCACACTCCACATAACTCGCTCTCCTCTCTCTCTCTCTCAGATCAAAACATACCCGAAACCGGCGAGCAACTGAAGAAGTCCAGCTATGGCCCCAACGACTGCTGCTACAGCTACTGCGATGGACCCGCCTCGGGCGTCTGCACCATCTGCCAGGAGTTTGTGACGCCTGCAGCGCAACCCGACACAGCCGCCGGCAATGGCAGCACGAGCGGACCACGCGTGCACAACATCACGCTAACGCTAAGCTCGCCGCCGGCGGAGCATGCTCGTGCCGCAAGCGTATCCCTGGCGTTGCGCAATGTCAGCCAGTCGACGTCGGCGACAGCTGGCGGAGATCTGTTGCTGCAGCGTTTGCCCTACTATGCGCATCACGACAGTGTCTACTACTATGACGTGGACGAGGGCAACGATATGCCGCCGCAGGCATTGTCCGATGGCTGCGCCGCGGTGCCTGCTGTGACGAATCGCTGCGAGATTCCCTACTTTGCATCCGGCGTGGCGCCGACGCCGCCGACGCAGTTGCTCGTCTGGTTGAGTGCACTGCTCGGTCTGCTGAGTAGCTGTGGTGCGGCGAGACAACGCTGTCAGCGGACACAACGAGGCGGCGGCGGTGGTGGTGGTGGCGCCACAACGCGTGTCGACTGCGCTGCCAATTGCCACGAGCTGTTGGCCGCGGAGTTGCTGCCACACGGCGCCAAGACAAGACGACGACGAGTTGGAGCAGTAGGAGTAGCAGGAGGAGCAGTCTATGTCGTCGGTGTTGGCGTAGGAAACGGAAATGCAAGTGCAAATGCATTCACTGCCAGACCAGCGTGGGCGTGGGCATGGGCGTGGCCCTATAACCGCAACAGCAGCAGTAGCAGAGGCAGCAGCAGCAGAGGCAAATCGAAAGCGCCGAAGAGCAGCAGAAGCGGCAGCGATGCAGCGAGAATCAGTTGCCTTCTTAGCCATAGCGACTTACGTATGGATGTGCATGTGCGTGTCGAGTGCAGTACGAGGCACAGGGATGCTAGGAATTACCGTTATTTCTACTACTACAACTACAACATAAACGATTGGTGGCGGAGATGGAAGAGCGAAAGCGGCGCCTTATAGTGCATCATGCACAGTGCATCGGGCAGGGCAGGGCAGGGCAGGCGGATCTGCCGGCAGAGTCGGGCACTAAATAATGTCATTAATTGTATTTCGTACTCTAGAAAATTACTCGTAATGCTAGCTAATTAAAAAGGAAAACAGAAGAAAATCTAAAACTGCGGAAAACTGCGCATTTTCCAGTTGAAACGAAATATAACAAACAAAAAAAATAGCAAAGCAACAAGAAGACAAGAAGAAATGAAGTGTGAGTGGAGGCGATGCGAGATCATGCGAAATGGAAATGAATATGGGAAAAACACTTTAAATATTTATGGTCCTCTTTCAAGTGAAATAAATAAATGAAAAACAAAAAACAAAAGAAACCAAAATACGAAAGTAAAACGAAGTAAACAAAAAATTATATAAATCTCTATTAAAAACAAAAGGAAAAAAAGAACCTAAAAACAAATAGCATATTTTATTACAACTAGAAACAAAGAATATTAATATTTAATTAAACAAAAAACAACTGCCACAAAAATAGGTTTTTTAGGTAAACATTAAACAAAACAAAAACGAAACGTAAAAACAAAAAAAGGAAAAAAACAAAACCGAAGAATGGATAAGCCGAAACCACAAACATTTAACAAAACATATATGGAGATGAAAATAAAGAGGATAAAAAACGAAAAAGGAAAACATAAATGATGCATAAATTATACATAGTTATAAACTTAAATAAAGGCAAAGAAAAAGCGGATGAAAAACGAGCAAATTTTAGGTTAGCTAAAGCGAAAAAAAAAGAAAACTCACACACACACACACATATACAGACAGAAATATGAAATAATATTTACAATTAGACTAAAGAAATTTCAATAAAAACTAAATCCAAACTCGCCGCATACCAAACGAAATAAACAGTTATCAGAGCATTATAAGAGTCAAGTCAAACATAATACCGACACACACACACACACTCACACACAGAACTCACTTTACAAATCAACATAGAGGCCGCTTATCGAACCATTTTCAGAGAAAAAGAGGAAAACAAAACGGAAAATACACAAAGAAATATGAAACATGAATAACTTTACTTATTGCATAAATTAGTTTTAAACGAATCAAATATTATAATATAGTCACACGACGAGGCGATTTGATAGATGAGAAGAGTGCATCAAAAAAAAAAAAAAAAAACAAAACAAAACAAAATTGAGATTCGAAGTAGATGAAGAAGCGAAGCGAAGCAGCAGAAGTAACAACCAAAAATGTGTCTAAGATTGTCTTTATTTAGTTTTAAAAATGAACTTTGTATAACCAAATGAAAAACCAAAAAACAAAAAACGAAAAAAAAAAAACAATATAAAGCGCACAGTAAATTTAACACTTAAGGTTCATAAACAAGAAAATAGAAGTGAAGCAGGAGCCGGAAGATTAGAAGAAGAAAGAAGCTAAAGCATACGCATACGATATATATATATACGAGATTAGAAAGGGGGATGCAGGTTAGATTAGATAACAGGAAGCAGGCAGAACATGATGAAGCAGAATCGTCAGTTACAGCAGCAGCAGCAACAACAACATACCTACTATATAAATAGTGCATACAAATAATAATAATAACAATTTTTGTAATAAAGTTAACTCTATGTAGCGTACATATACATAAAGAAACGAAAATGAAAACAAAAGAAAAGAAAACATAAATATATATATTATATATATTTATAATTTACAATTTATCGTACATACTTGCAGCAAATGAGAAAGAAAACAAGAGAAAAGAAAAAGAAAAACCAAAAAATTCAAACTATAGGCAAACAATAAAGAAAGAAGACGAGAAAATCGTAGTCGAATCGAGGCAGAAAACAGAAAACAAAACACGATGGTATATAAGTATTATATGAGAATAATTAGTTACTAAATGAATAAATATAAAACAAACGATAGATGTATTTGGTATTAACTAATTGCCTATTGAACTAAGCATGTACCACCAACATGACTCAACTCTCTCTCAATTCTCAACTCTCAACACACACACACACTCTCAAAACCAAAGAAAAACTCACCAGTTTTTTGTCACTTTTCACCTTTCACCTTTTCCGATTCTCGAAACACTCGCACCGGCCCACCCACTTGAGAGTTTTCGGCACTTTACTTTGGTTCATCTCTCTCACTCTCTCTCTCTGTCTTTGACTTTTCCCTATTTACCTATCTTTATCTCTGACTCTAAGTGTATCTTTCAATTCTTTTTCTCTGTGTAGCTTGATTTTCATAGAGGTTAAGGCACTGCAGGCAGTACTGAGAACCCAATTTCGACCGACTTCTCTTTCCTTTCTTTCCTTTCCATTCCTTTCCTCGGCAAACTGACGCATTACTTTAATATAGACTACAATTTCACGCTGATTTTTTAGATGATGGTGGCATGTTAGGTGTTGTTGTAGATAACAAAAAATGGTTAACACGATTAAAGAGATTAATCCAATAGTTGAAAATAATTACTACGCAATGACGCTGGCTGAAAGTGGCATAGATTAGTCAATATGCTATCTGTATTCTCCCCTAAAATGTTCATGAGCTTTGAAAGCACATGCAAGCTCTGACAAAGCTCTTCCATTAGTTCTTCTCTTCATTCAGCTGGTGTCATTGAAATTTCTTTTAGACGAGTTGAACTTAATTCATTCCCACTTCATACATTGTACGTTCCCACCTGAGCTGAACAGCTTTTGCTCTTCATTTTCATATCAATAGCTCAATACCTTGATTTGCCTATGTAAATACACATACACATGCAGACATACACCCATACAAATACATACATACATAAATACTTGTTTCAATAAAACTCGTTGAAAAGCGCATGCAATGCTTTTCTAATTTCAAGCTTCCATTGGAATTTCCCTAATAATTTGCGAGAATTCTCTTTATATGATATACTTGTATATTTTCGGTTGCTTTCGAAATTGAGATATGATGATGACGAAATTTACCATACACCGAACTTGTTCTCGACCTCGATCGAATTGTGTGTGTTTCTAGTTAATGAGAGAACACAAGATGAAGACAGTAACATATATATATATAGGAAAATATATAGGAAACAATGAGAAACAGTTACAGAAACAGAAACAGAAACAGACAGGAAAACACACGTTTTGAGGCGATAGAAAACATTTCAAAGCGAGAGCCGCTGGCACAAATTGCGCGCATATGCAAATTGTTATGAATTATTGTGTACTTTTGTAAAACTTTTTGATATATATAATATAGTTAACATGAATAGATGCCTAAATAAAATAAATTAAATGTTAATTTATTTAAATGTAAACAATAAACAACAACGCGAGATCGCATTCTTATTCGTCTCCATGCGGAAATACTTAAAATCCGAATGCAGAAAGAAGAATACGAAGATGAAGATGAGAAGAAGAGTAGGAGAAAACCAAAAAAAAAACAAGAGCAAACATGCTAAAGATATAATGTTATAAGTAATGCCAAAAATTACGGGGGCGGGTATATTACGAGATTCAGCATACGAATAACGGAGAATACGGAATAAGGTATAAGAATGAAGGTTGGATACAATATTTGGTCGGATTTTGAGCATGAAATTACTTTACTGCAACATTTACATTCAAGTTTTGTGTACAAAAGTATCGATTGAGCAAATGCCATTGCATCCATTTGGACATTTCCATACTCGTTATCGAACCTTGAAGTCATTTTCTCAAGAAAACCGAAAACCGAACTCGAAATCGAAACCGAAAACCAAATCGAAATCAATAAAACGTAATTAGCACGAAAAAAAAAGAAAAGAAATATAAATATATGATAAATAAATAAATTGAAACCGAACAAAAATTATATACAATAATTTTGTAAGCGATCGACAGCTGCTAAAACCAACAACAACAACAAGAAAAACTCAACAACAACAATATAACAAGAAGAACAACAACTAAAGCAGCTGGCAAAACGAGATGAAGAAGAAAACACAAAAAAAAAAAAAAAAATAAGAAAACAAAATGTTATGGCAAGGTAGCAATTATTTTTTACAAAAAACCAAAAAAAACCTATTTAATGTATGTAAAAAACAAAAAAAAAGAATTTAAAACCAAAAAACATAAATATGAGTATGAAGAAATTTTAAAAACGAGGGAAACGCAAAACCAAAATTCTTTTTAGGCCACAAAAAAGACAAAAACAAAAAAAAACCAAACGAAATTACATAATTTATGTGCCAAGCGAGAAATTATTCTATGTATCGTATTTGATATCATCACCAAAGCGAGCACAGCAACAACATACTTATAAATAATAATAATAATAATAATATAATAATAAACGAAAACAAACGAAAACCCAACCAAAAAGCAAAATACAAAAACTCATGTCAAATTTAATTAAAAGCAAACATAAAATTTAAAACCAACGCGTGCAGATGACTTCGAATTCCATTTCGAATGTGTGTGTGTTCGCACTGCACATGAACCTTAACCCCAATCCTAACCAATTCCCTTCCCCTTACCTACCCCACTCCTCCGGCGTTGCCAACTAACTTTGTTAGTTCAACGAGAAATTATTAAGACAACAGCTAAGAACTTTAAGAGAGCCTCCAGAAACGAACTCAACTGTAATCTTCTGTAATTGTTAATTAACAAACAAGAACAACAAATGCCACATAAAAAAAAAAATAAATAAATTAGGTGAAATAAAAACCGAACTAAATTTTAATTAACTATAAACCTGAGGAGAAACTTTCGTAAGAAACACACACACTCACACAAACATTCACACAACCCATCCAGTTCCCCAATTGAATCCTTTCTCTCGTTTGTCCCCCAACATTCTCAAGCAGCAGCAGCAGCAGAAAATCGTATCTAATGTCGAGAGATAATGTAATAGATTAAAAAAAACTATGTAATAATATTATTAATAATACCGATAATATGGCATATAAACGAGACAACTGGCATAATTATGGTAATTGTAAAATAATTAAACAATGACGTAAACGTGAAAAGTGAAAATAATAAAAATAAATTGTTGTTATTGAATGTATTTGTATAGAAAATTATTATGATTATGACGATGAATAATAAATGATTACAAATAATAATTATTGTTCAAGAAAAAAAAAACCACAAAAAAACAAACAAAACAAAACAAAAACAAAATAATATATATACATATATATATGAGAACAATCTTCTGGCTTCATTTCATTCAGCAGGCAGAAAAGAAAAGGAAATGGCAGATAGGCTTCGATAGGTTCGGTATATTGAATTCTTCTTAGAAATATCTGCCAGAAGGAAAAACGTATGGGTTTTTCTGGCCTAATCCTTCACCAGCTTAGGCTCTTTTCATTAAGATTCTCTTGGAATATTGTCGCATTAAGTCAAACCTTTTTTTATACTAAGAAAAACCAACTGATTCCCTAGGGATTTATTTGAGTTTGCCACTTTCAGCTGGTCTCATTCGACAATAAGCCGCGTTGACCCGATTGCCCGCGTGATGTGAAAAGCGCAAATTTTGCATGAAAAATGCGCGATTTAAAGGAAAAACTTTCACTTTCCCTCAGCTCGTTTCACTGGGCCAACTGCAGCAGTTGTGGCAACAACAACAACAACAACAACGACAAGAGCAGAACAACAAAAAAATAAAGCGACAACAGCTACACGCGTTGTAATTAGACTTAGGGGGAGGACACAGCAGGAGCAGGAGAAGGCAGGAGCAGCAGCGGAAGCGTGCAACGAAGCTTCGTGGGCATCGGTGGCCGTCGGAAACGCTTGGAACCGAAGCAGCTGCTGCTGCACGAAGCTTGGCAGCCGCCTGCTTCAGGTGTCGGTGTCGGCAAAGGCAACGCTTGTGCCGCAGATTCAGATTCGTTTCGACTCGCGAAAGGGAAAGTTGGTGCGGCGGAGCGACTTGCCACTTGCCACTTGCCATTTGCCAGTTGCCACCTGCCGTCAGCCGTTGCCTGGTCACTTGCCACATGCTACTAGGCACTTGCTACTTGCCACACGTACCTCGAATCCAAGCCAAGTCCAAGTGCGAGTGGCAGTGCGAATAAGCTTGGATACGCAGCAAAGTGACTGTGTCGGTGAAAGTGTACTAAGTGTGTGTGTGTGTGTGTGTGTGTATCAAGTGGTGTGAGTGTGTGTTGCTCTGTTTGTGTGCTGTGTGTAAAACCGTCCAAATATTTGCACAGGCCACACGGATAAACGTTAACGTTAACGAGCTGACGGTCAACTTGGCCCCAAAGTTTTTACAGCACTCGCTGCGGTTGAATTTGCGGTTTTTGTTTTGCATACTTTTGGGCGCACTAAGCCAGAGCGAGAGAGAGAGCGATAGAGGGAGAGGGAGATAGAGCGCACTGTGTGCCAAAAATACAAAATACGTGTGTAAAAACTAATTACAAACAACACGCTTTGCTCTGTTTTTAGCCATGTCATCTCGCTCGCTGACTGTTTGCATGTTAATTGTGGCCAACAGCATCAAATGCCAAAAACATTTAGCGGGCAACAACGGTCTATGAATTGACAGGCAACACGGTTTTTTACTTCATTTCGAAATATGTCCCAGGACAAAAGGTCAAGCCTAATTGAAACTGGCAGTGCAGACAGTAATACGATGCGATGCGATGTGACAGAAGCGCGGCCAAATCACGGCAAAAAAAAAATAATATTTCCAATTCGATTTTTCGCTCTGAAAGTTTCCAATATTTTGCAGCCATATTTAAGGCTCATAAATCTTTGGGCTGCAAAGATACAACGCTTCAGCTGACATATATTTGAATTTATGGCACGATTCTCTGTGCGCCTAGGCATAAAATTGGCAATTTGCTGGAATATATATTACAATGGAATTGTTTTTTTTTTTTACATATATTCCCATTTTGAGCTTGTATAGATTTTAAATTATATACTAAGAGTCTTTCTTTCGTTTTTTTCTCTCACATTGTTTTAGTTTTTGTTGAAGTTTCTATAGATCGCAATTCTGTATGTGAGTTCTCATAATTTCCTCTACTTCAGTTTGATCTTTAGTTGCCTTAACCTTTCTCAACTTGCGCTCTTTAATCTCTCAACTATAATACTTAGTATGCCAAGGGCTAGCGAAAACGTCACGTGTGCAGTGCAATGAAATAAATAAATAATATTGCGTATTGTGAATTCTAGACTTGTAAAACCGCTGCTGCTGCTGCTGCTGCTGTTGGCCATTAGCTCGACTTGCCACATAAACACAATTTACTTGGTAGATACAAATGTATCTTAACTGGCGACGTGACTGAAATTCCTTGGGGGAAGTTAGCGCCTGAGTGAGAGTGAGATAGCGCGCAAAGTGAAATGATTTAAAAATGTTGCAAGTGAAACAAAGCGCCGCGTTGCCGGCACCGTTAATCGTTGCTCTGCTGCTCTGCGCCTCAATAATTCAAACGCAGCAACAACAACAACAGCAGCAACAACAACAACAGCGAATTGACAGCGCAGCGTCTGCGGTTACGGCGAAAGCTCAGCGAGTACACGAACCATGCGACCATGAGGCCAGGCGTGCTGTGGTGAATAATGCGTCAGTCGAGACGCGCAATGGTGAGTGAAAGAGAGGGAAATACGCTGTAAAATAAATAAAATAAATATAATTATATATAATAATATTCATAATAAATAAATATTACAATATAAATAATCAACGGAAAAAAAGAAAATTCCTTATAAATAGCAGAGTATCTACCAGTCGACTCTAGCCTCTCAATACGCTTTCTACCCTTGCCCCTCCCCCCTTAGCCCCGCGTCGCCTACCACGTAGCGTTTTCCACGTGCGCTGGAACCCCAACGAGAAATTCATTGTGCAGAGTCACGAGAGTCCGGCGATTAACTCATCCAAACTGGCACCGCATCCGCGTCTGAAGGTCTCGAAGAACACCAAGCTCACGCTGAGCCCCAAGCTGTATCTGTGCCACGACAAGTACGCGGAGCAGTGTCACAACAAGACAGCAGCATTCCGACAGCGCATAGTGCAGGTCTTTGAGCGTTCCATGCGGGAATCCCTGAACGAGACCAATCACTACAATGTGGATTACAAGCCTGTGTTTGGCGATAGCTTCGAGGAGCAGTATTATCCCTCGACGTGCCTGGTCATGGAGGCGGGTGTGCGCGTGCTGCGACGCAAGGATCCGCCCTTCAATAAGTTACCCTTTGGCAAACTATTTCCGCGCCAGAAACTCTTTCGCAATGTGAAGAACATCAAGACCTGCGCGATTGTCTCCAGTGCGGGCTCGCTGGCCGGTTCCAAGCTGGGCAGATTCATAGGTGGGTTGTCGGAAGTATCGACATATATATATAATTACATTCCGTTCCGTTCTATATTCGCACACACAGACACACACGACATCGTCATGAGATTCAATCACGCTCCAACGCGAGGACACGAGGTGGATGTTGGCAGCAAAACCACAATACGCGTCGTGAATTCCCAAGTAGGTTAACTGCAGTTCCGCGCTGCCTATCGATAAACGATAACTACCCCCCCCCCCCATCCGCACAGGTGGTCACCAAGCCTGAGTTTGATTTTGCGCATGCACCGATCTTTCGCAATGTGACGATAGCTGCCTGGGATCCAGGGCGATATAATGGCACACTGGAGGATTGGCTGACCAGTGCGGACTATGATCTCTTCACCAACTATGAGATCTATAGGCGACGCTATCCCAAGTCACGCGCATTCCTTATCGATCCCCACTCGGTTTGGCGTCTCTGGCAGAGCTTGCAAATGTTTGCCGGCAATCGTGCTATACGCCGTAATCCGCCCAGTTCCGGGTTCATAGGTAAGTCGCAACCCATAGCTGGGATTAATGGAGTAATCTATTTCTTTTGCTGTCCAGGTCTGGCGCTGCTGCTGCCCCATTGCCCGCAGGTGAACATTGTGGAGTACGTGCCCTCGACGCGGCTCAATGGACGCTGTCACTACTACAGCAAGGAGGTGAGGCGAGGGAGGAGTCTCCCGTTAACCTAACACCTAACACATCTCTCCCCTCTTGCAGATGAACTCCGCCTGCACCTTTGGCTCCTGGCATCCGCTGGCCGCCGAGAAACTGATGGCGCTGGACATGAACATGGCCGACGATATGTCCGTCTTCCAGTTTGGCATCTTGCGCATTCGCAGACCGGACAAGCTGCTCTGCGGCTTCAATTTCTTTGGCTATTGAGGCGTGGCGGGCGTCGAGGCAGGAGGAGGCGACAATCAATGTGCATTTAATCAAGCGGTTTTCACACACACACACACACACACACACACACTCACACTCTCTTCAAGTACTTAGCTTACAATTTGTAGTACTATTTGCAATTAATAAACTTGTATTTACGCCCTTCGATATGCATGCAGTGGGTGTGGCAGTTGCGGAAGCTGGCAGCTGGGAATCGCCCACGCAATACCCTGTTTACATACAGAGTGAGAGAGAGGGAGGGAGAGGGAGAGCGGGGAGAGTTACAATGGAGCCTGTTAAGTGTCTGTGGCACTTGAGTTTGATTGTTTGCTTGTTTACATAAAGTGTGTCCCGATGAGCTGGAAAAACAACTGCAACAGTTGGCAGCCAGACTGGCAGATACCCTGTACAGTTGGCTAGTAAAGAGAGGTGGCTAGGAGAAGCGTCTACTTGGTAGAGAATCTGCCTGCTAAACCCTTTCCCTGCTTTGCAATGCACCTATGCCGTGAATATACCTCACTCACCTCAACTACAGGGTATACTCTCAACTGCTGCATGTTTTAACCATTAAATGCCATAACTGTTGTCTACACAACGACCTGAGCGAGATATATGTATATATGTATTATCTCGCTGCAAACAGGCGGCCAGGCAGGGCAGGCGAGAAGAATGGATTGAGGGCGGGGCCGGGGCAGGGGCAGGGGCATTGCTCATTAATACGTGCTGCGGTGTATGAAACGTGACAGGCATGCCAAGAGTGGGAGGCAACCGAAGAAGAAGAACCAGCCCCGAAAAGAGAGAGAGAGAGAGAAGAACGCAGCGCGGAGTCAACAAGAGCAACAGCAATGGGAAAATATGATGGCACTTGGAGCACGCGGCGTATGCGCAATCAAATAAAGCGCAGATATATATACTCAACATATATATGCACATATATTTACTTACGTATAGCCCAAATAAACAATCAACTTCGGCCATAAAGCGAACGCAATGAACCAGGAAGAAAGTGCATAAATAAACGAAAGTAACGACAGCTCCGAAAAGGAGCCCAAAAGGAGCACTCAAAAATTTCAATCAGCATCGAGAGGCAACTTGGAAATTGGTAGGCGAGGGCAGTAAGAGAAATTACTATTTATTTTAATAATTATTTAAAAGCATTCCAAATTTACTCATCTAATTGTTCTGCATTTGCAGCAGTTTATCAAGCAGTTCACAATTCAAATTCAAATCATGCGCTTAGTACAAAGACATTCCAAAGAATTGTCTGTATTTTATTCCTGGGGGGATCAGCAACCTTCTCGGTAGCAGGTGCAAAAACCCAGACAAAAGAGTTCATCTACTGCAACTGACAACTCACATTTCGTATTTGAATAACCAACAAATTTTTACTACCAACATTCATTTGCGAGCTTATTTGACAAATGCAAATAGCTCCCTCTCTCTCTCTCTCTCTCTCTCTCTCTCTTCCTGCCACATCTTGTTTATGTTTTTATTCAGAATTTTTTACATATTTCTCCCCTTGCTTTGATTTCTACCGTCAATTCCCCATTTGTTCAAAATTCTTGTTCTTATGTTTTGATTGTTAATGCGCGAATTTCTCAATTTCAATCAGTTCGAGGCAGTCGCGTTCATTGCCCAGCGAACGTGTTTGTAATTCAGATATTCAAATATAATATTATTAATTGCATATTATATAAGGCTCTAAAAAGATTGATATGCCAATCAAATACCATAAAATTATTTAAAATGTTACCAGGGTACAGTTTTTTTTAACCTGTGCGTGTTACCTCATTTTACTTCATTAAAAATCATCACACTGTCTTTGGAGAGAGCTCTTTCTTCATCCATTGATCTTTCGACTGATTCAGCATTATTTTATTATTATTTAAAAATTACAAAATTACAAAATTTTGCATTTTCTATGATAGATTTAAAGACCCTTATACAGTCTAGGCTCATAGCAAGACGCATCTCATGGTCATTTCCCTAGCTAATCGAGTCGCGACCTTTGCTCGACTGATTAATGCATTGACACGGCGATTTTGTAGAACTATGCAAATCATTGACGACTTAGCCAGACTGCTGGACTGCATAAACAAGTTGGCTAATTAGGAAATTGTTACCGGTTCGCATCGAGTGTTATCAGCAAATCATTCAGTCAGTAAGTGAGTGAGTTGGAGCAGTCATAAAAATATTGAATAATTAAAGTTGCAGATGCTGCAGATGCTAATGATTAGTAGGGGTATTCCCTTACTCGTTTAGGGAACGACGTCAAGTGTTGTCTCACTCGGCACACGCATGATTATTCGTTTTTTATTGGATGCTAAGTGACAGCTCTGGTCGCCGTGGAGGGTCGCCAACGATCGACATGTCGCTGTCAAGACGATTTGGCTGCGCTTCAATGTTCCGACTCAAGCTCAGACTGTCTCTCTTCCTCCTCCTCCTCCTCTTCATCCCCCCTCCTCCAGCCCTGTCTGGCTTTCAAATGAATTGACAACGCGTCACTATACTTCCAGCTGCTTCTTTAATCATTCAATTCCACATATGCTATCAGAATTAAAACATTTCCCCAAAAATATTGTTTATTCATATTAAGCTCGTTGGGTTTTTCCCTTTCGGCGAAAGCATTACTCAAGAAATTTCTCCGAACGGGACAATTGCCTCACACTCACTATGGAATATCAATTAAAATATGTGTTTAATATCAAAACAAAAAAAATATGTTTCGCTTTCGGTTTGGACTTTTGTTGTGGCTTCCAATGATGCATCGTGGAGCGTGTCCTACGACCACAACACGTAGTCGCAGATAACTCATCGCAAGACCCACCATGGCGCAGCAGACAGAGGTGCAGCCTGCCTGCAGCTCTCCAAGAAGAGTCAAGGTTATGCGACGCGACGACGTGCTGTACGAGACGAGTACGTACGAACACCCTACAGACACCTTTATTGACACCTTTTATGCGGTTTGTTGCGCCTTCAAGGTCAACTCCGCTGAGTAACGGTAAATAAGTTAATGATTCGCTTAACTTATTGTGAGTTTAAACTTTAAAGATATCTGTAGAGAAACAAGGCAGGAAATTGAGTACAACTCGTAGAGAACTGAAAACAAAAAATCCTACAAAGTTTTCAAACTATTAGAAGACAGAATTTTGTTGTATTTTTTAGAAGAACAAATGTAGCATAAAGGGAGTTCAGAAATAAATCCAAAAGGATTGCATAATCTATATATTTAAGTTTAAACACCTTTAATAAAAATATTCCACAATTTAATTTTGTAAAGTGTTTCATGAAAAATTGGTCAGTTAGAAGACCGTTAATAACCGTGTACACTGCATATAAAATCCCAATGACACGCCCTTAAGTAGACTATATAAAAGGTAACAAACCGAAGCGTGACTTTAATAGGAAAAACTATTAAGAGAATAAAGCAATATGCAAATGGTTTTGGAGTACTGTAAACATGGACAATACTTCAATATCAAATCTTATCAATAGAGATTTTTATGGCAAACTTCATCCTTATACACGCCCACACACAAAAGACTTAGTTTCAATTAGATTCGCCAGATCGTTTTGGATGATCATCAAGGTGCGGCTGTCCATTTAATCGACTCGGGGATGGACTTCCTGGAGACGGATTCCTTTCAGCTAAAGTGCGCGATTTATTTGTTGATTTTCCTCGATTTGTTTATATATATATATATATACGATATTAAATGTGTGTCTGTACAAAGGGGCCAATAAAACTGGCGATGAAGAAGAGGAAGAAAAGGAAATTCCTGCACGTTTCAGTGCGTATAAATCAAAACATAAGAACAATATAAAATGAAATTTAGCAGCGACAACAACAACAAAACGAGAGACAGAAACACAAACAGATCCATCCACATTCAAACTGCATTTGCATATGAAGTGAATAAGCTCTTGAACTTGGCACTGAGTGTGACCAACGCACTGCGGTCTGGGATATCTTTAAGAGAGAGAGATAGATATACATAGAGGAAAGAGTGGGAGATACTGCGAGCAAGAAGCTCGACTTATCGATATTGTGCGTCATTATTAATTCCCATGAGTCAATTTGGCCGCAAACTGGAGCAGACGTCCCTCCCCTCCCCCTTAGACCGATCCCGTTGAGCATGAGATCCGCTAAGGCTAAGCATTGTTTGCATACTTCCCCAAAACAAATGAGGAAGAGGCACCAGACTCAGAATGCTGCTCCGTCTGACAGGGAAGGACGTCGACAGCAGCAGCGACGTCGCGACGTTGACTGCGCCGTCGACTGATAGACAGGCAGGCCCCCGATACCGATGCCGATGTCGATGCTGTTGCAAACCATATAAAAGTATCTAAGCGCAGCAGCGACAGCTTCAGTCTAGTTGCAAACTCGTGAAACTGAAACCGAATTTCGATCAGCAGTGCGCGCAGCTTGAGCAAAGACTCCGGAGAGAGCAACAATATATACAGAATAAAATAAAATAATACAAGTTTAGGCAAAGTGCAATTCACTGTGTCGCGCTTCCGGCAGCAATAAATAAAATAAAAAAAAAAAAAACAAAAAGATAAAAACGTTAATAAGATATAAAGTCAGAGAACAAACAGCGAAAGCTTCTCAGGTGTTTGCTGATTCATCGAGAGCGCGCGCAGCTAACAGACAGTTAACAGAGGCTGTTAGGCGAATTAACAGAGGATACGAAAACGGAAGAGCTTGTGGTAAGTGCGTTTCGAAAAGAAAAAAACAATTTTGAGGACTCTTCAAGAGCTTTCGCATGTGGTTTGTTGTGGCCTGTTGCTCCGCTCCGAAAGTGTCGAGAGACCAGGGCAACGGACGGGCACGAGGGAGTGGCAGCAAGGAGCTAGGGCAGACTAGAGGCAACAATTCCTACTTACTGTCAGGAAATTATTTCTGTTCTCTAGCAAAAGCAACCACTCGAAGAGTCTCCCTACTGGTGTGTGTGTGTGTGTATGTGTATGCCTATGGGTGTGTAGTTTATGTGCATTGTTGTCGCGTGACGACGACGCGGCGCTCGCGCCCGTCCCAAGTGCAGTCTGAAATATTACAAATAAATAGAACGAAGAGGAAAACGAAGCGACAAATAGCGAACTTTGTATACTCTTGCTTAGTTGATTATTCCAATGATATAAATGTCAAAAATTAAAAATTTTTTAAATTTATTAAATTCCAAAAACTCTTTAGCCATTCTATTCTAGGACTAAAACCATGAATAAAATGTTTTACCCGAAGCAAATCGATTGATTTTTAAGAAAGTTATGAAGTGAGGAAAGTGAGGATACTGGTCCTGTCAAGTGTCTTGCATGTCAAATTTTTAGTCGACTTTGGCATGATTTTTGGCCAAAAATTAAGTATCCTCTAAAACAATTTTAAACACTTGCTTTATACTAATTTTGACCTCCGCAATCGATTAAAAGTAAAAGCAGGCGATTTTAAATTTCGAAGAAAAAAAATTTCTGAAAATTTCATAGGGGGGACCCTTACCAAAATCTCAAAAATTAAATTTTTTGTAGAATTTTTTAAATTCAAAAAACTATTTAGCCATTCTATTCTAGGACTAAAACCATGAATAAAATGTTTTACCCGAAGCAAATCGATTGATTTTTAAGAAAGTTATGAAGTGAGGAAAGTGAGGATACTGGTCCTGTCAAGGGTCTTACATGTCAAATTTTTAGTCGACTTTGGCATGATTTTTGGTCAAAAATTAAGTATCCTCTAAAACAATTTTAAACACATGCTTTATACTAATTTTGACCTCCGCAATCGATTAAAAGTAAAAGCAGGCGATTTTAAATTTCGAAGAAAAAAATTTCTGAAAATTTCATAGGGGGGACCCTTACCAAAATCTCAAAAATTAAATTTTTTGTAGAATTTTTTAAATTCAAAAAACTATTTAGCCATTCTATTCTAGGACTAAAACCATGAAAAAAATGTTTTACCCGAAGCAAATCGATTGATTTTTAAGAAAGTTATGAAGTGAGGAAAGTGAGGATACTGGTCCTGTCAAGTGTCTTGCATGTCAAATTTTTAGTCGACTTTGGCATGATTTTTGGTCAAAAATTAAGTATCCTCTAAAACAATTTTAAACACATGTTTTATACTAATTTTGACCTCCGCAATCGATTAAAAGTAAAAGCAGGCGATTTTAAATTTTGAAGAAAAAAAATTTCTGAAAAATTTACAGGGGGGACCCTTACCAAAATCACAAAAAATAAATTTTTTGTGAAATTTTTTAAATTCCAAAAACCTTTTAGCCATTCTATTCTAGGACTAAAACCATGCATAAAATGTTTTACCCGAAGCAAATCGATTGATTTTTAAGAAAGTTATGAAGTGAGGAAAGTGAGGGTACTGGTCCTGTCAAGTGTCTTGCATGTCAAATTTTTAGTCGACTTTGGCATGATTTTTGGTAAAAAATTAAGTATCCTCTAAAACAATTTTAAACACTTGTTTTATACTAATTTTGACCTCCGCAATCGATTAAAAGTAAAAGCAGGCGATTTTAAATTTTGAAGAAAAAAAATTTCTGAAAAATTTACAGGGGGGACCCTTACCAAAATCACAAAAATAAATTAATAAATTTTTGTTTTGAATTATTTTTAAAATTCCAAAAACCTTTTAGCCATTCTATTCTAGGACTAAAACCATGCATAAAATGTTTTAAGCAAGCTAAAAAAAATTAATAATAAATTTTTAAAGCAAATCGATTGATTTTTAAGAAAGTTATGAAGTGAGGAAAGTGAGGTACTGGTCCTGTCAAGTGTCTTGCATGTCAAATTTTTAGTCGACTTTGGCATGATTTTTGGTCAAAAATTAAGTATCCTCTAAAACAATTTTAAACACATGTTTTATACTAATTTTGACCTCCGCAATCGATTAAAAGTAAAAGCAGGCGATTTTAAATTTTGAAGAAAAAAAATTTCTGAAAAATTTACAGGGGGGACCCTTACCAAAATCACAAAAATTAATTTTTTTTTTAATTTAAATGGCCATAAAAAAATAAATTTTTTGTGAAATTTTTTAAATTCAAAAACCTTTTAGCCATTCTATTCTAGGACTAAAACCATGCATAAAATGTTTTACCCGAAGCAAATCGATTGATTTTTAAGAAAGTTATGAAGTGAGGAAAGTGAGGATACTGGTCCTGTCAAGGGTCTTACATGTCAAATTTTTAGTCGACTTTGGCATGATTTTTGGCAAAAAATTAAGTATCCTCTAAAACAATTTTAAACACTTGCTTTATACTAATTTTGACCTCCGCAATCGATTAAAAGTAAAAGCAGGCGATTTTAAATTTTGAAGAAAAAAAATTTCTGAAAAATTTACAGGGGGGACCCTTACCAATTGCTAAGACAAAAAAAATTTTCGAATATTCCACAATATTATTTAAAAGCATGCGACAAAGCGCAGCAGACAGCTAATATACTCTACAAGCCGCAACACACACGAATACTGTGGCGTTTGCATTGGTAGTTCAGGTAATAAGCAATACGCTTACTATTAGAATTCAAATCACACACACACACCCGCACAGCCCAAGAGAGCAAATAAAAGAGAGAGAGAGAGGAAGAGTGGCAAAGGGAGAGGGAGAGAGAGAGGGGCGCGTCGCCGGCATTGTCGCGCCAAAGAAACGCCATAAAGACAAGTTAACAGCGAAATAGGCGAGTAAATTAGCCTGGCTCAGGCCACCACGAAGCGACAACAGCGAAAGAGAGTGAGAGAGAGAGCCACACTAGACAGAGAGAGAGAGCGGCATAGCTGCCTGCTGAGCAAAGCCAGCCGCAGCCAGAGGCCAAAACAATACAACGGGAGTCGCTCACGGAACGTGCTATGAAACGGTTCGCGTAATCCAACCAAGTCGCAACATCCGATCCGATCCAATACGATTCCCGCTCAGAATCGAAGCCAGTCGATTTGTTGCTCACCCACCTAACATAAGAGTCAAGTGTGATATGCTAAACTGCCACAGCATATATAGTCAGTTATAGTATATATAGTTAAATTAACCCTACAGCGCGTAGTCTTCGCAGTTAGTCACAGAGGCAGCGCGTGTTATCAGCGCGTCCGCGCCTCATCTAATCAGACAGTGGGCAAATCTGATAAGAGACACGAGAATAAGTTTGTATGTGCAATATTTGCGACGATATTTATCAGCAGACCAGATACGCTTCAGTATTTATAAAGGCAGATACAGTTAGAGAGTTACAGAACTCTCTAAGAACCAACACAGTCATATTCCATTCTGCAAAATAATATTGCCGAATTGGAACATTCAACAGTCTGCGGTAAGTTGCCTGTGGGTTAGTCTCAATCACCTGCGATGAGTCATGGGATATATGCGTAAGCATCCCCTTTTCTCTTACCCCCATACACTATGACCCCCCTCACCATCTGTCTGAGTGAGTCAGAAAAAAAAACCGGATAAAATTGGAAAAATTAAAACAATTTGTTGTTTTTTAAAATTAATTGAGAACTTATACATGATATTGTGGAGAGAGAAAGAGAGAGATGGCACACAAGCCGGTTTGGGAACTGAACCGGTTCGGATATGAATAGAAATAAAGTTAATGGAAAGAAATTAATAGGAAGCATAAGAGGGATAAGGCTAGTTAATTGTGATTAATTTTAACACATAATAATAAATTTTAAGATCAAAATCTTTCCCACTTTTAAATATGTTAATATTGCATTTTTTGTTAGAAGTTGAATATATATAGTCAATGATTTACTATATATTGTTTTTGCTCATTTATAAACATTAGCATACATTGTTTTATTCATAGCTTAAGAATTGCATATACATATATGTTATAAACCACAAACACACTAAGCTACGCATCAAGGTTTCAGGATTAATCACAAAACTATCGCCGAAATGAGTCAAAGCCTCAGAACTGGAACTGCCCATAATTGGATTCAACTAATTCGATTAGATCTGCAGCCAAGTATGAAATATGCCGAATGCATTCACAATTCAACGGGCGCTCTCTCTCTCTCTCTCTCTCTCTCTCTCCTATCGATAGCCTTCAGGAATTTCACTTCCCGGTTAAACTCAATCATATCGATGTTCTGAATATGAATGGGGTGTGTGCAAGTGAGTAAGTGCACTCATCTGCATTATGCAATTTCCAAATCATTCACCGATTGAGCCTCATCCTCCTCTTCCTTCCTCACTTGGCCTGCCTGTCCGATGATTGTTTCCTTCACAGCACGTAGGCATATTGTGTGAAATTCAAATTGAGAATTCAAATTCGAATTTGAATCCAGATTTGAATGCGAGTTCGAATGCGAATGCGAATGGAGCAGGCACCATTTGAATTACGAGCATAGTATGTGAATGGCCGAACTGACCGTGACGTGATTAAGTTTAGAATCAGCTTTAAATACACCCGCAATTACCACTAAATTTCATCGTAGCCTGCATATGATTATAATCGATCGTTATGGTTATTAGCGGTATTTTGTGGGATATTTTCAAAAAAAAAAAAAAAAACTGTTGTCGCCAGAGTTCGCCATAGTGTCGCAGTATGGCAATGAACCGGCTTCACACAGAGTTCTATAAATAAAATATCTGCGATTAATAGTTGCCAATAAAAGAGACTCATAAATATTTCATTGTTCTAGAGGGATAGGGAAGCTGGTCTAGCTGCTTGTCAAGTTGCCAAGTTGCCATAAGGAGGCCCCATAGGGGTCCAGTACCAGTTCCAGCTGCCAGTACACACAAGAATTGCATTTATAGCAACGTCATGCTGCAGTCTTCCTCTGTCTACAGTATCCAATCTGCTGTCTTCTGTTCTCTGTATTCACTTTACGGTTTCCCGTTCGCTTTCTGTGGAAAAAACGATCTGGGAATTGATATAAAATTGTTGTATGCATACATATGTTGCATTTCCATACAGATCTCGTTCTGTTTTAGTCATCTCGGTAAATTTCCACTTGATGGAGGAAGGGGCAGGGCATTCACTGAATTCTAGACATGTGCGCATATCATTTGCAGCCACTGTACGATGCCAAAGTGCACGCTACATTGGGCAATTTATTTCTCGTGCCTGAGTTTGATTCTCCAGCAGAGTGAGATGAATGGGGTGGGGGATGGGTTACACTGGGGTAGTCGCTGAATCAGCTCTTGATTCTGCAGAACTATATAAGTTCTAGGCACAATATTTGTGTACAATTGATGCTAATGGGCAAAAGGCAAATACACATAAAGATTACTTGAAATTTATCTCTATATCTGCTTAATAATAAGCTAAGCAAATCTGGCACATTCCCAATGACTCAAGTTTAATATTCATTGAACTTTGATATTTTCGCAGTTGTAGCAGTCAGTCGACCCTTTAAATACCCAGCAATTAATTGTGCCATCGCAATTAAATAATTATTCAATTACACGTTAAACGTGTGTGATTATTAGATGAACTTCAGGAATTTTCCCTTAATAACAAATACAATAAAAACAATTCCCTATATAGTAAAAATAGTTGTTATAAAATTAAGCTATTTTTGATAAAGAAAGAGAAATAAAGAACTGTTCTAATAATATTTATTGCCCATTGAACACAAGAATTGCCCATTTAGTAAAAATTCCCAAGAGAAATAGGAAATAACGATTCGATGTAAGTTTCCTTTTTTGGTTTACACGCGGCAGACAGACAGAGTCGTGTGCCAGACAGGTGTTAATTATCGCACAGCAGCTTATTTGCCTACACACACACACACACACATACACACACTCACTCACACACAGTCACATGTCCAGCTTACTCATTTATTTAGCAATCTAATGAAAACCGCAAATCGAAAGCAAAGCTCGTATTGAATTTCTGCTTCAAACTGAAATTCATTCATAAATATCGAGTGATTTCCCATCGTGTGCCACGCCCACACACATTCGTATTTTTATATATTTTTTTGGGGCAGGCAACAGTCAGAGATTCGCTGGAAATTGTATTAAATTTTTGAGAAACGAGAAACGGGAAAGACGAAGATGTGTGACATCTGCAAACTGTAAAAATGTTAATGAGCCGATCGATAGACAGAGCGGGCGAGAGGCGCCGAGAGCAGCATCAACAAACTGTTAACAAAAGCTACCGCTGCTGCTGCTGCTGCTGCCGTTGGCGTTGCTGTCGACGCGTTGGCTGCGCGGTCAAGCTATGACACACGCCAGTTCCAAGAAGTTCGCATTAGTCATAAAGCGCAGCTTGGGGAGGCTACGCAGCAGGCAGACAGCAGCAGCGGCAGCGGCAGCAACAGGTTCTCTGTTCACGCTGTTAACAGTGCTGCCGCTGTTAACGCTGACGTCGACTTCGTGCGTGCGAGCTTTTTGCTGCGAAAGCTTTTGCGCCTCATATGCTTTTGCCTCGCGACGATCGACTGTGCTGTGGGATCAGTTGAAATTTGCGCGCTGCTCTGCGCGGTTGTCCCAAGCGGCGAATTACGAAAACGAATTGAAGAGAGAGAGAGAAAGAAAGAAAGAAAAATAAAAGAAAATATTCAATTAATACTAATTAATAAATCGATAACAGTTGCGGCCGATAATAAATGCGACAGTGATATAGTAAAAGATTAACAGTAGCAGTTGCAAGCGTGATTGCAAGGTGAAAGAAGAAGAGGAAGGAGAAGGAGTACAAGTGCCGTTAGCCGTTTTCAAGCCGTTTTAGCCGCTTCTACGATCGCAGCAGTTGTCTTTGCGGAAATACAGTAAGTGTGAGCCTGTGAGTGTGTGTGTGTGAGTGAGTGTGCCTAACTATGCGTGTTTTGTTGCGTGTCTCTTTCCCTCCCTGCAATTAGTGCACTTGCAGCCGGTCGCGTAGAACAAAAGATTTGTCAACTGTGAACAGCAGCAGCAACACAAAAAAAAACAATTAATACAAGAAAACACGCCCACACGCCTGTTTGACTTGAATTTATGCAGCCAGCTAATTGATTAATTTACACAACGCCAGAGAGACAGAGGGAGACAGAGGCAGAGACAGAGAGACAAAGAGAAGAAGAGGCTGCTCAATTGCAGCTCGCTTGCAGTTCATTGATCTAGCAGACTCTCTCATTCCGTAGAGGGCGGGGGGTATGGGCTGAAAGATCTCTTTTACATACTTCACTCATTCATCATTTTTGTTTACTCGCATTACGGCATTATTAAACGGTCTAATCAGCGCCAGCTCACGCATATCTCTAAGGTCAAGTTCTAAACCAATTTCGAGTGTGTGTGTGTGTGTGTGTGACTCACTTACACGTACGTCCATTGGCTATCGAGGGAGAGCGTCCCATAAGTGTTGGGCAACCAGGCCCAAGCTGGCCCTAAATGAGCATAAATCGACGCGCATATCTTATCAATGCGTAAATTCATGAGCATTTTAAACACGAACAAAAAAAAAAAACCTGGGGAAATACACAGTGTGCTGATAAGACAACACACACACACACACTCATTGGGCAATGCTGCATCTATCTAGAAATAAAAGAAGAAAAAAAACATTAAACGAAATTGAAAAAACCCTATACAACATTTCCTAGAAATCAATACAGAAATCCATTTATTTCACATTTTTTTGCTTAGTATTCATTCCCCCAAAAATCTAGCTAAACCTGTTAGCAAACATTCCTAACACTCAAATTGCTAATTAGATACGTAGTATGCCGAGAGAGCAAAAAAGATTGACAAAACGAAAATAAAGTTATGCAGGTTTTGCATATGAAATCAAATTCAATTTCGCTGGAAGCACACACACACACACACACACACACGGTGTTAACCTGGTCGCATTAATCTGGGCTAATGTGGCTGGGCGTCTTGCTCTGACCCACATTACGTATACGTAACTTAGATAAAAATAACAAGCACACACACACACACACATACACACACACGGCGAAGAAGCAGAACTTCAATTGCAGTTTCTATTGATTTTCGTCTAAATTCGCCGCAAATTGCGCGTATTGATTAAACAACAATGCGAAAACATATATCGTTATAGCGACTATATATCATACACATAGGCAGCTAGCAGAGGCACAGAGAGAGAGAAGAGAGAGAGAGAGTGGGGGAGAGAGAGCTGTGCAGCCAAGCAGACAGTTGCCACTTGCGTTAACCTTAAACCCGCCAAAGCGACGACCTTCAACCCATCAAAACGGGCTAATTGCCCCAACCGAAAATAAAAAAAACAGTTAACTGTTTATCGCGCGCGTATCTGAAAACAACAAAAAAAAACAAAAAACAGAGTAAAGAACAAATAGCAAACGCGTATTTGAGTTGCCCCAAAAAATATGAAACGATTGTGTGCTGTGGCTGCAGGCACCTCCACAGGCAGCAAGGGCATATAGAAATATATAATTCCCGTGTCCACAGTCAAAATCCCCAGCGATTAGTCAGTGGAACAACAACAACAACAACAAGAAGTGAATGCAGACTTGCGCGTATCACTGGCAAATATTGTCGCCTCTCTACCTCCCTCTCTCTCCCTCTCTCCCTCAGTGTCTCTGAACAGGGCGACACACCCGAAACACACATACGTAAAAAAAAACATCGACTAATTTTGTATTTGTTGCTCTTGCTTTGTTATTGTTGTTGTTGTTTCTGCTTGTATTGTAGTTTGCTTTCGGCTATCGCGTCGTATACTTGTTATCACTTATCGCCCCCTTTAAAGACGCGTCTTTGTTGCTGCTGATGTCACAGCAAAATGCACTGCGCCGAATTTATGATGGCAAAAAGTGTGAAATGCGAGAATAGGCATAAAGCTAAAGGAATTAAGGGAAGAGTAGAGTTAAATGATAGAAGAAATGAGCAGGAATATTAAACGAAGATTTTAATAATATTCCTCAGCTGCCAATTCAATAGGCCAAATTAAAGATAATTTAAAAGTAATTTCAGGCATCTCATGAAAAATAAAAACAAAACCGGAACGCTGCACTTGCTGACAAACAACACTGTGTGTCGAGGGATTTTAGCCCTAAGTCCAATGCATATATAAGGGTGGCTTAATATGACACTCCTAACCACCCTCCCCCCCCTCCTCCAGTTTACTGTTTTCGCGGCCTGCTAAGACACCCAATTAGCAGTTAGATGTCAGCTTTATGGCCGGGCTATAAAGCGAGTGCAGTTAGTCCTGCCTGCCTGTGTTTGGGTCAACAACAAGCTGAAGTTGGCGCCGGCACACACACACGGCGTATACGTGATGTTGGTAATAAAAAAGAAACGCAGGCCTGTGGCCCCGTGGCAAAGTCACAGTCAGCCCGTAAATTCAAAACTATTTTTGGACTATCATTAGAGGCGTAAATATTAAGTATACGTTACGCTCTAATGTTATGTATGTACCTCGATCCTTGTGCATATATTTACCCATCTAAAATTAAAACATAATGCGATCTAAATTTAGTTAGCGAAAATAAAGTTCGAGTGTAGGCAAACGTGAGGCGACCACATGACTGCTGCGGCTGCAATCAACAACACAGCGACAACAGCAACAACAACTGAGACTCAGCTAAGACTGAGACAACAACAACAACAACAGGGGCAACAACAGCGAATTATGGCCAACACGTCATAGCGAACGTCAGAGAACGTCGCGCCTAGTTACAAGCAATTTTACTACGCCACAACCAGGCTACAACTTGGTTACAACATGGCTACAACCACTTGGCCGTAACCCGCTACGCTACGTAGTAGTAGTACGCTACGCCGCCGCCGCCGCCGCCATCACTTCCGTTTGCCATTTAGACCAAGTTAGCAGAGCTCAACCTGTTGTTGTGTTGGGAACTTCCGCTCGCCCTTTGCACTTGGCCTGCTCCGTTTCTCGCTAGGCCCTTCCTCCTGCCCTCCTGTCTTGTTTTTGCCCTGCCTATGGCATATGTGTTGAGTGTTGTGTTACCTGTATGAAATATTAATTGACCTTTTTGCAAATTTTCTATTTCCATTTCTATTTGCAGTGCGCAGTTGTTATTAAAACTTCAGTCACGACTTGAAGTTCAAAGTGCGCCAACAGACACAAGCCAGCAACAACAACAACAACACAACAAGAAGCTTGCTATAAGCAACAACAACAAGTAGAAGAAGAAGAACACAACAAATAACAGCCACAACATGTCCAATACCTGCCAAAGCTACGCATCCGTGTTCATCCTGCTCGCCATCCTGGCAGCAGCACAAAGTGCCCCAGTCTCAACCACAACACAAGCAGAGGTAAGTGTGGAAGGATTAAGGAATAAACTATGTATATGAAGTTAAGTTTAAAGAGCACGAGCAGCAAGTAAAAAGGGGAAACTGTACGGAAAACTTTCTAAAAGTTCGCAAGTTAAAGGTTTCGTTTAAATTTCACAGTTTATCCAATTAGAAATCAAGAAAATTAGTTTAGCAAAATAAACTTTATTTACAAACAATGAAAGAATATATCTTAAATCACAATTGCAAATAAACACAATGAAATTGCAGTTTATTTTTCCATACAATTCATGCGCAATTCACAATTAAATCAATCAATTCAATTTTGCAGTCCACATGCCAATGATAATCATATAATTGCAACTTTAGAAACTGTTAAATTTAACAAAAGAAAAAAAAAAACAAAAAGAAAAAAATAAAGTCATTAAATGAGATGTCAACATGTTGCCATGAATCAGAGCCAGGAAAGTTACCCGAGAAACAGAGCAAAGTTTACTATATAATGCATAATATTTGAGGACAATAATTCAACTGCACTTACTTCCGATTAGCTGTGGAAATAAAAGACTTAAACGCTTTTTGAATAGCCAATGTGAAACTGCAGACAGATTGCCCATATACATGATATATTACACCATTCCCTACCTCTACTCCTACTCTATAGGGTATTTAGTCGGGCTCGCATGCATCGCGCGCACCTTGCATGTCGCCAATTATTCCGCTCACATCTGCACGCAATGCAATTCATCGCACTATCGTATATAGTACAGTTTATATATCGCATAGCTGACCTTAGCCTTTGGGGGTCTCTCTCGCTCTCTAGCCTGTTGCTGATGCATCGATACGCGTTTTGGGACTTATCATTACTATTATCATCATTACTAAGGTTATTATTGTTCTCTGTGTGATCATGACATTGCAACGTGGTCACATGGCATGTTCCATGGTCTAATTACACTTTGAATCCCATTTCCATTTCACAAGATAAACGCCGCGTGAGCGATAGAGATAGTATACGATAGGATGAAAGAATTATCGCATAGAGAGAGAGAAAGAATCGCCCAGACAGAGATTACGCTGCAGCAACTTTCATTCAGCGAGCAGAGAAAGCTTTCGTTTTCCTCGCAAAGAACGTAAGATCGTTTATTGCACCGTTATGTCTTATACTATACTATACAAGTCGAGTATTACTCAAGCTACGTATACGATGAATATTATCCAAGCTGGTGTAACACTGGCGCGTGTGAGGTGGGTTTTGTAAGAGGCTTAGGCTGCGGTAATAGAGCACTCTCAGACTGATTGTCTTATCCCCATTGATATGGTATACTAATAGGCACATTTTATAGCAGATATATTAGGTAAGCTGTATTACTCAGATCCCTCTACTCAATTCCTAGCAAGTTAAACTAGCTGCTGTGTAAGATTAAACGTAATTAGAAAGAGTATCTATAGAACTCTCATCTTTCAACTCAGTTAGAGTATGCCTGACTCAACGCAATTTAGAATCATCTACTATGCAGCTGTACTAGCTGCAGTTCCCATTACCTTGCAACTTAATCGCGCTCGGGCTCACTGAGTTACTCGCACCGTATTCATTTCCGTTAATGTCTACTTAGTGCGACTATTAATGAATACTTAGGCACAAAACGACATGAATCGAGCTGTAGATGTGGCTATCAGTTTGCATGTCATTAAGATAGATGACAGTGAAGGAGACGGGGCTGATTATCAGCCTTATGCCAAATTGTTGTCATGATTGCAGGCAACAAATCCGCAACAAATTCGCCACAAATCGCATAAATTGCAATTGGCACGTGACTGGGTGAGGAGGATGCCCTCAGGTTGAGGAGGCGAGTCAACTAATAATTCCCATGATTCCCTGGTCCCGACAAGGTTGTCACGTTTTGCGGCACAAAGTGTTTTCTCTTGTTGCACGATTGCAATCTGCATAAATTAATAAAAGAAAAACAGAAAAAAAAAACAGGTGGAATTCGCCTCGAGGCGGGACAGAGTTGGGGGGACGCGACTTGAAGATGGCGACGTAGATACGGTCGCAACTCTGGTGGGTTGCCACACCTTCTAATGAGCCGGACGACATGTTTCACAAATTCAGTTCCTGTTTGACCAATTGCGGCGAGAGAAATGTAACGAGTGCGACGCATACGCACACAACTATCGATAAAGCTATCGATCACATTCAAATTTGATGCATGATCATCAGCACGCGCTACTCATGCGTGCCTAGAACAAACCTCAACCAGCTGAGCCGGAGCCAGGCCGAGCCGAGCTGAGCTGCGACTTGTTACCGTCTTTGTTCGCATCGAATGCGACTAATTGATATGTCGAGCGCGTTGCCTGGCATGGCCATTTGGCTGGCCAGTCGCCCAAAACGATGTCGATAAACGATAATGACGAAACGAACGATGATCATAATGATGATCATGTTGATAATCATAGACGTAACGCATACGTCAACATTTGGCGGCCCATGTTTGTCTCGTTTCAATGTCAGGCGAGAACAGAGTATGCGACTTTTGTTCTCTCTCTCTCTCTCTCTTCCCCCTTTCTTTCTGCTGACCAGTGTTGCCTCTATTATTTGTTTTTTATCATTAAGTGCAAGTGCAGTGGAATTACTTTACCTCCCTCCCTCGCTTAGTTTACACAAATGACTCACATCGCGTTGATTTACTTGTCTCTCTTGTCGCCTTACATCGATAAAAATCACTTCAAATCGACATCATTTGTTCCGCTTTGTTGTGACTCAGCACAGGGTGTCACATTATGATTGAGACATAATGCAGTCCACCCACATTAACTAGAATAAAAAAAAGAGAATAACGAGTGCGGCACGTCATACGCTGCGTATACATAATCGAAAGCTGTCAAAGGTTAATTGCAATTGGAATTGGAATGAGCTCAACGCTCAGGCGTCATCACCATCATCATCATCATCATCATCATCATCATCATCATCATCATCATCATCATCGTCATCACAGCAGAGCAGAATGGCCTAGTTCACTCTTTGTTCCTCAATTCTCGCAATTAAAAAGAGGGACTTCGGAGAGTTCCCCAAAAGAGTCGAAAAGTTGCTGTGCTTCCCTTGTGAATAATGACGTCTTTGGTTAATTATAATAGTTAAAAACAAAAAAAAATAAATAAATCATTAAAGTGACCAAGAAAAGCAGCAGAAAAAAAACTTGTACGCAAATTTTCGCGTGCGTCACGAAGGAAACACAAACACAGAAGCGGCTAATCAATAACTTAGCCGGACTGGAACTACAACTTTAACTAGAGTTAAACATTTAGACAGGCAGGGGAGGGGAAGAGGCAGCCAGGCAGGCGGGGAGGGAGTAAACAGCCTGGCAAAAAGTTTGATTGATTCACGGTGAAGCGAAAGTCACGTTGCGCGCGTGTGCGACCTTCACGAGGCGTTAACAAAAGGATGCCAGGCAGGCAGGCAGGCAGGCAGGCAGGCAGCCAGGTAAACAGGCGCACAGGTGAGCTAAACAGGATAACCTTGCCATTTTCGAAAAAAGGCAGCGTATGCAAAAAGTAGCAGCTCAAACAAATGATATTTGTGTGTGCGGAACATCCCATTAAAGTCGTTCAAAGTAAGGTCACAGCGCCATAAGCAAAAAAAAAAGAAAGAAAAGAAAACAGGAACTTGAGTTGTGCAAAGAGAGAGAGAGAGAGGGGGGAGTGCTGCACTAGCGCATACCCAGCAAAAGTAACAACAAATTTAATTGAAATCTACACACTATTTTAAACACTATATTCAAATAACAAAAATAAGCAAGCAAATATAACGCAAAGATTTTCAATAAAATAATATTAAAGTTTGCATTAGGCATGGCATACCCCTTCAGAGTCTAGGCAGTAGCCTGCAGGGTATTTATCCTTTTTTGCCCAACTTCAGTTTAGCATAGAACACACACTTTCATTATCTTTGCATCTGGACGCCTTATTTATCGTGTCGTAAATTAAACGAAGCACAGAGAAAAAAAAACCCTGGTAGACTCGAGTCCAAAGGCACCTTCAGCCGATGGTAAATGTCAAATTTTTGGCTTGGGAATTTCGCAGCTGACAAAGTTATTAGCCTAGCCAAGACCAAGCTGAGGTTCTGGCCAGGCCCTGCGGCTCCACCCACCCCGCCTTGCCGTAGCCATACACTGTGGGAAAGTTGCGCAACTTTTCGGCACCTTTGTCGGAGACTGATTTGGCCTAGTTTTTCTCTCTCTTTTTTATTTCTTGTACCAATTTGAGAAACAGCTTTTGGCCGGCACTTTTAATGATGTAATCATTAGCGAAAGGGGCGGCAGGTGGGAGAGGGAGAGGCAGAGTTAGGAGCACTCTCGAGGAAAAACAAGCTAAACGAGTTGATAATGTAAACACTTGCTCATTGCGAGAGAGAGAGCGAGAAGGAGAGAGAGAGAGCGAGGGACTCTGCAATCACTTTCGCGCTGCGTCTTTGGAAATTGGGTCTAGGCTTCAACTAGACTACGCAGCGTAGTCTCTTCGCTGGGGTCGTTGAACCACACACGCGGCATGACCCAAATCGCAGTGGAAATGAAATTTAAAACGTCAGTAAACTCACCCCCAATGCACCTAGACCTAGACACGCTCTCGACGCTCTCTCTCTCTCTCTCGCACTTTACCCCGGCAAATACAATTTTCTCATCAATTTCCGGTCAAGTGAAATGTGGCCCAGAAGGGGCAGTAAGCCAAGAACAGAACGATACGAAACGAGGCGAGGCGAGGCGAGGCCCACGCGGCGTATGGTTTATAATTTATGCATGTCCTGGTCTTGTTTTTGCCCGGAAATAGACGAAATCGCTGGCGCCTTTAAGTGGCAGGGTCAAACACGCTAACGGGGCATTTCCCACACGCTGCTATCGGTCGGTCAATAACCCCAGCAGAGGAGCCCCAGGCCCCAGGCCCAGACCCCGCAGTCGGGTCTGAAATTTAATTACCAAACTAAACAAACAGTTGGCTCCTTCTCTCCCTCTTCTAACTGCACTTTCTGCAGATTCATCCAGGGAAAACTATATAATCATTTGCCAGGCAGCTCCCCTATGTCAATTCATGAATGATTCATGCGCCTTTTTTGAATGCAATCAAGCGAAACGTTCGCACAGAACTTTCTCAACTTCTTTTTAAACAGTGCGTTGCAGAAGTTTGCGCACGCTTCTTCTGCTTCTTCGGCTTCGTCTGACTTTGTTTGCCCATGCAAAAAGCTCTTGAGGGTGCACAAGTTCAAAAGTTGTGGGGCGTGGCAGAGGGCAGAGGGCAGAGGGCGGGGCAGTTGAACTAAGTAGGCAAAGAGGTCAGTGCGATAGATAGACAAATGTGAGGAAAGAAGTGCGCCTCGAGCCTGCGAGCCGGCTCACTTCGTTTCAAGTGTGTTCGCTTTGAGCTTTGCAGCTTGTTGACATTTTCCATTTGCATATTGCAGTAAAAAGAAGAAGAACAGTGAGAGAAGAGAGAGAGAGAGAGAGAGAGAGAGAGAACAGCAGCAACTGGCTAACATTGAAAAAACGGTGGCACATTTTGTTATTAGTTTTGCGGCAATTTGTGTCAATGTCCCTTGTTTTTGTAGATGTATGTGTATGTGTGTCTCATGCATGTATGTGTGTAGCTGTGTATGTGTGGGTGTGTCTGTGTGTGTTTCCATGTGCATTTTGTAGCTCGCAAATTGCAGTGCAATTTCAGCGCGCGCCGATACGTGAATCAGCCACAACACACAGACACACACACAGACACACACACATACATATAGCCAGCCCTACTTGCATATATAATTTCCATAATTTGTGGCTGCTGCCTGCAGTTCTGTCCATCGATTTGCCTGTTTGTATCTTACAGATACACTATATGTATCTCTCGCTGCTTATGTACTCATTTCCGCTTTCAACTTCCGCTCGCATTAATCCTCCAATGGCTTTCGGCCTGACGCATTGCAGCGCGAGTGTCTCAGTGAGTGCCCAAAAATGATTCATTTGCCGCCAGCCCAAAACGAGCACTCGTAGTCAGGCATCGATAAGTGAGGCGCGTCCGTCAAGCGGCCATCGAAGCGTTCTACACTGCTTACAGGTGCTTCTTTCGTTCTCTTTCTTCGCTTGTTTATCTTCGCATTTATCGCTGCGTATCTTATCACGAACGTGTCGCACAAAGCAAACACTCGACTGGGCCAACGCATGAGCAATTGTCTTGGCTGACAATTTATTAGCCCCGTTTGACAGTTAATCGAACGAAAGAATGAATTGTAATCGTTATCGGAATCGAAATCGAAGTCAGTGTTGCTCGCCTGCCTGCCTTGTGTATTTCCCACGAGCGGTTGGCAACTCTTCGCATAATTTGTTGCATTGGCAATGCGGTAATTATGCAAATTGCATAATGCATAAGTCGGTGCGAGCTGCGGATCGAATGGAATGTGCAATTAGCCGCGTTCTATAACCTCCTCCTCCTCCTCCTCCAGCTGCTGCTGCCCGCCCGCAAGGTCGCAATGAACTCATGCAGCTCATACACTGAGCGAAATATGACAACTGTATATCTATCGTCTAGGAAGCTGAGCCTGAGCTGCCTGATAAAGATTCCGCATAACGCATTCCCCATTTAACAAAGTCATTATACCCCACGGTTCGAGGCTATCAAAAACAATGACATCGACAAAGAGAGAGAAAGAGAGAAGAAAGAGAGAGGTGAACAGAGGCGTAGAGTGGCAAGAGGAGAAGGGCGCACTAAGTGAGAGCGACACACAGATTAATTTAATTGTGTAATAATTTTGGCACACGATTTGCATATGTCGCCTCTCTCAGCTCTTTGTGCTCATTCCGAGACTGATCCCTACCAGTCACTCCTGTGCACCCCCCTCCCTCCCCCCTCTCTCGTACTACGCTTCTCTGTCAGATTGATCGCTGCTTGTCAGACTCGTGTTTACAGGAAAAGCAAAACAAAGCCACAAAGCGCTGCTGCCGCCGCGAGTTCATTTACCTCTCCCAGGTCTAAGGCCCTCGGCAACCTCCCCCCCCCCCGCCCATATCGCGCAGTGTTGGTCAGTTACCACACGCCAAAACAGAAACAGCAACCCAGCGGCAAAGGCAGCACCACCCAGATTATTAAGTACTTAGGATGAGTAGCGCAGGCAACGCGGCGCATACTTAACATATTTGCCACTTCCTCGGCAAAATGAAATACAAAAAATACGAGATACGATATCATAAAAAATTCAATAAAAACATTTAATAAAATTCAAGAAAAATACAATAAAATAAAACAGAAAACAAAAAAAAAAAAAACTTTAAAGTCAGCTGAGCAGCGTATTGGGATTATGCAAGCCCTGTAGCAGTGTGTGATATTTTCTTGGTATTTTATTTTGGCATATCACTACACACACACTGGCACACACACCCGCACACACACGTGTGCTTGCTCTCTTTGCTTAGCATTAAAATTCGCGACATCACATCGCGTCGCGCACATGTTTCACATAACAAAATGTATCTTACGCTGTTGATATCTCCCCCCACTCCCCTTCCCCTATCTGGGCACTCTTAAAAGATAAACAAATATATATACTATATGATGTATAAACTAATTGCGGCAATTACAAGTCTTTACCGGGCTAATTAGACACAGAGAGAGAGAGAGAAATCTTTTTTAATTGTTTTTCGGGCACACCGTTAATCGTTGTCTCACCTCGCATTGTGCACTTCCTAGCAAGAGAAATGGCAAGAAAAGCAAGGGGGGGGGAGAGAGTGAGCAGGGGGTGCCATCTCAATGCTTAGTCAATTACTTATAGAGTGTGCGATCCGAATTCGACTTGGTTGCGTGCTGCAATTAACTGTGGAATCGCCATAAAATGCAAAATGCGAAAAACACTTCCTCAAAATATAGAATAGATAGAAATTCTCCTAAGTCGTATCGAGTGCTTGCTTTTTTTCACACCTCGCAGCGCATAATTAAAGTCACGTAACTGTGACTCGTATTGAGTATACGCCGCGTTCGCCCCCCGCCCCCGCCATCAGGATGGAGGCACGAAAAAAAAAAAAAACATTATAAAACATCAGCATGTCGCTGTCGCAGCCGGTCATAAATTATGCAAGTCAGATAGTTTTTCTTCTTTATTTTCGCACACGAGGAATATGAGTGAGTGAGGGGTCTAGGGGTAGGGGGGAATTGGTAACAAGAATGCGCCGCAGGACAATCAGAATGCAGGCAAAAAGTGGCTGCAGTGGCTTATCTGATGCACATAAATCAGACCCCACCAGCACCAGGTGGCATTCAATCGATCTTGATTAGACCAACCAACCTGTCCAGCTGTCTTAACCGTCTCTCCCCCTTTCTCTCTCTCTCCCTCCCTTGCAGATGTACTTGTCGCAGTTCGGCTACCTGCCCGCCGCAGCCCGCAATCCGGCAAGCAGTGGTCTGCAGGACAAACGTACCTGGGTTAGTGCCATAGAGGAGTTCCAGAGCTTTGCCGGATTGAATATCACCGGCGAACTGGACGCCGATACCATGAAGCTAATGTCACTGCCACGTTGTGGTGTTCGGGATCGTGTGGACAGCAACGATGGTCGCTCAAAGCGTTATGCCCTGCAGGGTAGTCGCTGGCGTGTCAAGAACCTCACCTATAAGATCGCCAAATATCCGAAGCGATTGAAGCACTCTGATGTCGATCAGGAAATCGCGCGTGCCTTTAGCGTATGGAGTCAGGATACCGATCTAACCTTCACCCGGAAGACTTCGGGACCGGTGCATATTGAAATCAAGTAAGTTACCTGGCAGCTGCTCTCCAACCCGTGGCTAATCCTTCACCTGTCTCTTCTCCCTTAGATTCGTTGAGAGCGAACACGGCGATGGTGATGCCTTCGATGGCCAAGGCGGCACCCTGGCACACGCCTTCTTCCCCGTGTTTGGCGGCGATGCACATTTCGACGATGCCGAGCTATGGACCATTGGCTCACCACGCGGCACCAATCTCTTCCAGGTGGCAGCTCACGAATTCGGTCATTCCCTGGGACTTTCCCATTCGGATCAGTCGTCTGCACTGATGGCGCCCTTCTATCGTGGCTTCGAGCCCGTCTTTAAGCTGGACGAAGATGACAAGCTTGCCATACAATCGCTCTATGGACGCAAGAGCAACCCACTGACGCCCACCAACATCTACCCGCCCAGCACGCAGCGTCCCGCCTACACTCCACCCAAGACGCCGCTGGATGATTCGATTTGCAAGGACTCCAAGGTGGATACGCTGTTTAATTCGGCACAGGGTGATACGTATGCCTTCAAGGGCGACAAGTACTATAAGCTGACCACAGACGCCGTCGAGGAGGGTTACCCCAAGCTGATATCCAAGGGCTGGCCAGGATTGCCCGGCAACATTGATGCGGCATTCACGTATAGAAATGGCAAGACGTACTTCTTCAAGGGCACCCAATACTGGCGCTATCAGGGCAATCAAATGGACGGCACATATCCCAAGGAGATCAGCGAGGGATTCACCGGCATTCCCGATCATCTGGATGCGGCCATGGTCTGGGGAGGCAATGGCAAGATCTATTTCTTCAAGGGCAGCAAATTCTGGCGTTTCGATCCCTCCAAGCGGCCACCCGTCAAGTCCAGCTACCCCAAACCCATCTCCAACTGGGAGGGAGTACCCAATAATTTGGACGCCGCACTGCGATACACCAATGGATACACGTACTTCTTCAAGGGCGACAAATACTATCGTTTCCACGATGCTCGATTTGCGGTAAGTCTAGGATTGAACTATGATCTCTAGATGGTTCTCTAGTGAAACATACTTATCTCCCCTTATGATTCTCTCATTTTCCTCATCAGGTGGATACGGCCAATCCTCCTTTCCCTCGTCCAACGGCACACTGGTGGTTCGGCTGCAAGAACACGCCCTCATCTACAGGTAATATAGTCGATGAGAATCCTAATGAGTCTGAGCAGCGCTCACAGCTCAACAACGATGAAGGTTTCGGTGATGGTGATCTGGAAGCAGGTGAGTGGGATCGACTCTACGGTAGTTTTGTTTGAATCTAAATCCGAAACGATCGAATCTCAATAATGGACAATCGATTAATGTATCGAAACAAAGTCAAAAAGATCTCATAGTTACGTATGAGTTGTTGCTTACAAGAAATGTTACAATCCTTCCTTTGAACTTGCAAACAAATGAAACAAGAGAAAAGTAAAGTAAAGAAAATCATATACCTATGATATAATTCTCTTTAGAGAAAAATTGATAATGAATTTAATACAAATATGGTATGTTTAATTAAGTTTATATATGTTATGTATCGTTCTCGTACTGTAGTCAATTCTATTACTGAACTCATTGTGTTTGTTTTAACGAATATCAGAAACGAAAACAACAAAAAACAAAAAGAAAACAAAAAACAAAAGAAAGAAAGAAAGAAATACATTATAATTTTTATCGAAAACTAATACTCGAATTGTGTATGTCGAATTTCTTCTTCTTAGTTCTCGTAGTGGCTGTAAACATCTGTAAACCATGTACTTTATTTTTTTATTTTTTATTTTTTATCTATTTTGTGGTGTTTCAACTTTAGTTTGTTTCAGTGTTCTCCTAGAACTGAATCATCTTTCAAGCCAACACTGTTCTCTAAAAAACACTTGAAAACTGCTAACTTTCGTCTCTCTTGCTTTATAACATACTAATTCTCATAAAATGTAAATAATCCTACCGTTACATTTAAATATTTTTATTTTCTAACAAATTCAACTATATTCACTTTAACATACTTTTGTTTTTTATTTATTTTTTATTACTAATACTAGCACATACCTTATTAATTGGGTCTCCAAATTTAAACATTATTTTTTTAATTTGATTTCCCCAACTAACTTTGAGTTAATTTTCTAAGTGTAACTTCGGTTCTGGTCTCTCTAACAATGCTTTACTTTTACTTTTTGCTAACCAACTCAATTTAGCATACCATGTAAAAAAAATATCCTACAACAATTTAAAATGCAAAAGAAAAATATGATTATTAAATATGGTCAAAAATCTAATGATAATAAAATAATCACATAATATCTTGCTTACAGTGTAAAGAAAATAAAGAAAATCGAAAAAGAAAACAAACAAAACTGGTCAGTCGGTCTCACTAACCTCCCCCGCTACCCAACCAGGGGTGGTACCAGGCAAACAAACCATAACTATTCAAACTAGCCTATAAGTAACCCAAAATGCATTAAAGACTTGGCATGCAATTACTAACTAGCTTAATTAACTAAACTTCTAACCTATTTTACTGCTAGAGTTGCCCTTAGATGTAACTAAAAGAATAACCTAACCCTCAAACACTACACTATCACACTATCTATGCACTAGCAAACACTTTTACAACACTATTTGTCGAACACCACAAGGGATCGAGATATGATCCGATTCGGTATTTATTTGTAGTACACCAAACACACAAAGTCACAATCCTGTAGCTGTTGCAACCCTACGTATAAACACCCCAACTAAGTATATCTTTATTTAATGTAGTCCTACGGTAATATTAATACTAGAAGGTAATCCTCCACCCCCTTCCCCTTTTAAGACTAAACAAGAGTTATGTATGTATGTATATCCTGTAGTTATTACGGCATTTCCCAACACTTTATGCGCTTGATTCGTTTTGGAAATCATGGCAGAAACGTTGTTATCCTTTGGCACCTGTGGCACCAAATTCAAGACTTACGTGGATTCCTTTTCTCGGCGAACTTTACACGATTCTTTTTCACTTAATTGCATGTTTTATCAATAATACTAAATCCACGAGCTGCATGAACCTCCATCCCCACTACACCACCCAACACCCACACCCGCACCCGCACCCTTACTCACACAGACACTCACATACTCACACCGCACACCCTGTGTATGTGGTCCACACCCGTTATGCTGTATGACCCAGATTGCACGACGCGAAGCGGTCGGCCAATTTGAATACTTAACACTGCATGCACGTGCTTGTCCCGCATATAACCCGTTAAATTTACATAAACAAGCTGAACTTCAGCACACACACACACACACACACATACCATTCTGTGTGTGTCTGCCATCAATTTGTATTTGTATGTACATGTGTATGTATTTCTTGCAGGCTTTAGAAGACGCGGATAAAACGAAACAGAACAATTAACAACTACAACAACCACAACAACAAGAACACAAGAGACTATAAATTAAAAAGAACAACAGCAATAACTACACATACGCAAACACACACACCACACAGACACAAACACACGCAAACGGCACACGCAGTGGAACAAAGCAACGCGCGCATATCGCAAACAAATGAAGCGAAATCTTCACCACGCCCGCTGGCAATGAACTGACGTTGCTTCTGCTCTTTCTGTTGCCCCTTCCTCGCTCTTTGCCTCCCCCACACACACACACACTCTCTCTCTCTCTATTTGTTCACGCTTTCTCTCTCTCTCTCTGTCGCTCTCAAGCGCTCGCTTGCTTGCTCTTGGCCTTTGCCACCCTACCAAGTAAAAGCGACAAGCGCAGCTTAGTTTGTGTAAATATCGAACTGATTAGTAGTTATCGCTATCGTTATCGCTTGCTATGGTATCGCATTTGTAGAGTAAAACTCATGTAGTTGCAGTTCACGAATCACACATACACACACACATACACTCACATATGTACGTATGTATGTAGATGCACAAGGAATGCCGCTGCAAGGTGGTTTTTGATTATCCTTTGCATACTTATTTGCTTTTTATTACATGTATGTATCTTTCATTTCATTTGCTCGCGTACCGTGCGATCGATTTATATTGATCGAAAGCAGCACCGCAAACGCCAGTTCTCAATCCAAGCACAGGCCCAGGTACGGGTTTGGGTTTGCTGCCCGGCTGGATGTGGAGCCTAACGAACAGATACTTTTAGGGAGAGAGCACGCTGTGCAGTTCCTTCAGAGTTCGCAGAGTTTTATCTCGTTAACGTGTATTCTGTCCACCAGCAGCCACAGATCAACTGTAAAACTGTATTAACTTTTAGAAGATATTGTGTACTTGTTTCTGAACCGATTCAACTGCGCGCCTTAATTTGTAATTCGTCCATTTACATTCAATACATATTTATGTATATATGTATATGTATTTGCCTGCTTGAGTGATCTCTGTCTGAAAATAATGTCACAAAAATACAACAAACAAATTAAAACAACGAATAAACTACACAAACAATATTGCCACGCCCCACTCAAAAATAAGCCTGCGCCGCTGCCGATAAAAACGCCATTGCAAAACGCCAAGAAACCAATCGAATTAAAATCGAAATCGCGCAAAAAGTAAACGAGTATGTTGCAATAATTATTTCTTTACATATTTATTTGTTTAATCTCTTAAGTTAGCTTAGTTTTATGATATTTTTCATCCAAACTTTGGCAGTAAAATTGTATACTAATTTTTTCTTATTTTACGCACTTACAAAATTAAAACTGATTCCCGTCCTCAACTTAGCATAGGCTTAGATTATCATAAGATCTTAAAAACAAAGTACTTATCCAAAATTTATTCTCTAATGTATTTTCTTTTCTTGTTCTCAATCCTATACACTCAAATAGCCGTCGGTGATCATCAGACAAACGACGAACCCTTCGTGCCTGAAACGGCGGAAAGAACTGGATCTGGTGCGATGTCTCTCAATCAGCTGACCAGCAACTCGGCTGCCAGCATTCTGCTCAGTACATTCCTGCTCTGCTGCGTTTCCAAGTTCATTATCAGCTAAGATACTTTAATGTTGCGATTACTCTGAAAGAACACGAATTTGCCAGGGCATCGAACCAAAACCGAGAGTAAAGTTTTTAAAATTTTACGTAACGTTGCAAAGTTTTGGACTACTTGATTTGTGTATTCGAATAAAACAAATACTTAAAACACGAACAAAAGAAAATGAAAAAAACATACATATAAAACATGTTTATATACACATACGTATCATGTGAAACAGGTGCCTTAAAATCGTTGTTGTGTAAATACATGCATACTTAGAACAGCATTAGTTATAATTAAACTTAAATAGTTCTTAGCATTCCACAAGGAAATGAGGAAACTGAACAAGAAATCAGGAATCATATCATAGCCGAAACTACGAGTTTGTTATGTAATTTGAACAATATTAAATATAAATATGACAATTTGCGATATTAACTGTAACGAGCCATACACAAAAACAAAAATATAAATATATATATAAAAAAAAAGCAATATACAAATTTCAAGGAAACGATTAATTTAAAAGTAATTTAGATCAGTTTCAGTTGTTATACACTGAGTGAATGAAAAATAATTGTAATTTGCTTAGCCGGATGCTACGTAACAATTCGACTATGAAAACTTTAGCAGTTTTGGTTTTTTTTTTAAAGAACTTACATAGAATTGTAAGACATAAACGAAATTCATCATTGAAATCCATTTGATTATTATATAAGTGTATAAGACGTATGTAAGATTGTTCTTAAAGCGATATTTGTTCGGGTTTAATATTTAAAACCGAAATATTATTATGATTATTTAATTTACTTATTTTTATTGTTTAACAATTTTATGAAATTGTATTCTGAAAAAGTGATCGAAAAACATGAAATAAATAGTAATACATAATATCGAAAATATCAAAAGCAGTTTAGAAGCTTCATACGCGAAATTTTGAGTAGCAACATTGGATGGACTCAAATCTTTATTTTAAGTATCCAAATCTTTCTCTAGTTGCGCATAAAGCCCCTCCAAGTTGCCGTCTTTGGGAGCCTTTTTAGCTGAAGTTTCTTTGTTTAACTGTGAAGTGGATTTAGTACGGTTACGGCGACCAAGACCTGAAATCAACCAGCCAAAACAATCGGATTCTAAGTAAGGTAGTAGTTGTTAAACAGAATAACAGGAAGATAGATATTCAATTAGGTTTGTATTTACTCTTGATTGGATTCTCAACGCCATCAATGGAGCAAGTTGTGCGTCTGTAAGGCGAGTTACTTTGTGCCTCTGGCATGGAGTCGGGCTCTGGTTCAAGTGTGCTTTGAACTATTCCCAAATACTCATTCTCCATTTTAATATCATAGCTGGAACACGGTGAAAGTGAGCGTTGCATAAATGAAGACTTGTCTGTGGTTAGCTCTGAATGTAGTTCCACTTTAGTGCTGGTATTAACTGAAAGTAAACTTGGGATTACAATCACAATTAATGGATTGTATACAAATTTGATCTTACCAATGCTGTTCTGTCTCTTCTGTAAGCTTTTAATTATGGCCTCATGCTGAGCCATTTGTAGTTTCAACTTATGTATTTCCTCTTCGTTTGCACTCATTTTAATCTCATGTTTTTTCTTCTTATGCGGTATACGATTATCACTGCCATTGCTATTCGTCTCGGAGTTGTCATCACTGTCAATGATTGTAATCGATTCCACCGGTGGCGGTGAAATAACACGACACTCGGCCGCCTCGTCATCTGTCCCGATTGTGTCGATTGTGAGATCAGAAATACCACACAACCCTATAGAGTTTGGCTGAACCAAACGTTTGCGTTGCCGACGATAACGCACGGTGAGCACACGATTGTTAATGGTCTTGTGAACCAAATCCCTAAATGCATCCATGGCCAAATCAGCGTTAGCATAGCGAACAAATGCGTAGCGTGCGCGTTTCTGGCGTTTCATTACGCCTATATCGACACGCACGGAGTTCACAAATGACTTTATATCAGCTGTATTCATGGTAAAGGGTATATTGCTCACATAGAGCGAGCAGGGATCGATGCACTCGGCCTGTTCCTCATCAGTAAAGGTTTTTACCTCGGCGTGCAGGTGGCCGTGCCCGAAACGTACATGATTGATCTCACGTATGGTCTGTTCGACATTTGCTCCAGCCTTAAGATGCACCAGGCAGTATCGCTGTGCTATGTTAGCTGGAAATACAACATCACGTATGGTCGACGAGAAATCGGTGACTGAGGAAACGCTGATTTTAGGATCAGGAAAGCGTATTAAAAGAGTTGGTGTCAACGGGATTTTTGTTGTCAGCTCACGCTCCAAGGCAAGAGCACGCAATGCATTTCGACGACGCAAGTTTGTCTGCTCCTTGCGATTAAGCTTAGTAGCTGGAGGCAAAAGAATTTATTTGCAATGAAGCATCTAATCGAATACAGTAAACGATTGCGCACTTACTCTGTAAAACCTGCGATTTGGGATCCTTGTCGAGCTCGGAAGCCGGTAGAATATCTGTTTTGGATGTTTTGGATTCGGTATGGGACATCCATGAGCAAAGCTGACTACCAGCTGGGGTCTGTTGAAACATGAAGGACTCTAAGGAAGGCGCACAGCCATTGCCGGTGTAGGGTGCCACATGGATACCGTGCGACATGCCGCCGTGATTAGCATGGAGACTATCGCAATCGGTGTCCTTAGACCCATCGTGTTGCATGTCTTCCATTTGCACAACGCTTACATTTTTATTGAATCCTGACTCCTCATCATGCTGATCTTCTATGTCAATTGAAATACGCTTGGCATCTGGCCCATCGCCCAAACCCGTTTTCTGCGCCACGCTATTAATATCCATCTTTTTAGAAAACACTCAATATTTTGGATTTTAGTAGTACAACAAAATCGCGTTAAAATCACTTTTTAACAAAATATCAGCTTTTTAACGAAATATGCTACTGTGTTCTAGTGCTGACTGAGTGGTAACGCTTGACAGACAGCTGTTTAGCAAACACAATACCTACTTACTACACAAAAAATACGACAGCTGCTCAGCAGAGTATGCTGCTCGAAACTCATGACACCCTGTGAACACAAGATAAACTTCATAATATTTGGAACAAACTTTTTAATATAATTGATTACAAACGATTACATATATATGATTAGCAACGTAACAAAATAAAATAATTACGCATATATATATTGTATAAATTCTTTCGATGGGTTCTCTTTTAGTATTTTGGTTTTATTTACCTTTGCGTGATCAGCATACTTTCCTGCAGTCGAAGAAAAAACAAAATGTGTGCGGCACTTTTACGAAACAGCGCAAAATGCTTAAATTTAAGAATAAGGCTCAACACATTAACAAGCAGAACTATCTGGTAAGTATGTTAGGTTTATATCAAGAATTAAATCTTTAATAACTTTTTTTCATTAGCACAAGTGCGTTTCACCGGAACTGGAGTCGCACTCCCTCGGCAGAAGTGCAACGAAATCTGCTGAAGGCAGATAACCTACCGCAGCATTTTCAGTTAATTTATCGAGCACCTATGGAAAGTTATTTGACCTGGACAAAGAATATATCAACTGGCACAGTGTCTTTTCTAAGCGTATTAGCCGGTTATCAACTGGCAACGACAATGAGCTTTATAGATATTAGCCAAAAAATTGATATTTCAATTCTCGTATCGAATGAGACGGATTTGTATTACTTTGCTGCAGGATTTGTGCTCATTAATCTGGCAATACGTGCATTTGTATCCACATTTCCACTGAGGATTTACAAAAGTGGCAAAAAGTAATACTTTTATTGGTCATTCTAGTTCTTTACTAATGCATATTCATTTATTTAGGTACGTTGCCGTATACAGTTCACAAATGCCAATGGGAACTATAAAGCATAGTTTTGAGAGAGGACAGATCGCAGAATACAAAAATGCACTTAATCCCTGGAGTCATATCATGTACAAGCTGAACCAGCGTTCTTCCATGCTATTAATTGACTACTTCAAGAACCCAGCTGAATTTCACAGCTTATTTGAGGAAAAAGAAACTTAAGTTTATTTATGAATGTTAAAGTTTGTTGATTACATATGTTTAAATTCAGAAAAGAATTTTGTTATGATTTGTAATTTCTAGACCACAATATTGCATCCCACAGGGTGACCAATGCAAAAGCCATATGTTTTTCCAAAAAATACCAAAGTTGAAAACACTTAAATATTGCATCTTTTCATCTATCGATATTTTATTTTTCGACGCTGCTCACGAGTTTTGCGATAATCGAAACAAATATTTTGATATATCGATACTCCACGTGCATTGAAGCCAATATTTATTTATGCGCTCTCAATGGAACTCAAAAAAATGAAACCGCTGCAAGATACAGAACTTGAATCAAAAGAGAATGTTTCTGAGAATAAACCGGTAAAGCGACGCAATCCATTCAACACACAGCGTCTCAAGGAAGAGAAAGAGCGCCGACAAAAGAAAAGAGCACGTCTCATCGTCCGCAACATCAGCTACAAATCAACAGACGAAGCGCTGCGAAAGCACTTCGGTCAATGGGGAACCTTGGAGGACGTAAACATACTGAAACGCGGCGATGGCAAGCTTGTGGGCTGCGCTTTTGTGCAGTATGAGACAATTAATCAAGCCACCAAGGCGATATTGAACGCCAACGGAAAGGACCTGCTTGGCCGAAAGGTATTTGTGGATTGGGCAATTGGCAAAGATGAGTATGCTGCAAGGAACCAGAAAGATGCGGAACCAGCGGACAAGAAACCAAAAGTGGAGGAGATTAAAGAAGAGAGTGGTGACGAAGAAACTATAGTTAAAAGCGATGATGAAGAGAATGTGGAGACGGAGGACGAGAACGAGGAGGAGAATGATTCGGAAAATGTTTCCGGCTCTGAGGATGATGAGAAGGAGGAAGACGAAATTGATGATGAGGATGAAAATGAAAATGACGACGATGATGACGAAGACGTAGAGGCTGACAAAAAAGATTTAAAAGATAAATTGAATTTGGAGAAAGTGAAACGTGAAAAACACATATCCAATGATGTACAACAGGGTTGTACGGTGTTTATCAAGAATGTTCCTTTCGATGCAGAGGATGCCGATCTGCGTAAGGTTTGCCGCAAGTTTGGGCTGGTACACTATGCCATTATCAATCGAGAATCAATTTCTGGACACTCTAAGGGCACTGCTTTTGTAAAGTTCAAGGCTAAAGAGTCGGCTGATCTCTGCCTGCAGGCTGGCACGGAATTCAAACTAATGGACGAGGTGCTAGATCCACATCCTGCACTCAGTCGCGACGAAATTAAATCAAAGCATGACGAGAAATCAAAAGACGAGAAGAAAGATTCACGCAACCTGTATTTGGCGAGAGAAGGTCTCATCATGGCGAACTCAAAGGCAGCCGAGGGCGTCTCTGCATCGGACATGGCTAAACGACATGAACTGGAGCAGGTCAAGACGCAAGTGCTCAAGAATCTAAATCGGTGAGAAATAAACAGAAATGTCAAACTTCTTTCGATTTCTTAAACCATTTCATTATCTCTAATTTCAGTTTCGTTTCGCGCAATCGCCTATCCATCCATAATCTTCCCCTGAACTACGACAACGAAAAGCTGAAACAGATGGCCCTCACTTACACGGGCTTCCGCCCGCACGAATGTCGCGTGATGCGTGATCAGAAGGTGACGCCGGAGCATCCAAACGGCAAGTCTAAAGGATTCGGTTTTCTCTCCTTTGACACACATCAGCGTGCCTTAACTGCACTGAGAAAGCTAAACAATAATCCCAGCATATTTGGAACACAGCACGTATGCAACATTTATTCCACTACTCGAATTTCTAACTAATCCCTTCCCACTTTAGCGACCCATTGTGGCCTTCAGTATTGAAGATCGTGCTGTTCACAAAATAAAGGAGAAGCGTACCGAGCGTTCGAAGCAGAACAATCCCACATACAAGTCTAAGCTGGAGCAGCGCAAGCAGCGTCGGGAAGAGCAGCGCAAGGGAAAAAAGCAGACACCGAAGACGTTAGCACCACAGGGAGACAACAAGGCAAAGCTGCAGAAGCACATTAAAAAATTGGAGGCATCCCGTGCTGCCAAAGCGGAGGGCAAGCAACAGAAACAGAAGCCCAGTGACGTCGAGGGCGACTATGTGGGAACAGCAGCCAAACCAGGAACCTCTCTGAGAATGCGTTCCAAGAAGAAGATCATAGAACAAGCGCAAGATCATATGAAGCGTGTCAAAACAGAAAAACGTAAACAGAAAAACAAGAAAATACGCGAATCCCACCTGGCCGAACGCAAGGCCAACAATCGACCCAAACAGGGACGCAAAAAGGAAAAGGACGATCTGAGGCCAATGATTAACAGATACAAGAACATGATCAGTGGCAATGAAGGAGGTGGCGGTGTGACAGGCGGCAAAGTTCAAAAGCCAAAGCGAACCAAGTGGTACAAGGATTGAATGCAAGTCGATCCATTTGCTCCTCTGTTATGTATATAAGAAATAAACATTTTAGAAACTGTATTGACTGTGTACTTCGGATTCCCAACAGCTTCCTTGTTTCAATCTTCAGCACATTTCTCCACTTCCTTTTAAACACTTGTTTTGGTAATAAAATGCAGCGTGTACTAATGGAAACAAGATTTTATGCAAGTTGTAAATTACAAGTTGAAGCTCTGTCGGCTTCCTCCATCAATTATGCTAGGCAACAATATCTATTCCAGCCAGTAGAAGCGTGCACCGTATTTGGCTGGTGGTGTTGGATAGTCTGCTGGCAGTCCGGGTGTGGCGTCGGGATACGAAGCCGGTTCCTCTTTCTTTGGTGCCTCGCGTGCAGATTGAATGACCTAAGTGGCAGAATAGTTGATAAAGTTCAATGCACAAAAAGGAAGGTAAGTTACTTACCTTGGCACGAGCAAAGTATCCATAGGATGGACGATCCCAGTCGAAGTTATCCTTCATGCATTTGTCAAAGACACCCTGGGTTTTACGGCAGCTGCAGAGATTACGATTTGAATTAAATTACGTATGGTAGTAGAACCGATGCAAGTGCTTACTGGCTAAATGCCATTGTGCCGCTGCTCTTGTCCAGGCAAGTGGCATACTGCATGAACTCCTCATGGCAGGTCTTCTTCACCTTGCGGAAAAAGTCCATGGCGCAGCCTGTGACGGCACGGCCTTCAGCCAGACAGGCACGTGGATCATCGAGCTCTTGCCGACAGAGCATAAACTCCTGTAAAATATGCACAAATAGAAACGTAAACAAATGGGTTTTGAGGTTAGGTTATATAACTGAATATTGTTATTGTTTGGCCCCAAAATGAATGCATAAATGAATAAAATGCACTTTTCTCTGCATTCACATTGTGACCAATCAATCTGCTCAACATGGCTTTTACATAAGACAAATACTAACATTATTTGCAGTTTCGCATTGCTTGCCCAAGTGAAAAGAACCAGCGCGCAGTGCAGCCGAAGATAAATTTAGCTCCTGTACGTTCAACTCCGACTCCTCGGGCAGCGTTGTTTTGTTTGTAATGACCATAGTGTTGCAGATGTGCTGCCCGTTGCTTTAAATGTGCAGCAAAGGCAATTATAGCAAACAAATACGCGAATTGTTGGTTTTAGACGAGTCTAAAATCTCGTTTCCAGCTAAACAACAGCTGATTGCTGGGGTCGTGCTATCGATGACATATCGATAGAAATACCCGTTTGACGCAGGCACAATATTCAACTTCAATGAAACGTTTGAGCAATCGATTGCCGTGCGTGTTTAATCAAAATTTGAAAATATTAACAAGTATTCCAAAAAGTTGTTTGCTCGTCAAATAGAATTATTTAAATTCATTTTTGAATACTTTAAATTTATCGTAAAGCCATGAACTTTTCAATTGTTTGTATAGTTTTCCTTCTGTTTGCGGAGTGCACAGTTTTGCACTGTACGGCCATGGTGGAGGAAAAAGAAAAAGAGGCCAGTGTAAAAAAACTCAGTTATCCAGAATCAGTTAAGGAGATTGTAAAGGACCTCATCGCAAGCTGGAACTCGCCACTGGTATACTTAAAGAAACGTGGCTACATAACTCCCGTCGGCGCCGCACTCAATAATTTACTGCAAAGAATCGATTCTAAAAACACGGCAAGGGAACGTCAGATACGATCCAATGACGAAACTAACAGTCCAGGTGATCTGGCCAATCTTTTCCGCACACTCTTCTCCGACAATGACAAAACCGCTTCGGATAAGATCAAAACAAAGCTGGGCGTAGCATGGGACATGGATAAACTAAAGACATCGGTGCGTAATGAGGCACAAAAGTTCTACGATGAATACTTCAACAGGCCAAGTTTGCGAACGGATTCAAATACTCCACTTGCCATAAATAAGCAGGTGGCACAACTGTATCCGTCACTTGTTTCGAACCCCAGCAACACCGAGGAGGAGGAGCACAATAAAGACATGTCTCGACCGATGGTGCAGAAGGAGACAAAGTTCCTCAACGGAATTGCCAAACTGTTGTCCAACCGGGACAAGTTAAAACCGTTGCCCAGCTCAACAATTGACGACAACAAGCCACTAGTTCCAACTGCATAGAAAATTAACCACATATTATTATTATTGCCGCCACACACATTTTGAGTTTTTGGTTTAATTGAATTTGATTATTTTTATTTTAAACAACTTTTCGATAACTTGGCTAAAACAATACACACACAAAATCATTTAGCAGCCATTAAACCCGTTTCTCGATTACGTCTGTTTCATTACCGGAGCAACGGGTCTTTCAATGGCGAGGCGTATATATAGCAGATGCCCTCTTGGTATCATGTGAGTATGCTTCCTCTGGAACTGCTAAGCCAGGCCGTGACATTGCCTAATTATCCATTCTTAGTGTCAAATTTTTATCTGCTGCCTCCTGGTGCTGACACTGGTCCAGGTAGCCCTGATGGATAGCCCAACTGATCCAAATGATGCCGAGGAGACGATCTCGGATATTGTTTCTCAAATAACGGAGGAAAACCTTCAAACCATAGTAATAATACCTCGATTCTATGATAATATGATAAAACAGAGCAGTTAACAAATTTCATTTAACTTGTTAATTAAAAGAACACAAAATTTGTATCAAAAAAAAAAAAAAAAAAAAAAATGTGACACTGTTTAATCATTGACGGGGCAAGGGGATTAGACGGGCTTATTTGCGATCTGAAATTTATGAGGCGATTTTATTTATATGTAATATATAGAATACAGGTCGGATTATTGCCCATATATATACAATATTAACATACATATGTATGTACTGTTTATCATTGAACTCATTGGGGACTTTCGGTATAAATACCTTAAGCCGGGCTCAGTTCGATCAGCAGTTGCCAGACGAACTCATCATGCACAAGCACGTAAGTTTTCATTTATCTGTCGGCGCGAAACTCGTAACTCAATGGCCACGCCCACTTTACAGCTGTTTCTAGTCGTCGCGTTGCTGATTGCCAGCAGCTGTGCCCACGATGACGATGCACATGCCAAGGCGGAGGAGACAAAAAAGGATGACGGACATGGCAATTTTGCCTATAAGTTCGACATAACCAACGGCATTGGAGCCGAGGAGGCTGGCGATGCTCACAACAATGTGCATGGCCAGTACCATTTTGTCTCCAAGGAGGGTGTGCCAGTCGCGGTATCCTACACCGCCGACGAGCATGGATACCATCCGCATGGTGATGCGCTGCCCACACCGCCGCCCACTCCCGAGGCGATACTTAAGGCGCTGGCCTACATCGATGCACATCCGCACAAAGAGGAGCCTCAGCATCAGCCGGCCAAGCCGCATGGACACGGCAGACATTAGGCTGGCCGCCAATTCAGCTCAGGCAGTTCCCATTTCCCCTTACATTCAATTGCAATTGGAAGCGTCTCCATCAGTTGGACATAAAAATAAAACTTTACGACGCAAGATTTTCACAAATTTCAATGCAAAGTGTTCTGCCGTAGGTGGAGCAAGCAGTGTGGCGGACAGGGGATGAGGGGGGCTCGATAGCGGTGGGGGGGAAATAATGGACTGAGTCGTGCGTGTTGTTCGAGTCTCTCGACGAGCTCAACTCTTTGCCTCAGTTCCACTCTCTGCTTTGGCACGAGGCAAGTCCATAAAATACGCATTGTCATATTAAGTAGAATGAGGATGGAAAGGAGAAGAAGAAGTCGGGTGAAGTGGAGTGGAGTGGGGGGTCCGGAAGGGATTGCCATTGAAGCCATTGTAAATGTTAAATTCAAATGCGTCCGAGTCCATTGTTTGCTCTGAATGCACGCCCGTTCAACATGTTACGGAAGCGACAACTTAATGGGATTCCAAAATCCCTTTAAGATGCTAAAGAACTAACGTTATTATGTTTCTCTTATGCGAAGCGAAAGTAAGTTAACTCGGTAACTTGTTAACTTCGTAAGAACTTTGGATAAATTCAAATAACTCTGAGGAAAGTTTATTACACTTTCAATCTACATATTTATCCCTTTTGTTATCATGTTACCGGTTTATCTCACTCTAATAATATAATTCACAATAATACTCTGACATTTACCTGTATCATCTGGGAGTTTATTTAATTTAAATGCATTTGTTATTTATATATTTATATAAGGAGGCTACAGTTTCGCGGGGGTGGTCGATAGCTGCATGTCCTGCGAAGTGGGATACACCAGTTTGCGCACCTCATCGAACTTGGGATTGTTCTTATCACGTACCAGATCAAAGATGACACTCTCACTGGTAGTTATCACACAGCCAGCCTGACGCAAACGGTTTAGAGCCAAGTCCCGATCCTGATTGAGACGAGAGCAGCAGCAGTCGGCAACTATGTAGACATTAATATCCTGTTCCCGCAGATCAATGGCAGTCTGCTCCACACAAATGTGAGACTAGTCAGAGAATAGATCGGATATTAGTAAGCACATATAGAAGAGAAGAGAATCTTAAATACCTCTAGCCCGTAAAGTACCACATCATCTGGCTTCTCGCCAAAGACATCCTTGATGACATCCTTCACTTTCGGAGTTATCATACTGAAGTAGGTTTTACCCAGAACGGCACATGCATGTGACACATCCAGTTCGGGCACAGTTTTGCCCAACTTTTCGGGATAATGTTCTGTTACAATCAGTGGCACATCCAATGCCTTGCCTGCCCTTGTCTACAAATCGAACGAAATGTTTAATCTCTGGATAATCAGATAAGCCGCACAGCAGCTACAAAGTTCAACTTGCCAGCTTGTCAGCATTCTTCACCATGTTATCGAAGAGCGGCATACCTGGACGGAACTTTTCCTGTATGTCGCACAACAGGAAAAGTGTTTTCTTCGGATTTAAATGACGGAGTCGGAATGCCATATTGTACCTATTGTTTACAAAAATAAAACCAAATGATTATCATGCAGATAAGAGCGATTGATTTCTGTTTACCGTTCAGTTGCGTCTTTTCACTCCGTAAGCAATTAACTAAATGCAGTTCAACTGCGTAAATCGATTGATTAATTATAATAAACAGCTGTAGTGAAATCACGAATCGGTTAAGCGATATCGATACCCATTGCTTGTATTAATTTGAGAAGTGTTGCCACCACCGCTGAAGCGGATCGCAAATTGGCTTGTATATCGATTGACTGCTTATCATAGCAGCTGCTATTACCCGCGAAACGGTTAACTATTATTAATTTGGAGTGCATATAATGTTCGTTTATCGTTGCTGAAATTAATAAAATAAATAATTGACACCTTAGTAAATGCTTTCTTGACATTAATTAACGGAATTGTTGAGTAAAATTTTTAATAGAAATAGATTAAAAATCAATTAGCTTGACTCATCCATTGGAAATTATTGTAAGGCTTATAATTTGAAAGCACTTTTTCTTAAGACAAATGGATTAAAAACCACTTAAATGACAGTAGTTAATTAAAAGCTCGACAAAGAAGTCGCAACAGGGAGGCTCGTACTCGTACTATAAAGAAAATACCCCACAGACATAAAGTCGACCGCAATCTCAAATCCCAATCCACTGGCGGCCATTTTGTGTTGGCTGTCGTCTAGGACCCTTGATCTCAGCCCAGACCCCACGTGGCAATTAAACTAAATTGTGTGGACCCAGACAAACCGCACACAGGTAGCAGATTTATATTCATAAGCCAAGCAGCTGTGCGGCACTGAGAATTCTCCTTGCAGGTACATATAGGGTACACATATAGCAGAGCCTGAGACGTTGCGTAGTTGAGGCCCGCTTATAATTGAATTCCTTAATTCCGAATACGCACAATCGCCCAAACTCCAGTACCCCATTGCAAGGAAAGCATTATAGTAATGAAGCCACAGTCAATTTCAATAACGCAATCAAATGCGTGCAATTTCAAAAACCACAAAACCCAGAAACCTGAACCCAAAGTCCGATGCGAAGGCACAAACAGAATGTGAACTGTTTTCCAGATAACTTTGGCATGCCGGACACGTAGTTTCCTATGGCAGTGTGTAGCAGACGTCCACGCCCACGCCCACGTCTTGATAATGGAATGGCAATGACCATTGCCCGTAGTCCACGCTGTAGTCCTCGCTGTAGTCCTGGCTGTAGCCTCTGTGAGTCGCATGCATATTTCAGTAATTTGCGCTACCTTTTTGCCTTTGGATTTGGTTAAATGGGCGTAGCTTAACCGTTAACCGTACAATGTGTCCAATGGTCCGTCCGTCCGTCTACCGTTGCGTTACTATATAGTATAGTATGCTTCGTAGTCCTCGCCTGAATACATATTTTATGAGTTGTCGAAAGTTGCGGGAGCTGCTGCAATTTTAAAACTGAGTGAACCACTCAAAATCGTGTGCCCAAAGGGTCTCGCCAAGTTTCACTCGACCTGGACATGGCCACTTGACTTTTCTTGCTTTTCTTTGCTTTTCCTCATGCTGCTGCTGCTGCTAGTGCTGCGCTGGCATTTTCACAATAGTCTCGCTGATGCTTTGTTACAGTCAAACTTCTTTATGACGAGCTTGTTAAGCGCAAAAAGTTTTCATAGTTGTAAATGCCTTGAAAATGCGAAGTTTTTAAGTGCGCTGTTTATTGGGTAATGAGTTGCAGTGTAAATAGTGCATTTTACAGGGTATAGAATACGATTTTCAGGGAATCAAACCGAAGAGAATTCTTTAACTGATAATAAGTGCATTTTTTTTGCAGTTTTTTTAGAAGCTTTTTATTGCAGATCCATATCAGATCACTGTCTAACGATAATTTTCACAGTTTGTATTCCCCTTAGCAGCCACAATTCTTATAGCAATTCTCTTAAATAAACTTTGCAGGTCAGTTGACTTGGCAATCGTGTTAAAAACGCATCTATCATCGCGATTATATCTATTTTTCATTTTTCAATTTCAATTTTTTTCCTCATGCTGTAGTTTGCCTGTGGCTACGCACATAAAAGTAGATATTGTGTGGGTGTGTGTGGGTATGTCTCAGTGTGTGTATTGGTGTGTAGAGATATCTGTATTCATAGCGCCGCGCTCTAGTCGCAGCCATTTTGGTTTTCAATTTCATCGCCATTTTCGCTTCAATGCGTCGGGTGTAATTTGCATTTTTTATTTGCTTTTATTGTCCTTACACGAGAGACTCGAAGAGGGCAAGAAGAGAAGGCAGAAGATGTGCTGCCAGCAGGTTGGCATCGAGAGGTGATAATGCTAATAATAAGTCGAGTCAATTGCCACAGCAAATTTAGGAGCCGGAGGAGCAGCCAAAAGGAGGAACAATTCATTTGCTGCACAAATTTGAAAATTCAGCTCGTTGGCAAAACAATTTTAGTTAAGTCGAAAATGTTTCGCATTGTCTGCAACTTGTGTGCAATAACACAACGAACTTTCCTCCATATGTGTGTGTGGGGTGTGGGTGTGTGTATTTTTATGTGACTTCAACAACTTTTAGAAATGGCAAAAGCTTTGCCATGCTCAGAAATAGGGTGGAGGGGAGTAGAAAGGGGGGGGGGAAGCATGTTATGGCATTTATTTACAGTATTCGAGTATTCAAGCATTCGAGCATTGCGAGTACTCAGGCGACTCCTAAGACTCGCATTCGATGCAATTTATTCAATGAAATGTAAATGCGACTCAATTGCACAATTCTAGTTTACGGCTCTCTCTCTCTCTCTCTCTCTCTCTCTCTCTCTCTCTCTGTATTTATAGTGATTTCTGATTGCACAATAAGCAAAGCAAACATCATTTAGTTTCGATTACTTTCCCCCAGCGCAATTGGATTTTTGTTGCCCCGAGGCAGCGATAACAATATGTTACCTTTGGCCTATGACTTGCCACGCCACGCTCGCAATACTTTTGTTTTCCCATATATACCAATATTTCTCTCTATATATATCGTACACTTCTACTATATGTAGGTATGTGTATGTGCTCTTACATGTCACCCCTTCAATTCGGCATTCGCGTTCATATCAACGATTTTCAAATTGCCAGCAAACTGATATGCCAAACTACGCACGTTGATAGCGCCTCCTATATACCTCGCTCCCGACACGTACCATTTGACTGCTCGCAGTTTTCCCCGAGTTTTCCCTCAGTTTTCATGAAGACATGCCGGCATTTTCCATAGGCAGCCGCTGTAGCTAATGCTTGTCACGTTTGCTCCCACGTTTGACAAGGAAAATTCGACATACGAGAAAAAAACAAAAGGCGAGAGCACGCTGGGTATGCCAGAGCAGGCAGTTACCCTGTAAGAGTACAATGGCAGCTGCAGAGCCTACCCTGCTGGCCATTTAAGTGGGTATTGCAAATAATAAAATGGAAAATCCTCACGTTGAGCAGCGGCTGGGAAAAAAGAAGTAAGAAAAGAAAATGATTTTCACAGGTGAATTGGAAAGCGCGTAATGTTGTAATGTTTGACTTGCCGTCGGGCACGTGATGTAGCCCACTACACACTCCACCCAACCCACCCCCTCTGGCTCACATGTCGCAGCGCGTCAAGTCAAGCAAAGCGCCAGCGGGGGCGGGGGGAGGCGGGCAAACGTGGCGTATGCGTAACGCGACGCGCCACTTTTGCAAATTGGATGAAAATCTTTGGCTTTTCAGCGCGCCATCAAAGGACACACACACACGCACACACTTGCGATGCATTCGTCTGAAAATTGACATGTTTTGACGGGCGGGCAACCCCTTTGACTTGGCCTCAACAAAGTGAAACTGTTGCAATTTGCTCTCCACCGCCTGCGAAACTCATTCGTCATTCGAGCCGAGGCATAATGAAAAGCACAAGAAAGGAAGAAAAAAAGAACCTGCAGGACATAAAACTTATGGGCCACCTACACACACACACACACGGGCAGAGCAGACAAGGACAAGGGACAAGTTTCTGGCCAGGATGCCAGCCTTCACCCAGTCCCCTTGACAGACCCTTTGGATTATGTTGTAAACTTTTCAGTTGCGCCGTAGCTCACGCAACAAATAAAACAAATTCGAGTTTCAAGTTTCCAAAATTTATAAGTTCATGTGGCGACGGCGACGGGGAGGGGCGGGTTGAGGCTGAGGCTGAGCCGGGCTCACCTTAAATAAACTACTTGCCATATGCTGGCACAGAAAATATATATGTATATGTATGTATTATACTCGCATGTTATCCTCAACTCAGGGTACTCCTGTCCTGGCCAGCCCAGCCCAGACCAGGTCGTTGTCGTAACTCTTGACGCGGCAGCTGCTTGTCGTTTTTTATGGCCAGCCTCAGTCTGCGTCCCATCTCCGTCTCAGTGTGAAACTTAAAGCGGACTTTCAACAAATTGGAAGCTTCAGATTGCACTGACGCAGCGTGAGGGCAGCAGCTGGAGGCGGTGTAAAAGTGTGCACAAATTGGCTGGAAGATGAGCTTAAAGTGTTTTGAATTATAGATTCTAATATGGAGCAAACGATGCACTGAGCACAATTAGAATAATCTCAAGGAAAGATAATATATAATAATATATATTCTATCATCAATTTCACACATGATTTATGTTCATTTATTAATTAAGTATACGCCTCGTGTTCGTTTGGCAATAATTGATTGATAAATAAGCTTTAATATTGCCCCAGATATATATATATATCTTATCCTGCATCTTGTTTATTTAAATTAAACACACTTTACTTTTTTTTTTACTTTTTAATGATTTATCTACTTGTTCTTCCGCTGTGCTGCTTCTTGCTTAAAGTTCTTTTTGCAAATTTGCTTGCTGCCTTTGCTTTTTATATACTCTGCCCTCCTTCTAGCCACAGACTTTTGGCTTTCGTCTCCACTTTCGCCCTACTGCATCTCCTTCCTGCATCTCCTCCCCTGCTTGCCCATTGAGGTTCATTGAACCAAATGCTGAGCGCATTTCCGTGTTTGCGTTTGACTCTGAGGCTGCTAAGCAGCAAATAAACTTTTGAGCTGTTGCTGCTGTTGTTGTTGTTGCTGCTGCTGCTGCTGCTGTTGCCTGTGTTGCTGCTGCTGCTGCTGTTGCTGTTGACATGACGATGCGCGAGAGTGCACTTTGAGTGGCCACCCAGAGACTTGGCCCGGTCTGGGGACGCAGGATAAATGTGCACATAATTATCCTTTGAATGCGCTGAGCCATGCAGACATGTGTGTGTGTGTGTGTGTGTGTGTGTCTGCCACCTTGGCTAAGGCTATCTGGGCGTTGGGGGGCGTGGCACACTGAAGCACTGAGGCAGCAAATGCGCCACGACAAACAGACAACGCAGGGCGACGACGTCTTAGTCAGTTTCAGCTGCCGTTTGAGCTTAAAGCAAGAGTCGGCCTTAAGGCCCGATCCATGTCTTAATTAATGTTGCATAATTAAAAACCAGACAAGCAACTAAAACAACAACAACAGCAGCAGCGAAAGCAACGCAAAACTAAAGCAAACAAACAGAAAAAAAAGGGCGTAGAATGCAAAGTCAAAGCAAAGTGGAACAAAAACTTTGCTAAGCATCTAAAAAGAAAACATAGCGAGCGAAAAAAGCAAAAAATAAGTATTTTTAAAATACCAAAAGAAAATATTTTTAGGCAGCGGAAAAAGAGAAAAGCCCAAGGGTCGCGAAATGGCTGCCCCAAAGGGCAAAACCAAAGGCCACAAAAGTGCAAAAACACAAAAGCCTCGACGTGGGCCTGGGAGTGGGCGTGGTCTTTTCTTGTTTCCCGTTCGCACTCGCGTTGTTTTTGTTGCTGTAGGTTAAAGTTGACATTGCGACGCCTACGTAGACGCAGCAGCAGCAGCAGCGCGACGCGTCGCCAAAATGGGCGCGTGCCCCGTTCAAATTGGCGCCAAGTTTTAATTATTCCATCATATTCATAAACTTTTTATGCGCCTCTCTCAAAGTGACGAGAGAGAGAGAGAGGGAGGAGGGAAGGGTGGTTGTGAAAGGGGTGTGCGGAAACGTAAGGGGGCACTCATTATGTGCGTCACACACTCGAGGCTCGAGGCAGGGCGTGGCTGTGGCTGAACTAAACGACAACAAGTGCTTATTGTTGTTGCAGCTACTCCTTGTTGTTGTTGCTGCTCCTGTCGCCTTTGCCTTTGTTTTTGCTGTAAGCCAACAAAGGCTTCCCCCTTCCCCTTCCTCACCAGTGTCAGACGCGTGTCGCCTGCCATGGCACAGAGCGTCCCAAGCAGCAGGCAGGCAGTCAGGCAGGAGGCGTTACTCCATAAAAATGAACAACAGCCTTTTTATTGTCGAACAATGAACAAGCAGAGCTCAAGTTTGGGCTCCTTGTCACAGTTCTTGTTGCTGTTGTTGCTGTTGTTGCCATCGACAACAGCATTTAATGAGGCTGCCTTATTGTGTTCAATTGTGCTTGGGCAGGCAGCCTCAAAGAATTGCTCGACTCCAGGCTAGAAACTAGACTAAAGCATTCAAAGTCAACATGAATTGGCGCTTTCCTTCTTTCTTGCTTTCTTCGTTTGATTTCGCTTGTCTGGCGATCTTTTTCACCTAATGGTCATATGAATATTTTATGGCACCCACTGCAAATCAAGTTGAATTTGTCGCATCATTATTATTTCACACACAGTGGGCGAATATGCAGAAATTTTCATTTCTCATTTCACATTCCACAGTGTGTTTTTTTTTCTCTCACTATTTGCGCTTTGTCATTCCGCTTGACGCTTGATTTCATTGTAGGTATTTTTTTTTGTTTTGTTTGCAACAACAAAAATACCAAATTTGCATTTGTTATCGAGTACTTTGTGTGGGCTGCGCTTCGCTGTGAATGACAAGTTGTCAGTCACACATTAAAGTTGTCAGGGCAACAATGGCGGCCATGATGGAAGCGCAGCTTAAATAGAAAAACAAACTAAAACGAAAATGATGTTTAACTTAAACGTAAAAAGTGTCAAATAAATAAATAAAATTATATATTTATATGCTTGTCTGTTTGATTTTGTATTATCATAATGATTGCGACATTAATTTATTTTTTTATGCGCAATTTATAACCTGCAGCAGCCGCCTCTTTATTGGCCAGCTAAGTCACTGTCAATATAAGCCAATTTAATGGACCAATTAAGTTGCCAAGTTGCATTCAATGCAAAAAAGTTGTAAAACATGTCGTAAGAACTGTCTGGAGTCGTCTCAGCTGATGGAACTAATGAAACGCCATTCGTGTTACGCACCACAGCACAGCGCAGAAGGAGGCTGCAAAGAACGAAAAAGAGAGAGAGAGAGAGAGGGATGTAAGGAGTGAAAGAGATAAAACTGGAGTGGAGTGGGGCAGCTCGAGAGGAGGTCTGCAATCCGCTCTCACACTTTGAAAAGCTGAACGACGCTCAACGTTGACACTTAAAGCCGACAAGTTAAGCGCGTCGCATGTGGTGATTGAGGGAACATCGTGGTGGGGCTGGGGGAAGTGTGCGCTGTGTGGTGCCCATTAGCGAGAGCAGTAGGAGGAGGAGCGGCAACAGCTGGAGCAATCGGAGCAGCTGCTGCTGGTGTGCGGGCTGGTAGGCTGGACGTGCACTCTGTGAGTGGGCTGCCACGTTTTGTCGAGCAGCAGCATCGTTAGCCGGCGGCTGTGGCACGGCCCCGTGCAGCACAGAGCACTGGCAGCTGCGGGCTAAAGCGGCCTCCCAACTGCAGCTGGCAGCAGCAGAGGAAGGAGCAGAGCTGGAGGTTACCCTCTGCCACCAACAGGACGAAACTGAATGCGCATAGTTAGTGATAAACTGCTTTGCCACGGAAATGGCCCTGGAAATAGAAATGATGTCGAGTGTGTGCTCGTGTGCATAAAAAGGCCAATTAGACGACAGATTCAGATGCAGTGGCAGTGGCAGATACACGCAGAGATACAGAGATACATGGATACAGTCAAGGATCTGGGGTGGATGGAAGGCGTGTGCCATTCTATAGGTGATTTTAAAGATTGCCCGAAAAAAAAAACGGCCACAAAAAGCGGAATTGAATTTTGGCACATTGTGCGAATTCCTTTTCAAATTAGAAATACTTTTTGATACTTAACGCACTCAATTTGCCGCCCATCAAGCAGGCGCGTGGCGCCTCCAGGGTATTTCCGCAACGTGCCCACCCGACGAACCAATGAACCGCCGCCCCGCTGTTTTCAGATACTTTTCGCTCGGCTCGAAATTTATGCTTGTAAGCAAGTTTAAATTAACTTTGCTTGCAGGGAAATGAAATAAGTTACAAGCTTGTAGATTTCAAGTGGTTTGTCAGCCAGACAGAGACAGCAAAACACCCCCCTTGCATCTCCCAGCCTTAGATTGGATATGTAGCTGCGTCTCGCTCGCATAATCAAGAAGTTTTAAATGCATCGTAAAAAACTTTTGCCATGTGCAATTTACAGAACTTGTTGTAGGCTGCCTAGTCTACATTTATGATGTGTATCCATATCTATGTTAGGTATATATACATATATATATATATCCTGTATACGTCACGATTTACGCCACTCTAAGCACTTTGCTCGCACTTATTTATGACAGTGTGACGACGAAGACAGGTGCCGGAGGGAGCAGGGGGAGAGAGCACTTCAGAAAGCCGTCAGGTGCAAGGCAAACAAACTAGCAAATAGCAAAATACACTTGACACAGGAGATTCACGCAGATCTCTCGACTGAAATAATAAAAAATGAGTGAAGCCAAAATGAAAGAAAACAACTGCGAAAGCAAAACGACTGGGATATATCTGTACCAAGTGGAGATAACAAACAAGAAAAGAAAGCAAGAGAAGCTGTAGATGATGGAAATATAAGAAATCTTTTGAAGTTGAGACAGCATGTAGATATAAAGATATGTATATAAGGTATAACTGTCTGCTATGTAGATCGCTCTGCTTTACAAAGAACTGTCATACCCCGCTGGCAGTGTGTGTGTCTGTTCGGGTATAAGAGGCATAAAAATATTTATGAGTGCCTAAACAGGCAACCGACTTTCAATAAACTCGCTGCATAAATCTAAAGCTCACACACACACACACACACACAGATACACAGGCACATTAAGCTATATACCTGTACCTCAATCTGGTCGCCCACAAAGTCACCTAATGTGTTTTTCCATTCTGTTGCTGTTGCTGTTGCTGTCGGGGGCGTCAATCGTCAGACATCAGCATCGTGTCGTGTCCTTGGTCCTTGAACTTGTTCCAGTTCCAGTTCCCTTGTACTTCAAATAGTCGCGTGTGCATTATACGCTATACATAATACATTATATGGGGACAGACAGACGGAAATCTGTTGTGCTCTCTCTTACGATGAAAAAGAAGAGGCAGAAGAAGAAGAAGAAGAAGCGAAGCAAAGTGAAGTGAAACGAAACGAAAAGAAGCGAAATTGTGGCGCATAAATTACGACTAAGTCGACTCCAATGCTCGCATGTTACTTTTATTGACAGTTTCGGGCTTTACGAGCAACTGCAGCATCCCGTAGATCAACCTACTCGACAGCTTCTTTACCTTACTTTATATGGTCTATTGATAAGATTTGTAGCTCGAAATTAAGTGCAGTCCCCGAAGCGCACATCAAATTTCAATTATGCCAAATTGCACAAGTGCACAGAGAGAGAGAGAGAGCGAGAGAGGGAGGGGAGAAGCACATACTGAACACAGAGTCAGTCAGTCAGATCTGCTTATGACCATAAATACAATTAAGAGTCGAGTGCATCGAGTGTGCCACTGTCAGAGTTAAATTAAATTTCGAAAATCATCGCACGTTTCCTGCTTAATATTCATTTGTCGCAGTCAGAGACGAGCAACATGGCCGCAATGACATCAGCTGAAAGTCATATATTATGCAGACAGGATGTGAAAGTGTATTGATTTCTTTAAAGGAGTATACTTAAAATACACTGCTGGGTAAGTTATGGGCAAAAATCACGAAGATTTCAGCAAATTTTTAACCCAATCAATAAATCAATGAAAAATGTAGTTGAGTTTTGCATTTTAAAAAGTTTTTTAAGGTACTTAAAACTAGGTATATTTTAAGATTATTAATGCAGCTTATAATGAACTATCCGAAGTTCTTAATGCACTTAGAGCTAGCAGATGCTTTTTCAGCTTTAAATAAGTATTGATCTATATAATAAGCTGCTGAATTTGGTATATAATAAACTAGTTATATTCACTTGAGCTTAGAAAGCTTTGATTTGTAGTTTCATAGTTTATAATATCTTCTTGTTTTAATACTTTAGAAACTTAAAATATACTCTGTTGATTTATTCGTTTTAAGTTTGTATTTCATAAAGATTTTCAGCCCGTGTCATTGTTCACACTCGTCTCTCGTTTGCATTGATGGCAGACATAACAAGAGAACACACATGTGTGTGTGTGTGCCCATGTGTGTGTGTGTGTGTGTGTGCTTGGGTGTTGTGAAGTGAGCTTATCGTTGTCAATTACACACATCCGCCTCTCTCTCTCTCTCTCTCTCTGTCGCTCTTCCTCTCTCAGCTTTGTCGTTGTCGTCCTGGTTGGCGTCTGGGACTAAGTGCCTAAGGCCGAGACTGAAGTGATTCCCCCGCATGATTCCCACAGCGGGAGGCGTGGGGCAGCTGCATCTTTTGTTATTACACTTTGATGGGGCGGCTGTCAGAATTTGAGCACATAATTAAATTAGACTGCACTTATCGGCACGGACAGGCACTGTTGCTGTGCTCCTTGCTCTTTCCCTCTCTCTCTTCTACTGGCTGGCACTCTCTCTCTCTATCTCTCTCTTTATGAGGATGTCAAACGAAATGCTTGCCAGGCGACATTTTCCGCATTGTTTCGCTTTTTTTTTATTTAAAATATGCTCGAGCACGACGCGCTATGCGAGCCGTAGGAGACGAGGAGGAGGAGGAGCAGTCGGAGCAGGCAGTGGCAACCGGAGAAGGAAGCGGAACAGCAGCCCGGCCAAGTAGCGTGCCGTTGCCTGTGGCAATTGACCCACTTTGACCCACTTTGCCTGGCGCCTGACAGCTTCAATTGTTTGGCATTGGCGCCACTTTCACTTACCTAATTAAGCGCCTGCACTCGGCAGCTCCTCCTGATCCTCCGCCTCCTCCTCCTCCTCCTCCGCTGCGTGCTGCTGTTCGCTGCAAATAAATGAAAAATTAATTCATTTGCAGCATCCGCAGACGGCGCATCCTCCATCCGCTCCTGGTGCCTCTGCCTCTGCCTCTTCCTCTGCCTGTGGCATGCAAAGCGCAAAGTGCACACTGCAACGTTGTCATTTAAGCCAAGTCCAAGTTGAGTTCGCCTACGCCTTCACCTGCAGCACAGCTTGGCTCTTATTCTCTCTATCCCTCTCTATATCCCTCTCTATATCCCTCTCTATATCCCTCTCTATATCCCTCTCTATATCCCTCTCTCCATGCCTGTCCTTAGCGGTAATTTAATTCCAACTGAATAAGTGCAACTGATGCATGCCTCAGGGATGAAATTTAATTGCCTTTTGCCAGAGATAACTTGTTGTAAATGAAATATCTAGCCAGATATGGGCTAGATAAGGGGTTAGATGGGTTTGGGTGGGGAGTTTGGCGTATAGCTACAGGCGTTTCAGACCTGATTATGTTGTCTTTGCAATTAAACAATTAGTTGGCTATGAAATATTGTGGCATGAGGCAGGTTAAGTTGGGTTTAAATGCAGTTGAGGAGAGTTAAACCATGTGCAAGGCTCAAAAGATCATAATATATTTAATATAAGATCTAATAAGATGAGTCTAAGGTACTATAAGGTACTATAAGGTACTATAAGGTACTATGAACATGCTCAACAAATTTGTTTAAAATTGTTGCAATCATTAAGAAGTTTTTAGATAGAGCAAGCTGGCATTATCAGCTTGATAAGGATCACTCACTGCCTCAAGCCACAGCTAATCCCTGGGTAGTCCCCAATCGATCTGCCACTATAATCCTTCAGCTATAAATCCGCTTAAGTCGCACACATTTTGCAGATCGCTTGACTGAACAAGTTCCTCCTCTTCCCTGTCTCTCTCCCTCCTCCTTCAGTTTCAGAGTTATTTATGTGCGCTGTCTACGATTAGCTAGTGCGAAGTGCCTGCACCCGCTCCCCTCCCCCCGCGCTAGCAAGTTTTACGATCCAATCAAGCGTGCACATAAAAAGCAAACGCTGCGCCAGCGAAAAGAGCAGCAGCAAATGGAGACATGCCACATGCCACATGCCACAGGCCTGAGAAGAACTCGACGAAGTAAACTCGTAACTACTCGGACAAGGCATAAAAAGAACGCAATAAAATTTATAGAAGGGGCAGGCAAAAGAGACAGAGAGAGATAGAAAGAGAAGCCCGCTGAATGTCACTTGCCTGCCCAATTTTGCCACGCCCTTGCGCCTCTTTGAGTACTGCAAATGGTCAACTGCGTAGGCAGCACGCCGCAGGCTGACAGGCTTCGCTCGAAAGGGTGTGAAAGCAGCTGGTCAACTCACACACACACACACACACACACTGAGCAAGTCTCTCTGTGTATAGGCCTAAGCGCCTTATTAGATTTTCGTGCGTATTTGAGGGTCTAAGCGGGTCTAAGTGCAAGGCGTAGTGCGCGCACTCGACCAGCCTCCCCCCCTCCTGCCCACGCATTAACAACTTCATTAGGAACGTAACACAAACAGAGTCCTCTTCCTTCCTCCTCCTCTGGCACACACACACACACGGCCTACGCTAATCTTTGGGTTCGTTTTGGCAGCTGCTAAACTCAACTGTGAAGTACATTAATTTCAAGCTTAGTCGGGGGCCAAAGGCAATAAATCTTGTGCGTAAGCGAAGCACATGCGCACTGCTTCACATAGAGAGCGAGGAGGATTGACAGCTGGATTCCGTATCCGTTTCCACATCCGTGCCTGAGTCCATGTGAGCTTAGCTCACACACACACACACACACGTATTTATGACTGAAAAGTCTGCACAAATTGAGTCTCAATCAATGCAGCAGGCAACAGCAGCAGCAGCAGCAGCAGTAAAATTAATTAGTGCAACAGCCAAGGGGGGAGAGGGAGGGGGAGAGGGGAGGGAAAGGCTGGGGTAGGTGACAAGCTGAGCTGACAACACACAGCGGGCACGACAGTCCGCAGAACCACAACAGCAACACAAAAATGGCAGCAACAATTGGCACAGCAAACAGCAAGAATGAAGGCAAACAAATCAAATTACAGCACGAGCTCAGGCGGCAACAGTTGCAGCAGCAGCAGCAGCAACGGCGCAGCAGCAGCAGCAGCAACGGCAGCAGCAGCAGCAACAACAGCAACAACAACAGGCAAAATGAAATGCACTCTCAACTTTCGTCTGGCGGCAAGTGAGAGTTTTTCCACAAGAAAAAACAACAAACTGTAAAAACAGCAATGGCAGCCGGAAGAGGAAGAGGAAGCAGCCAAAGGGGAAGCACCCAGAGGGGAAGCAGGAGCAGGAGCAGCAGCAGGAGGAGATGGCAGAGCGTGCCAACGGGACAGTCGAACAACATTTGCAAATGAAACTGGAATTCTCATTTTGGAGCCACAACAAGAAGGCGTCATTGGGCAACAAGGTTGCAATTGTTGTTGTTGCTGCTGCTGCTGTTGTTGGCACTCAGCCCGCCGGGGTAGCGGGTCAAGGGTCACGGGGAAACAAATGTTGTTATTGCCAAGCAAATTGCCTTTCATGTGAGAAATTGCAATATATGAAGGAACAGCAGACCAGAGGGGGCAGACCATGCAATGGGATACCCAGTAATAAGTTGGCAGAGCCTGCTAGAGAGGAAACCAAACTACCCTTTTGCCATGCACTTGCACAGGGTATGCGGGAAAAGTTGCCTGTTTTAAGCACTTTACATCATTGTTGAGGCCAATTCAATTTGTAAAGTTGCTCGATTCTCGTTTGTCTCACGCTCTCTCTCTCTCTCTCTCTTTCTCTCTTGTTTTCTCCTCTGTTTCTCCCTCTTCTGCTGTCTCGCTCTCAACTCATCAATGAACGATTAGGGCGAATGCGTTTAACAAGCTGAATGCGCTGTTATCAGCTCATCGTATTAAACGCCTCGCTGCGTATACGTGATAATTATTACGCATACGCACTGTGGTTCAGTTGTGTTGCAAGCGAGCTGAGTTGGCATAGGGCATGGCATGGCATGGCATGAATTGCAGCTGTCATTAAGTAGGGAAATATATATATTAGATATATGTTTATGTGTGTGTTCTCTATAAGTCTAAGCTGCCTTTGAGTTGAGCTTGGCAAACACACGCTCAGCTTTGCTTTCGACAGTTAGGAAAGCGGTTAAACTTAGACGAAAGTTTGCAATATATTTGACACACACACATACACACATTTGCACTTTCTTTGCTGCGTGTGTGTGGCTGTTTAAGTATGTGTGTATTTACATTGCACCGCAACAAACCCGTCAAAGGTTTGCAAATTTCATTACGCTTAAAGCACAGTGCGCTTAAAAGGGATTTTGGCAAGCTCACACGCATACAAATACACACACACACTTGCAGTTGCATATCATATACATATATAAAACGTATCTATAGCTCTCTCTGAATAACAAACAAAACAAAGCTCGTGCAAACAAAATTGTGGCTCATTAGCTAGGAATGCTTCCAGTATTTGAAATAACTCAGCATACATTCATATTATTATATATTTACGTATTTAATTATAGATCTATATTATGCAATTATTCCTTAACCTTAAGCATATCACAAAATCTTTCCCCTTGGCAAATTTCTAATCGAATTCCGTTTGACAATCAAAAATGTGCACATATTAATAAGCGTAATGGGTTCGATTGTTTGTTTGCTCTTTAAAGATGCCTTATCAGCGTATAACGGTTATTCATTAGTCTCACAAAGTGTATGTGTGTGTGTGTGTGGGGTGTGTGTGTGTGCGAGTTTTCTCTTTGACTTTTATCATTGTGATCTGAATGAATGCATTAAATTGTTCTACTTGTTTAGTCCTTTGTTTGCCAGACACACCCGCACACACACACATAAACCTATAAATACTTAGTAACATACACACACACACACACGCACACACGTGCATGTATGTGTGTCTGGCCTATTGTTTAGTTAAGGCATTACGAGAGGCGTTTTGAAGTACGTAACGAGCTCGTTTTGTGGCACGTTTTGCCATTAGACAGAATCATTTTCTTTAAATTTGATATTTAATTGAGCGCAGTAAATAAACAAGCGTATAAAGTGGGAGACTCGAGCAAGCCGACGCTTGTATACTCTATGCGAGTAGAAGCTGAGCTGGCACTCGGAACGAAAAGGTTCGTTTCACAGTTAATGAAAGCCATTAAAATGCTATCGACATGTGAGTAGGTGTGTGTGTTGTGTGTGTGTGTGTGTGTGGGCTCATTTAGCATTCCGTTAAAAGCAGTTGCTGTGCCTAACTGAGCGCAGAGAGAGAGCGACAGGAGAGAGAGAGAGAGAGACAGACAGAGAGAGCGCGCTGCAAGGCTTGACGTTTAAGCGTTTTCAAAGTCAATTAAATAAAGCACAAGCTGCCAAGGGCTGCCTCTCTCGCTCTCTCTCTCTCTCTTCTCTCTGTCTGCCTGTTTATCTGTCTGTCTGCCTTTTTACCTCTCTGTCTGTCTGTCTGCATGCTTTGCTGCATACTTTGCGGCATTAAAAAACACACATACGCCCCGTTGGCCAAAAAACAAAGCGATGCACAGAGCGTAGCATAGCACTGCGTAGCGTGCATAATGTAAGCACGGCTGCGCCACATGCCGAGAGGTCGAGTGCGTGCACGTGTGTGTGTGTGTGTGTGGAGGCACTTCCGGCTGCCGGAAGTGGTTGCATGCCACACGCAGCAATGGCCGCACTGCATTATCGTAATTTGCAATTTAATGCGCCGCCATTGAGCAAAATGCATGACAAGTGATTCAATTAGCTAGACAGACGAGTGTGTGTGTGTGTGTGTGTGTGTGGGAGTTGAGTGTGCGTGTGTGAGTGTGCCTGCTTGTCTGACAGTTATGCTGTATTGGGAATTACACAACACTGTCCAGCCGGACATTTGCCTCAATTGCAATTGGGTTTTCCATTGTCATTTTCCACTTGCAATTTTGCGATTTCCATTTCCATTTCCTCTACTCAAATGCGTGTCAGTCTGTCTGATCACATGCAGCCTCATTATGTGCCACAGCTGACCAGCGGACTCTGCCCCCTCCCCTCCCCCTCTACGTCTCACTCTCTCACACCTCGCTGCAGCAGAACAATTTAATATTAAAATTTTCATAAATATTCAGCACGTTCCGAAGCACAGCTTGGCCCGTAGAGTGCGTGCACGTGATGTGTGTGTGTGAGTTTTCACGTTTAGCGCTGATTTTCATTTTCAATTTTTCGTCGCTGTTGACCTCAAAACGGAAAACGGAAAACGGAAATTGACGCCCGACAGCAAGACGCGACTTCGGCTGGGGAGTATTAATTAACAATTCGATTAGCGTAAATGGAATTGCTGGCCAAATTGGTTTTAATTAAATTGTGCATAATTATTGTTAAGTATACCCATACTCGCACACACACACTCGCACACACACACACACATGCACGTAATCAACTTTTCAATGTAATTAATGAGTTTTTAGTTGAAAATAAATTTGCCTGCAATAATGAGAGGGGGCAAGAGTGATGGAGGGGCAAAGGGGGCAGGACATGTGCCTGGCATTTTCAAAAATTTCACACAACATGTTTATACATGCACACACACGCACACCCCCTCCAGCACACACACACACACAGACTCGCGTGCGACAGCTGGCAACAGAGCTCATTAAATGCTTTACATGAGCGCTCTCACGCCCCCTCCCATCCTGCTCCCTTTCGCACCCCTTCTGCTCCCTATGGCACTGCCCTTCCGCTCCTCCCCCCCTCCCTCCTCTTTCCCTCTTTTTTCGCATGTAATTTGATGCTCTGTCTCCGCACACAAAAGTCAAGAGCGCGCCAAACAGTTCTGCATGAAAGTCTTTAATTTATGTAAATTTTACATGTGCGCCAGTGTTTGTGCGTGTGTATATGTGTGTGTGTGTGCGTACTTATGCCTGCGAGCCTCATCAATTTTCCATTGACACAAAGAAAAGTTCGCATAGCGATTTTCACATTTAAACAGCAAATACGCAAACAATTTAAATACAACACAAATTTTCCACAATCCAAAGGCAAAGGCAAACACAAACTCAATGAAAATTGCATGAATATGTATGTATGTACTATACCATGCATGTACTATACCATATATACACACATACTAGTACTCCCCCCATAATATCTAGTTTCACTCGGTGTGAAACAGAATCTGCTTTGCGAAACTGTTTCGCTTGGTTGGCCGCATAGTTTCAATTTGTAATTGAAAACTGCTCGGAAAATATGCAGCTGGAAAAGCGAAAAACCAATGAAACACAATAGGTGTAGGCGAGAACTCGGAACACGGATATTGCGCGAAGCAGGGAAATTAAGCTCCATGAAAATTAAGCTCCTGAAATTTCTGTTAGCGTTTTTTAAAAACAAGAAATGTTGCCAATTCGGAAGGGGGAAGTTTAAGTTTCAGTTAAAACTAGATAATGATCTTAAACATAGAGATAATTATATGGTTTAAGAACTACTGAAGTTTTCTAAATATTAAAAGAGGTGCCTAGATTATGTGGGAATAATATATAAAATAGATAAAAAATATTAAAAAAGAAAGAACTAGGCATAGAATAGTTGAATGAACCACATTCTTTTTTTATGGAACCACTTTAAAATCCTGCACTGCCTAGCAAACAGAACCTTGTACAGAGCCCAAGTTAATAGCATCATTACAGAGCATCGCGTCTGGTCCAAATCTCCGTTAGGCAGGCTCGGCAGTCGGCCGTAATTAGAATTTAACTTGATTTCGCGCTCATTTCGCACAAATCCCCCCGGATAACGCGCAACGTAAAGTCAGCCTCGGCGTCAGCGGGATTAAAAGTAACTTTTGAGACGGAGTATTACAAGGGAAACCAAGATGGGGCACAACAACAGTAACAAGAATACGCTCCATCGATATGCGATGTATGTCAACGTATTCCACATCGACTTAGGCCTGGAACTAGTCATGATTAATGAACTGGATAAATGATACAAGACAAAGAACGAAACAAAGAAAGATAGTAATAGTCAGGGGAGAAAGAGAGAGAGAGAGAGAGAGAGAGAGAGGGCAGAAAGCGAAATAAAGAAGAAGCATTGAGAGGCAGCTGAAAAAGCTCGTGCTTATCTTATCGCAGCATTTGAATGCACACCTTGCTCATGACTAACTCAACCCCAAAAAACGAGTCCGATGAGTGGAAGCACATATGTTATGTATGTAGACCATGCTGGCCACCTCTATTGTGCATGGGAAAAAATCTGATAAATCGTATTAGGAAAATATCAACGAGCACGAACACGAAATTAAAACTGTGAAAAAGTATGAAATATTTCTTATAAAACTGCAGTTTTAATTATCTATAATCAGCTGTTAAGGTCGGCTATTTTTTCGTCAAATCTTTTTTCAGAGTCCAATAGCGGCACGAAAACTCGATGAAAATATGCATACTGTACGCATTTGGTGCCCGAATTAACTGCGGATTGGATTTTTATGTTGATTTTGAAAATCATAATCGAGTTTTAGCAAAAAATCAAATTAAAATTTTTTGAAAAAATTTAAAAATTTTTATAAGGAAAATGTCGAAAAAAATTAAAGTAACCAAATTGATCAAATTGAAATGCAGAATCAACTTACGCACAATACCAAGAACAAAAAGAATTTTCTGAATAAAAACAAATGATTTTTGAAAAAGTTATGATTGCTTGAAGCCAAAAAAAAGCGATTTGAAAGCATGTCCGCCAAGTTTCATTATGTTATGTAGAATTTAGAATTTATATATAGCTTATGGAGTCGGAGATGCCTGCTTATGTCCGTTGCAAACTTCTGATCAAAATGAATATACCCCCTGCAAATAAGAATAAAAAATAATAATAATGGGACAGCAAACACATTTGCGCTATGTCTAGTAAGTAAACATAGGGGAAAAAAAGGGAATGCGCCAATGTGAGTGTTTGTGAATGCGGGTTAGATCATATTTGGATATTGATCGCATAAGCAACTCGCCCAAGCCGTTCTCCGTTATGAGTTTACTCTTCACTCTCCATATTTCTCGCTATATCAATGTTCTAAGCGCTCTCTCAGCGGAACTTGAGAATTTTGAGAGATCGCGTGCCGTCGCTCCCCTCAGTCGAATGGGAACCATTCTAACAGAAAGTACTATAAACATAAAGACGAAATCGCAGAGTTCACATAAATCGTGAGTCATATCGTGGTTGGAATCGCCCATCACTAACTGATAGCGAAAGCGAGCTTTTGCGCCGTATGCGATAAGATATACCCACGCCATCTGGCGTAACACAGTAGTGTCGCAACCCGTAGGGGAATTCGTACTCGATTTTTCGAACTCTTCGAGCAGTCTGCCCGCACAACCCGTTGGTCATAGGAGGAAGAACAGAAGAGAAAAGAAATGAAAACGATGACGAATCTTATAAAGCTGCTGCTATTGCTACTGATCGTGCACGGTATTCCGGCGGAACTTATCGATGCCAACGATGGCGATGTGGATCGTTTCTGCTATCCGGAAAAGCATCGGAATACGCGTCTGTCGTGTGAGTGCAGCAATGTGAGTGCGGCACCATGGGGCATGCGTGCACTGCATATCGATTGCAGCTACAAGGATTACCTGGCGGAGGATCTCAACGAGGTGCTGCCAGTGTACGCAGATAAGCTGGATTTGTCGTGGAACAAACTGAGCCGCGTGCCCGCCTTCAGCAGCGACGGGCTGCGTCAGTTGAATCTGATGCACAACAACATCTCGAGCATTACGAGTCACAATTTCGCCAGACTGGCCAGTCTGCATGAACTCTATTTGGGCTGGAACAGCATACAGGAATTGAGTGCAGACGCCTTTGCCGAGCTACCCCATCTGCAGGTGCTCAATGTGGCGCACAACAATCTGGTCACACTGCCGGCGCAGCTCTTTAAGTCCATGCTGGTGCTGGGCACACTGGAATTGTCATGGAATCGTCGTCTTAATCTCAGCACGGGCAAGGATCTGTATGCAAGCTATGGCATACAGGAGAAGTTGGATGTACTGCGTCTGGATGCTTGCAATCTGCAGGAGCTGCATCTACCCAAAGCGGCACCGTTGCGTGAACTCTCGCTGCGTCGCAATCTCTTCCAGCGTGTGCCACATGATCTGCCCGCTGAGCTGCATCATCTGGACATTAGTGAGAATAAACTGGAGCATCTGTTGCCCGAGGATACAGTCAATCTGACACAGGTGCGACAACTTTACGTGGAGGACATGCCGCAATTGCAGAGCATCTCCGCCCATTCCCTCTCGCCCCTTGTGCGCATCGAACAGATTAGCTTCCAGAATAGTCGTCGACTGAATCATCTGGATGCGGATGCCTTCCTCAATCCCATTAACGGCAATCTTACCCTGCCGCCACTGCGTACACTCATTTTTCGTGGCACTCTCCTGCGCACTTTCAATGAGACTCTATCGCCTGTTTTTCGCCAACTTACCGAACTGGATCTCAATGGTGTGCCGCTTCAGTGTGACTGCCAGCTAGTGTGGCTCAAGGATCTTGCCATCCAGACCAACGGACGTTGTCTGCGTCCGGCCCGTGTCCGCGGCATGCTCGTCTCCTCGCTGCGACGCGATGAACTCAGCTGCGACTCGTGGCCCCGCTGGGCCTACGGTCTGATCATTCTCTGCCTGATCGCTCTCTGTGCCGCCGGTGTCTATCTGATTGTGATGGGACTGCGACCCCATCGTGGTGTGACCATGCGGCGCAAGGTCGGCACGGGCAGTCCCTACGCACGCGTCACCATTGAACCCAATCGCCAGGAGAACTTCCATTGATGGCACAGTGTGCTTTCATTCCTTTTGAGTCTGTGTTAATTTCGTATATGTATAATTTAAAATAAATCGAACAGAATATTTTATAAACAGAAATGGGTGTTTCGAGCTGTGAGTTGTATAATAATTAATAGTAGAATATTTCTAGCTTTTCATTTTAGTTTACTCTGATTCTCTGCTTCTTTCTTCATAAAATCGAATATGAGTGTCGCATTTGAGTTATACCATATGAGTTGGCCCCGTCTACCACTTATTTTGTTTATCTATACTTTCGGTCTTATCGGCAAACTCAATGAGTGTGAGTCTACTATTTCCCCGAGAACGTAAACAAAGCGACAATTGTTGAACTTTAATACGAACAGAGTTATCGCATTCCATTTATGATATATCGAAATTCTCTAAAATCTAATATAAATTTACTTATAAATTTTGATATATATTTGGTACAGAGTATACCCTGCATGTTTTGTATTTGAAATAAATTACATGACTAATTTTGATTTGTTCCCCCCACTCAAGCCGAACAAATCAAATAGTATGGAGCGAAAAGTTGTATCGAGAGAAAAGACTACATATTTCACACTCTATGTTGAAAGAGAAGAGGGTATGGAAGATGCACACTCCATACAGTCTGCTGTACACTCTGATTGCCCTGACTGCGCTGCCGCATCTCGTCCAGGCAGTTCCACAGGTCTGCGATATGAACCCACCAGATCCTCTTGAGCCCGACTACTGTGAGGAATATGAGCAGCCGCATTTGGCGTGCACCAATGAAACAGTAAGCCGAGTATCCTAAACAATTTCGATAGCCAGATAAACTTGAATGATTTCATACCATATATATATTTCAGAAATGGGCAGATGTTTGTGGCAATAATTATAAGTCAATTAAAATAACGATTCCTGTCAAGAACTTCATACTGAAGACTCACAATCAATATCGCAATAGTGTGGCAAAGGGAGCCACACGTTTGCCACCAGCAGCACGTATGTTGACGCTTCGTTGGGACGAGAATCTGGCATTTTTGGCCAAGTTAGCTGCCAAATTGTGCCGACTGCGCCGGCCCGTCGAAGCGTTCTCAACGCCCACATCTTTCGATCCGGGATACAATGCGATCTATGCCAAGATTCCGCCCACTGAACATCACGATCTCAAGAAAATACTGCGCGCCCAAATGAGAATGTGGTATGATCAACACATTTACTTGGATGCCAAAAATCTTGATTCAGATATCTCTCAACTGGGGTGAGTCCAAGTCTCCATCTTATTACTCCTATTATATCGAACTGCAATCAACCAACTGTTTGCAGAGAGGAGACGGGACACTTCAAGCAGATGATGGTCGGTCTGAACTCACGTATAGGCTGTGCTATTACCAAATTTTCGGATAAAAATTGGTCTTATCAGTTGCTAGTCTGTTTATACGGTTGTAAAAAGAAGACCGAACAGAAAATCTTTGCTACCGGAAAGTTTCCAGGCGAGTATTGCGTTTGCGGCGTTTCAGCACCCTATAAATACCTCTGCAAAACGACTGAACCCTCACTCGATTGCGGCCTGATCGTGGATCACGAGATGGCTAAAAGAAATCCAGCTGATAATCGTGAAACAATTGAAACAATAGCAAAACCAACCCATAGACAAACAACATTGCCATCAGATTTTTATCACCAATTTATCCGAAATTTTCGAATGAATTGAATGGTGAATAAAATATATTTGTTAACTTTGTATTGTTTTGGATTAATTTTTAAATAATTATAGCTTTACTCGAAAATGGTATATGGTGAATAAATTATATTTGTTTACTTGTATATTATGTATTGTTTTGGATTAATTTTTAAATAAATATAGCTTTACTCGAAAATGGTATATAAGTATTATATAAAAGTACGTACAGCTGTGAATATACTATGTTCTTTTTATGTATGTCAAAAGTTCTCTGTTCTCTGCTCTATCGAAGGTTGGTTACCTCACTCGAAAAAACACTCAATTAGTTCCCCATTATAAGCTTAGCAAGTCAAATGGATTTTACGGCATATTCGGTATATTCGGTAAGGAGTAGAAGACCTCAATTCAGACTAGAGTGAGTATTGTTAGAAGGCAGCGTGATGCATTATTACGACTTCCTAATGCATCCATCGATTGCTGTGTTTGTGCTGTTTACACTGGTGCAAGCTCTTCCAAAAACCTGCATTGTCAAAGAACCCCATTTGCATGTAGATTATTGCCAATTACAAGGTCGCAAACATTTGGGATGCAACAACGATGGAGTAAGTTGAGACTGAAATAAAATACAAAACAGATAGCTGAATAATATTGCAAAATTTCAGACATGGTCGAAGAAATGTGGCGAAATTAAGTTCATTGTTTTTATGTCCAAAGACTACAGGCATACGATTGTTAATTTTCACAATCAATATCGCAATACCATAGCGAAGGGTGGTCTGAAGGGTATCCCAACGGCGGCTAGAATGCAGAGGTTACGTTGGGATCACAATTTGGCCAAGTTGGCGGACTATGCCGTTAGGCTGTGCAGCCTTAAGCAGCCCTCCAAGATCTTCTCGACCCCGCGTTTCCGAGATCCCGGTTTCAATGCGGCATTTACTAAGTTTCCGCGTAAGCAGTTTCAAAACGAAAAGTTAATACTGAAATCTCATTTGAAAAAGTGGTTTGATCAGTATCAATACTTGGACTACCGTCAGCTGAAAGCGGATAGTTCCCCAACAGGGTAAGTAAGGGTTTCCTTAACCAGGCCTAAAGCCAACTGCAATCGATTTAATACTTTGCAGAAGGGAGACCTGTCATATCAAGCAGATGGCGATTGGTCGCAATGGGGCGATAGGTTGTGCCATCTCCAGATTCACCGATAAAAACTGGATTTATCAGTTGACTATCTGTCTTTATGGCTGTCGCAAAATGCAGAATACGAGACCCTATTTAATCAGCAAGGTGCCAGGCGAAAATTGCATGTGTGGAGTGGGAAGCGATTTCAAGCATCTCTGTCATCAAGGCGAACCTGTGGGCGATTGCAGCTATGATAAGCCACCAAATCCAATTGTTGAGGAAACCACAACAACCAGGAGACCCTCAACAAGGAAAACCAAGAAAAAGATCGAATCGCAAGTGGGCAGGTTATTCGATTGGATTTTGGGTAATCAATCGATGGAAAATGAATACGAATATGATGAAAGCTTTGAAGGAAGTGGTGATATACTAGATAGTGAAATGGATGAAAATAGTCAAGGAAGCGAACTTCTTGAAGAAATTGAAGATAGTCAGGAAGAATAATACAAAATAATCATGCCAAAAACAATAATAAAATGAATTATCTGCCTGAAATTATTCACCAACTCAATTATTCTTCTCTACTTAAAGTCTGAGACTAAGCTGGAAATGCTATATGTCTTTAGATATTACCGATATTCAAGTAAAATAACCTAGTGGATAGTTGGTAAATGTACTTGTAGAATGTTTTAAATTTTGAACATTATTTTATATGCAACCGTAAATAAAATGGGTATCAGATCTTCCACTAACCTGTTTTTATGGTTTATATAACCAAAATAAATCGAAACTAATATTTTTAGTTCCATAATGTGTGTGTTGTGCACTTTAGTGAGGGTTCTTTAAGAAGTTTTTGATAGTTTGTAAAATAATAAAGAATAATTTGTAATTTTAAGACTTCACCACAGTCCTTCGGTTTTTTTTCCTCCATAATTGTAACGAGATTGATTGGAATTTTATATTTCTTCTTCTATGTCCCTAAGAATGTAAATCAATAAATATTCAACTTTATTTTAAGTACGATGCCTTTTTTAAATTACGGCTAAGAAAAGTGCTAACCGTAGCAAAGCGTATAATGAAATTACCTTAGATCGTATATAGTTTAATAATTTACATTTGTTCCCCCTTTCAAAGCAAAGCAAATGCAATAGTCTTAGGCGGAAAGTTACTTCAAAATAGGGGCCTCATTTCACATTTGAAGCCGAGACTAGTGATATGGAAGATGTATAATCTATTTTACGCTTTGTTTGCTCTGCTTGCGCTATTGTACCAGGTACAGGGAAATCCAAGATCGTGTAATAAAGAACCATGGGAACAAGATGAAATAAACTATTGCAAATCATATAGCAAAGACCATATTGGATGCAATGACGATGGGGTAAGTAAATGAATAAAAATTAAACATTAATAGCTTGATAACTTAACGAGATTTTAGAAATGGTCGAAAATATGTGGCAAAGTTGAGTCCACAGAGGAAATTTCGAAATCAATCAGGAATTTTATTGTAAAAACCCACAACGAGTATCGCAATACACTTGCCAGAGGAAAGTTATCCAATATCCCCGCTGCAGCGCGTATGTTTGAGCTGCATTGGGATGGCAATCTGGCCTATTTGGCGAGTATTGTTGTGAGGCAGTGTAACCTGGATGAGCCTGAGAATAGTTATGCGACATGGTTTGCTAAGAATCCAGGTCACAATGCGGCCCTCAGTATGTATCGTAAGGCACAGTATCAGGATATCATGAAAATACTGAAATCTCACATGAAGAAGTGGTATGACCAGCATATACACATAACCTACGAGAATCTTGAGAGTGATAAATATAGAAAAAAGTAAGTGGTAAACATTGGTAATATCGTAATGTATAATTGATTGCGGATCTTAACTTTTTTGCAGCAAGGAGATGGCACATGTCAAGCAAATGGCGGTCGGTCTCAATAGTCGTATAGGCTGCGCCATTGCCAGATTTTCCAAGAAAGGTTGGATGTTTCAGTCGACAGTCTGCCTATATGGTTGCCGTAAAAAGAAAGGTCGGAGACCCTATGCAGTTGGCAAATATCCTGGAGAAGATTGTCTTTGTGGTGTGGGCTGGGAGTTCAAGTATCTTTGTCATCCAGCTGAAGGTGTCGATGATTGCGATTCGGAGTGTGAGGAAACACTAACAGGAACAACCATCGATGACTATGATGAGGCGGAAACAATTAAGACAAAGCGACCCAAACCAAAATATAGTACAATGACTGGAAAAATGTTGGAACTCATAGATTGCTTGAGAGGCCTTTGCGATAAGTCCAAAAAACGTTTTTTGTTTTTGTAATATGTAGACTTGCACTTCAAATAAATATGATTGTTTAAAAACAAGAAAAATCCCAAATATTTACTTTAAATATAGTACATATACAAGTAAAAGAGGCAATCATACTTCTTGGAGTTGTTGAAAATCAGAAAAATAAAATACTATACCATAAATTTCCAATGACAGCGTAAATCAATGCAATTATTAATGCCGCGTGTCCGATTCGAATTATTCGTCGTCTATTTGTGGGTACTACGGAATCTTAAATACTCTCCAGGCAGACTTAATATAGGTACAATTTCGGTACACAATTTTAGGTACAACAACATAACATTTATATAAAGATATTTTTAGATAAAAATCGAACTACATTTAAAAGCTTTCTATATGTAATATACTGATTTATATTGCACATTTATATCATTTTTTTAAATATACTCACAGATTTCGTAACTTTTCACAGTTTCTGTACGGAATTTAATTAAAATGGAAAACATAAAGAACCACAGCTTCCCTGTGAGTAGTGTGGCAGATTATTGAAGAAAGTCTTTTGGCATTTAAATTGAGCACAATGAGGGATTGTAGGATTGGGAGATTGTACGTTAGTGTGTTGGTAAAGGGGGAAGCGAGTAGTTGGCATTGTCAGTCAGTCAGTCTGGCAGTCAGTCAGTCAGGCAGTCAGTCGGGCTGGCGGCAATTGGCATTGGAAATGTCAGTTTTGATGCGTTTTTAAACCAAACACAATTCAAACTGAGCGCAAACTTCAATGACACTTTTACGACTGTGCGTACGAGTGTGTACGTGTGTGTGCCCTATGTGTGTGTGCGTGCGTATTTGTGCTTATGTGTGTGTGTGTGTGATTCAAGCAGCGCGCTGCTTGTTTACTCCGAAATGGGCACAGCTTGCAGCAGCAGCAGCAGCAGGCAGCAAGACGCACAGTGGTACACGCAGCGCATTTGAGTGATCAAAAATTAAGCAAGTCAAAAAGGGATTAGGCTATATGCAATTGGGAGTAGGATTTATAAGAAACTTAACTCAAGCTGAGATAGACACAAATATTTACGAATAATTTGCATTGCATTACAATCTATCAATATGTGTGCTATTCCTCTCTTTCTCAATCTCTCTCTCTCTCTCTCTCTATCTTTTTGTTGCTCTCTCTCGACGCCTGCGCCTTGTTGCGCTGTGCCAGTGCCCCAGTGCCACGAGTTGCATGCGGCGCGCGCGAGACGAGACGCGACTCCGAATCGGAGTATGTCGGACTATCGCATGGCCTGGCCTGGCCTGGTAGGTTGGCAGCATCCGGATTCATAATTCGTGGAATCAGTTGAAGGCAGCACGCCAAAGGCAACGCACGGCAAGGTGAACGTAACGCGCTGGCAACGTATTCAAAAAACGGTAAACAGTTTACGTGCTTAAGTTACGCGACGCGTGTGTGTGTCTGTCTCTCTCTCTGTGTGTGTGAGCAGGTGTGTGTGTGCAGGGTAAACGCATTAGGCTCAAAGTGAGCGTGGTTAGCTTAAGGCCACGTTAATTGTGCGCTGCTCCCTTTATCTGCTACGCCCAGACCACAAGCCTCTCCCCCAACCTCTCTCCGCCCACTGCCAACTCTACCCAATTAGCCAGCTTCAATTTTGCCTGATTTGTAATATGCAAAGCCGCTTAGTTGCTTTTGTTATTTATCAATAAATTATAACGGGCTAATGCCAATTGACAGCAGCAACAACAACTCGAACAGGCGCCACACCGCATGAATAAAATATCAAAAGCATTTTGGCCAAAAATTCAGCTCACAGCTTGCAGCATTTTCACGTTTTTATCAAGCAAAGAAAACAAAGCAAAAAAACCATACAAAATAAAAGAAAAATAAAAAAAAGGGAGAAATAAAAGTAGAAGAGGCAAGACAAGTGCCCCCTTTGGGTCCAAGTGAATCGCTGAAGTACTCAGCGATTGCCATTTGGGAGCGAATGTATTCAGATTCAAAACTGTCGCATTTGTGCGGAAATTAATTGGCCTAAAGCGCTTATCAGCTATATAGAAGTAATATATACAGTACTTTAGTAAATAGCATACAAATTCGACATAAGAATTATTATTTATATTATTATAAGTCGATTAAAGCAATTTGAGCATCTAAAAAGTCAGAAGATTCACATATATTTAATTATAATTATTTTTTAGAGACAAAGACATAAATTTATATTTAATTTTAAAGTATTTCACTCTTAAGGAGAGATTTAGATCTTAGTATTTAATTTATTCAATATTTTCCTGCTACTTTTCGAGAACAATTTCTTTGCTTCATTTTTACTTTATTTATTAAATTTCATACCTTTTATTTTGGCTCCTATTCATACCTTAATATAGAAAAGAAACTTATTTTCTTTAGCTACTAATTACAGGGTATATACAAGCAACTCTGTGTTCTTTTGGCGGTTGCTTTTGACGCGTTTCTCTTCATTTTTTTATCCCTTTTTGCATTTATTAAATATTTAACGTTTATACGCATTCGTGCGCTCTGCTCGCAAATCTCTGCGTCTGATTGTGCCTCTATCTACCGCTCTCTGTCTCGCACCTACTTCTCTCTCTCTCTTTTTCGTTGGCTTCAGGCTGTCTCGCTCTTGGCGACTGGCGGGCTGCTTTCGTATTGTTGTAGGCGGCGATGCTGTGTTTCTTGTATTGTTGTTGTTGTTGTTTTGAGTTGTTGCTGTTGCTCTGAGCTGTTGCTGTTGTTGCTGCTGGCCTGCTGAGCCCCCCAAAAGCCAAAAGCGTGTGTGTTCTGCGAGTATATATTGACAATGTGGCCTGTCTGATATACACACTGCCTCCCTGCCCCCTTCCCTGCCTTCCTGCCTGCCTGATTATCTGTGCCAGCGAATTGATGCTGTGCAGCCAAGAAACTAAAGTCAATTCGTGCAGATTTCGACTCCGTTTCCCGCTCAAAGTCAGCCACGAGTCCGCTTGAGTCATGTTTATATAATGGTGCGCAGAGCAACTATTAAGTGTGTTTGTGTGTGTGTGTGTGTGTGTGTGCACTCCAGCTCAGTTTGTTATTTATTGTAATGCCACAACAGCAGCACACCCCCTACCCCCTTCTTGTTCCACCCATGGCGGCCATTAGATTTAATAAAGCAGCGCCTGGTCCAAGTCAGACGATATCAGTTAGTCGACGGCCCGTTACAGGCATAATTATCTTTGGTCTGACTGTGTTCTCAGCCAGGCCCAGGCCCAGACTCACGACCCTTGGCCCTAATGGCCCCAGAATGACACTAGCTGAAAATGGCGCATTGCGATAAGGTAAATCCCAACTGAGAACACACGTAATCGACACTCGGTTGGGAATTCGCTTGAATTTATTAACTGCAGGCTAAATAAGTTGAAAAGGCAAGTTACAAGGATTAATCACGTCTTTTAAAATGTGTAGACTAATTTAAGCTCTATGCTTGTCCTTGCTTTCCAGAGTTACCTTCCAATTCCTTTTGAAAATAATTCAATAAATCTAAAATTCACTACACTTTATCAAGAATTCAATTCAATCAGCTCAAGCTGTTCTCCCGCCCCAGATTAATCCAATCAAAATGTCTAGCTAATGCCATTGTGAACTGATTAGCAACAGCTGACATTATTATGAAAAGCGAGTGGAAAATGCCATAGAATAATCATCGTACTAGAGCGAAACGAGAGACAGAATTTTCCAGACTCAGCTGTCGCCCCACGGACTCATTATACTTATTATCACACCTGGCTTGCAAGCACACCCACATCTACACACACACACACACACACATACACACAGAGAGACCTATACCACAGCAAAGCAATTGTCAAAGCAGCTCGAAAAGGAACTCGAAACAAGAAGGAGAACAACAACAACAAGAACTTGGGCCCAGGCGTAATGCAAAGTGCGAAGCGATAAGCAAGAGACAAGCGCAGGACAGCAGCTCAAAGAGGAAGACAACAAGAGAGCGAAGACAGCAAAGGGAGCAGAGCACAAGGCTGGAGCAGGAGAGGACTACAACGACGACATTAACTTCATTTACGTCTCGCCACAGTTGAAATAAACGACTTTACGACACTGGCGGATTTGCTAAAAAGTAAGTTGAGCACCTTGGCAGAGGCCCCTCTCCCCACTCTCCCCCTACTCCCTCCTCTCCTGCCTCTCTTTGGCCTGTATTTCCTTTTTTCCACAGCTGCTTTCTACCTGCCACAGGCTGCTGCTGCTGCTGCTGTTCATTAACGCGCGGCTGGGGGCGGGCGTAGCGGGTGTAGGGGGTGTGGCAGTAAAAGAAGTCAACTAGGTGACTTCCGGAACGCAGTCAACGTTGACGTTGACGTTGACCGTTGGGGCCGGATGTGCCGCGTGTTCGTTTTCCCATTCAACTTGGCCAAATTCCTGAAATGTCACTCTCTCTCTCTCTCCCTGTCTCTCTCTCTCTCTCCCTCCCTCTTCAAAACGGGCATAAATGCTCGACATTATTGCAATTCGCGCTCTGGCAGAACTTTTCGGGGCCATCAAATGCACAAGCAAAAATTCAATTATCATAATGAACCTGAAACCTGGCGGCAATTCCGTGGTTAAAACTCCAAACTATGTATAGTACTTTTCCCCATAGTACTTTTCTATGCAGATGCGAAAATTAGTCAAATCTCTTGGGGGAGGGGGAGCGAGCATAATGATTGAGATTATTACTTTATTGTCTTGGCATATCTTGATATACTTTAATGTCGGAATGCTTTCAAATTATGCAAGTTTAAGACCTCACTTTATTCGCCATAATATGCAAGTAGTAAAAATTATATTGTTTAAAGATATAAGCAAATTAAATATAGAGCTAGATTATATACGAGAACTGGTAGAAGGTTTTATTTTAATAATATTATCGGGCAAAACTTAGATTCAATAAATTGTATATATTTAACGTAATAAATGAATATATTTAACTTATGTGATGATAACATAATTTTAAAAAATCAAAATCCCAATGAAATTTATTTTAGTTTACTATAGAATATTGTATATTATACAACAGCTTTACCGTCGCTTAAATCATGCAAATCTGTTCGATTATAATGCCTCGCATTGTGATGCATATCGCACGTTCAGCTTTTAAGCTCGTCGCCGGAAATTCTCGCTTTTTGAAGATTGGCAAATTAAATTGTGAAAATTTCTCATATATTTTTTGGACCGTTGCATGCACCGTTACTCATGCGCCGCGTGGTTGCACGCAGATAAAAATATTTCCACAGTCCCGTATTTGCTGGCGTATTTTGTGTAGCATACTTTGCGGCTGCGCCGAAAGCGATACAAGCGAAACATTGCGCTGGGGGGTACAAATGCAGTTTTCCTGTTCGCCAGTCTCCCTCTCTCTATCGTACTCTCTCTCTCTCTCTCTCGCTCTGCCGCTTGGCTGTTGTCTGCCTGCAACTTCGCCCGTTGCGCTTTGCCGCGAGCCACACAAATCACAAAGCAGTTGCCGCTTGCCGCAACACATGCCACACACGCGCACACACACACACACTCGCACACCTGGCAGCGGCATGTGATGCATAAACGTGCGGGCACTGCCATCTGCTGCAGGTGGCATTAAGGCAGCTTAGGGCTGCGAAATGCGAAAAAGTGATGGAGCCGGGAGGGAAAAATTGCGAAAATGGAAATATTAAAAGTTGCCACCCTCTCTCTCTCTGCCTCCCTCTCTCTGTCTGACGCACACACACACATGCCACATGGCCGTGCCACAAACTGTGACCATGCAACCAAAAAATGTCACACAAATATGTGACACATTCTCTCCCCGACGTCGCCATCGCCCTCGCCCTCGCACTCACACAACTAGAAAGTATCACAAGAGCCGTCATCAGGGTTACCCGGATTGGATTTGTGTGTGTTGTGTGTGTGTGTGCTGCAGCAGCGTGAAGCATCGCATTTTGTTATGACAATGACACAGCGACACTCGCACACACACACACACAGAGGCACATACACTGACAAAGACCACATTTCTGCTCAGACAGGCTCAATGTGCATCAGACAATAATGGTTATACCCTTTCTACTGAATTAGATATGCTATTGGCTTGTTATCGACTTTAATTCGATATCGATAGAATTTCAAACTATCATATATCAATAATTTAACATAAGTATTTATGTAGTTCTTCCAAACCTCCTACTCTCTCAACCTCATTTAATTTGAGTGTGATTATCGACAAGTTATTGAAGTTATTTTTCTAGCTAATGACTATCGATAACTTTAGTAAAACAAGCAAAAGCACTTTCTCTGCCCCTTCCAAAATTTCTTGAATACCCCCAAAAATTTCTAGAATAAACCAAATTCCTTGGTGAACTCTACAACAGCTTGCAACAAGCCACAGTCTGCTTCCCCATCCCATACTGCTCCCCAGAAACCACAATTATATTGAGAACTGCACTCAAAAATTTGTCAGCCAAAAGCGTGTGAGTGTGTGTGTATGTGTGTGTGTGTGGAAATATGAAGATGAAGAAAAAAACACTGCAAATAAAATTATGTTTATTCTGCTGCTCAACCACGACTCAAGGCATGTTGCGAGCAAGCCAGAACATACAAAAAAAAAACACAACATAAACGAGAAAAAAATAAAGGAAAATAAAGAAAAAGAAACAGCAAACTTGTGAGGAAACTTGCGCTTTGAGGATACTTCAAATTATGCTTCTCCTCGGGCCTGTGCTTGGGCACTTCGCATAAGTTTATGTTTATACTTAGTACTCGTACTTATTGAATGTACAATTTTAAGAGACCTCAATGGGGCCCGGCCCCAGCGTACTCCCCTCCTCTCCATCTAACCATACTCCACTGCACAATTTATACACAATACATGGCACGGGAAGCAGAAGCAGAAGCAGCAGCAGAAGCCGCGTCGGAGTCAAAGAAACTGCCAAGTTCTTCAAGCCAAATAAAATGCTTAAAGCGACGCATACAAAAAAAAAAAACATTTGTAAGCGAGTCGAAATGAGGCGGCAGCTAGCGATGACACAGGGCTTACAGGAGCAGCTAGAGATGGGAGAAAACTATTTACTTAGGATATAAAAATGATATGTGCAAATAGAAATTTATATTTATATTCAATATGCAGCTAGCTACAGTCAATACTTTTATTATAATTAAAATAATCGATAGTTTTCTTGAATTTATCGGTTTTTATCGATAGTTAAGCAATAGCAGCGTATGCAATTAACATAATGTAAAATATTAAGGACTTATTTGTGTTTCTATATGTTGTAAAAGCAGCACAAACCTACCTAACAAATTATGCCCTAATAAGTATGCTATGAAAATTTTCCAAACACTTCTGCTCTACTTTTAGTGCAGTTTAAAGCAATAAACAGTTAATTTCAGCGTCAATTTTTGAATTTTTAGGTTTCCTCTTCCTATATGACTCTAAAAAGCCATTCAAATCATATTTTTCTATTATATCCCTTAAATTGCATCAAGAAACTCATTCTGATTAGACGCTTCATTTTTCGCCCACAATTCACAATTTTTTGGGATCACGCTCGCATCTTTACAGCGGCACGCACACACACAGAGAGAGAGAGAGAGAAGAGAGGGTGAGAGAGACAGACAGACAAATCGACACACATATGTATGGCAAATGTTATCACTTCGTGTTTATCGCGTACGCATCGCACAAGGACGCACAGAAGGCAAAGCAAAGACGCCGACGCAGGCGAAAGGAATCTGCGACAATTTCCATTGTTGCCCCAAATTCGTGTTGTTGTTGTTGTTGTTGTTAGTGTCGAGTAGCAGCCCCTGCTCCCTGCTTGGCTCCCACAGCTCATCCTCAGCGTTGCTGCTGCTGCTTGCTGCTCCTCTGCTGCTTCTGCTGTTATTGTGATGACGCCGTTTTGCTGTTATTATGCTTGGCATTATCATTGTATCGTCCTTGCTTTTTCTGGCTCCTCCTGCTTGGCTCCCGCCACAGCTGACTTTGGCAATTTTTATTGTAGATTCTTTTGCGTCTTCTGTTTTTTTCGCCTTTTTCTACTCCCTGCGGCCTGGCCTGGCCATGCGGGCATCTGCAAGGCGTCGTCTTGAGGGCGACGACGCTGTGGGCGTATTTTGGCTGGCGTCTAGCGGTCGCGGCGCCGAAACTTTTCTTTATGACCTCTGTCAGATAGTAAGTTACCCACCCGCCTCGTAGACCCTGCCCCTTGCTCCTTGCCTTGCCCCTTTCGCTCAGCCTCAGGCTCCTCTCTCTCTCTATGCTGGTTACCCGAATTGATTGATAAGCTTTAGCGATGACTTTGTTGTTGTTGTTGCTGCTGCTGCTGCCCTGGTTCTGCTTGTTCTTTAACTTTGCTTCGTGTTTCGCCCCCCCTCTCTCGCCTACAGCTTGCGGTTGTTGTCTCGCCTCGTGTTTTATGTTGTTTACGTTTACATTTCGGTAGATTACGCATACGCAGCGTTCGACCAAATTTAGCCAAGAATCACGCATTAACTTTAACCATAAAAGAGGGGAGGCAGGACAGGAGGAGGAGGAGGCAGGGAGCAGCCTTCAGCTGCAGCTGCTGACGTTACCCCCGCCTCTCCTACATATGTTGTCCGACATTCGCCTTCACTTCGTTCCCTGCGGGAAACATTAACATGGCCATGTTCGGGTTGTTGTACCTCAGCTTTTGTTCTTCTTCTTGTGTTCTTGTTCTTGTTCTTTGTTGTTGGTCGTAAAAACAACGAAACAACGAACTAACAAACAACTTGAAAATGTTGCCAATAAAAAAACCTTGCCCACTCATTCGACCCGCGTTGAAAGTTTTATGAACCGCAGTGCAAAGTTAAATATGCGGCTAATTACGTGTGTTACTTTGTCTATCTCCCTCACTCTCTCTCTCTCTCTCTCTCTCTCTCTTTCACTCTACCAGCTACCAGCTAATTGCAATTTTTTATCGCGCTTTCCTAGCTTTTTAATGACCAAACTCAAGCAAATCCCTCGAGCTTAATCGCAGAAACAAGTCGCAGTCGAAAAAGTCACTAGATAAGCTGGGAAAACTTTATATCCCACATGTGAGGATAGTTGCAAATGTTTTATCTAAGTACTGAAAAAGGGGGGGTTTTATGTCCCTCGAAGTGGGTCAAGTTTTACGCCAAGTTGCACATTGTGCTGAGCAAAGCAAAAGTGTTTAAGGACACGAAGGAGAGAGAGGGAAGAAAGAAGAACTGGCAAATTTGTGTAACTCATTGATGAATGCAAAAATGGCGATAGTTTGCAGCAAATTAAAATAACTATCGATAATATCGATACATGAAAGCAGCAAGATTTCTTTTATAAGTTATTTAATTTGTCTTATATATGCAGAAGTTAGACATATGTTCAGCTTCTTTAAGTAATGATTATGATCGTAAGTTTAGTTTTCTATAACAAGTTAAAGCATGGTTATCGATATTTATCGATTATTAGGCTTATTCGCAAACTCTTCTGTTTATTGATATTATAATTTGTTATTCTTTATTTTTTATTTATTTATTTTTAATATGATGTTTTACTGCAAGACCTCTAAAAAAAATAATATAGACGGGAATTTAGTTGTTTGTCCTTCTTGTACCCCGCGCTATATTTACCGCTGCTGGGTTGGCATTTTTTACGCGCTTTATGACACAAGTGAAATGTAATTCATATTGTACAAAAATTTTAATGCCGCCTGAAAAATAACGCCCAATAAATAATCCTTAATGTGCCTTTGTCCTGCCATGTCCTGCTGCGTTCGCTGGCTGTGCAGGTGTAGGGGTGCGATAGGGAAGCCTCTGGGTGTGTGTGTATGTATGTGAGGGTGTCTGTGAGCCGTTTGTGTGTGTGTGTGTTTATGCTGTCGCGAACTCAATACGTTGACACCCCAAACCAATTTGCACTCCTTCCTTGGCGCTAAACATGTAAGTGTGCTGCTTGTGTATGTGTGTGTGTGTGTGGCTTGTGTGATTTTGTTTTACACGTCTGTTGTTTCTATGTATGTGTGTGTGTGTGTGTGTGTGTTGTGGCTTTCTGTTGCTGTAACCACAGTCGCCCTGTCATAAATATAATTGGTTGTTGCTCTTGTTAGTGTTCTTGCTGCTGTTGTTGTTGCTGCTGTTGTAGCTGCTGCTGCTGTTGCTGTTGTTGCTGCTGTTGTTGCTGCTGCTGTGACCATCATCGTCGCCTCGCTGTGACAGTGTTATGACGTTGCCTGCCACCTACGTAGCAGCAGGAAAAAAAAAACCAAAAAAAAATTGCCATGGCAAATTTGTCAGTCTTTCAACGCGAGTAAAATAAATTGCCTGATTTTCAGCGTTTGTTTTTTCATTCATTCGCACATTCTCTCATTCTCTCATTCGCTCATTTCCTCACTTATTTGATAACTTCACATACTTATTTATTTTTGCATAATTTGATACACGTTAGCATAAAATATTATTTGTTTGACTGACAAAAGATTGAAGAGGAAGCATTGCTCAAGCAGATTCTCTCTCTCTCTCGCTGGGGCTTAAGATTAGTGGAGTCTTCTACTTCGCCGCCTCCGCCTGCCTCACCTCAAAGCGACACCAATGCAGCTCGGTGGGCTCCAGTCGAAAGCCCGTGATGCTGTTCATCATGTCCAGCGCAGTACGCTCGGCGGGAAGCACACGGAAACGTAGAATGAGCTGATAGATCAAAGATTTCACCTCCATGAGGGCCATACGTTGGCCTATGCAATTGCGACGACCCACTCCAAAGGGCAGATATGTAAAGGGACGTATCTCATGCTTGTGCTCATCATCGAAACGCTCGGGACGGAATTCATGTGGCTCCTCAAAGTTATCCGGATCATAGTGCAGCGCCACAATGGGCACATGCACCAGTTCACCCTTGCGCAGCTTCACCAGCAACTCCCCAGCCTCATCGCGCAGCTCAAAGTCTGCAGCGCACTCACGATCGATGACTATGGCCGGTGGCCATTTACGTAGGGACTCGGAGATTACACAATCCAGATATTTCATGTTCATCAGGCTGTCATAGTCCAAGGGTTTGCCCGCCAACTGCTCCTGCACAGCCAAGATCTCTGCGTGCAGCTTCTCCTGCACTTCGGGATGCATGAGCAGCTCGTAGCAGGTGAAACTCAGGCAGGTGGACACAGTCTCAAAGCCCGCCGAGAAGAAGAGCAGACACTGAGCCAACAAATCCTCGTCGTTGAACTCGGCGCCATCCTGTGCTGCCGCCGCTTCCTCGCCTCCTGTCTCCTCCTCTCGGTACTGACGCTGTGCCTCGAGCAGCTGCTGAATCATATCGGGACGCACAATCTGCCGCTCACGACGCTCCTCAATGGCGCCGAAGACCAGACGCTTGAAATACGCCACATTATTGAGATCCATGACGGGCACGCGCAGAGCCTGCAGGATTTCAAAAGAAACTTGATATACCCAACTCCAATTGGAAGATAACCTTGACTCACCTTCATTAGACGCGGCAGCAGTATGTAGAGCAGCACCTTGATGCCGCCCCACAAACTGAACTGAGAGATGCGCTGTCCCAGTGTGAAGAACTCATTCTGCTCGTCCACAAAACTATTGACCTTGATGCCAAAGGCGGCGGTGGCGATGACATCGTTAGTATATCGCGTAAAGAACTCCTTCAGCTCCAGTTCCACACCCTCGTTGTTGTGCTCCGCCAGCTTACGTTCCACATATCCCACTGCCTCCACATTGCACGCATGGATCAGCTCGAACATGAGGCGTATCTTGGCACCCGTAAACGTGGGCGACAATGTGCTCCTCATCTGCTGCCAGCGACGATCGCGTAGGGTGAGCAGCGACTTGGACATCACGGAACTGTCGCCAGTGTTGCTATCATCCGCAATGCCAGGACGATGATTGCTAAAGTTGTCAAAGTGCTTGATGCCCACCTGACGTATCAGTTCCGGATCGGCGAGGTAGAAGAGCGGATCACGCATATTGTACACACCGTAGACCTTGTGCTGCTTTAGCTGCTGATGCAGTTCGATGCTGTGTCGCAAATAGGATCCACTGCCCATGAGCACCGACCACGGTACATTGCCCACCAGTGGCTGTGGGCGCAGATGGGCCACGCCTCGTCGCGTAAAGTAACCGAATCCCCCGACAGACCATTTGTACAGCAATGCACCAATAATTGTTAGTAAAAAGAACAGTTCCACGAGCGCCATTATGGCTGGGAGAGAGCGAGTGGCTGTTACTCAACGAGAGAGAGCGCGAGTGCGAGAGAGTGAAGAGAGAGAGAGAGTGTAAGAGTGTGCGATGCAAATGCAGTACCACCCGCAATACTTTCTGACTGCGTCTTACTCAGCCGACCGCTGAAACACCACTGAAGTCAACAGCTGTCGATGCTCTCAGTTCATATAAGCGCACGAGTACGAGCGCGAGAGAGCGCGACCGCATGCGGGAGAGCGAACAAGTGAGCGCGCGCGTACCGGCAAATGTTGTGTGTGTGTGTTTGGTGGGGCTTCGTCGTGTCTGCTTGTGAGCGCAAGCAAGCACGTGACGTAGTGAGCGCAAGTTAAAGAGAGTGATAAATTCACAGTTTCGTCATAATTTCGTCGCAAGGCTACAGCAACAACAATGAAGCAAGTAAATAGCGAAGAGAGCGTTTATTTGCTCAGTCAATTTGTAAGAAATAGATGACATTTTAAAATTGCTGCTACTGGTGCAGGAAATTTAATGAAAATGGGTATAAAACATATTTACATGCACACTACATATCTACAAATACGGATTAAATAAAATAACAACATTTAATAAGTCTGTGTGCATGTGTATGTTGCTGATCAGAGCTCGCTCTCTCCGCGCTCGCTCTCTTGTCGTTCACTCTGCCATTCTGTCTCCCTCTGACATAAAGAAGTTTCAACTGTATCAGCTGATAATAATCATATGGTGCACAGTGGTCTAAGCATTGTTGAAATTCTGGGAAATTTCAGAAAAGCAAGATAACTCTTATGGGTCGTTTGATAAGTCCGTGACTTTTTGTATTTGCCGCGCACCTGCTCTAAATACAACACTGCTCCTGTCAGCAGTTATCGATTAACAGCTGACTGTAAAATTTTGAGAAAGCTGCGTTTTTTGGTTTGCGTTTTATAGGCATTGAAAGCAGACGATCTCGTGAATTTTAACGAAAATGGAAAAAAGTGAATTTCGTGTGCTAATTAAGCATTATTTTTTGCGTAAAAAATCCATCACCGAAACCAAGGAAAGACTTGATAAATATTATGGGGACTCTGCACCATCAATTTCAATGGTTAAGAAATGGTTTACTGAGTTCCGTTGTGGTCGTACCAGTACAAGTGATGCCGAACGTTCAGGTCGCCCAAAAGAGGTCGTCATGCCAGAAATCGTCGACAAAATCCATGGAATGATATTGGATGATCGGAGAATGAAAGTGCGTGAGGTAGCTGAGGCTGTAGGCATCTCAACTGAACGGGTACATCACATTTTACATGAATATTTGGACATGAAAAAGCTTTCCGCGCGATGGGTGCCGCGATTGCTCACACACGACGATAAGCGCAACCGTGTGACCATTTCAAAGGAGTGTTTGGCGATGTTCAACCGCAATCCAAACGAATTTTTGCGCCGTTTCGTTACCGTAGACGAAACATGGATCCACCACACCACACCAGAGACCAAAGAACAATCAAGACAGTGGGTTTCTCCGGGTGAACGTGCACCAAAGAAGGCCAAGGTGGGTCTGTCGGCCAACAAGGTCATGGCCACAGTTTTTTGGGATGCACAAGGTATCATTCACATCGATTACCTTGAAAAGGGTAAAACGATCACCGGCGAATATTATTCAGAGCTTTTGGACAGATTCGATATTGATTTGAAGCAGAAACGACCGCATTTGGCGAAAAAAAAGTGCTGTTCCATCAGGACAATGCACGGGTGCACACGTCTGTAGTCAGCATGGCAAAATTTCATAAATTGGGCTACGAACTGCTACCCCATCCAGCATATTCTCCAGATTTAGCCCCCTGTGACTATTTTTTGTTTCCAAACATGAAGAAATGGCTCGGCGGTAAGAGATTCGGGTCAAATGAAGAGGTCATCACAGAAACAAACGACTATTTTGAGGGCCTTGAGAAAACCTATTATTTGGAAGGAATAAAAAAATTGGAAAAACGCTGGACTAAATGTATAGAGCTAAAAGGAGATTATGTTGAGAAATAAAACGCTTCTTTGACGAAAAAAATATATTTTATTCAAAAAGTCACGGACTTATCAAACGACCCTCGTATTAATAGATATTGCAATTATTTCGCAAACATTTCGCAAAGTTCCATCAGTATTCTTGATTAACAATAAGTGACATAGTAAATTTCATAATTTATGGAAATATGATGCAGTTGACAGCTTTCATTTGTACTACACGCATATGACAGACTTCACTTGTACATATTAATTCAGATTAATGAGTGAGTCCTTGATAAAGCTAGCATATGTATGTATTTGTGTGTGTGTCAGTGTATGTACGTGTCTGGCATGTGTCTTTCAAGCTTCCCGCGGCGTGTCCCAACTGATTTGTCATCGTAAAGTGTCTGCGACCACAGAGAAAGATAGAGAGAGATAGAGGGAGATTGGCATAAACTAATTTCAACATTAATCCCCATAAGTGACTCAACTATTTATTATAAAGGACTTAGCGAACAAACAAACGAGAAAAAACGCACACATGACACACAGAGAAAGGAACAGATATAGACAAAGAGAGTGAGAGAGGAGCGAGTGAAGCAGGTGCTGCACACGTTGAATACGTGCTCAAATCCGAAAACAAATCTAAATCCGTTGTCAAGACGACCTGACGGAGCTGAAATGAAATGAAAGTTTTGGCACTTGCTTAAGTTCTGAGCAACTGATCCAATAGACATGGAAAGAGAGGGTGGCTCAAGCAGTTTTCGAATGATATGTCACTTTATTCGCATATCCAGCAAATATTTTATTTATTTCACTTTAAATATTTTATTTAATTTTCTTCTGCTTAAAAACTGCTTGAGAGTGTGCTTCAAGGAAATTCAAATTTCATGAAATTATAAATTATAAATTAGAGTTTTCATTAAGAAATTTTATTTTTTACTCATGTTTAGTTATTTTTACTCGAAATATAACATACAAAATAATTCATAGGTTTTTAATCTTTTTCTGCACACTGCAAAGGGTTCAATCAAGTATTACGTTATTACAATTATTTATCCCCTATTCCTTGTCATCAAAAGTAAGATAAGCTCTTACCCCCTCCCCCATGCTTACGTAAACATTTATCAATTTTTCAATTTCTTTCTTCAATATAATAATAATAATACAAATACCACAATCACATAAATTAAATTTTTTTGTGGAACTTTTTAAAATCTAAAAACTATTTAGCCCTTCTATTCTAGGACTAAAACCATGAATAAAATGTTTAACCCGAAGAAAATCGATGAATTTTTAAGAAAGTTATGAAGTGAGGAAAATGAGGATACTGGTCCTGTCAAGGGTTTTACATGTCAAATTTTTAGTCGACTTTGGCGTGATTTTTGGCCAAAAATTAAGTATCGTCTAAAACAATTTTAAACACTTGCTTTATACTAATTTTGACCTCCGCAATCGATTAAAAGTAAAAGCTGACAATTTTAAATTTTGAAGAAAAAAATTGTTGAAACATTTACAGGGGGGACCATTACCAAAATCACAAAAGTTAAATTTTTTGTGGAATTTTTTAAATTCCAAAAACTATTTAGCCATTCTATTCTAGGACTAAAACCATGAATAAAATGTTTTACCCGAAGAAGATCGATGAATTTTTAAGAAAGTTATGAAGTGAGGAAAATGAGGATACTGGTCCTGTCAAGGGTTTTACATGTCAAATTTTTAGTCGACTTTGGCGTGATTTTTGGCCAAAAATTAAGTATCGTCTAAAACAATTTTAAACACTTGCTTTATACTAATTTTGACCTCCGCAATCGATTAAAAGTAAAAGCTGGCGATTTTAAATTTTGAAGAAAAAAAATTGTTGAAAAATTTACAGGGGGGACCATTACCAAAATCACAAAAGTTAAATTTTTTGTGGAATTTTTTAAATTCCAAAAACTATTTAGCCATTCTATTCTAGGACTAAAACCATGAATAAAATGTTTTACCCGAAGAAGATCGATGAATTTTTAAGAAAGTTATGAAGTGAGGAAAATGAGGATACTGGTCCTGTCAAGGGTTTTACATGTCAAATTTTTAGTCGACTTTGGCGTGATTTTTGGCCAAAAATTAAGTATCGTCTAAAACAATTTTAAACACTTGCTTTATACTAATTTTGACCTCCGCAATCGATTAAAAGTAAAAGCTGACGATTTTAAATTTTGAAGAAAAAAAATTGTTGAAAAATTTACAGGGGGGACCATTACCAAAATCACAAAAGTTAAATTTTTTTGTGGAATTTTTTAAATTCCAAAAACTATTTAGCCACTCTATTCTAGGACTAAAACCATGAATAAAATGTTTTACCCGAAGAAAATCGATTGATTTTTAAGAAAGTTATGAAGTGAGGAAAATGATGATTCTGGTCCTGTCAAGGGTTTTACATGTCAAATTTTTAGTCGACTTTGGCGTGATTTTTGGCCAAAAATTAAGTATCGTCTAAAACAATTTTAAACACTTGCTTTATACTAATTTTGACCTCCGCAATCGATTAAAAGTAAAAGCTGGCGATTTTAAATTTTGAAGAAAAAAAATGTTTGAAAAATTTACAGGGGGGACCATTACCAAAATCACAAAAATTAAATTTTTTGTTGAATTTTTTAAATTCCAAAAACTATTTAGCCATTCTATTCTAGGACTAAAACCATGAATAAAATGTTTTACCCGAAGAAAATCGATTGATTTTTAAGAAAGTTATGAAGTGAGGAAAATGATGATTCTGGTCCTGTCAAGGGTTTTACATGTCAAATTTTTAGTCGACTTTGGCGTGATTTTTGGCCAAAAATTAAGTATCGTCTAAAACAATTTTAAACACTTGCTTTATACTAATTTTGACCTCCGCAATCGATTAAAAGTAAAAGCTGACGATTTTAAATTTTGAAGAAAAAAATTGTTGAAACATTTACAGGGGGGACCATTACCAAAATCACAAAAGTTAAATTTTTTGTGGAATTTTTTAAATTCCAAAAACTATTTAGCCATTCTATTCTAGGACTAAAACCATGAATAAAATGTTTTACCCGAAGAAGATCGATGAATTTTTAAGAAAGTTATGAAGTGAGGAAAATGAGGATACTGGTCCTGTCAAGGGTTTTACATGTCAAATTTTTAGTCGACTTTGGCGTGATTTTTGGCCAAAAATTAAGTATCGTCTAAAACAATTTTAAACACTTGCTTTATACTAATTTTGACCTCCGCAATCGATTAAAAGTAAAAGCTGGCGATTTTAAATTTTGAAGAAAAAAATTGTTGAAAAATTTACAGGGGGACCATTACCAAAATCACAAAAATTAAATTTTTTGTGGAATTTTTTAAATTCCAAAAACTATTTAGCCATTCTATTCTAGGACTAAAACCATGAATAAAATGTTTTACCCGAAGAAAATCGATGAATTTTTAAGAAAGTTATGAAGTGAGGAAAATGAGGATACTGGTCCTGTCAAGGGTTTTACATGTCAAATTTTTAGTCGACTTTGGCGTGATTTTTGGCCAAAAATTAAGTATCGTCTAAAACAATTTTAAACACTTGCTTTATACTAATTTTGACCTCCGCAATCGATTAAAAGTAAAAGCTGACGATTTTAAATTTTGAAGAAAAAAAATTGTTGAAAAATTTACAGGGGGGACCATTACCAAAATCACAAAAGTTAAATTTTTTGTGGAATTTTTTAAATTCAAAAACTATTTAGCCATTCTATTCTAGGACTAAAACCATGAATAAAATGTTTTACCCGAAGAAGATCGATGAATTTTTAAGAAAGTTATGAAGTGAGGAAAATGAGGATACTGGTCCTGTCAAGGGTTTTACATGTCAAATTTTTAGTCGACTTTGGCGTGATTTTTGGCCAAAAATTAAGTATCGTCTAAAACAATTTTAAACACTTGCTTTATACTAATTTTGACCTCCGCAATCGATTAAAAGTAAAAGCTGACGATTTTAAATTTTGAAGAAAAAAAATTGTTGAAAAATTTACAGGGGGGACCATTACCAAAATCACAAAAGTTAAATTTTTTGTGGAATTTTTTAAATTCCAAAAACTATTTAGCCATTCTATTCTAGGACTAAAACCATGAATAAAATGTTTTACCCGAAGAAGATCGATGAATTTTTAAGAAAGTTATGAAGTGAGGAAAATGAGGATACTGGTCCTGTCAAGGGTTTTACATGTCAAATTTTTAGTCGACTTTGGCGTGATTTTTGGCCAAAAATTAAGTATCGTCTAAAACAATTTTAAACACTTGCTTTATACTAATTTTGACCTCCGCAATCGATTAAAAGTAAAAGCTGACGATTTTAAATTTTGAAGAAAAAAAATTGTTGAAAAATTTACAGGGGGGACCATTACCAAAATCACAAAAGTTAAATTTTTTGTGGAATTTTTTAAATTCCAAAAACTATTTAGCCACTCTATTCTAGGACTAAAACCATGAATAAAATGTTTTACCCGAAGAAAATCGATTGATTTTTAAGAAAGTTATGAAGTGAGGAAAATGATGATTCTGGTCCTGTCAAGGGTTTTACATGTCAAATTTTTAGTCGACTTTGGCGTGATTTTTGGCCAAAAATTAAGTATCGTCTAAAACAATTTTAAACACTTGCTTTATACTAATTTTGACCTCCGCAATCGATTAAAAGTAAAAGCTGGCGATTTTAAATTTTGAAGAAAAAAAATGTTTGAAAAATTTACAGGGGGGACCATTACCAAAATCACAAAAATTAAATTTTTTGTTGAATTTTTTAAATTCCAAAAACTATTTAGCCATTCTATTCTAGGACTAAAACCATGAATAAAATGTTTTACCCGAAGAAAATCGATTGATTTTTAAGAAAGTTATGAAGTGAGGAAAATGATGATTCTGGTCCTGTCAAGGGTTTTACATGTCAAATTTTTAGTCGACTTTGGCGTGATTTTTGGCCAACAATTAAGTATCGTCTAAAACAATTTTAAACACTTGCTTTATACTAATTTTGACCTCCGCAATCGATTAAAAGTAAAAGCTGACAATTTTAAATTTTGAAGAAAAAAATTGTTGAAACATTTACAGGGGGGACCATTACCAAAATCACAAAAGTTAAATTTTTTGTGGAATTTTTTAAATTCCAAAAACTATTTAGCCATTCTATTCTAGGACTAAAACCATGAATAAAATGTTTTACCCGAAGAAGATCGATGAATTTTTAAGAAAGTTATGAAGTGAGGAAAATGAGGATACTGGTCCTGTCAAGGGTTTTACATGTCAAATTTTTAGTCGACTTTGGCGTGATTTTTGGCCAAAAATTAAGTATCGTCTAAAACAATTTTAAACACTTGCTTTATACTAATTTTGACCTCCGCAATCGATTAAAAGTAAAAGCTGGCGATTTTAAATTTTGAAGAAAAAAAATTGTTGAAAAATTTACAGGGGGGACCATTACCAAAATCACAAAAGTTAAATTTTTTGTGGAATTTTTTAAATTCCAAAAACTATTTAGCCACTCTATTCTAGGACTAAAACCATGAATAAAATGTTTTACCCGAAGAAAATCGATTGATTTTTAAGAAAGTTATGAAGTGAGGAAAATGATGATTCTGGTCCTGTCAAGGGTTTTACATGTCAAATTTTTAGTCGACTTTGGCGTGATTTTTGGCCAAAAATTAAGTATCGTCTAAAACAATTTTAAACACTTGCTTTATACTAATTTTGACCTCCGCAATCGATTAAAAGTAAAAGCTGGCGATTTTAAATTTTGAAGAAAAAAAATTGTTGAAAAATTTACAGGGGGGACCATTACCAAAATCACAAAAGTTAAATTTTTTGTGGAATTTTTTAAATTCCAAAAACTATTTAGCCACTCTATTCTAGGACTAAAACCATGAATAAAATGTTTTACCCGAAGAAAATCGATTGATTTTTAAGAAAGTTATGAAGTGAGGAAAATGAGGATACTGGTCCTGTCAAGGGTTTTACATGTCAAATTTTTAGTCGACTTTGGCGTGATTTTTGGCCAAAAATTAAGTATCGTCTAAAACAATTTTAAACACTTGCTTTATACTAATTTTGACCTCCGCAATCGATTAAAAGTAAAAGCTGGCGATTTTAAATTTTGAAGAAAAAAAATTTCTGAAAAATTTACAGGGTCCCCCCTTATTCACATACAATTTTCAAACAGATCGAAAGATATATTTTCGAAAAAACAATCTTGAATACTTGAACGGCCACAAATAGTTTTATTTTATTTTTTCTCTTTCTTTACTCTTTGAGCCTCTCTCGCATATTGAAAATAGCTTTAGCTGCTGAAGTTCTGCTTCACTTTGCTACCAATCCAAGACGCAACGAACTGGGTCAAGATGTTGCCAGAGGGAGGGGGGGCCTCTTTGGAGACTCGCTTTGTGAAATCAAATCACGTCTGAAACAAATGACAAAATTTGGTTGCATTTAGTGAATATTTAGTGGGTGTCTGCGTGTGTCTGTGTCTGTGTGTGTGTGTGTGTGTGTGGCATTTGGACACGCGCCAAAATGTCTGAAATGTTGTAGAAATGAGAAATTATTGCAGTCGACTTTCAGGCGCAAATCAGAAACGAGATGAAAGCAAAGCCCGATGAGAAGAAGCGACAGAAGCGAAAAAGCAAACAAATCTGCAAAAATGCAAATGTCATTTGATTTGTCTGATATCTCCTGCCTCATCTCAATCGCCGGAGCGTGCCTATCTCAATTCTGAATCTGGCCAAAATCCGCAATCGAAATCGCCATCTCGCAATGAGCGCGCTTCGCTGTTGCGTGCCTGCAGATGCCTTTATTGTTAAGCAAATATTGTCGAGAGAGTGAGAGAGAGAGAGAGAGAAGACAGCGAGAGAGAGAAGAGAGTGCCTGCTAGCTAGAGCGATATCTAATGTGTTTACATTGGCTGCAAAAAAAAAAAAAAAAAAAAAAACAAACCAAAGAACTTTTCAAGTTTTTCTGCTTTTCTTCGCTTGGTCTTCTTTTTTTCTCTTCTTTTCTCTTTGCACACTTCATCACCCTGTCCTGGCGATGTTCGCCGTCGTCGTCTGCCATCTAGCTGTCGCTGTCCCCTTGCCTCCCTCCTACACTCCGCCCTCGTTGATGCCATGAGGTATTTTCTTTTTTGTCTCCCTGCTCGCTGTTTTGTCTGTTTTGTGTGCCATTTCCATTAGAATTCAAGTGCCAGCAGACTTGAAAGTGAACTGGCCCTCCAGGGTGCTTTACTTGCTACTCCCACATCCCTCCTCCTGCTCCTCCTCCTCTGCTACTCCTCCCTCTGCGTGATATGCAAGTGCCACCAAATCAAACGCTTCGCATCAAAGCAAAACTTGCGGTGTAACTAAGCAAATTGTACTCGAATGTTTTATTTTAATTAATTACGACTAATAACTGCGAACAACTACAAAAGAAACATAAACTACTAGAAGAAGAGAAGAGCAACAACAATAAAGCAAAGAGCAACAACAACAACAACAGCAAGAGAAACAACAACAAAGTCGGCGACAGGGCAAACATTTGCTTAGCTTCATGTAAATTTGGCCCTCAGGCAAAGGGCGTGTGCCTACGTATGTGTATGAGTGTGTCTGTGTGTGTATGTGTGTGTGAGTGTGTGTGACAGTATAAACACGCACTTGGCATATTTCTTAAATAATGTTTATCTGCTCTCGAGTGCCAGCTGGCCCTAAACACAAATGCCTCGCATTTCAAGTGCCCCGCCCCTTACTGGAGCGGGACGAACCGCCCCTCCCCCACGCGATGGTTGCAGCGCTTTGAGCGACCCTCGGAAAATTTATTTGCTCGAGGTTCTTCTCATTACAGAAAATCTCTGAATTTCGCCATGCAAATGAAATATTTCCGGCATTTTGGCCTAACCTAACCTAACCTCAAAGCTAACCTAACCTAACTTATTCCCCCGACATGCTTTAAGGTCGTGTAGAGCTTTAAACTTTTATGCTTTTAAAACAGTTATAAAACTGTTAACTGCTGTTGGCTCGCGCATTACGTATACGCACTGTTGGGGCAATAAAATGACCTCTCCAGAATCGAAATCCTCTTTGAATAACTGCTTATTGGAAAGCGTATAGAAAACAAAATAATCAGGCCATTGATAATCGACGCCACAAAGGGCTTAGCGAAAGAGAACTAAAGCCCTTCCTTTTTTTTCTGTATTTTTCATATTATTATTATGGTAATTTATGGGTTTTCTGTCATTTCTGCCGGAAATATGTTATTGTATCGGAACAATGCAGAGCACACTAAAAATGGCGCTTAAAATGTTTACATGCTTGCGGGATTTTGAATTTATGACCCAAAAAAACAAGCACACACACACACACACAGACACACACACATGCATCATGATTGACCGCATATTGTTTTAAGTTCTATCGAGCTGTCAAATCGCACAGCAAATGCACTAGATAAATGCAATTGTGCTGTGAAACATGTATTACGTTTTGAAATTTATTGAAATTTATTTGCAGTTTCTTATTGATCCGTGCGGGGAGGGGGGGGGCAGGTTACTGGGTGGGTTTCGCAACACACCTGCAAATACGTGACCTTTCAATTTATGTGAGCAACCAAGCAAATCGAAAACATTTTTTATGCCCCGCTTCAAATTTATGGCCAGTCACAGGGCCCAACCCTGCCCCAATCGCCTCCCCCTCCCCCCTTGAGACGAGACCACTCCATATGGCCAAAGTCCTTTGCCAGCACAGTGTCTGGTCTGGCGTGCTCGATTCCATATTGGATTTTGCCTGCAGCGCGTTCCAAAAATTTGTCTGACAAATATTTGGCCTATCCGGAATTCAGCGATAAGCGCGGAGGGTATTTTCAGTTTTCGTTTAGAATTCCCAACTAGTTAACGCTTCTCTCTGTACTCAATAAATTTCATAAACCATGCGATATTTTTCATGGTCTAAGCTGCAATTCATTGCAAATGGTTTTCGTTTATAATTCCCAATCGGTTAAAGCTCTCAAATTTATATGATATGGATTTATGCGCACACACACACACACACAGAAGGACCGTCGTCTATAAATAGCTAAGCGCTTTTCGTTTCTAATTCCCAATTGGTTTAAGCATAGATTTTATGAAGTGCTGCGACATGGAAAATTATGTTCAAAGTTCGTAAAAGCAAACTGGAACTAGTCGCTGCTGCTACTGCTGCTAGTTGGCCCACTTTGAGTCACAAATCACAGTCAACTTGTGGTTAGTCAGTGTGTGCGAGTGTGTGTGTGTGTATGTGACTGGCAGATGTCTGATAGCAGCTTATGTGTGTGCGCACACACACACACACACACATTCAAATTTATGCCTATGCCTAAGCGCTGATTATGACAAATATGCCACGCTCCACTGGCTGCGCTTCCCGTCGGCAATTTAGGAAAAAGGAGGAGGAGGAGCAGGAGCAGGAGAGGCGACCCGAAAGTCGACCCAGAAAAGCGCTTATTGTGATTCGCTTGGCTTGTTTGCCTTTTCATCGGTCAGCAGCAGCGTGCTGGGCATTTTACGCAAATCCCAAAATAAATACACAAGTTTTTCTTTTTTTTTTATTTATTATTAGCATGCACACACACAAGGAACGCGAGAGGCCCCAAGCAAATAGAAATAAAGTAGAGAGAATAAAAGCAAAGCAAACGAAACGAGAAAAGCCGAAACTGAAACCACAACGGGTCGATTGGCAGGTGGGCCAGACATTGGAGCTACTAATGACAGGGACGGGAGGAAGGAGGGTCGAGTGGGGTGGCTTAGGGATTGTCTGGGACTCGCAGCGTGTCAACAATTATAATGTGCAAATTGTTTGATGTATGTCACCTGCCACATTTGCTTTATTGCTGCTCATTAGAAATGCTCCGCCAGCTTTGGCACAGGATAAAAAATAAAACGTATAGCAAAACACACACACACACGTACCCAAACACACACGCACACACACTCCCAACAACAACAACAGACGCAGCTGACAACAATGACACCTTCCATTAATAGCGAACGCGTTGATGTGTGCTGTGCCGGGCTACACTGCGAGAAAAAGGCGTATACCTTAGACTAGAATAAAGTATATTCACTTGACTGCTAAGCTGGAAAAGTAATATAAGTTATTTATTAATTAAAATTGTTATAAATTGTGGAACTAGCGAGAATAAGAAGTTGGTTAAAGTTCATATAATACATCGACTAATTTTTCACTATCAACTATTTTAAATAATTTTTTTTGGAACTGTTTAAGAAAGCTGGCATCTGAAACATTAGGGAAAAAGCAACAAAGTTTTATATTCAAAATTTAGTTGCTTGAAAACCTCATAAAATCGTTAGTATCGATGATATTGCTAAAAAGACTGCGCAAAAACGATAGTTTTCAAAGCCAGCTCAATTAACTAAATCACACAAAACTTTCTTTCAGTGCACACCTGACATTATCTCTATTTTGACTTTGGCACGCATTAGTTTTGCACCGATTTGACCCCGACGAGGCGATTAATGACAGTCCCGAAGCAACAAAGATTTCTCGCCTCCCTCCCCTCTCGTATTCGCCCTGGGGGGATCGGGGACAACTGCTGTGACAGTTTGATGAATGGAAACGTTTGGCAAGCGTAGTCGGCTTAGCTCACACATGCGAGTGTGCAGGATTTGTGGACTGACCTCGTTGGGTTGAAAAGGTCAGGGCATAATAAAAAAAAAGAAGCCACAGCAATTTTGACACATGATTTTGCATAATAAATTATAATGCATACAAATTGCCATGGGGGTCGGAACAATTGAAGAACGTATATAACAAATATTACGTATACGTTCAGTATGCCAGGCAATTGTTTAAAGCGACAGCGAAAACAATCAACGAGCTTAGCCAAAACGATGTGCGCGGACAACCCAACAATGGCAGCCATAACTAAGTTAATCCCAAACAAGAGGGGGAGGAGGGGGGAGAGAGAGAGAGATTGAGAAAAAAAGGCAAAAGGATTATTTTTGATTATTTTGCGTGCCTCGAAACAAATTCGTAGATTTTTTCTCATTGTTTGTGCGAGATAACATTGAAACTGACAAAAGCAGGCGCAAAAGAAAAATGCCAAAGAGGGGGAGGGAGGGAGAGGGATAAACTCGCACATAAGTGCGGATTTTAATGGAGCTGGCAACGAGCCGCAACCTGCTGCTGCTGTTCATTTCAATGAGCTGCTGCCTTTCAAATGTAATTTTATCATGGCCAGGCAGACAAACAGAGGCAGAGCTGGACAGCAGAGACAGAGACAGAGACAGCTCTGCCAGCTGTGGAATTGTCCAGTAAAAAAAAAAGGTTTTTTCTGGGTTTATGAAACTAATCTTAATGTGCAGTCTTATCCGAATTTCTAAAGAAATCACAAAGAAATTGCAGGAAATAAAAAATTGTGTAAATTATTATTACAGGGTGCTATTGCAGTCGTGTTATCAATAATGTTGCTGGCTGAAAGCCAGTCGAGCAACATGAATAACACAAAGTCCAACAAAGGCAACAAACCACTATGAACATGGAACGAATGAGCGAATGCTCATCCCGTGTGCATTAAACAAATCTGGGTCTACATTTCATGGCCACCGCAAAACTTGCTTATTTCGCCCTCTCTCTCTCTCTCTCTCTCTCTCTTTCTCTCTCTGCCTTTGCTCATGTTTTTTCTCCTTCTTTTTTATAGACTTACAATCCTTGTGGCTAACGAGCTGGTTCGGCTCCAGCAGCAGCAACAGCAGCAGCAGCAGCAGCAACAATAGCAACTGGGACAGGCAGCAGCAACAGCAGCAGCAGCGGCGGGGGCGGGGCAAGGCGTGGCGAGCGTTGGAAGACGCCGGCGCTGGCGTTTACACGCTACAACAGCCGCATAAATTTCCGCTTCAATTGGACGTGTACAGCGGTAATTGCAGCTTTGATTACCACCAGCAGCAGCAGCAGCCGGTCGCCCATTACCAACACCAACAACAGCAGCAGCAGCAGCAGCAACAACAACGTGGAAAACTACGGGAGCAATCAACACTTTCCACGGCGACAGCGGCGGCAAGGGGGCAGCGTTTTTTGAGCATTTCCTCGGATATTGACGAGACGAAATTCATTGAAAGCTCAACGGCGACGGGTAAATGCAAAACACACGCATACACCCTTATACACATACACTCACACACACACACACATACGCACTCAAATCACAGCAGACGCCTCAGCGCATTTCCATCAATCAGAATTTAAATTAATTTTCTTTTTCTTTTCGCTTTTCGCTTTTGTTTCTTCTCTCTCTCTATCATTCGCCCAAGTCGACAGCAGGCGATAAATTGCAAAGGGGGCACTCGAGTATCGAAATCAATGTTTGATTTTGAGCCTGAAAATTTGCATACTTTTATTATTTGCACGCATATTAAACGGATTTCACTTTTGTTTCTCTTTTTTTGGCTACACAAATAGCCAGCAATATTTTGAATAATTCAATTGACTCATTCAATTCGTGTATGAATATTGATACAAAAGGTGAATTTCGGTTTTTTCTGTTTGCGCATTTGATGTTTAATTGGCAATTAAAGTAGGCCAGCAAATATTATTATAATGCTGCTTTCACAGTCGCTTTGGCTGCGAGAATTTAATAGAATTTTATTTTGCAAAGGAAAAAAAAATAGAAAATAAAAATATTATTAAAATTATGTTAAATTTATTTTATTTTATTTGTATTTATTTAAATTTAAAATTTTTAAAAAAAAAAATTGTATTTTATTTACTTTTAAATTTAAGTTATTATATTATGCCGTATATTTGCCGTATGCCACAATAATGTGATGCTTTTTGATGTATTAGCTGCCTATAGGGATCTTAAAATTAGATAAGAAGGCAGCAGGAATGGTCGAAATTCTTAAGAATTTTAGATACACAATATTTTGATGCAGAAATTAATAATCTGATAATTTTTAACGAAGTTATGAGTGTTACTAGTCGAAATAGATATCTTACATTTATGATATTCTTAAAAACATACCTTATATACATTCTTTTTCCCCTTCTTGGACAACAGTTCAAACGATGGACGACATGGTCTACCAATGCAGTAATCAGAACTCGATTTACGTGCTCAATGCCGGCTACAATCCATCGTATGGTGTAAGTTGTGATGTTTAATCTGATATGGTTTCTGGTCAAGTGCGATGTTGTAATCGGGTTTGCTTTTGCACACACACACACACACATACAGGACTTTGGCGCACAGGGGATGACGTTGACGAGAGAAGGACACGGTAGAAGGGAAATGGATGGCAGCCGGACGAGGACGACAACAAGGAATTCAATTGGTGCAACTTGCTCGAGTGCCGCTTGCAGTTTGCAGCATAAATTCAAAAGTTTTGGCACAGTGGCAGCAGCAGCAGCAGCAGCCAGTGGCAACTCGTCAGCGCTGGCAGCAGCAGCAGCAGCAACGGCAACAACAATAGTTGCAGCTGCAACAGCAACAGCAACAACAACAACGGGAGCAGCAACATCAACAAATAACTACGTAAATCCGGTCGCTACATCAATGTCAACCGCAATGTGTTCACCGGCAACCGCAGCGTTGCAGAAATTGTTCAATTGCAGCGTAGGTGCCGGCGACGTCTGCCAAAATGTCAGCCACAGAAATCAGCAGCAGCAGCAGCAGCAGATCCACAACCAGAGTAACCAGAGCAACCACAGCAGCAACAGCAGCAGCAGCAGCGGCGGCAGCAACAACAATTGCCCAGCCGGGAGCCATAACAATGCCTGCCTGTCAGCGACAGCCTCCAAGCAGGGACACGCAGCGGGCGGAGGAGTAGGAGCAGCAGTGGGAGTAACAGCAGGTGCACTGCCTCTGCTTGGCGCCGTGGCCAACAGGAAGAAATGCACCAATGTCAAATCAACGCTTATTGCCAAGAAGACAAAGTTTTTGAAATTTCTCGAAGAGGAGAAATTGCGCACGCAGGCCGGGGAAGTCAACCATGATGCTGGTGGTGGTGGTGCTGCCCTTTTGCCCAGCAGGTATGTCCTTGTTCCAAGTGTCTCCCCTACACACACTCTCCCCGCACTATCCAGCAACTTATAAATTCGCATAAATGTTATAAGGCATATTGCGGTGCTAAAATTGCGGGCAACTTTTTATGGGGGGTCACAAGTTTATTGGGCCAACGGAATTTTACTCAGATGCCTCAGAGCCCCTGCTCCTCCTCCTACCCCGAAAGTCTTCTCTCTCTCTCTCTCTCTCTCTCTCTCTCTTGTGCATGGCTGACAACAACTTTGTCATTAAGTTTCGTTCGACGTGGGCGCAAGCTGGTTAAATGAAACCGATATTGCAATCGATTGGCAAAAGTTATCGAAACTAAAGTTTAGTGTCACGCCAAGGGTTAAACAGCTTTCAATATTCATAAAGCTCGATTATAGAGCAGAAATGCTTGTACAACAATGTAAGTTGATCTCGCATAAGGCTCCATTATCAAGAAAAATAGTTGGGAAAGTACATATAGGAACAGCAAGCTTTAAGATGATTTAAAAGTTAACTTTTAGCATAAAAAGCTGTTCTTAATTACTGATAATTACACTTTATTTATATTACATCTTACACGAGCTTACAAATCACATAAAGCTTTTTAAAAGCACATATTTAAAACTTTAAAAATCTTCCTTGAGCATTTTAGACCTAAGGAACTATCATTTATTTAGTTTTTATCACGCATCAGTTGATTAACACTTTAATGAGCTTTCAAAGCTCTCTTTATTTATTGCCTATGCTTTTATCGTTCGATCCTAATAGCGCCGCAGCCTGATAGGACACGAAATTGCCTTCAAATATTAATGACTGCCCGTTTTGCCATTTATTATTTACTTTTATCTATGACTATTTTGGCTCATCAACACGTTCGACTAGCTTATTTGCCCGCCCCCAACCCAACAATCTTGCCTCAGGGCACATCTTTATGACAGTCACGCCACAAAATGAGCTCAACTTTGGCGTGAACTTGTTTTGTGGCCACAGCAATCGGATGACTCCTGCTCCCGCCCTGCTTCAGGCTTAAGCGCATTCAATTAGCTGGCCAGGACATTAGAAACCCAGCCCCTCCTCCGTCCCCCTTCGCGCCCCCCTTTGTTTAGTGCAAGTTTGCTGCATTGTTCATGAAGTCATAAGTTTTGATCACCGAACGAACGCTTAGCACGGCTAACTTTGTGGCAGAGTCGAGACGTGGCGCGACGCGACGCGATGTGGCGCTTTGTTGGCGCAACCATTTGCGAAATTGAAAAATTAACGCGCTAACAGAAAAGCCGCTGAAGCGCTCAGGCAGCGGGAGAGGGAGGAAGAGGGAGAGGTAGAATTGTGGGGTGTAGATACGCTACCCTTACATGCCATAAAGTTGATTAAAATGCAGGGCAAACCTGGCAACACGCACACCCCACACACACACACACATGCATATTGAGGAGCAATAATCATATTTCAATAGCTAACGACCCTATAGAGTGGGCGTGGTTCAGCAAAAAAGTTGCATTTCGCAATTTCGTAGCATACTATGCAGCACAAAAGGCCCAAAAATTAAAAAAAAATTAAAAAAGGAGCAGGAAAATTTGCAACGTTCACTTTGTGCCAAGTTTTTTGTCCCACCTGCTGCTCCTGCTCTTCCTCCCCCTGCTCTTTGCTCCTGCTATAATATTGTCAAAGTGCTGCGCAGTGCGCTAAATATTGCATTAATTGCAAGGCACATGGGAGGGAGTGTGCAGGGGGCGTGGCTCCTTTGATTTATTAGCGACTTTAATTAGTGCGTCGCATTTTTTTTTCGCATTTCTCTCACTTTGCACTTGATTACAGGAGAGATTTTCGCTGCGTGTATTCATCAAGTTTTTTGCAGCGTACCGGAAACAAGGTTTAACGGGGATCGGGCAGGGACAGGGACACAAGTTGACAGCAGCGACGTGCTGTCCCCAATGGAGAAGAACTTCATCAGGCTTGCAGCTTCAAGTGTTGCAAAATAACTTGCGAAATATTCGGTGTTTTTTTTTTTTTTTGTGCTGCTGCCAAAAGTTTCGTCGCACACTTTGCAACTATTTTGCATTTTTGTCGTTCCCAGTTTGCATTCCCCGCCCCCCACTTGGCCCTGCCTCCGCCCACGAATGCAACTGATAAGCGGCTTTACGAGGGGTTTGCGCTGGGGGCAGGCGCTCCTAATGGTCGTGCTGACCTGTCGGGGCGGGACGACGAAATAGTTGAAGGTATCACTTTAATTGAGTGCCGTATTTCGCTCAGTGTAGGCTGTGTAGGTAGGTGTAGGGGAATTAAAGCCTGCGCTGAAATGTATGCTACGCTTTATTCCAACTGTTGAATTTAAGCGCCCGCTCGAAAGTATGCTACGCTTTATTTCAACTGTTGAATTTAAGCGGTCGCTCGAAAGTATGCTACGCTTTATTTCAATTTGCCTCACTCGCTTCCACTTTAAACACACTTCCTGTTCCTGTTCATTTGCGCGTTGAGCGTTTAGTTTAGTCAACCAGAGTCAACTTTTCATTTCTCGCCCAACAGCAATGAGGCGGATCTCAACACAGCGTCCTCCACATCATCAATGGCAGCGCAGTCAGCCGGCAAGAATAACAACAGCAGGGGAGGCACAAGCAGCAGGAACCACAGCGAGGAGCTGAATAAATTGAACAATTGGAGCATGCATAATGACAACAACAACAAGTTGGCCAACTATACGCAACAACAGCAGCAGCAGCAGCAGCAACAGCAGCAACAGAGCAGCAAAGAGGCCACCAAGTCCAGCTACGAGCTGTACCAGGAGGCAGCAGAGTTGCTGGGACTGAGCTGCAGCCTCTGTGATAATTGCCGCTGCTTGGATTGCCAGGTGAGTATTTGCTTAGAGTGGGAGGCAAGGGGGGTCAGCTACTAGCTACAGCTACAACTAAAGCTGTCCAAAATCCACAGAGCGGATACTTTGATTGCGATGACGATGACGACGAAAGCTTCTCGGAGCAATCGCTGATGGATGATGAGTACGATGAATATGACTTTAGCTACGGTTACGGACAGGATGAGCAGCAGCAGGCGGCGTTGCAAATGACAGGTGTCCATCAAGCAACTGCTGCAGCTGCTGCTAATCAACTGCACATGACACAGGCCAACGCAGAGGAGGAGGATGAGGAGGAGCAGCAACATCATGAAGCGGAACAGACAAGCGAATTGAAGCTTTGCTATGCTGCTGATTGTCAACAGAATTGCTACGGAAAACAGCAGATAAAAGAGGATGGGAATACAAATGAAAACCAGTCTGTTGTGGAACTGGAGACCAAGTCTGAGCATTGTTTGGCCATAGATTTTGATTTAATTAATGCGACTGGCATGCAAGTGCTGCAGAATTGTGCAACCTTCAATGGGCTGAGTCTGTTGGATGCTGGCGGGGAGCAGCAGGTGGAGCCATTTACGTAAATTAGAGGTGAGTTACACACACATACATAAACCCATACAGAAGCAGTCGCATTGCCGCTTCGACAATTTTCATAGCATACTTTTCGGCTTGCGCTGAAAATAATTTTTTTTTTTTTTTTTTTTTTTTTATATATATTGTATATTTATTAAGGCAAAAAAACCCCTTTGTGTCCTTGGCAGCTATTAATTCAGCCTATTTAGGCCTGGCAACTAAGTTAGCAAATCAAAGTAACAATTAAAAAAAATCTAATTAAAATATGCCTGCTGACCCTTTAGAGATAGAATAGCCTTGCGCCTATTAGCTCTTATCTTCTGCTCGAAAATAAAATTATTCCACTTGCAGTTCTTCCCATTCATTGCCATTAAATTTAGTCTAATATATATTGCAAAGCAGATTCCAGATTCGTTTTATGCTCACTTAAACAGATATATGTACAAGCTCGCACACTGCTCGCCCCAGCTGCACATGCCACGCGCTGTTAGGGTATTTTGAGGGCCATCCAACAACAATGGGATTTTTATGCAAAAGCAGCAAATTGCATTTTACACAAAACTAAATGCCTGCTGAGTTGGCAAAGCTCAAACTGAAAAGTGGGAGGGGAGCAGAGAGGAGAGTGGACCACCGCAACAGTGGCAATGCCAACTGCCACTTGGCCAACTTGGCCGGTTTATTGCTTTTGGCCAACTTGTGTTGTGCTCGTTATTGTTGCCATCGCTGCTGCTGCTGCTGCTGCTGCGGCTGTTGTTATTATTGTTAGCCGATTGTTATATACGAATGCGCTGGCGCAACATTTTTGGCTGCCCCAAAAAGCGAGCAACAAATTTGATTTGATACACAATCAAAAGCAACAACTGCAGGCAGCTACAACTACAGTGATTGCCAGCGTTACATGTACAAGTGCAATTTCCATATTTGCGCGCGTGGCCCACAAAGCACAAATATGCAAAACAATTTGTCTGTGTGTGTGTCCCTCTTTGCCAAAAAGCTTTTGGAAATTTTCAATTTAATTGCAAGCAATCAAATCAGGGAAAATTTAATGCTCGCCGAAACGAAATTACCTCAATTATTTTGTAGCTAAAAATATATATAGTATATATACTAACAACGCGATGGGGGCGGGGGCAAGTTGAGGGTTTCAAATTTTATTGGTTTCGGTTACAGTTACGATCTGCGGGTCTATGATTTTCGCATAAATTCAAAACTAAAATTTGACACAATTATTCGAAAGAATTGTGTTGTTTTTAGCCCCTAAAACACCCACTCACTGTCCAAACGAGTCAGTGAGTATAAAAACACAAATGCACTCACTGCACACTCAATGTTTATTCACAGCAGCGCGAATGCATTTTATATATTTATGCAATTTCCATGCGAGAAGTTAAGTACGCAACGCAGCAGAGCAAAAAAAAAAAAACAAAAACAAAACCAACAACAATGTAAGCGAATAAACAAATGAATTGCATGAAAATAAATAGAAACTATGAAAAATTCATTGGCAAATGGCGAAAACAAATTGTGAATGGCAAATGGCGAAAGCAAAGAGCAAAAATGGCGAATGGCAAAAGCAAACAGCGAGCAGCAAATGGCAAAATGGCGGCTGCCTTCAACTTAAATCGAATTACATTTAACAAATGAAATTTCAAGCGTTCGTGCAAAATCCTCGCAAGTGAAAAATGGCCTCAACAAGCGGGGCAATAAATAGACGTTGTGTACGTAAAGCCCATTTAAGCCCAAAGAAAGGGGCTCAGTGTGCGAGCATGTGAGAGTGTGTAAGTGTCTCTCCCTGCCTCTCTCTCTCTCTTTCTCTCTCTGTCTAGTGTGAATGTGTGTGGTGGATCCACGGCCAAAACCTCGTCGAAGTGCATTTGCTGTTGTTTAAACCAACAAGCGCATCTGGCGCTTTTCTTCCATTTCACTGAGTTTCATCTAGCGCACCCTTCCTCTTCCTTGCACCCCCCTCCTGGGCACATCCTTCCGTTTGGCAGCTGTCCCCGTCCTCGTCCCCTTCTCGTCTCTGTCTCGTGGGGTCGACTTTTGTCTTGTGCATTTGGCCAGTTGCCAGGCGCAGAGGGCAAAGACAAAGCAATTGGCGAAAGAAAAATGCACTTGCGTATGGAGCACATAATGCAAGAATGTAATCTAATTTTTTTCCTCCCTTCCCCACATAATGTGTGGCCCACAAAACTTTCATTTCTTGTTATCGGTTAAAAGTTTTGGACGGAAATTAAATTTCAATAAGTTCAAGGTTTTTTCATTTAGGTTTTCTTAAAAGTAAATGTCATGCATTTCTTACGTTTTATTCCATTAAAATGATTTCTTCAACGATCAACTGCGCTGGACAGAATGAAAAATGATTGTGCCTTCTGCTTAACACAAGAATCAAAGTGGGGGAGGGGTGGAGAGGTATGAAATTACACTTGAGCAAATTAAATATAACGCCGCAGCAGCAGCCCACACACAATTGGGAAAGTTTTCAATTACTCAGCTGCACAGTGGTACGAAATTAAAAATGTAAAATCTCTGCAGATTTTCTAACATTTTCAATGTGACGCTGCAGAATAAATTGATGCTGTAGCAGCCAGCTACTGTCTGCCTGGCAAATTGCCAATTATTTGGCCATTCACACAAAAGCAGCAGCTTAGCAATCGATCAACGATAAATGTGGTAGAACGATATACTATTTTCCACTGTACAATTGCAAATCTAAATGCAGCGCAGAGTGCGACCACATTGGCGACCACGTCCCACCTCCGTGCTCCGCCCACGTGATCTACCGGCGGTACTTGCACGCCTTTCCCTGGTAATGGCGAGTGCCACTGCCATGGCCACAGTAGCTTAATGATGCTTGATTTAATTAATGCCGCATTGGCCACGTGGATGCCACTTGGGATTTACCGGGGATAGAGAGAGTGTGGGACATGGGGCATGGGTCATTGGGAATGCGGCAATTGGAAATTGTAAGCGCAGCGAGAAATGCGAAGTGGAAGTAGAAATGGAAGGAGGCAGACGCCACAGCCATTTGCTGATGATGATGATGATAATTTATGGGGCGAAGGGTTTGTGGATTTCGCATTCGAACCTTATTTCCTCTTTGGGCGTGCTCAAATATTTGCACTGGCATCTCAAGCATTGCCCTGGCGCAGACACACACACACTCACAGAAAAACAACAAATTGTTTACAATATTTATTGTTTGCGACTGTGACTGTTGACAATGATGAAACGGCAACTTAATGCCATCTCCCCCTGCCCCGCCTCATTTCCCCATGGAGTTAAATCAGCGCCAAGGCAGCTCGACTTGACCAGAAACAAGTCCAATAGCAATTCCCGATTCCCGATGCCCGATACCCCATTCCCGTTGTCCTGCAGGCTCCAGAGAGAGATGGCGTCAATGCTCATTTCCGTCGACATATTTTCATTTCCTTTTACATTCGCTTCGTCTTTACCCATCTCTCGCTCTGGCTCTGGCTCTCTCTCTCTCTCTCTCTCTCTCTCTCTATGGGCCTCCCTTTTGCTGTTTGCTCAAGGATTTACAGCTCCCACCGCCGTTGCCCCTTCCGCTCACACCCCTGCCAGCGTCCAGGGTAAATTGTAATTCATTAAAGTTTATTGTACACCATTTTTGTTGACCTGTTTTTGGGGTCTGAGAGCCACAACTCGTAACGGTTCAGCTCCCCTTCCCTGCCTGTCCCTCTCTCCTCGTCTCCTTGATGGAATGAAAACTTTTTGCCAATATTCTAAAAGTATAATTAAAAATATGCTTCTCAGCTCTGATAAACAAAAAAAACATGTTAAACATGGCCGACAATGCAGGCGATAAATACGGCAGGACTGTCAGATACCCTGCATTTTAACTATTTTTTCTTTACTAGTTTCTTTTTTTTAACAAACTTATTTTTAGTAAATCTAATTAGTTTTACATAAATTGTATAAAATTAATTTATTTTGAACAGTGTAAACATGCTCAGGGCAAGAAAAACAAAATCATTTTGTATAATATTCGTGTTTTTTGTTGTACAGCTAATTATAAATTGTAATAGGCAGACGCAGTGTGTGCCTGTGTGTATGTGTGTGTGTGTGTGTTTTTGAAAATTACTTGCATTTCTTACACGCCAACAAATTTGCCAGATATATTAATGAAATTATTCAAAAACTTTTCGGGCGCCTTCCCTGGCTACTGCTGCGGCTGTTGTGTTGTTTTTGTTTTGTCTGTTGCCAGTTGTGCGTGTTGTTGTTGTTGTTGTTGCTGTTTCTTCTGTTGTTGTTGTTATCAAAATAAGCAAACAAAGCGGCAACAATTCGCACACTTTTGCGCCAGCGGCTACGCAATTAATTTTACTTAACATTCATGAACAAAATGAGGCACGTAGCCGATAATGAAAGCCGCACCTCCCTTTCCCCCCCCCTGCCCTGCCACGCCCGGCACGCCCATGAAGGACACGCCCAGACTAATTGTGCTAACAACTTGATTCCAGCTGAACGACTTTCTGAACGAGCGATTGGCCGCAAAAGACTCAGCCAGGAGGAGGGGAGGGAGTAGGGAGAAGGCGAGTTCCAAAATTGGCACCACATAAAAGAGGCAAAGGTTTTTATAGCAACCCAGCTATGTGTGTGTGTGTGTGTGCTCTGTCCCCAAAAAGTATGCTATATAATTGTTAAGGCATCAAATTTGCGCATGTGTGCGGGCTGCCACACACACACACACAAACATCTATAAGAAATGCCTATGTGTTGCCTGGGAAAGTCTACCAACTACACACTACAACTGCTGCAGTTTCATAAATTTGAATTTCAAATTTAACACACACTAAGAACACGCACCTACAGCTCAGCCACACACACACACACACACACAGCCACATACACACTGACAAAAAACAAAGTTTTTGGCTTCGGAAAGTTACAAAGTTTCCATCCTTATGCAAATTGATTTGTGTGTCTCGTGTTTCCCTTACAATTTCTGCAGTTTACCTTACAATCTGTCTACAGAAAGTGTGTGTGTGTGGTGTGTGTGTGGCTGCCTGCGTGTGTGCGTCTAGGCGTATTTGATAAAGGTCCCCTATCTGTTTGACATTTCAGTTTACATTGTAAACGGAAAATCAACACACAACTATTAACAAGAATGATTCATTTAAATTAATTAAAATGTCACTTGGCTTTATCTTGCTACAAACAAAATTTCAACTTTATTGTTCTTGTTGTTCTTCTTCTTCTTGTTTCCTGCTGGCAAACCGAAATATCAACAGAGATGTATAGCAAAGGATACAAGTACATATTGTGAGACTCATGAAGTTACTAAAACAGGTGCTTCGTTTGCCAATGTCATAAATAAAAAGTTTTAATAACAATATCAATACGAGAAAATAATTCAATTTTAGTTGACTTAAAACAGTTTGCAATTTAATTAGAATCAACATTTCCCACATAAACTAAACTTAAAGCTCAAAATAATTCAACTGCAGCATGCAAGAAATTTCATTGCATACTTCTAGGCGAGGGTGATAAAGGCGCTGCCAAAGTATTAGCATGTGTGTGGGTGTGTGTGTGTGCGTCTGTCCGTCCATCTGGGCGTGTTCGTAAATTATGCAAGTGCTGAAAACTAAATGAAAAAAGGCGCAAAAAATTTCAAAAAAGAAAAGCTCTTTAGGCGCATTCATCCAGACTTGATTTAAGGCATATGAATTTTTTATGAGCTCAAACTGGCGTCTGGGCTCCATTTTCGTGTGATATAAAAGAAAGAGAAATTCAAAAAAATATATTTAAATAAATTCTCGTGTGTGGAGAGCAAAATAAAGAAAACATACAATGTGCATACATAATTACACACATGTGATTTTTCCGCCCTGCTGATTACAACAATAACAACAGCAATATTAACAAATTTTCCATTTTCATTTTCAGATGACAAGCAAACGAGCCGGAAAAAAGAAACGCAAGTGAAAATGAATGCAAAGTAAACAGCAATGGGGGGAGGAGACAGAAAAAAAAAATCAGCGAAATGAAGCTAATTAAATTGAAATTGAATTGAAGCATGTTAATTGTGTGCCACACTCACAGTGACAGTGTGTGCAAATAGTATACGCCTCTTTTTCATTTCGCATTTCGATTCGAAATTGCAACAGGCCAAAGGAAATTTAAAAATTAAAAAAAAAAATATGTATATTTATCAAACACAATTAAAATCAAAGAGAGAATGCAATAAAAAAAATGGAGAAACAACAACAACAAACATGCTAACAAACTACATATTATCGTACTATCCATAAAATAATATATCATTTATTTTGTCTCTCCAAATAGAATTCGATTTCCAGTTGATTTCCACACAAAAACCAATGTAAACAAATTGTGCCAACATTTTAAGCTTAAAAAAACCAAAACAAAAACCAAAAACCAAAAAACAGTTGTAACATGTAGTCAAAGTTTACAAACAAACATTTTCCGGCAAAGTACATAATGTAAAACGTTGATGATAGTCACAGCGATAAAGTGTATTTATCAGAAAAAAATCTGTTTCGTGTCTGGTGCTTTTAACTCGTTTAATTGATTTCAAATCAAAATATATGTTCGAAAACCAAATACAACATTGTTTTTTTACTCGAATCCGGCAAAAACTGAATATAAACAGTAATATCAATCATATGATATGATAACAAACGGGGATATGCACCTGGAGACAACTTATCCAGCATATATTTTAAAGGTAACTGTTACGGGGCAGAGTCAGAAACAAAAATGTATAAATGACGAGGAATACTATGACTATGAAAAAGAGATGTGAGGATGAAGAAGTCTCTTGACATGTTACGACGTACAGGGTATATCGCGCGGACAACACGGGTAAAGCATTTTATTCATGGTTTTAGCTCTAGAATATAATGGCTTCATAGTTTTTGCCATTTAAAAAAATAAAAAAAAAAAATGTTGCGATTTTGGTAATGGTCCCCCCTGTACATTTTTCAAAAAGTTTTTTTCTTCAAAATTTAAAATCGCCTGCTTTTACTTTTAATTGATTGCGGAGGTCAAAATTAGTATAAAGCAAGTGTCTAAAATTGTTTTAGACGATACTTAATTTTTGGCCAAAAATCACGCCAAAGTCGACTAAAAATTTGACATGTAAAACCCTTGACAGGACCAGTATCCTCATTTTCCTCACTTCATAACTTTCTTAAAAATTCATCGATTTTCTTCGGCTAAAACATTTTATTCATGGCTTTAGTCCTAGAATAGAATGGCTAAATAGATTTTGGAATTTAAAAAATTCCACAAAAAATTTAATTTTTGTGATTTTGGTAATGGTCCCCCCTGTACATTTTTCAAAAATTTTTTTTCTTCAAAATTTAAAATCGCCTGCTTTTACTTTTAATTGATTGCGGAGGTCAAAATTAGTATAAAGCAAGTGTCTTAAATTGTTTTAGACGATACTTAATTTTTGGCCAAAAATCACGCCAAAGTCGACTAAAAATTTGACATGTATAACCCTTGACAGGACCAGTATCCTCATTTTCCTCACTTCATAACTTTCTTAAAAATTCATCGATTTTCTTCGGCTAAAACATTTTATTCATGGGTTTAGTCCTAGAATAGAATGGCTAAATAGATTTTGGAATTTAAAAAATTCCACAAAAAATTTAATTTTTGTGATTTTGGTAATGGTCCCCCCTGTACATTTTTCAAAAATTTTTTTTCTTCAAAATTTAAAATTGCCTGCTTTTACTTTTAATCGATTGCGGAGGTCAAAATTAGTATAAAGCAAGTGTTTAAAATTGTTTTAGACGATACTTAATTTTTGGCCAAAAATCACGCCAAAGTCGACTAAAAATTTGACATGTAAAACCCTTGACAGGACCAGTATCCTCACTTTCCTTACTTCATAACTTTCTTAAAAATCAATCGATTTTCTTCGGGTAAAACATTTTATTCATGGTTTTAGTCCTAGAATAGAATGGCTAAATAGTTTTTACAATTTAAAAAACTAAAAATAATTTAATTTTTATGATTTTGATAACTGGGGAAACCAGTTAATTTTTCAGAAATTTGTATATTCCCCTGTTAATTTTTCCCCTAATCTGCAAGCTTCGTGATGACATGCCAAGAGAAAGCAAGGCGTAACACAATAATAAACGAATTTGCATACGTCTGAGAGACTTTTCTTCTTCTCTCCCTTCACTTTACCACATATGTACATATCTACCTACCGTACTTGTTGCCTTTCATCTGATTCTGATTTCAGCGTTCTCTTCTATTATTTATTTTCGTGCCGCGTGCTATGCAAATTGAGTGGCAACGCACAGAAGTGCGATAATCATATGCATGTATGAGTACAAATTTGGTGTGGGTGTGTGTGTGTGTCTGTATGTGTGACAGACAAGGGGTCAAGGTGCAGACCACACGCTGACAGCCAAAAAGCCAAGCGGCCATTCACTTTAATTAACGCTTAACGACTCCAATGTGGGCGCTGGGCGCAGGGAGGCGAGGTAGGCGTGGCTGTGGTGCAAACAGACCGTACGTCTCGTTTGTTAACGCGTTTGCACAATGATAACCAAACTCATAAAATGCAATCTGCCTATTGAAGTGGGAGACAGCGCAAAGTGCTGATAACGCAATGCGAGAAGAGAGATGAGACTAGGAACGACTATGTGATACCTCTGAAAATTCAAGAGTAGGTAGAATATATGATTTCCTTAAACCAAGCTCAAGCTTGTTAAAAATAAGTTAATATAAAGACTTTTACGCTAAGTATACATATATCATCTCAAGCATGATGCAGCTGCTTTAGCGTATACATGTAGGCAAACTCTAAAGCAACATTCATATCAATAGCTTACATAGATTCTGAGATCTATGCTCTATAAAAATAGTATGCCTCAAATTGAAGAGAGATTCTTTTTCCGACTCCATCGCATACACCCAACACATCAGCTGCTACTGCTGCAGGGTATTTGACCAAGAAAACTAATAATAATACAGCCAGGCTATTGAATTCCATTCGCAGTCTGCCATCCACATGAGGCTGGCCTAACAGATCGGGATACGCATATAAAGTGAGCATTACGTAGAAATATATAACAGTCTTCGGGGTACTTTTTCCAAGCCGATTAAAATGTAATTACCAATTTGTTTTCAAAAAATTATAAATAAATTGCAAAAAGTCTGCAAAGTCAAATGTGCAAATAATATATATACAAACGTATCCGATATTATCTTATCGTACACCGGACATGCGCGAAGGCTTACGGTGAATCACAGCGAAACGCAAATAGCCATCAAGTCGTATATGAATATTTTACGCAATCTAAAGAGTTTCAGTAGATACACTTAATTGAAAGGTAAACAAAGAACTAAACTAAAAATGGAATCAAGTTCTTTGCTGATTGCCTTGGCCATCGTTTGCTTCTGTCTCTTTTTTCTGCGCGTGAGTGAAGTTTGCGACGTTGTCGATATGTTTCTCGATTTAAAACGACCTACATATTTCTGTTCCAGATCATTGTGATTGCCTATCGCTTCTATATGCTGCGACCCGTTAAGCAGGCTGTACAAATCGAGCAAGGTAAGAGCCAAAGTATACGTAAATATTTGCACTAGTTTCGCGCCTACTTGACCAAGTTAATAAGAGATGGGCTCGTGTCGTTTGCGATTCGATAGCACGATACATATTTCGGCGCTTTATAGTTCCAATTCATAATCATAATCAAGCTATAATTTTCCTACTTTAAAAGTAGCTTAAACTTAAAGTAAACAAGGGAAGATTTCTAAAACATCCACTTTGATTTTTAAGAACATTGTAGAACGCTTTACCAAGGTACTTAAGCACTCGATATTTAAGTACAAGGTCTATAATAAAATATTTCTTGAATGAAGTTGGAGTTCCCCTTTCACAATCGCTGAAAATTCTGCATAATGAACTTTTTAATAATTATAGATTTGATATACATAGTACTTATAAAGATATAATTGTTATCTATATTGAAAGCATTTATTTCGAAACACGATAAAAAAGATTGTGGTTGTGTCTGCGCTATGAAAAATACGCGATAAATCACAGCACACACAGTTACAATTATTATAATGTTTTTTTTTTTTTGTTTTTGCGCACATTTATCATAGTAGCCTGTAAGATAAAGGTGCTACCACCTGCCCGCTCTGTCCTCTCTCACTGTCTATGCCAACCAATATGGTCGAGCACACCTTACTCGATATGCCATGAAACTTAAGCCCAGGCTAGGCATTGGTTTTTGTAGGCCCTTATCAGCTAATGATTACATAGCAAATATGTGAGCTGGGTGAGTGAGTGAGTGTGCCAACCCCTGCATGATGGCACCATAGACAGGGCGCTCATCAATTTCGGGTATTCAGTTCAGTTGAAACGGACACCGCGAACGAAACAAAACCCGTCGAATTGTATTGTTGTTACTGCTTATTACGATCTTGCCTGGAAGAATGGCCCCAACTGCAGTCAATACCAGCACCACCGCGGATTATTACACTAAAATACCTGAAGGTGTCGTCTCGTATATCCTAACTAGCACAACCCAGAACACAACGCAGACACCAACGACACCAACCACCCCAGACTATGATTATGACTATCCGCAAACGGTTCCAGATTTTTTCTGGACCGGTTACACCATCTATTATGTGATACTCTTTATACTCGTGTTGTTGCTGCCATTCCTAATCATAGCGGTAACGTAAAGCTTTCTCCGATCGAAAGAAGGTATTATCTTGATAACTTACCCTTCCTTACTCTTCTTATAAACCATATTAGAGTGCATTGCAACGCCAGAAGAATGAGAAGCAACGCCAATTGGTAGCCCAAAGGGAACGAGGTAAATGTAATTTGTACTATAATCAGAGATCCCGAGTAAGCTTTCCTTATATAGAGTGATAACTCCTGAACACCCTCTAGATACTCTAAGTTCGCAGTAAATTTGAGGTATATTTTTTCTTGAACTGTGCCCCTCTTCCGAATTGTGTCTCTCAATCATATAGTAGTTCATTTGGCAAATTATAAGTATTATTTAAAGAAATACTTTTACTAGATGAACTGGTACTCTCAACTTTAGATTTCTTACTGGATATTATGCGCGATAGTGCACAAAATTATAACAGTAGCCCGTAAGATAAAGATTCCACCAGCTGCCTTACTCGATGTGCAGTCTAAGCACAGATGCAATCCCTTATCAGAAAATATTGTATGAATCAGTGTGTGCTAACCTCAAGATGATAACGCCAGAGACGCAGCCCCCAGCAGTTTAAGGTTTCAGTTCAGTTAAAACGTAGCGAAACAAAACACGTGAATCATGGATATCCTAGTCAATACAATTCAGATCTTACCAACAAATCAAATTAATGTCGTTCAGCCCGACTATACTCTATATTATGTGGTGTCCTTTATAATTGTGCTGATGGTGCCATTCTGTATCATATTGGTAACGTACAGATCAATGAGACTATTGAAATCTTAGTTCCTATAACCTGCCCTCCTCTATTAGAATGTATGGTTTCGCCAGCGGCAAGGGAATAAACACAAACTGCGAGTACAAACGGAACGAGGTAAATGTTTCTTCACAAATTTGTACTTTAATCATTGACCAGAGAGCCCGAGAGTAAGTCAGCCAGATGCTAAAGCGTCTAAAGCACTTGCTTGAGCGCCGCTAGAAAGCTAAAGTTTATCAGACCCACATAGAGGTAGTATAAATTCAATTTGAAGAGCTCCCAGCGTTCGCTTAGATCCAAACGCCAACGTTTTGTTGCTGCCTTCTGTTGTGACCTTTGCTCCGCATACGATGATTGTACACAGCACTTGGACATCGCCCAAAATGCGGTCATGCGATTTTGTGTGCGAAGCGTCGATTCTATGCCGCGTATCAGATCGTTTGTCTTCAATATAAGCAACATTTGACGATCCACCTGCTCCAGTACGTCCGATATGTGGGGCAGCACAAGCGACGTGTTGCTTTGCAGTGTGTCCTTCTGCAGGGGATTAGACAAGGATTACAATAGTCATTGGAATTGTTATTGGATATCACATACCTCATCTTCGGAATATTTCGCTTTGCTGATGCCCTGCATAACTGTCTCCCAGGGTCGACCCGTTACCATGCACACAAACAGACCATACAGATCACCTTTGATGCCCAATTGTTCGCAGTGCTGGCGCATTCCCTTGCGATCTACCTTCAATATGCTCAGCCAGAGATTGGAATATTCATAGCGGAACTTATCAGTCAGGTTGGCATACAATCCATGGTCAAGCAGAACGAGCTCCAAATCATTTTTCGGCGTTCGACGTACGAGTATATTGCCCGGATGAGGATCAGCATGCACAAAGCCTGTGGAGAAGATCATCTCCGAGTAGAGTTGTCCAATTTTATTGGCCACAGCGAAGGTATCGATTTTGTTGCGTTGAATGTAGTCGAGATCGGTGACATGACCACCCTCTAGATACTCCATGACCAGCACACGCGATGAGCTCAATTCCCAGTAGATTTTTGGTACACGTAACCAGTTGTATTTCTTGAACTGATCCGCCACCTTTTCCGCATTACGTCCCTCATTCAAAAAGTCCAGTTCAATGGGCAAATTCTATAGAAGATTTGGAATAATAGAAGATTATAATGCAATCATGAATTCGAACTGCAAACTAACCTTCTTGGACTCCTCGACCAGCCATTGTATCTTAAAGTCAGGAAATATGCGTGCCAGCACACGAACGGCCATTTCCATGGTCTTCATATCCACAAGCGAGTTACCCTTTACATACGGATGCTGCACTTTGACGGCCACAACTTCGCCAGTCTTCAGACGTGCCTTGTGCACCTGCGCCAATGAGGCCGTGCCCAGTGGCTCTCGCTCGAAATCATCGAACAAATCCTCGGGATTGCGTTTTAAATCTTGTCGAATAACCTTATACAGATCCTCAATGGGATTTTGTGGCGCATCCGAATGCAACACTTTCATGGTTTGCACAAATTCCTTGGGCAAAAGATACTCCAGGGCGCCAATGTGTTGACCCACCTTGATATAGACACCCTTGTTGGTGCATATCAGCTGCAGCAGCTTCTCAGCGGCAATCTTGTGCACACGACTCTTCTCGGCCTTGTATTCGGGCGTCGTCTTGTCCCACTCCTTGTAGAAGAGTTCCCGTTTGTAGGTGAGCGCCACATCCACGACAGCGTAAGCCGAACGCGAGAGTCGTACAACTCCCAGCGAGTTCGGGTCATAGTCGTTGGTGTGCAGGCTTAGCGCAGTACTTGCACTGGCGGCGCCAAGGGCTCCGTAGAAAAGCACACGTCTCAGCATCTATGGCAGGTTCTTGAGGATTCGGCTGTAAAGATTCAACTGATTTAGTTTCACTTGGATGGGCAAACTGCGCAAACACACCTAGCACACACATCTGTGGTCATTGAACTGGAATATCAACAGGTTGCCACACAGACTCAGTGTCAATTAACCCTCGCACCCTTAAAGCCTGAAGACATGACAAACAGTTTTCCCTTTCAAATTTCCATAAACATGGAATTTAGCCCTTAACCCTCCACTGCCAACTTTCACTTGCCAAGGCAAATTGCCAAAAAAAACGCGAAGGCGAATTTCAACATTGAACGTATTAGTCACTTTCTTAATGAGTTCGGTTTGTTTAGTAGCTTAGCTGAGCTGCTAACATAACTGTTTGACCCAGAAACCTGTTGCATCTGCATTGGTGCAACTATTTACATACTTTAAACACACATGTATTTCGATAATTTCGAATCACTTTCACCTTTTGGCCCACACAACGTAAGCAATTGTTTGTCTCATTTATTACATAAAATACCAATGGCAGTTAGCTTTTTTAGGCAACACTTGCAGTTTCACCTGTAGTCTGCATGTGTGGATTAATTAGTTAGAGCACATGTGGGTGCTGGCTTTAGGCGTGCTGCCTGCACTTACACTAAATTAATAAAAACAGCTTTAAATCTACTGCTGCTGCTATGTCGCGCGCTACTGAACGAAGAATCAGCTGTTCAAAGCACGTATGGTGCTTGTGACCCGTGTTAGTTATCGATAACAGCATGAGTTGGTATTTTGGTATTTAATCGTTTTTGTCAGTAAAGTATCGTTATATTTAAAAGGAAGTCATAGATTAATTCATTAAGTATTGATAAGATTATTTTTGCAAAACTCTTGATAAGGAAAAATGTTATTTTTATTGAATTCCAGCATGTTCTATGATAATACATTTTGAAACTGTTCAAAATCAGCATAAAATCAATGGCTTTATAGCAAAACACAACTTTTGTTTGATATTTTAATGACTTTTGTTTATTTTCAACTTCCCTAGCACGCCGTCAAATGGAGATAAGTATCAGCAATAACAACGTTAGCTCGAGCGGCTCATGCGGCAATGTTTGTATTGACACCGATAACAATATGAGCATATTGCCAAAGGGAATGGATCTGCCGCCCAGTTACGATGAATTGAACTACAACAACGATGTAAAACAGCCAGGGGGCCTTGGAGCCTCCATGCTGACCATAGCCACCGATCTCGAGAGCAGTAACCCGAATCTAGTAGCAGCATACAACGAACCGCCGCCAGATTACGAGATAGGCGCCATTGGTGGCGCAGCAGCAACCACCACAACGACGACGACAACCACAACAGTGGTTGTCACTGGTCCCCCCGTTGCCCCGTGAATCTATATAAACAGTATTTGTTGCTTCATTTCACTTTATACATCAAACTAAACTAAAAAATAGAAATACCTAATTAATCAAAGAAAAACAAAAAAAAATTAAAAGTAACACTAAATTCTAACAACGCAAAATTTCAGACAGCGGTGGACCGAACCTTCCGTACGGGTCTTTGGGCAATATTAATATATTGTCGCACCACGAGTAACCAATGACCCGATTCTCAATTATTTTCTTAAAAGCCGGATTCTCGTGTATTAAGTCGCGATAATTATCGTTGGAGACAACAGCTGCGTTACGCTCGTATGCAATTTGTAAAATAAATCTGTAATAATGAAAAAAGTAAAACTTAGATTTAGTTTTTAAAATATTTAGTTTGTTTATAGCCCTACCGATCATCGTAGCTAATGCTCTGCTGATTTGGCAAATTCTTGCAAGGCGTAAAAACAAGTTTCTTGTCCTTATAAAGTTGATCGAGCAGAGCCGGATTCGATGACTTATGAGGATTGCGACGGAACAGCGGGATGACTGCTTTTACATCGTGTCCCATTTTTTCAAAATAATCCACGCAGTATTTTATGCCCTCGGCAGAAAATGTGTTGGAGCAACCATGTCTAGAATTCAACAAGGATAAAAAAGTTATTTCTTATCTTGTCTTGACATTATTTAAGCTACTTACCCGAACGCCACATTGCTGCCATCAATGATAATGGGTCGCTTGTGTGTAACAGGAGCATCACCTTCAGTCGTTCCCGGATTGTATGTGTTGCTATTGTAATCAGCCAATTTCTTACGCTCCGTTGTGGTAAAAAGACTATCGTTCATACGCTCTCTAACCCTCTTTGGCGTTGATTGGACCTTTGGATCTACATACCCCTTGACCCGCTTTGGCTTTAACTTATCATCATTATCATCATCAGCTGGCAATGGTATAAAGTCTTCGCCGCAGTCTTCAACAATGATTACACTTTCGTCATTTGAAGGCTCCTTTTGAATTGCAATCGGCTTGCGATCGTCGACTATTTTGACCGGACTATCCGCCCGACATGACTGATCAAAACTGTCGTCTATGGTAATACTATCAATGATGACCGCCTTCTTCTGGACATAGAAAAGTCGTTTTTCTGCTTTTGATTTTTGTTTATTCCATGCCAATTGAGGATCTCTCTTTTTATCGATGATAAAACTACTGCTCGTTGGGATGTCATTGTTTTGCAAATCACTGCCTTTTCCATCATCATCATTTAATTTTTGTTTTTTCCATGCCAATTGGGGTTCTTTCTTTTTATCCATGATAAAATTACTGCCTGTTGGGGTGTCATTGTTTGACAAATCACTGCCCTTTCCATCATCATCATCATCATCATCATCATCATCATCATCATCATCATCATCATCATTTTCATCTTCATCTTTTATCTCTATGTTATGAACGGTTGGCTCCAATACAATGCAGTCATCGTCGTCGCTGCTCATTATCTCTTCAATTATTTCGCCATCCTCTATAGTAATGTTTTCTTTCTAAAGATTCTCATATAGATCGATTAATAACAGAAGAATTTTGAATAATGCTATAATACCTTTTTGTTATCATAAAACGTTGGCTTCGGCAATTCTAACATCTTCTGCTTGCGAAAAGTCTGGAAATTTAACTTACGTTTGGTAACTTTATTTGGAGATTTTTTTGATGAATTCAATGCCCGTCGCTTAATACTATTTGCAAGCTTTTGTGCATAATTCAATTTTGTTTTATCATTATGGTTTTTCTTTTTAAATCGATGGATGGGTTTCTGTAAATATATCACAATTTGAGTAACGCCTGAGAAGAATAGACGTTAAACTGTTTACCTTAACTGCATGATCCTTAAACTTTTGAAATGGTACAGGTCTCGGGGCCATTGTAGAGCTATCATTGGGGCTTTCTCCAAGCTAATTTCAGAGATATAAAGTAAAATTATATTATTAGATGTACTATAATTTCTCAAATGTCATATGTACTTACTGTGTTAATGCTTTCTTCAATTCAGTTTCTATAGAGTTCTTTGAGTAAAACAAATTTTTCTACATTTTATACATAAAACATCGATTTTATTTAAGAATCGCAGTATGACATGGGCCAAGAGCTTACGTATATAATTTATCAAAGCTAATGCAATTTTGATTACATTTGATTACACTTAATCTAGGCTATATGATTAGAACACACAACATATACTAAACAGCAATTAATATAATTTTTCGGCTAGCTAAGATCTTCTAGTTATATCACTTAAATGACAATTTTAGCAATTAGTAAATTGCTCGCCGTATTCGTTCAAAAATCGAAATACATAACACAAGACAGAGTAGTATAGTATAGGTGGTATTCTAAAGGAGGGAGCCAACAAAACGACAGAGAAGAGAGACACATAGCCCTGGACTAACTACTGCTAATTGTTGAGAGAGATTCAATTCTTTAGCTCACTAATCTCATTTCGTATATTGGTACGTGCCAGTTCCTCGTACTTTTCACGGTACTCTGGTGTGGCATAAATGCATGGTATAAGCAAAAGTGTCTCCAACACCTTGACGCGCATCATCTTATAGGTTTCATCATCCAGATTGGCATATTCGTGGCGCAGCAGCTGTGTGTAGTGCTTGTATTCATCCGGTGCAGCGCTATGTATTACAAAATAGTGAGTTAGGATTGCATTGACCAACCAGTTCAAGAAGCCAATATCAAACATTTAGAATACATACGCTAGCACACATAGATCCACATCCTGCAACAGATTGGCTTCGTCATCGTGCGACCAGGTGACTTCATTGTCTGGCGTCTTACGCCCTAGAAGATTGCACACAAGCGACTTGGCCTCATCCTGTTACATGGAAGCAGGGGGAGCAATAGAAAAGGAGTTGATTGACATAGCACGGTTTACACTCACATCCTCGATCATGGCATCGCGACAGAACTCCTCAAATACTTCGCAATTCTGCTGCACACAGCTGCGATTGCCATCGAAATGATAGTACTGAAAAAACGCTGCCAGCGCAATGCTGGGCTTACAGTCCTTGAGATGACTCCGTTTGTGCTGCATCATCTCTTGCCAGTTGTGATAGGCTCGCGTTGGGCTGTCCTCACTCAGATGCTGCTCAATGCGAGCATACCAGGCGTTGGTTACATCCTCAGGAACATCGTAGTGTTCGCAAACTTTTCGCCAAACTTGTTCCATTTTTATTTATCTAATAAATTCGGATGTATTTTTGGTTTTTTGGTGGGATATTTTGCTATTTTTGGCCACTTGAAAATTCGCGATGATTCAATTTGCTGGAAAATTTCTTTCTGGAACTCACAAACTTTTTCACACACAAAATTTTTGTTGGTGTTTGGGAGATTGGCGACTGCGCAGTTCAAGCTGCACAGTTTGCCTAGGCATCCCCAAATCCATAAAACGACCCCCAATAATACCGTTACCGCGTACGATACGAAAGTACAACTAAAATAAACTAATACAAAGCGCAAAATACTCACCGGTTTTTTTTGTTGATTATTGTTTGGCAGAGTGCGAGAGCAGGAAGCAGCAGACCCTGGCGGAAACTTTGCCTGTAACACCTTTACCTCTGCGACAGTTGAAAGTAACGCTTGCCTGCTTTTGCGAGGAGACACCGAATTTGTTTTCTTAAATCTATGCTTATGAACTAGAGCTCTCTTCTTAAATTTATTTTTTGGATTCTTTTTACGCATGTCTTTAAAGACAAATTTAGCCAACAGACTCAATAACAAACGCACCACGCGTCGATACTCGATATATGCAACAGCTGATGAGAGCTGCCATATCTCTGCAATCGAAAATTATCGAAACAATTGCACATATATGGATATTTATTAAATTATTTAAATATTTTCATTGTAGTTGATAAGCAAATGTGTATAAAATTTAGATTATAATTCAATGAATTACTATAGAAATTAAATAAATCGGTTTTTTTTTTAATAACGATTTGCACGAACAGCGTATTGGCCCTTACGAATGAATTTGCCATTCTCCGTGTGACTTGGCAGCCCTGTCCGTGAAATGTCAAAAGTACTTGTGAAAGTAATCATTTCTTAATCTTAATTTATTTGTTCAAGGAATTCATTAGTTTAAAAAATTGTTATTTTGAAACGGTGGCGAGACCGTTCTCAAGATTTACAACGTTAAGCCAAGCTTCCACACTGTGAGCCGTTGTTCACATCTTAAAAATTACACCTAGTTTGGCCCAACGTGAGTATCGCCCCATTTATTGTGGTTGCCCTTTGTTCCATGTTTCAACACTTTTAACCTATGTCGCGCAGTTAAATATGGACGTGGAGAAATCTAGCAGCAGCTCATTTGAGGATCTCACCAATGCTGAGGATACCCAGGATCTGCGTGCAGCGCAAGCTGCTGCAAGTGAATCTGAGACGATAGCCAAAAGGGCAACTGCAGGTTTCAACGTTAACGATGACAACGCAAAGTCCGAAAAGCAAGAACAGAAGATAGAGGACGCGGCGCAAGTGGTGGTGGATGACGAGGAGGATGAGAACGTGTGTGATATCTTGGGAAATAAACAGCTGTTGAAACGCATCATTAAAAAGGCACCAGCCGGTGCAAAGCGACCAACTCGTGGTGATTTGGTAACCATAACGTATACTGGAAAACTTGAAGATGGCACCAAAGTAGAGAGGGAAGAGCTCTTTCAATGTCATGTCGGTGATTTCGAGGTGGTACAGGGACTAGATATGGTTTTACCAATGATGCATGTGGGCGAAGTGGCCCAAGTTAATGTTGATCCACGTTTCGCATATGGCGCCATTGGCCTGAAAATAGGAAATGAAATTATTATTGCACCGAATGCTCAAGTAAACGACAACATAAGCTGTAGTAAATCAATGGGGAAAAATAACATCCATTATTATCTCTGTATTTCAGCTTATTTATGAAATTGAACTGGTGGATGCCAAGTACGAAGATTTTGCGGATCTTAAGTCATTTGAATTGCTCCGAAAATACGGGTACGTAAGGAAATTTTTGAAATACATTTCCTAACTTATAACAATATTTATTATCAGATCTCCAAGTTATACATATACACACATGAATATTTGAATTGCCATCTTCAACTTCTATTTCAGGGCAAGGAAAAAAGAACGCGCCAATTACTTCTACAAACGTAACGATTTTATAAATGCTATACATCTATACACACGTGCTTTGGAGTATCTAGACCATCGGGATGGGGATCCAGATGCCGAGTTCGGCAAGGAGGATCTTGAGGTATAGCTCTAACAATCGATCGAAACTTTGTACCATAATACACTATATTTTCTTGCGGCAGCTATCGAACAGTAACCTACAGAGTCTTCTGGAAGATCGACTGATTGTCTATAATAACCTGGCTATGGCCCAAATTAAAATGGAAGCTTATGATGCCGCATTGAAATCAGTGGAAAATGTTTTGCGATGCCAGCCCAACAATCCGAAGGCCTTATATCGCAAGGGCAGAGTAAGTGCCTCATGAAACCCTTGCCAAGCATGTGTTACATTCTTATTTGTATAAACTGTTACAGGTACTCGAAGGTATGGCGGATACGCAGGGTGCAATTAAGTTGTTACAGAAGGTTGCAACATTGGAGCCCGAGAACAAAGCTGTACAATCGGATTTGGCGCGATTGTTTATCAAGGCACGCCGTGAGGAACACAACGAAAAAGAAATGTACCAGAAAATGTTGGGGCAGGCCAAGAAAATGGAACAGACGACAACTGTTAGACAAAAAACTCCGTTGGTAGACAATTCAAAGGTATACAGCGAAAATGAATTATATATACTCTATATAATTATTAATCACTTTGCACTTTTTAGCTTAAATTGCTTGGTTTCTTGATGGGAACCATTCTGATTGGCGTCGCTGGCGTGGCCATTTATCGTTACAAGTACTGAGGGGGTAGTATACTCTAAACTTACAGAGTACTTTAAGCAATTGAAATGCATTTTTAATAACAGTATACATAAAACGAAATTATAAATGTTGGAAACTATGGTTGCTTACTTATAAAGATGGCTTTTGTTATTACAAAGCTAGTACATTACTATGCACATCTCTATATAGTAATAATAATAATAGGTTAAATCCTATGGTTTTTGGATAATCTAATTTTTAATTTTAATTTTAGTTCATTGATTTGCGAAAAATATATTACAATTACAATGCCTTTTTAAATTTAAAAGTTGGACCTACTAATTAAACGCGGGAGTTGAAAATAGAAGAAATTTAAACTTAACTTTACCGCAAATATTTGTACAAAAGATATACATAGCTCTACCAATAGCTATATGTACGTAGAGCTTGCATTTTTGGGTAGCCACGGTTTTATTTTTATTGTCGGCTTGAATCCATGAACTTATTGCAATGATGACACTGCAGCCCTGGATAACAGTGATTCGGGCAAATTTAGCACATTTTGTTTGCTGAATCATTTCAGTTGCGCTGCAATATTCAATTAACAGCTATACAAAGTTAAATCGATCTGAAAATTGCGTTGGTTCAGTTAATTTCACAACTTTAAACCATGCAGAAGTCTCTGCTGCTGCTTGCCCTGTGCCTGGCTTTAGCCTGGTCCGTCAATTCGACCCCAAATTTACTGCGGGTACCACTGAATAAATTCCAATCGGCTCGCCGGCATTTTGCAGATGTGGGCACCGAGTTGCAGCAACTGCGCATCAAATATGGCAGTGCACCGTCACCCGAACCGTTATCCAATTATATGGACGCCCAATACTATGGCGCCATCTCGATTGGTTCTCCGCCGCAGAACTTTAAGGTAGTTTTCGATACGGGCTCTTCCAATCTGTGGGTGCCCTCGAAGAAATGTCACCTGACCAACATTGCTTGCCTGATGCACAACAAATACGATGCCACCAAGTCGTCGACCTACACCAAGAACGGCACCGCATTTGCCATACAATATGGATCGGGCAGTCTGTCGGGCTATTTGTCTAGCGATACGGTCAACATTGCCGGAGTTGATATCAAGGGGACAGACTTTCGCTGAAGCACTGAGTGAGCCTGGTCTGGTCTTTGTTGCGGCCAAGTTTGATGGCATCCTTGGACTTGGCTACAGTTCCATTTCTGTGGATCGTGTTAAGCCTCCATTCTACGCTATGTACGAGCAAGGCCTGATTGCCCAGCCGATATTCTCATTCTATTTGAATCGTGATCCCTCAGCACCCGACGGTGGCGAAATCATTTTCGGTGGTTCAGATCCAAATCATTATAATGGCGATTTTACTTATTTGCCCGTAACACGTAAGGCCTATTGGCAAATCAAAATGGACTCTGCTAAGTTGAATGATCTGGAGTTGTGCAAGGGCGGATGCCAGGTGATTGCTGATACGGGTACTTCACTTATTGCGGCGCCATTATCCGAGGCTACCTCTATCAATCAGGCTATTGGTGGTACCCCCATTATTGGTGGTCAGGTAATGTTAAATCTAAATAATGATATAGGTATTCTGAAAAACATAACATGATTTTCCACTGCAGTACGTTGTGTCTTGTGATCTCATCCCTAATTTGCCGGTCATCAAATTTGTTCTGGGTGGCAAAACTTTTGAGCTGGAGGGCAAGGATTATATACTGCGCGTCGCTCAGATGGGTAAAACCATTTGCCTCTCCGGTTTTATGGGCATGGACATACCACCACCGAATGGACCTCTATGGATTCTGGGCGATGTCTTCATTGGCAAATACTATACTGAATTTGACATGGGCAACGACCGTGTGGGCTTCGCCGATGCCAAGTAGAGGGTGACAACAGTAACCAATACTTTCATAATGTTATGTAAATCTATAATCCTACCAAAACAAATGTTTTGCTTACTTATAATTATAACTTGATAAAAACTTGTAGTTGCATCAAGCTTCTGTAATCCGAGAGACTTCTTCATTTGATGAGATCTTAATTAAAGAATTATTACTTTAGTCGACAAAATGCAATGTATTATTTATTCTCTTTGTTAACCGTTGTTAGTCATACGAGAATATTTGCTTATCAGCAAGTCAAATTTTTTTGCTTTTACTTTTGCAACTCGGTTGCGATTCTTTACCGATGCGTTATTTTTTTTACTGATAATTGCTATATAGGGGCATTCGTTATACATATATGCACATGCTCATGTGGGCTTCCAGTGACCGGCCTGGAAAGAAATAATCAATCCCTTGTTCATCAGCTTGCATTGCATGACCAACCCGACAGTAATTGATGTATGTATGTAGACACATTATATTATACACGGCTTATTGTATTTATTTGTGCTTTATATATATGTAGACACAACTGCACTGAAAGCTTTGCTGATAAGAACAGTCGAGCGAGTGTATAAAAAGCTCTAAAAGTGCTGAATATACATAAATTTGTACATATCATAAATATATATTGTAAAACATATAAAATATATATAATATCATCTGCTTCAAAAGCTCCTATTACTGTAAGAGTGTAACACGATTAGAAGAATATATTAACTTTTTACATATATGAATCGTCGCTTTTTGCAATGTTCCTTTTACCGTACGCCTTTGCCTTAGTTGATCTCGGTTCTTGATTAATTGTGATTAGTTAAGCTGGAATCAAAACAAATTCAACTTGGGTCACTAAAACGGGTCAATGACTTCCGCGTGTGGTCGACAGACGTCAGCGGCAATAGCAATGCTGATAGAGAACTAGTCGGCTGGATATGGCATTGGTATAGCTCACATACAGGCTTCAATCATAGTATACTCGACTTTATACCCACAGAACAGTTATTAATAACAATAGCAAATTGTACTTTGTACCAGCAGAAATCCGAAGTGCTTACTCACGCCATGATTCGCTAGGTTTACATTCATATGTACATATATCGAATAAGAAAAACATAAACGAGCTATGAATTAAATAAGACAACATTTAATACTAGGCAATAACGTAGTGCTTGTTGGTACTGCTAAATCGTATGTATATATGTAAATATTTACATACATAAATATTAAAGACCGATTAAAATTACAGCATTTATTTTCGCTTGACATCGATCAGACCAACATCCACCGGCGGTGTTTGTTCGTTGTTGGACACCGATGGTGTTCCTGGCGTCGTTTTGTCACCTTCGGTATCATGCTGAATCTCCACTGTTGACGTTGTATTCAGATTGGGTAAATCGTGCTCTTCATCGGATTCTGTTGCCTCACGAATCAGATGCATTGGTGCTGCTGATGGCGTCGGGGATGGGGCCCGCGCTTCTGGTAGATGTCCACTACCAACTTTGTATATATCACAGGTCTCGTTCACATATCGATTGAATACATCAGGTTTGTCTGCGTACACATGATGACCGGCCCCAGTAACAATCTTGATATCGACCATATTCGTTCCGCGCTGTGATTTGATTTTTTCACCCGATGACGAGTCAATCCAGCTGCGGGAACCATAGATAAATGTGATCGGTATATCGCTGCGTACATCCTTGATGCGATGGATCATCGGATGCTTGGCCCAGCCAAACGATTGCATCATGCAATGGAATGCAGATTCACCACTCGGCCTTTGGGCATTGCACTGGTGTATATACTGGGGCAGCAGATTGATATCCTCTTCGATGGTGCTCTGGAATTTACGCATTATATCCGGTCGTGTCTTCTGCACCACCCATTGGCCAAATGGACCAGCGGCACGCAGGGCCCAAAGAGGATTTAAAGGTGTCAAGACACGTGCTATCGCACGTACCCACAGTGGAATCTGTTTGGTGTTATTCGGATCGGCTGGTTTCTCTGGGAAACCCCATGGATCGGCAAGTATCAGATGGCGTACACGTTCCGGATAGCTAAGGGCATAGCTCGACGCAATAAAACCGCCCATGGAGTGACCCAATAATATCATATCATTAATGTTCATCTCCCGACGCCATTCTTCCACAGACTTGACAAATTGCTTCTCACAGATTAGAGCATCCTTGCCAAACAATGGCCTCGAGCTGCGTCCAAAACCGAGCACATCCATCGCATAGACCGGACGATCTTTGGCTAAGCTATCCAGGTTCATCACCCACAGTGCCACACCGGCACCCAGGCCATGAAGCAGTACCAGTGGCACCTCCTTGGAGTCTGTGTTCATGCTAACTGTCCAGATCTTGTCGGAATCGCCCACAGCCGGTCCGATGTCCACAAAGAAGCCACGGTAAGGCAACTTAAGGTATGATAGAATTTTTTTTTCAACGGCCCGCAACATTGTTGGTGATGTCGATGTCCAGTTAAATAACCATTGCCAAACACAGAAACCGTTATTTTTCGGAACCTGCGATTAGAATTTTAAAACGAGAATTTAAAACATGTCAAATAACCATTATTAAACTGAGTTTTAAATTCAAGAAACTTTATTAAATTTCCAATGAGCACAAACAAATGCATGTCAATTGGGTATGGCAAATCTCTGCATATTGAGTGGACTTAATTCCAAAAATAATGTCTATCTAAGCAAAGAAATCATAGAATTTAATAAGATTCACGCATTGAACTGGTGTAAACTAGCTTCAATTGGTTCTACTTTGATTACAGCTTGAGTAAGCTTTATCTCTCAAATTTTACTAGACTTGGAAGGGTATTCAAAAAGTTCCGGAAGTTTCGACAAATGGGGAGAATTATCTAACATAAAAAAGATCGCGCGCGCCGACTAGTAACTGCGCAATTGCCAAATTGGCCGCACCTCACTATCTATCGGCAACAAACGGAACATTTGTTAAGTTGCCTACGATAGCAACTGCTGATATACATAATTTATAGGGTTCTAATAATCCACATTTCCTCATGCGATGCGCTTACCTCAATATCCATGCTCTGTTTTTCTACGGCACCAACATTTCCAACATTACCACCTATTTCGACGCCATTGGCGTTGTTTGGCAATGACAGAGTCCCACTCATTTGGAATTTGTTTTTGTGTTTTGTTTCTCTTCGTGTTTTTAATATATGTGTATTTTTGTTGAAAGTTTGCCAAAAGAGACAAAAAGAGAGCGAAAATTTAGAATAATACTAACGGACGGAGAAGCGACGTTGCAACATTTGCGCGGTTTAGCTCAACCTAGCATTGACTTTAAATACCCCTTTTTCGTGCGATATTTTCGGGTTTCTGTCGACTAGTGATGACTTTGACTTTTTTTTGCCTTTTGACTCGCCAGCTGGTGAGAAACCCGACAGCTCCTCTCTTATGAACTATTTTTTCTAATGGTGAAATAGTGTATTGTTGTCATTTATTTATATGTACCTCTCCAAGGGCCGAACGATGAAACAGCTGTTTACCTTACAGCGTTTGCAGCCCTGACATATGACTGAAGTTTGGTATTTATTTAAACATAACGAAAATGCTGTCACACTTACTAAAAATACCAAAACACTTCTCAAATCGAGCTTAGCCTCAATTGTGACTGTTTTTTTTAATTATCGATCATATTATTATTATTATTTTTAAGAATAATAATTTATAGTGTGTTGTCCACAATGACAGTTTTCACTGTACGCATCTCTAATGAACTCATTTGGTATATTTTCTATGTGCTAAAAATGCTGCCACCCTAAATATACCAAGCATGTGAACTCGCCGGGACCTCTTTTTGGCTTTGCAAGCGGCACGCAACATGGATGGCATTAATAAATATAATGAATTTGTGGCTCGGCATAAGCCACAACTAGAATCTTCGGCTGTGCCGGTTCATCTGTGGCCTGCCCTATACCGAAAACTCTGTACGGATACCTTTGATGCTGGCGAGGCGCTGCAATTATTGCTCATCGACTACGACGAGGACGAGGAGGTGAATTTGGAGGATGATGATGACAGCGCCAAGCCAGTGTTCGCGCTAGAGGTAGCACGTGAGGAGGGCATCAAAGCTAGCGATCCCCATGCCATTTACTTGGTAGATCACGCCTGGACCTTTCGCTTGAACAGTGCACGACAGCAGCTGGAAGAATATCCGCAGCTGGCAGATCGTTTGTCAGCCATTACAGGTGTGGATCTGGAGCACGAGCAGCGGGTGGACAAAATATTGCGACGCCTGTGGAAATATTGTCATGCCTACTCAATTGCCAGTGCAGGATTGACGGATGAAGAGCGTATGCCAATTTGGTATGTCATGGACGAGGTTGGCTCCGCTGTCAATCACTCTGATGAGCCCAGTTTCCGTTTGGTGCCTCTGCTCTACCTAGACACACAAACAACATATAGTTTACTCTTTCCCATACGTGATTGCGAACAGGGAGCATCGGTGACACGAGACTTTGCCGAATATGTGTCAAAGAATGCACTACAGCGTTCGGCCCTTTTACTGCCTTGGCGTGAAAGCGATCTCAGCGGAGAGAGCTTCGTGCAAGTGGAACCCAGTGCCGAGTACTTTTCCAGTGGACACATACCAGAGACCTATCCAGACGAGGACTTCTTGACTGCCTCGAGTGCATTAGTCTCAAGTCGTTGTAATCCCCTCAAAGTGTATGCTGAGTACGATGTGTTGCGAGAAAATCTTACTGCGCCCGAATTTTCGCTGGTCGATAATGAACAGGATGCAGACATCCTTTGGCTCACGTCTCACTTCAAGAACTTTGCAGAACTTGCCCAGGAGACACCGCACAAGTTTATTAATCAGTTCCCCTTCGAGTATGTCATAACCATCAAAGATTTATTGAGCATTGTTGGCCGTCGTGCGGCACTGGAACACCACAATGCCGAAACGCTGGAAACATATCCTGCCTGGTTACCCACAACCTATAACCTGTCCACGGAGCTGCGTGAATTTGTGGCGTACTATCAGCAACGTGTTGCTAAGGGATTGGATAACCATTGGATTATCAAGCCGTGGAACTTGGCGCGTGGCCTGGACACCCATATCACTGACAATATTAAGCAGATCGTCCGATTGCCAGCAACGGGACCTAAGATAGCTCAGAAGTATATCGAACGGCCTGTGCTTTTCAAGCGCAACGAGCTTAATGCTCAGGTCAAGTTCGATGTTCGCTACGTGATACTGCTGAAGCGTGTAAAGCCACTGGAGGCGTATGTGCATCGTAAGTTCTTCTTACGCTTCGCGAATCGTCACTTCTCGCTGGATAACTTTGATGACTACGAAAAGCATTACACCGTAATGAACTACCAGGAGCAGGCACAACTGCATCACATTCAATGCGATGACTTCCTCGACTTATGGCAGGCACAGTATCCCAACAATGAATGGTCTGTACTGGAGCAACAGATCTGTGCCATGTTATACGAGGTGCTGCAGTGTGCTAGCAAAGTTCCACCACCTAGTGGTCTCGCACCATGTGCCCAATCTCGTGCACTTTACGCCGCAGACATCATGTTGGCCTGGTCGGGCAATGGTGACGAAAAGCGAATTATGCAGCCGAAGTTGCTAGAGATCAACTGGACACCAGACTGTAAACGAGCTTGTGATTACTATCCTGACTTCTTCAATGACATCTTCAAGCTACTTTTCTTGGACGAGCAGAACAACGAGAACTTCAGATTGCTCACGGCGGATGGACAATAGACATGCGTCTCCAAGTTTTTTCCACAATATTACCGCATTTGTTATTCTTAATTATTTTCATGACTAAATACATCACAAAAACTCCTCATACGTATTTAAGATGGTTCTTTCATTGGTTAATGTTTCATATACATATGTATAATAATCCAAAAGGTTCACACAATTAGAAGACAGGTGTTTCTGGTACTTAAAAATTAAAAAGTGTATTTCATTTGTTGATATAATGAACTAAATATACAACTTAATAACTCGCATTTGTACAATATACAAAGAATACTCGTAAGTATTGTATATTTATATAGTATATATAGTATAGATATACTCGACACATAGTGGGGAACTATTCATGTACATAAATGTAAGTGTATGTTTGTATGTATATGAACTTAACTAAGTGCACAACATGTGTGCTTGTATGTGAGTGTGAGGCGCCAATTGCTTATTTTCATAATAATTCTATCATAGCTTGATAAGAAAAGGAAGTCTATAGATGAGTGTATGAATGTGTGTGTGTGTGATCAGGTGTGTTTTCTAGTGTAGATGTAAAAAGTGAGCTTAGATTAAAAATGTTAAACTGTTTCACAATTCCTAATTGTAATGGCACTTGAAATGAAAAGTTAATGAAGGCGATTCTTATATTCACTTATATTGAATGTACTTATAAAGATGAAAATAGTTTTTTCGTCAATTTCGAATTACATTAAAGGCAATTTTAAAGGCACAAACAAAGAAATCAAAATCATAGTTCAATTTGTATGAAACTTATTTCTAGCAAACTGTAAATTGTGATCCTACATATATATAGACTAATGTCGCTTAATTCAATAACTTAACATTAACTTAGGTGTCTAATTAACTAAAATATTAAACGCAAACCTCATCGAACTCTAAACGTATCTTCTCATCAGCGGAAGCTAATTTATGTATAGTCTTTTTAATGCGCAACACCGGCAGACGCACATTCGGGTTTTGATGCCAGCACTCCTTCATTAGCTTGGACATGCCAGCGAGTAACTGTAAAGGATTACATTGGAATGCAATAAGTATGATTTAATGAGAGTGAGAGATTCTGTACTTACCGAATCTGAGCTCCAGCGGTTGGGTATCGACGGTCGATAGTTATCAATGCAGACCACTTTGCGCATATCCTCAAAGCTGGGATCCATGGGCACCACATCATAGAATGGAACCTTATATTCCTCCGCAATGCCACACGAAATAGTGCGACGACAAACTTCCCACAGCACCAGGCCGAAAGCGTAGATATCCGTGCGGCGCAAGGCCTCAAAGCAGTCCATGTCAATGCTAACAAATATAATGCAATCGGATACTATTAAATCTGTTGGCCAGACGTCCGTTTAGTTTAATTACCTCTCATCCAGAACTTCCGGGGCCATATAACGTTTGGTACCCACTTTTGGATTCTTGCCAAGGTCCAGTTGACCTGTAACATGTGAATGTGTAACGGCCAAGCCGAAATCTGCTATGACACACGTGCCATTGGATGTGACCAGTATATTCTTCGATTTGAGATCCCTATGTGCCATTGCCGGTTTTCCCTCGGTGCCAAAGATTTCAGTGTGCAAATGCACCAGCCCGTTGGCAATCGACAAACAAATCCAGATCATATCATTGTGGCTAAGAGCATTACGATTCAGGTGATCGAAGAGCGAGCCCAGCGGATAGTAGTGTGTCATGAGCCACAGCTGGGTGCACGAGTTGCGTGACGTCATGTCGGAGCCGATAAAGCCAAGGATGTTCTCATGCCGTAGTAGCACAGTGCTAAAAGCGAAACATGGTTTAAGCCAGCCATAAGGAGAACAGAAACATTCTTGTTAACTAACCTGTAGATTTCGGTTTCTCGCTTCCACGATGCCTCGTCGCGACTGAAGAATATTTTAACAGCGATGCTCTCGCCATGCCAATGACCGCGCCACACCTCGCCGTACTTGCCGCGCCCAATGCACTCGATCAGCGTCACCTGCTTGGCTAGCGTGCGTTGCACCAGCAGAGGCAATCCACTACCCGAACCAGATGTGACCGAATGCTGAAGATATTCCCGCAATGTGCTATCTCCCGCGCTAGTGGCACGCAGCAGCTCATCGTTAACTAAATACGATTCCGGATCCTGTTTAATACGAGTCGCAGCTAACCTCTTGCGATGACTGCGTCGCATAAAGTACACAGCCACGGCACCCATCAGAGTAATAATCATCACGGGACCCAATATGGCTACAGCCATTTTGCTGATGTTGCTACTATTGGCGGTGATGACCATAACATCACTACCATCATTATCGATTGGCAGCAACTTCGGGAATTCGCCGTCATTGCAAAAATCGCTGGCACAGCACTCGACATTGAATAATTTGCCCGTGTTGCGTTTTGAAGGTCCATTAAGTTTATTGAGCGAATTTTGTGATGTGCAAATCAATTGTATTTGATCCTGGGACGTGGTGCAGCCACGTGAGACTTTCTCCTGGCCATCGGCATCGCGTGTACGCGATTTCCAGCACTGAAAAGGCAATTACAAATTTAAGGAATGTTTGATATTTAACCTTAGACGAGTCTAACTCTCTAATTGACTCACCTGTATGGCATTCTGGCACATATGGGCGTGCTGATTGGGATCGAGACAGGGTGCTTCACACGCAAAACATTTTAATCTATGCACGGCATGAAAAAGAGAAACCAAAAAGTACATTTTAATATATGCAATATTGAAAATTCAGCAACGTTTCTATTTGAGTCTAATTAATGCATGGGGAAAATGGTCAAGGTTTTACCTTCTTTTCATGCGTCGCTTACTCTTAACATGTCTCCTATACGGAAGTGCAGCGTGTATAATGAATGAGGGAGTAGTAGTAAAAAGTGAGGGGTTAGGGAAAGATGGTATATAGGCAATAATATGATAGTCTACACAAATATGGAAATTGTATAAACATTACTTATTTCCGGTTAAAGGTTTTTTGTGTGCCGTGTCACGTAGTCACACGCACACATCACTATCGCGATCTGAGTGCTAATATACTGCGGATCAGTGAACAGTAATTACCTGGGATGAGTTTCTACTGAGTTGAGTGGTTCTGATGGAAAATCTTTTCCATTTATGTTCGTCGGAACTTCCATGTCAATATCCTGATCCAAAAATCCACTTATTTCCGCTGAAAGAACAACAAGAGGCATAACAATCACTCACACATTCAGCGATAAATACTTAACACACACACACACACACATGGGATAATTTTGTGTATACACAAATAAAGTGCATGGACGAGTCTGTGTGTGCATGTGTGTGCACTGATTATTAAATGCACTTTTTTGCTGCGCTCCGACGCAATAGAAAATGTAATACATTTATATAACATATATTTTTTACTTCACATCATTGTTTTCATTTCACATTCTGCATAAAAGAGCAGTTTTAACACATATTTAGCATTATACGCGGCGCAATTGGTCAGAACAGTAGCATATGTATGAAAACAATTGTAGCCCAAACACACACAAACAAATGGGCAACAGCATAAGCATCATTTTCACGATGCAATTTCCCGCTTAAGGAACCACACATATGTATTGTTTAATATATTCCTGTATTGCACACATGTTATTTTTCATTGATTAACATATTTAAACAAACCTTTTGCATTTTTAAATAGGAAAAATGACAACAGAAAAACTAAAAATAAATTGGACTCCATTGCAGAATAGAGTTGTCACGAACTGTTTAGAATCAGTTCAACGGAACCATTGGATAGAGTTGTGTACAACTGAACAGATTTGCGTACAAATGAACTTATTTCAATAATGGCATTCCTCATTCTTTAATACAGATGCTTTTAACTTAAATAATTTAACTTCTCATTTTGTAAACAGTAGATAAAATTGGGATTTTCTGCCTTTATCGTTAAGAATTTGACTTTTTCTATACCAAGTCATATAATGCAAATCATAAATTCGGCTAGCCAAACTATTTGTCTTACTGAGAATTAGGCGGGCAGTTTAAATACTTCAATTCATAATTTATTTTTCTTGAATACTATAGGAATCCGTCTTCAGATTACAGCGTCGCGGAAATTTCAATATTGTTGAATATGCAAGTTTTTTGGCGCCAATAGTTAGTATTTTTTAAATACCAATCCATCGATTATTTGCATCTTAACGACCACCTCTACTTATCGAACGTCTATCGCTTGTTCCTAACCCAACGACAGCCAAGCGCGGAATTGCGAATTTCGCGAGTTTGTTTAAATAGTCAGGCACGAAAAGAAGATTTAAAATTACAAGCAACTTATACAGTGTTAACAATAATAAATGAAACGAATCAAAGTCAATTGAACTGCGTCGGACAAACAAGAAAAAGAGACCCGAGCAACGCCAAAAGTGCGCAGTAAAAATCAATAACTGTAAGTGGCACACTCGCACAAACACCCACACGCACACACACATGTAAAACGCTGCTGTGAGCCTGTGAGCAACAAGCGCACAAAAGACTGCACGATGTCAGACGAAGAAGAAGAATCCTTGTCCGAGGGCTTTTCGGCCAGCGAGGAAGATGAATGGAAGCCTGGAAAAGATGCACGCGGTGGCGAATCATCCGATGACGATGATAGCGATTTTGAGGAGTTGCCCCCTGGCGCTGTAGCAGCAACAGCACCTGGTGCCAGTGGGCGCTCCCCAGCCGGAGGTTCTAAGGCGAAGAGGCAAGCTATCAATCAACAAAATCCATCTATCATTCTCTAACAATAAGCTTTTGTCGTATTGCAGGGAACAAAAAGCTCCGAGTGGCATTAAAGGAGCCTCTGTGAAGAAACGCAAACCCAGCGGCCAATCGCTGCGTTCCAAACTCTATAATAAATATCGGCCACCACCGAAAACATTCCCCACATCGCCCACACAGAACTCGCCATCGGCATCGGGTTCTGCCGGCCGTTTGACGGCCTCAAAAAACGCCAAAACGCCCAATGAAAGTAACAACGCAGCTGACTCCAGCAGCGAATCGAGTCTCGAAGACTATTTGGTTGATCCCGCTGATATCGATCTGCGCTCTAGTTTCTTTAAGGCCAACAAAAAGAAATCTCCAGCGCCACAGTTCGATTGTAATGCAGGCATTACCAATCTTTCTGGCTCCGATTCCGGCTCTGGTTCGGAGGACAACAACGACAGCAGTCTGGATGATAATGCCAAGGACGACATAAAGCCATTCGATTTTCGTGGCCTGCTGGAGAATACCAACAGTCTGGAACGCACGCGACAGGCGCTTCTGAGCAAACGCAATGCAACGGCCACGCCCCCAGCAATGGATGGCGCTGACCAGACGCAAAATGCTGCTGCCATGGGTGTCAAAGCACTGCTTGCATTGGGCGAAAATCAAAACTACGCGGATGAGCCGGAAAAGGAGAATGAAACGAAGAAGAGTCTTCGGACCGGAGGTGCTGGAGGAGGTACTCGAAGCGCAGCGGTCGAGCCACCGTCTCTGAATGCACCATCGCGTCTCAGTAAAACCAAATCGACGCGTATCAAGCGACACACACGTCCCGCATCAACTGTGGTCGCTGCTGCCGACACCGATGACTCTGACTTTGAGGAAGTTGCAGGTAGGAAACGCAAGTAGATAACGATGATAGATAAAGCTAATGAGTTGAGTAGCGCAGGGATTATCAAGCTGGTTGTGGCGTCGTTTGTTGTTGTTCTTGTTGATGGTAGTTAGAAAATTCTGGTATCTGATTAAAAAGCTTCCAAATTGCTCCGTATGAGACTGCGTAGTTCTTTTTTTTTTTGTGTTGTATTGTTTTATCGAAAGAGCAGAGAGAATACCTAATACATAATATATATGAAAAAAATTATATATATATATATATATCCACACGAATATATATCTACTATATTACCTAACTGTAACGTATATATTAAATGTTAAGCCAGCTTCCTGTCCGGTTCTGGATCTTATAGTCATTTAGACTGATACGTAGTAAAGAAAACTATCTATATAGACGGCTTTGGTTGAAACGCTTGAATCTCTCCTCCACAAACTAACCAACTAACTGCGTCCAAAATACTGTAACGTATACCTAGATATAGCTACGACTTGGCTGGGCTGCAAAACTATCGAAAGTAATTACAAAAGATATCAAAATCTTTAGTGTCCATCCATAGTCAATGTATTTAGGACTAACATTCATACGATAGTACTAAAGATAGTTTTGCAGCTGTGGCCATCACGATCTGAATAACATGACAAAACAAAGCTCCCATATAAAAAATGCTTTTTAAGCCAGTTTTTTCTAAGTTTCATTTCAACAAACAAAAAATCAATCAAAAGAAAAATAAAAATGAAAATGAAAAGGCATAAAAAAGATAAAATCCGAAACGCTTCTCAATGTCAATAGATGTTTTTTGATGTGTGTTTCTTGTGTGTTGTTTATTAAATGTTAATTAAAAAAGTTCCCCAAATGGTTTTCCGAAAATTCTGAATATGGTTGTAGATGTTGCACACATTGAAAAGTAATTAACATATACATTAACTAAAATGGTCACTTGTAACGTAATAATCTCATAAATTATAATCTAATGATATATATATATCTATTCAACACACTCTATCGAGTGGCCAACAATACTTTATTATTTTCCAAGCACAAAAACGCACCGCGCATAACATTATAATCGAATGAAGATAAAGAGAAATATAGTATATTTCCAGATGCATTTATTTAATTACTTTAGTGTCTTTTAAATTTTTATTTGCAATGAACACGAAAAAAAACAGAAAGTCAAGACTAAACAAAATCGAAATCAAAATGCAGTTTTCAAAAGAAAATTATATACGAGAAACGAGTAAACTTTATGTACTTACTTTATATACGGCAAATTCAAGTGTTTCAGTAACAAAAGATGAGAATATTAAATAAGAAAACAAGAAGAGAATGATAAAATAACTGATTAATTAGGAACTGATGTTAAACGAATTTACTTTAGCAAATTGTATTCATTTCACAATAAACGAGATAATATTATAAAAGGAAAATGAACTTTATAACAAGCATTATTTAGCGCAATTTAGTGAATGTTAAATGTATTCTAATTCAATAATTAATTAAAATTTAAAATGCACTTCAAATGAAATAAATAAATGCAAAAAGTGTTTGAAAATAAAAATAAAGTCTAACTAGCAGCAAAAAAAAAAACCTCTAAAAACCGCTTTGTTTTCCCTGACGTAGTTAACAAAAAAAGTAGATAAAGGTCGCCTCAACTGAACCCCCAACTCTCTCCTCTTCGCTTTTCCCACACTCTCTTCCATTCACAGGCGCGAGCAACAACGATGACGACGAAGAGCTTGCAGAACCAAATGTATCTGGAGATTTGGAGATTCATGTGGGTTTACCTTCGCGTCATCTGACCAAGGAGCAGAAGACGCAACATGAACTGGAGATGGCACTGAAACGTCGCATGAACCGTGACATCAAGGATCGCCAGCTGCAGTTGCATAAGGCCAGCCTGATGTGCCTGCTCGCGCGCAGCATCCAATACAATCGCCTGCTTGGCTCCAGCCCGGAACTAATGCAGGCGACACTAAAGTTGCTGCCCAGCAAGAATGCGTATCCAACGGAGCGGGGTGTTGAGATCAAATATCTCCAGTCCTTTGTCACCTGGTTCAAAACAGTCATCAAATTGTTAAGTCAGGATTTGTATCCCATTAAAACGGGTAGCACAAAGCGTGCCATTATCGAGGAGCTAATGGCACAGGTGCAGCGCAAGGAGGCACGTTGCAAGCAGGATATGATCTTTATATTCATTGTACTTGCACGTGGTATGGGCATGAATTGTCGCCTCATTGTCAATCTGCAGCCCATGGCACTGCGACCGGCTGCCAGAGATTTGATGACAATAAAACTGAAGCCGGATGAGAAGAACAAGAGTTTAAAAAGCGAGCCGGATGATGAGGAGCAAGCAAGCAAGGAATCTGAGTCGGACAGCAAAGCAGGCAAGCCACCAATGGCTAAGGCAAAGGCTAAGCTGCCAGAGACCAAGCCAGCTGTAAAGGCAAAGCCAGCAAGTTCCAAGCCCGTTACTGCCAGCAAACCTAAAGAAGTTGCCAAAGCTGAAGCTGGTCCAAGTTCCAGTTCAAAGGGCACAGCAAGGACAAAAAAGAAGGCTGAAGAGGTGAAGCCAAAAACTGCGCCCAAATTGAAAACCTCATCCAGCCTAGAGATCGATGAGAAACCAACCACATCGCGTCGAAGTCAAAGGGCAACTGCGACCAGCGGCAGCAGCGCCGAGAGCAAAGTGAAGCCTCAACTGTCGCGACTGAAGAGAGATGCAATCGTGACGGAAAGTGTCGAGCACAAGAAGCCGAAGCTAGTTGCACAGAGTACAGCGACGCCTGTGGCACGACGTACCCGCAAAGCATCCACAGATGCCGAGAAGATCGCACTTCGTGCTGTTGTCTCTGAGTCGCGTGCGGAGAAAATCGGTTCGCCCGTCATACCGAAGCTGGTTTTGCCGAGTTCCAGGCCAAAGAACACGAAACACAGTGATGCAGAGAATTCCAATCCCAGTGTGAATCGAGCTGCTGTGCGAGATACACGCTCTCGCAGCAAATCCCCTAAGGTGCATATCTCTCCGAAGTTTCTGAAGGGCAGCAAGGAAGACTCGGCCGAAGCAAATGCAAAGCCATCGAGCAGCTCCCAGAGTAAGCGACACAGTCTGGAGACCAAGGCCAGAATATCACCTACTTTCCTCAAGAATGCAGAGCCAGCAGTGCGACAGCTACGTACTCGGCAGCAAAAGGCAAAGACGCTGACCATTCCACAGCTGGATGGAGGCGACGACAGTCTGCCAGCACCCAAGAAACGGCCCAAGCTGGAGAAGCTGCAGCAGAGTCACAGTGCAACGGACACTGATGAGTCTACGCCCAGCAAGTTGATAAAGAAGGCACCTGTGCTGCCAAAGGCGGTGCAACACTTACGCAAAGATCGACGTGTGCTGTCCACGGATGATGAGTGTGTCATGGATAAACGCAAGACTTCCGCCTCGGATATGTGGGTGGAGGTGTGGTCTGAGGTTGAGGAGCAATGGATATGTATTGATCTGTTCAAAGGCAAGATTCATTGTGTGGATACCATAAGGGTAAGCGGTGGAGAAAGGCATATTGATTCCGTATTAGTTAACCTCCCCTTTGCTAAATATTTAGCATACTTTTTAGAGGACTTTAAAAATCCCAAAATGAAACACATTATCAATAACAATCTCGACCTTTACAGCGCAATGCCACATCCAATCTTGCTTATGTGTTCGCTTTCCAAGACGATCAGAGTCTAAAGGATGTGACGGCGCGTTATTGTTCAAGCTGGACAACTACGGTGCGCAAATCACGTGTGGAGAAGGCATGGCTGGATGAGACTCTAGCACCGTATTTGGGTCGTCGCACCAAGCGCGATATAATCGAGGATGAACAGATGCTTCGCATACACTCGGACAAACCGCTGCCCAAGTCTATTTCTGAATTTAAGGATCATCCTTTGTATGTGCTGGAACGGCATTTACTCAAATTCCAAGGTATCTATCCGGCCAATGCGCCCACACTGGGTTTCATACGCGGCGAGCCTATCTACTCCCGCGATTGTGTGCATCTGTTGCATTCCCGGGACATTTGGCTTAAAAGTGCGCGGGTGGTGAAGCTGGGCGAACAGCCCTATAAGATTGTCAAGGCGCGTCCCAAGTGGGATAAGGTAACAAGAAATCTTTCGATATAAATGTATAAATATACGAATAATATTATTATACTCTTGCCCTTAGCTCACGCGCACTGTCATCAAGGATCAGCCGCTGGAGATTTTTGGCTATTGGCAGACACAGGATTACGAGCCACCAACGGCAGAGAATGGTCTGGTGCCGCGTAATGCCTACGGCAATGTGGAGCTCTTTAAGGAGTGCATGTTGCCCAAGAAGACAGTACACCTAAGACGTAAGTAGTACTCTAAAATATAATATTATTCATTTACTTATCCGTACTCCTCCTGTAGTGCCTGGCCTAATGCGCGTCTGCAAAAAATTGAATATCGACTGCGCCAACGCTGTGATTGGCTTCGATTTTCATCAGGGCGCCTGTCATCCCATGTACGATGGCTTTGTGGTGTGTGAGGAATTCGCTGAGATTGTTACTGCCGCTTGGGAAGAGGATCAACAGGAACAGGTGCGTAGGGAGCGCGAGAAGTACGAGACACGTGTCTATGGTAATTGGAAGAAGCTAATCAAGGGGCTACTTATCCGCGAGCGCCTTAAGCGCAAATATAATTTCTAAGGTTGCATCTCCTCCTTACACAAAATAGTTGTAGTTGTCTCCATTCATTATGTTTCTATATGTTTAATCTTTGTTTCGCATTGGATTCCGTTTGATATTTTTGTATTTTTTTTGTTCAATAAACTCAACAATTAATGCAGGATTAATTTGGAATGTAATTTTATTTAGCGTCATTTCCATACGATACATAATCTCATAATATATCCATATATCAATTTTATAAAATGAATCCTAACTTCTTTTGTTAATATACAAAACAGTGCGAGAGTTTTCTTTTTTAAAGAGAGACAATAATACCGAAATGGCAACAGTTAAGTTAGAGTTAAGATTAATGATAATAAGTACTTTTTTATCGGAAAATGCATAGCATAATTTACAGTGATCGCTCGCCAAGTGGAAGAAGCGCAAAATGATTTAAGTAAATGAAGTTTTGTATACCGAATACTATGCCCGATCAGTAAAATAAATGTTTTATATTATTTAATTGATATTGTATGAATTTATTTGAATTTTAAAATTATATTTTACTTTTTGCTTAAGCGAGTTATCACTGTAGCTACAAAATCGACCATGTGGAATGCAGCTTAAGTACGAAATAAATGAAAATAAAATCTTTTAAAGAGATTGGCCTGGTTCGTATTGTCGATTAAATCAGATCAAAGAATCAGAAATAAATAATTAATTAACTTAAGACGACTTTGGTGTTACGATTGTTGTTACTGCTGCCTGTCTGCTTCAAATCTCATTAACAAATCTGTACAGTATACGATCTCAATCTTCAGTTCTGCTTAGGCTATATTTGTGGAGGCTTCTGCGGCGCTTGTGGAGCTGCTGCTGGCGTTGGCTGCGCTTGCATGAGGCTGCTTGCGATGCGCTTGCAGGTACTCAATATACATGCGCCTGGCCTGATTTAGGACACGCGTCACATCATGTTTGCGCACCATTTTATCAAAGTGCATCGCAATTTCGTTGTAATCCATGGCCGCTTTTATGATTGTATTACGATGCTGCAGCAATAGCGTCAGGCAGAGAAACATGAGGAACGCGTTGCCGCCGCCAAATTCGCTGGGCGGTGGCAATGCAGCTGCTGTGCTATTCAGTCCATTGAGTGGATTCGATGTGGCGCCACTGCGCTGTGGCGAGCGTGGGTACGTGTAGGCGCTCTCGTCATCCGCATTTGTGGCGATCTCCACAAGTGTGGGTGCCTCCACTCGATTCGGTTCCGTTGAGATGGGCATAATCACCTCGGGCAGGCTGCTGCTGTTGCGCATGCCACTCGCCATTCCCCCGCTGCCTTCGTGCAACTGACTCTCTTCGATAAAAGGATTCAGTGTGTTGTGCGTGTCTGGCGGCTGCACGCTGTTACTCTTGGCGGCCGCCATACGTTGCCGCCGGCGCATGTGAAGCTCACTGACATCGGGACAGGTTATAATCTCATTCTCTTTGATATCATCTACCATATCGAGTGTATCCTTGTCCAGCTTCTCGTACTCAATGTCATCCATGGGAGCAGCTGCCGCTGGCGCCTGCTTTTCCGTAAAGGGCAGACCAAATACCTGACGGTCCAGATTGTCCGCATCCAGTCGTAGTTCGCGTGTAATGGCCGTCGTCATGGGATAATACTCTTGATCTGGATCCTGATCGGGTGTGTTCTCCTCAAGCTGCTGCTGCTGCTGGGACGCCGGTACCGGCGATTGTTTGCGCTGCTGCTCTGGTGTGCGCTCAGGTGAGATGGAATTGAGATCCAGTTGCAGGCTATAGCTGCTGAGATCTTGCGCCTGCTGTATAGCCGTGGCGGCTGTCGAGGCGCTCCAGCTGGTCTCGGGAATGGAAGATGAATCAGACTCATCCAGTGAACTGGCCAGTGCTCCGCCTTTGCTCAGCTGGACCAAGGGCTTACTCGATTGCTGTGTTATCTGTGTTGGCTTCTCGCTTATTTGCAGCTGATTGGCCAAGCGATCCGAGATACGATTTTTATTGATCGTTGCAAAATTGAGGAATTCGTTAAAGTTCTTCACTAGCTTGGGTGGCGTCTTCTCTGAACTATCGCCACCATCCAGCGATGACATGACACCCATGCGACTGCTAGCCGCGATTTTCTCCTTGAGATCCTTGAAATGGCCACCGCTGGTACTACTGACGCGTTTGACGCTCTCACTGACTGTGCTGGCATTTGATACCAATTGCTTGGCAATCATATTGCTTACGTTCAGTATGTTCTTCTGTTGCAGCTTGGCCAGGCCCTGGGCACCCACATTGCCAGTCTCGCGATCCTCCTCTTGTAGATTGGCCGCCGACGATGACGACGAGCTGCAGAGAAAGGCGCGTCCTGGTTTTGCACTCGCTGTGGTTCTGGTATCGCTGCCTTCGTTGACAGGTTTTTCTGCATCCTCTTTGAACGGATTCGTTTCATGAAATTCTGGAGGCGACGCTGAGCTCATTTCTTTGCGATCGAAAACATCATCATCCGTATCCTCGCTGGCCGAAAGCTGCAACACCGACCTTGTGCTATTCTCCACTACACTACCCTCGATGAGGGCCAACATTTTTGATTCATCCAAGCTCTGATGTGCCTTGGAGGAAGTGCGTCTTTGTCGGCGTGCTGCATGCCGCGACATATTGTCGTCCAGACTGTGATTTAGGCGCTTGGAGTTATCCATCGCATGGCCCACCGATGCTGTGCCAACCGAAGAGCTCAGCGAGCTAAGCGAAGCCGATGAGCTCTGGCGTCGCAGGGCGCACACCTTTGTGTAAGGATTCTCACGCGGTTTGGTGAGCAGATACGAAGGGCTTGTCGGCGTGGCACTGTAGGAAGTGGAAAATGTACTGGCGCTGTTTGGTGCTGATGTTTCCGAAATGGGCACGAACTCCTGGAGGTAGAGAAGGAGACCATTAGTAAGATTAAAGATTAATTTTATAAGCTGCTGCAGGTGAACTTACAGTAAGCCAAGCTACAAAATTCATTAGTCAAATTAAAAGCTAGTATCAACTATATATATATATATATATATATAGAGTTATATACTTTACAGCGATTACATAAAGATGTCCAGTGGAAGGATTAGATGAGATATACAAAGTAAGCTTAAATTTATATCAATTCCTACACACACCTTTTCGTAAAGTGACAGCTCCTTTGAGCCTCCGCCATTATTGTCATAGCGCAGTGAACTCCACTGCACTTCCAACATGCGCAACGCATCCTCGAAGGGAAACTCCCGCTTCAGCTCGAGCAGCAACCAGCGATAGCAAAAGAGCAAATCATCTGCCTGCTGCGATTTGAGATAATCCCAGAACTCAGGATCATAGAAGCTTAGCGCCTCTGTGAGATGAGCAAACTTCTGCGTCATTGCAATGCCGTCGAGCATGAAGTTACCACGCACACGTGACATGATCGCACAGAAACAGATATAGGCCTGCGCCTCATCATTCATGGTGACCAGCAGCGGCGAGGCAATGTCCGACATGCCCTGGCAGTAGCTGACCACAGGATGATTCAGAGCGTAGGTTGTCAGTATGTTGAACAGCGATGCAATGTTCTGATTGTCATCACTGCCCGCATAGAATGGATGCAGTCGATCTGTGCGCAATACATCCTTCTTCACCATGCTCGTCACGTAGGCAAGTTCACCGGCAACGCTGCCACGCTGCACTGCCGCCTTCCAGGTGTCGCGTAGCTTATAGTATTGTTCCGACTTGCGACGCATAAACTCCATGCGCTGATGACCGTCCATAGAATGGCCATGCGCACTACTGGGATACACATTCAGCAGATGTTTCCAAACGACGCGACGCAAGCTAGGCTCTATACCGCCAAGAAAGATGACCTTACGCAGCTCATCGTTGCGCTGGATCTGTCCAAGCGCGTCGAGAAACAAACGAAACTCGCTATCGCACATGGGCGGGCGTGGTGGCAAGTTGGCCATGTGCTCGTCCGACAAATTGAATGCCTTCTGCACAATAGAAAATGTCTTCTCCATTTGATTCATAATCAAACCGGGCAGTTTGGTTTGCATGTGTTGCACATACTTCTGTGATACCCCCAGAGATTGAAGCGGCGATACGCTCGCGGAGAGTCCTGTTGCTCCACTGTTGGTACTGCTGCCAGCTCCGCTGCTGCTGCTGGTGGTGGTGTTACCCCGGTTGCTTGAGCTGGCCTCCGTTTCGCATTCGCGCACCACAGTGAAGGGCTTCACATCGATCTGCAGCATAAGACACGGTTCCGAGGATGTCTGTATGGAAATGTTGTGTATACGCAAGAATGCTGCGTCAAGATCCCAATCCGAGAGCACTGCCAAGTAGATTTCATTGCCAGCTGGATCGAAGGCCTTGTACTCGATGGAGAAGTCCGACTTGATGTCGAAGGCTTTGGCCAGTAGCGAATACAGTACCTCGAGTGTTGTTATCTGTGGATCCACTGAGAATTTGCGCCATTCGGGCGGTCTGGTTGCTTCACATTTCTGCCATGTGTGGAAGAAAAAGTAAATGAAGGAAATGAGAAAATGATAATCAGCATATTTTGTTGTTGTCTGTTTCGCGCACATACACGCACACATCGAGCGCCTTGTTCGGCCTCGCGGCACAAATGCTACGCCACGTACCTTGACTTTTACGCGCACCGCCTCTCTGGGATAAATGCCAGCCATTGTGTTATTGTTGTTGCACTTTGTAACTAACTTAATTCCATTATTTGTTTGTGTATTTTATATTAAAAATTATTATAACCATTGAGCAATGCGACTAATGCTCTTTGTTGTTACGCCATCTATGGGCAGCAATCGAAAGCTGAACGTCTTACAACACTTAAATATCGTTGCGGTGCTGCCACTTTGTGATATGTGCCAGTGTGTGCACATTGAAAAATTTTCGTGTTTCTCGATTCGATTTGTGTGTGGCAACACTGTGGATAAGAAAACATCAGCGCATACAAATATGAGAACATTAGTGCAAAATTTGTTGTTGTTATAGTTTATACATCATTTTAGTAGTTTTGTTTTTTGCAAATGCATTGTTTGCACAATTTCAACGCGACGTGTTAACGCTCGAGGGTATAGAAGCGTAGGCGCGCGTCTAAACGAAGCAGCGTAATCTCTCTCATCTACATTGTCGTCGTCTAGAATTTGGGTGTGTATGTATGTATGTGTGATGTGATGTGAAGTGATGTGCAAGTGTGTGTGCGTTTGTGTGATTCGGGCGTGTATGTGACGTGTTCGGCAGAAGCAGCAGAGCAAACACACGCTCATTCAAAGGCTGCGGAAGCAGCACACACAATCAAGGATCCTGTCGAATTTGAGCAGCCAGACCCGGCTCCAGGCCGGCTACACACTCCAACATGTTATCCAGCCATGTTGTGGAACGCATTCAATTGGAGCCCATTGAGAAAACTTCTGTTTAATTTATGATCATTGCGCTTATGTACACTGTTTATGTGCTGTATGCGTGCCCAATTGTACTTGAGTTGAGTTCGCGTCTGTATGCGTGCCAATGCGTATGTGTGTAGTCGAAGCGATAAATTCTCTCTGTAGTCGCTTGTAGTAGCTTTTGTTGTTATTGTTGTTGTGCACAAACAACAATGTAAGTTGAATTATTATGCAAAATAATGCTCTTAACTTCCGTTGACGCATTATGCCTATGTACAAATACAAATATACATATATGCTCAAGTATATGTGTGAGTGTGTGTGTGTGCGCGCCTTGTAGCGCGGCATGCTTATATCACACAGAATAATGATACGATAACTCCCGGACCCGGGCCCGGTGCCAGGCAATTCAGTATATTACAGACTGAACTAATCGGGCAACAAAACTCACTTGATAATATGCATATGGTATTAATCAGCTCGATTTATTTAATTTACAGTTTGGTCAGCGTTTAATGGATGACACATCATCATGGGAAAGCTATTATCAAAAATTTTCGGCAACAAAGAAATGCGAATTCTTATGCTCGGTTTGGACGCGGCTGGCAAAACAAGTGAGTGAAGCGAATCCCCACATATATGTCTTACTATCCGAACTAACTTTTTACTTCTCTCTCCCACAGCGATCCTCTATAAACTGAAACTGGGACAATCTGTAACAACGATACCCACGGTGGGCTTTAATGTGGAGACTGTCACGTACAAGAATGTTAAGTTCAATGTTTGGGACGTTGGTGGGCAGGACAAAATACGACCGCTTTGGCGGCACTACTACACAGGTGAGGAGTGATCTAATAGTATTCTTATATACTTATTTCATCATCTTTTACTTCCCACTTCCAACAGGCACACAGGGTCTGATATTCGTTGTGGATTGTGCGGATCGAGATAGAATAGACGAAGCGCGTACTGAACTGCATAGGATAATTAATGATAGAGAGATGCGGGACGCCATTATACTGATATTTGCTAATAAACAGGATCTTTCTGATGGTATAACTAGCTTGTATATCATATATCAAACGGCATATTAATATCCCGTACTTCTCTTTCAGCAATGAAACCCCATGAAATCCAGGAGAAACTAGGTTTAACTAGAATAAGAGATCGCAATTGGTATGTCCAACCATCATGTGCCACAAGCGGAGATGGCCTCTACGAGGGCCTAACGTGGCTAACGTCAAATCATAAATTATGAGAATCATAATTATCGAAAGAAAAACGTATTTCTATGTATGGCATGTATTATTCGAAGCGAAACAAAATTATTATATATTTTTTATTTATACAAACTGCAAGAGAGACGCATAGTGAAAGCAAAGCAGAGAAAAGAAAAACAGAAAGAAAACAAATACGAAAAACAAAAATCCAATCGCAACAGCAGCAAAATCGAACAGAAAATTAATATAGTTGCAAAACAATTTATACAGACACACACACGCATACATATATATAGAATTTGATATATATGTGTATATATACATATATATATATTATGATGATTAAATAGGTATATATAAATACGTATGTATACAAGATTAATCAATCCAATTTCTCACTAGTAAAAATACACACTCGATAAACGATGCAAAATCAATAAATTAAATAAAATTTAAATAACAAAAACAAAATATAAAAGCACATAAAACAGTCAAAACAACAACAAACAATAAAAGAAAACGAAATAATAAAAGAAAATCAATATAACAAGAACAAGAACAGCAAACATTAGCGTATAAGTAAGGTTTTCTTGTAAATTATAATAATGATGAGCCACGTAAGCAATTAAGTTGAAACGCTTGTTTATTGCAAACTGTTATTTGACTTGGAACGAGAAAGTCGTAAATAAATAAATAAATTGTAAATAAATATATATTCCAATTGAACCGCCAGATATAAGAAGAAGATTGAGCAACCAACTACTCCGATAAATAGAACACAAAAACAACCTATAGATTAAAAAACACGATAGTCTTCAAAAAAAGCAAAAAAAAATATATAACGAATAGTAACTGTGCCTTCCTCAATTATGTGTGTACCGTGTCCAAGACTTCTTCATTTGCCTTTCTTTACAGGGGGTTCGCATCATCATCATCATCATCATCATCCCTCTCTCCGGTCAATTGTCTGTCAATCAGTCCGGATTGACTTCAGCAACAGTTCGCAGAGCTCATTGTTTCCCGTAGGTTGAGTAAATATGCCAAATCCATGAACAGAATCTGTGTAAACAGCAGAAGAAGAGAGAGAGAGAGAGAGTGGGGAAGAGTGGAAGATAGCAGGAACTAAGAGATATTAATTGTTAAACGAGGCGTTTTAAACAGTTCTTTGTTTTTGACTGGCAAACTGGTTTCCTTCCCGAGGTAGATACACGAAATTTTACCTGAACAAGGCACGTGTCATTGACTTTGATTTGTATTTGTATTCGCATTTGTATTCATATTCGTAGTTGTTTGTTTACATAAGTGCGGTCTGCTCTTTTGGTCTGGAATAATTCAGGCGCGTAATATGCGAACTCTCGGTTTTTGTACATCATCGCCAGATACGAGAGGAGAGGTACCTGAGAGGGTATGGGAAGATGATTTCGTTTAGGAAGCGAAATACGAAATTTCACGATTGTTTGCTGATGATTTTCATAAAGAAAACACAGTTTTGTTTGCGAGAATGCTTAAGATTTGAATTTTATAGCTTGAGGCATGTAAAGTCTATTTAAAGTACTTGTTAGATCAATATTAATGCTTGTAGTGTCTTCAAAGTTTAATGACAATTTCCCATCTACCTAAATAACAAGCCCCCATCTGATAGTTAAGTAACGGTACAGAGTTCCCCTAGTCAGAAATTTATGTTTTTAATCGCTTTTGCTACCGTCTGTCTTGACATAGACGAGTTCACATGACTTCGGGCCTTATCAGGTTGAAACGTTATACAATTCAAACAAATATTTGCACACACAATAAGTATTATCTTTCATTATCTGAGACACCTTATCTGTCTCGCGAAGTATGGTAGAGTTTCGCACGCCTGCATATACATATGTAACTGTATACAATGCTTTAAATATCACTCTCTATGAGTAACGTCAATTAGCTGCTTTATTATTCATAAGAAAATTCAAATGGTTTTTTGTTTGAAATACGAGAAAATAAATGAAAACTTTGCACAAAGATTATGAAGGAATAAAATATAAATAGTCTCTTTGTCCGACATAGTCATAATAATTGTGTTATTTTAGATCGAAATTATTTTAGTCTCTTTGTCCGACATAGTCATAACAATTTTACTATTTTAGATCGAAAATATATTAAGTTTGAACCACATTTCGACCTCAAAATTAACGCTGCAAAGCGGATTCAACTTGCGAGTTTTGATTGATTAAATAAAGTGCAGGCAGCATTTGATTATAAAAAAGGAGAAAAACATGGAAATTAAAAAAAAAGAGAATAACAAAAACAACTTCTATTCACACACACGCACACAGATACACTACATGCCTGTGCATGTGTATGTATGCCAGGCTGGCAGAGAAGAGATGTCGCCCGTTCAAATGTCAAGAACCAACCCTCTTGACTATGTTTGTCCCTGTCACACGCGCACACACACTGTGTGCTGCCTCTGTTGTCTCGCTTGTGCTTGTGCTCTCGTTGCGCGCTTGCTGGCGGGCATTTTTGATGCACGGATATTACAGGATAACGCTCGCTCGCTCGCTCCTCCTACAGACCGTGGGCGTGGCCAGCCAGCGAGCAGAGCACAGCAAAGCGCTTTGACTTTTGCGTTTGTTTCACTTTTGTCCTGAGCATAAACTTCTGCCAGCGTCCGCACACACACACACACAGCGCGAGAGCGCCAGAGAGTATGAGAGCAATGAGAGCTGCAAGAGCTGTGGTAAGGTGAGAGAGCAAAGCAAAGCACAGTGGAGTTGTGGGAGGAATGTGGAAGGGGGGGGGTGTAGTGTAGGGGACTGGTAGGTGATTGTTGTATTCCGACATCTCATTTGTTACAAAGTTAATGTTGGCGTATTAAGCGCAGCAAAAGCCTCAACAACAAAAGCGCCACAGCAGCAGGGAAAAAAGAAAAAGGAAGAGGCAAAACTGGGGGACAAAAGCACGTTAAGAGGATGTGGCCAGGATGAACTTTTATCGATTATTGGATTTGCCTTGCCCGAGTAAAGCATTTTGCAAAACAGAACCATCTCTGAGCATTAAACACACACAAAGAATCGACACGGCTCCCCAATTCTGCATTGAAGGCCAGCGAACCAGAAATAATGATGTCATGCAATTAGGGCAGGGAATACGAGAGATAAAAGTATATTTTTGTAAGCCAAATAAGAGGAAATATCAGCATAATGAATCAAAATAATAAAAAAGGAAAGTGATTATTCTCTAATTCTCGTACATCAGAGCATAGAAAAAGTATATAAAAATAAATTAAATAAAAGCTTAAAATATGATTTGTAATTAAAAAACATTTTGGTTTGCTTTGTTTTATATATTTCAAAGAAAAACCTCATTGTGGTTTATTAATAACTTGCAAAGAAATCATTCAATTATTTTTTTTGTATTAATTTCCATCATAATTTCGCTCAACATTTTTGCCACAGTGACGTAATCTGTTTAGTTGCGCATGGCTCAGCTCAGATTTAGTCAAATAAAATTATATTACATTATTGTTTTCCCCATAAATCTGGCAACCTTCGCAATTGAAGTGCAAACAAGAACAATGAAAGCGCTTCTCCTGCTCCTCTCTCTGCGTCCCCTTCTACTCCTCCCATCTATGCAGACTTGTGTTCAATTCAATTACAGTTAACTGAAAGCAGCTCCAAGAATGACGACGCCTCTGCCAGCTGCTCCCCTCTCTCACTCTCTTTCTCTCTCTCTCTCTCTATGACGCTGCCAGCGAAGGATGTGGGAAGCAGCAAACTCGAAAGCACTAACATCACAAAGGTATTACAAAACAAAAACAAAATGTCAAAACCCAAGACGATTATGTGAGCGAGCACCCCGCGCAGCTGCGTCACACTGCTGGCAGAGAAAGAGAGAGAGAGAGACAGAGAGTAAGTGTGAGTGGGAGAAGCAAAGAGGGGAGAGCGAGTGTGCTCCAAGCTGCCATTGCAAATGCTGCTGCTTCTTCTTCTTCTCCTTTAGTCATGATGGCGGCCAACAAGCAATGTATGCGTGTGTGTGTACGTGTGTCTGTGTGTGTGACAGAGCAAGAGCGCAGAGAGCGCGCCGCTCTGGTGTTTATTGGAGATTGAGATTGCGGCTTGGCTTACCTACACTCCAAACAGCAGCGTCTACGTTGACGCAACGTTGGCGTCGACGCTGGCAGCATCATCGGTATGGGTATGGGCCATGCGACGTCGACGTCGGCCGCAGCATCAAGAAGGAACGAATCAAAGCAAGCCAACAAGCAAATGCGCCACCAGAGTTGCCACTAAAAGTCTTCGGCGTAATATGCAGGCCACACACACACACACATACACACACAGAGAGTGGGTGGCTGGGCGCACAGGGGCGGATGTGTTGCGGGTGCGGTTATCCTGCCGCCGCTGTTGCTGATGCTGCTGCTACTGCCTCTGCTCTCTGTTCTCTGTCGCCCGTTGGGTGGCCGTGGTTGTTGTTGTTGCTGCTGCTGTTCTTGTTGTCCTTGCTGGTGGTGTGCTTTTTGTTCTGCCACACACACACACACACACACACACACACATGTGTGCCAACCGACCTCTGCCCACTCACCGAGCACGGATTATATCTACAGGATTTTTTTACTATTTCGGGGTTGGCTGACTGGCTGGTTGGCTGGCTGGCTGGCAGGCTGCCTGGTCCGTGATGCTGCTGCTGCCGCTGCTCTGCCTCTGCCTCTGCGTCTGTGGAGTGGACACATCAGCTTGTTTAGCTGCTGTCATGGTTTTATGATAAATCTGAATCTGAATCTGGAATCGTACATCGAGACGTTAACATCATCATCGCTGCCGCCTTTGCCGTCGCCGTCGGAGCAGCTCGCCACTTGCCACCCGCCGTTGCCGTTGCCGTCGCCGCCGTCGTTATCGTTGAATCCTGCTCGGTCCTATGTGGTCCTGCTTGGACGTGTCGCTTGTTTTGCCGTCGCAAAGTTAAACGCAAAAAGAAAATCGAGAAAAATCGCAAAAAATGCTCGAGAAACAAAGTGTTTTAAGTGTTTAATCCGATAGATAATACATATATATATAGCTAATCCAACATTTACACAATTTACCTTTGCCTTGCTGGATTTTTACCAACACTTCTTAAACAATAACTTTACACAGAGGATCATGAATAAAGAGGATTCTCTATCGGACACGCGTCCGGGCTCACAAGGTAAATTATAGTGGAAGAAAATGGATTAAAAATCATATATAGTGCAGTTAAACATTCTAAATGTGCAACAAGAAATAAAATTATAATATAATATAAAATTTGGAAATTTATCAGTTAAATAACGTTTATAGAGCTTTGTGAAGTATTTTCTGCATTTATGGATTCTAATTTTACTGATAAATATATGAAATTTAACATTCAATTTATATTCTTTAAATTTTAAACATATAAAAATAGAATTCATGCTTTAAAGTGTCGATACAAAATCTGTTCTAAGGGTCTCACAAAAGTATGCTCCAAAAACGTTAAAATAACTTTTAAAATATCACAAAATTATTTAAGCAAATTATGCATGCATATAAAGATTAAATATTAAATCCAAAGTGTCTCCAAAAATGTAAAAAAAGCTTGACTTCCCATTACTTTAATTAAATAAAAAGGGACAGCAAATTGTTTGTAAAAATGCGCATAATTATTGCTACGCCTTCTTTGCTCCCCAATTTCTTTAAAAGAGAATGAAGAGAAAATAAAAAATGGTCGTAACTCAGCAACATGCGCAGTTTAATTAGTCTCCCCCATTTATGTGTGGAGTCCCCCTTATTTACGTGCACAATTAACATATGAGATACAAATGTATCTGAAGAATGTATCTCATGAAAGTAGAGCAGGAATATGCCTAATGAAATTGTTAACAAACTTTAAACTCGTGTGGAAGTTTAATAAATATTTCAAAATAGAAAAGAGTCGCATACAAATGTATCTATTAAATGTGTGAGCTAGGGTCAAGGTTCAAACTGCAGTTAAATTATACAGAAAGTGAGCTACAAATGTATCTACAGCTGCTGAAGTATCTATTGATTCCGAGCTGACAAGTTCAAATCAAAAGGAAATTAAATTCGAATCAAAACGAAAGCACAAACCGCACGCAGATACAAATGTATCTCGCAGATGTATCTGCGTACTTGACGCTATTGTATCTACACGCACGAAGCAATCAACAAATTGAATTTGCGTTAATCGCAAAATTGAATTAGACCCGAATCAGGCAGCCAAAATTTCAAAATTCATGCCCAAACCGGGGGCGTGTTGAGCACAACCAGAAAAAGGATACGCTAAAGTGAATCTCAACGAGCTCATAAAATTAACAAAGATGCAGGAATAGACAGGGAGCGGAATGGGATGGGATGGGATGGGGGAGGGCTGTGGAAAATGCAAGCATATGACGCTAATCCGTTGGCATTAGACCGCAGTTGGTCGACTTGGACGGGAGCTGAAAGTCAGTTTCTGTAGAGGAACAGACTGCATGAATACCAGCGCAGGCAGGGATAAGAGACAGATACGAGGATGGGGGAGGGGGAGGGGGACAACCGCTCCAGCGCACTGCCAAGTGGCGAGTGTAACAAATGGCTCAGCTCCTGTGCCGGCCTGCTCGAGGGTTAAGTGCATCAAGGAATCACGGAACGGAAACTACAATCAAATTAGGGTGTGATGGCTAAACAATTGTGCCCCCGGGACGAGCACGAGAGGACGAGCACGAGCCAGACGAGCGACTCGCCTCGACACCGGCCTAATGGGCACCCTAATTGAATGTGTAAATATATTTTGCGGATTACAGGGCGTCAATGTCGGCACGCAGGGATAAGATCTCGCAGTGGCAGTGGCAGCAGGTTCCACCCTGGCCATAACAAATTGCAATTTAATTTAAATGAACTACATAAGTGATTTTTTATTGCATACCCCCTTACCAGCTCTCTCCCTCTCTCTCTTTCTGTTTCAGAGCTGCACAGTCCGCCGCGTCATTGCTACAGTCCGCCACATGGCTCAGTGGCTCCGCCAACGGCGCCTCCAACTGCCTCCGCGCTGACGGTACCAACTTCTGTGGCAGTTGGTGTGGCGGGCAGCATGCCAGGTCGCCTGCTGGGCTGGAATCACAGTGCAGCCGCTGCTGCTGCCGCTGCCGCTGCTGTGCTGCTGTCGCCTCCAATCATCAGGCTGTGGTTGCCTCATCCGCATCATCGTCATCCTCCTCATCGGCTGCTGGCGGCGGAGCAGATCAATCCTCGATGCCGCGCCTGAAGGGACAGAATCTGGGACTCATCTGTGTTGTCTGTGGCGACACCAGCTCGGGCAAACACTATGGCATCCTCGCGTGCAATGGTTGCTCCGGCTTCTTCAAGCGCAGTGTGCGTCGCAAGCTCATCTATCGGTAAGTTGCAGATGATTCCTCCTCCTGCTGTGGGTTGGATTTGGGTGGGTCGTGGCTTTGTGCCTGCCCTGCCGTCTGGCGGATTACGCAGAAAAGGCTGCCAAATTTATTACAATTATTCAAATCTTTGGGATTTGAGTGCGTCAACTTTTGCCCTTCGCTTGAGTCGCGACGCTGCCAAATCCTGTCGAGCATCAGCTGGGAAAATGTAATTGAATTTAAAGTGCCCGCTCCCTCACTCCCTTACTCCATCTTCCCTCTTGCTCTCGCACTTTCCCTTGCCTTCTCCCACCTCGTTCTCTCTCTTATGCTTACTCCTGCTGCCTTGTTTGTTCTCCCTTTGCTCTATTAACTATTTGCCCAGTTTATGGCACAAATTATAACAATATTATGGCATATATCTTTTATCTTTTATGGCCCCTCAGTCTCCCTATCGCCTCCATTTGCAATTATCATTAAATCAAACGCAGCCAAAACAAACTTTGATGACAAAACGCAAAAGTTATGACTCGGGGTAATCTATGTATATGTATGTGCCACGCCTCCTCTCCTCCTACTCCCACAAATCCTTGTACGACCTCGTCTTGCGCGCTCAACTTTGCACGGTAAATCAGAAACGTCGAAATCTCTATATCCTCATGCTCCCCTGAGATTGATATGGAGGGCTTAAGCGCAAAACACTTGGCCAAATGTGACCGCACCAGCAGCAGCACCCAACTCCTCCCACCCGCCCCGCCTGGCAAAAGAAAAAATACACCCAAAACACCCAAAACAGACCCTCGCACACACGCACACATAGAAAGAGAGCGACAGCAGGCTAAGCCCAGAGAGTGGAAAGCAAGAAGAATGGCCAAGGGGAAGCGAGGCAAGCGAGGAGCAGGGGCAGGAGCAGAGACAAGAGCCGGAGAGGTAGCAGTAGCAGCAGCAGGAGCAGGGAGAGGAAGGAGCAGCAGCAGCAGCGGAGTCTCTTTTGGGCACACAACGAAATAGAGCAAAAGTTTTGGAGGACGAGGGTTCGACAGGACAAGGCAGCGGGAACGAGTTTATTTTTTTCGCCTACGTGACGTGTTTCTCTGATAGTGCTCCATGGAGTCAATGTGGCCCACTGTGCCAGCCATTCTAGTTTATGTATCGCTCTCCCTCTCCCTCTCTCTCTCTCTCTCTCTCTCTTTCTCTCCCTGGTGACCGCATTAAGACGATTCCAATTATAATCAATTGCCTTCAATCAGTTATGTGTGGAGAGGTGAAAGAGAAAAAAAGGAAGAAATCTGTATTTGGTTCTCTCGCAAAATATTGAAAAATGTCACATATTTAGTTAATAGCTTCAAATTTGATATTATATAGTGAGAAAACTTAAGGAACTATGAGAATACTTCATTATTTATAAACTACTTTTAAAATACACAAAGTTTTGGTGTAAAATTGTGAGAAAAAATGCAAATAATGTTCATTTTCTGTCTGCTCTTTTAACTAGGTCTCCTAACTTTGCCAGCTCATATTTTTGTTATTTATCAGCCGATTTTAGTCGGGCATGACTTTTTGTTAATGGTTTTAAGTCTAGATTGATTGCTCAAACTTATTTTTAATTTTTAAGAAATTCATTTTTTTGTCAAATTTTCCAAGCCACCCCCTTGTAAAAATTTCAAAAATTTTTCAAAAATTAAAATTTCAAATTTTTAGCTTAAAACGATTAAGCTAGTCCAAATTAGTATAAAAATCGATTTTAAAACATTTTCCGGCAGATATGCTGGAAGATATTGAAAAAATATTGAAATTTTACTGCCTTCTATAGGGTTGTTATCAGATAGATAATTGTTTTATTCATTTTTATAAACGATCCTTTAGGCCTTGTTTAGTTTCTCGGCAATATTCATTTGTTTGACCAGCGTAAAGACAGAGAAGGAGAATTTGGTGGCCTGAAAGAGAGAGAGATAAGATCAGATCTAAGGTAATCTCAGAGTATATAGAGAGTATAGCGGAAACATGAACCTACACTGATATTGGTGGCAACAGAAATGGTAAAGACATTGCCGGCCATAAAGACAATGGGTTTCTGTAGGCTCTGCAGGAACTGCAGCAAAGTCTTCTTATAGCGCGTATTCTGCACGATCCAGTTAGACTCGAACAGGGCATCCGCACACTTAATACAATCCTCGGCGAGAAAATTACAGAGTATACAAAAAGGTGTTGTCTCCAGCAGGACGGCGGTCATGAAGAGTAGAGCTGCGATGCGGGAGGTGAAGTTGGCGAAGAGCACAATGTTGATGATGGTGAAGCCAAGCACGAGACCCACAACGAGTAGCTGGACAAAGATGGTGCCGCTGATCACCGGACGCAGGGTATCACAGAAGCTACAATGGAGGAAAGCCTTGTTTAAGAGATGCAACTGTAGATCTTGCCCACTCACCGCAGTATGATCTTGTGATCCTGGATGCACTGCACCAGCTGCTCATAGGTTTCATCTGCATCCGCCTTGGGATCGTTGCCCAACTGCCGCAGTCGCTCCGCAAAGCTGGACATGTGAGCACGTAGGGGTAGTATGAAATTAATGGGATAACAATCCACACAAACATCCTGGAAGCAGGCACCCAACATGGCGAAGTACTCCAGCCCAGCCTGCACCCAGAACTGAAAGTTATCCGCCTTCCAATCCAGCATGGGATAATAGTTCTGATAGGGCGGACGACCAATGGAGACGGAGCTGAGGAACGTGCTCGTGGCATAGAACATGTAGACCGCCATGAAGGTAAAGAAGATGCGATTGCTGTGCGCCACAGCTCGATGCACCTTGATGCGCTCCTCGGGCTGTGTCAACCGCTTGTCCATTTCATCCATAATCAGCAGAGCCTTATCGAATCGCTTATGGAGTATCCACACAATGATCACCTTGGTGGAGCAGGACCATGCATTGAAGGCCACCTGCAGTGAGGTGAGGAATTCACCCGGAGAGAACTCCGACAAGTGACTGATGTAGCCCGTCATGAAGCCAATGGGCTGATAGAATGTGGAGCAGAGATTCAATGCCGCCGACCACAGGCAATAGATCAGGAAGTAATTTCTCGGAGGAGTACGTATTCCCATATAGAAGACACAGCGTAGCAGATACAGCGTTGCATTCCGAGATTGAGCAGCTGCGCTGGCTGGCAGCGTATACATCGTCGGAAACATCTTGCGCAGCACCATAGTGGATACAGCCCGATAGGAACTTGACTATGATAGACGCTGCAGGGTGTTACGGGTTTTATATCCATCTAACATTGCGTGCCTGAAAAGTTCTAAAAGTTTTTTAAGTTTTTTTTTTTCGAATTAATGTTTCAATTAGGCTGAGCGAACTAAATTGGGTTCAGCTGCAGTGACATTTGCATACACTACTCATTCCTTTTCTATTCAATGTGTAGGGTATTCGGAAACTGGTAAGGTACAGTTGAAAGTTCCTTTGTTGCTGTTGCTCACGTAACGCGACGAGAAGTGTAAAACTTTACACTCTCCCACCAAATAATTGATGAGCTTTTGTCCCAGTGTGCAACTGTGCGGGTTCTCAGCGTGCATAGAAGACCTACACCACTGTGGGTAGGGTGTTTATAGGCTCGCCAATTGTATTAGCGATTCTTTTCTTTATATTTTTATTATACGTATTGCAAGTGGAGTTTCAGAGCTAGCATGTTCTTTAATAGTAATAAATAATAAATTAATTAATACATATATCGATTATTAATTAAATTATTAATTATTAATTATTTGAATAGGCGTACAGTTGGGTAGCGGGTATATAACAGTCGAGCACACTAGTCTATACCTTTTGAGCTCAACCTCAATGTGGAATTTAGTGCGAAGGTTTGACTTGCAAACTTAAGTAATACTTTTCAAAAGTTGTTTGTAGCTTGATATAATATATATAGTATATATAAATATTTATACATATTCAGTGAGACATACTCTACAATTTTTCTCAGTTTAGATCTTCCAACTATTTTCTAACTCAATATAAAATTGCCTATCTAGATATGACTTTGAAACTGAGTTAGAGGAGATTCATTAATCTTGCATTCAAATACATCTGGCAGCTCTGTAGCGATGCCATATCAGCCAGGTAGAGCTGAAGAAACGATAAATCGATATATGTATATGTATCGATATTTCTTCAGCTCTAACTCGAGAAGTTCTCTCTGGTTTTATTCCGCTCAAAACTTTCTAAATATACCACCGCAACTTATCAAATTAAATTATAATCAAGCGCACAACTGATGCCATTATAAACCCTTATATACAGTTCTCGAACTGTTAATCAACTTATGCCACACAGCTCTCTCTCTCTCTCTATAGATACTATTCTCTTGAGTTTGTTGTAAAAATGTTGTTTCCCTTTTTGTAGTCTCCCTGCTTCTTCTTGCTGGGGCTAAATAATCGACTCGTGGTTCAATCTACGTGATTTGTTTTCGAAAACGCATAATTTGCATATTTTATGCGCCGCACACATACACACACACACACACTTAGACATGTAGATACTTGCTGTGGAATGTGTATCTGCTGGATACATTTGGCTAAGTGCTTTGTTAGTTAGTCAAACTTCAGCTGCGGCGCCACAGAACACATAAAATGCGATACAGACAGACGCCTCTCCCTCTCTCTCTCTCCTTCTCGTTGGAGGGGGTGTGTGTGGGAGTGGGAGTGGCATCTGCCGCCCACTTGCAAAACCTTTGCCATTTTGTGCTTTGAGTTTTGGCGCAGGCTTAGAGAGCGAAAGAGATGCAGCGACAGTGCGAGTGCAAAAGAGAGAGTGAGACACTGTTAGTATTTTAGGGGTGGCAAGAGCGAAAGAGAGAGAGAGAGAGCGAGAGAGTGCTGAGTAGAGAGAAAGGCAGAGGGGGACAGGGGATAATCATGTACGCCGACTGCGATTCAGTCTGCCTTGTGATTTGATTAAAATGCCACAAGTGCAACAGAACAAAGGCCAATAGATAGATGTATGTGTGTGTGTGTGTGAAGCTTCTATAGATACACTCAAGAGTCGCAGATACTTTTTTTCGGGGCACGCTCTGCCTTCCGCCTCGTCGGATTTGACAAATGTTGCAATTTTTGACACGACACTGCGGGAATAACTCAATTATGGCCGAGTGCGGCATTAGCTGCTGCTTGCATTAAGTGAAAATCTATTTTCCAACTAACCTCACTTTATTTTCCCCTCTCTCTCTCTCTCTCTTGCAGCTGCCAAGCGGGCACGGGACGCTGCATCGTGGACAAGGCGCATCGCAATCAGTGTCAGGCCTGTCGACTCAAGAAGTGCCTGCAGATGGGCATGAATAAGGATGGTAGGTTAACCCATTAGTGCCCCCACTCCCTCTCCCTCTTAAGCCTGCGCCTCATCAACGCTCTAATGAACTGAAGCACGTTTAATTGGTCACTCTGAGCATAACCTCAAAAAGCTGCGCACACGTGCACGCGCCTAATGCAAATATGTATCTAGTTAGTCCCCTCCCCCCTGTCCCTGACTCTACCTTAACCCCCCATTAACCCTTGCCGCTTTCCCACAGCGTCACGACAGTATGCAGGGTTAAAGCGGAAGTGGGTGGCCAAGGGAGCAGGGCTCAAAGGGGGAGGTACACTTTATTTACATATTGCTCACTCAATTGATTTGTTACCTGCTGCTTGTGTTGTCTTTGACAGATTTTTAAGCAGCTTGGCAGCACTTCAATGAGCACAGCAAGCGCTCTATCTCTCTCTCTCTCCTCCTCTCTCTCTCTCTCTCACTCCTTCTCTGTGTATCTGCTGCTGTCTTCAGGTTTGTTTTCGTTGTTTGTATTGATTTAGTCTTGCATTGAGATCTATAACTAAGTGACAGCAAACTGACTTGACTTGTACACTCCAGGGCAAATTTGTAGAGTCGCTAGAGGGACAGACTTATACAGTTTATTGATTTTAAACTACTAAATTTATCTTTTATTTCCATATTAAATGATTAAATAACAAAATAATTAAAAAAAATTTTAAAATACATAAAACTATAAATTAATAAATTATTAATTTAAAAAAAATGTTTAAAATTAAATTATACTTTTATTTTTAATTTAAATTTATATTTTCAATTTCCTTTTCTTTTTTAATCTTTGAGTCGACTGCTCTTAGTTGACGTTAAATAAATAAATAAACTAATGAGGATAATGTAATATACTGAAATAAGCTTTAATCTAGACTTTAATACAAACTAAAAACTGGTAGATAAGGCATGACAGCGTAGAGTGTATAAAAAAAATATCAACTACTATAAAAATCTGTTGTTTTTTAAATGAAATACGCAATTTTGGAAGGCAATCTAAGGAATATTATAATCCAAAATCCTTCATTGTTAATACAAAATGCATTAATAGGAATTTCTAAAGCCAATAAATCTCAGAAGTTTGTAGAATTTATCATTCCTTTAAGTTCCCAGATTTTCCAAAACAAACCTTTAGTAGGCAGCACAACCCACACTAATATAACAACTATGCACGCATATCTAGCTGCGTATTATAATGATCATAATGAGTCAGGACCACATAGAGTCGCAACTACAGTGAGCTCTGCCTAAGCTGTTCTACTCTAATTGCGCTCGCGCTGCGTCGCTTTGGTCGCTTTATTAACACGTTTTCAATCACCGCACTTCATTGCGGTTAGCGAGGGGAGGGGGGCAGGCATTTCCCAGGCATAATTTATGCTATGCAAAATGGCAACTGCCTTGTCAAAGGGGCAAGAGGCAAAGCGGGCGGGCGGGCAGGCGGTCGGGCGGTCTATTCCCAATCCCATTCAGCCGCTTTGTGCGGTGAAATTGCATAAACAAATGGGAAAACAATTTGTGGGCGTCAGCGGCACGTGACCACAAAACCAATTTGGCGTGCAGGCGGGGAAGGGGCGGAGGAGGGCGGCGCAGTTGCCGCCGCAGGCCTGGCGGCGCACCAGGATGATGATTGAGAAGCGCAGCGAAGGCACGCGCTACCTGCCGCAAAATGTTTTGCTCAGGCGTCAAGCAATTTTGTCACACTGACATTTGCTCATTATGCACACGTAGAGAGAAAGAGACAGAGACAAAGAGAGCGTGAGAGACAGAGAGAAGTATTCCATACTGAGGCACATTTGTTTTCCAATTACAGCGGTGCAAAACGAGCGTCAGCCTAGGAACACGGCCACTATACGCCCGGAGACGCTGCGGGAGATGGAACATGGACGTGCGCTGCGCGAGGCTGCTGTAGCCGTTGGTGTTTTTGGGTAAGTGGAAGCGCCTCCTCGCCTACTTGGTCAACTGTCATTTGCATAGTCTGCTAACACACATGCCACGCCCCCATCTTTTTCTGCAGCCCACCCGTGCTACTCTCGCCGCCCTGCTACGGTTCTGGCCTGCTGCCGCCGCCCTGTGAGTAGAGCATGATTCCACATTTCCAATGTGGGAAACTAACTAATCTCTGCTTGTTTCTTTCACAGCACTGGGCAGCCTGCCAACGGGACGTCTGCTGCATCACAACCACCTCAGCTCGTCCATGCAGCTGGCCACGAATCACATGACACACGCGGGCAATTTTCCCATCTTCAATGCCGCCGGACTGCATCATTCGCCCAAGGAGAAGGTGGGCTATGGCATGGCCATGGAGCTGTCCAGCAGTGGCAACAACTCGAGCAGCAATCACTCCATAGATCCCAGCTCACCGCCACCTACGGATGTGGCCAATGAGAAGAATAACAACAACAACAACAATAACAACAGCAGCAACAACAATGCCGGCGGCAGTGTCTCCTCCATCAGCTCGTCCAGCCCGACACCGGAGAACGACAATGATGGTCAGTCAGGGAGAAGGAGATAAGCAGTAATTCAGCAAGTCTCTAACCTTATCTATTTCCCCCTTTAGACGACTCCATCGATGTAACCAACGATGAGGAACCGCACACGGGCAGTCGGAGCGACTCCAGCTTCATCATGCCACAGTTCATGTCGCCCAATCTCTATACGCATCAGCACGAGACTGTCTACGAGACGAGTGCGCGGCTGCTCTTCATGGCCGTCAAGTGGGCCAAGAATCTGCCCAGTTTTGCGCGTCTCTCGTTCCGAGATCAAGTCATACTGCTGGAGGAGTCGTGGTCGGAGTTGTTTCTGCTGAACGCCATACAATGGTGCATTCCGCTAGACCCGACGGGCTGTGCACTCTTCTCGGTGGCCGAGCACTGCAACAATCTGGAGAACAATGCCAATGGCGGTGACAATTGTGTGACCAAGGAGGAGGTGAGTCTGGGGGAGTCACTCCAAAGTAACCGTATTAAATTGAACTCTGTCTGCTCCTCCAGCTGGCTGCAGATGTGCGCACGCTGCACGAGATCTTCTGCAAGTACAAGGCTGTGCTGGTGGATCCCGCCGAGTTCGCCTGCCTCAAGGCCATAGTGCTCTTTCGACCCGAAACCCGCGGCCTTAAGGATCCCGCTCAGATCGAGAATCTGCAGGATCAGGCACATGTAAGTGTATTCCCGCTTCCTGTCTTGCTGTGTAGTCTTCTCTAATGATTCTCCTCCACCTTTGCTCCAGGTGATGCTGTCGCAGCACACAAAGACGCAGTTCACCGCTCAAATCGCACGCTTTGGGCGGCTGCTGCTGATGCTGCCGCTGCTGCGCATGATCAACTCGCACAAGATCGAGTCGATCTTCTTCCAGCGCACCATCGGCAACACGCCCATGGAGAAGGTGCTCTGCGACATGTATAAGAACTAGTTAATTTGTGGCCTAAGTTTTTGACTAACTCTAACCTAATTGCAAATATATGAATACGTTTTGTGTCTTCGATGTTAAGTTGAACGTGCTTTTTTGTATTCTTTTGAGGGTGGAAGAAGTGGGATCTTGAGGAGAATTCAAATATTAGGGACTCACGATCCAGTTTGCAATTTCTTTTCTCTATTTATACCCTTGAAAATGGTCAAAAAAGTGAATACTAACTTTGTGCAAATGTATGTAACAGGCATAAGGAGGCGTAGCAGACCCCATAATGTATATATGTATATATATGTCCGTCTGTCTGTCCGTCTGTCTGTTTGAGACAACAGATCTCAGCTATTAAAAAAGCTAGAGACACCAAATTTGGCATGAAGGTTCCTATGTTTCCCAAGCAGGTGAAGTTTATTTCAAATGTTTGATGCCACGCCCCCGCAAATCGGTAATTTACGATTATTAAGCAAAGTATAAAACTAAGAAAGTTCTGCTTTGGTATGTCTGAATGCAATATGAACATATTCTCCAAATTACAATCCGATCAGACTAATAAACACAGGAGTTATTCAAGAAGTCAACGTTTTCAGTACGAGCAGCAGCCTGCGCGCTGCAAAGAAAGCAGTTGACGTCGACGCCAAGCAAGCAGTGCAAGGAGGCGTGCGCCGCCCTGCATTACCGACTGCAAAACTTTGCCAAAATAAAGCAGTTTTTTATTTCGAGTAACGGCATTTTTTTTTAAATTTAAATTTTGATTTTTTCGAAAACGCACGCAGCTAGCGCAATGCGGTTTTTTGAAACGGATTCCGTTTTCCTTTGTCCCTTATGAGCCACCTCCACAGGGTCACAGCGTGCACACAACGACCTTGGCATGGGGTCAAAGTTTTCGCCAGTTTTCTCAAAAACGGAAAAGTGAAAATGGAAAATTCAAGTTTACTCCGTTTCAGAGAAGCCGCAGCTTCGTGTGTGCGCGAGGGTTTACCGAAAAGTTGCAAATTGTGGTCTGCACACGCGCCCAAAGTGCAAAGAGAGGGTAAACCAACTCTGTGTTTGCCGAATTTTCACTAAAAACTGGTGGGCGTTATGTTTTTCAAATCTTTTGCAAACTGTTTATTGTACTTTCAAGCACTCTCAGTAAAATTTCCAAGTTCGTTCCTTAACGGGCATGCCCGAAAAGCGCAAAAATTGTAGGGTATCGTTTTTCGAGCACTTCTTCTACAGTTTTAGAATCCTGAGAACAGTTTGAAGGCCTTACAACTGCGGATTGTGTCTCTGCTGATACTGGTTCACAGCTTCACTAACTTAACGACACTCACTGCACGAAACTTAGCTGCTCCACACACCTATACTCAACGAATATATCGATAACTTACGTAGCTTATCGGCCTATCGCACACTGGTTACACACAGCAAGCTCACTGCTATGGCATACAGCTGTTTTGAAGCTCTACCGCTAGATGTCGCTCTGCACACATTTTCGTATCAGTTGGATGCTGTAAACTTCAGGGAGCAGGTTCACACTGGAGTCGCTGCTGCTGCGTGCTGCTGCTGAGTTATGGCATTGGAATGCGCTCCTTAAATAACAAACAACGTAAAAAAACAACGAATATTAACAAACAAAAAACTATTTACAAATTATTTTAACAATTAAAAACAGTGCTGTGTGCCTCAGTTGCTTGCAACAACAACAATTTTGCGGTTAAACAAATTGTTTAAGCCAATGTGAAAAGCCAAAGTGGCAGACAGACAAAAAGTCTCCTGTTGTAGGTGACTGTGTGCGTGTGTGAGTACGAGAGAGTATGCGTGTTTGTGGGTGCGCGCACACAACAACAACAAAAATATAAATAAAAATAAAACAACACACACACACACATGCACATATGGACGGACACACACACAAGCAGAGGAGCAGAAGGCACAAGCAGCGCCCCGTCGTCAATGTCAATGAATGAAGTTGATAAAAAGTGAAATAAAAGGCCTTTAATTGCCGCTGCAGTCAATAAATCATCAAACGAAAATATGAAAGCATCTCTGGAATTTCGTGTGTAAAATTAGAATCACAGGAAAAGATACAAAACACTATAGAGTAGCGCAGCGCAATGCCAATGCAAAGAGGCGCAGGCAGGCATACATCGTAAAGCGTAAAGTGCGTCCACGATGGTGGAGAGCATCATCGGCAACAGCTCAATGCTGCCGCTGCTGCTGCTACTGCTGCCTCTTCCTCTGCTCCCCACTTCTACTTCCACTTCCTGCACATATGCCAGCAGCGCCAACAGCAACAACAACAACAACAACAAAACGTGCTCCTGCTACTGGGGATGCTGCTGCCGCCAACATCTCTGTTGCTGCTGATGTCGCTGCTCTCTGCGCCAACTTCAATTGAGAGAGCGCGCGCTACGTAACGTGAGAGCGAGAGTTACAGTGACAGAGAGAGAGAGAGCGTGCAAGAGAGTGCTGCGTGGTTAACTGCTGGTGCTACAAGTGAGCTCAGGCTGAGCTGAGTTGACAGCGAGAGCGAACGAACGAGCGAGCGCATTCACTTCGATTCGTAACGTCAACGTAATCGCACGTATCGCGCAATCGACGCGCTGCGCAACGAAAACGAAAACAAATATTTGAAACGCGCCAAAGCGAAAGAAGTTGCGAGTGAAGAAGAGAGCGCAGCGCAGATCATCATCGCGTGCAGATCGGCATCGACAGCGAACGTCGATTTATGCGGGAAACTTGAGAGACAGACACTTAGTTCGAGTAGTTTTGTCTGGCGGAGGGAGAGAGAGAGAGTGATACGTGTTCTCGCGGTGTGTACGTGTGTGCGCGCGTGTGTATGTAGGTTGCCGACAGCCAAGCATCAACAATAACAACAACAATACGGGACAATAACAATAACAATAACAATGCCGCACGCGCTGCTGCTGAGCTGCTGCTGCTGATGATGATGATGCAGCGCCAGCAGGATATTTGAAACGGTGTGCGTGCATGTTTGTGCGTGTGCGTGTGCGGCAACATTATGTAAAGTGTTCAATTTAATGAATAAACGTATGTAGATAAATACGCGCGTGTGTATGTGTATGTATAGCATGCAGCTGGCAACTATGAAATATTGACATGCAGGATACGACAACAACAACAACAACAACGAGAAGACGAGCAGCAGCAAGAAGAGCAAACAAAAACTGTGACTAAAGTGAATAGCGATAAGGTTACAGATGTCCTAAGCTCACACACACTTACGCACACACACACACACATTTACCCATACACTGCTGGCAGGCTTAAAAGGATACACTGTAACTGGATACATGTTTGCACAGCAGAGGGCGCTGCTCCTCCAACGTCCGCGCCGCGCCTGGCCACACTGCCGCACTGCAGCAGACAGCAAGCAAGCAAGACAACAACAACAGCAGCAACAACAAGGAGCAGGAAAAGCAGCCAGCTAAAGCGTAAGTAGCTGCCATGCTTAACTATAATAAGACTCCGCCTGGACTTGGACATTCTTGTGGCCAAGACAAAAGGCGGTCGGGCCTGAGGAAGGGATGGGGGTGGGGCTGCGCTGCATACGTTGACAGCGGCCGCTTCCTGCGCCGCTAAGTATGCAATTCTATTTTAAGCGCACATGGCAAAGTGCAGCCCAAGTAGGTGAAGTGCAGCCCAGCGCCATCGCCATCGCCAGTGCGGCCAAGTGCCGACAGGCAAAGTGCGAAGTGTGAGTGTGAGTGGAGGAGTAAGCGTGTGCTGGGCAACTACCGTAACCCACACTCCCACGCACACACACACACACACATGGAGCGTATTCAAGTGTAACTAAAGACGACCAATTCACAAACAAACAAACAAACTGCAGAACGGACGTCAGCGAACCATGCGAGCGGGAGAGGGAGAGAGAGAGCAGGAGTAGGAGTAAGAGGAGAAGGCGGCGTCAGGCACAAGGTCCGAGTTCGCTAGGGTCGCGACGCTGCGACAAAACTGAATGAATGACTGCATGACAGACTGAACAACTGCTAAAATGAAGAAATGAGTGTCGCGCTGTCTGTCTGTCCCACTGTGCCGCTGTCCCACTGTACCGCGCCCGCGCTAATGTTTATTATGAAAAGCGTGCCCTTTTGAACGGCATCGTGTATTTTGGTTTTTATTTATTTTTTGTTTTATTTTCTTTTTTTATTTTATGATTTTTGTGTGAGCGTGAGCATGTGAGTTGCCGCTGTCCCTCTCTCTCTCTGCCTCTTACACATTCCCTCTTGCTGTATTTGTATATTTTTGTTTTTTTTAGACAGGGGTGGAGGTACTGGGTAGGGGGGTAGCCCTCATAATGAGTGGCGGCAGTGGCACTTAATGCATTGATAAAAGATGCAACAACAACAAGTAGAACAACATCGAGAGAGAGCAAGCTGCGTTCTACATGCCGCAAACGAGGCGACGCTCGCGCAATTACAGTTATAATTTGGTCATGTAACCGTTATTCAAATTCATATGCGTACTGCAATTAACAACCCCCAAACACGAGGGCGGTTCTTACGTTACGAGTCTATCATCGACTGCAGCCCCTACTAGTAATATGCTCGATCAACTGATAGATCTGTCTAGCCAAGTCATAAATTTGATAACCTTACCCCCCTCCTCAAACGAAAAGTTCCCCTGGAATCACCTTCAGCTGTCCCAAATATGGTGTCTCTGTGTTCCCTCCAAAAAAAGTTCAGTCCATAAAACTAAAAATGTGACATCAAAAGTCACAGTGGGATACAAATTGTATGGTATATGAAAATTATTATGAAATCATATTCCATTCCAAATGAAATATGGTTCCAGCACGAGTATTTAAAGAAAAACGGGAAGCAGCGCTCTTTAGTGGAATTAGTTAACCAATAAATTAGTTGTCTATAAGGTTGCATTTCAGCTTGATTAATATAATTTTTAGTGAGGAAATTAGGATGAAAATTTATATAGATTGTTTCTTAAAAAAATAGAAAAAGAAGAAAAAGATTCTACTAAGTTGCATAACATTAATTTTCCATGACTTTGCAAATGTATAAAGCCACAAATACTTGTCTAATTTAGTTCCTGAAGTAATACAATAATTTTTAGTCAATTACCTTCTTAGAATGAGTCAAATAATCCGCTTATTTAGTAATTAAAAAAGAAATAATCCTTAATTATGTAAAGCAATAAATTTGAGTTCAGCTCACTGAGTATGTGCGGTGATCTATCAAAAATCATTGAACTAATTCCATAAGTAATTGCATTGCGTAATATTATCCCGGTATCTGTGCGAGTAAAATAAGCGGGTACTACTCGAGCCACCCTCGTACGTGTTTGTAACGAGTGGGTAACAAACAATCGCCAATTGGCATATAATGATCCCCTTTTCAGACTGCCAGTCCGACTGACTGACTGACAGACAGACGTGCTACGGGGCGGACAGGGCAGGGCAGGGCAGGGACTGACAGAACCAGCAGCGACATTCAAAATTATTCTCAGGCCTTGACAAATGCATGGTAATGATTTGGACAACTCACACTTTTGGACTGCTTTTTGTATTTGGCTTTTTTAACAATTTACGCGAGCTGTTACCCCTTCCGAGTTGGAGTTCTCACACACTCACACACACTCACACACACACACTTGTGTCATAATACACCCGATACTCGAGCAACTCGAGGTAGTCATAATTTTTTAGGGGTTGTATCGGGCCACTGCCTACAGCCTACAGCTTACAGCTGTTGTTCCACGGTCTCTCCCGCTCCTGGGTCGGTCCTGCTCGTTTCTAGCTTGGCAAACAAGGGTTTGGTCTAAGGATAGCAGCGTCTATTGGCATGGGAACGAGCATGGGAATGGGAAACGGAGAGGGAAAGGGACTGCCGTGGCTGGGAATGGGAATGGGAAGAACCTAGAAGAACTTGGAAGCGAACATGAACCGTCGAACATCTTTGACTCCTGCGGTGATTAATTGTCATTCGAGCTGAGCCCCGAAGAACGCATGTTACACACACACACACACACACACACACAGAGTAAAATGAGCCCGAATTTTTCGGGTCTTTGAGATGGTGCTACCTACGACCTACGATGCCGAGGGGCATTCGGGTTCAGGGGCTATGCGACTTAAGGTTGGATTAGATGTCGATCATCGATACGCACAACACAGCGGATGTATCTATCCATAGAAATTGATGCTTCTTTTTGTATTGTGCGCTGAAAGCCGAAAGTAGGTAGCTCCCTATACAGATACATAGATAGTGAGCCCACGTAGCAACATAAATTGACCCTACGTATAGAGCCGATCTAGTATGACGATCGTACAAAGAGGGTATTAGCATGCAGCGTTGATAAATCTATGAGTTACTCTGCATTATCTATGGCTAAGCGCATTAGGGGAAGAAAGTTATCACACTGCATAGATGAAAGGAAGTGAAAGGAACTAATAATGATAGATGAAAGGTAACAAAGATATTGCTATACAATGGAAAGAAAATTAAAAATAAATATCTAACTAGGCAGCTGGGAAGGGCAAGGGATGCATCGCATTTGTATTCCTTATAGATGCACAGTGATTAAAAGTACGATATATTTAGATGTATTTAGAAAATGGAAAATTAAATACTAGCTGGGTAAGTCTTAAATTAATTAGATACTTCATTTGCATAGTACAAGTATACAAAATCAAAATATGAATGGGTATTTAAAACACTCAAAAGCAGCGGGCACAAAATATACCCTATGTAAATACGATAGGAGTATTTTATATGCTCAAAAGCTACTACGCACATCTGTTTGCCTTCAAGGTCTTTGTAGGAGAGTGTAAGGAAGGCACAACTGTGCTTAGTGTAGGCTGGGGGCATTATCATCATCATCTGTTTGCTTGCCATCGATTTGCCTGAGCATCATAAATTAGTTGCGCAGCAAGTGTGTGTGCCAAATAAGTTTCGCTACTCCTCTCCTGCCTCCTGCCTCCTCCCCCTTCCCCTTCCCCTTGCCAGCCTGCTGGTCAGCTGCAACTTTCAGTTAGATTGAAACTTTTCTAATGAGATACAAATGATAAGAGTCATCAGTTGTGCGGTCTGTCCGTCCGTCTGTCTGTCTGTTTGGGTCTGTTTTCTATTCCGAGTTCGGGTTGTGCCACTTATTTAACTGATGGCATAATAAATAATTTGCTTATTGCATGCATATGGCTTGGCAGCGCGCTGTCTCTAATCTATTGTATCTTGTATCTTTGTATCTTGTAACTGCACACACACACACGCTTGGCAGATACGGGCCATGGCTGAAACTTTTGTTTCTAATTCAACAACAATTACGCTTAATTAATTTAAAGATGTTTGCGCTTGTTGTCGTCATGTCGCGCTGTCTCCTTGTCCCTAATGCCTCTATCTCTCACGCAGCTTGTCCCTTTGCCATCCTCCCCCTTTCGCATTCATTTTGAGCAGTTATGAGTGTGCACTCTCTCCTCCTCTCCCCCTCTCTCTCGCTCTTGCTGGGGGAGGGTTGTGCACGTCGACGCTTATAAATAGATTAATTAAAATCATCTTTAATTGTTTGATTACAAGACAAGCCCGAAAAATTAAATGCCTTCAGAACGAGGCTCAACAATAGCAGCGCTCTATGTGCTACAGTGTGTGTGCCAGGTGTGTGTGTGTGTTGTGTGTGGGCAAAATGCGCAACATGTGAAATCCACATGCGACTGCGATTGCCACAGTAACCGAAAGCAGAGCCAGAAGCCAGAAGCAGCAGCAGGCACGGTCTCTTGAGTTCTGAAGATTTCATTTGTGCTACAGATGTTCAGAGATTGTACAACACATAACACACACACACACACACGCTTGGCAGGCACAAAAGTCACACGCAATTGAAGCAGCGGCATCTGCCAGATACACTTCAGCCTCAGAACCAGCCTCGGCTTCTGCTTCTGCTTCATCTTCTCAGGCGTCGCGTAGTAACTGCCGCTGAATTTCGAGTGGCATTTGATTTTAGTGTAGTCGAGTGTGTGTGTGTGTGAGAGTGTGCCAGTGTGTGTGTGTGCTACAGAGGCATAAAAATTATTGCTGCCAAGCAAGACAGCCCCTGAGTCAGTCAGTCATCAATTATTTTATAGAATGCTCACTTGTTTTCCGCCCCAGTCCCAGTCCCCAGTTCCATTCCCCGACTCGACTCGGATTCGAGAGCACTCGCTGTGTTTCCCCCCTACCCCCTCCCTAGTCCTCTTGGTTCATCCGTCTTTGCGTCTGTCGTCGAGGCCTCCGCGAAGTTTTGAAAGTTCTTTGTGGCACAGGAAGGGCTTCTTTCTCGCTGGCTCCGGTTGCCACTGCCTGCTCCGCAATAGTTGTGAAATTAAATTGAATGCGACGCCGATTATCCCACGCAATCTTTCATTCAGTCATCCAGCAAGTGGAGTACTCCTCCGCCAAAGTTGAGAAATCATCAAAAGTTCAAGCGGAACACACAGAGTTCCCTCTCTCTCTCTCTCTCTCCCACTCTAAGATGATTATGTGCACACGCAATCTCACTCACTCAGTACTATCTGGCCATAAATCTCTAAATCCCTCCCTCTGACTGTCTCTTTGTCTGCCTGCCTGCCTGTCTCCCACCTCCTCCTCCTCCTCTAGGCAAAATCAATGCAAAGTTCTGCTTTCAGCGAGTGCAATAAATAAAATCCATCACGATTATAAAGTGCACACAAAGAAAGGCAGCTGATAAGGCCTCCAGCTCGTTCCATTTGGCCTACTTCAGTTCATTAAAAATCTATTTGAAAAGCGAAGTACACCGACTACACATGCCCGATAAGGCAGCAGAATTTTTATGTGCCACATTTCTGATGAATCTGCCAATTTTAATGGTAATAATTGTAATAAATTTGCCATTAAATTGGCAAAGCAAGAGGCAGAGACCCTGGCCTGATATCATTATAATTATTATAATAATCAATGTTATGCAGAGATTTGCACAGGGAGAGAGGTAGAGCGAGCTGTATTGATTTCCGGTAGGGCCCAAAAACTAATTTCGTTAAGCAGCCTAGCAAATACGCACATACATAGTATCTATGTGTATATATGTGTGTGTGTGTGTGTGTGTGCCTCTGCTCCTCTCGTCAAACAAAAGTCTAGACAAATCGAAAACAAAACCAACTTCAATATCCGTCTATAATTGAATGCACACACAAACAAGTGAGCGTGTGTGTGTGTGTGTGCGAGAGTGTGTATTACCATGGGGAATACTATTATAATCTGGTCAGTAGCAGCGGCAGAGGCAGAGCCAGAATATATTGACAGATACTCAAGTGTCCGCAAGCACCCTGTAAATCCAATTGAATTAAGCATAAAAGGCGCTTAAACCAAAAGAAATGATGAGCTCGTGACGTGCAGGCGAAGACGCTGCAGGGTTATCGAAATGAAACGAAACGTTTCTGATTATTCGATATGTCTTTCCTCTTCTTCTTTTTTATAGCTACTGTTTGTCGTGTGTAGGATAGAAGGGGGAGGAAAGGGTAAATGTCTCTAATCATAATCACATTTAACATTCTACATAGTTGGGCATTTCCGCAACATTTACATATCGATGATTATGATGATGATGATGACTTTCAACCCATGCGCCGTGCGTCATTAAAAAGTAGAAAAAAAAGAAATACGATGGGATGGGGTCACAGTTGGTATGGGTAGTGCCAGTGGCAAGTGGGAGTGGGAGTGGGAGTATCTGGAGTTTGAGTACAGCTTATGCATGATTAATACATAATTACAAAGGCAAACACATAAACTGCAGCTCAACGGGTACTCGGCAACGGCAACGGGTACTCACTCACTCACTCACTCGCCTAGAGAGTTGGGCATTTTAGTGCTACGAGTCGAAGAGACAACGAAAGACAAAAGGCAAAGGTTCCCACACGCAGCACGTCCTGAAGAAGGTGAAGCTTGGTCATGCTATGCCCAGAGTGTGTATACAAATAGCCGAGTGTGTCTGTGAGTGTGTGTGTGTGAGTACCCACTGTTATTAATATTTCGATTAGGTACCGGCGATTCGTAGAACTTGCTACATGACTTGCATAACTAATAAGAACAGTTTGTTACTCGCCTCGGCCTGCCTCGGCCTGCCTCTTGCTGCGATGCCCTACACACTTCGGCACATTTGTGGCATGGGGCATATCGGCTGATTGATGATGACAAACTTGACTCCATCAAAAGGAAATCAAGGTATAATCAGATGGCAGAATAGGCGGTATAAAAGAAGACCCTTACAAGGGAGGAGTAGCAGCCTACCCAACCCTACGCTAGTAAGGAAATTTCTTTTCTATGTAAGATGATATTCCATTCTGTCATGTGTGTATTCATTACTAAAGTAAATCTATAGAGTACTCAGCATACATAAGAGTAATGAGAAGTTGTAGAGCGCACAGTGTGATAGATGATGTGCTAACTGCCTTGTTTAGGCAATCTTTCTGTATTGTTCTCTATAATAATGTGGTAATTGCTTCGATTTTGCATTGTTACACTCGAACTAGGAGATTAGGAGCTTAGGAAACTGCTAATTTAAATAATATAGAATAGGGAAAGGGAATAAGTATGGTAACTGCCTTGAAAAGGGATAAGCTATCACAGGAAACTCATCTATAATGTGGTAACTGTTGCTCTTTTGCATTATTCCTCACTTCCTCACACTGCAGGTGATTGATAAGCTTAACTAAGCTTAAATCTATAGAATATCATAATTGAAATGGGAGTAGATGCCGTAGGTAATGCTGAATAAATAGGAAACTCATCTCAAATGTGGTAAATGTCATAATTAAATTTCCACTTCGATCGACTGAGTGTAGGTGATTGCAAAGTCTGTTAGGGTGGGGTAGATATTTAAATCTAGGCATAATGGTTATTAATGTGACTCTGTGTCTGTGTGTGTGTGCGTGTCTCGCTGAAGATATGAACACTTTAGTCCATTCATGGACACTTTCCATGTGGCTTGACAAACTGCTGCGGCATTTGTTGATTGCCAAGTGGCCTCAAGGCAAATTGCGGGGCGCCTTGAGGACAGGCAGGGAGAGAGGGAAAGGAAAGAGGAAGAGGAGGAGGAGGAGGAGGTAGAGGGAACTGACATATGAGTCGAGTGGAATGCAGCGATTTAAATGTGTTTCTTATCTGACTTTACAGATCGTCGTTGCGACATCAAGGTAAGCCAAGTGCAGCTAATGCCAGCATACCTCATCGACGGGGAAGAAGAAGAACAACAACAAGAAGAACAAAGCGACGCGCAGCAGGTGCAGCACAGGAAACACAGCACGCAGGACAAGCAGACAAGGAGACAGTGATAAAAAAGAACTGACAACGAAATATTAACGACGAGCCAAGACGAGAGCAGCCACAGCCAAAGCAACAACAACAACAGCAGCAGCAACAACAACGCAGCATGTCGCTGTCACTGTCACTGTCACAGTCACTGTCACTGTCGGCGGCGTCATCGGTGATTAATAAAGCCGGAAATGTGTTTGTGGTGTTAGTGAGCCTGCAGCTAATATGGCTAACGTTGGCCCAGAGCCGGGAACTGCCACTGGATTATGGCAGCATGTCCGACTCGGCAGAGGATGTGGATCTGATAGAGACGCAGGTAACCGAACAGAGCTCGGCACAGCTCGCCAATAGCAGCGAAGACAACAAGGTGCCCCTTGTGAGTGCACCCGGCGGAGGCGGCACCCTGCTCGAGGAGTTCAATGGGGGCAAACTGAGCGCCGCCGAGGCCAGCAACACGCTGCCCATCTTCCTCAGCGAACCGGAGAGCACCTTCGTGGTCAAGAATCGCCCTGCGGTGCTCAAGTGCAAAGCTTCGCATGCGCTCCAGCTGCACTTCAAGTGCAGCGGGAGCTCGCAGCCGCCGCCATCGACGCACGATAAGCACGTGGATCCGCATACCGGGGTGCCCATGGAGGAAGTGACTGCGACCATACACCGCGACCTTGTCGACGAGTATTTCGGCAAGAGTCCGTTCAAGTGCGAGTGCCAGGCGCGTTCCTCGCGCGGCATGGTCAAGAGTCAAGCGGCCAACGTGCACATTGCCTGTAAGTAGAGGGGGATGGGAAGGGGGTAAGGGAAGGGAGAGGAGGGTTAACATGTTTATAGCCGATACTCGGGTAGGGTAGAAAGGGTATTCCAACTTGCTGAAAGAAGGAAGTTTGCCCTAACCGAGTCGAGTTGATATAGTCATTCGTCTGTCTGTTTGTCTGTCTGTCCGTCTGCCTGTCTGTCTGTCTGTCCGTGTATCTTCCTGTCTTTCCATCTGTCTGTTCTTCCATATAATAAGCTCTAACTCAGAGACTATAAGAGCTAGAGCTATCAAATTTGAAGACAGTGTGTCTTTATGTTTCACCCAGCTAAGGTTTAATTATACGAACTCTGCCGAGCTCTACCGTCTCGGAAATCGAAAAATAAAACCATTAGCTAGCAGGGTTTTAAAGGCAGCTCCTTGATTTTTGGCAAATACCACAAGCATAATCAGAGAAACAAGTTCTGAAAATTTGCCAGCGATTGCTTTGTAAACAAAGAAGTTCTTGCAGAATGCGGTATTTCTAGGGTAGGGTAGCGGAACAGTCGAGCAAACTGCACTGTTACTTCTTTTCTTGCTCATTTAAACTAATTCACATTCACCCTCGTTGCAGACATTCGCAAGTCGTTCGGGCAGTCGCCCACATCGCTGCGCCTCGAGCTGGGCAGCCGTGCGGAACTGCATTGCGAACCGCCCGGTGGTTTTCCGGAGCCGAAGCTCAGCTGGCACAAGAACAATGCGGTCATCAGCAGCAGCGGTGCCGCGGACAGCGGCGGTGAGCCTGGCATCGTTGTGGCCGGCAACACGCTCACCTTCCGCCAGGTGGCGCTGCAGCATATGGCCAACTATAGCTGCAGTGCGGAGAACATTGCCGGGCGACGACTCTCCGACTCGGCCGTGCTCATTGTCTATGGTCAGTGCAAGTGCTTTTGCGGTTTGCCCACCCTGCACGCCCTGCTAACATACTCCCCCCTCTCTCTCTCTCTCTCTGCAGTTAATGGTGGCTGGAGCGCCTGGAGTCCGTGGCGTGAGTGCAAATGCAGTGGGAAGCCGAGCCAGGGACGCAAACGGACGCGCACCTGCACCAACCCGATGCCCTTGAATGGGGGCGCCCAATGTGCGGGTCCCCAAATACAGAAGTCCGCCGATTGTGCCGCATGTCCAGGTACGTAACGTCACTCTCCACTGCTCGTGGTCTGCTGGGGTTGTCCACAAATTTGTGGGTGTTGCCTGTGGCGCTGGGCAACTTTAAAGTGTTGCCGTAATTGAAGTGCCAACAACGAAATTGTCAATTTAAATGGCTCCGCCTCCGCCTCTGGCAACGCCCAGTGCCACCTGCGTCCCACCTAGGGCTACCAAGCCACCCAAATCCCACCTGCCTCCCCTGCCATCTCTGTCTCTCCTTCCTCTACGCACATTTTTCACACCATCCAAACGAGAAGCGCCAGCAGTGCCAGCGCAGTGCAACCTCAAAGCACTGCGGCGCAAAAGTTCAAGGGGCGTTCCGAAAAAAGAAAAAAGAAACAACAGTGGCGACACAGCGGGCGAATTGGTCGAAAGTCGAACAGGAAATACACTTTCCCAGTGTGGCAGGAGTGGGGGAATCTAGAGGAGAGGCAGGTGGCAGAGGGAAGGGATGAATTTATGGGAAACTGTGTGTGGATGAGCAGAGCAGAAGGGAATATTAGGAGTGGGAACATTAGAAGCAGTAGTGGTTGTAGCAGTTTTAGGAGTAGTAGAAGCTTTAGGAGTTGTTCAAGAATAAGGTTTAGGATTGTGGAACAAGTGGGAGTATTGGGAGTAGTATAAGTTGTTGGAGTATTAGGAGTAATATGAGTAATAGGAGTAATAGGAGTAGTAGAAGCCGTAGGAGCTGTAGAAAGAGAAGTTGTTGTACTAGTATTATGAGTATTAGGAGTATGAAGAGTATATTAGGAGTAATAGAAGTATTTGGAGGAATACCCGGAATAAGAATAATAGAAGTAGTAGTAGTTGCAGGAGTTTAAGGAATAAGAGAAGTATATTAGGTGTTTATTCGGAGTATATTAGAAGTAATAGGAGTATTTCAAGGAATACCAGTAATAAAAGTAATAGAAGTTTTAGAAGTAGTAGTAGTTGCAGGAGTGTTAGGAGTAAGAGTATAGGAGTATATGAGGAGTATATGAGGAGTATATTCGGAGTATATTAGGAGTATATTAGGAATAATAGGAGTATTTTGAGTAATAAGAGTAATAGGAGACTTAGGAGTAGTAGGAGAGTAGTAGTAGAAGTACTAGGAGTTTCAGGATAACTGGGATTAGAAAAGAAAGAAACCCGTAGCGTGAGTATAGTGAGTATTCCGATTATAATTATTTGTTTATTGAGAATTTCACAGAGAAAAAACAGAAATATAAAGTTCCTAAACTATTACTACTCGTACCACTACTACCCAAGCGAGAATGCAGAGCAGGCACTCGATAAAAGAACCTAAATTTAGTAGTTATTACGAGTATTATGACTCGTATTACTCGTCAAAACTTTGTGCAATTAAAAATGGCTGCTGCTGGCATAATAACTCCGAGAACGCTAGTGGGGAAATGGGTTAACGACAGGGCGACACAGGGCGAACTGAGGAAAGTTTTTAGTATCCCGTTAAATTTGGCAATATGCGCCACGAAGTCGTAATGCCCCATGTCAGACAATGGTATAATACATTTTTGAGTGAACCTCGAGTATTTCATTTTAAACACGCATTCGTGCTGCGTGTGTGTGTGTGTGTGTGTGTTGGGTGTGTGTGTGGTGTGTTGTTGTGGCTGCCTTTGAGCGACGACAGACATCTCCACACATACAGGGAATATATATGTGTGTGTGTGTATAGATGGATGGATAGATTGGAGCTGGCTGGGGAGCCAGGGGCGTCTGCCGGCGGCATACCAGTCGCAGTTCCGTTCCCACTCCCTCTCCCCTCCCTCTTCCGTTTCCCTTCCCAGTTGCCGTCGCTAAATGGTGACAAAAGCATTGACGCAGCAAGAGAGCCGGGGGGCAGGAGGCGGACTGGGGTGGGCAGTCAGTCCGAGGGGAGTCTGTGTGGAGATGCGGGGGATGCATGCACAACGGGATTGAGAATTTGGGATTGGTATACGGATTGGCATGGGGGATGCACAAGAGCAGGAGGAGGAGCTGGGGGAGAAAGGAGGAGAGCGGTCGCTTCTTTCTTTTTGACAGACGCACGGGCGGCATGTGTTTGAGACTCTTCACTTTTATTCATGTAAATTTATTGTATTGCACATTGTATTGTAGTGCTCCCTCACACACACACAGGCACACACGCACACTGGGATAGACAGGGCTGGGCAGGCTCACAGCGGGCGCAGCAATGAGCAATTGTTGACAGACAAGCGCGGCAATTGTAGGCAAGGCAACGCAGGGGAGGGAGGAGCGGGGGGCAGGAGCAGGGGGCAGCTGCTGAAGAAGCAATAGCAATACACTTCAAGTGGGTGGCACCGGGTTGGGGGATGGGGCGGGGTGGGCAGAGGTAGGACTAGAACTGCGAGGGGCACAATGGACTGCTGAGACTCCTCCTCCTCCTCCTACCTTCTCCTCTCCTGCTTTTTCTATGAAAAGTGTGTCATAAAATTAATTTTAAATTTTGCTTCGGTTTCGCTTTTTTTTTCTTCTTCTCTTCCATCTCTCGTCATCTTCTTCCCGCTCCGGTGATGCTGCTGCTGCTGCTGCTGTGACTTTTCATCCCCCCATGGAATCGTGTCAACCTTATGGTGCTGCCACGCCCACACGCCCATGCGCCCTGCCAACAACAGAGGACACTCAAATTGTGAGCGCTGATGGATTTGACATTTCGTCGAGTAAGCGCAGTAAGTTGAAGCGAAAGCCTGACAATGTGCATCTCATTCAAACTGGGTGGGAAAGGATGGGATAGGGCGATTCAAGGGGGCAACAGTTCAATATGACATTGTGTGCGCGCCGTTAAAGCTGAATGCTTAACGAGCCAGAGACAGAGCCAGAGCCGGAGCCAGGGCCAAAGCCAGCAGCAGTTGTTAACTGGGCAGAGCTGGCTGAGGCAATGAGGCAGCTGGAAGCGGAGGGCAGAGGGATCTGAACTGAACTGTACGGGAGGTTGCGCTTTACAATTCAATAAACAATTGTGTTAAACTGAGCCGAAGGCCGTAACAGCAGCATCCGCATCCACATCCACATCCACATCCGCATTGGCTAGCAACGACTCCAACGAAGCATGGAGTTATTCATTGAGCCAAAGTGTGGTTCGTATCGTCACTCAGTCTGGCTTAAAGCGAGGCAAAGAGTGACGTCATTGTTGCCGCTTAAAAATCACTTACCACGATTTGCGCTGTCTGATTCATGCAACAGTCTCAGGCGGGGGGAGCAGCAGGGGGGACCCAGGGACACCCACACTAGCCTAGACCCAACACACACACTGGGGGTGGTTTTTCCTTTCGTGGCAAACAGGAAGTGCCAAATGCCGATATATACATAGGATATGACTCTGCCATAGGCATACATCTTCCCAAGAACCCAAGGATCCAAAGAACAACAACAGGCAGAGGAAATAAAAGGAATAAACCATCTTTCTGTTTAGTTTTCGGACTTTGCGGCAGACAAACAAAAAGCGAAGAGGGCGCAATACAGAATTGAAAACAGCGAGGGCATTAAAATGACAATCACTTTTAGTCACACAAAATACAGGGTGCTTTAGCTTAAAGTGGAGTGAGAGTAGGAACATTACTCCCAACTGGCAGTTGTGGGGGTATTTATACCCACTAAACATGGAGTTGTAGGGTATTATAACCTAGTGCCAGCTCAAAATATATGAAATAGACAGAGAAAGGCATATACGATTTTAATAGTTAGATATATTCCTAAACAGTCTAAATAGCCATGTCTATATAGCTATTTCTAGCTGCTTCATCTTGATCTCAGACCTAGGGTTGCCAAATTTGTTCATAATATGTCTTATTTTGCACGTAGTTGAAGTTTTTCTAAAGAACTTACCACGCATACTTCTGCAATTAAAGCGCATAATAGGCGTAAAATTAAGGCTATAGCTCTATTTTTTGTTTTGTATAATAAATATAAGCAACTAAATGATTTCTGCCAGTTTGATAGGGATACAATAATAAATATAGAAGTTATTTAAGTAAGTAAGCATTCTAAAGTATGCCATAGAATATTGAACTTAGAAATTAGCGGGTATATTGCAGTCGAGCTTACTTACTTACCAGCCAAAGGTGACTCAATAGCGAGGCCTAACACAGCATATACAGGGTGCTCTAATCGAGAGTGTTAGTGCGGGGGAGGGGGCGCTAATGATGGGCGCATTCCTCTCGCTCTCTTCCAACTCCCCTGTGGGCTGCATTTAGAGGTGCCTCAATTGCGATGCCGCATCTATTAGCCAAAGCGTTGCTATAAAATGTAATGCGATGCCATAAAGTGCCGCCCCCTCCCTCTCTCCCTCTCTAGCTGTGCCTCCCTCGCACATATCTCTCTCTATCTGTTGCGAGGCTGCACGTTCGTGCGGGGCCTTGATAAATGGCACTTGGGCATGCCGCTGTCGGGAATGTGTGCTAAATCATGTTAATATGACTTTTGATTTCTAAAACAGCCCTCCCCCCTCTCTCTTCTCTCTCTTACAGTTGCACGCTGGTCGGCATGGAGCGAGTGGAGCATCTGCTCAACGGAATGCATCCAAGTGCGTCGCAGAAAATGCCTGTCGCACGCGGATGCCACAGCCGGAGATGCTGCTGGCAATGAGCTGCTGCTGCAGTTGCCATCGGGCGCGGCGGCCGCACTCAGCTCAGCGGGTGGCAGCGGCAGCGGCAACGATGGCGCCAGCGATGGAGGAGATGCTGCTGCTGATGGCGCAGGATATGGCAAATCATTGTGCGCCGGAAAAGACATACAAACAGCCGAGTGCCGTGGCGAGCAGTGTCAGATTGGCAAGGATGGTAAGTGTGTTTATGACAAGGCCAGAAAGGGAGACGGAGACAGGGATAGAGAGGGGAAGACGGGAGACAGACAGACGGGCAGTCAGCCCAGTCAGCAACAAAGTAGACAGTTAGACAACAATAACAATCACAGTGGGCACAAGGAGAGACGCAAGAGCAGAGAGGGAGACGGAGCTGGAGACGGAGACGGAGTTGGCCACACAAAAGCAGCGAGAGCACTCAGCGCTGATTGTCACAATGGGAAATTAACCAAGTGCATTTTGTTTGTGCAAGTTGCCGCCCCTGATCCCTGTCTTCCTGCCTGCCTGCTCCCTGCTCCCTGTACGCCTCTCCCTGATGACATAAAAATGGTAAAATAAATCAGGCAAGGGCCACTCAGGCTGCACGGGCGTTTAGCCGTAAGCCTGCCTGTGGGGAGCAGGAAAAAAGGCTGAAAAAGCTAAAAAAAAAAGTAGAGACTGAAAAGCAGAGATAAAACTATGCTGTATAGAGAAAAGAAGCGGCATAAAGCTGTTATATATAGCATATACTTTCCTAATCAATAGCAAGTTGAAAGAGCACAGCTAAAAGTGGCTAAAAGCAGAGATAAAAAAGCTAGGGAGATGCAAGTAAGCTTAGCTTGAAGTTACTAAGAAGAGATAGAAGAAGTATTGACTTTAATTGAGTATATATATGTATATGTATGCCTATTATGTTTTCTATATATATATATATTCTCATTCAACAGCAAGTCGGCTGAGCTTAGCTGGAATTCATTGCATAAGACATAATTATCGCAGATTGCAGTTAATATACACTTGATTGAGGTTAATTGGAATAGTATATATCTATTGTATATTATATATTATCTATCTATTATCTATCTATCTATTATCTTATCTATTATATATTATCTATCTATGGTATATTATATATTATATTTAATATATACACTGATATACACTCCATATATATTTTATTCTACTACAGTGTATAGCAGAGTCGACTTTGACCCACTGACAGGGCCCCTTTTGGCTAACTGCAGCCACTTGTCCAGCTAGATTTATGGCACTTTCTCTCTGCTTGGCTTTTAAACAGTCAAACTGGCAACTTTGGAACATTTCGCACCCAGTCTAAAAGGGTCGCAAATCAATCGCAGTGTCGCCATTTGTGCTGTGCCCCCCCACGATGAGATGAGATTGAGTCCTAAGCTCTGGGGGAGGATGCGCTCTGTTTATGTGCTTTGCCAGATAATTAGGCATGCAGCAAGGACGACGACAGCAGCAGGCTAAGCCCAAATGATGCTCCAGATACACGACACCCCCCACCCTCCCTGCCAGCCCCCTTCTGCTTTTCGAGGGTTTCTCATTGTTGCTGTTTGAACTTCAATTTGGATGCCGATTCAGGAATCACACGCATCTCCCATCTCCCATCTACCGCATCTCGATTTCTCGAGGGTGTGTGCCTGATTGAACCCAACTCAAACATAGTTTTCTATGCCAAGAGGGGGAGGGGGGGCAGTAGGAGGGTTGCTAGACCGATTGCGGTCCATTGGGATCAATTATAGGACTGTCACAGTGTGTAATTGAAAGGATCACGATTTGGGGCTGCACTTGCCCTCGTTCCCCTTTTCAATTCTTTTCAAGTTTCGCACATCATTTTTCGGTCTATTTTCGGCTTACATCGGGAGGGGGAGGGGGTTTACCTAAGTTGCTTTTTTACCGATTGTGTTGCGAATGAAGAGTGACACTTTGTTGGACCCGTGTTGCCTCCCGTGTTGCTTCTGTGTTGCTTCTGTTTTGACTTGAGCCTTTCCTGGCTTATTTTCCATTTTATTACATTTGCGCTGGCTTTGGCGACGACTCTAATATCCCCTGGGATGGGGAGCAGGTCCAAGCCGAACGTGGCTTTATTGTGCGGCCATTGTGGGCACAGCTGGCGAGGTGGGGCGCCTCTCTGCCCGGCCTAATCTCTTAGCATGACAAATACGCTTTTGATGTCCCGTGCAGGAGGAGAGACACAAAAAATCAGCATGCAAAATGCACATGGTGGGAAAAGGGGGAAAAGTGGCGGGGAAAGCGAAAGCGCAAGAAAAAGTCTCTAAAGTTTGGATGAGGCAAAGGGGCAGGCAGGGATCCGGGAGGGGGTACTACGCTTCCGATGCTCTGTCGCTGATTTACAGCGAATATAATTGCTCATTTCATACATTGTGCAAGAGTTCTCTCTGTGTGTGTGTGTGTGTGTGTGTGTGTGTAATAATCATAATATATACGAGAGAGAGAAAGCACTCGCTGCACGAAGTAATTCCTAGAGCGATTCCTTTTCGCCGGGCGGGCACAGCGCCAACCAGTCACCGCCAGCTCCAGCTCCAGCTCCAGCACCGTAGCCATTGCCATCGCCATCGCCATCGCCAGCAACAATGACGACAACAATCACAGCGAACGGAAACAAGCAGCGCAACAATGGCGCTCGCACCGAACGTGGGGAGAGAGAATGAGCTGGCGAGGATTGGTTAAGGGAGCAGAAGAGGGGAGACAGCAGGGGACTCCGACAGCGCACAATAATGCGAAATAGACGCCGGACTGAGGCATAGGGCGGGAGGGGGATGAGCATACAAACATAAAACATTAAATACAGACATATACAGCATTGCAGGCAGGCAGGCGGGGGAGGGGGCAGGGCACCACAGCGGGGGATAGGGGGACTGTGGGTGAACTGGCAGATACGGATACGCATGGCTGCTTTGGATTGATGGCAACTTTTGGCGAGGATGCGACCGCGTTTGGTTCACTTCGGTTTGGTTCGCTTTGGTTTTCATTTGGTTGACTCAATGCGCTGCGTGTGTGTGTCTCGCTGTGTGTGTCTGCTCAGTGTGTGTGTGTGTGTGTGTGTGTGTGGGATGCCAAGAGATTTTTGCATGGGGGTTGCGGATTTACGCAGCACGCAGCAGCAGCATGAGCAACTTTTCTTTATACATTTTTTTAATACAAAAGACAAAGATTGAGATTGGCATGCGGGATGGGATTGCTTGCAGAACGAGGGCAGCTGGGGGATATGTGCGGTATGGAAGGGAGGGGGGACAAAGTGTATATTAAAAACCAAAAATCAGCACTTTTACTTATCCGTTCTTTGCTCTTCTCTCTCCTCCTTCTCCTCCACAGACTTCGATTGGACGCTCTACTTGGGCCTGGCCTTCATCACCGCCGTCTGCTTTGCCTTTGGCGCCGCCCTCATCTGCTGCGCCCGTCGCGGCATACGCGCCAATCCGCACTACAACATGGCACGTTCAGGTAAGTCGAGTCGTGCCCGCACCAGGCACCTGTATAATCCCCTCCTGCCACCTCCTTCTGCAATTGCCTCAATTGAATCTCTGCTTACGCTTCCGTTTTACAGTTATGGATGCGGATTACATGCCCGGCGTGGTCGATAAGAAGGAGATGCGCATGCACATCGAGGCAGCCAATTTGGGATACGATTATGTCAATCCCGGACATCGTTATTTGCCCGGCGAGCACATAATGGCCATGGGCGTCGGCGTTGGAGTCGGCTGCGGCGGTGTCGGTGGCGTTACCGAGCATCACTACGATGTGCCCAACCTGGCGGCAAAGTAAGTTGAAAGACAGGCAAATCCGGCTGGCAAGCCAGTCCCTCCAGTCCCCTCCCCCTCCCCCAGTTAATCCCTGCAATAAAACCGACAACCACAACCAGAATCCAAGCAGAGAAGCAATCGATGTAGCCAGTTTCGATTTATTATGCGATTTTCATGTTCATCCTGAGTAGGAAACTGCATAATATCAATGTGTATTAAGAGTCTCTTAACTTATACGCATGATATGGTGAGCTACAGTTTCCTGGCTCAAGATCAACAGTTAGGTGGAACGATATAACGATATGTGAGTTTGTAGATAGATGATAGATAGGATAGAAAAGGAAATAGACAGACAGATAGATGGATATATAGATATATACTTATATATGAGATACATAGATAAATGAAGGGAAAAGTATATAGATTATCTAGTCAGATAGAGAGACTTATTTCCTTCTAAAGGTTGCTTATATCAAGTATGCTCAGTATCCTTCCTTAACTTCCATATCATTCGATCGATAAACTAAGCGTTTCCTTCTCTTCTTCCCGCCCACAGCTACACCAATCCCATAGACGATCTGAGTGCGGATTATCTATCTGAAACAGGCGATTCCTCCACAGCAGATACCTGTAAGTAGCTGGAGAGAGACTTCTCTGCCTGCACAACCTTCTAATCTGTCTATTCCTCTCCTGCACAGCCAACTCCACGTTCGACATGAATGCCAAGTTATCCATACTGAATGCCTCGAAGAGCAACAGCTACGAGCTGCTCGGATCGAGTGGCGGACAGCTGCGTCTCTATGGCGGGGAACTGCTGCTCTTTGTGCCGGAACTGGCCATTGGGAAGCACATGAAGAAGCACGTGTCGCTGATGCTGCTGAGCGACGAGTGTAGTCGCATTGCCTGCGCCACGGAGAGCTCAATCCTCTGCAGCAGCGTGGTGCACTGTGCGCCAAGGAACTATGGTTTCGTCAAGCCGGTGATACTGAAGATACCCCACTGCCTGCTCTCCCCGGAGCAGTGGCACGTGCACATCTACCATGCGGACAGCGAGCACGATGATCTCAATGTGAGCTGGCGTCGTGCTGTCTCCGTGGGTGAGGAGACCATCAATACGCCCATGTTTGTGCAGCTGGAGCCGAGTCATGTGTACATCATGACGGAGCAGTTGGGACACTTCGCTGTGGTCGCCGAGCCGCGCATCCAGCAGCCTGCGATAAAGATGAAGCTGCTGGCGTTTAGTCAGCACACGCCCCCGAGCAGCGCCAACTGCAGCCTGCGCATCTATGTGGTCAAGGATTTCCCCAATAGCCGCGACATCTGTGCCAATGTGGAGTGCAAGCTGGGGGGCAGTTACCTGGGCGAGAGTCAGGTCTTTGCCTTTGAGCTGAACTCCCTGAATCTCAATATCCGTGTACGCTGCTCGGATGCCAATGTGGACATGACAGCGGATGCTGCAGCGGGGACAGCGAGCTACGAGCATGCGATACCCTATCAGCACATCCTGAGCAACAACTCCATATTGCACTGTGAGTTCAGTGTGCGACGACAGGAGCAGCATGCGCTGTGTGTGGACTTTGGACAGGGTCAGGGACAGGATCTATTGGATTTCTACACGTTTAGCATTCCCGCACAGCCGCTGCTGGGTGGATCGGCGGAGGAGCTGGCGTCCACAACGAATACAACTATATCCATAGATCGCCAGGGTAACTATGTCAATGAGAGCTGCGTGCTGGACTTTGTGCAGTTGCCACATGCCACAAAGCGTCTCATTTGCGCTGCACTCGACCCGCCGCGTGCAGACGAACGCGACTGGCGTCTGTTGGCCAAGAAACTCAGCACGGATCGGTACATCGCCTACTTTGCCACCAAGCCATCGCCCACCGAGCAGATCCTCAATCTGTGGGAGTGTCGCGCCAACAGCGCCTCCAGCTACAGCAGCAGCAGCAACGGTAACAGTTCCGCCAACAGCACCGCCTCCCATGCCAACAGCATCATGTCGCTGCTGCTGACGCTCAAGGAGATGGGCCGCCAGGATGTGCTCGACATCATTGTGGAAACCATTGGACCGCTCTGGATATAAGGATAGAGATGGAGAAGAAGAGGAGAAGGAGAGACGAAACGATAAACAAAATGTTCATGAGTTGCCTTTTATTTGAAAAATGTATTTGGTTGAGCAAAACGAATCGAAACGAAGTGAAACGATAACGATAACGATAATGAATGAGAAAGTGGAATGAAAGTTACGGAAATATTGTAATCAAAGTATAGTCTCTAGGGCGTAGTCATACCGTTAGTTATACCTACATACGATATATAGTATAGAGAGTACCGCCAGAGGGTATTCTGCTCAACGAACTCTGTTCCCCATGGGTGCCATGCATTTTTGATACTATCTACATAAGTTACGATCGCGGTCTAGAGTTAAAGTTATTTGTGGCTTAGCAAACTTATAGTTCTAAACACTTGAAGAAAAACAAAAGAAAACAAAACACACTGTAGTATTACAACTATTTATACAACATATACCTACACAAACATATATATTATATACATACATCGTTTATAAGATGTCAAGTTTCTAGGCAAAGCTCAGACCCAGCCCCATCCCTTGTTCCCCTGATGAACTGTGGCCCATATAGCGCGACTATATGTGCGCCGGGCAGTCGCAACTGTTTGCCAAATCGTTGATTTTCTCAACTGACTCTAGTTATAGCCGATAAACCTAGAACTATAACCATAGCACACCTATATACACTCACATGTAACGCCCATAAGTAACACACACACACACACACATATATGAATTTAGTTGGTAGTTTAAGCCACACAACAACAACAAAAGAGTAGCTTGTTAGACATACTCAAGTGATAACCTTTGTATTTGTCTTTAGTTCTTAAGTCCAACCACAACTGTCGTTTAAATCGTTAATCAAACAAACCATAAAATAAGTACCATATACCATATATACATATATATATATATTTCAAACTGAAAGAGACAAACAATAACTGCGTAAAGCGTAGAGAGAAAACGCAAGAAACTAAAATTTTAGAGCAGTCGAAAATGCAGCAAGAACTAACTAAAACGGATGCGAGATGAAATGAGTTCCCGTTTTCTAGAGATACGATAGACAAGAGGATTTTTTTAAGTGCTGTAGTTTTTATGTATTTATATATTGTATATCTGATTTGAGATAGTGACAAACAAACAACGGAATATGAAATCGAATAAAGACGTTACTTACTGTAAAAAATAGAAAAATTCGAGTTTTCTCCGTTTCAAAAAAGCCGCAGCTTGTGTGTGCGCGAGGGTTTACCGAAAAGTTGCAAATTGTGGTTTGCTGCACACGCGCCCAAAGTGCAAAGAGAGGGAAAACCAACTCTGTGTTTGCCGAATTTTAGCTAAGAACTGGTGGGCGTTATGTATTTCAAATCTTTTGCAAACTGTTTATTGTACTTTCAAGCACGCTCAGCAAAATTCTCAAGTTCATTCCTTTACGAGCATGCCCGAAAAGCGCAAAAATTGTAGGGTACGTAAAAAATGTTTTTTTGAAAATTCAAAGTGGTGGGAACCCTGGCTTATGGTTGTGAACTCAACTCAAACTACTCGCCCACCAAAACAAGAAACCTTTATGTTTGTGTCTATGCTAAAATCAACAACATATTATGTCCAGTGTTGAACAATGCTGTTGCAGTTCACCAACAAAACCAATTGTTATACAGTGTGATTGGTGTGGGTTGTGGACAAGACTAATTTTAGTCAAGTTTCAAGCTCTTTAGCAGGGACACATTTAGTACACTAAGTAAAATGAGCCACAGAAAGCGCCACTGTGCCGGTCTGCTGGCAGCGTTGCCAACGACAACTAAATCATAATTATCGATACACTTACTCGTGCCATGTTATCGTAATTGTAAGTTGCCGCAATTATCAAATTTGAAAATTGAACAAGGCTGACTGAGATTGTTTACTGTGACACAGTAAATTATAAAATATAAAATATAGCATAGATTATTATTATTATTAGGTTAGTTACACAGAGAAATATGAAGTTACACCTATTAAATTGACCTCCCTCTGAGTAATTTCATACATTTGCTCAGTAATATGCCGACACTTGCAAAATTATTGCAGCATTTTTTACACAATTGCCTTTAATAAAACAAAATTAAGATACAATTATTAGTTCGAGCAATCAACAGCAGCAGCAGCAGCAGCGACAACAACAACAACAACTACGACGGCAACTGCAACCTCTCATGCACAGAGTGGAAACATTTTAACAAGCCTCGCGCGGCAAACGATCCAACAAATAACAAATCAATAATTTCATGCAATACAAAATGATTGCTGCTGCGCCGGCTGCTGCTGTTGCTGTTGCTGCTGCTGCTGCTGGTGTTGTTGTTGCTGCATTGGCGGCGCCTTTTATATCCGCACAGCATCGAACGTATAAATAAATTTAAACGATTTGGGTTTCTTATATACGAGCCACTTTGGTTTGCTTCTTTTTCTCTTGACTTTTTGCCGGTTGCAGCCAAATAGAAATCTACGAAGGCCACTTACAATGCCCGCCTGGCCTGGCCGGGACGGGATGGTATCGATGCCTGTCCGCAAATCCAGCTAAGAGACAAAAAAACAGCTAAGGCTGGCAATGGCGACAGCGACGCTGGCAGCGACTGCGACTGCGAGTGCTGCTGTCATCGTCAATTAGTTTTCTCACCGCAGACATAACAATATATTTTATGTATCGCCCGATTCGATGCGATGCGATGCGATGCGATTCGATTTGGTGTCCCCGTTCGACAATCCTTGAGCAAGGCGAAGGTTTTTGCATTTTTCCGCAGAAAAAGGGCAACAACAGCAGCAGCAGGGACAGCAGCAGCGACCGCTGCCGCCGTTCAATGTTTGAGAAATTTCCTAATTGGGTCGAAATTCCAATCTAACAACGATTTGAAAACGCCTGACAATTTCTTGGCTGCCGTTTTTGGCTGCTGTTGCCGTTGCTGTTGCTGCTGCTGCTGCTGCCAACATATTTTGACAGGCATAAAATTGGGGGAAGGCCTTGATAAGGTCGTTGTCGTTGTTGTTGTTGTTGTTGTAGGGGGCACGCAAGGTGCAAAAATACTTTGCTTATTTGCATTTGTTGCCTGCTTTCGAGGGCGCTACTTGCTGTTTGCCACACATTGTTGTCGTGTTTTTTATGCTTGCAACAAATTGAAGAGTTGCACAAATACGCGACGAACGGAAATGTCCACTCGCACACACACACACTCTCGCACACCCTGGCAAGCACACACTTCATGTAATGAGCAAATAAAGTCAGCAGCCACAAGCGGGGGCAGCTGCCACAACCCGAGGGCAGCAGCAGCAATCAAAATCGGTGTCTGTGTGTGGCAAGTTAACGGTGTCGTGTTCTATCAATTGGCCCCAAAAGCGGCCAGTGAACTAACGCTGGGGCGGATCACTTGCAACCGCAACAGCAAATTGTGCTGCATGCCACAAATCGCCAGGCTGCTGCTGCTGCTGCTGTTGCTGTTGCATGTAATTTGAGGCGAAAAACAAATCCGCAAAGCGCAGAGCGAACCTTTGATTAAAACTCGGTCCCAATAATTGTGCAACAGCTCAGCCTGTGCCTGAGCCTGTGCCTCGCCCCCATTTGCCCCCATTGCTGCTGCCATTTTGAATTTGCCTGAACTTGCAACACGGCAACGTCTGAGGCTGCGGCGTGAAACATGAATTATGCTGCCGGAGCAGGCGGACAGCGGGACAGAGCCACAGCCAGAGCGAGGCACAGTTGATCGCGAGGCGTTGAAAGCGCTGGATAAGCCGCAAAACACAAAACAATACAAAATGCTTCAGAAAGCAACAACAGCAGCAGCAGAGGGGGCAGCAGCAGCAGCAACTGCAAAAAAAAAGCAGCAGCAAAAAGAACGAAAATGCTGTGGCTGTGCTTCTCCTGCTTCTCCTGCTGCTGGTGCTGGTGCTGCAACATGTCCCATGTCCAGACTGCGGGCTGGACAATGGACAAGCTGCCGACCTGCTGCCGTTGCCCTTGCCGCCGCTGCCGCTGCTGCTGCTGCTGCTGCTGCAGGCGGGCAAGTTTTCAGACAGCCGCAGTTGTATTACGAATTTATCTACCTGAGCAGCAACCATCGTCAATCGTCCATCGAGATGTTGCTGTTGCTGTTGTTGCCGTTGTTGCTGTTGCAGGTCCCAAAGGAGCAGCAACATAATGGCCACCGCACGTCAACAACAACTGCTGCTGCTGCTGCCGTTGCCACTGTGCTTCGTCTGCAATGTGCAACAGCAACAGCAACAGCAACAGCAACGGCAACAGGCAAAGGAGGCAACAATGTTTTGCAGTTTTCAGTGGAAAAAACGAGCTGACTCGGGTCGAGTCTGGCTCTGGCCTGGCCTGGCCTGCTCTGGCTATGGTTGTGGCTGAGGCTGTTGTTGCTGCTGCTGTGATCTGGGCCTGGCCCCATCGCCGCCAAGGTTTCTGCTGCTGCTTATCAATACATTTGATATCTGCGCGCTGGCTTCGCTTCGCTTCGTTTTGCTTCGCAGACGTCGCGACATTCGCTGGCATCCAATTGGTACGCCTTCTGTTGCCACTCCCCCTGCCCCCTGCCCCCCGTCCCTGCCTGACATTGCTGCTGCCTTTAAAGATTGGCTGCGTTTGCGTAGGACTCACGTATGTGCTTTGATGTGGACTCGCTGTGCCATTGTTGTTGCTGCTGCTGCAGTTGCCGTGGTTGCTGCCGTTGTCGGAGGTTGCTGCTGCTGCTGCAGGAGGAGGCTGCTGCTGCTGGCAGTTAACATTTCGAATGCCATACAAATCGACTAGCGGACATTGGGAATGGCAACATACATAACTATCTGCAACGTCTGCCTGCAACTGCTGCTGCTGCTGCTGTCACCAGGTTGCTGCTGTTGCTGCTGCTGCTGCTGCTGTTGCATTGTTGTATTGAATTGTAGCTGTGCTGCCTGTGTTCTGTTCAATGTTTCAATTCAATTCCTGTGAAATGCCACAAAAAACAAAGCAAAGACACAAAGCTGCTACAGTTGCAGAAATCTTGCAGCTTGCCCCCTCATGGCGTATACGTAATGTCTGCAGCTGAGCTGAGTTGCTAAGTGGCTTAGCTAAGCTTTTCGCTCAGTGCAGTCACTGCCAATGGTTGTGGCCTCTGGCCCTGCCCGAAGAGAGAGACAGCACACATAGGAAGACAGAGAGAGAGAGAGAGAAGAGAGACAGTTGCAGCTATTATTGCAGTCACGCCGCAGCAACAGCAACAGCAGCAGCAGCAGGCTGCCTATTGTCGTTGCACGTTGCATGCAGCGTGCAGCTGCCTCAGCCTCTAACCTACCCCCCCCTTCCCTGCCCTGCTATAATCAAATTTTCAATTGCAAACGCTTGTGGCATTTCCATAATTCCAGCAAAATCGAAGCCAAGCCAAACGCCTCGCAATGGTCAAGGAAATGCTGAGGGAAATGCAGGAAATTGCAGGAAAATGTGTGTGCTGCAACTGAATATGATATGCAACAAGCAGTTGCAACTCCCTGCTCAGCTTCAGCTTTATGAAGATATATATTTATAGCGCCCCGTTTAACCTTTAATGTTGCAAGCGATGTTGTGGCAAGCTGCATTAGCATTTGCGCTGCTGTGCGGCTGCTGTTGCAGTTGCAGTGGCAGCAGTTGCAGTGGCAGATACTTTGGCAGCTACAGATACAGATACAGATGCAGAGCTGCATCGTGCCGCCGGACAAGAAGCTGGCCAGGACAGGCGCGTCAGCCTACTATTGCCTTGGGCATTGGCCAGCCTCAGCCTTCGGATGGCTTTCCCCCTTATGCTCCTCCTCAGCCTGCTCCTCCTCAGTCTCCTCCTCATGCTCCTCTTTGTCCTTCCCCTCTTCTTCAGTCTCCTCCTGGCCGTCCTCTTTGGCTGCTGTCGTGCTGTCATGCTGCGTATTCTATTCATTTATTTATGTATTTATTTCTAGTTGTTGGCAGCTGAAAGCACTCTGCCTCCCTCTCTCCCTGCCCCTCCTCCTGCTATCCCGCTCTCTCGTGGCGCTGCGTTTGGCAGCTGCGTTCGACTCGTCGCCGTCGTCGTCTGCCAAATGTCATGAGTTATGTTTGCCGCAAACTAGAGGAAAAACTTTATGCCTGAATCGACTGAGCAGATCCCGAGACCGAGACCGAGTTGGAGTCCCAGTCGCAGTCGCAGTCGCCGTGGTCGTTGTCGTTGTCGATGTCGATGATGTCTTTTATTTGCAGCGCCGTTTGGCGGCCATTTCTTCTCCACTGCGCCTGTGCGCACAAATCTCTCTCTGTGTGTGTGTGTGTGTCGCCATGGGAGCACCAAAGTTGTTGCTGCTGCTGTCGAGATGTTGCTGCTGGCACAACCACTGTCAGCAGTAGCAGCAGCAGCAGCAGCAGCAGCAGCGGGCAGCCATTGTTTGCCCCCAGCACGCACCCCACAAAGGCGGCAACAACCCCAGTGGAAACTGGGCGACGCGTAACAGATACTTTTGGCACAGAGAATACGCGTATTAAACAAATTTTAAATAAAAATAAAATTCTAATTTAATTTAAATTCAATTTCTTACTATATACATATATATTTCAATTTGTTTTGCCAAAATGTAATAATTATTATGTAATCGATAGTTGACAAATTCAAATGTTCTGTTAACTAGCATGCAACTGTTAGACTGTTAACAGCGAAGGGAGCAATTAACAGTCAGGCAAATGCAATTTCAGAGATCATACTGCAACTTAACAGTGCTGCCTTTTGTCTTGTAGCAGGCAGCTATGAAAGCTGCAGCCTGCCAGTTTCAACTGGGTAACTTGCAGTCCATATACGATGGCGATACGTTGTTGTTATTGTTGTTTCTGCTGTTGTTGTGATTTCCATTTCCATTTGCAATTCCTTTTGTATTTTCCTCTTTTTTCGCCTCGTCCACATCCACATCCACGTCGACGTCCATGTCTCGTTTGTTTGCTCGCCTGCTGGAATTTATTTTGCCATTTTGCGCATGTTTTATTCATAACTTGCAATATTTGGCATACAATGAATGTGCCCCGAGTTAAATTTATGTAAATTTAACAGTGCACAACTTTTGTGTGTGTTTCCGCCTCCTGCCCCACTTTCCCCGTTACGAACAAACTACAGCAACAACAATCAGCAAGAACATCCAATCAACAACAACAACAACAACAGCAGAGAAGGCAACGTCAACGTTTTCATTGTTAAATTGCATAATAATGAATCAGAATCGCATTCTGCATATTTCAATTTGCCATAAATATTATGGCGGCCATTTTAAAGAGCTGCCATTTTTTGCTGGCGCTGCCTCTGCCTCTGCCGCTGCTGCTGCTGGGATCGATAAATTCGCCGCTCTCTGCCGAAAAGTTCGTTGAACTGAAAAGCTTCGGACGTGCTCCGACTGCGGCTCTCTGCTGGCCCATTCAATTGACTATTTGCATTTGTAAGTGTGTGTGTGTGTGTGTGTGTGTGTGTGCCAGCCTGCAATTCAAGTGCAGCACTCAGACGCACATACAACAACAACAACGAGAGAGAGAGCGGAAGAGAGGAAGAGAGAGAGAGAGCCGGCGAGAGCGTGAGCGGCGTCTAATGCTCTTGAAAATTTGAAGTGTTAATTACTCGCATTTGCCACACAAACACACACACACACAAACACACACAGCCGCACACACCCACACACACAGACAGAGGCAGACTGGCGCACGTAGCGTGCATGTAGGTATATGGAACATTCATGGATACGGATATGCCAGCCAGACCTGGACCCAGACCCAGACCCAGACACCGACACTGAACGCCCGAGCCTAATTGTTCAAGGTCACAGACATGCGCATTTCTTCGCCAATGTATTCAAAATTAATTAAAAACAACTACAACAACAGCAGCAGCAGCAGCAGCAGCAGCAGCAGCACAACAATGCACCAAAATGGAGCAAACCGAGCAACAACAACAAGCAGAGGCAGCGGCAGCGGCAGCAGGAGGCGAGCCTGAGCCGGCAGTCCGACGACCGCAGCAACAATTACAACAACAACAACACTTAGCAACTTAACTTGGACGAAGACGACGACGACGACGACGATGATGACGTTGAGCAGCAGTAGTAGGATAGAGAGAGAAGTAGGGGGAGGGGGAGTAACAGGCAGTCTGCAGCCTGCAAATTAGCTCAATGGCCGCAATTGCTGCGTGCAGTTGTTGTTTTTGCTGCTGTGCAGATTTCACTTTTAACATAATTGCAAACGCCTGTTCAACTTGGGCGTCGCGGCGAAAGTGTCAGTTGATGTAATTGCAGCGCCTTTAAAGAACGCAAGCGGCAAACAGGGATAGCAATAGCAGCCAAAAAAAAACAAATGTCAATTAATTACAGACTCATCGCACACACACACACCCACACATGCACACTCTCGCCGGCGCTCTCTCACCTCTCTCACTGTCGGTCAGTACAGCGCTTAAATCGCCGTCGCCTTTGCCGTCGCCAACGCAGCAGCAACAATTTACGCTAACATGTGTTTTTGTAATTATTTTGCGGCGACAGCGAAAAAGAACATTTGATTAGCGCTACGCTTGCTGTGTGTGTGTCTGTGTGTGTGTGTGCTGCAGCCACCTATTTTATGCGGCTCCATTTGCACGTCAAATTACCAATTGAGTTGCTGTTAAGCGACTGTTAACTAGCATGCATTAGAACATTGATAGCTTAATTTGCATGCTGTAATCGATTTTATGGTGGGGGCAAGTGCAATTGAGAGGCTGTTAATTACATACATAGATCTTTATCGATTCGCTGTATATTAATATGCTATTTAACAGACTGTTAACTGAGCGCTCAGTCTACGCTGTTATTGTGTTTTTGACGCTTTAATTTAATGCAATATACGAAATTCCACGATCGCACTTGCTGGACAAACAGCTCAACTTAGTTGTGTGTTTGTGTGTGTGCTTGTGTGGCTCCGGATTAATTCAATTAGTCGCAATTTACGTTTCGTTTAGTTATCATTTGGCGCACGCCGTCGCCGTTGTCGTTGACACTTGTAAAACGCAATGAATTTGTTTGCCTCGACCGCTGCCGCCTTTGGCTGCGGCTCGCTTATTGCCCATTCATTGGCGTGATTTACGCTCTCTCTCTCTCTCCCTCTCTCTGCTGCCCAGCGCACACCCCACTCCGTGTGCAGCCCGTGGCACAGTAAATCGTCTGGCGGTTAGCGTGCCGCCATCGCCGTCGCCGTCGCTGTCGCTGTCGCAGTGTTGTCGCAGCGCCAAAATCCCCATGCTCACTCGCTCGCACTCACACTCGCACTCCCGCTCAGATTCACACTCGTTGTCGCTATCGCGCGCCTCTCCTAGCCCTTCCTTGCACATGCGCCGCAAATGTTTATTCATTTTCATTTACATTGCAAATTGCTTTTCATTCGCCATTCGCCGTTTTAATCGCGTGCGTTGCACGATTGTGCGAATTGCGAATAAAACGCAGCGCACACGATGCTCACAATATGCATGTTTTACCCCTCTTTCCCCTCTCTCTCTCACTCTCTTTCCCTTTTCCCTTTCTGCATTCTGCATTTGCATTGTCAACACTTACAGTTAGTCGTACATGCACACACACACACGCATACACATACACATGCATGTTTTTTATAGCCTTGAGGTTTGTGCGAATTTCAATTTTATGTTAAATTAAACTCAATGGGAAATGAGGAAAACGAATATGCTAAAATTAAAGTTGTAATCAAGCTTTGTTCAGGGTTGTCGAATTCAATTCACTGCTAGTTAACAGCCACTTAACAGACTGTGCATTAACATGCTTAATATCAATTACGATCTAACAGTCTTGCTAATGTATGCTAGTTAACATAAATGAGAACTAAACAATAGAGCTTGCACATCTTTGGTTAACATATTCATGTTAAACTTATAAAGAGATCTTAAAACTATTTATTATATATAAATGTTATTTAACAGTTTACTTGGTAATCATCATTGTAATATGTATATATAAAGATTTCTTTAAAGATATTAACTAGATTATTAGGTTAACGTCAATGTAATCCGCATAATCAACAATATTTCAGCTTCGCTGAGTTTCTAATTCTCGAGTTTCCTCCCTGGCTGAGTATTTCTATTTCGTATTCAATAGCGTAGCATTTCTAGGGGACCCACTCGAGGTGTACTTGGCGATGTGCCACCTTTGCCATAATTCATTTCCATTTCGCAATCAATGCACTTGAATCAGCGTAGCCTTATGGCGACCTACCTAACCTACCTATAGGTTAGTGGGGGCGTGAGGAGCGAAGGGTGGGGAGGGGGAGGGGAACCATTGAAAGCTCTCGAATAAATGTAAATACTTCAGATTTCAGGGAACTGAAGTGTAGGTAGCCAACAATAAACAAAATTCCAGGTAAGGCGCACACGAAGCAAATCGCGAATGTGGGAGGGGGAGGAGAGAGGGGCAGGGGCAGGCATGGGGTAGAGCAGGACACAAGAACAATGGGCGCACATAAACAAGTTGCAGCGAATTGCGACGACGCTGGCGATGGCGATGGCGAAGGCGATGGCAACTCTGGCTAAGAAGCAGCGCGAGTGGGTGGTGTAGGGACCAGAGGGCAGGGGGCACTTTTGCGCAATTGTGTCGCCGCCGTGTCAAACGTAAAGGTCCTTTTTGCACCCTGGGGAGAGGGGTGGGATGGGGTGGGGGCAAGCAGTTTAATCGATGCCCCACGCTGCCGCCTCTCTTCTCTTTTTCACTATTAGTTACGTTTTTCTCTCAGTGTGTTGCCCAAGCGCCGCCGGCAGCTACACTCAATACTCACCTGCCAATCCCTCGCCCCGCCCCGCCCCGCCCCTCCCGCTGGCCACCATGTCTCAGCTGTCACTGCGCACGGCACAGCACATGACACCCCGTACGAGTCGTCGTCGTCGTCGTCGTCGTCGTCGTGGTCGTCGCTGCTGTCGTCGCCTCCTTCGTTGTCGTTCGCTTCCTGCCCCACGGGCTGCCATTCGCACGCGTACTTCACACGTCCCCCCTCCGCCCTTACACCCCTCCCCTCATCCCGCTCGGCAGGCTGAATGTGTCGGTGTCGCATGCTCGCTCTCATATTCCGATCATTTTTTCACACGCAAATTCTTATGCTTATTCTTTTCTACACGCCGCAAGGACCAATCGCATAATGGGGCGTGGTGACGACGACGACGACGGAGCAGCAGCAGCAACAACAAGAGCCCTGCCCAGCCCCCTGGCTGCCTGCTGCCTTACTGCCTGCCTGCCAGCCCCCTGCCTGCTCCTCTGTCTGCCCTTCTCCCTACTCCCTCCCTCCCTGCCTGCCTGCCTGCCTGCCTGACTGTGCAACAAAGTCGTCTCCGTCGTCGTCTCCCCACTTGATGTTGCTGCTGCTGTTGCTGTTTATGTTTCGTTTTGCACAACGACAGCAGCTGCTGCTGCTGCTGCTGCTGCTGTTGTTGTGGCAGCGAGGCAGCTTTTTCTCAAGCAGCAACATAGTTTTTCCCTCTGCTCACGCGTGCATCCAGACAGCAGCCCCGGCTCCAGCTCCTGCCCCACCCTCAGCCCTTGCTCACCTTCCTCTCTTTGTCTTTTTTTTTTGGGCAGCCATTTTCTGGCTACGCTTTGCAGCAGCAACATCATCATCATCTTCGACTTCGTCTTCGTCTTCACTCTGTTCCTTTAAAATTATCCACTTCAGTGGCGTGGCAGCAGGGGGGGGTACAATAGGGGCCGCATTCGAAGCGTGGCGCGTGGAAAATCAATGCGCATTGCGCATACGCCGCGTGGGCAACTTCTTTGACTAGTCGCATCTGCTGAGTCGCCTTGGCAGCATCCACAAGCGATGCGACGTGGTAGTGAGACGATGCCTGACAATGGGCTTAAGCTGGAGTTGCCGGTGCTGCTGCTGCTACCGGTGCTGCCTCTTAAATCTGCCATTTTGCACGCCCAGCAACTGTAACTGTAAATGCGCGGCTCAAAGTGAAACCAATGGCAACACAATACAGTGGCAAATGCAGGGGAGGATGGGGAGTGGATGGAGGGTGGGGTGCGACCACCAAATGACTACAGACAAATTCAAACATAAAGACGCACACACACAGTTGGCAGCCAGAGTTGCCAATACGCTTTAAGCAATTGCCGCGTTTTGTCTGCAAAGTTCACGTGACATGCGAAACAAAAGCGAAATTTAAAACGCACGCAGCGAAGAGGAAGCTGAAGAATAAGGGGGGAGGAAGAGGCAGAAGAACTGGGAGAAGCCTGGCAAATAGAGAGCAACACGCGCAGAAACAAAAGAACAGGCACAACAACACAAAAATTCACTTGAATCCAACGATAATTGGGATAATCCGTGATGTCTTCTTTGCCCACGCACAATGGACACAAGCGTGCATTGTAGTGCTTAAAAAAATAGGCGGGGCTGAAATCGCCTCAAGTTGTCAAAGAATTTACAACATTTTTTTGCTTCAAACTCTCATAACTTGCCCAAAAATCCATTGATTCCCCTCGGGATTGACTCTTTAATCCCTATACTGATACTAAGTTAATTCTGCATTTCAATTTTAATGATTTAAGTAGTTTGATTTTTTTCAACAATTTTCCTGTGACCCCCTTATAAAAATTTCAAAACTTTTTCAAAAAATTTTTAGTTCATTTTTTGTTTGAAATCTATTGGGATATTCTTAAAAAGCATAAAAATTCAATCCAAAACAAATTTGAACTCAAATTGGGCAAAATAACGATATTTTAGTGATTTTTATCTACTTTTTTACACGGAATTTGCACGGAAAATTATGCGTGTTTGTTTATTTTACTTATTAGTCTAATTTGACAGGTAATCTTCAGGGAAAAATATGTTTACGATGCTATAACTAATTTGAAAAAGATTTTGGCAAATTTATGAGTCAATAACGTTCGAGTAGAGCCTGATATCATATGATCTTGTAGACTTATTAGAAACTTATAACATGCTCATTATTTCCTTTACAAAATTCTACCCACACGCTCCATTGTACTCTCTGGCTCTGTTGCACAATTTCGCGTATCCCAATCACAATCCTTGGACTTTGTCTACAGTTGCGTGTCCATATTGTTCGTTTGCGTGGGTTGTGTCTGTCTCGGTTTGAGGTTGTTGTTGTCGCTGTGAATGTTGCTGCTGCTGCCGTTGTTGCTGCTGCTGTTGTTGCTGTGACTGTTGCTGGGTGCAAAATGGCAGGCATTGTTTGCAGTCGGGCTACAAAACTGATTTTTCAAGTGATTTCACGCCACTTGCACGGGGCACCCTACACGCACGCTACACAACCCGAGAGAGAGAGAGAGAGAGAGAGTGAGAGAGAGAAGGTTGCAAAACAAAACGTTTCATTTTCAGTTGGCGCATTATTTGCCATGGTTTTTGTCACTGCAAGCGAGTAGAGCGAATTATCAATAGCAAGAGGGTAGCAGAAAGAGATAGAGAGAGAGAGGGAGGGAGATAGAGAGTGCCAGAGAGACAGGGCAGGGCAAAGGGTGCCACAGTTGCAGCCGTGTCAAGCGACAGGTTGCCATATTAACTTTTGAGCTTTTCCGAGCGAGAGAGAGAGAGAGCGGAAAAAAGGGCAGCGGATGAGACAGAAGGATAACGACAGACAGCACGTGGATTGTTTGGCCAACGGATAATCCCTTTGCTGTCAGCTGAGGTCACTTTTCAGTTGGCCCTGCGCATTATCATTAACATAAATTGAAGCCCGCGTCGTGTACGGATGCAAATGGGATTGCAGCAGCAGCAGGAGGAGGAGTAGGAGGAAGCGGAAAGGGCGAGGCAGTAGGAAACGAGATCCAGCGCGGCTTTTGCCTTTTGAAGGGTTATCAGCGGCAGCTGCACCTGTCACAAGTGTCTACCCACCCAGCTGGAGCAGCCGTAGCAGCTGAGTGTGTGCTCTGACCCCATTCACAGTAGACGCCTTTTTAAATGATTTATTTTAATTTAATCAGCTGCCAAACAGAGCAATGATAAGCACCGCGAAGCGTGGAGCAGCTCGACGGAGCTGGAGCTGGAGCTGAACCCGCTGAATCCGCTGGTGCAGCCAAAGCAAGAGTCAAAGCGGCTCCAATTATAGCGTGCAAATCGGCAGCAAAAGCCATGAAGCAAACACACAGACATATGTTGCACTCATTTCACAAAGCAGCAGCAGCAGGGCAGGGGCGTAGTTGAAGGGGGGTTGCACCCGGCAATGGCCACATAATTGAGGGTTCAAGTAGCGTGCCTCAATTTGTGGCAGCGTTTCGCTTTATTACACACTTTCGACACGGCATGGACAACATACTTGTGTGGGTTAGTCGCAGAAGGAGTACCCGATACCTGGCAGTGAGTAGAGTCGTTGGGTACTTGCCAGTGGGTACTTCGAGCCGGGTACCCTGCACCCTCACCCACCTACCCACCTGGATGCCCACTCGCTCTTGGGCCCGGTGACATACTTGTGGCTTAGTGTACCCGCTACCTCGTTGTAGTCGGTACTGCTAGATGGTTGCTTGATGCCCTGGCTACCCTGTAGACACACGGCTGAACTCAGCTAGCTGTACCAGCTACCTGCTAGTTGTTGGTACACGGTACAACGCTACCTTGCTCGGGTCGGTACTTACTAGAGGGTACTTGGTATACGGTACCGTGTAGTCCCAGCTCTCTCAGGGACAACGTTATTGTATGTGAGCTGTACCAGAGACCTGATAGACCCCTGGTACGGTCGGTACTTGCTAGAGGGTGCTTGGTACTTCCAGCAGGGACCCTGCTACCCAAGATACTTGTGTATAAGTCGGAGTAGGATACCTGGTAGTAGACCAGACCTTGTATTAGAAGGTACACGGTACACCATATTAGCTGTATTAGACGGTACACGGTACACCATTTTAGCTGGTGGGTACAAAACCTTACTACTGTGTGTTAGCCGTACCAGAGGCTGTACTGGGTACCCTTCCCAGTTCTTGAGCTCCTGGTAGTAAGCATAGTCGGTTCACTTTACAGGGTACACTGCAGTCCCTGCTACCCTGCACTCCCTGCTACCCAGCAGTACCTTGTGCACATACTCATCATCATCATCATCATCTGGGCGCTCTTGGGTTATGAGCAAGCGAAGCGAGAGTGCTCCGAGATGTTGCCTGCAACTGGCCAGACCCCCTTCCCTTCCCTTCCCTGCCCTTTTACCACCCCTCCCCCAGCCACTGGCTGAGCTGCTGCGCTTCTGCTCTAATGGCTGCCTAATAGCAAAATTCGCTCGCCCAGCCGCGCGCGCGTTCGCGTTGCACGTCGTCGTGGTCTCCTTTGACTTGGTTCTTGGGTCTTGGAACGTGCGCACGCTGCTTACGCCGGATTGTCGTCCTCGTCCGCGTCCTCGTCCACGTAATAAACTTGTGTAATAGAATAAACGCCACACGGCGCAAACAAACTCCCGTCGAGTTGCGTTTGCTCGAGTGGGCGGCGACGGCGGTTAGAGGGTACAGGGTGGCGGGGGTATGGCTTGAGCTTTAGCTTGGCTAGGGAAGGGGGGTGAGGGTGAGGGTACTCTTTTTTGGTTTTAGGTAGCGCGCACGGTGGAACACGTGCAGCTTGTCGGCATTGGAAAAATCTTTGCTTTGAGCACGTGCACGGGATTTTACATAATCAAGCACTGCACGGGGAGAGGAAGAGAGAGAGAGAGAGAGAGAGGGGGAAGAGAGAGAGGCAACTGCGGCCGTGTTATGTCAGTCATATCGGCTGTACGACATGGCTCTAGGGCGTAAATATCATGCTTTGTACACGCTACAATGCGCGCACACCCATCGAAGCAGCACACGGGCCACTGGGTCGGGGTCGGAGTCGGGGCAGGGCAACCCGCTGCGCGCCACTTGGACTCAACCCACCTGAACCTGAGCCAAATCCTCTCCTGCTGCCTGTCAGTCAGGCTGGGATGTTTGCTCAAAAGATAGATTTTGACTTTTACAAATTTTCGCACAAGTTCGCCCGGGCAGGAGCTGAGCCAGAGCCACCACCCCCTGGCAGAGCACCACCCCCTGGCAGCGCACGCAGCATGTGACCGGTATAATAGCCTTGGTGGGCAGAGAGGATTGGGTTGCTGCCTGCCATTGCCGCAGGTATTTCGACGGATTAAAGCACGCAAACCGTGTCATTTGACACCACTTGGGTAATCTGAAATGCCGCAGCAGACGCCAGGACAACGACAGCGACAGCGACGCCCACCCACCCCACTTGGCCCCACCCCCAATTACAATTGGGATTGCGAGTCGTTCCAGTCAAATTGCAAGCATATTTATTTTTAATGACGCAGATTCTCAGTAGCAATAATAAGTTGCCGACTTTGTTTAAATACAATACACACTTCTGTGTGTGGGGGAGAGGGTGTGTGAGTGTGCGAGAGTGTGTGTGTGTGTGTGCTGGGTGGAGTATAAATCTGTTACTTGTAGCGGGCAAAGGAATCAATTACATGGCAAAGGGGGCGTGTTGGAATCGAATTGAGATACTTTTCGAGAGCTAAAGATACTTTTGATTGAGAGCAGCCTGATAGTGACGATATAATGTGATAAATGATATATACTAAGGAGATACTATAGATTGACTTAAGAGCTATAGATAGACAGATGATTGGTAGATAGATAGATAGATGATGATTTCAACACTTATGTATTTTGTGATATTCTTTACATACATCTACTGCAAGTATTTATGAGTTATAATACTATGATATATATAAAAATTTTCTAGAGTACTGCTATAAAAAAGAATACAACTTTTAACAACCATGAAGTTAAACAGAAGACATGAAAATTATTTAAAATATCTGTATTATAGTAAGAAATCGCTTAGAACATTTTTAACAGAAGTATAGGAACTATACTGGCATACAGTATATAAATATTTTAATTTTATGAGTTTTGATCTTTAACTAACTCTGGATTTCACTACCCTGCCTAAGATCTACTTCTTCCTGCATTAGATAGTCTATGCGTCTCCCCCCACCCAAACTCACCTCTTTTGTTTTCCAACTTTGGCCACACACTCATCGATCCATCCATCTCACCATCCCACCATCCGTTCGTCATGATCATAATAAAATGATCAATACAGTGGGCAAATAAGGGACCAATCGTTTAGCAGCGGCCCACTGTAGTCGGTTCTCTTCCCTCTCGGGGCGAATGATCAAAGTATTTCACACCTCGCACCGAAGCTGCTAATGTGTTAAGCGTACACCAAGAGGGAGGGGGAGGGGGAGGGAGTGGGTATACGCCCCCAAGACTACCGTACTACACGCTGCGTTGGCGTTGCACACCGAGCGAGAGAGAGAGAGAGAGAGAGGGAGAGAGAGCGAGTGCGTCGCCATTGGCAAACAAAACGATCGAGCTGTAGGTGCGACCTACGTCATGTACCGCGCATGCATATAATCAATATAAACAAAAGTTACCGATCCTATATACCCTGCTTATTAGCGCTGCAATCGTAAATACTTTTTATGAACTCGCACAGTTAAATAAAAGTCAACCGACCGTGCGGCAAACAGAGAGAGAAAGAGAGAGAGACAAAAATAAAAACAAAAACCGAAAACAGAAAACCTGAAACTGAAAACATATTCGAAAACTCATAAGGTTCCTTTGAAGTCTGAGTAGCAATCCCCAGTTTCAATCTTCGACTCTCTAACCAGACTCTATCTCAGTTAGAGTCTCAATCTCAGTCTCAGTCACAGTTCTCTGTCCCAGTCTCAGTTCCATTGACAGTTCCAGTCCCAGTCTCACTCCCAGTCCCATTTGCAGTCCCCAGTTTCAGGTATTTTTCGATGGAACAATGTGAACGTATCGCTTCCGTTTGTCAGCAAATATGCGAACGGATTCGCAATACGAAATTCGGGAATTGAAAAATTGACAAGAGAGAGAGAGAGAGAGAGGGGGAGAGAGAGAGAGATGATAAAAATTACCACTTAATTGGTTCTCGGCCAGCGGTCGCCACCCAGAGACGCCGCCGAGCTGCGATCCAAATGAGATAAGCATCTAATTTATGGCAGCGCCTATGCCGTGTGATCGTGTGCGAATGAGGATCCTCACGGCACGCCATACCCTGCCAGGTACCCTTAGGGTGCCCTGCGAAATACATATTTCTGCCTGGACTTATAGAATTGGTTTTCTTTCTTTTTTTTTTATAATAAACCGCTACCGAATTTCGCATTTCCTGTCGGGGCAGCAATTCCTGAGTATATTCCTATAATTTTGCTGGGCAATTTGCTTAACGCATTGTGTCATTACGACGCCCCCAGCAGATCCCAGCAGATCCCAGGGAGATGCGCTGCGATTCGATTTTATAATTTGAGTTGTACGTGCCGGCATTTTGGAGAAGGAAGGAGGAAGCGGGTGAGAGACCTGATCGACTCTGAGGCAAATCCCACGACAAGTTGGGGGATAGGAAATGCCCATGAAATCAAAAGCCGGCAATGATCATGCAAAAATTGTTACCAAACCGAGGCGAAACAATCAATAAAACTCAAAATCTGTTGACGATTTAATTTAACGCTGACGCATGCAGCGGGAACATACTATACGCATGGTATAGGGTTATATAGGTATGGTATTGTATGGTATATAAGGCGGGCTGACTGACTGACCGATGATGATGGTGATGGAGGGGTAACTGGTTTCTGGCTGCTTCTACGCCTTCTCTTTTCCTTCCTTCTTTCCTACCTTCCTCCTCCTGCTTCTCTTTTGGCTTTTTTTTGGACCCTCCCCCCCTATAAAGACCAGTAGCCAAACGGAAGGAGGCCTGTCAGTTGGCTACAAAGTAACTTAATTTACACCACGCCGCCCCAGAAAGTGTTCAACAATTGCGAGATACCCTGTAAGTGTGTGTCAAACTGCAAGGGGTATATTGGGTGTGGTTGCGACAGACTGAGGCAAAGAATTTGGATAAAGTAAAAACTTTCACTTAGTCATGTTCGTTATAAGGCAAGCTCTTTTATACCCCATACATATTTAATAAATAACTACAAATATATTCCTCTCTGTTTTTTTTTTTGTTTTAAAGAAAATATAGAAAATGTTTTAAATATTGTTATTTCTTTCTCATATTATTATTATTTGCAGATTTTCTTTTTCTTTTAAGAAATACTGTAAATGTATTCTAATAATATTTTAAAGATTAATATAATTAATATAGTAAGAAATAAAATAACAAAATAATTAATACAACAAGAAATAAAATAAGAAATTAGCTTAAATTTCTTTAATAGTGTTAATAAAAAACATAAAGCCTGAGACTTTCAATATTTAATTCAGAAAAGTAGTTTAATATATTTCTCGAAATATATTTACTTTTATATCGTATACCTCTATATTTAAAATTAATACCTTAGCTATCTGTTTTTTCCCGCTCCAATAATTTTACAGGGTATCTGCCCTGCCTACACTTGTGCCCCAACAGCACCAACAGTCCCATCGTAATTTCTTTCTAGGTTCGCGCGGCTTGACGTGCTCATGACGTGGTCACAATTATTATTACGATTTCTTCATCATGTTTATATCGTATGTTATATTGTGCACGCTCGCCAGAGTACTATATACCATATACCATATGCTATAGCCATAGATCATTGTTGTTAGTGTCCATTGTTGTTAATCATTGTGCGCGACTTTATTCACACTTTCTTTCCTCGGTTCGTTCTCTGTCTGTCTCTGCGTCTCTTCGTCTCTGTGTTTATTGTGATTTGCTTTTCTTTGGCTTGCTTTATCAGCCGTAATCACAACAAAGTTGGACAAATACAGAAAAGGAAAAGGTAGGAGAGAAAAAAGTGAAAAATAAAATAATAATATTTTTTGTGGGTTTATTTTTTGGGGGAGCGAGAGTTGCTCAGCTGTTGCAGCTCCCAGTGTAGTCTTCTTCTTCTAGAGGTGACGTCATCGGGACACACACACACACACTAAGCTTAACTAATTACAATTACGCCTTGTTTACCGTAAACAAACCGAAAATCAGCTCGAGAGTTTGCCAGAGTTAAACAGAGCAAGAGAGAGAGAGAGAGAGAGAGAGAGAAACTCAAAGAGCCGCAAGTACTCAAGCGATTACCCACGCTCCTCCTGGCCCAAGAGCACCCTCCTCCTCCGTTTGCTACCCTTTCGCATTGAGACATCCCAGCCAGAAATCCATGGAAATTGTTTTGACGAGTAGCGAGTATGACGTTTATTTAATTCGAAGTAATGATTCCATCGCGCACCGTGTAATCGATAAGCATCTGCAAACACAAACAGAGAGAGAGAGAGCGAGGCCACCCTACCCGGACTGTATGCAGTCCTAGCCGACCCTACCCTACCGTACTCTGCCGGGCAGGGCAGGGCGAGCACTTGAGATAATCGCCTTAGGGTTGTTTTTGGGTCGAGGCAGAGGCAGTACCCGCTACCCGCTACCCGCTGCCCGTTGCCACGTACCATAAACGATCCTGTAATTTTGGTTGCTCGCGCATGTCCTGCGGGATGGGGGAGGGGGCAGAACCAGGGGCACAAAGGACAAAGGCCATTGTTGTGCATGTCGATTATTATCGCGGCAATGAACAAAACTATTGCCGACACATGTATCCGTTTATTTGTCATGACTTTCCTGTGCTGCCGTGCCAGCTCCCCCAGGACCTGCTTCACCCCCCCTGCCCTGCCCGCCTTGCACTTGGCTAAGCTTTCTGACATATTGTCTGCTAATCAGTTCCGCCGCAAAAGGTTCCAAGTTGATGGAATCCTTTAGCGCTCCCTTGGCAATTGCAGCGCCTGGTGAAACGAGCAGTCCGCCGTACCAGGCCGCATAATTTCAATTAGGGTTGTTTGCCAACCCCCCGAGCAGGTCCCCCGACTAACCCACCCCCCTTAGGCATTGCCAGGGCGTGTTGCCGGCACGCTTTAGAGCGCATTATCGCAGTCATAACTCAATTTGACACTGAAATCAGGCTGAGGCATCAGGAATCTCGACTTGACCACTTCATTAGGTTAGCCCGGAGAGCTGGAGAGCCGCAGCTGTAACCCGTTGCAGCTACGGCTAATCAAATCAAATGCTCGAGCATATGTCGAATCTACGTAATCAGCTAAATGGCCCAAGCTGCTGCAGTTGCTCCGAACTGCCTCCTCCTGCCTCCTTCTCTCTCTCCTTTTTTATGATGCGGAATTATGACAGTCCGCACTTGGCCTGCACCCCTGGGGGACACATAAAAGTTGTCGTTCTCGTTGTCATCGTCGTCGTTGTCGTCTCTCTGCGCACACGGATCTCGTGCCACAAGGACAAAGAGTCAATCTGGAGTCGCTGCCAATCGACATGGACAGCGTGTATACCCGCGCTGCAAGTCACAAATTAGGACCCAGGGGAGCAAATTATTTAAAAAGCCTCGACAGTAACCCAAGTAGACCCAAGTAGAACGGAGTAGTCCAGAGTAGCACATCGACCGGAGTAGCCTCTAGGAGGAGGAGGAGGAGCAGCAGCAGCAGCGAGAGCAGCATTCGGTCACACATTTATTGTAATGGCTCGCATGAACATCTTCTCCTCCTCCTCCTCCTCTTCTTCCCATTATACCTCCTCCTGCTCCTCCTCTTGTTCCTCCTCCTGCTCCTTCTCTTGTGCCTCCTCCTGCTGTCTCCTCCTCCTGCTTTTTTTCCTCCTTTTGGCAGCTCGTGAAGAAAAATTGGCAACCTTATTTGGTCTCGAATCTTACACATAACGGACGCAGTGCCTCCCTCTCCCCCGCTCTCTCTCCATCTCTCTGGGATTCCAAGTCGTTGACAAATGTTTGATTCTAATTTGGCATCTCGACGGGACAGCATCAGCCTCTCTTATTGATTGATTTTTCAGAAAATTATTGGAAAGTCTTCTGCGGTTGGCAGTGAGAATTATTGGAGTGCAGGCTTGTACTCGTAGTAGCCTCATCCATTGGGGACATGGATACCTGGAGTGGGTATGGAATGTGTGAGAAGAGTGTGGAATGTTTACTAAGTGGAAATTTGTAAGAAATCTTGTTCATTATACGTTTTAGATTGATATAAAGAAAGTGGCTGAAAAGTTGCAAGAGATTTGCAATATTCTTGGATTTTAGAAGCACATAGCACAGAAAGTAATGAAGTAATCAGCTTGATTTTTGGTATAGCTATATTTTGCAATATTCTTAAATGATCTTTAAACTTTCAGTACAAATGCTCTATCAACATAAATGTTATGGAGGTATTACGCATAGAACTTTTATAGTAGCTAAAGCACATTAAGTACATAGCTAAAGTTCCTCTTTTTCTTTAGCTAGTACTTACTAATCACACTTAATATAGTAGTTAAGTACATCTTATAGCATAATTTTGTAATAATTGTCTTTATAAGAAGGTAAAACCTATAAGTCTTTCCTCTGCAGCTTAACTCGCTATTCCTCTTATTTTTGCCAACTCTATAGACAAAAAAAGTACCAAAAATGAAGTAAGATCTTATCTTCCTTTTGCCAATTGATATTTTATATATTCCCACAGCAATTTAAGATCTTGTCTTGTCTATAAGCTCTTCCTTTTTGGCTTATTGTCTATGAAATGTCATCGGTTTTGTGAGAGCGGAATTCAATGATCAAACAGGCTTATAAGCTACTCAACTACCCCGCCAACCCTTGGCACCCCTTGGTATCATTCTTCAGCTCTTCCTGGTCTGCTCTACCCCTCCACCCCCCTAGCCTGCCCTCGTCTAACACGCTGCACTCTCAAACACTCGACGCGGCACGCGCTAATTGATATCATCAAAGGGATTGGCCAAAAGTTAAAACCACAATCGGAATGGGAAAGGGATGGGGATTGGAAAGCTGGAGACATCTTCATCGACGACTAATTCTTCCTCTTCTGCTGCACTGATTACAGCCAGCGATAATTGCGAGAGAGTTAAACGCAAATGATAAACCCGACCTGGCTACGGGTCGAGTCTGCCGCCCACCGCAAAGCCCATTGTAGTTGGTATCAGACGACGACGACGACGACGACGATGGCGGCTCACACGCATACGCATGGCGAGGCAGGGAGGGAAGAGAAGGGGGAGGGCAGGGAGTACAGGGAGTACGTAGTGAAGGTTTAACGAGGCCGACACGTGCACGCCTTTAATTTGTTTACAAATCACTTCAGATGCGTTACACGCACGAGCACACGTTCCATGGGCGTTGGGCAGGAGGGGGGCGGGAGGGGCGAAGAGACTTATAGCCTTTGCCTTGCACGCAGCATGCCACGCCCACTGCTCCGCCCACTCTGCCATTGTCTATTAAAGAAGTTCACCAAAAATGACCGACACACGTTGGCGAAATTTCTCCCACAGATAGAGAGAGGGGGAGAGAGAGGGGCAGGGGCACACGCACAGTGGGCGAGTGCTGCATTATAATACGCCATTATATCAGGCACATCGACACCCATTTGGCCCCTCCCCCTCTCCATCCCTGCCCTTTTATCATTGTCATTGACACTGCATTAATGAGTGCGACTTTAGCGGGTACCCGACTCTCCCCCGACTCTCCAGGCTCTTGACTCTCTCCACTCTTGACTCCCTGCGCTGTGTATTCCCTCCTCTACCCCTCCCGGTAGCCTCCTCCCTCCCCTTTGCCCTTTAGAGCCACTGCAACTGGTACGCTGCTCTTCTCTCTGTTATCGCAACGCTTTTGTTGATCAATGAGCTGCTTACGCGGGCTTAAAAAAACTCACACACACACACACTCAGCCTCTTTGTCACACACACACACACACGTATACACAGAGAGACTGGCGTTACCAGGCAACGCTTTTGCAGGCCCTTAAAATGCCGCTTTTTGTTGGCTTTTTGTTTAGCTTTTTTTTATCGCTGATCTCATGCAGATTTCAATAGGTCGATAAGCGACAAGGTAGGATAGTATAGAGCACAGGCACTGAAATCTATGTACCATATATAACATATTGTATCGACTTAGCGCTGCCTTATCGCTGCATCTATATCGCCAGAATCATATGGAGTGCAATATCCCTGAGTTTTGAGGGTGTTTATAGGGAGGAAAGCACGTAGTAGTCATTAAATTATTTATTTATTTATTTAAGATTAAAAAAAAAAACAAATTACAAATATACCATGTAATGTAAATTAAAAATAAAAGTATAATTTTAGTTAAAACTAAGGATATTAAATTTTTTTTTTTTTAAATTTATAATTCATTAATTATTATTATTTTTTACATTTTTAAAATTTTTTTAAATTAATTTTATTATTTAATAATTTAATTATTATATAAATATGTATGTATACCATTTCAATTTCATATATAGGCTGATCTTGGGAATATACTTTTGGTTTTAAGTAGCTAAAAGCAACTGAAAGTGTATAAATAAATATATATTCATATTAGGTATATTAAATTGAAATGATTTAAATATATTTGATCAAAAAAGCTAATTTGAAGCAGTCTTATAAATTATATATATTATATATAATCTTGTGTAGTATAAAAAATTCATAAAACACACAATCTAGCTCTAGTAAACGTTTAAAAAATATACCTAGCTTTTACAGAGTTCCAAGAGCTACAAAACTATAAATTAATTTATATAATATCTATAGAATATATATTCTTGAACAATTCAAGCAACTTAGACGAACTCTCTTCGTTCTCTGCCAACAGACAGACTTCTTTGAGCTTATAATTAACCCTACAATTTCTGCACACAATTTCCCACACTTCTATATATTTTATATATATATAGATAACTTCCTTAATGAAATCAGAATCAATCGCTTTCACAAAATGTGCGAAACTTTTGCGTCAAACTTTGCACACGGCAAAAACAATAACAAAACTCACTTGACACGCCCCCAAATCACACATACATATATATGCGGGGGAGGGGGGAGCCACCATCTTATACTATGTGCAAATGGCATCCCTTGGGCGGGTGAACTTCCCTTCCTTCCCCATCCCTTCCCCCACTCTGCCCGCTGCTTTGGCAGTCACCCTTTGTGGAGGCTTGTGGTGCGCGGCTTTGGCAACGCAACGAAGGATGAAAAAAGGAAATAATACAGGCGAGAGTGGTGGAGGAAGAAGACGAGGGGGGAGGGGAAAACATACGCTGCGCTCTTGCCTTTTCACCGGGCGAGTCTTTCACGGAGTGGAGCAGTCAATGATGCTAGGCAACGAATTGAAAAATCCGAGCTCACAAAATTGTACACAATTTTCTGTCTATTTAACTTTGATGGCTGCTGGCAGGCGGAGAGGGGGGGGGGGGGGCAGGGTGGAGAGGGGGTGTGGCAACATGGCGGCTGCTGTTGAAAATCCTTTTTGCCCGGCGCCCACATAAAGAAACATAAAAACCATTTCGCTCTTTGAAACACGCTGCAGAGCAGGCGAGGAGAGATGGGGAGAGGAGACTGGAGCAGGCTGGAGGAGACTGGAGGATACGTGCCTGGGTTGAAGGAGCAGCTGCCACGACGTGTAGGTGGACTCTCTGACCAGCTGCAGACGAGGAGGACGCGCGTCTAGCTCGGGGATGCTTGTCAAAGTTTACGTTGCACTTGGAGGCAGGCAGGAGGAGGCAGGGGCAGCCAGGAGGAGGCAGGATCACAGCGCAGGCCAAGTGCTGTCTGCGAGTGTGTGTGTGTGTGTGTGTGTGTGTGTGCGTGTGTGTATGCCCTACAAAAGCAACCTTTTGGTGTGTTTCAAAAGTGGCGGCAACAAAACTATGCGACGATGCCGCGCCAAGGGGTGTGTGTGAGTGTATAGAAGTGTGCGAGTGTATAGGAGTGTGTGTGTGCATAGGAGTGTGTGTGCGTGTGTGTGTGTCGCTGTGTGTGAGCTGCAGGAACCGCAGTTACGTAAATACGAAAATCCGATATTACGTTTCCACTTCTCGAGCTGTGTGTGTGTGAGAGTGTGTCTGCCAGAGTGTGCCTCAGTGTGTGTGTGTGTCAGTGTATGTGTATGTGTCAGTGTGTGTGAGTGCTGCGCTTTGCCGCTGTGCACTCAAAAAACGACAAGGCACAACAAAAACTTTTGCACGCAAAAACCAAAGCCCTCGTTTCGAATCCTTTTAGAAAATACTATATAGGTACACATACCTTCCCTCTATACATATATATACAGGTATAGCTATAGCTCTAGTTGGGCAGGGGAGGGGGTGGTGTACAGAATGGGAGGGGGGCAGCTTCGCAACAAAAAGTTGAAATGGCAACGGCAATGGCAAAAGACAAGCAAAACTCAAGTCTCTCGGCTTTTTCGGCGGTTGTTGCCTGTAGTTGTGTGTGTGTGTGTGTGTGTATTTGTGTGTGTGGGTGCGCCTGCCACACCCAATACAAAACGTGCCAGGATGCTGCTGCCTATGAAACAGCAGAAGCCTCAGAAGCAAGAAACGATAACAAATAAAGAATGCCTCTTCTTGATAGGATAGGGGGAGGCATGGGCTGAGAGATACCCTAAATTTCACAGGAGAATAGATAAAAGTAAATACTTTATATAAAACTGATATTTCCCAAAGAAAAGTGCATGGAATAAAAAGGAAAGCTATGAAGAGACTTAAAAGAAGAAAGAAAATAAAGATCTAACAATTATTCAGATATTATAGATATATATTTAAGAGGTCTTAAAATTTAAATTGTATTTATTTCATCTTTTTCCCTGCCCACTCTGTCGTCCCACATACCCTCACAGCTTCAACTCGCTTACAAGGGTATAACAAAAATGCAAACTTCATGTACTGCAAAACGGCACAGAAAATGTTGAAGAGCGCGCCCCGGGCCTGGGCCTGGGCCTGGGCTTGAGCCAAGTATCGCAGCGAAGCGCAGTAAAGATGGGAGGACGCAGTGAATGGGGCAGGGCGTAGAGAAGGGGGAATGCAGGCAGGGCGGGCGGGTAGCGACGCCGCTGACGACGACACCAGCTTTGTAACTTTCCGCAGACATTCAACACTTTCGAGCAACAAGAGCAGCGGCAGCAGCAATACAAGAAAATGTACTACAGAAAATGGGGGAAAAAAGTAAAATGGGTAAAAAGAAAAATAAAAATAAGAAAAAAGTAAAAAGCAAATACGAGTAGCGAATACACTGTGCGATGTACCCTGTACGCTGTACGCTGCACGCTGCACACTGTACCTCTGTACGATGTACCCCTGTACGCTGTACCCCTTTCCCTGTACCGTGTACCCGCTACCGTGTACCGCGTACTGAGTACGCGTTGGTTAAATTGAAAGAAAAGGAAAACAGAGAGCGAAGGTAGAGAGCGCAGAGAGGTGAGCGCAGGCAGCGAGCGGAGAGCGCAGGCAGAGAGTGCAGGCAGAGAGCGCAGGCAGAGAGAGAGAGCGGAGAGAGCAGCAGGCAGCACAAACTTGCGAAAGATTTCAGCACATTGTTGTTTTACGCTGGGCGCGAGTTGTTGTTGTTGTTGTTGTTTCTTTCTGTTGTTGTTGTTGTTGTTGCTGCTGCTTTTATTCACAATTGCAAGCGCACACAACAAGCTAAAAGTCTCCTCTTTCTCAGTTGGCTGGCTTTGTTTGTTTATTTGTTATATGCGCGTTGATGTACAAACATGCCACACACACACACACTTACAGACACACACACACACACACAGGTGTATACGCTCTTTGAAGAGGGGGCTGCACATGCCCAGCACTTTTGAATTTTTATTCTGAAATGCGAAACTCAATGACAGCAGCAACGACAACGACAGCAGCAGCAGCAGCAGCAGCAGCAGCCCCAGAGGAGCAGCAGCTCACCTGAAGCTGCAGCTGAAGCCGAAGCTGAAGCATCGCCATTGTGGCATGTGGCATGTGGCATCAAAAATCACATTGTCAACTCGAGTGCATCTATCAATTCTTTTAATTGATCCTTCTACGCTTTACCGGGCGGGATCCTCCATCTTCATCTCGCTGGGTGCATAAAGAATGAGTGTATTCACATGGAAATATGAATAGAGCGAGTGCAGTTGCTCCCCCCAACTCCCCCGCCCCTCTCTGACTTGAGAATAATTGCAAAGTTTCGCATTTCCATGCAGAGATGCTGCATAACAAGTTCCTCAAATGGAATATGCACTCTATAGAGGGGGTAGGGGTGGAGGGGATGGGGAATAGATACCTCAAGGAAGTGATATAGTTAGGGGCAGCAAGTTTGAAGGGTTGGTAAGGCAGAAATAACTAAAAGAAACAATAGAAAGCGTGTAAAAAGGAATTAAAAAAATATATTGATTAAAATATAATGTAGTGATATTTAAAATATTGTATTAATTATTATAATACCCTCTAATGCTAACCTAAATATGCTATGATATAGTATTACTTTTTAAGCACCAAAACACACACGGCGTATACGTGTTTTGTTGGCCAGGCTGCCAGGCCTAATTGATAAGGCCATTTAAACATGTTGCCAAATGTCAAGCACATTTTGTGGGCAGCGGGGGAGCAGGAGGAGGGCAGAAGTTTATTAAACTTTAGCCAGAAACATTTAAGAGCAGCCCCGAAAAATAAAAAATAAAAAACATTTCGCTTTAAGCCAAATAAATGAACAAACAGTGTGCAAACTTTTCGATGGGCTGCTCTTACATACACATACATATGTATATATTACATATATATTATGTGCATGTGTATATAGCACACACACAGGGGCGGGGGGCAGGGGAGAACTGCGTTTTTTTTCTGTGGGACAGAGAGAAAAATAAACGGAATAAGAAAAGCTGACAATGCGAATCCGATACTTATGGCCAGCTACAACCTCAGACCCAACTAAAGCCCTACCCCTCCCCCTCCCCCTCCCAACACACACACACACAGAAACCCTTGAGTGTTTTGCTTCTTCTTGCTTATAAGCCATCAAAGCAATACAACAACAACAATAAAGAGGAGCAGGCAAGGCAGAAAAGAAATCGACAGCAGCAGCGGCAACAACAACGAAAAGTTTTAAAGCCACGCAGCAAAAGGAGAAATAAGACAGCAAATAATAATAAAAAGCATAAAAAAATACAAACACACGCACACACACACAGATATATATCATAAAATGCGCAAAGAAAGCAAAAAAAAATCTAAATAAATAAAAGCTGCTCGATTTTCTTCAAACAGCGCAGGCGGAGGAGGAGAAGGAGGAACAAGGAAGGCGACAGCAGCAGCAGACAGCAGCAGCAGCAGCAGGAGGGCAGCCATAGTGAACCCAAGGCAAACACACACACACACGCACAGCGAGAGAGCAACACGCACAGACACACTCTCTCACATACAAGCTCCAATAACAGCAACAAGAAGGAGAGCAAGAAGAAGCAGAACAACAACAACAACGACAACGACGACAAGCAACGTCTTCTTAGTTGTTGTGTAGCAAGGCAAGGCTGCCTGCCAGCAGCAGCAGCAGAAGCAGCAGCATCAACATCTTTTGCCAGCGAGCGCAAAATTCCTGTCATGGGGTCCAAGTGATGCCACAATCGGCAACGGCGACGGCGGCGGCGGCGGCGTTGCTTCTGCTGCTGTTGCATTATTCATGTTTGGCAGCCAGCCATCGTGCCCCCAACTCGCACTCTGCCGGCGGGGGCAGCAGTAGCAGTCGCAGCAGCAGCCACACAGCAGCACACACAGCGTCAACACACAGAGCGCGCGTTGACTGACTGACGGCAACGGCGACGACGACGACGACGAAGACGACAACGACAACACCACGCCCTCAAAACGGCACTCGTGCACAGTGCACAAGCGAGATAGATATACAAACACAAATCAGCTGAGAGCGCCGCCATTTGCTGCGTGCTGAGAGAGCACAGCACAGGCAAGAGCGCGTGAGTGAGTGAGCGAACAACACAGCACAAAGCACAGTGTTGTTGCGTGCGTGCAAGCGAGCGCGCAATACACTCGGGTGGTTGGTTGTCGCCGCTGCCGCTGCTCTGCCAGTGCCAAGCAGCGAGAGAGCGGCAAACAAAAAGAGAGCGAACTGAGTGTGGTGTGTGTGCGTGTGAGCTGTGAGCTGCTCGCTGAGTTGAGCTTCGGCATCGAGCAGCGACAGTGGGCACAAACACACAGTAATACGCCGCTACGCTGACTGGTTGTGCACTGCGGAACAATTTCGAAGCGAATCGGAATCGAGTCGCCGCGTCGAAGTTTTCATATTTTTTGTCGCCGTTAGTTTGGCAACGCGTGGCAGCAACAACAGACTGACAGGCAGCAAAGCAGCAGGCACAGGCAGAGAGGCAGCTGATACGTTCTTCTCGCATTTTTCGTTTGCCTTTGTTTCGTACAAAAAGAAGAAGACGAAAGACGAACAAGTAGAAACAGTCGAAGTTTCAATTGAATTTGCCGCGGGCGTCACCTCTAACCTCGCTGATTACTGCCGTCGGGTTTCCGTTCGAGCTGCGAGTCCGTCCAGGAGGCACAAGACAGATCCCAGTCTCATATAGTTATCACACACACACAGAGAGAGGGGATCGAGCACTCTCTAATGCCTTATCAGTTGCTCACATCTGAACGATCCTCAGACCCTCAGACGACATCGTATACTACCACTCAATTTGGGAGTCCCATTCTCGCGCGCGCTGTCTCGTAAATGAATGTCATAAATTAATTTTCGGATACTCGGGGACACGGTAGACTCGGTAGACTCGGAGATCGTGTCGGGTTGCCCCGTTTTCAAGAAGAAACCGCCGCCAACTTTACCTGCCCAGTGTCGTGTGTGTGTGCGAGTGTGTATTGTGTATTATCGTCTAAAACCCAAATGTTCCTTAAATTACCTTGAAGCTGATGAAAAAAGTCAAATATCTCAATTGAAAAAGAAAAAGAGAGAGAAATGCGCATTTAGTGAATAAAATAATAAATAAAAATATAAAATACGAAATATATTTGATCTAGAACGCGCAGAAACCTTAAGATCGTAAAAAGTTCAGGCAAAAAAAAAGTGTCAGCTCTACCGATCGTAAATTAAAAGAGAGAGAGCGCAAGAGAAGGAACATATCAGTGTGAAAAGTGTTATATATCCAACTGTATCTGTATCTATATATATTGCCAATAATAACTCTTAAGCCATAAAAAACGCACAAATAAACGGATTAATGGACCAATAAATAAAGCCTTCGCACAGCGAGACAAACAACAATCAGGATAACAACAGCAACATCTAGAGAAACAACAACAGCAGCAGCAACAGCAGCAGCAACAAGAGCAACAGCAACATTTAGAGCAACAACAGCAACAATTGCAACTACAACAGCAGCAGCAATAGCCCGCACAACATCAGCAACATCAGCAGCAATATCAGCAGCAGCAGCAACATCGGCAGCAACAACTTGCACAACAGCAACAATACTACACACACAGACAGACATCATCATCGTTGGAAATAGACCTCGTGTCATTCCAAAAGACGCACATGGGCGTCTGCACCGAGGAGCGCCCTGTGATGCATTGGGTAAGAAGAAGCAGCAGCAGCAACAGCAGCAGCGATCGCAGCAATCGATCGATCGATCGTTCGCTTGTTGGATTGCCCCGCGCCACTGACCCCAAGCATGGCAACCCCTTAGCTTCCCCTCCCCCCCTCAGCGAGATGTGGCAACTGATGACAAGGCAACCCTGTCGCCACATCAGGTCTCTCTCTCTCTCCCTCTCTCTCTCTCTATCGCTGCTGATTAATTTGTGATTTATCTCCCGCTCGGGTTACAAATGTTATCACGGCCAGACCAAAAAGCTGGCAAGGGCGATAAGAAAACCCCCTCGGTATAGACGGAGCAGAGGCTGAGGCAGAGCATGTGTCGATAGCGAAGATCACTGAGGACGGCAGTGCGATCTGTAGATATGTCACATGTGTGTGTGTGTGCTTCCCATGAGGCATATCAAGTATACGCATGTAAATTCAAGTTTCCCAACTGTTTCAGCTCTGATACTCTATAGATCATATCTCTAGCTAGCTGGAAAAACCTTGAAATAGAGTAGAATGTGATTTTCCTGGCTTAAAGCAGACAAACGTAGCTAATTTTCACTTGATGAGCATACATAATGCCTAATCGCCTGTGGCACGCAGCCCAAGCTACCTTCCCCTGCAGTACCGACTCTACAGGGTTCTATAGGGTTCTGTTGCACTTAAAAGCGCATTAAAATTAATCTATATATGTTTACAGCGCTGGTAAATCAAATAAGTTCAGTTCAGGAACTTACAATGAAGATATAATTGCAAATACATAACTATAAATAAATAAAAAGAATTTTATTTAATTTTCCATAAATTTATATATGTAAAATTAACAGTTTTTCTTTCTTTTCTTGAGTTGGAATTATATTTAGCAGCTGCGTTTTTTAAATTTCTCAACTTTTTCTTTTTACATTCCTTATAAATATTTTCCTATTATGTTTTTAGCTCATAATTGTCTGTTTTGACAGCTCAAACATGCATAGTTCACGCCACAATATGATACCATATATTATATTATAGGGTAATTGATTGACTTGACAGAATAACAGTCTGTCAGCATACACATAGTATGCTAATTGGGCGGGGGTTACCTGAACTTAACTCGAGTTTATCTCGCATTTCCTTGCTGGCAATTGTGACAAGATTAATTGTGAACTACTTTGAGGTGTTGAACAGGTGTGCATAGATGGAGATTTATGGAACTGAATTGTCATTGAAAATGGTAGCAAGTTTTACGTGTTTATAATGCGAAACATTATCAAAAACTTTCATTCTTTGTGAATCTACTTGAAAAGGGAAGCTTTTCCTATTTAAATTTATTTATTTTGATCTTTGAAGTTGAAGTTTTGGCTTAGGAAACTCATCTATAAGTAGTTCATGTTATAGATATCTCATTTATATTTTCTTATTATTAGAAATGAAAACAAGTTTATGCGCTTTTGTAATGCGTTATATCTTTAAAATTCTCGTTTATTGATTGAGGATTTATGTCTTTGTTTATGAGTATAAATTACAAATAATTTATAGATTTATATTATGATATATAATTGAATTATGAGTAGATTCTGATGATATATTTAAAAAATCAAAGTGTTTGCCAAACTACAAAAAAACATAAATAATTTTATTTTATTTTCTATGAAGATATGTGTGTTCATCCTCGATCTTTCTTAGTTTATATGGGATTAGAATTGTACTTACAAGCAGTTTTCATATTTTCTTTTTTCCATATTACTTAGATTGACTTTTTATATTGAGAATCTTATTTAAAAGAATAATATATGGTTTTCTTATTTCGTTTTTTACAAGTAACTTCGAAAGTTTTTTCATTTCAACTTCAAGTTCTTTAAGCTCGTATCCCTTTGAGTCAGACTTTGCAATTTCTGAAATTCCCAAAAATGTTGCCTGTGCTGCAATTGGAAATGTGCTCCATTGTTTTGCAAGAACCATTTGTATTACGTGTTTGAATTCTGTTTATGGATGCCTTTGCTTCTATGTAGCTGCAAATCAAGCCATCATCGGCATCCTCGTAATCAGCAGCAACATCATCATCATCGTGTTGCACAAACAAAAACTTGTCCATAAAAATGTAGTTATGCCTTGTCAGTCTGGGGGATTTCGGTTTGGTTCGGTTCGGTTTGGGTTCCATGTTTCCAACTATGTATCGAGTTGGGCCTCCATCTCCATCTTGGCTTTGGGGCACAGAAAACCGACAGAAAAGCAACCGAAAATGGCAGACAGAAATGTGTGCACGATTCATGTTGGTTTTTTTTTTTTGTGAATTTTGGACTTCATATTGCGATGTATTCCCCCACGTACTCCTCCTCTCGCAAAGGTAAACAAAATGGCTGTAAAATCTTGTGTGTGTACGCAATGAAGTTTCAGTTTCATTTTCAGTTTCTCCCAGGGGGGGAGTGAGTCTGGGAGAGTTAGGAGGGGGACAACCTGTCATCCTTGCAAGTAACACGACGAACAGTTGAAATCTATTTTCAACTAATTAATCAAAAATAAGCAAACTGGAGCATCGATGATACGTAGCAAGTCTACCATGTACCAAGTACTATATATATGTATCTGTATCTGTAAATGTATCTGTATCTGCAGCTGTAGTTGTATCTGTATCTGTATCTGCAGCTGTAGCCATGTCTCTGCTCCGTTTCGCACTCGTGTGGAGAGACTCGCTTGGCTCGCTTCTTCAATGAATGTCTGGGACACATTTTGTGCTGCTATCTCTGTCTCTCCCTCTCTCTGTCTCTCTCTCTCTCTCTCTGTCTGTCTCTGGGTTTCCCTCACATGCTGCTCAAATGTCGCGCAACGTTTTCGCGGAAAAACGCGTCGCAAAAAGTTGCTTAATTGAAATTAACTTTTGCCTGCGCCGCCATTGAAAATTTCATGCATCATTTGTCGACGGGTTCGGCCTTTGAAATTTTGTGCAAAAAATTTCAGAGCTCACTGACACCGCAATTGAGCCGACGCCCCCTTTGGGTAACGGAGAGCACCCTGTACTTGTCTATACGCATCAAAAGCGCAGTCAGCAGTTGCCCAAGGTTCCTGCTACTAATCCCACTTTCTTCCTGTCATATACGATCCTCCTAGTCAGAGGTATCTTATGCCACAAGAAGCTCCTTAGATCTTTCATTTCCCTAGATTGATCTCTTAACTTTTCTCTGTTTTTAAGCCTTCACTCTCTGCTCTATAGCTCTTTATACAGATCCTCCTAGTCTCCCACTCTCAGGCATTAGAACTTCCCTATCTCTGCCCATGTACCTCTATATTTTTCTATATAGATTCTGCTGCGAGCGCAGGATCAGGCCTTAGATCACTCAAAACTCTGCCCAGACATTTCCACTGTCTTCTCTCTTACTCTCTTGAGATCCTTAGGCTCACAGGCCATAGATCATCTCTTCTGCCCTTCTTTTTATTTCTCTGCTCAGATTCTCCTCCAATCCTTCTACTCCCAGTCCTTTTATCTGCCCATAACTCTCTCTAAAACATTACTCATCCCTCTCTCTCTTTCTCGCATTTGCAGCAGCAGAGCGCAAGATTTCTTGGGCCCGGCGCAAGGGAGAAAAGTCCAACGCCACCTGTAGCACATCAGGGGAGCAGGGAGTGCGGCAGTGCTGCAGGTGCAAATAACAATCATCCATTGTTTCGCAACACATGCTCCACCACATCCTCCTCGTGCCCAGACATAGTATGTGATCACAGTACAAAGCCATTTGGCAATGCATACGGCAGCGAGTCATATAGAAGGTGAGTTCAACCAGGACACGGCATCATATGCAACTCCTCGACCTAATCTCTTCCCTTCCTCCCCGCTGTGCAGCTATGAAACCGCCGATCGCGCCACATTCGAGGACACCGCGGCGAAATTCTCGATTAGCCGCAGTCGCACGGATTGCACGGAGGTCAGCGATGAGACCACATCGGGCATATCATTCAAAACGGAACCCTTCGGACCGCCCAGCAGCCCGGAGTCGACCAACGATAGCAAAGTAGTAACCCGCAATCCGGACGATTGCGCCGGCTGTGGCCGACAAATACAGGTACGAAATATCGCCCTCTCTCTCTCTCTCTCTCTTCTCTCTGCCGACGGCATGCGCGCTTTGCATCTGTCAGATACATTTACATGTTTATGCAGTTTCTCTAATAATTTTTTGTATCTGTCAGCTGCATTCGCCATGTGGCAGATACATTTGTATCTTTGTATCTTTATGCCAGTTGGAAAGTTGTTACACTTCTCCAAAGTTATTCAAAAAGTTATTTTAGTTTTGTAAAGCATATTTTGCAGTCTGTATCTCATAGATACTTTTGTAGCGCATAGTTTAAAAATACCCAATTCACAAAAAAAAAATGATTGAATTTTGTAAATTACAAAAACTACTAAGCAATTCAATTCTAGAAATAAAACCATGAATAAAATGTTTTACCCGAAGAAAATCTTTTGATTTTTAAGAAAGTTATGAAGTGAGGAAAGTTCGGATACTGGTCCTTTCAAGGGTCTTACATGTCAAATTTTTAGTCGACTTTGACATGATTTTTGGCCAAAAAATTAAATATGCTCAAAAACAATTTTAAACACTTGTTTTACACTAATTTTGACCTCCGCAATTGATTAAAAGTAAAAACAGGCGATTTTAAATTTTCAAGAAAAAAAATTTCTGAAAATTTTACAGGGGGGACCCTTACCAAAATCACAAAAAAAAATTTTTTTCTTATTTTTTTAAATTGCAAAAGCCATTAAGCCATTCGATTCTAGAACTAAAACCATGAATAAAATGTTTTACCCGAAGAAAATCGTTTGATTTTAGGAAAGTTATGAAGTGAGGAAAGTTAGGATACTGGTCCTTTCAAAGGTCTTACATGTCAAATTTTTGGTCGACTTTGACATGATTTTTTGACAAAAATTTAGTATGCTCAAAAACAATTTTAAACACTTGTTTTATACTAATTATGACCTCCGCAATTGATTAAAAGTAAAAGCAAGCGATTTTAATTTTTTGAGAAAAAAAATTTCTTAAAATTTTACAGGGGGGACCCTTACCAAAATCACAAAAAAAAATTTTTTTTTAATTTTTTAAATTGCAAAAGCCATTAAGCCATTCGATTCTAGAACTAAAACCATGAATAAAATGTCTTACCCGAAGAAAATCGATTGATTTTTAAGAAAGTTATGAAGTGAGGAAAGTGAGGATACTGGTCCTGCCGAGGGTCTTACATGTCAAATTTTTTGTCGACTTTGACATGATTTTTGGTCAAAAATTAAGTATGCTCAAAAACAATTTTAAACACTTGTTTAATATTAATTTTGACCTCGGCAATTGATTAAAAGTAAAACCAGGCGATTTTAAATTTTCAAGAAAAAAAATTTCTGAAAATTTTACAGGGGGGACCCTTACCAAAATCACAAAAAAAAATTTTTTTTTTTAATTTGGTAATTTGAAAAAAACTATTAAGCCATTCAATTCTAGAAATAAAATCATGAATAAAATGCTTTACCCGAAGAAAATCGTTTGATTTTTAAGAAAGTTATGAAGTGAGGAAAATGAGGATACTGGTCCTGTCAAGGGTTTTACATGTCAAATTTTTGGTCGACTTTGACATGATTTTTTGACAAAAATTAAGTATGCTCAAAAACAATTTTAAACACTTGTTTTATACTAATTTTAAGCTCCGCAATTGATTAAAAGTAAAAGCAGGCGATTTTAAATTTTTAAGAAAAAAAATTTCTGAAAATTTTACAGGGGGGACCCTTACCAAAATCACAAAAAAATTTTTTTTTTATTTTTTAAATTGCAAAAGCCATTAAGCCATTCGATTCTAGAACTAAAACCATGAATAAAATGTTTTACCCGAAGAAAATCTTTTGATTTTTAAGAAAGTTATGAAGTGAGGAAAGTTAGGATACTGGTCCTTTCAAAGGTCTTACATGTCAAATTTTTGGTCGACTTTGACATGATTTTTTGACAAAAAATAAGTATGCTCAAAAACAATTTTAAACTCTTGTTTTATACTAATTTCGACCTCCGCAATTGATTAAAAGTAGAAGCAGGCGATTTTAAATTTTCAAGAAAAAAAATTTCTGAAAATTTTACAGGGGGGACCCTTACCAAAATCACAAAAATTAAATTTTTTGTGGAATTTTTTAAATTCCAAAAACTATTTAGCCATTCTATTCTAGGACTAAAACCATGAATAAAATGCTTTACCCGAAGAAAATCGTTTGATTTTTAGGAAAGTTATGAAGTGAGGAAAGTTAGGATACTGGTCCTTTCAAAGGTCTTACATGTAAAATTTTTGGTCGACTTTGACATGATTTTTTGACAAAAATTAAGTATGCTCAAAAACAATTTTAAACACTTGTCTTATACTAATTTTAAGCTCCGCAATCGATTAAAAGTAAAAGCAGGCGATTTTAAATTTTTAAGAAAAAAAATGTCTGAAAATTTTACAGGGGGGACCCTTACCAAAGTCACAAAAACAAATTTTTTTTTTTTATTTTTTTAAATTGCAAAAGCCATTAAGCCATTCGATTCTAGAACTAAAACCATGAATAAAATGTTTTACCCGAAGAAAATCTTTTGATTTTTAAGAAAGTTATGAAGTGAGGAAAGTTAGGATACTGGTCCTTTCAAAGGTCTTACATGTCAAATTTTTGGTCGACTTTGACATGATTTTTTGACAAAAAATAAGTATGCTCAAAAACAATTTTAAACTCTTGTTTTATACTAATTTCGACCTCCGCAATTGATTAAAAGTAGAAGCAGGCGATTTTAAATTTTCAAGAAAAAAAATTTCTGAAAATTTTACAGGGGGGACCCTTACCAAAATCACAAAAATTTTTTTTTTTTTAATGTTTTAATTTGAAAAAACTATTAAGCCATTCAATTCTAGAAATAAAATCATGAATAAAATGCTTTACCCGAAGAAAATCGTTTGATTTTTAGGAAAGTTATGAAGTGAGGAAAGTTAGGATACTGGTCCTGCCGAGGGTCTTACAAGTCAAATTTTTAGTCGACTTTGACATGATTTTTTGACAAAAATTAAGTATGCTCAAAAACAATTTTAAACACTTGTTTTATACTAATTTTAAGCTCCGCAATCGATTAAAAGTAAAAGCAGGCGATTTTAAATTTTTAAGAAAAAAAATTTCTGAAAATTTTACAGGGGGGACCCTTACCAAAATCACAAAAAAAAATTTTTTTTAATTTTTTAAATTGCAAAAGCCATTAAGCCATTCGATTCTAGAACTAAAACCATGAATAAAATGTCTTACCCGAAGAAAATCGATTGATTTTTAAGAAAGTTATGAAGTGAGGAAAGTGAGGATACTGGTCCTGCCGAGGGTCTTACATGTCAAATTTTTTGTCGACTTTGACATGATTTTTGGTCAAAAATTAAGTATGCTCAAAAACAATTTTAAACACTTGTTTTATACTAATTTTAAGCTCCGCAATCGATTAAAAGTAAAAGCAGGCGATTTTAAATTTTTAAGAAAAAAAATTTCTGAAAATTTTACAGGGGGGACCCTTACCAAAATCACAAAAAAAAATTTTTTTTAATTTTTTAAATTGCAAAAGCCATTAAGCCATTCGATTCTAGAACTAAAACCATGAATAAAATGTCTTACCCGAAGAAAATCGATTGATTTTTAAGAAAGTTATGAAGTGAGGAAAGTGAGGATACTGGTCCTGCCGAGGGTCTTACATGTCAAATTTTTTGTCGACTTTGACATGATTTTTGGTCAAAAATTAAGTATGCTCAAAAACAATTTTAAACACTTGTTTAATATTAATTTTGACCTCCGCAATTGATTAAAAGTAAAAACAGGCGATTTTAAATTTTCAAGAAAAAAAATTTCTGAAAATTTTACAGGGGGGACCCTTACCAAAATCACAAAAAAAATTTTTTTTTTTAATTTGGTAATTTGAAAAAACTATTAAGCCATTCAATTCTAGAAATAAAATCATGAATAAAATGCTTTACCCGAAGAAAATCGTTTGATTTTTAGGAAAGTTATGAAGTGAGGAAAGTTAGGATACTGGTCCTTTCAAAGGTCTTTCATGTCAAATTTTTGGTCGACTTTGACATGATTTTTTGACAAAAATTTAGTATGCTCAAAAACAATTTTAAACTCTTGTTTTATACTAATTATGACCTCCGCAATTGATTAAAAGTAAAAGCAGGCGATTTTAATTTTTTGAGAAAAAAAATTTCTGAAAATTTTACAGGGGGGACCCTTACCAAAATCACAAAAAAATTTTTTTTTTTAATTTGGTAATTTGAAAAAACTATTAAGCCATTCGATTCTAGAACTAAAATCATGAATAAAATGCTTTACCCGAAGAAAATCGTTTGATTTTTAAGAAAGTTATGAAGTGAGGAAAGTTAGGATACTGGTCCTGCCGAGGGTCTTACATGTCAAATTTTTTGTCGACTTTGACATGATTTTTTGACAAAAAAAAAGTATGCTCAAAAACAATTTTAAACACTTGTTTTATACTAATTTTAAACTCCGCAATTGATTAAAAGTAAAAGCAGGAGATTTTAAATTTTTAAAAAAAAAAAAATTTGCGAAAAATGTACAGGGGGGACCCTTACTCACAATGTTCACACAAATTGTATGACATATTTTCGTAAAAAATCTAGTGCTTATGTAATACCAATTTTTCAACTTTTAATTACTTTTGTTGTTATTGAATCCTTGAAATACATTTGTATCTTTAAGATACTTTTGTATCATTAAGATACTTGGGTATCTTTGAGTGAATTACACATTTTTGATTTACTTTTGGTTCTTTACTAGTTTAGAAATGTATCTATGAGATTCTTTTATTTTATTGAGTTGTTCTTGTATCTTTGCGATACTTTTGTTTCTTTAAGGCCTTCAAAAATCACAATCACATAGACGTACATCGTATGTAGTTAATTTATGACTGTGATATAATGCCCCATTATAACACTCAACTTCCCCGATAATATAACCGATAATTCACGTATAATTAAAACAATTTTCAAATTAGATGGAAAATTGAAATGAAAATCAAATGAAACAGTTTCCCAGGCTATTAGGGAGGTGCGGCAGTTGCTCATAGTTTTAATAACCATAATCGTTAGAATGTTAATGTTAATCTGCAACTATATCTTCATCTGTATTTGTATCTGTATCTGTATCTTGAACTCTTTGCAGGATCGCTTCTACCTCTCCGCTGTGGAAAAGCGCTGGCATGCCAGCTGCCTGCAGTGCAATGCCTGTCATCAGCCGCTGGAACGGGAATCCTCATGTTACTCACGTGATGGCAACATTTATTGCAAAAACGATTATTATAGGTAAGTCGAGGGGGGCGCGGAAGGGATCAGGTAGCCCCTACGAGTGTTAAAGCTGAAGTCTTTGAAGCCTCAGCTTGAGCTGCGAATTCTGGGAAGCGTTACAGGGCAGGGGCTACTGGGCACAGCTCGGGGCAGGGGAGGAGCCGGGTGAGGGGCAGGCCTGATGAATCAGATAAAGCCTCGAACTGTGCCTGCATGCCAAGACATTGACTAGAAAATGATTGGCAAACACGCGAGTGAAATATTTATGCATGCATTGTTATTGTTTTTGCCCCACTGTGCGAAGGCTAAGCGCGCATAGAACCGACGGCAAGCTCAAGAAGCAGACCGAGACCGCGGCGGCGGCGGCTAGAGAGAGACCTTCTGCCTGCCCTCACCTCCTCCTGCTCCTCCTCCGCCTGCTCCTGCTCCGCCTGGCTGCATGGGGCTGCGTGTGTTCTGCTGTTTGCATTCCCATTGCGCGGCGGCAGCAGCAGCGGCAACGGCGGCGACGTTTCTCAAGAACGCTCGCCAGTTCGAGCTCACGCTACATGCGGCATTGCAACGTGCAACGTGCAACGTGGCAAGCCAGGTTGACACTCTGCGCTTGGGTGGGTGCCCAAGCCGCGCTAGGAAGCTGCAGCGGCAGCAGCAGCGGCGGCAGCAATGCGATTTCACGCGCCGCGCCAACTTGCCACAGACACGCGAGATTAGTGCAACAACGGAGGCAGCAACAATTGAGAAACAGGTTATAATTATGCCAAATTTCAGAGGGAAGGGGGGAAGCAGCAGCAGCACGCCTACAATTTTGTTGCACGGCAGCAGCAGCAGCAGCAACAGCAGCAACACCTGCCCCTGCCACTGCGTAAATCAAAAAGTTTTTAAAACAAAACAGACACAACAGCGTAGGCTGCAGAGGGGCAGCCTGCAGGGGGCAGAGAGAGGGGGAAAGAGAGGCAGGGAGAGAGATGAAATTTCAACTTGCTGCGCTTGCCACATGCAACATAAATCCCATGCAAGTCACGCTCGTCACTCGTATTTCCTCTCAAATGATTCTTGTGACATTTATTACCGCTCCATATTTCAAAATACGCAGCCCAGACCCCGAGCAGGCTGGGGAGGGGGAAGAGGGGAAGCGGGGCAGCCAGAGCAAGTTGCAGTCAGAGATCGAGCCAACGCTGCGCTCCGCTTGCACGCAGCAACGCGGCAATCTTTCAGTTGCCTATGGCAGAGGCGGGGACGGGGACATTTTGGGGTGTGGGGATGCGCTTGGCGAACGCCATGTCATGTCACACACACACACACACACACACACACACACAGTCACACACTCGTTCCAATTCCACAATCCATGCCGCCGTAATTTCGTTTCATTTCATTTCATTCCGTCGGATTTTTGTTTTTTTTTCTGCTCGCGATTATCAATCAAATTGAAAGACCTCAACAAGATTCCCGCTCACCCCTCGCGCAGACTACGCCTCTGCCTGACAAGAACATGCCTCTCCCTCTCCTACTCCCCCTCCCAGCTGCCTGCCACCCTCGCTTGATTTATAGAGACTATGTCAAATATGACAACATCGCATCGCATCGCAACCTCCAGCGGGAACCAGGGCGAAATTTATGCCCCGCATGCACCGTTAACTCTCCACCGATCTGATGTATAGTATAGTATTATTTTTATTCTTTGTTTTCTTCTTTGCGATAAATTCATGTTTTGTTAAATTGAATAGTCGCCACATTTTTCATAAACAAAAGAGGAAAAGCGGGGAGAAAAAAAAAAAAAAAAGCATGTGTTTTCTTTGATTTAGCAGCATTCTAAGGGGCAGTGCGTACCTCTCCAGGAGTGGCAAGTGTGGCAAGTTTAAATAAAGTTCTCTCTCTAGACTCTCCCCCTCTCTTTCTCTCTAATTAGAGCACTTGCCGGGCATTATCTCTGCCTTTTATTGGCAGCTTATTGTGGAAAAACATGAAAACATTTGCATGAAAATTGCCTCAGATTTTTCCCCAATTGCTGCGGTCACTGCAGGTCAACAGTAATTATTGGAAAATAAGTAAATATTGTATAGAGTGCACACACACACTCATACACACACACACTCATACACACACACACAGCTAATTTCAATTGAAAACAACTTTGCATGACGACAATTTCGTGTCTGCAACAAAAGTCGTTGACTTAAGCTGATCAGAATATATGTATATATATACATATATATTTCAATGAATTGCAGGTACTTGCCTGTATTTATAGCACTTATAACTACAGTCGTATCGTGCATAGCAACAATACCATAGTTAAAATATATTTCTTTATAATCTGAGACTATAATAAAAAGCGTGAGAATTCCTTTCTGCCCCTGCGCTTTTGTTCTGCGTCTTTGTGCTGAGGAATATCTATTTATTTTCTAGAAATATGTATGTATATATGCTAGAAATATTCTTAACTACTTTATACTAACTCACAACAGTTATAGAGTCGATTTCACAACTCTAAGTTAACTTTATCTTACACAAATCTTCTGCTTTGCGATTCGAACTAAGAAATTAAGATATATCTATATAGTTAGCTATTTCTATATATATTTTATATATATTTTGCAAATGTTTAATCCCATTTAATATATTTTATTATGTATTCTTGCTCTGCAGCGTAAGCTACCTCATTCTAGCCTTTTCTGTCTGTTTGCATACTTATATCTCTGCTATTGTAAGGATTATTGATATCAAATTTATTCTGCGGTTTCCTGTATGTCATATGCAGTTATTGCTTATATCAAACTGCATAAAAACTCAGCAAAACTAAAAAGAAGAAGAAAAAACCTCTTTAGGGCAATTTAAAACACTTAGAGCTGCCATATGGCATAAGTAATCGCTGCCTCTTAACATTTAGTTTATGGAAAACCCACGATAAAATTGATTTTTGCATTTTCCAACTGCAAATCCATGAAAATCGCTCTCGCTCTTGCTCTCTCTCTCCCGCTCTAATCCCATTTAATTGACCTTCGCTGACCAATAAGCTGCCTGCCGCATTTCGTGGCATGCAACATGTGCGGCAATAAGCCGAAGGCATCTGATAAGCCCGCAAAACACATGTCACGGCGCCCCCTCCCCCTCCCCTGCTTAGATGTGAGTTATGTGGGGCCAGTCTAGAGTAGTTCGTACGATATATACGTATATCGTATATGGCATATCGTATATGACTGTATCGTAGTATGCATATTCCAGTTTGTGTCTTAGCCCGCTTTGTTGCCTTGTTTTTTTCTCGTATCCGCGACACACTAATCTGGCCATCGAAACATATGTTCGCCGTCGCCGTCGCCGTTGCGTTGTTAACAATGCCGGCTCCAGCTACGGTTCCAGCTTCAGCCTCGCCTCGCTTTGGGCCTGGTCATAATTTTGTTGTTTAGGTTTCAAATAATTGGATTGTTGTGGATTACGCGAGAGAGAGAGAGGGAGACAGAGAGGCAGAGAGAGGGAGAGAGAAGCAGGCTGCCACAACTCGTTGACATTTTACAATCAGCAGGCAATGTACCTGTTCTGTTGCCTGCTCCCTGCTCCCTCCCTCCCTGCCCCTCGCATCTCTTCCAAAGCAGAAAAAAACATTGCACACTGTCACCTCGTTTTCTGCATACAACGTCATAAAGGAGCCCCCACCCCTTACAGGCTTCCCCCAGGCTACCTCCATGTCTGCTCTACACTCCTGCCTCCTCCCAAACCCCTCAGGCACCCGCTGGCTCTACCAAACCCACTTCAGCTTGAGCTTGCCGCAACTTGTCGCTTATCTATCTCGTTGATGTTGCGCTGATGCCAGCACGGATAAGCCGGCGCAGAGCAACTGCATCTCTATCTGCCTCCCAGTCTGCCTGCCTCCTCTGCTCCCCCTCGAGTTGTCATAATTTTTATGCCAGAGAGAGAGAGAGAGAGAGAGAGAGACTCTCGCTGATTGGCTTCGTTATCAGAGTGTGCGAAAGGAAAGACATAAAAGCGAGTACAGGGTATAAAAAATGCGTTCGCTGCGCGCAGTGAAATGTCTTAATCAGCACAAGAAAACAGGCAGGGGCAGGGGCAAGGGAGCAGCAGAGGGTAGGGGAGTGGCGAGGCCAAAGGCAAGGGAAATGTTTACAGTTTTTCATCGTCGAGCGTTTTCCTACTCTGCTGCTGCTCCTCCTCTTTCCTCCCCCTCTCATCCTCCTCCTCCTCGCAGCAAAGTCAGCCAAGCGCGTCCATTTAATTGTGGCCAAGATACTCAACGCGACTTGGCTCGTCGCGGCTTGCCTTGGCTCAAGCACCGAATTTATGGCCAACCTGAAATCGCGCGTTATGCAATCAAATAATTTCTCCATGCGAAAAAAGGCAGAGGGAGAGGGAGAAGTGGGAGAGGGAGAAACGCAAGAAAAGCGCCAACTAAAATAAGAAAATGCACAGAATTCATTAAGTAAACAGCAAGGGGGAAGGAGGGAACAGGGAAAGAGGAGGGAACTCAGCCAGAGTGGGAGGGCAAAGCCCTAGCTAGCAGGCTGGGCAACCTGCGAGCCCAAAACAGTTTAACGATGCCATCTCACGACGTCTCTTTTATGATGTTCTAGCCACTGACCAGGCCCCTCCCTCCGCCCCTACCCCGCCTACCCCTCCCCCTCTGACAGACACTTCACTTTGTGGCGTCATCAAAAACTTGAGCAATGTTGCCGCATGAACAGCGCGAGATGAGATGAAAAAGGGCTGAGAAAAACATAAACAAAAAAAAAAGAAGAGAGAAAAAAAAGCGCAGTATTTATTTTTTACGAGCACTTGTCAGCGATCCCATGTAGCGACAGCACCCAGCAGCAGTACAGGGTACCCCGTCAACCGGTAACCGCAGCTACACCCTAACCTGGTACCCAACTGCGCGACACACACATACACAATGGCTGAGAATGGGCGATTTGTGCACAAAAAGTGCGATTGTTACCGAGCATCAGATGTCATAATTATGATATAGCAAAACCGATCTCGGGTGACAGAGGTTAGACGTGTGTGTGAAGTAGGTAGGGTAGGATCATGTGTTAAAGCAGCGTTTATGATACGAGTATATCATATGTGTAGTGCAGCCGTATATTTTCAGCAATGTGTTTTATAGCAAAGGAATTTTAATTTTTGTTTTTTATTTGGAAATTTCTTTTAGAAAATTAAGCGGGTGTTTCCCATAGCCAATGCCTGAAACTTTCCACAAGGTTTTTTTTTTCAAATTTAAGCTGAAACTTTCAAGTGGATTTCCTAGAAATTTGTCTTATAAAATGCCGATTTGATAAGGAATTCTCTCTCTCCTCCCAACTCGCTCTTTATATTTTTAAATTTCATATAGTATTTATTATTTAGTTATTTCCAAAGAATGCTATGAATCAACCCATATATATACTATATATATATTATATACACTTCCTAATGACGTCAACGACTCCGACATCTTGAGCTCGTTGGGATCTTAATTTATAGCCTACTCAAACGGCAACTCATTGGAACGTGAATAATGGCAGGTTTTCAACATAAAATACTTGCATATATTTTAGAAACTTATCTTGGTTTCGTTTCGGCAGGAAGATAAGCCCAAGAGAGGGAGAGGGAAAGTGAGCAGTAGAGTGAGGCATGCGCTCCACTGTGCACCTGCAATACCGAAGACGTTTAGCCAAATGAAGAGGTCGCACTGCAGCTCGTTCGCCGCTTCGCTGCGTTGAACCTTTCCAGGCAGAGCAGAGAGAGAGAGAGAAGGAGAGGGGGGGATAGGGGTTAGGAGTAGCACAAACAAATATATAATAAAAACTACTCGCCGCGCGATAATTAAAATGTTTAATGGGCATCTTAAAAAATCATTTTACGCCGAATTTATGCGGAGTCCGAAAAGAAAAAGAAAACGAAGTCAGCGCAGCGCAGCGCAGCTTCAGAGCCAGCGGCCGCCCGGAGCGAAGCAGAACATCGTTCCAGAGGCAGAGGCAGCTAACAATGGGGCGCTAATCTAATCAGTTAGACTATAAAAACAAAAGACACACATAGAGTGGGGAAAAGAAACTGAAATTATACTACATGCAGCTTCAGTGAGCAGCAGCGACGTTCTTCGGGGGGTTGGGGTTCTTCTTGGAAGCCGGAAGAGTCCTATTAAAGAACGTTTAAGAAGGTTTTTAAATGTAAATTCTAATTGAAATTCAAATAGCTGCGGTAAGTCATGGGGTAAGCCAGTTAGCCAGGTGATTGGCAGGGGTTAACCTAGAGAAACTACCTAGTCTAGGCGATTGAGAGATCTCCATGGGTTGGTTAGTTAGCCAGGCTATTGACAGGGGTTATCCTAGCCTAGGCAATTGATCTAACCAAGGTTAAGCTAGCTAGACACCTAGCCAGGTTATAGGCAGGGGTTATCCTAGTTAAACTACCTAGCCTAGGCGATTGAGGGATCTCCATGGGTTGGTTGGTTAGCCAGGCTATTGACAGGGGTTATCCTAGCCTAGGCGATGGAACTAACTGTGGGTAAGTTATCTATGAAGTTATCTTGAAGTTGCTTACCTACTCTAGACTATGGAGCTTACAATGGGAAATCTAGCTAGCCAGGCGATTGAAGGGGTTAGCCTAGGGGATTGAGAGATTCGTAGACTGTAGTTAACCTTGGGTAAGCTTGCTGAAGGAGCTTACCTAGCCTAGGCGATGGAGCTGACCATGGGTAAGCCAGCTAGGTAGCTAGCCAGGCGATTGACAGTGGTTTACCTAGCCTAGGCGATTGAGAAACCAGGCGATTGCATGGGGTCTTACCTAGCCTAACCGATTGAGTAATCTGGTTCTGGTTCCGGTTCCGGTTCTTCTAATCGCCTGACGCACGCTAAAAAGACACGACTAAACCAACTAATTTTCCGGTGCATTTAACACATAAACAGGCACAAAGGGAAACTTGTCGTTGAGCCACGCTGGCGGGGATTAGGTTGACCCAATGACAACAACAAAAAATGCAAATAATTATTGTATATGTTTAGACAGGGGCGCAGCAAGCAGGGAATCCCTCTGTTAGAGCACGAAGGGGTTGGGGCAGAGCCTAGAAACGAATTATCGCCATGGGACGTCCAAGTCGGAGCTGGGATTGAGCTTGTTCCTCGACGCTCTCACGAGATTTCGTTTTATTTTCGGTTTTTTTTTACGCGAGCGCGAACGGGGTGGCGCGTCTGGGAAATCCGTTGCAAGTAGTTGTTGCTGCTGCTGCTGCCGTCGCTGTTGTTGTTTGTTTGTTGCATGTAATCGGAAGAGGGTCAGCCACAGCGGGTGGCACTTGAAACTTCAGCGCCGGAGCCGGAGCCGGGCAGGGCAGGGCAGGGCAGGGCGAGGCGAACCCCGTCCGTCCGTGCGCGCGCTACACGCTACAAATGCTCTCACGTTACCGCGCGCACCGTGCACCGCCTGTGCCTCCTGTTCCGCTGCTGCCTCCTGTTCCTCTGCCTCTGCCTGTGCCTCCTGTGCTGCAGCCGTTGCGCCACACGTCGGTTTACACTTCACAAGGCATGCGGCGGCTCCGTGTGTGTTTCCGCCCTGCAAACAGTCAGCAGCAGGGTCTCTCCCAGTCTCTTCCAGCCCTCTCCCGCTCTCCCGCTCTCCTGCTCTCGTTTCAGGTTTTCCGGCACTGGCAGCATGCACATCGAGCTGCCCCGTGTAGTGCCCCGAGAGTGGCCTCGAGAGTGGCCCAGAGAGTGGCCGGAGAGTGCCGGTAGTGCCGGTAGTGCTGCCGCGCGCCACTTAACCACGATTTCGATGTCTCTTATCAGCCGTGTCTAAGTTGCAAGCAGTTCCCCATGCTCCAGCTGCAGTCCAGCTGCTGATCTGCTCCTGCCCTGCTCCTGCTGCAGCCCTGCTCCTTATCGCTGCTGCTCCTGCCTCAGCTACAGCTCCTTGGCTGTCCTGCTCCCCCTCAGCTCCTGCCTTGCTGCTGCTCTACTCCCACCCTGCTCCGCCTCATACCACAACCCGCTCTACCCCTTAGCTCCCTCAGCTCCCGAGCTGCTTCTGTTGCCCACTCGCGCCTTATCTATTTACGTAATCAGAGGCCTCGACTCGACTCGACTTGACTCGCTGCGGCTGTGGCAACAATAAAATTTATCTCTGCAGGATGCGGCGACTATCTGCATCTGCTGCAGCTGAAAGTGGGCCTCCTCCTCCTCCCGAGAAACAAGTGCAGCCACAGACGCCGCACGTTGCACAAGGCACAAGGCAGTCAAGCGGGTTGGCTCGGGTGGGCTGAGGCTGAGGCTGGAGCTGAGGCTGCTGCTTGGCCTGGGTCGTGTTGGGATTGATGTGCGATGTGGGAAACGGGCTGAGACTCAGCCCAGAAGCCAAAACCGACAAGGCGAGACAGGCTGCTCTCTCTCTCTCTCTCTCTCTCCCTGTGAGAGTATCAGATTTCGAGCGCTCGAAAACATAATCATATATTAGGCGTTGTCACTTTGACATTTCGCCTGCTCTTTTACATGGCAATAATCATAATTCATTTTTCTCTCTCTCTCTCACTCTCTCGTGGTATGTGCGGCGGTGCTCAAGGGGGGGCGTGGCAGGTTGTATATGCTCCCTTCTCCCTTCCCCCCTCCTCGTAGTGCGCCCTTGTGCTGCTCCGCAAAGAAATAAAGTGCCACACGAAATGAAGGCATCGCACGACCCGCCCCCCGCTCCCAGCTCCCTTCTCCCCGCTCCTCACTCGGCTGTGGGTCTGAAACAGTTTTATGAGTTGGTAGCAGGCACAGTGTCGCCGTCGTGGTCGCATGATGTTGACGCTGCTGCCCCTGCTGCATCCATGTTTAATATTATTTATGGGGCTTACGTCTTGCGGCATCTCGAAGGTACGCTACAGTGAGAGATCGGGTGAGAGTCGTCGCGGCGACAAGATGTGCGACAAGCGACGGCGACGGCGATGGCGACGGCAGCAGAGGCGCGACCGCAGCTGAATGTGACAAAAATCTCGGCGTCACATCCCAAATCATTTTCAGAGAAAGGCAGGATCAAGCAGAGCAGGGGAAACAGGGGCAGGTACTGCGAGACAGCGATAGATCGAGGAAGCAGGGCTGGAGACAGGGAGAAAGCAGAGAGCAGGGACAGGGAGCAGGGAGTAGAGACTGGGATAGAAGCAGCCATAGAGGCAGGCAGGGAGGGGCAGCTGGTAAAGAACTTAGGAGCAGGGCAGAGCAAGAGGGAGAGCAGAGATCAGGGAGCAGGCACAGGGCCAGGGGCAACCAGATTCAATGAGCTGCTTGGGGAGCGCGTCCCTGAAAGTGCGCTATATACACGACGTAAATATGATAAATTTATATGGAATCGTTTTGTTGTTGTTGCTCCTCGGTTTATTTTCGCCTTCTCCGTCGACCGAAGACGACGACAAAATGTGCGAATGAGTCTGTTGAGCGAAGTTGGAGTGAAATGCGCCAATTATTTTGATTAATGTCAAAGAAATCGCGTGTCTCGCGCATTTGATGTTTCCTTTTTCCATGCACCACCCCTTCCTCTCCCCCTCTCCTCACCCTGCTCTGCAGGAAAATGCCTGAGCGCGCACAGGGTCATCATTATGCGGCACGAAAGGCAAAAGGCAAAAGAAAAAACTCCTCAATGATTATGACTGATGCTGGGTAATCTCGTTGGGATACCTTGTGGATCCCTCTCGGATCCCATTGGATCTGTCATTTGCGAAAGTGAAAACAGTAGCCAAATAATGTGGCACGATGATAATGATGTTACCCCGTGCACGAAGTGACGTTGACGATGAGTGGGCGTTTTGTTAACCCATCCATTGTGTGGCTCTCGACTCCAGTGATCTCTCGCTCTTTGGCTCTCTCTCTCCCCCCTACAACCAATCAATGATTGTTATGCCGACAGTAGCTCGAGCTGAGTTTCCTGCCGCAAACGTGTTATTAGTTTGGGTAAGCATAATTTTGTCTGCAGACCGAAAACACACACACACACACACAAAACCCACTCAATATCATCTTGGACTGCAACGATTTTTATTATAATCATGCCATATAATCGTCTGGCAATAAAGATAGACTAGTAGGGGAGTCTAGAGTTTATATTTATTTATTTTCGTTGTATTTAACCTCAAACAATTTCAAATTGTGCAAATTCAACATGCTGCGCCGCGCAATTCACCACATCGTCGATATTTACCGTTCGATAAGCTATCGATAAGTGAACCAGTTCGCGTGAACTGTTATCGCACGCCGTGAGCGCGCTAAAGCTAACGCAAATTTGTAATTAGATAAATAAATTTGAATTATTTAAATTGCTTTTCTTTCTCTTTCTTGCAGTTTTTTTGTTACACGCCGCTGTTCCCGCTGCCTGGCCTCCATTAGCTCCAACGAGCTGGTGATGCGCGCCCGGAACCTGGTCTTTCATGTGAACTGCTTCTGCTGCAATGTCTGCCACACGCCGCTCACCAAGGGGGATCAGTATGGCATCATCGATGCCTCCATCTATTGCAGGTGCGTAGTGTAGGGTTGGATAATGTCCATGAACAATCCAAACTATATGCTGCAACATTCCTTTTACAGAACTCACTATAGCATAGCGAGGGAGGGAGACGCCGCCTCGTCGAGCATGAGTGCCAGCTATCCGTATAGCTCGCAATTTGGATCGCCGCACAATGACTCCTCGAGTCCGCACTCGGATCCCAGTCGTAGTATTGTTCCTACGGGCATCTTTGTGCCCACATCGCATGTCATCACCGGGCTGCCGCAGCCGGCGCGTCAGAAGGGCAGGCCGCGCAAGCGCAAGCCCAAGGATATTGAGGCGTTCACCGCGAATATAGGTACGTTGTAAATACCAAGATTGGAATGGAGGGGGATGCCATAAAAAAAAGGAGAGGCAACGGCAGTGGTGGTGGCTTTATGACCCGCCTGGGTAACCAAAAACCAGGTCCAAACTGGCGCCAGTGCAAGGCATGTTTTAATGCGCATTAAAATGAAGAAACCGCATGCTGCCGCCTTGCCCCATGTTGCATGTTGCATGTTTTTCCGCGTGGTGTCGTAAAACGCTGCGGCTGCTGCTGCTGCTGCTCCTCGCTGCCAGTGCCGGCTGTAAAAGTCAAGTCAAGTGAAGCGAAGCGCTGAAGTCTCAACCTTCTTTTTACCCATTCTCCTCCTCCTCTTGCAGATCTCAACACCGAATATGTGGACTTCGGTCGCGGCAGCCACATGAGCGCCTCATCGCGCACCAAACGCATGCGCACCTCCTTCAAGCATCATCAGCTGCGCACCATGAAGTCCTACTTTGCAATCAATCACAATCCCGATGCGAAGGATCTGAAGCAATTGTCACAGAAAACGGGTTTACCAAAGAGAGTCCTACAGGTGAGTGGAATCCTCAGTGGCATCCTAAGTGATCTTCAAGCTAATCCTCGTTTGTTTCCCTTGCAGGTCTGGTTTCAAAATGCACGCGCCAAGTGGCGTCGCATGATGATGAAGCAGGATGGCAGCGGCATGTTGGAGAAGGGTGATGGTACATTGGATCTGGATAGCATTTCGGTGCACAGTCCCACATCGTTTATGCTGGGCGGTGCGAACAGCACGCCGCCACACAATCTGGACTAACAGCTGCTCAGGGAAAGGGAGCAGCAGCAGCAGCAGCACAACCACAACCACAATGCCAGCACCAACTCCTCCACTGCAACTGCAACGGGTACTGCATCTGCATCGGCGGCCTACGCAATTGAGCTGCAACTGCTGCAACAGTCGAGCGGCAACATTGGACGCTGCTCGCCGGCGGCGTTGCTGTCGTTGGCGGACCTGTTGAATGGCAGTGACAATTAGCTTGTACTTGAATCGAATACTCGAAAAGAAAACTCCACACCCACTCGCAGATACACACTCACTCACTCACACACACACACATACGCCTGATCGCCTAGTGAATGTTGTTAGACAAGCTGTTGCATTAAGTATTTCTGTAGTTGCTTCCGTAGCCCGGTCAGACCACGCAACTACTACGACTACTTTCCGGAGGACTCTTCCAAGGCTTCTCTATCGATTCAGTAGTAGCGCGAGAGACAGTCGAGAGATCCAATCTTATGCACCTTCCCTTCACTTGAACCAGCCTCGGCCCTCCAAGAAAATGTTGTTTCTATTTCTATCGTTCATTTGTAAATATGTACTAGAACCTTAGCAATTGCTTAACAGAAAAGAATATTGTTAATACTTATAATATATTATATATATATAAAAAGATATACACATGTATTGTATACTCTGTATATCTAGCATACGCATTAAATAAACAAATCTAATATATAAATTTAATATTTATTGCCCAAAATACATAGTTAGAGATGAATTTAGTTTTATGTCGAAGCGCTCTATACATGGTATATATAATATAAATATATATATTATATATCTGTCGTAGTATTACGGTAATTTACTTGCTTCGCCAAACAGTTGAGTTGATGATGATGATGATGAGATGATTATGACGAAAATAATTTATGAATCCAGCGATCAAGTTATGATGAGCAATGCAAACGCAATTGAAGCAAAGTGAATAACAGAAATTTGTACTTACAAATAGTTTAACCATAAGTCGTACCATAGAAGCCAAATAAAAATTATTAAAAAAATAAATACCACAATTGCGTACTATTATTAGAGAGTTTAAAGCAGAAATTCCTAGAATTATTTGCAAGTCATTGTAACTTACAAGTAATTTGCATTCAATCACTATATCATTTCAATTGCCTGGCTTTTAATTCATAAAATAAAATATTATTGTATATATAACTCACTTTACATCAGAAGCTCGTTGATTAATTTGCAAATCATTCGAACTTACAAGTTATTTGAAGTGATTCACTATATTCATTTAAATTACCCAGTTTTTTCTATATATTAAACTTAGAAGCAACCTGCAATCTTATAGCTATGCATATTTATCCAAATGCACCTCTTTCTCTGCCCAAAAACACATGCAATTCATACAAAATTGTCCAGGTAAGTGAAAAATAATTTATTACAAAACATTATAAATTAATTAAGAGTGAGATTGTTTTCAGCTTATTTTTTGTTAATTTTCGTTTTTTACTTGCATTTTAACTTACAAATTAATAAATCTCAATGCATGCAGCTAATATGCCAAAAAATATATGTATATAATATCTGTATAATTTAGATTCATTTTACGTTGCTTTCACAATTTCTCAATATGTAATACAAAATGTTGTTTGTTTTATTTTTATTTTTGTGTGTTGTTGGTGTTCTTGTTGTTTCGTTAGTTAGTTTTACTTAAATTCCTAATACAATTACACAAAAATAAATGTCTTTTATATAAATTATGTGTATACGTGTATGGGTGTGTGTGTGTGTGTGTGTTTCGCGTGAAAATAACCATGTAGTAAAAAGTTACAAACAAATTTCATGTTCTTCAGATTGAGTGCACAGCAAAATGATTTAACGAGCAAAAAACACGTAGATAAGGCAGACTTTATAAACAATTTACGACGAGCCGTTAACGATGATAACCATGTGTGTGTGTGTGTGTTTGTTTATTTGTTCCTGGTTTGTTTGTTTATTTGTTTGTATCGATGTGGCAAGAGCTGATAATCTTGCAACGGCCGCATTGTTTGTTGTTTCAACGCTTGTTGTGACAATTTGGTAACAACTTGTGACACATTCCGATTAATGTATTATGCGATAATATTAAAAGCTCCACACCGTGTGAATAATATATATAAATATTTTTAGTTGGGACTAGTTAAGGATTAATTCAACTAGGAATTTCTAAGTATTTCTCTCTCAGTTGTTTGAATTCTATGTGTCTGTATGTGAGTGAGTGTCTTGGGTTATGTGTATGTGAATAAACATGTATGTATATAACTAGAGAGCATGTTTCCTGTATGAGTACGTGTATGTGGGTGAGTGTGTGTGTGTGTGGGTGTGTCTATTGCTTATTGCAGCCCGATTCAGCTGCTGTTCTTAACGGCAATGTTAACAGTATCACCGATTGGATCCACATCCACATCCGCATTTGTATTGATTGAGACCACAATGGGAGCCTCATCCCCGGCAGCACCATCACAGGCTGTTTGATTCTTTGCAGCAGCAGCAGCAGCCAAGGCCTCACGACGCTGACGCTTCATTTCCATCAATTGTTTGCGTTGCGCTTCACGTTTCAAGGCAGCCGCCGAACTGGCAGCAGCTGTTTTGGAGCTAGCTCCTCCGGCGCCACCACTTGCTGCACTTGCTGCTGCTGCTGTTGATTTCGCTTTCAGATTGCCAGTCTTTGTGGTTTTTGTCGCCTTCTGGGTCGCCGTGTCAGCCTTTGGCGTTGGCTCGTTGATACGCTGCAAAATAAATAAACATGTGTGAAATAAACAGTTGTTGGCGATTACAGGTTATTCCAAGTCGAGCATGACTCACAATCCAATCGTTGGCCTTCAGTTTCTCAATGTCCGCGAATATGGAGTCAACATGTGTCACCTGCAGGTAGACCATGTCCCAGAAGCCCTGTAAATCGTCAATGGTTGTGGGAAATGCATCCTCCGGCGAGCGATTCAAATTATTATGACAGAGTCCTGTAAATTCAACAGTATTTTGGATTAGCTATAGGATTAACAAGTGGTGCTAGTTCCTCATTTACCCTCGAATTGCTTCATCTTCTGTGAGACCAAGAGACGCGCCTTGCCCGATGCCGAGCGTAACAGCCCGAACGTGTCCTCCGTAATATCAGGATTGTTCTGCAAGAATCGGAAGTGTATAGTAAACTATATAAACGGAACGAGAGAGTCATCTTTCACTTACAGTCAAGGCATCAATGTACTTCTCACCTACGGCGGCCAGCGCGAGTAGACGAGCCTGTTCATCCTTGAGTATTTTCAAAAAGTAATTACCATCCTTTTCAACGGCAGCGGCAACAGCAGGAGCAGGAGCAGCATCAGCAACGGGAGTAGCAGGTACAACAGTAACATCCACAACAATTGGTACAGTTGCTTCTACTGCCAACGGCTCCAGTATGTCGGATATCTTGGTGATGCCCTTGTAACTTTCCAGATTGCTTGGCAGTTGTGCACTCTTTAAAGGCTCATGATCCACCACATCCACGGCCTGCTCCAGCTTAGCACTTCCGTTTGTCAACGGTGGCAAGAGCACCTCAGGTGCCGGCGACAAACGCGGCACATTACGCTTGGGTGAAACTGTTGGCAACTGGGCGCGAAATTCATGACTTAAATGCCTGAAGACAGGCAAATCCGTGTCCCCATTTTGGCCATTCAACGTTGTCGTGGCCTCCGGCTGCCAGCAGTGTGTTACCGTTTGCGAGAAATTGTTATGCAACTTCTTACGGAATTCTCCATAATCCTTGCTCGGCGACAGCTGCTTGAATTTCCGCGACAGCTCATCTTCACTATGGGATTGCTTCTGCTGACGCGGCACTGGGGACAGGCTAGAGCTGTGCTTCTTGGGACTGTAGAAACCCTGTGCCAATGCACCGGGTCCATAGAGACGCTCCACACGTTGCTGTATGAAGCTGCTGGTGCTGTTGCCATGAATACCGGCACTGCCATTGCAATACGCCAGATCTCCGTTCTCCAGGTGACCATTCTTGATGCTACCATTATTGTTATTCGCCTCAGCAATCAATGTGGCATATTTGCCCGTTGCGGGCTGCTTGGTAAGCGGCATCGTGTGCAGCACCGGCGCCGCCAGCGAATTATTCCGCTTACAATACTGCAGGCTGCTCGTCGAGGGGCGTATGGGTGAGACCTCACGTGATTTATTGATATCCTGACGTATCTTTGAATCGTATGTGGTCAGATTGGAGTACCCGTTGACGCAGCAAGCCAGATTCAAATAGCTTGGCTTCTTTTCCACAGCTTCCACGATGACAGCCACGTTGTTGCCTCCACCGCTGCTGCTGCCGCCGCCTCCTCTGCTGTCGCAACTGTTAATGATGATGTTGTTGCTGTTGTGGTGATTCGTGGGCTCATCGGCCGGTGGCGAGAGCACCATACGTACGCCGCTCGACCTTGGATCCAGATTAACGTATGCACTTGTCGTAATCGTACGCTGCGGCTGCGGTTGCAGCGGTGAGCGTAGCGTGCAACGCTCTCGTATGTTTGCCGTAAACTCACGGGTTATATCCTTCACTGAGATGGGCGTGGGGAAGTTCAAGCTGCCGCTGGTGTCTGTAAAATACGAATCGTATATATGATGAATACAGTTAAGGTTTCTTCAAGCCAAATGCGAAAAACTCTCGAAATGCAAAACACGATACGAAAGAAACAATAAAAAAGCAAAAAAAAAAACGAAAGCAATACAATGCAAAAAACAAAAAAGACAAAAACAAATAAAGAAATCGAGAAACAGAGAGCCATAAAAAAAAAACACAATATAAAATAAGAGGTTGACAACATTGAGGTTAGGTGCTGCGCGCTATAGAGAGGGCGTACGGGGTGTTTGGGTGTTTGCTATACCTGATATATCGGATGAATCGGCATCAACGTCGAGGGAACAGCTGCCAATGGAGTCCAAGCTGCGATCCATGAGAAGATATTTCGGTGGCTAGAGACGATTGTTTTTGTTTTTTTTTTTTTTTTAATTAACAAGAGAGAGAGAGTAAGAGAGAGGTAGACACACGTATGAGAGAAAGAAAGATTTTTTGCTGATCTGATTTTAAAACTTTAAAATTTATTAGATATGCATATAACAAAAACCAAAACATATTTGACTTCCGTAAGGCGAAACGGAAAACTCTGCTATTGCTGCGATCGGAAATTACGCCCACTTATGCATTGTTGTTTTTTGTTTTGTTTCATGTTTCTTCTTTCTTCTTTCGTTTCTCTCTGTGCACAAGAGAAATGCAATAATTTGTAATCATGCAGAGAAACAACAACAACAACAACGACAACAAATGCCAAATGGGCGATGGCCTTATAATAATTTGCCATTTATGCAAAGCGGAAACTCTGCGCTCACACTGCCTGCGAGGGGGAGGGGGAGTAGGTGGAGAGGGGAAAACAGATTGCAGATCGTTTCGTTAGCTCGTTTTGGCGTGTGTTAACTGTGTGTGTGTGGGGGGAGCAGCACAGGGGGTCAAGGCAAGGCAAGGCAAGGCGAGAAGAATGTCTGCCAAAGCAGACGGCAGTAAACATCACCAAGTGGAGGAGTGCGAAGCAGAGAGCAGAGAGCGGAGAGCAGAGTGCGGAGAGAGCTGAGCTGAGAGAAGCTTTTAAGCTGCGCGCGATTGACGATCTGATTCTTTTTTCTTGTTTTCTTCTTTCTTATATGCGCCATATTTGTTGCTATTCTTTTTGTTATTGTTGCTGTTGCCATAGTCGGCAGCTTAAAAGCTGGGAGCAGCTCTAACGGCACCGACGTCTACGTTTCCAGTTCCGCTTTGCTAACTTTTCGCCGTTGTCTGTCGTTTTGTTGTTGTTGTTCTTGTGTTATTGTTGTTGCTGGCGCTCGCTGCTGGGTGCTCTGCTGTGCGTGGCTCCTCTTGGTTCTTTCTCCACGTCTAATTCCCATAGCATGAGACACAACTTGGAACTAATTACACAAACAAATAATTGGCAGCAACAGCGCCCCAGGCAACAACACGGCGCAACTAACTCCGGCACAACAACAACAACAACAAGAGAAACGCCAACTATTTATAATCCGGGCGCAGAGCACAAAAGAGAGAGAGAGAGAGAGTGAAAGAGACACCAAAAGGGGAGAAATGCGGACAAAAAACTGAGCGACGGCGACACGTTAAACGGCAAAAGAAGTCACAGAAAACATGACTATGTCGCTCGGAAGCACCAGCAGCAGCGGCAGCAGCAGCACCAGCACGAGCAGCAGCGCCGCTGCTATTTGGAGTCAACAGCCACAACACACAACCACAGCGGCACGCAATATGTTCTATTTTAGTCGTTGAAATTTATTATAATGTCTTTAAACAGCGCATACAATGAGGCCGCCCAATTGGATGACACAAAAAGGCAAAGTCCTTTTAGTTGGATGAGCCATCAGGTAGCAGGAAATATGCAAATTTATCACAAATTATTTAGTCATAGAGCCACACACACACACATATACACATACAAACATATTAACACAGATTTACAAATGCAAACGGCACACACATACACAAAGATGACAGCACTGCAGCTCACGTACACACACAGATGAATGTATAGATGAAACGGTACACGCACACATGTAGGAATTAATTAATAAACAAGCAACACCCACACACCTCCAGCGCTCCTTCGTCTTGCAGTTGTTGTTGGTTTTGTGTTAATTGAAGCGAATATCAGCTTTGTGACATAATTATTATTGCAATTAAGTCGCGAGAATGTCTTGGAACTGCTGCAGCGTTTGCGTTTTTATCTTTACTGCGGCAATAGGCGGCCGATAACATGTGGTGGTCGGTCGATATGTTTTTGTGACTAGGGATGGCATGCTTAAGCTATATCGATACTTGTTCGTACATCGCATAAGCATTGAAATTATAAATAAAATCAATTTATATATTTATAACACTAGAGTCAATAAACACGTTTATCAGCAGAGAAATATTTATTACAGCGCGACGGTTGCTTGATCGAAACAGTGGGCAACAAATAAACGCAGCAATTCTGATAAGAATGCCGGCTAAAATTTTAACACCGCTTGGTTTCTTCTACTCGCGCTCTTCTTCAAACTTATTGACTCTCGCTCCCATTCGCTCTCACTCTTTTGCTCGAACTACTCTCTCAGCAGGCCAATCAGTTGTTGTAGTAGGAACAAATAGATTTCTTTCACTCTTGTCATACGTTCTTTACTCATTCCCACTTCAAAAGCCGGATCGTAAAGACGTCTGGAATTTGTGTGCCAAGCAAATAAAACCCACAGGAATCGCTCGTTCGTGCTCCATAACTGTTTCCTGCAATCAAAGTGAAACTATATATAAAATGGCAGAACTACCAAGTGCAATGAAGCAGCTATTCACGTGAGTAATGCAAAAAGCCGCTAAACTTAGCAGAGATGTGACAGAGAGAGGAGAGCGTGTGTGTGTGTGTGTGTGTGGTGGAAAATGGATGCGGGATGGCGGCGATGCCACGAATGAAAATGTATATTTATATGTATATTTTACATATATCCTGCTTATCTGCAGTGTTGTTTATGGTGACTCCGCTTTGATAAGTGGATAGGGGAGGGGTAGCAGAACTCACTGTGTTTGATAAGCTGAACGAAACAGCAAATTAGGTAGTGCACGCCCATTATGCTACGTTTAAAAGGTAGCAACAAAACCGACTTTTCTAATTTTCTAGCAACTGCACGAAACACTTGTGCCCGCGCCATAACTGCCATAAAACACGTTCGCACATGTAAGGTCGCATGTTTTGCATTTTAGGAAGGCAGCAGGCAGGCACCTTAGAACATGTTGCAAAAAGAAATTCCCCTTTGTTCTCTCTTTGTCCACAATCACAATCAGCACACACACACACAGAGAGAGGGAGAGAGAGATAAACGTCTTGAAATAAGATGAGCGGGACGTGCCGAAGTTGGAATGCTCTATCCCACTCGGAATCAAAGAAAGAAACTTCTATATCTGTATTTCTTAGAATTCTTAACAATTAGATTTGTATATGCATTATTCGAAAGAAGAAACTTCTTTATCTGTTTAATAGATATACATATATCCAATTGAGCATGTCTGCGGTTTTGTATTACAATTGGAACACAAAGGAATAGCTCTGTTTATCTCCTCGTATTATATTAATATAGCTTTATCTGTTTTTCCGATAAAGCTGCAAGTGTAAAAGTTCACAACAAATATTGCGGTTAACCGAGGGTAACCCTAACTAGGTTACATTTTCGATGGTATTATCAGTTTCCCACACGGCATATCTTAATCTCCAGACACGCGTATATATAGTATAAAATGTAATCGGGTATTTGTCGCCCTTTCAGGTTTGTTGATGGCAAGAAGGCTGATTACATTGAGACCCTGCGGACCGCAGTGGCTATACAATCGGTATCGGCCTGGCCAGAGAAGCGTGGTGAGATCGATCGCATGGTCAACTGGACAGCGGATAAGCTGAAGGCATTGGGCACCAAAATCGAATTGGTTGACCTGGGCAAACAGACCCTGCCCTCGGGTGAGGTGTTGCCTCTGCCCAAAGCTTTGCTGGGCACACTGGGCGAGGATAAGAGCAAGAAGACTCTTCTGGTCTACGGACATTTGGATGTGCAGCCTGCGCTCAAGGAGGATGGCTGGAACACGAATCCTTTCGAGTTGACTGAAATCGATGGCAAACTCTTCGGACGTGGTGCCTCCGACGATAAGGGTCCAGTTCTGTGCTGGATTCATGCCATCGAGGCATACCAGAAGCTGAACATTCCTTTGCCCCTCAATGTGAAGTTCGTCTTCGAGGGCATGGAGGAGAGCGGTAGCGAGGGTCTGGATGAGCTGCTGATGGCACGCAAAAATGATTTCCTTGCCGACGTGGACTTTGTGTGCATCTCCGACAACTACTGGCTGGGCAAGAAGCGTCCCTGCTTGACCTACGGCCTGCGTGGTCTGGCCTATTTCCAAGTGGAGGTCGAATGCGCTAGCAAGGATCTGCACAGCGGCGTCTTCGGTGGCACTGTCCATGAGGCCATGCCTGATCTCTGTTACCTGCTGAGCACGTTGGTTGATAAGGATACAAACATCCTGATTCCAGGCGTTAGTCGTGATGTGAGTGGAAACGAATGCTTCTCCATGTTTCGCCTGTTGCTAAGGCTTTTTCTTTCCTCTTCTTTCCCTATTCGTAGGTTGCTCCCCTGCTGAAGAACGAGCACGAAATCTACAGCAAAATCGACTTTGAAGTGGAGGAATACAAGTTAGTTCACTAATCTAATCTGGAACAACATCGTAAATCACATACTAATACCCCCTTCCTCTCTCTCTCTCTCCATATTTTAGGAAAGATATAGGCACCAATAATCTGCCTCACAAGGGCGACAAGACCAGGTTGCTGCAGGCCAGATGGCGTTATCCCAGCCTCTCCATTCACGGCATTGAGGGTGCCTTCTACGAGCCCGGAGCCAAGACTGTCATTCCAAAGAAGGTGATTGGCAAGTTCTCCATTCGCCTGGTACCCGATCAGGATCCCAAGCACATTGAGGAGTGCGTCGTGAAGTACATCAACGACAAGTGGACCGAGCGTGGTTCCCCCAACAAGATGAAGGTGGGTAGTGCAGAGTTATGTTCTAAATCAAGGATTTAATATGTGGATCTACAGGTTGTTATGCTGTCTGCCGGCAAACCCTGGACTGAGGATCCCAACCATCCGCATTACGAGGCCGCCAAGCGCGCTGTGAAGCATGTCTTCAATGTGGAGCCCGACATGACACGTGAGGGCGGTTCCATTCCAGTTACACTCACACTCCAGGAAGCCACCGGCAAGAATGTTATTCTGGTGCCTGTGGGCGCTTGCGATGACGGAGCACACTCCCAGAACGAGAAGGTTGACGTATACAACTACATCGAGGGCGTAAGTTTTTTAATCTGCAGATAGATTCACTTGGCAACCAATCAAATATTCCTTTTTATCTTGCAGACCAAGCTGCTGGGCGCCTACATCCACGAGGTGGGTCAGTTGTAAAGCGGATCCCCTACTCTGACATCACGATGAAACATCACAAACGTGCGCTTATATATAAACAAATAAATACTACATACTATACACATTTTAATGGTATGCACAGCATCCCATCGTATCCTGTTTCGGAATTACATATGATGTAGTTCGTGTACAGAGCGCTGGGTATTTTGACGCCGTGCATACCCCATTTATAACATTTAACTTTTTATTCGTTTTTATATTCAACAAAAGAATGAATAAATATTAACAATTGCAACCGCGAGTGGCACATATTCTAATCTGTCCAGGAATCACCGTATTTGTTTTTCCTGCCCGCGGCAACAGGCGTGTTCACTTCCGATAGCGGCTCCACGGGACGCTGTGGCACAGCTGGTTCATATGGTCGCGAGTAGGGGCTCTGTTGTCGCTTCATATACTCATCCCGATTCTTTTTGCGCAAATCCTCATAGGATTCACCTGGCTTGGCCGGTTCAAGTGGCAGGTCGGTGTCCACGATGGTGTTGGTAGCTGTCGGAAAGAGGATCGTCAATGTAGATAGTCATAGTAGCTCCATCATACTTACAATCCAATGACGGCCTGTAAATATCGTCCAGGCCGGACAACGTGGGCCGCGAGTCAGTGTCCAGATTGAGTGCAGTGTTCTTTGACGGCTGGAAGGCTTCGTCGGAATACACATCGGTCCCGCTGGGTGTGAATGGAGCCAGCGTGAAGGCACGTCCCAGATTCTCGTCTGGTGTGATGGTGCTAATAACTCCGCCGCCCTGACGACGTTGTCGCAATATCTCGCCCAGCCTCGAGTTGGGCAATCGCATTATTTTCTCGGCACACTTTTGCTGATAACTGAACTTGCCCACAAAGTAACCCAGGATGACGCCCATCACCACCTTGGGCACCGCTCCGTACTTGCCATTGCCCTGAATGTAACCGTTCTTCACACCGAAGAAGGCCAACAAGCCCAGACCCGTGCCGAAGGGCAACGATCGCTGGACAAAAGATTCTTGGTTGCATTCACGTAACGCCTTCAGCTCCTCCGGACTGAATTGGTAGTCCGTCTGGAAGGGAATTCATGAGTGAGAACCGAGATATATAACGCCTTTCATTGACTCACCAGTGGATGCTGTTGTGGCTGTGGTCGTTGATCTCTATTTAAAGGTAAATCCATAATTTATGCTCGAAATTTTAATATTTATTGACGAAATTGCAGCAGGTAACAATCGCCGGCCTCTTGGGTTGTTGATAACTTATCGATATATCGGTAACAAAAGTCATACAGTGTGACCATACACGGTTTTTCGTTGAGAGGTTGTGGTTGCGTCTGTTGCGTGTGTGTGAGAGCGGGAGAGTGCGATGGACAGCGTTTTGTTTGTGGAGCAGGCGCGCATCTTGGTTAAATGCGTTGGGCCGGCTGCATGTGGTTTAAAAAATTGTCTTAGAGTTTTTATCTGTTTAATAATTAAATACAACTTGTTTTATTTCGAATAATACAATTTAAACTTTTATATCAATAGCTGCTGCTTGTACATAGATTTCAATGAAGTTGAAAAATGTAGCATACTTTCAAGCGCAGTCAAGAAAAGCAAAGGCTGTCAAGTGAAGCATACTTTGCGGCTGTACTGAATATCTTCCTTATTTTCACTCTGGCTAACAAGTATATTAAATAATAATGATTAGGATAGTTTTTGATGTATTGTCTCTCTTAGTTCCCTGGACAATAAATGCACAACTGGCAATTGCAGTAATTAAAGTGCCTTTCCAGCAATTTTCATTGATGATTTATCGTTTATTTAGTTATTAAAGCCAACAACTGATTGGAGACACATTTTTTTGCCGGCACGCATGTGCATGTACAAACTTGTATGATTTAATTGAATTTCGTTTCGTTTTCGATTTCGACAGAAGGCGACCGCATTGGGATACCCTTTTTGCGAGCCACAAACAAACGGACAAGTTGGCAGCAGCAATGCGAAACAATAAATGAAAGTCTGGTTGCCAAAATTGGTAACTGGTCAAAGTCAATGCAAGATGCGAGATGCTGTCGCCGCCGTCTGTTGTCTCGTTGTCTCTCCCTGTCACGCGAACGTCACTTGGCCGGCCATTCCCAGCTTCCAGCTCCCAGCCGGGCCAAGACAATTGACAAAACCAGCCTCGATGCAGGCCCGCGCTGCGATGCGATGATAATTTCTTGTGAAAAATTCGCAGTTCGCAGCGCATGAATAAAAATCAAAGCAAAAAGGAACGCGGCCAGCGATGTCAGCGCCAAATGCGACTTGGGTGATGTCCACGTCAGTCTCCCCCTCCCCCTCCACCTCCCTCTCTCTCTCTGTGTGTGTGTGCCTAGCCTGCCAAAGTGCTTGGCCATAAGTCATAAGCCTACTCCTCCTCCTTCTCCTGCTGCAGAGTTGGGTTGGGGTTGTCCCTGCTAGACGAAAGCGAGTTGCAAGCACAGGTGGCATGTGGCATGTGGCAGGTGGCACAGCCGTCTGACCTTGACCCAGCTAAACGTCAACTTACTGCGACCATGCACAACGGTAAAGCCAGGTTCATTACCCACCAGCCAAACCAGTCTTGTCATCTCCATCTCCTCCAGAACTCTTCGCTTACGGCCAACCAAGTCTAGTCTAGTCTTGGCCTGATTACCATGTGCAGCCACAGCCACAACCAGCAGATCCAACTCTAACGATGTTTGCACAGCGCCCCTTGATTAGCGACCACCTGCAAATCTCATTTGCATCGGCTCTCTGTCCCGACATACTCCGCCAGATCCGTCTGATCTGCCTGATGGAGCCGATCTGCCAGGCCAAACAAATCGCTTGCCAAAGAAGAATCTTATCGAGTAATGCGAGTAATTAAATAAATTGCAAAGCAATTGCTGTAAGTTGGCTAGAAAGATGAACAAACTAATCTGGAATGATTTGTTGTGGTTCCGCAATGCGAAAGTCGATAGATCTCTGGCTATGGAAGACTTGGAGTTATAAAACTTGGTGATTAGTTGTCTAAAGTGTTAATACACATGAATGTCTATGAAACTAACGAATATATTTAGAATACACAAAGATACAGCTACTAAGTCATCATATCTCAGGCTGCATAGAACTTAGAGATATGAAACTTGGTGATTAGCTGTCTAATGATCTTAAGTTTTAGAAAATACCGCATATGCATATGTGCCACAAAGATATACCCACTTACCCCATATATCTACATTATTATTATACCTACAGAGCTGAAACTAGCTGGTTAGCTCCCTTTACAGCTCATACACATGTATGCACATGAAAATATCGTATATACTTATGTTCCACATAGATAAACACACTTATGTATCTCTCTCTCTCTCTCAACCCATTTGACTCATTTGAAATGTGGCAAAATTCTAGCGCCATCGTCGGTCACGTTTTATAGGGTTCATATGGGATACGATATCGGTGTAAGCAAACCCAATCGATTCCAGGAATGGGCGCAGGGCTGGGCCCCTAAAAAAGTGAAACTACAGTTATCTCTGCCGCCTTATAGCTTAACAAGCGATCATCATTACAATGCGATGCGGTAAGAGGAGTCGACGCCGTAACTGTAGTACCCCAAAAAAGGGGACCAGGCCGACGTAGTCGCCGTCCCTCACGTCGCCATGGAGCGAGCGGATCATAATTTCATGCTGGGATATGTATGAACAAGCTTTAATAGAACACCACGTAGAAACAATTAATGCCCCCTCCCTGCACCTCTTCTCTTCTCTCTCATTCTCTCAGCCAAAGAAGGTAGCGGAAAAATTACACCTATGTCTAAATAAATGTCCAGTAATCGATGGGCCGGAACGAAGCACGTCTCGAATTTGGCGCTTTCCATATTTACATTTTTCGGCTCTCAACTCACAAACTGCACCCCGTTTTGGTAGGGAAAGGCAGAGCGGGGTAGGGAGGGGAAGTGTGTCTACATTGCAATGGGTTATGGGGAGGGAGGGCGACTCTATCGAGGTTTAATTGTAAGTTTCCGGTTCAGTGCAGTCTCATTGCGCCCAACTCCATTGTGACTCTATAGATAGGTCTCTCAGTCTGTCTAACCCTCACTCCACTCAGTCAGTCAGTCAGTCAGTCAGTCAGTCAGTCAGTCAGTCAGTAGATGAAAATGAAAAGCGGGCGAGTCAATAAAATCTCCATTTGGGTTAACTGCATAAGGCGCATGCGGAAATTAGCGAAAAATGAAAAATGAAAACTCCGCTTGCGTTTTAATTAAGAAAATGCGCGAGAAAAGCTGCCTATATATATATATATATCTACATATATTAAATAATTACTTGATAACTAATACATACGAAGAACAGTTATCGATATCGGAACTATATCAATATTGACTGAAATTAACTTTAATCGCTTTGTCAAACCTGCCAACTGAAGGTATCAATTGCATCATGTGCCTGGGCCAGCAATTGGGTATTTTTCCTCTTCAAGATCGTCTTCAAGAAAGAGAGAGAGAGAGAGAGGGAGAATACTTTATAGAGTGTGTTACGTATACGTTACCCATAACTCTTGGCTAGGTAAATAAACAAATCGACAGGTGATTATGCAATTTCTGAAGAACATATGATTTCACACCTTATCAAGTGTCCCCCTCTCTCTCTCCCACTCTCTCTCTCTCCCTTTCTCTGTTGTCAAGATGGAAGTGAGAAATTTATTTGTCAGTTAATACTCTAAATAAATATCACGACTATCTAATCAAGAAAGAGCAAAGAAATTGAACAAAACTTATTAAATTATTTTCCAACTTATTTCGAATTTTATATTAGAAAGTTTCGACCTTGTAGCACAATGCATTTGATATTGCAAAGAAAAACCTCAAGGAAACTATAAATAAATCACGCTTTATCTAATCGCAAAGGTTCTACTTGGCATTTCCTAAAATAATCGACCATATTTACCCAATTAGTTGGGCGGGAAGAGCGAGGGTACTGCATATAATGAATCGGGTAAATAATTTGAGTTCTCTATTTGTGTTTATTAATTGTATTATATTTCTTAGTTATAAGTCGAGTATACTCGACTATTGACTGGGTACAAACAGTTTGCACTGCCAGTTACGCAAGTGCTCGATATGGTTTGACTTACAGCTACAGTTATATAGATATATATATATAGTATCTGAAAGCAAACAATCATCTGATACTGGCGCCCTTACTTCAGATCTTATCAATGTGTCTGTCTGTGTGTGTGTGTATTTATTGCTCGATAAGTTTACTCAAAAATATATCTATCAAATTCGATCTTCATACATCATTGTTTTCGACTATGACGACACCTTTTTTTGGGTGTCGTATCAATTATTAAATCCGCGTATCTCTCTCTCTCTGTGTCTCTTTTCACTTTGTTTTGCGGCCCTGACGTCAGTTATTCAAGGTTAGCCCAATTTGCAATTAAAATTTTCGGATATTCTCGACGAAACAACAAAATATATATATACATATATGATATTCATTCAGTTTTCATTCCGTTTCGGTTACTGTATCTGTTTCTGTTTCGGTTTCTGTTTTTATCAGACCTGTTTTTTTCGGCCAGCACCATTGGACACTTCCGATACATTGACGTAGTATCGTATTGTGTCTATAAAGCAGAGCGGGCAGGTGAGAAGTCTTTTCGCCTTTTCGCAAGTATCGACAATAAGATAAACAAAATGTACGAATAGATAAAGCAAGTCACAAGGGCTGCTCGACAGTAGGATACCCTAGGAAGGATACCCTACGTTTTTCGACTATCTTCTGCTTTCTCGCTCTAACAAGCCCACAAAAATTAAAAAGAAGTTTCTAAAGAAGAATAAACATATATGTATACCATAAGAAATATACCTTTTAAGATATATAAAAAGATCGTAGGGTATAAAAACACTTACTATATCAACTTGAAAGTTTATGGGGTGAGTTGGGTAAATGCGTGAAGGAAGCTAGATAAGGGAGAGATACGAGGGAGACAGAAAACAGAACATCATATGATCATCGTATTTGGGCATAACTAGCTTATCCACCGAGATTTATGAGAAAGATTTTAAAGTAGACGAAATCTTAAGTATAGCTACATATAGAGCATTATTGCTTCGCATATAGCCATAGTTAATTTTCGCTACATCTCATTTCACTTGGGTTTTATTTTAATTCTAATCATACACACAAGGTTAAAGGCAAAAACTTCTGAGACGACGCGAAACGAATAAATACCCCGTTGATGAGATAAGCTATGATATTATGCGAATGTCTAAATTAAAATCAGTTTAATTAGAGAGAACGTGTAGATCTGCGACGACGCGTGCCCCGTCTTAATACGTATACGTATATCATGTAAAGGCGAAGTTCTTATGGGGGTGATATCATCGTGTACTCCCCATATACATATGTATGGGCAGGTAAAACAAATACTGTTAGTTCGTTGTCTCGGGCACGAAATGTGCGCGAGATATGGCGATAAGATAAATTCTAACTCAAATATTTAACAATGGTATTAACACAAGTTTTGCCACTCAGCTGCAGAGCCCCCGAATTTCGATTGAACATGTGATATACCCTGACTGAAAAAAAAAACAGAAGAAGAAGAAGAATACTCTACCGTTTCACCCTACGTACGCACAGTGGACACGGCATTAACTTTGACCCAGAAACCCAGTAAAACGTAAACAATGCCCATAGTAGTAAACCACAGTCGACAATGGGTTAAGTTCCCTCTCTCTCCCTCCCTCTCTCTCTCTGCGCGCATAATTAGCCAGACAATGAGCAGACACGCATAGACACGCAATGCCCAAAAAAAAGTTCTGGTTCCGACTCCGACTCCGATTTCTGATTGCCAAACTGCATCAGTGAGTAAGTGAGCGAGTGAGTGAGCAAGCTGAGTTCATTTTGGAGCGTTATCAGTTGCAGAGATATGGCGCGCTGATTAGATACGCGTTTGGGTGTTGCCTGCAATTGCCAAAGTGAAGCGTTCGACACGCAACACTTGGAAGCCGCCACCGGAGACGTAAAATACAAAGCTGATAACAACGATCGCTCTCGCCAAATAGTTATCGCTCTCTCTCTCCCTCTCTCAATCTCTTGCGTGAGCTTTAGGGAAATATTAAGCAAGAATGCGCGTGCAAATTCGAACTAGTATGTAAACTAAATGAGTGTGTGAATGAGTGGCAATTTCATAACTTCAGTTTATCTTGCAGCTGCTTTCCACGTGTTTCCAGACACTGAGCGAAGAGAGGGAGAGAGAGAGAGTGAGCGTGAGATAATGACGCTACCACCACCTCCAAGCACAACAACAAGAGCAACAATCAAATGTTCTCACCGGCAAGCCCCGTGTAGCAGTGCTTTTTTTGCGCTCGCTCAGCTCTCAGCAATGATCGAAGCTCACTCACTCCAGCTCCAGTGTTGCTGTGTGCTTTAGTCGCAGCTACTGTGTGCGTACGTGCATGCACGAAGCTCTCTCTCTTACTCTCTTCTCTGCTTAGTATGTGCGCGTGTGTGTGTATGAGTGAGTGTGTGAACCGGTGAAGTTGCTGAATGTTGGCAGCGGCGTGTTTTGTGCAAAGGTTTTTTTGGCACTGCGCTCATTCGTCGTTAAGAGTTCTCTTGGGACGGTCGTGTGTGTCTCCGCGTGCCTACGCTCCTCCGATCACTGCTCTCAGCTCCGCAAGTCAGCGAGTTAATTCAGTCAGTATCGTCGCGAGTTGGCAACAACGCCGCGTTCGTTGTGTGCGTGTCACGTCGAGTGAAAGAGACAGTTATCTTCGATTTCGATTACGATTCCGATTGCAGCTTCGATACGGATCTCTCCTCCCGCTCAACCCTGTCGCTGTCGTCGCTCCGTGTTCTCTATAGGTAATTAAAGCAGCATCCCCAACAAGTGAAAAAAATAAATTAAAAATAAGAGAGAAAAAAAACATATGCAATTATTTATATCTGACAAAATCAAAGTCGCAGACACACAGATGCGAACTGAAATGAACTGAGCAATTTATTATCATGGCTTGCACTTGGTTTGTTCTTTTATTGTCTCTCTCCCTTCCTCTCTGTGGCTGCTCTCTCTCTCGCTCTCTCGTGCTTTCGCTTTGGTTTTTTCGTTGACATTTCTCGGGGCATTTCGTGTTTTTCGTTTCCGAAATTCTTGTTCTGCCTTGTTGTATCTTTTATGTGAAAATTAAATTGTTTTTGCGCCCCAAGTGAACCGAGAGCGAACTGAGATGCCGAAAAGGAACCGAGAGACAGAGAGTGAGAGAGAGGGAAAAAATTGAGAAAAGTTGATAGCGTGAACGCAGCCAACGGCAGTCGCAACGCAGCCAGCCAGATCGACAGACAGATCTGAAGATCATCGCGATCATCGTGTGTTGAAGGACTCCAAGAATAAAATAAAATACAAATTGTGCCGGTGAAAGAAAGAAACAAAAGAAAAAAAGAAAAAAAGTGCAAACAAGACACAAACGTGCAAAAATAATAAAAATACTAAATACTATATGATATTTCGGCAAGAATACACTTCATTTCTATATAGAAAAGTATCGTATGCTGTGCAAATAAATAAACTTTTTCGCTGTGCGTTAATCGTGTGTGTTACCTAAGATCAAGGTCTGATGCTAATGTATTAGCCACATCATCCTCATCAGCATCATCTTCATCGTCATCATTATCATCATTGCCTCAGCCTATGCGTGATAAGGCAGAGAGCACGTTTTTTCTTTATTTAAAAGCTGTGAATTTATAAAACTGATCTAGAATATCGATTCATGTGCGAATCGGATGTTGCCAGCCGAACCTGTTATATGGTAACGGGTTTTATCTCAAAATTGTATTGTAGCGCTTTTATTACCTTTAATTTCGTTGGTATCATTGTTTTTTTTTTTTTTTTGGGTTTTTGCGGTTTGCGCTGCGATCTGCGGCAAACTTGACCCTGTTTCCCAATAACAAAGGCAGTAACTGTTACTGAGTAACAGTTATATAATTGTCAGAGAGTCGGAGAGACGAGTAAAGCTTAATAAAATGTTGGCACTTTAACCCCCCCTGGGCCCAGGGGGGGCACTTAAAATTACTTAAGCAACTACGGGGAGTTAAAAATAAAAACCTTTTCGTTTTTGCCCAGTAATCTCGGTGGTATTACAATGCTCCGAATATTGTGAAAACGCACAGTGAAATCTACGAGCAGCTACGAGTGCCCTACGAGTGCACTCACACGCGCACTCACACTCAAACTCGCAATCGTGCGTTCATTCATGCAATTTGAAAAATGAAAAGCAACAAGCGATTTGTTAGGGATGTATATGTGTTCTCTAATCTCGTATATAAATCTTGTATCTATTATATATTTGTATGCTGTGTTGAGAAGATTCTTTCATCCGCATCCATACCAAGCAATTTGTACTTTACACAATCGGCGAAACTATTTTCCGTAAATTTGTTTGTTTACGCCGTGCTGTAAATCAAGTTCACGCCGTGCCGATTACAAATATATATATATTTGTTTGATCGCGTTAGGGTACACTGGGGAGCGTGTAGCTTGTATCTGTAATATTGTATATCTTGTATATGGTATCTTGTAACTTTATGTTTACTTTGGCGAAATTAATTCCACTCGATTATAACGTTTGCAGTTCAAGCTAATTGAGAATGCGCGTTCCGAGTTGCGCAACTGTTGTCGCTTCGCTCGTTTACCGGGAATGAGTTCGAATGCGAATACGAATACGAGTACCCCCACACACTCACTCACACACTCGCACACACTCATTCGAGTCAGACTCGCTACTCAGCGTGGCCAGACAGGTGCTAATTTGTGGCGCATAATTCACAGAAATGTGCGAGTGTGCTCGGCCAAGTTTCAACGAAATCTTTTTTTATGGCCAATAACTCAGTGAGAAAGAGAGGGAGAGAGAGACAAATACACATATCTGCAACATGTATGTATGACTGCTCTATACTCTATGTGCAGTTAAGGCAGTCTATAATCTATTTGTATCTTTCGATAATATCGTTTGTTTCGCTTACTTTCTCTTATCGATATTATCGATAGTAGGCGCGATAAAGCAAAGCTGTGACTAATGTAGAATCTATACTCGATTATAATATATGTGAAGCAGTAAATTCGCTATATATCATTCGCTTTCGCTTACTTTGCACATTTCTTGTATCGATATTATCGATAGTATATATCTATGTTATATATATCGTACAGTATGTAACTGAACAATGATGAAACAAAGAAGGAAAGAATAGAATCGAAGATGAAGTCAGTAGTTAATAATATAGTCGCCTCTATAGTGACTGTAATGTGTGAAATGTGTAATGTTTCCCATTCACAATTTCCGCTATAGTATCATAATCAGTTTGCCTTGCCATTTGTAGGCCCAACTCTTATCCACACATCCATATGACGCCACTCTAGTTAAATAGCAAAATGTTTCATTCTTGGAATGATCATTCAAACAAGGAAATCAGTAGCGAGAAACATTATATACTCTGTGGTTTCTTAAGCTCCGATTATATATAACATACATATACGCAATATATATATTGCGGAAAGTCACAATCGCTGCTGCCTCTGATATATCGAGAAAATTATGTATAAATCCGGCAATAAAGATAAAGCTTGTGGTCCGCTGGGTTATGTTAAGCTTATCGGTTTCCCAGGGTTCTTGAACCTCTATGCAAATAATTTCGAACTTATTTTAAGATGATTAATATGCATATTTGTTAAATTCTAAGGATTTTCAGATCGTATGTTATATATGCATAATTTCTTAGCAATATCCGGAATTATAATGCGGGTATATTATAGTAAATTTTATCGCCGAGAGCCTGCAGTTTCGGTTATGTTTTTCAGGGTGTTTCGTTACGCTCGTTTCCATTTTCGTCTCTGCAATTGGAGTAGTAACCTTGTGCAATGTCGCCAGGCGAGAGAGGGACAAAAAGAGAGAGAGAGTACAGAAATTGTGTAAATATACAAGTATTTTTTGTGCATTGCCCCGCCCCTTTGTCTTTTGCTGCAACCTTGCCCCCATTAGATAGATAACGCTTTCTGGTGTTTTCTGGGATGAGCGACATAGTTCGATACGATAAAGAACAACAACGATAGGAGGCCCCACACTTATCAAGGCGCAATCAAAACAAAAAGCCAAGTGCTGACAGTTTCCCAATCGTAGGAAAAACTCCCCCACTTTACACACTATAAAATTGACACAGCTCAAGAGGCTTTATAGCACGCAAGTATACCCTATGAAATTTGTAGATAGAAGTGTATTTCATTTGTATAAATGTGTGTTGAAATTTAAGAGTATTTCAGATACATAAGTGGACTTTAATTCTCGACTTCTATGAGTCGTAATTCTATCAAAATTTCTTCAACTTTTATTTGGTTAAACATTTTTTTTTTAATGTTTTTGCTTCTAGTTTAAAGTCATATTGAAAATTAGAGAATTTATGCAATTTTTGGCAATTTTACAAAATTTTCGAAATTTTTTCAAAAATTAAAAACTTGTTTTTTCCTTGATTATCGTTAAACCCGATTAAAATTGGCATACAAATCAATTTAGAATGAATCTGACATGGAAATTGTGTAAGCTAAACAAAATAAACGATATTTGTCTATACAGCATACTCCCTGCACACTCAACACTTACAGGGTATGCAAATGCAGAGCATTAGCGTCTATATAGATCACTTTCGGGCATCGTTTAGTGCATTTTGTCATTTGATTTTGATAATTCAGACAGATTAAGCCACACACATGACTTGCACAGGGTTGCCAGCATGCCAAACAGAGTTGTCACACATGGTATCTATAATTAGCAAAGGGAGAGAGAGAGAGAGAGAGGAAGGTAGGGAGAGACAAGCCCGATAAGATAGCGCACGCTGGCGATAGCGGAAAATGAGCTAGGGGAAGAAGAAGAATAATAATACTAATAATACGTATACGTAGACGTAAACGTTGCCAGTGGCCTCGAAAATCGAAACAGCAAGAAAAACACTTTCATTTCCCTCAGATCGTGGTGCGAATTGTTTGTTTAGAACTTGAGAATTTGTAGTTTTCTTGAACTTGCCGACAACGATCGTGTTGTAAACAAAAATTGCGAAATTATGTGAAGATTTTAATACAGTTTTCTTTTTCTTTTTTCTTTTTCTTTTTTTTGTTATTGAGGAAAGTGTTAAACAGGTGGCTACCCCCTTCAGCTTCCCCTTTGAACTGAATTTGATTAGTTCATCAATGAAATTTGAAATTTGCATATGGTTTATGTATGGGTTATGGGGTATGCGGTTTATTTATAGCGCACGCCAAACAATTTTTGTCAATTGGCAAAGGCAAATCAAAGGCAGGCAGAGTGACACGAGCGAATATACTATATATAGTATATAGTATGATATATGAATGATATTGTATGCCTCTTTTATTTTTTTTGTCGTTCTGCTGTTCCGCTATTATTGCTGCCTTTTTTAATGCTTTTTTAAATGTGGAACGCGGCGACCTCGTCTGGGATTACGAGTGCGCGTTGGATGCAGCTGCAGTTATGATAGTGTGTGCCTATGTGTGTGTGCCTGTGTGTGTGTGCGTGTGTGTTTGCCCACAGCGGATCGATTGCCGACCGCAGTCAGCGATGGCGGTGGTCGCTGGTCGATGCGGCGTATGAGTAATCTGCAGGCAAACCACTTGCCCCCACACGCCTCCCCACACACCGCATCCCCTCCCTTCCCCTACCCCCCTGCGCTCTGCAAGTTACGTGACAATATGTTGGGCACGTTCGACGCATATTAATCAGCGCGTCGGGTCGCTTGTTTCTTCTCTTGCGCAGTGAGAGAGCGAGATAAACAAATTCGCAGGGAGACACTCTATTAACAAAGTGTGAGGTGTTAAGGGGGCGGGGTGGGAGCGTGGGCGTCTCCCATTATAGGCAGCTCATTAGGTCGCTGATTTGTATGGGAAATGCATCGAGTCTTTTGTGTGTCTGCGAGAGGCAAAGCGGGGCGCGGCAACAACAAACAGCAAAAAGTAGTCGAGGCAGCAGCAGCAGCAGAGGTTGCAGTTGCAGCAGCAACAGTTGCTGTGGCAAGCTTAGGCCTGGGCTGCAGTGCGTGGGCAGTGGGCGTGGCTGTTGACCTGTATTTGCGCTGCTTTTATTTACTTGAACTACTTGAGAATTGCAAGGGAAGCTTGAAAAATAATATACTAAGTAACTGAGTCGCTCTACAGGGTATACTCTAGGCTACAGCTACACTGTATTATACCCTGCATAGTCTATAGAGCCTACAACATGCTAAAGAGTCTGTAACTCCATAAAAATCAAATCAAATGTGCCTAAATATACTCTAAAATTAAACTAAACACAGTATACAGAGTATCTACTTTATATGCTCCCAACTCCCCATACTGTACGATATACTGTCTGCAACCTTATGCCAAATCTGTCAATTATATATTGATTAACATACGATTTAACTTTATCGGGCTGCACTTCCTCATCGCGGGGACTTTCACGCTTCATTGCCAAAAGTGATTGGCCGTAATTGAGATTTGCAAATGGTTTCGATAAACACTTGAAGTCAGCTGCAGTATGTCTTTCCTCTCTCTCTCACACACTATCGCGCTCTCCCCTCTCTCTCTCTCGTAGTTCGTTAAAAATGAATTTAAGACGCGTGCAATTAAAGCGCTAATTATAAACAATTAAAATCAAAGTCAGCCTCGCTACGGTACACAGATATATGGGTAGATATAGTATTGTCGTAGTCGGGGTATAGTATAGTATATATGAGTATATATATAAGAAAATACTAGGCAAACTGTCGAGTCATTTTGTCATTTCAAATGCAAATGACAGCGGAATTGCAAAGCATTCGCTCTCTATCTCTCGCTCTCCTATCTCTTTCTTTTTTTTGCATTGCCTTCTCTTTTCTTTGCACTTTCGTTTCGCACATTTGGCCAAAACTAGCATTGATTTTTCTCCATTTCCTGCCATTTGCCTCCCTGAAAACGGACAGGCTCGTGTCCATTTATGTCTTATAAAAGGTAATCAGCTTGCACATTAGCATGCCACACACACACACACACACACATAGGTAGCCAAATTGAGCTGTTGTTGCCACACCGATCTCCACATCGCATTCCCAAATTCGCCAGTTGGAGATCTCCCAATTTAGCGTCGCGTCGCGTCGCCTCGCATCGTTAGCCTCGCGCACTGCCAAGCTCAAGATCAGTGGGGCGAAACCAGTTTGGCTGGGTAGAGAGGGGGAGGGGGGGAGCAGGGTAACCAGACATAGGGGGCCGCATGGTGGGTGCCGGCCGGCAAAGTTGGCTCTTGCGAAAGCCAAAGGCAACGGCAAGTGGTCATAACTGTCAAATGCCACTGCCGCCGCTGCCGCAGCCTTGGCCTCTGCCTCTGCCTGCAGCAGCATATACCAATACCAAGCCACACTTTAATGGCCAAAAGAGTCGTGCGTGCTCTTAACGTGTCAACTGCCAAGTGGCCAAGTTTGTGGAGGCCTACGGGAGCAGCAACTCCTGATCAGATCATGCGATCGCATGAACAGCTTCAACTCTTTTAACCTCGGTCTGCCTCTTCCCCTCTCCCTTCCCTTCCCACTCTTCTCTCTTTCCCTCTCTCTCTTCCCAACTCTGCTCCCATCGACAGATCGTACAGACATATATTTATACATAGTTTATTAAACTGCTACCAAAACCTAACCGCAGGCTAATTTGTCCACAGCACTTAGGACTCTCTGAGTGTGTATTGGTGTGTGTGTGTGTGTGTGTGTGTGTGTGTGTGTGAGTGTGTGTGTGTGTGTGTGTTGTTATTGAGCCACTCAGCTAGCTGGCCTTCCACTTCTGTTGAGCTACATTGTGCACGTGTCTGTCGTTACACTCTGCTACAAAGTCAATTCAAATTCAGAAAAGGCTGTCACAATGACTCTCGGTATTATCTATAGTCTTTGAAAATATATATACCTATATGAATAACAATTCTTGGGAACTCCTTGAGTGTTTTTATGTTTCCTATGAATCACTGATAATTTTATAAATTCTACAGCGTATTTTTTAATGATTTCCAAGTAATATAAGTATGATCTTTAGTTATAATTAGTTGCTGACATGAATACAAAGAGAAATGTATTTCATTTGAAATTTGTCTTCATATATGAGTGTGTATTAGCTTTAGTTTCCTGAAAGTTAAGAAGTTCTTGTAACTCTTTATATAAAATTTCGTTTTCTTTATGTTTTCTTTTTAGATTGTTATTAGTCTCTAGCTAAACTACAGTAAGTTGCTTGGTATTATATGTAGTTTTGCTTAGTTAGGGTGATCAATTTAATTTGAGGAAATTCTGCATCCATAAACAACAATTTTTCAGAGTCTAAAGAGTTTCAGGAACTATTATTACCTCTTCAAGAACTTACATACTTAGCTTCACGGGGAAAGTAAAGATATTTACTTGGTTTTCTTGGAGGTTACTATCCTGTAGTGCCGTGTAGCAGCAACCTATGCCTGGAAATTGCTTCATAGTTGCTCTGCACTTGGCCACACTGTGCAGCCTGATGTTGTTACTGTGCGACGTCGTCGTCGTCGTCGAATCTGGCGGAACGCATTGGCAGGTGCAATTGGCAAATAATTTAACGCTGCAAATGCTCCACGAATTTATGGCCTGTTGCACGAGTTTATTGCCAAGAGACAGACAGACAGACAGACAGACGGACAGACAGACAGACAGCCACCGATTGTGGCAGCTATTGAAATCGAAATCGAAAACGAGAACGAATCGAAAATGTATCGAATTTGCGTGTTGAAGTTGTCATTAATCAATGTTTTGTCGTTTTCAATGACTTCGAAGTTGAGTCTGATCGAGAGACTGATCGGAAGTGCGATTGAAGTGTTAATTAATGCCATATGTATTTTTACAGTGTTGCAAGCTTACGATATACGCTATAAATAGAACGCTGATCAGGGGCAAAGCCCACGCAGAGAGTTTTTTTACTTCTTTTTTTTTTGGGTAGAATTCAATTAGTTTGCTGTGTCACCCCTTAGTCGGAAGCCCAGTGGGAAACCTATGTGATGAGCCAATTAACTCAACAACATATAGTAATTTATATGTACGTACTATGTATTCCCCTATCTACGTATCTATATCTACATCTATGTAGCTGTATCTATAACTATCGCTGACTCGTCTGTGGCTTACGTTTGTTTCGAGAACTTGTTGAGCACATTAACAATTATAAAGCATTGATTAACTGACGATCTATGGCGATTTATAGATCATAGCAAAATTAACGTGATTCTAATTGGAACTACAAGGCAATGAGATGTCAGATGATTGGGAATTACATAAGATTTAAACTCGAGATACGATAGGTCAAAAGATCATGAGATCATGAGATCTTGAACTACAAATGATAGGGGAAATAGGCGAATATATTAGAGATATATGTAACTGTTAGTTAGCCCCAGTTTATTAACGATAGTTAAGATGTACGATAGTAAGTGCAACTATCGTAATCGATTAGTCGCAGTTGGCAGTAATTTGCAGCTATTATACCATGGTTAGCTACGATCCTAATGGCGTTATGTGATCTGGTATCTTTCATTGGGTTTCTTGAGGGTTAGGGGGGGGATTATCACTTACGAAACACCCAGACTAAAGACTAGACAAAGTACATAAGATCTGGTGACTGGCGCCCATTCACGTTGAGTTTTTCATTGAAAAGTGTCGACAAAAGTGCATCCCATTTGGCACTAATCAAAGCGACTAAATCATCATCAGCTAGCTGAATGTGTGTGTGAGTGTGTGTATCTTTGTATCTATGCCAATGACAATGATTTATGTAGGCGTCGCTGTTGGCGCGACAAACTTTTGGCGTGGGCTTTGTGGGTGATCGTAAGATTTGCATAGACAAACACACACACAGATACTCACACACACAGGCACACACTGACACAACCGGCCTGCAACTGCCTTAATATTGAAGTAATCGGAAATCGACTGCGCCTTTCTCCTTGCGGCCTTTTCGAGAGGTTTTTTCCTCTAAAACATTTTCCTGCTGCTGTTCTAAATGTTTTTCCCTGCAAAGCCATGAGGAAAACTGCATTTGTTTTTCCCCAAAATACGTGAAATATTTTATCGTACACTGCCTGCCGGCAGTATGCAGCCACCTGCAGCCAAAGCGATTAATATGCCAATTATCGATTAAACGTTAATTTTACAGCCTGATAAATTGCCCGATTAATCGATAAGATATACATATGAATTGTGAATATGAATATGGCGAGCTGCCATATCTCATATGGTATATATCGGAGTCATATGCATGCAAATTGTGAACTGGCCTCGCGTTTTGCCTTTCCAATTGCGCTGCGACTTTCTCCATCTCGGCGAGGGGGAGGGGGAAGACAAGAGGTGTTAATCTCCCTCTCCCCTCCCCTCTCCCCTCTCCCTACTTGTTTTATAATTATGTTTTGGGTTTTTCTGTCTTGTAATTATATTGCAGATAGTCGGGACTGAGTCAGCATTCGTTTTCTTTCCCACTGTGATTCAGTTTTATTGTGAATTGTCAATATATACTACAGGGTATTTTTTTTTATTTTGCCTTTAGCTGGCACTAGGCCAAAGGGAGCAGGCTAGAGGGGGCAGGGGGGAATGCTGCCAGATGAGTTACATTTTTGATAGGTTCAAGTTCAATGAAAATGTGTGTGTGAGAGCGGAAAATCTTGAATTTTGCCTGGCAACGCGTCGTATGCGTAATGTGATCGCGATCGCTTGAGTTTTTTTTTTTTTTTTTTTTTGGTGCATTGACTTTACGTCTTTTTACGTTCGCTTCGTTTGCGCACACGCCCCGTTTTTGGGGCGTTCCAACAACAACAACAACAACACGTTTTGCATAATTCACATAATTTTCGCTTATGCTTTGCGCTTTTTTTCGGGCAGGGAGACTCACATGTTTTTTTTGGTTACGTACCTCACTCACTTTATATTTTTAATGTTTTTTTTCTCCATTTTTGGGTTGCCTTTAGTATACTTTTTTCGTGGAAATCAATAAAAAAAAACCCACTTGCAGGGGGGATTTTTTTTACGTTGTTTTTATTAATCAAAAGCGTAGCGCGACTTAAGTAAGGCTCATTTGCACTCGATTGGCGTTGCCAGACTGACAGTGGGAGGGGGGAGGGGAGAGATACTGCCAGACAGATGGACAGTGTGCCTAATTGGCAGAAAATCGCCATAGATCGATTGGAGGTGTGGAGAGAGGGGGGAAGGAAAAGAGGAGCAGCGACAAATTGGGTCATTAGACCCGCAGACAAAATTGCAAAGTCGCAAACTGCAGATGGAGAGAGAGAGAGAGAGGGAGAGAGAAGTAGAGAGAGGCAGAGTATAGAACAAAATTAGAATATGCTAATTGTCTTTAAGTAAACACACGTGTGTGTGAGAGTGTTTTTTTTATTTCCATCTGTGTGTGTGTGTGTGCTTGTTTTCTATGACGACACGAGTGTGTGCAAATTTCGCAGTTCGCCTTGAATGAACCGCACGCTGAGCAGTTTTTTAGCAGTTTTTTTTTAGCTTTTTTTTTTGCTTTTTTTAGCTTTGCATTTTGCATTGTGAATGGCGGCGAGCAGCTTTGCTTTTTGGCCAAAACCGGCAAACTGAGTCAGCGCTTAGACAGACGTCATCTCCGTCTTTGAAGACTTTGTGAGAGTGTGTGTGTGTGTGTGCGAGTGTATGTGTGCCTGCCTTATACATAAGCGCGCAGGTAAAACAACACAATCACCTGATATTTTAATTGCGGCGCGTCATCATTTCGACTGCGTAAAGCGGTCAAAAGAAAAGAAAAGAAATAGAGAGAAGAGAGAGAGAGAGAGCAAGAAGAGGGAGAGGCCAAGGCAGCTACATAAACAGAGAGAGAGAGAGAGAGAGAAAAAGCGAAAACGAAAGCAAAGGCAGCGCAACGACGCGACTGTAGACTGAAGACTGAAGACTCCGTAAAGCCCATCGTAGACTGTAGAAGGTAGAAGATACGCAGCTTGTAGAATATTCGCAAAAACGGTTCAATAAACCGTCGAGGCGACCCCAAAACTTAACGGTAACTGTAACACGCTGACTCGGCACAGTCCCCCACTCTTTCCGCTCTTTCCGCTCTCTACAACCTACCTATAACGACGACCTGATCTCAGTTTTTTCTATTTCTTATTTTTTATCTGTTTTCTGCACAGTCAATTGGCAAAGCGAGCGCTAAATTGAGCTAAGGTTGAGAGTAATTTTATCTTTTATCTATTTATAAACCGTTAGACTCATAACGCTAAAAGCTTTTGTTGTCTACATAGATACTATATAGATATATATGTATATATGAGTATTATGCACGGCACACGGCAATAGCCGCGCAATTTCGAGAAGTGCCTATAAAAAAGAGATTTGCACAATTCTAAATCCGCGAAATTTCGCAGAGATGATCTTGTTTGCCTCTCTGTCTATTTTACGATTTTCGCTCTCTTTTCTTCTTTTTTTTATGTCTCGAGTCCACTTACCATACACAACCTGTGTGTGTGTATAGGTGTATATTTGGTATATATCTGCATAATGTATTTGCATACTCCTACACGGGGCACAAAAGAAATATGACGAATTCTTTGTGGACCGACAATTCGACCGAGACGACCGCTAATGCAGTCACATCTATTTAGTATCCGGCTAGCGTGTATACCCTGTAAACTAAAAATAGGCATGGCAACGATTAAAAGACAATTAAACCTGTTTTTATTTCACGTATATCACTGAAATATTTCCAATTATCAGTATAGCTTCTAATTATCAGAACAAAGGAGATTTTAATTGGCAAAATCTGATTATGGGACTGAAATATATATAAAATATATGTTGATTAGTTTAGGGTAATAAAATCTTTTTTCTAAATAATAAAATATATTTTACGGTTGGCTTTGAGCAGTATACACTGTTTATAGGGTGCCTATAATGATGGAATATAGTCGAGCGCATGTCAGGATTATCTATATATTGTTTATATTTACAAATATTTGCAGTTAAACAAAGAAAATACTAAATCGAATATAAAATCGAAACATAATTACAGCAAGTAAAAATAGCAACAGTCTGAGATGGTATAAATAACATCATTGTTTACTATACGATCCCAAGCAAATTTTATTAAATCGTTGGGTTGGTGCTAATCTTGACATACAACGAATATGAACGTTTTTGTTTTCAAATTACATTCTTATTTTGATTTTTATTAGTTTACGAAGGCGCAAAAAGGCGTGGCTAGATTCTAAAACAAACCTTGAGACTCTTTAGGAATATAACAGATGTCACGAAATTATATGGCGCTTATAGGCATAGGAATCTGGAAGTTTATACAGAGGAATAGACGAGCAGACAGAAAGGGAGACAAACAAACTTGAAGACAGACGAGCAGACTGGCAGACAGAGGGTACAGGCTGAGGGTCAAACAGAAAAATATATAGACGGACAGACAGACGGTCTGAAAGAAAGAAAGACAATTGGACATAAGAAAGCAAGGACAAGAGAACAGAGAGACAGGCAGAGGCACAGACAAAGGGGAAGACAGAAGGAAGGGAGAGACAGAGAAACAGACAGATGGACAAGCAGTGGGACAGACATATATAATACATATAGAGAGACAGACAGACTTGACAATATCAACAACTTATTGAAAATGATATATACTTTAAGCATGCTGGCGTTTACAGGGTATGTCGCTAGTGTCATATGCTTATTTCAAGTTTTTTTTGCAGCTAATGTGTTCTGTGTTGCTGTGCTTCATTTTCGGACGCCGACTGAGTCAAGGTTAGGGACATTTGTCATCATTTATTTAACTTTAACTCTTGTTCAGCTCGTTCTTCTCCTCTCCTTCTCCCTCTCCTTCTGCCTCTCCTTCTCTCTGTTGTTGTTGTCGCTGATTTGGTTCAATTTGCGAAATGTTTTTGTTCTAAGTGCATTAAGTGGCATTTGCCAGTCGAGTTGAGGCGAATTAGGGCGGGCCGAGGCGAAGCGAATTCGTTGACGTATCCTGCGGCCAATTTGCGTCACTTCCTGCGAGCGAGAGTGAGAGAGCGAGAGCGAGAGAGAGTGAAATCACAATCAAATTGCGATAAGAGAGAGAGGGAGGGAGTCGCATTTAAATTGCAATTAGGCGCGTTTATTGCATTCATTTGCGGCAAGTTGCAACCTGTTGCTGTTGTTGCTGTTGCTGTTGTTGCAGCTGGCCGAAAAGGCAGCGGCAATTGACAGATTTTGATAAATGCGCCACAAGCCGCATGTGGCAAGCAGCAAGCAGCAAGGTGAAAGTCTTTCACGCAGCGAAGCGGCAGCAATTTGTCAACACGCGCCCATTTGAAGAAGACATTTGCAGCAGCAGCAGCAGCAACAGTTGCAACAACAGCAGCAGCAGCAACAGTTGCTGTCAGCTGCTTTTGGCCACGTTTAGCGCAGCAATGACACAATTTGTTGCAACCACTTTTCACATGTCACTTGTGGCAACCGCAGCAGCAGCGCAGTTGTCGTGGTTGTTGCTGACCTTGAAGCCGAACTCTCTCACACTCTCACAAGAGTGTTGGCATGCCCCCCTCCTCCTGCTATCTCTCTCCCTCCCTTGCACAGCGCGATTTGCATGCGCTGTGTGCCGCCTCATTTCCAGTTGGCATTTTCTGCTTCGGTTCGCAGCCTCAGCCTCAGCCTCAGCCCGCATCATTATCGCGACGTCTGCTGCGCCTGCGCCTGCGTACGCAATTATGTGCCACCAATTGTGGCAGCAACAACAACAGCAACAGCAGCAGCAGCTGCTGCACATGCCGCAGCATAAGCGAAACTGCGCAAAACTTGGCATAAGTCTGCTCTGTCCTTGGGCGGAGACGAGCTGAGCTTTCGTTGCACGTAGCAGCAGATCGGCTTCTAGAGATCTCTCTCTCTCTCTCTCTCTCTCTCTCTCTCTCTCTATTGATTGAGAGAGCGCGCTGGCGGGCTTATCAGCTCATAGAAGCGTGTGGAAGAGCGCGAATTGCACTTAGATTGCAACGATCCACGAGGCAGACGTCAATCACTTTGCGTTGCTCAACTAATAAATGCTCACACAGATACTCAGGCACACTCACACACACACATACATAGAGAGACCTTACACAAGATTGAGATTAAAAGCGAAGCCGCTTGTTAGTCTGGCAACGGCAGCTGCGCGCCGACCTCAACCCCTTAACCTACCCAGGCGAGTACTAAATGGGTTTGATCTCTATCTCTATCTCTATCTCAGATCGTATAGTAGTATGAGTGTGTCTAGATCTGTGTGTGTGTGTGTGTGTGTGGGTTGTAAGAGACAAATGCTGACAGGTGATTCGCTTAATTAAGAGCGGAGCGTACTGGAATTAGCTTTGCTTTTTTAATTCCGTTTTATAAACTTAATTATTTTGTATAATTTAATTTGCATTTAGGGGCAGAAAACTTGCAAAAGCTTTGCATAAGCGAGCATAAATGATAGCGAAAGCGAAATATACATATATAATCATCTTTAAAGTACTTTAGTAGTAAATTCTAAATTGTACTATCTCGGAGAACTCTCTGGTAATAAATTAAAATAAACTGACATAGACTGCCAGAAGCGTAGAGCAGTTTCAGCGTGTTTTAAAAGAGGAATACATGGGAAATATATAAAATAAATATCATTTTAAACATACTTCTTTAGTAAACTCTAAAACTCTTAAATAAACAAGCTTAATTATAGTTTGTTCCGTCTCTAACAACTCTCAAATCAATACTGTGTATAGTTATTATTCTCAGTTATCTCCCAACTTCAACAAATTCAACTCGTTACTCTCTGCTAAAATTCCCCACACTGCGACATTTTGCAACTCTTCTCTATCTCTTCTATCTTCTATCTCCCAGTTCGAAGCTGACTCAGACTTCCATATAAAGGGGCAGTGCGTCAGGTGCTCTCTGCCATGTTAGCTGATGTCACACAGGCCCAACCCAAACCAAAATTATCGTGTCGAACTTAAAAACTTATCAATAAAATGGCAAAAGAAATATTAATTACCTGCGATGCGATAAGGTTGTCAATTCCAACCATGCTTAAGCGGGGTGCGATAAACAAATCTAACAATAGATAGAGAGACAGAGAGAGAGAGAGAGAGAGGAGGGAGAGAGAGAGAGAGAGGTAAAACATGACGTAACGTGCAATTTCTTGTTGACAGAATTCTTATCGATGCGATCAAAGCTCATGGAATAGACCAGACCGTAGTTTGTGTTTAGTTTCCGTTTTGTACTCACTTCGATCGGTTCGATCAGCAGTTTGTTTCCTCTTCGGGTACTCGTGACACTCATATGCCGTAATACGCACTTGAATAACTTGTCATCGTTGTCTTCTTCTTTGTTTCATTTTCCAGATAAGATCGGAGTAAAACCGGGCAAGAAGAGAACTGAGGTGAATCCGTGACGCAATATTCAATCATGGAGTACCGTTATCTAGTACTAGCGCAACTCCTGCTGAGTCTGCTCTGCTGCCTGTACGCTGTGGGTGCCACGCCCGCTGGTGCTCCCGCCTGCCCCGAGGATTGCCGCTGCACCCTGTCGCAGAACACACACAAACCCAATGATGCATGCCAGGTGCAACAGCACCAAGGGATTGCAGCGCCTGCAGGAGCCACTGTATGCCGCCATTCCCATACATTCCATCGATCTGTCCTTCCTGGGACTGACACGAGTGGGTCATGTGCTGGACATGCTGCCCGATCTCACCTCGGTGGACTTGTCGCACAATGAGCTGCACGAGCTGGGCCACCTGGGCAAGCGCATCAAGAAGCTCAATCTGAAGCACAATCGCCTCACATCCGCCAAGCTATTGAAGCTGCCACAGCATCTGCAGGTGCTCAATCTGCAGCACAACGACATCACGAATCTTCCCATGGAGCTGACGCATCTGCAGCAGCTGCAGCAGCTCGAGCTGGGTCACAATGTGATCAACTGTTCCTGCGCCACTCTGGAGGTGCGCAATTGGCTGCAGGAGCAGAGCGTGTACATGGAGAAGCCGGTGATCTGCAACCAACCCACCGAGGCTCACGGATTGCCCTGGCTGCAGCTGAAGCAGTCGGAGATCTGTGAGAAGGAGAAGCATGGCTGGTACAGCGTGGAGAGTGCGGACAACGATCTTATGCTGGGTGATCAGCCCAATCCCCAAGAGCTGGTGGAGGAGGAGGAGGAGGAGCTGGGCAAGGCTTACCTGGTCATCAATAACAAGAAGCGGGAGGTCAAAGAGTCCAAGGAGATTCAGTCCGAGGTCGAGGGCTCTGGCTACGGCAGCGAACAAAATATGGAACTGGTGCAAGCGCCTCCAGAGGTACCACAGCCCAAGGTGGAACCCCTAAAGGAGGAGGAGCAACCGCAGCAGGATGGCAGCAGCCAAGACGAAGACATAGAGGGTTCTGGCAGTGGATTTGGCCCGATTGTGCCTCTTCATATCCCAATTGACACGACGAGCGTAGATGACTTCGAGCAAACCGATCCCAAGAGCGATAAGAGCGACAATGACGACAGCAGCTACGACAACAAGCCCGTAGAAGATCCTGATCTCGGCTCCAGATTGAATATATTCCAAACGCAGGACAACGAGCCGAAGCCAGTGGAAGTCACCGAGGCTCCCATTGTGAAGAAGGTGCAGAGTCAACAGGAGACAGAAGTCATCACAGATGCGCCCGTGTCTGGAGCCGAATCGGAGGAGATACTGTCGGCCAAGGTGGGCAAGAATGACGACACGAACGCCATCTACTATTTGCTGGGCGTGATCGCCCTGATCGTGCTGGGTCTCATCCTCTTTGTGGCCATCAAACGCTGCAAGTACAACAGCAACGCGGCAGCACGCGACGCGGAGGCACAACGCCAGACCGAATTGCTGGACATGGACAAGAAGAATCTGGGCAAGCCGCTGGCACGCAACGGCCATGAGCATGCGCCGCTAATTGGTGAGAAGACCAAGCTGGATGAGGCACAGATTGTGAATGGAGCCGGCAAGAAGCCATACGACAGCAAGGACGGAGCTGGACAGCAGCCGCTGCTGAATGGCAACGGCACTGCCAATGGGGATGCCAAGGAGGTGCCCACCATCAATGAACCACTGGCCGAGGAGCCTGCTCCACATGAGTATTACCCCATCACACCGCGTTATCCCACACCCCAATCGCCACGTGCCTCCAAGTATGCACAGCATCCTGCACAGGGCGCCGATGGTGCCGAGCAGAACAACAACAACAACGAACCAGATGGCGCCTATCTGCCCTCATCGCCCAAGTCGGGTCGCTACTCGCCAGTCTACTCACCCGAGACGGGTCGCGTCAAGATCAAGCTGACAGAGACGCCCAAGCCGAAGACTCCCATGCTGGTGACACGCAGCAAATCCAATGCCGGCGATATAATCACAACTCCCGTGGTGCCCACGCATCAGCCCACAGCTGTGGCCGGAGGAGCCAACGGTTATGCCGGACACTGAGTTCAGAGGTCAGAGATGTGATTTGATGATGCGGATAGAAAGAGAAAGTGACGGATAAGTGCCAAGCCAACATCGATAACAGCAAAAGCAAACTTCTTGATCGGTGTTATCGATAACATCGATAACAGCTGCAGCTGCGGCTGCAACAACAACTATTCATTTTAAGCTCACCAGCTTCCCCTCTTAAATACACATTTAGCATTAGTTAAATTAATTAAACTTAAGTATAAATCTAGTTTAATACCAAAGCTAAAAAATATATACTGCTTAAATGTAAAATTGCCCAACACGGAAGGAGCGATCATCTTTGCGAAACTATATCGACTATATCTATACATACACACACACAAACACACACACACATACTTTGCATTGACTATGACTATGTGTATTTTTATATGAATCCGTATAATGTATAATATTTAAGCTGCATTCTCTTGTGAAACATTGTGTTACTCTGCGTGTGAATGACTTTTCAAATTCAAAATAAGCCTATCAATAAAAAGAAACGACAAACTAGAAAAAAACTAAAAAAAAACTTAATAACAAGGTGATTCGCTCTCTCTATCTCTTTTTTTCCCACACCAAGTGCTAAGCTAAGTGTGTTGAGTTTGAAGCTTAGCTAAGTAACTTACCACGGTGCGCGTATTGGCTAAAGTCAGCTGACAGGCCATTTTTGGGTTTGTGGCGCTGCTTGGTTTGTTTCACGGCTGCAATGCACAGAGTGTGTTGCTTGGTTTGCGTCTCGGCTGCCAAGTGTCGTGGTGTGTTTACAGTGGTGGCGCAAATTGATATGCCACTGTTTCATTGCTAGTACAATCAACGTTTTAAATACCCTACAAGTTGGCATTTATTTTACTTAAGGTGCGATTAATTTAAATAAGTCTTAATCTTTTAGTTTAAACATTTGTTACGTAGTATCAGTTATTAGGTATCTCTTGTCGTTCGATTGCTTAGAATAGCGTCTCTCGCATTGGCTTGTGCACCTGGACGCGGGATTCTGCCTCGGAGCCGGAACTGGAACTATGTTCAGCAGCAGCGGCGGCACTGAAGTTGCCGCTCACACGGCGACTGGCGGAGTTCTTGCGCTTCTTGCGTTTGCCCTGCTCCACATCGACTTCGGCGCCGGATGTGGAGACAGTGGAACGATTCTCGTCGGGCAGCGAGGCGAGTTCTGGTTCGAGCAGTTCCTGGAAATCGCTGGCAATGGTCGACGACGATGGTGCGTTCTTAAAGTAATCCTCCACAGCCGGAGCCAAGGGAAGTTTGCTGTGCGTCGGCTCCAGCGTGTAGACCTGCGCACTGACCTGCATATTGATGGGCGTCTTCGGTTTGCGCTTGGCAAACGGACTGCCTGGCTTGCTGCCCAGATCCTCGTACTCGGGATCTGTGAGGAACTCCACACTGTCGGCCATCATATTGATACGCTTGAAGGGCGGTATCTCGGCTATCTTTGGCCTGCGCTTTGTGTACGGACTGTTCTCATAGCTCTGGAAGTTGCCAATCTGTTCGGCGCTCTGCAGGTTCTGCCGCTTGATGTGTCCAGCCGGAAAGCGGGAGTCCTCGATGCTGAAGCGTCGACTGCCCGACTGTGTGTTGTATTCCATGCGACCCGTGCGCCTGTAGGGACCATATTGCGCAGTGCGCTCCTTGTCGCGATTCGATAGCATCTCCACACTGCGGAAACGCTGTCGCGTGTCCAGCTGCAGATCCGCATCCTCGTCGGCAGATTGCCCGCCTTCATCTTGGGTCTGGGAGCGACGCAGCTGTTTGCGTGCACGCTCCGTTTGGGTCAGATCCAACATGGACTTGACAGGTCGCTCCAGCTTGGGCATGAGCAGTGCATCCTCATACGAAGGCAGCAGGCTGATCTCCTGCGCCTGCTGCTGCGTGGACACCGAGGAATCTTCGCGCATCATGCGATCGTTGAGATCACGACTGGAGGGGGAGGAGGAAGAGGGATAGGATTATTGCTGCACCTGCAGCTGTTCGCTTTGCCAACTCACATGCGACGCAGTTCCTCGTGATTTGCCTCGTACTCCCTGCGATTGTTGTGCTGCTTGCGCTTCTTCATCAGCTTCTGGAAGCAGCCCCACATCAGTGCAAGCAAACCCAGTCCCAGGATGCTCAACATGATGGTGGACCACACCTTCTCCCCATTGCTACTGCTGCGCGCACTGATGGTCCAATCCGACATGCAGGCGGACTCCCACATCTTGCCATAATAGATGGCAGGCGAGGCACAGCGCAGGTGAAAGCGATCACGAATCTGTCCAGGAAAGGCAAGGAAAGGGATTAGACAGGTCAGACTTAGTCTGCCCTAGGGTTACCTTTGTTGGCTTCGCTGTCAGGAAGTCAAAGAACTCAACGAAGAGCGGATCCTGACACTCGCATATCCAGGGATTGTCACCCAGCCAGAGCTGATCGAGAAACTTGTTGGATGCGAAGTGGGAGGGCGGTATTGGGTTGGTCAATCGATTCCCATTCAGATGCAGATCGGCCAGTTCGGGAAAGCCACGAAAGCTGCTGTTTCGTATGGTGCTGAGTCTGGAGGAGTCAAAGAAGAGGAAGGGATTAGTCTCTCCAGGGATAGGACTGTGCTGCCTCACCTGCAATTGGCCAGATTCAAATGCTGCAGGCTCTCGGAACGCATCAGATTGGGTATATCGCTGATGAGGTTATTGGACAGATCCAGACGCTGTATAACCGATAGACCCGAGAGGGCAGTGCTATCGATGGAGTTGATCTCGCACCAACTCATGTTGATCTGACGCACCGAATTCGACACGATCTTGGTGAACTTCTGTAGTATATTCCGACTGAGATTGAGCTCCATCAGGACGTCATTGCCGCGTATCAGATTCCTGTCCAGGTAGGCAATGTCATTGTACGCCAGATTGAGCTGCTTGAGACGCTTCAGTGTTTGGAAGGCTTCGTTCCCAATCACGCTGAGCACATTCTCCGACAGATCGAGCAGCTCCAGCAACGTGTTGTTGGCAAATGTGCTGGCATCCACGCGACGCAGCAGGTTACCACGCAGACGGAGCTCGGTGAGGGCGGGGAGTCCACTCAGATCGATGCCCTCCAGGTTGCAATAGGAGACATCGAGTATGCGCAGCTCGGTGACACGTTCGCCAAACTGTAGTCCAGAGTTGCGTGACAGATTCAACGACTCCAGACTGACCACGGCATCAAAGAAATCTGGATGCAACTCCGTCAGGCTGCAGTTCCTCAGGTCCAGTTCACGTAGGCTGTGCGAGGGCAACGTGGTGAGCTGCACGATGGGATTGTTCGCCAGCGACAGTCGCTCCAGCCCAGGTAGATGATTGATCAACAGATCACCGCCCACAACGGAGATGTGCGACCATGAGAGATCCAACTCCGAGAGCGATTGACTGCTTAGCTGCTCGCCAGGATCAGCGTTGCCAAAGCTGCCCAGCCGATTGCCCCTCAGACTGAGACGGGTTAGACTAGTCGCCTGCTTGAATGACTCGCTGGGATTGAGACTCTTCCAGCTGCTGATGGAGTTGTTGGCCAACAGGAGCGTACGCAGTGAGGTGTAACCAATCAAGGCTGTCGCGTCCAATCCTGCGATCTTGTTGTGCGACAGATCCAGATACAGTAGCGAGTCCATGTCCGCATATTCACGTGGAAACTCATCGAAGCGATTGCCCGACAGATCCAGATGCTCGACGGGCACATTGTTGAAACTGGGATAGCTGAGGAGTCCACGATGCGAACAGTTGGCGTAGAGGCTATCGACGACCCAGTTGCACTTGCAGGTCAAGGGGCAATCCACAGCTGCGACGCCAGCGATGTGTGCTGCCAGCAGCAGCAGCAGTGGCAGCAGAAGTGGCAGCGTTGCAGCCATGCCTGCAAGAAGAAGAAGAGGCAGAGGAAGGTGAGTTGTGGTGTGGTGAAATGAGGTGAGTTTGTCACTGAAGAATAATGGGATTTGGGCCTAATTGCGTAGTCCGCCTCAAGTGATTTGCTTGCCTATTGCGCATGCAATTTTTGTGGGTCTTATCTGCACACACGGAGGGGGGGAGGATACCCTATATATACCTATAACTTTGGAGACAATTGTATACTGCGTCGATTGAGCACACCGTGTGACGTCACGCTTATTCACCTGCTGCTTCGCGTTTTTGTTATGATTTCTCGTATATAGCCTCGCGTCGCTCTTGGAAAATGCACACACACGGCTTATCTTATCTCCGAGTTGGGTCCGATGAGGTTTCTCCCGTTTAGGGATTCCGAGTGTGGAAATTGGAACAACCACAGAACACACAAAACACTTGACACTTGTTTGGATTGAGTTTTCTTGTGAAATTTCGTTGGTTTTCCGCTTGATTTTTCATCAATTTTCACGTCATGTGGTTGCGTTAGGCCCCTAACTCTTTGGATTGGTAATTCCGCATTTTCTTGCGACAAACGCCTCGCAACGGAATGTCTTCTCAATGTCGATCTAATACTGACTGAATGAAAATTACTCACTGCGCTTCGCCGCTAACCGTTTCAGTTTCGAGCGATGCGAGCGCGATAAGATAAGCCCCCCTGATAAGCCCCTAACTCAACGGCAGGGCAACGGTGTTGTATAGTCCGCCGAATAAAAAAAAATACCTGTCGTAAAAATACTGTTTTTTTTCTAGAGAAATAAACGAAATTACTGAACTATCTATAGCGCAGACAGCCACCATAAAGAGTTGGAAGTTTGCAGGAAATACCCGGAAATTACAATAAAATTCGTTAGTAAATTTATTCTTAACTTCTATATAAGTATTTATTATACGACACAATATACTATGTTTTGCATTTAAATATATTATTTAGGAACTTTAATTTACTTGCTAGCTCATTTTAAAATTTCATAAAGAATTCAAGTGTTTTTCACTTAAATGTGATCGAATTGAAATCACAGGGATTTGCAGCAATAAGACCTACCTTCCTTGCAACCTAACCTCAAACACTTTGCGCAAATAAATAAACAGAATTTCCGGCAAACGACGCTGATTCCGCGTGGCATGTGACGAAGTGCAACTGTAAATTACAGCCAAGTGGGGGAGGGGGAGGGCGGGGGAGGTAAGCAACTGCCACTGATAGAGCATTAGCATTACCCTTACCCCGCTTACCCCTCCCTACCAATTCTCTTTTGGCAGAGAGAGACGCCTCTCTGGCTGACGCTGACGGGATTTATTGTAATGAAGCGTGCACAAAACTGAAACGACGCGTCGCCGCAGCGCTCAGACAGCGCGATAAAGATGCACTGCCACAACAACAATCCGTGGAAACAACAACGGCAACAACAACAACAACAACAACAACAACAACAACATCGAAACTGACGTGTTGACAGCGCCAACATATTTGTGCTGTCGTTGAGTGTGCAAAGGGTGAGCGAGAGAGGGAAGGGGAGGAAGCTGACAGAATAAAAAACTGAAGGTGACAAAATGAAAGTGGTAGATGGGAAAGGTCGTCAGCTGTATACTCTAGAGCAGGGTATATCGAAAGCAGCCCTAAAGATGGGAAATCATAATTAAACATATATGTAAGTATTCTAATCCCAATTATCTCAGGGTATATTGAAAGCAGTTAAGACTAAATAAAGATGGGAAAGAGTAAGTCATAATTAAATATATAAATATTATAATCTCAATTATATATTTTATTGTATATACAGATAACCAATTTCTTAAAATATTTCTTTATATTAACAAAATCAACTTTTAAAAGCATATAAGTATTCTAATCTCAAATATATACATATTTTATATATAAACAATTTCTTTAAATATTTCTATATATTAACATAAACAACTTTCAAAGATATTTAAAGTCTATCAATGATTTCCCTTCGACCTAGTGCAGTGCTTACCTTCAGGGATCTCCAAGTCAGAGTGTGGGAAAATGATTTTAAAAACGTTGCTCCGATGCGCAGCTACAAATACAATAAAACTAAGTTGACGCTTTGCTCGGAAATCGACGAAGCAGAAGGCAGAAGGCAGCAGGAGAGAGCAACGCGATAAGCGTGACAGGATGTGCCGTTGCCACACCCACTGTCTCTTCCTCCCACCGCGTACTACATAGAATTTTGAACTATTGAATGCGTTGCTGAGGTCTGTCAGCAGCTTGTCAGTTCTGGCTCAAAAGCTGGCGACAAATTCAGTTGCCCGGGCAGCCGCAGTCGCGGATAAGTTTGCAGATAATGAGCAGCAGCAGCAGCAGCAGAAGGAGAAGGAGCAGGAAGCGGAAGGCAGCAGGCTGGGTGCGGTGTCCTTGCCGTTTTAATGAAGCGCAATGGCTTTGTTGAAGCGCAGGCAGAAGGGGAGGAAGCGGGAGCAGGGAGGAGGAACGCGGGCAGCGCCTTGTGACAGGGATAATTAGCGGCTCGAGCGATGCAAAGTCAGCGTTGTCCTTCGCATCGGACGCTTTGGGAATTCGCACAGTTGGAATCACAAGTTAATGCGGCGCTGCTTGCTTGGCTTCTTGACTCTGCCCACGCCCGCTCTCTTTGTGTGCTTTTGTTAATGGATTGATTTTGAATTTTCTCTCATCTAATCTTTGGGTCACTTGATTCTACTCTGCGCTTCCTACAGACACGTTTTTATGGGCAATTTTGTGGCTGCTTTTTAATAAGAAAAGAAGTGCTTTTTATTTATTTTTGGGTTTGCGTTTCGTTTTTTTTTTTTTTATTGCGCTACTTAAGTGACACCACCGTCGAGCGCGGAATATCTTGCGACAGTCCACATCCTCCTCCTCCCCCTACTCCGTCCACTGCAAAGTGCAGCCAAAAGTTTTGCCCGTTGAATGACAGCTGCGTTGGCCGCAGATAAGCGCCACCTGCCCCCTTCTACTGCCTTTCCGCTTTTTCGCTTTCCCAGCTGCCACAGGCAGTGTGACACAACTCATGATAAAGCAAATTGAGAGTTCAATGTGGCCAGGCAGCAGCACCAGGTGAGAGAGACTCCCGACTGTCCAGAGCTGGCGATAGCTTAGCGAAAAGTTGTTAAGCAGAGACAGAGAGAGAGAGGAGGAAGGGACTTACTCACACACACACTCGTGGCGATGCCATAAAGATAGCGGCATGATGCGATGAGGCCACATTACGAACCTCCTAATCGGCCAGAATGCCAATCGTCATCAGGACTGGGCCACAGACACACATAAACGACGACATCATTGTGCTGGCTGGAGAGGAGAGAGAGGGGGCTGTGATTATTTTTATGCCTTAGCGCCTTGAAGCAGGCCGCAAATTAGATTTTTATTGTTAGTAGCGGGGCTAAAAAACAATTTGCTTCTATCTGCAAAACGATACGTCATAAGCGGCAGCACATAAACATAACTGCGATAAAGAAGCTTGGCCCACATTTGAATATTCTCATGATTGCCTGAGTCAGAGATTGTTGTTTGTTGTTGTTGTTGTTGGGACTGGCACTGAAGGCGTTACCAACTTCCTGTGCAGGCAAAGCGTTGCCAACATGTGGACGCAATTTTAAAGCTGCGCTTACTGCGTTGCCAATTTGATTTAACAAGTCTTGCTGCGTTGGCAACTTATTGAGTTGATCTGTCAGCGTTGCCAATTGACAGTGAAAATACTGTCATGGCGTTGCACATAAACATTGCCAACTTCAACAACACATGCTAAGCTGCAGCTGCAGCGTTGCCAACTTAGTTAGGCAATTCATGTTGTCAATTGCCGTAGTTTGTCTGTGTTGTTGATTTAGCTGCGTTGCCAACTAAATCTATATTCAAATATCACAGCATTGCCAACTAACTAGGTGACACGTTTAATTGTGGCGCCATTCTTAAACAAGCGACGGCGGCGTTGCCAACCACCTGCCAGCACCACAACCTCAGCAACAATGGCGGCTTTAATTGCAAATTACTGAAATGCCGCCGCTTGGCGAAATCAAAGCGTCTTAGCAAATATCTTAAATAGTAATAAATTTCGATTTTTGTCCATTTAAATGCTTTATGAATTATTGGCTTAAGCACAGCAGACTCACCCCCACACAAAGGGGGTGCGGTATGCAGCGTGCACCTCGAGCATTTTCAACGTGCCAGCAAAAGTTTCCGCCTGTCGCCCCTTCCCTTGCCTCATCCCACTTTGACATTGCCTCCCCCTCTACCGCAATTTGACAGCCAGGCAAAGATTTAGACAAAGACGCCACAGCCAGTTACTGTTACTCGTGCTGATAGCGAGTACTAGCTGCCCCCGCAGCCTTTGCTCCTGCCACAACCATTCCACCACCCTACTCCCACCACCCTACTCCCACGGCAGAGCAGGAGGAGGGGCAGGAGGAACAGGCTCAGCGATTTAACCGAGCACGCCGAATGGTATTTTAACATTTTTAAGACGCGGCTAGCGAACGTAGCCAGGAAAATACCTTCGCCGCTTTTCCACTTTGACTCCGGCTCCGGCTCTGACTCTGACTCCCTCCCCCTATTCTTGAGCCGCAGCGAGTCACTCCACTCCCCTTGCAGAGCTTGTGCCGCAAGCCTTTCGCTTGTGCCAGCAGAGGCGCAATGCCATAAATCAATTCGTATTAGTTTTATGAAATGTGTACCTGCGGCGTGCAACGTCACACACACACACACACACACACCAAGCGGCATTTTGTGGCTCGGTTTATGCGGCTCAAAGCGTGATAAGGTGCAGGTTTCGTAAAAAGAATAGAAGGAGTATTAGGAAAATAAGAAAATATTATGATATAAATTATTTTTAATAATTTAAACTCTGCTCGTATCAATTGTGCGATTATCTTTAAACTTCTTAAGCTCTATAAGGTTCCTTTTTTTTGACTAGCTGTATTCATGATCAGCTGGCCACGCATGAACGCTGAGCAGGTAATGCTGGCGGTTTAATGAGCAAATCTTTTTGGCAACGCCGTCTCAGCATCAGCAGAAAACGGCGTTGCCAATTAAGCGAAGTCGAAGTGAAGGACGCAACATAATTCATGTCCTTGAATCCTTGAATCTAAGGCACCAGAAACAGAGAGAGAGAGAGAGAGAGAGGGGTGCGGGATGGAGGCATGCATATTCATTGCAGGGCTGAGGTTTTTTCCTCGAGTGTCTTCGCTTCTTTTCACAGTTTTGTCGCCTTTCCGGAGTTTTCGCACAGTTTGGTTGGGTTTGGGGGAATTTGCATAAATCTCTGGCCGAATCACAATATTTCTTGGTTATTCCGTACTTGTTGTAGTCCCCCCCTCCCTCCATCTTTGCACCTTCGGACCTTGTGCATACTTAATGGAACTTTTGAATTATCGCCTGACAATGGGATTATCATTTTTACATTGGCCACCGCACAGTGGGACAACGCACTGGACAATGGAACGAAGGCGGAGCGAAGCGGAACGGAACGGAACACCTTAGCTTAGCCTAACCTGTGCGCAGTGAGCTGGCTGGGATGTGGCTGCTCCTGCTGGTTGTGCTCTCCCCTGGGGGTACTTTGCTCAGCGCCCGTAATTATCATCGTAAATTATGCCCGTGGCTGGAAAAGCGCTGGGAAAAGTGTAAAAGTTGCACGGGATTTTATGAAAATGAATTGAGATTGAGCCGAGAATGAAATGTGAATTTACAATTGATTTAAATAGTCGCAAGGCGAGCGAGCAGGCCTGCAGGCGTAGCTAGTACTAAATCAAAGCGTCTTCCAATCTCTGCCTACCCCCTAGACTACCCCATCCCCGCCCTTCTGCCTGCTGGTTTTTCGGGCAATAATCTGGCGAGCCGAGTGTCATAAATAATAATTAAACAACTCGCGTTGTTAAGTCTTTTTATTACGGCCAAAGCGAGCGAGCGTGCTTCCCCAAGACAAACGACACTGACAGCGAGAGGGGGAGTGGGTGTGAGGGGGGCGTGACAGGAGCAGCAGCGCACCAGGATAAGATGCTGCGTGTTGCGCAATGGGGAAGGCTTACAGTGTGTTGGTAGCATGTGCGAGCTTTGGACGCGGATGCGGATGCGGACGTGGACGTGGACAGACGTAAGACGCACAATTTTCCACGCAAGATACTTTCGCCATGTATCGTCTGGCACATGAGCCGCCAGACAAGGCACCCATCCACACACACACAGGGAGCGAGCACCCATGCAGGAGGAGGAACACCTCCGCATTTGCCTGTCCCACTTCATGGCGGATGCTAAGACGTAATTAAGAAAATAAATAATAATCGCCCGATGCCGTCGCCGTCGCCGTCCTCCATTACGGACATGGGTTTTGCTAGGGGATCGTGCAAGGTACCAAGGTACCCCGTTACAGCAGGGTTGCCAATGTGTGCGAGTGTGTGTGTGTGTGTCAGCTGGCTCCTTTGACTTAAGCCCACGTTGTCATACACTTGGAAAATATCTTAACTAGCACAGCTTTCCGGAGAAGGAGAGAGAGAGAGAGTGGAGTGGGCAGAGCAGCAGAAGGAGTGAGGGTTGGATGGGCTAGGTTGCTGGCTGGGTTGGGGTCCAGTGGCACAGTGGACGCTGTAGGTAAATCTTAGCTTCAGAACGGACGTCCTGCTAACAAGAGTTATTACCATTTGATGGTACATCCGAAGGCTTATTAAGCCGTCGGGTTGAACCTTTTCTTCAAGGCGGGGTGGGTGGGTTGAGCACTCGCCCGGGGTAGAAGGTGGAGATTGCGTTGACTGCCCAACAGAGATACGGGCAGAGTGTGGAAATTATACTACATAATATACCATATATCATTATTTTAATATTATTTAAATGGTAATATATTTAAAGAAAGTTAAAGAAGGTGTAGGAGATGAGAACAGAGGGTACTGGGATGGAAATCCATTAAGCAAGTCAGTTTCATTTCTTTTATTTTCCAAGCAAACTTAAGAATTTCCTTTTCCATAGTTTCCCCAAACATTACTCAACCCTGTTCATTCCATAGATTGCAAGCAATCCGCTCATTAACTAATTTGGCCATAAAGCTAGTGAATGCAGCGACCTTTATTGGGACTGTAGCAGGGTTGCCACCCCTCATACTCTCTCCCTCTCTCTCTCTTTGTCTCTGTCTCTGCCCGTGCACGCGGTAGACAAGCAAAATCGTCGAATGTCACAAATCAAAGCGGAATTATTATTACTTATGGCCATTTAATTGGACTTGAGTTTATTCATTTGAGTTTCTTGGCGAGCGCAACACGCCCCCCACCAACCACGCCCCCACGTCTTGTTGCCCACTTCGCGTTGCTTTTTGTTTGTTTTGTTTGCACAGTCAATTTGCCAAATGAGTGTACAGATACGGCAAGTCGAGGGTTGGGAAGAGCCATGGGAAGAGGGAGGATGCTATGAGGCAACTATTTGGCTCGCACGCTCATTAGTTTTATTGCAACCCTCCCCTCCCCACCCTCTACCACTGTGCCCGCATATCAGTCAAAGCCGCAAAACTATTTATGCGGCAAAGCGCAGGGCGTGTCCTGCTGCTGCTCCTCCTCCTACTCCTCCTCCTGCCTGGCTGTTGCCTTTTGGCATTGCTTGCCGCGCACTTGTTTTGTCTGTTTGCTGGCCACATTAATTGCCGCCCAGGCAGGCGAATCTCTACCAGAATGCAGCCCCCTAATGAATTGGCAGCTATCGCTTTGACATCGCATTCTGATAGATCACAGAGGAGAGCGCAGCTCGAAGATTTACTCAAGTTTTTTTCGGTTGCACTTAATTACGCAGACATTGCGCAGATTTATTTGCCATTATGCCACGTTATGAGGCTTCCTTTCTCTCTCTCTCTCTCTCTCTCTTCCTTTATAGAGTGTGGCAAAAGTTTTCTGAGCGCACGATTTATGCATCGCACTTGCAAATACCTGCGCCCAAAAGAAATTATGTGGAATTTTTTCTTAAGTACGCAGCAGGAGCAGTTGATGGCAGGGGAGGAGGAGGAGGGCGCCACAGCAGCCGCAAGTGCGGCGTAGTTAGCTATGTAAATGTTTTCGCAGCTGTTTATGTATTTACTTTTAATGCCACTTCAAATAGCGTTGGGAGCCTGCAGCACTTACACCTTACACCTGGCGAAAGGGAGTTCCTCAGTTCTCTCAGCTCCTCCAGCCTGCCTGCCCAGCTCCTCCTTTCCTGCTCCTGGGCAGTTGAGAGCTGCAGCAACCAACCACGGCGCAAAGAAAATGCTAACAATTTTAATTAATGGATAAAGTTCTCTGGAATTCCACTTGCAGCCCACTCTCTCTCTCTCTCCCTCTCTTTCTCTCGCACAAACACTCTGAGTGGCCAAGCAACAGATTGGACTGCTACTGCTACCCCTGCTGCTTCAGCTCCTCCTTCTGCTCATCCTACTGCTCCTCCTACGGCTCTCCTCCTTCTTCTTCTGCCCCTGCTCCTGCTCCTAGTTTGGCTTCGGCTTTGTGTGGAACTCGTGTACTTGCTCCAAATATTTATGCGCAGCCAACGAAATTCACGACAGTCAAAGCATTTTTGTATTGCCAAAGGAACTTGAGGAATTTCAGCAATTGTATTGCGTTTTGTAGATCTATATTGAAATGCCAACAAGTAGAATAAATATTATTTTCTATTCTAAAACAGGCAACAGGTACAAAAGTATAGAAACCACACGCGCCTAGAATATAAATGGTAAATGAAAACTACATCGAATTCGCCTCATTATTAAAGTAAATTGGCTGACAAAGAAGTATAGAAATCCATTGTAAATTATAAGTTGTAGTTTTAGCAATATACACAACAATTTTGAAGCTTGTATATTTGCTTAGAAGTTGTTGGCAGCGTTTTTGCCAGAGCGCCTTCGAAACATCCAATTCCTTCGTTGAGTTTTATTTGTTGCGCGCAAAAGTATGCAATACTTTTCCGCAACTAGCTGAACGCGTTGGGCGAGCGGCTAATTTAATGCGACGCTGAAAAGTATGCAACAGTCTTCTTTATGGTATTCATAAATAAAAGCCCAGTTAATAACGTTAGCCTAAAAACGCGCACCATAAATTGTGTGACGCCATTTCTTTTTCGTACAAACCCCGCTCCTCTCCCCCTGCTTCGCACATCTTCCGCTTCGCATTTTTAATTTAAAAGTTTGCGATAACAAATGATGCACATCCCTGTGACTCCCCCACACACACACACACACTCAGCCACGCCCACTTGCCCATTCAGATATGTACTTAAAATAAGAAATAATGTTGACTGCCTGATTTAGTAACCGCACTGCCAGCACACACACACACGCACACCTATCTAGGCGAGTGTGTGTGTGTGGACATGTGTAAGCACAAAGGCGCAAAGGGAAATAAAGCACAAAGAATGAAAAGAAGCAAACTTTGGCGCTAATAAATTGTATCATATCTCACAGCAAGGCGAACGAGCTAATATACTCGCCCAGGCAGATAACTCATACGCCGCGTGGCCAACTGTGGTAGGAGGAGTCTCAGGTCTCCATTTCTCTCGCCATTTTTTCCATATGCATATTTATTTCCCCTTATGCTTATCAGCGACTAACAAAAAAAAAAAAGAAAACGAAAACGAAGAGAAACGACAACGAAATGAGAAGCAAAGCGACTCACATGAGAAATTGCCAAACACATTACCCAACACATTAGCTAGGGTAATGCGAGGACAGCGGGAGTAGGTAGGGGTAGGCAGGGCTACTGTAGAGCGAAGGAGGGTGCCGACAGTGCATGGAACTGCATATAAAATACTTCTAGTTTCCTTGAGATAGAGATAAATATAAATATTTAACTCATTTCCCAAGAAAAAAAAGGAATATAGCATTATAACTTATAATATACGATCATAACAGTAAAAATCGAAAGGGAAAGAGTATAGGCAGCTCTCTCTACAAGCTTAAGATCTTAAGCTTAATATCATTTGCTTATAGTATCTTCGTGCTCTTTACTAAAGATTGTTAGCTCTAGATTTTTATATTAAAGTTTCCTTATCTACTTTTGCTTGAGATTATTAACTTTTAATGCCCCTATATCTTAGTTTAAGAACATTAGCGTGTACCAGCCTTATCTTAGCCTTTCCATTTGAATTTCCAATGAAATGTTCAGCAAAGTAGAAAGATTCCTAAGTTATTTTTCTACGCATATCAAAAATAGTTTGCTTAATCTTTCTATTCTTTTGTTCTCGGCCGACAAGCAAAGAATAAAGTATTCTTCTAGTATTCAACCTTCTTTCAACCTACCCTGTTCAGTCCGTATAGCTATGGACTATCTCTGTACAACATTAGGTCATAGTCCTACTATACCTATACGTGCATATAGCTAAAGCCTTTCTAAGCCGACGCCAATCTATGGGAATTGACTTTATCAATCATGTCAGTACGTGTTCAATGCCGCTGACCAACCACATTGGCAATACTTATATCTGGCAAATCGGTATCTATTCTATAACGATGATATGCGAAAGTCCCCCCAAAGCGATTTTTCGGAATACCCCAGAAGAAGAAGAAGAAGGAAACACGTGGAGTTTAGCTCAAAATTTGACATTTAAAATTGTATTTATTTAATCATTTAATAATTGCTGGGAATACATATTATAATATAGTGTACGTTGTGTATGTGTGTGTATGTTTCATCAATTATGTATGTGTCTGTGTGTGTGATGCTTTCAATAAATTACAATTAATTTTAATTTCATTTTATTTTCGATTGGTTTTTGCTTACGGATCTAGTGGAACAATTCTTTAAACATCGTTTAAGTTAGCTCTAGAAATGGGATCGTGTGTGTGATACTACGCGTAATACTCCTAACTTGACGAAACATGACGAAACAGAAAGAAGTTTTAGAATAGAAAATGTTCATCATCTTAAGGTATTTGATACCAGGATATATAGTAGTATAGAGAGATACGATACGATTCGTTATTGTTATTATCAGATATGTGCTTAGCTGGAAAACGATCTAGAAATAAGGCAAAACGTTGTAGAGAATAATAATAATAATAATAGGGGAAATAAAACAAGGGAAATTTCCGAATTAGAATTGAATAATACGCCCAAACGAACGGGCCTAATCATACTATGTTTCTTGTATCGTATATGTATGGTATATATATCGTATATACTTAGTAGCGTAACGTACATATTTACAGATCGAATAGATTGGGTTTTCTTTGGTTACACTCCTAAAATGCGAATTGAAATAGTCAAATAACTTAGTCGTAGAGTGTGTTAGATATTTTTGATTAGGTTAGGCTAATCGTCGATAGTTTTAGTTTTAGTTTTCTCAATTAAAGTACTATAGTATATAGATCTGTTATCTTTTATCTTCTATCTGCTATGCTTTAATGTTTTAACTAATTTTTGCTAATTATTCCATTTACTGGGACTGAAACTGGGACCTTCTCTTGCGCTAGTAATACTTGGAGAGTTCGCTTGGGTTATTATCTTTATCTTTATCTTTATCTGTATATAGTATTATCTTTTATCTTTATCTTAGAGTTCATTTTTTTGTGTTTTTTTTTCATAGCTGCATAGGGATTAAGTCTAGCATAGTTTTTAGCTTGATTCTAGCCAAAATATTTACAAGTTTAGGGTGACCATGCGCCGTCGATTCAGTCACGCTCCTCGTACTTGGGCACAAAGGAGCTCAGACCGCCAAGCTGGCCACACTGGCTGTTGTCATAGAGCGACATCTTGAGCCGCTTGCACTTGGCCCTGCGATTCTTGAACCAGAACTGCACGTTCTTGCTCTCCAGGCGAGGGAACTTCTGGCTGTAGATGAGAAGGGGGAGAAGGGGAAAAAGAAAACCAAGAAAATTCAGTTAGTTAACCAGGCCTAAACCTCTATCTCTCTCTCTCTTTCTCCCATCTCTACTCACCGATAGGGCATCGTATTGAGATCCTCGGTGTACTTAAGGATCAGATTGTGCGAGGGATGCGTATTCATGGCGAACCACTGCTCCAGCTTGGGCACCTCGGTGACGGGATCGATGAAGGTGCGATTCCGCTTGCGTCGCTCCTCATTCGAGATGCTCGACAGGTTGAGGCCGGCGCCACCCATCAGTGCATTGGGCTGCATTCCGGCGGCTGCGGCAGCGGCGGCAGCATGATGAGCATGTGGATGAGCCGCTGCTGCCTGGCCAAAGGCAGGGATGTAGTGACTCATGTACATAAAGGATTGCGAGAACATCGAATTGGGCACCATGGGAAAGGGCAATTGATCCTTGTGCGGTGCCACGCTGCCTCCCAGATCTGGCGAGGGGGAACGGAACTCATCCAGATGACTTACATCGTTCTCATTGTCCTCATCATCCTCATCCATGTCTAGATCATCTTCCTCCTCTTTGGGTGTGCTGCGCTTCGGCGTGGAGGTGGCTTCCCGCTCGTTGTTGTTGTTGTTGTTGCTGCTGCTCATGTTGTTGTTGTTGCTGCTGTTGTTGTTGTTGCCGGTGGCAGCATGAGCTGCGGCGGAGGCGGCATCAGGGACAGCATCAGCATTGGCACTGGAGTTGGCATTATTGGAATTGGAGTTATCATTGTCCTCCACATTATCCCGCGTCGTGGACTCATCGCCTCCGGCCTTGAGGACAATGGGTTTCTCGTCGCGCTCCTCCAGCCCATTGAGCATGCCCTCGCTGCCTGCGCTCTTCACACGCTGCGGCTGCTGCAGCTGTCCGTGCCCGTGTCCCTGCTGCTGTTGTGCTTCTCCGCCAGCCTGTTGCTCCACACGTTCCACATCCTCATCGCCCTCATCGTCGTCCAACATGGGCGACGAACGATGCCGCTCGTGCGTGGTCAGCGAGAGGGGCAACTGCGGTGTGGTCGGCCTGCTGGGCTCCTCCTCCAGCTCATCCGAATGCTGTGACATGGTATCAATGTCCTCCGACTTCAGGCTCATCGGACTCTTGAGATAATCATGCGACATGGACAGGTTGCCCATGCTCAGGGGTTGACTGCCCGCGCTGCTCGACGAGTTCTGCCCCAGGTTGGCATGTTGTCCCAAATATCCATTGATTGCAGCATGTCCCAGTGCCGTCATGGCGCTGCCCAAGCTACCGCCACGCATCTCGGCGCGCTTCTGTGCCGCTCGTGCATTCTTGAACCAGTAGACCACATTGTTCACGTCCAGCGGCTTGCGACCACGACGCGACTCCAGCGCATTCAGCTGCACCACATACGTCTGGATCTGTTGCCTGGAGGGATGCGGATTCTCCTGGAACCACTTCTGTAGCTTGGGCAACTCCATCTCGGGATCGAAACTGGTTCGCATGCGTGTCTTCTGATTGGGATACTGTGCTCCGGCATGGGCAGCTGCCGCCGCTGCGTGATGATGATGATGCATCGAGGGATGCATGGGATGCACCAGCATGTTGCCAGCATGATGAGATGCTGCCGCTGCTGCTGCTGCTGCCGCCGCTGCCTGGCCCGGATGATGTGCCACAGCAGCCTCATTGGCCAGCAACAGGGATTCGCGACTGGCACCCATGGCACCCAGTGGATTGGAGGCTCCTCCTGCGCCTGCGGCTGCCGCATGTGCTGCTGCTGCCGCTGCTGCAGCCATGGCTGTGCCCACCGGGAAGTCCATATCCCCTGGCACCACTGGCACCGCTGCCGGTGCCGACATGAAGGGCAGCATCTTTGGTGTCATCGCCGATTGAGGAGACAATTGATTCGACCACCACTGATCGAATTTGCGACGCAGTTCATCGGATACCTCGCCACCGGGCAGGGCGTACGTGTTCTGGTGCGAACTGCGACAGATCTGCGAGAGCGTCACCTGCGGGAACGAGGGAAAAATAACATTGAATGGGATTAGAAGGGGTTACCAGTTGGAGGCATGTGCCTGCCTGCCTGCCTGCTGGCCAAAGCTCTGTCATAAAAATCACAGCCAGCTGAGGGGAGGGTGGTCTACCAGGGAAAGGGGGGCGGGGTAGGTGCGCTGAAGTGTTGGGATTAACTTAGCCATAAAATGTGTTGGGGTCTAGCGCAGGCACGAGGTACTGCAAGTGGGGGAAGCACTAGGGAAGGGGCTAGGACTTTTTGGGGGAGGGCAGCGGGTCTAGGGGCATCCATCGGCCCACTGGGCTCAATTGGCTATTACGATACCAGGCTAGCACGATAGTAACTGATATACTGATATCTTTAACTGACATGGGGCGATAAATACTAGATAGATACACCCGGGGACGACATCGGCGGCTTATGCGATTTAAATTGAATTTAATGCACTGAAAAAGAGACACGACGCGATTCATCGTTGGACGTAGCCGGTAGCCAGTACCGCGGCCTATCGCGGAAGTCGCAACTGCCTGAGGAGGGGAAGGAGAAGGAGAGGGGGGAGCGGGCACAGGTATAACGATATGATACGAGCTCTGCGCACAGCAATAGATAATGTCTCTGTCGCTTATCAGCTAAGGAGGCGCCCCAAATCACTTAAGCTGCGGCTGAGGTGTGTGTATGCGTGTGTGTGTGTGTCACTGTGTGTGTCAGTGTGTGTGTGTGCGTGTGTTATAGACAACTAATTGTAAATAAAATGGGTTGACGCGCATTAACCGGGGACGGGCAGAGGCGGCAATTATTAAATTGATTTTCATATCTGCCCCTGCCCCTGCCCCTCTCTCTCCCTCCCACTCTCTTTCGCAATTCTTGGAACACAGAACATTACCACGAGACATAGTCATAGTACAACCCAAACTCCCCTACCCTCCCCTACCCTACCCTACCCCTTCCCTACTCGCTCACTCGCTCGCGCTTATCATGTGATTAGAGGCAGCAATTGCCTGCGCTAATATTAATCAGGGGGGAGCCTACGAAATCAAACGCAATAACAATTGAAGGGTATTTTGGGAAAGGGGAGGGGAGGGTAGTGTGTGTGAGTGCGGTGTGTGCTGTGATTTTTGATTTCAACGATTGCACTCGCCTGATTTATGACGCAGCTAGGCAGGGATTTCTATGTGGGTCATGTGGTGCTGCCTACAGAAAGAGAAGGAATGAGTGTGGTTGGAGGAACTCTGTATAATCCCCCTTGCAAAATGGCGACACTTGCGGTGTTGCGGTGTTTCTGGACTCGCCACAATGCGGTGTACTCAGGCTTGCGACTTTTTCAAGGTTACCTCAGCTTTGCCTTGCTAAGTCGCCTCATGCAGTCAAAAATCTTACGAAAAACCCTAACATAATAAAGTGCAGACATCAACAAGTTCCCAAGTAGTTCTTCAACCCAATAGATGATATACTCAGTTAGTTATTGAGGTAGGAAAGAGAGCGCCAGGCAGGCAGATATCATGCATGCCCTTTCTATTATTTCTTTTTTTTCATGTTTGTCTACGCAGTTGTCTCCCTTGAAGCGTTTAATAAGCCTAACACACACTCACACACACTCACACACACACTCGCACACACACTTGAGATATTTAAAATCAGGCTGAAGTTAAGCGCAAAGCTGATTAAAATGGAAAACTATTGCAGAAAAGGATTAGTTAAGTGAACCAAAATAAATGAACTCGGCTTAGCAACATTTCTTTGTAGTCATTATCAAAACATTTTCTATGAATTTCATATGCAGACAGAGAGGGAAGGAAGCGTGCAAAAGAGAGGGAGAGAGAAAGAGGCAGACTGACGTGCTACGTTTATGCTACGCAATACATGAACTCTTCAATACGCGAATTAATTAAAAGCAAAGGAACTCATGCAATAATATTTGCTGGCAGGGTTGCCAGAGCTTGTAAATTAATGGGAACTTTTTATAGTTGTCTCCTGATGTTCGTTATATAATTAAAAGCGAACTATTTGTCAATTCAGTCGACTGCATTTAGTTTACTTTAAACTAATTAAATAAATAAATTAATAAAAACGTATTTATGAAGGCATTCATTTTTTCCAAGTAATTTAACTTGGAAAAAGTGTATGTATTCACAAATTAAGCGCTATTATACCAATTTTTTGGTTTAACTCATGAACTTATTGCCCGAATAGAGCTATACATAAGTTCAATATAAGTTAAGTTGGCTGCGTTTCTTTATTTATCATGAATTTATCTGTTTGCAAGTCAAGATATAATGTTGAAAATGCACTTCATGAACTCAGCTACGCATAAACGCAGTCACAGAGAGAGACAGAGCGACTTTGACTGGTTTTCCTGCTGCTGCTGCCACACAAAAAGGGGCTGAGGATACGCAAAAGTTTTTGGCGTGTTGCGTGTGCGTATGAGAGTGCGCCTGTGTGTGTGTGTGTGTGTGTGTGTGTCTCTGTTTATGCCTCAATTCACGCAAATTAGCGGTTTGGGTTTTACAGTTACCATACGCCTGCCCTGCCCTACCCTACCCTACCCTCCCCCGGCCTGAGCTTGAGCTTAGTTTTGCCTCCATAGTCTAGTAAAGCTTGCAGGGCAAAGGGGTGTGCCAAAGTTTTAGCAACTCTTCAAGACGAGATAATAGCAGCTCTCTATGCGTGTGTGTGTGTGTGTTTGTGTGGGAGTGTGTCGTCGTAAACCGCTTATGAATCATTATAGAATTTTGTCGTCTTAGTGCAAAATTTAGTGAAAGTTCAAAGCGAATCTCTAATTAGCTCAGCTCAGCTCAACTCTGAATCTTGGACTCACCTCATCCAGGGGGCAGCCGGTGGAGCGCAGCAGGGCGTGCGATTGCAGCACGAGCAGCTTGAGCAGTTTGTCCTTGATCTCACCAAACGGAGATGTCTTCGGTCGCAAGATGACAATGCGCAGCGTGATGACCGAGGTGAGTTCCCCGACAATATCGCTGACGGGCACGGCAGGATTATCGGAGATCTGTTCCAGGGGTATGGGTTTCCAGTGCTTGATGATGAGGGAGCCTGAAATGCAAGTTGAAATTATTACTAGTTCCCCCTCCATTCTCTCTCCTCCTCCTCCCTCCCACTCACCTCTTGCCGTGTTGGCCACCTCCTGGGAGTAGCCCAAGCGCTGCAGCGCCGTCTGCACAATCTCACTCCAGGGCGTTGCAGCCGCAATGATCACATAACTATCGGTCTCAATGTTGGGTCGCCTCTTCCAGGGCTGGCGTGTGTCAATGGTCAGGGAGGCGTGCAGCGAGTGCACTGACTCCACCACGCAGTGCAATGGAAGCGATTTCGCTGTAAGCAGAAGAAAGAGGGTATTAAGTGAGTATATATATTTTAATTTATATTCTTTAAGCGATTATTATTATTATAATCCCACAAATATCAATATGTTAGCAATTTTCCGGATTTCTGAGCTTCAAACGTTCATAACTTTGTCAAAACTCTCTTGATTTTTCTCAAATATGACTTTTTGTTCATGACATTATATTAAAATTGTTTCTACATATCAATTTTGTCGATTTTAGAAGTTCGAAATTTTTCAAAAAATTTCCATGCCACCCCCTATAAAATATTTCACTTTTTTTTTTAAAAATTGAATATTAATTTTTTGCTCAAAATTGATAAATATATTCGAAATAAGCATAAAAATCGTATACAAAAGGAATTTGCAGTTAAATTGCCATAAATATGGATGTTTCATTGATTTTTTAGGGTTGTACGTGCAAACCTATTAATTCCCCATACCCTTCTACAGGGTATCTCTCAGCCCATTACTCACCCCACACCGCCACTTGGCATAGCTAATCGGTTTAGTTTTGCAGCGTGTTGCAACGCTTGAACAGACGCGGCAAGTGCAAATCGCCCAAATTAAAATAAGCAATTAAAACATATTTCAAATCGCACTCATGAGTACTCGCACACACTCACACACACACACCAACACACTCACTCTCGCACTCGTTTTACGTATTTAAATAAATTATTGCATGCTGCGGTTAGCCGCAAAATGGTTTTAGCCGCTTACTGGCCAAAATGGCAGCCTATGGCTGTCCCCCCTCCCCTCTCTAACCCTTCTCCATCCCCCTGCCCAGCACAACTTGCTAAATTATGAACTATTAATGCATAATTATGTCTGTCTGTCCCGTCTCGCCTCGTCTGCTCGAGTGCAGGCAGATCCGACTATATAGACTGTCTGCTATATCCATATATACTACATATATAGCCGCCTATATCGGCCAAAACATATGCCTAACAAATGATTGGCAACGTTTTTTTCTCTTCTCTCTCTCTGTAGCTGCCACCAATTATGTGCAGCTTAAAAATAATTTACCCGAAAAATTCACCAATTGCAACTGCAGTCAGAGGGGAGGGGCGGGTAAGGGCAATGGGGGCGTGGCAGTTGGCAAATAGGCTTAACGCGAGTACACGCAGCACGTTGGCCATAATGGTATTATTAATTATTCCAATTATAAAGATTGTAAGCAGTCGAGATTGCCGTTACGCGTTACCCGCTACCCGTTTCGCTTTACCCGTTACCCGTTACCCGCTTCGCCTTGCCCGCTGTGTCTGTTTAAGCGATTTGGGCGCGTTTTAAAACGCGCGTCGCGCACAATTATGTGCGATTTTTACTATAAATACGCACACACACACGCATACACTCACTGACTGTGTGTGTGTGCGTGCAAATCTCTTAATTGCCCTGAAATCCGCATTGGGCATTAAAAATGAATATGTCAATTGAATGAGTGAATACACTCGCGAATATGCTCGCAAAAATAGGGCGAATTCAAAAAAAGAAGAAAAAAAACGAATTTCACGATAAATAAAAGGAATAAAGTATTATGTTAAAGCAGAGTGACGAAATTGACCTATGTATACGTCATTTGTCAGACAATTAAAGTCAAGAAGTACAGTGGGCACTCGATAGCGCAAACAGTTAAGCTGCTATATGGTTAAACTAGCTGAAAAACAAAACCTTTATGCTGATAAGTTTTCGGTTCTTTAAATAACTAAAAAAGTTCCCAATGTTTCCTTTTCTTTATAATTTAAACTTTTAACTTGAATTTCATATATTTCTTTACTTTTTCAGCTTAATTCCCAACTTAAATTCACTTAATTAATAATATTAAATTACGAAATGAATAAATAAAAACTACTCTTCTAGAGAAAGAATTACATTCTTTATATTATTCAGCTAATCCAGAAACAGTCTCAAATTCTTTCACATATCATTTCTTTTTCAGAACTTTAATAAGCTGAAAGACTTTAAGAGATTATTAAGTTCCCCTTTCGCCGTACTCCCAACCAATATAAATGGAATATAAATTGGACTTGCCCCTGTGCGACCATCAAAATATAATAACACCTCGCAGCGAGCATACACATATTTGTGGTTTTCGTAATTCCACAATTTTCCATATGCTCGTTGTGGGCATTAAAGCTACTATATAGTTGGGTATAGCCAGGGAGGAGCAGGGGCAGGAAGGAGCTGCCTTTGTTGTGTTTTTGTGTAATATTCGAAATTACGAATTTCCCCATACAATATAAACCTATTTGCGGATGCAGGGGTTACCCAGGAGCGGGGGATAGAGAGGGGTCAGGTCGGTGCATTATGCGTTTGCGGACCGAACCGGTTTGGCTTTGGCATTATGTATACGCATCATAAATGGCGGATTGGCGGCCACTACGAGTCGAGCGTCGAGCCGGACATATAGGCGGGGAGGGGCAGTTGGGGGGCGTGGCATAGGTGAGTGTTATGGCGGCCACGAAAGAACAATGAAGGGCAAAATGCGTCGTAGTGCGTAGCGCATAATAAACTCATTATATCCATTATCCTGCGGGCTCCTGATTTGGGGGCTAACACAAAAGCGGATTTGCTGCCGCATATGGAGAGGTGTATAGTACAGGTGTAGAAGTGTGTGTGTAGAGGTGTGTGTGTGTGTGTGTGCCTAAAGCACTTCTAGAGTGGCCACAGCAAGCTCGCTAATTGTTCAGGCAGAGGCGGAGGCAGAGGATCCTCCTGGGCAAAAACTGTGCTGTGGGTTAGAGTATACATAATTCGTCTGCACTATGCCTAAGTGGCTGCCCCCGCCTCCGCCCTGCCCCTCCCCTGCAGGGCAGACACTGTGCTTATCCTTATTAGCATTATCAGTGGAAAAATAATCGAGACAGGCAGAGGGCAAACAAATTGAATTAAAAAGCGTTTGAGGCATTAAATCTCAGACAGACAGGGAGAGGGATAGAGAGACAGAGAGAGACAGCAGGGAATAGACAGAGAGAGAGAGAGAGAGAGAGGGGAGGCAACTGTCTACCTAAGCTGACAAACGATTTGTAATGAACTCTCTCTACTTGCATAGGCTTAGACGCTGCCGTCGCCCTCGTCGTCGTTTCCTTTTCCCATTTCCATTTTCATCTCGCATTTTCCTGCGCTGCGTCGCGGCTTAAGATTTATTAACCTGCGCCAGCGTCGCCGTCGCCGTTGCCGTCGATGCGGCTGTCGATAGCGAGAAATAATGAAGTTGCCAATTTGCGTGGCTGGGCTAGAAATACCCTGTAGGCGAGGATTAGGCGGCATTAGCGCAGAGCGAAATATCGGGGTGAGTTTTTTTAAAAATGCACGGTAATTTGATAGCTTTGCATAGATATCTTTGATATTTAAGCCGTAACCTTTGTTATCTAGCAATTACAGGGTATGCTGCAGCTGTAGTCAAGCTTAAGGGCGCAAGGCATTCGCTACTATTTGCCTTATAAGGAGTCCTACTACATTTACAGGGTATACTTTGGTATGATATAATCCTTAAGCTTGTGCAGGGTATACCGCAGTCGTGCAGCTCGCTGACTGTGCCTGCTGCCTGGCTTGGCTTGGCTTATCGCCATCTCAATTGAAAGTTCAAATAGAAATGGAATATTTTGGTGAATCAGATGAGGTTTTTCCCTGCTCCTAGGGGTATGCAATGATTACGCAATAATGCCCAAGGGCGGCGGCCAATTAGCAAACGGTGGCAACCCTAAGCGTAGAAGAAGCGGAAGATTTAAATCTAGCAAAAAGGCATCAAATTTACAGGGTAGCAAGGGTAGGGGGGGCAGCCCGAGTTTCTTCTAAGAAATTGACCAATTGGCTGACCACACACAAGGACTATGGCATCCTGGCAAGACACAAGGCCAACAATAATTATGAATCGCCTACAGAACATCAAAACGACTTAATCCCTGCCAAGAAGAGGGTGCAGGCAGGGAGGGGGAGGGGAGGGAGACAGCCACCCCTTTGAAAGGACATGCCGAACAATTTAAGTGACTGCCGGGCAGGGATTATGTAAGTTTACGGTTTAGTTTGCTCTCTCTCCCTGCTATATATATATATATATATCTTGGGCAACAAATATTTGTAGTTGAGCTTTTTTGTTTCCACTTCAGCTTGACCTGAGAGACCTGAGAGAGGAAGGGAGCGGGAAGGGATACGGCTTACTCGAGTGAAGCGAATAAATTGTTTATTGTTTTATTTATAAGAAAATGTTCATAATTTACTTATTAAAATGATTTCGAGTGATTTGGGTATGAAAATTAAAATTTTATGTGCAGGGAGGGGTCTAGAGAGGGAAGGGGGTCCTAAGCCAAGTGAACTGTTGAGAATTTGCTTATCAACGCTTGACCATGGAAATGTCGAAAAATCTTAAGGATTTTAAGGGACTTAAGTGCCTGTGTGTGTGTCTGCTTGAAGTAAGGGTATGCCTGCGTGTGTGTGTGTGTGTAAAAGTAAGAGTGACCGGAAATTAAGCAATAGTCTTAAGGAAATTGCCACAAGTTTTTTGAATGCCACGAAGCAAGCTAAATTCGTTGTCTTTTCTCCGACTACTTGGGCACACACAAGTGTCGAGTGTATGTGTGTGTGTGTATATTGTACTGTGTGTGTGTGCATTTTTATTTACACTTCAACTTAAGTCCTACTTAATTGCAAACTCTTTTCCGTAGAATTTTTAATGCATGCATTTTAATTTATAATGCCGAAGCAGCATCTCGGGGCTACTTAAGAAGTTTTCCTATACACAGACAGGAGGATACACACACACACACACACACATAGCACACTCTCAGTTCTTACGCATCGCTGACTGCTGCTCACACCTTCCATCTTGGCTGCATATCCCCGTCTAAGTCCTGCCACAGCCCCTGTACGTGCCACGCCTTCACGCCTGTCACTCTGCCCCTTTCGGAAGCAAAAGAAAACATATTAAGCAGCACAATAAAATGAAAATCAACTTGAATACCCCCAGTGCCTCAAGGCATGCCCCGAGAAAAACGCTTGCAACATAAAGAAAACTGTTGCAGTTCAAAGAGCGAATTTTGTATACGCTTACTAAGTGCACTAAAAAGTGTAGAGTATACAGTGGAACTGGCAGAAGATACTAAATGAAATAGTAAAATTAATATATAAATAGATAAAATATAAAAGAGTCTTTTAGGAAGCACAAAAGATTAACAGAGAAAAAAATCATGAAATGCAAAAGGTTTGCAAATAATTCAAGCTAAGCGTTGTTGCCAAACTTCTCAGAGAGATGTGCAGCGCTGTTAATGAAGTTTTATCTGCATAGCAGCATGCTTAAAGTCTGTATATTGACCAAAATCTATTTATTATTGCCCTGACAAGCTATAGATCTTTTTAAATATTATGTTGAATGCTTTAAAACATTTTTTTTGCTTAAGAACTTCAATATATTCAGTTTATATTCAAATTTTAGTGTATTTTATAATATTTTTATATACTTAAACATAGTCTATCCTTTTTTAAGTTCATCTTTGTCTGCTTGAACACCTCCTTAACCCTATATGTAGTGCAGTCACCCTACACTTCTGCAATGCGTTAATAACTTAAAAAGTGCGTCGCTTCAAGAACTTTGATGCGATTTATAAAGTTGTTAGGGGGGCGGCAAAAGTGAGGTTAAGTTAAGCTTAAGTTGCACTGGCACCTCATAGCCTCTCTCTCTCTCTCTCTCTCTCTCTATCTACCTCTCTCTCTATCGATTGTAAATTTTGCGCTAATTTGCAAACGATTTGAGATTCGCCTATGCGATTTGTCTTGGCTTTTGTTCCGTACTTCCCCCTCCTTGGCACCTTCTTTTTCTTCTTTTTCTTCTCGCATTTGTCAAGTCCGAGACGTATTTGTATTTTCGAAAGGGCTTTCTTTCTTTCTCTGAGAGGGGGGTGGGGGGAGGAGGGAAAACATGTTGAAACTTTTAAGCGGATTATAATTAATGCCGCCAGGCATTTTCTTTCTCTTATCGTTCGCGTACGCAGGGCAGACACCTACCCCTCCCCCCTGGCCAAGCAGGTGTGTGTGTGTGCGTGTGTGTGTGTGTGTGCGTAAGTGTGTCAGCAAACAAATAATATAAACAGAAATCAGGCAAATCAAGCAAAATCAACGCAAACTCGGCTAGAAAATGTTGGGCCTGTGCAAAAATAATCCTTATGAAATAAGCATGGCCTGTAGCGGTAATTTATTTTCAGTATCACCCCTTTCCCCCTCCCCCCCTCTTCTACCCCTTTTGACCTCAGCTGCTAAGGCATTTTCGGAATTGTCTCCAACTTTTTCGTACTGCAACGTTGTGTAATAAATTCATTTTTTGTCTCTCTGCCTCGATGTATGTAAAACACACATGTGTGCGTGTGTGTGTGTCCGTGTGTGTATGTGTGTGTGTGTGTGTGTGCTGTCTTAGATTTAATCCTTTTTGTTGTGCAGGTGAGTGAGCTGCAAGGAAAAACGAAACTAGCCAAGGAGCAAGTGCAGGAGGAGATGGGGAGGAGGAGATGGGCAGGAGGAGGCGATTTGGGAGTGCTCTGAATGGATTTTCTTAAGTGGTTCTAAGCTTTGTCTGTGAAGCAAACCAGAAAACATGCTTATACATGCGGCCAAGTGGCCCCAGCCTGGAGTTCAAGTGCAGAGGCAGAAGTCCAGGCTCCAGCTCCAGCTTCAGCTCCAGGAACGACTCCAGCTTCGGCCACGACGTTTGGCTCTGCAGCTCCGGCTCTAGTGGCATTAGCAGCTGCTTAAGGCACTGCAGCACTTCATTAGTTCCAAGTTCGAAGACAGAGACAGAGAGGGGGGGAGAGGCAAGGGAGAGGGGGAGAAAGACTGGCACTGGGCGACGACAAGGACATCCGCCCTGAGACAATGGACAACTGCGCACGATAATTGAATGCAGGCGTAGTCAGGCTAGTAACCCCCTCCCCCCCTTGTAACCCCCTTCCTCAGCCTCCCCCCCTCTCTCTCTCACCCCACCTGCCATGTGCAACGAGGGAAGAAATCACAAGAAGTTTGCCAAATCCTTACAAAAGGATTATGATGTGTATTTTTGGTCAAAGTACGTTGAGAGTGCCTGAGATTTTTCTACATATACACATATATATTGTATGCATGGAAATGCCCAGTAAGTAGGGTGGAGGGGGAGTCTCTTCTCTGATTAATTGATGACAGTCTCAGGCAGGCAAATCGACTTTAAATGCGGCCCCCAAAACAAAGTTACGTATTAAGCTAGGGTTTTCTTTGGTATTTTCTGTATTTTTCTTATTTTTGGTATCTTTTCTGGGTATTTTTCTTGCTGTTATGCAGTCAAATAAGCGTAAAATGTAGAAAAGGATTAAAATTATGAACTGAGGATAAGGCAAACAGAGAGAGAGAGAGAGAGAGAGAGAGGAGAGACCCGATGCAGCCATGTGTGATCACACAACCGCAAACTGCAGGCGGCACAAAGCAGATAGGCAAAGGGCAAGGGCAGGGGAGGAATGGGGGGGGGGAGAGTGGCTAAGGACCTTCACAAAAGGATTTTCAATTTGTCAAATATTATGAAGAGGCAAAGAGGAACCGCAGCGAGCGTAGAGTGCGACGGAACGAGGGATTTAAATGTCGATAATGTTGGCAAACACAATTGAGTGTGTGTTTTTTCTTATAGATGGTGCCGGTTAGGGTAGGGTAGGGTATGAGGAGAGGGGGCAGGGGGTGCCCGCTCATGACTTGTTTGCGCAGAATGTCAAAAATCGACTTGAAGTGCAGTTGAAGCAGAAATAAGCGCACCCAACACACACGCACACACACACAATGTCATTGACTGAGCACACACACACACACACACACACACACACACACCTCGATACTGGCATTATCGCCCTCGCATTGCGCTTTAATGCTGCGTCTCGAGTGTCCTTCGACAGCTGCGCTAAATTTAAAGGATATGCGAGTCGTGTTTGCCACTTTGCGGATTAGCGAATGCACTGAGAGAAAAAGGGTAGGCAGTTGGAGTATGCTGCATAAGGCAGATGCGTATTGAGTGAGATTTATGTGTGTATTTGCTGATACACTGGCAATAAATGCGTATAACTCTCTTTAGTGCGCCTGCAATGCGATTTATATCGAGTTGTGGGCGTGGCTGAAATTTAAAAACAACTCTAAGTCAGTGTAAATATATATATAACAGCTTTGTTACCAATTTTAAGGCTCTAGCTTTTAAAGTCTCTGAAATTTAGACGTTCATACAGACACAAAGAAGGATAGGTAAGCAAAAAGATAGATAGAAAGATAGATAAAGAGATAGATGGATAGTTGGATAGACAGGCAGGCAGATAGACAGTTGGGTATGTCTATATAGTCTCAGCTAATGCTGCTGCTCAAGAATATATATCACTTTGTACAGTTAGCCTAAATTTCTATGGATAAAAAGTCTCCATCTGCAGCTAAAATAATTTCAATGTTATATGCAAGTTGTCCTCAATTTTTTCACAGTGTAGAATGGAGAATCGTATCTAATTTCGCATATATCAATTTCAGGCAGCTTTAGCTTTATTTTGGCATTAATTCTTTTAGCCTTATTCCGCTCCCAACACATTTTTTTGCAGTTTTTTGCCGCCTACAGTCATCGCCTGCAGTCGCAGTTGCAGTTGCAGAGGCAGCAGCAGCGGGGTAGGCAGAGGCGGAGGCAGCAGAGGCAGAGGCAGAGGCAGTCGTCGTTGTGGTGCCACACATGGCGGCAACCTTAATCACTTTAGTTATCAATATTACTTATTTACGTTGTTCCTACTTAACGCTTAAGACGCTTTGCCTTTTATACCCTCTACCTGGTTGAGTCTCGCGTCTCCCCTCCGCTCTCCCCTCCCTCTCTCCTCCTATGGCCCTGCAACTGGGCGGCCCTGGGCGCTGTGCTAGCATTACATTTGCGTTTAAATCTTCCTGCTTAAAGCCAAACAAAGTCTGTGAGGGGGATGAGGCAGGTGAAAGGAGCACAACATGCGATCTCTGGCTGCATTGATTCAATTAAGAGTGCATGAGGTAAAACAAAGGCAGAGACAGAGACAGAGAGAGAGGCAGAGGCAGAGGCAGGGGCGTAGGGTAGAGGGGCAGAGCCAGAGGTAAAGCATAAATGCGCCTTATATATCTGTGCGGTTTAAAGCGGAAACAGAATACGCATACGCCTAGTTGGCTCTGCTGGGCAGGCTGAGAAAGAGAGAGAGAGAGAGAGAGAGAGAGAGCAGGGCAGGTGGGCAGGGAGGCGGGCAGGTGGGCTGGGCCAGAGCTGAGTCAGTCAGCCCGGCATTGATTAATATAATCCGCTTGAAGACGCTGCCAGCGCTGCCTCTGCTGCTGCCTCCACTCTGGCCACAGTTTTAAGTACAAGTTAATGGTGCTTATGCATATTACCCCCTTTCCTTACAACCCCTACCCCTTGCTTCCCCTCTCTCCGGGGCATATCGAGGCCATTAATACCCGAGAACTGATTTTTCCTTTCTTACATTTCCATTTGTTCGTCTCTTAAGTATTTCGCTGTATTTTAAATCGATCCAATGGCAAAGCGTCTTTGTCGCCGCCGTCGCCGCCGTCGCCGTTGCCAGCTTAATCCGCTGCCAATGAACTGCGACGGCGGAGGAGGAGACGCCAGCAGCAGCAGCAGCAGCCGCAGGAGAAGATGCGATGCGCTGAGGTCGCACAGCTGAGCAGCTTTGTGCAGTGGGAGGAGGAGGAGGAAGAAGAGGAGGGGCAGCAGAAGTAGGAGGAGGAGGAGCAGGAGAAGGAGGAGCAGGAGGAGGAGCAGGAGGAGAGCGGCAGGAGGAGCAGCAGGAGGAGGAGCAGGAGCAGGAGGAGCACGCTGCATGAGTCAGTTTATTAGTATGTGGCCTGAGTCGCCTCAGATGCGGCTGAAGGATGTGCCTGGCTCTGCCTCTGCCTCTCCCCCTCCTTCTACCTGCCTCTCTCTATCTGCTGCTATTGGTGTCGCCTGCTCCCTGCCTGCTCTCTGCCCTCTCCCTCCTTTTCCTGCGCATTGGTATTTTGGTATTTGGGCTTTGTCTGGTGGGGATGAAATTTGATCCTCTGCGTCGCGGCGACGGCGCGTTGTATTTGCATTAAGCGTAACCTTTTGCAGCGTAAAGGGTGCGGGGGCATCTCCAGCTCCCCCCCCCTGCTGCTGCTCCTCCTCTGCTCTTGCGCGCGCCAAGGAGCTTAATTTGAGCAGGGATTTACGCTGCGGCATTATAATTCTTTCATTCTTTCTTTGCTCCCCCTCCCCCCGTCGCTGCTTGATTTTACTTTGTTGTGGGGGCATCTTAACCCTGCACCCCTACCCTTCCCTGCCCCCCTCAGCGTGTCGATTTTCACAGGGATTAAGCAAATTTCTGCGCAGATTTGGCAGCTGCAGTCGCCTTCGCCGTGACTCGCCGCGTCGCGGCATTGATTAGAGTTGTGCGCGCGGATTAATTGCATCGGGTTACGCCGAGAGACACAAACCACAAGCAAGCGGAGGGGGAGGGGACCACACACACACACACACACACAGACAGCTCTGACAGCTTAAGTCCAAACAGCAACGAAAACTAAAGCCGGCAAAAGATATACGCGGCGAGGCGAGGCGAGGTGAGACGCAGCGCGGCGAATCCACCAACGCGCAGGCAGCAGCAGCAGCAGCGACAGAGGCAGCGGCAGCGGCAGCAACTTAAAATCTTAAACATTTATCCGCGCGTATTATGTGGCAACACTGGCTAATTGCCAGGCCGCATTAAGCGTGGCCAGCAAACACAACACACACGCACACACACACACACACACATGTCTCAGCTATGGCCACCATATTTGTGTTTGTTTTTGTTGCTGCTTTGTGGCGGGCAGTGTGAGTGGGGTGTGGGGTGTGGGGAGTTTGCTCGCCTGCCGATGCTGCTGCTGCTGGTGTGGGGGGTTTAAGCTAATAGTTACTGCGGCTGCCGCTGCGTGTCGCTGCAGTGTGAGTGTGTTTTTTCTTGCTCTCGCTGTCGTAGTTGTTGTTGTTGCTGTCTCTGTTGTTGTTGCTCTTTGTCACCGCCATCAACATCAACACCATCTGCGGTATTCAATTTAAGGGGATTAACTGCTAATTTTTTGCGATTTCACTCAATGCCAACTGACTATTTTTCTCCTCTTTCGCGCTCCCCACTCGCTCTCGCTCTTCCTCTCTCGCTATGTGCTGCATGTGTGTGTGTGTGTGTGTGGAGCAAGCAACCGCCTGTAGAGTCAACAATGCGCAACGGGAGTGAGCGAGAGGCATGCAGTGACAGGAAGTGTGCGAAAGGGAGAGCGTAGCGAAACGAAGAAGACCTTAAAACAGAAGCCACGACACCGGATTAATTGGCCAATTGGCATTGAATGTTCCCAGTTGGCAGAGCGAGTGAATAGACCAAGTGCTTTATGGCATCTCAAGAGATTTATAGCAAGTGCAATTATGCTAGAGAGAGTGTGTTTATCAGAAAGGAACTGCCTGGAGGTGGATCAAATGATTATAAATAGCAGAGACTGCATAAAATGATTATTTTATATTTTTATAGCTAGAGAAATCTGTTATTATTATAGTAAATATTATTATAGGGTTTTCTTTAATAATATTTGATATTTCTTAGATATACTTTAGATTAATTAAGGGCAAATTGTATATGATATGATTATAAATGAAATAAACTGCATAAATCAAAAGTTTCATGCACTTACCCCAGCACGATCAGTTTGCTTGACCATTATAAACTATAGAACTATATATAGGTCTAAACATGTTAAGGGAACTAGCAAAAAGTACTAAATGAATGAGTTATAGATTCTATATAATACTTGTCTGAGAGAAAGTGCTCTATAGATTCCCCAAATGCTTTAGCTGTTCTTTGCTGTCGGCTTACACACTATCCCCCCCCCCTCACCCCTTTAGCTGGCTAACTATGCTCATGTCTTACTCGTTCTCTCTCTCTCTATTTTATATACACTTCCTTATTGTCTCCCCCTGCACAGCATGGATGCTTTCACTTATCAGTTGAGCCTTTATTTTATTTTCACAGCCTTAGCCCTGTTGAGCTCTCTCTCTCACTCTGACACTACGTGCGTTTTGTTGTTCTAGTTGTTGTCACTATTGTTGCTGTTGCTCTTGTTGTCTCTGTTGTTGCGGCTTAGGATGCGAGTGTAGAGCGTGGGGTAAGGGCGCAAGGATGAGCGCACTTCGCCACACTGTTTGGAGTGCAAAAGCGCGACGGCATTGTTGTTGCTGCCCCGCTCTCTCTCTCATCTCTCTCCTCTCACTGCTCTTGTTGTTGTTGCGCCATCTCTCGTCTGCCAGCTTTAGACTTGCTTAGTATGCGTGCGTATGTGTGTGTGTGTGTGTGTCTGTCGCTCGCTCTCTGCTTGTGCCTGTGTGTGTGTGTGAGGCAGGGCAAACAGTAGCACAAAACAAAATCTAGTGAACTTCATAGGGATTAGCCTGCACGAAAGCAACAGATTTAAAAGCTTTCGCTCTGCTTTTTAAGTTCATTTGTGCGCTGTGTGCGTGTGTGTGTGTGTGTGTGATGCTCTCCCTCTCTGTGTGCCTGTGTGTGTGTGAGTGTCCCTGCTGCTTTGGCTTTGTTGACAAATGCAACTTGACAGTGGTGTGGCAAATCTCGTCTGGCGACAACAAGGCAAACATAACCAACAAAAACTTTAACTCATCCTACACTCTCCGAGTGCGTGTGTGTGTGTGTGTGTGTGTGCTGCACATGCCGGCTACACATGCTGCTGCCAACACTTGGCATAGGTCACTTTTATTGCATACACTTTGTCACTCGCTTATTCACTCACTCTGCACTCACTTCATTCACATTCACTTCACTTCATTCAAATGTGGCCCCGTCTGATACTAGTTCTGGTTTTAGCCATGCGCGCACGTTTAATCCCCTGCTTTGGCCCTTCAAATAATCCAATTGCACACCACCACAAGCAGCAGCAACACAAGCAACAACAACAGCAGCAGCAGCAGCAGCAACAACAACAAACAACGTTGAACCGGCGCGAAGACGAAATTAAATAAAGAAACGAAGAGAGTACAAAATGTGAGACGAACCTTCTTCCAGCATGTTTGGCACGATACTGAAACGAACTGCGGAGCGCACGTCTCGTTTTGGCGCCCCAGCAGAAACACAAACACGCACACACACACACAGACAGGCAAGCAGGCAGGCAGAGGCACACAGTCACACATACAGGCAGCCATGCAAGCTGAGCGCGCTCAGCAACATGTGGCTCGACGCTCTCTCTCTCTCACACTCTCTCTGTGTATCGTCGCTCTCCCCACCACCAACAACACACACATAGGCTATGCCTAGCATGGTGCGCTCAGCAGTTACGCTCTCTGGCAGTCGCTCTCTCACTCTCTTTGGTTTACCTCTCTATGTGTGTGTGTGTGTTTGTGTGTGCGTGAGTCGTTCGTTCGTTCGTTGCGCTCGCTGAGCCAGGGCCGCATTACGCTTATCAAAGTATATCTCAGGGATTATACGAAATGAATGGAATTAAGGATTAATTTCCAAGGGATGTCATTTCGTTTTGGGATAATACTCTCTGCATGTGTGTGTGTGTGTGTGTGTCTCGCTCATACTCACACTCACACTCACTAGCTGTGTGTGCGTGTGCTTAATGGATTCAGGTTCGCAGCGGCGTCACCGTGGGGTTTGTGCTATAAAAATACAACGCGAGTTTATAATGCCAAAGCGGTTTATAAGGCAGAGGCGTAGTGGTGGGGGGTGCCATAAAGGGAGGGGGTGCTGCCATAAAGCAAGGTGTGTGCGCGCCCAAAAGGAGTGTACGAATCGAAGGGCGTAACATAAAATATAGATATAGGTAGTTGCTATAAAAAATATATTATATATTATAGTATTATCTATAATAATCTCATTATACTCAACTGTACATATTTTCCCAGTTAGTCACGCATTTCAGCCGCTGGCCCCACTGTGCACACCCCGCTAATGGCGTGCCAACTACGCCCATGCTCATTATAATACCAAGCGATCCATAAAACGAAGAGTTAAATCCGAAATAATAATCCCGCACGAAATTAAATCCCTCCAGTGCGCGCCCACGCAACGCAAAACCCAACTGCCTCTACCCCCCCCCTCCGCCGCCTCTGCCTGCCAATCGCCATTGCCTCTCGCTGTTTGCCTGGAAAAAAGTTAATCCCCCATGGCAGCAGCAGCAGCAGCGGCAGCGACGCCGACGCTCATCTCATCCGCCTCAACTCGAACTGCCGCCGCTGCCGCTGCCACTGGGGGCGCTGTCACTGTGTGTGGCGCAGCGGGCGCACTGCTACCCCCTGCCTGCCCCCCCTGCCCGCCTGCCCTTCAACCGCGCTCTGCCCGTCAAGCTTTTCGGGCCTCCAACTCTCTCTCCCTCTCTCTCTTTTTCTCTCTCTCTAGCTGCAGTTGGCAGCGCTGCCGGTTTAAGGATTAACACAGACGCAAACATGGCCAGCCACACACACACACACACACACACACACACAGACAGGCTCGCAAGCCTGCAGAGGGCAGCGCGCACAAAATCGTTGGGATTAATGCGGGATCTACTTTATTGCGAAAATATGCTACGAGAGCAGGGCCCGCTGCCTGCCCGCTCCCGCTCCCGCTGCCCTGGCCCGGCTGACCACAGCTCTGCCCAGCTCCCTCCCGCCCTTCCCCCTCCTCCTGGGCCCTTCTCCCATTGCGGGCAAATAATTTTGGCCGCGTCGACGGCATCGTCGGCCTGGATTGTTGCGACTTAAACGAATTGGGATTACGTTGCGTATGATTCATATGAAGGCCAACAGCAACAACAACAACAACAACAACTCGGGCTGGCTTTAAACAACAACACGAGTTGGCCAGCTGCGGCATGTGGCTGGGCGCGCTTCCATTTATGCATCATGCTGCATTGGGGGCATTCAAACGGATTACAGCAGAGCCAAAGCTGCTGCCAAAGCTCCAACCCAGCACACGCTCCCTCCCCCTCCCCCCTCCCTGCGCTGCTTGCAAATTGAAAATGACCAAGGCAGCGGGGGGTGGGGGGAGAAGGGGCAGCCCAATATGCTGGGCGCGCACAGGGATAATCCTCAAGGCGATCAATAAAGCGCCGCCAGGCGGAGCCAGAGCTGTCAGACTGAATGGCAGACAGACAGAGAGAGGGGAGGGAGGAGGAGGAGGAGGATAGAGAGCAGGCAGGATGAGGGGCAGGAATAAAGGGAGAAGCGAGAGCGAAACTGAGGCAGCCTGCTTGGCATGTGATGGGATTGGCATTGGGATTAGCAGAGTCCCGTCTCTTGCCAACGCAGTCTCAGCCATGCACCTGGCACACACACACACACATATACACAGACAGACACACATAGCCAACTTAGCTGGCGGCCTAATCCCAAAGCTGCGCTGCCTCTGCCGCTGCTGCTGCTGCTGCTGCTCCCCGAGCACTTCAAAAGCAAACAAGGACGAAAACAAAAGCTTAGCAGCAGCAGAGGCTAAGGGAGGAGGCCAAGGGCAGCAGGAAGAGGCAGAGGCAAAGGCAGAGATAGAGGCAGCAGCAGAGCCAAAGAAAGAGAGAGAGAGAAAAAGAGAGAGAGAGAGAGAGAGAGGAAGAGAGACTGCGACAGCGACGGCAACGTGAAACTTCTCTTCATTTGTGTCTGATGGGATTAGGGCTAAAGCCAGATAAAGGGATAAAGGATTTCAAATTCCAAATGCGTGCCCCGCGTCCCTGCCTCCCTCCCTCCCCTCTGGCCACTACTACAACCCTCTGCAGGCCTGGCAACCCTGTGGCAAACGACAAAGTTGCCACAACGCCACAACAGGAGGCGAACGGAGCAACTTTTGGCGCCAAATTCGCATGCAAAGCAGGTCGGCGGAGGGATAAAGAGAGGGGAGAGGCATAGAGAGAGGGCAAGAGGGGTAAGAGAGAGAGAGAGAGGTAGAGAGAGCGAGACAGGGGCAGAGCTGCAGGCAGAAAAGCGCTCGGACAGACACAGCAGACAAGGGCAGACAAGGAAGCGTCTCTCTCTCTCTTTCTCTCTCTCTGTCTCTCTCCCTTTCTACCCTTTTGGGCCTTCGCCTTGGGGCGATTACTGGCAGCAAGCAGGAGCAGCTTCAGGTCGAGCATTAAGTCGCAAAACTTGCTCTGGGCTAATGTCCTTCGGTTTTGTGGTGGATGCGGATGAGGCTGATGCCTCCGCCTCTGCCCCTGCTGGGAGATTATAAACGAGCTGGCACACAGATAATCAGCCTAATCAGCACTCTAAATAGAGGGGAGGGAGAGGGGTAACTACCCTCCCTATGCATGAATATATATTCCCTACCTAATCTGCTGACTAATCCCATAATTCCCACTGGACACTATCGTCGAAAAGACAACGCAAAACTAAAAATAAAATATGAAAAATAATACTCGAAATAATACTCGAAAAGAAAAGACTGTGATTCACACTTGCCCCCGATCTAAATACCACTAATCGCCCTTATAAATATCATTGCTCTACCAGTAACGAAATCTTATCTATATAATATGACAAAAAAAGAAAAAAAAAATCCAATTACGATCATTACTCAAGCAGTCAAACACTCGAAAGGGGAAAAGACACCATATCATACGATCATGTGCGAGTACAGTATGGTAAATAAGTACGCACACACATATAGAGGAATATATAAGCTATATAGATATATAATCTTTATATATATAGTTATATATGGTGTAGGAACTTAAACTCGGCCAGACACAGTTCCACAGGCAGCTCGGAACTAATTACAAGTCTGCAAGTCCGCAATATGCTTAAGAAACCCAAAATGTAATGCCACTTGTGTATTAATACATTGCACACACCCACACACACACACACACCCCTCCGATACACATGGCCAAAGTTATCGTAAGTGATTTATCATTGCTTTTGCTGTAATCGGCAAAAGGGTTGAGCATGAGGGAGCAGGTGGGACGAGTTGAGAGAGGGGCAACTCTGGCACAAGTATGGATTGTATGTCGTACTATATATAGACTGCAGTCGGGGATTAATCACAGTGGAGTGCAGAGAAAGAGAGAGAGAGAGAGGGCTGTGGAAGCGAGAAGTGCGTATTAGGCAAATACTCGTATATATTTTAGATCTATCTTTCCATCGATATATCTAACTATCGATATATGTAGCTGTTTTTAATTTATCTACATATGTATCTTAATAATTATCTAGGTAGCTACACAACAATATCACATATGCATAACATATTATCTTGCATAGATACCCTACAATTTATTATGTATGTATGTCTCTGCCTTTTCGATTTTTAAGAGAAGTAAGTAATAAGTATAATATCCAGCTACATATCTTTCTATTGAACTCTTTTTAGAAGAGTTTTAGCTATCCTATATATTAGCTAGACATATTTCCTTCAAATTATCCATATATTCATATACTATACACCTCATATTATATATAAATAACCCTATATATTAGTTTTTCCTTCAAATTATCCAACTATTCATATAATATATATCTCATTTTATATATAAATATATATATTTATTATATAGATAGATCTTTATTTTTTATGAATCTTTCTTTAATTTTATATATTTTATTTTATGTATTATATTTTATATTATATTTATATTTTACAAGAGATCTTCTATCTATCTTAATATTCACATATCTGTCCAATTATTTATTCTGTATTTCTCTCAATTTCCTGCACATTTTTCTGCCCTAGTCGTGCATACCCTGCTTTTATTTCATGTATAGTTTTTGTTATTATTTTGTTTATTCTGCCACTGCCTCTGCCTGGCAAGTGTCTTGTGATAATCACGTGGCAGAGAGTGTGGCAACAGCAGCCTTAGCCACGAAGCACAAGACGAGGCGAGGCAGGAGAGGACGAGTCGGAGTACCGAGTGCCTTGTGCCTTGTGCCGAGCTGTAGCTGGAAGTTGGAGTATTTATTTGATTATAAGTCAGTGAATGGCAGGCAGGTCAGGCTAAGAGGCAGGCAGGCAGGGAGGGAGAGGGGGCAGGCATGCTGGGAGGGCACAGCCTGATGGAGATGGAGACTGCAGACCGGAGATGGAGATGGAGACCGGCCACATGCGTCGCTGAAGACTTTAAGCCGTTGGTAATGCGCACAGTTCAGTTTATGCACAACACAAAAGGTGCCCAAAGGATGTGGATGCGGATGCGGATATAGTTGGCCAGATGTGTGTGTAGTGTCGGCTGTGTGTGTGTGTATGTGTATGTGTGAGCTCAGCTATGTGTGCTCTGAAGCTGTTTGTTTATTTGGCTGCTGCTGCTGCTGCTTTGCGATTCGATTCGATTCGATTTGCTTGGCACAACATTTAAATCCTTAAAATTTGTAGTTGCCCCGCCCCCCCGCACTGCCACCCACTGCCCTGCCCCTGCCCCTGCCCCTGCCCCTGCACGGAAGCTGCTGCTGCTGTCGAACTCGTTTGGCAGTGCGTAGCTTGGCAAGCAGATAAGGATTAACTGGCTGCTGGAAGACACAAGTCCTTGCGACAAGTGCAACTACCTCCCCCCCCCATCTGCTACTCCCCTCCCCCCCTGCACAGCTGCTACATGATGTTGGCTTAACTCAATCAGAAGCACCTGCAACAACTCCGCTCGCAAGCTGCAATCAGTTGCTGCCCCTCTAGACAAGGCAGCAGGGCAGTGGCGTAGAGAGGGGGGGCAGAGTTCCTCTCCTGCACTTTTTCCTTGCTTCCTCGCCAAATCCCTTTTCGCTTTATAATTCGAAAATGTTGCTGCCTCCTGTTGCTGCTTTTGGCATTTATTTGAATCTGTATCCGAATCTATGCGAGTTCCTGGAAAGGGATACGCCCCCACAGGCGACATATTGTCTCTGTTTGTGTGTGTGCTTCCTCTTGCTAGAGCTGAGGGGGTACTGGGCGCAAATCCTTTGCACAACTTGGAATTTGCGCCGGCCGAGCACATGGGCCAAATCTGGCAATGGACTCGGACTCAGCCAGTGCCAGAGCCGGAGCCGGAGGACCCAAGCTGGGCTGCCACTGCTGCTGGTGCCTGTGTACAACGCTTAACACTTAAGCTGCAACCGCGCTGCATGCCTCCCCCCTGCTCCCCCTCCCCCTTCCCAGTTGCCAGTGCGTTCATCATATGCAGTTGTATCTCAACGTATCGTACGTTTTGCCTGTATCTACAGCTATAACTGTATCTCTGCAGTGATTGGGAAATTTTGAGTCAGAACCTTCTGCTAAACCAGTGGCGCACGCCCCTCTTCCCCCCAAGGGGTACCCCTCGCCAGCTGCCTAATTCCCCTTCGTGTGTGTGTGTGTGTGTGTGTGTGCCTTCGCTTCGATTACCTGTTTCCATGGCTTACTGCAAGTTGTGTTCACGCTTAATCTAGCCTTTTTAAAGCCAGAATTGTAGCTTTATATGGTTGACAGTAATTATGGTGAAATTTTTGAAGATATTTGCAGTAATATTTTCACTAAAGCGAATGCTATAAAGGGAGACTTCTGTAGTTTTTCAGAATATTGACATATTGCAGTTGAATCAGGTGCCATAAAAGTGCTATAAAAAGCTATATTCTATATTTTCCTCATAAATTAACTCAGAGTTTTTCAAAATTTAATTACAAATGCAGCTTAGACTTCTACAAAGTTGCTATAAATTTTACTATAAACTTGCTATAAATCGCAGTTGCTTTATAAATCTAGTTTCTAGTAATTTAATATTTAACTAGAAGTTTGCTATAAACTTTACCATAAAGTTACTATAAACTTTACCATAAAGTTACTATAAAGTTGCTATAAGCACGGTGTTCGGCAAACACTAAGTTTCTTTGTTTTATATATAATCGAGTTGCTATAAAATTAAGTTGCTATAAAATTGAGTTGCCATAAAAGTGAGTTGCCATAAATTTAGTAATTTTCCCCGAATCTTTTTGTAGATATTCAACCTTATAGCGAAAGTTGACATCAATTGTCACAAGAACTGAACTTTAAATTGAAACGAACTGAAAGCCGCACGCCGACACTCACACACAGAGAGAGAGAGGGAGAGAGGGAGACAGCTATAAACAGACAGTGTCGATCCGTTTGGCATATGCATAATATGAGGAGGCTGCCCCTGCTGCTCCAGCTGGACGCGGGCATTTTTGAATCCTGAGCAGGCTGCTTATGTACACGCGGCAGAGCTTGCTCTCTCTCTCTCTCTCTCTCTCTTGCCTGGCTTATGACAGCTGCAGCAGCGGCAGCGGCAGAGGCAGCAGCAGCAACAAAAGCAGCGCAAGCTTTGCCCAAACAACAATGGTCGAGTGGAGGTCAATTGCTGACCATGCCCGGTGGGGGTCGTTGGAGGAGGCGTGGCAAGTGGGGGAGAGGGGAGGGGAGTCTGCTGCCTGCTCTGGCGAACGCGTTGATCCACAAACGTGTCGTTAACTAAGGCGCAGTGATTTTCAATTGCAGAACGCGACACGAGGTTGTCCCCTCCCCTCCCCTCCCCACTCTCTGTGTGTGTGTGTGTGTGCATAAGCTTATAGCATGCATATGCTGAGAAGGGGAGGGGCAGGCAGGGGCAGGGGGTGCCTGCATATTGACAAGTGCGGCCGTTTGGGGATTTATTAAGGCTAACGTATGAAAATTTTGCATACTAAACGCTGCATAAATCGAATCGAATCGAAACGAATCGAAACGAGAAGCAAAAGCGACGCAATGTGAGCAGAAAAATTGCCCAAAAATCGAAAGCTCTCCGCATTTCAACTGTAATACGTGTGTGTGTGGGTGTGTGTGTGTTTGTGAGTGTGTGTGAGTGTGTGTGAGGGGGGATAAATATCGTGTTGCGTCGCTGAGCAGCTTAGGCGCAATAAACACGCACACACAGCAGGGAAAACAAACAAATAAACAGATTTACATATAAACAGAGAGAGAGAGAGAGAGAGGGAGAGAGAGAGAAAGAAAGACAGACACTCACGCACACTCACACACACATCGAGCTAGACAGTTGCAACCAGCGCAGCTCACGCCATACTCGAGTTGATGCCGTTTTGCTGTGCAAATCCTCAAAATACACTGCAAAACACATTACACACACACGCACACACATATTCATACTGCACTCACACACACACTCAGTCAGGCACTCACTCCCACACTCATAACTGGCGACATTTGCTAGTGAGGCATTCACAAATTCAAACAAAATTCAAATCTAACGCACGTTTTCTATCCCCTACTCTACCCTACTCCCTTCCCCTACGCCTCTACGTCTGCCACGCCCACTGCAACAACGTTTTAGCCAAACAGCTTAACAGTCACAATCAACATGGCACAGAGACTTGTCTAAACTTGACCCAAAAGGTTTGTCAATGAACTAACTAACGTATTTTCTATAAGCAAATCGGCTTGGGCACAAGAAACTATATAAATTTATTATAAATAATTATAATATATAATATATATAATTGTATACACTGCTGCAGTTGATTGGGAAACTTAGCATAGACAAATCGGATTAAGGTACAAGAAACTATATAAATTTTATATAACAACTATATATGCAATATAGAGTATATAAGTCCCTCTTGGATGTGCCTTAAAAGTATCTATAGACGCTGCTGTAGTTGATTGGGCTACTTAGCACATAAAAATCGGACTAGGCACAGGAAACTATATAAACAAGCAGACAAATAAGATATATAGCATATATAGCATAGCTAAGCCTGGCTAAGCAATCTTAGCTAGTTATCCATGCATATATCTCTTTAACATCAACTTAATTGCCAAACTTGCTAAGCCACAATGCGCTCTCTCTCTCTCTCTCTCTCTCTCTCCCTCTCTCTCAATCCCCTATATAATATATATCACTTACAAATTTTGTGACCCAAACTAGAATAATCCAACTTTGGCTACACACAGCAGCTGTCTATCCTTCTCCCTCTACTACCCTCTACCCTCCCCCCTTTGGGATACTGGCAGAAACTGTAAAACTTTATACGAAGCCATAAATTGGCCATCCCCAACAACCTGTTGAGTTCGCTCGCTTTACTCCCCATCGTGCGTTGCGTATACGCCGCGAGTGCCGGCAAAAGCCCTTGACACTTCCCCCTCCGCCCCCGCCCCCTCTGCTCAGCTGGCATTTCCGGCCGAAATAGCTCCACAAGTGTGCTGACGTTCATTTGGACGTCACAAAAGCAGCGCCCCAGGAGCAGCTCCGGCTCCAGCTACACCCACACTACAACCCACAGCAGGCAGCGCCTCATTGTGGCCAGACCAAAACGAATGCTTGTTTGCACACACAGGGAGGGAGGGGGAGGCAGGAGAGGGTGGCAGAGAGGCAGGAGAGAGTGGGAGAGAGACAGGAGAGAGTGAGAGAGAGCGAGGTAGCCTGGCAAAGCACATGGAACGTAAAATAAACGTTATGAATGCTTCATATGCTTAATCCAGGGGATTTGGATGCATATACGATGAGTGTGTGCCATGTGTGTGCGAGTGTGTGTGTGTGTGTGTGTATCGACAATCTATCTGACAGATACGGGCACAAACAGAGAGTCTCTTGTTGCATAAGTACGTGTCGCTCTAAATGTATCTATAGCTCGAATTCAAGCTGTATCTGCAGATGTATCTATAGTATCTACTGCTGCTGCTCCAGCTGCATGCTGTATCCCTTGTGAATGGAGACAGGTTCACTCTTTGTCCAGGGCTAAACTAGAATTGATGAACTAAACAAGATTACGAGACGAGGCAACCGAGCTTGCCTCAGCTACTTTTGTGTGTGTGTGTTAAATGTGCAGCAAATCAGCGCATGGATACGCCCTGTACATATGTTTCTACCTACTTCCCCTATATATATATATATATGTAGTGCCTGCTTAAAGTTGCCCACAAATCCCTTAAAGCTGCCGGCATGCAACCCGTTGCACGTTGCACGTTGCACGTTCCACACGCACATAATCGCCGGCTCTGCCTCTGCCTCAGCCCGTGCGTATTGCCAATCAGCCCATTTCGAGTTTTTATAATGATGCCGCAATTATTGAGCTCTACACCGACCCCCTCCCCTCTCCCCTCTCTCTCTTTCACTGCCAGCATCGTCCGGATTAAGGGTATTTGCGCTATGGCACGAAAATAGTCCGTAGTTCCCTTTCCCTTTCATTTCTCTATCCCCTACCCCAGACTGAGGCGGGATTTAGGCTCGTGGATTTTCTCTGTGATTTATGCAACATTTCGTGTCGATTTCGGTCTAAATTTGATTGTGCCACACACACACACACACACAAAGCATGAATAAGTTCATAGAAAACACTAGAGTATAATATATAATAAACCCTTTTCAAGTATTTTTCTAAACAATTTGGAAATTAATGTGGGATTTACTCAGTGAAGAGTTAGCAAATTTTGTAGATCCGCTTATAATAGATAGATAATAGCATATTGAAAAGTTTTATAAAGATATAAACCATATATAACATTACACAACAGTTTGTAACAGAAAAGATCACTTGCTAAATGAACTACATGGTATTTTATGGTATTTGCTAGGCTGAGAGTTAACAAATTTTTAAGAAATGATTTTTTAGTATAAAGGGACTATATAATATTATATATGAGTTTACCCAACTATCGCATATGATCTCAAGATCATATTCAGGAAATTTCAACTGGATATCTCCAACCTGAAGTGCTCCACTTAGCTGACAAAGTATCTTGCTGAAAACGCACATATTAATAACTCTATCTATGCGTAGCCCCCGCGTCTTGCCCCTCCCAACGGGTCTCTCGATCTGGATCCCTTATAAATATTCAATTCATATGCTATTCATAGCTTAGTCATGGTTGTACTCACGATTCACTTTGCTAACATCGAAGTCTCGTCTCGATTCCAGCGCCGGATGACTGAGCAGCTTCTCTGCCTGCTGCTGCTGCTGCTGCGCCGCCTGCACGCCCAATGCGGCTGGAGGCAGGCAGGAGATGCTGCCCCGCTCCCTCCCTCTCCCTCTCCCGCTCACTTTTGGGCGTCGCAGCCAGCGAGGCATTCTGACTAGAACCGGCCGAGGAGGACAAGGCGTTGTCGGAGCCGAGCACAAGTTGCTGCTGCTGCTGCTGTGACTGTTGCTGCTGCTGCTGTGAATGTTGCTGCTGTTGATGTTGGAGCTGCTGCTGCTGCTGCACAAGTCCCAAGGCCGGCGGAGTGCCATCTGCGGAACGTCGCCCGGCGGCATTTGCTGACTCAGCGCCAACTTGTTGCTGCTGCTGCTGGAGTTGCTGCAATTGTTGCTGCTGCTGCTGCTGCTGCTGCTGCTGCTGCTGCTGATGATGCTGGTGCTGCATCTGCAACTGGGTGAGCTTCTCCTGCACACCCTGCAGCGAGGCGCGTCTATGCTGCAACTGGCCAAGGCCGGCGCCGGCCTCCTCGGGGATTACGCTGTGGGGCGGCGACAGAGAGTGTTCCTTCTTTACGGCCATGTCCATAAGGCTGGCAGCAGCCGAGGGGGATTTGGCATTGGCATTCGCATTGGCTGCGGCCACCACAGCCGCCGCATTGGCCGCCCGCGTCAGTGCCAGAGCTTGACTCTGCAAGGGGAGAAGAGAAGAGAGTGGGGGGAAACAGGTCAGTGCGATAGATCGATAATTAATGTTAATTTATTTTCATTTTTCTTGATTAAATTGATTAATATTTTATTAGATTGAAAAAAAACTGGTAGAGAAAACACTGCAGACAGCTCGTGCTCGTCACGAGAGAACTCTGTCTTATAAAGTGTGTATGATGAGCTTCAAAACTAAGAAAACTTACGCACTTTGCTTTAATCTTCCCTAGAAACACTTTTCAAATCGATTTTTATAACAATTTGAACTCGTTTTATCAATTTTCAGCATAAATTGAGGTTTCAAATTTTTGCAAAAATTTTCAAAATTTAAAAAATTTCAATTGTTTCATATCAATTAAAATATTAAAGCACAACTGTTCTAGATAAGTGAACTTGAAGATCGAGATATATAAGAGCAAAATCGGTTAGTATTTGAGCAAGTTATGCGACTTTTAGTCAATATTTGGGTCGAAAAAATCAAAAAATAGGTTTATAATCCATTAAGCTATGATAGTACATTAATATAGAGTTTAAGCTATGAAGAGAAAATTATATACCAACTGTAAGGAAGGATTATTAAACTGAGGATATATAAAATAGATAGACACTGGGAAAAATAAGTTATGTTTTAACAAATTTAAAGGCTACAATAGGTCTAAATACGATCATAAGAAAGACTGACAGTGCAGCCTAACCAAAATCTGGCTTAAACCTCTTTATCTGTGAAATCTTACCAACTGCAAGTAGTACAACATACAACATATAATATATACTATATAAAGACCTACTCCCCCCCGTCCTAACCAATTGTTTGTCTAGCTAAGTGTTGGCTTCGATTCGATTCGATTCGATTCAATTCGATTGTAGTCGATACGCTGCGAATGTGAAAATGAATTTCACTTTATTCTTTGAGCTCTATAAATAAGCTCAATACGCGCTCTAAAGAAAACAACCCAAATTTACGGTATTGATTAAGTCGACAATGCCAGCGAGCTCTGATCGAAACTGACAGAGACTGAAAGATCGGAACCCAACTCAGTCTTAAAGGCAACATATACGTAGAGCTGCTTGTACCGTCTGACAGGCGTTGATTTCTATTGATTTGTGTGTTGGTCGGGCTGTTGGGGAGCTCGTTTGGGGGCGCCGATTTGTTTGCTTTCTATAATTTAGCAAGTAATTTGGCGCATCACGAAATTGTCTTTAATGACGCGATCGTCGATCCACCGAAGCGTAACTAAATTAATGTTCCCTACCCATCATCTCTTTCTACTTTGTCTTCTTTAGCTCCGATTTTTTTTTTTTTTTTTGCTCTCCACACAATACTCTCGCACTCTATTAATAACCGACGCATTCGAGTGGCAAATAGCGAATGAAAATCGAAATCGAAATCGAGATCGAGAAAAGAATATGTATAAAAAAAAACACATTGAGACGCTAAGTCTACCCTAATTATAGCGGGAGCTACCGTTTACCGTTTGAGCATGTTTTTGCTTGATCCTCCAGTGGCACGCCAGGAATTCCATCATCCTGGGATCCCTAAAATTATGGTATTCGCATGCGTATAGGGGTAGATCCTCTTGATCGTGCGGATAAACTTAAATCGAACCGAAGCCGATCGAAGGTTGCCTAAGCAGCATAACCCAAAAAAAAAAAAAAGGAATTTGCTGCTGCTTCTGTGCTTTGCTTTCGGGGCCTGGGGCTAGTTTGTCAAATGCCAGGGCTGCAGTAGCAGAAAAAACTTGTCTCGGCCCACAAAAATGTGCGTGGCAGCAGCTGCTGGGGTATGCCAGACTGTCAGATGCGCTGTAACGCATGACAAATCATTAAAAATAAGAAAATCAAGTTCCTCAAATTTAGAAGGCTGGAGACTGCTTTGAGGGGCAGTTGCGATCAGTAAATACCCTGTAATAGCCTTGACATAATGTTCTATATAATATTCTAATTTCAAAATATCTATAACAGTCTTTATAGAGGCTTGAAGAGAAGAGAAGCTGGAAGAACTAAGAAAACGCATTGCAGATCAGTGAGGATCATTCCCCTCAACTTTACACTATTTTTTGCAGGGTATACACATGCCTAATAGAGCCTGCCCCGCATGTCCAACCTCGTCTGCATCAACATCTCTTGCCGATCTTGTCCATCTTGGCGTCTGCTTTCCACAGTAGCCGCGTCGAGTTAGCGATCAGCGACAGCAGCAATCGATCTTATGTTATAATCATCGTGCCTGTGCCAGGAACTGGGTCTGGACCTGGACCTGGGCAGGTCAGCGCAAAATTCATTTACGCTTTAATCAATTTCATTCAGTTGAGAGACAAGAGATCGCAGGAGTGATCGGGAGAGAGAGAGAGAGAGAGAGCAAACTCTGCCTAAGGCAACCGCCGACAATTTGAGCTTACATTGATCTCCCGGCCAGCGCATCGCAGCGCAGCGTTGCCACTGCCCATTACGAATCTGTTGCTCTGTGTCCATTCCATGTCCAGGGCACAACGATCCGCCCCATTGTTGGCTTCTGTTGGCCACATGTCAAAAAATTGACGAAAATTCGATCAAAATTTTAATTGATCGCCCTGCAGTGATTCCTGCTCCAAAATTGATCGCGCTCTGCGCTGCTCTGCGTAATTTTCGGTTGCAGCCGGTCGGTCCGAGACGAGTCGGATGCGACTCGTGTTGTGATTATGTTAATAGAGGTAGACCCCGATCGCGCACTCGATCCTCCCCAGGTATCGATCCTGCGTTGGCGCTCGAGCCGGAAACTGCTTTGCCAGCGGCATAAAGCAAGTAGGGCAGATCGCAGGGGGAGGGAGCTACACTGCCAAGAGAAAGAGAGGGAGACCCTGCCCAACCCTACCCTAGTCGCGGCTAATGGATCAAGTGATCCTCTCGCCGATCGCGCATAAAAATGCTAATCTGCTGCCCAGACTAAGCACAGGAATCGAAGCCAATATCAGCGTGCTCCAGATCTGTAACGGGTGCCTTTTCCTTATTTTAATATTAACCTGTCAAAGGCCGTAATTGACAACGATTAAGTTTGTCTTTTGTTCCAGACCCCGGACTGGGAAATTTACATTTTTATGGTTCAATAAAATAAATCAACGTAGTGGAAAAAAAAACAGAAAAAAGAGAAAAAATCGAGGGCAAAAATTGAGCGCACACAAATTGATGAACGTGTGTCTTGGAGAGCACACACAGTGGCTGCGAAAAGTAATTGCAGCACATAATAATCTCGCATTTAATAATCCTCATTAAAGCGCAAAATCACGTCGCGGCTGCAGAGAGAGGATCGTCGTGTAGAGCGATCGTTGCGATCTTAAAATGTGTAGCCCGTTTTGCGCTAAGAAATATCACCAGCCCAGCCAGGGCACCCTAAAGGGGGCAGAGAGAGGGAGGAGGATCGCCCCTGTCTGTGTCCAAAATTAGAGGTGCCTCGTACATTTTTCGGGCTGCACAAACTACAAAATTCCAAACAAGCAGAGGAACAAGCGATCGAGGAGGAGCAGGAGCAGGAGCTTCTGTTCCACCAAAAATGTGAGAATAGGGAGGAGGAGGGAAGATCGGAGATGGGAGATGGAAGATCGGAGAGGGTACTCGCATCAATCGATGATATGATGAGCTGACGTTTGGGTTGACGTTTGCTTGTCGTCAATACGTCGCCCTAATAACACGTCGCAACAGGTAGTCCCCGGCCATCAAGCGGACAGAGAGACAGATGGAGAGGCAGGACAGACGGGGAGGCAGGGCAGACAGGCAGGACAGACGTACTGCATCTGATTGCGACACAGATACAACAGAGAGAGGCAGGAGAGAGATCTTCGAGCTACTGTTCTCAGTCCCTTTTTGGAGGTTTTTCGGGGGGCCTGAGGAATTTCAGCAATTGCATGAAAAATATGAAATTAGTTCTTTTGCGGTGTGGAAAAAGTCGTCAAACTCTGGAGAATTCGTTTCGCGATCGAGTCGCAGTCAAAAATGGAACTGGGAACAACGAAATCTTTTGGTCTGCGATCGTGGAGCTGCGCTGCTGCTGCTGCTGCTGCTACTGGGATTTTTAATGTGTTTTAATCATCGCAGCCCAGTTGCCTGTGCAGTCTACCATACCCCATCCCCCCCCCCCCCACCCTCTCTGCTAAATTGTTTTTTATTATCGCTCGCTGGCTCGAGATCTGATCCTTGCCTGTCCGTCGTGGCCGTGCATCGTGGCACATTCCGTTGGGCTATAAATCGTTTTGCCTGGCACCATGGCGCTGCTGTCGCAACATGTTGCTGTCTCGCTCTGTCCTTGTGTATACATCATCATGTTCATGTTCTGGCAATTCTTCTGGCAGTTCAGTTCGTCTCCTCCACGATCTTGTCCTTGGCAATATCATTTGATTTAGCAGCCATAGGCATTAATTGTTTTTTGTGTCATTTAATCAGTTTTCAAGCGACTTTTGCGTGATGCGCATACATGATTCTTCTTCTCTCAAGAATCGATCGAATCGACTGACTGATCGTACTGATCGGTGATTGATCAGTCTGGCCCAAAAGCTGACATAGTAGGCAGATTAGTTTGTCTCGTTGTAAGCGAAAGATAAGTTACTTCTACATACTATATGTGAGATCAGTTAAACGAGGATCGTTATTCAGGGTGTTCGTCATCTGCTACACATTTATTTATCTATTGATTGATCAGCAGAAGCAGCTGTTGATTATGCAGGCTCCGTGCCGCAAGTAGAATCAATTTAAAGAGCGATTAGCGAACGATCCAACGATCGATTGATCGCAAGATCGTGTGGGCTGCCTGAGCTTATATCTACTAATTGATCAGCTGCCGGGCAGATAAGCTGCACTACTTGCGATCACCTCTGCTGCCTCAATTAACTGAGCAACTAACGATCGCGTTTGATCGCGATCTCTAAGCTTAGATCGGCGATTTTGCGTGGGTTCCACATGAATTCTAATTGCACACACACACTCACACACACACACACACACTTGTCACTGTCACACGGCGTGTGCGCTGTCGTGTAGTCTGTCAGTGTGTACTGATCTTGCTCGCTGTAGTGATCACTCTCTTTCTCTCTCTCTCACCTCGTGTGATCTTAATCGCAGCAGCTCTGGCAGTTCCATTGACATTCCACGTTGTCTGAGATTATGTCTGCTTTAGAGCAGGAGAGAGAGCGACGATCGCAGTGTGTGTCTGTGCGATCGGTTGGGATTCTTTTTTTTTTTTTTTTTTTTTTTGCTGTTGATCGTTGGGGGCGCACAGCGCTTTAACCATTGGCTGCTTTTGGGCCGTGTAGCGTTTTTGTGATTGGGTGTTGGCCCGTTTTTATGCCGATCGAGCAACGAGGATCGCCTGCGCCTTCGCCTTTTGGCCTGTTATTAATTATCAACAAGCAGAGACGATCATCGTCTGCGGCGAATTCCCCAAGCGAGTACGGTATGCGGCATTTCGTTTCTCTTTCTTTTTTTTTCTCTTCTTTTTTTTGGGTTTGGGGGCGAAATATCATTTTCGCTGTGCTTGCTTTTGGTAATTTGTATGAGATATTTGGAATTTCTTTAACTTTTGCCATTTATGTGCATAGGTCTCTCTCTCGCTCTTTCTCACTCTCTCTGCCTGCCCTTAACGAAATTGTGATTAAGTGTTTCAATATTGAAGTGACGAAAGGCCCAGCTACTGCGAGCTTGATTGCCCGAGTTGGGACTCCAACTGGGACTGGAACTGAGTGGAGACGATGGCGAACATCTTCTGCGCAAAATAATTAAAAATCAGAGAGCGTTTTGTGCCCAGTCGGGCCCCTGCGACGCCCGCGCGTCTGCGAGTGCGAAAAAACGCCATTTAGAGATGCCACAAAGCCGCAGATAAGCAGTGAGAGAGACAGCGATACTAAGCGAGAGAGAGAGAGAGAGAGAGAGAAACCGGTTGACAATATGCGGTATGCGACGGCGAAGCAGATCTGCGTCGAGCGATAGCCAGAAGACGCGTCTTCTTTTCGCCCAAGAATGTTTACCAAATTACCCGAGCTACCAACTACGCAGCAGAGGCAGAGGCAGCAGCAGAAGCAGAGCAGCAGCAGCAGAGGCAGCAGCAACATCAGCGACATTTAATTATATTTCATTCGATTTTATTTTACTGCCAAGGGTTTTTGGTAATGCTGCAGTCGACGCATTAATGATGACTTGCCCTGAATTGCGGGGCATACGCTCAATAATAACAATAATCATAAAGGCAGCGCACAGAGGGAGCCACTGGGCATGCCTGGCCAGCCTCCTCCCTTCACTCCTCCTCCTCCTCCCTCCTCCCTTCACGATCTTCGAGCCATGTCCATGTGCAGCGTGTTGACCATGTTCGAGTCTTGATTATGCGCGCGTACGTCGCACGTCGCCAGCTCCAATTGCAGTAGCAGTTGCTCCTCTCTCTCCACTGCTCCTCCCTCTCTCTTCTACCCCCCTGCAGGCCCTACTCCTTGCCTGCTGCCTCGCTGCTGGGCAGGCTCATTATTTCTACTCGCGTCCAGTGCGTTGGGCATTAATTTGAGATCATTGCTACTGGTTGCCTGCTCCTGCTCCTGCTGCTGCTGCTGCTCCTGGCAACTGCTGCCACATGATGTTGCAAGGCAAGAGTGAGAGAGGGAGAGAGACGCTGCAAGGTGTCGAGTGCTTGAAATGTTTTAAATACAAAAATTAATAAAGCTCTCTCGTGCCATAGCGCAATGTCTTCTGGCATTTTTCAATTATGCCCCCACTTCTTTCTCCCTCCCTCCCTCTCTCTCCTTCTCTCTCTCTCTGCCTCCATCTCACTCTGGCAAATTATGAACTTAACACTTTGTCGCCGTCACGAAATTAACTGCGCAATGCAAGAGTGAGAGAGAGCGAGAGAGAGAGAGAGAGAGATGATGATCTATTTAAAACTCCCTGCTAAAAGTTATTTAACCCTTTGGTATTCTACACTGTGAGAAATCACTCGATTGTCTAATTAAATACATATATGTTTCTCACACGCCCCTTCTTGGGTTTTGTGTAATTTTGACCCGCATCGACCCCATAAAAATCATTTTATTTGCTCGCCTAATCAAAGTGATAAAAGTGAATTTTGATCTTTGATCGCATTTCGTAATTTGTGCGAGTTGGGAAAGACCAAAATGGGAAAGATTTCAACTGGGTGCTCACTAGAGTAGAGCAGGCATATACCCTAAAAGAAAACATTAGAAATATGTAGTAGATTCGTGGGAATATCAGTTTTATATAGAAGTATTTAATATATTTTAATTTTAGAAGAACTTCTTGGTAATTTTAGATAGTAAACCCTTTTATTGAAGCTCTTGTATCGTCAGCAAGTGATAAAAGGTACCTTAACTCAAACAGAGGACCTTTAGCCTGGTTATAGATGAATTTCCATACTTTTTCCATCATCTAGAAGCTCTTTCAACGCCTTCTTTGAGTCTACACTCCTCAGAGAGTGTCCTTAACGTACTCAACTCAAAGAGAGGACCTTTATCCCTGTTTTTATGTGAACTTCGTAATATTTCCCATCATCTAGAAGCTCTTTAATCGCCTTCTTCAAGCAAGTGTTCTTCAATTGCGTGTACTACACACAGCAAGTGCTATTAGGGTGCTTGACTCGCAGAGAGAGGACCTTCAAGAACCCATTTGACTTGCAGCTCATCTCCTGCTGCCCTTTCCCAAGAACAACCTTCTTTCGATATTCGTTTACCGTTTGCCGCTTTGGCAGTAACAGCTGACAGTAGCCGAGGATCGGGGCACAGGTACTGCGGTACTGCCCTCACATTAGGGTAGCAACGCTACCTGCCTGTGCCTTGTGCCTTTTTGTCAACTTCAGTCTGGCATATGTAGGTGCCCTTGCCCAATGCCAATTACAATTTCAAGTTCAACATGGCGGGCGGCATAATTTGCTCGAGGTACTCTGGCACCCTTCCAGCGCGGTACCTCGATCTCTCTCTCCTCCTCTCTCTCTCTCTGTCTTTCCCCCTTTCTGCAGTTCGCCTTCCTCGGGCGAAAGCGAAAACTGAAAACTCGTTCAACTGTAACTTTGCGCGCCGCTAACTTTTCACATGTGATTGCGATCCTGTCGAGCAGCCCTCGTCGCGGCGACCTCTGCCCTCTATACCGGTACCCCTTGCTCTCCCTCTCCCCCTGTACTCCTGTCTCACCCTGTGCCCTGTCCAGTTGTCCCGTGTTGCGCTTGAGGAATTCCTCGCACAAAATTATTAGTTACACATATGCTGGTGCCAGCCTCTCTTCCCTCCCTCTCTCTCCTCCTCTCTCTCTCCCTCTCTCTCACTCTGTGTGGGTTTCTCCAATTATAAGTCAATTAAATAGGTTAGCATTTATAAAAGTTAGAAAACAAAAAGGCAAAGGGACACATTTTGTTCGGCACGAATGAACAGCACAAAATTTATGAAGTTGACTTTGCTCTCTCTCTCTCTCTCTCTCTCGCAGGGATCAGCCAGTGGAGTAGTAGCATCCCAAGGGTAACCCCTGAACAATGGAATGAAACGAGGACAGGACACTATATAATGAGCTGGGAATGTGCTATAGTCGAATGAATGTGACGAGCAGGAAGTGAATGACAAAACGCCTCGAGGTGAATACGAAAGCGAAGACAAATTGCAGAGAAAACTGGAGTTGAGGCAAGGAAGTGTTGATGTGGAAGGGATCCTCAGGAGGGTACCCTGAAAACTGACTGAAGAATTGGTATATAATTTGATATAGATATACAATAAGTTTTATATACAATAAGTTTTAGACAATAAACCGCTTTGAAATGCAAGCAAAAGTGTCTTAAACTCGTAAAATCTTCCGCCTAATGATCGCCAGATTGATCGTGGCGTTACTCAAGAAGAATTGTAGGTTTTTTTGCTGGGTTTTCATTTGCATTTCTAAGATATATTGCACAGTAAGTGATCGTAACCCTATAAATCCACTCAAACTATGCCCAATGATCATGTTGATCGTGTCGTTACTTCTGCTGTTTCTCTGGGGGGTTGTGTAATCGCCAATGCCACAAATTAGTCCACTTGTCGCTCGATACTATATGCTATATATTATTTATCAATCAATGGCAAACAGAACTGATCGTGCACTGATTGCCCAACTCGAGCGATCTATAGAGGGATCGATCTCTCACGTCGTTTGGCTACACACAGATTCATGCAAATTCTAAACTTGGCGACCGAGTACATTCACAATTGTCTCATTGATCGTTCATTTAAGAAAAGAAGAAGAACAACAATCAAGTGATCTGAGCAATCAAGTGATCTGTGAGCCTAATCGACACCCGAGTTGGGGCACAGCACATAAGCAAACGAATCTAATTCAATCGCACCAATTAAGCGCTAAGATAGTCGCCCCAAAAAGCAGCCCGATCGAGAGAGAGAGAGAGAGAGAGAGGCGATCGTGCTGGATGGAAAATGGTGAAAAGTTATCAACAAATGAATAAACACCGAGAGTGAGAGAGAGGGGGCGAGAGAGCAAAATATTCACAATTTGCGTCAGCAAAGTGTATGCAGAGAGAGAGAGGGAGAGAGAGAGGGGGAAGAAGAGTGCGATCGTGGCAAGAATGTGGCGCGAAGAACATTGAGTGACATTTTTCATTCTTTCATTCTTTCTTCGCTCCACACACTAATCTGTTGGGGTCAATCGATGTTAAGTAGAATCACGAATACCAAATTAATTGATGCTGATATATGCAGCATGGTATGTCCCTGCTCTCGCTCGCTCTCTCTCTCCCATTCGCTCTCTGTCTTGCTCTCTCTCTCTGTCGCTCAGCTGATCCTCCACACTTTGCTGACGCGCTTGGGATGTGTGTCAATCTGTGGTCTGGCACATTTCCAATTGTTTGGGTGCGTGTGAGTGCGAGTGTGAGTGTGAGTGTGTGAGTGTGTGTGTGAGTGTCAAACGGGTAAATAATACTCGGTTCATGTTTTGAATTAATTTTAATTGAGATTCATTTGTAAGCAATCAGTTAGATTGCTCGACGCGCGCTTAAGATGACGATATTCAGTGATTCCGATAAACGATAACGATAGCGATAACAATATCGATGAAACTTAGTATTATGCTATATCCTTCTAGAGTTGCCTGCCTCAAGGGGGAGGGAGAGTTGTAGCTGCAATTGCCAGTGCAATGCACAATTAAACACAATTAGGCAGGGGTTGGCCAGAGGCTGAGCAAAGGGGGTCTCTACTAAGCGTTTGGCCCCCTAAATGCGCCACTAAATGGCCAACTGGCGACTGTAGACAGCCCCCGTGTAATTAATAAAACACGCCAACAATCATAATTGAAACATGTCTTTTAGCGCCAATGCACACGTTCTGGCAACACGTTGTACGTTGCGAGTTGCACGTTGCACGTTGCAAGCACTGCAACAACACTTAGACAACACTGCACACACAATATCAAACAATCTTAAACTTAACAAGCCGAAACACAAACACACACACAAACACAAACAACATGCAGCCTGGCAACGCCTCAGCAGCACCTGCGCCCCCTCCTCCCCCTCTCTACTCCGTTTCCTGCCACTCGCCCTCCCCCAACTGGAGTGGCGCATCTATTAGCTGGCAAAATACCAGTTGCACACGTTGCACGTTGCACGTGAGGCAACAAACACAGTGGAACGTGCGGCCAGCCAATGCAATTAAGCTAAAAATGTGAAAAATACGAGTAGCAGCAGCAGCAGCAGAGGCAGAGGCAGAGGCAGCAGCAGCAACAATGATAGCAGCGCAGCCGACGGCAACAACGTTGCCCTGCAGGAGGTTGCAAGTTGCAAGAAATTAGCAGGCAGAGGAAAAGAGAGAGAGAGATAGAGAGAGAAATGGGAGACAGTTGAGATTCAGCGGGAAATTACTCAATAGTTAAGGGTGGAGCGAAAGAAAGGACAGACATGGAGAGAGGGGAAAGAGTGAGAAAAAGAAAGTGCAGAATTATTTATTTATTTATTATATATATTATATCTTCTTATGTCAACTAAGAGCAGTCGACTCAAAGATTAAAAAAAGAAAAGGAAATTATATAATAATTTAATATACATTTAAATTAAAAACAAAATTATAATTTAAGTTAAAAGTAAAGATATTAAAATTTTGTTTTAAATTTATAATAAATTAAATTATTGGTTTTATATATAGGGCTGCTGCTTTTATATTATAAGGATATTATAAGGATGTATTTAAAGCATTTTTGTTGCTCTAACAATATATAATATTAAAATTATTCAATAAAATCCTGTTATTATAAAAAATTATGGCATATACTTGTATATTTAAACTCCCAACATAAATTGTAGAAAAATTTAAAAAAACAAACAGCAAACTGCAGGTAAAGTCAAGATATTCTCTCTCTCTCTCCTCCTAACGACTATCTCTTATATGTATATATATCTAAATTTCCATCTTAAATCGAATATGAGATAGTAAAATTTTAGAAAAACTGAAAAAATAAACTGCAAACTTCAGGTAAACCCAAGATACTCTCAAGATACTCCCAAGATATTCTCCCTCTCTCTCTCCCTCCCGACAATCTCTTCCAGCAAAGGCAAACAGTGCGACTATCGTGCGATTAGACCTTTGGTCCCTGTAATATCAATTGCCGCGTTTAAACAGCTGTGCGCGGGTGCAGTGCAGCGGATCAACCCCGTCGCCCTTGCCTCTCCCTCTCCCACTCCAGGAACAAAGAGAAAACAGGAAGCAGCAGACGTGGTAGGGGATCCCTCGTAGTTACCTGTGCAGCGTGCAGCGTGCAGCGGCTCTGTAAGTGCAGATAGCCGAGAGCCCTACATAGATAAGAAGAAGAAGCAGCAGACGTAGTGCAGCAGGGAATGCAAGTACTGCAAGGAAGGAAGGTCCTGCCAGTTGCAGTCAAGTGGAAACGTTGCTGGCGGAGATGTGTGTCAAGGACGGGCGCCAAGGAGCGCCTTGGGCAACAGCTGTAGCGGTATCCCCCAAGCAGAGGACAGCCAGGTACACCCACCCAGAGAGGGGGGAGAGGGGTAGAGGGAGGAAGCCGTGTCCAGACAGGGAGAAACCGCAAGCCACTTGGCCAGAAATTGACCGGAAGCTCTTATTAATTTGCTATTAGCGATAGACAGACAGGAAGTTAACTTAATTTGTGTGCGGCTTTGGCAAAAAGAGAGACAGAGAGAGAGAGTGAAAGAGAGAAAAAACTAAATGAAAACGAAAACGAGAAGGAGAAGGAGCAGGAGAGACACAGGGCAAATAAATGAAACAAGTCGCAGACGGCGCGCGGGCGAAAACATTTCTAAACAGCGTGCAGGATGTGGAGGACGAACTCTCACACACACACGCACACAGAGCACACACACACACACATACAGGACAGGACATGACATAGAGGAACACACCGGGACCTGGAGTAGAGCGGGACAACACACCGGTACTCAAAGGACATGTGTGACATCAAAGGCGATTTGAAGTTGTTTTTCCTTTTTGTTTTTTTCATTCTCTCTCTTGATTGCTTCTTTCTGACTTCTTTCTTTTTTATTTGACTTTTGCAGAGCTGCAGTAAGTGAGCTTGGCCAGTGGCTTAGGCAGAGAGGGTAGAGCTCATCTAGGGGGTTTTTTTTGGCAGCTATAATAAACAAAATTCTGAGAATACTTTTTTAAACATTTTTCTAAACATCATTTATTATGAACCCCCGTGGACTACGCCTCTGCTTAAAATTTATATATTTTAAAGCTATTTATTGACCCCTTTTAAAAAAAAAAAAAAAAAAAAAAAAAAAAAAAAACCCCCCCCCCCCCCCCCCCCAAAAAAAATAAAAATTAGGGGTTTTTTGCTGGGATATTTCTTTGCTTTTTTTAGACTCTCTTTTTAAACAAGAACTTTTATTTTCCGCCCAGCTTTTTGATTGCTAAACGAGAGCCCCCCAACATAACACAACACCCCCCCCCTTTTTTGAAAAAAAAACCCCTTTTTTTTTATTTTGTTTAAATGTTTATAAAGGCATTTTACTAAAAAAATTCTATATATGCCTATTATACTATAATATTTATTTATATTTTCATTTATTTATTTATTTTATTTTTTACACCCCTCTCTGCCTAAGCCACTGCTCTTTTTCCGCTCAATTCATTATTATTATTTTTACATGCTGTTCTAAAATATTTTTTGTAGTCTCTAATTAATCGCATATTTCCCTCTACACTGCCACCCCCTCGTTTGTCTACGCCACTGCCCCAGGCTTTTACCGTTGGCATTAGAGCTCCCACTGATTAGATCAGCTTGGGGAGTTCGCTCAGCCCAGTCTCAGTATCTGCTGCCAGAGGCCAATTAAAACATTTGCCGCCAATTGCGATAGGTCACTTCCTGCAAGGAGAACTTATGTATAGACAGAGTACCTCCCCCCTCTTGCTACACCCCTGTGCAAGTGGATAATGCAAAGTACTTGTGCTTCATTTGTAGGCCTTTTGTTTTCACTTTTTACAACGGCAGATCGCAGGCGGATGATAAAGGCAGCAGCAGCAAAAAAAAATAAAACAAAAGTCGTTAATGATAAGACCAAATGACGAGTGCAGCCCTCGCTTAGAGGGGGCGACCCCGAGACAGAGAAGAGAGAGAGAGAGAGAGAGAGATCGACGCATGTCTGCACCTTGGCATATACATTCCCGTTTTTATTGCCCACAGGCAGAGGCAGGGGCAGACGCAGAGACGGAACAGGAAGCACTCCGGCAGCGAGTCGGGTCGAGACAATGGGCACAGCCTGTGGACGAGACGGAGCTGCCCTTGCGCAAATGAGGTGCGAGCTCTCGATTTGAAGATTATCATATCAGCAGCGAGGGAGGCAGAGAGAGAGAGAGAGAGGGAGAGTGGAGCAGAGCAGGGTGCTCCCCTTGCGTAGCATCTCGACAGCAGGACCCTGACTGGCCTACTTCTGCGCTGGCAAGGACAGCAGGTCCTACTCCAGCTGAAAGTGAAACCCTCGAGGCAGGAAGCGACTGCGACAGCAACTGCAGCACGTGCGTTGCGCGCTACACTGAGCGAAAAAGTAAATTCCAAACATAAGCTCAGTATATTTTTTAAAGAGAAAAAGCAGACATAACCTCAATTTACTTTGAAATTTTTCTCAACATAACCTCAACTGCAATTAAAGCATTTTCGCCCGAATGTCTCTTAATTTCTTGCAGTGTATGCCGCAACAGACTCCCCTGCTCCTCCTCCCCCCTCTCTCTTCGATATTTTACACATTTTTCAGCGAATACGCAAATTGTCGCAATTTGCTGGCAACCATTTTTGCAGTTTTTGAGTAATTACCGTTAGGCACTTCCGTCCGTCACGTACAGTGCGGGGCATAAAAATAGAGACATTTGTGTCGAAAAATCTATTGAAAATTTATTTTTCCTCGAAAACAATCAATTTCCGAAGCGACAAATATGCATTGGAAAACATTTAAGAGGAGGCAGTAGTAGGGGGAGGCAAGTGGAAAGGGGGCGTGGCAAATGGTTGGAAAACTCTGGCGTGTTGCTGGCTCGTTAAATGGGCAGCACTTTAGTAGGATAGGGATGCTCAGAGAACCATAAAGTTACATAGTTGGCTGTGGCGCGTTGGGGCATGGGGCATGTGGCATGGGGCACGTTGCACGGGGCGTGTGGAGCTGTTTAAAATGCGCTTAATAGTTTCAACATGTGCCGCACAGACAGACAATTAGGCAATAAAATTAATTCACACCAAGAAAACGCATTAAAGCGACAACAACAACGAGACGAGGCGAGGCAAGTGGAGGCTGCTGCTGCCACAAGGTGCTGCTGCTTGCAACAATTTCGCACGCATAACTCGTGCTTGCAACCTCGCAACTAGTTGCAACTTGCCACAGCTTGCCACACCGCCCATTTGATGGGCTATCGTGCGCGTGCCACACGTTGACATAGCATGCCACACCCCCCACCTGCCACACGCCCCACGCTGCACACACACTCCATAATCGTCGCGACAGACGATGTTGCAGCCAGAGATATCAACAGAAGAAATTGCGCTTTAATTGCCACGTTTTTATGCCACACACTCGCGCCCCATTTGGAGGCGGAATAGGCGGGGCAGGGGCAGGGGCAGCACGGCGTCTAATGCTGCACTTGAAACTGCAACAAAGCAGCGCTGCATTGCACCCCGAAAAACCAGAGATCCCACTTCCAATTAAGCCAATCAATTGCCAGCATGCCACATGCCACATGCCGCATGCCCCAAGCAGCCGCCAGAATGTCGCGCAGTGTCAGCGCAGGCATAAAAACATTATTCGCAAGTGCGCTCAGCCAGAGAGAGCCGAGAGATACAGCTACAGATACAGATACATTATGCAGCTTGCAGATACATTTTTAGTGCGGTAGCAACCCTTTTTTACGACTTCAGGAAGTTCGACGCCAGTCGGTATATACTATATAGCATAGATCTGCTCGAAATGCGCAGGTATAGACAGTTTAGAAGTCGTAAATTTAAATTAAAAACTCACGATTTAAAATTTAAAAAAAAAATGTTTGTTGAAAAATCACCTACCTAAATTTTCAAAATTTCGAAAAATTTCAAAATATCTTTTATGATATTTTTCAAATGTAAAATCACTCAGGTTGTTAATACATACACAAAATGTCATCCCGCATGAAAATCGTTTGATTTTTAAGAAAGTTACGATCGATGTAAAATGAGGATACCAGGCCTGTTGAGTGTGTTACATGTCTAATTTTTTGACCATTTCGACATGATTTTTGGGCCAAAATTAAGTATAGTCTAAAATCGATTTAAACTTTTGTTTATTACTAATTTTGACCTCCGCAATCGATTAAAATTAAAACCTCGCGATTTAAAATTTTGAAAAAAAAAAATTTGTTGAAATATTACAGGGGGGACCATTGTCTAAATTTTCAAAATTTCGAAAAATTTCAAAATATCTTTCATTCTATTTTTTAAATGTAGAATCACTCGGGTTGTTTAAACATAAACAAAATGTCATTCCGCATGAAAATCGTTTGATTTTTAAGAAAGTTACGATCGATGTAAAATGAGGATACCAGGCCTGTTGAGTTTGTTACATGTCTAATTTTTTGACCATTTCGACATGATTTTTGGGCCAAAATTAAGTATAGTCTAAAATCGATTTAAACACTTGTTTATTACTAATTTTGACCTCCGCAATCGATTAAAATTAAAACCTCGCGATTTAAAATTTTGAAAAAAAATTTTTTTTTAAATTTTACAGGGGGGACTATTGTCTAAATTTTCAAAATTTCGAAAATTTTCAAAATATCTTTTATGATATTTTTCAAATGTAAAATCACTCAGGTTGTTAATACATAAACAAAATGTCATTCCGCATGAAAATCGTTTGATTTTTAAGAAAGTTATGATCGATGTAAAATGAGGATACCAGGCCTGTTGAGTTTGTTACATGTCTAATATTTTGACCATTTCGACATGATTTTTGGGCCAAAATTAAGTATAGTCTAAAATCGATTTAAACACTTGTTTATTACTAATTTTGACCTCCGCAATCGATTAAAATTAAAACCTCCCGATTTAAAATTTTGAAAAAAAATTTTTTTTTGAAATTTTCCAGGGGGGACTATTGTGTAAATTTTCAAAATTTCGAAAAATTTCAAAATATCTTTTATGATATTTTTCAAATGTAAAATCACTCAGGTTGTTAATACATAAACAAAATGTCATTCCGCATGAAAATCGTTTGATTTTTAAGAAAGTTATGATCGATGTAAAATGAGGATACCAGGCCTGTTGAGTTTGTTACATGTCTAATTTTTTGACCATTTCGACATGATTTTTGGGCCAAAATTAAGTATAGTCTAAAATCGATTTAAACACTTGTTTATTACTAATTTTGACCTCCGCAATCGATTAAAATTAAAACCTCGCGATTTAAAATTTTGAAAAAAAATTTTTTTTTTAATTTTACAGGGGGGACTATTGTCTAAATTTTCAAAATTTCGAAAATTTTCAAAATATCTTTTATGATATTTTTCAAATGTAAAATCACTCAGGTTGTTAATACATAAACAAAATGTCATTCCGCATGAAAATCGTTTGATTTTTAAGAAAGTTACGATCGATGTAAAATGAGGATACCAGGCCTGTTGAGTGTGTTACATGTCTAATTTTTTGACCATTTCGACATGATTTTTGGGCCAAAATTAAGTATAGCCTAAAATCGATTTAAACACTTGTTTATTACTAATTTTGACCTCCGCAATCGATTAAAATTAAAACCTCCCGATAAAAAATTTTGAAAAAAAAAATTTGTTGAAATATTACAGGGGGGACCATTGTCTAAATTTTCAAAATTTCGAAAAATTTCAAAATATCTTTCATTCTATTTTTTAAATGTAGAATCACTCGGGTTGTTTAAACATAAACAAAATGTCATTCCGCATGAAAATCGTTTGATTTTTAAGAAAGTTACGATCGATGTAAAATGAGGATACCAGGCCTTTTGAGTTTGTTACATGTCTAATTTTTTGACCATTTCGACATGATTTTTGGGCCAAAATTAAGTATAGTCTAAAATCGATTTAAACACTTGTTTATTACTAATTTTGACCTCCGCAATCGATTAAAATTAAAACCTCGCGATTTAAAATTTTGAAAAAAATTTTTTTTTTTTTAAATTTTACAGGTCTAAATTTTCAAAATTTCGAAAATTTTCAAAATATCTTTTATGATATTTTTCAAATGTAAAATCACTCAGGTTGTTAATACATAAACAAAATGTCATTCCGCATGAAAATCGTTTGATTTTTAAGAAAGTTATGATCGATGTAAAATGAGGATACCAGGCCTGTTGAGTTTGTTACATGTCTAATTTTTTGACCATTTCGACATGATTTTTGGGCCAAAATTAAGTATAGTCTAAAATCGATTTAAACACTTGTTTATTACTAATTTTGACCTCCGCAATCGATTAAAATTAAAACCTCGCGATTTAAAATTTTGAAAAAAAATTTTTTTTTGAAATTTTACAGGGGGGACTATTGTCTAAATTTTCAAAATTTCGAAAAATTTCAAAATATCTTTTATGATATTTTTCAAATGTAAAATCACTCAGGTTGTTAATACATAAACAAAATGTCATTCCGCATGAAAATCGTTTGATTTTTAAGAAAGTTACGATCGATGTAAAATGAGGATACCAGGCCTGTTGAGTTTGTTACATGTCTAATTTTTTGACCATTTCGACATCATTTTTGGGCCAAAATTAAGTATAGTCTAAAATCGATTTAAACACTTGTTTATTACTAATTTTGACCTCCGCAATCGATTAAAATTAAAACCTCGCGATTTAAAATTTTGAAAAAAATTTTTTTTTGAAATTTTACAGGGGGGACTATTGTCTAAATTTTCAAAATTTCGAAAATTTTCAAAATATCTTTTATGATATTTTTCAAATGTAAAATCACTCAGGTTGTTAATACATAAACAAAATGTCATTCCGCATGAAAATCGTTTGATTTTTAAGAAAGTTATGATCGATGTAAAATGAGGATACCAGGCCTGTTGAGTTTGTTACATGTCTAATTTTTTGACCATTTCGACATGATTTTTGGGCCAAAATTAAGTATAGTCTAAAATCGATTTAAACACTTGTTTATTACTAATTTTGACCTCCGCAATCGATTAAAATTAAAACCTCGCGATTTAAAATTTTGAAAAAAAATTTTTTTGAAATTTTACAGGGGGGACTATTGTCTAAATTTTCAAAATTTCGAAAAATTTCAAAATATCTTTTATGATATTTTTCAAATGTAAAATCACTCAGGTTGTTAATACATAAACAAAATGTCATTCCGCATGAAAATCGTTTGATTTTTAAGAAAGTTATGATCGATGTAAAATGAGGATACCAGGCCTGTTGAGTTTGTTACATGTCTAATTTTTTGACCATTTCGACATGATTTTTGGGCCAAAATTAAGTATAGTCTAAAATCGATTTAAACACTTGTTTATTACTAATTTTGACCTCCGCAATCGATTAAAATTAAAACCTCGCGATTTAAAATTTTGAAAAAAATTTTTTTTGAAATTTTACAGGGGGGACTATTGTCTAAATTTTCAAAATTTCGAAAAATTTCAAAATATCTTTTATGATATTTTTCAAATGTAAAATCACTCAGGTTGTTAATACATAAACAAAATGTCATTCCGCATGAAAATCGTTTGATTTTTAAGAAAGTTACGATCGATGTAAAATGAGGATACCAGGCCTGTTGAGTTTGTTACATGTCTAATTTTTTGACCATTTCGACATGATTTTTGGGCCAAAATTAGGTGTCGTTTAAAATCGATTTAAACAATTGTTTTGTACTAATTTTGACCTCCGCAATCGATTAAAATTGAAAGCACACGATATAAAAATTTAAAAAAAAAATGTTGAAAATTCATAGGGGGGACCCTTACCTCAAAATTGTGGGCATCATATATATCACATAAACAGTATGGAGTAGTTTCACAATATTTTACCCTAGTTTCGCCTGCTCTATCTACTATTTATGCCGTTCCATTTCAATTTGTAGCCAGTAGCTTATCCAGCGACAGATCGTAGATGTCCTTGTAGTACCATGTGTAGTACACCTGTTTATAGTTGCTGCAGTTATCGATAGGCAGAATGTCGAAGCCTCGTGCGAGTTTCGGTTCGTTTCTTTTTTTTTTTTTATTTATTAATTGCACGTGGCGTCTCCCTCTGCTCTTTTTTCCCTATTCCCTCTTTGGCTCTCCCTTTGCTCTTCCTTTGCTGTGTCTCTGTCGTTTTTTTTGCCTACGCCTCTGCCATTTGGTCAGGTTGGTAACGTTTTTCTGGCTGCTGCTGCCGCTGCTGAATTTCCTCATGGCGTTTTTCCTCAACGCTTCCCGCTCTTTTTTTTTGCTTTTGCTGTGCAACAATGGGTTAACGTTAACCCACACAGGCACGCACATTGCGCTGCTGTGTCCGTTTAGCTCGATTACGCTTCCGGTTTGCTGTGTGCACCCTGTTCCTGTGCCCCTCTCCCTACTCCCCTGCAGGCTGCCCCTGGTTTTGTTTCCTACTTTTTTTCTACTTCTTTTTTTGTTGTTGTCTCTCGCTCTCTCACTCTCGCTCGCTGCGCGATCCTGCGCCCATTGCAGACGAATGACACAATTCTGTTTTGTCATCTGCCCCTCTCCCCCTCCACCTCTCTCCCCGCACCCCGCTACCCTGTACTCCGCTGCGCTGCAGCGCGCTGTGAGCAATTGCGACTTGCCGCCGTTTCCTCTCTTGCATTGTCATTAGCCTGGATCGCGCTGTGTGTGTGTGTGCGTGTAATGATCGTGGCAATTAGTGAGTGTGTGAGTAAGTGAGTCAGTGAGTGTGTGAGTGAGTGTGTGTGTGAATCCATTGTGATTGCAGGCGAGCTGCAAACATAAATTACGAGATAATCCGACATAAGCGCATTTCCATGATCTGCGAGAGAGTGTGAGTGCGTGTGAGTGTCTGAGTGTGTGTGTGAGTGTGCTTGATACTCGTTTAACTGCCTGACAACTTCCTGCCAAAGCAATGGGAAAATCGACCTGAGCCACAGACGACTAATTAGCGTATGGCACAACAATTCAGATTAGCTGACATTCACATGAGTACACTCATGAGTACACCCAGTCCCCGCCCCTTCCCCCACCCAGCTGGATTAGTTTTAGCTAACACGCAAAGTTTAGGCCGGCCGACGACACCGATAAGCCGCCCCAGAAGCGTCCGCGACCGGCAGCGACATGCAATGTGACCCGCCCTGCCTGCCCCTCCCCCTCGCAGCTCAGCCTGCCTGCCTTGCAATTTGTACAGGAATTGATTTGTTTTGGGTTCGTGTCAAACACGCAATGCAACAGCAACAACAACAACAACAACAACAACTGCAAACAACAACAAACTTTGACGTTGACGCGTTGACAATGGATTTTGTGCATTGAGGCGACGGTGTCGCATTAACCCATCGAGCTGCCAAGCTCAGCTGACCCTGAATATCTTATATAGTTACACACACACCCACACATAAACCTGACTTATCTAACCATCTATATCTGGCGTTAAATACGCTAAACATCGCTTTTAAATGTGCCGAAAATTCATGCGAAATTTCATCGTAATAAGTCGCCGCAAATTTAATCTAAATCGATTGTAAATGAGACGAACTAATTAACTATATTCATTTTGATTGCTTTATAGAGCTTTATTATAAGTTTCATATATAAAGTCTGCAATTTTAAAAGAGAAACAGGATGGGAAGGTTTTAACCAGTTACTAAACTAAATTTAAAGCAGAAATTAATTATATCCACTAAGATCAAGGAAAAAAGTGTTGAAATTCTTTATAAAACTACAACCATATGATATATATATTTTTTGTGTATTCTGATTGATTTAATCTAGAAAAACTCATCCATATACATTATATACGTTAAAAATAAAAAAAAACTATAAAATGATAATTTAAATAAATTTAAAAGAATAAATTGATTAAATAAATTGAGATCAATAAAGAAAAGTGCTTAAATTGCATCAGATTTTCTCTAAATCTAAAAAAAATTGGAAGTACTAAAACAGTCTATAAAAAACTCCTTCAATTATCATATTAATAATATAAAGTCCCTCAGCACTTCAAGTTTTCTTCAGCTCATTATTACTTTACCTATTTCATCAATTACAGGCCCCCATGAGTAAGCCTGAAAAATCCCAAATAAGTGCGATAAATTTTTTATATGTGATATTATACCATGACCTAAAACACGCAGTTATCTTCAGATAAACACGGGCTTTACTTCTTTGTCAAGGTGTGAAACTACACACATATTTCAACGATGAATCGATATAAGTCTGTATATATATAGAGCTAGCGCTGATTACACTGATCTACCAAGTGTGATTTCAGTTAATTTCAGCATGTGACAACAGCAATACCTACCTAAATATTATCCAACCCCCCGATACACCCGATACCCTGATAGAGAGTACGACCCAAAGTGATTCGGTAATTTTGTGTTTAATCAATCAAGCTGTTCGCTTTGTTTGTTTATTTGTCGCTGGTACACAGCATATTAGCGCACTTCATTAAGATAAAATGTAATTTATCGAAATTCGCTTTGATAATAAACCCAAAACCGAAGTTCCCTCGGCTCGTCCCCCTTCGATCGTTCCGGTTATCTGGCCAACATGCGGCTGGTCAACATGCGCGTAATTCTCAGCGACGCGTCGATTAGATTAACCCGACGACGCGACGACATACGCTTGTAAATACTATATATCATAATGTGAGACCCCGAAAAAAAAAGAAAAACAGAAAAAGATATGGGATCGAGTGATCGACAACGGATCCACATATAGGGGCCTCGAGCAGTTGAAAGGTCTTCGATAAAAGCGGCTTGCTTAATTTGATTAGATTTGGATAAAAGGCGGCCCATTATATAGATTATACAGTCGTATGACCGATTTGTGGTGTGCTGCAGTCTGTACGGGGTTTTATCGGTTCTACACTTTACGATTACGTGATTAACACGCCCCAGAAAAAACCGAAATATTATAAAATAGAATAACCCTAATAAGCGGCGACTTTACCACTCGCATTAGAAATTAGCAGAAAAGATAGGGGTATACTATGCTATAAAGAGAGCGTGGGGCAAGGGGTATGTGCTGGTCAGTCAGACAGGCGATAAGTGGATTAGTTTATGCCGCAGATTGCGAATCTGCTGCATAAATCGTTGGTAATATGGAATCAATTTAGTTATTGACAAGTCGGGGCAGTATCTGATCTAACCCCCCTTTACCCCCACCCCTGGCTTATTTTGCCTTCCGCTTTGCACTGCAAATTCTAACTAATCCGCTGTAAAGTGTCTACACACGCATATCGAGGAGAGAAGAACTTCACGTACCCAAGTGATCGTGCGTAATCGTCGTCTACGTATTCTTTTTCTCTCGATCCCCAACTCCATCTCAGACCCGATGACTTCCTGAGCGTCGACGTCGCAGTCGGCGTTAATGTGTGACTTTTGCTATGTTTTTCAACGACATTAATTTTGTGTCGGATCTTAAGCCGGATTTAGTTAAGCAGCTCAGCGATCACAGCGCATTAGGCGCAGCAAAGAGAGGGAAAGAGAGAGGGAGAGGTAGACCAGTCTCCCTGCATGCGTGTGTGTGTGTGTGTGAGCAACTCTCGGCTGGTCTCGTCGCGCTTAGGCATTATAATCTCTTTTGTAGCTGCTCGCATGATCAACGCTTCATCAGCCTCAGCAGCTTCTCCAGCAGCAGCAGCAGCTACGGGAGCGGCTTCACCTGTTTTTCGCGTTGGCGTTGCCCGACAGCTCCTGGACTTGGACTTAGGCTTAGACGGGGGAAACTTTCAAAGCATAGACTATGTGGCATACCCTGTATAATACACAAAAGCGGCATATTCAACTGCAAAGTCTTTAAAAGTGTTAAATGGGAAAGAATATATTTGCGAATTTTTATAAAACCCTCTATTAATTGTATAAGAAATGCAAAATATATTAAAGAATCTTTAGAAAAGCACCTAAACAGATATACAAAGCTGTAGAAATTCAAAATATATTAAAGAATCTTTAGAAAAGAACTTAAACAGATATAAAAAACTGTAAATAGAGGGTGTTTATAAGTTTTAAAAAAATATTTTTTTTAATTTTTTAAAAAATTTTAAAAAATAAAATTTTTTTTTAAAAAAAAATTTTTTTTTTTTTTAATTAAAAAAAAAAAAAAAAATATATTAAAAAAAAAAAAAAAAAAAAATAATTAAGAATCTTTAGAAAAGTCTTTTTAAATTGTATAAGTAACTAAAAATAAGTTTAAAAATTTATAAAACTACTCAAAGCGTATAGGTAATGTTGAGTTATTAAAAAAAAAGTATAAATTTTGGTTGTCTTTTCTATTAAAGTATAAAAACATGTAAAAATGTATAATATTAGCAAAGATCCTAGGATTAATCAATCTGTTTAGTGTTATAGTTCAATTTTCAAAACAAACTCGCAGGAGAAGCTTCTCAAACTCTCGCTTTATTCTCCCTACTGAGTATCTGCGCGTTCAGCAAGCTGTCGCTATTCTCAGCTGCCGCTTCTATCCACGGTAGCTAATGCCGCTGCCTCTATCGTTGTTGTTGGCTCGTTATAATGTGTCGCACATTAGTTAGCAGTTAATACTTTAAATAAGACGAGGTTACCGACATTTTGTCCATCATCGTGGGCTATTAACGAAAATATGTTGGACGATCGCAGAGTTCGGTTCGGTTCGGTTCGATCGATCGATGGATCGTTTAAGCCGATTGTCGCTGTGACTTGTAGAAATCGTTTGTCCCACTGGCGGCTTATGATTTTCAACGGGACGTATTAGTAATATGCGCCCCAGACTTAGTCGAGCCCCCCTCCCTGCCTACCCCCTCCAGACTCGATGAAATTATAAATCTTTTTCCCCTCTCTATATACTATATATAGCAACGATCGTTGGCTTATGTAAGTCTCTTTATTTCTTCGTTTTCGTTCGTTATATCCCCCCAAAAAAAATGATTTGCTAGATGAAAACATTGGAAAATGCCGTCGCCGTCGCCGTATGAGTATATCCCATTTCAGAGTCCACTTGTCATAATTTTCCCCACCGAAATTAACTTGGGGAATTTATGTTTATTTTGTCTCGGATTTGGATGCGATATATAAATAAATATAATGATATAGCGGGCGAGCTAAAAGCGACACGCACACACATAATATATGAAGAGGGCAAATCCACTAATTAAGCGAGATAGGTGACAATGTGCCGTGCCGTAGCGTGTCTCGGGGGCGGGAAAAGAAATTTCCGAAATTTCCAAAAAAATTTTCGAAATGCGCATATTGTAAATGTTGAACAACAAGAAGATCGGGACAGATTTCTCGATCTGATTAAGCTGCTTTATAAATGTGTTTAAAAATACATAATGGCAGAGCTGACAGGCGATTCGGGGTAGAGCTGTTGTGACCGGACAGATGATTTAGCGAGAGATGGGAAAATTGTGGGAGGAGTGAAAATTTGATAGAGGAGAGTGCAAGATATTACAATGTAATTAAATAAAGTTAAATTTCTCTAGATGGGGAAAACCATAAACTTAGAAACTTGTTTTTTACATTTTCAAGCGATCTATTCTCTTTTAATTTCTTTTTAATGCTTTATAAACATATTTATATCGTGTGAAACTTCAAGAGATTGTCGATTAAATATATATGCTGGATCCACAATTAATTTCAGTAAATTATTTTGATTTCTTATTATAATCTCGAGAAATATTTTTGATATGACTCCTCAATTTGAATTTACCTTAAATTCTTCTATAAAATATGAAGGTTTCTATATATTCTTGATCGCAGTAGATTATATTTCTGCTCTTATCATAATCTAGAGTAATAATTATGATATTCCTCACCTCAATTTCAATATTTTTACCATTTTTTATTTTATTATACTTCCCCTCTAATTACTGAGTATCTCACCTAGCTATATCTCTTTCTACTGAAATTTCCTATGGGGTTTTATCGCACTGTGCTCTCTATCTATCTCTCTGGGATGTGCAAGGCAACTCCTACTCTATTCTGCCTCATAACGGGTAAGCTACAAAGCCTGAACCCGACCGAGGTATACGTAGTACTTATCGCAATGTCTTACAAATCGTTTTATCAATGTGTCATTAGCTGCGAAACAGAATTGTTTTACGATAGACGCTGCTGCTGCATCGAAACAACAACAACACGAACAACCTCAACAACAACAACTACACAACATTTGTTGATTATCACAGGGCGGCGGCACATTTGAAACGCGCCTCAATCGTTGAAACCGAAAAAAGAAACCGAAAATTCGAAAAACCAAAAACCAAAAACAGTGAAAAACACGCCACAAAATTGATTTAAGGCCATTTCATTTGAGCCGCAACTGGCAAACCTGCAGACAAGTTGACAACTTGACAACTTGTAATTAACTTAAAACGCTTTTCACTGACTCCCCTCGATTGTTGTGTACTTAGAATACCCTGTAGATAAAACATATATCGACTTGTGTGTGCCTAGAATACTACTAATGAAATTGGCTAAATAATTTGGAAAAAATTATATTTAGAGGGTATCTAAAGGCACATACTGCACTTACAGGGTATCATATAAGTTAGTACTAAGAGTAGAGCGCAATAACCTGTAGATAAAATGATTTTGGACTCTGAGAGATTGAGCCTATGGAAAATATGGGCATCTAATGTACTTTACTTCATTTACAGGGTATCTCTATGCATTTACAGGTTAACTAAGCATTCGTATTACATTTGTAGGGTATTTGCAATCTATGCTTTAGTACTTTACAAACTTGTAGAGTTTTGAGAACCCAATCTTAACATAAATCTATCTAATTTTCCATCTTTTTCTATTATTTTTCAGCTAAACAACTTCAACAGAGTCTACAACAATTTACAGGGTATCTGCTGAGTAACCTGTTAAATTCACTTAATACCAAGTGTGACAAAAAGGTTGCTACCACAAAACCCGCCTCTACTGCATCATGCCCTGCCCATTTTCCAGTTCCAGATCCACAACGAGTACGCGTTAGTCTCGGATCGAGATCGCGACTTAAGATCGCCCGCTCGCTCGAGATCCAGTTTCGGTTTCAGTTTCAGTTTTAGCTTTAGCTGGGGCGCGCACAACTTATGGTAATAATGATTATAAATTATTATAATCCAATCGGCTTTGAATAATTAATAATACAATTTTTAAATCGCATATCGCAGCCGCAAAGCGAGAGACAGAGAGAGAGAGAGACAGAGAGAGAGACAGAGACAGAGACAGAGACACATAATCGGAGCGTAAAAAGGCGCTGAACCCGCCGGATAGTCAAGGCGGACGGCGAGAAAGCGTAGAATGAAATGCTAAAAATGTGAGAAGAAAATAAAAGAAAGAAAAGCAAAAGACGAGCTAAGACGCGAGAGAGCGCCCCCCTCTGCCTACGTCACTGTGTGTCTGTGTGTGTGAAAGGAACACGCCTAAGCCCCGATAAATGCGGAAAGAGTTCAAATAAAAGGTGTTAGAGAGAGACGCACACACACACACACACCTGCAGAGAAAGCCAACAAGTTCACAATAGACGCGCAGAGGCGTAGCAGGGGGGAGCTGCGAGGGGCCCAAGATGACAAACAGTTTGGACATTTATGAGCTGCATTTAATGAACATTTGACTACCGGAATTTAACGCACACCGCAAGGGGTCAAGCAGGGGCGTCGAAGGGGGGGAGATCTCAGAGATTCGAGATCATTCACAAATTCAATTCGTTGTGCTACGATTCCAAACGATTGATTAAACGGAAATGCTAAAGCAGGAAATTGTCACAAGGATTCCCCCATAAAATTCCCATTTTCGGATCGATTTTTTATTTTATACTGTCATCGCGCTGCGTAATCGTCATTAAATTTATAACCCACAAAGATGATATACAGGTCATTATCTAACTGTCTCTCTCCCTCATTTGCTTTGTTGGGGTTTCTTCTTCTATCGCTTATCACAACAATAAAACTAAATGCTTTATAATTAGTTGCAAAATCGAATCGTAGCGTAGCCAAAGAATTGTAATACACACTATATAGTAGACTCGCTAGACTCAGTCCCCCGATGTGTGTGTGTGTGTGTGCTGGAAGACAGCGCATGATTTAGTATACCCATTGTTTTTGCCTCATTGTAATCTCTCTCTTGGTTCTGGGGTTATTTATAAGCAGCGATTGGGCGCGAGTTACTTTGCTTTATATAGGTAGACGGACAGAGGAACCCAACGAAAAACTAAACGGAGACCTACATACCTAAAGCTTTATTATCTGCGCCCCATCTGGACGCACCGAACTTAGCCTTATCTTAATCCCATTCACGATTCACTAAGCGTATGCGCCGACACATAAAACTGTCAAAAACCAAAAAAAAAAGAACCGAAAACGAAAAAACGAAGCAGAAACCTCAAAATAATATAGAATTCTTCGAGGGCTTTGTCTAGTGCAAACATATAACATTCTTCTGGGCATGATTTAGGCAAGAAGACAATGCCGATAAGTCCGACATGATTTTGGGGTGTGCGTGAGTGTGTGTGTGTTGATATCGGCAACAGAACATTTAGTTAATGCGTTGATTTATTTAATATATAAAACATTTGTTGTTGTTCCTTTTGTTTTTGCTTCTCTTTTTATACCCTTCGAACGCGGAAATTAGTCATAAAAAGGGTATACTCATTTTTTAACTTTGTTTAAACGCATAGATCTCGGCTATTAGTAAAGTCAGAGACATCAAATTTGGCATAAGGATTGCTGTTTATCATAAGTTACTGCAGCTTGTTTCAAATATTGACTGTCATGCCCATAGGTTAAGCAAATGCAAAGAAACCCCTTTTTCATTTTTTTAAACGCAGATATCTCTGCTATAAGAAAGGCTAGAGACATCAAATTTAGCATTTAGCTTGCTATATACCATATGCTACGAAATTTATATTAATTCGTAATATATCACACTTAGCTACCAGGCAAACTATTATTTACCGATTTTTTGACCATTTTTCTAGGGTATTTTGCGATTGAGTGAGCTCAGCTGTAGTTTGTATTTTTATAGTTTTTTTGTGGTTTTTTCCAGACAGAAATCAATGGGGCCGCACTTGTAAATCCATCGAGCAGATTTGGGTACTGACTAATGCCACAAGCCGAGCCATATGGCAGGGCGCGACTGTGCGGGAGGAGGGAAAGGGGGCACACACAGAGAGAGACACACGCAGCCAGGCAGATAAATGATAATTACACTCGGAGAACATAATCAATTATGCCTGCTAATAAACGCGTCGTGGACATATGTAGTCTGTCAAATGGAGTGTGTGTGTGTGTGTGAGAGTGTGTTGTCTGTGTGTGTGTGCTGCACTAATCACGCCAGCATGTTCATAATCAATTTTATCGCACTTATTTGGATTAATTGCGATATCAATGACAAGCAGGGTGACGAACGGGAAGGGACATGGCAAGGCAGGGCCTAACCCTACCCCCCCCCCCCTGCCACACACGCCCCCTCTGAAGTTGAAGTTACAGTTACAAGCGCGTTTATCGCACTTATCGTCACATATCTAATGGGAGTAGGAGTAGGAGTAGGGGGAGGAGGAGGAGGAGTACCGCCAGCTGGCGTCATCGCGTTGCCTTCTGCCCCAAAATAAAAAATTAGCAATAGGCAAACGCCGTCGCCGTTGCCGTTGCTGTCGCACCGTCGCAGGGATTATCTTATCTGGCTCAAAGCCGCGTACAGCTAAAAGCTTTTCAACGCACACAGAGACACACACGCACACCAACACACACACACACAGACACTCGTATACACGCACTTGGATATGGGCTATGGGTTTAGAGGTGCGTCAGTGCAGTGCTCTGGGCCGGGCCAAGGTTTGGGCCAAGACGCATTTACAGCAATTAGCCAAGAGCAGCAAATACCCCTCTCTCCCCCTCCCCACTCGCCCCCCTTTCCTCGTTTAGTCTACACGCCTCTGCCTCACGCTTATCGTACGCGCCGATAAGGATTATCTCTTAATCTGCATAAATAGTAACAAGAAGAAATCACAGCAGAGCTAACACACACATATACACAGAGAGTGTACACACACACACACGCACACACTCGCCGCAATCTGCGAGTGTACACAAAACTTTTATCACAGCACCGTAGCCGCTTTTGCTTTTCTGCAATTGCCGCACGCTTGTTTGCACCATCTACCCCCCCCCCCGTATTCCCACACCCCTTCCTCGTACTACCCCTCACCCACTTCCGACTGAGTCACCTGTCCAAACACCTGCCTGGGGGGAAGATTATTATACCCAATTGTCACAGATCTTCAAAATTGTCTGAAAAAAAAAAAACATCTGTCTAGGGAGAAGCAACTCTGCAGCTCTTAGAAAGTTGGGAACCTTAGCTGATCCTACACTTGATCTAGCTTTTGATATTATAAACTATTATATAATTGCAGTGGTATATTTTAAAGACTCAACAATTACTTTAGTTATCGTTTTTTTGTATAATATGTTTTTATAAAGTTCACATTTATTATCAAACTTTACAAAAACATTAAAAATACCTATCGAAAAATAGACAAAAATAAAAGATATGGCAATTTAGAATTACCACATTACAAGTATAGTTAAAAACCCTATATATAATCTAAATTTAAGCAAAATTTGGCATAAAATTCGATTAAAAAGTGTTTACATCTTGAGAAAACCTAAGTAGAGTTTTCTATTAACTTTCTTGATATTTTAAAATAATCCTATAAAATGTTCCTACGTGAAACTTGAGATAATATAGAAACGTAGACTTTGTCTACAGAGATAATTGAATGATGTTTCATATAATCTAAGTACAAGTAGATGGACTTAAGCTCGCTTTAAAATAATAATCTTTCCTTATTAAAACACAACTTGAGCTCAGTTGAAACTGCATTTTTATATTATTATGAACTTCAAATTTTCAAAAATTGTATGATTTTATAATTTTATTATATTCCTATATTTTCAGAAATTTCATTGCACAAAGAACCAACAAAATCCATAGTTTTAAACATATCTAAAGCCTAAAAATTAAAATTTAGTTATTTTAATCGCAATTTTGAAATAAATTGAACTTTTCTTAAGAGTTTGATAAAAACTGTTATAATATTATGAAAGGAATAAGCACCAAAAATATCAGCGCTAAAGGAACTCAAAATTCTCGAAAATACCGAAATCCTAAGACCTCATCTACGTGTTGTATGTGCCACAACTACAGTTCCCTTAAAAATTCCAAGTTTACTCAGCACTTCCGAATAATATGATATCATATTATATGTGGATTATATATGCACTATATCAGGAAATTCGGATGAGGCGACAAAATCGCATAGGAGATGATTAAGAGCGAATTGGAGAGCGTCATGAGCGAGACTTGGGATCGTATTTACAGTTTTGGTATGGATAGACTCACCTGCTGTCCGGCATTGGCGGCCACCCAGGCCTCTGCAAATGTTTCCATGGCGCTCTGAAAGTCCATCATGAAGTGTGGCACGATCTGTGGTCGATCTCAAGCGATTCTAACGAGTTTTATATCAATTATCAAGCGTATCAATTGAATATATTGCTATATATCGATATATATCGGTACACACACACACGCACACACACACACACTATTCTATGCAGTTTTAATGTCGTTTTGCGATAAGACTAAAGCACGCTTTGATTCTTCTTCGTTGTTTATTGCCGCGACGACGTTGCAAATTAGACACAATCACCTGGAGTAGGCGAAGGCGAAGGCGATGGCGATGGCGATGTGGAGCTGCTGGGTCTGACTCGATGCTGGGCGTAACGGATTCGCAGTGCGTTGTGGCTGCTGTTCTTGACGCGACATCATTAGCACTGGCGGCACGGGCACGCCATAATAAAATCGCAGCCAACTTCGTGCCGTCTCACTGCAAATACACGGGGCAGGCAGAGGCAGAGGCAGCGACGCAGGCAGTGGCAGTGGCGCAGGCAGCGTGTCAAAGCGCCGACGGCGATAAGGATCCTCGTTCTGCGTTGACGCGCGTTAAAGGTTTATCGGTTTATCGGTCTATCGATATCGGTAATTGTGATGGTTGAGGAGGAGGAGAACGAATATCGGCTTAGTGCGTGTGCATGGAATCTGCGCGATTGACTGATTGGATACGCTCTTGCTGTCTCACTTGCTCTCAAGTTGTTGTTGCTGCTGCTCTTCTGCTGCGTGTTCTTTTTGTGCTCTTTTTTCTATTGAGCGTTTTAAGCGCTTTGTTGTTGTTGTTGTTTTAGTGATAAGTTATTGTTTTTCTTGTTTTTTTTTTGTTTACTATTGTCTCTTTCTCTCTCACTATCTTTATCTTAACTTTGTCTGTCCATTATGCTGATTGTCAATAAGTTTAATAATAAACACACTGTTATTTTGCTCTAAAGTTGACGCCACAGCTTGCTTTTTCTTCTTCTTCTGCTTGTTCTGAACGGACGCGCGTCAAGACATCCTTCCACAGCACAAGTTGTCGCACAACTGAAACAGAAATTCTTTCGCATTCGCACTGACAGCAGCAGTGGCAGTGGCCGACGCGTCGGCAGCGTCAGCAGGCAGAGCCAGCCGGCAAGCAGTTCGCCCTCGCACGACGCGACGCGTTGCCGACCCGCCCCGACCGGCATTCGTGCGTTGCGTTCGTTTCCGTCTCTGTTCATTTGCTGCTTGCCCTTTGCGTGTGTGTGTGTGCGTTCTCTCTCTCAGCAGCGCTCTCTCTGATTTGCGTTCGTCGTGCTGCGTGCTGCTCTCTTGTGTTTTCGTAGTAGAAAACTGCAAAAGTGTACGAAATACGTTAGAAATGCGTTTCGCTGGGAAATTCTAATTGGAATTTTGAATAGATGATGCGGTGTTATGAGAGAAACGCGGAATTAAACTATAAAGAAAAACATATGCTCAATAAGCAATTTATTTGCTATTAAATTATCGATAATGTAAGCAATTTAAATAGTTAAAATTGCTTTGATGTTATGGTATTCTATAAATTTTGATATTCTCATAAGCAAATCTATTTAACAAAATTATTCTCGCTCTTTCCATTTTAAAAGCGAATGTGATAAATTTTTATAATTCATTTTATATTTTTATTAAGATAAAAATATATACATATTTGTTATTAAAAGCGTCCCTATGCCCAATTCTCTATTAATATGCATAATTTATCATTTGCATTACCAAGTAGAACGAGGATCTTGCAGTGTTGCCTCTCAGAGCCCACAAATAGTAGTAGAAAATAGTAGTAGCAACTCTCACAGTCGAGAGAGCCACTTGCTTTGCTAGTGTGTGTGCGTGTGACCAAAACAAAACACGCACACAATCAAAAACCAGACAGCAGAGCAGCACGCGAGAGCGTGCCACCGCGTGAGCGAGAGAGAAGCTGAGAGAGCCGACACACAGGCACACACACACTCACACATATGTAAACTGGGGTAAACCTGTTCCGGCGCAGAATTGCACTTGTCTCGCGACAGCCTGACAGCCACCCCCGACCCCTCGCTACGAATGAACGCGTCGTTCGGCTGCGCGTTTCTTTTTTTTCTGTTTTCCTTTTTGCGCGCTGTGGCGAATTTCAATGGATTTGCCGCAAATTCGGGTGGAATTATGCCACACACACACATACGCACGCACACAAAGAGAGCAACGAGAGAGTGGGCGTGGGCGTCGTGTGTTGGCCCGACGGCTAAGCGGGTGCGAGCGATGCGGGAATACTTTCGCGCCTGTGCGCGGATGAAAGAGTAAATCGGCAGCCGCTTATTATTATTATGTCGTTATGGGGGAGCCGAGCCGAGTCGGCTGAGGGCGTGTGGCAGGGGGAGCGTGGTGGTTAAGCAGTAGCAGCAGCGACGCCAGCAGAAGCTACACCCACTCCGCATTTAGCACCTCGACGAATAGCAATGGTTGGCGAATCACTCTGTGTGTGTGTGTGTCTCTCAGTGTGTGCGTGTGTGTGCATGCCTGTTCGTGTCGTGTCCCCGTGGTACACGACGAAGTGACCACTTGGCACGCTGGCAGAGGCGGCGAGGAGACCCGCTGGCAGATAAGAGCGCAGATAATGCGCGCGCATTACATGTGATTAGGTGTACGGCGAGCCGAGGGTTTAGCCAACCGCGGCGAAGGAAGCCAGCGTCGCTGTCGGCGCTGCAGTCGGCGCAATACATAGGGCAGGATATATGTACACGCGATACATGGGTGGAGTCTCGCTTAATTAAGGCGAGAGCAGCGAATCCTGCCAGGCGAATTAGCTGCATTTAATTACAACAACTAAATAAATAAGAGAGAGAGAGAGCGAAAGCAGCACACCAGAGAGAGAGAGAGAGAGAGCGAGTGCCTGGCATTTGCCAATTGGCACGCAGCTTATCCAGCCGGAAGAGGGCGCCACAACAACAACAAAAGCAGCTCGCATATTTTTAGCAACTTCCTTATCCTCTCCCTCTCTCTCTCTCTGAGCAGCTGCTGCTCTTTTTTTGCCGACACACACAGTCGCACTCACACTCTCTCGCTGCTACACACACTCACACTCTCGCTCTCTCTGATACTCACGCTCTCGCACACACACACTCTCGCACACACTGTCGTCGGCAAGCTCGTCTCGCTCTCTCTCTCTCTCCCTTTCGCTCTTGTGCGCGCTGTGCCAGAGCGAGATAACCCATCACGAAAAAAAAAATATATTTCGAGCAAAGCGAAGATGAGCAAAGTGTAAACGTAAACGAAAAACAGCAGCAACAACAACAACGAAAACGAAATACACGAAATAAACATAAAAAGCGCCGGCGAAACTGGTTCGGTTTAGACTCCGCCCTCGGCGTACGCTGATTGGCTAAGCTTTGCCTTTGCCCAAGACTTCATCTTTATTTCTTTCTTTCTTTTTTTTTTTTTTCTCTCTGCTTTCTGTGCGCGTTGTTGTTGTTGTTGTTGTTGCTTAGTTGGCTGCGGTTTTATCGCTGACGACGTCGCTGCTGACGTCTTTCCACTTAGTTAACAGCCTCAGCCTCCCTCCCTTCCTCTCACTCTGCCTTGCCTTCTCCCTCTCTCTCTTTCCCTTATGCTTCCAGCTGTGCGCCGGTATAGCGCCCTGTGCAAGGCGCTTTGCCAAATTTCGATGCTCGAAATCTACGCTTAGGAATAATATGGAATAATATGTATAAGAATGTATTTATATATGGAAAGGGGGGATGGATATATCTATTTGGTAGATAGGTAGAGGAAATACCTTAGTTTTCCTAATATTTATCTATCCTAATATTTACCTATCTACTAGATAGGTATGGGTATGTGGGTTTTTGGAAATACCTTAGTTTTCCTAATATTTATATTATTATATATTATATCATTATTATATTTTCATATCTTTATATTCTAAACTGTTTTATTAGTATTCTTTAAGAAAACATCGTTTTTTAATGCTTACAAGCTTTAAATGCCTGTAGAACTGTAAAAAAACTGAGAACATCTGTAAGAAAATACTAAAGAATGCCGATAATATACTTAAGGACCTTAGAAAAACTCTTCCATTCAATGAAAATACATATATAACATATTATGTGAGTAGAAAAACGTATATTTAGTAATAATACAACATAATATAGAAAAATAGTATATATTTAAATTTAAGATCATAAAAAAGTGTTATATACCTATACCTATATCTTACTTAGATCATAAAAAAGTGTTCTATTCTATTATTCAATATATATATTGAATTATTTTTATTTTTTATTTTTTTTTAAGTATTTTACACTATAAAAATAAAAACTCTTACATTTAGTATTATATATACCTAAATATACCATATCCATGCTGCATATGGCAAAAGTCCATAATAATTTCAGCGCGAAAAATATCACACAAGATGGCGTGCAGGCAGCGGGAGTGAGGGAGAGAGAGAAACCAAAAAAGCGAGAAGAACTCTGCACATGCTGCGCGACCGCGAACCACGAGCGAAAATCAATAATTTTATTAAAGTTCCTTTTTGCAGTTTGCTTTTCATTTATTTTGCTTTATAAGCGAGACGCGGGAGTAGGAGTAGCAGTAGGAGAGGGAGTAGGAGAGCCAGTAGGAGTGGGAGTATAAGAGAGCGAGAGAGTGAGTGTAGACAGCGCGACACACTGTGCAGTCGCTGCGACCGCGTGAAGTTGGCGCTAACGTGTGTACAAGCTGCAGCGGCAGAGTGAGAGAGGGAGTGGGAGTGGGAGAGCAGGAGGGGCTGCTGTCTCGCGTCCTGGACATGTCCACTTATTACAGTTATTACTCAATGTGCCGCAATGTGGCATCAAGAGCCGCGTAAAAGCGCTCGTTTTGCCATCAGCCGTGGACAGTGGCGCAGGCAGGCAAGGCAGAAAAGGGGGGGACAGAGGCAGGCAGGCAGAGACGCAGGCAGCATCATCATCATCATCATCTGCGTTGTCAGCTCCTGCTGCCATAATGACAAAAGGACATTCATTAAGTTTTTGATTTCTGATTTTATTGTTGATTAAACCACCTCTCCCTCCCCCCCCTCACTACGCCACTGCCTGTATAAAGCCTGCGTAGTCTCTCTCTCCCTTCCTTTCTCTATCTCCATCTTGCTGAGCACTTCCGGCGAGCGCATCAACTTGACGTTTCCGTTTTTCGCTGCCAGCTTGATGTGTTCCTCAGTCTGCCCCCTCTCTACCCCTGCCACTGCTGGCTTATCATGCGCTGCTGCTGCCAGATCGTAGCTCTATATAGCAGCATGTATGTATGTATATATAAAGCAAGTCAACCAACCCAACTCGAGCAACGATTAAGGCCAAAACTATGTGGAGGCATGTGTGAGTATCCTGTATACCCTGTGTGTGTGAGTGTGTGTCTTCCCTGTATGTGTGTGTGTATTATCCTTGCCCTGCCAGATCTACAGCTACAGTGTTTGTATATAGCCCCAACTGAAGTGCTGCCATTCGCTTGGCTCAAGTATTGACATTGCTAACGGAAATGCACACAGCGGGGGAGGGGGGGAGGCAGAGAGAGAGAGAGAGAGGGGAGGAGTGTCGAGCCACGCCTCGCATTGCAGCAGCACGAATGCGCCTGCGCTCCAAATCCTGCTCCTCTTTTATTTTCCTTTTTTTTTTACGTATTTTCTGCCTTTTTTCGGTATATGCCAAGGCAGCTTATACATAGAGCACAGTGGCGTAGAGGAAGGGGGAGAGAATGGGGGGAAAGTACAAAAATACCAGTGTGATTTTTAATATGCACTATATTCCGGTATTATGAGCTGTAGAAACTATTATATTTTCGGTTTTTATAAGTATTTTGGTGTATTTAAATAGGTTATATGACAAATATGATAGTATTTCTTTTCTATACTGATATTATAAGCTAAGATATATGCCTTATGCTCTTAACTATTTCAAAATCTTAAGTTTTTTTTCAAATTCTATGAAATAAAATATAGTAAACGTGATTTTTTTGGTTTTATGTCCTGAAGTTAAGGAAACTTGCTCTTAAAGTCTTAAAAAACTATATGCTTGGTTTTATTTTAGTATTTTGTGTACTTTATAATAAATACAATTATATTTTTTGTATACCGATAATCTTAATGAATCTAAAAGTTAAGGAATTGCATTGAAGGGAAAATTCATAATCTTATCATATCTCAAAGTGTTTTTAAGATTTATTTCCTATACAAAATGATATAAATCATAGTAATAAGTTCACTTTGGATTGGAACCTTAGTTTCTTAGGTATATAATAATAATTCAAATATATATTTTGGTTCTTCTTGGAAATATCTCACATTTTCGCAATAACTGCAGGTAATAAGGCAACTTGATCTTGAAACTTGAGTTTTTGCAGTCTGCAAATATATTTGCCATATCTATACTGATTTTCCCTAACGTATTTCACATATATTCGCCATAGTTACAGTTAGTCAGAGCCCTCTCACAGCAACCTTGAGCCGCATCGCAACGCACTTCAATTAGCCTGAGAAACGGGTAGAAAAAAAAGAAGACGAAAGAAGAAGAACTAATGACACATTAGCTGACAATGTTTGGCTAGGCGCGGGTGGGCCCCCCTATGGCCCGCCCATGGCTCTACCCCGCCCCTGATTAAATGGAATAACCACATTTACCACTTGAAGTAATTGAAAGCGACTAGAGAACACGTAGAACGAGGTACACAGCAAGGCAGGGGGTACCCCACTAGACCTACCAGACCCACAGCCACCCACCCAACCATCGATGATACCGACGATACCGATAGCTCCGATAGATGTCGAGCGGCAACGATCGGCAAAAGTTCCACTTGAAAGCGTTAATTGATTTAACTGATACCGAGGCCGAAACAAAGGCGCGCGAGAGAGCGAAACACTCCAACAAATCAATAGATAAATATATGTAACCCCCCCTACAACCACGCCCCTGGCTATACCTATAGATACTATATGGAGAGACATCGTTTATATCGTGTTGGTATCTGCATCGGATGTGGTGCTGATTGCCGACAAACCCCTCACACAAATCAGACTCAACCCCAACCCTCCCCCCAGGTAACCATCCCCATCCCCATCATCATCATCTTCATCGTGCCGTACCCAGAGCCCGTACACGCGTCACGGCATCTTCAAACGCCCGTGAAAAGAAAAAACAACACAGAACACACACACACACACACGTAGACACACACACGCACATACACAGACACGCAGCTACTCAGTATCGATTTGTTCGAATTTTCACTGATAAGAGATAAAGGTGCTAAAAAAGTAGAGGGAAGGCAGCTCGACTTTTTTTCAGGCTTTGACAATGAAAATATCAAAATCGATGCACGAGGTGAGAGATGTATCTATGGCGAACTAAGACCCCCCTCCTCCACCCTGCCCACCCAGTGGCGTAGCCCTGCTTATAGCCATAGTACTCCCAGTCGTAGCCCAAGCCGTCGTCGTCGTCGTCTTTGTTGCCGCCGCCAAACAATGTTGACAGTCGTGTTGCACGTTATCGCGATCTCGATTGCGATGACGATAGCCGATGACGATGGCAATGTCGATGAGGCTGTCTCTCTGTCTGTCTGTCTGTCTGTTTGTCTGCCAGTCTGTCTGTCTGTCTGTTTGTCTGTTGTTTGACAAATCCCTAATTAAAAGCAGAGTATACAAGATATCGGTCAAAGAAAACCCCCATGCGCTGACCCATTGATCTCTCTCTCTCTCTCTCTCTCTCTCTCTCTCTCTCTCTCCGTCCGAGCGCACTTGACACACTGTTTGCTCTGCCCTTGACAGCCTGGACAGCCTGGCCCGCAGCACCCTCTTCCGTCCGTACCTTTTTTGCGGTCGCTGCTCACTTCCCTTGGGACCCACGCGACGACGACGTCGATGGTTTTTTGGAAATCTATTTACTCATTTCAAATATCAAATATGTTTGCCGTTTTTCAATATTTCAACAAATAAATCAACACATATTCTCCCTAATCAAATCTCTCTTTGGCGGCTTATGGAACAGAGAGAATATACCGCAGGACCTTCTTCAAGTATCCATTACTTAATTAAGAACAAATAATGGAGAATCTCTCATGGTTATAGCTTGAAAATAATTTTAAACTCATTTTTATGCATATTTTGATTGCTTTTTATTAAATAAAAGAAAGAAAAAACTATTATTGTTTTGAAAAACTAAATTTTAGTATCTTATAGATCTCTGGATAATCTAGGGGTGAAATCTTAAAGAAAATGTCAACTTCCATGGCAATCGGAAAATTTTTGATAAAGTTATGAGTGTTGAAAGATGATATAGGATTCTTAAAACTTTGAAGGAGGGTAGAAAAATAAAGTAAGTGCAGTTCAAGCTTTCAAAAAAATTAAGATGCATATTTTTCTTTAAAAAAACAAATAGTGAAGAAAATATGCTCTCTCACGAGGTTAAGGCTGCTGAAAGTTCTAACTATATTATATATGGTATACCAAACGCTTTTAGTCAACTTTGCCTTGCAATTTGCATTAATTTACCCATAACTTTTGCCACGCCCCATCCCCACCCAAGTCATTTGCACCTGCCTAAGCGAGTGCATTATATTAACCTACATATGTATGTGTTTCTATGTATGCCCTATAGCGCATATGTGTAGGAAAATTAAGTATATAATTGAAAAGGTAGCTGGACAACTTAATTTCCCACAATTTTCATTAACGGCTAAAAGCATCGTCGAGCCGCAGCCGCAGCCGCAGCCGGAACAAGTTTTGGACCTCCCCAAGCGACAGGCTAATGAGAATGCATAGTAAGGGGGGCAAGGCTGAAGTGGAGGATACATGGGCATAGGCTGCAGGCGAGTCCTCTCCAAGCGGACGGTGATATGACCACATAATTAAATTAATTGCACGAAAAGCACGGAAACAGGTTAGAGGGAGGCGGGCGGGGCGTGGCAGGCAAAACTGGTCAGCACGTGGAAAATTTTTAGAACAAATATTTGGCCAAAAACCCGGGATGAACAGCGTACGCTGCGTGGCACGAATAAACAGCGAGAGACAGCAGGAAGAGAAGGGAAGAGAGAGTGAGGGAGAGAGAGAAAGGTAGTGAAAATACCATATGATATATGGTCAAAAAATTTTCCCATTAAAAATCAAAACAAATCGCACGAATTGCTATGAAAATCCATTCAAATAATTCTCAATTGCCGGCATGCGGCTATCTCCATAATGTATAAAGAATTTGTCTCTATGGGAACCTTATCTATTGGGAGAACCTTAATCTTGGTTAGCCACAACGACCTAAGTTAACTATATCAAGCAATGGTTGCGCATAGAGAAGCCAACTTATACTATAAGACTCTATTTTAAGCATATCTATTATCTCCACGTATGCAGTACCGGGTAATACTAAGTACCTACTTGGAATTTAAAAGCCAAGCTGGCATTTCAAAGTCGCCTTCTACAATTAGTCGCTTTTTAATCCTTATTTATTATCTATACCTTTCTCACAAGGACCTTATTCTGCAGTACCGAGCACTATCAAGTAGCCACTATACAAAGTTGGGTTAGAGAAGCTGCCTTATATTATGTAAGTCTATCTTAACTTAATTTAATAATTCAGTCACTGCTTTGAGGACCTTCTCCTGCAGTACCGAGCAATACCGAGCACTATCAGCTACCCACCATACCCACTTAGTATTAGAAAGCCAATTTTTACTATAAGTCTATATCTAATCCAAATCCCATACCTCAATCTCTCTCACAACGACCTTCCCCTGCAATACCGAGCACTACCAGCTACCCATTATACTAGATTGGCAGGGAGAAGACGCCTTAGTCTCTATCTAACCCATATGCATTATCTCAATCCGTCTCTCTCTTGCAACGACCTTACCATGCAATACCGGGCAATAAGCAACTCCCGTAGTACCCACCTATGTAGTAACGATCGTTGTTGTCGATCTGGCGATAAGTTCTTTGAGTTCAACTGCGATTTTGATTAATATTGACTTAAACGCGATTCTGTTTGCTCAGCCATTGTGCTACGATGTTGCGTGTATCGTTTTGTTTTTTTGATTAATTTCAGGCGATAAAGCTTAATTGGATTTCGCTTAGATAATGGGCTATAGGTTCCTCCCCAACCTCCGCGTAAGCATTCTCAATTACCCGAAGTGAAGTGCCTGCGCCGAGCAACAACACCTTTCTTTGTCTATTCCGATTTCTATTCCAATTTCAATGGATTGTTTATATCTCGAAATCGCAGCTAATCAATGTGAACAAATAAGAAAAAAAAGAACTCGGGACTGACAATGAATGCAACCGTTTGCACACTCACACACTCACTCGAAACTCACTTGAGTTTAAAGCGCGATAAGTGCGTCAGCGATGAGTATTGCGATGATTACGGGTTATTCCGGTAAATTCTAAAGTCATCTGGGTAGGGTTTTCGTAATTTAGATCTATGTATGTGTGACAAACGAATTGATATTGTGAAATATACTTAGATTATCGCATGAGCCAATTTTCTTATAAGCTTAAAACTATCGGTTTTACTATCGAGCAACTCTAGATTATATACTTTTAGCTTTGATTACTGTCTTACGTGGGTTAGTGCGGATTAATTGAAATTAGGGAGCATCTTATCTATTTTTTTAATTACATAAATAGTGAAATAATATTCCAATTTGATTGTTTAGGGAATTTAAAGACTATCGTTATTACTATCGGCATTATTTAACTGAAATTAATCGCTTTTACATCTTTCTGTGCTGTCTAGCTTTTTTTAAAGATACTTAGTAAGGAAAATATCACAATCTATACTTATTCAGACTTTCCTTTCACTTCTAATGATAATAATTATAATTTCCCATGGTATTTGCCTCCTAATTCCCTCTTTCTTATCACGTCACACCTTTTCTGACCACTTCTCGGCTAATCAACCTTATAGCAAGTACTATCCGCTTTCTTTTATTACTCTCTTTCCCATTTCCTTAGTTCATTATTATACTCTAATCTCGGTCCATTTGCCGCCTATCACAATGTGTCCAGGAGCGGCGCGTTTAACTGATATAAATGTGAAACCAGCTGGGAGTCGAGCCTGGTCTAGCATTCATACGACTACTTAAACGAGTACCCGTGGCAGTACTCATAATTCTGCACCCTCCTCTCGCTCCTCTGCGTCAATCCTCCTAAAAGGCAATAAAGTTTATCATGCAATTAAGAACGAATTACGCTGCTAATAGAATAATTAATGCAATTTCCCACAACATTAGGCAGCGTGTGCACAGTGCGAGACAGAGACAGAGACTGAAATAGAGTGGGAGAGGGAGATGGGGAGAAGGAGATATCAAGATGTGCCCTCACAACCCTCGCGAAGGCGAATGACACAACCCGAGCCAAAGCCCAATAATAAGCGCAGTCCAAATGGGTTTATGGTGGGCTGTGCAGGGGGAGGGATGTGTGAGGAAGTGTGTGTGTGTGTGTGTGTGTGTGGGGAGTGTGTGCCTGCCACAGAATCCTTGCATGCCTTGCCTTGCCTTCGTCTTCCTATTCGGTTTTTTTTGCAGCATCAAACCGCAAACATCGCGTCTGTCTACCCAAAAGTGACTACCCCTGCCTGCCTGCCACGCCTCCCCCTCCCCCTCCTGCCCTCATCTACCAGCTGGCAAAGTGTTTGTGGCTGCGGCAGCACTAATGAAAATGTCAAGTAAATTCCTGCTTTCGGACGGAAACTGAAAGCTGCGCTGCGATATCGACTTAACTAGCTGCCTGCTGCCTGCCTGCCCGCCCCTGCTCCCTCCCTCTCCTCCAGCTCGTTTAAGTGCTGCCCCGTGCTGGCAGTGCTGCCAAATGCATTTGGCGCCCCGGCTACAACATGTTGGTTTCCGGTTTCCGCCAGCTGTCGCCTCGAGCACTATCTCTGGCTCGCTCACACTCTCCCTCTCTCTCTCTATAGCCTGCTTATGCATACATTACGCATACGCCGCGTATGCAGCTGCCAGTCAATTATTTTGCTACTAATTTTTGGCTTGAAAACTTTAGCTTGCTTTGCCTGCATTTCTAGCCATTTTCCTCCTCCTCCACTTCTACTGCATTTTTGCAGCTTTTACTTTGCATTTATCTGGGTGGAAATTGCCTGTCAAGCGGAAAGTAGTTGTCAAGATTGTTAAGTCCTTATTTCTTTCTGCTTTCAGGTGCGTACAGCACACACACACACATTATATATATATATTGCTCTCTATAGAGTTTGAGAGCTTGTCTGACTGCTTCCTTAAGCGTAGACTACGCCAAAACCAAAGCAAACCAAACTGAACTCAACTGTTTCCGCCGCAGCGCATCGCAGCTTTACCTTTTCAGCATTTTGTTGGGTTCGCTTTCTCCTCGTTCTGTTCCTGCTGCTGGGATTGTCGTGGTGATGGCACATGTTCTCGGGGTAATGTGCAAATTTAGTTTTACATTTTATATTTGTTTGCAAAATCTGTTGGTCTTTGGCGTGTAATAGACGATACAGTGGGCAGAAATGCAGAGAGAAATGAAAGGAAATTTCTGTAAAGTCAAATTTGCATGTTTTAAAGGGAAGATATCATGCTTGCAAGGTACTAAATTTGCAGAGAATTTAATATAAATTAAGTTTATATAACATGTTTATACATATAAGGAAAAAATTTATATATTTTTTAGAGCATATAATTTACTGCAAAATGGTAAAGTTTGCTTGGGATTAAGGTAAAACTAAATAAATTATGCATAAAAGAAAACTGAGTTAAGAAAATCCTTTAAGAAATATATTATAATGCAACGTTTTAGTTTATACAAATCTTTCCTCTCTTCCACAATTTTCTGCTTATTTAACCCCGTATTTATTGTATTTATTTACACTGTAAATTTCATCAACAGCAATTCGGGGTACCCACTGTAAGCAGCTTTCAGACTCCTCTCATTTTTAATGCAAATACTCGATGACTGCCACTTTGTAGAGAAAACTACAGCTACAACAACAACAACAACAACATTGGCAGAGGCAGAGGCAGTGGGTGTGGCAGCTACAACTAGACGAGAGTTGCCTCAAGACTTATTTTGCGGTTTTAATTTGTGTGCTTAGTTGGCAGCCCTGGCACACATGCATACCTACATATAGCATATATAAATAGATACATAAACACATACAAATATACATATATATAAAATATATACAAGTACATATATATATACAGACATATTTCACAGTTTCGCGCTAATTAATACACGCTGCCGCAAAGTATGCAACACAAATGTAAAAACTAAAACGCCGCCATTATAAGCATGCGTGCTGTCTCTCTCACTCTGCTTCCCCTCCCTCTTGGCTTTTAAATTGAACTTCTTAGCGCTGTCAACGTCAAAGCTTTTGATTTGCGTCTTATTTTCTTTGCCTCGCTCCTCCTTCGCTTTTTCCATTTCCTTTACGCTTTTCCTATATAATTACGCATAAATCCTTTTTACACGCCAAGCATATTTTCTGCTACTTTGTGCCGAGCGCATTTTATGAAAATTTGATTAATCTTATCAAGATACCCGGCATACCCACCCAAGCACACACACACACACATAGACACGGGCATAGAACTATAGTCCGCTTTGTGTGAAAGGGTTGCGCGAGCAACAGAGAACTAGAACAACGGTAACATCATCGCCTACGCCTCCGCCATCGCCATCGCCAGCATCATCATCAGCTCAGCGTCGCCGCCTTGTCAGACAACGTCAAAGTTATTCTAAACAATAAGCGGAATTATTTGTACAGCTTACATAACGAAGAGGGAATACCCTTCAGGCAAAGTCTAATATATATTTTACTGCAGCTACAAGAAGTCTGCTAAATCTCTCTCTCTCTCTCTCTCTCTTTATATATTATTATATCTCCTATGCTATGCCCTCCCAGAGAACAATCAAATTTTTGTCTGTCTGATTAATGCCAAAAAATCTATGTTAAAACGCAGATACAACCCTGGAAAATCACTAAAATATCTATATTTTTCACGATTCTGCTCCAAATTTGTTTTGAAGTCGATTTTTATGCTTATTTTGAATATACTAATCAATTTTAGGCAAAAAATTGGCACTTTAATTTTTTGAAAAATTTTAAAATTTTTACCAGGGGGTAGTATAGAAAATTTTGAAAAATTTTCGAACTTCGAAAATCAATAAAATGGAAATGCAGAAATATTTCAAGCACAATACGATAAACAAAAAGTCTTACCCGAGGAAAATCAAATGATTTCAGGCAAAGTTGACTAATTGAAGGCTGAAAAATCGATATAATATCTTAATTTTAGCAAAATATGCTTACTTTTCCAAAATCATTGTGATGCCAGCCTATATCAACCATATTGTAGGGTACTTTGATGCAGGAATAGCTGCAGCTGCACTAAGTATAGCATACTTTTGCGGGCAAATGGATTTCAGTTGCGTTACAAGGCCAAAGTCTTTTAAAAACTCATCGTACCCACGCGTTAGAGTATAAAAATGAATTATCAACATATTTTTGCCTTCTTTACAAGCTCCGCAAGCGCGTCTCAGCTTCTTCAGCTTTCCAGTTGCCATCTCCGTCGACGTCGTCAGCCTTTGCCTTTGTTCTAATTGAGTTACAAACAGTTTGAAGTGCCTTGGCGTGCTCTCTCTCTCTCTCGCATTATGCTGCGGAATTGTATTAAAAGCCAAATGTCTTGAGCTCAAGCTGGCCGGACGCTCCAGCGTTGGGCGTTAGGATGCCACGCCCACAGCACAGCACCCTTTGAAGCAGGCACTCAAAAATCGGTTAGCCTGGCAATTAGGAACTATCGATGGACGGGACCATAAACTGTGATATATGTGTATAGGGAAATTGTGCGCCTTTCAGACCCATCTTACCTTCCCCCTACCAAGCCCCCTCCCCGCCCCCTCGCATGGTCAGCATTAAAGTCCGATAAGGAAGCAAACGAGTCGAGGGCCACAAACTGCTTGACCAATTGATAAAAATACCGTATTAGTAGCGTATTTTCTATTCCCTCAGCTGAGTACCCACTCTCCTTACCCTACCCCATCCCTGGCAGCGTCTGGGTGCGGCATCCTTTCAACGTAAGCTGCTTGTATCAATAAAAATTCGATTATATACATATATGGTATATACACATGCTACTTGGCTCTTCTTTGGCTTGTCCCCTTGGCTTCTCGGCTTTTTTTTTTTTTTTATAAATATTATAGCGATGATTTATCATTGTGCTGACTTTATCGTCACACACACATACACATACATACATGCATACACATTACGCATACGCCTTGTTAAGCGCGCTGGCCCGTTGACATCATCAGCTTATGTGTGTTTGGGCCGGTTTTTTCTTTTTTATGGGCGGCTTTTTGATATTTTCATAAATATTTTAAGCATGTGCTTTACCAAAAGCGCCGAAATTCGTACGATGTGTCCAGCTGCAATCGCTTTTGCTGAAGTAGCTTATCGAAGGACCCCCAGCTCCATGTATCGTGTATCAACTGTCAGCAAATTGGCAAGCTTTTGTCCTTCTGTCTATTTACCCTGTTGTTCTTGTGTTTTCTCTTGTCCAGCTTAGTCGTGGCGCACACTACAGTCTCGTTTATATATTCCATAAACGTAATCGACTTGATATACCCCCTCGGACTCTGGACCTTCCCTGCTGTTGAAAGTTTTGTTCTGCTTTTTGGGTTTTTATGGCGCACACAACTCGTACTTGCTTTGTGTCCTGCTACCAAAAACTAAGCGCACTTGCTGTCTCACTCCTGCTCTCTCTCTCCCTCTCTCTCTCTCTGTGCTCCCCTGTCTCTGTCTCGTCAAGCCAAAAGTCCTAATTGGTTATGTAATTGTTGGCATTAAGTGATTTCTTGTTTATTTCATGGCAGACTGCACAGCGCAATTGAAATTAGTTTTAGAGCGAAGAGAGCGAATAAATCGCGGCGAATTCAAGCGCAGCGACATTTTTACCATAGTCAGAGAAGCGTGGAAATCACAATAGCTTCAGATTGTAATTGCTAAGAGAAGTAAATTTAAAGGGAATCAAAAAGATATGAATAAAATGAAATTTTGATGCAATTTTAAACTTAAAATAAGCAAAGCGAATGATATGGTTATAAAGACTTCAGAAATATATAAAACAAGAGAAATATATATAGATTTTCATCAAAAATTAGATAGTTTTATGTCTTGACTTTAAGTAGTATGAATTACAAATCTAGAAAAAGCAGGAATTATTCTTACCAGCGCATTTTCAAATTTAGCTAATAAAAAGCGCTGAAATGTATGCAACACTTTTTTAATGATTTGTATAAAGAGGTTGCTTGACAAGGATCTCTGTGATATATACCCGAAACTGGCCATAAAAACAGCATTAATTGCCCGTAAACGTGTGAGAACCCAAACAGACCCGATTTTATTTTCCAAATCACTTTAGAAATCAAAGATATTTCCAGTCATTAGGTAAGGTTTTTTTTATGTATTTATTTCTCATTTTTTTGTATCCTAAATGATTTGCTAATTAAAAACATAAGCTCTTCGTTTACGCCGTGCAAATAAACGTACAAGTTGGAGGACTTCAAACGAAAACTTATGGGAAAAATTAAAAGACAGATTAAAAAGCGTAAATAAAGCGTGCCAAAAAAAAATGAAGAAAGAAAGTGGAAGAAATTCGAAAATATACTTAGATATTTGTCAAAGAAAAAGTTCATAATTAAACAAAAAAAGAAGAGAAACGGAATATTCAATAACTGTCCAGGCGCATCCATGTAAAGAAGCGGAGAAATGGGAACTCTGGCAGGAATTATAAATGGGAAGCGGAACAACGATAATCGCGTCTTTTTTTATTCCTAATGAAAGGAGCGCACAAAGCATATTTCTGAAAAGGAATAAGTAGTAGGAGGAGAATAAGAATAAGAATGAGAGAAAGAGAGAGAGAGAGGGGGGTGGAAGAGAAAAAAACGTAGAGAAGCCGCAGTTGGGCATAAGGCGACCCCCATTAAAAGTTCGAATTAGAAGACAACGGCATATTCTAATCCAATAAGCCCCGCTTTGGAGCACGGGCCACGGGACACGGGACACGGGCCACGGGACAGAGAGTGCTGCCCCCTTCTGCCTTCTTTTAATATCTACCCCTTTATGCAGCACATCGCTTCGCATCGCTGGTCGCGCTCATAAAATCGCCCGTTGCAGAGAGAAAAACAATAATTATCCTTGTTGACTCGACTCGGCGTAAAAATAATAAAATGCCCACGACAATGGGGACTAAGGACTAAGTGGGGAGAGAGAGACCATGTCGCGGGTATTGGAAGGGGGGGAAGGGGCACTTAATTAGAAAACGTTTAATGCCTTCTGCGATTTTGGCATCTTGCAGCGCTCTCAAGCGAAAGGACAAGCAAGCAGAACCAACAGAAACCATTGAATTCATTTGAGCGAGCATCGAGTCCAAGTCGCGTCCACCCCCCTCCCCCCCTTGTCCATCTTCCACTCAGACATCTTGTGCCACACACACACACACACAGGACCTTCTCTGTCCTGCTCTGGCTTAGTACTTGTAATTTTCCAACTAATTTAATTTGAGCGCTCAATAGTTGATTTATACAATGTAACTATCATCATTTCACTTGTAAGTAAGGTTAAGTACGACGGAACTGTATGAAAAATTAAGATGAAATATAAATATAAATGGAAAGAACAACTGAATTTGTAGGGAACGGTTTGGTACGGCTTGAAAAGTTTGGGATGCACCAGCTGACAAACTTTAGAGAGTATTAAAGTATTTTACACAGAAATTTGCAGATTAATGTAGTTTTTTTAGATTGTAAAGATGGAATAATAGGGACGATACAGTTTGTTAGCTTAAAGTTGAATTTCAGATAATATCAGTGAGTATTATAGAAATTAAAGTAAGAAAGCCCTAAAAAATTTTTGAGGTATAATCATAGGGATAATTAAGTTTGATAGCTGAAGGTTGATATACTGAACGAAAAAAAATCAAAAAATCAAATACTGGACGTAACGTCCCGTATATCAGCATAGTATCTTCCTACTCATCTTAGACTCAGCTAGATAGTCAGATAGTTCAATGAAACTACCGAGACCTTTCTCTATTCATGCACTCTCTATAAGGCACTCTCTCTCTCTATCTCTCATTATCAACCCGATGCTAAATGCAATTTCCTTAATTAAATAAAGTTTTTGCAACTTTTCGCAATAACCGAACCGAACTCAAAGTGAATCTGCAACCCACGACAGGGTGCAATTAAAAAGTTGCATGCCCCTACCCTCCCCCTGACTGGTTGCAACAAGGCAGCAGTTCGATAGATAGATTGTCGCTGGTGACAAGGCGTCTCCCTTTTTTTCGGACTCGGATACTCGGATACAACCCCAGATGATATCGCAAATCAGAACAGAACAAGCGTGTCAAACCGCAAAAAATGTGCGTCGCATGAATATATTAAATTACAAGCAAGAGAGAAAGAGGGGGGAGGGGCTGGACCAGGGAGACATGCCGGAAACGTCGCAATCCCGGGTAGATTGAGAGTCCTTGGGATACATTAAGAGGCAACAATGCGACGAAGCGCAGAGCAAAAATTAAAAGGGTCACTTTACAGGGACTTAAATGTATTTTCCACAGAGAGAAAAAAGAAAAACCGAAACGAGATGAAAAGTAAGGAAAATAAATTCATATTTCAGGGCATTTTCCGAGCAGAGCAGAGAGTGTGGGATGGGATCGGGTCGGATGGGGCGACTACAATGTTTGTTCATGATAAAAAGCTCACCGATTCGCCGCCTTCTGTCTTCACCAACTGGTGGTAACTGGTGGCTGGGTGTGGGTAGGGGGAATGGGTAGGGGGGCGTGGCTGTTGTTTACAAACATAATCGCTGAAAAATTAAGTTTTTGAAATTGCTTTTTAAATTAGCTGCTTATGCAGATACTTGCATGAAATATGAACGTTGAGTCCAAAGCCATAACTCATCGAGAGAAACTGAAGTAGAGTCGGAAGAGGAGTACTTATGAACTTTCTTATATAGTAAGATATATAAAAATTATGGTTTTATTTAATAGTTTTCCATTAAGTTGCAGGGTAAGGTCTTTTAGCTACAGACAGCTTTAGTTTAAAGAAGTTTCTTTTCGCCTTTTCTTATTATATATTAAATAACTACTCTGTTTGTTATGCAATCGTTACCAAACTTGGGGGAACTATAGGCATAGTCATAATTATTGTACACACCAAAAATAAAAATTTTGCAGCTGCAAAATTACATTTTTAAATCGAATTTTTCGATTTACGGTCTTATATGGAAACGTAAAAGAATGCTGATAAAAACTTGATATGTGGGAAATTAAAAGACACATTGACAACAAATTTAGAAGCACAAGCTCTTATAGAACCAGAGATCAAGCAAAAAAATTAACTCAGATTTAGAAAAAAAGGCGCAACTTGCTCAATTTACTATAAAATCTGCAGTAACTCAAGGATTAATTCACGAGAAATTGATCTACAGCTTGATGGCACTTAAACAACCCTATTTAACCCCGATATGCTTAAAAAAAAATCAAGTGAAATTTCGTTTACAATACGTTTACCACTTTACAATTGTATTCCTCGAAAACGAAAAAAAAACCCACCCATTTTTGCCCAGTTTTAGCATCAAAAATAAAGCAAACAAATCACAATGGAAATCACCATTAAAGCGCAACGGTGCGAGGTCAACCCTAACTCTGGCCGGGATTAAGCCATGGGCTTAGAATGTTTAAGTGGTCATGGAACCAGAATACACTAAGAAAAGAAAGAAACCCAAGCGGGGGATGGGGAAGAAGCAGGGATTTGGCATGTAATGGAGACGCGGCACCAAGGCGACGCGAACCCAGGCACGTCTCTCTAATTGAGCGAAGCGACTCGACTCGCGTAAAAAGTAAGAATTAAAATCGAAATGAAGGCAACGAAAAATGGAAAAAAATAAAAAAATAGAAGAAGAAGAAATACCACCACAATGGACAAAGGACTCAAGCGGTTTGTTTGTCGCTCCTAAGCTTATTTTTCCGAGCGGAGAAAAAAAAACGAGAAAAATAATACAAACGGAATCAGCGAAGGGAATTAAAAATGGCGACGGTCCGGGGCGAGCTAAACAAAACAAATGGAAAGCAGGGAATGCATGCTGCTTTAGGACAGTGCTCCAGCTCCAGCTCCGACCCAGGCCTAATCCTTTCGACTTTTGCCACAGCTCATTATGCACACCGATTCGAAATTTTAATGGTTCAAATCCATAGGAACTCGACGTACCTATGCTTTTTTGATTAATTATGATGGTAACTGCCCTGCTCAGGTAATCGCTGCATTGTCTGTTTTGACAGCCAGCAGGAGCAGGAGCAAGTATCTCCTCTAACTCTCCAGTTTCCCGGGCTGCTGCCTGCTGCCCCCCGCTGCTTCATGCTAAATTTATCAAATGCGTAATGAGCGCACGTGAGTTGCATGCCACATGGCCTGCTAGCCTCATGGCCAAGGGTCAGCGAGCTTATACCTTTTTTTTGCTCGTGCTACCACTCCACACTATTTTGGAGAAGAGACTGGGAGACTGGGAGACTGAGACTACACTGTTAATTACAACCTAAATTGACAGCAAAATTGGCCGGCAAAAATTGTGGGTTTTCCATGCGGTTGGCATATTAAGCAAAGCTTGCCAAGCGGAGCGAAAGGAGGAGGAGCAGGAGGCAGAAGCATGTCCCGAATGAGGACTTAAGTCCTAAGTAAAAACGTTAAAGCGGAAAGGCGGAAAAAATAAATTCCACGCACTGCACAACAACATCAAATTAGCCTAAGCAGCTCTGACAGGCAGCAGGGAGGGGGAGGCAGCAGCAGGGGCACACTTAACCCCAATTTGACAGAGGAAGTCACAAATAAATACATGTGTGGTTATCAAGGGTTAACAACAGTAAAAAAAAGCAGAGCGTATGCTAAATGCCGTTATATACCGCAATATCAATAAACGAACGGGGTGACGCGTCGTCAGCGTCGTCGCCGGAAACGGAAATCACAACAAAGTGCTGACATGTGCCGCGCTTGCCGCACAAAGACACACATGAGTGAGTGAGTGAGTTAGGGAGGGAGTGCGTGGGAGAGCGTGGCAGGGGGGCAGCATGTGTGTGGCCCTGTGTGTGTGCCTGCGCGTGTGTGTTTGTTGTGGGTGTCAAGTTCCTTTTCACGCGCAAATTGAGTGCTTAAGCGGTTTAGTTGGCACGTCTGCTTGGGCACGAGCCACCAAAGGGGTGCAGCGGGGCAGGGGGAAGAGGGAAGAGGAGAGAGGAGTGGTTAAGCTGCCGCATTCGTCTTGCGCATAGCCGAAAATCAGCAGCAGCCTCAGTTACGCAACGTCTCGTCCCGCCCAGCGAATTTGCGAAATTCAAATTTCAATTTAAAGCGTTTTAGATATGGGCAAAAATATTATTTATTGTCAACGCCTGCCACGCCCGCCCGCCCCCTGTCTCATGTGTACCGAGAGGGGGAGATAAGGCAGTGCGGCAGGCAGGCAGGAAGCTGCGATTGCGTATGTATCATTTGCATACTTTGCGGCGCACACAACAAAAGGGAAATAAAATCGCAACGCGTGCCGCAGGCATTTTAAGTGTAGCATACTTTCAGGCGGCGCCTGCAAAATGCACACGAGACAGCGCGTGCGAGTGAGAGAGAGCAGCCAAGCAAAGCAAGCTAAGGCCGCTCTCTCAACCACAGCGCGTCTCAGCCTGTGTGTGTTTTTGTGTGTGTCTCATGCGGCGTCTCATTTGTTGTTATTTATGCTGAGCCTTGTGGCAGCGAAATCCCCCATACGCGCCCCATAAGGACGACGCAAGCCACATTTGCATGCTGCAATTACAGTGTGTGTGTGTGTGTGTGTGCGTACAGCTGCGCGCAAATAAAGAGCAAAGCAAAGAAGAGAGAAAAACACACGCAATAATAATAAACATGCTGGTTGAACATTTTTATTGCCAGCGCGCTCTCAATTGATACAAGAAATTATGTTTGTTGATTTTTATTGCACTGCCAAACATATGATGTTCGCACAGCGTGAGAGAGAGAGAGAGAGAGAGAGAGAGAGCAAGCAAGAGTGTAGGAACGAGAGAGAGGCAGCCAATTACAGTGCGGCTTTTGCATGTGCTGGGATTATTTTTAAGCATCTCAATTCGTTTGCTTGTTGCACGATTTAAAACCTCAAACTCAACTCTCATTTTCCATTTTCCTCCCAAGCGACACACATATGTGACTTGGGAAATTATGATTTTACGCAGATAGCGTATCAATAGATTCAGCGTGGGGGAGTGAGTTCTTCTCTTTTTTATGGCGAAACCATTAGCGGAGCACATGCGTGCTGTTAAAGCCTAATTGGCTGCATTGAAGCGGACTAAAGAGGGTATCTGGCAGGCAGGCAGACGCGTTTCTATGCAGCTTTCTTTCTCTGTCTCTCTGTCTCACTCTCTCTTATTCCTTTTCTTCAAACTCAGCTTTCTGAAGCAAACTCTAACGTAAATCGCCTTTTCTTGCTTTTTTTTAATGCATGCATATAGCTTTGTCCTTCTCCCTCTTCTATTTCTAGTGCAACTGCCTAAAAAAGCTCTGCGGCAGCCATGATGCATTAAGCTTGCATTCAAAAGCTCTCTAAGTCAGCCTATATCAACCGCTCTCTCGCACTCTCTCCCTTGCATACGATCTGTAACTGCCTGTCTGTCAGACAAAAGCTAACTGGCATGTGCCTCATTTACGTTCTTACGTTTAAAATAGCAGCCAAGCTCGCCGATTATCGTTTACGATATCGAGTTCAGACTGCTCTTGCCTTATCAACAAGCTACTTAGCTACCTGCAGCGAGGGGTAACGAGGGGTGGCTTGATTGATACAGTTGTCATATTATCTGGCAAACCGCAGACAGAGCAGGGTGGCTGCGATATAGCGACAGGGGTGGGGGACGTATACATATTATTGCCCTGCTACCGTTTTTTAGTTTTTTTTTACTTCTGCTTAACTTTTTCTTCTTATCAACCACAAATTGATAGAATGTTGCAAATACTAAAACATTATTTCCGCATCGATACATGATATTTTCCAATTGATTGATCCCCACGTTGCCGCAACGAATCGCTGATGCGCTACAGTAATTTGCAAAAATATATATACGATATATCGCTCCGCCTGGGAAAAGCTAAAGCTTCACCTTGATTTCACTGGAAATCACGCTGGTATTATGTGTTTATTACAGTTTCAAATTCGTCTTGCAGGCAAATCTAATAAAGAATTGTGCTCTGGATAAGCACACACACACACACACACACACACACACACGCACATACACGCTCAGTCGCACACACACCGAGACTGGAATTGATGTCAGTGACACAGTCACATCTCAGTCAGATCTCAACGGATCTCTCGCCGATCTACGCTGAATTGGAATTAGCTTAGCCTCTTCCAATTCCACGAGATTTAGACTCGCCTTAGCTTAGCTTAAGTTAGTTTAGTACGATTACGGGAACGGTTACGGTATCATCGAAATATCCGAGCGAGTCGAGCTATCTAATCCCCCCGGTTCCCCCCTTTCCAGAGCAAACTCACTCGCCAAAGTGAAGAAGATGCTTTTTCTGGGAATTACAAATTAAATAACAAGTGAAATGAATAATCAAAAGTGTAAGAAAATTGAATGATCGCAACGATCAAGCCCAAGCTAAGCTTGCTTTTAATAAGTTCAACTACAGAGATATATATATATTATATCTGCATATAGTATATACTTTAGTTAATATTATTATAATGCGTGTATTTATGATTCAAGCACAACATAATCAAGATAAAGTTCATGTGATAAGCAGCGCATAAATTTAGCTATGCCAAGTGAATTGTGGCGACAACGAGAGACACACACACACACACACACACACACAAAGATATTTGTGTGTGTGTGTACTTACATTAAATAATAGACCACGTTGAGCTCGACACACACACAGCGACAAGTCTCGAAAATCAAAATAATAACGAAAGCAGAAAGAAAAATTGAAAGCAAAGTGAAAGAGATAGATATAGAGAATCTACGATCTGATCACTACGAATATCAGATGCACTTAAGCGAGATTCACACAAATTCATTTTTAACTATAGAGTTCAAGATTTTCAAATCAAAAGTCGCAGGAATATGTAGATAATTCTATCTACAGCATTCTGAAGTTACCATTCTATACATAACTTTATAAACAGTTTTATATAATATCCATATATGTATGTATAATCTAAAAATCAAGCAAGCCGGGTTTGGCAAATTCATGGAGATTCTTCGCAATAGACCAGCAAAATAGAATTATGGAGTGGAATGGACAAAGCATATCTTAAGAATATTCTCTTAATATTTAAAAGAAAATTGATAAAAGATAAGTGTAATCATAATATCATATTTGTAGTAAGATTCATATTTATATAGATAATTGAAAGAGGAAGAGACATAAAACATATATGGATATAAAATTATTTTTTTTTTATTTTAGTTTTTAGATATATGTAGATAGATAGATGAAAATACAGAATAATTTTAAGGTTGATTAATGAATAGATAGATTGAGAAATATAAAAGAAATACGCAGTAGATCGAGTCAAAAACCTGGATAGTTATCACACTATCGAAAACTATCTGTAAACTATTTCAAGCGCAGTTTGCCGATTAAGACAATGACAGTGCATAATAAAATTAAGTAGACGGTGTGATTATTACAGCTTTGTCTGCGATAAGTCGGCAGACAATGCAGTCGACTAATATGTGTGTGTGTGTGTGTGTGTGTCGGGTGTCTCTGTAATCTATCCTGCTTTAACCTATCATATGCAATTGCCTGCTTGATCGAGCAAAGAACCGACTCAATGTCGCCTTATCACGCTCAGTGTTCGTTCTTCGTTATCTGCGGTTTATAATAATTATATTGTTTGCAAACAAAATCGTAAATTTCTGCTGTAATTAACAGAAGCAATGAATGATAAAGATTGCGGTTTACAGATTGAAAAAATATAGCGAATGTTGAGATTTGACGATTAGTCCTGATAAGGAAAGCACTGCAGGAGCTGCACAGCGAGCGAGATAAAGTAAAAGTGTGTGTGAGAGAGAGAGAGAGAGCAGGAGAGAGAGAGAGAGAGCATCCGAGATAGCTTACACATATTTATACAACTCAACGTTGCCGCTGATCTTGATAGACACTCGCTGACAGCGTTACCAGGCGTGTCAACTGCGCGGATAGACAACACTTGCACTTGGACTAAGGAGGTGTGGAGAGAGTAGAGGAAGACGACGGCGGAGAGCAGATAGAACAGATACAACAAGATATAGTACAGAGCAGATACCGTGCCTGTGACTGGGGTTCAGTTAAGATTGCGAGTAATTTGGGCACATCATGCCACTCGATCCGCAAATGGTGACGCGTGCGGTTGTTCTCCTCCAGCCTCCTCCGCAAGCGCGCTCAACTTAATTGCCGCAAGAAATTAAAACATAAATAAACTGTGCACACACACACACCGGCACACACACACACCTGCACACACACTCCATACCACTCCCCCTCGCCGGAAGCGCCCAATGTGGCAGTGAAAGCTCGCTTCGAATCTTCAATTTGGATACTCGCAAAGTAGGAAAGATGGTGCAGAGCGAAGAGCACGCTCAGCTGGAGGCACGATCTCTGGAGGATGTTGAAGCAGCGCCCGCGGTGCAGCTCGAGGATGAGGAAGAGGAGGCGGTGCGCAATGCTAGAGCCGAGGACAAGTTGCTGGACAATGGCAACGCCGCAACACACTGCGCCAAGGAGGCCAAGGCCAAGTTGAAGCGTGAGAAATCTGTACAGGATCGTCAGATGACCGAGGAGATCAACAAGCTGCTCGACGACATGCCGCTCGAGAAGAATGTGGCCTGTGGCTTTTGGCTCTTTCGCGGTGCCTTCTTTCAGCGGTGAGTGTGGGAGTGGGCACTAATCCCTGCCAGCTTACTGAACCCATCTGATCTCTTCCCTCCCTTGCAGCTTTGCCAATCAGACTGCCTACGTGCTGCTCTACGGCATTGTGGGCTGCATCTTCTCCATGACATATGCCTACTTCAATGGCACCATCACCACCATCGAGAAGCGCTTTAAGATTCCCTCAAAGAACACGGGCATCATCTCTGTGGGCAACGATATTAGCCAGACCCTGGTCTCCGCCGTGCTGGCCTACTACGCGGGCAAGGGACATCGACCACGCTGGATAGGCTTCGGTAAGGCGTAGATACCTTGCAATATAACCATTCAGATCTTAAGTCTACCTTCTCCGACAGGCCTGCTCACCATCGTTGTCTTCTGCCTGATGACCACCTCACCCCACTTTCTCTACGGTCCCGGCGAAGATGCGCTGGCATTGACCAAAGAGTTCGGTGCCATTCCCGACGAGAATGCCACAATGGAGGCCATCGAGGAGCAACGCTCCAAGATCCTATGCCGCACCACCGGTGGCGGTGCCGAGTGTGAAGAGGGAGAGGGCAATTTTGCACCCCAAGTGCTGCTCTTTGTCGCCCAATTCATCTCTGGCATCGGTGGATCACTCTACTATACACTGGGCGTGTCCTACATGGATGATAATACCAAGAAATCCAAGACACCTGCACTTCTCAGTAAGTAGCAGATCATATAATTCCATGAAGATGCTTAGAATAGCACGTCTAAGCTTTTATTATCCCTATAAAGCACGATGGCGCCTCGCCAAGATAATATTAAGATCAGTTCGCACGTTCGACTCTTATCATCATCGCCTTTGCTTCTGTTTAACTAGTATATATAATATTGAAGGAATTACTCAGCATAGAGAAAGAAAGTTTTGATACCGGTAACCAGTTTAAGATCTCAGCCCTTGCCCTACAAAATTTCCTAGAAATAAAGATATTATATTTAGACAAAATATTTACTTAGTTCTTGAACTTGATTTAGAATATTTAGTAGTTTCCCAAACATCATTCGACATCATAAAGATATCAGATTAGATAGTCTACGTATGTAACTGTTTGGGGGAGTATTATTCCTATTGACCATAAAGCTTTTATATGATTTATAGATACATAATGACGACAGAGAATAGACTCTATAGAGTATTACAGTATTTCGTCATATTGGGAAATTTAGTTATATACTTAGTTATAGTAAAGTCTCTTATGGATTATTCAAGAATATTTCTGAAGTATTTCATCACTTTCTTAAATCGAAACCTTTCCTTTTCAGGTCTCTCGTACTTCCTGCGCATGTTGGGTCCTGCCATAGGTTACGCGCTGGCCTCGTTCTGTCTGCGTCTCTACATAGCTCCACAGCTGCATCCGGTGATCAATAACAAGGATCCCCGATGGTTGGGTGCCTGGTGGTTGGGTTGGCTGGTGATGGGTGGCCTGCTAACCTTCTCGGGTATCTTTCTGGCGATGTTCCCCAAGGAGTTGCCACGTGCGGTGGCGCGTCGTCTGGTCGAGGAGAAACGTCGTCGGGAGCGCAACTCGTTGCGACAGAAGGAGAGCACAGAGAAGGAGAAGCTCACAGTGGAACTGGAACCGCCTGAGACGTCAACGGATGTGAAGGCTTCCTTTGGCGACATGTTGGTCACGTTCCGTCGCCTGACCACAAACAAGACGTACATGTGCAATACGTTGTCGAATATTTTCTATCTGATCGGTTACACGCCCTTCTGGATCTTTACACCGAAATATATCGAGGTGCAGTATCGCCAATCCGCAGCCACGTCCAGCATGGTCACTGGTACCGTCGCTCTGGCATTCTCCGCCATTGGCGTCTTGCTCTCCGGCTTCATCATTTCACGGTATAAGCCTCGGGCGAGGTATATGGCCGCGTGGAATGTGATCCTTGCCTTTATGGTGGTTGCTGGCGTGGTGACCTATGCCTTCATCGGTTGCCCCGACAATGAGCGTTCCGTCATTGTGAATATTCACAATAGTGCACTGAACAACACAGCCACCTGCAACTCTGCCTGTGCCTGCGATTATGTGCGGTATTCGCCCGTTTGTGGGGAGAACAACATGACCTACATCTCCGCCTGCCATGCGGGCTGCAAAATGGAGCACGTTGGCGCGGATGGCAAGAAGGTAAGTCTATCTACAATCCTAGTGCTACAATTCTAACGGGTAGGTCCTTCCGTCCTACCTGGAGGCAGGTGCAGCCTTCTGTCCTTTCCAGTACGTCCTTTGATCTTCCTCCTAACTTCCACGAAGGAGGTGCAACCCTCCTCCTCTTTCCTAGTAGGTCCTTCCTTCTTCCTACATTCCATCTTCCTCTTTTCCTCTCGTTAAATGTCCAATCCTTCCTGTTAGGACTCTCTTCCTTGCTCCTTTGTTTCCTGGAAGGAGTTACAGTCTTTTACCCTCTCTAGAAGGTCCTGCCTTCTTTCCTGGACTGTATCTATCCTGTCTCCTCTCTGAAGAATCTCGAACTCACTGTGTTTCCTTACAGATCTTCTATGACTGCTCCTGCATACCAGGAGCGAGTGATAATATAACTGATCCATACGGTTTCAAGCGACTCACGGCACGCGATCTGGCAGTGGACAACAGCAGCTTGGACGGCATGGATTTGAGCCTGAAAACATCATATATAGAGGTAGGTTCAGCTCTCCTACCCTGCTTCTTCCCCTGCTCTAACTGTCTCTCTTCCCTCTGCCGCAGCAACTGGTCTCAGGTCAGGCAACTCCAGGCGCTTGTCCCGTCGACTGTTGGACCCAGTTCGTCAGCTTTCTGTCGGTCATGTGTTTCCTCAAGTTCATCGGCGCAGCAGGCAGAGCATCCAATTTTCTTGTCTCCGTTCGCTGCGTACCGGAGAAGGACAAAACTGCCGCCATGGGATTCGGCATGATGCTCTGCTCCATGTTTGCCTTTATTCCTGGACCGATATTCTTTGGCTGGATCTTTGATCGCATGTGCCTCGTGTGGGGTAAAACGTGCACAAACAAAGGCAATTGTTGGCTCTACGACCCGCAGTCCATGAGGTAGGTGTACTCTGTAAATGGGGGAATCCTTAACCCTTAACCCTTTCCTCCTTCTTCTCCAGATACACACTAAACTTTACCGCCGCCATTTTTATTACACTGGGCGCCATCTTCGATTTTGGAGTCTGGTATTATGTGAAGGATCTGAAAATATTCGATGAGGAGATCAACGAAGTTGAAATGAAGATCGTGCAGCACGAAGAGGAAGTGACGGCCGAGAAGAATACCGAAATATAAGTTAAGCTAATGCCTAAGTTCTTCAGATTGTAAGTGTTAATGGTGCCTCCTATCGTTAATATCGCATAAATCTCCTCTATATATTAATTTCATATGATATTATATGTATGTATGTATGTCTGAGTCTGGGTCGAAGGCGGTACAATAAACTGTATTATGGCGGTTAGATCGTGTGATAAATCCCACCGTCAAGACTCTCGCGTCACTAATACGACAAATAAATCCCTAGCTTATATGTTATATGTAATTTTAAACGTACGCATGTTTATATATATATATATATTTGAATAATCTAAAATAAAGTACAGTCCACCATAGATGTCAGAGATGTTATCTACGTTTATCTATACTTGCATAAGGCCATGTAAAACTGCAAGCTTACTGAAGATATCTAGAATCTCGAGAACAGCAAATCACAAGGGAGTTCTGAACTGTTCGTTGAGGTAGTATACCCGTTTCCCATCTATAGGAATTGTTTTAAGACTACAATGATTAATACAAAAAATCCAAGCCAGCTTCCTTTAATGTTCATTCAAGTTATAATATATAACATTTTAGATAACCGCACTTGTAGTTCATAATCATCATGAGTAAAATTGTAATTCCTGCAACGTTGAATGAATCTACAGAATATCGCACGAGACTCTTAAAATGAAACTATTTAGAAAACTGTTCCCCTACCAAGTTTTATCTCGAAGAAGAACTGAATTCATTAAAGAACTTCTTATCTGACGATGCTAGAGTGTGGATGCACATAACCATCTCTATCTATCTAACTGTCTAGCAGTCTATCTCTATGACCTATTGTAAAAACCTTAAACTTATATACCAGAAATACTTGCATTCATTCAGTTCGTGCAAATCATGCCCAGATATATCTTATTTAAATTAGCTTTCGCAAAAAATTCAACGTCAGTCAGGTAAGATCTTTCGTGGGGAAATAATGCAAAATGAGTGAAGAGAAGAAAAAACCAGATCAGGCCGAACTAGCTCCATTTCTACATGATGTGGCCCAAGAGAAGAATGGAAAACCTGTCGAGAAGCAAAAGCGAGACAAGGAAACATCCTGCGGTTTCTGGATATTCAAAAGTGACTTCCTGCAGAGGTAGCTACAAGGAACCACGAGAAGAAATATCGAGTATTACATAAGATTTACGCCATTCTAGATTCGCCACAGAGAAAATGTATGTCTTGATTTATGGCGTTGGCGGATGTCTGTTATCGATGAGTCTGGCCTACTTTAGTGGAACCATAACCATGTTGGAGAAACGTTACAAAATACCCACGCAGGTATCAGGGATTATTCTAGTCGGCAACGATATGAGCATGATGATCACCTCGGTGCTTGGAGGCTATTATATACACAGAGGACATCGTCCACGTTGGATTGGTTGTGGTATGTGGAAAGATAGAAACTGGAGTGAATCATAGACTAACTGATCTTCCCTTGCAGGTTTCTTTACCATCTTCATATTCTGCATGCTGACTAGTTCACTTCACTTTATGTACGGCCCTGGAGAGGATGCACTCAAGCTGACCCGCGAATATGCTGATTCTCGTAACATAAGTGGCCTCCTGACCAATGCCACCACATCCCGCACAGATCAGAAACTCTGCATGGCCAACGAGTCCAGTTGCATTAAGGAAGCTGGCATTTGGATACCGCAGGCAGTTCTATTTCTTGGACAATTTATATCTGGCATTGGAATCGGTCTCTTTTGGACTGTGGGCGTATCCTACATGGATGATAACACATCCAAAGCAAAGTCTCCAGCTTTGTTGAGTAAGTTTATAAATTAGTTGAAGGATTCATGAATTCATATAACACTTCCTCTTGGATGCAGGTGCCACCGCTTTCCTTCGAATGCTGGGACCTGCTATCGGTTACTCCCTGGCCTCGATGTGCCTGCGCTTCTATGTGGATCCAAGTCTGCATCCACTTATTAAGCCCGGTGATCCTAGATGGTTAGGCGCCTGGTGGATGGGCTGGCTGATAATCGGTGGCATCACATTTTTGATTTCCTTCCTCATGTGTCTCTTCCCAGCTGAACTGCCAAGCGCCAAGGCGAGACGTTTGAAACTGGAGCAATCCGGTAAACAGGATCCAAGCGATCACAAAGATCTTTCGGTGAGCGACATGTGGCGCTCGGTGAAGAGATTGGCGGGGAATAAGGTCTTCATGTACAATACATTTGCCCAGAGTTTCTATCTCTTTGGCTACTTGGCATACTGGATCTATACTCCCAAGTATATTGAGACACAGTACAGACAGTCAGCATCGACAGCTACTCTGGCCACAGGATCTGTTGCACTTGGTTTCTCCGCCGCCGGCGTGGTACTCTCTGGCTACGTTGTGTCCAAGTTCAAGCCCAAGGCACGAACCATGGCTGCATGGAATGCCCTGGTCGATTTCCTCACAGTAGCCGGCTGCTTGTGCTACATAATCATTGCCTGCAAGGGTAGTGATCAATTGGGTTCCATGGCCACCACCAGTGAATGCAGTGCATCCTGTCACTGTGAATATGTGCACTATGCTCCGGTCTGTACACCGAACAATGTCACCTACATATCTGCCTGTCATGCGGGCTGCACAGGAAAGATAAAGGATCCCTTGGGACATAATATCTACACAGGCTGTAGCTGCATCCATCCCAGCAACTCCTCAACAGAGGCTATAGCTGATGTAAGTCATACATGGAATTATTCCCTTAAAGTGCAATAGAAGATTCAGTTGATCCTCTTCAGTTACAGCACGCTGTGGATGGCGCCTGCCCCGTGGACTGTACCAATCAATTTCTTGTCTTCCTGGTGGTCATGTGTATCCTAAAGTTCATTGGCGCCTCCAGTAAGTCCACAAGTGTGTTAATCACCCTGCGTTGTATTCTGCCCGAGGACAAGAGTCTGGCCATGGGCATCACAGGATTAGCTGCCTCGGTTATGGCCCTAATACCCAGTCCAATCTTCTTCGGTTGGCTGCTGGACAAGTACTGCTTGGTGTGGGGCAAGACGTGCAGCAACAAGGGCAATTGCTGGCTCTACGATACGGAATCCTTGAGGTGAGATATAGTAGAATCCATATCTATTAGAAAGAAATCGAGCATGTTTCCCTTTCCCTCTTCAGATATGCCTTCAATCTGATCTCAGCTGTCTTCATATTCGTCGGAGGCTTGCTCAATATCGGAGTCTGGCTCAATTCCAAAGATCTGAAAATATTCGATGAGGAGCATTACGAGGAGAAAGATAAAAAGACGAAATCAAAGTCAACCGAATTAATCGAAATCGTTAAAGAACCCAAGGAATCGCAGGGGGTTTAGATTTAGTAATAATAACTCTATAAGAGAATGATTTATTCCATACATAAACTCTGTAAATACCTAATGCTAAGGTTCTGAGAGGCGACTGTTTGACAAATAAGACCTACACCTTTTTGACAAACTATAAACCAGCTACACCTCGCTGTTTGTGTTACGAATTTGCAACTGTTTGTCTTTATCGCAGGGGTCTGGAGATAAGAGATGCGAAAACTGTGTGAAACAGATCTGTCACGCGAGATTAGGTTATCAGTCTGGTAAAAAGGATCGCTATGGTTAATGTTGAGGAGTATTTGAAGTATGAGGGCGTGTCTTGTTTCGAGATGATCATGATTATCATGCGTTTTCAAGGCAAAACTAAGTAAAAATTTCCCGAAATAAAAATAGGTTATTTAGATTCGTTTATCTTGATGATGATATCTCATAAACGACTAAAAGTTTTATTATCTGCTTGCTATGATACGCACGACTTATATAGGCTACTGCTGGAAGATTTTGAGTCAGTGTATCTTTATATCTAGATGGTGCAGGTTGCAATATGAGCGTTGAAAAACTGAAAGTGGAATATATTGAAGAAGCACAAACGTTTCTTCAGACCGAAAAGATTTCAAAAGAAAAACCCCACAAGGATGTTACGTGTGGCTTCTGGATTTTCAAAGGAGATTTTCTACAAAGGTAGAGTACACTCTATATGACACATAGTATATAATTTACATAGTGATATGTGTTTATCTCGATCAGCTTTGCCACAGAGAAGATATACGCTTTGATTTATGGCATCGGTGGCTGTATCTTAACAATGGCTCAGGCCTATTTTAATGGCTCACTGACGACCTTGGAGAAGCGCTTTAAGATACCGACAAAAAATTCAGGAATTATTATAATTGCCCACGATATCAGCATGTTGATAACATCAGTGCTTGCCGGATATTACATACACAGGGTTCATCGGCCTCGTTGGATCGGTTTGGGTAAGTTGGATGCTCCCATGTCATGTCTCTTTTTTAACTGATATTCCTTTTTCCAGGCTTTATCACGATCATATTTTTCTGTCTGGTAACCAGTTCTCTACACTTTATCTATGGACCGGGCGAGGATGCGTTGAAACTCACCCGAGAATATGGAATTTCACATAATGCAAGTGAAGAACTTCAAAATGGCAGCTCGCATAGCGATCATACCCTTTGCATGTCCGAGGAACCGATCTGTCAGCACGAGGAGGGACTCTGGGTACCTCAAGCTATACTCTTTTTTGGTGAATTCATTGCTGGCGTAGGCATCTCCTTGTTCTGGACCGTAGGTGTGGCCTACATGGATGACAACACCAGCAAATCGAAGGCACCAGCTATGCTCAGTGAGTAAACTTCAATTCCAATTCCAGTTTCAGTGTATATTAACACCCTTTCCCTCTCTAGGTGCTTCAGCGTTTCTTCGTATGCTGGGACCAGCCTTGGGCTATTCCTTATGCTCCATATGCCTACGTTCGTATATAGAACCAACCTTGCATCCACTGATTAAGCCCGGAGATCCACGCTGGCTGGGCGCCTGGTGGCTTGGCTGGATCATCTTGGCTGCCATCACATTCTTAATTGCCTTTATAATTGCTCTATTCCCCAAGGAGCTGCCAAGTGCCAGGGCGAGGCGTGAGCAGTTGGAAAAGTCTGGACTACAGGATGCCGTAGAGCACATCGAACTCTCTCTGAGTCATATGTGGCAATCTGTCAAGCGTCTGGCTGTGAACAAAGTCTACGTCTACAATTCCTTAGGATCGATTCTTTACTTTTTCGGATATATTCCATGGTGGATCTATACACCCAAGTACATTGAGACACAGTATAGACAATCTGCCTCCATGGCAACCATGGCGACGGGAACTGTTGCCTTGGGATTCTCCGCATTGGGCATTATTCTATCTGGTTGCATTCTGTCCAAGTTCAGGCCAAGTGCCCGCTTGATAGCTGCCCTGAATGCTCTTGTCGACTTCCTGACTGCAGCCGGCATTGTCTGCTACATTTTCATAGGCTGCAAGGGCATCGATCAGCTCAAGTCCATAACAACAACAGGCGTTGGATGCAGTGCATCCTGTCACTGCGAGTATGTGCACTATGCACCGATCTGTACAACCAACAATGTAACCTTCATATCCGCCTGTCACGCTGGCTGCACGGGCACAAGCAAAGATCCCTTTGGACGTACACTCTACACAGGTTGCGAATGCATCAACCCAACCAACTCAACTGATTTGACTGGGGTAAGTCGTGTACATCAGTGTGTGTGAAATGTGGGAAGTTGGAGAGGTTTTAATTTGCTTTCCCGCAGTTGTCCGAGACCGCAGTGGATGGCGCCTGCCCCGTGGATTGCACAAATCAGTTTATCATCTTTCTGAGCGTCATGTGCTTCATCAAGTTGGTTGGTTCCTTCAGCAAGTCGAATACCATGATTCTGGCGCTACGTTGCATGGATCCACAGGATAAAAGCTTGGCCCTTGGCTTCGGCAGCATGGTTGCAGCCTTGCTGGCTTTTATACCCAGTCCAATTTTCTTCGGTTGGCTTCTGGATAGGTATTGCCTTGTGTGGGGCAAGACGTGCAGCAATAAAGGCAACTGTTGGCTCTACGAAACGGAATCCTTGAGGTACATAAGAAAGAAAACTTTAAAAAATAAAACCTTTAAGATTTAATATGAAATTATATTTACAGATTCGCATTCAATATTACATCGGCGAGCTTTGTAGTTATCGCTGGTCTATTTAATATAGCAGTCTGGCGTCATGCCAAGGATCTGAAGATCTTTGATCCGAAAGAGAAGAAAAAAGCAGCTGATTGCAAGTTAACTGAAGTCAGCCAAGTCTATGAGAAGTCCATGGAACTGGAGAAATCTAAAATCTGAAGCTAGAATAGATATGTATATTAAAAAATAGTTTTAAACTCGAAACCAAATATATGTATGTTTTACCATAATATAATCATTTTTAATTCTTTTAAAATACATACTGGGATATATATATACTATACATACATATACAATATGTTATGTTACTTTAATGCAATTTTATCTTGACAGGAACAAAGCTGCAGCTAAAGTCTGGAGTCGTATACATAACAAATATGCAGATAATAAATGTATCCAGCTAATCTTTATATTATATGTTATGATAGGCACTTTATGGGTGCTATATGACAGACTGCAGATAACTCTTCAACTTATAATCATATTTTCTACGGATGCAGCTCAGTGCATCTTTATAATTTGACGAGATCAGTTTGCAATGAGCGAAGAGAAAAAGGATCTGGCCGAGAAGGCTCCATTTTTGGTTACTGATGCTGTCAAGAGCGAAGCTGGAGAGAAAAAGGAGAAGGAGTATATGGAAGCGGAAGAGAATGATGAAGAAGATACAACCTGTGGGTTTTGGATATTCAAGGGACCCCTAATGCAAAGGTTTGTATTTAAGGGGTTATACAGAAGATAAAAGGGTATTATAACTATTTGCTTTTCAGGTGCGCCAGTGAGACCATGTATGTGGCTATCTATGGCATAGCTGGATGCTATATGGCCATGGCCTTCACATATTTCAGTGGTACAATTACAACGCTAGAGAAACGCTATAGAATACCTACAAGAACGTCGGGTATTATATCGGTTGGAAATGATATAAGCGCCATGTTTGCCTCTGTAATTGTGGGCTATTATCTACGAAAGGTTCATCGTCCACGTTGGATGGGCTTGGGTAAATATATACATACATACATATATAATTAAGATATTACCTCCTAAGCAAACTCATCCGATGTCTCTAGGTCTTTATACCATCTGCGTGTTTTGTTTGATGAACCTTTCGCTGCACTTTATCTATGGAGCCGGAGAAGATGCATTGAAATTGACACTCGAATTTGGAAATTTACAAAATCTAACAAGCATGGAGGGGCAACAGCTTTGTCTTGATGAGGTCTCGAGTTGTGAAAAGAGTGTCAGTCAGTGGGCGCCTCAGGTGATCCTCTTTGTGGCACAGCTTATATTGGGTCTCGGTTCGGCTGTCTTCTGGGTTATAGGTGTTGCCTACATGGATGACAACTCTAGCAAATCCAAAGCGCCGGCCATGTTGAGTGAGTGCAACAATCTTAATACTAAAAAAGAAGTCTATGTATTAATTCATCTCTATGTTGTCTTTCAGCCTACTCGAGTTTCCTCAGAATGTTGGGTCCATCAATTGGATATTCCTTGTCCTCCGTTTGCCTGCGTTGGTATATCGAACCGCAATTGACTCCACTTATTAATCCCGAGGATTCAAGATGGTTGGGTGCCTGGTGGCTTGGCTGGATTATATTAGCGATACTTGCAATCCTAATCGGATTTCTCATTTCACTCTTTCCCAAAGAGATGCCCAGCACGAGGGCAAGACGTTTGAAGCAACAGAAGACCGATTCAAAAGATGAAAAAGACCCAATGGATCTCTCGGCAAGCGACATGTGGCGTTTGGCTAAGAGTTTGGCCACAAACAAAGTGTATGTCTACAATACCTTTGCCTCGATCCTATATTTCTTTGGCTACATGGTCTATTGGATCTATACACCCAAGTACATTGAGACACAGTATAGAGTGTCAGCCTCGAAGGCAACAATGGCCACAGGATCGGCAGCCTTTGGATTCTCTGCAGTAGGCATAATCCTCTCTGGCTACATTGTCACCAAATACAAGCCACCCGCTCGATCGATGGCTGCCTGGAATGCTATAGTTGATTTCCTTACTGTTGCCGGCATCCTTTGCTATGTGGCCATCGGTTGTGAGAGCAGTGATCAACTGGGGTCCATGGCCGTGATAAGTGACTGCAGTGCCTCCTGCCACTGCGATTATGTGCATTATGCTCCTGTATGTGCGTCCAACAATGTCACCTTCATATCCGCCTGTCATGCTGGCTGCACTGCCAAGGATCCATTAGGCAACAAGTACACAGGCTGTGGCTGCGTAAATGGTTTCAATGAATCCACTATAACCAACTTAACCGACGTCTCTCAGGTAAGCCAAATATTCAAAATGGAAAACATTCATCATCTTGGCTTGTTTTCAGCTGCAGTACGTCGTAGATGGCGCCTGTCCCGTGGACTGCTCCAAGCAGTTCCTGATCTTTCTAGCTGTCATGTGTTTCCTTAAGCTTGTCGGTGCATCCAGCAAATCGACAAACTTTCTCATCAGTCTACGTTGCATGCCATCCGATGAGAAGAGCTTCGGTCTAGGAATGGGCTGTTTTGTTGCCTCCTTGCTGGCCTTCATTCCAAGTCCGATTTTCTTCGGTTGGCTAATTGATAAATATTGCCTGGTCTGGGGAAAAACCTGTACCGATAAGGGCAACTGCTGGCTCTACGATACACACTCGCTGAGGTAGATCTTGACTTTATTTTATACTGTACATAATCCATTATCACTATAATTTATACCTTTCAGATATGTGCTCAATCTAACGGCTGCCTTTTTCGTTTGTATGGGAGGCCTTTTCAACATATTTGTTTGGTATTATTCCAAGGATCTGCAGTTATTCGATGACGAGCATGAGGGCAGCAAAGAAAAGAAAATGAGCTTAGATAATATTTCTATTAAGGATTTCGGCAGCTCACTTCAGATTCATGCAAAAGAATGAAATTTTATCCAAGTAATAATAAATTCATTCGTTATTCGTTTAATCAGTCCGTAACGGGCAACCATTCCTCGGGCAGTGGGGTAGGCTCTGCAGGCTGTGCAGGCTGGGGATAATCTTCCTCTCTTTCATGTCCATCACATCGACACCATAAAGCATCAAAGAGTATTAATTGCAGGATTCCAGCGCCGGCAGCACAATCCTCAAACGTGATGGGAGGCAAATCATTTTGTACCTGATCACAGTAGATTTTTAATCGATCATTATTCAATCGGGCCAAGCTAATAGGCTTGTCTTTATGTTCCGCAATCTTCCACATGGCCAGCAAAATATTCGGTAGTGGTACAAAATATTCCTTCATAAGACACTCGGATTCAATGTTTTGCGTATAATACTGTTCCCTTTTGCGCAACTGTTCCTGGTACGTGGCCTGGAGAAACTTTTCTTGCTGCAGCTTCAACAAGCATTGTGAAGATTTGGAACAAAAGAATCCCTCAAACTGCTTGTACACATTGCAGCTATCCAGAAGGACTTGCGGCAGCTTGTCACCATTGATCATTTTTAAATCACGCATGGCTTCCAGTGTGACTTTGTTCTTCTCAATGACAATGGCAACAAAGTTCTCCAACCCATGGTCCTCGATTTCAAGCATTATATTCGATATGGCCCGACCAATGTCTTCAACTTTGATGAACTGTAAACATTATAAACTTGGATCAAATGTCAATATAATTTTATTTAAATGTATGCTTCACCTACAGGTTCCAGAAGTTCTTCTTTGGTAATTGTTTCCAACCGCCTCCTAGCCAAGCTTCTCGCATAGCATAGTCGCTGCTGTTCGCCGTTTGTACGAGTTACAAATATAACAAACATCTGTAAACAAGTTTTATTATTCAAAGATATTCTTATTTGCTTTTTAAGCACATACCTTGTGAAGGTATGGATGCTGTCGCACCCAAAATTCACACATATTGATTATATAGCTCTTAGAGTGATCGATTCGATGAAGCACTCCAGGATGATAATACTCCAGACCGTCGCGATTGTATGTCTTAAGTACGCGTCTCAGACGCCATTGCACTTTTTTATAAAACGTTACGTACTCTTCATCAGTAAGACATGCAATTTCACCGAAATCATCTGGCTGCACACAGGCTCCAAACTTTGTGATAGGCGGTCTGCCTGGCCGCACAAAACCCTGCGCCTGGGCCTCTGCTTCTTCGTGTCGGGCATCCATTAAACGATCACGCAACTCTTGTCGTGTCCCTAATGTGCTTAAATCATGGCCATACAATTCACGAACCAAGTCCCGTAAGTTAAAGTCAGACAGTGGTAACTCCATAATGTAAATTTGTTGAAATTTTCCATCTCAAGCCGCTAAAACAGCTGCTGAAAGCAACAAGCACAAGTAAGTATAACAGAAAACTGCAATGTTAATAACAGCAAGCATAAAGGCGCAGTGTTGTTAAAGGCGCGCCAATTATGCATCGATAACATGAAAATATCGAAAATTCAAATAAAGAATTAAAGTGCAAGCTCAGTACATAGCATGCTTGTTGTGAGAAATTTTCGTTCTGGATTGAATTTGATTAATACCAGCACATTAGGGATCGTTATTTCACGACGAGAACACCTTTTAAAAATGTTGTAGTATTGTAGTTTGTCAAAATATTACTAAGCCTTTTTCCCCAGTTTTTGTCCTTCCAAAATTTATATGTAATTAAACCCCTTCCTTTCCCTAGACATCTGTTCACCCTTCATACATTACTATGGCAGAACCAAGAGTTGACAACAGTTGCCAAACATGGAGAACCATAGTAAGCGCCAATCTACCAAGACCATGTCCTGATTGTTACACACCACACGATGACGAAATATGTCTTGAGTGTAAAGCGAAAATTATAGAACCACCCCAAGATAAGAAAGGACAAAAAACACTGCCTCCAGTTGAGGAAGATGCGCCCGACCCTTGTGCCCCTAAGCTTAAACTTACATCCGACGTTGAAGAAAAAGAGATTCCGATTCGCCGCATAATCGATACAAAATCATTATGCAAACCGCAAGAGGCCGTCATTAAGAATCCCCCATGTTTCACAGAATGTAGACCGCTCAAAACTCTCTTGCATTTACAGGAGGTAGCTTAATATAGTACTATTAATATAATTAATTTTAATTATTTATTATCCATCGTTTCAGTACACAAGACGGCCTTTCCCTAAAGCGTCCTATAAATTCGCTGCTCAACTGGATGATGAAACGTTCTCTGGGAGGGCTTTTCCCATGAAAATACGCATACGTAGGATTAAGAGAAATTGTCTTGACTGTGGCAAAGAATTATTGTTGCGCGAACCTGTAACCGTAAATACCAGCGTAGTCGTCCTTTCCAACTGTTGTGACGTCACAGTATATGATAAAAAATATCTTGAAAACTGGCATCGTGTACCCGTTGTCTCGGTTAGTGGCGGTGGAAACTTTAAAAAAACGACACTGAACGAAGTATGTCAGCTGAAAACGGAAGTCCAAAAGTTGCCTGAAAAAGTTCCAGCCCGGAATACCACAACCTCGGCTCGGAACACCGCAACTTCAGCCCGTAGAACCACATCCAGTCAGAGAAAGGAAGGGTCAAAAAAACAGTCAATAAAGTCAAACTAAACTAAAAACTAAAATATAATTTTTTTTAAGTTATATCAAGTATTAGAATTCATTGATAGGTCATTCCGTTTCTATTGTGTTCAATTTGTTTAATATTTGTAATTAATTTAAATTCAGTCGCATAAGCATACTTAGCATAGTCCTAAAACTAAAATGTATAATTCAGCTTAAGATAGAAAACAGCGCTGCCAATCCACAGTACATACATAGATGGGGGACCCTATTCGGATTTACTTAACGTATGGTCGTTATAGGCTTAGCTGCCGTTAGTCTGGTGTGTATGTTTTTGTGGTTACAATTACAGTTAAAAACAAAAGTTTGTCTACACTTCAAAGTCAAAATGTATAATGATTGAATATTGTTTTCTTCAACTACAAAAAAAGTATATACGGAATTAGACTTGTATGTATTGCTCATGCCTCCTTTTTGCTAGAGGTGTTGATATCGATTTGAGTTTTTGGAAAACTATTTGAAAGCCATTCGCACACCCCCCATTTTAATCGCTATTGTTCTGCGCAAGGCGTTGTATTGCAGTTGCATCGATTTTTGAGTGATTTCGAAATTCACAACTATAAATATAATATATATAGTAAATGTTAATCATAATAGTAATTATAGATACTTTTTTAGTTGTAGAAACTAGATTATAGCTACACACATATGCACTTGAATGTTAATTTAAAAATTAGCTACAAATCGTTGGACTACTTTAATATGGATTATTATTTAAGCGTCTCTTATACTGTCAGTGTGGCTATTCACTAAAATAAAATGAATCTTGTGCTAATCATTCATTATTTATCCACGCATTCGCCATCCTATACTTTTCCGTCCAATGGGAAAAAGTCTTTGAGTAGGGTGGTACGACGCTTTTCAGCTATATCCATTTGATTCTCGAGATCACCCAGATCTGTTGTCTCTGCCCGTTCGATTTTCCATGATAAATTCTCAATTTCAGCCTCCAATTGCGCCTGTAAAACAACCAATGCCAGATTAAACATAAACTTAAAGAGGATAGGTGAAAATATCGACTAACCTGCTGGTACTCAAAGAGATTCTTTCGCGAACCACCCTCCATGTAGTAAGCATATGGATAGGTATACTGCAGCGTGTAGCGACACTTGGCCAGCAGTGCTGCAGCATTGAAAAGATACTGCCAATCAATCCAGGTGCCGCTGCCGTTCATAACCTTTGAATTGATGCGTTGCCGCATGCGATCAATCGTCTGCTGCTCCAGCTTAAGCGACTTGGAATGATTCTCCCATCGCTCGTAGTAATGCAGATACTTTTTCAGTGCCTCGCGCGCCTGCACGTGCACCGATTCGTTGGCAATGTTGGGATTGTCCTTGTAGCGCGAACACTCGTAATACTCCGAGCCATGCGTCTTCCAGTCGCCCAGGCACATCCAGCAAAAGTCGTGCTTGCAATTGAAGCACTGCATATGATTGCATCCGCCGTTCTTCTCGATGCAAATGTGACATTTGGGGCAGTCTTTGGTGTGTGCGCTTATGTAGTTGGCCGTCTCGCTATCATCGGCGCACTTGGTCAGCCACTTCTTGATGATCTGGCAATCTGTCGGGGCATGGTAGTCCATGCCGCACTTGAAACAGAATCCTGTGTGACAAACCTTACAGATGGCACGCTTAGCAGAGATCTCCGATGATTGCACAATAATTTGGCAATTGGGTCCCGGACAGAAACGCAATTCGGGATGCGATTTCACATAATCTTTGAATGCGAATTGCTGGTACTTATCGCGCATCACTGGACGAGTCACAAGCGTCAGCACCAAATCCTCCGGCACTCGTACATTACATTTCTGTGCCATACAGCCGATCTGTATGGATATTCCCTGAAAGATTTGTGTCTCAAAGTAAATGGTCCAACAGTCCTTGCAGAACGAATGACCGCATGCTAGGCTGTAGAACTTATCACTCGGCTGTGAGCTTGCGCAAACCGGACACATTCTCCGGTACTGTGATTGCACCTGCGTAGAGATCGATGTGATGCTGTTGGCGTTGTTGCTGGATGACGGAGAGGTGACCGTTGATGTTGCTATCGTTGTCGTTGTCTTATAGCCACTACTACCCATCCTCAAAAGCTGTGCACTGGCCGCGGCTGCACTCGTTGAGGCGGCATCTGTAACATTTGTGGGTGGCTTAATGCGCGCCGTAACCAGCAATGCATTCGCATCCTGGCGATACTTCTCCACCACTGCATTGTTGTTCCATTGATGCTCCAGCAGTAAGACTTTCGCCAATGATGGTGTAATCTGCAGTATTGTATTAAGCTTCTCCACCAGCTCGTTTAGCAGCTTCTCAATGTCCTCCACTGTTAGGCAATCGTATTCAAAATATTCCGGATCAGCACGCTTTGGATCAAGTCTTTCGACATCGCAGTCTTCGCCTGAAAGTTGGAAAATAATAAGATTAGTTAGCAATTGATTGTACAATTTTTGTATATTCTTTATAAGACTCCACTGATTCTATTCTCAGCTACCCAAAGACACCCTAGTATTATTTACTCAAACGTGTTTGAAATGATGTTACCCTACACCGTGGCATTTTCCCTGAGTATATCCTGCAGCACCAGGTGCAATCAATAAATGATTGAATTGGTTAGCTACCTGCCTGCAGCTATTCACAGAATCATTTCATGCCGGGAGAGTAGAAGGGGAGAGTAGAATTGAATCAAGAGCCAAGCCTTAATTCTGAACTAGGAAACCAAACAAAGGAAATGAAAACAAAATCAGTTGCCGCATGCTGATGTATGGATGGATGGTCCGGGCATATGGATGGACAAATGGATGACTGGATAGATGGATGTATTGATTGCCATTTTTACGACTGTTGGAAATTTTTAGATTGAAGGCCAAATATTACGTCGTTGGCTTACAAATGAGATTTGAGACAGGCATGTCGTCACTGGCAGCTCAAAACGTGAGCAAGCGTAAATAAAGGAGAGAGAGAGAGAGAGAGAGAGACAGAGATAAGGAAAGTGTAAGAGAGGCGTACGCGAGTGACTGATAGAGATAGTAGGGAGGGCAGGTCAAAAGCAGCAAACGGTTAATGGAAGAAAATGCACGTAAAACGCAGAATAACGATGATGATGACGACGGCGACGACGACGACGACGTCAGGCACAAGTACTTGAGCACGCATAACGTTGCGTGTAGTGCAAGAGCAAGAGGTTGAGAGCGAGACAGATAGAGAAAAGAGAGAGAGAGAGTAAACAGGAGACAGGGAAGCAGGTAAAAACGCACAAGATACGCACGAGTACAAAGAAGTGCCAAGTAACAACAACAACAAAACGACAGCAAACAAACAATGCTGGCCCCGCATGCCTTGGCGCACGGTCTGTCTGACCGAGAGCGTCCAATTCAAGTTCAATTTCATAATTTAAGCTTCATGGTCAAAAAGCAAAACCCAACGAATCGTACGAATGCGCCGACGATATTAAAATTATATTGTACTCGTACATTTGGAAGTACAAACACACACACACACACATACATACTATGTTTGTTGTTAGGCAGCGGCCAACGAAAGCAATGGGCAATACAAATGCGAAACTCGCACGCTGACTTTGTGAAAGAGAAAAAGAAGAAAAATGAATAAGGGAGAAGGAACAGCAAAGCAATGGCAAGGTGCATGGGGGGCATGCAGTGGCCAGGCAAATAAACTCAACTTAAAAGGCGAATGTCAAGAGCTAACCTACGTGTGCATGTGTGAGTTTATATAGAAGGTTAACTGGCTAGGCTCGACTTCTATGCCCTGCACTGTGCCGTACATACATGTGTGTGTGTGTATGTTTGTGACACAAAAGGTGAATAACCAAAGCGCATGCAAACTTCACACAGATATGTCAAAAGGCTCTACGATTGCCAATAAGAAAACAAAATGCTGCTGTTGTGTGTGCATATGCGTGTGTGTGTGTGTGTGTGTGCTGAGGTTGAATCGATACGAAAGTGTAATCGATAAACTGCACAAAGCGTCCTTGTGGGACCCCCGCACTTTATCCAGCTCCCACTCCTCACCTGTGTTATAGTAATCATAATCGTCATCAAATTCCCCATCGTTGTCCGATTCCATTTCCATTTCAATGTCCGAGTCCATTGCAACTCTGTTGGGAGTCGTATGTGCCAGGAAACACGGGGGGGACAGCGCAGCCTTGCTGTAGTATGTGTGTGTGTATTTATATGTGAGTGTGCGTGCGTATGTTTCTCGGTTGGCTGCCGTTGCCCGTGGCCCGTTGTCCGTTGCCTTGCCTGGCTGACAACTGAAGGGCGAGTAAAGCAAAGCACGTAAATATACTTCTTTACAAGGCTATTGCACGAGTAAAGGGGGTTGGCGGGGTTCCTTTTGTTATTATTCTTGTTGTTGCTATATTTGTAACAGTTGCCGCTACTCTTGTTGTTGTTGTTGTTATAGCTGGTGGTGGATGTGGTGGTGGTGGTGGCGGCTTAGTTGTTGTTGCTGTTGATGATTGTGGTGATGGTGGTGGAAGATTTAGTTGCTGCTGCTGCTGCTGATGCCGTGGGGTACGTTGCAATTCTTTGCGTTACGTCGCTACGCTCGCACTCCCCATCTACGTGCATTTACACATGGCAGAGCTTTGGCTTAGCGGGGTGGCAAATGCAAAGGCAGAGGAGGTGCAGTGGCAACGGCAACGACAACGTCAACGTCGCTGTCAATAGATCCCGGAACACCAGGCCGATTTATTTTCGTTTCACATATACACACACATAAATGCACTGCCTATGCTGCCTCTCCTTCTTTCGCTGCTGCTTCTTCTGATGCTGCTGCATTCAATGTAGCGCGTTTGAGTTTCGTAAAAATAGAAACAAGTTGCGAGATGATGACAATGAACGCGTAGGTTAATTTTCATACGCTCTTTTAATTTTGTTTAACGCAAACAGAATGCAATGACTCTTTTATTGGCTACATTCATTTCCTTTGTCTTTTGATTTTTCGCAGCGCCTGCTTTGCACTCGCACTCGCGCACTGGCTTCGTTACACTCTCCCCTCTCTTTCACTCTCTTTATCCACCCGCTCAATAACATCAGCGCACCCACACACTCTCACAGAGGCACAAGCACACGAGTACGAGTACAACGCACAATAAACGTCAATTGCAAATTGCGCAGTTTGATTTATTTGCTATTGCACTTTTTCATTTATTTTCATTTATTAGTAAAACTTATAATGTACGGGAAAAATAAACGCTCTGCGATACAGAGCTGGTAAACGACAAGTGTGACCGAAGCTTTTTGACAGAGTAATGCCGAACAGCTGTTTGTGGCGGTTGGTCGATCACTGTTCATTTCGTTAACATTTCTCACATAGTTATGTTATTTTACATATGTTATTTATAGCCATCGGCCATCGATATCAAGCAATCGATATCAACTTGTAATTATTGCAGCCCTGATAGGGAAAGACCGGCAAAACTGCGTCGTATAGTGGCATTGTGAAATTATTTGAAACTTTTTTATTTGAAACATGTCCACAATTGAGAAACTATCTATTCAAGGCGTGCGTAGTTTTGGATCTAATGCCGAAGATGTTCAGGTAAATCGATTGCTACACGTTGTCATCAATCGCAACTTGTCTAATTGACTCATTCATTTAGAGCATTACCTTTTCATCGCCCATTACACTGATTCTTGGTCAAAATGGTTGTGGCAAAACAACGATAATTGAGTGCCTGAAATATGCACTTACTGGCGAATGCCCGCCAGGCAGTGATGCGGGAAAGAGTTTTGTACACGACCCAAAGATTTTTGGCAGAACCGAATCTCTTGCACAAGTGAAAATGCTTGTGCGAGACAAGCGCGATACACGTCTCTCCATTTGTCGGAGCATGAAGGTGTCCATTGTCCGGGGCAAGCCTACATTCAAGACCATTGACTCCACTATCAACTTTCTGGGTAGCGCCGATGGCAAATCGAAAAATCAGGAATCTATGAGCTATCGTGGTGCTAACACTGACATGGCTGTTAGTGATTTCATGGGCGTATCCAAGGCTATCATAAACAGTGTTCTGTTTTGCCATCAAGAGGATTCAAGCTGGCCCTTGGACGAGGCAAAAAAACTAAAAGAGAAATTCGATGCCATCTTTGGAATAACCGAGTACAATAAGGCGCTTGATAAGATTATCAAGCTGCGCAAAACAGCGAGCGAGGAGCTCAAAGTAATGGGTAAGATGTTTAAAAACAATAATCCTATTAGATTATCACTGAAACATATATTTTTCAGAGGCCAGCATGAAGCTTTTAGCACATCTCAAGAAGGAGATGGATGATAAATCGCTGGGTCTGGAGAAGGCTGAGCTAAAGTGCAAGGATATAAAAGAACAGTGCGCGAAATGTGATGAAGAGGTGAAACCGATTGATGCACGCCTCCAGGAGATACGAAACATTGAATTGGAAATAAGCAAATATCATGCGCAGAAAGTCGAAATGGATACAAAGTAAATATCAAGTTATTCTTAATATATGAGGAAATTACAATCATAAAATTTTCTATTACAGGCACAAGAACTGCGTAGAACAGATAACAAAACTATCCAAGAATATTAAAAAACCCTTTGCAGGTTCCCTGATGGAATTGGAAGCGGAAATTCTTAGCTTCAATCAGCGCATGTCCGACTTGAAATTTGAATGTTGCGATGTGGAGGTGCAACTGACTCAGATGAAGAAATCTAGTGAAGAGTTTCAAAAAACTTTGGCCATGCAGGACAAAAAGCGGTGCATTGCACAACAAGAACTCAAGAGCCACCAGGAATGCAAATCGCAGCTGACTACGTGCATCAAAGATTTGTGCGAGAAACTTCAAATTCCTTTGGAAACAGATGCGCTTGAAAATCCAGAAAAACTATCCGAACTGGTAAACGAAATCGATGAGATGATTATGCTCAAGCAGACTGAGATCACTGAGCTGATGGCACATAACGATCAGGCAGATCAGTCGCGTCAGGCCAAGATCGATGAGCTACGCACCGAGATAACCAAGTCAGAGCAAAGTATCACCACTCAGGAGAAACAAAAGACGGCAAGCGAACGAAGAAGTGAGGCACTCGAGCTGGAAATCAAACAAATTGAAACATCTTTGCATCAGCTTAAAGTACTGGAGAAGCAAATCGCCGACACTGATGAGAAATACGAACGAGCAAAGAGCAGCTGCAATCAGGAGGCTTGTCGTCAGATTATTGATACCAAAAAGGCGAGCATTGCTGAGAAGCAAGCTCGTTTCAAAAAACTCGATGAGAAGTTGACGTTCCTCAGTTCTATTGCCAAGCTAATGACTGAGATTAGCTTAAAGGAGAAGGAACTAGAAAAGAAGAATCAGGAGATACATCGTGTGAAGAGCAAACACAGCGATAAATTTTTAAAATTCTTTCCCGAACCTATTTCAAGCAACTATCGTCGTTCAATGCAAAATGCCTATGACAAGTTGCGACGTGAAGTTCAGGACTTAAATGAGCAGTCAAATTCTCTGAAACTTAAAGAGCAATCGCATGAAATTAAGCGAAAGAATCTTATAAGCGACATTTCGCGCATGGAGAAGGAACTGCAGAAGCTCGAAGAGAGCATCTATCAAAAATGTCACAGCACGCCATACGACGAGCTGATACTACGGAGCAAATCGGCAATTTCCAAGCTGCAGCTGGAGCATGGCGCACTCAAATCTGCCGAGGCCATGTATAAAAAGTGAGTTTCCCCGACTAAACATGAAAATCTATGTATATAACTGTGTTTTCCTGCAGGTATATACAGAAAATCGACGAGGAACCTAACTGTCCACTGTGCCATCATAATATGTCCGGCGATGAGGTAACTAGAAGTCATTTTACTAATTTAATTAAACTAATCCTATCGTCCTCAAAAAGGCAACAGACCTGACAACTGAGTTAACGGATGAAATCCAAAAGCTGCCTGATAATATCAGCCGTGCTGAAAAGTCCTTGAAGGCGGAGCAATTGAAATACGAAAACTTGCTACAAATTAAGCCTGCTATTGATAAGGTAAAGGAACTCAAAGAAACTTTGCCGCAAAAGAAGGAAGAATTGCGCAAAGTGGAGCAACTATTGGGCGATTCAGTTGCAGAGTATGAGACTCTGTGCGCCCTGCTTGGTGAGCCCACAACTAACATGGAGCTAGCCAATTCTATGCTGGGTGACATGACGCTGCTAGACGAGGCGCTGAAGGAGTCTTTGCGTGTCAAAAAAGATGTGGATCAGCTCAAGGTTTCTGTTTTTTCTTTTATACATTATATTGTTAATCTAATATATACTTATAACTCAGCTCAAATTGCCAGAGAGCTATGATGCTAATGTATCCACAGAGGCACTACAAACTGAGAAAACAGAGGTATCCAAAGAGCTTGAGGCTGAGTCCAAGGCATTGGAGAAGAATCAACAAGTTTTCGAGCAGCAAATGGAGGCACTCAATCGCTTGCGTGAATTCAGAAATAGGTACAATACGTATAATAATATAAATTATTTATTGTGTGGAAGGGTAATATAAGTTTGAGCCAACCGGGTCGATATCCCTACGTCCGTCTATTCTAAATCGAAAAATAATATATGTATAGGGTGCTGAAAGAGAGAGTAGTGTAGTGTGTTGCTCTCACGTTTAATAGAAGAGTATAGGCTGCTGTCACGATTGAAGACGGTGTAGGATGCTGCTCTCACGATTGAAAGAAGAAGAATACCGAGTATAAATAGAGCTGCCAGTTGACGGTGCGCATCAGTTGCATTTTAAGTGTGGTGCGATGCAGGACCGACCGTGTTACAGTGTTATAGTTGCAGCTGGTTCAGAAGAACCCTTGCATTAAATTGTATTGTATTAATTTATAAATTAACTAATTTAGTATTCTTCTTGTTGTAGCTTAAAAGACAAGCGAATAAATCTTCAGCAGGGCATGCAGAGTTTGCCAAACCTAAAGGAACAACTCGATGAACAGACCCGAATGCTCATCACAATTACAACAGAAATAGCTGAAATTAAAGCAAAGATTCAGCCGCTTAAGCAACAGTTGAATGCAGCAATTGCTGAAAAGGCACGACTCAAGGAAGCTGGACGAGTGAAGTTATCGCAACTGAATAGTAAATACAACAGCTATAAGACAATCGATCAGGATATACAAAGGTATAGAGAGTCGGTAGAGAAAATCCATAACCATTTAAAATTTTATGTGAAACTTACAGATTACATAATCAGGAGAGGGAATTCGCCAAGAAAAATCTTGTTAACGAAGTAAAGAAACTCGATACAGTCATAAAAGACACTAAGGACGAGTCTAAGAAATTGGCAAGTTATTGTTTTAATTATTATATTTGATTTCCTTCTTATATTATCTTTATCCGCTTAGGATGCGAAAATCCAAACGTGCAGCGATAAGCTAGAAGCTATCAAAACAGAGTGCCTTAATCAACAAACTCTGGAGCGTGATCTAAAGGATAATCGCGAGCTGAAACAGCTCCAGCAAAAGGAGAACGAATTGAGCGAGACTTGCCAAACGTTGTCCAAGCAATTGGGCAATTTGGATTTTCGCAGCGTGAACAAAGAGAAGAATGAATTAATGGAAAAAAGAGACTCTGCCTCGGTGCGTCGCGGCGAACTACTCGGTCAGCTGGGCGAGATAAAAAATCAGGTGGATAAGTTGAAGCGTGAAATAAGCGAACCCAAGTATAAGGAGTCGCTGAAAAACTATCGACGGGCTCAGTTTGAGGTGGCCGTCAAACGTCGTGGCATCGATGATCTCGGTCAACATCGTATAGCCTTGGAATGGGCTCTAATACAGTTTCATGCTGAAAAAATGAATAATATCAATAGTCTAATACGTCAATACTGGCGTATGATATATCGAGGTAACGATATCGACTATATACAGATAAAAACCGATGAGATCAGCAAGGAAGCGTCGGCAGATCGACGCAAAAACTACAGCTATCGTGTAGTGCAGTCCAAAAATAATTCGGAAATCGAGATGCGTGGACGCTGCAGTGCGGGCCAGCGTGTTCTTGGCTCGCTAATCATTCGCATGGCTCTGGCGGAGACTTTCAGTAGTAACTGCGGCGTGTTGGCGCTAGACGAACCAACAACCAACCTTGATCGCGATAACATTACCTCTCTGTGCGAAGCACTCAATCGTATTGTCGAAGATCGACAGATTCAGTCCAATTTCATGTTGATCATAATCACCCATGACGAGGATTTCATATCCTCCCTTGGCAAGATACATAGTTACCATCGCGTGCAACGCAACTCCGAATGCAAATCGATCATTCAAAAGGTGTGCGTCGATGGAAAATAATTGCACAACTAATAATCATAATAAATTTATACTTATTGTTACTCCATTTCGTAAAAAAGTGTTCTGAGAAAAATAATTTGTTCTTACTGAAACAAATATCATTTTAGTATTCCTATGCCTTTTTGGTAAGACTCATAATATATATTCCCTAAAAAAATTGTTTAATTTTTGTGTTCAATTAAATTTGTGGTTAATGGCTAATTCACGTATCGCTGCGATATGTTCTCGGGGGTTGCCCGACTATGTGCTCAAGTCGATTTCGTCAGGTCGCGGAAAATGTCCGACGACTTCTTATCAACCATGTGCACAAGTCTCGCGACCCTCACAACGATCTAAGACGATAGAACAATCAGCTAATAGTTTAATACCCCTTGGCATACGATTCTGCATGAAATCGGTGATATCATTCCACCTCCTTATACCATATATGTTATAATTCTAATCTCAATCCATTTCGACAGGCATATAAGCCTCCGTTGCCAAAGCCCAACTATAAGGGAAGTGTTATATTGGGCAATGACACCATAGCGGGGCAAGTTTGGCCAATGAAGTTTCGTGTAAGAAGGATGAAGCCGCTGTGCAACGAATGCGATAAGGAACTCTACTTGCGGGAAACTATCACGGATAGCCAGAATATAATGCTGGTCTCTGACTGCTGCAAAATTGATGTCTATCCGTGGAGGAAGATAGCGAATGAGGATCGTGTGCCCGTGGCCATGATAACCGGACAGAAAAAGATTACCAATAAATATATATACGAAATGTTACCTGATCCGTGTAGAAAGGAAGATCCAAAACTGCCACCTCCACCTCCAAAACCTCCCAAACAATCAATATCAAAACGACGAAGCACAAAGAAGAGGAAATCGAAGGCACGGAAAAGCAAAAAAACTAGCACAATAACCACAAAGAAGAGCAAAACATACAGAACACACGAATACGAAATTTATCATAGTGCAGAAGAAGTCAAAGAGAGGAATTTAAAAAAAGCGGCCGAGGGGATGCAATAACGTACATAGATTATGTATATGTACTTCAGAAAGTAATTCAAATCTTATTTGTATTCATATTTATTGTATTTGAAGTACTTATTGAAGTATGATGTTTAAGAGAAAAACAAAATTAATATAACAGAAGGAATAAAACAGAGAAAACTAGTAATTAATAATCTACATATTGAATGATAGAAAGAATCGCGAATCACACCTTGACAAAGGGTACACAATTAAATATAACATGCAATTGATGCGCGACAATGAAAAATAATCGAATACTTTATATCATTTTTATTTTTTATTAATCCATTCCAGGAATATATTTTTCAAGAGAAGTAAGTCGTTCTCTTGACCTAAATATGTCTATTTTTCTATAATTTTTGTTGTAAAACTTACAAATTTTTTTCTAAATTTATATATGGTTTTTTAACTAAACTTTGGCTGTAATGGCGTCTTTAAAAAGTGCAAGGCTTTGTTCGCGTCCAAAGCCAGACTATGTACTAATTCCTATGGCCGAATTTTTAAGAAAATGCCCAAAAGCTCCAGAACGACCATCAGATGACCCCTGTACCCCCAAGATCTTGCCTGAGCCGATTTCCGAACCCACTTGTCCACCAATGAACGCATTTATGCGCAAGAAAGAGGTATTCTGATCCCTATATAATGTTCTTTATATTTATAACTTTTTTCCATATATTTCAAAGACTATCAAGAGTACGTGGCCAAAACCCAACTTTAAGGGAAGTCTTCGGTTAGGCGATTATCGTTCGAACATTGACACTTTTGTGGCTCAAACTTGGCCAATGAAATTTCGCATAAAAAGGATGGCACCGCGGTGTAACGTATGTGAGAGGGATCTATATTATCGAGAGATTGTCACAGATAACCAGAATTTACTTCTGCTCTCCGAGTGTTGTCATGTTGAAGTCTATCCCAAGAAGAAGTTAGACTGCTTGCATAGGGTGCCCGTGGGCGTAATATCCGGACAGCAGAGATTTTCTAAAAGAACTTTAAATGAAACTCTTTTCGAGCCATGTAAGAAAGTAGAGCCTGTAAAGCCAAAGCCACCTCCACCTCCCGAGCCGCCTACCGTACAATTCATGGCTTTGCCAGTCTCAAAGAAGAAGAAGAAGAAAAAGCAAAAGGCTGAACCAAAAATTATAAAACAAAACAAAATAACCACAACCAGGACGAAAACATACAGGGTACATGAATATGAAATTCATCATTCGAAAGAAGAAGTAAAAGAGAGGAAGTTAAGAGAGGCAATGGAAAGAGGAAGCCTAGGTTAATAATTGATTGGGCTTATTTATTTGAAAAAGTATTTCGAATAATGTTAATTTTTTAATTTAGCATATTTGAAATCAAAGAGTATTTCAAATATTATAAATTTTTAAATTCCGTATATTTGAAAATCTTTTTAAAGTATAGTGGTAAAATGACATTAAATAGTGACATTAAATGTAACTAATGAAAATCTGAGTAATTGCAAGTCCGAAATTCAATCCGGTTCAAACAAAAAACCATTAAATATAACGTTGGTAGCAAATCATAATGATGTATGTAATTGCTCCAATCAATGACTATGATAAGTCGACTGACAAATTAAAAAAAAAATTAATTCTAGTAAGTTTATAATTAATTTTAGAAATAAAGAATAAAGATACAAAAAAAAGGAACACAGTTTTTTTGTAATGCTATCTTGATTAATATAAAATATTTGTAATCTAAAACATTTGTTCTAAAACTCACAATAGGTTTTTGGAAAAAAACCTTTTTTTTTTAAAGTCTATTTTGTTTATGGCGTATCCGCGAACCAAAATTCTTTGTAGTCGGCCCACTCCCGACTATGTGCTTACCTCACTTTCTGGACGACGAGGTAAATGTCCTCCGGCTCCGGAACGACCGGGCATACACCTTTGTCCACCCAACTTGCCTAAGCCAATTCCGAAAACAGAAAAATGTCCTTTCCCCATTAACACACTTTTGTGTCGGGAACAGGTAATTTTTTTTACCATTACCATGATCAAAACTCTTAACTTTCTTCAGCTGTCTCAATAGACGGTAAAACCTAGGAGGCCAAAGCCTGACTATAAGGGAGGTGTGATATTGGGTGATGGTACATTGGTTGGTCAAGTATGGCCAAGGATGTTTCGCGTTAGAAGAATAAAAAAGCAATGCAAAGAATGCGATCATCATCTCTTCTATCGGGAAACTGTCACGGATGGCCAGGATGTTATGGTTCTCGATGAATGCTGTAAAGTCAAAGTCTATCCCTGGAATAAGTTGATGGCATCGGATCGTGTGCCCGTTGGAGTGATAACCGGGCCGAGAAAAATTTCCAAAAAAACAATAACCGTATTGTCACCACAATCATGCATAAAAGAAGAGGATCCACCAGAACCACCGCCACCACCTCCACCAGTGCGCAAAGTGTCAATATCACGACGCTCTCGACGTTCTACGAAGAGAAAGAGTACACCGAGAAAATCTAAAAAGACTAGCACAATAACCACAAGGAGGACGAAGACTTACAGAGTACATGAATCCACAATTTATCATTCTGCGGAAGAGGTTAAAGAGAGAAAGATGAGAGAAGAAATGGAAGCAAGAAACATGGCCGAATAACACTCCTATTCGGAATTCATATTCAGAGTATAGGAAATACTCTTTTAACAGACAGAATGCAGAGTAGGGTAATTAAAGTAAGGTCAATTAAGTTAGTTGGGTAAGCTTAGTTGAGTGTCATAACAGAAAGGCAAGTATTGGAAAAAGGGATATAAAAAATATATGCACAGAAGTTATATTAATAGTATATACCAGAGATCTGCGGCAACACATCCCTTCAAATTTCATTTGGAATTATTGATTAATCTATGGATTTAGCCTTTAGGTCTGTACCTTGAAAATTTACATAACACAAATTATTCCATAATACAAATTGTTCATTAAGTTAAAAAATATAGTATAAAATATTACATGTTTATTATTTTATCAGTAGTTCTCAGGCTTGTGGCACGCACCTTTTGTCGTCGTTTTACTCTGAGAGACATTATCACTGTAGCTCTTATCTTTTAGAAATTGTGGAAATCACATGAGCAAATAAGTAATAAACATAAACATTCAAGTAGCACGTTTTGGGGCAATAAAACTAGATTATTTTTCTTTTTTAGGATGCACGCTTTTGGCACATGCGGCAAATTTTCTTTTTTGCACTTTCATCAAAACAACTTTTTTTTTTGCAAAAAGAAAAGAAAATAATGCAATAAAAAACTGCAGGTCTTTAAGATCGTTTAAAATGCAGCTACGAATACTAAGAAAGATACTGCATCTTACATTTGAATCGATTTGGGCCCTATTCAATATTATCATTTCATTCTACTAATCAAGAGAACATTAATAAATTTGCTCCTCTTTACCTGTTCTATTTTTGTTGTTTACCTTTAAATGATTCGCACACAGAAGTTGTCTGAGATGTTGCCTTTATTACTCTGGTATTATGGTAATACCCGCTTGGTATTTTTATATGACGAGATCTCCAAAATGTTTAGTATTCGCACGCAAAGTTATGCTATCTCCAGCCAGACATGCTATGGCCAGCAATAACTTTGCTCTATCTTCAGATCTTAATCGGGTAAAGCTTTTTAATTGTGTGTGGTATTATATTTTTATTTGATGAGTATCGTAAAATTAATGTTCGTTTAATGGACAAAAGTTAAGTAAAAGAAACTAAATACATATGTACATTGAAATAACTGAAGCAAGGAACCAAAATTAAGAACAACTATGTAGTAATCTCATTAGTATCCTAAGTTGCGAAACTTAGTTTTCTTGTCACACAAAAAGAAAGTTTTTTTTATGCACTTATCCTTTCAAATCTTGTCGTCTACTTCTTGGCATCACAGATCTTGGGACCGTTGCCAATGCAGGCGGCATAGGCCATCAAATGGGGGATTGTATGTTGTTGCATGACTCCCGTGAAGAGATGACTCTGTGGTCCGGAGGCGAAGATACCGACATCATCGCCGGAATGAACACCCTGATCTTTGGGTACATAGCTGGGGAAGACGAAATCATCACCACCAATCTGATCGGTAAGATCAATACGGTTTCCATTTTCATCCAAATAGTTCTTGGGACCCGCAGCGTAGTTAAGCACCGAATACTTCACTCCATTCTCATCGGTATCATGATGATTAAGTCCCAAAATAGGTGTACCACGTCCAGGGTAGCCGGCAATGGAAAGCGTGTGTCCGTGATCCGATGTGACCACAATCAAAGTGTCTTCGATGTCAGTGATGCTGCGTGCCTTCTCGATTGCCTTCTCGAACTCAAGGGCTTCGTCCAGCGCATAGCCCGCCTTGGTGTAATGGTTACCATAGTCGATAAGACCACCTGGAGTTCACAGAGTTAATTAACACCTTATCCATGGCTTCTTTAGATCTTCAAACTCACCTTCGATAAAGACAAAGTATCCATTCTCGTTCTTGCTCAGCTTATTGATGGCCACCTCGGTCAGCTCGGCAAGAGTGGGTTGATAGTCGGCATCGGCTTCATGGTGGAATTTCATCAGCTGGGATTGGAACAATCCGATTATGCTAGACACTGCGGATACATTGACACTAAGCAGCTGCTTGCGGTTGCTGACTAAAACGCCTCCAGGATGCTGGCCCTGCCAGCGCGAGAGTAGGTTGGTGCCATCAGAACGCTCGCCGGGATTGCCATGTGGATCCTGAATGGAACTGGGCAAAAACTTGCCCATACCACCGCCGAACATAATGTCAAAGTTCTTGCCGGGCACCTGGGTGATCAGTTGGGTTGCCATGTCGATACATGTACTGGAGTCGACGCCATAGGATTCCACATCGGTATCGCATTCCCACATACGATTGGCAGTCTTGGCATAGGCGCCCGAGGGGCTGGCATGCGTCAGTGTGGTTGTTGTCACAATACCCGTGGATTTACCCGCGTTCTGTGCCCACTCAGCAATGGAGGTCAAACGATTGGCTGGGTCCTGGCTAGCGGTGCAGTTGTTGAAGTTAACCGCGGCACTAACACCGATCTCAACGATATTCGTCTTAACGCCGCACAAGTATGCCGTCGCTGTGCAGGCAGAGTCTGGAACTTGGGCATTGGAGCAGTAAGTCTGTATAGAAGGAACAATGATCTTTAGTGCATCCATCCACTTGCTTGCTTTTGCGCTTGACTACTCACCCTGCTGAGACCGGTGTGTGGGAATGTCTCGAAGCTCAGCGCCGATTCCTCGCCAGTTTTTCCCTGACGCTGACCCTTCAATATTCTTGCGGCAGCCACTGTGCTCAGTGACATGCCGTCGCCCAGGAAGAGAATGATGTTCTTGGCCTTCTTGGCATTAGGCTGATCTAGTGCCAATCTCTTGGCAATCTCTTCGTAGGCCAGATCGTACCAAAATTGCGGATCCTTCTCCTCAGGCGGTGTATACTTGTCCTCGGCCACATCTGTGGAGAATAACGGTTGCACGTTGGCATTTGTAAAGGACAGTTTTCTGCCCAACAATTGCTCCAAATTGTGCACTTTGCGGGACGCGGCCAGTGCAACAACCGCCAGGAGGGCGAGTAGGATCAGCTGCTTTTGGTACAGCATCTCTTTTTTTTTTGGGTGTTATAGGAGTTCAAGTGATTTTCAACTGACACACCTTCTGCTTGCTGCCAAGGTGTTATATAGGCTTTGTGTAAAGCACAGCGTGTCTGGCACGCCCACAACTCAGGGGAGACGTGGTGGGATTAGTCTCATGATTTTGATAAATTCTCTTTTTTTATCACTATATGGTCGGCTATTTTGGTTATCTGCTCGCTCTTAAAGCTCATGGCAAATCAGTAAGTACGCTCATGATAATTACTAGGTTCTAAATTAGTATACTAGGTAAACTTGACTTCCAAAATTATAATCTATAGTATAAAATTTCAATCTGGTACAGTTACCCTAAACCGTACATCTGGTCTTCAAAAATTTACGAAGTTCATGAATGAATGATGCAATTTTCATACAAAACCCTATGAAAGTATATTTTTTTGGCCAGAAATAGAAAATTGTTGACTCACAGTTGCTCTATCACATATGTATGTGTACATATGTTAGACAAAAGTTTCTTATCATGTAGCAGATATTACTATTATTAATACATAGGGAGCAATAGAGACTCGGACTTTCTCTGAGGACGCACGATTTGAAAACGTGTGGAGTGATTACAACTTATCAATCTAGTTTTTTGCATTTCATTCAACCATGAGTCTACACTCGTGACGCGAACGTGTCGAGATATATCATGAAATAAATATTGTGGTCCCTCTTTTTTTGTCGGTAATCTTGACTCTATCATTTCTTCACGACAAGTCTAATCAAATCAAAACTGATTATCATTCAGGCATAAAAATATCATATGATGGCACCTGAAAACAAGGTAAAAGTCGAATCTTAGCTTATTTTTTATCGATTCATGCCAAAAAGATTATAATTTTTTTTAAATTTTGAATCTTCTTAAGATGAACGCTGAGAAAATATGTGCATTCATTTAATTTTTTTAAACTTACTTATCACAGCGTATTAGAATAAGTATTTATCGATGTATTTTTGCTGCATAATCCGTGTTCGTGCATTCACGAGGTGCAATCGATAGTTGATTAGCTATCGGACCACGATAATAAAGCATCGATATTACCGAATTGCCGTCGATTCTTTTCGCAGCAATCATTCGGCTGCCAAATCGTCCAACAACAACAACGTGTCGCGTAATTATTTTCTTCTATCTCCCTTGCTAATAAAAACAATTGCAAACATTGCGCATAAATTGTAAATAATTTGTTTCCTTTTGTTTTTACAAAAAAGTGGCGACACATCGACTCTGACGAACAGTGACGGACACAGACGGAACAACAACAACAACAGAACAACACCATCTCAATATAAATAATAATAATAATAGCAACAACGCGCAGTGCAGCAAACCAAGGACACGAATTATATGAAAGTAGTGCAGCTAGGAGCATGAAACGGCATTAAAAATCGAGCAAAATAAACTATAGTACAAAATAAAGAACAACTATTAGCTATTGTTAAACTATTTAATTAGAACAAAAACCACTCTCCACTCACAATATACACTACGAAAGTATTAAAACAAAGTGCGCTATCGAAGGAAGAGAAACCGAAGAAGAAAGAGGGAAACAGATTGCAACTCATTGGGAAGATTTTTGAGAATGGCAGCGAACAATTTGCGACAGATTCCATTGACTTGCAGCGGACATACCAGACCTGTGGTGCATTTGGATTTCAGTGATATCTGCGATAGCGGCTACTTTCTTATATCGGCCTGCAAAGGTAAGTCGAATCGCATGCGAGATAGAAAACAAAAAAGCGTGTAGCGTCCTTGTAGATACTACAGCGCAGCATCATCTTGATCGTCGTGCTAGCTTCAGCTTTTTGTCTAGCCTGGTGGCCGTGCAACCTTGACCCAAATGCAAACAAATTATTTAAACGAAACCAGTTTAGCGAACCCTTTGCAAAGCACTCGCATGCAATACTCATATGCGTATAGTATCTTACGTTCTTTACCTTGATCGTCTACACGTATTGCTACTTTCATCTGTATGTGTGAAGCTTTAAATAAACATATTTGTGCTTTCAAAAAAGTTGCAAACACACAGTATACAGTATATGTATGTATAGCGGAAAGCAAATTTCCATTACAAGTTCAAGTTAATTTTTTATCGCCATTTAATGCCAAGCTTCCCCTTGTTTAGCAACTTTTCAAATCTTTGCTCAGCTGTTGTTGTTGTCGTTCGCAGGAAGCACCTTGAAACTTCTATATTTATATTGCGATGCATACGCAGGCAGCTGCAGCCAGCGACTCGTTGACAAATAAAAAATTCAATTGATAACCGCTTTAAAAGCTCTGATTGAGTACGACGATTTGACGTCCCTGCACATTCTCAACCTGCCTCAAGCATCTCTCTCTCTCTCTCACACTCCGCCTATCTTGCTCCACAACCCTCTCTCTGTTTGCGCTGTCTATCGATCACATTGCAATCGAAATGACGTGAACTTGGTGCATGGCTGCCCATTTGCGTGCACGAATCGCCGACGCTGTCGCTGCGTCAGGTCGTTGGCATTGAATGTGTTCATTGAGTCAAGGTGGCTTCCGCCGCTCACACAGCGCACTCACGCACACAGTTACAGGCCTGCATTTTAAATATGTATTCAATTGATTGGGTCCGTATTAATCCCTATTGTTTTTATTTTTTGCAGATGGCAGCCCAATGTTACGTCACGGTGACACTGGCGACTGGGTGGGCACCTTTGAGGGTCACAAGGGAGCCGTCTGGGGCGTTGCACTCAATCGGAATGCAACGTTAGCCGCTTCAGGCGCCGCCGACTTCACCGGCAAGGTGTGGAACGCGGTGAGCGGCGCCGAGATTCACAGTTTCCAGCATAAGCATATCGTGAAGAGCGTCGCATTCGACAACAGCTCGGAGAACATCGTGACGGGCAGCAACGAGAAGCTCGTGCGTGTCTTCAATCTGGAACAGCCGGATGCGGAGCCGGAACTGTATGGTGGACATGCGGGTGCCATAAAGCGTGCACTGTTCTGTCGCGACGATAAATGCATCATCTCGGCAGCGGATGATAAGACGGTGCGTCTGTGGGATCGCATGACCGGCATTGAGGTGCAACGTCTGCAGTTCCCCAATAATCCCAATAGTTTGGAGATCTCGCGTGACAATCATGTGTTGACCATCACACATGGGTCGACAATTAGTTTTTGGGAGATAGACACGCTGAAGAAACTCAAGGAGGTGAAAGTGCCGACAAACGTGGCGTCGGCTAGTTTGCATCCTGATAAGCATGTCTTCGTCTGTGGCGGCGAGGACTTTAAGATGTATAAATTCGACTATATAACAGGAAACGAAATTGGTAAGTAGGGAGAGAGTAAAAGATTCCCTATAACATTGTCTAACAACTTGTTTCCTTGTTGCAGAATCCTTTAAGGGCCACTTTGGTCCAGTGCATTCGGTCAAGTTTAGTCCCGATGGCGAGCTGTACGCAAGTGGCTCTGAGGATGGCACGCTGCGTTTGTGGCAAACCACCGTGGGTAAGACATATGGCCTCTGGAAGTGCACCGAACCAAGTGAAATGAACAATTCGCTAAACTCGCCACGTGAGGTGCCGGCAAACTGATGTTGGAGAAGCACAAGTCGCTGCTACACGGCGCAAACACCGCAAGCGCATAGAAAGTGATCTTCCTCCAGCAACAATTACAATTTACATACCTACATTACATACATTGAAATCGAATCAGATAATTTGTAATTATATTTTCTCAAATGGCTACAGTAACGATATTTTTGAATCCAGCAATCATTGGCATTACATAACCACACGATATCTTTCGTATATGGGAGAGATGTACAACATATATATGTTTGTAATTGTGTGGAAGTTCAATAGAAATAAATAACTTAGTTTTTCAACGCGATTTGAATGAGATAATGTCTCGCATCTTTTCAAATATGCGTGCCTGTGGCCCAGTTGTGTAAAAAAATTGTGGTGAAGTTAAGCAATGATGCATCCTGACGAACTTCTGGCCGTTGTTGCAAATGATCAAACCACCTGGATAGGTTTAAGTAGTTCTCCTTTTCCACTGGCGAAAGGGATTTCTACAAAAGTACATAAATATTTGTATATTGAGCGATTTAGTAATTGAGGATCAGGCAACGCACCACAAGATCACTGATGGCATAGAAGAGAGCCAGGTCAGCTAGTGTAATAGAGTGTCCCACTATATAGGATTTGTTGGAGAACCTATCATTAAAATCGACAAGCAACTGTTTGGCCACATGCTTGTCCTTGGAGCCGGGTGCCACGTAGAGCACTGCATACTCGATCCATTGGTAAACCTGAGCCTTAATCTCGGGCGACACATTGCTATTCTCCGCGGTTTCCGATTTAGATTCACGTGCCAAACCCTCCAGTATTGAGGCATATCCAGTGGTAGATTTGTGCTCTTTGGTTGTGCGCGTTACGACCTTGACAATATAAATTAGATTAATGTCACATTCTGTTGTTTTGTGAATGTATGTGGTGCGCGCTTTTTCTATACCTGTTCCCCATTGTAATACACCTTGCCAACCGGAACATCCAGACACTTGGCGATTTTCTCAACCTTTTCAACCTCACACATATTTGGATGTTCTTATTTTATAAATATTAATTTTTAGCGCAAACGACAAATGTGCAAAAATGTATGCGAGATGCGCTACACAGGTGCCAGGGCTGAATATAATCGATAGGCGTGTACGTGCGACAATAGGGAATTATCGACATTGCTCGATAATTCGCCAGCTAGAGTTCGAAGAAAAATCGATAAGACGTGGATAGGCGCAATATTTGAAGTTTTATATTTTTAATAGCTTAATAGCTCCGTTTCGTTAGTTGCACGTGCCAGAGCTTGATAGGTAATATCATATTGCAAAAAGAATATGAATACGTTGGTGGTCGCCATCATTAGCTGAATGTAATAAATATTTTATACTTATATTTCATTAAGAATATATGAAAGATGCTTACCGCAGTTAAATATTTATAATCCAACACAATTAGACTACAGGCAACGTGGGCTCGTACATTGATTTGCAGTTGCAGCAGAAAATGATTTACCGTTTCGATTACATCCTCAGAAGCTGCTCGCACTTTACTCAACAAGGACAGGCAATTTGCTTGCTAAGTTGAAAAAGAATTAATAATTTATAAATTCAATATAATAGAATCATTTACCTCTTGCAGCACGCCGTTATTAAAGTAAAGAATGATAAACATTTTTCCAAAGTGCATGCAAATCCACAGAATGACATAAGACCACCAGGCCCATTCTTCCAAATCAGGATCTTCGAAACTCTTGTAGGCCAGAAACAAATTCGTGTTGAAATTGATGAAAGAACTCACATAGACACAGAATATCGAAACGCCAAAGGTTTGATTAAGAACTTTAGTGAAATGCAAGAGATTCGAGTGCTGCCAACGTAATTGCTGGAGTCCTCCACGTCGAGTCACAAGTCCAGTCAGAAGTTCCAATTGCAGAGACTGCCTCAGGTTCTGCATACGCTGGGAAATACCATCAAGCAGCGTATAGTACGGAATAAGCGAGATGCCGCTCAGGATATTAGGGAGCACATATGTGCTCAGGTTGATCAGAGTCTTCCAGATATGAAAGTGGCAAAAGAAGAGACCAATAGGAATGTAGCAGACAGTGAAGAGCAGCACCACCAGCAACTGATAGTAAATGAAGCGTCTGATGTGATGACGTTGCACAATGTATCCACTGGCCAAATCGTAACGAGCAATCCTATGGAATACCTTGCCAATCTTATGCCGCCAACGTACACTAAGGATCATAATGCACGGCACATGAATCAAGTATGTCAAGGACTCAAAACAATAAAACTTATGTTCGAGTTCGCTGATATTTAAAGAACTCTGCACCAATTCCATGTAGGCTGCATAACAGATCCAAGCGTACAGGACAATCAGCCAGCACTGCTGCATTGCATCAAAGCATCGTGCACGGAAGCGTGGGAATACTCCAATCGGAGCACCGCCCGTGAGGACGCAACACACCAGCAGCAACTGAAGCTCGTCGCGCAGCTGATCTGAGTTGGACACATGAAGTTGCTGTGTTAGGTTCCATTTGCTAGAGGAAGTCGATGTTGTATAGACTTAAGGATTGACTCTTAGATAATCTCACCTTTTTTCTGCCATCGTTAGCCAGGCATCCCTTATAGCTCGTCGCTGTCTCGCCACCTGCTTCAACTTTGGCGTCCACATGGTGTATGCGTGATTGGCGTTGCTTTAAATCAATCTACAATCAATTAACCATATCATGTGCCAAGACAGGAATCATTAATCACACTTCTAAACGATTTCGATTAACCCATTTTTGGTTAGTTATTCTCACAGACTTCACATGTCCAGTTGGAGTAGCAATTGTTGGCTACGCCGCCTGCTAACCATTAGCCGCTGGTTGGGCGTGTCTCCTGTCGTCGAGGAGAAGCATCGTCGTCTGCACTTAATCTGGTCTCTACTCCTGCTGGGCTGCATTTGGATCGTTTGCATTAGGCTTGTCATAATCAAGCTGGACATGCCCGTGCTGGCCATAGAGAAGATGCTCTACCTCATGGAATATCCATCGAATATGCTCATAATAGCTATGTTTTCGCTGAGTGTATATAGGAATGGAGGTTTCTATAGGCGCCTTCTACTGCAGCAGACTAGGCTGCAGGCAATGCTCTTCGATAATCCTGGTCATGCCCAGAAACTTCTTTGCTCAGCTGGAACATCGTTTACTAAGGCTGCTTCCGATGATATTCTCATTCCACGGCATCTGCGTCATCATCGATGTTCTCTGGGGTTGGATGAATTGGTTATACTCACTGCAGAGCAATGTGGCGCACAATCTGGTCGGACTTATGATCAGCCTGAGCTTGCTGCAATATGTTCTAGCGCTGCAGCTAATCCGCCTGATGCATGCACAGCTGAACAAGCGTCTGCGGCAGCCAATCCCAGCGAGCATATCCATCATGGGTGAAGTAGCAGGCCAAGTGGAGCAACTTCGTCTGACCTGGGTCGCTTTAAATGAGCTGCACACAAAGTTCTCCAATAAATTTGGACCTGTGCTTATGCTGAACTTCATCAATTCCCTGCTAAGCTTCAGCTATGAGTTATTCAATGTGTTTCGCATATTGGAGCAGGCCGACTGGTCCCAGTGGGTGTTGTTTCTCTATCGTCTGCTGTGGTTACTAATGCACGGCATGCGGGTCTGGTCGGTGCTCAATGCCAACGAGAGCATATTGGAGCAGGTAAGTAGCCAGCGGCATCGCAACTAACCTGATTAATTAATCCCTTGCAGAAGTGTCAACTATGTCTGCTGCTGAATCAGCTGGAGGTAAACGATTCCCGCTTGGAGCGCGCTGTCAATCGTTTCCTGCTGCAGCTACAGTCCGACCAGAGTTGCCCCCCGACTGTGCTGGGGGTGTTCGATTTGGACACACTCTCGTTGGGCGGGGTAAGTGAATGGAACATATGTATACAATAATGTAGCTTCCCTTTGTTCTCCGACAGTTCGTTAGCGCATTGATGGCTATTGTTATATTTCTGATACAAATCGATCTGGGCAATAAATCCCTAATGGGGTATTCCTTTTGAAAATGATCCAAATAAAAGGCTTCACATTTTTGCTTATGGTTTTAATTTACATTATGGCACGGATGCGGTTGGATCTACGAGCTTGGTGCAGGCGCAGCTTAGTCTGGATACAGCACAAGCTGCAGGTCTTTGCCTGTGTTACCATTCACATTCTGTTAGCTGTCAGATCCAGAACTAGGGATATTACCGCACAGGCTGGAGCTGAGACTGGTTTATTGGTCATCCGCTTGGCAGTCAGCCGGCGGTTGCACATATCGGAGCGGTAAGCGCAGGAGTATTATGTGGGTCAGATCTATTCTCAAGCTCATCTCTTAAGGATCCTCTGGTTAGCTGCACTGTTGGCCAGCATCTGTGCTGTCTATATGCTTAGTGAGGTGCAGATTGCAAGATATTTTAATTCACCCACGGTCATATCTGTGGATCGTGACTATCGTGGCTGGAACGGATCGTTGCCTGCGGTTACACTGTGCTATTATGACCACATCGATTCGTTCAAGGCCAACGAGCTGATACAGGACATGTGGAACGTGTCCATTATCGATGAGGACTACTTCTACATCATGGACTTTCTCTATGCCGTGGTCAATGCGACGGCTAGCAACTATGGCGAGTTGACCAAGTTCGCCAGCGATGAACGTTTCGAGACCATAGATCTTTACGAGATTATTCAGAGCATCAATCGACCCTTCGAACAGGTTATCAGCACCTTCGATCCTAACTTCAAGGTGCATGTGCAGATGGTCATGACGGAACGTGGCGCCTGCTATGCCATCAATTCACCCATGTCCGCGGTGCTGGGCAAAGAGTGAGTTTGCTGTGAAAAGGATCCTAAGTTTGATTTGATTTGAATTCTACTTTCAGGCCCGTGACATACGAAGAGCTGGCGGAGCCACTAACCTGTCAATATGGAAAACAGCAGTGTTATATACGCATGGATCTTTACGAAAGCACAGGTGTGGTAAGTCAGCTATATCAGGTATATCTATCGATTCAGTTGCCTATGATTAAGTACCATTACAGCTGGACGTGCACTCACCCTACGAAGTGTCCGCAACGGAGGCCAACATGGTCGCACTCCATAAGTCGGATGAAATAACGGCCTCCTTCAAGGTGCTTGAAACAGTGTAAGTATTCAAATCGGTATAAACACATTATAGATTATTAATTTTTCCTAGCCAGGGCCTCCAAGAACCTGCGAGAACTGAGTGTGGAACAGCGTAAGTGCGTTTTCAATGATGAGGAAACCTCCAATTTGAAGGTAGGCTCTAGATCCCAGCCTTTCTATTTGTTTGCTAATCTCCTATGTCTCTACAGATTTATAGCAAATCATTGTGCCTGGCGCGTTGTCGTGCCATAATGGCTCTGGAAATGTGTAACTGCGTGCCATTCTTCTATCCCTTTGTGGAGGGTCCCAGTTGTAATCCGGCTGGATTTGAGTGTCTTCTGGATTTCAAGTGGCCCATTTGGGCATTGCACATCTGCAAATGTCCCTCAACCTGCACTGAAATCGAGTATACCATGCAAACGGTCAAGAAGAGCTCGTGGGGCATGAAGAATGTCGAAGAGTCTGCAAGTGTAGAGACGGCCACGTCCAGTTTCCGCTGGGATCTTATACCACCTAAAGTGCGTTTTCGACGAGATGTGGTTTTTAGCTTTGAGGATCTCATTGGTAAGCTTTCCTTGAATTCGAGAAATGGTCTAAGTCTTTTTATCCCTCAGTGTCGTTTGGCGGAACCTTTGCTTTGTTTGTGGGCATTAGTGTTATGGGTCTGGTGCAAATCGCCTACGTTATCATTTACAATCTCCTTCTGGATTTCTTTAAGTTCCTGCGGTTTGTGCACTTCTCTTTCCGCGAAAGATTTCAACGTATGCCACCGAAGAGTCCAACAATTAGTCCAAGTCACGCCTCGAGGGCTGAAACAGCGGAGTTACCGGTGTTTGAATTTGTCAACTAATGATCAAAATAAGAAAAACATTTTATTAAAGATATATATCTAACAAATCAAGTATACTCTAAACCAATTTTAAGCACTTGTTTTATACTAAAGTTGGCCTCCGCAATCGATTAAAAGTGAAAGGAGGCGATTTTAAATTTGGAGTTTAAATTCAAAATTTAATTTTTGGAACTTTATAAATTGAAATAATATTAAGCTTTATTCTGAACTAAAAAAAAAATTTACCAAAGAAAATCGTTTTTTTAGAATTGTGGTGGGCTGTTTTTAGTACTTTGACTTGTTTTGATATTCAAATTTTAAACACTTTTTTTACTTGGATTAAAAGTGAAAGGAGGCGATTTTAAATTTTGAAAAAAAAATTTTCTGAAAAATTTACAGGGGGACCCTTACCAATATCACAAAAATTTAAATTTTTTGGAACTTTATAAATTGAAATAACTATTAAGCCATTCTATTCTAGAACTAAAACCATGAATAAAATGCTTTACCCGAAGAAAATCGCTTGATTTTTAAGAAGTTTATGAAGTGAGGAAATTGAGGATACTGGTCCTGTCGAGGGTCTTACAAGTCAAATTTTTAGTCGACTTTGACTTGATTTTTGGCCAAAAATTAAGTATCCTCTAAAACAATTTTAAACACTTGTTTTATACTAAAGTTGGCCTCCGCAATTGATTAAAAGTGAAAGGAGGCGATTTTAAATTTTGAAAAAAAAAATTTTCTGAAAAATTTACAGGGGGACCCTTACCAATATCACAAAAATTTAAATTTTTTGGAACTTTATAAATTGAAATAACTATTAAGCCATTCTATTCTAGAACTAAAACCATGAATAAAATGCTTTACCCGAAGAAAATCGCTTGATTTTTAAGAAAGTTATGAAGTGAGGAAAATGAGGATACTGGTCCTGCTGAGGGTCTTACAAGTCAAATTTTTAGTCGACTTTGACTTGATTTTTGGCCAAAAATTAAGTATCCTCTAAAACAATTTAAAACACTTGTTTTATACTAAAGTTGGCCTCCGCAATTGATTAAAAGTGAAAGGAGGCGATTTTAAAATTTTGAAAAAAAAATTATCTGAAAAATTTACAGGGGGGACCCTTACCAATATCACAAAAATTTAAATTTTTTCGAACTTTATAAATTGAAATAACTATTAAGCCATTCTATTCTAGAACTAAAACCATGAATAAAATGCTTTACCCGAAGAAAATCGCTTGATTTTTAAGAAAGTTATGAAGTGAGGAAAATGAGGATACTGGTCCTGCCGAGGGTCTTACAAGTCAAATTTTTAGTCGACTTTGACTTGATTTTTGGCCAAAAATTAAGTATCCTCTAAAACAATTTTAAACACTTGTTTTATATTAAAGTTGGCCTCCGCAATTGATTAAAAGTGAAAGGAGGCGATTTTAAAATTTTGAAAAAAAAATTTTCTGAAAAATTTACAGGGGGGACCCTTACCAATATCACAAAAATTTAAATTTTTTCGAACTTTATAAATTGAAATAACTATTAAGCCATTCTATTCTAGAACTAAAACCATGAATAAAATGCTTTACCCGAAGAAAATCGCTTGATTTTTAAGAAAGTTATGAAGTGAGGAAAATGAGGATACTGGTCCTGCTGAGGGTCTTACAAGTCAAATTTTTAGTCGACTTTGACTTGATTTTTGGCCAAAAATTAAGTATCCTCTAAAACAATTTTAATCACTTGTTTTATACTAAAGTTGGCCTCCGCAATCGACTAAAAGTGAAAGGAGGCGATTTTAAATTTTGAAAAAAAAATTTTCTGAAAAATGTACAGGGGGGACCCTTACCAATATCACAAAAATTTAAATTTTTTGGAACTTTATAAATTGAAATAACTATTAAGCCATTCTATTCTAGAACGAAAACCATGAATAAAATGCTTTACCCGAAGAAAATCGCTTGATTTTTAAGAAAGTTATGAAGTGAGGAAAATGAGGATACTGGTCCTGCCGAGAGTCTTACAAGTCAAATTTTTAGTCGACTTTGACTTGATTTTTGGCCAAAAATTAAGTATCCTCTAAAACAATTTTAAACACTTGTTTTATATTAAAGTTGGCCTCCGCAATTGATTAAAAGTGAAAGGAGGCGATTTTACAATTTTGAAAAAAAAATTTTCTGAAAAATTTACAGGGGGGACCCTTACCAATATCACAAAAATTTAAATTTTTTGGAACTTTATAAATTGAAATAACTATTAAGCCATTCTATTCTAGAACTAAAACCATGAATAAAATGCTTTACCCGAAGAAAATCGTTTTAATTTTTATGAGTAAAGTGAGGATACTGGTTTTGTCAGATTTCTTTGAGAGGGGGAATTTTATCCATTATTCGGCCTCTTTTCCATCCAAAATTCACTTTGAAATCGTGCGATCAATACTAATCATTCGAAATCAAACTAGATAAACTCATACTACATAATTATCGGCTTACGATAACAGGTTTAGAAATACTTCAAAACATTTTTCAGTTATCGATATGTTTCGACCTTCCACTGCTAATTTCTGTTTTGCACTGCATCCCTGGTTCATACACGTGCGGTTCAATTTCAGTCAGTGCATTAAAATATACAATTTCTTGCTTCTAGGTTGATTGTAATTGATTATAAATTTTTATAGATTGTTAAAATGAGTGATGACGAATCTAGTGATGGAATGGAGGAACTTAAAGAGCTCATGGCTGAGTATGCCCCACAAGACGCCAGTGATCAGCAACCTAAACCAAAATTGGAGTCTTCTGAAAACAAGAGGGTAGAACCAAAGTATGTTGAGGTGCCAATGGAAAAAGTTCTTTTCGGAGACAAAGAAACATTTCTATCTAACTTGTCTAAATCAGTTGGTCACAAGAGAACAAAGGAAGTTAAAGAAAGTAACGACGAAGACAAAGAGGAAGATGTATCTTCAAAGAAACTCAAAGCAGCCTGGTCTGATTCTGATGACGAGGACCTTGAATTGGGCGATGTAAAAAAACAAACTCGACACACAGGATCGTTAAAACATTTACGCAAGGACAAATCTTACAAGGAATATTTAGAGGCTCGCTTCCAACGCACTATTGCCCAGCCAAAATGGGCATCTTTAGAAAAGAAGGAGAAGCTGGACGATTCAAATGATTCCGATGAGGAACCTCTTCTAAAGACGGTGGGCTTCATCGACCACAAGGCCAAGATACAGGGTCTGATACCCAGATCCCTACATAATAAGAAACTTAGGGATTTGAACCGTGATAGCTATAGCGAAGGCTCCGTGACAAGTGTACAGTTCCATCCGACGAGCACAGTAGCAATGGTGTCTGGTGAAAACAGTTTGGCAAACCTTTACAATGTAGATGGAGGGAGGAACGAAAAGTTGCATACTATTAGATTCAAAGAGTATCCAATCAAATGTGCTCGCATTGCACCCTGCGGTACTAAAGCTTTCTTTGGTGGCATTCGAAAGTACTACTACGCTTACGATCTGATAGAGGCCAGGAGGACGAAATTGTCCCTTCCCTCAGAGAGAGATGTGTCGTTGACAAAGTTTGAGGTGTCGCCATGCGGAAAGTTTATTGCAATGCAGGGTGTGAATGGAACAATAAATCTGGTTACCTCCCACACGAATGAGCTGGTGCACACTTTCAAACAGGAGGGAAACATGCGTGATCTTCGTTTCACGGCTGACTCCCAGCGTATACTCTGCGTCGGTGCCAGTTGCAATGTGAACGTGCTGTCGCTGCGAACAAACCGCATTGAGCATGTCTTCGTGGACGATGGCTGCATCAAGGGCAGATCAATTGAGTTGGCGCCTAACCAGCGTTTATTGGCAACGGGTAGCGACGAAGGTGTTGTGAACATCTACGACTACGAGAGCATCTATAAGTCGAAAACACCACAGCCTGTGAAACGATTCATGAACTTGCGAACAGACATCACGGGACTTAGATTCAATCATTCATCAGAACTGTTAGCCATGAGCTCGCGCGCTGTAAAGAATGGCTTAAAAGTGGCCCACTTCCCCACTGCAACAGTTTACCCTCGTTTCCCAGACCCGAACGACCAACTGGGCCTGGTGACCTCAGTGGCATTCTCGCCACATAGCTCATTTTTGGCAATCGGTGCCAGGGGCAAGAAGGTGCCGCTGTATAGACTTAAGTACTTCAAGAACTATTAGAATGGATTGATATATCTGTAACAATTTTTTAATTTACAAATACAAACATTTATTATTCATCAAAATTTAATATGGGGCACGAAAAATGTCACGTTTTTGGGTTTCGTGTATCTTTCCAATGTCATCGAGCTTCTTGCAGATGTGCGTCGACTGCGACTCGATCCATTGCAATGAGTTCATGTGCGCGTTGAGGATCTTGCCAATTTGTATAATAGGATCTGTGTTGTCCTGCCCCTTGTTGGCCTCGTTGAGGTTATCGATGATCTCCTTGAGATCCTCTGACATTTGTTTAAGCTGCGTATCCAAGTTCTCTACCATCAAATAGGTCTGACTGCGCTCCTGATCCACGCGAGGTAAGTTTGTGAATTCCTTCTCCAAAGGTGCAAGACTCTCTTCCAACTCTTTGTGTTGCGTGGCTATGAACTCCAGCTCTTGATCCAATACTTGTTGATCGTTTTTCACCTTCTGTACAGCATCATTGAGTTCGATAATCTTTTGATTGTTCCCGATCAGTAACTTGTCCCAGGCATTAATCTGTGTCGCCTGCTCTGTGAAAACTTTCTCCTGTTCCTCAAATTCCAGCGTCCACTTGTTGATATGTTCCTCTAGCTGATTGTACGACAGCTGTGAAGCATTTGCAACTGCTGACGAATCTGTAGTTTTTGTTGCAGTGGACAAATTGGCGAAAGCGCTGCCAGCAACACCAGTAGCAGTGGGAGCTCCGCTGGTAAGTGCAGGCAGGGCGGCAGACACTGGAGCTATAGCTGTAGCAGTGGTTGTTTTGGGCTGAGCAGCTGTGAGTCCCAGCGAGAGACCACCGCCAAGTGTAGCCCCTGTTGTAGCTGCAGCAGCTGCTGTAGTTGTTGCAGGAGCAACTGCTGCTGGCTGAGATAGGAATCCACCAAACGTAGGTGCTGCTGCAGCGACTGGAGCTGCAGCTGGTGCTGCAGCTGTCCCTCCGAGACCTCCACCAAGTAGTAGATTCAATGTGGGTGGTGCAGATGTTGCTGTTGTTGTTGGTAATCCAAATCCTCCGAATACTGGTGGAGCAGCTGCTGCCTTTGCGTTGTCTGCATCTCCACCTCCAGCGCCTGCTGGTGCCGGCGCCGGCGAGGCGAATGAAAATGCTGGCTTGGCGGGAACGGCAGCGGCTGCGGAATTAGCTGCTCCCGGTGCAGTGTTCAAGCCAAATGAGAAACCAGTTGCACTGGCGGCCGTTGTTGTTGTAGGCAATTGGAATGCCATTGTTCGAACTATTAGTTAAGAGCTACAATTTAAAAATATTAAAACAATGCACGCCGTACGAAATTATTAACTCACATATTTCGATGATAGCTTATCGATATACAAGCAATAACTTATCTAGTGCTGCAAAACGTCAACCAATTTTGTTGGTATTTTTTAGCACTAATCTGTCGGAATTAACAATAACAAATCCTATCGTTAAATTAAAACGCCCGGGAAAATACTGGCTTATTAAAAATCTTAATTAAATAATATCTGACAAGTATACTGTAATTATTGATCAACACGTAGTCAAATAAAAGGATATGCAGTCAATTAATTAATTTATCAATGGGTATGTAAACACTAAATGAATTTATAAAACCAAATGGAGCTGCATAATTGCAATTTGTTTTGGTTTGTTTATACACGCACAAGATATGTTGCTATCTATAAGTGGATGATAAACTGCAATTTGGGTCAAGAATATAATTACAAAATTTCAATTACAAGTGCTTCAACTCATGGCAAAGTGTTTTTGCTGTATTTGATGCGCTTTTATGTATACGTTAACAAAATTAAGTTTTCTAAAGTTGAGTTGAGTTTCGTGTTATGGTCTGTACAATAAAAGAATAACAGGAATTTAAAAAGTTTATTCTATGTTGTGATTTTTAATTTTTTTTGGTTTTTAACAGGAACTAAAATTTGGCATGGGACCGGCTCTTGTAGCTTAGTGTAGAAATCCCGTTGGCTTGATTGCTGAACAAGCCAAACTCATCGCCGCCATAGAACACTGTGTCTGATAACCTGCAGTGCTTGTTGTGAACCTATGCCTAGTAGTGCACACTGATAAGGAGCCTTTAAACAAAGAGCATAGCATAGGTGCTGCCTACTGTGCGACGGGAACGCTTCGTGAGTGGAATATTCAGTCAGTCAATGCGTATACTTCACAATTGCAATTAGCAATTGCTACTTGTACTCAACCTGGGATTGGGCAAGGTGTTTGGTAAACACAGTTATCTCCAGATTGACATTTACCGCTACCGCTACTTACCACTTGACGTGCCACAACTATAAAACCGTCTCGTTGCTCCGGGTAGGACACATTCTCTGTACAAAAAGCTCAGACGCAACATGTGGCGAACTGTCTGCGTAATTGTGGCCCAATTGTTGCTGCTTCAGCTGCTCGGAACTGGAGAGGCACTAGAGAATGGACTTGCGCGAAAGTAATTATATAAATTATTCTATTGAATTTTCTTTACTTAAGTATCATTCTTGCTTGCAGACCTCCCATGGGATGGATGTCCTGGCAGCGGTAAGTATCTTGAGTGGAAATAGTAAAAGCTCTTTAAAACTAATGTATAACTCTTCCACAGCTTCCGCTGCATAACCGACTGTAAATCCTATCCTGATGAGTGCATAAGGTGGGTAGCTAAAGCATCCTTTACATATATAAAACTATTAAAATCTTTCACTGCTCCTTATAGTGAAGAATTGTTCCGTCGTCATGCAGATCTGATTGCCTCCGAGGGATATGCTGATGCTGGTTACGAGTATGTGATCATTGATGATTGTTGGCTGGAAAGGAAACGCGATAGTATAACCAACAAGTTGGTGGCAGATCGCCAGCGTTTTCCCAGTGGACTGAATAAGCTGGCTGATCATGTAAGACCGCTGCGTTTCTCTCAAAGAGCTTCATTAATATCTCGCTTGTATAGATTCACAACAGAGGATTGAAATTCGGTCTGTACCAGGACTTCGGCACAAATACCTGTGCCGGTTATCCGGGTGTGATACATAACATGGAACTCGATGCACAAACCTTTGCGAACTGGGATGTGGACTATGTCAAGCTGGATGGCTGTTTTGCTAACATTAGCGACATGGCAACAGGTTATCCAGAATTCGGTCGTCTCTTGAATGCCACAGGTCGTCCCATGGTCTATTCTTGCAGTTGGTAAGGAGGCAATACATAAAATATAATATTTGGATCTAAAAGTTCTTTTCTAGGCCTGCTTATCAGGAGGACTCTGGCGAGGTGCCTGACTATGAATCTCTGAAGAAACATTGCAATCTATGGCGCAATTGGGATGACATTGAGGATTCGTTTGAATCGGTTATGCAGATTATCGACTACTTTGGCAAGAATCAGGACAGAATACAACCACAGAGTGGACCAGGACATTGGAATGATCCTGACATGTTAATTCTCGGAAACTATGGCTTGAGTTACGATCAAAGTAAGCTGCAAATGGCTGTTTGGGCTGTGCTGGCAGCGCCACTAATCATGTCCAACGATTTGGCCAAAGTACGACCAGAGATAAAGGAAATCCTGCAAAACAGGTAAGAGTTATTGTTATATAAGTGTATATATATAGAATTATCATATTTTTCTATTTGATTAGGGCTATAATTGCAGTGAATCAGGATCCCTTGGGTATACAGGGACGTCGCATTGCGGTCAAAAACAATATTGAAGTGGGTACTGCGTTAGCATATCCAATACCCAACTTATATACGATATTTTTCAGGTCTGGACACGTCCCATAACTCCAATAACCAACAATGGAGAGTATTCCTATGCTGTGGCCTTCGTGAGTCGCCGCGTAGATGGTGCACCATACGCTGTAAACTTTACGCTAAAGGATGTAAGTTTAATAGAGTTCCTAGTTTAAATAACTCCCATTAATCCATGTTATAACTTTATCCAGATTAAGTTGACCAATGATAATGGCTACGGAGTACAGGTAAACTAAACTTAACATAGCATTCTCCACACTTTAACTTACGTTTTCTATACTTATAGGACTTATTCGATTCGGCTAGCAACTTGGGCGTGTTCCAGTCTCAGGGCGTTTTCCCCACACGTGTTATACCCAACGGTAAATTTGGGCTTTTGGTTTTCTTTTTTTTTTTACATCATCTGAAATTCATATTTATGTGTTCTTTCTTTTCAGGCGTCACTTTCTATAAGTTTACAGCGCTGTAAAGCGCAGCTAATTAGCTTATATGCTAATCAGGCAGTTGGCCTAATCGCGCTTCGAATCTATATCCATATCTATGTATAAGAATAAACACTGTGTGTGAAATGAAATGCGATGTCGTACTGAATTTCTTTTTGTTTATTTACCACTTTACAAACAATTATAATATGCGTGTGCATATTATACCATACACTATGCTCACGCTTTGTATAAATACAATTAGAGTTTGATATTGTACATTTATAGGCAAAGATTCAAATTCCGACACTAATCAAAAGAAATAGAGAGCGAAAGCTAATGCGCAGCAGATTTGTTCCGTTCTGGCATGCATAAAACGTATATAAATAATAAAAAATATATATAAAATAGCGGAATTTATGAAATGATCCGATTTGATTCGCCAGGCCATTTGATGAATATTGCAGATAGTACAACGATGCTATGTGTTATATAATTAATAATGTATCCCCAATAAAGCACAGGCCAATCTATATACTTAAGCTGCAGCAATTAGTTGCATATTGTATATAGTATGCGTGTATAAATAGTAAGTTTACAGTTAGTTTTAGTCGTAGGTTATTGTCAAGTTAAGTAGCCACATTAATTAAAACAAAAGCCCAAGATTGAAATGAGGTGAAGAAACCGTTGCTGGCTGGCTAATGGACGCCATTGCTGATGGTCGGTGTACGCTCATAGCTGCGCCTGTGCAGCGAATCCACATCCTTCAGATAATATGTGCCCGGGAAGAGGGCACTCACGCTGCCAGTGGGCGTGTACGGCGCCGCATGATTGTTCTTCTCGCGAACCTCCATGAGTTCCGAGAATTTCTCGGGCACAACCTTCTCGCGTGAGTTGAGTAGTGGCAGCACATAGTCTAGTTTCGCGATAAACGCATCGAAAACGGATGCATTATCCGTCACTTTGATGGAATACATGGACGCAGCCAGGCCAGAGCCATAGGAAAAGACACCGATACGTTTGCCCACCAGCTCCGTGGCCGGCACATTTATCAGCAACGACACAAGACCCGAATACACCGATGGCGTATACATATTGCCCACTTGGTTGGCCAACAATAGAGTCTTCTTTGTCTTGGCCTCAAACACCGGGCCAGACTGCGTGAGGAAGGCCTTCTCCACATCACGATCGAAGTAGGTGCTCTCCAGGGTGGAGTCATTGAAGCGCTCCAGGCCGGCAAACTTCGTGGCACGCTCCCCTTCGCTGCTTAGCAGGAAATCGTTGAAACTGAGACGCCCCACAGACTTCTGGACGAGCTTGCAGAACGGTGTATGGAAAATAATGGCATCAAAGTTATCCAGACCCGCGCCGGACTGTTGCGGGTGTTGCTTCTCGAATTTCTTGCGATACAGGCGATAGCAGGTGTCCAGCGCCGAGAGGTAACACTGTATGGAGAGCTTGCCATCTACAGTTGGATATTCGGAACTCAGATCGGGTTTGTAAAAGTCATAGGCGTGCTCCATGTGCGTTGCGCGCAGTCCACGTTCGATCACCAGCGGCGCCTGAGGTCCCACCAGCATGGCAATAGCTCCAGCTCCGCCCGTCGGACGTGCCGGACCCTTGGCATAGACAGCAATGTCGGCACACACGGCAAGGGCATAACGTCCATCCCAGCTGGACGACTCAATCCAATTGAGTGCATTAAACAATGCTGCAGTTCCACCATAGCAGGCATTCGTGGTATCGATGCCCTCAATGTCGGTGTTGCCGCTATCCGCGAACAGCTGCATCAGCACCGATTTGACCGACTTGGACTTATCCACTATCGTCTCTGTACCGACCTCCAGACGTCCAATTTCCGTGTGCTTGATGTGATGACGCTCCAACAGACGGCTGACCACGGTCAGGCACAACGAATTGACATCCTCGCGATCCGAACAGAAACCCATTTTCGCCTGGCCCAGGCCAATTGTGTATTTGCCCGCCGAGGCGCCATCAAATTGTTCCAGCTCCGTTTGGTCCACATATTGTGAGGGGAATATCACCTCGATGGCGCGTATGCCAACATTTTCAGGCCAACTGCTTGCCATGTTTATTTGATTATGTATCTAATTGGTCGGTTGGATTTGTGTGTTTCTGTAAAATGAGGATCCTTTTCCTGAGCTCTGCAAGATGCCAAGCGATAGAGAGAAAGAGAGAGAGAGAGTGTGAGAAATTTTATTTTAGTGATAATTGTGTTATTAAGTTCGGGGATAGGGGCTGGGCAACAAGTGATTCGTTTCAGGGCCAACTTTCACCTCTCGATATTCTGCGCAATCAGAAATAATCGTCGCATCTTCGTCTTTAAGTTATGCGAAGCGACCCAACTTGGGTTGGGAAACATACAACAAATAACTATCAAAATCAACAACATTTCAACAGGTGCTGCTGTTGCGGCTGTTGCACGCTCGAGCTGCTCTGGCCGTGTGCCGAAAGAGCGCGACTTTAGAGGCCTCACGCACGCGCCCGTCAACTGCCACTGGCAGTGGCAGCGCGACAGCGACGCGACGTCGCAGTAGCAGCGACGACCATGAGGCCCAACGATTTCGATTTCGCTGCAAGCTTTTCAGACACGCCAGCATTGAATGCGGACAGACGGACGGACGGACAGGGAGACGGGCAGCAGAAGCAACTACAACAACAACAACAACATTCAGAAGCACTAAAAATCAGGTGGAGAAACTTTCTCCACGCAGTCGAACTTTACTAAAGAGAACAGCACGCAGAAGTCGAGGAAGCAGAGGCAGCAACAACTGCTGCGGACCAACCCAAACTTGCGAGTTCCAACATTCCCAAATGTTTTCTTTCTTTTTTGCATTCATTGATGAGTTTAAAGAGCTAAAGTTTAAAAAATGTTTTGGAATTTGACTCAAGGTCAAGTGAAACTATGCTATATATCTTTGTTAAAACGCGCCATTAATTCACATTTCTATATAAATCTACCTTAATCTGCTAACACACTTTCTATAATAAATCTAATTGATAATGATAATAAATGTTCTAAATGTCTGAAACCTGATTTATATCAACTCAATTAGTAAAAAAAAATAAATATATGATATAAAATTTCTTTTTCTCTCTTGGAATTTAAAATAAATTTATCGATAAACTCAAGATTGGTATTTCACATTATGTTTTGGAGCTGAATAAGGAATTCTACGTTAGTAGTTTGTGCGTATGTGGGTCGGCGGGCGAGTCTATTGGGGTATTATTGTATAACTGATAACGATGAGAAGGCATGTCGTGCTTGTCTGGCATGCAATCAGTTAGTTGTATGTTTACCGTTATGCTTAGCACCTGACAACACACACACACGCACACACGCAAGAAATCGAAGAAGAAATACCGCAATAGTTTTCTGTAATTTTTGTTGTATCTGTATTGACGTTTTCACTTTTAACGTTGACGACGATTCGAAATTGGTTTCGAATTTCGGATCTGTGTATTTATATGACTTAAGGTTTTTTTTTTTTTTTTTTGTAGCCCGCTATATACACGCGTAGCACACTCGAGCGATTCTCTTGGCAGACTGAGCAGCAGCAAGTCGCCAGCTGAGGCATATGACCATAAAGACGAGCGCGCTGAGCGTTGGCGCCGACCGCGACGTCGACGCTGGCTGAAGCAGAAGCAACGCGGCACTTTGGGGCGTTGTAAGCCAATGTCATAAGGTTCCTCTCCAGGCATCCGACTGATCTTTGTTCAAAAACTAATGTACTTAATAGATTTTCAAGTGTATATAATATTTCTATTGCTTCCAAAGTTCTCGACCGCTGAGGAGAAAGTATTATCATGAACTCCGGACTGCTGCTGCTGCCATGTGGCAAGATAAGATCAGACGCATTGCAGGTCTTGTGCCGCCGACGACGTCGCTGCCGGGTGATCGTACGATTGTTGGTTGCCTGATAAGCAAACCCCAATAGCTGGCGTCGGCGAATGGACAAAGGGTCTAACATATATCCGCTATTTTATATTCATAGGTGTATTTTATTTTATTTCTTGATTGTGTTATCCTCTGGCACAACGAATGTGAGGTGTTAGTGGGGGTCAATGTTATGGAAATGCATGTGTTGTTTATGCAATGAGTAGACCCACATACGCGACTTTGAATCTCTGCTTCAATTGTGTATATTCGCGTATTTATAGCCCTTGGAGATCTGTGTAAACAGCCTAATTGCGGTGTACTTAAAGCTCTCTCTCTCTCTTTCTGGCTATGCACATCTGTATTAGAGATGGGTGCGTGCTTACTTCTTGCCACCATGCATTAATTGTGATTTTTCTCGATTTTATCGTCATTTCGGTAGCCAAGATGTGATCGACAGCTTAAACTAATCGATACATAAAGCAAATAAGCTGGCAATATTTGCAAATTAGCCACACACACAAATTAAACTTGTGTTCGTGACACGTCACGCACTCAGCACTAGACTGTATAAACAATTCATGCCGTTTACTGTTTGAATTTGTTTCGCTGAAGGCTGCTTGACTCATCGGGCAATTTCGCAAACTCTACAGTTCACAGTAAGCGTATTTCTTTTAAAATTAAGGGGCTGTCTAAACACGCCACATCTGTACAACGCATATATTAACATACATAAATATGTATGTTTATGGATCTGCTTGTGCATATCTGAAACCGAATCGCAGTGCACGTGTACGATGACAGAACCTTTTTGTTGTGCACTTGAATTTTGTGCTACAATTGAACATTGTATTATGAAACAAAAGAGGTTTGACTTTTATTGTCGAAAGTTTCAAGTGACAAAAATGTGGCCGACAAAGACAACCGACAACGTCGAATGCGCATTTGAATTATTTGGCTAAATGCAATATGGTTTCGTAAGATTTACTCACAAATCGTTCACTGTTTAATAACAAACACCCACACCGGGCTCATTAAAATTACTATATATTGTACATATATCACATAAATTTACAAGGTTATGACATAGGAACAGCTTGTTAGATATTTCAACACACATTGCACAGCAAACAATCACATTCACTTACAGAATTTAGTATGCTAGTGCCACCTGAATTGTGCCAAATAATAGGATTAACTAAACTAAACTTTAATAATTTTATAGGCACGTAGCGGAGGCGCCTACATAGAGACCGGCCAATGTGTACACATGGTTGGCGCAAAACAGCTGTTCACAACAGTGTGCACCCCCATCTGCAATTAGAGCTTCAGTCGATAACTTATCGTTATCGTGGTTTTATCACGTGAATCTTATGAGCAATTGTGAATTGTCATTTTCGTGTTGAGTTTCCACCAGATACTTGTGCTTCGTTCGTACGTACGTGCATTGTGGGTGGTGCGGTCCGTGTTGCTTGAGTTTATTTTTTAAATTTTCAACGCACAAACTCTTAAACAGTATCTTTCCATCTAAGAAGTGACGTGAAGTAGTGCCGTTCTAAAAGTAAGTGCATGCAGCAACGAAATCAACTTTTTTATTGTGCAAAACGAAGAGGAGAACGAGACAACGCAGCAATTGCGCGCATCCAAGAGGCGAAAAAAAAAACAATTTGCTCATCGGCGCAAGCAGGTCTGCTGACCTGTTATCAAACGCTTCACTTCAACGTGTATTCTGTGGCAGTTAATTAACTCTGCGAGTGCTTTAAATTATCATTAAGGGCCATAAAAATGCTCAATGAATGTGTATATGTGCAAATGAAATGACCCTGAAAAAAAACTGTTGCTCAGACTAATTGGGCGCGTTGTAAGGGTGCCGCTGTGCAAAATATGTGGGTGCAATTATAATCAAATGGCGGGCAGTTGTGTCCGACACAATTTGGAAAATATGTTAGCAAATTCTATAGTTGCATTTGTTTTTGAGTTGTAAAACCCGTGAGCAAAAAAAATATCGATCGAAAAGCTGTCATGTGACTGCTGTCACGAACAGCTGACTGTGTAGTGAGTTCACCACACACTACTCAATGTGTGCGTGTGTGTGTGTGTGTGTTTTGCGATGTGGTGAATAATTAAAACGAGAGACAGTCTCAGAGTGCGTTCTCCTTCACTCCTATTTGCGCTCACAAGCGCTCTTTTGCAGCAATGTTCCTCGCTCACTCTCTCTCTTTCTTTCTCTCTCTGCCTCCTCCTCCTGCTTCACATTCTCTCTCACTGGGTAAACAAAATGCCAAGTTGTTAAATTTGAAAATCATTTCTGATGTTAATAATTAATGAAGATTTGGAATTTTCGCAAGTTTTCTTCTACTTGTTGTTGATTTCCCCCCAACCCCTGGAAAAGCACATGCATACATACACGTGTGTGCGTTCGTGCGTCTGTTTGTTTGACCGCCGCCGCCACAAGGACTCCAGCATTAAATAGTGATATTGCGTGCCGCAAAGGCCTTGACTGCTTTGACCAGATATAAACTTGAAACGAAAAGTCAAATACGCACACACATACACATAGTTGTATTTACATTTATACATATTTGCCTGGCCAATAAAACACAAATGTCAGCGAACAGCTGCTGGGTTTACACACTTTAAAGACTCCAGCGTTGGCTCCGGCTCCGGCTCCGGCTCTGGCTCTGGCTGAGACGACAAGGCACATTATTATTAATTAATTTGGGCTGCCCACCCACCGAGATCTTGCACACACGTGCGAGTGTGTGTGTGTGTGTGTTACGAGCTACATCATCATAGTTATTCTAGCTATTTTTTTGTTTTCGTCATCATCAGCCACGAACGAACGTTGCAATTTCCTGTGTGTGTCCTCTCTCTCGCGTTATAAGGCAAGGCTTCAGCTCATCGCAACCCACCCCAACCGACACCCACACCCATTAGCGCCAGCCGTTGGCCAGTCTGACTGGCGACATGCTCGTTCGCCCTTTCAACGTCTCTCCTTCTATTTGTGTCAACATCATTTACGTCTGTTTGTTGTCGGTTTTTCAGTTTTTCAGTTTTTCATTCGTAGTTTACTATAGAGGGGACAAACAGTCTTGCGAATGGGTTATATAAAGCAAGTTAAGACAGAGTAAAATGAGTTTACAAGAATAATGCAGGAAATGAGTTCAAATATAGGGATAGTGATTTGTAGAGAGCGCACTCTTTATGCTAAACTTACTCCATATGTGTGTGTGTGTGTGTGTGTGTGATGTCAACTCTGTTTGTCATACACGCTTTTCGCTTTCATTTTGTAACTCATAACGAGCTTTCGCTTTGCTCCCCCACCCCAGAGCGCGAATGATATGCAGAATATGCGTCACAACCGACCTCCCTTTAGCCCGAAAAAAAACATAGTAGAAACACACACACACACACAAATACACAGACAGATACACCACGCGTACATGAAAGCATAACTGCCACCCCCACTGTGCAGCCCTGCTCGAACCGACGCCCTACCCTACTGATTTGTACAAAAGCAATTTAGATTTCGAGGCTATAAATAGACCGGGTCGCTTTGTTGTTGCTGCGGTTGCCAGGCTAACACATTGTGTTATTTGCTTTCTGTTTCTGTTTCCTGGTTGAGGACAATGCACCACTGCCTTGGTATGGTGGAACACACGTTTATCTATGCCCCAGGGTCAGGACACAGGCCGAGTTGGGGAAGAAGTTGGTTCGGTTAACTCATATTGGGGATGGTCAGCGACAGGCGTCGATGACGACCCGCCGAAGGCCAAACTATGGAGTTATGTAATAATAGAGACAAGTACTAAAACGAATTTTTGACCAACGTTAGATTTGTATCTTCTGATGATTACTCATACGCGGCAACAACAGAGAACAACAACAAGAACAACAATAACAAAGGAGGGCGACACTTACCAAATTGAACAGGCCGCGTCGGACGAGGCAGCTTGCGTGTCGCTGCTTCGTCATCGATTCCTTCGTGGCTGCGCCTTTTCGGCACCATCAACTTGTCGAGAGAGAGAGGGGGAGAGGTGACCAGCCGAGGCGAGGAAATGCTCCGCCATATGGCAGCGCCACGAGCAACGACTGTGCAGCGCTCTACGCTCACTTCGCGTCGAGCCTCGGTCGAGTACGCACGTCGTATCCGCTCGCCAAAACGTTTTGCACTTGTGTAAGATGCCCCAAAAGCTGCTGCTGCATCATCCGCTTCGAGAGCAGCTAGAGAAGGTCTTACTCATAATATTGAAACGCAAGCATTGTTAGGATTTGTAAGTAGAGTTCACAATATTCGTCACAATAGTCTCGAACTGTGGCAGCATATTCCACAGCGGCAAGAAGTCTGCCTGGCGGCGCCATGTGTCTGCGCTTTGTTGTCTGAGGAAAACTACGACTCACTCGCTCCGTCCACACACACACACACACACACACACAAATATATATACAAACTCGTGAATTGCACTTTGAGGGTCGATCGCATCAGAAATGACCCAAACGGAGGTCAATAATTCAATTTTAATGCAAATATGCAAAACAGCTAAATGAATTATACACAAAAAAAATAAAAAAAAAATAGAGAAAAAGAAAAACCCCGCAAAAACGTTTGCCAATCGATACATTGGATCAAATTACATAATGGAAATTTCGTGCAAACCCGCCCACCTTATTTTCCGGCATAAATATGTGTACATATTGTATAATATACACATTTTTCCTTCTTTGTAGAATATCAAAATGATGTCCGAATATTGGATTATCTCGGCGCCTGGCGACAAGACGTGCCAACAAACCTTCGACACGATGAACAATCTAACCAGCAAGCAAAATAATCTATGCAGCAACTACAAGTTCCATATACCCGATCTGAAGGTAAGCAAAGTTAATCATGCTTATGAGGTATCTAAGGTATCTTTTCCTTCCCCCATGTAGGTGGGCACCTTGGATCAACTGGTTGGTCTGTCCGATGATCTGGGTAAACTGGATACGTATGTGGAGCAAATCACTCGCAAGGTTGCCATGTATCTTGGTGAAGTGCTGGAGGATCAGCGTGACAAGCTGCACGAGAATCTGCTGGCCAATAACAGTAAGTTTTTAGTTTGTTAATTCTCTATATACTATATATATGCAGAAAAGAACTGATCTTTAGCATAGTTTAGTTTAGTCTAGAGTTTAGTTTAGTTAGGCGTGATTGATTCTAGATCACGTGTTAGTCGTGATTTATTCTATAGTTTCCTTAAGATACTTTCTTAGCTCTGATATTTATCTACTATATTCTACTTATTATACTATATACTATATATTTTTGATACGGAATGCTCTGAAGATACTATTTCTCTCTATATTGTTTTCCACCAAAGTAACTAACAACAAATATACAAAAAACAACAACAACCTACAACGAATGATATAATCATAAGAATATACTCCATACTATACACATGACTATTATACTACATACATATGTATACCCTCGTACCTCTCTTTCGTAAACCCTGTTGCCCTCTTTCATCTCCCCCCTTTTCTTGAGTATCGGCAACTTTGCTAAATTCAAAAAGATACAAGAGCAACAACAACAAAAATAAATATCAACTAAATAGTATATGGAATGTATTCGTATTCGTCTCCTGACAAACTCCAATATTGACTAACACAATCAAACAACCAAACAAAAAAAAATCAAACAATTTTGGATTCGTTTTTTCAGTATCGAAATAGATTTAAAAACTAATCGATTTTCAGCTGAAAACTTGAGGTTTTCCCTTTTTTGTTTTGGTTTCTCCTTGATGTACTCTTTGAATTTTCGGTTTATTCAATTATGTTTTCTGTTTTGTTTTATCTTTTATTTTATATTATTTTTTAGTTTTATTTCTGTTTTGGTTTATGTTGAAACTCATGCGCACAAATCATCAAATCACAAATAAAAAAAAAATAATGAAAAAAATTATAAGAAAACGTGATAACAAATTTGATAAATGTTACCAAAAACAACAACAACAACAATGGAATTAAAATTGATAATGGAAGAAGAAGAAAGTAAAGAAGAAGAAGAAGAGAACTTGCGTTGTTTATTTTGTGTTGCATTTGTTGTACATTTCCGATATCTATTAAATCTATTCTATATGCACACACACATATACCTACAACCTACATGCTATATACATAGTTAACAAACAGACACACACACACACTCCTACAATTACACCAACTCACACACACACACCTACAAACTCTGACATGGAAGGAAGCCAAGTAACAAACCAGAAAAAAACACACACAAGAAACAAACAGATACCTAAACTAAGCGCTAAAAGAAATTCTCCTTGGGCGGAAAATCCCCCCGCAGTTTCCCCCCTCAACTCGCCCGAGTTAAAACACTTTGTATATTTTACATGAATTAATTAAATATTGTTGTACATTTCTTATGATTTTCCTCTCTCTATCTATGTATAATTTATGCGTTCTTGTGTTGAACAAAAAATTCAATATTGAAATTTCCATTAGTTTTTAAATCATTCACAAAAGAAAAAAAAAAGAAGAAAATTACAAAAGAAAAGCAGACTAACTTCAGATGATTCTTTAAAAAAGAAGAATACCTGACCGACTTACATCATACAATACTCGTATATACATATTATATATATTAAAAACTAAGATAATTTGTTCGTCCATCGGAAAACTAAAGAAAAGCGCGTGTGTTCAAATTTTCACATTTTAATTTATGTTTTTCCAAAAAATTTTCATTTATTTTTATTGGTTTACAAAATTACTTTCTCTTCTATTGTATATGTAACTGTGTATCTGTGTGTGTGTGTGCGTGTGAGTGTCTGTGTGTGCGTGTATTTGTATTGTCTGAGCCTTTCTTTCGCATCCATATTTTTCAGTTTTCTGTGCTCTGCTCGTTAAAAATAGTATAAAATAAAATTAAAAATTAATAATATTTATGTACATTTCTTTACTAATCGTTTGTCACATCCTTAACTCATCCCACACACATTGTATAATCACACACACACACTGTGTCTCTGTGTACGTGTATTGTGTACGTGTTTGTGTATTGTGTACTGGTTTGTGGGTGTGTGTGCGTATTTGCCATTCACATGTTTAACTCGCTTCTTAGCCATACATTGCCAATAGTAGAGAGTTGAGAAGGAAGAAGGAAGAAGAGAAGATGAAGAAGATGAAGAACTAATGTAACGCTTTTACACTGTACAAAATTACCCAATTTGTATGATATATAATATATGGTAGTAGTATGAACAGTTCTATTGTTGACCCATTCATCACATAAAAAAAAAGAAAAGAAAAACGAAGGAGAACGCAACATTCTTTCCACTGTTGTTCATGAAGTTATATATATTCTATATACACACATAAAAGTATATATAAATTTGTAATTATAATTTATTATATTGGTCTCCCAACAACAAAAGCAACAACAACAACCACACATGAGTTTGAATATGTTATGTTTTACTCTTCATTTTTGTTTCTTATTTCATTTTATATGATCTTTCTTTTAATTTACTTTTAACTTTTGGCTTTTGGTTCGTATCGAGAATGGAATCGAGAACTATAATTGAGAATTACAACAACAACAACAGAATACATTTGACTTATATTGCCTCCGCCTCCCCCCAAAATGTATGCTATATAGTTTTTAAGTTCACGGATGCGCCCTTTAACCCCCTTTACTACCCTCTACTCCCCTCTTATCTATCTGCATCTGATACCTGAAATCTAAACCAAAATCTTGTGTTATTATATATCTGTATAAAAATCCAAAACCGAATCGAATCGAAACGAAACGAAACCAATAAACAACTGTCATAATATACGATCCACATCGACAACAACCATTCCAATCAACCAACCGACCAACCCGACCAGGTCCTGGTCCACCCGATGAGAGCATGCCGCCGTGTCGACACCATCAGCGTTTGAAGCATCTCAGCCTGCGACACCAGCGTAAACATCAGCACACGCACCACCAGAACAATCCTCTACACTACCATCCGCACCATCATCATCATCAGCTGCCCACGGATCTGAAGGGTAAATGCAACAATCTTTATGCATCGACAAGTGCAGCAACAACAATGAAATCCACAACAACAACAAATGCAACTAGTATGCCGCCGCATGCCACAGCCGCAGCCGCAGCTGCAGCTGCATCTGCATCCGCAGCCGCCTCAGCCTACGCATCCGCACAAGCTTCGGCCTCAACATCGGCCCGGGCCAGTGTCCTGGCTGGCGTTGTGGCCGCCAGTTGCCCTGGCTGTCAGTTGATCACCAGTGGTGGCGCCGGCGGAAGCCTGAACAATTTGTCATCCTCAACACACGATGCTGAGTCCGAGCGTGATTTTGATTTTGTGATACCGCCCGGTTGTGCCTGCGATGAATGCTTTGCTGCCCAATTGAGCAGCAGCAGCTGTGTCTTTGCCCCGCCCAGTGCCAGTGCCACAGCGAGTACGCTTGTTGCGGATGAATGTTACTCCCAGACAGCTTCCTCCATGCTGAATGCCACACGGTGTGCCATTTCCACGGTGACAGCGATTGCTACGGGCAGCATGAGCAGCACAAATGTTGCAGCAGTTTGTTCCGCCACAGCCGCTGCTACAATTGCCACAGATGCAGCAGATGCTGCTGCCGCTGCCGCTGCCTCTGCCGCCACAGCGCCTGCCAAGACCAGCTCCGCCTCGACCCTCTGCTCGTCGGCGTATTTCTCAACATCGGCGCCAACGGCGAGCAGCTCGGTGCACAGCATGTCGCGCTCTAACAGTAAAAAGCTGAATAACAACACTTGCAGCATAAACAATAACAACAAGCTGAGCTTTCGCAGCAGCAGCAGCCATGTGAGTCAATTCAGTCAGCATCAGCAGCAGCATCAGCAGCCTCCACAATCGCCTGGCATAGGATTAGGATTGGGAGCAAGTGCAGCAACAACAGCAGCAGCAGCAGCGGGAGTAGCGGGTGGGGGCGCCATATCGCCGCCATTACAATCCCCCACGGGGCATACAATGTCATGCGATACAGATCTGGATGCCGAGGAGGAACTCGATGATCCCAAGAGTCCGCACAGTGCGTCCTCTCTGTCTGAAACATTTGACTGGTGGTTCAATAAGCCGAAGCGTAACTCTAAGAAGTGCAGGTATCTGTTTGTTATCATCGCATTATCAAACTAATTTGTAGAACAGTTGCCAAAAAAAAAACCAAAAAACAAAAAACATCGCAAGCACCATCAGAAAAAAAAAAAAAAAAATCAAAAATCGAAACGAAATTAAATCAAATGCCAACTGCCCCGCCCCCCAATCCGCCCCCTTCACCATTCACTCGCAGTCATCTAAAACATTTTGTTTAGGGCGTGCTACAACGATGCAGTCAAAACACACACCACACTCACTACACACACACACACACACACACAGTGTACACTGTAAAAAAACAAGTGCACCCGCTTTGCCTGATCACCTGTACCCTATTCCCGTCTCCGTCTCCGAATCTCTCTCTCTCTCTCTCTCTCTCAGAGCTCATCCATTGAATGTTTGATTTCATTTAACGAGATGAACAATAAAATGCAATAATAATGTATTTCTTTTTTTTGAATCATTCACTCATCGTTCCACTCATTGGCACAACACTCACACTCACACTCACACCCACACCCACACACACGCACACTCCACTCCCAAATACACTCGTACACTCAATCTACACAGTGCACTCGATGCACCCACACAGCAACAACACCACAACAACAACAACAACAACAACAAACGAGATCCAAACAAATGACATTTTGGCATCAGACATCGCCCACACCGCGCTCTAGTTATCGCTCTTTCTTCAATTCTCTTGCCGATCAAATTTATAGCAAACGTTCTACAGTCACCAGTCAATTAAATATAAACAATGGATTTAATTTAACACCAACTCATAGATCGTCTCCAGTGAGTAGTTGTTGTGGCAGTAGTAGCCAGGGGCGTTCCAGTCCAGACACGGATAATCCAGAGCCGCCAGAGTTTCCGCTGAGTCCAGGTTAGCATGCCTGGGCGGGTTACCCAACCAAAAAAAAAAAATAAATAAACCTACCCACTCTATATACATAATACAAAAAGTATATATCTATATATATATATATATATAACCCTATATATTGGCCCTGTTTTTCTTGAACGTTCTTATGATTTTTAAATTGATTTTCTTTTTTCTTTTCCTATTCAGATTTTGCGTTTGTTTTCCAATTCTACTTCAACTTCTACTTCCACTTCCGTTTCCACTCGATGTACTATATATATTATGATATTTGTCACATACTCTCTCTCTCTCACCCAATTCCTGTTTCCACAATTTCAGCAAAAGTGTTTTCTTTTGATTGAAACGTGTTCTTGGATTGGTTTAACTGTTATACGGCATAAGTGTTATACACACACACACACACAAACCAAAGAAAAAAAAAACAAAAAGAAAAAAGAACAGAAGATCTCCAACTCTTTGTCTAACTTATTATTTGGTTCTCTCTTTCTCTCCGTCTTTTTCTCTCTGTACTACACTCTCTCAACTATTCTACTGTTATACTGTTTATACTACATATTTTGCAGTTTTCAGTTTAGAGTGGGAGTTGACTCCCCCTCTTTTTTGTGTTTATCGAACTATATAAATACACCAGATTTTTTGTAACAGTGTAAAAGCGATTATGTTGTTTTTTCAGTGTACTGCTCACCAAATGTTGTTCTGCTGCGCAATATCTCATAGCCACGATTAACGCCGATTTCCATTAAGCTAAATAAACAAATCTTCCAACACACACACACTCACAAAGACACACACAGATATTATTTTTATTTATATGAAAGAAAAAAATTAATTTAATTTTATTTATACTTACTTTTTAGTTGCCGTTAAGTGTATAAGCTTAAGCTTAACTATTTATTTACCAATTATCACTACACTAAGCCATACAAATTACCGTTAGCTAACATTTTGTGCCGTTAAAAATAATAGAAAAATACATTATGAAAGGTACTCGTTATATTCCTTCTAATTATACAAAATATACAATACGATATACGCTTTACGATATACAATATACGATTCGATTGTTGTTCTAACACACGAGTTTTGTTTAACACATTCGTAATAATCATTGAAAAATATGTATTTAGATCGAAAACCCACTTAGCACCCGTTTTTGTACTATAGTTATCGTATGGTTAATGCATCATTCCATTGTTTTTGAGTTCAAGATCATGTGCTTATTGTATTCCTCTTTCAATACTGTGTTAATTTACAAGTGGTTCTTTATAATAAGTTTCATTCGCTTTAATTCTTTAAATATATTGTCAAAAGTTGAAAAATAATGAATAGAATCGAATAAAAATGATTCTGAATTAATATTTAAATATATTTGTATAATAAAATGTGTTGTATTGAAGAAGAAACCAAAAAATCATTGATAAAATTAAAAAGTTTGTAAAAGAAGTAAACTATGTCAAAGAAATATTATAAAGTTCTTTAAAAATAGACTTTAATTTAAATGAAGATAATAATATGCTTATAAGGAAGACTGATTTTCGCTTGCGCATAAAAAGGCTCTAAATTTGTTCCTTACTTATTGTTCACTAACATTTGCCTTGTTCTACTTTAATCTCCACTATGTATTGCATGTCTATAATATCCGCTTTAAAGTCGTAGTCATGTCATGCTTATGTAAATGTTATCCTAAATTTATATTTAGTTTTGAATTTTGTTGCATTTGTTTTTCTTTGCGAGTGTAAGTGTGTCTGTCTGTCTGTGTGTGTGTGTGATATGTGTGAACATGCGTATGTGTGCGTATGTTGTGTATTAGTGTTTGTATCTTTTATAAAAGCAATATATTTTAACCTACTTTGTTGTTTATATATTTTATTTTCTAATCTAACTCAGTTTTGTTCTATACTAAAAGAAAAGTTAAAAAAAAAGAATTTAGATTTACTGCAATTTTCCTATTTTATTTCTGTACTTAAACATTAATTTTGTCAACTAGTTTTGTGCCAGAGTCAACTGCGAAAAGTTGATACGAACGAATGACGATCCACCAATTCAGGCTATAACTAATGTTTTCATATTTCACTTTCACAGCCGAACTACCGCAGTATTTAACGCGTTTCCAATGGGACATGGCCAAATATCCGATCAAGCAGTCGCTGCGTAACATCGCTGATATCATTTCCAAACAGATCGGTCAGATCGATACCGATTTGAAGACGAAATCGCAGGCCTACAATAATCTGAAGGGTAATCTGCAGAATCTGGAGAAGAAGAAAACGTGAGTAAGCAAGCCAAGCAAGGCAGTGTGGCAAGTAGTTATAGTTATTAGCTAAATAGTCAGTTAGTTTAGTTAGTAATCCTAGTTAGTTAGTTAATTAAAGGCCCCGACTCACGCATTCTCTTACTCTCGTCCAACAACAACAGTGGCAGTCTGCTGACACGCAACCTGGCGGATTTGGTCAAGAAGGAGCACTTCATACTGGACTCGGAGTACTTGACCACACTGCTGGTGATTGTGCCAAAGTAAGTGACTCCCTCAGCGACACATACATATGTGTCTATAACTGTTATTATGTCATACTCATCCCTCCTCTACAACTACTGCCTCTTGCAGAGCTTTGTCCAACGATTGGTTGGCCAATTATGAGAAAATTACCGACATGATTGTGCCTCGCTCAACCCAGCTCATCAAGGAGGACCCCGACTATTGCCTCTTCAATGTGACGCTTTTCAAGAAGGTCACCGAGGAGTTCAAGCTGCACGCCCGTGAGCGTAAGTTCATCGTGCGTGACTTTGTCTACAATGAGGAAGAGTTGGCTGCGGGCAAGAACGAGATGACTAAGCTGATGACCGACAAGAAGAAGCAGTTTGTATGTGCATTGGACACACACTAACTAAATTAAACAATTAAACTATAGAGAGAATTTCCATTTTTATACATTTTAAGGGTCCCTTGGTGCGCTGGCTGAAGGTGAACTTCAGTGAGGCCTTCTGCGCCTTGATACACGTCAAGGCGTTGCGCGTGTTTGTCGAATCCGTGCTTAGGTGAGTTACTTGACATCAAATCTCTTTGAATCGAATCGTTATTCATGGTCATTATCATTCTTTTAGATACGGCCTACCGGTCAACTTCCAGGCCATATTGATTGAGCCTAACAAGAAGAGCGTGAAGCGTTTGCGCGATGTGCTCAACCAGCTGTACGGTCATTTGGATGGTGCCTCCGCTGGCGGACATGTCAGCAGTGCTGATGTAAGTTAATCCTCCCAAAATATATGTATACACCCCATTTAATTTCAACATTCTTTTTGCCCCCGCAGAATGTCGATATTCCCGGCTTGGGCTTTGGCCAGTCGGAATACTATCCTTATGTGTTCTACAAGGTGAACATCGATATGGTTGAGCAGACAAAGCTTTAAAGGGGCTCTCTCAAATGCCTCTGCATCGCACACACCCACAAAAAAATAAACAAAATCAACAAAACAATAAATTAAACAAAAAAAGTCTATACTAAAAGAAATCAATTTGAATTCAGCCAGCAGTCGCTGCGGCTGAGATGAAACCACACAAGTCTATCCTGCTCATACCTATAAATTGCATATATAGTTAGAATCAAAGAAAACTAAAAAAAAAAAAAAAAAAAAACCGTTGCCACGCAAATAACCCGCAAAAATCGCAAAGAAAGAGGAACATTAATAGTTTACTATAAATAATTTTAGTCATTGTTATATAATTATTGTTGTTATTTATGTTAACGTTCACAGAATTCCGTTTCAAGTTCAACTTACTTCCAAAAGAAATGAAAGAAAAAACTGTTAAGTAAACTTAACTAAAAAGCCCGATTGTAGCGCGTAAAAGAGAAGCAAAACAAAATTTCAGACCGCGTTCCAATCCCACGACCCGATAAATTAAATTATAAAATACATAAACAATTGCACATAATTTAAACAAAGATATGTTAATATCATTTTGTACAATTTTCATTTCTTTTTTGTTCTGCTTCAGTTTCGTTTAAAACAGTATTTTGTGTTTACTTTTTATTTGTATATTTTACTCTCCCATTTTGTTTTTTGTTTAGAAACTATAATTGTGCTTTGTTCTTACATAAATACAAAAAATGAAAAAACAAATACACAAACTTAGTCGATGGATGTATGGATGATGAATGATAGCGAGAAAGAGAGAGAGAGAGAGAGAGCGAAAGAAAACAAACAAATTTAACACTTAGCTAAAATTTACACAGTTTGTCACTGAATGAGCCGAACATATTTGGATTGTTTTCGTAGCACCAACTACAATATTATTATTAATACAATAAATAATTGATTTACAATCGTTCATCGTTTTAAAATTGTTTTGAAATGGTCTTGTTTTTGTGATCGTGCTTCAAGCCGCGACGAGGCAGACCTCGCTGGGCACTCTTGTGACTAACCGATGATTGACTAAAATCCTGCTCCCGCCTAAACTGATAAGCAAGAACTAAATCTTTAACTAACTAAATGTAACCGGTGTCGCAAATAGTTTGTTAATCAAATGCAAAAACATTGCAATGAAATTTCCATGGAAATGCGAAGACGGAAAACTAAAACTAAACTAAAACAAAACGAAAAAGTATTCTATTTTATAATTGTTGCCTAGATATGAAGACAGAGTTTATTAACAATAAAAATTACGCGCATGTTTAACAAAAAACACACACAAACAAACACTTTCCACACTTGGCATAAACAGATAATGATACAAGACACATCCAGAAAGAGAAACTGCATAAATACAAGAGAGAGTTTATATACTATCTATACATACTACTATCTATCTATAACGAATACCCAAATTGTTCGACTTTTTTTATTGTTGGATTTAAAGGAGAACTTAATGCACTAAAGATGAGGAGATGAACAATAATATTTGTATGTAAAGTAAAGATTAATGTATTTTCAATGTTTTGCTACTACTGCTACAACAACAAGAATAAAACAAAAAGATATCTACAAATCTAAATGTGTAAAGAAGCAAACCCAAAAGAGCGATAAAAGTGAGAAAAAATGCAGTATATCTTATAAATATATATATTTTAAATTTATGTAAATGTCAATGCGTTATATAAGGTGCAGTTAAGCCATCCTTGTAAATAATTATAAAGAAAGAAAGACATTCCAACATTGTTTGTTTTCAATCTACCTTCACGAACTGTTGCTGCTGCTGCTCCTCTTCTACCTCGTAGTATTCCTGCTGGTCCTCATACGAATCATACTCGACTTTCTCGCTCAGATGATTGAGTTCCGCCCACACCAGCTTCACCTCAGCCCTTAGTTCGTTGGCAAATTTCCACAAAGTTCGATCCTCAGTCAGCTCCGATTTATTGTACTTATTTTGCTCCCGATAGTGCTGCAAATAGGCCAAGTCTGTACTGAGATCATGACTGGGGCAACCACCTGGCAATCGAAGTATGGTTACGTGATTGTGCAGCGTTGCCGAGTAACGTGCATTGTGGAAACATTTGGTTGCAAATCTCCGCTTAGAGAAGTTTTGACTGCGCCAATTACGCTGTAGAAAGTATAGCTTCTCTGGCTTCCCTGACGGCGGATCTGGGTTTTTGGTAAAGTAGGAATTTACCAGACAAATCGATGAGATGCCATTGGGGCAGTCGGATCCGGCTGCCTTCATATGCTCATCTACGACTTGCTGCCAGCTTCGCAGTTCGCCGCGTGGCATTATCACCTCATCGATATCCACATTGACCAGATAGTCATGCCGATGCATATTTCGATAGAAGCAATCATTGTAGGGTATCAGCTCGTTAAGTCGCTTTTCCATCTGGTGTTCCTTGAAGTACTCACGATGATTCAGATTCCGCAGCGAGACACCATTCGCCAGTGTAAGTGGACGCAGCTCCAGAAAGCCAATGTCCTGATAGTAGTCCAGCACTTGCTGTACTGCCGGGAGCACTGCATACATGTGGGCATAGATGCGAGATGCGCCAAGCAGTCGCTGCAGCTCAAACCACTCGATCAGTTGCTCTGACACATCCTCATCCGGGAAGTCGAATGCCTTGAGGCAAACGCCAAAACTGAGCTCCGAGCTGGACAGATTATTTACATTGGTTTGTGGCAGCAGGGAAGCAGCTCTTGGTCTTCCATAGTTGACTCGCAGTGAGTTGTTCGCGCTGTCACAGTACCGTGTGGTCAACGAAACGGTGCGAGGTACCGCGTCTTTCAGGTGTTGCGGCAAATCCAATGGCAGCGGACAACTCAACAAATGCGGATAGCTAAGCAGAGGCCAAACACCCCAGATTGATGGCCATATGCCTAAATACTCACTGATAAATACCACTATGGGCTGTCTGTGACCGTCATACCATAGCTGGCAATGGGTGGGGGGAAAGCGATAACCCATTTGATTAGCCGTAGCCAATATACGTACAATTCCCGCGGACCAGTTGACAGCTGAACGCTTGTCCAGATAGGCGGCATATAGGCGGAATGTGATGTTGCGATTTACGAATGTTTGCCAGACCTCGTTGTGCAACTGCAACATCATGGGATTAGGGTACCTGGCACAGCTGTTGTTCAACTGAAGTTCGTTTGGCTTGGCATAGTTAAACCAGAAGTCAAAATCCACTTCGGGAAGGTCCTCTTCCAGTTGCCATACATTCTCATTATCAATTTGCAATGAAGTTGCATTTAAAGGAGTTTCCATTAGTTGTTCATATTGCGAGCGCAATTCCCAATCTTTTAAGAGTAGCAGAAGCAAAGCCAACGTAAACAGCGCCAGTAAAATCAACGTGACGAAAAGCCTTCTACCTCGTTTTGTCATTTTGGACGAACTAATCGCTAAAACGGTTCGAAGTATTATCTATTTTCGAAGTGAGTTAATTAGCGAAATATACATACATAGAAAGAGAATGAGAGATATGGTTCTCTCGTGATACACAGATAGTGAATATTCAAAACAACTTTTTTGCAGGGAGTTAAAGGGAACAGAAACTGCATTCTGCAAATAATTTTGTAAAACCGGAACAGGTTTCAACATTTTATTGAAATGTAATTGTCTGTTGAACCGTTATAGTCATTCTGTTTCAGTAAAGTACTTGTAAAATGGTCTATTTTTAAATCGGTTTTCAGTTTCATTCAATTCAATTTGAACGGTTTGCGTACGGATTGATTTCCCGCTTCAAAGTTGATCGGTTGATTAAGAAATCGATACTTTTTTATGTTATCGAAAATTATTTGCCGAAAACAGTTTGTAGCCCTCGTGCTCGATAAATTTGGCAATTATCGATACTATACTATAGAACAGCTGTTGTTTTGTAATACAGAAAATGCAATTCTTTCGTATTTAATAAATAATAAATAACATAATAATGCTGCTGACGTTCCGTAGCCACAGTTTGAAACTGTGTGGAAGCACCTCAGGTCGCCAGCGCAGGTTGTTGGCTAGCACCGCTGCCGAGGAAGCCAAAAAAGTGACGACCCCCCAGCTGGCCCAATTGGAAATTAACGGAGGCACGTACGCCACGGACAGTTGGACGAATGTGACACCAAAGATATTGTCATATCTAGGACAAAACAAGCATCTTCAGCGAGATCATCCACTTTCTATAATACGGCAGCGTATCGTCAATTACTTTTATGGTGCCTATCGCAACCAGCGCGGAAATCCGCTATTTTCCATCTATGATCAAATGAATCCAGTGGTCACAGTGCAGCAAAACTTTGATAATTTGCTCATACCCAGCGATCATGTGAGCCGAAAGAAGTCAGACTGTTATTATATTAATGAGAAGCACTTGCTGCGCGCACATACCACGGCGCATCAGGTGGAACTTATCTCTGGCGGATTAGACAACTTCTTGGTGGTTGGTGAAGTCTATAGACGCGATGAGATCGACAGCACACATTATCCAGTTTTTCATCAAGCGGATGCAGTGCGTCTTGTAACCAAAGACAAGCTCTTTGAACGTAATCCCGGCCTTGAGCTGTTCGAGGAAACCTGGACAGGTTCTCTAGCAAATCCCAATCTTATTCTGCCCTCGTCAAAGTGCATGGATCAGACAAAGCAGCCCTGCCACACCCTGGAAGCTGTTAAACTAATGGAACACGAGATGAAACATGTTTTGGTAGGCTTGACGAAGGAACTCTTTGGACCCCGTATCAAATATCGCTGGGTAGACACATATTTTCCATTCACCCAGCCATCGTGGGAGCTGGAAATATTCTTCAAAGACAACTGGTTAGAAGTGCTTGGCTGTGGCATAATGCGTCATGAGATTCTTCAACATGCAGGAGTGCATCAGTCTATTGGATATGCCTTTGGTGTGGGTCTAGAGCGCCTGGCCATGGTTCTATTCGATATACCTGACATTCGCTTATTCTGGTCAAACGACAGCGGATTCCTATCTCAATTCAGTGAACAAGATCTGCAGAATCTACCCAAGTACAAACCAGTTTCGCACTATCCACAATGCACAAACGATCTATCTTTTTGGTTGCCGCCCGAAGTGGAAATAGATGATGGATTTGCCCCAAATGATTTCTACGATTTAGTACGCACAGTGGCCGGCGATGTGGTGGAACAGGTAAGTTTTGCTCTAAATTTATACTAAACTGTTAAATAACGTGTTTCCCATCTGGTTTCTAGATAAGTTTAGTGGACAAATTCAAGCATCCGAAGACTGGAAAGAGCAGTGTGTGCTTCCGAATCGTCTATCGCCATATGGAGCGCACTATGACACAGGCTGAGGTCAATGTAATCCATAAAAACATAGCGGACGCTAGTGTGGAGAGTTTTAATGTGCAAATACGCTAGTCTTTACTAAAATTGCTAACAAATATTAAAAAATAAATTTCATTTTTAAAAATATATGCGCTTTGGATCTGATGTCTATCGATTTTTAGTTATCGATTTGGTAGTGCAGTTTACAACACCAAACTCAATTACTGGCAAGATTAGTCGATTTTTTTCATATATTGACGATACGGTCACACTGCCGTTGAGTACGGCGTTGTGAAGTTTTATATTTATTTTCCCGTTTTTTTGAAATTCAGGTGAAAATGTCCGCCCTAGAGGCAGATACTGTGTTGTATAGTATATTGGCATTAGTCATCATCGAAAATGCCTTGGAAATATATATATCATTGCGTCAGGTACGTTAAAATTGCATATCTACCGGCACGTGCCCGCATTTAAAGCGGCTATTAAATTGGCATATGTATGTATGTATTTTATGAGCTGCACATAGTACTACATACATACATATGTACACATATTTAGCCACACTTTAAATGTCAGATAGGTTCATTGATTGCAATTGATATCATGATGGCCTGACTCTCAATTAACTCGTTGTCTAGGTGAAAGTCTATAGAAATGCTCTACGTGTTCCCGCTGAGCTGACGTCACATATGAGCGAGGAAACGTTCCATAAGGCACGTAAATATGGCCTAGACGGCGAAAATTTCGGGATCTTCAAGGCATTGTTGATGGACGTACTACTGCTCTGTGTGGAATTATATTTTGGACTCATTGCACTCATCTGGCAGCTGTCAGTGGATGTTGTCAACCGTCTAGAGTGGGACGCCAGCAATGAAGTCCTTGTCAGTTGCGTCTTTGTGCTTATCTCGAACTTATTGTCAACGTTCAAGTCGTTGCCCTTCAAGATATACAAGATCTTTGTTCTGGAGGAGCTGCATGGATTTAATAAGCAAACCGCTGGCTTCTTTGCCTGGGATCAGGTTAAAGGCTTTCTGGTTGCGCAGGTCGTAATGCTGCCCATCACATCGGCTATCATCTTCATTGTTCAACGTGGTGGCGACAATTTCTTCATTTGGCTGTGGGTATTCACGGGTGTCATCTCGTTGGTACTGCTGACAATCTATCCGATTTTCATTGCACCGCTCTTCGATAAGTACACACCGCTGGAGGAGGGACCGCTACGCAAGTCCATTGAGGATTTGGCTGCATCGCTTAAGTTCCCACTGACAAAGCTTTATGTGGTCGAGGGCTCAAAACGCTCGTCGCACAGTAATGCCTACTTCTACGGTCTTTGGAATTCGAAGCGTATTGTGCTCTTCGATACGCTGCTATTGAACAAGGGCAAAGCTGATGACTCGGAGTTGACAGACGATGAAAAGGGCAAGGGTTGTACCGATGAAGAAGTTCTGGCCGTCCTTGGCCATGAGCTTGGCCACTGGAAACTGGGACATGTTACCAAGAATATTATAATTATGGAAGTGCATCTATTCCTTATGTTCCTCGTTTTCGGATATCTATTTAAATATGCACCTTTCTACGAAGCTTTGGGCTTCCAGCCTGGCACACGACCCATCCTGGTGGGTCTGCTCATTGTCTTCACCTATGTGATGGCACCCTACAATGCCATCATCAATTTCGCCATGACTATTTTGTCGCGTCGCTTTGAGTACCAGGCTGATGAGTTTGCCCACGGATTGGGCTTCGAGGATCAACTTGGGCGTGCGTTGATCAAACTAAATTTAGATAATTTAGGATTCCCTGTCTACGATTGGCTGTATTCCACCTGGAATCACTCGCACCCAACGCTGTTGCAGCGCCTTGCGCGTCTCAAACAGCTTGGTGTGGAGGCCAAGAAGGCAAAGTAAGTGGATGTCGGAGACGCAGACCAAAGCATTTCTATTCTATTCTATTTTACTTGCCCCTCTTATCCGTTTAGTTTATGTAGATTTTCAATAAAGAAGGCGATGTTCAGTTTAAAATTCAAAATGTTTGTTGTTTAAAGTGTTTGTTTTAAATTTGGAGCCTATGAAGATGTTGAGCTCGCTTTGGGATGATCCCGCTGTTCTTATTTGGGTGCTGATAGGTGTACTCATTGCGAATACTCTATGGTCGATATACCTGTTGTTGCGAGAAGTAATCCTGCGTGTAATCCCTTATTGACTCTTCGGCTCTTAATCTCTGATTGCCCAATATTCCTTAGATCCACATCACATATAGAATCGACAAAGTGCCCGAAGTGATACGTACGTATCTACCGCAGGAACTTTTCCTATTGATGCGAGCCTATAAACTGCGCAGGAGTTCGCTCGTTGTTTTTAACATGTTCACTGTCGTGATGATCTGCGGTGTAATCGAACTATATTTTGGCTTCTATGCATTTCTATGGAATGTTTCTTGTAAAGTGGCAGTCTTTAATTGGATGCAACATGATCTGATCATATCGATTATCTTCGTTCTGCTGCTAAACTTATATCTTGTATTAAAAGCTCTGCCGGGAAACCTCATCGAGAAGTATTGCATACCCCGTCTGATACATCCAACGGAAAATCCTTCAATCTGTAATCGCATATTACTCTACTTGTTGGAGACATTGGGCACAGTGGTCACATTGATGATAATGGTAACGGTTCTATACTATATGGTCACATTATGTGGCACCTATGCGTTTTTCGGGCTCTTTCTGGCTTCGTTGCTTTTTACGATTGCTTTTATTGTGGTGATGCCGGCCATTATTGATCCATTGATGGGAAAAGCTGTGGAACTTGAGAATATGTCATTGAAAGCGGATCTTGAGAATTTGACTGGACGTATTGGCTTCCCCATGAAACAGGTTATTATCATAAGAGTTCGAGATGCCTCGACAGGCAGCAATGCCTTCTTCTACGGTGCCTGTTGCCTGAAACGGATTGTGATATTCGATACACTCTTGTATAATCGAGGATTGCGTGATCCCTCCCAACTGCCAGTGCAAGAGCAGAACAAAGGACTTCAAAATCCCCTGGTTGTTGCAGTCGTGGCCCACGAGCTGGGTCACTGGAAGTGCGGTCACTTCTGCAAGACGTTGTTTGTGTTCAAGCTTCACATATTTCTAACCTTGTTGTTATTCTCCATTACCGTCCACCATGCTCCAATTTACGAGGCTGTTGGCTTTGAGAAGGGTCTGACCCCCATTATTGTGGGCTTCATCGTTATCTTTGGCTATGTACTGACACCGTATTTCACCATATCCAATGTCCTAATGCTCTCAGTGACGCGCTGTTTCGAATACGAGGCGGATAAGTTCGCACATAAATTGGGACATGGTAGTCAACTGCAGCAGGCGCTGCTCAAGCTGTACGCGGATAATCTCTCATTCCCCATATCAGATGAATGCTACTCCATATGGAATCACACGCACCCGACAATGCTGCATCGTCTCCAGCGGCTGGAAGACCTACAACACAGTTAATCTTGGGATCAGGGTTGCTTTGACATTAATTCATTAATTTTTTAATTGCTCCCTTTTTGTTTTGCTTCAAAACATAATATATATATTAAGGCTATATATATTTCCATATATATAAGTATTTATGTGGTCATTCCTCTTGCTGATTGGGCTTTCGAAGAAGATGATCTTATGTTAAGCCATGGTCTTCTACGACACTTGGCCGCAGATAGATCCGCGCCATCTGCTTTATATACTAATGGTGGTGTTGATTGTTGACCACCTGTGGGCAATGGTTCTGGACAAACGACAGGTGAGGGGCAAGACTATATATAGAACTACGTATATAATATATATAATTCTCTTGCATGTGCTTGGCCAGCAAGTGGTCTGTCTGCAGGCCGGAACGGTGCCAGATGAGTTACGTGCCATCATTCCTCCGGAAATTTTTCATCGGTCACGCGTCTATGAGCTACACAAAATGGAATTGTCAATGTGTAAACATTTTATGGACATGATAATCAGCCTGCTGGAACTATTTTTTGGTTTTTATCCATTCCTCTGGATGCTGGCCGGCAAAACAATATCAAAATTCTCGAATAACGAGCTGTGGGTTAGCGTAATCTTTGTGTTCTTCCTAACTATATATATAACATTGCGTTGCCTACCCGTACTTCTATACGATAAGTGTATCCTGGAGCTGCGCTATGGCATGCAGCAGGGCATTCCATGGTATCTATATATAATCATGGGCATTGTATCGATTCTAGTATCCCAGATCATACTGATACCATTAACTCTGGCCATAATCCTAATTGTTCGCCAAGCGGGTTACTATTTCTTTTTCTACTTCTGGCTTGCCTGGGCCCTGTTCACGCTGTGTCTGGTATTCTTTCTACCCTTTCTGTGCATACCATGTGTTGGCCGTCAAGTGAAGCTGGCCGAGGGATCGCCACTGTATTCCGATATTAAGATCGCCTGCGACATGGCTAAGTTTCCCATGTCCCGTGTGTTCCTCATCAAAACCAAGTCGGTACAATATAGCAATGCGTATTTCTATGGCAGCTGTTGTCTCAAGAGGATCGTAATATTTGACACGTTGCTCTATAACAAAGGTTTGCCGGCGACAGAGCTGAAGCCCTGGGAGATTGGACGTGGCCTAACCAACAGTCAGGTGGCAGCTGTTGTTGCCCACGAGCTGGGACACTGGAAGAAGGGACATTTCTACAAGGCCACGCTGGTGATGAAGATACACTTTCTGCTGACCATGTTGCTGTTCGGACTGTGCTTCCATAGCCCCCAACTGTATGAGGCAGTGGGCTTTGCGCCCGGCATTTGTCCCATCATTGTGGGTTTCATTATTGTTCTCAGATTCGCCTTGACGCCATATCTAACCTTGGCCAATTTCCTGATGCTATACAATGTGCGACGCTTTGAGTATGCTGCCGATAAGTACGCTCACTCGCTGGGCTATTCGATGGCACTGCGCATGGCCCTGATCAAGATCTATGCGGATCACATGAGCTTCCCCGTCTATGACAGCTGGTACGCCTGTTGGCATCACACGCATCCCACTGTGCTGCAACGTCTGGCCTACCAGCAACAGCTGGATCTGGAGGTAGCATATCGTATCATGGGAATAACGTAGGTCAGAGGATCTCTCATTCCCGCTCTTTCTCTCTCGCTCTCAATATACCTCTCCTTACACCAAATGATATTTAAATTTTTAGTTGGCTTTGCGTAGTCCATGTGAATAAAGTCGTATCAAGATTTTTATTGATTAAAACATTTTTAATTCTGTATTGTATAATTTTTGTAAATTATCTTTATAAAGTCTAGTGAAAATCGTAGAGTGAAAATGTCTATTCGACGCATTACAAAATTGAAAGTGAATATTGCCAAGTGGTGAGTGGAGTGCAGAGATTCTTGAGGCTTCTGGTTTAAGTTTACCCCTTGACTTACAGTCAGACTAGTATTACCTATGACAACCATACGAAACGCGTGCTGGATCAAAATCCATTCGGCTTCGCCTTTCGGCAGGTAACAACAAGCAGCCCGACGAATAAATTGGATATTCACGAACAGTCCACACTTTTTATGAAGCGACATTTTGGCATTGGGGGCTGTGTAGCAAAGACCAAATCTTTGACGCGGTTTCTACTCGAAATGGGACAAGAGTTACCCCTGGAGGAGGAGTTGACGCAGGAGTTGCAGCGTTTGCAACAAAAATCGGAGATGAAAAAGCTTCGAGATGCCGATTTAAAGAGGGAACAACAAATGCGTGATGAACGTTTGCTTCGTATGGTCGACGAGGAGCAAGCAGAAGATGATTCAGATACTGATAACGATACCGAAGCTCAGGCTGAGGCTTCGGAAAAACAATCAAAAGAATCAACGCCAGCGGCACAATCAACGACAGAGCAAGTTTCAACAGATCCGGACTCGGAATGGGCACTGCATCCGAACCATTGTCATCAGATGCACATGGAGCAGCCGCAGCGGGCCACAATTATCGAGTGGCCGATGGCGCATATTTCTGTCTTTAATTGCGCTTGGCATTTGAAGAACTGCATCTGGCGCAATGACTACATGGGGGAGTATCATCTGCCCAATTGGTAGGTAGTACTAATGAATATATACCCTGTACATATTCCAGCTATTCTTCTCCTGCTTCCAGTTACTGTGACAGGATCAAGGATACTATGGACCATGTTGACAAGTTAATTAGCAAAATGCAAATGCCCCAGGAGGAGGAGCAGGACAATCCACAGCAGCAGCAGCAGCAGCAGGAGGAAAAGAAGTTGAAGCCAAACTTGCCAGCCGACATCAATGTGAATATAATGAATCTAAATGGTTTGGTGATTCAGCTCAATCAGTTCCTCGAGCTGCAGCAGCAGAAGCAGGAGAAGCTACAGGCATGAGATACCCATTGGAATTCCTATATAGAACGATTAAGCGAGATGTAGTATGTATAAACGACATTTCCATGGAATGTGATCTATAGATAGAGTTTATTAAAACACGTTTTATTTCATAGAATTTTCTCTTGACATTTATGGTTTATATATATGTAGGTTTATATAGTAGTTGTTGCTGTAGTTATAGTTATGCATTTCGATAATCGAGCCTGTCTCTGTACTATATATCGTTCCCACCTTCTGCTTTCTAAAGCTTTTCTTTCTTTGTCTCTCTTATTTGGGAAGTTTCGTTAATCGTTTCGTTTTGCATCTTAAATATAGCATAAGTAGATATAATGTATAGATTTTTATAGTATAGATATTTTACGATATTTTTACTTGGCATTTGTTGACACTACAACGTATAATATGGTAGTAATAGTTTAGCTCAGTTAGCAATCGATTATGTTGTCTCTTAGGGGTTTCTTCTGATTTTCTTTTGGCTATGGTTGAATGTGGAACAGGACACAGAAATAAACGAGTAGGGACTCTTTGTATTTATAATAGAGATAGCACCTTGAGGAGTTTCAAATAAGTTATCTAAGCAATAGAAATTGTTACGTTTCAGAAGTGTTTCGAATGGATGTAATTTCTTTTCAAGAAGACTGTTCAAACCGACTGTACCTGCTTTCTCCACCCATTCCTTTTATACTGAATGGGTAGGGGGTTAGGGCCAGTCTAGTTTGGCAGCTTTCAAGTGGATTTCTTTATCGTTTCCATGCTGCTTTGTTACCTGGCCTGGCCTGGACTGGCGCCGTGCTTGAGTGCCAATTGGCAGCCCTTTTCTTGCTTATGTGTGTGTGTGTTGTGTGTGTGGGTTGGCATTGATTGATGCCCGGCTGCCTGGCGTCGACGAATCGGTAAAATCTTTGCACTAAGACTGTGCCAGCTGAATACACGTACATATTCACACACGATATAGCATACAATCAGACATTATACGATGTATTACGCCATACGTTATACCAGATCTTACGATACATCATACGATACAGCATGCAATACAGCATACGATATAGCCTAGCACATACCCTAAGATACCCGCAAAATATAGCATACTTTTCAGCATATCGTATCATACGTTATTCGCGGAACTTTCAAACAACTAAATTCTCGAAAATAGGCCAAATGCTAAGCAGAAAAATCACACGCATCAAAATATATATATATATCGTAAGTATACATATATGTAAATATGTATACATATATATTATACAGTACATTTATATTATGCAATATAATAATTATTATAAGTACACACACACAATTATTAACAACAATTATCTAAAAAATTCATGCTACGTAATAAATATAATATTTGGTTTACATTTGTTCCTTGTTTTCTTTTCATTTCTTTTATGTTTTTTTTTATTTTTCATTTACGATATTCGATTTTGTTTGCCATAAATTGTTGAGTGTCTGCTCTTACACTTAGCTAATTAATTAATTATGTAATTAATTCGAAATTAAATTAGTTTTAAGTACGAATACATTGAGAATAGAAAATATAATTTGTTACTTGTATTTTTTTGTTCATATTATTTGTTTTTCTGTTCTCTCTAAATACTCCCCACGACTGCACTGAGAGGGGGGACTCGTAAAATCGATGTACTGAACTTTGTTTCGGTTACGGTTTCGTTTCTGGCTGGTTTCGAGTTGCGTTTGTCAAAAGTAATCAATCATTTTTGTTTCTTATTCTCTTATATCTTTCTTCTTGTTGATCTTCCGCTTAATCTGTTTCTTCTTCTTCAGGACATAGACTTTTCAAAAGCTTAACATGCATAAACATTTAATTATTTTACGAAACATTTACTTTAGTTATCTTTGTTTTCTTTTGTTTTTTTGTTTTTTATGTTTTTCTAGCGAATTTAGCGCTGCTTCAATTTGTGTTTGCTCTGCCGCTGCAGCTGCTGTTGCTGCTGCGAGGGCAGTTAGTAAAGTAATCGATTTTGGCCATGTGCCACGAAAACAACATCCTCGTTCTCTGATTTACCCAAATTGGTAACAAAAATATATGTATGTGTGTGTGAGAGTTTTGTTGCTAACAAATTTGCTGCTGTTTCGTATTGTTTTTAATTCAGATTCTGTTGGCATTTACGGACACACTATGTCTACCCTCTCTAACGTCTAACTCCTCGACCTCGCGTCTACTGCTCATCCTCGGGTGATATTTTGGCCAGTGTAAGCAGTATCATGGTCAGCTCCTTGCGTGAGATTTTGCCATGCTTGTCGTGTCCGACGCCGCGCATAATTGTCTCCTCGAAGGCGGCCAGATCCTGTGCATCGTAGTCATCCTGTGATGGGTGGATAATTACATTATATATGTTTCATATAACTCTGTTTTCTCTGCCTACCTTCTTGACCAGCTCCAGCAGATCCTTGAGGAAGCCCTTGAGCTCCTCGTTCTCAATGGTGCCGCTGTTGTCCTGTAGTTTAAAATTGTTATCAATTAACTGGACGCAGCTCATAATCTGCCAACCCTTACCCGATCGTAGAGCGAGAAGACCTTCTCGATGTCCTCCTTGGTCAGCTTGGTGGCGCCCTAATAATAAAATATAGATAATGACATTGATGAATAAATCGCTTACACGTGGCATATACATTAATGTACACACACACACACGCACACCCACAAACACACACACACGTACAGACAGACAGCTTCGCTAGACTGAACTGGGCTGAAGAACTTGGCTAAAATGGAAGTCGCGCTAATCTACGTGTAGTTGTATTTGTTGTTTGTATGTGTGTGAGTGCTGTGTGTGTGTGTCTTTGAGTGCTTACTAATACTTAACATATTTATTTACTATTTACAGCGCATGCCATACATATCCTTATTTATTTTTGCTTTCAATTTGTTTTTTATTTTCTCTTTTTTTTTATTATGCAACCCATGCTGTGCGCGCTTTGCTTGTTTGTCTATGGAAATTCACTCACACATACACAAATCAATTTTCATTTACGTATTTGTTTGCATTCACTCAATCCCTCAATAAACATTACAGCCAATTTGTGTACATTTATTTGCACAAGCTGAAAAAGTTCCCCTTCCTCGGGAGGCAAAGGGAAATTCGCCTGCCCGCATAAGTATGCTATGGTTTTTTTCTTCATCTCTCGAGCCAATCATAACGTATGACTTAATTAAGCCGCCTTACGCATTTGGGAGATTTGTTGTTGCCCTGTGTCTGACATGCCGTAATTAATATGCATTAAGGTACCGTGTACCTTGTACCGTGTGCCGAAATTGGCAACTTTTCTCTGGCAAAAGAAACCTAATGTAGCATTTATTTCGGACCCCAAAAAATGCACGTACGTGTGTGTGTGTGAGTGTATGTGTACAAGTAGCAGTTAGATTTATTGATTCCACTTGTTCGCACACACACACACACTCGCACACACACACACTCTTGCCTGCACTTGTGGTTATGCAAGGCCCGCAGCTCGCAACTGAAATTCAAGTTCAAAGCTGCAGGTGCTTCACAGCAAAGTGGTAAAAAGGGCTTCAATTCAGCTAGTGTGTGTGCTCTTCTGTGTCTGTGTGTGTGCGCATTTGTCTTTGTGTGGGTGTCCCCAAGGACTGATAACATTTATTTTATTTAGCCGTGTAAGCTGCTTTATAAACGACGCGCACGACAAAACGCATTTGCTTTACGCTTGCCATACCCTGTAATCGAGACAGGCGTGGGTTTTCCACGACTTGTAGGATACTTAGCTAGCTAATGACTTGCTTAGTGTTTCGCTGGCCTGCCTGGCCTTTCCTTGGGTATCTAGGGTATCTAGCTAGTCATGCATCGCAATGCCTGTGGCATGCATGCTCTTTTATTTGGTTTCTCTTGGGGGATTGGAAATCCATTAAGTGCCCTTTCGCCAGCCCTTTCAGCGCATTGTTCTTTACAACAAAAAAAAAGGCGGGCTTTGCTCTCGGCCTTAGAGTTTAATTTTGCACAAATATTTTCACACCGAATTATATACGAGAACAAACACCCACGCACACACACACACACAGAGAGAGGGAGGGAGAGGCAACCTTGGCTGGCGCCTAAAAGGATGCTTCGCATTTTGTCAGGCCACTGACAAATTGCGCACTTAAGTCGGGCACGTTCGCACATCCCTGATAAAATGAAGTAATTATTTTATACTTCAACACTTTTGAAAACCATTCCGGCTACGGAGCTTACAGTTCCAGAGCTCCACACAGCTCACGGCTGACGGCTCACGGCTCACGGCTGACGGCTGGCAGCGCATGGCGGCGGTTGTCTGCGGCTGCCATTACCCATATGTGCACACACACACACACACACACACGCACGCATCCAGAGAGACATGGCGTCTCTAAATTATGCAAAGGGTCGCCAAGGGTTGTCGGGTTTGGTTGGTATCTGGACCATCATTAGGTTTAAGCAGCGCACGTACATGCACTTATCACACATCCTATCCCGCTCCCTCCCGCTAACCAGCACCCTTTGCTGGTGCCCCTCATCCTGCTGTGTCTACGAGAGCAGCAAATATCTAATTAGTCGCGCACAGTTGTCGTTTAGTTATTGGATCGTTGGTCAGAGCTTATGGTACCGCATTTTGCGGCTTAGCTCTCAATTCACTGCGGACTTTTCGGGCCATTTTGGTAGATTAAACTAAACTTTTAGAGTTTCCCATGTATGTGTGTGTGTATTGGTTAATTGTGTGTGCACTGCGCAAAAACTATTAATTATTGCATATAGAAAATGTAATGGGAGAGAGGCTCTTAATTTGATAATACGTTTGGTAGTCTAAACAATTTGACTCTTTAAAGCATAGTTTATAATAGTTGCCAATTTTTAACCCATTATATTTAAAGATATTGCATACATTTCTTAAAGCTTTTTAGTAGCATATGCTATGCATAAATATACGTAGGATTTTTTCCCTGCTTAGCTTGTGTCCTCCCGCAGTGCAGCGCAAATCGTAACCATGTCTCTGGCACAAAACATACGTTTATCTTCGGCTTTGAGTACTCAAACGAACCGCAAGTCAACTCACACACACACACACACACACCTGTACACACACACACAACTCCTACACACAAGTTATTTGCCAAACATGGCAAATGTATCCAAAAGGTATTCAAAGAAAAGCCAAAAGCAAACACACACACACACACATACACAACATGCCAGCATGCACTTAAAAGCTAAATATAAACAAAGTAAATACACACATACATATATGTACAATATATATATAATATATATGTAGTATGAATCGGAATCTATCTATACTATCTAAGCTAGCAGGAAGGAATGCATTTGTATGTGTATTTAAGTCAGTTATTTCAGTGTTGTATTCTCAGCTGACAAAAGATTCAATAAAAAGTAAAACAGAAACGAAAAAAAAATAAACAAAATAAAAAAAGGAGTCAATAGAATTGCCTCGTTTTTTTGTTCTTCTTTTTGTTAATGTAAATGGAAATGTAAATGTTGTATATGTAAATGCCGAACAAAAGCAATTTGAATCAAACAGAATTTTAGATATTAAACTGAAAGCTATTGCCAGGCAGAAAATGCGGAAAATGTAAATTTTTCTTTGCGAGAGTGTTTTGCCGTATTATTATTATTTTTTTGCTTAAGCAATGCAAATACGAAATAGTGCAATGTTTTTGGTATTTGAATACGCTTGTGGGAACGGAGAAGGAAAGTAGAGAAAGTAATATAATATAATTATTATATTTCATGAGACTTTCCTCCTCCTCCTCCTTCTCCCTTCTACAAGTGTATTCAATTGTCGAACTCTTTATGTTAACATTTATTTTTCTTGTTTTCTTATTGTTGTTGTTGTTGCTGTTGTTGCTGTTTGTAATGTATTGTCGTTCGCTTGATTCCAATTGGGTTGGTTGGGTTTACGTATAGTTTAGTTGTCGGTGCTGCGGCTTGGATGGTAAAATACTTACATCAATGCCCTCCTGGTAAGGTTCGTGTTTGTTTGTTGTTGATGTTGTTGTTGTTTAGTTATTGTTGTTGTTGTTGTTGTTGTAGGCAGTGCAAATTGATTGTAGTTGTAGTTATTGTTGTTGTTGTTGTTGATGTAGTCGATTTTATATACAGCATTTGTTTTGTTTGTTTATTGTTAAATTAAATTTTATTGTTGCGTTTGCGGCAATTTTCATTGGATTCAGTTTTTGTTTTTATTGCAGTTTTGTTTAATTAATTTATTTGTTTTTTTTATTGTTGTTGTTGTTGTTGCATAAAGTGTGAAAAATATTTGTGGCAGCCAAAATTTACATCACGTGCAAAGTATTTGTATAGTTTTTTTTGTAGTTATTGTTGTTGTTGGGAATTATTTATCGATTTTAGTTTGGTTTTTATTTTGAAAACGAAACAAAGTGTAGGAGTGTCGATTGTTGCGATTGTTTTGTTTTGTTTGTTTTTAGTAGATTGGTTTAATTAGAAATATGCAGAGGTAAATATATGTATAATATATATAGAGTAGTAGTATATAGAGGTACAGTTGTTGATTGGGTAGTTGCAGTTGGTTAGGCAAGTAGAGAGAAAGTTGCAAGTAGAAAAGGGTTAGGCGGAGGGAATGAGAAAAAAGAAAGTCAGAAAAAGTTTGAAAAATCAAAAAATTAGTTTCATTTGCAAGCTGCAAATTGTTGTTGTTGTTGTTATTGTCAGCATTTAAGATTAGTTAAGAGTTATATTCTTGCAGAGTTTATTTAGTCTAGAGTAGATTGATTATTAGTAATGTAAGCTAGGGTTCCAGCAGCTAGAATGCAGCAAACTCAAAAGTCAAATATTAAGTATACGTCTAGTGAACATAAGCTAACCATAGGCAAGACCAATTAGCAAAAGTTGTTGTATTTAAAATACTTGCTCTAATTGTTGTTATTGTTATTGTTGCTTAAACTAATTTAACTTTCTGCCGCTTTAAAAGGTGCAAAGAGCAAAACTGCAGGTGGGAAGGAAAGGAAAGCAAAAATATGCCAAGTGAACCCATAAAAAGGAAACCCAAATGTGTGTCTGTGTCGGTGTCTGCTTTGGCCACGTAAGCCCACCCGACTGCAGTAAAGTGCACGGCACGTGGCACGTGGCCGAGGAGACAGCTCCAAAGAAGCGTAAACAAAAATATGTGTACCCTAAAGTGCTACCCGCAACGGGTTGCACAACCTAAGTGAAACGCCAAGCCACAAAACGGACAGCTTGAGCCTTGATCCCAGTTACCAGCTCGCAGTTCCCATTTGGCCCACACCTCGCCTCGCAGAATTAAAGTACATTTTAAGAACCACATTTGGACCAAAAGTTTTTGGCCACAGTAAATGCACATTTTAAAGCAGACGCTGCTGCTGCAGGTACTGCTGCAATTTGCTGCTCCTGTGCATTATGTCGCTACCCATTGCGGCACACGCGGCGTATACGTGATGTGCATTAGCATAAGCCTTTCCGGCATTGGCACGAAGCCAGCCAGACCGTAAGCGTCACATCAAGAGGCTGCCTTAAACACTATGCCACAGCAATTTAGTTTTAATGCCACGTAACCATAAAAATTTGCCATGCAGGGTATTCTGAATCACCATAATATAAATAACTATGCGAGGATTAGAGAATTATTATGTGGGATTTGGAATATTAAGTAATAAAATAAACTATTTGATCCATAGCAGTGAGTAATCAAATGGCAGTGTGTTGCAGTTACAGAGCTGCTTGCCATAGAACTGTCATTAGCAAATTGCTATCGATAACGTGATTATTTTTGCAGTTTGCTATTATACCAAACTAAATTTTACATTTTGAAGTTTTCAGTATTCTTATAAAGCTCTGTGTTTTAGTATTCATAAAAAATATTTACGTTTACAAATAATTTTGAAAAATGGCATAACTCTTCAAAAACAAGTGGATTGTACAGGAGCCCTCCTTTCCATTTAAATCCTTAATTTTAACACCTCATTAAAGAAATTTGACAATATTTCTGATATGCTTTGTACTTACGCGTAATGTATACTGCTAAGTAGCGGTGCTTGACATTTACTAAACGTTATTAATAACTTTGTTTTTGATATTGTAATTTAGAATATTTCGTTGTATATTATAATACGAACTATAAGTTTAATTGTTTGTAAATAATCGTAATTTATATGTTAATATTGTTAATAATCATACGCGTTTAATAAACCCTAATATACCTTGCAATAGTCTTGTTTAATAGTGATCTTTAAAAAACCACAAGCGGCTATGACTTGATCTGATATATATTTATGCACGCCCCTTATGCCTTAATAATTTTATGTATGACCTTTGTATTAAGTGTGAGTATAACAAACGAAAATGTAAAAACGTAAAAAAGTGTTCCTCCTAATGATATAACCTAAAAACGGCCCTAAACAAATACATACCCCAAAAAACACGATTTGAGTTGTTAGGTTTGTTGAATATTTGATCGATAAATTGAAAATGAAGTATTATGTATGTGTTGGGAAGCTGCTTGCTATAAAAGTGTTATATTATCATGCAGCTGCGCTTTTGTTCAATTAAATAGGGTATCCTGTCAGTCACTTATTATGGCCCCATTATAAAAATGCGCATTGCTAAATGATATTGCATATATTCATATATATTTTTTCCATATTACCGAGCAGAACGTAATAAAAATGCAGCGCCATTTGTTGCGTAGTGTGATTGCGTCTGGCAATTACCTGGTGCTTGGCATTTTACCTGATTCTTGATACCACCTGGCACATGCTACTCTGCCGGCGCAGAGGCACCTTGGTGTGGCCGGCATAACTGCAGCATGCATACCCATAACTCATAAGTCTTGAGAAGCCACTTGGTGGTTGTAAAAACGTTGATGCATGCTTATTTTTACTTTTATTGCTCACGAAATGGACCCAACTGGCTGACACAGGCTCACAGCTTCTGAAGGGGCGACAGAGAGAGAGAGAGAGAGAGAGAGGGGGAGCGGGTCCTGCGTGATATGCGTATCCGTATTATGTTAGGGCCAAATGGGCTGGAAATGCCAATTTTATGGCTGCTTAAACTTGTAGCGCTTTTATTGCATACTTGCGGGCGTTAATAAGCGCTGCAACAAAGTTTCGCGTACAGGTGGGACACAGTTCGCCTTATCAGTATGTTTTCACTGCCCAAGTTATGAACTTTAACGACCTACCTACGGCGCGATACTGATGCCTCTGCCTGTGGCTGTGGCTGATTCTGATGCGGGGCATGGGCATTGTAATTGGGTGCTGATGCTGCACAAATGCGCAAAACTTGTGGCCAACTCGAGCAAGCGAGAGGAGGAGGAGGGATGAACGAGTGGAGGAATGCGTGTGCAAGTTGACTTCGACATTGTAAATGTGCGACATGCGACATGCTACATGCACTGGGCGTGGCAGCGCCTGCTAACGCATCTGTGTATGTTTGTGTGTGTGTATGTTGCGGCGAGTTGTCAATAAAAGGCAAGTAAAATGTCACTATGTGCTGCGAGCTGTAACAATGGCAAATCTCCTTCTCTCTCTCTCTCACTCTCTCTCGTGCATTTATCTGCTATCACTCTCTTTCCATCTCGCTATGCGGTTGCACATTGCTCATACGCCACGTTGCACAGCAGAGACAGAGCGACAGAGCAGCTTGACAATTTGCTGGCATATAGTATGCAAATCGAAGAACAGATCAGCTGGCCATATGTCGAGCCAGTGGCTGGATGAAAGTTGTGTGACATAATTGAAATTGCGCATACGCAATGTTGAACACGACAACTGAACGCAAAGCAGGCTTCAAAGCACTTTAAGTTACACACACCCATACACACACACTCACACACTCGCGAAAATACTGAATGTTCTCTTTACAGCCAGTTCGAGTGTGGCTCAAGCACGTACATTTGCTGCAAATAACAATAAGAACTCGCAACTGGCACAGTTTGGTTTGCTATTCGTTTGTCGAAGTCGCTTGATTGCCCAGAGAAACAGAGAAAACAGAGAGAAAACCAAGAAAACTGGGAAAAATGGGAAAACAGCAGGCAGGCAGGCAATGAAATGTGCGCGTACGTCTCGAATTGGAATTGTGCGGGATTTGTGTAGTACATACATGGACATCTGCTTGAGGAACATGTACGGAAAAGTAACGAAAAGTATTTCCGTTCAACTTAAGCTGCAGGCCATGTGTTAGGGGTAGTCAGTGAAGTGAGTTTCGTAATCGAATGCGAGGCCGAGATAAGTCAGCTATAAAACCGCGTTGAAAAGCTACAAAAAGGATCATCTTTATAAGGAAAATTATAAAATCCTCGAGGCATACTCTGTCAGCGCGTTGACATTATTCATTCCCAACTCTTTTTGCAATTACAACTTTTAACTACTGAATTTAGCTGTAAATTTATTCGCAACAAAAAAATAACTTGAGTCACCCTAATGCATTGCTTTGGCCCCTGACCAGAAGACTGGCAAATATTGCAGTCAAAGTTGGAGCCCAACAAAAGTTATGGCCAAGTTGGTTTGGGTCTGCTTGCTTTGCTTGCCTTGCTCTCTCTCGGTTGTGTTGTGTTGTGTGGCCTGGTGACCAATTACGTTCCGGAGGACAGTGGGACAGTCTCACAGTCGGCTGCCCTGCCAGCACAATGCGCAGTTCAGTGAGAGAATGGGAATGAGCAAAGGCACAGAGGATGCTGCGCTCCATTTAACCCCAATGGGCACATTTTGAGCCACGCTGTTCTTTAATATTAAATGTCAAATAAATTCTGAAATGTGGCACCGAAAAATCTCCCAGGGCAATTACTCAGTGCTCCCAACATTGTCACCCGATGTGGCAAGCAACACCTGCTGCGGCTGCTTCTGCTGCGTCTGCGTGCGCGGGCCAAAGGATTCCAGGCAGGAGTTTGGGGGTCTTCGAATTTGGGACACAAAATTATGCCTAATTACAAAGTCAAAAGTTTTGACAGACACACACACACACACAGCAGCTGGCAGGCCTACACCTACACCATCTGTTGGAGTATTTATAATGAGCCATGGCAAATGATACCCCATATTCCATTGTCTATTTCAGAAGCGGAAAACTTTCGTCTCTTTTTTATTGCGTCCCATAAAAGCAGCTGACGTATGCGAGAATTGTGGGGGCGTTTGGTAGCTCGATTGAACTAGAACATAGAAATTGATTTGCCTCAAAGACGTCAGGTGCGTCGACGCCTGGGGTATTACGCATACGCCGCGTTTCCCGTTGTTCTTTTTGCTGTGCAGTGCAATTTGTTTGCTTGGCTGCTTCTGATTTTACGATTATGGCACCTAAACGTGGCTGAGCTCTCTGTGCGTATTCATTGGAGCAGACACAGACATAAGTGGAGAAAATAATAAGCAAGGGAAATAAAAAGAATATAATATTGTGTATAAAGATATCATATCAACTCGTAGGCTGCAGTTTTGAGCTAATAACTAAAGCTAAAGCTAGCCTAAAAACGGTGCTAGAGTGTACTGCTAGAGCAGTTAAGTTAGTTAGTTAGTTAGTAAGTTACTAATTAGTATATATATATATTTATAGAGTAGTATATTTATAGAGAGAGAGTTAGTTAGTTGGTAGATTACAGTACAGTAAAGTCAGCTCACTCCATCGGGCTTACACTATCTTCTTGCTCGAACTCATAATGCTTGGCACTTACCTTGAATACCTGACGACAGAGGAAATTCTCCTTAACCGGAAGTAGTCTGTAATAAATAAGTTAGGCGTATTGTTGACATTTATTGCAGGCAGCAGGCGGCAGGCAGCTGCTATCAATTTTTTTTTCTTTCTGCTCAACTTACTTGGCCATTTCCGAGAGCTGCAAACGACCATCCTTATTGGCATCGAAAACTTGTAGCTGGGAGAGTGGGAGGGAGAGAAAGACAAGTAAATGAGCTCAATGACAGAACTTTTATACTTAATTAATGATATAGAAATTGCTGTGTCTCTGGGGCATTAAATAACAGCCCAAAATATACGCACACACAGAAGTAAATAGACTTGGGGCAAGTTCTGTAACGATTGTTTCCCAGAACGACGATAAGTCTCGAATAAATGTCGGAAATACATTACGTATTCGCCATGTGAGGCAGCCATACATTTTTATGAAGATGTTTTACTCTGGCACCTCGAAGTATGCTACATTCTTTTGTAGCGAGATCTCTTCATGAAATCAAGACGAGAATTTATACACATTTCCGCTGATTTATCACATTAATACTCACTGCAGGAGCAATTGAAGCGTTTATAAAGTTAATGTGACAATTTTTCTCTCAAGAAGTTTGCAGACGACTGGGAAAAACCTTGTGATTTATTTGCATTTCTTTTTTTTTTTTTTTTTTGTTTAAAAAGTTGACATTTTCTTTTGCTTTGGTAAATTTCACTTGCAAATGAGTTGCAAGCTGATTTCGCTGCTTTTCTTATCAGCACTTTATGCGATACGTGCTGCAGGTGTGGGAGAGACCTGGATAGGGTAGCTCAGCGGGGGAGCTGGAAGCCGTAGGCTTTAGGGGACACGCACACATGCCCGTCGCCATTATAAAGTTTTTAATTAACCGTGCTTTGAGTGCATATAAATTGCCGCACATAATGCGCGACGTGGCAAAAATTAATTGCAATATTTCACGCTAGAATGAACTTGGCTAAAATGTTGTGGTGGCCATTAACAACGTTGACATTGATTGACCAACAGCAGCAGCTGCTCTTGCATAATGAATTGAAACTGTGAACTGTGTGTGCAGCTACTGCTAAGCTTATCGAAACGGAAATATCACGCATACGCACCATGGTGTCGGTGTATTCAATGAGCTTATCCTCGGAGACATCGTTGATCTTCTTGGCCTCTTTGAGCAAGTCACGCAAGAAATTCTTAAGCTCATCCGCCTCAATGTAACCAGAGTTATCAGTATCGTATTCACGCCAGATCTAAATGGGAAGGAGAAGAGAGAACATCGTCGTGTCGCAATTAATTAGGAATGAAATGCTGAAAAGCCGTTAACAGCAGCCTCGCCATCAGCTTTAGTGGGCTTTGCCAGTCTCTGTATCTGTGAGTCTCCCCCTGTCTCTTCAGTTTGTCCAGTTTGTCCAGCTTGTCCCATGCCTTGACTCGGCCCTCGTTACACGCTCGGCTGGTCAGCACTTACCTTCATGAATTCGACGCTTGATTCCAAGGGGTTATCGAAGCGGAAGAGCAAAAGGAAATTCTCCTCCATGGGCAAGAGCTGAGCAAGCTGTGAATTATATAAATATATATATTTTTTTTTATACGCAAAAGGTCGAGTTGGTTGCCTAAATCTTTGGCTTTTAAACCTAAAATGACTTTGAAGTCGACGTGTGTCATTAGTAAATCTTGTAGCTAGTGTGAGCCTTAAAGGAAACATAGTTATAGAGTTTCAAATAAATCATAATTAGCTCTCAACAATAGCCTAAAGAAAGGATTTTTCTCCCTACAACTTACGCTTAAGAAAGTATTGAAAACTTAGAAAAAGTTGTTGAGTTTTAGACTCGAGACTCGCTCATCTAAATATCCCAAATACTTGCCTAAACAATAGAGTTCTCTATCATGCTTTCTCTCAAAGAAAAAGCTTAGCATGAGACATCGTTGTTAAACTTTTAACAGCTTTTGTAAGACAAATGCTACCGCTGCTTAATGGCAGCCCTAAACAAAAGCTCGCTCTATTCTAGTTTCCAGCTAAAAAGCGAATTTCCCCTGGCTGCTTAGCGCTCTTTATTCTTCTACTTATGTTCTCTCTCTCTTTCAGTCAGGGTCTATTCCTGCCGGCCTTGGTCTTAATCCAAAGATATTGCCTCCTCGCCTAGTTGTGCGCCATAATTTTAAAATTAAACTTTGCCATGAAAATTCAAGCGAAACGCTTTAGTGTTTTTAGCCAAAAAAAAGCAAGACAAACAATTTGCAGCAAGAAACTTAAGCGTTCCGTTCTGTGTGTTGTTATTTTAACCGAAATATTTTGGCTAACTAAAAGCAAAGTCTGCGCTTCTCGCTTCAGTTGCGCCGAGGGGGGAGCTGCGAGTAAATTGCAGTGCAAAAACTTTTGCCACATAATTTAAGTGTCGATTTGAATTTCGGTCATGTCGACAACAAACTGAAAGGGGAGACAAGGGAATAGGAGAAAGAGAGAAAGGGAGAGGGAGAACCAAAGTTGAGCTATCGCTGCAGCTGGAAAGTTTCTGCTTTTAAGTTAATTATAAGGAAAATAATAGAAGGGTTAGCATTTATACCATATCGCTGGCCAGAGCACTCTGACTAATTAGTGTGTGAGTGTGAGTTGTGTGTGTGTGTGTGTGTGTGCTCTGCACTGATTAGTTGAAAGATCTGCACTCTGCACTCGTGCCACATGGCGTATGCGCAATGTGTATGATATGATGAGCGATGTGGGCAGCTGAGAGCTTTTTGAAGTTGTCAGACAGAAAAAAAGAAGAAACAAAGTTCTCTGAGTTCTGCCTCATTTATCATGGCACAAGCCCGAGTACATTATGATTACTTCCATTCAATTTGAAGTCTGACTTTACTAGTCTCTTCCTTCCTCCTTGGCCAGCACCTTCGGTTGCCCTGCGGTATCGGTGGCTTCTGCTGTGCCTTCTGCTGCCTTGTTAAGCCTCAATTAAAAACTCATTTAAAGAAGGGCGCAACTTTTGGGCCAAAAACCTTGGCAGCAAAACTTTTTCGGGGCTAAATTGCAGAAATGGCGAAAATGGCCAAATAAATTATTGAGCAAAACGAAAAATGGGAAAAGAAAATTGGAAAATGGAGAAACGGCAGCATCATTTAAAAAGCAATTTGACGGCGAACCTCAGTTAGAATGTCACGAACGACTGAGAGATGGAAGCGGAACAAATTGCGCATACGACATGTGTGCCAACAGTGGAAACAGTTGTACAAAGTCGCAGGATAACACAAAAAAAAACCCATTGTAACTGACAAGCACTTAGACTAGACATACCTCTCTGATATCGATTTTGCCATCCTGATTATCATCGTAGGCCTCCATAAAGCAAGACTTCAGCTCCTCCAGCATTGTGTCGGTGACAGCCTGCAAGGGAGATGTATCCTAGAGCATGCTAATGGCATAGACCACACATGTGGCACCATCATGATGCTGCACTTTACACTCACCTCGGGGCTAATGTCCGTGGCATTGGCGCTGGACACAAACTCGCGCAGAAAACCATCTAGCTCCGTGCCCTCGATGTAGCCATTGCCTGAGAGGGGAGAGAGAGAACAGCATGACAGTTGGACATGCCTGAGACTCATAGACTATACATACCATCCTTATCGTAGTGTGCCCACACGTCCATGAACTGATTGGCCGACAGTTTCTTTAGTTCCCGCGACTCGGGATCACGATATTGGCGCATGAAATTGTGCGCCTTCTCGATTTGAACGCGCTTGGCGGCGGCAGCTGCTGCAGCGGAATCCATTTCAGTTTATTTATTTACTGTTTTCTGTTGTTGTTGCTCTTAAGCTGTGCACCCCGTCGAACGCTGAGGTAATCTGTAAAATACGTAGGGAGAGGGAAAAGGTGTTCAATTGGCAACGGTGTGAAAACATGGAAAACTACTTGTGTGAGGGTGGAAAGCTTGACAGCAGTTTGTTTCTCCCAAAGGGAACAAAATGAAAAGTAGTTTACGAACAACAAAAAAAAAAAATGTTGAGAAAAAATTAAATCAATTAGTTTGACAGCGAAGTTCATTATTGGCTTAGTGTGCGGCAGGGGGGCTTAAAATTAATAGCATGAAATATACACGCACACACCGACACACACACACACAGACACACTGGCGCAGTGGGAGGGCCGACAACATGGCGTCCCATGCAGGAATGCGCGTCGCAGCGTAGACGAGAGCATAAAAGCGGCCAACTAACAGGATTACAACCAACACGCAACAATGTTGTGCATGTGTGCGAGTGTGTGTGCGTGTGTGAGTGAAGAGTGCTTTTAAGCCAGAGCAAATGCTGCATACTTACGGGCGCTCCACCTAAGCGCATTGTCCTAGCGCACATAAATTGCATGGCATAGTTAAAGGCAACACTTAAATTAAGCTAAACTAGTTACGCATCCTCTCCCTACCTACCTCCCTTCCCTCTATCTCTACACATACGCATCAACGTCACTGCGAGTTAAATATATACTCCCAAGTATAGCAAAGCGAAATGCGAAATAAATTGCTTTACAAAGTAAAATAACAAGCATAAATTACGATTGTTGCTGTTGTTGTGCGGTCGCGCTGCGGGCGTTGAAACAAAGCAACAATCCAACACAGCAAAAAAGAGAAGCTGAGGATGAGCAGCAATGGGGGAGGAGGAACAGCAGGCAGGCAGCAGGCAGACGCAGGCAGGCAGCTGGAGGATGTAAACTAAACGTTGTCCTGCTCGGAAGTTGCGGGTGACGACAGTTTGTTGCGGCTGTGGCGACGGCCGCCTGCTGCTGCTGCGGCTCCTGTGGCATATCCTGTGAACTGTGCTGCCTGCTGTCTCACTGGACATGTAGGTATACATTTCGGAGCAGCTGCGGCCAAATGAGTCAACCTATCCCTCCCCTACGCAATGAGGGCAACTTGTTGCCTTTGTTGTTGTTGCTGGCATGCTGTAAGCTTAGCACATTTTTCCCATGGAGTATTTTAAATGTATTATTGAATTTAATATTTATATATGTAGTCATAATAGAAATAAGTATATATATTAAATATTTTGAGAAGAACAGAGTCGATCTCTAAGTCCAGCAACTTTAATTAGCTATTGCAAAAGAGGAGATACAACCCTGGAAAATCACTAAAATATCGATATATATCGCAATTTAAGTCCGAATTTGTTTTGGATTCGATTTTTATGCGAATTATTAATATGACAATTAATTCTATGCAAAAAATTAGAAAATATTCGAAAATTTTCGAACTTCCTAAATCGATACAAGAAAGAGTAGGTACAACCCTGGAAATTGATAATTATCGATATTTATCACAATTTGTTTAAGCAATCGATTTGAGGCTTTCAAACGAACTACAGGCTTTATTTTAAGCATTAACACCTTTTTTTTAAATGTTTTTAAAGATTATAATATAAGTAATAAGGTGTATATGTGGATATGTTATATGATGTTAAATTGGGTTGCAGTAGTTTAATGAGTGTAAGTCTTGCTGACCATCTCTCTCTCCCTCATCCTTTGTTTCTCCCGCTGCTTTTCCACAACTTTATGCATTGTTCTCACACAACAATAGGTAAACGAGGAAAGAGAAGGGAACAGAGGAAGAGAGAGAGAGAGGGAGAGTGGGAGCAAAAGAAACAATTGCAAACACTTGTTAAACTTTTACAACCTGCCTGCATACAAAGTTCATGCTGCAACGGCGCAACTTAACCCGTTTAACTTGCAGCTGATTGCAATAACTGCAAAGGCAAAGGCAAAGGCTTCTGAGCCTGGCAAATACGCTTTAAAGACTTTCAGCCTCGGGGCTATGTTGACATTTTATGGCCAAGAGAAATCGCATTGCGAGCATGCTGCTCGGTCCAGGGCCTGCATTCTGGGTCGGGCTCATTAGAAGGACCTTCGCATTGCCGACGCGCCGCGTTTGTTATTACAAAACGCATAAAGGAATATAAATACGAGTTGCATGCCCCGCAGCAAGTGGCGTGTGAAGTACCAACACACATTCACCCACACACACACACACACTCTTGCTTATATATAGAAATATTTGCGCAGGATATGTGAAAACTTTCATTGTTGTGTGCAGGATACTTGAAAGAAAGAGAGAGAGAGAGAGAGAGAGGCCAGCGCGAGCATTGCAAATGCCAAATATGGCATGCCACATGCCACACAGCCAAGCCACGCCCCCCTCTCGCTTTTTCCAACTTGCAGCTGCCAGTGGCACAAGTGCAGCTAATGCCCAGCTGCCAGGCCAGCAGCATTTTTCTCCCACTCCCGGATACGCCACGCTAAACAATGAGTTATGAGCTGCGGGATTAGGCCACGTCATGGCAGATAACTTGCATAGACTACGCGCTGATGTCGTTAAAATGCTGGCGAAAAATGCAATTTTCAGCAGAAGCTGCCAAAAATATATAAAGTGACAAACTGTGTGCGAGGAGAGCATAAAGTTTGGGTTTAAAGAGCCAAGAGGGGACTATGAAGGCTACTGCAAGCGGAAATTGGACATAAATCTAGGCAAAGCAAATTTGAATAAATTCGCAAATAAATTTGCAATCGAAATTCACTTCGCTGCAGTTCAAGCTTATCGATTTCGCATAAAACTATCGATAGCAACTACAAATATACTGAATATAATACTGCAGAGCTTAACAGTTCAGTTAAAATGAAAATAAATGAATCAATTCACCTAAATTTTTAATATGTAAATTATATATATTTTCTAAACAATATTTATATTTATCTACTAGCCTTTTCTCATTCCTAATTGTCGCAGCTGATTAATTAGAACTATGACAGCTATTTCCCCTTCAGAAAGCCATTAGCTTTGTTGATAATCTCGAAAATAATCGGAAATTACTGGAAAAGTACAAGAGAAACTGGGCCAACATCAACGCTGACAAGTTAATAAACATAATGATTTTGGGCCTCATTCGATTGCTGCGACATAATTAGTCAAATTAGCTTGTGAAACGCATTAAGTGCGAGTCCAGTCTCGCGGCACACGCACTTGCCTAATTATGCGAGGCAGAGAAAGAGAAAAAGAGAGAGGGAGGGTGAGAGCGGGAGAAAGAGACAGCGAGAATGCGCGACATTGTCGACATAAATGCGCTACAAATATAAAATAAATACGCCTTAAACATGAAAATGTCATAAAAATTGTTTTGTAGTCGAAAACGTGGAAAGCCGAGCAGAAAGAGGGACAAGAAGGGGGCCAAGAAGTGAGAAGAAAGTGAGAAGCAAGTAGAAGAAATATTAATTCTTGCAGCTTGTCGCACATTTCGAGCGAGCTGTCACCAACAAGCGAAACGGCAACGGCAGCAGCAGCAGCAACAACAGGAAACGGAAATGGCAACACAGAAATAGTGAAAATTCGCCTGGCATGCTTCGAGGCGCGACGTTGTGGCTTAATGGTCGTTTCACATGGCATCACCAAAGTCAGAGCCAGAGCCAGAGAGCAGTCGCATTGACCCGCCCGCCAGGTGAGTAGACGCTGGCAGGGTGATGCCAAACAATTGTCAGGCACTGTCGCCACAGTCGCCACTCTCCTGCTCGATTGCATAACTCATCCACACACACACTCACACACAGTTCACAAGTTGTGCGAGGCGCGTGTTAAAGTGCTGCGCATCGAAGAAGCAACCGCTGCCATTGCTACTTTCCCATCCAGGTACCTGCTACCCACTACAGACACGTTCCATCCAGCAACCTGGACAATGGCGCCAGTTCATCCTCCCGCCCCCATCTCGCTGCCTCTGTAACTGCATTAAGCTCGATTCGCATTTAATTTAAGTGCTTGTTGTCTGTTTATTTCTGGTTACATTTCAGGCTGCCCTTGTGTACTCACGTGTACAGCCACACCCCCCATCCGGCTATTGCCTCCTTAGCGTGTCTATATAAGTCTATATAGTATACATATAGTATAAACGCTTTGGCTGCAAGTCTGAATTATATATTTGTGTGCCTTGAGTAGTTTTTTGACGCAGACGCTTCGCTTGGCGGCAGCTGCTATTTTTAGCTTTAATTACGCCAAACAACGACAATTGCAGTGGCAACAAGAACAGTGACTACCAGCAGAACAACAACACTTCTGATTTGGCCTTTTGTTCACGTTGGCAGACAGATTGTTTGGCCTTGCGATTAGTTGTTAGTGTTGTTAGTGTTCGTTCAGCCCCTGCCTCTGCTATCCTTTTGTTTTGTTATTTTTTTAACAGCTTTATTGATTTTCTTATAAACAAAGAAATTTATTGTCGATAGTCAATTGAGTTAACAAGGCGTATGCGCATTAATTATATTATTTATCATGCACAGCAAGTGATAGGAAATGTTTTTCTTTGCTTCTCACACTCATTTTTGACATTTTGTTTGAAAATGTAAAGTGAAATAAGGCAGGGCATGTAATGATCTCATTTTGTTGGTAAATGAAAAAGAATTGGGTACTGATCAAAGGCATATGTGACTAGGGCGTAATAAACCCTTTGCTAAATACAATCCCCTTTCAATATTATAAAAACTTCATTAAAAAAGTACCAGTTCAGTTCGTACATTTTATAGAATTATTATAGAGTTATTTACTTTTACATATTGTTTATATTTGAGCATAAAATTTGCAAGCAAATAAACTCAAATTTCAATTTCAATTGCATTAGTTGAGTGCGTAATTAAATGCACATTATTATGCACAATTTCCACTTAATTTGCACTCGTCTATCAACTTGTATACACACTATACTATATATGACTGTTGCTCCATAAATCCCGTTGCAGCACATGTTGCAGTCATGTCAGTTTGCTGTACGATCATCATTCTTGGCTTTTATGGTCTTGCCCGCTGCACAAGCTCTGACAACTGGCCAAGGACTTAGCCAAGCCACATGCCGAGCAACAGAGAGAGAGAGAAAGAAAGAGTGCCGTAAAAGCAGGAAGGCAAAAGCGAAACTCTTTGCTTTTTACAAGCGACCATATTCATATAAAGCACAGTCGGGCGGACAGACATCTGTTCGTAGTGAACTCTTGTGTATATATAAAATAAAAAAAGTTTGTTGCTTTCTGCTGCTGCAATGTGTCAGGCAAAGCCATATTCATAAATAATAATATATTAAGACATTCACACACACACACAAGCAAGTAAACCACACTCACACACACACAGGCAGACAGACAAGCATATAGACCACACGATACTCTTACTCTTTATATAATTTATGCAAGTGCAGGCGGAAGTTGAATAGCAAGGCACACACACACACACACACACACGCAAATGACAGGCTGACTGACTGTCTGACTAACGGACAGACTGCCAGACTGCCAGTCAGAGAGACTGACGGCAAACGGTCTGCGTGTTGTGCCTGCTTAGGTTAGCTTAGCTTTTGAATTATGGAACAGTTATTGTCTGTTTTGAATACGCTATAGAGGTAGCAATGCATGCGAGGGTATATTAATAACTGAAGAGTAAAGTAATACGTTCTGTACTCAAGCAGATCGAATGGGTTTATTAAAACACTTATATTTGTTAAACAAGCAAACTCATTTATAAATTAGCTGCTTAGGATATTTATTTTAGATATTTAAATAAATAATATACAATATAAATTTATTATTAATTTCAATAAACTGCTATAAGCCTCTAGGCACACTGTCCCATATATCTCAATCATATTTATAATGCCTATACCTAATTTATTTAATTTTTATTTAATACTGCGTATCTGCTAGTCTAACCCTTTTTGGTTGCTTCTGCTTTTCATGTTTTATTTTCGTAAGTTTTCCAAGTTGCTGCCGGCCCCCGTTTTATTTCACTTTCATTAGGGGACGCCGAAATTGTTAAGGGCCTCCACTTGGCCCTGCATGCAAGCGGCCCTAATAGATTTGGCCTTGGCGCGCTTCAAGGCGCGTCGCTTGGCGAGGCAACAGTTGCGTCTTGACATTGACATTTTCACGTGGAAAATGCGTTAAAGTTAAAGTCAGCATTAGGGGTATATGTTGAAATCTAACCTAAATCAGCTGCCCAATGGATTGTAAATTGCGCTGAGCTCACACGCCTCGTAAAAAGGCAAAATGGTTCGTTGATTCTTCTCTTCTCTCTTTCTTGCTCAGCTTACCAACATTGATTTGCAAGTCACAAATGCGCTTGGGGGGCCTTATGGTACTATCTGTGATCCGATCAATCTTTACCCAAAAGGATTAACCAATAAAAGGTTGGCATGCGTGTGTGCAGCTGGCCGACGAAGAGGGAGAAGGGTCGTCTAATTTATGGCCAAGTTGAGCTGAGCCAGACAATTTATCAAAACACTTTGACATTTCTACAATTTTATTTATTGCATTCGGCTTACGCTTTGGCTCGCCATTTTGAATGGCCCGCACTGCAATAAAAATACAGTTAAATTTTAACAGCCAATTTGTTATGCGGAATCGTAACTAAATGCAAAAGCTAAAGGAAACCGATGCGGAAATACCCCTAGCAGCTGCGAATCCAGGCAGTAAGCTAAGTCTGAATGCCCTGCATCTATACAAAATATGGAAATTTAGGATAAATTAGGCAAAACAAAAATAAGTTTTTTTATGCCTTAGCATTACAGTGTTGGCTAACAACGGTTTATATTGGATAATCGTATTCAATGTTGTATAATGACAACAGCTTATGCTGTGTTGGGATCTTGTTTTCAATGTTGTATAATGACAACAGCTAATGCTGTGTTGGGATTTCGTTTTCAATGTTGAGCAACGACTTTTGCTTAAGCTGTGTTGAGTAATGAATGTATTCAATGTATGCTTTCAGTGTTGTATAGTGACAACTGCTTATGCTGTGTTGGGATCTCATTTTCAATGTTGAGCAACGACTTTTCTTATGCCTTTTTTGAGTAACTATATTTACTGTTGATAAATAGTAATTTCCCAATGATTTTTGCAGAGTATTTCTTTGCTACCAAGCTAGTCCATACTGCCCACTCACAGCTAGTACAGGGCATACCGCACATGGCGCAATCTATTTAAAATCTCTCACTACATAAGCGACTTAAATAATTAGCACGTAATTTACGGGTACTTTATCCGGTTTGTGGGCCCCTCTCCAAATGGCCACATGGCCATAATAATTTCAATATCGAAATGTGCATAAATTTCAATTAACCAAAAGTGGCGAACAGCATTAAATTTATGTGAATTTAAATAGCATAAATCAGGCCAAAAGAAGATAGCCAAGATCCGCACCGAATCGACTCGAAACACACACAGACAGCAATCGGTTCATTCGGTTCACCCCATAAGTTTTTAATAAATCGCAGTATTTATTTGTCTTTCCAATGATGCGCTGAAAGATTTCACACGCGTTTTGCGCGAGTGCTGAGCGCAATAAATTCCCCAACTAAACCAAACCAACTCGACCCAATTCTACCCATCTCATCTGGTTCTATCTGATCTCAGGAGTGTTCAAGTTCAATTTGAATTTATGATTTACATACCTCGACTAGTTGTCTAATTGGCCAAGTCTGGCGAGACGCGACCTGTTTATAGAGTGATGCCTAAACATACCTATATATAGAGATAGAGAGAGTACCAGACTACACACACATGTTTAATTGTATTGTACAACAATTGACGAGTTCCTTGGCTCATAGAGTAGGCTATTTATAGTCGACAACAATTGCGAAGGCATCGGTCTGCATTTTCGATCATCTATCTCACACACTCATGCTCACTCACTTTTGATTCGTTTTCGCACTCGTGAATGAAACTTCAAGCACTCAGTTCGATATCTGTCCCTGTGTGTGTGTGTGTGCGTGCCTCACAATTATTTTTGGCCAAAAACTGACAAGTGAAAGAAAACATGCAGAATTTATTATTATGATACAGAGAGACCACATGCCGATTATTTTGGGGCTGCCAAAGATGCCACAAAAGGTCAGTGGGGTGTCCATTCAGTGTTTTTGTGGGGGGACAGACACAGAGAGGGAGGGCAACAGATCGAACAGCAGTTGCGTCACGGATTTCTTTTATTTCCAACTGCCAGTTAAATTCAATGCACACTTTAAAATATGCAGAAAGTCAGTTCAAATAAGCCTTTTTTATAAGGGTCAGCAGCGCAGTGCCACAATCACCCTGTAGCCATGTTGGACTTAACTGAAGGTCAGCCGCATAATTTGATTATGGGGATAATTAAGGCTGACAGGCAGCGCTTGTTTTACGCAAAATACCCCGCTTAAGCTGTGGCTACGAGGTATGTATATTCGTGTAAATGCGGACTATTGTTTAAGCACGCCCCATTACACAAAACAGACACACACGTTCACACACACACAATTAAGCACATGCAACAATTGACATTACGCATACGCAACGTTGACTCTTGAATGTTGTCGGCAGGCAGGCAGGCTGACATTGTTCATTTTCAAACAATTGAAAAGCTTAAGCCAGCAATGGCGTCGACTAATTAGTAACTGTGACTACGCCACCTCCCCCCTCTCTCTCCCCCCCTAGGTGCGGCCATAAAAATTTAATTAAAACTGTTGCAGTTGTCAGGCAAACCGACGCGTTGCACCACATGATTTCGTTCTCTTCAGATCGTTTTATTTTATGCATTTGAATGGATGGCATGAGATGAGATAGCGGCAAAAAATGCGCAGTATAAAACTAATTAGAGGCTGCGAAAGAGAGAAAGAGAGTGAGAGGGGGTGGGAGCTGGCCAAGTTCAAGCTGAGCTTTAATTACATTTTTTTTTGGCTAACCAAAGAGACGAGTGCCTTGTGGCCTTGCTCTTGAAAAGTCTATGAAAGCAGGCAAGTGAAGTGCGCGTTCACAGTTCACTTTATTCACAGTATTCACAGCATACCCGTCTTTCAGCGCATCTTTCACTCGCACTCCCTGCGGGCTGCGCTAAGTACATAAAAGTTTCTTGATTCTGTTTTTTTTTTTTGTTTTCTTGGGTTCTTTGGATCTTTGGCTCTTCTCAGACACATCGTAAACAATTCGACCCCCATATGAAGGCTGAAGAGTTCAATTAACCGTGAAATGAGCGTAACAAGAAGAAGATTGGAAAGGAGAGAGTACCATGTGTCATGTCATTAGAAAACCCTTCTCAAAAATTTTAAAAGTCATCGTGAGTTGGGTTCAATTTGTTCAACATTGTATTAATAAAACATTTAGCAATGATATTCCAATAAGTGTGGGCAGCAATTTGAATATGCAGCAGGTATATGTAGCAACAATTTGTAATGCTTCAGTTTTTTATGACATTTTCATTGCCAGTTCCGTGTGTATTATTTATAACGCAGGTATTGTTTTTCACCTGGCGAAAAATGCAAACTCATGCGGAACATGCGTTTTTCTGTTTTTAAACACATGACACATGGAAAATTCAACCGAAAATACCCTATACATTGAAACTGAATGTGTGTTTGTATGACAATGCAGGGTAGATGCTTCTGTCTACTCCTGACAGGGTATCTTCAAATCGCATTCACTGCCACTCGCTGTCGTTTCTATGCTGTGACAGCTCTGCAACTTTTTGTTTAGTCCCGCATTGGAGCCGAGCTCAGTCGCTCGCGGGTTTTGTCAATTTGCAAATGGAAATGTCAGTCATTCAATTTGAAATTGTCACAATCACTGGACACACACACCTGCACATACACCCAGAGAGAGAGAGAGAGAGAAGAGAGATGTCAGCTAACTGCTGTCAGTCAGTGTTTTAGCGCATCATTCTAGCGTAGACCGCAGTGAAATTTCCATTCAGTTGAGAGTATAAAAATAATTACTCAATTAACGGGAATGCCAGTTCGTAGTATTGTCTGTTAAACAAACAACAAAAGTGTTGGCCGAGCTAGCTAACGTAAACAACATGGCCAAAATCAACAGCAATAGCAACAGCATTAAGTATGCCGAATTCCGGCTGCGTCATCGACAAGTTTCAGTGAACTGGAGAACAAAAAAAAACAGCAACAACAAACTTAAGATCATAATAGCATACCACAAGGCGAAGGCGAGACAAGGGCAGACAGCATTAACATTTTCCGGCTTTACTTGTACAAATAAAAGCAAAAAAAAAAGCGAATGAATATTTACGATTTAATAAGATTTTCATATTATTTACCCATCGCAGGCATTTCAAAGAAGTTTTTAATTGTTTGCCCGGTGAAACGGGGCATATTAAATCCATCGACGCTGTTGCAAATGCCATTTTATGGCATCGTATCATCGCACAATGTGGCTTCTTGATTAAGAATGCCAGCACCACGCAGCCAGCTCTTTCAGGTCTCCCTGCTCCCCTGACTGATCCTTAGCTGCCCAACATGATAAATTGGCCGACTAATGCGCATCGTTAAAGCGAGACACGCGCAAATGCAGTAAATATTTACATAGTCGACTGTTTTTTATGCGCCCCCTCGCCATGCTACGGTGTTTTATAAATAATAATCAAGAAGTAATAATAATAATAAATAATAATGGGCCAGCCAAAACATAATTAAACAGCTGGACGTCTATGTACACATGCTACATAAGTCTGGCTGGCCACAGTGTATTCGAGTTCCTTCACACATTTCATTGCAAAGAGTGGGTGTGACTAGCAGATGCCCTGCAAATACGTAAGTGGGCAATATTTACATAGATGACGTAAAGTGAAAATTCTAAGATTAATAAACTGTTTAAGAAGTCGGGGAATTTCTCTTCGTGCGCCCATCTTCGATAGGTTCGATAAATTGCCGAACTGTGGAACTGCTTACAGCGTGTGTGGTTCATTTGAACAGGTTCGCTTCTTAGAATATAAGACAAATATTGAATATTTCAATGAGCCTCTTCTAACAATAGAATGATTATTTACTTTAACAATCTAACAAATAAATAAAGACATATTTTTAAAATCAAAAATCATTTTGTTTTTTCACTGAGCCGCGAAACAAGCAAGAACAGGCAACAATTCCTGATATATGCTCCCCTTAATAATACACTTTGGATGCGGGGTATGTAAGCAAAGAAAACAAATAAAAACAACCAGAAAATTTATGCTGATTGCCTCAGTTGCTGTTACCGCTGCTTCTTCTTCCCTGTGTTGCTCCTCAAATATTTTGGGCAAATATTTAACGCTGCCAGAGGCAAACGGCAACACTTCTTGGCCCTCAACTTCTTGGCCAAGTTGTAATTATAATAATTATTATTGTTAGGCGTGAAAGTTGCTTAATGGCACTTTCGCTCTTTCAACCAACACACACACACACACACACACTCCCTCTTTTAGTGTTACTTTTGACATTGTGTAAAGATAATTTTGGAAAATTCCTGCGGCTTTGTTTGCCGATGTGTGTGTGAGCCAGGCGCTGTGTGTGTACGTGGTCGTGGGCGTGGCTCCTTGAATTAGCGCTTTTGAATGGGTCTCTTCAAGTGCCCAAGCAATCGAGTAGCATAACAGAGTCCTCCCCACGGCAATTACAGTGCCAGTGCCAACAATGTGGTCCAATTGAGGCAACTACTATGTATTTTGGGGTTAATTCAATGGGGTTTATTACACGCGTCAGGGTTGGGAGTAGGGATCGACTTATGGTTCGAAGTAAATTAGGCCAAAGGGATTCTATAGAACAATGACAGATCTTTAGCTTTAGCTAGCTTATGGCTTAGCTGAAACGTATATCAAAAGTTGGACTTATGCAAATCTACTTAGATCTGTTTAATATATTTATTTCTTTTATTCAAACATCAAATATGTCATCTTTAAGCTTGCCAGTATGAATAATTGAAGTGGTTTGCGAGCAGAAAAATCAGTTCGCTGTTAGTTTACTCACATTAAGTATACGTACACAGGAATTGTTACCACAATCGCAAAAGTAAATAATGCTCCGACGTTTGTCTGTCAGTTATTCTGTCCAATTTTTTTTTTTTTTGACTCATATTTATTTTGTTAATTTCTATGGAATATTGTATTGTTGTTGCTGCAGCAGCGTGTGCACAATGAGCCGTCGCTCTGCTTAAATTAGGAAAACAACGCAACGGCAACAAGTACAACACAGAACATGGGGCAATACAACGTTGTGTTATTTTAATTATTTCATTTGTGCGAAATTACAAAAGGGAGACGCAAGATGTAGACAGTGTAAGAGAGAGAGAGAGAGAAAGGCAGCAAAAGAGGGAAGGCAACAAAGCGAACCACAATTTTCCCTTCGTTGACTTTTCGCCTGCAATTCGCCTGTGCAAATAGTAAAACTCAGATTGCTATACAAAATTGAAATGTTTTCTCCCCCCTTCTTTTTGCCCCCATTTGCTATATTTGGCTTGATTTTATTTTATTTTATTCGCTTTTTATTTTATTGCACTTGATTGCCTGCGGGTTCAGCGAACAAACAACACTTGCGGCCTGCTGCAGTTGATTTTCATTTCATTTTCATTGTAATTTTGAGGCCTGGCAGAAGTTGACAACGTGTTAAGCGCACGAGTGACAGCAATTATCGTTAATTAATTGCAATTGTTAAACATTTTACACGCAATTTACAAGTCACTTGGCACACAGAGGGTACTCTGCGGTTTGTTGGGTGCGAAGAAAATTTTAAAGCAAAAGATTGAGAACTAAAGCCAAATCTTTTAACGACTTTATAAGTCGCTTTCGATTTTCCATACATCTGTGATGAGTTGAAGAGCGTGAGTTTCGAATCGAGCTAGCCTACCTGAAACCTATTAAATATTTCATCTCTCTCTCTGTCTGCCTTTGTATTTTAGCATATATTATTAATTGAGAATCTCATTCCCAACATTTTTCACGCTCCCTTAAGACGACACATATTTCTACATTGCGTATGTCAAAAATCTCAGCTCTTTTTCCCCGCACTCTCTGCACATTAATTTTACTTTGTTAGAGCATGAGGAGACGAGTGAAATGGGCTCTATAAATATCAGTTAAATATCACATTTGCTGTCACCTGCGATGCGGCTGACAAAATGCCCAAACGAAAGTTGTTCGAGCGTGTGTGTGTGCGAGTGTGTGTGGTTTTCCCTGCTTGTCTGTTGCATACGCGAAGGCGCAAAATGCAAATGAACTCTGGAAGCGTGTGTTGGGAAATTTATGAATGAGCATAAATTAACGGTAGCCCTGCTGTCATAAATGTGACAGAAACAACAACCGCGATGACGATGCCAACATCATCATCATCATCAGACGAGGATGCGAGACAGAAACAAAGAGACTGGACAAAAAAGAAAGAAGAAGGAGGGAGAGAGAGAGAGCAAATATAAATAAGTATTTGCTGCTGCTGTTTTGGGGGCATTTTTAGTGTCAACTTTTGTCGTTAAACGACTGCGCGTACTGCGCTGCGTATACGTAATATGAATATAAATTACTCTGCTGGAATTTTTTTTGTATTTTTTTCGCATTCGTGCGACCCTTTTTAATTGAAATTCAAGCAGTTTCAATGCGAAGCTTTTATGACAGCTGCTCGTTTGCCTTATTGTTCGCTTCGTTTGTTCGTTTTGTCCCGTCCCCAAATTGTATTCACGACGACAATTTGCATAAAGGTCCGCAGCAAAAGCTTGTTGTTGTTACAATCTCCTCAAATCCTACAAGAGTTCAGTGAAAACTTCAGTTTTCGCATTCCCATATTTGCGCCTGCATTACGATTTGTTCGCTCTGAGGAGGGATTTGGCCCAGCAACTGCAGCTGCTCTTCGATTTGGCCCTGCCCTGCACAGTTGGCGCATTATGACAGCGTCAACCTTGACGAGCCTTGGGCATTTCTCTTTTTTTTTTGGCAACAGATTTCGCACTTGCAACATAATTCGGTTTATAAATATATCCGAAGTGCAACAATCGAAGAGAGTCTCGTGCAATTGAATCATCGCAAATGATGTAGAAATTATTTACGATCTTATATGATCACAAATACTTGTAGATATGATTTATGTTTAATATTTAAAAATAGATACAAAATGTTGAAATAGCACAAATGGTTTGAAACATGGCGTAAATCATAATACATTTAAAATTACAACTCAATCAATCAAAATGTTGTTGAAAAACATAACACACACTTAATAATTAAGTTTGAAAACATATAAAATTGATTTTTTTGTATAAAGAAACTAACACAAATTAACACTTAATTAACGCATAAAACTTATAAAATCCGTTTCAATAAATATTTAAGACATTATTATATTTACTTTAGCGTATTTCCAAATTCTGTTTTCGAAACACTTTTTTAAACTGTTCAAACACACGCAACGAAGTTTCCTCACTGGGTTTGTGATTTTCAGATGAACCGTTAGCGTCTAGAATCCTTTGCAGACTGTTTCAAATGCGGCCTGGCGAACGCTTTATCAAAGCCAAAAACTCAACACACCTTGGGCCTCAAATCGCTCGTGAAAGAGAAAAAGAGAGAGAGCGCTCCCGGGTCGTTGCCGAGCGTAGGCGCCGCCACGCAACAATGCGTTGGGGTTGGCAACATTTCAGTGGGCTGGCAACATGTGTTGCCGCAACAAACTGTTGATTTTTGTTGTGTTGCTTCTGCCCTGCGGTTTCCAGTAAGAAAAACAAAAAAAAAAAACAAATAAATGCCAAGTGAAGCGTGTGGGGGAGTAGATGAGTGGGGATGGGTTGTGGGTTGTGGATGGGGAACGCCGAGGCTTTTTATCTGGCATGCAAAGTGTAAAAATACAAATGAACATAATGCGCAAAATGATTTCCGCCAGTTCAACTTTCTCTTCTCCAATTCTAGATACTCGCGCGTCTGTTTCTGCGTGCGTGTGTGTGGCTACATGTCTATGTGTATGTGCGCTCTTTTAATTGTAATCCCCTTAGGAGCTTTGGCTTTCAATGTTTTATCAGCATGCAATATTATAATGTTACACAAAAAAATAAAAGTAACTTTTGGCTGCTTTATAGCATTTGCCCTTTGGGGGCTCAGCCAGAGCCTTGTGTAGGCTTCTGAGGGGGTCAAATATCTGTAAGTGTACGTGTAAGTGTATGTGTGTATGTGGCTGAGCTCGTCAGGCAATGTCAAGTGCGACTCATGGCATATTGCGCACTATGGCAGCTGTTGTTATGCATACCCTGTACTCAAAAGTACACAAGGTCAATCGGACTCAGGATGACGAAATACATACAAATAAATTGTTGCATTTTATCGTATTCAGTATGTATATAAAACTAATAATCGTGTAATCGATATCGCATTCAAAAGAACGCGAACCCTAACGTTCACTTGAACTTGTTCCATAGATCATGAGCTGCATGTGAACTAATGAAGGGCAGGAGGGAACACACAACAATAGAATGCACTAAATAATTATAAAAACATATACAAAACTTTAGATTTTCTTGATTTTTACAGCGTATCTGCTAGTCTGCCATGTCGTCTGTCTGTTTGCATGCTGTGCGCGCTTTGTTATGGCGTGTGGCTCATTCATTTTTCATAAGGCCTTTTTCAGGTTTCCTACGACGTGTGTTACGCACACTTTTCGGGCTACCTTTGTGCCACGATTTATGTCTAAGCCTTTAAAGTTAATTGTTTCAGGCTTTGCTTGCAGCCGAATAGATGTACTTGTGTGTGTGTGTGTGTTTGTTTGCGGCGACCATGAGTTACTTTTCAACTAGCTGAGAGTCCATTATATAATTGCTTTGACATTGAGCATAGTCAGACGCAACTTGTCTAGGCCTTGTCGTACCTCCCGCCCCCGCGAAACGGAAATTACAAGTTTGCTGGCTGAACAACACGTACAACTGTAAATCCAGCGCATTTACAGCTCATCTTAACTATGAAATCGGGCAATAAATTTCCGTTTGCTAATGCTCTCTCTCGCTGTCTCCCTCGCTCCCGCGTCTCTCGCTTATCGCTCAATTGGCGCAGCCTAAGCAGCTTTCACCCATATCTCTGCAGCATAATCTATAGATGTGTGTGTGTGTGGAACGGAAATGGTTGTTTGGAAATGACTGTGAAATTAAAAAATATATAATTAAATAGCTAATAAATGATCAGTGAGTGGGTTGAAAACTTTAAATTGTTTACAATATATTGCAATTTACAGTGTAGTTTTTTATTTGAAAATGTTCAGGAATTTGTATACCCTACGAACATAGAAAATTGCCATGTATGTATGAGAATATTGTAAGAAGGGTATCTTCAAGTCGAGCACGCTTGCCATTTTCCTTTTCATTTGCTTGTTTTTGGATGCGATGAGTATTGCAAACATTTAAATGTGTAAAAATGTTAATAGCATTTTGTGGGTCGCTTGACGCATGAATAAAACATGAAAAATCAAAATAAATAAGTAAAAATTGCAGTTTTCGGAAGAGTCAGAAAGAGAGAGAGAGAGAAGGAGAGAAAGAGAGCGTATTGAAAGCAGTGCGGAGGAGTCACAGTTGGTGTGGGCGCAGTGGATTCACCACAAAATCAATTGTGAGAATTTATTGCGTCTGACTGCCTCCCCCACTGCCCTCTACGCACGCACAGACAGGCACACTCCAACACACACACACACACACACACACACACACACACACTCACAAACACCTATACAACAAGGCAGGCAGAGCAAAAAAAATGCTGCATATTTAGAGGCGAAATAAAGTGAAAAGTTTTTTATTGCTGTGTGTTCCGAGAAACGTTTTCGCTTGTTGTGTCAAATAAATATTGTCGTTTTGCAAAAATAAATTATTATTGCAAAGCAGAACATGATTTTTAATTTACTTGAGCATGAAAACTTTTGAAAATTACCAAACAAGCAGCTTACACTTATTTCCTGTAATTTTCTTGAAAATTGCACGATATTACATTCTGGAACTGAGTTCTGCTCTCCCTGATTTGCCTTGTTGGCGTGTTTTTTAATAGAATCCACCAGTCAATACTTGCAAACAATTCCTTTATCGATGCCAGCGAAGAGCTTACTGAATGTTGCCGCAGCTTTTAGGCTGTGCTTAAGCTTTATTTATTGTTGTTTGCTGTGCATTAAATATCCCTGCATAATACCGATTTTCCACAAGTTTCCCTCAACCTCCTCCACTAGAAATTAAAGGTGTTTGCATCAAGCAGCAAGCTTAAATCAAGTTCTTCGTGAATTAATTAATATGCTAACAATTTGGTAAGTAACTGCTTGGCCACTTAAGTCAAATGCCAAAAGCAGTCTAGGTAGATAGAGAGGGAGGGGAAGGGGGAGAGACAGAGAGAAAGTAGGCGCATTGAACTACTTAATAGCCGCCTCGAGTGATTTACTTGAATTACCTAATCAAAGCGATGGACTGGGGGGGAACTTTCCTGAAATTGGATTAGTTTTCGCATGAAATGGAAACGTGTAAGAATTGTTTAAGTTGCTTGAATGATTCTAGAGTCTGTGCAGATTGTTGAACTGATGGAAGGGGTTTCCCAATAGAGATTTGCTAAATTTCTGAGCAAATAAACCAGATTTACAATGTTATCTTATATTAAAATTTCTTATGACTATTATTATTATAAATAAAATGTTTTACAAGACTTTTCCCTAGCATACCAACAATTCCATAGAATATTCTTCCACTAATTGATTTCATTGTTCATTGTTTTATTGTACTAAGTTAATTGTTTGCATTAATTATGCCCCTTCCTGCCCCGCTTAGGAAATTAATCAGCATTGTCAGTGTAAAACAAAAGTCTCCACGCACAATGAAGGCACTTTCCTTCTGAGAATTTTCCAACCGAAAATGCAGCTAAATATTTGGCAATTGCTGCGCTTTGTTCGCTCGAAATAATTCATTATCCTTGCTGGCATTTTCAATTTAACGCTTTGACAATTTGTAAATCACGCAATGCTGACAACAATTTTCAAGTGTTAACAGCTCTCTCTCTCTCTCTCTCTCTTACTTCCTCTGTCTCTCTCTTTCACACTGCCTCTCCAAATAAACGTGAATGCATAAATCAACGCTGGACGCCGCTATTGACACATTCACCGGACCCTTGCGCGATGTATTGGGCCTGACATCGTTTAGGCCAACTCGCCAGGGCAAACTTGTCGGTATACCCTGTGAAAAATGCCAGAGAGAGAGTGTGTAATTCAAGTGATCTATAAGAAAACATAAAATAAAAAGTCGGTAAGGCTACAGCAAGATACCCTTCGTATATTCATATATTTATATAAACTGAATGAACTTTAAGAAAGCAGCTGCATAAATGAGAGTTTATATTTTATAGCAGGGTATCTGGAAGTCGTAAAGACAAACAGTAGCTCAACTTTGCACTTGCCCAATTCGATTTTGCTTATTTGCGTGTGTGTGTGTGTTGACAACTGGTAACGAGTGCAGCAGCCTGCGGGCACCTTTTCCCACACACGCAGACACTCGCACACTGACACATACACCCAGAAACATGCACACACACACACAGGCTTAAGCGCCATTTTGATTGCCATCAATGGCGACCGCAGCAACATGTGAGACGCCTCGTAATTGTTACTCCAGCCTGGCAACACTGCTATTGAGTGCTGTGAATGAGTGCACCCACAAGTATTCATTGCAATCGCTTTGGCCATTAGCTTGACAAATGGCAGACAAACATTGTTTTTCAGATTGAATCGTGTCGTATAATTTATGAAATTAATATCAATTTCTCGACCATTTGCTGCATGACAACGTGTGCTTTGGATTTGCAACGATTTACGGCTGCTATGCGCTCTCTCTCTCTCTCACTCTCCTCTCTCTCTCTCCCTCTCTCTTTCTCTTTCTCGCTCCATTCTGTCCATGCTTAGCATGGAAAATGCAAAATTTTCTCCGTATTTCGTTTCATTTTTGTTGATGTTGTGACTAACGTTGCAACAGACTGAGTGTGTGTGCGTGTAGGTGTGTGTATGATTTAGCTGTGTGTGTGTGTGTGTGTGGCACTCACTGCGACAGCATCTGCATTTTGTATGCTTAGTACACAAACAACTCTCGCACTTTTCCAATTGGATTTTATTTTTTGCTAGACAGTTGCCTCAAGTCAGTTGCCTCCCACTCTTTACTCTCCACTCTCCAGTCTCCAGAGTCTCTCCCATCTCCACTCGGCTCGACCATGTTGGCCGTCTGGCAATACTAACTGCAACTCACTTTGTTTGTTTATGGCAAATTAGATTTGACATTCTTTCATTTTGCGTGTTGGCCAAGTTTCAAGTATGTTCAGGTTTCTATTAAAAATCTCAGCAAGTAATATTTGCAAATTTTGTAATATTACAATACTTGAAGCTGACAAGGTAAAGTAAGCTCTGCAGTATTTAATGCGGCACTTAAGCTTAAAAAAAAACTTAATAGACTGTCTAGTCTTAAATAAGTTTCCAATCTTTAAGCTGTAACTTTGAAAATGAAAGAATAATTGCAAGCAATTAGTAACTATCTATATGTCTATAATAAATAAATTATTATAAATTCCAGCTCAAACATGCAGCTAGTTTCTCTATATAAAAAATACTGAGGTACATAAACTTTAGTATATTTTATAATATATCTTCCCTATGCTTTTCTCTTGATTGTAACAAGAGCAGCCACAAATTGGTCGCATCGTTATCTGCTGCCAGCTGCTCCAAGCTGGAGGCTTCCCACTTCTTGAATCATTTGTAGCCAGATTTAATTAAATGCACATCAAATTCAGCATGCTGCCTGCTGCGTGCTGCGTGAGCTGAGCCAACGCTTTGAAGTGCCACTGCCACTGCCACTTGCCACAGACATGACCAGCGGGGGCAGGTTAACACTAGTCGGTCTTCCTTCCTTCCTTCCTTAACTTGCTTCCCTTTTGCTTTTTAGGGCCTTGAAGTACCCCGTGGCCAGCCACCCCCTCCCAGCTCACGTGACGCTCATTTAATATGCGCTCTCGTGTTCCGCTTTGGCTGCTGCTTCTGCTGCTGCTGCTGCGCACGCTTTGCGCATCATTTGCATTTCTAATTACTGCATTCGTCTCCGGCTCCAATTCCGCTCTCACCCATCCCGACACGCTTTTCTCGTGTTTCCATTGTTTGTACAACATTATTTTCCCTTGGCCTCAAGTAGCTGGGGGCGCGTGATTTTTGCCTGCAGCTGCCACTGCTGCTGCTGCGAGGCAAATTTGCATTGCGCTTGCGAATTCTTTATTAAGTTTGCCACCACGTCTTTTGACCCTGGACTGAGCAAGGAGCGGGTGCAGCAGGAGAGGGAGAGGAGGCTAAGCTGGCAAAGCTCGCTTGCAATTGATTTTGCGCAGTTTCAATCGCTTTAAATGGCATTCAATAAGCGTAAAGTGCGGATTTATCATGATCTACCCCAAATTCGCTGCACCGAAGGGGTTGAGCCATTGGAGGAGGATGAGGAAGAGGAAGAGGAGGAGCAGAAGAAGGATTGGTTGTGTGGTTGTGTGGGGCTTAGCAGCAGCTCAGCTTTCCCTCAACTTGATTGCCCCAATTAAATGCGCTGGTAATTACCAAGCCAAATAGTCAAGTCGTGGCACGCTATAAATGTGATAGCGACCCCTACGCTTTATAAGGGATTTAGTTACGTTTAAAGACGCAGTAAAAACTTTTGAAATATGCATGATTATAGTGTATATCCGTGCCTCACTGCCCCTTCCCCCTGTCTCACTGTGTCTCTGCTCAGGCCACACGAAACTTTGAACCTTGAACTCTGTGCGCTTACCTATTGATTTTAGGGCTGATGTTACCCAAAAAAAAAATAAATAAAAACTATACGAAGTTATACAAACTTAGGAGCTACCCCCCTGCTGTTCCCCCACCCTCACTGCAGCTGTCAGCTTGGCTTTCCTTGTGCTGCCTTGTCTCATTTCCGGTTTGTCAGCACGAGCTTTTGCTTTATCTAATTCGAGTTTCAATTTTGATTAGAAACTTTGGCCCAAAATGAAATTTTCACTTACACAATGGACGCAAAAGAAAATGTAATATGTTTTCTCTCTCTCTGTCTGTCTGTCTCTCTCTCTCAGCTTAGCTGCGTTCGACTGTGAATTCAACTGATATTCGACTATTGTCCGCCTTGGCCTTTGCCCCAATGGGGCGTATGCTTGATATAGAACGCCTGCCAACAATTGTTAATTTGGCAGCATATTTATTTAGCCCCCGACGTTCTTAGCCATTATGCTTTTTATTCTTACTCATTTTTGTACAATTTCAAACCCTTTTTCAACTGCGTCTACAGTTGGCAGCTGGCAAAGCTTTAACTGGCTTTAAGTTTGAAGGTTTTTCCCTAATCGTAGCACTTTGTTTCATCAGTTCGGGATCTGTCTGCCTGCCTGCAGCACTTGCCATATTGCATTTCATATTCTACACTTGTGGTTGCGCTTTTCCTTTTGCTTTTCCTTTTGCGGCTGCTTAAGTAAGCCGCGTCACATGTGTCGTATACGCAATGCGCGCGCGCTAATTGTCCGCCTCCTTGTGTCATCAAATATGCATAGTGCCACACACACACACACACACAATTAATATTCAAAGGCCTTTGAAAATGTGCGCAATGTGTCATTAAAATAATTATCGAGTGCAGGGCTCGTTTCCTGCTCTCGTTTCCACGCGTTGCCATTGTCAGCCTCATTTATTCAAATTATTTCCAGCTTACTGCCACATTACACATGCGTCCGGGACACATGTGTGTGTGTGTGTGTGTGTGTGTGAAACTGAAACCGAAAACGAAAATGAAAATGAATATAAAATTTGATTTCGCCATTGACAAATTTGTTGGCCCGGGCACATGGCGCACTTCCGGCTCGACTTGGGTTCCTGGCCGATAAACAAACAAGTTTGTCATGCCTGCAGGCAGTGGAAGGGTTTCTGCCAAAAGGGGGCGTGGCCTGCCCATGCCCCACAGGCCTTTTAATTGTAGCGATAGCGCGAATGTCAAGGGAAGCAGCTAAAGAAGGCGAGCTCAGAGCGAAGATTGGGGGGGAGAGTGGGAGTGGGAGAACGTCGTGGCTTGGCAAACAGCGCCTGGGGACTGTCCGGCGTTGATTTATGGGTAGCCCAGCAGCAAAGTAGTTGGCATTCCCATGGCCCACCAGCCCCCCCGCTGTCTGCAGGTCTTTGCTGTCTTTATCACTTTTGGGAGTTTGCAGACACGTCGCATGCAAATGCCATGTGTGTGTGTGTGTGGGTGTGTATATCTGTGTGTGTGCGTGCTTAAATGTATATTTAAATAGGCCTGTCCTGGCTCACCATTTTGTTGGCTGTCAGTTTTAATTGCCATGCGGCACAAAATCAGACATTGCAGACAATGAGCCCAACCCAAAAATCACAGCCCCATGGCCAATGCAAATCTACATCTTCAGCTGCCTGAGGTCAAGTGGCGGCCACTCTGTCAAGTGTCAAATGCCACCCAGTAATGCTGTATGTGTGCGTGTGTCTCTTTTGGCCATCAACAAGCCAAAGCCGCAGCCAAAGCCACCGATCAGTTTGTACTCATGAATGCGTCGCCACATCAGCTTAGCCTGTGGCTTTGCTGCGATAGTCCAGGCAGGCCTAGTCCTTGAATACAATGTTCTATACAATATAGACTCGCTATAGACTCGCACACAATGCCACAACTATTGGCAGCCGCAAAGGGATAAGTCTTTTATGCCATCTCCTTAGGCCGCTCAAGGCTTGAGCCCTTTGTTGTTGTTGTTGTTGTTGTTGTTACTGCGGCTTATTGCCTTGTTTATGGCACAATAATATCCTGCCAGAAAAGGGAGGGGGCTGTGGAACTTACGTTAGTCTGCCATAAAATTAAACGCCCCCAAGCACGCCCACACAACTGAGAATTGATGGTGGGGCGGGGGCGGGGGCGGTGTATGGACTAACTGCAGCTCATTAGCGCAGCAAGTGGCGCTGACAAATTTTGCCTTTGGTTTTTGCTTTGCCGTTACGCCCCGTTGCATGCAACATTTACAAATGGCCAACAAAAGTCGAAGAAGAAGCGCAACAGCTGATGACAATCGCTGACAGAGTAAGCGCCCCCTTAATTAATTCAATTTTCGCTGAATTTTGACAGGCAACATCAGAAGTTGTGCCCCCAAAAAATAAAACTCACAAATTTCGTCAGTATAAATTATGAAAAGCCACAAGGCAGCAAAAACCTAAAGCTGCTTAGTAAACATGACTGTGAGCTAAAAGATAAGCTCTGTCACAAATATTCCCTATAAAAGTATAACTCAAAACCTTATACATTTAATAATTGAATTAAAATCTAAAAACAATATTTTCCTTATAAATGTACTGTAGCCATCAGGCAACTTTGAACACTGCTTTTAATATCCCTCTAGCGCTTTTCAACACTTATTTGCAGTAGTTCAAAGCATTAAACCAGTTCTTGTATGCAAATAGTTAAAAAGATCTGGTAACTCTGTGCTGTAATCGATAGCCAGATATCGAAATCAATGCACTCGTAATAACCAATAAAATAATTTGCAATACTTTACTATTTTAAATACTTTTCGTCTAAGCTAACTACTCTTCTTTAACTTAACAGGGTATGCACAGGCAGTAGGATGCAGCCGAGTGTCAATCGACTATAAATGAGCTGCAAAGTCGAGTCAGACAGGGCAGGTCATAAGCATAACCTGCATAACACAACGTGCCATAATCCACGTGTAAATATTACTCTAAGCCAAGCGCACAGCACATGCAGCACGTAAGGGAATTGGCAACATGGCGTATGCGTAATATGCGCATAATTTGCAGCATACGCGCTCGTTGCCACTGGCAGCAGGCAGCAGGCAGCACATTCGTCTCTGTCACCGCAACGTTAAATCTCCTTGCTGCTGCACTTGAAGAAATACACTTAAAGCATTCGCCTGCTGTTGTTGTTACTGTATTGTTGCTGCAAAGTTTTCCCTCGAACGCTGCATAATAATTGAAATTTTCATTTGAAAACTTTTACAATTTGCACAGGCGATAGATGCGAAGCAGATTGGCCTGCCTGCCCTTCAATCGAGCGAAGTTTAGATGTGATGGCCAAGAATGAAAATTGCAAATGGAGAAGAAAAATGCCAGTGCCAGTCACAAACAGAAACACACACCCACAGACACCAACACACACACGTACGTAGCGCTTCATTGATATTCACTTGTAACGGGAAAAATTGCTGTGGCAGTAAAATCGTAGCGAAAAGTTGCGTCTGATGAATGCCAAAGTGAGTACCCATTGCATTCATCCGACACGTAAACGTTTGGTTAACCTGCGCGTTGTGACAACAATCAGACGCACACTGAAAGAAATTGGAAGTTAAAACAAGTCGGTAAGGCTACAGTCGAGCGCACCCGACAGTAAGATACCCAAACAATTTTGAAAAAAAATTTGTTTTTGTAATTTTACAGGGGGGACCATTGTTTAAATTTTCAAAATTTCGAAAAATTTAAAAATTTCTTTTATGATATTTTTCAAATGTAAAATCACTCAGGTTGTTTATACATAAACAAAATGTCATTCCGCATGAAAATCGTTTGATTTTTAAGAAAGTTACGATCGATGTAAAATGAGGATATCAGGCCTGTTGAGTGTGTTACATGTCTAATTTTTTGACCATTTCGACATGATTTTTGGGCCAAAATTAAGTATAGTCTAAAATCGATTTAAACACTTGTTTATTACTAATTTTGACCTCCGCAATCGATTAAAATTAAAACCTCGCGATTTAAAATTTTGAAAAAAAAAATTTTTTTGAAATTTTACAGGGGGGACCATTGTTTAAATTTTCAAAATTTCGAAAAATTTCAAAATATCTTTTATGATATTTTTCAAATGTAAAATCACTCAGGTTGTTAATACATAAACAAAATGTCATTCCGCATGAAAATCGTTTGATTTTTAAGAAAGTTACGATCGATGTAAAATGAGGATATCAGGCCTGTTGAGTGTGTTACATGTCTAATTTTTTGACCATTTCGACATGATTTTTGGGCCAAAATTAAGTATAGTCTAAAATCGATTTAAACACTTGTTTATTACTAATTTTGACCTCCGCAATCGATTAAAATTAAAACCTCGCGATTTAAAATTTTGAAAAAAAAATGTTTTTGAAATTTTACAGGGGGGACCATTGTTTAAATTTTCAAAATTTCGAAAAATTTCAAAATATCTTTTATGATATTTTTCAAATGTAAAATCACTCAGGTTGTTAATACATAAACAAAATGTCATTCCGCATGAAAATCGTTTGATTTTTAAGAAAGTTACGATCGATGTAAAATGAGGATATCAGGCCTGTTGAGTGTGTTACATGTCTAATTTTTTGACCATTTCGACATGATTTTTGGGCCAAAATTAAGTATAGTCTAAAATCGATTTAAACACTTGTTTATTACTAATTTTGACCTCCGCAATCGATTAAAATTAAAACCTCGCGATTTAAAATTTTGCAAAGAAAATTTTTTTTGAAATTTTACAGGGGGGACCATTGTCTAAATTTTCAAAATTTCGAAAAATTTCAAAATATCTTTTATGATATTTTTCAAATGTAAAATCACTCAGGTTGTTTATACATAAACAAAATGTCATTCCGCATGAAAATCGTTTGATTTTTAAGAAAGTTACGTTCCATGTAAAATGAGGATATCAGGCCTGTTGAGTGTGTTACATGTCTAATTTTTTGACCATTTCGACATGATTTTTGGGCCAAAATTAAGTATAGTCTAAAATCGATTTAAACACTTGTTTATTACTAATTTTGACCTCCGCAATCGATTAAAATTAAAACAATAAATCGCGATTTAAAATTTTGAAAAAAAATTTTTTTGAAATTTTACAGGGGGGACTATTGTTTAAATTTTCAAAATTTCGAAAAATTTCAAAATATCTTTTATGATATTTTTCAAATGTAAAATCACTCAGGTTGTTAATACATAAACAAAATGTCATTCCGCATGAAAATCGTTTGATTTTTAAGAAAGTTACGATCGATGTAAAATGAGGATATCAGGCCTGTTGAGTGTGTTACATGTCTAATTTTTTGACCATTTCGACATGATTTTTGGGCCAAAATTAAGTATAGTCTAAAATCGATTTAAACACTTGTTTATTACTAATTTTGACCTCCGCAATCGATTAAAATTAAAACCTCGCGATTTAAAATTTTGAAAAAAAAATTTTTTTGAAATTTTACAGGGGGGACCATTGTTTAAATTTTCAAAATTTCGAAAATTTCAAAATATATTTTATGATATTTTTCAAATGTAAAATCACTCAGGTTGTTAATACATAAACAAAATGTCATTCCGCATGAAAATCGTTTGATTTATAAGAAAGTTATGATCGATGTAAAATGAAGGTACCAGGCCTGTTGAGCGTGTTACATGTCTAATTTTTTGGCCATTTATGGAATAACTCCCTGTAAATTATAATTAATTAGATGCATAAATATTAGCGAATAAAATATAAATAAAATATTTTACTAAATTATATTTGCTTTAATTGAAAGGAAACACCTGCCTGTTGCTTTCTCTCAGTGTAGTCTACAGTTGGTAAACAGTTGCAGGCACTGTTGGAATGGGGCGTGTCACTATGTAGAACTGCAGCTGCTGCCGCTGCTGTTGAGTGCAGAGTTAAGTTTCGAATACACTCAATGATTGCATATGCCCATGGGGAGAGGGTGGCGCAGCCACGCCCATTGTCACACAGATTGCTAATCGATAGAGCAGTCAGCGTTGCCACCTGACGAGTGTCCCGATAATTAGCTCAGCGAGGGCGGACAGAAGGGGGAGGAGAAAGAAGGCAGCGAAAGTACAATTAGGTATGCAACAACACGAGTAACCACACAACAATTGCAGCACCCCTCGCCCCTCCTTCCCACCCTTACCCACTGTAAACATAATGTGTTCCTACTATGGAGCAGCGTTTTCATACGCGCGATTTGGCAAATTGTTTTTGCCGTGCGGAACGCGTAATTACACAACAGGCAAAGTGCAAACAGCTACGTGCAAGTGTGTGTGTGTGTGTGTGTTTAATAACCGTTAGCGCGCATTGGCCACGCCCCCATACATGTCTAGCGTATTCGAAAGCGTCGTCAAGTTAGCTAATAGCTGAGGTTATTACATTTTATATGCATTAAAAGGCAACATCGAGTTCGAAACACACGCACATGGAGTCGGCGTCATCATCATGATCATCATCATCATCATCTTCTTGCCATTTACTTTGCTGGGCATACGGGACGTATGAGTAATCAAGCGCCCCAGTGGCGCTGCATAAATATAAAACTGATGGATATATGTTTAATATATGTACATATTAATGTCAGTCAAATTGATAAATATCGAGCAGCAAGGAGTGAGAGAGATATAGAGAGAGAGAGAGAGGGGTCTGGAAGCCTTGCCAAATTGTTGTTTTAACAATTTATTTTATTTACTTTACTTCATACGCCAGGCCCTCGTTTCCAATTTAATTTACAATAACACTTTTTGTTTATATATTTAATGGACAATTAATAAAATTATGCGCAATTTACCGAGAGTTATGTGCGGCGCGCACATTAATCAAGTGAATTCAAAGGAAATTGAAAATTAAAGTTCATTTTGATGATGGCACAAAGACTGAGGTCGGAATTGATATTAACTTTTAAGGTAATTCCCCAGGCATAAAAGAAAAACAACAACATTCTCGGTGTGTGTGTGTGTGGAAATCAAAGTGCTGGCGAGGCCAAAAAAAAAAAAACAATTAAACAAAACAAACTCGAAAATAAATATGAAAATTACCGAGAAAAAATACCAGCCTATTTCTTTGTATGTCTCTTAAATTTGTGATTACTCTCGCATACCCTAGGAATTCGAAATGGAAGTGTGCTCAAATTATTCACATAAATTTAGCAAGCACAAACACTTTATGAAGATTAAATGCGCTCGGACTAATCAAATCATCGTATATAGATAGAACTGCGCAGTTTTTATCCGCCTTTTCCTACTTCGCTTCCCATTTGGCTTTGCATCCTACGCTTTCGACATAATCTTTCTGCTCTGTTTCTGCTGTTCTCGTTCTACTCTTTCTTCCCATCTACCTCCGAGTGCCCCTGCAACCCATCGGTCTACTCATCATTCATTTCCGCGAATTCCATTTGCTATTTAAAGCCACAGTCAAAGTTTTTGCTTTGTTTTCGGCTCAATTTCAATAGCCAATTAAGAGCTTAGACTCCCATCTCCCTCTCACCCTGCCATCTAATGTGTGGGCCAAAGATTCATAAAATATGCCCAGACAGGCACGAGCTGGCATGGACACGCCCGCAGAGAGGGCAGCTGGCCTTATATGCATGATTCCCAGGCCCCATCCTGTTCGTTTGTTTTTTGGATTATGCGGACTTTCGTTGGCAAACAGTTTCTCTCTCTCTCTCTCTCTCTGTCTTTTTGCCTCCTGCTCTGCCGTTTCTTGTGCCTTCAGTTCTAGTTTTTGTGTGAAATTTCCTCACCGAGATTTGTTTCAACAACAGAATTTGCGGTCGACAAGAAAATCTTTGTTGAGAAGTTCTACAGAGCTTTGTGAGTGGAGAGATTTTCACACAGCCACGCCTCTTGCACGCCCCTCACTGTGCTTCACATTTAATAAGCATAATGCAAAATATTCTACTTATATAATTAAACTTTCACTTTTCTACGCCCAACGACAATTATCAAAATTTTTAATTGAATTCGAAAAGCACTTTCAACAAAATTTCCAATTAGATTATAACGCAAAGTTGACTGGCGCAATCTATAATCGCAACAAATTTCCTAAGCCACAATACATATGTATATATATATATATATATATAGCCAATTCCTGCATATTTCATGCAAACCGAATTTCACAACTAAACCCAATGTCGAAAATTGCAATAAATTCGCATATTTTCAATGCTGCAAACTGTAAAAACATTTCTGTGGTTTCCGTATCCGAAAGCAGTCAGCAATTTAAGCCGCTAATGCTTTGCATGCAGCGTGTATGACACTGGCAAATACCTTGTAAAGGAGTGTAGAAGAGATAAAGCTCATGTTTGCATCAAAGTCGAGCTTATGCCATATAATAATAGCATATTATTTATATATAGTAAATTTTATAAGCTAGCTTAGATTATTATGAAATACTTTATTTAAAATTTAATACATTTAAATTATATGTATAACTGCAAACATATTTATTAGAGTTTTTACATGTAATAAAAATATATAACTTTTAATTATTATTAGTTTCTGAAGACATTTGAGGCTAGGCTGCAAGAAAATTCAGTATTCCTTTTACTTAAATTATATAGGGTTTGCCTAAGTAAATATTTTCCCGCTGTATTGAACTGTTTTCCTTCCATTTAATAGTCAGTAATATCAATTCATATAATTACAAATGTAATACCATATTGTCTCTTGTGTACTCCAATCTATACTTATCACACACACATACACATACAGTCTCACACTTCTCTATACTCAATAAATGACATTAGAATCGATGCCCATTTCTAATTCATGTGACGGGAGTTTGCTCAACCTTGACTGTCTGTCAGTCTATTGGGGATCGCATGAAGAACTCTCGCTCAATTAGAATGTCGGGCATATTCCCATATTGTTGCAAGAGCAACAGGGTAGGGTACAGGCAGCAGGGCGGACATCTGGCACAGATGTCAGAGTACAAAGGAAATGCCTGGGCATGCCATCGCTAACTGTAAATGAAACTGCAAGTGTAACGGTAACTGAAAACGCATGAATAACGGCATGTGCCGTCATCTGCCTGTGCCACAGTTATTTAAATTATTATGCACGAGTGCTTTGTTGTTGTTGTCGTTTTTGTTGTTGCTGCAGCATTCACGTATTTACATTAATGTGTGTGTATTTTTAGCTCTCGTTGCACAATGTCAACATAAACAAAGCATCCAACTGGAGTCCAGCATGTGCGCCCAAACAATACCCTGTACTCTAGCACAGAGTCTCTCGTATGTCTCTCAAGTCTTTAAGCCCCAACTCGGTTGTTTATGTTTATATTTTCAAAAGGTTCTAGGTTTCTAAAGTTTATTTCTCTTTCTATGCGTGTAGCAAGTATCAATACTATAGCTTTGCTAGAAGCTGAGAACAACGCGTTTAAATTATATTTATGCTCATATTTGCAGCTGAAGTTAGCATAGCAAGCTGTAATAAAAAGGTTTCGTTATTTATATAATTAAAAAATATGCTCCGCAAATTTCATAGCTTTAGCTCCTATAGACTCTGAGATCTAGTCAAAAAACCCAAAATAACTAAGAGTATATGCCGTATAAATACTATACACTGGGCTACCCTTTCGCGCACTACATGCAGGGTATAATAAAGACAAGGACAATGCGCAGTCAAGGTGCTTCTACGTTTCTACAAGGGGGCACACAAAAATATCTCGCTAAAGCGAGCTCCACATGTGGCAAGAGCCAGAGATGGAGATAGTAACAGAGAGAGCGGGGTACAGGGACAGGGACAGGAACAGGGACATGTGCTGAAGGTCATTTAGATTAAACGCGAACAGCAGCAGCTTCAAAATTGCATTTCGCATCCTCATTTCGTTGATAAGCGAAGCGAAGTGTTCAAATTGTGCTAAGTAAACGCGTTAGTTGGCCCTGACTGGGTTACGTGGCAACATAAATATTGTTGTTGCTAATGTTGTTGTTGTTGTCTCGACAACTTTATAAACTGCACAACAAACTGGAAAGTGGCATCAACTTTGCTTGTTCTTGGCAAAATTCTTGAAACATGCACAGCAGCAGCAGCAGCAGCAGCAGCTGAAGGCAGCAGGGAGAAGGGATGTCTTGGGCTCTCCTAGTGATGTCTACATTTTGCTGTTATTTATCACCTCTTGCACTTTGGTCACGCAAGTCGACAGTCGTCGTCGAGCAGCTCGTGCCATGTCGCTAGCGGTGCCTCCATCGCGACCCCTGACCTGACTCACACTAACTCACACTCTACCCAGCTGCCTTCCGAGCTTCCACTTGACTTCACTTTGCATGTGGGCAGCCATTGTCGTTGTGCCTGCTCCCTGCTCCCTGCTCCTCCTGCCCTGTGTACGTGCTCATAAACAATTATTTATGCACAAAAAACTCAAATGTAAAGAATATCTCTCTCTCCCTGCTCCCCGCTCCCTGCCCGCTCGCGAGGCTATGCGGGCAACGATAAGGCAGTGAAAATGTCATGGAATAAATTCTGGAGTGCAGCCAGTAGCAGGGAGGGTATAATGAAGCTGTCACGAATTGTGTGAAGCAATTGAGGGGGGAACGGGGAAGGAGTCGAGCCTTGGCAAACGTGACAAATATACATATTACAAGACTATCAGTTGAACTATCTACTAGAGTATCTAGGTTTCGGTTATTACTATTGGTTACTTACCTGTAATTTCCTTTTTCTTTTTCTTTCCCACAGGGCGCAGGAAATACTTAGGGAGTCGAGCAAATGGTGTTTTCTTCTATCTCAATCTATTTCCTGCCTCAAAAAGTGTTTCAAACTAACCTTAACTTGTTGAACTAAATAAATAACAAGCTGGAAAGGTTAACTGGTTAATAATTAAAAACATATTTGTAGCTTGAAGGTTTTTCGAATATATATCTCTAGAATCATATTTAAAATCGTGAAAAACTTTGGAATCTTTAAAGTTTTAAAGAGCTGCATGTAAAAATTCCACACAGCAGCTACACTCAATTTCGACTCAAGTCGCGCCTATAGAGCTACATGCTACATTCATATTTATTGACTATATAGTATATATAAAACCATATTCCACCCAAAATTGGCTCCATAATTCATTCAGTCTGTCAGTTATGCCTTTGTTCACAAGTTCTTTACAATAATTTCGACAAAATTTAAAAAGTTTTTGTCGGCTCGGCCTTTTAGGCGGGCAGATTCTAATTTAACACACACACCCGCACACACACACACACACACACACCCGCACACACACACACACACACACAGAAGGGCAGACAATACAAGCGAATTGCGTCAAGTGTCCGCGGCTTTTGCCACCTTTGCGTCAGCCTCTTTTATGCCCCATTCAAGTTGACAGCTGCCCCAAAAAAAAAAAAAAAAAAAACTTTGCAAATGAGCAGCAAACTCTCTACTCTGTTGGCCCCCTTGTGTTCCCCCCCCCCCCCCCTACACGGCTCTCACTTTACTTTTTCTTATAATTTTTTAGCCTGATAATATTTAAATAATAAATGAGCTTTTGACAGGCGAGCAACTGTTGGGAGACTGTTGGGATTTGTTCGGGTCAATCATTTGCCAGTTCACTCGCCTTATACCCAGTGTGCAAGCCAAAGGGGTATGCTAGGTGTAACAGGTGGAAGAAGCTGGGGAATTCTTCAAGTAACTTCAAGTTCAGAATTGAGTTGCGTTATAAGCAAGTTTATGTTGATTTATAAAATATATATACCAAAGGTGCTTTAAAACGTTTCATAAGAGATTCTGCTATAATATGAACTAAATACAGGGTAACTGCCAGTCGTTGCAGTTTCCTTTCTACCCTGCTTACGTTCTCTTTTTGATGAGTTGCTTTGTTGCCTGAAATTGAATAAATCACTTTAAGTTCTCAGTTGCAGCTCATTAAAGCTGTGTGTGTGTGAGTCTGTGTGTATGTGTGTGTGTGTGTGAGTGTATCTGTCTGTGTGTATTTGGGTGTGTTTTTACTGTTTTTCAACGTCACTTCCTCAATGCGAGCATTTTTCAAGTGCTTTTGCTGTTGCGGCTTCCGTTTCCGTTCAACTGTCGCGCCATCTTGTTGTAGTGTGTTGTTGTCTCTGTTGTTGCTGCTGCTGTTGTTGTCCTTGTTACTCCTCCTGCTGTTGTTGCTGGCGTGGAAATGTAATTGGTTTAGCTGACAGTTTAACTCAGTGTGCAACATTCCCGTTGCAGTTGCACTCGAACTCTAATGAAATTTCATCACATTTTGTTCTCTCTCATGACATTACGTATACGCAGTGTGTGTGTGTGTGACAAATCGATGGATACTTTACTAACTGAATATAGTATATACATATGTTATATGGCACACACTCGCTTTCACTATCGATATTTATGTAGCACAACGTATATATCAGTTTAAATGGCTGCCGCAAGGAAAATTAATTGTTTATCTTCATTTATTGAATTTCAATTTCCTTGGCAATTTTTCACCTCGAGCTGCTGCTGCTGCTACTGTGGCTGCTCCTGCTGCAGTGCAGCTGCTAATTGAACCTTCGCCTTCGGGGTTTGGCCCCCAAAAATTTGTTTATCAGCAAAGTTGACAAGTTGGCCAGAAGTTTTGCTGCTAAAGAAATGCGAAATTGCCTTTCAAAGTGCTTATAGCATGTCATAAAATGCTATGGCAATCCTTGCAGATGTATTGCGGGTGTGTGTGTGGCTGTGTGCAAGTGTGTGTGTGTGTTAGTTGTGAAGGTGCAGCATACTGCAAGTCAAAGGTGAAGCCATTGATTTGGCAGCCATAAAACTTTTTGCCAGTTATGATACCCTGCAATGAGTAGATATTGAAGGGTTGATAGCGCAGTTGTGCAGTCGAAACTACGTAGAATCAAGTGCAAGCTTACACCCCACTCTACTCAATTGTACAGGGTATACAGGCAGCTGTGCAGTTTGTCTTGTTTTGCCTTTTTTAGTGCCATTTGGCAAGGCAGGCTGGCAAAGAATTACGCCCAAAGAGTTGGCCGGAATATTGTAAATGGCTTGGCTTGGCCTACTACCATGCTCCTCCTCCACGCTGTAGCTGAAGTGGAGCCTGTGATTTAATTCCGTAACCATGCTGCACAAGCTGCCACAGTTGAGCGCACAATTAGCTGCCAGCTCCCTCGCTGGCATCTTTTGTCCTCCTGCCCCTTTTCTTTTGTCCTCGCTCCACACGCTGCGTATCTGCGTATCTGTCTGCCATTGCATTGTTCCAACTTGCACTTGACAATTCAATTTGTAGTTCCTCTTGTCCTCCATCTACATGTCTTCTTCTTCGGCTGCTTCTTTCTGGCTCTCCCGCTGCTTGCCTGCTGATTTTTTGGCCACTGCAAATAATTGATGCAGCTCCGCTGCAGATGCCTCGCCTGCTGCAGCTCCTCCTCCTCCTTATGCTGCTGCTGCTGCTGCTGCTGCATTATGCATCGATTCTGCAGCATATTATCGTAAGCAGCTTGTACAATATTATCCCAGCCCCAGCTCCCTAGCTGCCCTCCCTTGCTTGTGCTCAAGATATACTTGAGTCTGATGCGATTATAGCTTCGACTTCCTGTTGACAGCTGTTGCCAAAGACAATTTCGGATTTCAACCGAAATATCCACTTCTCTTTCTCTCTCTCTCTCTTTACTAAAATAATGTTATTGGCTTTTAAAGCTCCACTATTTATGCGTCTGGCACAACAACAAGTGGCACATAAAGAGGCCCGCGAGAGACATTAAAGACAGCGCTAAAAAGATTAGCAAATGTTCGCTTTGAGCCATGAAATGACGTATATGATACAATGGAGTATATCGTATAAAAAGTGTAGCTCAACTATGTATAGGAAGAATATTGTTTTGCAGCATTGTTACATAAGGTTTTGCTACAGCAAGAAAACTGCAGGAACTGAACTTAACCTTGCCTGCACTTGGCATAAAAGATTTTAATGCCAAACTTTGCGACTGTCATTGCAGTTTTAATTTTAAAGTTTTGCGCATTAAAATCACGGAAAAGGAAATGTGGGCAAAGAGACAGAGAGGGGGAGAGAGCGGGACAACAAACAACAAAGTCGCACTGGCACTCGCAATGAATTTCCGCTTCCTACTTTTAAATCGAGACAATGCCAAATGGAGTTTGAGGTTGAGTTTCCTGGCACGGCTTTCAATTTGCATTTAGCCCCAGTTTATGATCAGCAACAGACCCGGCCGAGCTGCCAGCAAATAGAATGTGGTTTCGATATGTACATATATATCTGTCTGTATATATATGTATATATATTGAAATATGAATATAATATGCGGAACTTCAGGCTGCGGATAAAACTCCAGCAATTTCGTAATCACCAAGCGGCCCCATTTGCTGCTGGTCCGGGTCCGGAAATTCACCACAGACACAGGGCCAGGAGAGCAACAGTTAAGTTGGTAGAGAGCAACTGGGAGAGAAAGAGAGAGAGAGAGAGAAAGCCGAGCACGAGCTTGTACTGTGTGTGGGCGTCATGTTGCCGACTGCTTGTCAACATGTTGCCGCAGCTCAAATGTTACTCAGTTGTTGGCAACATGAATGGTTGCTAGCCCAAAATATACCCTTCAGGCGTAGAAAATGCAAGTATATCGACCGTAAGATACCCTGCAAAAGAAATGCCTACATGTTTCCTGACACTATTTGGCTGCAAGGCACTGTACCTGTTACCTTATCTCTACTAACCTCAAATGTTTCGCAGCAATCTCACGCTTACGTTGGACAATCTTTCATAGGAAAGTGAAGCAGGTTAGGGATTCCATTTTCAAATATGCATTTGCTTGACACATAAAATTTGGGCACGCAAAACTTCAATTTAAATGTTTGAGCGCAAGTCGTCATACAAAGTGTTATTGCTGTCTTCCTACATCGCCTTCACGCCAAAACCCAAGAGGGAGTAGAGCGGCCTTTGGGTTTGTATGTTAGTTGAGGCCATCAGCTATGCAGGGAATGGTACGGGCAACAGACAAAGGTGAGTAATGATGCCCTGGGCACAGACGCAGCTGATTTTCTTTGCTTTGGGTGTTTGCCACAAGTGTGTGTGTATGTGTGTGAGTGTGTTGAGTGTGTGTGGGTTGTGCGTCCTGTGGCTACGCATTTGCATTTTACTGGCTTACTTAGACCAGAACTTGGCGTGGCATCTGGCCCGCAGTCGATTGATTTATAAGCAGCCAACACACACACACACACACACACACACACACAACAATGCCCCACTTCGATGGCTCAGCAGAAATATATTTTTGGCCTGGTATAACCGATTGTTTATACTATCTACAACAGCTTTTCAATACCCTACAAATCGAAGTTTTCATATATATCTGAGATAACCTTACTGACTGCCAGTTAATTATGCGTAGTCCCAACCACAACAGAAAATCCACCTGCTCCACTTCAAGCTGTGTGTTTGCTTGTCCGCCACATCTATACCTTCCATTTTCTTTGACTTATAAAAAAAATGTAGCATCTTTTATAATAGGCATCAAGCGTGCCTTGAACCATTTCCTCACTCTCAAATTTTCTGACAAGAATTCGTTTTAAATCTAAATTAAAATCTTCACTTTAAACCATTTAAACCATTCTTACCATAGTACACAATTTTGACAATTCTTATAGATATAATATACTTGCATTGATAATTGTCAAATATGTCGGGAATTGGTATAAATGGTTTCGGACGCATTGGACGCATATTTTTACGCGAAGCCATCCGACGAAAATCACCTGTGGTGGCCATTAATGATCCCGCCATGGATCCCAGCTATATGGCCTATTTGCTGCGCTACGATTCAACGCATGGCCAATTTAAGAAGAAGATTGTTGTCAAGGATAAAACGATGACTGTCGATGGATGCGAAATTAAGCTGTTGAAAGAGACTGATCCAGCCAATCTATGTTGGGGTGATAATTGCGTCCATACGGTTGTCGAGTGTACAGGTCGTTTTCTTGATAAGAAATCGGCTGAAGCTCATCTCAAAGCCGGAGCAAAGAGAGTTGTTATATCGGCGCCATCCAAGGATGCACCAATGTTTGTTTGTGGTGTTAATTTAGAAACATATTGCCCAGAGATGCAGATTATATCAAACTCTTCGTGTACCACAAATTGTCTGGCGCCTCTGGCCAAAGTAATTCATTCAAAATTCAAAATTGTTGAGGGCCTAATGACGACAGTGCATGCTGCCACCGCCTCGCAGGCAATTCTGGATGCGCCCAAGGGGAAGGATAGGCGTAGCGGACGGAGCGGCATGAGCAACATAATGCCAGCCAGCACAGGCGCTGCAGTGGCTGTGGGTAAGGTTTTACCTGAATTAAATGGCAAACTATCGGGAATGGCATTTCGTGTACCCATAATAAATGTCTCGGCAGTTGATCTAACCTGTCGCTTGGGTTGTGGAGCCAAAATGAAAGAGATTAACGCCGCCATTAGGGAAGCCTCCTGTGACGATCTTAGTGGTATACTAGGGTATACCGATGAGGATGTTGTTTCGGCAGACATTAATGGTTCCCGTTTAAGTTCCATATATGATGCCAAGGCATCAATTTCTCTAAACGATAATTTTGTTAAATTAATAAGTTGGTATGACAATGAAATGGGCTACTCGTGTCGCCTATTAGATTTGGTATTGTTTACCCAGATGGTGGACAAATGTGATTCTAAAGAGGATAAAAAGAAATGTTAAATTAAAGCAGCTTATGGTTATTTTTACATTTTGGTATTCAATAATCTGTACTGTGAACAGGGAACAGGAGCTGTTGGCTCAGCTGCTGGATACATACATCTACATCTACAAGGTCGCGGGATATCTTTCCCAATAATTATTTAATTTAAAATTATCTTAAACTACACTAGAATTACGTTGCAACTGAACCGATGAGATACTTTTAATTTCGTTGTCGGGATTGCTGGCAGCACCACTTGCTATGACAACACTGTCAGAATCCGTTGCCTCGACAACAATATCGTCCAATGTGGGTGTCTTAATGCGATTTCGAATTATAAGATCCCGCTCTGCTGGTGCTTGTAAATGCAATGGATTTGTGGCCAGTTCCGCAGCCACTAGTTCGTCGCCCTGCAAGCCAAGTGTCATGTTCACTTTGCCATGTTGTCCAGCAGTTAACTCACTGCTAGCTGGCTCTGCCACAGGAGGCGGACGGAGTCTGGCAGGATCTAGCAGGGAGTGCATCTTTTGCTTGCGTGGAGTGCGTGCTGGCGATGCCTTCCTCGAGTTGTAGTTCTTCAGTTGTTTGGCTCTGAACAGAGAAATATTATTAATACACTGTTTGAACTATTTTCTTTTATTATTTTCTCTTACGCTTCGATCAGTTTAAGCAGCATATGATGATAAGCCTCGTACTCGGTCTTACCGAACTCGTTCGGATCGTGACGTGCATGCTCGTATGTGTCACAGAATTGATGAATTATTCGCTGTCCAGTTCCATTAAGTGTTACTGAAAGTGTAGTGAGTAAAAATGCACGTAGACTTTCATGGGCGTGGCGGGTGCTTCCGTCGCCACGCGCAATCTCTGATTCCAACAACTTAACATCATCCACGGCTCTCATGCGATAATAGTAGGGCGGCAGTTCTTCCTCTTGCTGTGGTTGGACAATATATTTATCCGTATCGGTCCACAATAGCTTTGGCTCCTGGGCAATTTTCTGTATACAGTCCAACCTTCGTTCAATTTCACGGCGCAGCGCTTTCTTAGCGTCAGTACCCACTGGAACATGCGGACCGCGGCGACTACGTAGTGTAAATCGCATTATCTGACGTTTGGCAAATATGAAGAGCATCACAAAAGTCAACACACCTCCGCCAATAATGATAATTATCATAACACCTGATAGCTCTTTCATTGTGGGGCGATTTTTTAGTTATATCTTGTCGAAAATCCTTTTGTTTTGTTTTTTGGCTGCTGTCCGATAAACCACTGCGCGATAATAAAAACAAATATATCGTTCAATTTCGATAATTCTTGACAATGTTTCACTTTATTATCGTTCCATAGATTCTGTTCATTTATCGAGAATGAACTGTAGCCGCGAAAATGAAATTCAATAAAATATCAATATAGTAAACAATTTAAACGTTTATTCAATTTTTTTTTTTGTTTAGATAATTATATTGCTCTTGTTTCTTGGTGGTCAACATCATAGCGTGAAACGCGTGTATAAAAATATTTACTCACTAAACCAATCCTAATACAGTCTCTTTGGCAATCCAATAAACTATGTCATTTAACTTGCTACTCGTTACGGCTCGTTCAGGTCCAAGGATAGTTGTTACAAAAGAGAACGGTCCCACAGGCACAATACATGGTACACCAGACAAACAATGCGCCAGCCTTGGTGCGAAACGTAAGCTGAGCCAATGTTTTAGGCATATGATCTGCTGCAAACCAATAGAAAATGGGCGTTGCAGATGCCAGGAGACGCGTAGACACCTGAATGTGCACAAAGAGCGCGCAAACAAGCGTTAAAAAGCTACCGTGCAGTATAAATGGCAACGCTTTGTGAGTCTTGAGCAGCTCACGCCAACCGCCGACTGCATGTGGCAGCATCCTTGTTACAAACGCCCACAGATATCCACAGCAATGACAATGCATAAAGAGAAGCATGGGAAGAGCTAGCAAAAAATTCGGAAGTTGTTTCCATTCATAGTAGCGCAAGAAGCCCACATCCCAATAGTTCGATTGCACATAGTTGTAGGGAAAGGGCAATGTATACTGGCACCATGGCGATCCGTCTGGACCCTGTCCAGCGAGTAGATAATTCCGCTCACTAGCATATTCTTTAACATGCTTCGGATGATGCACTTTCATGCTGGGCAAGCAATACAGACGATAGATGTAGAAATAATATGCATGTAGTAGGACTAAAGGTCCCATGATAGTCAATGTCATCTTTAAAATCTGCTGGCAACGATTAACGTTGTTGGTCAGGACAATGTGACGCGCAAAGAAATATAATGGAAATCCAATCGTTATTATTCCATTGGAGCGGCACATGATACAGGCGGTAAGGCTGGCGAAAATCCTTATATAGCCAAAATGTTGCTTGGTCCTCACGCACTGAAGCATTAAATAGAAACTGGCATACGCAAATAAAGATTCCGAATAGGCGGCACTGAAGAAAATACTTGCCGGATTGAAGCAAAAGACGAGGGCTGCATTCCAGCTTTTGTTCAAGTCATTGAAGACCCGCTGCGTCAGCTGATAGAGCAGATTGGCTGCCTCACAGAAGAGCCACACATTAAATACCACGGCCATGAGCAGTGTGAGAGATTGCAGCGATAGGGGCACATTCAAACGCTGTGCTGCGATTGCCATGTAACGCACCATCATCGGATACAGTGGATAGAATGCCAACGTGTTCTCGTACGTATACAAATAGTTGGCAATATGCAGAAAGTATTCACCATCCCAATGCCGCAATCCGCCGAGACAACTAACCACAATTGTGTCCAGCCAGGGCACCGGCCCCTTGGTAAATTCCTCTCCTGCTATCGGCATACGAAACACATCTGGCTTATGATCGGGAATCACCCAATTGGCCACCAGCTGCACAGCGAGTACTATAAGGCGGCTGGATAGCGCCAACTTTGTGACCTTTTGTGCCATTTTCTGTGGGGCGGAGTCGTTATAACATGTGATTCACGTCATTGCCTAAATGCAACTTACTCACCAAGTCGATTTGTTGTTGTGGTTGTAGTTGTATTTGTAAAAATATAGAAATATGTGGTATGTAAACTTGTAAGCATTTGCAGCCAGAATCAATACTTTTGGGTGTGTTTAGGAGTCGTATGTGACTCCTTCAATAACAACTTGACATTAGCGGGGCCGGTTAATTTGTTAGAAAAAAAAATATTAAAATATTTCAGCCAAAGAAAACCGGCAAGCCGAGTAGCAAACGGTGTGTACACACCATTAGTTTAGTGAATACACACCAGCTGATAGAGCTCTGGTTATCGATAATAGGCAACACATCGTTGCATGGCGCGACAATTTAAGTAAATTGTAAACAATACAAGCCAGGGCTACGTGTTACTGCAAACCTATACGTTTTTTTATCCCCAGTATCAATTAATTTGCAATAATCGGCAGTAGAATTTAGTTCATTAATATCTGATTTATTGGAAAAATTGCTTGCTCTGCTTATTGAAGTAATTGGACAAATTGGCTCAGGACTCAGATTCCGTTTCAGACTTTTCAGCAATATCATCGAACATGGTCAAAAGTTCAACTCCTCTACGGTGGATTCCTTCCTTGATATCAGTTATCGACTTAGTCTTTGGAATATCACGTATAAAAAACTCATCCATGGACTTAAAAACATTTCCATACGGATTAAATGCATGAGTGGGGAAAATAGGAGGTTTCTTTGGTTTGCGTCGTGTTACATAGCTTCGTTCCGAGAATTCCTTAAGTTCGTCTAAATGCTGTTCTTCGTTTTGTTCGTAATCTTCAAACTTACGCGTAACATTCCGTTCAATTCTCTTTTGGATTTCCCATTTCTGGACAATCTCATTTGAGGGCATTAACAATTTGATGTCACCGACGAGTAAATCGTGATTCAATATTTCCGCCTCATTTGTTTGAACCCCAGTGTCCAATAACTTAGCGGCAACCTGATTCACCTCTACTTCTTCATTTTGGGTTTCGACTGGATTATCTCTTTTCGTAGCATCACCAGCTGTTTTGCGTTGAGTTGCCGAGCCACCAGCAGGCGTTGTCCTTATTCTAGGAGAACTCGCTACTATATGATCCAACGCCTTGTTACGTATACTGGCAGCTCTCAATGTCGACGCAATGGTTGGCTTCTGTAGATTCCTCACAGGAGGTCGATAAACAGGTTTTTCCCAATCATCATCAGCTGCATCGCCACCGGATCGATGTCTAGACGAGTGAGACCCCGATAATCTGTTGGCTCGAATAAATTTCGGAGCTTTCGGTGGTATATGTTTGCTTTTCATACTCATACTATAAATTTCTATGTTTATCCGAACGCGATCAATTTTTTTCGAATTCTAAGCAAATACGCTACTTCCCAACAGTTAATAAACTGAATTATCGATTTTGTATAATTTTAAACAGATTAAACTGATCCTACTTCCAGTATAACAAAAAACATTATGTGTCCAACATTTTCTGATATTGCAAAGCCAACTTATTAAAAATAAAATCAAAATTTCATTTTCAGATGGTATTTTATAAAATAAAAAAATCATGATTTTAATTATTTTTGTTGTCAGAATAGAATTGCGAATATATGTATGTACTATCAAAAATCAAATCCACAATTAACATTTGGAACGCAAATTCCAAAATTATTACAAAACTTTCCAGACTCCATATATTTTTAACATATCAATATTACAAAAGCTCAGTCACAATGATTTCCGTGGACTTTTATATGGATCAAAACGTAATATGATAAAGCACATTACCCATTCAAAAGCATAAGCTTTTAATAGTAAATGCGATTATGTGATTTATAAAAAAAAAATAATGATCATCTCTATTCACACTCGAATGAAGCGAATTTATAGAATGCAATTCGTTCAAAATATTTAATGCAAATTGGATGCGTAAAAATGTCTTTTATTGCTGTTTGAAATTTGTTGCAAGATGAATATGTATTCATTCGCCGCAAATAAACAAACAGCAAAGTCTAAAACGGATAACACCGTAACTCGATGGAATCACGATGTAGTCCTCGTAGTTGTTCCCTAAGCCATTCTGCCAAGCGAACACTTATGATATTATGCAGCCTTTCTTCGGCTTTGGCTGTGGCTGCGGCTTCTGTTTTGGCATTGGCTGCGGCTCCTCCCAAATTGGGATTTGGTCAAAGAATGGCGGCTGGCGACGGTATTCCTCGGAAAGTGGTGGAGGACGCACGTTTTCGAATCGGGCGCCGCCAGTCGGAATATAACTGTACCTCGTGCTTAGCCGATCACCTTGAGGGAGTGGCGGTGCACTTGGAACGAATGCGATAGCATCAGATGCATTACGTGTCGGCGCAACTAACTTGGAGTTGTTGCCAATAGTGGACGTGGTCAACTTAATTTCCCCTGTTGTCTTTGTGGAGGTAGTAGGTTTGGGAATAGTGAGCTTGTGCATCTGTTCACGTAAAGTTGCAACTGTTATCGGTTTGGTCAAAGTTGCTCTGGGCGCTGTTTTAATGCTCAGCATATCTGATTTTGTTGAACGGACCGCTTCGGAATCATTATCCACATAGCGTGGCACTTTTGGCAGCTCATCAAACAATTGGTCCAGTTCAGATTTGGTAGTTTGCCTTGGGTGGTCGGTTAAGTTCAAAAGATCCTCCTTAGTGTATATCAATTTGCTGGCTGAAGATAATGGTACCTTTGGGGTATGTGGTGTTGCTGCATATGACAAGAAAACATAATATTATTATATGACAAAAAAAAAGATAACATTGGGAAATTCATGCTTCTAAGGAGAGGCTAACTATTGCTAAAGTTTCTAACCATAATGAAAATTAAAAAAAAAAAGTCGGTAAGGCTACAGCGCGCCCGACAGTAAGATACCCTTCTCCCAATTTTTACAAACAAGTAACCATAATTTTAAACAGAGTATTCTGCACACATAATTCTACTTGATATGATATGGCTCACACACTTTATGGGGTCTGCCACGCCTGTTACATACATTTTGCACAAAGTTAGTATAGCCTTTTTGACCATTTTCTATGGTCGAAGAGTATAAAAATGTACATTTTAAAGTTTTGCATATAAATATGTTTATAATAATTTGATGATTTCTATGATCAAAAGATACGTATGCCAATTTATTGTAAACATGAGACGGTATCGATATCGAATATTATAACTGAAACTGCAACAGCTTCTCTGTCTGACTTGCTGGCGAACTTCACTCGGATTAATAAAGATTTGTTGATAAGATAATAGAGAGGAAGACGACATGGCTGAGCTGGGCTTAGCTTTGCTGAGCTTTGCTTTTCTGGACTAAACCAATCATCCTTATCCACATTAACGAATCATTCGAAATGCTAAAGATTCAGCGCATGCATTTGTCAACAGGTATTTGTGATCAGTCTCAAAATTTGAAAGGTTTCGGGGTTGATACTGATAATGGTAATGATATTGAGATTGTTGCTGGTGATAGTAATGCGAATTGGGCTGTATGTACTTATGACAACGATTATTACTTCGCTTTAACTGTTGTCCCAATGTCTGCGAATCCACGATCGATCGATTGATATTATTGTGTCCGTTAAATCGCGATGCATTGACGGCGGCGGTAACGCCATTCGCCTCGTTCGTCTTATTTTCATCCAGATAATAGGGCGAACCGACGAGTGTTTTTCGATCCCGGCACTTGTCAATAATATGACGAAATTCCTCATTTTTACTTAGTGTGCGCGGATTACCAATCAAGATAAGCAGAGACATCGGTCTCGATAACAGAACGTTAAGACGCTGCAAGACGATATTATATCAGAAGATCAAAATGTATACATCCTCCATTTAATGACAACTTACACGACTGTTGTTGAGAAAGCCCAGCTTTTCGGTAAACGAGCGCACAAAAGAGACAATAATAATTTGCTTCTCTTTGCCCTGAAATAGTTCAACAGAGCCACAATCGATTTGATGCCAGTTGCGCATGTTAAGCTGCTCCTGGATGCGCTGATATTGATTCTTATATGGCGATATAATGCCAATGTCTGTCTGAGACAGTTTCTCACCGTTGATGCCAAAATACATAAGATCCTTTACATAATCCATAACCGCATCAATTTCCTTGTTGTTGCACAAGCTAAAATCACAAAAAGAATGTTAGATCAATCATACAATTTAATTTTTCTTTTTCGTTGTTTAATAAGTAACCCAACAATGCAAACTGTACCTCAGCGAACTTTGTGTGTTCGTTGTCGTCCCGAAAACTGAATGAAACATAATGGGGAAATGTTCGTTGGGCATGTGAAACCAATTTTTAGCCAAAGAGACATTTTCTGCAGAAAGAATATTAAGAATTATATTATAATAATTATTATTATAGTATTATTCGATTTTTTTGTTGTAGATAACTAGAGAAACTCACTCAATAACGCCTCTGACTGCAGTTCATTGTTGTAGTAGAGATTACTGTAGAGCGAGACAATTTCAGGATGGGAACGATAGTTACGTCGTAGTCGTGTCTGAACGGCTGCATTGTAATCACCATTCTCGTCCAAATGGTAGCACTCGCGCTGCAGAAGACGCTCAAATAGGGATGTGCCCAATCCCCAGTTACCGGCACGTTGAGATTGCAAAACAGGACCGAGTTGTTTATGATCACCAGATAATATTAAATTTGTAGACGACGCAATGGTACAGGTAATCCCCATTAAGACCTCCGCTTCGGTTGAGGCTGCTGCCTCGTCAACAAAAACATGCGAGAATACATAGCGTTTATCCTCGTCACAACCAAATCCACCCGTCGAGAGTTTTCCTGCCAAGCTGAGTGTGCACACAACAATGCGATAATTATGCACCGCTTGTACGTCCGGATAGAAGTGTAGGCCATACATGTTGGAGTATTCCAATAACAGATCGTCGATATTGTCGATGCGACGATCACAACTAGCGGCAAAGATACGCGTCAATGGACGTGGTTGATTCGGTACCTTTGAGATGGAGCGGAGTAGCCTCAATGCAATCTCATCGCATGCTGTATTTGAGCCGGCCAGCACCAGAATATGTGTCTCCGGGCGGCGTACGTAAAGTTGATAGATGGCCTCGCAAATTGTTGCCGTCTTCCCGGTGCCTGGTGGACCAAAGACCATATAGGGTGCCGGCAGTCTTTCACATAAAGCTATTTGTTGCACTGCCTGCTGCTGCTCGGGATTACACGCAATATGCTCATTAAAGAGACGTATAGCACCTCTAGAGACTGATTGCTTTACAATTGATGAGGGAAACAGTAAACGATTCACATGATCTTCGGTAGTCAGCTTTAACTGATTTAGAGCACGGTACTGATAGCGTAAGACTGCCCGTACAGGACGAAAGACTAACGCAAAAGTGGTATTATCCGGCAGATGGCGATCGCAAGTGATATTGACGCGCTGCGTCGATACGCCCAGGACGCGCGCAAAGTAAACGCGCGGCTCGCGACGCTCCTTTTCTGGTGCACCGAACAGCTCGTTCACTTTGTGGCCCCACTGAACGAGCGCATCGAAATCCTTAAGCGCCAATTCCAGCACCAAACCATTGTTCTCCAACATCTGCCTAATGCTATTCGGCTTGCCCGCCTCCGGCTGTCCAATATTGGTGCTACGTTCGTTTATGATCAGTACATCATCGCCGGGAGAGAGCACATCCTCAGCGCTTATGTTACGCGTATTGGGTTGCAGTTTAACGGATAGTTCCTTCCCAAACTGATGCAACTCCATTTTTGACTGTTTAAGAGCCACATAACACTGCATTCGCTCTATATCCTCGACCTGCAGAAGAGTACGCAACGTCCCATGAATATTTCGTGGCGTAAACTCTTTTCCCAATTCACAGTAGCTACGAAACTCTTTGCTATAATCCGACAAACGATCTTGAGCATACTGTACGTCTCGTTTCAATGCCATCACTACCGCCGGCGGCGGTATGGCCGGCTCCAGGCGTCCTCCACGGAAAACCTTGCTGTTCGACAGTCGATACGGATTTACATTGAAGCATGCCTTCGGTAGAGCTTCGGTACGCATGAAATGATGCTGTTCCACATAATGCTGGCGCTTGCTTTCCACCAGCTGACTATAGCAAATTACAATGGGTTGCTCCCTTAATATCATAAACACATGTGAGTCAACAAAGAAAACTAGTTTCCCGCTCTCAGCAAACTCCACGGGTAGCAAGTTGTTGGATACGTAAAAGAATTGACGCGACTGCACAATGATAAACTTCTCAATAACCAAATTCTTAAGCTGCGTCTCCAACGTAAAGCCAAAGTAGTGGCTATCTACACATGTCTGATACGATAGCTTCAACATTGGATTCGCACTGCAAAAATGAAGAAATGATAATTTTTTTAACAATAGATTCTCCTCTAACCTTAACAATAAAACTTACAACTTTGTCATATTCTGCAACGATTCGAAATCCGACTCATCACCATGGTATTCGATGTGTTCTTCGTATTTCTCAATGCTATCGAAATTACACTGACAAATGTAGCAACCCATCGAACTTAGCTCAAAGTTCCCGTTGCGTTGTTGCTTTTGGGTTTTCTGATATTTGAGTGGCACCGACACGGCCATCTTATCCAGTATATATTCTAAATAATATTAAATAAATTAATTCAATATAAATTAGAAGTTGCAGGACTATTGGTCTAAATACTTACTTTGGGTAATCGAACCGTCTAGGTTATCGTCAGTCGAATTGGTGACAACAAGATCATTTTTTCGCTGCTTCTCATCAATTGCATTATACTGTTCTTTTCGAAACTCCATCAAAGCTAAGCTCTTGATGCGATAATTTGGATCGCCGCGTGGAGTGTTCATAAGGAAATTTGTGCGATGCAACAAGGATCCGATCTGTTAATTAAGAACAAAAGCAAACATATATTGTAGAAATAGTATATTACCCAAAACATTTAGTAATTGTTAGCGTTTCCAGTTTTTGATTCGCTTATCTTATACAAAAAAATATTAATACTTATTTATAACACTAAAAGAAGAAAACAAAAGACATTTATTTATGTATGTACGTATTTAGATAAGCTTTAAAAGTGAAATAGCAAATAGAAATAAAAAGTACTTATCGCTGCACGCGAATTGAGTTACGATAAGGGGGAATCCGACAACTAAATGACAGACCAAATAAATTTCCATGAATTCGTGTTAAAACAATGTATACATTGGATAAACACATGTCATGTTTCTTTTGTACCCTAATACCAAAGTAGATCCCATGGATTAAAAAGTGTTTGGGAAATTTTCTGACAAACATTTTTACGAACTAAAACCGGATTAGTATACGCCAAACAATCAAGCTATCGCAACAATTATGGCAAAACCCAGTTTTATAGCCTATGAGTCATAGTACAACTAATTTCACACAGACTCAGACGGAGCCGGCGCTTGCGGTAGGGTGTTGATAAAGAATAGCTAAGCAGGGTGTTAGATAAAGAATAAGTAAACAAAATAAAAAACTGCGAGAATAAGAGAGATAAAAGGCTTATGTACAAGCGTACATACAAAACAAAGAATTGGCTGCGGTTTTATATTTTTAAATAATAAAGGGAATACAAGCTATATTTAGTTTTGGAATTACTTACATTGAATGCTCCATTAATGGAGAGTTTATTACGCAGTTCGACGCCATTGGGATCCATCTGAAGATACTGATCGAATTCTCTGCGCAATGCTCGTTTATCAACATACCAAGCGCTGCGTGCGCTGATCACTTGTTTTTCCGCCATTTTGAGTAGAAAATTTCCAATCATCTCCCGCTCTGGGGAATGCAGAATTTGCATTATTTGTAGTTGAAGTCGGCCATTTGATGTTTACTTACCCCATGGCTTGTTGTTGTTGTTGCTGCTGTTGTTGTTGTTGTTGTTATTATTGTTGTTGCTGCTGCTGATGTTATTATTCGCCTTCACATTTTTGTTGTTATTGTTGTTGTTGTTTTTGTTGAGAAGGTTTAAATTCATACAGGGGTAAACGGGGGGACTCGCAAGCGGCGTCAAAATTGAAGATGGCATTGTTGCTGTATTTGTTACGATTTTTAGTCTATTGGCAGGGATGACCTTCATTTGGCCATTGGCCTGTTTTTTGTTTTTATTCTTTGTCATGTTATATACGTACAAAAGGACACAAATTCTTTGTAAACACACGCACACATACACATGCACACAACTGTCACTCTTACACAACGCAATTGCCGGGCAAAATAATTGATCGCACTCTGGGATTCTGGAATACTAAACTGCAATTAAGTACTGTTGTTGTGGTTTTCGATATAAATAGCGTTTTAAATTTGTTGTTAACAGTGCAGAGTTTCCAAACACACACACAAACTCCCACATTTAAAATAAACAAATAGAGAAATGCAATTGTTCGCGAGCTCAAATTAAACAAACACATATGTATATACATATGTACACTCATACATATATACACACTTGTCGGTATTCACTTTTTATTATTTATTACTCGGAACGAGCGCGCAGCACGACGGACGGTTCGACGAACAATAGAGAAGCTGCCGATTTTGCACTGTCTTATATCAGCATGTGCATGTATGTATGCACGGCAAATGACAACTAAGGCGCTGACTCACTCTCTCATTCGCGGTGAGAGCGGCTACTACTTATATCGATACGTAGCGGCGTTCTTCTCAGATTTGCATGCGTATTTGTGCAAGTCTAGTTTAGCTCGGATCCAAACAGTGGATGTATGCTTGTGTGTGTGTGTGTGTGTGTGTGCGCGCGACGTGCACTTAGTAACGGTAAATAGAAGTTCGGCGAATTTACTAATGTTGCCATACATTTGTACATAGGCAAACATACATACTTACCACTTCGAATTTTTGTTTGCGATAAAAACATGCCACGCCTTATTAAAATATATTTTATGTGTGTGTATTTATTTTTGTCTGTATTTTAGTATGTATTAAAATGTTGCGTTTAAAACGACTTAAAATTGAACTGAATTCAACATATAGTGTGACTGAAAAAGCGGACATGGGTTTGAAAATATGTGTGTATGTGTTTTATTTGGGCCCACCTTAGCGTATGCACCTACAAATCGGGAAAACCCCAATTTGCAACTGATGAGCTTTGCGGTCGCTTTGTTCATTTCACCCCATAACTAGTTAGCCAGTGTTACCAGATAATTAAACTTTCGGGTAAAACAATAATACAGTATTTTTGCAAATATTGTGCAACATGACTGGCCACACTGTCTTGAATTAAGGTGGTTTCTGAATTAAATAAAATTGATTTATTCGAAAATATAGAAACTACATATAACCTTACAGCACTAAAATAAAAAAAAGGATTACTTCTTTGCCAGTTTTAGCTTTTCAGAACCGAATATGACACCCGTATCAACCAATTTTCGTTTCATGGCAAACGGATTTACAGAATTTAACGGCGAGCGCTGCTCTCCTTCGCCCGAAACAGAAGATTTGCTAGAGAGGATTTCGCTTGACTGCGTCTCGGATTCACCGAACATGTTCTCCTGGGTGTCCAGCAATGTGGCGGCAACATCAGATGTTGCTGGTCGTCCAGTTGCAGTCGCCTTAAAGAGCCCAGGAGAGTTGGAAAAACGTTTAAGAGCACCGCGCTTGGAGGCGCTTAGTTCCATCGTTTTGGGCGCTAATTTTGGTGTAACGGCTGCCGTAGATGCTGACACAGGGAGAACAATGGTAGCCGCAATGCCATTGGAGCTCAGTAACTGCTGTTGTTTGCGTGCCTCCTGCACAGCCTCCAGTTGCGGCAGCAACTCACACAAACGATCTGAAAGATGAATACGTCCACGTTTCGAGGCGTACTTGACGGCCAATTGCAGGAGCTCAGTGCATGCGATTGACTCGATCAGTTCACGTGCTCGCGTCTCGCACTCACTGCTGCAGGCTAGGGCGAACAGCTTAATGGCCATTTCCTTTTGCACCTTCTCCGCATTCTCCATCTGCATTAGGCTGGCTCGCATTAACGTATCTTCCAGCTCTGACTTTTCCACCTCGATATCGCAGAGCGGTAACTGCATACGCAGCTCCTGAACCATGGGACGAGGATTGGTCATCGGGTACGAGCTGCCACGGCACAGCACTGCCTGAATGATCTGTCTTGGCTCTGACAGGGCCACAACAAAGTAATTATTGGAGACACTGGCGCTCTGTTTCATTGTATCACAGATAGGGAACCAGGCATTACTTGCCCGACGATATAGCTGAACCAGACCCATGTTGTCAGAGAAACAAGGTGAGCCCACATCTGTGAAGCCAAGCCAATTCATTTGTCGACCCGGTGTTAGAGTAACTGGGAGATGCTCCACACGAAGATTTAGTCCGCTAACGTTAACCAACATACCAGCCAGATGCTGTTGTGTCTGACTGCTGCCCGCAGCATGGTAGACACACAACAGGCTATTTTCATGTCCAGCAATTGCCACAATCGGTCCTGGAATGCTCAACACCTCTTTTTGGGTGCCCATAACACTGAAGAGTCGAAGGAAGTAGCTACTTGTTGCGACACCAATCAAGTGACTGGTTGCCGCCAGAGCCTCCACACTCTCACAGTCCGGCAGATTAAGCGACCATTCCTTGTTGCCGGCAGCGGCTAATGCAATCACAACCAGTTTGTTAGTTTCCGTGGAGGCCAATGCCAAGGCGCTGCGACTGAGGCTAGCCAGATTATGCTGATTATAGTTGTTGCTCAAGTGTAGGGCATGATGAACACTGGCATCATGAAACTCCACGTCTATGGCACCGTCACCATTGGGTTCTGTATGGGCAGTTACTATGCCTACATCATTCCAGACCAAATATCTGTGCTCCAAGTCATTGGGTGTGGCCCCTGGCTGAAATGCAGTTTGTTGTTTGAAGAGCTTAAGCTGAGGAGCTAGTGGCTCTGGTGCAGACCTATGGCTGACCGTTGAGTGCTTGGAGTTTTCTTCGTCGAGATCAACTGGTTCGACGCCATTCATAACTTTACGTTTTAGTTGCTCCAAACTAACACCATCACCATCATCATCTGCTTCGGCCTGATCAAACTCATAGTCTCCACCGCCCAAAAACTCATCCTGTTCGTCCAGCATTTCGTCTTCTCTGCCCTCCCGTGGCTCCTCATCGCTTTGAAAGATGGTTCCCAATTGTCCTGTGGCATCGCAAAAAGCAAGCTCCTCCACATTAGATGGATTCCATGCTAGGCACGTTATGGCCTTGCAATCGCTCGGTGGTGTTTCCACTTTCAACGCCTTTCGTTGCTGAACATCGAATATACTCAGCTCGCCGCTAGTAGTGCCCGCTGCCAGACGTTCTCCGCTGGGTGAGAACTGGCAGCAACTGTAGTTGCTTGAGACTTGATCATCCTGCAGTCGAAAGGCTACTTCCCAGTTGGCTGTGTTGAGTACTACGATCTGCTTATCAAGTGCATAAGCCAATAGCTCGCCTCGCTGCGGTTCAAAGCTGGGAGTACCAAACAAGCTGGCACTCTCGAAACTATTTGCCCGTGGAAGTCCGGCCAAAGTCTTGAGCTCATCGCCCGTATCGAAGTTCCATACTTTGAGCAGACCATCGCCAGATATGGAGGCCAGTAAATTTCGTTCAACATGAAGATCCAATGCCAATATTGGTCCTTTGTGACCCTCCAATGTCTTCTCAACTCCTGCATTGTCTCCGCGAAGCACCTTTATATTGGTATCCTCACTGCCGGCTGCTGTGTACTCGCCACATACATTGATACATGTCGCTGGTGCAGTGAATCGCATGAGGATGCCATCACTGTCCATATCAGGAAACGTGTAAGCGTGCACAGTGTTTCGATCTGTGGATGCCAACAGTCGCTTACCCGAATGTGCAATGCACATGACAAATTCCCCCAAGCAAGTGGACCGCGGATCGTCATCGCTTATGCATGTCCAATGGCGTATGTCACCGTCTGTGCCGCATGTTATAATGTCTCCTTTGGGCGTGTATAACAAGCCCGTGTAGCCGTTTGTGTGCGCATAGCGCAATGAACTACGCGAAAAACTCATTTTTTAAGTTAAGCTTTAAAAACGCTGCGATCAATTCTTTTGTTGCTATTCGCGCCAAAACAAAACAATACAGTGTTGGTCAAAGACAAATGTATGTCTTTTAAATTAGACAGCACTTAAGTTTTAGTATTTTTTATTTTCCCTCCAAGCCGTAAACTTGTGGCAACGCTGGTACTGGGCAAGAAACCAAAGATAATTTGTTAATTTTCTCTGCCTATCAAATATAAAATATAATTATTTTTTATATATATACTATATTTTTACTATACTATACTATATTTTTACTATATTTGAAAATGACTTGAACTATACATAAAGAACGGAACTACTACACAAACTTGGTTCATAAAACGCAATGATCTGGCTCAATGCTCAAATAATTTTCTCCTGAACAGCATACTAGCCTAGACAGCTGTTCTTGTTATTGATGCAGCAGTTACTGCCGGCATTACGGCATACAAGTTTCTTTTATTAAAAATGTTTAAAACGTGTGCGACACGACTTACATCGAATTGTGGCGCTCGGCGCTGCTTTTCTACTTTACCATCGCACATGAACATATTCGACAGGAACGCCAAACGCCTGCAAAAAGAGCGCGCAGCTCTGAAGTAAGAAATGATCAATAAATTTTATTCCAAAATAATGAATTTTATCCATTGCAGTCCCGATGTGGCGCTCTATGATTACCTAAAGGAGGAGGTTGGCTTCCGTCTAGCAGATCGCGTGTTTGACATTAAACGTGAATTTAAAACCGCCGCCGACATTGGCTGTAATCGCGGATATATCTCGAAACACATACTCGCCGAGTGCGTAGAGCACCTGACTCTGACGGATACCAGCCCTAGTATGCTGGATCAGGCACAGGGCACGCCCGGACTGAATATGCACAAACTAGTGAAAGATGAGGAGCATTTGGATGTGGGTAAAAAGGAAAAGCAATCTCTTCAGATAAATATAATTCTAAATTATCTTTTGGCACTTACAGTTTGAAGATAACTCCCTCGACTTGGTCATCTCTAGCCTGAGTTTACACTGGGTAAATGATTTACCCGGTTGCTTTGCGAATATCAAGCGTAGCTTGAAACCGGATGGCGTGTTTATAGCTTCTCTATTCGGTGGCGATACACTGTATGAGTTGCGTTCTTCGCTGCAGCTGGCTGAACTGGAACGAAAAGGTGGCATTGCACCACACGTCTCACCCTTCACGCAGATCCGCGATATTGGTTCTCTATTGAATCGAGCCGGCTTCACCATGCTGACCATAGACACGGACGAGATGGTTATTGGTTACCCAAGCATGTTCGAGCTAATGTGGGATCTAAAGGGCATGGCCGAAAATAATGCGGCATTCAATAGACCGGCGCATCTCAGTCGTGAAACTTTACTGGCTGCCAGTGCCATCTACAATGAGCTCTACGCGAAACCAAATACAAAGGGAGTACCAGCTACATTTCAAATTATTTACTTGGTCGGTTGGAAACCGGGACCCAATCAACCGAAGCCACTTGAACGCGGAACTGGTGAAGTATCGCTCAAGGATTTGGGCAAAGTTATCGAAAAGGGCGGCAAAATCAAAGTTGACGCAGACTAATGTTGTTATATCTTGTTAAATAAAACTTAAAAAAAAGGACGAAAGCTACAGAGGCAGCTTCGCCTAAAAACAATATTTCAATTTACAATTTATTCATTAAACGCATTTGAAAAAATAATTTATACATTGCATAAAACTAAAACAAATTAAATTCTTCCATTATTACAATGCAACTTTCTATTCTATTTGTTCATGGTGTATCTTAAACTAAAAAACCATGCATATAAATAGTTGCTCTCGCTTTTCGTTTCATAATTATAAATAACTTAAAATTATGTGTAAACTTGCATTTGTTGTATAGATCCGATGCAGTATACATAGATAACTAGACATAATCGTAATTGTATTATATCATTTCAGTTGCTAATTTTTGGTAGCTATATATATATATATATATTCATGGACGTAACTCTTTATTAATTATTACTTTTATTTGTTTTAAACGTTGCTTTGTATTTTCCTCGGTACGTATATACAATTACAATGTACATGTCTATATCTATATATATATATATCTATATATCATGTATATATTTAATTATATTTGTGGATTGTAATTCAATATGCGATTCTTTGTTAATTATTAGTTATCTTCATTTTGTATTAAATACGAGTTGCTTGTCTTGCTATAAATATTGTTCTCGATTTCTCATTAGCATTTTGCGTATAATTCTCGATTGCTTTTAAATATAGTTTATGGTTTATTTATGTATGTTTTCAGTTTAGGCAGTTGGCCTTGTCAAATTTGGCTTCAGTTACCCATGCATATACACACATATCATATGCATGTTTTATAAATCTCTCAAGAAACTTGAGTCCATACGAATAAGCACAAAGTTCCTTTACAAGCACACTTTGAGTTTGGTTTCGTTCTTTTTTTCTTTATATACAAAGAAGTAAAAAAAAACATTGCCGAATTCTTACGAACACAAATAAATAATTTAAGAATGCGATTTTGAATGTTTTCCTATTCTACTTATTTTCCTCGATTTTATATGGCAAGGCGACAAAGCTTAAAACTAAGCACAAGACAACGAAGATGGCGACGGCTTCGAACTGCGTTTCGGCGTTCTAACCGGAGTCATCAACGTTGTCTGCGTTGATCATCCAAGCGCCAAAGGTGAACGCGGCGGTACCGGAGGCGGCGTGGATGTGGCTGTGTTTGTTGTTGCTCCTGCGGCAGTTGCTGTTGTTACTGCCGCTGCTGCTGTTGTTGTTGTTGTGGTGGTTGGATTATTGCTACTTGGTGCCGCTGCAGACGTCACGTTGGACGCAGGCGGCAGTTGTCGTCAGGTGCTTAGTAACAGCTCGCGCTGTGGCGCATTCTGCAGCATATTTGCGGTCTTCAAATGAACGCTTAAAACGGAAAATAAATTAATAATATGTGTATAAAGATAGTAAAGAGCTGTACTCACTTATTGTCCTCCAGCGACATGGTCTCCGATGAGCCATGCGAGGCAACCGAAGTACCTGCAAGCGAACTTCGTATTGAGTGGGAATCCTCGGGTACAGTAAGCGTAACTAATTTGTTGTATGTATTTTATGTCGTCGTTTATAGTAGTAGTATTATATTGCGAATCGTATGCCAATATGTATAAGATTTATTCGTTGTTTCCAAATTGTTTCGATCCCAATAAGCCAATGCGTTGTGTTCAGTTCGTATAGATTAATTTTTGGAAAAGAATTTGCATTTAGTTGTATTTTTTGTTTGCAATTTTGTTAGATTTGTTAGTGTATTTATTTGTTGTATTTGTTGTTGTTGTGTTCGTTGAGTGTTTTGTGCAAAAATAATATGTACTATTTATTAATTTTATATGAGAGCTGCAAATAGTTCATAAGTATTGAACATGCAAGTGTCAAAAAGAGTAATAAAGGAAATTAACAAATAACTAACAAAAACAGAGTTCAGTACAAAATCATATTTATTATTATTGTTGTGTGGCATTTTACTATAATTTTTATATATATAGCTAACATAAGTATGTATTACTATATAATGCTTTTAACTAGACAAACTAGAGCTACGATTGGAATTTGGCTTTAACTTGAAATGTAAAAATAAAGTAAACTGTGTGTGTGTGTTTGAGAGGATTGGGGGAGATGGTATAGAATAGTGTTTGTTTCAAGTAGCAAAAACTATATAAATGCACTTTAACTTAGGCAGAACGTAATATATGTGGTAAAGGTAAATAACTTCATTGTATAGTTACATAATAGTTTGTTGTATATTGTATAGTATAGGTTTTAGGCTATAGCTCAGTCGAACTAAATTTTAGCGTGCGACTTAGAGGATTTTTTAAATAAATACATTTAGTAGCAGTTAGTTTGGTTGTGCATTGAAAAATCGTTGTACGTATTGCTGGAATCGTTGGTAGTATCTTAGGAATTATCAGTAGTATCAGTGGAATATATACGATTCACTCATATATATAATTTTTTTTTTTTTTGTAATATCAGAGCATGAGAAATAACATTATAGCATACATATTTATGGGCTACAGTTACAGGGTGTTCGTGAAAACGATATAACTCGTTAAACTGGTGAGTTTGTAAGTGAGAAATTATAAGGATAGCTAAAAGCTTTTTCATAGTTTAACGTTCAGTGTGTTGAACACCCCAAATACATATACTAACTATTTATAGATAGCCAATGTTGTACACAAAATTAAAGCTAATTACATAAATTTCATTGTTACTTAATAATTGGCATAACATTTAACTTTGAGCAACGGCAAATTAAAGATCAAATCAAGTACATATAAAGCTAATTTATAGAAAACAGACTAAAGACGCGTATTCTCTACGCTCAGCGCATCATCATTGTCATCGTCATCAGCAGCAACATTATAAACAAGACGGTAATCATTATGTTTGTCCACATTTAATTTAATCAGTTGCTGCTGCCGCTTCTCCTCGCCGCCACCAGCAGCTGCACTTGGTCCTCCATTTCCTCCGTTTTGCACTATGCATTGTTGTTGTTGTTGTTGTTGTACTACGTTATGTGGCGCAGCTGGAGCTGATACCGTTCGATGATTCTCATGCTGCAGTTGCAGCTGTTGGCTTTGTAACGCCTCCAGAGCTTTGTCCAGATCAAGACGATTGCGACTATCGCTATCGCTGCTGTAACTATGTCTCTTGCTACGCCCATTCGGCATTGAATCGGCAGATGTGAGCTGCTGCTGCCAGGCATAGTTGTTGAGATTGTTAACGCTCTGGCTGCGACTGTCTTCGGGGCCAGTGATCACAAACCCATTGCTATACAGGGAGTAGCTGCTAATCGCCGGTGAGGTGGCTAAACTAGTCATACTCTGATAGGTTTTCATAGAGTACGCATCACCTACGAACAATAGAGATTACAAGGCAATTTTTTGCGGATTTAGTTTACAGTTTTTTTCGTTTAGGGGGGACAGGAGCACAGAAACACACAGCACTGGAAGGGCAGACAGATAGAATAAGAGCTCCAAGTTCCCGCGCAGGCAGTCAGCAGTTAAGCATGATATAATGGAACGGACGATGTTAGACAATGCGAGTGTTTAGGTGTGCATGTGTTTGTGTGTGGGTGGATTTATACGCATATAGAATTTATAAATATATATATATAAATGTTAACGATCAATAGCAACATCTTTATATGACAGCATTAACGTTACAGCTTGGATTATGCATGAGATTTCGCTTATCTTAAATGTATAAAGGACGTTCAATTGATATATATATATACTCAAGGGTTATCAATTAATATATATGTATTTATAATATTCAACGTATGTACAAGTATTTAATTTAGTGCCCACAACAGCTGACACCTCCCTTGGGTACGGGGAATAACTAATATCCATTTAAACACCATATCTTTGCCGCGCTGAGTCGTATCATTTCCAGCATGCAGCAAAACATTGGTTAAAGTTCAATTAAACAAACAATTCACAGACCTTTGCATATAATCTTTCATAGTCGTTCGCTAGGGTTTCTCAAAAGTTTGTTAGTTCTAGATCATATATATACAACTTATAGAGTTTGCTGATGACGACGCTGAGATGACTGAGGGGAAATGCTTATGTATATACAGAAACAATGTACATTATATGAAAGCCTAGAAGAGTATAAACCAAAGAGAATACAAGACGTACAATACAAAACGGGACTTTGTACATAAGATAAAACAATCGTACAACTAAACGTATAGTAGCAATTATTTGTTTACAATTAAATATGTAGATTATGTGAATTAAAAACTGACACCACAAACTATATTAAGTATATTTGTACATATATCTGTAAATGTCAAGTGCTTTATACCGGTAAATTACATAGATTAGTTGAGAAAGCAAGCGTTAGTAAAGGTGTTGGGTTTTTTTTTAGTAGAATATACCAAGGTAAATGGTTGTATATTGCAATTTATAACGTCTGCTCACCTGTAGCACACTCAGATGTCTCATATGATACAGTCGATTGTACCTCAATTGCATTTTGTTCTTGCCTATAAATGAAACAATAAAGCAAAATGTTAGCAATTGTAATCAGAGCACTCTAATCACATTTGTTGCCACCTTGATATCACATCGGTTAAGACTTGCTTTTCCGTATCGGTATAGTCACGTCGGCGTCCGGTTTTCTTTTCGCGATCCGCCTCCACATAGACGCCTAGCGGACGCGTAGGAAACTCATTTGATTTCGCTGGTGGCGGTACATCTAATTTCAGATCCTTAAGCTTCTTCATAACCCGTTCCAGCGCCTGAACGGCGTCATCGTCGTTGTAACCGAAATTCTTATGCAGCTTCACCTGCAGATATTCAATAATGCCATCCATATCCTTGAGACGCAACAGTTCATCTTTGTGTAGATAAAGAATGGTTACGGCCATAGCCAAAATGACACGATCCCCGTCCAGCAGAAAGATATCCCAAACACGTAAACTCAGACTAAAAGGCACCTGCATGTGAAAAGACAAAGTTTGTAGTAGTATTCATTCCGAATTAGTTAAATCACCATATTTGACTTACGCGCTCAACAAAAATAACAAAGAACCATTTGATAGCATAGAGCAGGGCATCCACATTGTGTTTGATGAAATGTTTATGTAGTTTACGCATAATCTTTGATAGAATTCGATCATGATGCTCAATGAAACGTGTTAGTTTGGGAAATCCCTCGACAAACAAGCCATGCATGCCATACTTTCGATCCGTAATGAGCGTATTCAGTGCCCAAAATGCCTCCTCTTCCTGCATGTAAAGCAACAGCACACCCGCTACACATGCCATGCCCTGACAGTAGCCTAATTCCGAGTTGTAAATGCTGTAGGCATTCAAAATATTGAACAGCGAACATTGCTTGACACTGTAGCGTTCCCGATAGGCGATATTATCACGAAATTGACGATTTACGTCCGCATCGATTTGCCGCGTCTCTGTGGCATTTTGTTTTGCCAATTCCAGCATGCGTGTGTAGACGCCCTTATTGTTGTCTATCGACTGCTGCACATTGAGTAGCTGCTTCCAGGCTGGCCAACGCATGCGATCCGGTATGCCCTTATAGACTCGCTTGTGTAGTTTGTCCTGCGGTGGCGGCCAGTGACTTAACATTTTTACCCATTTTTTATCACGCTCCAGTTCTATCTTGGTGCGTTGCACTTCCTGTGAGTCTCGAAACGATGGCAGGCGGGAGTCGTGCATAAAGCCGTATCTGAAATCAAAAAACAACAGAGCACCGTTAGTTGAGGAATCTCATTGTCATCGTTGTAGATAAGATACCAACTGGGGCAACTGATTCCCATCAGTTATCTCAACTCGGTCACAAATTTAAATTAAAACTCTTGCCTAATTACTATACAGCAGCAAGTGGCTTGCAATATTCGCGAAATTAATCGTTACATTTGATTCCATGATCTGGTAACACCGACAACTGAATTTCGAATCGATCAATCGTTGTTGTGTGTGAATTATTCTTAAGAGTCCTGGCTAATCTGGCTACACTTATCTACTAGTCGAGTTGCCACTCAGCATGCAAAAATAACAGCTGACATCATCGTCGTTGATATCAGAACTATGTAAGAATGGGGTTTTTTTTTCTTGTCAACTTACTTGTCCGTTATGTGATAAAGTTCAAATGTGGGATTCTCCCAGGGATCGACCACATTTTTGGGATGCTGACCCAGATCATAGCGTTTGAATATATCCTCACGTTCATCCTCAGCGCGCTTAACTAATGCATGTTGCTGCTGTTGTTCGCCGTTGTCATGAGCGGGCGGAGCGGCTGTCATTGTGGACGTGGGGAGACAGTAGGCAGCGCCAGTTTTGCTATCCAATTGCTACTCCTTCTGCTTCTGCTACGATTACTATTGTTTTTCTTTTTTTGTTCTTGTTGTTGTTATTTGTATTTTGTTTGCTCTCCGTTATGGCTCCGGCTCCGGTTCCGCTTGATGTCTGTGGTCGCTTGGCAAGAATGTTGAATGGGAGCGGCTGCTGTTCGGCGATAGCGCGAAACTGTGAAAGATAAAAGTCAGGCGAAAAAAAAAACAAAAACAACAACAAAAGCATTAACATATGAAAACGAGCTCACACACACGTATACACACGCACACACACAGCAGAACAATCAACAGTAAGTTTTGTACATTCGTTTAAATGCAAGTCTTCGATTTCACTGCAAAAAGGCAGTAAGCATTAGGTATTTGTGTGGCTGTGTGTGTGTGTGAGTGAGTGTTTTTCTTATTAAATATGCAGCAATGCCAACAACAATAACACAGAGAGAGAGAGTGAGAAAAAATTGAGAGTGAGAGAACTAACAGCGTGCGCATCACACTAGTGTGGTCAAAATGACGTGATATTCAATAATATTTAAAGGCGTCCATGGAGCCAGCAATGAAAACAACGACAAAAACACAGAAAGTTACTCAGGAACGCCCCCACACACTACTGCGGGCGAGAGCGTCTTGTTGTTACAGTGCTGCTGCTGCTGTTGTTGTTGCGGCTGCGGTTTTGTTATATGCTGGCGTCGCTTGGCTAAGTTAATTTGGATATAATTTTTATTTGAAACACTAAGCACAATTTACAACAAAATTAGCATGACTCTTGCTCCTTGAGTTTATCTTGCACATACACACATAAACTTCCTGTTTTGATTTGCTGCGATTTTGTTGTATTTTTGTCAACACTCATTCACTCACACAAAGGCAGACAGTCAATCACACGCACACAAGCCAAAGCGTTTTTGTTCTCGTGCTTTCACTATGTCAAAAGTTGCGTATCTTTCGATTAAGATGTGTTGCCCGTTAAGAATATCGTGTAATTACCATTTAATTTTGATATAATATATGTACAAAATATGTTCAACTATTTAAATTGAGCACGTTTACTGTTTTTTTCAGCCTGCATGTTGAGCGAGATTGACTTAACAGAACTTACTGCCCGCTTTACAGTTTTCTGTTGACATTAACTTGTACACAGCGCTGCCAGCTTTATAAAATACATCTGCAATTCGCGCGCGTTATCATCTGGCAACCCTATGAGCGTAAGAACCAGTTCGATAGTCAGAGGAATCGATAATACTGGCCACAGTTTCCTACGTTCACTCGACCATTTTTTTTGCGTGTATGTAGTTTTAATTGTGCTGTGGAAAATTGTCTTTAAAGTCCATGAGAACGTCGCGAATACATCCAAAAAGTGTTGTGCTGTGCACTAAACGCTTAGGCACATTAATTAACATACGGCAAACAATGACCACACAATAATTCCATTGAATAAAACGGGTACGAAATTAGCTTCCCCTTTGTGATGAAGTGCGTAGCAAATTACTACGAATTTCTTCTCTTCTCCACTGTACACACATTCGTTCGAACAAGTTACACTGAAGAGGGTACATGTTTTGAACGTAGACTGTCATCGATTGTCAATCTAGTCGATAATCGAAATTGAATATAACAATTAACGTTGCAATCTTCCACTTTGCACTCTTATTCTTTCATAATTCACAGCATTCGTCCATTCAAGCTAATACTAACTGTAGCATTTGGAGTTAAAAAAGACGCAGCATTACTATTTTGTCTGCTCGACAACATCAACAATGGTCTCAACGCGACAAATGTGCGGTGGAGGTGCTAGCGCCGGCTTCGAGGAGACAATTTCAACATCGTCCAATCGAGCCACAGTGGTCCGTCGCACCACACAATATCAGCAGCAGTCGCACCAACAGCAATTGCAGCAGGTTGCCTCCTGTTCAACAGCTACAACAACAACAACCAATGCATCGACGACAGTTTTGAATTTCCTTGACTTGCCTCCGGAACTGATCATAAAGACGTTGTCCTACTTGGATTATAAAAAAATCAGTAGTGTTAGATTGGTAAGTGTCAAAGAATTTGTTAGTGTGGGATGGAGGGGTAAATCTAGAGGGGGGAAACAACTGTGGCAGTGCTTCATTATTTAATCAATAAAAAGCAATTTGCAAAATGTATATAGAATGCGCGTGGGTCGGGTCGAAGCGCTTGGCTAAAGACAGGGCTCGAGGGTGAAGAGAACTGCGGGAGGGTTGTGCTGCTGGTTATTCAACTACCTGCATGCACTTGTTGTTGTTGTTGTTTTTATACATATGTATATTTATTATTTTTACCACTCAAAAGTCGACACTGGCTAGTGTTGAGCTCGTGTCGTGATTTCACTACAGTGACACGACATGCTTAACTATGCGAGTTCGTGCGTGTTCATTCGTGTCAAATAGAGATAAAGCATTATCTCTGGCTCGGTTTGGCAATGCGATAAAACAAAACAATTGAAGATGCATTTAAGATAAAGAATGTTCATTATTGTGAAAATCATATTATTTCTAGCTTCTTATTGGATTTTATTTATGTTGAATACATGGAACACAATATGCAGAATTAAACGATAATTTCTGATTCCTGAAATAATGTTTTTCGTTTTTGAGTATTTTTAGAGAAACTCGTGTCACGCATGTTCCATCTCTAAAATTCTTTCTTGATTTTTGTCATGCATTTGATTTTGTATCCGTGACTGTGTGTGTTTGCCTGAGTGTGCGAACCGCGCGCGTTTGTGTGTGTGTGTGTGTGTGTTCATATGTCTGATGTCTGGGCTTAGTAGGTAGCTAAGCGTAATCTGATATATTTCTAGATGGTCTCAAAATCCGAATGCGGGCTTCACTCTGGGCTCTCATGGCGCTTCCTTTCCTTTTTGTTTTCTTTTTATCGAAATATAAAACACAATATATGTATGTAAATATAATGAGCACTTTTGGATTGTATTTTAGGTGTCCAAGCGGATGAATGAGATTTGCATGAACATACTAAATGGAGCATTTGCCAAGCAAATCAAGACGACGTTCAATCGATTCCAATCGATCAAGGCAAGCATGCCACGTCGGGAGTCTGCGCGTCGTAATCATCCACTTGCATGTGAATGCGACATCATTGAGACATGCTACATGCGCCTCTCGCTGCTCCAAATGTCCATGGGCAAGCACATTGAGCGTGGACATTGTTGCTTCTTTCCGGGTGCCGTAAGTGATTGAATTGTTGTATTCTATTCAACAGGTTAATCCGTATTACTTTCACCCTTTTAGATACTTGATGAGGTCCACTCGATTTTAATTTATATTAGTATTACACCGCGATTGCAGCGTCCGTTTCGCGTCACCGATGAACTGTTTGATCTCTCCACTATGGCCATGGAGTACTTTAAGGATCGCATTGAGCCCACATTGCCTGGGCTGGCGTATTTCAATAAGGACTTCTTTCAATTGTCCACAACCACAAAGAGGCGTAAGTTTATCAACGATTTATTGGAACTACTTGATAGCCAACCTGTTATTCTTCTTCTCTTTCTTGCAGCTGCATTGGCCGCTGGCTCGGATCTCTCGGATAGCTCGAATAACTCACCACCTCAGAATCATATGGTCCTGCGTAAGGGTATACGCAAGATCAAGCAGGGCATGAAAATGTACAATAATCAATTATCGGTGCTGCGCACCGAACTGCGCACCTGTAAGCGCAAGGCTGCTGAGCAGAGCAAACAGTTGGCAGAGCAGCAAAATCTTTTGGCGGAGCACCAGAAACAGACACTCGAATATGCCAATCGTCTGGACGAGAATGACAAAAAGAACGAGGAAATTACACGAAAATTCTCCACGCTGTTTCAGGTAGGCGTAGCCCCATGACTATTATCTATTATCTATCTCATGATATATATATCTATTCCCTTACAGGAATTGAACAAGTGCAAAACAGAACTACAGTTCTGGCGCTCAAAGAGCCCTGCCATATCGTCTGTGTGCAGTTCTTGCAATCAAAAGATCGCTCCTGTGCTGCCACCAGAAGATTTACAGGCACTGCTCAATCAGGGTGTCGACCCGGAAAACATAATCATTAACGATGAGGCCGATACGGACGCCACGGTAGATGTGGATGTCGATGAGGATCTGGATGCTAATAGAGTGATAGGCAATGCTATTGGTATGGTCGATAAGCAATTTGCCTCTCCGGATGAATCCACCACAGCTAAGCTGTTGGCGGTCAATTTGGCTGCCAAAACCCAGAAGCGCAAGTATGCCGCAACGATGGATGCTGATGGAAGCGCTGCAACGTCCAATGCAATTGCGTCCAATGTGACACCGTCTAATGTGAACATCACAGCAACAACAACAACAACAACACCAGCCACCGGAACGTCCAGTGGCAATGCCAACAGTGGCTATTCAACGAAGCTCTTCTATGGCAATCATCAGCGCAGCGGCGTCATTGTGAGTCCAGTTTCCATTAAACTGGCGATAGACAGTGACAATAAAAACGGAAACCGATTGACAAACCTGCAGCAGATGAGTGCCATGGAAGCATCGGTGGCGCCAGCTGGGGCTGCGCCTGTGGGCGCGTCGGACATTGCAGAGCAAGTGGAATCGAAGAAGGCACGTAGAGTACAAAAGGCCAATAGATGTGTGAATAGTGCACATGGCAAACGCAGTAAATAAGGAAACAAAAAACAAATTAAATTTTTTTACTACTTACAATATACACATACACACCATAAATGCATACATAAATATATATATATTTACATATAAAAAGCCGCATCACATGTGTGTGCGCGCTGTAGTGTTAACAAGAAAGAATGAGAAATCAAACTTAATATGTATACATATACATATACAAATATAGATTACCGATATGTATGTGTATCATCTTTTTATGAACATCAAATGCAGTAGGCATTCTGATAAGCATTATCATTATTATTATTACTATTATTAATTACCATTTACAAAATGTATCTGTGTGTTCAACGACACAGAATTGTCAAAAAACACGCAAGTAAATTTACACATACACACAGACACACGATGAACTTAACGAAACATTGAGTTGTATGTAGTAGTTTTGAAGTATTGGCAGAGCAAACGCGATAATAATAATTTAAAATCAACATAAGTTTAATTATTATTAGCCTACAGACAAGTAAACACGCCCACACACACACAAGACACAACAATTTAGGGCAGGTGTGGAACGTAAGAAGAAGCGAAAGTAAAGAAGAAATATTTTAAATAAAACTTTAAAGCATACAAAATCAATTGCAATTGCAAAATGTCTCCCTCCTCTCTCTCTCTCTCTCTTTCGTTGAATCCTTTCGATTCGATTAATTAATAACGATAAGAAACTGGCGATTTGTCGATTATCCATTGTTATGAAAGCAAGGGAAAGGCAGAGAAACGGCAAATGGGCAAAATGTAAGAAAATGCGAGGGAAAAATCATAGGCTGCTGCAAAGCGAACGAACGACACGCAACTAACTAAAAATAAGCGAAACGTGCCTTCGCGTTACGCACGCAATTAGCCATTGTACTTAGTACAAGCCGAGAGCGATCAGCCGAACCAAATTCTTTTGGGGCCCAGCAGCAGCAGCGGCTAACCGAGAGCGGGAGAGTGATCTCGGGTATATCTATAATTAAGGCGAACGACTCCAAGCAATGCGTCTGGTCGAGAGACAGTACATCGAAGTGATCGTTTTAGGTAACCACATTGGTTGGTGCGCATTGCCGTGTGAATACAGCAAAGCAACAGCAACATTAAAGAAATAAACAAAAAGGAAAACTAAACCAAATTGTCTGTGCAGGACAGACAAACAGCCGTTTTTGTTGCTTAACACGTAATCGCCAACCATGCAAGATTACAGCGAAAAGTTGCAAGATGTCTTCAGCGATGAATTGGGCAGGTGCGTCCAAAATGGACAAAGGTCGATAACCAAATCCCTACTGTATGAAATTGATTTATATTGCAGGCATCTGGTGGTTAGCCTAAGCGTCGAGCAGGGTGAGACGCTGCTGGAAGAGAAACCGCTGCTGGTGGTGCCGCATTGGGAGTGCGGCCAGATGAAATGCGCCCAGTGCATGCAGGAGTCGTATATTATGTGTCGCAAGTGTCAGGTGTTTCCCCTATGCATGGACTGCAGCGAACACGATGCCTTCGAGTGTGAGTTCTTCGCCAGCGGCGCTGGCAGTCGCTTGGGCAAGGATCTGTTGGTCAAGAACTACAGCATATGTGCGCTGTTGAAATTGCTACTGCTGCTGGAGGATCCAGAGAAGCGGCAACAATGCCAGCCCCTATTGGATAGAGCTATCAAGTTGGAGGACTATCGCGAGGAGGACGGTATGTGGCAGGAGCATGAAGAGCAGGTTGTACGCCCCATAATGTCGAGTGGTCTGCTCGAGGCACTGTCCAGTCAGCAGCTGACGTCGGACACACTGCACGCCCATTGCATACGCATCGATAACCATGCCATCGAAGTGACTGCCCGCGACGGTGACACTCTAAAGGGTGTGTATGTGTGTGGCGCCAGTCTTCCGCATCATTGCGTGCCCAACACGGTGGTAGCCCTGGACGAACAATTCAACTTGAAGCTATACGCTGCTGTGCCGCTGGAAAGTGGCGCCATTGTGCATACATCCTACACGAATCCCTTAATGGGCACCAGCCAGCGACAACATCAGCTGCGACTAAGTCGACACATGGAATGTTCGTGTTCACGCTGTTTGGATCCCACCGAAATGAACACTCACATGAGCAGCATGAAATGCAGAGACTGCAGCGATGGCTATGCCGTTTGTCAGCTGGGCGAGAATGGAGATTGGCGTTGCATAAATGCTGATTGTGGCGCCACAATGCCGGCAGCCGATGTACACGAACTGCTTGCCGAGGTGGGCACGGCACTGGTCGAGGCGAAGGGTGAACTGGATGCATACGAGGCCCTACTGAGCCAATACAAGCAGCTACTGCATCCGAATCACTTTCTGCTGCTGGATATCAAACAGAACATTGCCAGCATTTTGCGTGCTGCTGCACTGATGAATTCGCTGAATGATCCTTGCAAGAAACTGCTGGCACGACGCGTGGAACTCTGCGGAGATCTGTTGCCTGTTTGTCGTGCCGTCGTACCCGGCATCTCGAAGCTATACGCCATTGCGCTCTTCGAGTACCTGTTGGCCTTTGTGGAGCTAACCGAGTTACAGTTCGCCGAGGGTGATGTGAACAAGAAGGAATATGCGGTGCGTATAGTTATCAAAGACAAATCGATCATTAATTTAATACTATTTTATATTTTATGTTTAGACAATGCTCATGCGTGGACGTTCGGTGGCCAAGGAAGCATTGGATCTGCTGCAATACGAACCTGAGAATTCCGCCGAGGGTTTTCTCACCGAACGCATTGGCATGGAGTTGGAAAGGATTGAATCTGACTTGATGAAATACGGAAAGCTGTAGGAATACCCCAATCCCAGTATATGAAACCAAATGTTAATTAAACAGAATAAAACCCAGAAAACAAAATCGCATCATGCTGCCAGTTGCAGTTTCTAATGTATTGGCCCTGAACGTGCCCAGGAGCAGAGGGCTCTGTGCAGCACTGCAAGTGGCAGGGAGCTGGGTGTGCAGAGCGGGGGGAAATCGCTAATCGAAAGAAATAAATAGAGAATTGAATCAAGTATAAATAACAATTGTGCGACCGAGCGACAATGCTGGGCGCCCGCCTCTCTTCTGTCACACAGTCGACGTGCGATAATTGGCGACGCCAGAAGCAGAAGCAGATGCAGACAGACTAAGATACTAACGTATTATATGCACCATGGCTGAAGTAACCGATGATTTTGCCAAGAAATGTGAAGTGAAGCAGAACGAGACGCTGGGCAGGTCAGATCAAGCAATTAGAAGTAGATTATATCCAACTAATTGTTAGCAAATTCTGGATAGATATTTAATTGCTTCGAGCAATTTGCGAGCTGGCGAAACCGTGCTACTGGAGTCACCGTTTCTTCTCTTGCCCAACAATGGAGATCGCAGGTGTTGCAACTGTTACAAGCTGACGACATCGTTTTGCGGGTAAGTTTCAGTGGATGCCACAGGAGGAGAACGACTCTAATTATCGTTCCCAGCAAGTGCCGTCTGCTGCCTCTGTGTGTGGAATGCACCGAGCACGATGTACGAGACTGCAAGCGGCTGGCTGAGGTGCAGCTGCAGCCAGAGCAAGTGCAGCAGCTGCAGGCGTATACGGAAATTCACAACGCACTCCGGTATTTGCTGCTGCGCGAACATGCCGAGACGCAGACACAGTACGAACAGCTGCTGCAAATGGATGCACAATTGGTGCTGCGTCGCGACACCGAGATCTGGCGCACATACCGTGACCAGGTGATAGCTCCGCTCCAATCAACCGGTTTGCTACTGCAGTTGCGCAACGGCGGAGAAATCGATGAGGAGCTGTTGCAGCGTCTACTGGGCGTGGCGGACATCAATGCATATGAGATACGTGCTCCGGAGTCTGGTAGCGGCATGAGGGGCATCTATAGACGAGCAGCCCTCTTTGCTCACAGTTGCACACCCAACCTGGTGACGGCCATCGATGAGGAGCATCGCATCAAGGTGTATGCGAGTCGTTTTATAGCCGCCGGCGAGATACTCTACAATTGTTACACCAACTTGCTAATGGGAACCGAGGAGCGTCGTCAGGTACTTAAGATTGGCAAATGCTTCGATTGCCAGTGTGCACGTTGTGTGGATCCCACAGAGCTGGGTACGCATATGAGTAGCTTTGTTTGCAGTAACTGCACAGGAGGTTATATAGTGCGCCAACCGGAGACGGGAGTCTGGCAGTGCTTGCGAAATGTGGAGCATACGCTGAAGCCTGAGTTCGTTGCCAATATATTGGAACGTGCCAAGGAGGAGGTTTTCCATGCACGTGACGACATCTATCGATTGGAACTGCTGCTGGCCAAGCTGAGTCGTATCTTGCATGGCAATCATTACATTATGCTGGACATCAAGCAGATGATTGCCTCTATACTGCGACAAATTCTGCAGAATATGGCACAGCGTCCCAATCGTAAGGTGTATGAGCGTAAGATCCGTCTTTGCCAGGAAATACTGCTGGTACTCAAGGTTGTGGCGCCGGGCATCAATCGACTTAAAGCAATTGCTCTATATGAGCTGGCCAACACGCAGGCGGAATTGGCAAGGAAGCTGTACAGCGAACAGGAGCAAGATGCCTCTGATTTATTAGTAGGTTAAATCAATATCTATTTACTTGGGTTAATTTTTCTTACCTAATCCACAGGAAGAGCTACAGCAGACTGAGGTTATGATACGTGAAGCATTACGTATGCTGCTCTTTGAGCCGATCTCCACGCCAGAGGGTCAACTTGCTCGCAGTATGCTCAGGGAGCTGAAGGAGTTACAAAATGATATGAAAATGCTTCAACAGCCAAACGACGATGTTGTTCATTAATATAATTGCTTCATTGTCATTACATTCAAAAATAAACAAAGTGCAGCTTGATAAGCATTTTAAATTTGAATTAAACATTCGTTATGACTGCAATCGATTATTTGCGCTGAACCAATGATATCGGAACTTTAAATTTTTGTGGTGGTCAAGACGATAAAAATTAGTGTTGTGTATGTACACAAAAAATCATATGTTAAATTCTAGTTGTTTATTTGTACGGGTTTAAAACACAAAAGCTTGGCATGGAGTCTCTTTCTATTGTTGTGATACAAAACAATGTACTATATATAGATAAGGAAGCATAGGCCGCGACTATTAGTCATCGCGATCATTTCCAATACGTCAACCAAACAGCTGACTGTGACAAATAGATGAAATGAGATTAGTAGAAAATATATAGGCAATATGCAAGTCCTATCCAAAGCAGCTGTAAAGCGGACAACCCCAAACTAAAAAGGGGGATGAGAAAATAAAAGGTGGGCTGTGCAAAAAGCTGCAATCGACGCCGACGCTGCTGCTGCTCAGTTACTGTTTAGACGCAGTTCGCACTTCAATCAAAAAATTAGTTTTCCAGTTTGTGCAGAGAACTCGCTGTGCATTAAAAGAAATTAACAATAAATATAAGACGCATTAACAATAATAATAACCGCACAATGCGATTTTTTTTGTTGAACACATGGACTGATTAAAGCTGGCATGCTACTAAATTATATAGAAATTGTGAAATAATTGCATCGCCGTTGCTCTTGTTGTTGTTGTTGTCCAAAAACCAGACAGAAAAAACGAAAATCCCCCAACGACGTCATCGTTATGGCTTTGGCCAGCGCTGCGGGCGCTTTGCTCAAGCCTCAGACGCCACTCCAGCAGCTGCTGGAGGACATCAATTTTCAACGTACTAAGGAGATGCGACAGCTACTCAAAGATGGTAAATAAATAAGTGCAAAAGTCTAATCGAAGCGAAGTGTTTAAAGTAGTGTTATCTGAATTTTTCAAGAGATTTATAAAAATTTGTCTACATTTGCACATTATCGATTTGTCCAAACGCGGCAACTCCTTCTACCCTTGTATATGTATGTATGGGCACACATTCATACACACATTAAACTGTTAATCTGCGCGTCAGTAAGTGTGTGTGTATGTCTTCACAGATTGGCTCCGCATTGCCCTAAGTATGTATGTATGTGTATGTGTACCTTAAATATGTATTACAAAAGGGCGAGCTGTTTTATGCTTTTGATTACAATGCAATTTCTACGTGACTTTAATATAGTTACAAAAACTAATAAAATTCGGCTTGTATTTTCATTATTATTAATTGTATGCAAAATCATAATACGTCCTGCTTGTTATGCATTACACAGTGGATTGAGTGCGTGTGTTCGCGGGAGGCTCAGAGGCTGCTGCTCTCACAATTGACAAACGAAGAGCAGCTTAGGCTGTTGCTCTCTCGCTTGACAAATGAAGAGCAGTTTAGGCTGCTGCTCTCTCACGATTGAAAAACGATAAGCAACTCATGCTGCTGCTCTCTCGGTCGGCAAACGAAGAGCAGTTTAGGCTGCTGCTCTCTTACGATTAAAAGAAGAAGAGTACTCAGTATAGAGCTGCCAGCTGAGTCTGCTTATCAAGTTCGCTGCATTGTGCGTGTGTGTGTGTGCTTGCCTATGTAGAGTATGTATGTGAAAGGAGCATTGTCTTTTGCTTTACTTACTCATTTTGACACTGTTCTTATCAATGTTGCTACGCATATGATACTACTGCAATGTTCCGATTATTTCTTTCTACAGATGGCGGTTTTGTTGTACTCCAGGGCACTACCTATTGGACAGATCTATTTGTACGGCACTTTCTATTTCAAACGGAGCCCGTGCACAGTATCGACTCGGATGATTTGCTCTTTTTTGTACGCAAAAAACACGTGAAGAGCTCCTCACGTCATATGCCAAAATATGAGGTATCCTTGGGCTGTCTTTAAGTGCATTCCATGGAAGATCCCAAGTTTAATTTTCATATTTTACAGACTGAAGTTGAGGTATTTCGCAAGGATTCACGCAAGCTGCCAATTGGTGATCCAGATGTGGATTGGGAGGAGACTGTCTACCTGAATATGGTCATCCATCAGTTCGACTACACATTGACCCTGGCCATTTGCACGCGTACGTCGCCCAAGGAGTTGCAGGTGCTGCGGCGGCACTCGCAGCGTGTCTACGCCAGCCCGAGTCGTCGAAAGATGGACACCAAGGGCGAGGGTGAGGAGATTACGTATCCACACATCTGTTTTATGGTGGACAACTTTGATGAGGTATTCAGCGACATACTGGTGCGGGATGGTGAGATGGTCTGCGTCGAGTTGGTGGCCAATGACAAGGATGGTGCTGTGCAAGGCGTCATTTTTCTAGGTTCCATACGATACGATGCTCTGAAGAGAGTGTACGATGCCAGGGTAGGGATTAAGATGAATATTCCTTCTTGTGAAAATGTGATTAATTCTGAAATTGTTTCTGCAGCAATCCAGCCTTAGCTCCAAGGTGGCTCAGCGCATGTCCTTTGGCCTATTCAGCAGTGGCGCTGGCGTGCAAACACGCTGTGAATTTGTACGCATGAAGGGACCACAGGGCAAGGGACATGCCGAGATGGCGGTGACCAAACCAAAGGGCTCTGGCGTTGAGACACCGACCAGTGAGCCAGGCTTCTGTGCCACCGATATGTGGGACGAATGGGAGGAGGAAAACGATGACTATTGCACCTATAGGCATCAGCGACGTCTCAGCGATCCCAGTGCCAATCTCAATAATTTCTCACGCTACGGTTGGCGCACCAAGAACACCAATAACCAGGATATGGTCGGAAGTGGCAGCAGTGTCAGTGCCGCCACAAAAGCACGCTCCGAGAACGAAGGACTCGATTCCCTGGCCAGCGAAGTATCCGAAATCGAAGCAGGCGATCTACGCGACGGTAAGCGCCTGAGTGCCTCCTCTCATGCCAACCCTCTGCTTAAGTGTATTTGTGTTCGCACTCATATGTAAATGTGTATGTATATTTAATTTGCATGTTCGTTCACGTATGTATGTATGTAAATGCAGTCGGATTTGGCCATCATTAATCGTTCATTTGTAAAATATCTAAAAGCACTGCTAATGTTATCGTTAATCGATATGTAAAAAAAAACACATTTTAAGCTTGATTTTTGTTGCGCTTCTTCTATTTCTTGTTATTCTTCCTCTGCTTGCTTCTCTGTTACTCATTCCTTTAGCAATTATATGTTCTCTTCTTCCTTCTTGTAAACATGTTGTGGTTCCTACGATTTTTCCTTAAATTAACAATTATTTTTCAAATTCAAATTAATCAAATCGAAACAAAACAAAACACAATGTACAATGTGCATACATGTATTTGCCAATGGAAATATGGACAACCGAGAATATATGTATATGTGCATATGTGTGTGTGTGTGTAAATATATACTATATCTACCAATCAATACATATTGCCGAGAAAGCAGGACAACTAAACTAAAGATAATTTAAATTATTTAACAAAATTTATTTTGCCATTTTTTAATTTCATATTTGTAAATTATATTCAAGTGGTATGGGAATTGTGTAAATAATCATATGCTAGGAGTGGATATTAGGTGTAGATGAGGGAAGTTGAGGAAGTTTCACCGCAGGCACACTTAGAATCAGTGCAGGATCAATTCATTCACCTCATAACCGGTTTTCGGTACTTGTTACTTATATATCCGATTAATGCGTAGGCCTTACTACCCAGCTAATATATCTACCTAGCACCACCCGATACTACTACATGCCGCATCCCAAACCCCAAAAGCAACCACAATAGTGCCCGCCTCTAGCGATCCTGGTTATCATTTTGATTTGTGATCTATTTTTATGATTTCGCTGCTTTTTCCAAAAATTTAATTTAAGTTGCTTGGCGACCGATTCTCGGTCTGTTGTATGTGTCGTTGTATATGCTTATAAATGCAATCAAAACAAACAAACAAAAAAAAAAACAAAAATCGATCTATATCTACTTGTAGATCAGCAACGTCCTGCTTTCTCGGCCTCCGCGGCAAAACTGCACCCAAATCCGAATTGTGAAACGCTGCTCAAATTAGACCAGCTACCAGCGCCAGCTGCGGCTAAGTCTGACTCCGACTCCGAGGCAGGTGCAGCTAGCGAGACAGCCAGTGCTGCTCCAGCTGTGACTCCGCCACCGCTCAGTGTGGCTGTCGAGGTAACCGTACCCAGTACACCGGGGAACAGCACGGGCTGCAATTGCTTTGGCGGCAACAAGGGCAGCAAGGGCAAGAAGCGCTGGACCTCGTCCACGGATACGCCGGAAATGTCTGAAGTGTATTGCCCCAGCTGTGAGGATGCGGCCAATGAGACGCCTGCCTGCCTCAGCAAAATGCCCGACAAGCGGCAGACGCGGCTCAAGCCCAAACCGCCGAGCATATTGTGCGTGGAGAGCGAACTGGTGGTTGGCAAACGTGGCAGTCTGCGTCTGGCCGAGAACAAACGCAGCAAGGGCAACAATATCACGCGCAGTGTCTCCCTTAGTGCCGCCGACCGGCGGACGAGTGTGCCAATTCCTGTGCTGCCCAAGAAGGCGGCGGCACCAGTGCGTGTGCGCTTGACCAAAAAGGAGCTGGACAAGGGCACCAAGGATAAGGAAAAGGACAAGGAGAACGATAAGAAGTCTTCGAATCAGAAGGGCAATTTACTTTCACGTATGTCGCCCAAACGCCTGCGCAATGCCAAAGCCAGCGATAAGGAGAAGGACAAAGAGAAGGATAAGCCCAAGGAAAAATCCAAAGTGCCGGTCAAGACAAAGATTCCCCAAAGCTCCGCGATCAATGGCAACGGCAACGGCAGCAGCAATAATAACAACAATGCCAAAGCAGCTAGTGCAGCATCCAAAACGGAGGAGTATGAGATTGCGGATGATGCCACCTCGCTGAATGGCGAGTCAGCGGAATTGGGCGATGGCGCCGGTGGTGGTGCTGCGAAAATGGCCATACTTAGCGAAAGCGATAGCAAGCTAATGATCAGTGTGCGCGGTCGTGAAGAGTTGCCCGTGGTGGAGCAAAGCACATCGTCTGCTCCCACATCGACATCGCCATCGCCACCGGTGCAACGTTTCGAGAAATGTCTACGAGTACCTGTCAAATCAGAGAGCCATCCATTGCAGCTAGATCAGCCCGATCAGGCTGACAACGCAACTAACGATAATAATCACGATGAGGAACTGGGCGCCACTGCAGCAGCAGTGACGCCACTGCTCAACGGTGCCGCGGATGTGGCCAATGGCAATCAGCCTGCCAGCAGTGCCACATTACCACGTACCGCCAAGCAATCGTACTACAACAAGGTTCTTCATCTGGTGCCCAAACGTCGCACACCGGACGGCACCAATATATACTATTGGTGTGATCTGCCAAAGAAGGCGCTCAAAGGTTATATTTCCACATCCACAATGTTAATTGATTCCTTCCGTCTCCCCTGGCTTTCCCCATTTTGCATGTATCTGCTTTAGTTTGGACTTGTGTCTGATTTCTCATTTAAATTGATGTATTCCTTTGTTTTTTCCATCTGCTTGCAGAGCTGGACGATGGCGCATATAACCCGCTGTGGACAAGTCGAGGTTTCACGCAGTCCTTCCATTTCTGGAAAGAGAATCGTCGCCAGCAATCGACGCCGCTCAATGCATTCCTCACCTATGTCACACTGCCATGGTGGAGCATTGCAAAGGGTGAGTAAACATTTTTACTAAAGATTTGAAAAAATATTCTCAAGTTTTTCCCATTTCAACAGATCTGCTGGATCATCGGGAGACGCCTATACTGACTTTTTAGTATTAGATGAGCCGCTATGCCCGCGAATTGCAGCGAAACTTTGTTTTTGAAGTATTACGTCTCTAATGATTTAAATATTCTGTTAGCTTATTTTGACTTTTGTGATCTTGTGCGCGTATCTCAGGTACTAATGGAGCTGCACTATCCTCGAACTACATAATATATTTTTCTCATAATACTATGCTCTTTAAGTTTTAAATATTTATGCAAAGTACTGTCGATAGTTTCACAATCCCAAAGTATGGTGTAGTTCAGTATTAGTTGAGTGCTCTGTTTGACTATAATTTACTTTTTAAATAATGATTTAAATGTGTTTTAGTTTCAATTTGACAATAGTATCGCAATACTAACGAAATCATCGCGATATTTGCGCTCTATTCACGCCTCGTCGACCAATGCCAACATCTATTTAGCTCTCCCACTAGCCCATAACTGAATTGCAACGATAGATACTGTCTGATTAGGGCGCTTTTAGGATGATTATTAGACATACGTATCCGTATGACGAATGCAGCGCTTGACTACAGCTGAGCCAACCTACAAATTTATGAACAAACTATATATGATTAATATTAAGCTGCATTTTGAAATTATATAAAGATTGTTAACAGTATAATGAAATCAAATTGTAAAGATATTATTTGTAAAAGAAATATATATGGCAACATTTATACTATATAGTACATATATGTATACATCTAATACATATACATATATATTTATTAGAAATGAGAAAAAAAGCAAAACGAAATAAAGAATTGCGTACAATAAATATAATATGATGTTATTGCCAATATATTATCACCTGATCTATTCAGAGTTTAAATTTTGTTCTTAAATGAACTAATCTAGCCCACTTTCAGAAAAAAAACAGATGCAACTTCTTATCAGAGCTTTGACTAGACATCAAAGAAAATTAAAAATATATCTAAGAGTCAAGTATTTCCTTAAGGAGAGCAAAGTACACATGGAAGTCTCATCCTCATTCCTCATTTCATCATATGCTGCCGCTATTTAACACAATCAGCTGCGAGACTCAGCTGCTATCAACAGCTTGAAAGATGCTCGGAAATCGAATTCAGTCTGCCTGTTTGCATCGTCGGGAACGGTCGCTTTGTTCTCGGGCTGAATAATAAGAAGAGGGAACCCTATATAGATTAAGATGTGGCACTCACTTGCCAGCATCGTTGTCGTCTGCCTGATCGCGGGCGCAATTAGTCCAGCCGCTTGTTGCCCTCGGGCGCCCACTCACTTGCCCCATGGTCGACGGACACGCGGCGATAATGGATACAAATTAATTGTGGCTGATGGACCCAATGGCTATGTGCCTGGCAAGGCGTACAACTGTAAGTTAAGATAGCTCGTGTGATTAAAATGATTTCATAATCAGCACTAGGGTCGCAGCTTAAGTGACCCCTACAGCACGATCATTGATAAGAGCGAGAGTAAAGCAATAAAGACATGGCATCTTTTGTTGATTTTTATTTAATTGTGTTGTACATAGAAATATGTACTATATATGTATTTTTATAAAATGTACATAGACTACATGTGTTAAAGGTATACTTTGAACTCTTATTCTATTATATATTCCTTAGTTTTAAATATAAAAATAATGATAACTAATATATAGTTATATGAGTGTTGTTGAAACAAATAACATTTAAATTGAGTTAAAAATTGCGTAAGATAATGAAATGAAGCAACAATACAGACTACAAGCTTATCGCTCTTCATCTTATTGAAGAGTACAGCAGTCTCTATGTGTTTTGGCATCTGGTAAAGTCTTCAGTCACAAGCACTAATATTATTTACACTTAACTGTAAATAAATGTGACTTGTTTTTTTTCTTTTTGGTAACTCTTAGTTATCTATGCCGTGCTGGGCACGCATATGGTTAAGGAGGTAACCGCGTTGCTGGAATATTCGTTCGCAATGTTGACAGGAGAACTTGCCGTTATGAGATAGTTTATGCTTCTCGTAGCGTGACTTGGAGCTATTTGTCTCCTTGCACCATTCACAGTAGTAAACACAACGGCTTATTTTTGGCAGAAAACCAAACAGATTAAGATAATGTTCATTGACTGAAGAGATTGTAGATTTTTTTAAAAATTTCAAATCAATCATTTTTTTGTTCCATGTGGTGATAATATTCAAAATTCTCTTCAGTTCACTGATTTTTAAATCAATGTGAAAAACTCTGTTGACTTTCTCTTTGAACATGGCAAGGTCTTTTAAAACCGTGCTTCCAAACTGTGTTTCAAATCGCTTAGAATTCCAAATGCTTTCAAAGTTTCTTAACATATTACAAAACTTGGTTGCTCTCGAGCGCAATTCATCGACAGCTTCAATTGTCTTGAGGTCCTCGTAGTTGGCATTCTTAAGAACAGACAGCTGAGAAAATTTTATATATTTTTTAAAGTGAATACTTAATTATTAGATACTTAACTTACCCCAACAAATTTAAGTAGAGTGAGCTCATCGCGCATATTTGGCATTGCACTTTTCTCTGTGCTTTCTACTTTGGTTGCTTCACTTAAATCCATAGACCGCTCCCTGGAATCTTCCTCTCTTAGTTCTGCCAGTTTGAGCAAACTATCAGCATCAAATTGAGAAGATTTTAGATCCTTCTGTAAATGTAAACAGTCTTTATATATTGTTGAAAGTGGTTTAATTTTTTTCACCTGAAGGAATTCAACAACGCTATCGGATAGATCAAAACTGAGGGAACTTCTAGGGGCGGGCATCCCTGACTCCTCTGACTTGAATCTTTTAGATTCTGTTAACTCAGAAAGCGAAGGTCTTTTCTTTGATGGCTGGCATAACATTGGCGGGTTTACAATGGTGCCTACTGAAGATATGATTGAAGACTTCTTGATGTCGCTGTGTGGGTCTTCCATTTTAACTGTAGTAGCATTAGGCAGTGATTTCTCAACGTTCTTCAATACTTCAAAGTCAAAATTAGGCAGACATTCAACTTTAGTTACAAGCGCACTGACTGAGGAGCCTCCGAAGGAAGTAGTCTCGTTTGTATTAAGCACATCAATTTTTTCCTGTTCATTATTCTCTTCTGTTATTCCTTGAGGAGATTTTATTTTATTTATAGTTGAGTTAGTATCTTGAAGATTACTTTTATGTTGTTTTTGGTTAGCTGTATACACTTTACATTTGGAATAAGTGCTCTTTGCTTTCGTTTGATTAAGAATTACTTTAGATGCCTCCTTTCGAGTAGATGGATTCAAATTGATAGGATCATTTTCCAGCGAGCGGAATATTCGATCCTTTATGTTGCTCAAGCGCAACTGCTGCTCTTGCTTTCGAACGGTGCGTGATATTGCGTAGCTCTTTAGATCACAAGTGGTCTGAGACTTTTCAGAGTTTCTTTTTTTGAACTCCCGCAAACGTGAAGAGAATTTAAACTGGTGTGACCCAACGGTTTGCTCAATTTCTTGGGTCATGGTATCCTGCAACTGATTTTGCTGCTGATCGGTTGAGTACAACTTCTTTTCTGGCTGGGATTCAGTGTTTTCGTCAGTTTCAAAAAGCATGGCGTGAACCTCCGCCAACACATCCCTCTGTTGTTGATTAGCTTCAGTTATTTCGGTTAAAATGTTCTCAACTAAAAGAAAAACGAGAGATTTAAGTACATTCTTTGAGGTTTGAAGATGTCACGCTTACAATCTGCTTGGCTAGACTTTGATGAACTTCTATGACTGGATTTGGATTTATGTGCTGCAAGTTTGTTGAGTATTCTTTGCTTCTTTCCATTGTTTGTCGGTTTTTGAATTTTATCAGCGCAAACTGCTGCCTCAGCTGGGACTCTAGCGACGCTGCCCTTGCTGCTGTTCGTATACAACTCAACATTCTCCTCTTGGTCAGATGGACAGATGAGCTCCTCAATGTTATACAGGTTGTGTGCTTTTGTGAAACGAAGCTTATCGTTGTGCATTAATTGCAAGTGATGCAAAAACTGATTGATATTTGTGAAAATATCACAACAGAATTGACAAAACATTCCAATCATATTATCTTTGACTGAAACTACTACATCTCCACATTTTTCGATATCAGCACATCCATCTGATAGTAAATTAACAAAGGAGCTCATTTTTACTAGCTCAGTTTTATTATTTTATTTACACACAAAAGTTTTAAACAATTAAAAATAAACGAACACGAAAAACGCGGGACATCTGAACATCGAGTGTGGAGGCCGTAGTAATGCCAATCGATAACGCGTTTACGTATTTATCGAAACTGACTTGATTTTAATGAAGTGATTGCAGTGTTGTAAGCTGCTTCAAAATATCGAGTACTTTTTAAATTCAATCGCCAACGATCATTTGTTTATTTATTTTTTGTTTCATAGTGTTGTTACTTGGATCTCGCACACACACAAAAATCCAGCACTTTACGCATTTCACAATCGCTGCCGAGGCACACACTGGCACCCGGCGTCCTCAGGTGGCCAGTCCACGGCGCGTTGGTCGCTTCCAGCTATTTAGCGATTCACTAACAAAGTTCAATGAACGTTGCGTTAACACTGTGTCCGAGGCAGATAATCTGCCCAAGACAGAGGTGCAGGTCATGTGGGTGGCACCCGAGTCCGGCTCTGGTTGTGTTTCGCTGTCTGCAATGGTATACGAGGGAGCACGCTCATGGTTCTCAGACGACGGTCAGCTGACGCAGGTGATCTGTGAGCACAAGCCAAGTGCATCAGACACACAAAAGGAATGCTGCGCTTGTGACGAGGCCAAATATAGTGTAAGTATGCTCTGTACGTTGGCATAACAAATCTTTAATTATAATTGAATTCTTCCTAATAGTTTGTTTTCGAGGGCATCTGGTCAAATGAGACCCATCCCAAAAACTATCCCTTTGCAATCTGGCTAACACATTTCTCCGATATTGTTGGTGCCTCTCATGAGGCGAACTTTTCATACTGGGGCGAACATCATATAGCTACAGATGGTTTCCGCTCACTGGCGGAATGGGGGTCACCCACGGCGCTGGAGGCAGAGCTGCGTGGACAGGGACCAAAACTGCGGACTCTGATCAAAGCTGCTGGTCTTTGGTATCCGAATGTCAATCAGAATACTTCATCCAAGTTCCGTGTGGATCGTAAACATCCAAAAGTGTCGATGACATCTATGTTTGGGCCATCGCCCGACTGGGTGGTTGGCATCAACGGCGTAGATCTGTGCACAGAGGACTGTAGTTGGAAGGAATCGTTGGACTTTGATCTATACCCGTGGGATGCAGGCACTGACAGCGGCATCAGTTACATGGTTAGAGTATATGTTATTCCTTAAGTGATTCTTTAATTCATATATATATATATTTTTTAATTGTTAGTCCCCGAACTCTGAGACTCAGCCCCGTGAGCGTATGTATAAGATAACTACTATGTACCCTGAGGATCCGCGCTCTCCGTTTTATAACCCAAAGAGTCAAAAGATGACCCCATTGGCCAAACTTTACCTGCGCCGCGAAAAGATCATCTCACGGAATTGTGATGATGATTTTCTTCAGGCTCTGCAGCTGGAAGTGTCTGACGATGCTGAGGAGCACGACACACGTGGTATGACATACATATACAGTATATATATATTAACTACTATTTATCAATTAAACGCTCTCCTCAGCCGAGTGCCGTGTAAGTGACTTCACCGCCTGGAGTCCATGTTCTGTGTCATGTGGCAAGGGCATCCGTATGCGTACACGTCAGTACTTGCATGCCGAGCAAGCCCAGCAAGCCAAGTGCACACGCCAACTGGTGACCAAGGAAATGTGCGTCGCCGCTTTGGCTGAATGCCCCGACGGTGATGGTGGCCAGGAACGTTATGAAGATGATGAGGGCGAAAATTTGGCTAATTCACAATCCTCGGTCAACGATAATAACGAAGGCGTAGGTGTTTGCAAGACTACACCCTGGAGCGTTTGGTCGGAGTGTTCAGCAAGTTGTGGCATAGGTATCACGATGCGTACACGAACCTTTGTCGATCCTAAGGGTCGCAAGCGCTGTCCGCATATCACAATTGTGGAGAAAAACAAGTGCATGCGACCGGAGTGCAAGTTCGAGCAGGTTGAGCTGCCCGATCCCAATTGCCCGACCACCCAGTGGAGTGACTGGAGCCCATGTGCTGGATCTTGTGGACGCGGTGTTTCCATACGCAAGCGTCTGGTATTGCTGGAGGATGGACCTGAAATGGCGGAATGTGAGAAGCGTTTGGAATTGCATCAACAAAGGGAATGCCAGCTCGCCCTGGATTGTAACATCAACTTTGAGATGGCAAAAGATATTTGTGTGCAGGAACCACAGACGGGTCCGTGTCGTGGCAACTACCAACGCTACGCTTACAATCCCCAATCCAGTCGCTGTGAATCTTTCACCTACGGTGGCTGTCGCGGCAATCGTAACAATTTCCTTACCGAGAGCGATTGCATGACGACATGCAATAAAATAAACACCAAATCCAATGCAGGTCAGGAGAGTCAAAAACCCAAGGACTGCGTCATGTCCGAGTGGTCTGCTTGGACACCATGCAGCGTTAGCTGCGGCGTTGGGCATTCAGAGAGCTATCGCCAGGTGATCAGCGAACCCCAAGGTGGTGGTCAAACCTGTGCCAAGCGCCTTGTCAGGCAACGTCGCTGCCTTATTTCAGCTTGCTAGATCAGCTAAATAACTTAATACCAAACTGAACACAAATAACTATAATGTAATTTTCATATAATATTATTCTGCTTACGAAAGTGCCAAATAAAGTTGAAAGTGTTTTTTAACTCTTAACTGCGATTATATTGGGGGCAAAGTTTTATTGTTTCCAGTATTACGTCTTACAGACCTGACATAATAAATTGCAAAAGAGTTTTAACCAAGTGGGTATATTCAGTTTTTACATAAAATTAACTAATATTAACATATTTGTTCTGTGGTAGCTGTAGAAAATACTGGTTAGATCAGGGATGTTTCATAAATAATAATATAATAATAATAAAAGGTTTATTTCCGAATTATTTTTAAAACATTTACAGGGTGTGTATGTAGTCGTTATGTGGCTCACTCTTGGCTACTCTTTGCAAGTACATAATACTAGCTTAAATGATCTAGTACTTTACGCTTAGCCAAGCACTTGCAGACGCAATTGACCATGGCCCGCCGAATTCCGGCCGACGCAGTCGCCGCTTTCACTGAAACCCGAAAGTGTTGCAGTCGAATATGTTAAAGAGAAAGAGAGAGACACTTTCGCAGATCGCCAACCAGTTGGGGCTGCGGCAAGTTTAGTTAGTGCCAGCGTCTTGACCAGTGCGTCTCGCGTGCCGCAATGGATAAGCTAAAGTTGAGGTTTCCTTATGACATACGCGATGTGGAGCCCGCCATTAATGCTGAGCTCTTGGAGTACTTTAAGGGTTCGCTCTGATTTTAGAATAATCTTAAGAGATTATATATTGAATATATGTTTCGATCAGGTGAGAGAACGGGCTTTGTGCAAGTCGGACCCGAAGGTTATTTCTTTCCACACAAATACAAGGCCGAAGCAGAACTGTATTACAACTTTAAGGCGCGTCCCGATGATGTTTGGATAGTAACTGTGCCGCGTTCGGGCACCACCTGGACACAGGAACTCATCTGGCTGCTGGCCAATAAACTGGACTTTGTACAGGCCCAAGAGCGACCGCTTACCGAACGTTTTCCATTTTTCGAGTGGGTTTTACCATAGGTAAACAATTTTCCATTGGCCTTTCTATTTACCCTTTCACCTTGGCAGATTTCCCCTGTTCGTGCATGATAAAGTAAAAGCCGAATTGCTAACTGAAAATAAAGACAATGAGGATGCAGTACAATTCATAGAGCACATATCCCGTCCGGGTTACGAGACGCTGGAAGAGCTGCCACGGGATCAGCGACGTTTTATCAAAACGCACTTCCCGTTCTCCTTGCTGCCGCCAAGTGTGCTGGAGAACAAGTGCAAGGCAAGTGAATATTCCAAAGATTAGCCGGCTTAATCTTATGTGTGCATTCTCCCACTTCAGATCATTTATGTGGCTCGTAATCCCAAGGATGTGGCTGTCTCCTACTACCATCTGAATCGTTTATTCCGCACACAGGGATATGTTGGAGATTTTGAACGATACTGGCGTTATTTCCAGCAAGGATTAAGTATGTTCCACGCTTGAACATTTGATATGTATCAACATAACATATTTCCCATTCCTAGATCCTTGGCTGCCTTACTACAGTCACGTAAAGGAGGCAAAACAACAAAGTCACTTGTCCAATGTTCTCTTCCTTACGTATGAGGACATGCTGGTGGATTTGCCTGGAACTGTAAAAAATATTGGCACCTTTTTGGATTGCATGCCAAACGCTGAAGGATTGGAGCAATTGCTCAATCATTTGAGCATTAAAAACTTTCGGGAAAATAAATCGGTTAATATGCACGAAATGGCTGCTGTTGGCATACTTAACCAAGGCGAGGCCGGGTTTGTACGAAGGGGAGGCAAGGATGCGGCGACCAAGACTAACGATCAACAGGAATTCGTGGATAATCCAAAGATCTTGAAGAGCGCCAACGATTGGATACAGCATAACATTGAATTTCTTAGAACTATGTAAAATAAAAAAGGTTTATTTTTTTAATATCTATAGCGTTTCTCCCTGAGAGAGGACATTTAATCCATTATTTGGCATCTAGATTGATTGATTGAAAAAATATGCATTTAACGTATTATAAAATATTTCTATGTCTTCCATTCTGCAGTTTTTCTCTCCAAAATATCGAAAAATTTCAAAATATCTTTAACGCTATTTTGTAGAATGTATGATTTTTAAGAAAGTTATGATCGATGTAAAATGAGGATACCAGGCCTGTTGAGTGTGTTAGATGTCTAATTTTTTGACCATTTCGACATGATTTTTGGGCCAAAATTAAGTATAGTCTAAAATCGATTTAAACACTTGTTTATTACTAATTTTGACCTCCGCATTGATTTAAAATTTGGAAAAAAAAATGTTGAAACTTTACAGGAAGAACCATTGTCTAAATTGCCAAAATATCAAAAAATTTCAAAAGTTCTATTATAATATTATTTAAATGTAGAATCACTCAGATAATCAAAACATAAACAAAATGTCATTCCGCGTGAAAATCGTTTGATTTTTAAGAAAGTTATGATCGATGTAAAATGAGGATACCAGGCCTGTTGAGTGTGTTAGATGTCTAATTTTTTGACCATTTCGACATGATTTTTGGGCCAAAATTAAGTATAGTCTAAAATCGAATTAAACACTTGTTTATTACTAATTTTGACCTCCGCAATCGATTAAAACTAAAACCTCGCGATTTAAAATTTTGAAAAAAAATTTTTTTTTGAAATTTTACAGGGGGGACCATTGACTAAATTTCCAAAATATGAAAAAATTTCAAAAGTTCTATTATGATATTATTTAAATGTAGAATCACTCAGATAATCAAAACATAAACAAAATGTCATTCCGCGTGAAAATCGTTTGATTTTTAAGAAAGTTATGATCGATGTAAAATGAGGATACCAGGCCTGTTGAGTGTGTTACATGTCTAATTTTTTGACCATTTCGACATGATTTTTGGGCCAAAATTAAGTATAGTCTAAAATCGAATTAAACACTTGTTTATTACTAATTTTGACCTCCGCAATCGATTAAAACTAAAACCTCGCGATTTAAAATTTTGAAAAAAAATTTTTTTGAAATTTTACAGGGGGGACCATTGACTAAATTTCCAAAATATGAAAAAATTTCAAAAGTTCTATTATGATATTATTTAAATGTAGAATCACTCAGATAATCAAAACATAAACAAAATGTCATTCCGCGTGAAAATCGTTTGATTTTTAAGAAAGTTATGATCGATGTAAAATGAGGATACCAGGCCTGTTGAGTGTGTTACATGTCTAATTTTTTGACCATTTCGACATGATTTTTGGGCCAAAATTAAGTATAGTCTAAAATCGAATTAAACACTTGTTTATTACTAATTTTGACCTCCGCAATCGATTAAAACTAAAACCTCGCGATTTAAAATTTTGAAAAAAAAATTTTTTTGAAATTTTACAGGGGGGACCATTGACTAAATTTCCAAAATATGAAAAAATTTCAAAAGTTCTATTATGATATTATTTAAATGTAGAATCACTCAGATAATCAAAACATAAACAAAATGTCATTCCGCGTGAAAATCGTTTGATTTTTAAGAAAGTTATGATCGATGTAAAATGAGGATACCAGGCCTGTTGAGTGTGTTACATGTCTAATTTTTTGACCATTTCGACATGATTTTTGGGCCAAAATTAAGTATAGTCTAAAATCGAATTAAACACTTGTTTATTACTAATTTTGACCTCCGCAATCGATTAAAACTAAAACCTCGCGATTTAAAATTTTGAAAAAAAATTTTTTTGAAATTTTACAGGGGGGACCATTGACTAAATTTCCAAAATATGAAATTTAAAAAATTTCAAAAGTTCTATTATGATATTATTTAAATGTAGAATCACTCAGATAATCAAAACATAAACAAAATGTCATTCCGCGTGAAAATCGTTTGATTTTTAAGAAAGTTATGATCGATGTAAAATGAGGATACCAGGCCTGTTGAGTGTGTTACATGTCTAATTTTTTGACCATTTCGACATGATTTTTGGGCCAAAATTAAGTATAGTCTAAAATCGAATTAAACACTTGTTTATTACTAATTTTGACCTCCGCAATCGATTAAAACTAAAACCTCGCGATTTAAAATTTTGAAAAAAAATTTTTTTGAAATTTTACAGGGGGGACCATTGACTAAATTTCCAAAATATGAAAAAATTTCAAAAGTTCTATTATGATATTATTTAAATGTAGAATCACTCAGATAATCAAAACATAAACAAAATGTCATTCCGCGTGAAAATCGTTTGATTTTTAAGAAAGTTATGATCGATGTAAAATGAGGATACCAGGCCTGTTGAGTGTGTTACATGTCTAATTTTTTGACCATTTCGACATGATTTTTGGGCCAAAATTAAGTATAGTCTAAAATCGAATTAAACACTTGTTTATTACTAATTTTGACCTCCGCAATCGATTAAAACTAAAACCTCGCGATTTAAAATTTTGAAAAAAATTTTTTTTTTGAAATTTTACAGGGGGGACCATTGACTAAATTTCCAAAATATGAAAAAATTTCAAAAGTTCTATTATGATATTATTTAAATGTAGAATCACTCAGATAATCAAAACATAAACAAAATGTCATTCCGCGTGAAAATCGTTTGATTTTTAAGAAAGTTATGATCGATGTAAAATGAGGATACCAGGCCTGTTGAGTGTGTTACATGTCTAATTTTTTGACCATTTCGACATGATTTTTGGGCCAAAATTAAGTATAGTCTAAAATCGAATTAAACACTTGTTTATTACTAATTTTGACCTCCGCAATCGATTAAAACTAAAACCTCGCGATTTAAAATTTTGAAAAAAATTTTTTTTTTGAAATTTTACAGGGGGGACCATTGACTAAATTTCCAAAATATGAAAAAATTTCAAAAGTTCTATTATGATATTATTTAAATGTAGAATCACTCAGATAATCAAAACATAAACAAAATGTCATTCCGCGTGAAAATCGTTTGATTTTTAAGAAAGTTATGATCGATGTAAAATGAGGATACCAGGCCTGTTGAGTGTGTTACATGTCTAATTTTTTGACCATTTCGACATGATTTTTGGGCCAAAATTAAGTATAGTCTAAAATCGAATTAAACACTTGTTTATTACTAATTTTGACCTCCGCAATCGATTAAAACTAAAACCTCGCGATTTAAAATTTTGAAAAAAAAATTTTTTTTGAAATTTTACAGGGGGGACCATTGACTAAATTTCCAAAATATGAAAAAATTTCAAAAGTTCTATTATGATATTATTTAAATGTAGAATCACTCAGATAATCAAAACATAAACAAAATGTCATTCCGCGTGAAAATCGTTTGATTTTTAAGAAAGTTATGATCGATGTAAAATGAGGATACCAGGCCTGTTGAGTGTGTTACATGTCTAATTTTTTGACCATTTCGACATGATTTTTGGGCCAAAATTAAGTATAGTCTAAAATCGAATTAAACACTTGTTTATTACTAATTTTGACCTCCGCAATCGATTAAAATTAAAAGCTCACGGTTCAAAATTTTCAAAAAAAATTTTTTTTTGAAATTTTACAGGGGGGACCATTGACTAAATTTCCAAAATATGAAAAAATTTCAAAAGTTCTATTATGATATTATTTAAATGTAGAATCACTCAGATAATCAAAACATAAACAAAATGTCATTCCGCGTGAAAATCGTTTGATTTTTAAGAAAGTTATGATCGATGTAAAATGAGGATACCAGGCCTGTTGAGTGTGTTACATGTCTAATTTTTTGACCATTTCGACATGATTTTTGGGCCAAAATTAAGTATAGTCTAAAATCGAATTAAACACTTGTTTATTACTAATTTTGACCTCCGCAATCGATTAAAACTAAAACCTCGCGATTTAAAATTTTGAAAAAAAAATTTTTTTTGAAATTTTACAGGGGGGACCATTGACTAAATTTCCAAAATATGAAAAAATTTCAAAAGTTCTATTATGATATTATTTAAATGTAGAATCACTCAGATAATCAAAACATAAACAAAATGTCATTCCGCGTGAAAATCGTTTGATTTTTAAGAAAGTTATGATCGATGTAAAATGAGGATACCAGGCCTGTTGAGTGTGTTAGATGTCCAATTTTTTGACCATTTCGACATGATTTTTGGGCCAAAATTAAGTATAGTCTAAAATCGAATTAAACACTTGTTTATTACTAATTTTGACCTCCGCAATCGATTAAAACTAAAACCACGCGATTTAAAATTTTGAAAAAAAAAATTTTTTTTGAAATTTTACAGGGGGGACCATTGACTAAATTTCCAAAATATGAAAAAATTTCGAAAGTTCTATTATGATATTATTTAAATGTAGAATCACTCAGATAATCAAAACATAAACAAAATGTCATTCCGCGTGAAAATCGTTTGATTTTTAAGAAAGTTATGATCGATGTAAAATGAGGATACCAGGCCTGTTGAGTGTGTTACATGTCTAATTTTTGACCATTTCGACATGATTTTTGGGCCAAAATTAAGTATAGTCTAAAATCGAATTAAACACTTGTTTATTACTAATTTTGACCTCCGCAATCGATTAAAACTAAAACCTCGCGATTTAAAATTTTGAAAAAAAATTTTTTTTGAAATTTTACAGGGGGGACCATTGACTAAATTTCCAAAATATGAAAAAATTTCAAAAGTTCTATTATGATATTATTTAAATGTAGAATCACTCAGATAATCAAAACATAAACAAAATGTCATTCCGCGTGAAAATCGTTTGATTTTTAAGAAAGTTATGATCGATGTAAAATGAGGATACCAGGCCTGTTGAGTGTGTTAGATGTCCAATTTTTTGACCATTTCGACATGATTTTTGGGCCAAAATTAAGTATAGTCTAAAATCTAATTAAACACTTGTTTATTACTAATTTTGACCTCCGCAATCGATTAAAACTAAAACCACGCGATTTAAAATTTTGAAAAAAAAAATTTTTTTTGAAATTTTACAGGGGGGACCATTGACTAAATTTCCAAAATATGAAAAAATTTCAAAAGTTCTATTATGATATTATTTAAATGTAGAATCACTCAGATAATCAAAACATAAACAAAATGTCATTCCGCGTGAAAATCGTTTGATTTTTAAGAAAGTTATGATCGATGTAAAATGAGGATACCAGGCCTGTTGAGTGTGTTACATGTCTAATTTTTGACCATTTCGACATGATTTTTGGGCCAAAATTAAGTATAGTCTAAAATCGAATTAAACACTTGTTTATTACTAATTTTGACCTCCGCAATCGATTAAAACTAAAACCTCGCGATTTAAAATTTTGAAAAAAATTTTTTTGAAATTTTACAGGGGGGACCATTGACTAAATTTCCAAAATATGAAAAAATTTCAAAAGTTCTATTATGATATTATTTAAATGTAGAATCACTCAGATAATCAAAACATAAACAAAATGTCATTCCGCGTGAAAATCGTTTGATTTTTAAGAAAGTTATGATCGATGTAAAATGAGGATACCAGGCCTGTTGAGTGTGTTAGATGTCCAATTTTTTGACCATTTCGACATGATTTTTGGGCCAAAATTAAGTATAGTCTAAAATCGAATTAAACACTTGTTTATTACTAATTTTGACCTCCGCAATCGATTAAAACTAAAACCTCGCGATTTAAAATTTTGAAAAACAAATTTTTTTGAAATTTTACAGGGGGGACCATTGACTAAATTTCCAAAATATGAAAAAATTTCAAAAGTTCTATTATGATATTATTTAAATGTAGAATCACTCAGATAATCAAAACATAAACAAAATGTCATTCCGCGTGAAAATCGTTTGATTTTTAAGAAAGTTATGATCGATGTAAAATGAGGATACCAGGCCTGTTGAGTGTGTTACATGTCTAATTTTTTGACCATTTCGACATGATTTTTGGGCCAAAATTAAGTATAGTCTAAAATCGAATTAAACACTTGTTTATTACTAATTTTGACCTCCGCAATCGATTAAAACTAAAACCTCGCGATTTAAAATTTTGAAAAAAAATTTTTTTTGAAATTTTACAGGGGGGACCATTGACTAAATTTCCAAAATATGAAAAAATTTCAAAAGTTCTATTATGATATTATTTAAATGTAGAATCACTCAGATAATCAAAACATAAACAAAATGTCATTCCGCGTGAAAATCGTTTGATTTTTAAGAAAGTTATGATCGATGTAAAATGAGGATACCAGGCCTGTTGAGTGTGTTACATGTCTAATTTTTGACCATTTCGACATGATTTTTGGGCCAAAATTAAGTATAGTCTAAAATCGAATTAAACACTTGTTTATTACTAATTTTGACCTCCGCAATCGATTAAAATTAAATGCTCACGGTTCAAAATTTTCAAAAAAATTTTTTTTTTTGAAATTTTACAGGGGGGACCATTGACTAAATTTCCAAAATATGAAAAAATTTCAAAAGTTCTATTATGATATTATTTAAATGTAGAATCACTCAGATAATCAAAACATAAACAAAATGTCATTCCGCGTGAGAATCGTTTGATTTTTAAGAAAGTTATGATCGATGTAAAATGAGGATACCAGGCCTGTTGAGTGTGTTACATGTCTAATTTTTTGACCATTTCGACATGATTTTTGGGCCAAAATTAAGTATAGTCTAAAATCGAATTAAACACTTGTTTATTACTAATTTTGACCTCCGCAATCGATTAAAACTAAAACCTCGCGATTTAAAATTTTGAAAAAAAAATTTTTTTGAAATTTTACAGGGGGGACCATTGACTAAATTTCCAAAATATGAAAAAATTTCAAAATTCCTATTATGATATTATTTAAATGTAGAATCACTCAGATAATCAAAACATAAACAAAATGTCATTCCGCGTGAAAATCGTTTGATTTTTAAGAAAGTTATGATCGATGTAAAATGAGGATACCAGGCCTGTTGAGTGTGTTACATGTCTAATTTTTGACCATTTCGACATGATTTTTGGGCCAAAATTAAGTATAGTCTAAAATCGAATTAAACACTTGTTTATTACTAATTTTGACCTCCGCAATCGATTAAAACTAAAACCTCGCGATTTAAAATTTTGAAAAAAAATTTTTTTTTGAAATTTTACAGGGGGGACCATTGACTAAATTTCCAAAATATGAAAAAATTTCAAAAGTTCTATTATGATATTATTTAAATGTATTAATGTTGGGCCAAAATTAAGTATAGTCTAAAATCGAATTAAACAATTCGTCTAGTGATCCTGAGCAAGAATATATACATATAATTTGTGGAGTCTACCACGCCTTATTTGATTTTACATATGTACATTTGCAGAAAGTTAGTAATCCCATATTTGACCATTTTAAAAATCGATTTATCCATCTATCGGCTCACACAACATCGTTTTTTCTAAATATCGATATTTCTCCAACTCTAAACCTTAGTATTTTCAGCCATTCGCCGCAAAATTATAAACTCGATTTTATTGCATTGCTATCGTTCATTATGCAAAACAATCCTGCCTCTTATTCTCAATACAACAGCTGATTCGCCGGCTGCGCGGAATACTCACAATGTTGTTGATTAAAAGGTATCATAGCAATGTTAAGCGAATTGCACAAATAGCTAACGCAAGCAAGCCGGGAGAAACACTACAAGTGCAGGTAACTGTGAATTATGATTATTAAAATTATAAATATTGATATATTTATTATTAAAGGGCTGGATAAAGAACGTAAGACGCTTGAAAAACAACATATTCCTGGACATCGACGATGGATCTACATGTAAAAAATTCCAGCTAGTCGTACCACGCAATGCTGAGACACAGCAATTGGCATCCGGTAGCGTTGTTAGCGCTCTTGGACGTGTTCAGGTTGCACCCAATGGACTCTACGAACTTCACGCGAATGAAGTGCAATCACTGGGTAAATACGAGTATATCAAGATTTTGTATGACCAGTTTTCAATCAATCAAACCTACAGCGGAGGGTCATTTGAAAGATGGTTATCCGTTCTCACCCAAACAGAAGCATGCACCTGAATATGTACGAGAGCATTTGCATTTACGTTCCCGCATCGACTACATTGCCGCCCAAATGCGCGTGAGGCACAGAGCGCAGAAAGTCATACACGACTACATGGATGAGTTGAATTTTGTGCAGATAGATACCCCCATATTGACCGCAAATGACTGTGAGGGTGCCGGCGAGGTAAGTTTGCAGATGTTGGTAATCAAAACAACACTTGTTAGCACATTTTGCATCTCAGGTTTTTCGAGTGCAACCGGATTCGGAACAGTTGCTCAAGCAGATGTCTCGGCCTAATGTGCCCGCGGAACAAAGCTATTTTGATCAGAAGGTCTTTCTCAGTGTATCCGGCCAACTTCATTTGGAAGCCATGTGCTACGGCCTCGGAAATACTTACACATTAGCACCTGCATTTCGAGCTGAGAACTCAAAGTCTCCTTTGCATTTAGCTGAGTTTTACATGTTTGAAGCGGAGTTGGTACATATGGTGGAGCTAGAGAAGTTGGCTGGATTTATAGAACGCATGCTTAAGGATATAACCAACCGTCTGTTAAATGCAAACGCCGCAGATCTGCATTTCTGTCAGGAAAACGCAGGTTCCAGTTCAGATCTAGAGTGGTTAAAAGTTCCATGGAAGGTGCTCACATACGACGAAGCACTGGCCTTGGTTCTAGCTAATAAGGATACATTTAAAAGTGCTGTGAGCGAAAATGATGGTTTCAGCAAGGAGCAAGAGTTGTTTTTAGTAGCTCACTGCGGAACACCAGTCTTCGTTATTGACTGGCCTGTCGGACAGAAGCCTTTCTACATGAAATCCTCGCGCAGCAATCCGCAGCGGGTTCATGCTCTGGATCTACTTATGCCTACGGTAGGAGAGCTCTGTGGTGGCAGCTTACGTGAAAACGATGTGGAGCGCCTTAAGGCACATCCACAATTGCCAAAAGAACTTGCGTGGTATATAGACCTGAGGAAATTTGGAGGCTTGCCAACAGGCGGTTTTGGCATGGGATTCGAGCGCTATCTGCAGCTTTTGACTGGCGTCAAGAACATACGTGACGTTATACCTTTCCCGCGTTATCCACATAGTTGTAAAATGTAACAACAACAACGATGGAATAAGATTTTGTATAAATTGTTATTCTTCATAAACTATTGGCTACAATTCCTACATTTTGTAAACCGTGAATGGAGGAGGGGATTCTGTTATGCAACAGAGCATGCAAGATTACCAAGATTCGTCTTATTCTTGCCTAAGTGAGTTGCACATAGAAATGTATTGAATTTTCTGTGCTAAACTGATAGTCACGATCATTACAACTGTCCTAGCATGGGCTTGCGTCCTGGCCATGCCTCCTTTGCATATTTCTTCTTTTGTGGACACATAGAGTCACCTTCTCCACTCGTATCATTAACATCATCCACAAAACGACGTACTACGGACAGAAATATTAGAAAAATAATTGATACTTCTAGAGCAATATACACACCATTTGCATTGGCCATGGCCAACTTTTGTGCAATCGACGAACTGGGTATGAGGGGCTCATCAAAGGTTGGCGTTACATCGGGTGCAGGATTGGGCAACATAAGACCTAGCTTAGAGCCTATACCTAGTGGTGAAATCGGTTCAAACTCGCTGGTGCCCTTGTGCACATCGAAGCTGCTGGCCGGAAGTCCTTGGTATAACGAGTTGACAGGAGAATGGACAGCTGCTTGAGGCGTTGTAGCCTGTTGTTGCTGCTGCTGTTGTTGTTGTTTCATCTCCACCAAACTTTGTTGAAACATCTGATGACTGGCTGATAGGGCACTAGCTGCGTTAGAGCCCGCCCCACTGCCTCCTGTGTGAAGGCCCATGTGATTTGGTTCGTAACGTGAACGTTTTGGTGGCACAACAGTTGTTTGCACAAGGTTTCTAAAACGACCAACGTTGGGATCAACATCCTCGGGATTTATGATTATTTCCTCGTCATTGAATGTAACATTGCGTCGTTTTCTTCCCTGCTTTATTGCGTTCTGCTTTCTCAAGTTATTATCGTCTGCTATGCCCAGCATAGATATGCGACGATTGTGTGCTGTGTTGTACTCAGTCAGGTTCTACAATGGATATATTAAAAATAAACACTTAGAAATTGGAAGCATCTACTCACATCCAATTCGGTTTGGCTTTCAGGCAGCCCCAACAGGGCTCCATCGCTAGTCTCGCTCAGCGGTAAATCTTCCATTATGTTACTGTGCTGCCCACCTGCCGAGGGACGTTCTCGAAGTATGTAATTTCTTGTAGAAGCCCCAAAGTGAAATGTGCTATTAATCTGCAACTGCGTGGGCTTGTTAGCCTCTAATCGCAAAGTTCCTATAAAAGTTCCGTGCGCTATAGAAAAAATAACTCAATGAGTCGGTGAATAAAGCATTTGACAGCGTGAACTTACTGGATCCGAGATCAACGAGGTAGGCGATGTTTAAATGTTTGTGGTAAACAAACGCTGCATGCACTCTCGAGCATGATGCGTGGTCTATACAAAAGTCATTCATTTGGCTGTTGCGTCCAAATAAATAGCATCGTTTCTCATCCACCATCAACTTTTGCACTAGCTTGTCCTCTTTCAGCACGTCCAAGTGCAGGCCTGTGGGCGGTTTGCCGGCCCAACTGGGTATATCATAACTATTGGCCATTCAATTATCTCAAATTTTAAAGAGAAGGAATAAATCGTTAAATTATCACTTAGGGTGTACACAAACAGTGTACCGGCCACAATGCGAATGCACTAAATAATGCAAAACAAATGGTGAATGGCAAAATTGTACGGACATCGATATCGATATCAAACATATATCGGTGAAGTCTACCATCCGCGCTTAATGATAACGTAAACCATTTGTTGCTATCCATTACAATGGAATACATAAACAAAAGCAATATTGAAGCTGCCCGGGTTTACTTTAAACAAACTGGCCACACAACAATCGTCATTAAATGTCTTCTCTGCAACATAGACGGTCTCTTGGAATGGTCGTCCTATTTGCAACATCTGGCTGTCCGACATTCAGTTTTTGCCAAATCCCCTCACGGATTAAACTTAGAGCTGAATGAGGAAATTAAGAATGAGGTTGAGCAGGAGTTTCAAAATTTAAGCAACACATACTATGATGAGAACGAGACTGTAAATTCAGATGCAGAAATCGAAATTTATGACATAACTGGAGATATAAGAAAAGAAACTGATGCACAAGAAGAAATTTCTGATTCTAACGAAGTATTAAAATAATATACCATTGTTAACAATATACTAAAATATATCTTTCAGCATAATGTTGTGTATAAGCCTAGACAGCCGTTCTATAGTCTCCGGTATACTAGTACGGAGCTAATGGAGCATTTCATCGATCAACTGCGTGAACATAAATATCTCTGGAGCGAAGAATACAGAAACATGGGTTATAAAATTGAACGCTCTGAAAGTGCCAGTCAAATATGTCAAGCGCTGAGCAAGCGATTTAATATCTTTTTGACTCCACAAGTAGTCTCACACAGTGTTTGTTCGCTACTTTTATGGTTTAAAAAGCAACATGCCATGTTCCTAAGGAATGAGGAGCACATCTGTCGTTATCCGGCGTATTACGAACAGTTGCTAGTGTTTATCCCTACCAAAGATGTCTATAACATGGATTGTGATATATGCAAGCGAAGCTTTCATAACGAAGAGCAATTACGTCGTCACAGATACAGGGAACATGACGGAAGCCTTCCTTATATTTGCGAAGAATGTCAACAGGGTTTTTCATGTGCCAGCAAGCTGCGTATGCATCAAATTCGTTTACATAAGAAACCTACCCGATGGCAGTGTACCATGTGTAGTTATTGTGCGCCAAATAAGTGGGATCTAGAAGTACATATGCCATTTCACAGTGGAGAACGAAAATACACTTGTGAATTATGCGGCGTTTCCATAAAGTCCAGCTCTTCCTTAGCCAAACACCGCCGTACACATTTAAAATTAAAATAAAGATGTCCCTTCTGCCTAAAAAATATATGCATATATTCACAAAAAATATATTCATTAACGAAAAATGCATAAAACAAAAGCATGCAAACAAAATAAATCTATTTTTGTGTTCATTAAATAATTATTTTCGAAAGTCTTTGTGCATTGATAACACGTATAATTAATATCGATATTCACCGCCAACTCATAATTGGTATTCACACAAAACAATGACACATGCAACCCTAAAATAACGCGACGGCGTCACATTGTTAATGCTTTTTAATGTCTACGCTTCTAGCACTGCTAGAGATACAAATTTCGCGTTTGTGCGCGATAAAAAGTTTACTATTTATTTATATCTCTCAATAAGACAATAGAATTGCAACTTTATCAAATATTACCGCTTGGACTATGCCATAATGGCGTACAAGCGAATAAAAACAGAGGACATGGATGCAAATTTTAAGTTTGCGTGTCGCTGTTGTCTTAAATCAGAAGCTGAGTTTTACAAGCTGGACGCGCTTACAGACAGCAGCCTAGATGACAATGACGCCTCATCCACAAAAATACCATACATTCGATTACTTCTGTTCTGCATGCGCACGGAAAATCTGCCCGAGTTGCCGCAAATAATATGCGTTGATTGTACTAAAACATTGAAAATTGCATACTTTTTCATACAAAACGCTCTTAGAGCACATGAAATACTGTGTCGCAAAATTTGTCCGGGGAAGATAAAGACAACAGCGCGCTTTAATGGTCATCAGCAGCAGTCTCTATCCGATGTATGTAGTTGTTTGCGTTGTGTGAGTATTTGTTATTGTGCCGCGTTTACCAATTTGTTTTTGTTTGCAGAAAATTGATGAAGATGACGCGACAGTTGGCACACGTTACAGAGCGAAGCCACAGAAGTCTCCCGTGCGACACGGATGCAAAATATGCGGAGCAATTATTTATAATCGCCTGGAATTAAAGCAGCATATACGCATGCATGCAGGTAATAAAGATGATTCCGGTACATAGTGCAATTTTGCTCGAGTTCAAACTGCATTCGACTTTTTGTTAACATTTATTTACACTTCTCATATACAGAGGAATCACGGCATTCTTGTAAGATTTGCAACTATGTGACACTAAAACTTCATCAGCTTCCGGAGCATTATCGAAGAATACATGGATTGACGGCGATTCAAATTGAACAGCAACTTAAAAGGCGAAGAACCATCCAATCGAAGAAATCTCCATTAAAATCAGGAAGAAAAGATAATGATGATGGACAGGTAAAAGTATGTACGTTGGAGGATATGGAGCTGCTTATTCCGACAGTGCTGACTCCAGAAGATTTTTCGCATCCAATCGAACAATTTCGTGATATTGAGCAACAGCTAACAAACTCCAAACAAACTACAGTAGCTGAAGCAACGGTAACAGCCAGCGGAGGTGGCAACATGAGTATAGGAGCAGAGTTTCTGGTTATGCCAGATGGCTCTCTTCAGCAGGTCAACGACGGTGGAGTTGTTTTTGAGTATATTGATGATAGCAAAAATACAAACACGTCGACCAATATGACGTTGCAAAACCTTTTGAGTGATTCGAAACCAAACGCAAGTTTAAATTCTATGGATGTCGATGTAAATGATCAAGCTACACAAGAGACACCCCCACAGATAATAGGTGCGTAACAAATATTTTATGAAACCTATGAAAGAGATACTAATATCTATATATAATAATATATTTTCTGATAACAGTCAAGTCAAAGCCCAGACCAGGACCAGCATCAATTGCTGCGCTAAAACACAAATGTAAGCTGTGTCCAAAAGCATTTCCCACGGTAGCTCGCCTTAAATCCCACCAGTTAACACACAGCCGTATGTCTTGAATTCCAAATGTAAGGTCAAATATAACTAATAAGTTCATTTTAGATTTACCAAAATTCTATTGCGATCAGTGTCCTTATTTTACACTGCGTAGTGTCGATCTAATACAACACTATACGGACATACATAATGGGCCTATCAGTGAGATTAGTAAAAGTTGCTTGATGGAAAGGTCACCAAAATCACAGGACAGGAGTCGCATCTACTCATGCGATATGTGTCTCTATGACACGCCGAGTTGTTCACAGCTTCGGAATCACTACAGCGATAAACATCTGATACAGCCCAGTGAAGTACAGCTGCGTCCAAGTTGGGTCAATGAGACGAAAGACAAGTTCAACAGCTCGATCGACTCAAATCAGACGGCAACACAGCCTGCGATTCCGTTGGGTATAAAATGTATGTTTTAGGATTAACTATTCATATAATTATATATGTACATTATTTTATTTACAAGCTGCTTCGCCTTTTGATAGATCCACCCGCAGCGGCGGTATCGGCAGAAACAACAACCCCAACACCAACAGTCCAACATCAACCGGGCCAGGCGACAACAACGGCAATGGTCACACCAACTGGTGATATAAATGTTGTTGTAGATGCGACGTCATTGTTTTATGCTGCTGCTGGAACTGGTGTATCATCAACAACAACGACAACTACAACAACAGTTGGATCAACAGATACAATTGCAACAGATCCGAACGCCTTTGCTGCAATGTTCCCCACCCAGTCGTTGTTACCTTCGTCAGCTGCAGGACCTGCAGCTGGACAAAATTCAAGTATATTTGGGGATATGCAGGAGTTTATTGATAACACAGATGTGGCAGCTATATGCACTATACCCGCTGACGATATGCCTGTCGTTGATGGAGATGATATTGTTATCGATAATAACAACATTAGTTTGGACTTTGATGCTGAGAATTTGTTTGAAGAGTTTGATGAAGATGTGGAGGTAGGCGACGAAGATGACGAGGACGATGAGGATGCCGAGAATGACGATGAGAATGACAATAACGACGCTGCTGCTGATCAGAATCTTTTGCTAACCAGCGATGATGACGATGTGGACGACTTCGATGACGAGCAATCAAAGCATCTGCAGAAACCCTATTGCATATATTGCAACAAAAAGTTTACCAGTCAATACAAGTTCGAGAATCACATGTTCGTGCATCGAGGTAAGTATGATATAATCCAATTGATATTAATATGTTTAAATAATAATATATTTATTTAGGACTGGCACCTTATCGTTGTGAGCTTTGCACCAATTTGTACAATATGAAACGATTGCTGATACGCCATTATAAGACAGTCCACAAGAGGATGCCCACGCGGGACATGGTGCAGGCTAAGGGTGACAAAGTGTCTGTTGCACGTACTGCTATAGAAAAGATCTATATAAATAATGACAAAGGTAATGCTTAGAAATATGACAAAATGACTAGCTTGACTAATACGTTGATTATCTTCAACAGCACCACTGGTTATGTGCGCAAAGTGTCCATATGAATGCGAACAGGAGAGCGAAATGCGTAAACATTTAAATGCTCATCATGGCATCAATGAAGGAGGTAAGTAATTTTGAACTTATGCAGGCTTAATTTAATGTTCCAATTTTCGCTTACCTAACAATCACACACACAGTAACTGCACATGCCAACGAGGTGTTTATCATACGCAGTAAGTGCTTGAATATATTTTATACTAGACCTTTGCATAATTATACGTTTTTGATTCCCTAACAGAGTTGCCTTTTGAGTGTCCACGGTGCATTCGGTCATTTGCAGCGAAACACACGCTGACACGCCATTTGCAACGGAGTCATTTAGTGGACACAATTATTGAGATGCAGGCGCCTCAATTGACAACAAGCTCTGCGATTACAACAACCACAACGACGGCTACAACTACATTGCCGAAGAATACCGGCGAAGAAGATGTCATAAACGCAAGCGAATCCATTGATAACAATTGTGAAGGCGATGGGAATGGCGAAGGCGTAGAAAAATGCGGTAAGAGGGTCAATAACGTAGCAAGAATGAACTCAAATTCAAATTCCAAATATGCCCAACACATGCCGCTTCAACGTTATCAACAACAACTGCAACTGCAACACCATGTCGTTAATAAAAATCTACAATTTATGTTTAATGATGATTATCAACAATGATCCTTGTTCGTTGTCAAGTGTAGGAGAGAGACTGTTAAATCCAGATTCCGAAGATGTGGATAATACAGAAACAGACAAGAAAGAAACACAAGATATTGATACCATTGCAACAACAAAAACAACAGCAACTGAGATCGCAGCTGAAACTGCAATTGAAATAGAGACAAAACCTGAAACACCAATAACAGCAATAGTGGACAAAACGATTGTTTCTACGGTAACTACAACAACAACTACAATAGCAGATGCAACGACAAAAACAAATGATGAAAAACCCAACAATGTAGACTCATCGCTCTATCCCACGCCCACGCCATTTGATTTTGATCTGGATTTCATTGGCGAAGCACCACAGGCCACGCCGCTCAAAACCAAAATTGATAGTTTCGACGTTATGCCCAGCCAGCTCTTAAATGGCAGCGATAAATTGCTGACGGCTGCCCTAGAGCCATCGCCTATAAAGGATTTACGTACTCGTCTGCCGCGTACTCCAATCTTTGTGTGCAAGCAATGTAATCAGACGTTCGATGAATTAGGAAAGTTGTTGCAGCACGAATTGGATCAACATTCCAGCGGCACATTGTCACCGCGTAGTAGCTATCAACATCAGTGCACCATATGCAATACGACATATCGTACGGTAACCTTGCTCAATTACCACATGAAGCGACATGCTATGCGTAAGGTTGAGTGCAAAAAGTGCCCCAAAGAGTTCACAAGCACTGCAGAACTAGAGCAGCACATCGACACGGAGCATCGGGGTAAAGCGATTCTCCTATGCGGCGTGGATGGCTGTGAAAAGACTTTCAATTATAAACACCATCTGAAGCGGCATCAGACAGCCTCCCATACGCCGGTACAGTATATCTGTCCAGAATGCGGTAAGGATATGATGACCAGCCTGCATCTACGGAATCATAGGAGCATGCATAGGGGCACACACTCGTACAAGTGCCCGAAGTGTGTGCGAACCTATATGCGACGCAATCCGTAAGTGACTCTAATAACTTATCAAGGCTCCTTTTGGATTTAATATTTAATTTTTACCATACTTATTTTCAGTTTTCGAAGACATGCACTGCGTGAACATAAATGGGAGGTAACCGACGATGATATGAATGAGATATATTGTGCAAACGAAACACCAACTTCTATTAAATTGCGCAGTCGGTTGAAAGTTGAGAATGAAGAATCTGATTAGCCGCCGTCATACGTGTCATCAAATTGGTCGTTAATGATGAATATAAAATTATATATATATATATAAATTTTTTTTAAAGAATAAGAGCAGTGTTATTAATTGCACTCTGTACAAAAATTTCTTTAGATAAGGTAATTTTGTAAAGCACACACACTCATTTTAATGCATTGATAGTCAACATTGCTATTTTATGAAATTTGTCTATAGCTGTATTTTAAGCACCCATTAATATGACGGATACATTTAAAATAGACTTAAGCAGACATGAAAATGAACACATGAAAAGCGATTGGGTTTTCAAATGTGTTATACCTTTGCAAAAGGGGCTAGAATTATTTTTATTATGAAAAAGAAAATCACATGCGTATTAGGACATTATATATCTATATATAAAGTCCTCAAGGTGTATATTACTTAGTTATAGTAAGCACATATCTCAATGACTTAACAACATATTATTTTAGTTCCGACCTAGTGTTGTTTTACCGAAGGGTTTAGTTGTATCATTTACTAATAAATTGCTTAAATATTTATGGCATCAACTCAGTTTATATGTTATATATTTTGCAATAAATTCGACCATTACATACACTAACAGACATGATTTGGTTTTTAAATTTCAGCATTCCAAACTCAAGCATAAGATATATGGTATATTGAATATACAAATTTAAGAATTCATATATGTGTCAATTTGAATCAAGTGCGCGCCATGAAGTTATCGATAAGCTGATGCAAATCAATCGGAAATTTGAACGATGAAAATTGAACCAGTTCGTTCCGAACACTGATTTGTTTAATTGCATTTTCTTCAAACGAAAAAGCCAGCAAAAATAATTTTTAGCTCATTTCTTTTTAATTAATTCAACATTGGCATTTTTATTTCACTACTATCTCTCTGAGCTGTATTTTCTTGCTCAGCGAAGGAACTCTACGTAAAAGTACTTGCGGAATATCACGGTTACTCAATTATTGCCCACCCCTACAATACATATTTCGCGAACAAGAAAAAGAACAGTAGCTCCAGCCCCCAGCGGCATTGTAAACTTTCTTCTGAATACAAATAACTACATATATCATTTGAGAATAAATCAGAAAAACATAACAACTTACACATAAGTAAACATTTGGAAAACATACTAATGGCCGCCGCAGCGGATGCTGCCAAAGCTAACGCGTTCTCCGCTATGAACAAAGTGAACAACACCAAATGCCGCGCGTGCCTGTCAGTGAGTCGCCAAACCGTCAAACTGGATGCCAAAATACCGGATTTAAAGAATGTGCGCACCTACGGTCAGGCTCTACGGCAGTGTACCAATTTACAGTTGACATCTCGTTCGCCCGGTGGTTATAGGTGGCCCATGCAGATTTGCGTACGTTGTTGTCGCGCTCTTGAGGTGGCAATGCATTTGGTGGAGCTTGCGCTTGAGTCGGATCGTAAACTGTTGGCAGAATCGCAGAGTATTAAGACGGCCACAACACCGCCACCGCTGACGACGTCAACGTCGGGTGAGCTGAAACGCAAAGCCAGTAGCGAACTTCTGCATTGGAATCAATTTAGTCAGGAATTTGAGCAATTTGTCGAGAGCTATGATGGTGTCTCGGCTCCCATTGAGGAGAACGTGTTGTATATGCGTGGAGCTAAGATGCCGCGCCTAGACTCTGATGTGGCGTCCAACAACGAGCCGCCGAAAGAGGACGATGGTAAGTGAACCAGGACAACCAAATAAAAGAGTGAAAAAATTTATATAATTTCCTCTCGCTTGTAGTCATTTTGTTTGATGTGAAGTATGAGGAGAATGATCAGGATCAGGAGGACGAGAACGATGGTTCCGATGCAAAGAACAGTGAAACCTTCTATGAAAATAGTATTATATTAAATGACAACAATTGCAACGGCGGCGACAAACGCGTCGAGAATAACAACAATTATAATTTTAATAACAAGAATGGAGATATGTCCGGTCTGCCGGATGTGGAGTGCGATCTCATCCAACGTGCACTCTTCATGACTCTCAATGAAGATATTAATGCCAGCCAAACAGCTGAAGAAATGCAATCCATTGAATCTATTAAGGCTACGCTCCTCAAGTGTAAGCAGACAAATCCACCAGTCGTATACCTTAATCTGATTATAGATTTTGCTTATTAGGTACGGAAGAATTGACTACCTTGAGTACCAGTCCGGTGGCCAGCTTGCCCAGCAAGTCATCGCCCAGCAAAGAGGTCAATACAAATATACCGCTACTCAGCTGCAGCATCTGCAAGCACACGGAAATGGAGGCCAAACAGATGCGCAGTCATTATATGCGTGTACACAGCTGTGATGTGACCGAGGATGATATTATTGGCCTTACCAAAAGTGGGTTTTATAACTTTGCAGACTTTGAATTTTTTAATTCGACTTTGAATTGATTAATTGTTATTAACTTGTCATACCGAAAGTATTATAACTAGAAGAAAGAATCTTTTATTTTCAATTTGTTTTCTTGTATTAATTGTGTGTTCAGTTATTATAACGTACTTCTTATTTACAATACCTATCTATCAATAGTTAGTTTATGCTTTTGTTTATACACTTATTCTGAACGTAGATCAAAGCTTTAAATGCAGGCCCTGCAATAGCTACGAGACGAACCGACGCACGGACATGCAGCAACATCTGATAGAACACCACAAAATTGATGGCGATTTTGGTAAGACTAGATTGGAATATGTACTTCAATCAAATTTCATATATCATTTTCATTTCTTGCAGAAATGTACTGTTATGTGCAGCAGAATTGCCCTGCCTGTGGACGCATCTTTAAGGATCAACGCTCTGCGCGCACACACTACACACGCATGCATACACCACAGCAACAACAACAACACCAACATCAGCTGCAGCAACAGCAACAACTGCAGCCCACTAAGGAGACCGCCGAGCAACAACATGTGTGCACGGCTTGCGACAAGGTGTTCAATCAGAAGTCCAGTCTGCAGGCTCATCAACGCTTCTGCCAGGTGAAGCAACCGGTGCACTGCAACTTCTGTGAGCTACAGTTCAGCAGCATGCGCAAGTATGAGCTGCATTTGCAGCAGCAGCATGCAGTGGATACGCTGCACGAGTGTGAGATATGCCTGAAGAGTTTCAAGAACAGCGACTCGCTGTCAGTGCATCGAAAGCGGCACTCAGAGCGCCACTATCAGTGCTCCAAGTGTTCGCTTAACTATATCAATGCTGCTGAGCTGCGTGTGCATTACGAGCGTGCCCATGTACAGGAACAGGAGGAGGTCAGCTGTCGTAGCTGCGACAGTAAGTTTCAGAATTTCGCCCTGCTGCGCGAACATGAGCAGCGCAATCATCAGAAGCCAAAGGTTTGGCGCTGTGACAATTGTAGTTTTGAGACAACCTCGAGGGCGCGCCTACGTCAGCATCAATACGAGCACACGGATTATCCATACAAATGCAAGCATTGCCCCGAGGAGTTTGCCGATCGTGGCAAGTGAGTAAATATACGCGGCGAAATCAATGTGCTTTATTGTATTGAGTTCTTCATTTTGACAGAATCCGTCAACATTCCAAAAAGGTTCACGCGGTGGAGCTAACGGATGAGCAGTTGGCCGAAATGTTTCGGGAACGCATCGGTTACACCAATCGTCACGATGCATTCAACAAGACAAACAACGCGCTGGAGATTCCCGGCTTCAGCGATGATTGTTTTACGGAACTGAAGAGCCTTGGCCTGGATTATGATGATATTACAACCGATCTCTTTTCAAATTCCATTAACGCACTGGACAATCTCCTCGAATTGGTACCATAGAAGCAACATATAATCCATTTACCTGCATAGAATTTAAGTAACATCATGAGTAGCTAACAGAGAGCTTGAAGACTGTCCGCATCAATCAATCAATCCAATTCAACAGCAACATCATCCAAGATTCTAACTTGTTTTTAAACTGTTTGTACCACAAAGAATATATACCTATCGGGTATATATATACATACATTTACACACACACGCGCGCATATACATCGTTTTTTTTTGTATATCATGCAAATCAAGATATTTTTTGAAGTAACTTAATAAAAAAATAACAGCAACAAACCGAAGCGCTTCGGAAGCGCACCCAAAACACACGGAATACCTTTCTTTTTGGGGTTTGGTGCCAACATTTCGGTATATTTATACTATTTAAAATTTGTTAAGCATTTATTTAAAGCTAGTTGATGCCCTGAATGAACTTTGAGAGGAAATCTGTGGGTTTGGGATCCTGTGACTCCTTCCAGAAGCGCATAATGTGACCCTTCTGCTTCCAGATCTCGACTGTTTCCTTCAGTTCCATTTGACCCTGTACAAAATAAGGATCGTATTAGAACTGATTTCATTCAAATGGGATTGGGAATCTCACCTTGATGACCAGCATATCAATAACGCGAATATCGTTAATGTTGCGATGTTTGGCGAACTCTTCGCGCAACTTGGAACGGCACTGTTCCACGGACAAGGGTATGTCGTAGTCCATAACTATTGTGAATGTAAGGATTTGTTTATATTTGACGCCGGAGCAGGGAATTTGATGACATAACCAGTCGCATACTCACCAATATAGGGAATCTGACGATACCATGCCTTGTACAGATTAAGCGCACGTTTGCGTGCCTCTTCCTTGTCCACGGACAAAATGGGACGCACTTGTTGTACGGCACGCTTAACGGCTTCACGTCCAGCCATGTTCCTGCGGTGTATTTATGGTATTTGGCAGAAAACTTCAATGCAAAATGCTGCTGCTTCTTCGCGACGGCAGACAATAACAGCTGACAGAGAGTTGCCACTTTTTAGTGAATATCGATAATTTTGATATGTCGATTGACATAAAATAAGTGCTGTAAAACAATATTTGTGCGCTTAAATTTGAAATTCCCAACCACGCTACCCAGCACATGTTGAGTGTGAGCGAGCTATGCTGCCGCTGCCCATTGTTGTTGCACACATCTTTTGTGGGAATGTAAAGGACAGTCATTGTTGGCCTGAGGCTATGCACAAAAACTGCACATTGTCATTGTAACAATAATAGAGACAGAGGAGGCAAAAATTACACTTTCATTCATTAAAGCGAGCTATTGTTGTTGTTGGCTTTCGGCTTTTTGTTGCTGCTGCTGCTGCTGCTGCCGTCGCCTCTGTTGGTGTTGCTGTTGCTGCCGCTGCTGTTGTTGACCGCTCGTCGATCGTCTTTGGCTTAGCGCTCAGTTGAAAACACGTTATGCGCCTGTGCAGAGCGTTTTTGCGCATTACTACAACATACAAAGACCCGAGAGTTTCGAAAGTTTCTTCTTATCCACCCAAAACGCGCGTGTGATATTCGTAATTGCAGTAGCGATATTTCCCAGTGCCCAGCAACGTTTTGTGTGTGTTCAAATATTTTAAATTTATTATGCAAATGCAGTAAGCGAGCGGCAGCAGTAATATAACACATAATTGTAATAAAACATTCGGTAGGTCAACAATTTCTATTTTAATTACCCATCGCCCATTTACCATATGAGAAAAGAAAGCTACACTAAATACGAAATAACCAAAAGACGATATTATACAAATATGGAAGAACTGTATTTAGTTATTGTGCATAATTAAGGCAATCAAATGTTGGATATGTCGTCTTCCATCTCGATCGTCTCTGACAGTTGCTGTGTCTTGAAGAATTTGAAAGAATTGCGTGCCTAGAGTTTTGTTCGTTTTTCGTTCTTCTTCTGGATTCTTTCTTGGTCTCCAGTGCAAATTGGTGTCAATTTCTTGTGCCGATGACCAATATAAATTCCAGTTATGAAGAATATATTAGTCAAAAACCGAGGCCCGTTCTTGTTTTTTTTTTTCGTTTTTCCGTTTTGTGCACACTCGGTACGCAAATTAGTTTCGTACGTTAATTGAGAATTTCTTTGTGAAGGTTGCAAATGGTTGGTCGGTTTGAGCCAGTTGAGATGAGATTCCTTTACCCCTGTCCCACTCCAGAGTTAAGCCTTCTCGGCGCCTCTCTTCGCCATCTCTTGTATTGTATGTCAATTAGTGTTATTCAAGCGGGCAAATATATAGTATGGTATATCGTTGAGTGGGGCGCAAAACAATAGTAGCTCGCTCACTCGTTCTACTTTCAGCTGGGTACTCGATAATTGTAATCGTAATGAGGTGCAAATATTGAATTAGTAGCAGAATTTCTACAGTCGCATTTACGAGCACATTGATTGGCATCGCGTACAATATGTACTACAACAGCAACAACAACATACTGGGTACATAACTGGTTGGGATCTAGGCGAAACGGGTCGAAAGGCTTACACACACACACACACACACACGGGCAAACACAGCAGTTTGCCATGTGATATACGAGTACCGTTTATCACCGCCACACCTTCTCCCCCCTCCCACTGCTCCAGTGACCACGCACACACAAGTCAAGCAACGACTTTGAGGCGCAGCAATCCAGCACTTTGGACACATTTCATGGCCAACTTGAAATCTGTTTATAAATTATTATTGTGCCGTTTTTACTATTTGGCTCGCGGAAACCGGCCACATTAGGGCCCCGAAGACACTTTGCTATTCTCTCTCTCTCTCTCTCTCTCTTTCGCTCGTATCGCGTCGGAGCAATCAACAACAACGACAATCGAAGGCCCCAATAAAGCGAAGTATCGCACTCGCACTGCCAAAAAATTGTTATCGAATCGATAACAAGGCGAAGCGCGTCCAACAACATTCTCGATTGCGTGCGCGCTTACTGTGGAATGTTTATGCGGGGCAACTGAACGTGATGAAAATGGCTCGTGCATTGCGTGGTTGAAATGCTTTGAGACCCGCTTGACCAGCAAGCAAGCAAGCAGCTGTTCGGTAATAGCTCCACAAACATGTTCGATTTCCATGGAACTCGATCCTGATTCGACCGCGTGCCGGGCGGGTGCCCCAGTAATCGCTTTCTTTCGAATTAATTTGGTCAATGCAAAGAATTTCAATTGCTTGTCTACGAGTTTTAATTAGCATTTTAATTAATTCTGGAAACTCATAGAAATTAAATAAATATAGCTGCTTATCAATTTGTTTAATTTAATATATTCTTATTAAAATATAACATATTTATTTTGTTGTCTATTAGTTTACTGTCTTAGATAAGCGAATTTCTAAACGCCATAAATGTTTACTGTCAACTCGAGATAAATCTGTTTGATCGCAGTAATTAAAAGTATTTTGTTTTTCTTTATTTTATCAATTCTTTTGAAATAAATATCATAAACAACGTTGTAGAGTTTGCAAATGTGTTGGAATAAAATTTATTATACTCAATTTATAAGCAAATTTTCTATGGAATTTCTATGGAATTTCTTGGGCTAGCTAGGGAGTGTCTTGTTTTCTTCTTCATTTAAGCCATAAGCAAGCAAGAAACCTTTAAAAAGATATGCTATTTGTGGCGGCGGTTCTACAAAGTTTGTATTCTATTTGCAAAACACTCGGCAATTGGTGCTTGTGCTCAGCACAATTATAATACAATATAAACATGAGCGATAATTGCCGGCTTTGGCAGACAATTATACTAGTTGTAATCTCTGAACGATATTTACACAATCGAGTGGAGGTGCTGAGTCAAACCCGTTTTATATAATGTCGATGATAATATTGTGTATTGTGTATTGAAATCCCTAAACGGTACATTGCAGTCCAGGGCAGTTGATCACGTGCTGGGCTGGACGTGTAAACGCTGTGAGTTTAGTTAATGCTTACCTCCCTCCCCTCCCCCTTCTGCTACCATTGTTGGGCACTTTATATCAGCAGCGCCGTGTAAATATTTATTTGGCCAGAGCGCTCGGCGTGGAGAGTGGAGTCGGAAACGCCATTCACGGCAAATTATGCATAATTTGTGCAACAATTAAACGAAACAAAATTTTGGAAATGTGCACGATGGTGTTGCTGCTGCTGTTGCCTTTGAACTAGCATATCTCCGTATAGCATATACCTTTCACGTTGTACGCCTGCAGGGCATTTGTTTAGTTATTAAGCGTCAACTTTGCTCTCTGATTGTTGTTGTTGTTGTTGCTGTTTCTACGTATTTATTTTGCCGCACAAGCACGAGCACTTTACGCGATAACCGAAAACAGCAACAACAATGGCGTCGCGTCGCGTCGCTGCTGGCGTCGACTGCGACGCTGACTGCTTGAGAGCCCCAGAGAGGTTGCGCGTCAGTGTTGAAGTTGGCTCAGGTTCAGTTTCAGTTACGTTTTGGCGTTTTACGGCAACGCAGCACGACGACAACAACAAACGGCGGCAACAGCAACACCAGCAGCAGACAACAACAACACAGTTAGCTCTGCGAAAATAAAACTCATCGAGGTGCGTGTTGTATCTGTCTACTCTCTACACTCTATCGATATCAAAGAATATTCTGCTAACGTGTTAATAATATTTTCGAGCGCAATTCTCGCAGTGTGATTAAAACAGGAGAGAAAAAACGCGCATACGCCGCGTAAACCGCTTAACGTTCGTCGCTCGTTTTCGTGACTTTGCCCCGTTGCCTGCTGCGGCCGCGGTACCGTTAAACTGCTCAAGTGTTGCCAATTGCCGCGCGTATCCGTAAATTAGTTAAAAGAAAAAGAAAAAAAAAAATATGACGACTTACACGTTCTATTAAATGAAATATACACACTAGTATACTATGCACTCTCCAGTTGGCCAAGTTAAATTGGCAAATGCTTTTCACTTTTTTGCAGCTCGATTGCATGCAAAACTTTGTATTACGAGTGTTGGCGAACAACAACAGCAACACGGCAGCAACATGGCAACAAAAACAGCAACAACAACAACCATTACAACCGCAATGGCAGCAACAACAAGCGTATTTACAGCTATGCGCCCAAGTGGTATCTGCCTCGTACCTTGAACTCACTTTTCCTGCTGCCAAAGCTGTTGTTGCTGTTGCTGCTGTTGTTGTTGTTGTTGTTGTTGTGTGGCTTTGTGTTTTATGCAAAAAACAAAGTTTTCACTTTCTTTCCTCAGTTCGTTTTGCCCCATTCATCTGCCCCGATTAGATAATAAATTTTTACAAGTTCTTCGCCTTGGCTTATGCTGCCGCCACCTCTTGTTATCATCTCGTCTTCGTTTTTCATTCTTTCATCAAGAACAAAACAAAAGAACAACAACAGCAACAACTGCTGTGTGTTTTATGGTACTCTCGATAAGATTAGCGCTGCCTCGGCTCAACGTCGTCGTCTGTCGGCAATTGCAACAATTTTCATATATTTTTTTCCATATTTCATCTTTTTTTTTATACATTAAACAGGTTTATAGACTCGTGTTGCCGCAGTATTTACGACCCGTGCGCGTTGAACACGTAGCGCACTTTATGAAATGAGCCCCGATGCGGCGATTCCCAGCAATGAGATGAGATATATCTACATATAGTAGTAGTACCCTACTCTCCGCGCACTGCAATTGTCTGCTGAGGCAACTCATCGCAGCTCAGTTCAGTTCACACACCGCTCTGGCTGACCGAGTTGGCACCTCGTGGCGTCCAAAAAAAAAAAAAAAAAAGCAGGCCAAGTTAGCAATTTGATTTACCAATGATAGACGCACTGAAGGCACGCAACTCTACGAAATACCTTAAAGCGGGGTTCGTCTCGGGTTCTTCAACACATCTGTGACTGTCTACTGTATCTATTGTAGTCGCTGTTGCCTACTTTGTATGTGGGGATTTTGTATACCCTGCAAAAATCGCATATCGTTTAGGAATATCTTCGTTTGTCTGTTTGAACGCACAGATCTTAACTATTATAAATGCTAGAGCCATCAAATTTAGCACACAGTTTGTTGTATTTCATAGATAGCTAATGTTTTTACTAACTGTTAGGTATCACGTCCAACGGCGTCGAAAATCTATAATTTAAATACAAAATTCAATTTCTATGAGAACTATTAAAGCTACAACACTTTGCTTGGACATATAGTCAGCTTATTGCAATATAAACCGATTCTACAAATTTCAATTAAATCAGTTTGCATTTAAAGAATTTATAGTAGTTTTTCTAAAAGTAAGTCACGTCATTTTAAGTTTTCCACAACTTCAGCTTCATTTACAGCTCATCTGCTCGTCGGGCTTACTCTCCTTTTTCCGATTTGTATTTCTTTTCTTATATAGTCTCTTCGCATTTGTCACAGCACCAAACAATTCACACCTCAAATTTGTTGTGCACCAGAATGTTTTGCTAAATAAAAGCGCTGCTCATAAAAAGCAGAAGCAGTGGGAATGAAGGAATGATGAACGAGAGATAGAAGTAAAAGAGAAAGACAGAGAGAGAGAGAGGGAGAGAGGGAGAGAGCTATCCACTTAGACAATCCGTTTGTGCAACGGCTTAAGTTGATTGGGTGAGCTACACAGGAAAGTTGCCCATCTCCATAAGAGATTTGTCGAAGAGCCCCGAAATCAGAGACGACAATGCACAAGCACTTTCGCTTTTTTCATCGATCGTACGAATCGTAGCGGAAACGTTATGAAAACATAATATAAATATTAATTTTTTGCATTAATTTTGAGGCAATTAATCAGTGACTATTTATAAACAACATGAACATCATTATCATGCGAGAGTTGTGCGCGACTTTCAAGTGTTACGGGTTCTCGCTCACCTCATGCAAATTTTCGATATATAAGTATATTCAATATACTTGAATACTTTTTCAAGGTCAGCCTGGCATTGCCAAGTGCAGTCCCCCGCCAGTCTCACCCCGAGGCGATAAACAGATCATTTTCTCATTTTGAACAATTGAAGTTACGCGAAATTGGAAAAAATAACAGAGAAATAGGAGAAAAAAAAGGTGCAAAACAGCTTAAGTTATTTGCCAAAGGCAGCCGGACTACTGAGCGTATTTACACTTAATTAGCGACTGGTTAGGTTCCTCCTTCTCCCCAATTCCCCCCTTGAAGGCAACCATAATAAACCACCCACAACTATTCGTTAAGCCGAAGCCTAAACACGCCGTGGGGGCGGCAAAAAAGAAAGAAAAACAATTGAGATTTTTGTGCAGCTGTAATTGAATTTACCTACCCCATACCGAAACCTTATCGATATACATTCACATTTAATTGTTTGTCATGGGGTTTTGGCAACCAAAATAAACTCAGACAACAAAAAAAATAACAAAAAAAAGAACAACAATTATAAGAACTGGTTATTGTCACGTTCGACAGTGAATGGAAATGAATAATTAAGTCACTATGTCAATTCAATGAATGTCATGACTCTGATATGACCAGACACACACGCACTCACACACACGCACAGTGGTCAAAAGCTGTTAAGTACAGTGCACATTGACCGATAGGCGACAAAACTCTCGAAGTGCCCATTAGGCCAGCGCGTGTCGACCCCAAAGATAAGTCAATTTAGTCAAGTGCAGTGGCATAAATTATAATAAAGATAAATTCTTAAATATCTTCTGCGAATTCCAAAGAACTTAAGAGACTCGAAAAATAAACTGAGAGTTCGGGCATATCTTTTGCAGATTGCTGCAGATAATCAGTAATCACATGTAGAAATTGGTATAAAGACTAAAACTACCTTCATCTTCTCATATCTTTTGGAAGTGCCCAACGTTTTATCTCTCTAGCGATTTACCATTATTTAAAGCAAAACAAAATAAATAACTCAATGAGTTTAGATCTTAGAGACTTTAATAGCTAGGAGGATTCTTAAACATTGTGACAATAGTACAGTGTAATAAAGTTCTTTTTAGATTTTAGCCACGCCCTCTTTCAGCTCTGTAAATTGTAAAGAAATTATTTATATGATATATCTGGACTCATCTAACTTTTTATCTTTATTCATGAAGAGGCTTTTGAAGTTTGAAATGTGTACAAGTTTGCTAAGCATTCATGTGTTAGAAGTTTCTCTGAAATATTCCATAAATATTCTATAATTTGCCTTGATTTGATCCGTGTAATTGTGATTCCCATCAAATTTTTTAGCTCCAAATGACTTTCAAGAATTCTTTATAATAACTTCTCGTTGGTAAAATATAATATTACAAGTAGCTGGAATCTAATTATAGATGCGTCGCAATTGCCAGACACTGCGCCAGACGCAATAAAAGCAATAAAAAACAGTGAGAAACAACGCACACACATAACCTCAATTACAAAGTGGACAATAAAATCGAAAACGAAACGAAATCAAATAAACTTGTCGCTGACCTTTGGCTAAGTAATTGAACGCGTTGGGAATTTACGACTCGAAATGCAGCTCTCCATAAATTGCAGTGCACAAGTTAAGTTAGGAAAGGGGGATGAGGAGCTGAAGAGGAGGAGGTAGGCAGTTTGGTAATGAAAATGTCGTTGGATTTGCCGGCTTTTGCTCTCCATATCAGCGTCGATCAGGGTACGTGTGTTGGCGCATTGATAAGGCGATAATGCCAACCTGTTTGCTGGTCACTCTGTGTTTTGTTTGTTCACTTGTTCCACTCTCTGTCTGCCTGTCTGCCTGCCTGCCCCACTGTCCACCTGTCCACATGTCCACCTATCCCTCTCTGCCTCAGCCCAGTCACATGCTGATGATCGATTTGGTCTAATTAGTGGGCCGAAGCACATACCATATGTCGTGTGGGCTTGGCTCGCTTTTCATGAGCTTTTCAACGCACACTCGATGCGAATTAATTGATATTTAAGTGACCCTGATGATGATTACGCATACGCCGTGTGAAACCTCAATTCAATTATAGAAAAAAGCAAAAAAAAATAAAAGTAAATACTCAATGCAAAAAAAAAAAACAATGTTTGCATATTTTGAAAAGCCATGTGATTGAGATAACACGAGGCTGTATGCGGTTGGTTTTATGGGAATTTCGATTATATAACCGGGAATATATATATATATAATGTCTGATAATGGAATAAAGTACTCGATTAGGTTCGTGGTATCGTCTCGACTGATTTTCCACCAAAAATTCTGTAAGATTATCATGTCGCCGATGTTGTAAATTAATTTTGTTCAACTTTGTTTTTCGTCAAAATATTTCAAGAGCGTTTATAAATCAGTTTTTCGGGGTAAACCTATCGTTGAAGTTCTTTTCGAGAAGTAAATGGAAAAAGCAAAGCATCACAAAAGTCAAGTAAAGTAATTTGTTAAAAATATCTAAAGCAATGCCATAGCTATTGCCTATTTTATTATCGTATTATTATTATATGTATATTCTGATTACAATCTTATATATAGTGCGGTTTATAGTCTATGCGATGATTTATGAGTAATTTAATGGGGTTCATTGTGCAAACAAATAAATTGCTAAAACCCCTCCCCCCATACTAAAAGCCACACACCTTCTAGAGGTTTTGGCTGATAAGCAAGGGGCAGAGACGAGATGGAGAGAGACGGAGAGAGAGTGGGAAAAACGTCATACTGATTAGGCAAAGTTCTTTATTGTTTTTTAAAGAATTGATGAGTAATTAAAAGCACTTTTAAGGGTTACTTTTGGATCTTAACTATTTCTATTAGAGAATAGTATTTGCGCATATCCGGCAAAGGCGAATGACTCACTCGAATTCGCCCTTAAGGCGAAGTGACTTTAAAATGCGGTCGTCATCAGCGAATTTCGAATAGTTCGAAGAAAGCGCGTTTATGAAGGTGCTGATAAAAGGCAATAAAATGAAACCAAATTTGCCCAACAATTAAGCTAAGAGTGGGGCAAATTAAATTCACCTGTCCCCGCATTTAAAACATATATTTACCGATCGATATATCTATCAATCGTTGCTTTGCCAAATATTTTCTTCTTTCACCGCAAATCGTCGATCGTGATTATGATTTTGCTGAAAAAAGTAAAAGATTTAAATTTTAAATGCTCAAAACATTTTCGACTCTTCTTTTTTCTTTTTTACAGCTAACACACAAGCGACAAAGCACCGTTAGACGACGACGACGACGACGACGATCATCGCAGATCGGCGGAAAGTAAAAGCGCTATCAGATCGCACACACTCACACACAGACACACACACACTCACACCAGCAGCAACATGGCCGATACCATCAACAAGCCGAGCATACAAATTCGCAGTGGTCTCCCCTCCCCGCTGCCCGACAAGACCCCCTCGCCGGCCACTAAGCTGCTGATCAGCCACGGCAAACCCAACTTCACCATCGCCCGCTCGCCCAGCACCAGAGACAATGGCAACGCCAGCAACCCGTTGTCGCCGCAGCCGCAGCCGAACGCCAACAACAACTACAATGCCTACAAGAGTGCCAGCAGCAGCAGCAACATCGGCAGCAGCAACATCTACACCAACGGCCACAGCAACAGCAACAGCAGCAGCAGCAGCAGCAACAGCAACAAATTTGTGGTCGGCACCAAGTTCAATGGCGTCTACAAGCCCTCATCCGCTGCCGTCAGCTGGGCCAGCAATGGGGAGAGCAATGGCAACGAGGCTGCCCAGGTGGTGCTGCGTCGCCCCAAGCTAATCACCCACGAGGAACCACAGGCCGCCGCCGGCGAGGATGAGAATGTGCCGGAGTTCATACTACGCCAGCGTCGCATTCAGGAGCGTTTGGCCAAGGAGAAAGTGCTGGACTTTGAGAACCGTCGCAGTGGTTACTTCACGCACGTCGTGATCTCGCCAGATTCACCCAATCGCACATCCTTTGTGGAGACCATGGCCAGTCCGGCAATTGTGCCCGCACTGGAGATGCCGTTGCCAACAAAGATTGAGGAGGAGCAGCAGGAGGCTAAGCCAGCAACGAATGGTCACAGTGAGCAGCAGGAGGAGGCTAAGCCGGTAGCTACCAATGGTCATAGTGAGAAGCCGGAGGAGAAGGAGCAGGCTAAGCCAGCTACCAATGGTCACAGTGAGCAGCCGGAGGCAGGTTCAATTAGCAATGGACACAGCAACGGACACAGCGAACAGCAGGAGGAGCTGCAGGAGGAGCCAAAGCCAGTGGCCAGCAATGGCCATGCACAGCAGGAGGATGTCGCGGCCGAGGAGGTGGCCAAGGCCATTGAGGAGGTCAACAAGGCTGTAGCCGGTGAGGATGATGATAGCAAGCCCGAAACGGAGGCGGAGGTTGTGACAGAAGTCAAGGCAGAGGAAAGTGCACCCAGCGCTGTGCAGGCTCAGGTGGAGGTTGTTGCTGCTCCAACCAGTGCAGCGGAGCCAGCTTCAGCTGTTCCCGAGCAGAATGGTCACTCCAATGGCCATGCCGAAGATATAACCATCTCCCATACCAATGGCCACACAAGCAGCGATGTGCCCAGTGTGCCCACACCCGATCCCAGTGGCGCTCTGGGCGTCAACTATGAACCCAAGACCGTGGTGAGCTTCTCCCAAGAACTGGGAGGAGGTGAAAACAATTATCCCGACACGGTGAAGGTGACCAAAGACGCAGAGCCAAAGTCACCAGCTGAGGCTGAGCTGCAGGAGCTGTCCAAGCTGAAATTCGACATCACGAACGATGCACAGAACGAGGTGCAAGTGACGCCAGTGCTGCGTGCGGAATAAGCGGAAGACGGATCCCATTGCCGTACTGGGTTTCTTTTTAGTGCAATTGTTATCAACGTGAGTGAGAGGGAGAGCAAGATGAAGAGAGAGAGAGAGAGAGAGAGAGCGAGCGAGGAAACATCAACTATGTATTGTATTTTGTGTTAGCTCCTAAGTTCATTACGAGAAATGTTGCCAAATTTAATTTTATGCTTCGCGCATCAGTCAGTATCCGTAGCCAGATCCGTTGGGGTAATCCCTGACACACACACACACACACACACACTACGAGCCGTAACTGTAGAGGCCTGCTACACTTAACTATGTTTACTTCAAAACAATTTGCTTTATTTAAATAAATTATTATTAAAAACAACTGAAGGTTTCAATATCAATCACAATCGGCATATTATTCCGAAATTGATTAGAATATATAATCTAGTTAGACTATCTTCATTATATAGTAAGTATATAAGCAAAGAATATGTCTGGTACGTGAAGTATTTAAGTACTTAAGTATAAAGAGTCGCGCTGCTTGGTTTTTGCATTGCAATTTGATTTGTCGGTTGTGTATATCATTTGTCTCTATAACCAAGACTGCCAGACTTATCAAATTTGTCGTTTTATGCCACATGAATTATCTTTAAAATTTGTTGTATATCTTTTTCCAACTTAAAGAAAGATATATTGCTTAAAGCTTAAGCAGTATATGATAATATCAATATCAGCGAGATAGATAGAGTGATGAGAGAGAGATAATGCCACAGTTGCGCACACCTAATCAGGTTTACAGTACATTTAGCAACTCTTTCAGCTCGACAGATCATTTCGATATGTTTTCTTTATCTGTCCGACAAGGCCAAGGTAAGGCAAATCAACCCAAGACAAGGCAAGACAAGGTAGTAGGTATTTGCCAATTGAACTTTGACATTGTGCAACTGTCCTTGGGCACAATAATAACTATAGTATATTATTATCATACGATTCTTATGCAATAGACGGGCTGATGTGATTGATGAATGTTCATCGATTCGCAACCGATAGATTAATCAATCGATCAGAAGGTGCGTCGCCCATTCAAGAGACTCATTTTCCAATTCCAATTCGAAACTAATTTCAATTATTTTGGCCAACACAATTACACCTGTTTCGGTTGGTTTCCCTCTGGGGAGGGGGTGGTATAGGTAACCATGTCAACGCATGTCCAGGCTAACCGCTGGCCCTCCGGGCACGAGGGTTGCACTGCGCACTGACCAATATACTATATATGGGCAGAACATCTGGCGGGCACGTGTGTCCTGCGTTTAATCGATATCAGCCCCTTGCAAGGGCTGTTTTTGGCCAAAACAAACCCGACCATGCTCTGGCTCAGGCAATCAGTTGGCTGTGGCACAGCCGTCAGAGAGGAAGAAGAAAGCGAGAGAGACTGACACTGAGAACTGTCTAAATGCATCTGACAAGTGCGGGATTAAGGTGCGCAGCATTGGGCTAAATTGGGCTGCTTGAAATATGGATTTATGTCTACAGGGCTCGCAGGTGGGTAGAGTCGTCGCCGCTGCCTTATGGCCGCTCATCTCTCTCTCTCTCTCTCTCTCAGATAAACCTCGCTACACGACAGAAAACGAAGCCCAGGTACAACAGTCGCTCGCTGACGACGCTGCACAGCTCCGTGCCGCACTTTCGTCCACGTTCGGCCAATTTCCTGCAGCAGCGCAGTCGCTCCTCGCCTTTTCTGGGTCGACCACAGTCGGCGGATCCGAAGTTCGGACGCAGGTTGAGTGTTTACTTTGGCGAGAAGGAGCTGAGGCACAGCAAACACGTGAGTAGAGTTAGAGTAGAGGCATCTAGGGGCGTAGCTACTTATTGTCTTCTCTTGGCAGCGCCAGTTGTCCTCGACAGATCTGCTCAAGTCGCTGCTGGAGGAGCCCATCAAACGTAGCTGGCTGTGCCGCAGTGGCTGCAACTCTTCCACCGACGATCAGTCGGACAATTCGCAGAAATCGCAGCACAGCAGCGAGGGTGAGCAGCTGGAACGCTTCCTGATCAGCATGCCCGGCTCTGGCCATGACAAGCTCAAGTCCTATGCTTCCAACTGGTCTGCGGTCTCGGGTCAGGCGGGCCTGAGCAATGCTGCACTCATGCAGAAGACCGCCAAGCCAGATCTGCCGGGCAGAGTGTCCTTCAGCAAGCCCAACATGCACCACGATGCGGACTCCAGTGATTGCGACAATGACAAGCAGGAGATACGTCCCAGCATCTCTGCTCCTGGTCCACTCACTCTGCCCAGCTTTAGCTACATGAACAATGGAACTGCCAATAAATTGGAGTCGTCCACAGAAGCTTCCGCCGCAGCTGCTGCTGCTGCTGCCCAGAAGAAGTCCGTGCACTTTGGTGCTCCGGTGGCGGGCAGCGGCAGTTCGGAAGTTCTGGCCGAGACTTATGAGTATCCCAAATGTCCGTCCGAGAACTGCACCTGCAGCACGCGTTCCTCTTCCACGGCCAGCACCAACGAGGCCACAACGGATACCAAGTGTGCCTGTGATTCGCCCAGTTGTCGCTATGCCGAATCCACTAACCCGCTCGACTTGCCACTCGCACCTTTGCCTCAGAAAGCGCCCACACCAGAGCTAAATGTTATCAAAGAGTACAAACAGGCGGTGGCTGTGCCGCTGGAGCAACTGGTGGCCAAGACCAAGCCGCTGGAGCCCTTGCACAACATGGAGTTGTCCAACTATCTGGACAAATACGCGCCGCAGATCAAGGAGAAGCAGAACAATCTGTCCGAGAAGAACCTTAGCCTGGTTCACAACCACACTAACAGTAAAAGCAGCATTAACAGCTGTCACAATAACAGTGCAGCGAGTGCTAACAGCAACAGTCAAGGGAACAATAACAGCCAAGCTAACAGTAACAGTCAGGTGCTAAGTAACAGTCATGTTAACAGTGGCAGCCACACTAACAGTAGCAGCCACACTAACAGTAACAGGGGCAGCGCACAGCGAAACTTTGGCGCAGAGAACAATTTCCTGCCGCTTGTGCAGGACGACAGGCGACATTACAGCGCGAATAGCTCCGATGCTGTAATCAATAACTATTTGAAGGTAGCCACAGCCACACCTGCGCTTGTGGGCAAGAAGAAGGAGAACGTAAAGCCGGCAAGTGCGGAGACAAGTGTAACGCGGCAGCAGCAGAAACCACTCAGGTTTCTCCCGAAGACCTCGACAGGCTCCACGGCGGGCAAACTCAAGAAGGCTGTGAGTGTGGGTAGTTTGCGTGAGGAACGTAAGCTCAACGAATACAATCTGGATAAGGTGGACAGCTGGATGAGTATGGAGCAGGAGCAGAAGCAGGCGTTGGCCCAATTCGAGGAGCTACACAAACAGAGATTAGATGAGTTGGAGGACAGCGTATCGCATTTGTCACTCAAATCCAATGAGGAAGAAGAGGAAGACTCTAGGGGCTCCACATACGATGAGATTGTGTCCGTCATCAAAGAGATCGAGGAAGATAAGAAGAGAGGTACGTATTGACAGGGTGTATAAGACATGGCCTAAGGATTCCCCCTTACAGATAACTTTGCGGAACGCCTGCCCAGCGAGTTGAACCTTAAGTTAGACTCACGTTCCGAGACTGCGGAGACGGCCAGCCAAAATGAGGATCGAGTGCAGGAAAGTGGCGATAAGTACAAGTAAGCTAGGGATTCACTGGGAAATTACCTTAAACTAATCTAACCTTGACTTAACCTAATCCTTTCCTGCACAGAGATATTTTGGCCTATTTGAATAATGTGGAGAGCAGCTGCGACAAGACGCTAATGGAGACACGACGCTCGATCCCCGACAGCAATCGCTCTGAAGTGGAGTTTGTGGTGGAACCCGATGTAACGGATGAGGTGCCCAAGTGAGTAAGCCTGCCTTATAAAACTAGCATACAGTCTATATATAGCAATCTCACTTCAGACTCTCGGAGCTACTGATGCTGCCCAATCATCAGCTGGCACGTCGCGTGATTGCGCTGAGCTTGCGGGCCAATGAGCTGGCCAATGCCATCCATTTGTCCAAGGAGCATGTGCAGCAGCTGCGCGTCGAGCGACAGAAGCTGCTGCGTGCTGAGAAATCGAGCAATGCGAATAAGCTGCGTGACCAGAAGAAGCACTATGAGGAGGTGGTGACCAGGCATCAGGGATTCATCGAACAGTTGCTGAAGGATAAGGGATCGCTGTGCGAGAAGGTTGCTGCGCTGACACGTCGCCTGGAGAGCCAGAACCAAGCTTGGGAGCATCGTCTGGAGACGGAGCTGACACGCACCAAGGAGACGACGCTGGCGGGCGAGAAAATACGGCGGGAACGTTGGGTGCGTGAGAACACCAAGAAGATTAAGGTGAGCACAATCCCTGCTGGGGTAGGGAGAGAAGCTGTTTAATAAGTACTCTCCATAGGAACTCACTGTTAAAGGTCTGGAGGCGGAGATCAATAAGATGAACTGCGACCATCAGCGTGAGGTGACCGATCTGAAGCGGTCGCATCAGATGCAACTGTTGGACGCACTGGAGGAGGCACGCCTCAAGCACGAACAGATCGAGAATTCAATACGCGAGAGTTGCGCCCAGGATCGGGAGGCAATAATCGAGAAGGAGCGTAACGCCATACGTGAACGTCTTGAGCGTCAGCTGGAGGAGGAGCAGAAGACACAATCGGAGCTGAGACAGAAACTGGCAGATGATTTCGCAGTCGAAAGGGAACGCCTGCAGGCAGAGCTGCGGCAAAAGGAGAGCGAATATCAGGCCAAGCGGCAGGAGGCGCAGCGGGAACTCGATAACGAACTGGAACAGGCCAAATTCGAGATGCAAGAGAAAATGGCCAAGCAGGAGGAAAAATATCAGAATCGCATCAACACCGTGGAGCAGCAATATCTAGCCGACTTTGAGCTGTGGAAGTCCGAGTACGAGAACAAATGTAAAGTGGCACAGGCGGAGAAGGAGAATGCGATACGGCAACACTATCGTGCCGAGCGAGATCGGCAGCTGGACGAGCTGGTGGTGCGCATGGAGGCGGATGCCGTGCAGAACACGGAGGAGCACGAACAGAAGATACTGTAAGTAAACGGGTTGCAGTCACATCGAGTTCCACTTCTAACTTATTATCCCCTATTCTGCAGTCGCCTCAAGGAAAAGTACGAAAAGGATTTACTTCTGGCGGAGAATGTGGAGAAGTCACTGCGCGAGAAGTATGCCGAAACGCGTAGCAAGCTGGCTGAATCCGATGCCCAGGTACGCAACTGCCAGGCCGAGGTGCAGCAACTGCAGCTGGAGCTCAGTCACAGCAAGAAGATGTGCGGCGACTTCATCAACGAGCGCGACAAGCTGCGCGATAATCTCCACACGGACATACAGAACGAGGTGGCGGTGCTCAACGAGCGACACAAGCAGGAAATGGATCAGCTGCAAAAGCGGTACGTAGATCGATTGAACTACAACTGGAGCTATTCCCTATTATCTTCTTGAATTCTTCTTGCAGTGTTCATCAGACCATACAGCGCCAGGAGGAGACCATCGAAGTGCTCAAGGGGGATAACGATAATCTGCGGCAACAGTGTCTCAAACTGAATGCGGTCATACGACAGCAGCGCAAGGACTACTGCGTCAAGTAGTTACCATACCGGATAAACTACCTATACCATGCCAGAATATACACGTAGTTAGAATATCTCAAGCATATACCTATGCATATTCTATCAGAATAATATAGATAGATAGGAATATTTAGAAAATAGAAAAAGCATTCACGCCGAACCGATATATGAATATATGTATTTGAAAGAAACATTCAATATTGATTGGATTAATTTGAATTGACAATGGCTTCAAGGAACTCGATTGGTTTGCAAACCTTTTGATATCTAACAATATATTTGCATTACTCCTATTTCAATCCAATAATTTTCTTGGTAGTTTTATCAATTTCACATCTCAAGTCATCATTATAGGCGGGTATGAAGCTGCTGTTGGTTTCCCGTCCGTTACAGGTGACCGCCTCGGCGCATATAAATCTTCGTACATGTCCGCATTTGCCCGTTTCGATAACGAACCTATCGCCGATTGACTTTATGTATGCACAAACCATTTTGTAATCGATTATAGAATCCTCTGGAACATAAGCCATTAAATCCCCATTCGATACGTATTTAAAGTCTTCCTTTTCGTATGCGTTCAGACCGATCCAATACTCTTGTTCGTCGTGTTTTGGAAATTTTTTGGCCAATTCTTGAAAGGACAACTCCGATCGCATATCCGCTAGGCACATTTTCATTCGTTGGCAGGTGAAAAGTGCCTCAAACCAATCCAACTATTGCATAAATATCGGTATGGTAATGTGTTTTTAATAATGGTCGATACAAATATGATACCTTTGTGTTACTAAACTGATGGCAGGCTCCTCCTCTGCCATCTCCCTCATGTATGGCAATAATGAAGGCGAAATAGAATAAGCAAAGTTTTAACAACATTACGAGTCGATTGTATAGTGTAAACTGCGAAAATTACTGATTGAATTTGAATATATAAATGGCGAAACATTCAATATTAAGCCGAACAAAATTAATTCGATGGGCATTACACACATTATACTCACAATACATAATTATTATGGCTGAAAGCTCAAAGGCTGAAATATATCATAGATACACATAAGCATAGGGGTTGTATGCTTTATATTTCCCTTTAATGAAATTAAATTAAATACCTATTAATGAGAACGGAGCATAGATATTTAAATAATGAAATTCGTTACGCATCTCTGGCAAGTTAACATAAGCCGCCGCTGTTCAATTTGAATAGTTAACAGCATGCTGGAATAGTTAACAGCATGCTGTTAACGTACTCTTTTCACGCATCCGGCAACGCTGCACGCTGAGCGAATCAAAAATCACTGAGTGCAGTTAACACAATCCACACCGAATGGAACAACAACAACAACAGCGACGACGACGAGACAACATTTCCAACAAGATACTTTCGTATGGACTTTATTCGTTTTTGTGCTCTCATCGCAGTCGGAACGTTTTAAAAATAAACGCGCAACGTACCAAATTAGCCGACTATAAAAATATATAAATTGTATAGCTAAAGCTCTACAGACTCAAGACAGACATCATAATATTGAAATTCCAATTCACAAGGGGAATCCTAAACTGATCGTCTACTATTTTAAAGGAACCCAAATTTCAAACAAAAAACCATCAACATGTTCAGCTCGTTTACAGGTAAACAACATTGTGAAAGTTTTGAATTAGAAAATCTTAAGAGACATTGTACGATTAAGTATGCATGCAGAGTGTGTGTGTGTGTGTGTGTGCCCCCACCTCAAAAAACATTGTAAACTTATAAGAGTGAAAGAATTGTGCATATAGTTGTGTTCTAGTTCTAGTATGACCGCATTGCAGGATTACGAATCGAGCTTTGCATTACATCATCTACGTCAGGGACAAAAGGAGTACACAGAGCTGCCCCCATACGGAATTAATTGTCTGTTACTTATAGAGTATAGAGTATGATACGATAACGTCAGCCAATTATGGCGCAGTACGTCTTCCACACACACACGCACATACTAAGAGTGTGTGTGTAAGTTGTTCTTCTCGCAGCACAACCCACACCCAAAACGATGCGAGGCGGTACACGCGTTTGCCTCTGTGTGTGTGTGTGTGTGTGTAGTATATAATTATAGCTGCATACATATGTATAGGCTACTACAAGTATACATATGTATTTATCGGCCTTATATATACATCTGTTTGATTCTTCTATTTGGACTTATTCTGTCATATTGTTAAGTGTTTTTCAGTAATATTTATTCTTCCAATTCCACTTGCGATTTTCTATCATAATTTATCTATTTTCGCTTTGATGTCTATTACGAACTACACCCTGAAAAAGACAGAAAGAAATTAAGCAAAAAACAACAATAAAAAAGCAGAAGAAAAAAAAAACTAATGACTCTATTTCCGTTTCTCGAGAAAAAACGCATTTCTCCCACACAGATCTATTCGTTTGTGCCAGGCCAACTGAGTAGTAGATCCCATGGGATCAATACGTATATATTATGCTCTTTAATTATAACACTCTCGATCATAATGCCCTCTGCTATAATTCATTATTATAATGTTCTCTGTTTCCACTTAATGCAAACAGATGCTTCGAAATGTAAGTAACAAATTCAAATTGCAAATACGTTTATCTTCTGTAGACATTTCACACCTATCAAAAGACTTGCACCATATATACATACATATTTATATACATATATGATACGCATACAACTAGCATGCATTTAATTAATCGGTAGCTCTCTAGATAGAACCTAGAACCCACGTCCTCTTCCTTCTTTCCCATGCAACACAGACAAATGGAAAAATATATATATATATATAGATAGTAACCGAACATTATCAAATTCACTTATTCATAGACCTGCCTAAAGGGGTAAGACCGCTTTTTGGCATTATTTATTCATTATACAAAATCAGTTTGGTTTTTTTTTTTCGGTTCCGGTTTCGTTTTCGGATTAGGGAGGATTGAAATGGCAAGTTTTACAGTAACTCCTTCAGCTTCATTAGAAGTTGGAATAGGACCTTCTCCCGCATCTTCTTATTCACTTTCTCTTTAAGCTTCCTTTTCGCCGATCTTCTCCCCCACTGTCACTCAAATTGACATGTTATTAAGGTGCTGCCGTTTCTCCTCCGGGTATCGGTGTTGACTCTTGGCCTTCTGCTTCCGCGTTACCTACTTTTTCCGCTGGTGCTTCTTCTCCTACGGCTGGCGGTGCTTGATCTCCTGCGGCTGGCGGTGCTGGCTCCTCGCGTTCGGCTGGCGGTGCTGGCTCCTGGCGTTCGGCTGGCGGTGCTGCCTCAGTGTTTCCGCCACCCGTACGCGCGGCTTCTTCGCCTTCGGCTGTCGGTGCTTCCTCTTCTTCTTCTGCTGGTGGTGTCTCCTGGCCTTCTTCTTTTTCTTCTTCTGGAGTTTCTTCCGGTTGTTCTTCTTCACCTTCCTCAGGTTTCTCCTCTTCATTTTCCTCCGTATTTGGTCCTTCCGGGTTTTCTTCGCCTTCTTCCTCTCCTTCCCCTCCTTCCTCTCCTTCCTCTTCTTCCTCTCCTTCCTCTCCTTCCCCTCCTTCCTCTTCTTCCTCTCCTTCCTCTCCTTCCCCCTCTCCATTACCTTCTTCTTCTTCCGGTTCACTACCGTTTTCATTCTCTTCTTCCTCCTCCGGTGATGTTCCTATTTCGACAGAGTTGGAATTATCAGCCGGTCGCGAATCACTTTCATCACTACCCCGCTGGCTGTCATTCTCTTCCTCCTTCTCGGTAGGATTATGATGGAAATGATGCAAATGCTCGTGACTGTGTCGATCTTCGCCTTTGCCGTCCTCAATGGGGCGGGCGCACTTCATATCCGATCGTTGACAGATGAAAAACTGTTTCTCCTGACAATTATCATCGATGACCAGTGAGGAATTCTCCCGAAGTCGCACCTCCAGGCAATCATCCTCATTGGAACGTTGCGTCGGCTCAATTCTCTCCTGACCCCCCAAATACCGAACGGGGCGACCGGTACTGATCAGCGTGAAGCGACTCTCGGCATGCAGATCGTTGCCACCCCACCAATAGTCGTTGAGACTTCCACGGGTTTTCAGGAATTTCACTAACGCCTCGAAGTCATCTGGTGTCGATAGATCAGCCAGATTCAGTCTCTTGCGCAGACAATTGTTCTGTGCGCCAAACCAGCTCATCTACCAAATGGGGAGATCGATCCGTAAAGAAACTGGATAGACGGGCTTGTAGGGCGAATCTCAAATAAACTCACCTTCTTGACGCTAACGTAGTAACATTTATTGTTTATCATACGCAGATACCTCTCGCCGCAAGGCCCCTTGTAACCCTTCTTGGCCTCTCCCACACGTCGGCGAGCGCACAGCACATCTTCGGGATATGCCGCTATTAGGGCCAATATCACGATTTGCAGTACCTTCATGTCCATAGGTTCACGGTCTGCAAGCAAAAACTGTGAGCACTTCGTGAGTCTCTTCCTCTATATATACACTTTTAGGGGGGGCGTGGAGAATATCATTTGCCAAGGCGATAATTTGCACGTCTGAAATCGGGCATACTATATATGCGCTCTCAATGATTTTATTGCCCTTACCTGAAACAAATCAATTGTGATCGATCGAATGAGTATTATTGTGGTCAACGTGGGGTAACATTAGATGCCTATTCTGGGTCGACAGACACTTGCACAGATGTATATATAGTTATGCCATATATATTATTATATATGTTAAGAAATAAAAGTGATAAAGAGAGGAAAAACTTAACAGGCATCTGGTTTCCTTGGGTTAAGTTGGGGTTGTCGAATAGTATCAAACATATTGCTGATTTCAGAGGCGGGGGATAGTACAAAGACATTTATTATTCCAAAAAGAAGAAGAGTACTTTAAGACTTTACTGAATCCTAAACATTGGAGTTGTGTCTCGCGCATTGCTTCGCTTGCATTAGGTTAGTCTTGGTGAGTTGAAGAAGGGAAACGAACTCCATACTTTTTAATTTAACTTAAATTGCTAATGAAATGATAGATTGTTGGATTGATAGTAAGATTATAAAACAATTCGAGTCTATTTGATTTTAAACATATATCATCATTTTTGTGGCTTTTATTTATTTTCAAAATAGTTTTCATGCCATTTTGTTGTTTGTAATCTATTTCCTTACACCAGCTTCCTCTCCTTCTGTTTGTCCGCCTCCATCACCTCCAGTACCACCATCGCCCCCGTCACCACCATCACCGCCATGGCCACCATTGCCTCCTCCTGCATCTTTACCTTCTGTGTTTTGCCCTGCGCCTATTCCTTCGCCTTTCCCTTCCTCATTCCCTCCGCCTCCGCCTCCGCCTCCGCCTGCGCCTGCGCCTTCTCCTGCTTCTTCAGGTTTTTCCTCCCCCTCATTACCTTCTTCTTCTTCTTCTTCTTCTTCTCCTTCTTCTTCTTTTCCTTCTTCTTCTCCTTCTCCTTCTTCTTCTCCTTCTTCTTTTTCTCCTTCTTCTTCTTCTCCTTCTCCTTCTCCTTCTCCTTCTCCTTCTCCTTCTCCTTCTCCTTCTCCTTCTCCTTCTCCTTCTCCTTCTCCTTCTCCTTCTCCTTCTCCTTCTCCTTCTCCTTCTCCTTCTCCTTCTCCTTCTCCTTCTCCTTCTCCTTCTCCTTCTCCTTCTCCTTCTCCTTCTCCTTCTCCTTCTCCTTCTCCTTCTCCTTCTCCTTCTCCTTCTCCTTCTCCTTCTCCTTCTCCTTCTCCTTCTCCTTCTTCTCCTTCTTCTCCTTCTTCTTCTCCTCCCTCAGGTGTTTCTTCTGCTTCAGGTTCTTCTTCTTTCCCTTCTTCCGGCGTCTCTTCTTCTTTGCCTGCTTCCTTGCTTCCATGCTCGAGTATAGTTGCCTCCTCCGAGTCTGGATTACCCTCCTCCTCTTCCACAACCTCATCGAATGGTGATCCTTCGCCCATCTCGAGTAGTTCATCACTTGGCTCGCCGATATCGTGATGGAAATGATGCAAATGCTCGTGACTGTGATGACGTGCCTTCGCGGCCGGTCCGTCAGCGCAATAGTTCTCCGAGCAAATGAAATACTGCCGTTCCAGGCAGTTATCATCGGCCACCACAGTGATATTGGGACGAATGCGTACCTCCAGGCAATCATCGCAGTCCGAATGCATTGCCGGTTCTACGATGCTGTAGTTGCTATAGTATCGCACCAGACGCCCATTGCTGACATACTGGAAACGGCCCTCGGTCTGCAGATCATTGCCCCCGAACCAGAAATCCTCCGTATTACCCTTGGAGCTAAGGAAGTCAATGGCGCCACCAAAGTCTCTCGGGTTGGATAGATCGGCCAGCGTTAGACCCTTGCGTAGGCAATTGTTGAGGGCGCCGAACCAGTTCAGCTGTATAGGATGCAATTCGAGATGGACTTAAGTCAAGTTCAAGTGGGTTCCCTTCTGGTTCTTACCAACCTTTTTCACCGAAAAATAATAACATTTGCCATTGATGCGTCGCAGATAACGTTTCGGGCAGCCCACTGCCCTAACGAACCGATGCTCCCCGGGCAGGAAACTAAGCACCGCAAGAATTGCGACTAGGAAATGCTTCATCTCTGCCAAAGCGAATGTGGCCAGGCCCCGGGGCACACTCCTGTACTTATACCCTCTCCTAGCGTGCAATCGATAAGAAGTGCAATTAATCGATTTGCCTGACTATCAAGCGTTGCCACATGGTCCAACTAATTCGATTTGGTGGCGTGGCGTGGCGTGGCGTGTCGTGCCCAGTCGTAGAGTCTTCTAGGTCAACCTTGGGGTTATGTGGTTTAATTGACTAACCCACTCCGGCTGTGTGTGTCATCAGTTGTATATGGTATGGTATAGTAGCGAGCTAGACCACGTACATATAAATAATGTATAGACTGTCGTTCTATATAGAAAGAGAGAGAGAGAGAGCTGCCCTTGCCCTCGCTAGACTCGTTACTTGCTTATTGATTTACCTGACAGCCGATGACATCAGCAGGAGCCCAGTTGCCCAGTCGCCTCTGACCTTGGGCAATGGGTTGACTTGTGGCTTGGTGTTCCCTCTGCTACTTGCACAGGGTACTACGCCATGACATCATCAGCAGCAGCAGCAGCAGCAGCAGCGGCAGCGGCAGCATCATCCATCGATGGCTTACAAATGTTGCCTGCTCGTGCTGAGAGGCGACGCGACGAGGCGCACGAGGGGTCTGTGAGAGTTGCCGGCGTTTTTTTTAGGGTCTCACAAACTGGTGTGGAACGTAAGTTCGTAAGTTCGTGAGCTGTGGGCTGTGTGTGTGTGTGTATGTGTGTATTACTCATAGAACGCAACGTTCTGCGACGCGCTGTAGATACAAATGTATCTGTTGTGGCTGTAGCTGTAGCTGTATCTGTAGCCATTGCCGTATTTGTATCTGTATCTGTAGTATCTGTGACTGTATGCGATGCTAACTCGTTTGTTGTTGCGCTTGAGTTCAGTTGGTCTTGGCTACAGGTTTAGTTTTTGTTTTTAGCTTCTGCGCATTATGTGCTACAATAGCAACAGCAACAACAGCAGCAGCAACAACAGCTGTGAGTCTGCGTATCTTTGCTACGTCTGCGGCTTAAAGTGTTACCTTACGTTATAGCCATGTTATGGCATTAAAGCCGGTTCTCTCTCTCTCTGCTGCTGCTGCTATTGACCACAGCATATCGAGCAATATGCGTCGTTCTATTACGCAAATGGCAAGAAAAACTTTTCATTCTTAGCCACATGCGTTGTGGAATTCTAATTAGCCAACTCTATAAATATATATGTATATATCAAGCAGGGTAGGGGAAGATATTGATATGTAGTTTATGAGATTGATTCCTTGAAGACTTTTTCGATATATGTTTCTCACACATGCGTAACATCACTTGCGATTCAATTGGATTTGTGTTCTTTGGGGGCGCGTGGGCGCATAACTCGAGTGTTTCTCATTGAATTTTTACTTCTTGTGTAGAAAGCGTATTTTGGTATTATCTCTTTTGTGGTTCCATTAGCATTTGCTATCGAGAAAGCGCGAAACGAAGCTGAAACTATTAAAATAGCAAAAAGAACAAAACAAAATATGAGCACGGGCTGCCGTTATGACATCACATACTGTAAATTATTCAAATATTTGCGCATTGTTTACTTTATATGCATAAAGCAATACGCTCTCAGATACACACATACACACTCATGCATGAGAACACACACACACACACACAGCCATAGCATTATTTCGAATAGTTCGCAGCGCTCGAAAAAATCGTCGAACCGAGCGGATTTGCCGCTGTTTCTTTAATGGCGAAATGTTTCTATTTGAGTGAGCGCACACGTCATTTTATGGGAATGCAGCCGGGTATACTCTGCCCCTCTAAGACCCCCTCCCTCCCCCTGTACCCTTACCACCATCTACTATCCAATGACATTGCTTCCGACGACGTTCGTAATTTCTATTAAATTGTAATTATTAATTGTATAGGGGTCTCTTTGCGTGGCGTAAATTGATGATCTCTCTCCCTCTCGAGTATTATTATCGTAGATGAACTAATTGAAGCAACCTTATTACTGCATACTCTAAAGATTTCGGAATTTCGTTATACATTTATCAATTTCACTATCAAACTGTGTGATCTCTTCTTATTTATAGAACACGTAGTAGTTAATTATATTATAAGTCACATACTACATAATCAAGCAAGTCATATATAAATAGAACTATTATCTGTAAGATTGTGCATGCTATTATGCCTCTATGTCTGGAAATATTGCAATTGGGATCATGAAATTTGCTATACAACCAACTAGTTAGTAGAGGGTTCTATAGTTATTTGTATTTTTGGGATATGGCTAGACTCTGCTCTGGGAAATTAAAAAAAACAAAAAACTGTAGCTAATGCACAGTTTCTGCGACGCATTAGCTAGTCTAGTTCTGCCTCCCTTCCTCTCTCTTTCTCTCTCTATGTATATATATATATATAAGTATATAGTATCTAATGACTTTTGAGCTGCCTCCCAAATTGGGCGCCAGCGACGACACGCGAAATACTGCGCAGTTGTGCGCGGATCGAGTGACTAACGGAAACATAATCAAAGTCTGAAATCAAATGGGGAATCAGGGAAAATCGTTGAACTATAGATTAGGCGCAGATAGATCAGGCCAGTTATGGATCAGGCCGGAGTGCTGATCACGATTGTGAGCATGTTTCGAGGGAAATGGCAAATTTGTTTATGTTTTGGCAATTAGCGCCGTCTGGAACTGCCGTAGCTGATAAGGCGATAATGCGATGCGATGCATCCGATTGCGATGCAGCGACGCTAGATAGACCTATAAATGATGAGCTACGATGCAGTCAGGGATTAGTTGAGATTTAGTTTCGAGAGCTTCGAGAGCAGCAGCAAAATGCAATCGAGTCGGGCGCAACAGGCTCCAAGGCAGCCAGAGCAGGAGAAGCTGGGAAGGCAGGAGAAGCAGCAGGAGAAGCCGGGAAAGCAGGAGAGGCAGGAGAAGCAGGGAAAGCAGGAGAAGCAACCGCAAAAGCCACAAAGGCAGCCAGAGCAGTTGGAGAAGGAGCAGGAGGAGAAGTCAGAGAAACAGCAGAAACAGCAGGCAGAGCAAACGTTGTGGCACGAGCAGCCTGTGTTGCATCAGCGGGAGTTGCCACAGAAAAAGCCAGAGGAGCCGCAGCTGTGGCAACAATATCCACTGTTGCATCAGCAGGATTTGCCACCTAGGCAGGAGCAGCCTGCTCCCAAGAAGCAGCCACAGCTTTGGGAGCAGCAGCCCCTCTTGCAGCAGGAAGAATTACCGCAAAAGCCACAGCAGCAGCAGCCACAGCAGCTGCCACCGAAGCAGAAACTCTGGGAGGATCTGTGGCAAGAGCATGAAGTGGTGCCTCAAAAGCAGCAACAGCCTGAAAGGGATCTACTGTTGGAAGAGCTGAAACTGCTGCAGCAGGAGGAGCTGCCACAAGATCAGTCATTACTACAGCGCCAGAGGCTGTGGGAACCAGAACCACAGCTGGGCGAGCGGGAAGAGCTGCGGGGACAGAAGGATAGGGAACAGAAAGAAAGAGAACAGAAGGAGAGGGAACAGAAAGAAAGAGAACAGAAGGAGAGGGAACAGAAGGATAGGGAACTGAAGGAGAGGGAGCTAAAAGAAAAGGAACAGAAAGAGAAGGAACAGAGGGAGAGGGAGCTGAAGGAGAAAGAGCGTAAAGAGAAAGAACAGAAAGAAAAGGAATTAAAAGAGAAAGAACTGAAAGAAAGGGAACTGAAAGCTAAGGAATTAAAAGAAAAGGAACAGAAAGAAAGGGAACAGAAAGAAAAAGAACAGAAGGAGAGGGAGCTGAAAGAAAAGGAACAGAAAGAAAAAGAACTGAAGGAGAAAGAGCGTAAAGAAAAAGAACTGAAAGAAAAGGAACTGAAAGAAAGGGAACAGAAAGCAAAGGAGTTAAAAGAAAGGGAACAGAAAGAAAAGGAACTAAAAGAAAAGGAACTGAAAGAGAAGGAGCGAAAGCAGCAAGAACTAAAAGATAGGGAACAAAAAGAAAGAGAACAGAAAGAAAAGGCAGTGAAAGAGCAAGAGCGTGAACAGAAAGAACAAGAGCAGAAAAAGCAACAAGAAAGGGAGCAACAACAGAAAGAGCAACAGCAGAAAGATCTGAAAGAATCAGTAAAATGTGAATAGCGCAAAGCAAACGGAAGAATATCGATAAGGAGACTAATCACAATCCCTTTTTTCCTCCCCACAGCATCCCTGAAGAACTTCGGCGACAAGACGGCCAACCTGTTCAGCAAGAAGAAGGACGAGGCCGAGAAGCTGGCCAACGATAAGGCTGTCGAGGCACAGAAACTGGCCGAGGAGCAGGCCAAGAAGGTGGGACAGTCGGTGCAGCAGACCAAGAGCGAGGCCGAGCAGCTGGCGACCAGCACAGGTAAGAGATAATCTCCTCCAGCCATATACTCCATCCATGTTCTAATCGATCCTCTTGCTTACTCAGCTAAGGATGCTGCCGCACTGGCCGCCGCTGAGGCACAGAAGGCCGGTCAGGTGATCGATCAGGGTGTCAATCGTGCCGCCGGTGCTGTCAACCAGGGCAAGCAGGCTGTGGACAACACGGTGCAACAGGCAGCGGCTGTGGCACAGAACACCAAGCAGGTGGCTGCCAACATTGCGGAGCAATCGCAGCGTGCCGCTGCCACTGCGGTGGATCAGACCAAGAAGGCGGCCAATGAGGCGATCAACAAGAGCGTCAAGGCAGCCGAATCGGTGGCCGATCAGAAGCTGAAGGAGGCCGAGGGTGCCATCGATGGTGCACTGAAGCAGACCAGCCAAACGGTTGACCAGAAACTGCACGAGGCCAATCAGTATGTGGATCAGAAGCGTGAGGGACTTGAGAAGAACATCCAGGAGGCGGCCAGTCATGCTCAGGATAGTGCTGGACAGCAGGCCACACAGTTGCTGGGTAAACTGAATCTGGGACCCAAGTAGATCCAGTTTCCTCCCTATCCCCCTCCTCTATCCTCAAGTAAATAATTTCATCTGTGTGTAATGAAAAAATGCTTTAAGAAAATCCGAAACAACAACAAAAAACAAAAACAAAAAAAAATAATGTGAAAACAACAACAAAAAGAAAGAGAAAATCTGCTTCAACATAACAAGTGCCAGTAATGTGATTGCTAAAGATCGTAAAATGATAAATGTATTTTTGGATTCCTCTTTACGATTACATCCAACTCCCTCCACGTGCAGCGCAGCTTTTGATATGCACATTTTGACTTGTTGTTGTTTTTTTTTTGAGTATCTTTTAATTTAATATTTCTATACAAAATTTTTTGTTACTTTGAAGCATTTTATATATATCGTTTTATTTTTGTATTTAAACAAGAAATTATTGAAAAGAAATTAATACCGAGCTATGCTTTTAATAAGAGTATATTCTGTTTTATGTAGAAATGTATGATTAAGTACTTTTAACTTTTGCACAATAAATAAACAAATGTGTTTTTATTATGTAGTTGAAAGTTTGTTTCGTTTCGAGAGGAAACTGGTAAGAATAAGGTCTTAAAGTGCATCAATGATAAGATGTAAATACAAATAAGAGTACAGCTTTTCCTTGAGTAAAATGTTCGATGGGATAATTTGTTGCTCTCTCGCTCGCGCAATTTATTCAGTTCATACTTGTCTCTTCGTCTAGTGTGCGCTCAAACCAAAAAGGTTTGTGCCTTGGCTAAAACATTAAAAATGCAGCTGCTTAGTGCGTAAATCAAGCTGTAGATGGCGCCAGGCAAACAGGGTGACACAGGGAGAAACTGATGCTGGGGAGCAACTGCAATTGAATTTAGAGATACCCAACAATTTTTACGCTTTTTGGGCATGTCCGTGAATGCACAAACTCGGAAATTTTACTGAGCCTGCTTGAAAGTACAATTAACAATTTGCAACAGATTTAAAAAACATTACGCCCACCAGTTGTTTGCAAAAATTGCGTAAACACAGAGTTGATTTTCCCTCTTTTTGCACTTTGGGCGCGTGTGCAGACCACAATTTGCAACTTTTCGGGAAACCCTCGCGTACACACGAAGCTGCGGAAAAATGTAATTATTTACGACATCACCTTAGAAACCGCAAAAATAACAGTGCTTCTCCACTATTTAATGGATGTTATTATACATATAAACCTTCCTCTTGAATCAATCTATCTATTAAAAAAACCGCATCAAAATTCGTTGCGTAGTTTCAATGATTTAAGCATAGGGACATAGCGACTTTGTCTTATACTATGTAGTGAAACTGCGAACTTTCAATTTAGTAGAATTCAAAATATATGAAAAAAAAAGAGTAAATGTTTATTCAAACACACAGAGCTTTGCGCTGTGACGGCCAACTGATAAAAGTTGTGCAAACAACAAAGGGCGCCCACAAAGTTGTCGGTCAGTTAGGAACTGAAAACGAGTGAAAAGTTCGCATATTATTCGAATTTTTATTTGCCGTATTAGTTTTAATTAAGTGCAGACAAGCATTTGTCGACTAGTTTGAGCTTTTAATTTCGCACAACTCTTGTTGCCAAGAATCAAACTACGAGCGTTTTGTATAGTAGGGTCTCTCTCTCTCTCTCTCTGTCGTCTCGTACTGCCAAAGCGTTGACAAAATTTATGTAAAAGCGATTTTTAATTTCAGATAAAGTTACCTCTGCTTTTGATTACCTGTCGCCCAGCGTTTTGTGGCATGATAAATGCATTTCCATTGCGCTACACAATTCGATTTTTGTGTTTGCCCCCCCTGCAGCAATTAGTTACTATGTAGTAGTGTTGTAAAGTGCTGGAAAATGCAAGAAAAGTGTTGTAAGTGCTGCAAGTGCGTCGCGTTTTAAATTTAAATTTAAACACACTTTCTAAGCTGCGCCTTGACCAGACGTCGACGTGGACGTTGCCGGCAGCGACACCTGGCGATTAATTAAAATAACTGTTTATCAACACGAATTAATCATGTTTAAACATGCGCCCAACTCGTGCGACCGCATACAAAAATGGCGTGCAAAATGGCTTTCGGGTCATGTTTTTGGCCGTACCCTGCCCTACCTCCCCTACCCCCTCAAAGTACACACATATGACTTGGGTATTACACACACGCATGCAGTGCAGAAATAAGTATACCAGATATTAACTTTAAGGACTTCCAGATAAGAGTTCGTACTTAGCGCTATTAATCGAGTTAATTTGAGCAAGTTTTAAAGTTTTAAAATGCCCAGACTAACCTCCAAATTGTTAGCCAGCGGCCTTGAGGTTTATCTGCTAACTTTAATGGGTAATTAAGGGAATTATATAAGGTTTATATTCGTGCTCCGATTAGGTCCAATGCTGCAGGGCCGTAAACGTGTGTCAATCTCTTTCCGTGTCTCTCTAAACACCGTGCATAAAGAACCTCAGCACAAAATGTCCTGTAATTGTCAGCTGAATGAACACATGAGCTTGATGGGAAGTAGGGGGAGGATGAGGAGCAGGGAGCGTAAGTGGAGGCCACCGGAAAAGCAACTGGCCAGCAAGAGAGACGCCACAGCTCGTGCTGCCATGTGCTGCAATTTGAGCTGGTGGCGCGTGTCGTGAAAGACGTCACGGGCGAAGCTGACAAAAGTCTCTGCCAATCCCTCCCTAACCCTCCCCTCCCCCACCCCCTTCCCGGCTGACCGATTGCTGTGCAATTTATTTGAAACGTGTCGCAGTATTTAAATCTTGCTGCAATTGTTGCGTAACGTATTCGTTTTTCAAGGGTTGCGGGAGGGAGGAGAAAGCAGGCTAAACTTGTGCCAATTTTAGGGTTGCCTTCACATGCAGGTCTTTTACTATTTTCCAGGTTTAATGTTCTATAAATTTATATATTTTCTTTTGTTTTCTAAAAATTTATTAACTTGATGATGGAAGTCCTTTTGTATCGGCTCATTTGGCCTTGGAGCGTAAATTTCCTAGCTTATTGAGCATTTTTTAAAGACTACTCTTTCACTCTACTTTAACCTAAACTGTCTCCCAGGGTTACACCCTTGTCCAGGCCTATCGTCAGCTCAATTTGCAGGCAATTATCATCATATCATGCGCATTGGCATTGGGGCTGAAGGCAAATCTGTTCTAGATCTGCGCACCTTTGATTCATGAGGCTGGCTGAGCCTGGGTTTGCCAGAGCTCATTAATAAATTGACCTGCCCAAGGCAGATGGGGTCAGTAGTAGCAGCAACAGTCATGTTGTTGTTGTTGTAATCACCTGTATGGGGTCAGGAAAATCAACGCAGGAGACAAGCAAAATGGTCGCCGCTCAAGATGGGGCGATGGATGGTTCTGCTGTAACGGTAACTCTAACGGTAAATGTCATGTTAAGTGTAACGGTAAGCCTATCTAGGAGTGTCCCTGTCTCTGCGTATGTGTGTGTGTGTGTGTCTATGTGTCCTATTCGGGCAATTAGCAGCGCCTGAGCAGCTTCCGACGAGGCATGACAATTGGGCAGCTGGCGATTTATGGTTGACGAGAGTTTGATAAGTTGTTGCTCCTTTAGCTCCTCTCCTCCCCCCTCGTGGCTTCAAGCAGTTGCCTGTTTAAAGCACCGTTACGATCCCCCAGCCAGGGGAAAATAATGTTGTAAAATAAATCGAGCGCTGCACTGCGATTGCCGGCAATCGGTCCTTTAACTCGTTTGCACAAAATTCAATTACTTCCGTTGGCTATTACTGCCACAGCACTCCTCTCTCGATATATAGCTACATATATAGTCGCTCCCTATATATATTTGCGTATATAGTATATATATTTATGTAGAATACTGCACAGTCGAAAGGACCCACGGGCGAAATTGCATTTAGGCAGCTACGGCGCCAACTGTGCACGCATTTTATGCAGCTTCCAGAGGGCGGGAGAGAGTGGAAGGGGATGGAGAGGGGGAGGCATGGTGAGGGCAATCCTGGCAGCAGGGTGGCTGCCTTAAGTGTGTGTTAGTTGAGTGTCAATACTATATATAGCTGATTTGGAGATCTGGCAACTCTAAATCAATCGTATCTTTTATTTGAAATCTTAAGATATTTGAAAAGTCAACTGCATTTTTTAAAGTTTCACATATACCCTGCAAATATACTGTAATGAAGAGATGTTTAAATCGAAATATATGAAATATATAATAAATTATAATAACAATTAAAAAATACACAAAGTTTAATGTTTATTCAGACTATAATCCAATTATTTACCAGATATTCCAACAGATACTAAAGAGTTAACAGTTTTATACCCTGTTGAAATTTTAACAAAATTGAATAATAATAAATGGAATAACTTCATGCATAACTACAGGACCAGCGAGTAAAACTAGTCTATTATCTGGATTGTTATGCTAAACACACCTCTCTCACACCTCACGGATCACACCTTTATTGTGTTGCTGCAGTACGTGTGGCTGTCGCAGCTGCCGGCTGCACCTAATGGCACTTTGCTTACTTTATTTGCCGGCAACTAAATCCCTGGCAGCATAGTGCACAGCACGGGTTCGCATCCAGCTCCAGCTCCAGCTTCGGCTTAAGACGTATGCAATTCCACAACAATGACAACCTTTCGATCCCTGTCCCGCCTGTGCCGCGTGTGGGTGTGGGCAGTGCCACAGTGGAATCACTTGGCACAGCTGTGTGTGCATAATTGAAGTACTATGGAGCAAGGAGTAAGCTGGAAACGTTGCAGAAATCAAATGTTCTTTGGCAACAAAGTTGTTTTTAGCGCTTGGGCTATTGAAAAACCAAACGCAAACGTTTTTCAAATGGCATCCACATGCAAGGCGCATACGGCGCCGGCGCGCTGCCGTTAATATGTGGAATGCAATCCACACACACAGACAGACAGTTCATTCTTAAGCGAGCAACATGCCGCATTTGAAGTCAGTACGACGTCGGCTGGCAAAACAGACGCTTCGTTCTGGCGCTGCTCGCTCTCGCTGAGTGTGTCGCTCTATCCTCATCCTCTCTCTGTGTATGTGTGTGTGTGTGAAATCTAACGGAATTTTGAATAATTGAAAAAGCGAGTTGGCAACTTTGTGGGCTCAAAAGTGGCGAAAGACTGCATAAAATTGAAACAAATTGAAAGCGAAAAGAAATTGTTGCATACTTGCAGGCGCAGCCATTAAATGCCAGCGAGCCTGAGTGTGCATGTGTGTATGTGCGAGTGTGTGCATTTTTTGATTAAAGCGCGCGCGTGAATAGTTTTGTGAATATTTTTGGGATCGGATGTGCAATCAGCGATTTTGACAGCCAACTCGACGGCACAAAGGCGTCTGTAACTAATTGCCGCACTGGGGTAAGTGAAAATTGGCACAATTGAAGAGACCCAAAAAAAAAAAAAAAAATTGAAAGCACCTACACACACGCGTTCATAGCTCGAGTGAGAGAGTGGAAGAGGGACACATATGTGAATTTATAAGCCAACATCAATTGTGCAATCCGTTGCTGTTGTTGCCTGAGTGGGCACATCAATCAGTGGCGAGACGAGGCGAGAAGCAAACAAGCATTAGGGTAGTCCGTCCTCGTTTTCTCTTTTTTTTATGCGATTTGTTGCCACTGGCAGTTGACTTTTAAGTGCCACTGTAGACACATGTTTATTGCCCCTGAAATCACTTAGCAATTTGTGTCGACCACACTCGTCCTGTCTGCAGCCTTTCAACAACTGTCGTCTGCTGCTCCTGCTCCTGTTCTTGCTCCTACTCCAGCTCCTTCTCCTACTCCTACTTCCTGTGTGTTGCCACTGTCATTGTGACGTCTGTTTAATTTCACAATTCATTTCATGTCAAACGGCTTGTCAATGCCTTCTCAGCTTCTACGGTGTCGCTATCGCCAACTCTCGCCTGCTCCTCTGTCTATCCTACGCCTCTGCCTCCGCCTCCGTCAAGGCCTGCCTGTCTATCCCTCCCATTGCCATAGAAAATCTGAAAAACCAAAAGAGACGCCTGTCAAGACGCTTGAATTTGATGTATTAACTGTTTGCCCTCGGCTCGCATTGTGCCTCGGCTGCTTAGCATACGCAACGACATCCTAACTGAGGAGGAACTCCCTTTTGTTGGACATAGAAGTGTGTGTGTGTGTGTGTGTGAGTAGACGCATAAATTGCTGCCGCTAAATTAGATACTTGCGCCGGATGTGGCAGGTTAAGTGCAGATCGACGACGAGATAGTCAATGTTTTTATAGGATGACTTTATCATGGGTGCTTAAGAGCTTACGCACAAATGATAGCACATGATAAATACGTTAAAAGATTTTGCCAACGCCTGGAAAGTAGATTTACATTACAGGCACATATAAACTTCTTTAAGGACTTTTAGGTCTGGTTTTACTGTATATATATTATGTTAGTGTTGCCGTGCTCTACCCTTTCAAAATTTTAAATTTTCTTTTGGCACCTTGCGACACTTTTTATCAACATTGCAGGCTGCTCTAGCGTCTTGCATCGATTAATTTGCAGCGACTTTATGGTATTGTTATCGACCTGCCACCACTTTCACTAAGTGCCAGAAAAAGTCGTTTCTTTAGTGTTGAATAATTTTCAAATACATGTTTGTAGGTTATGAATGAAGTCAAAGACTAATTAAATATTAAATAAGTAATTAAGAATAAATGAGTTATATATTAAATAAGCCAGTAAGAAACAAACTTAAATTGCAGAATAATTTGCCACATATTCAAATAGAAATTAGAGTAGATCATTTAGTCGAACCCTTCCACCTTTCTAATTATCTGGAAATGTGAACTAGCTATACGAGCTGCCAAATCAGACTCAGACCCCACAGTAGTCCACTATAATCACAATAATTGGCATTTCAGTTAACGGCATTTCCATGCTCATGTTCATGTGTTTCAATTGGGCACAATTTGCCTCGACGGCAGGCAGGAGTTCCGACTAACCTAGCCCATCCGGCTCGGGTTCTACACTTTTGATCAATGGGCTTTAATTAATAATAATCTGTTGCAATTTGTGTGCCCACACACACACACACATATACGAAAAGTGGCAGGCAAATGGCATATTAATTTCTGATATTACAACTGGCCGGAAATGCCACTTGGCAGTGGGAGCTCCATATGCAAATCTCTGGCACATACTTCAACACGTACGATATCAAATTAGTTCGCCCAGTGCTCGCTCCTGTTCGTGTTCAATCAGCTCCGTTGACTTGTGGCTAATTGGGCTTAGGGCAGCTCCCTATAAACATCGTACAAATATATCTCAACCTAAGCTCAATGTGAAGTACTAACAATACTTCAAACAATTTGCTTACCTACCCAAAAAAAGAGAAGAGTGGATAGAGTAGGATACAGGAGCGCCTACCAAAGGAATTTTGGGGGAACTCTGGGGGCATGTCTGGCATTTCTCGCGCAGTTCGCGCCGCAACGCCTTCGGTTTTGGTCTGCTGGGCGGGATTTTTCTGGCTTTACTTTTGCTGACTGCTATTTTATGGTAGCCATTAAAGGAAATTGAATATAATTTTGTTTGCTAAGCTCTTCCATAAACTTGCCAAGTGCCTGGTGGTGCTATATGATTTTTTCCGCACCTCTCGCGGTCCGCTTGGCTCTCTCTGCATTTCCCCTGTTTTTTTTTCTTCCCTGCCTTTCACAAGGTTTTTCATATTTTATTAAGTTCACGCCATAAAAAGGTCAACTGGGCAGGGAAGCCTTAGCGTCCTTAGTTTTAATGGAACTGGCAGCGGGGAAGACTTGGCTGTCTATGCTTGGCATGCTCCCCCTCTCACTCATAAATATGATTGAGAAATTTACAAGTTGAGCTTTAGATTTGCGACTTAACTGTTGACCCTTTGACCCGTCTCCCTCCTTCGCCCCTCGCCCTCTCGCCCTCTCCCTCTGCTACTGATGGACGTGCAAATGACGAATGGTTTGAAGCATGCTGCTCTTGCTTATCTTTTGGCTTATCTTCAGGCACTCCGAGCCGAGCACATTTCACAGTTAGTTGTGTTTGCTGTCCACAGCGTAGACAATATTGTCTAACCTATTTCGTACAGCCGTACAGATACTTATGTGAGCAAGTGTAGACCACACCGCAGACAATCCTTCAGTCAAGACGTTTGTTCTGCTCTCTGCTCTGCCTTACCGATTTCATTATTTATTTAAGTTCGTAGAAGCAAACTTGCATATTGAGTTCAGCAAATGGGAGAAATAGGAGAGAAATAGAAGAGAAATGGGAGAGAGCAGGGTAAGAACTGGGGGAGAACTTGCAAATGGCAAAATAATAAATTGTTTGTTGCGGTTCTTGTTTGCCTTTTGTCTTAGTTTTCGGGGGCGAACCGCTGTCGACATCATAACCCTACATTGTTTGTCCATTTTTCGGTATAGATTTCGGTTTTTGGGTTGCTAAGGCCCGAAAAAAAAAAACATTTTTGTTTTCATTTCATTTAAATTTGGAAATTCTACAGAAAATACATTGCTGAATACTCTTTCCTTTTAATTTGATTAGTTTCAGTTTTACTCGAGTGCTCTTCAAAAGTTTCCTCATCAACTGTATTTGTTTTTACTCGAAACTCTTATCTCTCTTATCCGATGATATGCGTGCTGCGATTCCTTGTAGAGTAACTGTCGTTGTGCTATCGTGTGTACCTCAGACAAACTAAGAAAACAGCTCACATCCCCACTCCCTAAGCAAATGATTTCTGTTGATTTTCCTGGCCAAATACGTTACTTGCCTTATATCTACGCCTACGCACAGGAAGGAAAATCCTCATTCTCATGCTTATCCTCATCCACCTGCACATTTTCATTTTCATTTGTTTACGTCCTGCGGGAGCAAAGGCAACCGAAGCTATCAATCAATTCCTTCACAGATAATGTACTAAGACGTTTCCTATAATTCGGTGGTAAAACGTGTGCGTGTGTGTGTGTGCTATACAGACAAATGTTGCCGCACTTGTGCCATAAAAGAGCTATAATTAAGATGGAGCAGCGCATTAAATGCCAGGCAAGTTGAGTGAGCTGCAAAAGAGTTTTAAGTAAAATTATAAAAAAAAGCTAGAAAAAAAGTGGCTGAAAATAACTTAGTCTACAAGCAGGAGGAAGTGAGTAGCAAGAGAGAGGGAGAGAGAGAGCACGAGAGAGAGGGCAACACTAGCGTGAAAAACTTTGCGCCACATTACGTATACGCCATGTTGAGCACATTTGAGGTTAAATCTAATAAACATTTCCGGTTTTATGCACGCATGAATGTTAATGTTGATTGTTGTAACTTTTGTGACTTGAGCTGGCAGTTTTTAAGACTAGAATTGCCCCTGCTTCTACCCTCCAGTTGCTGCGAAATTATGCCAAAAGAGCTAAAAGACAAAACCAACTGGCAGAACATCCATAAACACACAAAACAGACAAATCTGCTGGAGCTTGTTGCTTGTGTTCATAACTAGGCATAGTTAGGGTTATGTCTGGGAGTATTTGGGGGTGTCTCGAAGTGTGTGTCTGTGCGGCTTTTATAGTTAGCGACAGTGGCAACAAATTTAGCCGAAAGTTTATGTTGGCTGGCAAGATGCACTGACGATAAATTTAACACAACTTGACTACTTGAAGTTGGGACCGTTTAGATTGAAAGATCTCAAAGTTGAAACTAGAAAAGGGTTGCCAAAGCTGTTCGAGCCTTGAGGCTGCTTTTCAAACCATTACCAAACAGTCGAACCAGAGTTACCCGCTGGCTAAGCAGGCGCTGGATAAGGTTCCTCTCATCTCTCTCTCTCGTCTAATTTGATTTCGTTTCTAATTAACCAGACGCATTTAAACTTTTGCAACCTCTCTCTCTCTCTCTCTATCTTTCTCTCTCTATCGCGTACACGTGTCTCGTCCATGAACTCTTCGTATACATTTAACTTGGTTATGCAGCTGCCACATTGCGCTTTTCAGCGTGAAATTTTTGCAGCCACAACACTCGTGCGACATTTCTTCACTGAGCGAGCTTGTCTGTCTGCGGCTGCCACATCACGTGGCACTGTGGCACCGTGTGGCCACAGCCAGCGAGCTTATTAAAAGCAAATAGCTTGAGTGGCTGCTGATGGGCGACGTGGTTTTAAATGCGAATTTATTCACGCTATTTATTTGGCTATGATTTTTTTGATATGCTTATGATTTGCTGACACGTTGCTGTGCACAGACTGACATAAGTGAGTGTATGCATGTATGTATGTACTATATTAGAAATACCTAGCTAAGCTGCTTATATTTATATTTTTCTAGCAGGTCCTCAACTGGGTCAGGCTCTGAAGTTATAAGCCGGCTCAGCAGAGGACTAGACATTTTCCAGAAAGACAGAGACGGAGGGGTTGGAGCAGGCAAGAAGGGGTTAAATATCGATTCAAAGAGCTGGTAGACAGAAAATACCAAGAAAAAGACTAGTAATTAATTATTTTTATTTCCTTAGGTATTTTAAAAATCATAAGACACTGAAATGAAGATGGTATGTCATAAGAAAATATTGTTTTAATGAATGTATACTATATCCATGTCTCAGAGCCTGTCTGTCTCTCTGTCTAGATTTCAGAGGCTATAACCCCCTTGACCAGTATCCTCATTTTCCTCACTTCATAACTTTCTTAAAAATCAAACGATTTTCTGCGGGTAAAGCATTTTATTCATGGATTTAGTTGTAGAATCGAATGGCTTAATAGTTTTTGAAATTTATAGAATTCCAAAAAAAAATTTTCTTAGTGATATTGTAAGGGTCCCCCTGTGAAATTTTTTCAGAAATTTTTTTTTTCAAAATTTAAAATCGTCTGCTTTTACTTTTAATCGATTGCGGAGGTCAAAATTAGTATAAAACAAGTGTTTAAAATTGATTCGGAGGATACTTAATTTTTGGCCAAAAATCATGTCAAAGTCGACTAAAAATTTGACATGTAAGACCTATGACAGGACCAGTATCCTCACTTTCTTCACTTCATAACTTTCTTAAAAATCAAACGATTTTCTTCGGGTAAAGCATTTTATTCATGGATTTAGTTGTAGAATCGAATGGCTTAATAGTTTTTGAAATTTATAGAATTCCAAAAAAAAATTTTCTTAGTGATATTGTAAGGGTCCCCCCTGTGAATTTTTTCAGAAATTTTTTTTTTCAAAATTTAAAATCGTCTGCTTTTACTTTTAATCGATTGCGGAGGTCAAAATTAGTATAAAACAAGTGTTTAAAATTGATTCGGAGGATACTTAATTTTTGTCCAAAAATCATGTCAAAGTCGACTAAAAATTTGACATGTAAGACCTATGACAGGACCAGTATCCTCACTTTCTTTACTTCATAACTTTCTTAAAAATCAAACGATTTTCTTCGGGTAAAGCATTTTATTCATGGTTTTAGTTGTAGAATCGAATGGCTTAATAGTTTTTGCAATTTATAGAATTCCAAAAAAAATTTTTTTTTAGTGATTTTTGTAAGGGTCCCCCCTGTGAATTTTTTCAGAAATTTTTTTTTTCAAAATTTAAAATCGTCTGCTTTTACTTTTAATCGATTGCGGAGGTCAAAATTAGTATAAAACAAGTGTTTAAAATTGATTCGGAGGATACTTAATTTTTGGCCAAAAATCATGTCAAAGTCGACTAAAACTTTGACATGTAAGACCTATGACAGGACCAGTATCCTCACTTTCTTCACTTCATAACTTTCTTAAAAATCAAACGATTTTCTTCGGGTAAAGCATTTTATTCATGGTTTTCGTTATAGAATCGAATGGCTTAATAGTTTTTGTAATTTATAGAATCCCAAAAAAAAAGTTATTTTTGTGAATTTTTCAGAAAATTTGCCTTCGACACACTGTGCACCTGTTCAGTTAGTCGTTGAGCTGATTGTGTCTCCCGCTCTTCGTTTTTTGTCACTGTTTGCCTTTTCATGGCAAGCCCTTAGCCTCGTGTTGAGGTCTCTCGTCTTGGCATGGCCCAAGCTCAAGCGTTTTGCCTAATGTCAGTTTCGGTTTCTTGGCACGACATGCCGCCTTGTGGAAAAAACTTATCAAGAAAGTTTTGCAAAGTTGTCAAGGTTTTTGCGTCCAGCCTGTTGGTTTTGTCATCATTTGCAGCGCTCGGCAAGAGAAATAGTAATTATTTATAACTTAAAAGCAGCCAAGCGAAAATGTGAGGAGCCTCTCGAATAAACAAATTCAACACGCGCGCCAATGCGAAACACGCAAATTTGATTTCTGATTTCATATACAACTTAAATTGTATAATTTTTTTCTGCTTTAATTGGCACGAGGGAGGGGACGGGTCGTAAAAAGAAGTCTATAGATAAAACAGTCCAATCGATAACTGAAGTGCGAGCCGGCAATAATAATCGCTCGAGTGTGGCAATCTACAGACAACACACTCCACAGGCACATTGTGTCCTGGTTTGTTTGCCTTCCTCTCTCTCTCTTTCTGTATGTCTGTCTCTGTCTCCGTCTGCCATTGACAGACAGTCATAAATATGAGGGACATAAAGAAAAAAAGTCAGGCAAAAACTATGTACTACATATGCCAATGACGACAACTGCGCCCCACGACTCACGACCCACCTCCCCACTCTCATCGCCCATTGCCAACGTCGTCCATCTTCCATCGACATAACAAACTGTGGGATCTGTTTTTGTGCTTGTACTTTGCCAGGGCAACGTTTGATGGAATGCCTGAAATGTCTACGATTCCGGTTTGTCCCCTTCGACTCCTTTGCCACTTCACTTGGACAGTTCATTCAGGCGTGTCTAAATGAGCGTGGAGGGGGACGGCTCTCTTCCCCCTCTCTATCTCTCTCTTGAATTCATTTACTTAATGAGCGCATTAATGTACAGTTTTAAAGAGTTATAGAGTGGGAGGAAGGGGGAGAGTTAGAGAGTGAAAAAGAAAGGCGGAGAAACAAAGAAAGGGAGAAGAAGAGAGCGCATTTATTCAAATGATTTCTAATGCATAATTTTCTTTTGGAATGGGGTAAGAAACAATTATTTCTAAATTCATTAGAACACTTTAGAACGCAGTGAAAGAGGTCTCTATAACTATATAAAATATGTGCTGTTCTTAGTAAATGAACAGCTTACTTAATCTAGCTGTTTAGCTATAAGAACTGCTTATTCATATGTTATATATAAATAATATAAAATAGAAAACACTTCCTTATGGATAAGAGAACACACTAGCAAGCAGTTAAAAGAGGAGTGCATAATTTTCTTATAGACATAATGCCTTATAAGCATGAGCAGCGCAATCAATTGAGCTATAAGAACTGCCAACTCATTTCAAAACATTCCAATTTAACTTTAAATATCTTTTATACCTTCTTTACTTACCTCATGCCCTGTGGATAACCTTTCCACACAGACTGTAGCCTCTTCTAGACCTTCTGGCAATTCTGTTTTTGGTGCGAATGAAATGCAAATTTGTCCATTTGTTATTAGCATTAAATTGTGCAAAGTGTCTACAGAACTCATTTATGGCACTTTCGAGGCAATTGTTTTCCGCATACGGTACACAGTTGTGGCCTATAAACTTGAACAGTAAATTTTTACAACAATGCGCTGGGTTTACCTTTCCACGTGGAATGCATCCCGTAGGAGGAGACTGAAATAACAAAAAAGAAGGAAAACTTGGCTAAATGCCATTCAAATTAAATCACCGGCAATCTATTCGGACAGGCTCACGAAAAATGCGCGCTAATTTATTTAAATAATTTAAAAATGTTTCACCTGGAAAAAGAAAGAAAGAAAGAAACAAACAACAAAGACGGCAGAAGGGGACTAATACTAGCAGCTGTGTCTAGTCAAAGATAGTAGTCGAAGGAGGGGAAGGGTAGGCAGGCAGGAGGAGGCTGCTCAAACAAAGCGTTTGCTCAACAAAAGGCCAAAAGTTAATGTGCGCCTAAGTAGCAGCTATGTCGAGGCCCCACAACACACACACACACGCATACACACACACGCCGGCGCCGCCGCCATTAAAGTTGCCCCACCAACTGCGCATCCGTTGCGGAGAGGAGAGACGTGTCGTCTCTAGCTCCTGCTGCTCCTCCTGGCCAGGTTGTGTCTTTTGTTTGCGGCGACTGCGTTGATTACTTTGGGGAAATGTGCGTGAAAGGTAACGGCGCGTACCTGTCCTGTCATTTTCCGGGCTGCCTCGACTGATTTATGCGTGTGCTGGCTCCACGTTCCACCTTGCACCTCACTCCTCCTTGCTGTTCGGCTCTGATTTGCTATGATTTTAAGTTCCCATTACGTGGGCCGATCATAAATCATGCATTCAATAATGGAACTGGACTACAGCTAAATTATAATCAATTGAAGCTTTGCTGCCAGACTGAACTATGGGAATATTGATTCCATGCTATTTTATTTATAGAATATCCAACTATTTGCAAACTCTTAAATATCCCTCGACCCGTTGGCTTTTCAATTTGAGTGCAAACAAATGGGGAATCCGGTTTATTGGCAATATGTGTGCCCACAAAATGTCTCTCTTCAGTCTGATAAACTCATTCACATGAGTGATAATTGTATTCACTTTGATTCAATAATGCACATTTTTCTCTCTCGCAGGACTCACTGGTTATTTAATATATATTTTAATTAAGTACACGCTGCGTTGACGTGCTCATAGTATCGCATTATGTTTGATTTACGCTGAAATACAATGAAATTAAGAGCACTGTCCGCTGGAGAGGATGGTGAGGGGGCGTGGCACTTGATCGAATGCACAAAGAGTTCTCTTGTTGTGCGTATGTGTGTGTGTGTGTGTGTGTGTGTTTTCAACATTTGCCCATTAAAAACTCATTAACAAGGCACAATGGCTTGACAAATAACTCGAAATGCATTCACTTCCGGGTAAGGGAAACAGAAACAAGCAGACGTTGCGTATACGCCATGGTGTGCATGACAGCATACACAAGTGCGCGAGTTTTATGCGCTTTTAAATGCATTTTATCAGTGCAATTACGCACACTCGAAGTGGGGCCCGAAAAAATACACTCGAAACAGTTCTCGACATCCAATCGCAGAGAAAATCACATTAATTTGACAGCCAAAAAGCTGAAAGACCGAGACTGAAGGTAAAAGGAAATTCGGGTCTCTTGTGGCCTACACTCAGCTGAGTATTTACAGGGTATATGCAGCACAAATCAGCCCCTGTCACGCTACACTTAGTATCAGTTCTACCTCGTCACTTTCACCTGCTGTTTGTCTTTTGCCTGCGCTTGTCAACTCTGGCGATATGTGACTAATGAAAGCCGGATGCGGCGTGATTTATTAGACTTCTATTTGTATTATGCCTTAAGTGTTGTTATTTTTTTTTTTTTTTTTTTTTTTTTTTTGGCCTGGGCACATTTTATACATTTACGTAGCACGCTTCTGGGCGCGTCTCTCGTTTGTCATTTCGCTGGAAAAACACAACAAGAAAAAAGCAAACAATGCCGCCATTTGTGCTTATCTGCACAGCAGGCAGGCAGGCGATAGAGGAGGAGAGTGAGAGGGAGAATGAAAGAATGCCTGAGAGGGAGAGACAGAGAGAGTGAGCGTGAGTTTTGAAGGCGGCACTGTCTTTTTACTTACAAATTACTTGAATACTTTGCGCCTGCTGTTACACGGAAACGGAAGTGGAAGTGTTTTACAGCGCACACTGGCGCACACACACACACACACACACATACACGAAGCACCAGTATAGGTACACACACACACACACACACACTCGCAGGCATAGGCACACATGCAGCACTCCGGCGGCAAGTTTCTTCTTCAATCATAAAATCAGAACTTTTTACCCTTTACGGCATAATCAGTGCATGTGTGTGCGAGTGTGTGTGTATGCAGTGTGTGTGTATGCAATGTGTGTGTGTGCTTATGAGAATGTGTGCGTCCCTGTATGCGTACAGCGCCGCTGGCTGCAATTGTCTTGTCTTTTTATAGTGTTGTGCCAGTTGCTTCGGGTTGCGCCAGTGTTATACGCACTAGAGCGGAGCACGTGAGCACGAAAAGCACGACGATAGTTGGAGAATAAACTTACTAAACTCGACCGATAATTATATTCACTTGGGTTCCATAAAGCATTTTCTGGACTCCAGATTTTAGAGATTATATTTATATTACGTATACGCAACGTTGGCGTAGTATGTTTGATTTAGCCTAAAATATAAAGAGATTATGAGAAATAAAAAGAGAGAGAGAGAGAGAGAGAATGTGAGTGAGGGAAAGAGATAATGGAGAAGAGTAAGAGAGAGCTAAAGGGCTAAAGAAAACAAAGCAATTCTTAGAATTAATTTTATTAAATATTTGCTTAAAACGAAATAGAGTTTTATACAATTTTCTCTCTCTCTATGTTCGGAGTATTCTGCCTTCCTTAACCAGGCATCTTACAGACTATCTCACGCACTCCTCTCTAGCTGATTGCATCGGTATTAAGGTCGCTTTAGGGGGTAACTGTCGTTGCGACTACATGCGGCACTTAAGCCTCGCTGTTTTTTTTTTTTTATTATAAAAGGGTTGCGTTCTCTAGTTGTTGTAGTTGGGAGCCATTGTTGTTGTTGTTGTTGTTCATAAAACGAATTACTTCACCCCGCGGCATTAGAGGCTACAGATTTTTATTGCTAACCAAAGATATTGTCATAGATTTTATGCCAAAGACCGCTGCGCTGGAACATTGCGTTCGCCTCGACATGCTGCATATGGAGTTGGTAACGCTTGAGGGTGCGTGGATCGCCCGGACCCCAACTGGGCAGTGGCTCAAAGGCTTTGCGTATACGAGCGCCGAGGCCAAGCTCAGCGGGTTGGCGTCGCACAGCGGGAATGGCCCAGAACAGCAGCTGACCCACACCGAAGGCGCTGAGGCACCATCCAAAGACTGCAGGAAAGATTCAATTAGCCAAGGGCAGAAAGAGACAGAGATGGCAGCGCAACTCACCATAAACTCCCGGCAGATAGGTGTAGTCCTTGTACTTGAGGGGCTCGTACAGCAGCAGCATGTAGACCAATATGCTGATCATCAGCAGCGGCGTTATGAGGCCCCAACAGAGGCGATAATACTTGGAGGTTTTTATGCCCAGCATAAACTCAACATCGCGGCAAAGGCGCTTCACCCCGTAGACCCAACCGATGGCGAGGAGCTCGAAAATGGCCAGCACGAGAGCCACAAAGGTGGCACCAAAGAAATCCAACAAATTGAGCACATACTGACCACCGGGTGTGATGTAGACCAAACCCAGCAGATACCCTATAATCGAAATAAAGATCACAATGTGCCACTGCTTCTGCGTGGTAAATTGATCCTTGAGCACCGTCGTCAGGCACGAGACCATGGCCACATTGCTGCCAATGCCCAGCACGAAGAGCATGAGAAAGAAGAGTACCGAGAAGAGCTGCGGTACCACCTTGAACTTGGCAATGGCATCGGGATACGAGATGAAAGCCAAGCCGGGTCCGCCATTCACTACACTCGAAATATCCGTGGTATTATTCTCATACGCCAAGTTGCCCAAGATGCCAAAGATGACGACACCCGAGAGCAGCGAAGTGAACGTGTCCAGGGTGGTTACAATGTTGGCATCCCTGCAGCAGAAAGGGAAGGTATCACTAGGGAAGGAGGAGGAGCAGCAGGAGGGCCCAACTCACCTGTAGATATTCTGGCCGAAACGATTGTAGGAGGCGTACATGACAATGTTACCAAAGCAGATGGCCAGCGAGAAGAACACCTGGGTGACAGCTGCATACCACACTTGCGGCTCCAGCAGCTTATGCCACTGCGGCTTGAGGAAGTACAAGACGCCATCGATAGCCCCAGGCAGGGAGAGAGCACGTACAAGTAGTATAAGCATGACCACGTACGGAAACAGGGCCAGGAAGTATGAGGCCTTCCCTGAGCTCTTGACGCCGCGGAACATAATCAATGCGATGATTAGCCAGGCGCCAGCCAAGGCCACAGCCAGACTCCAGCTGGGCCAGCCAATCCCATCGTCAATGCTCGCCTTCTCGCGTAGGATAACATTGCTGGAAGGGAAGAGAAGGATTTACTCTCTACTCCTGGCTTGCCTCAAGCCATACTTACTTGAAGTAAAACTCCGCTGAGGTGGTCCGCATCATGGTGAGATTGCTCTGCGATACCTGCGCCGCCGCCTGCGGTGCTGAATCCAAGCAGCTGGGACCCCACTCCGGACGACAGTAGCTCCAGGGCAGTGTGGGATAGAAGGACTCGACGAAATAGCGCAGCGTGATGGCCATTAGTGTGGCATAGTAGGTGGTCACAATGGCCGTGGCCAGCACCTGGCCATAGCCTATGCCTGTGAAGAAATCAGTTATAATACATTGTAACTCTTGGCGCCTCTTCCCACTCCACACTCACCTCGCAGTATGGGCACAAAGTCATAGACCTTTACACTGCCCCGACTCGAGAATTGACCCAGCAGCATTTCCATATAATAGACGGGTTTACCCACCAGTATCAACACAATTAGATAGGGTATCAGAAAGGCACCGCCGCCATTCTCCAGTGCAATGAAGGGAAATCGCCAGACATTGCCCAGGCCCACGCTGAGAGCAATGCAGGACATAAGGAATTCGATATCATTGTTCCAGCCTTCTCGCTTCACGCCCGTCTCCAAGTCAGGTGACTCCGCTGCTCCCGAATCTACCCCAACTTTGGCAGCACCTACACGTGTCGTTGCAATGCCTTCGGCTTGGGATTTATAGGCACCCGGTATGGAGATGGTTGAGGTATTCGGTGAACCCACATAGCTGGGATTGAGGTACCCATTATTGTTGTTGTTAATGTTGCTGCTCGGACTCTCCTCCATGGTGGACTGCAGCTGGCGGCTGGCAATTACAAGGTTACAATTAATGGTCAAGTTTGGTGGTATTGGAGTCATACTAATTAAGGCTGTAATAACTACCACATTACGCTCTAAACTGGTTTTCACTTACAACAACAGCAGCACCTAAAACAGCAACAACAACAGCAGCAACATCTACAGCAACAACAACAACTACAACAGCGTCAGAGTCAGTGACCCACTGACTGAGGCGCTCATTATATAACAATTGAATGTGGCATTCATTCAGTAAACTGCCTCTAGAGGGGACCGAGGAGTACTCTAGGGGGTGAGCAGGGTGAGGTTCACAGTTTTGGCTCACTTAGGGCTCACCTTTTGTTGGAGCGTAGAAACAAGTTTCTCGACGACATTTTCGCTTCGAAGTCTCTCGTGATGCCGCGACATTTGTGCATTTTTCTCTCGCTCAGCGATTCGAATTTGTTTACTTTTTTACTTCACTTTTCCCTTTTGCACAAGTTCGAGTATTATGTGAATTTCGAATCGACTTGTAATCGAGTAGCTCTAATGACCATCAGCGCTGTAGGCTGAACTCAAGTGGAGATTCGATTACAATGTGTGATATATATCCGGTATATCGGAAGTGCATGACTGGGTAGGAAAATGTATGAAGTATTTAATAAATAAATAAATAAAATATTTTTAATATATCTTCAACTAATTCAACGAAAATATACTATATGCACAAGTTTCTTTAATATTCGTAATGAATTTGATAAATATTTCAGAAGAATAATAAATTTAAACTTATTTAGAATTTTTACAATTTGTTATAATTGTTGATAATTATATTCTATGTATAAGAAATCAATTTGACAACATTTAAAATATTTCTAAATATTTTTTAAATTGTTATATATGATAGTAAACTATCAGAGAGGGCATTCACACTTCGTTGCGCCTACTGCCCCACGCTGCTGTTGTTTACTTTTCGGCTATTGTGACATTGCGTTGTTGTAACTGTTGCTAGTGTTGCTGCTGTTGTTGTTGTTGCTGCTGCTGCTGCTGCCGCTGTTGTTTGCGCTACAACGTTGCATTTGCGCATGCGGCAAGCGCGACGTTGCAGCTGCGTCATAGTAGTTCTGCGATTGTTCTCGCAATCAATGGAAAGTGAAGGTGCCCAACAAGCCGTTGCCCTCGTCACGAGGAGGAGGGGGTTAACAAGGGGTACAAGGAACGTGAAACGCGGAAAGAGGAACACGAAATCGAGAAACGAGAATGACTCGAATAATTGTTTAATTTAAGCACGTCTTTGGAATTGCATTGCACACGATCATATCAAGCACTCCATATAAATTTGAAATTGTCATAATTATTGCGCTTTTAAATATGTGTGTGCCATGCGATTGTTTAAACAATTGTCGGGGCAACAGCGGTGTGTGTGACAATGACAATATTTACAAAATAAAAACATTTTAGATTTACCAGCACGTATGCACTGCAATAAATATGTCAAAGATGTTTTAGATAAACCCCCAGCTAGACAAACAGAGATAATATAAACTGTCTAAGCCTCAACAAAGTCAACAAACTGTTTCAATTATTATTATACGACCAGATCTGTCAGTTATCTCATCTGTATGGGGGAGATTCTTGTGCCAACAACATGACCTATTAAAAGAATTTTTAATTATGTTTTTATTTTTTTACTATGCTACACTCAGTTGGGCATGTTTTCATCCTAGATAAGTGCCTGGCTTTTACAGCTGAATTTAGCTAACAGATTTCAGCTTGAAGTTGGAATTTCTTATAGACAGTCAGTCCCATGCATAATTTGCTTTTGCACGCGACTCCATAATTATGGTTTCTTATATTTGTTTGTTTTGTTTTATTTTTTTTTTTTTGCGATAAAGCACAAAAAACTGTTCACTATTCTGTTTTCTGTTTCCCACTCACTTGTTAAATATGTTTGTTTTCAGCGGCGGAGTATGTAAATTTTTAATTTTATTTATGTCTTCTGCTTTTTGCTGTGTCACGTCACTTGTTGGTTGGTTGTCAAATTTGGCCCGAAGCGAGGCTCACACTGATGCCTGATGGCAATCTATCATCATTTTGTTCCGCCTTTCCATTTACGAATTAAATAATGACGATGATAACTCTGCCATTTGCTTATTTATTGTGTTTATATATTTCTACGCGTATTTTGTTCTCTCCTTGTAGCTGCCTCAAAGAAACTGAACTAAACCTTTCGAGCTGTTTCCGAACTGTTCGCAACGATTGCCAAACGTTAACTGAACTCTCGACGAAGTACCGCGCTGCTTGGGGGATCGCTTGAGCGACGCTGGCGTTGCGATCGCCAGTAACGGTAAAAGGTGTTGTACACCTTACTGGCTTGACCTAAGGTAAGTGAGAAATCGCATAAATACCTGTATTGGGTCGCAACCTGTATACGTTGTTGTTGTTGTTGTGTTCGGACGTGTGCTTGGATCAATGTTAAGCGATTATATCTGGCATAGTTTTTTTTTATTTCAATGTTATTATTATTAAGTATAACATGTTAAGTTCATCAGTTTCTAGGTTATTTGCTGGAAGATTTTATACTTTTATGATAATTATATAGGTTTTATTATATTACAAGTTATATTATTATATTAAAGGTTTTTACACATGTTGAACCATGAGATAAATGTTTATTCTTATTTGAATTTAAGAGATAAATTAGTATAATAATTAAACTATATATATAGAACATTTATTTAACAAACGTTGAGAGTATATTTTAATATCAAATTATATTTTTAAGAATCTGATTATAGAACTTTCCTTGTGGTTTTTATTATTAATTTGTCTTACTAACTCTCATTTATTTATTTCTTGCAAACTTGGGGAACTTAGTCATCTCATTAACATATTTGATATATGACGTTTCAATTTTGTCTGTTTTTTTTTAGACAAACAGGAATTCTTGCGTCTCACAGACACACATTAAAAAGTTCCGATTAATTCTTAATGAGGTTTTTTTTTTGTTAGGTGGGAGAAACAAGTTTTACGTGCTGCCAAGCAGAGTGATAAGATTCACACAAGGTCAAGTTGTGCGCCTGTTGAATTGATATTGTCAGATGATTGCTCTGATAAGTTCTTTATCATATGTACAACCGAATGGCAGCAAATAAAAGTTAGAAAATTCATCCGACTGAGCGACTGCAACTGCGTCATTGTGAAATGTGGTAATACACACGCACAGACACACACACAGACGGACGACTGTAAACCACAATGAGCAAAAGTAAAAGTACTCATGTGTGTGTGTGTGTGGTGAGCAATTTTAATTGGATGCAAATTGGCAACACCTACGCATATGAATACGAGTGAATATGAGTGCGAGTGCGAGTACTCGCCTCTGGCTGCGGTCTAGCGGACTAGCAAAAACTCTGCTTTTTATCACAATTTGTGTGTGTGTGTGTTTTTTTTTTTTTGAGGCATTAATGCAGAATGAACCGCAATAAAATGAAGTATTTCATGTGAGCAACGGTGCGTATACGCATTGATTAAAACAATTCAATTAAAACAAATGTCAACGATGCTTTAAGAGCGCACACAATCGCATTTATCGCGCCCGCATAAATAAATTATTGCAAATGGCAATTATTTCTTATTTTATTTCCGCTCCCTCCCCCTCTCCCTACCTGTTGTTGTTAATTAATTGCAGTGATAGAATAAATATAATATATAGACGTGTGTATACAAATGTTACTGCAGTGCGTTTTGTCATCTTCACCAAAATTGTTTTATCTCATTTAATGTGCAATTAATTTTTAATAATACGCTTGTTGTAGATCCAATGAAAAGTTTAATCTCTGTTTGTGGTTAATACCACGTGTTTGGGACAACAAATTAGAGGGTATGTAGGGTTAACAGTATGTAGGCGGCAGTAATATCGATATGGATATAGACCTTTTTATATATATATATATATACATATATTTATATGTATTAGTTTGTATAAGCAATTTATAAGTTTTAAATAATTTCATATCTTCCACAAACCAAGTGCATTTACAGGGAATCGCTTAGCATAGTAAATTAATTGTATTAGATTAATTTTTTCCATATTTCCCACTGTGCCCATATGCCGCTCGGCAAATTGATACGTTAATTAGCAAGAAACGAGAATTAATCTTTTGTTTTATGAACAATTGGCAAATAAAATAAAAACAAAATCTGTTTAAATAGCTCGAGGCTTTTTGGCTTTTTCCTTAGTTGTAAATAATTTTATTCTATGGCTCGTTAAATTCCACAACTTATTCCAAAGTGTTATAAAAACTCCGAAAATAATTGTTGATTAATGCAATTTACTAGGTTAATATCCGGGAGCTTGTTAAACTGTTTTATAGAGTATAATTAAAAAATCATTATAAACTGTTGCTCTTTCTCCCAGTTTTTTTTTTCTCTACCTTACTCGTCTAATTAAGTTAACTGCCTAATTACGACTCTGGGCCGCAATTGTTGTACATAATTTAGTCAGAACTACGAACAAGTATCAACGATTACCTCTATTCTAATTTAGGCATTCAGCCAACTGCAAATTTATGACCAACAAGCGAGAGTGGAGAGGCAGCTCACTCACTGAATTTACTCAGTCATTTATCAAGCAGCAGCAGCACATAAATCTTGGCCAAAACAAATCGCAATGACAACTGTTTAACTGCCACCGAATGCCAGGCGAAAAGTCGCCATCGTTGTCCTTCGTCACGCAATTGTTTGTTGCTTTGTTGCTTTGTTTCTTTTTGGGCAAGGACATTAAATTTTATAGCATTTACCTGTTAGAAAACAAAGGACAAGCTAAGCAGATGCCATGGCAAGCGGTTGAGGTAAAATACAGCAAAAGGTTGTTTGGTCACTGCGACAGATTGCGTATACGCCCAGGCGGCAACTGCCTGATTTGACTTGATTTATGCAGTAGAAAGAAGAACATTAAGAATTGATGATTTAAATTTAGAGGTTCGCTGATTTCGGTTAGTTTGTGCATAATTAATGAGTCCTTGGGGTGTTGTTTGCCAGTCAGTGAAAGAGAGAGAGAGAGAGATAGAAAGAAACATATTTTATTTCTATGGTATGACTTGGGCTTAACTTTATGTATAAGTCTTGTTTGCAATCAGCTCTCATGTTAATTGAATTCTGTTTTTGTTATCAAAATAAATGAAATCTTTGCCAACTCAACAGAGAGTGTGAGAGAGAGGGAGGGAGAGAGAGAGAGAAGGGGAGATTTACTTGTTGGCATTTGCAATTACTTTTGAAACGTAACTCACCTGAGCTGGGAACTTTGCATTACATATGCAATTGCAATTTCATTTACTTGTGGCCAGCCGCAGGCAGAAAGAAAGGGAGAGAAACAGAGGAAGAGAGAGAGAAAACATAGAGGGGCGACGGTTGGCATGCGCGTGTTGGTATGCAAGGCATTTGCCACAAGTGTCAGTGTGCTGGCACTTTATTTTCTGTTGCATACTTTTCGGCTGGCATTTGAATATATAACACATTCATCATACGCCCCGTGAGCTGGGCAACTAATTGAGCTGTTGCTGCTGCACATTCTATTGCATTCGCTGCACATCACGCATACGCCATGTAAACGCAGTTTATTAAGCCACAGTTTGGCGCTTGTTAAAGCCAAATTCTATTATTGTTGTGAAAAGTAAAATTGTTGTTGTTTGCCAGCCATAAAAATGACTGCAGCACACGCAACAGCAGCAGCAACAGCAATAGAAACAACAAAGCGAAAAGAACAACTCAACTTGACTCGAAGCGAGGCGAGGTGGGCTGAGAATGGGTGAGCAGGGGCGGGGGGGAGGCAACTCGAGTCAAGCTGAAGCGCACGCTAAGCGCAGCGCATTTCGTGCGTATAAAAATCTGCAATTCATGCAATTTTCATGGAAAATTTGCCACGCAAAAAGAAAGCAGCCAAAACAACAGAGCCGCACACATGTTGTGTGTGTTGGGGTGTATGCGTGGTGATTGTTGGCAAAACCTTTCTGTGTTTCCCTTTTCTCTTCCTTCCTGCCACTCTCTCCTTCACTCCGGCTGTGCTTTGAATGCCAAAATATTTGTGTGTTTGGCATTTTAAGCGTTAAATTTTGCTGTCAACATTTCAACTAGTTGGCCAGACACAACTTCCATTTTGGCCTGCGGCAACTGCAGGCATTTTTCATTCACACACAGCACGTGCGCGCTTAAATACCTCAAGGTGTTGTTGGCATCTTATACATATACTCGAGAGTTTATGGCTTTTTATTATGAAATGACTTGAATTTTCCAAAAATATATTTATTTTATTTAAATTTTCAACTGACACTGTGGAACTCTACACGCTGGATGTGTCGTCCAACGCGTCCTCAATTAAATTATGCCTGTGATAACAAACAATCAGATAAAAGTAAAATACAGGAACTGCAGGATAACAGTATCAATTAAGGGCTTTAAATACGCTGCTGATGGTTGCTTACCCAGTGCCAAGATTAATATAAAGATAATAAAAAAATCTTGCAATGCAAATAGTCCAAAAAGAATGGGAATGTATATCAGTCGAGCACATAAAGATACCACAATGAAGGATGTCAGGCAGCGTGGACTTCGCTGTGAAAGAAACATAATTAATATTTCACTGCGACAACAAGCTCTTCTCGCACCCTATCGGTGCCAACTATAATGAAGACACTCTCCAAGATTTCCATGAGAAATAAACATTCTCGTGTATGGATCATAACTGCTGTGCAAAGAAATTGAAAACGTTCGGGCTTGCAGGTGCATTCGACGTGCGTGGTAAGGATGCCAAAGCGCAGCAGGCATAATCCCAACTCGATGAGACCAATCAAAATACAGGCAATATGTAGATTATCTTTTAAACAGCGACAGCATAACATTATTCCAACTATCACGAGCTGTCTGTGTGTTTGTGTGTATTAAATCAATCAGGGACAATCAAATTGGGAATCCTGTTTTGTGCCCAGTTTCAGTTCCTCTTGATTAGCTTGCTGGTTCTTCGGCTCGCTGACTTTTTGAAATTGTTGCTTATTTATTTCATCCTTTGGCATTTGTCCAGGCTCAGCCTCATCGCCGACATCGACCTTAACAGTCTTGCCAGCTGGAGTTATCACAAGTATATGCATATTTTCTATATTAATATATCCTTTAATTTAAATGTAATACAAGCCGAAAGCGTAATTTGGTCATATAGAGCCAAAATAAATATTTTTACAAAGTTGCCAATTTTAAGAAATTTTTGAATGAAAAGTTATGGAAATAGATTTTGTTTTATATAATTGTGAGCTTCTGAGACGAAGCATGCTTGGAACGAAAGATGGAAAAGGAATTTCATGTATATATTTTTTAATATTTAATACACATATATATATATTAGAAATAGAATATGTCATATATTAGAAATATAGAAATAAAAAATTAAAGTCAAACATCATTTTAATTGAGAATTAAAAGTGCTTTAAGCTGCCTTGTCTGCTTGCCTTTTTCATCCACACTTCATTTCTTGTTGCGCTGAAAAGTAGGCAATGGAAAAAAACAATGCAAACTCCTCGCTCCAAGTCGAGTCGAGCGTTTCGTTTTATCCTTCCGTTTTGCGGTAGATTTGCGGTGAGCTATGCGCGTACGTGTGTGTGCTGTCTGTGTTTGTGTGTGCTTTCTGTGTATGTGTGTGTGCTGTCTGGGTGTGTGTGTGTGTGACTATGCTTTAGTGTGCTTAAAACAAAAAATATGTCTCAGTTACTACGCCCACTTGTATGCGATGTTGGCTGCGCTGCGCTGCCTGTTTGCTTTTGGCATGTGGCATGTGGCAAGTAGAACATAATTAATTCAAATTAATTACAATTTGTGTGGAATTAGCGCTTGTGGCAAGCCGCCCACAAACAATGACGCTGATGAACACAATCATAATCACGTTGCTTATACCCGCACAGAGATATTTCAAGAGATTTTTATGGGCTTATGTTTAGGCATGTTCATTAGCCACGCCTTGCTGCTGCCACACAGTTCTTTCCGCCTGCCACACACACTCGCAGACACACTCACACACAATGCCTTTAATTGTGCTTGTGTTGAAAATCTGCAACTGTAAATGAGCTACAAATAATTTTGGCGCATTTAAACTTGATGCCATCGCGTTGCCAACATTGTTTGTCTGACCCAATTAGAGCGAATTTGCAACAGCGACATAAACTCAAGTGCACAACTCAATTGGGCTGGCCAGCAGGGGGAAAAGAGAGAGAGAGAGAGGGGGAGGGGCTAGAGGAAGTAGTGGCAGATAAAGAGCGTTTGGGGCGGCGCTTGTAGCCTGGCTGGCTGGGACATTTATAAATCAATTATGCAACGATTGCACGCTCATTAGTGTCAAACTCAATTAACGCTGTGACAGTTTTGCATGCGCCGCAGCACGAACAGGCAGCATTGCCCCTCTTCTGTTCCCCATCTCCCCTCCCTATCACTAGGGTGGTCAAACAGCGCTCGATTCGTTAATTGGCATTTGCAGTGGTATTAGCCATAAATCATTAGAGAATTTCTCGTAACTGCTGACACGCTTTAAGCTTATTTAACTCTTGGCCTGCAGGATTAGGGCTTATGATATCTGTATATATTATATAGAGTAAGTTCTTTTATTTAGTTTCGGTTGTATTAAACTCTCTGCCCCCTCTCTCTCTCTCTCTATTACTCTCTTTTTTCCTCCGCCAAGTGCCGCCATCTTTCAATCGTTTACGACCTTCCTGCTTAGCTCTTGGCACATTAACATAAATATTTGAGTATATGTTCGCTCGACTTTAATGTGCCACATATGGCACACTCTCTATCTGCCTCTGTCTCTATCTCTTCCTTTCTCTCTCTCTGTGCAATTTACATTTGTTTTTGCTGCCTTTTTTCTCTGATCGAGCTGTGCAAGTATTTTATATCATAATTGCAATCTTGCATAAAATGCGTGTGCGAGAGAAAGTTTTCAAGCACAATTACAGCGCAGTCGAGTGTGTGAGTGTGCGTGTGTGGGAGTGACTGTGAGTGTGTTTATATGTGTGTGAGCGTGTGTGCTTAGTCTGTTTGTTTGTCCTTCGAATCGCCAGTTTAGTATGCGCCTTTTTATAGCAACAGCATCAACTGCCAACACAGTGGGAACACGTGTATCTGTGTTGTTCATACACACCCCCTCACACACACACACATACAGCTGGCAATGTCCATGACACACTTGCCAATATGTATGCGTCTCTGTCTCTCTGTGTGTGTGTGTGTGTGTGCTTTTCGTTGCATATCTCAATGTTTGCATCTGTGGCCCGCTCTGCAAACAGTTCTCGTTGTAGTTGCCACTGCTGCTGCCTCCGCTGCTGCTGCTGCCTTAGCTTCAACGACAGGCAACGCATTGACACGCGTTTTGTTTGCCCTCACTGGACACCCTACCCGGCAGACCACAGCTCCGCCTCCAGCTACCAATGAGGTCAGTTGCCGCCCCCTCCAATGTTATTACATGATGCTGAATTTATCAGCAACGTGTTGGCCGCTTTGATTCCCTGTTACCAACCACGTTTGCTCCATTAACACTCAATCATTAGCCCAGCCCGACTGGCACTAGGGGCACTCGTGCATCAAATTAAAACCAAACGTAAATATCATCAATAACAAGCCAAAACGCGCGAGACCAACGATGTCAGGGGTTGCCCTCCCCTGGAAGGCGTCGCGACACGGGCGACACGTCTTTGCTCAACGTGACCAATTAATTTCTCCTTGGGCATCCTTGGCGACAAACAATTAGCGAGACAAGCGCACAGTAGTAATACAAGGCAGCGCTACACTAGTTAACAACATAAAGGAATGAGAAAGGCAAAAGTTGCAGAGGAAAGACAAATGAAACCAGTTGGAAAACTAAAGAAAAACTTGCGAAAAAATATATAAAAATAAATATATATCAATAATCTCTTTATTATTTATATAGTTTACGCCAAAAAACCTTGCTGACTAGTGTAATTGCTGGCTAACAATTATGCTATATTTATGACATTTGACCAAAGCAATGAGCGAGCAACGTTACGTATACGTAACGTGACTTTAATCCCGCAGATCATGGCAAATAATACTTAGTTGCATGTGCGAGTTAAGTGTGTGTGAGTGTGTGTATGTGTGGTTTTGTGTGTGTGTCTGTATGTGTGCACAGCTATGCCAAATGCCGCAGTTTATATATCAGGGGATTAGCTGTGAGAAATCTGCATATTTTCAATGCGACTGAGACAAAGCGCGCATAAAGTGCATTTAAAATGGCATTATCAGAGATGAACAGACACACACGCAGACACACACACACACACACACAGCAGCCATTTATGCAAATGTTTTACCTGCTGCTTGTGCATTTTATGCGTTTTAACCCGCTGCCGCCGTTCGATTGGCCAAACAATTCGATTTTATTTGATTAAATTTTTGTTGTTTCTCTTATGAGTTTTTTTTTCTGGGTCGAAGGCAATTAGGACAGTCTGGCAGACACACACACACACACAGGCACACTTGTTTGTCTGTATAAAATGTGCGCTGGCTTAATTAACATTAAATTTGTGTATGTGTGTGTGTGTGTGTGCTGCCAGCTCTTTCAGCAAAGTGTTAAGACAAAAGCAAATTGCCACTAAATTGGCACTTAAGAATTTCTGCTGAGCTGGCTGAGCAGAATGTCCTCGTTTGCGACCTGCTCGGACACGTTTCTCGTCAGCCTCACAGTCAGTCTCCCCTCTCCTGCCTGTCGCTTTGCTGTTAGCCCAACTACGACTACGACTACGACCGGCAGTCAATTAAAGTCCAACTGATGTTTAACAATTTAATTACGAAAGTTAACAAGTTTAAGTTGAACTGCCAACTGCAAACTGCCGTCAGCCATGTGTCTGGACTCCTGGACAATTCAATTGGCCCCGAACCAGGAATGTGTTCAACAAAATATGCCAAAAGCAGTGGGAGTAGAAAAAATAGTCATCATGACGGTTGCCTGTCAATGCTAACGTTGAGCATAAAAAAATCTGCGATAAAAAGTTGTAAATGTAAATGTAAATCAAACACAAATGAAATGCGCAAAAGGTTTGTCTATGCCATTTTAAAGGGACTTTTTGTAGATTTCAATAGATTTATTAATAAAAACAAATTTTAGTAAAATGTAATACTTTAGTGCAATTTAAAAGGGCTGCAAATTTATTATACTTTTGTTAGAAAATCCAAGTTTTCTCTAGCTTAAATTCGATTTAATTTTCTCAATTCAAAGGCATCTAGCATAGAATATGCAATTAATAGATAAAAGACTGTGCAAGCTGATTGAAAATTATATTTGGCATGTGATAAATACGATTTATTTCATTTCATTCAACTGCTATCAGATTTGTGTGTTTGTCGAGCATGAAAATGAATTTGTTGCATGGCGTTGCTTGATATCTGCTTAAAATATTTAATATTCCATCCCATAGACCTGGGCTAATTTTTGCTTTTTGGCTTGCCCTCTTTGCCACTTGATGTGGCACAAAGGCAGCCGGCTGCGTAAGCGTCTTTTAAGTTTTGCCTTTAATTATTGTGCATTTTACAATTAGTTAGGTTTTTGCCTCCGCTTTTGCTGTAAGTTTCTCTCAGCTTTTACCTCTTCTTCTTCCTCTTCTTAGTTGTGCTTCATATTTACGTGGCAGCTGCATTTGCGTCGCTTTTTAATGAGTTTTTGTTGCACGCAAAATGGCGTTTTGTAGTCGACTCTAGTAGCTGTTGTTGCTGCTGCTGCTGCCCGCTGGTTGTTTGGCAAAGTTTACACGCTCGACCAACGGCTACTGAGAGCCAGGCTGGACAGACGGATAGACTGACAGACTGACTAAATGGTTGACTGGCCGCTTGACTGCTTGACTCGCACTTGAGGCACTCGAAAAACTAATCAGCGTCGGTAAAAGTGCGCCGAGTGCGTTGCAAGTTTTGCGCTGATTGTGTTGTCTCAAGTTTTTTTTACAGGGTATGCCTGGGAGAGGAAAGGCTTGGAAAGCCTTGCTGAAGTAACTTTACACTTCTCTTCTTTTCTATAGGGTATTTACAGCTTCGCTTATGCGCTTTCTTTCAAGTTTTTCACCCAAGTCTTTAGAACATAATTAAGACTGTTGCAGGCATACCAAGTTGGGCGTATTTAATGAGCCTGACCTGGCCAGAACATCGTTTGTTTTGGGCTGCAACTTTATTTTCTGTTTTTTTTTTTTTTTATTTTCTAGCACAAATTTTCGGTACGTGCGACTTGGGCCTCGTTACTTATCTCGCTCATTTCCTTTCAGTGCACTTTTGTATTGCATTAACATGGTCATTATCCGGCGTTATCCTTTCGCCTTTGCTTTCCTGCTGCTGCTTTTTATTATAATTTATGTGCCATGTCCCGGCGTGTCGGCAAGGCGGAAATGTGTGTGGGGGGAGGGGCGGGGTGTTACTCTCAAGTGTTTTCCTTCCGCTGCGCTCAATTGCATAGGTATTATTAGCTATTGTTAGTGTTGTGTTTTTGTATCTGCTTTGCCGCCGTGTTGCCTCTTCACACCTCTGCGGGCTAATGTGGCTGAAAGTTCCGTGCCACGCTTCAGTGCATTCCAGCCCAGACCAGCCCAGCTCAGCCCAGAGGCGGCTGTTTGCATCCTTCTACAGCTTGTCGCATTTAATTTTCATTATAGCCACTTGACTGCACAAAATTATGCCATTCATTTGAGTGTTGCGCAGTGGGGGAGGAGAGGAGTGACGCATTAAAACAAGGCCAACAACTAAATGCAACTTATTAGCGAGTAATGTGTTTGCCTCAGTCATTTATTAACCCCCAGCGCCGCAGAGCACTCATTTTCATCGAGCACCTGAAAGTATGCTACAGAAAATTTCGCTTGTCATTTCGGCGTGCGTTTCCGTGTCAGCGCGAAAGTATGCAACACTTTGACAAGCAATTTCAATTGTTCTACACGAATTAAACTTTTTCTATTTTCTGTAGCTCCCTCTCCCACTCCCTCTCTCTCTTTCTCGCTGTTGTGTAGCTGTTAATGCAATTACCGCACAGAGGTCACAGCCAGTGACAGCTAAGCTTGGTTTAATCTTTTCACTTGAATGTTATTTGGCACTTGACGCCAGGCAACTAACTGAGTGCACGTATCCCCCCTGTAGTCGTAGTAGTAGTTTATTTGCCGCAACGTGTGGTAAATGGTCAGGAAATGGTCCAACCCGGGTACACGGTGCAGGTTCAATTAGAAAAGTCACTAACAGAGCCGCGGGAGCTTAGGCTAACCTTGTATAGACAGCACTGTGTAGAGCCGCAGAGACCAATCCAAAAATCCTATTTAAGCTGTCTCCCTCCCGCCCTGCTTCTCCTCCTCCTCTTCCGCCCTTGCTGTCTCTTTCGCTCTTCCGCCACTTGCACAGTTTGTTTTGTCTGCTCTGTATGGTGTGGTGCTAAATGTCAGCGATGCAATTAAATTGGAAATAGGCGAGAACGATGACAACAACGGGACTGCAGGGCAAGCGGCAGCAGCGGAAAGAAAACAGAGAAAGAGAGAGAGAGAGAAAGAGAGCAAGAGATGGCTAGAACGAAAGACTGCACTGGGCTCTGGGTGGGTGCTTGGCGTGTTATAAAATTATGAAGCGAAAATTGGATTTAAAAGGAGAAGAAATGGGAGCGCCCATTAGCGCTGCTTGGACGTCGTTTACAGCTTGTCCCTGTGGCTGCTGCATTTGATGAGTTTAAAAATTGCAATTAAACTGCGTTTGTTGTCATTGCATTTATAAATAATAATAATAATAAGGCAGAGGCAGCCAGACGATGGCGCTCAAAGGAAATGAATGGAAATGAATGAGGATAGGGCAGAGCAGGGCAGGGCAGTGAGGAGAGCGACTGCGACTGGCCTGGCAAACAAACTTGTTTCGTTTAACTATTAAAAACTTTTGCAGCAACTTCATAAAATGACGTGCGAAAAGCAGCGCGCAATGAAATGAAAGAAAAGTGCCATTGAAATCAGTACAGCCCTGCCTCTCTCCCTCTCTCTCTCCTCTTCCTGCATTCAGTGTAATACAAAGCAAGAGGCGCCTTCTTGCTGCGTGCTGAAAAGGTTTTTGGCTTGTGCAAAACACTTTAATTAAAGTGAAATGCAAACATTTCAATTAAGCCCCACACTAAGCTGATTTCAATCTGACTAAAAGGGATAACTTCCGGCAGACATTTTGCCTTTTGCTGCGACAGCCTCAAGGGTCACAGCTCGCTGGCTCGTGGCTCGTGCGTGTCAGCCCGTCTGGCCTGGCTTGGTCTACTTGACTTCCCTGGGCGTCTTCTTGCCATGCCCTGGCAAGCACAATTAAAAGGGCATTGCCATTTACTGATGACGTCGATGCTGACACGCCGAGCGAAGCGATTGACATTAATTTTGCATTAGCTTTGCCGCTCTCTCTCTCTCTCTCTCTCTCTCTGCAAATGTAGCGCATACGCCACGTTAGCCGCAAATTTAATTATGCGCGCTTGGCTATAAAGAAAACGAAAGAAACGAGGGAAAGAAAAGCAAGGAGAGAAACGAGAATCGCAAATAACAAGTGGCTTTTGTTAAACACAAGCCCAAGTGCCCAGTCTGGGGCACAACTCTTCGAGTTTATTTTATTTTCCAATTAAGTAAATTGCTTAAGCCAGCTGGGCTGCTCTGCCCGCTGCTTCTATATAAATCACGTCGGGTTAGCCAGGACATTAAGGAGGGAGGAGAGGACTAGCAAGGCTGCTTTTCTTCCATCGATGATGAAGCCGTCACACATCAATACAGTAAACAAGCCCACGGCTGCAGTTCCCCAGAGTACATCTAATCGTTGCTTTGTCTGTGTGTCTCTCTCTCTCTCTCTCTCCCTGTCTGTGTGTTTGGCTTCTATCAAAGTATTTAATTGGGAATCCCCTTCTATACTGCGGCCATACTTATGTCTGGTTTTAATTGATTCCCACGAAACACTCTAAGCGCATTATCAGACAAGCCGCAGCGTCAGCTTCTGCGTTTTGTATATCATTTTCGATTTGTATTACACAAATGCGTCATTGTTATGTGAGGCGTCTTTAATGGCCCCCAATCGATAATGATGGGTTCCATTATAAACCAGCCTGCTAATCTAAACGAGCTCAGCTCAATGAGCCATGCTGGATATCACAGAGAGAATATGGAATAAATGTGTATCATATGTGCTTGAATAAGGCATAAGATAAGCTATAAATGGTTAACAGGAAATTATGTTAAAGTCATTTGAAACTTTAATTCAAGCGCCTTTGCTGCTCTATTTCAGTTAAATCTGCAACATAATCATGTGTGCTTTAAGAGTTGCTAATTAGATTAAGTTAAGTGTCAAATTTAGTGTGTGTTTTCACTCTGCCAGCCCACAGTTTGCCCTCAAGTGCACTCTCGCAACACAAGCAAACGGGGCAGCAACTGCAGCTGCAACTGCAACTGCAACTGCCACAGCAACTGCAACTACATCTACAACTACAACTACAGCTAAGCATAACAATACCACGTTTGTTTTCCATTGCAGGGGGTGGTTAGGGGAGCTGGTAACTGGCACAACAACTTTAAAAGTGCAAGCAAGGCACAGGGAAACACAATGCCAGATGCAATGACGACAGCGATGAGGACAGTGTAGTGGAGAAAGCAAGTCAACAAGAGCTTAAAACATAATACCAACAACTTTGCCACAGACCGAGGAGGAGGAGGAGTAGGAGGAGGCACGAACAATGAGAACGATGAGAGATCTTTGTTGTAATTAGTGAGCGGATGGCTGCATCAGATGTTAAGCTGCGCTCGCAAGCGGAAGCGGAAGTGGAAACGAGCAACGACTAAATGTTTCTGAGCATGCAACAAGTGCAACAACAAATGCCAAACAGTCTGCGATCATGTGCGACGTTGAGAAGGCGATTAAGGGCAATCAGAGTGATGACGATCATGAGGAACTGGACGGGCCGATGGAGCAGCAGGAACGGCTGTCAGGGCAGCAACAGCAGCAGCAGCAGCGACAACTCAGTGTCGTGGCTCAGGACGTGAGACGTGAGAGTGGTCCGAATCGCTGCATTGGGCAGCTGCTCAAGCTGTTGCTCTCCTCGCCGGGATTGGTGCTGCTGGTCACTGGGTACTCCGTGCTGGGTGCATTGATATTCCCGCTACTCGAGGCACCACAGGATCTCAGTAAATCGGCGGCGATTGCCAAGAGCCGTGAGGATTGTCTGCGTGAGCTGTGGATTATAACGGGTGAGTGGAGTGTGTGTGTGTGTGTGTGTGTGTGTGTGTGTGGATCGTAATAAAATGTAGCATACATTCTTTGCATACAATTTTGTTTACTTTACGCATGATTTGCCCAGTAAATTCACTTTAAAGTCGTTTAATAGCAATTAATGCTAAACAAATATCAATATTATAATTGGAATTAACTCACACCAGCAAAGCACACTCTCACACACACACACACGGTACACAGCGCGTGTTGGAATGTAGTTTGTAATACACAAATTGAATAATAACAAAATATTTGCATACTCAAATATTTGACTATCGCAGCGGGGAATAGCGGGGGGATTATGTGAAGGGAGGGGTGTGGTATACAGTCAGCTTACACAATTTAATGCGCTGTACTAAACTGCAGTTAGTTATTTGCTCTGATTTATTCTGTAGTAATTACTTTGTCACCTTTGGCACTGCTGCTGGCAGTTACTTTTTGTGCAGTGCATACCCTGTAATTTGAAATAAATCAGGGAATATGTAAAATAAAGGGAAGAGACACAGCTAAAACTACTGGGTATCTAAGTCAAACTACACGCATATATTTAGTTTTTATGCAAGCGTATTGAGTTTCCTGCTTGTGTGTGTGCGTGGGATGTGTGTGAGTGTGTGCCGGGTGTGAGTGTGTGTGTTTAAGCTAGTGTTGATTTAATGAAAATTTCACACCGTAAATAAACTAATTAATTTACGCGTTTTTGTCTCTGCTTCGTGGCGCACCCGGCGTATGATTAATATAGCATACTATGCGTTTAATGATGTCGTCGTTCCCAAGCGTAGAGAGTATTCGCAATTAGCCAGTTAATTCATTTGACAAATTCGTGACACTCACCTAGCACACACTCATATTCATAATCTCTAATTTATAATGAGAGATTTGAGATGCGCTGAATGGGAAATTAATTACTTAATATACACACACACACGGTGGGACTCAAATGGCAGATGAATGACATATGTTTGGCAGTGATAAAGCAGAAAGATTATTTACGTGCTTAATTTACATATGCATAGAGGGACTAAGTGTATAGATAACACTGCGTAAGCAGAATATTTAAGAAAGCAGACTCGAAGTAAATTGCTTTATTTATTTATTTTATGTTTAATAATTTATTAAATAAATTTGAGCTCTTGCTCAGACTGTTTTCTAATTTCAAAAGGCAGGAAATTTAAATAAGATATTTATTTTATCTTAAATAACTCCCAAAATAATTCCAAAAAATACCTACAACAGTTTTCCTGCCTTCGCAAATATATTTTTAAATAAAATCCTCTTCAATAAATATTTGATTTATGCGGCCACAACAATTTGGAAACACTTCAATGCGATAAGCTGAAAATAAAACACTTTCGACAAGGTTCGAATTACACAAATAGTTGAGTAAAGTGCTGCGATGGCGAACGAGCACTTTCGCATTCATTTGCTATTAAAATGAGTGCAGAGTGAGTGCCAGAACGACTTGAACACGCAGCAGCAGCAGCGGCAGCACATTTGCCTTGGTATTTACATCTTGCAAGGATACCAATACAGCAGCAGCAACAACAACAACAACTAGAAAACAACAAGCTGTTGAGGGGGTGAGAAAGAGGGAGTGGATGCGAAGGGAAGAAAATTGTGCCCCTGGGGATGAGGTTAAGGCTGAGACACACGCCTCAACGAGGCCAAATGGCGTCAAGTGGGCGTTGGCAATGCGAGGCAACGATTGCCGTTGTTGCTGCTGTTGTTGCTGCTGTTGCTGCTGTTCGATGGTTGCTGTTGTTGCTCATGTTGTTAACAAGCTGCGGCAACTAAGTACAACCTCTGCAATTTGTCGACAGCGGAGGAGCAAAATCAAATGCGAAAAGGGGCAGGCACAGCGAGACTGCCATTAACTGTAGAGGGAGCAGGCAGCAGGCAGCTGGGAGTGGCAGCCACTTGCACAAAGGACACTAATGCGACTGCACTCCATGCAAAATTGCATAATTACCCCAAGCTTCCTTCCATTCTGACGTCACACGCAAAACGATTAACCTTATCCAATTATGCTCAACTAATTGTCCCCGCTACTTTGCAGAGAAACTGAACGTGCTGTACGAGCGCAATTGGACAATGCTGGTGCACGAGCAACTGCGTCGCTTCGAGGGTTCCATTGTGGCTGCAACGCGTCCAGGTGTGGCTGCCGCAGCCGGAGCAGCTGCAGCTGGCACTGGCTCGGCCTCGGCGCTGGGTCATTTCGGTTACGATGCGGGCGACACACACAGCTGGACATTCAGCGAGGCGCTGCTCTACTCGGTGACTGTGATAACGACCATTGGTAAGTGCTTTCACCCCCTACCCCAACTCTTTGCCGCTAAGCCGCTAAGCTTGGCTTGTGGTTGGCTGTAATAACTGTAAATATTTACTTAGCCCTGCGGCTCTGTACGCGTACATTGCGTATACGCGCAGTTGGCGCTGTCAAAATATTTACATACGCAGCGCCGAAGGAATTATGTAAGAAATGGATTGGAAGTTTCTAGGAATTCTAGTCGAGTTCCCTTCTGTAATCTAATCACTCTGTACTTTGTCTCATCTTTCATCTGCACAGGCCATGGCAGCCTGACACCGCGCACAGCCGCTGGCAAACTGGCAACCATCTGCTATGCCCTCATCGGGGTGCCCCTCATGCTGATGTGCCTCTCCAGTCTGGGCGCGCTTCTTGCGGATGCGCTGCAGTGCACCTACATGCGTATTTGCTGCCAATTGCAGCATGGTCTTTCGGTCGGAAGCAGCGAGCGGGAGGCGGAGCAGCAGAAGAAGCGTTCGATGACAAAGACTCGTCGTCATGCGGCCGGCAATGGGGTGAGTCAAACAGTGCGTATGATTGATATTATTTTTGCTGTCGGCAACTTGAGCTGCCTCTCTCGCTCTCGTTCACTCCCTCTCTCTCTCTCTCTCTCTCTTTCTACAACTGCGTCAACTTTATCGTGTTGACTTTTTTATGGATTTTAATTCGATTGTTGTAAAAGCAGAGGCGTTGTGCATTGGGGGGGCGGTAAACTTGCCCGGTTCAACTTCTCCAACAGCTTCAATAACTGTTAACTGTTCTTGAAATCTTGGCCAAACTATTTGTTGTACATTTTCCACCCGGAATAAAAGTTTCAGCATTGTTGCGTTTCCTGTTCATGGCCACCGCTGCTGACCAGCAACTTGGCCAAGAGACTAAGGCGTGACGGGGGGCGTGGCGGGTCATGGAAACAAGGAACTTTCACTTGCTACTTGGAATTTTTTGCGCTTCAACTTTGGCCGCTTGTGAAAAACGCAACGTGTTGTTTTTCTTTTTCTTCTTTTTTTTCCTATTTTTTTTGACTGTCAGTAGTTTTTCATGTTTTTCACTAAGAGATTTTTGCAGTCAATTTCTGGCAAGGCAGGGAGCGAGAAAGAGGGCGAGAGAGAGAGAGAGCTACAGCAGATTTAAGTTCAACCTTAAGTTATTGCGGAATGTTCTCGTAAACTACATTATTAACTGCCTAAGGGAAACCAAAATTATTTTGCCATTTCACATTCCAATACGTAATTCGATTATTGCTCAATAATGAGCAACGCTCTCTCTCTCTTCCTCTTCGAACTACATAACTTTGTGACCATGGTGATACCGTTATAGTCCATCGAATTCCTCTCTCTCTCTCGTCTTCTCCCACATCCCTCGATTATGCCAGCACAATTAGGGAACGTTTTAGTTTACGATTTGCAACCTTAGAAATACTTTGCCTCAATATTTTGAGGCACTGGTTTTGTATTTCGATGCGGCCCAAATGAGTTTTAATTAAGACAACAGAAACCTTTCAAGTTCTCCCACAGTGGGTGATATTCGGGTTATTGGGCGATGGAATTGTTTGGTTTTTAACAGCAACTGAAACTTTGTAATTGATTCGAGCAAAAAACGCAAAGAACTTTTGCCCAGCCCTCGTCTTCTTTTCTTTTTTTTTAGCTATGTTTAGGGATCGTGCTACAGATTGCGGGTTATCCCGATTGTTTGGCTTTCCTTTTCCCTTCCGTTTTTTTTTTTTTTCAGTCATACTTTTCAAATAAGCCTACGATTTTTTCTCTGTATTTGCTGAGATAACAAAAAGTTCCAGCACGCCATATACATGTATAATTTGTGTGCCCTGGGATGGGGGCTCTGTGTGTTTGCATGTTTTGTGCATTCGTGCATAAGTTTTGTAACTCATTTGTTTACCATCCACCAGGCTCACTGACGTTTTTATTAGACTCAGAGCTATGAGTTCCGGTGAGTTGACAGAGAGGTCACAGCACAACACAGAGCTCAGACTTCTGAGGAAGCTAATCAATTTTGTGGGAATTATTACGGCCTTTCTATACATTTGCTACTTAATTTTTGCTCAACTTAAAGCTATAGCTTACCTTAATATTATTAATTAAGTAAAATGGTATATAAGACTTATGAGGAGCATTATGGAGTGTGGTACATCAGTGAAAAATCGATATTTTCCACAATTTGCATCCGAATTTGTTATGCATTCGATTTTTATGCTAAGTTTGAATATACTAATCAATTTTAAGCAAAAAATTAAGATTTAATTTTTGAAAAGATTTTGAAATTTTTATAAGGGGGTTGCATGGAAAATATTTGAAAATTGTCGAACTTATTAAGTCAATAAAATTGAAATGCAGTATCAATTTGGATACAATACCATGATCAAAAAGTCATACACAAGAAGAATCGAACAAGTTTTGACCAAGTTATGATGGATTGAAGCCAAAAAATGTCGTGAAAAATATGTGCCACCCAAGGGGGTCTGGTTAGTAGAAGAGAGGAATTTCCAGCGAGTACTTTCAGCAGCCCAATGTATCCTATTTATTTTGAGTTAATTTACCATTTAACAGAATAATCATGAACTCGTGTGGAGGAGACCTGTCTAGGGTTGCTCTGGAGGCTGCACTCAGCTATGGCAAATACTAAAAAAAAAACCCTGTTTAATTTGACTTTTGTTGCAATTCATTAAAATTTACTTTACTTCATTTTGCCCAGAGCAAATTTGCTTAATGGAGCCGCACACTGCACTCGCGACTCGACAGGGCGCTGATTTTAATGAGCGGAAAACTTTTGGCTGTCATCGTGAACAGAAGAAGTTGAAGTTGAAACGATCTTAAAGGTCGAGACTTTAAGGGGCCCCCAAAAAAAAACAAACCAAAGCAAAGAACAGGCAAGTCTTGACTTGCTTCAAAAGTTGAGAGTGCACCAAGTTAAGTGAATTAAGCGAGTGCCTTAGTTTTCAAATATATTTTGTGAGTTTGGGTAGATAGGTATTCCCCCTATTCCGCTCTCCACTTGGTCGCGCAGTGAAGTGTTGCCAATTACACTGGCCATGGCTAAAAGCGTGCAATAACTTTTCATTTCCGCTCAGCACAGCGAGAAATGTAATTGATTTTTTTACGAGCCACAGTGGTGGCAACATTGTGCGGCAAGTGCAGCATTCGCACTTTCGAATGAGGTGAGGTTGGCAATCGTGTCGTATACGCAATTTAAGTGCAGGGAAATGAGCATAGCTGATAAGAACGAAAGCTTTCGCTTTCACAGTCTATTTTTGCGACTTATTTTCCTCTCTGACAAATTTCCAGTTCTTTGAGCTGCTTCAGCTACTTACCCAAGTCTTATTATAATGCATTTTATTATTTTAAGTATTATCTCAGTGCAACTTTGTGGCAACGTCCACTCTGCGGCAACCACAAGCACAGCGCAGCACAGCTTTTGTTGCCAACTTGTTCAACAAGTTTTTTGCATTTGCATCGCCATCTTTGTTGCCTGATAAAGGGCGTAGCCATCTTGGCAGCTGGACACAATCTGGCTGGACACTTGCTTGCCTTTAACAAGTCATTAGGGCTTAATTCAATCCTGACAAATCGCAGCCACATGCGGACACTCTCTGTCTCTCTCCCTGATAAGTCCTGTGGTTTACGCCCCGGACATGTGTTCATCGCTTGAATTATTATCAGCCTGCTGAACGATGGAAACGACCGACCAAGCGAGCCTTATGCCTTTTGCCTTTTGCAATTATCATGGGAAACAACGCTGTGAATGGTTTTCGGTGGCAACCGCAGAGTCACAGAGCCATATCACATTTGTGTGTGACTTAAGGGTGTGTCTGTCTCTCTCTTGTGTGTGTGTGTGTGTGTGATTGCCTTGGCATCTCATCATGCTGCCACAGAACCGCAACTAACATGACAACGTTGCGCATCACATCGCATCGCATCGCATGGCACACCACGACAAGAACATGAGCACGAACACGTAGAGGAACAAGGACATGAACTTAGTATCTCTCTCTCTGTCTATCTGTCCTTGTAGCTGACGCACTTTGAATGTGTAAATTACAATTATATTGACATTTTATAGCGAACGCTTGTGGCGAACAGAGCAGGTAAAGCCACAGGCAGCTCGAGGCATTCCTGTGTTAATTGTGGTCCTCTTTTGGGGTATTTTTGCTTAATTAGAAATTAGCCAAGTAGAAAGTTGTAAAAAATTGAGTTCTTGAGGGCATTTCAAAGCAAATGAATTAGAAGGGTTGATGCACATAAAATCCCAGAAAGCTGCTTGAAATTTAAATAAAGTCAGCATGTTGACAATCAAACAAATTGAGACGATTATTACCAACGTAGAACGTGCGGATCTCAGCTATTAGATGATTAAGAAAAACTAAACTTGGAATAAAGGTTCATTTTGACTATACATATACATAGTTTGTTTATTTAAAGAAAAGATATTTTTAAAAAATAAATACGCACTCTAAATTGTAACATATACTTCCAAATATTTATTTAATAAATGCAAAGAAATAATTTCAGAAATTGCTTATGATTAAACCTTAAAACAATAAAATGTCATCAACTTTATCACAGTTATCGCATTGCACACAGACTGAACATGCAACTCTCTCACTTACTCATTTGCAGGCCAATTGTCGGGGCTGCAAGTACGATGTGGCCAACAGCGAGACCAGTCTGAATGAATGCTACGAATATGGCCAGAAGGCGACAAAAGCAACGGCATCGGCAACGACAACGACGACGACGGCGACGGCGATGACGGGCGTGAAACAGCGCAAGTTGTCGCTGGACCAAAGCGAAGGTGGGTAACAAAAGAAAGTCTGTTTTTCAAGTGGGCGTACAAGTAAAGGGGGAGGGGCGTGGCCGAATGGGTTGGCTATAAATTGAATAGTCAGCAGAACAATTGGCAAGTCGTTAATCAACTTTTGCATGTCCATTTTGCTGTTCTTTGCATTGTCCTGCGGTCAGCAGATGCCTGTCAATTGTTGCGCAGTGCAATACCAAGCAAGTTGAATCAGCAGCAGCAGCAGCAACAGCAGCAGCAACAGCAACAGCAGCAACATCAACTGCAGCAGTTTTACCAGCAGCAGCAGCAGCAGCCGGATGTCATGCTAATGACAACAACAACGACTGGCAACGCGCTGCTGAAATATGCACCGTTGCCACAACAGCAACAGCAACAACAGCAACAACAGCAGCAGCAGCAGTCAATGCATTACATTAACGCAGCAGCAGCAGCACACGCATCTCAGCAGCAGCAATTATCGACAGCAACATTGCCGCGACAACAGCAGCAACAGCAGCATTCGCAGAATTTTGTTGCTGTGCCAAGCAGCCTGCTACGTTTCAGTGCACCACCCCCGCTGCCACTGACTGCTGCTCCAGGTGCCCCACCAAATTGCTATGCGCCGGCAACGGCCACGATTTACTTTCCATTCGCTCCCGCCACGGCCAGCACGGTGCATCCTCATCAGCCGCTGGTCAAGTATCATACGATACACTTGCAACCTGCTGCCAAGCATCAGCATCGTCTGCTGGCCACGCTAGATGCAGCAGCTGCAGCGCCAATGGCAACCAGCGAGTTGGCAACGACAGCAACAGCAGCTGCCACGGCAGCAACAACCACGAACGGAACACTGGACGCCATTACGTTGCCACCGCCACCGGCTTATCAGACGGCCAACATGCATGGTGAGTGTGGAAAGAGAGATCTTTTATTCTATAAGCAATTTGCATAAGTATTATTTTGTGTTATTTATTATAATATATAAACAATACTTCAATTTTTTTACTTACTTTTTTATTTTATTTATTTCTTATTTTCTTATTTTCCAAATCACACATTTATTTGCTTAATTCTTAATTTATTTCTTTCTATATTTAATCTATTTTCTCATTGAATTTTCTATTTATTTAAGTATCATATTTATTGATTAATTGCCGTACCAATTTGTAGCTTATCGCACATTTATATTGAATTAAATTATATAGAAATTATTTACACATCAGCTCAGACAGTTGACAGATAGGACAGGCCACACACACACACACACACCGAGGGCTGCAACCTCAGATTCATCAATCATACGCACCGTTGTCCCTGCTCATTATATGATAATTTGTTGTCAGCAGCATTATCCACACAATAATCAGCATCATTATCAGCAGCAGCAGCAGCTCAGCAGCAGCTCAGCATGTTAAAATGTCACGAGTTGAGCAGGCATACTCAGGGACTGACTGACCCAGGAGCAGGACAGCGGGAAGCGAGGAGGAGAATGGAGAGTGGAAAGGGGAACATTAAAAGTTTTCAACTGCTGTGCCGCACGACGTTGTCGTCGTCGAGGCAAGGACATGACAAGGACAACATGCACTTGATGCGAGGCGAGACATGTGCGACAGTTTTATTGACGATAATGATGACTTGGCAGTTGCCACTTGCCACATGCCACTTGGCACTTTGGCCGCGTGCCACTTTCTACTTTCCACTTTCCACTTGGCAGCGCAGCGTCGCAAGACGTTAAGACGGACCGTGTGTCGTGTCAGCTGCATGCAAAACTCATTAAACTTATTTGTTGCAGCACGTGACAGATTTGCGTAAATGTGGCAAGTCCCCCCTCCCTCTCTGCAACTCCCTCACAAATTGCAGTCAATAAAGCTGCATCGATTCCAATTTCAATATGCACGTTAATTATTTCAGCTGCTGCTCCTTTGTGCCCGCGACAAAGGACGCGCCATTATTCCTGGCTGCCGGAGCAGGAGCTGCTGCTCCTGTCCCAGTGGTAGACCACGCCATTAGCGTGCTACAAAAAGTTGCAACAAACTGACAACCGCAGTGTGCAGCCCCATGCAGCCCGCCCCTCGTGCCACACAGAGCGTATACGTAACCCACACTAATGAATCAGTCAGGGTGTGTCTGGCTGTGTGTCGAGTGTGTGTGTAGGTTGTGTGTGTGTGGAGTCGTCCAAGTTTAAGTAAATATTTTCAAATTGGCCATGTCCTGCCCTGACCGCAGCCCAACGCGCTCTCCACGCGCGTTTTGTCAGCAGCTGCACAGCACTAAGTGAAAGATGCCATTACAGTTGCTTCCTTCCGGGGTTTTCCTTGCTTCCGTTTCCTTTCTTTCTCTCTCTCTCTCTCTCTCTCTCTCTGTCGGTTCTGCCACTACAAATTGCTGCCAAAAGTTAAGTTAAATTTTGTGTACACATAAATGTACAATTTATGTAGAGAGTAGAGAAATAACAGTAAATTGAGTTTAATCGAAAATCGATAGTAAAGCAATCGTAGTCTATTTTCATATTTTTTGAATGTTATCGAAGTTTTCTGCACCTCTAACCTCAAACTTAATGCATTTAGAGCTCTGCAAATTCAATTTAATCGAAAATCGATAGTTGAGCTATCGAACAATGATAACAGGAGCCAGCTGGGATTCCAAACTGCTCTCATATTTGCTTTTATATTATCTAAATGTGTTTATAGTTCAACCTCCAACTTTATTCAGTTACAGTTTATTCAAATTTTACCCTATTCGCTCCACTGTGCAGGCAGCTGTTACATTTGCCCTGTGCGACAGACGTCGCCGAAAAACTTTTGTTGGAAAATTTGCAAACAACATTTTTGCACTACGGGCACACTAAACTTTTGCGAATCCGAAAAAAAACAAACAAACAAACAATTTCACTCACTAAGTGCTGGATAAACATACATACAAACACGTGATCGTACCTAGACCTGAGAGTCGGTTAGTTTATGTGCCACAGCATAGTGTGCATACCTTGTTGTGCCCATTCACCTGAGGGTATTATGACTTAGTTGCATACAATGTCGGATCTCTAATTCACTGATAATAATAATAATCAAGCTACAATATACCCTTACCTTAGAACCTTATGTTATATATACACTATCGTGTAGATATTTCTACTTTCTTACAATAATTTCTTACAGTAACTTTTCGTTTTAAGTTTCCCCATTAATTCCTTTCTCCTTTTTTTCCATTGCCGCCCTAGATTTAAAATTTTCTTCACATAATTTCATTAATACCCTACAATTTGTACGCTCTCTTTCTCTGTCTCTCTCTCTCGTTTCTCTTCCGTTTTACTTTCCTCGACAGCTGTGCGTCGCGCCAAATTCGTGACTCAGCCGCTGCCGCATGCGGAAATCAATACGCTGCTTACGGGAGGCGCTACGACGGCGCCAGGATCGAGTGATTTATCCTGCAGGCATGATTTATTGCCGCATGCATTATCAACGCCAGCAACGGCAACAACAACATCTGCAGCAGCAGCGGCAGCAACAGCAACAGGCACAATGGCAACAACAGGCAGCCCGCAACTGTCAACGGGCATTAAAACAACAGCAACAACTGCGGCAACAATGCCCGATAACAGTTTTATAGCCGCAGGTGTCTGTGGCATTGGCGTTGGCGTTGGCGTTGGCGTTGGCGTCAGTGCAACAGCAACGCCAGCAGCAGCAGCAGCAACAACGACAACAACAGCAGCAACATTGTCGGCGCTGCTGAGCTCCAATGGCAATGTGGACATTATGGAGGATGAGGATGAACAGGAGCGTGAACGTTCAAGGTATGTAGACGAAACATTCTGTCTTTCTCTCTCTCTCTCTATCTGTCTCTCTTTCTTACTCTGTTTGTGTATTGTTAAATGGCAAGTTGCCTTTCTAATGCGTTAGATGGCAAAGAGAGAAAAGGAGAGTAAAGTGGGAATTCTCGTTTAACTGAGGCAAACCCATAAACATAGTAGCTTAAACTTATACTCGTATATATATCCTGATTTTCTATATACATACAGATATTTCTGAAAATGTATTAAATATTTTAAGTAATCTGCTGCAGTTATAAAATCAACATTTATTTTATTAAATATGAGCAGCCGCTTTAATACCTGTAAAACAATTTGACATTTAAGAATTTTTATATATGTAGAACTCAAGTCTGAAGGCACGGTTCACACATATACCTTATGGACTGTTTGATGTTCTTAACACCCTGCCAGCTTAATGAAATAGGGGTATATTTGGTAAAAGCATATTTAAAGTATCTAGTAGATTTAGCCTGAATTAACTATAGTTAAGCCAGCTAAGTCTTATTCCCTACCTAACTCATCTAAAATTCTAATATTTCCCTGCATTCCTTACAGAGTATTTTAGGTTCGTGTGTCTGTTTTTCTGCTTTTACATCTCCCCCTTGTGTTTTTCTGCTGCTTTATTGTTGTTTCAACATCAACATGCGAGTAATTTTAATCCACTTGCTGCCTGCCTTTTCTCTTCATCCCCCACTCAGTTCCATTTAAAACCTACAAAAAAAAAAGAGGCCAGGAAAATTGTTAATTTCATTTCAGCAACAAACTTTCTGCACGCTGGGCACACTTTAAGTCAACACTTGAGCATTTGCCTGCAGATTGCAACTGCGCCCCCTCTCGGCACTCGCCCCTCTTGTGGCCACGTCTGTGGCAAGTGGCACTCTCGAGGCTCGAGGCGACGTCGCTGATTTCTCTTGCCCCTCCCCCTCCTTCTATACACATTTTGCGCATTTTATTTAATAAAATTTCAGCAGCGGGTAATTAATTTTGACACTGAACCTGTGCACGCGCTGCCTGGCGCCCTCTGGCGGTGACGACTGGCGGCGAGGACAGCGTAGCTTCTTCAATTTCAGCCTCACATACCTCCCCCCTCTGCAATGCACCCCAAGCTCCGCGTGTAATTAATCGTAAGCCGAGCTGCGCACTGAATCAGGTCAATTAATTTCATGTGAATTGTGTGGACTCTGCCCCTCCCCTCTGAAAGCTCCCTCCCACTCTCTTCTGGCTGCTTTAAGGCACAACCCGTGTGAGTCGCTTTAAGCACACTTCGCTGTGCGAAATCAAAACTGTTGACCAAGCAGCGCACTCTACATGGTGCTCTCTCGAGTGGCCCAAGCTGCTCCTCCTGCTTCGCTCAATTCGTCCAATTGAGTGCAAGTCGAATTGGGGCCCCAATAGAGAGCCGAGAGCAGATGCCGCATCCAGGCATCCGGGCATCCAGGCAGCCTGTAGACAAGTTCAATAAGCGCAGCACAAATTGATTTGACCGAGCACACTTGAGACTCACTGTCGACGCGGCTCGACTCAAGTGCCATCGCCTCTACTGGTCACGGCAGGAAGGCAGCAAGCAACATGCATTAGCCTAAGCCTGGGGCTGAAGAGAGCGACTTAACTGACAGCTACAGTCAAGATTTTCTACTTTATAAATATCAAATTTGTATGAGCAGACATAAGGAGGGGATAAAAGAGGTATACTAAATGGGGCAAAAGCATAGGAGATCTTTAAAGTATATGCAAACTCATTTTCAGCTTCACAAGCCGATTTAGTTTGGAAATGTCTGTTTGAACACACAGATCTCAGCTATTAGAAGAGTTGGGCATATCAAATTTGTCCAGCAGCTTACTATATACCATACGCAGCGGAATATATTCACAAGTATTTTCTGCCACGCCCACTTGCCATGAATAACACCTTTACTTTTACTTTACTTCGCATTGTATTCAATTTGAACTACACCTTGAGTGCGAAAACCATTCTGAGAAACTGTTCGTAATCTATAGTAATAATACCCTTCATCTCGGTGTCATGAGACCTAAAGAGATCCGTCAGAGTCTGCAGCACTACGCAACACTGTATGAAGTCATCGAACAGAATACTGCCGTGTCCAAAACGATCGAATTTCTGTACTAGCATATCAACTAATTGATCTGATAAACGATAACCAAATGATATGAGGGCCGTTTTCAGTTCGCTTCTATCAATGTTGCCCGATCGATCTGAATCGAAGGCACTAAAGCAATTCTCCCAGTCTGTAATGTATTTCCACAAGGCGCCAAAATGCTCAAACGAAACTGTGCCACGATTATCGCGATCGAACATGCCGATGAGCAATTTTACCGTTTCCGAATTGAAGGCTGACCAGGTGCCATTGGAGAGTGCCTGCTGCAGTTCATCGCCGGTGATATAACCACTTTTGTCCTTATCGACGCTTTGAAAGACATCCCAAAGGAACTGCTGATCGGGCATCGGGCGACTCAGGGAAAAGCTAGACATTTCGGATAGGCAGTCTCGGTTTATCAGACTTGTGTAACTTTTTTATAGTAATTTGGATGGGGAAAACATTTTTAAGCCAAGTTTGAAGCAAAAGTCAGCAGTTGCTTTAAGATACAAAACTCAAACTCTTTGAAAATATTAAATAAATAATATATATTCTTGTAAACTTTTGCGTGCCCACATGGCGTATGCGCAACGCATTCAGACTCTTCTCTTTTATGTCTTATTGATTGGCCAGTGCCGCCGGCACACGTGCCTGGGCATTTCACTTATGTTTTATGCCTTGTCTTGCGGCTGTTTTTGGGTTTGCCTTACTCCCTAAATATGCTATATATATCGCACTTTTCTATAATTGATTCAGTTTTACGAGCGAGCTGCGTGTAAATATTACTTAAACGTTTTTTCAACTTTCTCTTTTCCTCTCTTCTCTTTTCTTTTTCTTTCTCATCTGCTGCAGCAACTGCCCACATGGTACGCCCTCACGTGTGCCCCTGATAGCCAGCTCCGGCTGTGGCTCATTGAATCTGCCGCACGAGCTGCCGCCGGGCGAGAAGTCGAGCTCAGGCCATCAGGCACGTGGCCTGCTCAATGCGACTGCGGCCACATTCCATCGCCACACACTGCAACCGCTGAACCGCAAGACGTTGCTGCTGACGCGTCGCTGCCAGAAGCATGCCACGGCGGCGCTATACGATGCCACGGCCAATACGGAAACATCCGATGACGAGGAGGAGGAGGAGTATATGCAGCACGGCAGCGAACAGTTTGTGCTGAAGAAGCTGAAGAAGAATGCCACGAGCAGAGGCAATCATAGCTCACAAGAATGTCTGGATCTGAGACTGGATGACGAGGATGAGGACGAGGATGACGAGGAGGAGGATGAAGAGTCACGGCGACAGGTGCCAATTAGCCTGGTACTGCTCATATTGATGTGCTACATATGCGTGGGCACCGTCATCTTTGCCCTCTGGGAGAATTGGTCACTTGTGGATGGCGCATACTTCTGCTTTGTCACGCTCTCCACCATTGGCTACGGTGACTTTGTGCCCGCACGCAGCTTCAATGGGCCCGAACTGCAGCTCTACGCATGCTGTGCGTATCTGCTGCTGGGTCTCGTCCTGGTCGCCATGTCCTTTAGCATACTCGAGACGCAGCTGATGTGGAAATGCAAACGGATTGCGGTGCGACTGAAGTTGGCCAGCGATTGATATGCTGATGATGACGCCAGTCTCCAGTCTCTGTATATGTATATGTACTCGTGTGTGTGACAAGTATACTCCTATTAGCCGATAGTTTCGATAGTTCGATAGTAATTTAACCTAATCAATGTGTAATGTACTTGGCGCATGCTTAATCAAGTGTATGATAATTCAAACAAAGCAGCAGCAGTAACCCTAAAGCTATCGATAGTTTCGCACTACTATCGCATGTCTTGGCACGAGCTACTGCTGCTGCTGCTCGTCTCAATATTATAATTAACTTGTATCTTCTAATGGACGACACATCATGTACATTCATCGCGTAGTCGTTGTGTTGTCGCTACTCGTAAATGTGAAATGTAAATAAATCGAATTTTTGCAAATTTCAACAATGTATCGATATGCGGAGAAGGAGACGTTGATGATGCGATTGCGATTGGCATGCGAGCAGAGCAGAGCACTAACAACATTATTATTTTTGGGGGAAATTTGATAGATGTTTGTACGACGTGCATGGCATGACGAGATAGAATAGCCATTTCTCCCCCCTGGAGTCCCGCAAATAAATGTCATGGCTGTCGTGCCGCATGTGGCAACTGTTGAGGACACTGTCTGCTGCCAGTTGGCGGCCATGTGAGAGACATTGCTGCTAATAGTTTACGATGCTTTGTGTAGCATATTTATGAGCGTTTTGGTCTGTCATCGCCTCCCCAAACAAACAGACTCTGCACGACTCTGTTTACTCTGCCTGCTGACAGCTAGATTTGTCAACGTTGACAGTCAGACAGCCAGACATTTGTCGGACTTAAAGCCATGAACTGGGGTACTTATGACCAGGCTGATTATTTAATTGGCTTGTGCAATGTAGAATCCGTTTGAACTCTTATTCTTTGGGCTCATTATTATCATATGCCTAAGCTATCCATTACTGACTTTTATCTAATCATATTAACATACTTATTTGCCCTTCTCATATTTGTCCTTATTTAGCCCAAGCACTTGCCTTGTGGCGCGTGCTCGAAATACCTGCTTATACCCAAGTCCGAATCAGCTAAAAGCCTCAAATTTCAGAAACACACACGTAGCGCACACATACTATGGTCGTACATCATCTCTTTTTTTGGGTAGCTTTGGCGCATACAAAGTGTGTTTAGAGTAGCGCATAAATTTCAAAAGTGCCACGCGTCATCAAAATCAAATGCCAAACGTTGTAAAGGGAAAAGCAGAGTAAAAACCCAAAGGATCCCAAGCCCAAATCCAACCGAAGCCAAAATATCAAGAAACTTGTCAGCGGCAACAGAGACGTATCGCAAAATCAATTGATATGACATCAAATTGAATTTGTAATTTTCTTCAGTTTTTCCTTTCAGCGCGCTCCCTCTCTCTCTATATATATATATATATATGTATCTTGTTGATATTGTTCCAATAGCCTGCGGACAAAGGACGCGCGACTGTCGCGCTAAGAGGCGCGTTTAGCTAACGCAACATCAATGGCGACTTGTTTATATTTTTGTCTCTTTATTGCTTTTAATGCTGCCAGCTTAAGAATTTACGCACGTTTGCTTCTTCACTTCAAGCGGACAGACGGGGCAGACAGAGACAGACAGAGAGAGAGAGAGACAGTAAAATCAACCAGCCGGAAGGGTCGACATGCTCGACATGCGTTTGCGTGTGTTGTGTCGCTATGTAAATGACTGTATTGCAGGGCCTATTAAGCGGCAGTACGAGGGTGCCGCATGGAGTCTATCAGGAAAGTTGTTTAGTTTGCTAAGCATTTGCTATTTTCGGCACAATTTCATGGAATTCTGACTGATTCGTCTGAATGGTATATAAATTATAATAATGTACAGTGTATTCTCTTGAATTTGATGGCAATAATTAATTTAATTTGCGTAGAAATCAAGCATTAATAACCATAGTAACTGGCAGCTATCTATTTACCTTGCGCTTGAAAGTATGCTACAGTTTTGCTTGTCTCCCGTCGAGGTGGAAACAAGCACATGCATGAAATTTAAAGCATACTTTCAGGCGGCATATTAAAAATAATGCAATTTGCTTATTGCCTTATCAAACATCCGTTTCGAAGAGCATTCAATCGTCGGCTGTCGCACATGTTCAACTGTCAATTGTCAATTTAATTTTCATGCAGCCATTTGTGCATGTGAATTGCGTGTAAATAAATAAACAAAATTCGTAATGAATGCCAAATGAATGCAAAAAACATTCGACTTCAAGTTGTTGATGTATAATTTTGTATTTCTATAGACGTATATGTATAGTATATATATATATATGTAGGCATAAGGAGATTACACATTGGTGGGTTTGGTGGGGGAGGGGCGAAACCTGTTAGGGCTTATCACAAGAGTCCACGTGCTGCTAGCACGCATCACGCTTAATGGGATGGCCCCTTGGGACTCATGCTGAGAATAGAGCTAACATCGGATATGTTATCCTTATCCGTCCTCTGGCCACTCTCATCCAAATCAACGATATGTATATCAAAGGCTTTGGAACTGCCCAATGGCACGCCACGACGTCCGGCCAGTCCAAGTTCCACCGAGAAGGGCGTCGTGTGATTAACATTTGCTGGTTTTGTTGTTGTTGTTGCTGCGGGCGCAACCGGCGCCATCTTTTTGATGGTCGTCGTGGCAGCTGCAGCAGCTGACGTGACCAGCTTGCTGGGGCACAATGGCAGCTCGCGTGTGCGACCATACACAGGCCTCGGTGGCGGACTCGACTTCCGTGGCGGTTGCAACTCTGGCGCCGTATTCGAACGGGACCATTCATTGTTGGCCGCCATCGCACGGCCGGGCACAGTCTTTCGTGCGGGGGGTCGCCACTGGGGTTTGACCCGCGGCCGTTCACAGATATTGATCTCCTCGCTGATCTGATTGAGCAGCTGCAGCAATGTGCTGGTCTTCTCGTCCTCAAACTCAATGCGTATGGGTGACTCACGACCCGAGGCACAGCCGGGATTGAGCAAAATGAGCCTGAAGAATGGGCAAGAGATTTTAGTGGAATCTGCGTGCAAATTTCGCGGTTCTACTCACTTCTTGGCCTCCTCGATGGCCTTGCCCAGATTCTGCAGGCTCTTGCGCTGCATTTTGGTGCTGCGTCCTATCTGCGAATCCGGCATGGTGCCCTGCAGCACCAGATTCCACTTGTGTGTGCTCGACTGCAGCAGCACAGTGCGTGCCACACGCTGGAAGCGTTCGCGTGCCGTCTCTTTCTCCGGCTTCGAGGGCACCTTCTCCACCTTAACCTCACGCATCTCGCCCTCGCCGTTCACATTGCTCAGCAGATCCTGTTCGCTGCTGGTCACCACTGGCGACACCTGGAAGCCCTTCATAAGACGACGTTCCCAGACCTTCATGCGACGTGGACGATGATCTGCAAGGGAAAGGAATAGAGTAAAGTAGAGAATGGAGTAGAGAAGGAATCGCACTGCTTACGCTTCTCCTTCTTGTTCGCTGAGGACACATCCAGTCCGCTGTTCTCAAAGATGTCCAACATTTCATAGCGCATGGTGCTTATGTCACTCTTGACCTCATTGATGTCATCCTCGGTCACCGGATTGTTCTCGAACTTGCGATGCATGGCAGCCACATAGCGCCAGACCAGGGAGCGCATGATTTGGTCGTACTTGTTGTACTGCTCCTGCTCCTGGCGTTTCTAAAGAGCAACCAGAGGTTAAGCATAGGATTGACCCTTCCCACTCCCTCTGCTACTGCTCACCTTGGAACGCTGTCGATCTATGGCCTTGCTGGACTTGCGAAACACTCGTATCAACCACTTGACCGAGGGCAGCACATTAAAGGGCGGAGGCAGGGTGGAACTGTCCTCGAAGTAGCTCATCCAGAGCTTGGTGCGTGCAAACTTCCACTCCGTGTCCGAGTGTTGCTGCAAGAAGCAGAAGCAGAAGCAAAGTCAGCAAAGCCAAAGTCCAAGTCATTGCTGACCCAGCAGAGTACTCACATCAATCATGGCGTAGGAGTTGGACATCATGGCAATCAGCAGATTGAGTAAAACAATCACATTGATGACGCTGTACGAGCCAAACATAAGCAGACCCCAGAAGCGTGTGTACGACTTGATGCCGGTCAGCTCGAAATCCTCCAGGTCGATCATGCCAAAGCTTGCCCAGAACAGCGACTGCGATGACTCGAAGAGGCTGGCCAGAAACGCAGAAGAAGAAAAACACACACAGATGATAAGGATAATTAGCTTGCTGACTGGACTTACTTGCCAAAGCGTCGCCATTTCATGCAGGACTCACCGTTGGAGGCCCAATCCGCCTCCCCACCGGGCAGCACATAGCATTTGCTCTTCTCCAGTGCTGCGAAATACCAAAGCAACTGATTGAGACCGCAGGCAAAGGCGAAGAGTACCAGGGTGTAGATAAAGAAGAACTTGACAATATCGATGACCATGCGACCCAGTGAGATCTGTAGTGGGCCCAGATGTGGATTAATGCTGAACAAATGCACCAGCTTCAGGGCAGAGAAGACATTGGCCGCCGCAAAGAGACCCTCTGCGATGAGCTGCGGATCGAAATCGTTCCACTTCTCCCGCGGTATATACGCACGCTGTGGATCCTGTGCGATTTCCGTGGCCTGCTGTATGTAGGCAAAGAGTCTGTGCAAAACCGGAATGAGTCTGAAGCTGGAGAGGAACTAGAGCTGCATCTGAACTCACCGCAGACACATCACGCAAACGTAGAGCGTGTTGCGCAGGAAATCAATAAAGTTCCACATGTTACGCAAATAACTTCGCATCCCCACGGCAAATATCTCCTGCACCTCCTCCCACATAAAACCGATGACATAGAGCACCACGAGCAGCTCCAGCTTGCTGGGTGCTTGGCCACGCTGACGCTGTGATTGCTCCGCCAGGTGAGCCTTCATGTTCGCTGTGCCAAATAGGCGCACAAAATCATCATCTGCACGCTGTGAGACCAATATCAGGATAACTGCAAGACAAGCACACACACACACATACACACATGGATGGATGTGAACTGAGTTAGGGCAAGGCATCTTCCGGTCGGGTTAAAGTGTTTGCTTTGTGACCCCTCGCTACTCACACAGAAAGAACACATAGGACGAGGCATGTACGAGGAATTTCATAAACGGTTTTCGCATCAATTGGCCCGTCCGGCAGCTGGGCGCAAACATGTAGATGAGACAGTAGAGCGGGAACAGCATCGCCACCTGGGCAATGCAGATGAATCTATCGACAATACCCTTGCGTCGGAATCCAGGCAGTCCCTCGTACCAGATCGATGAGAGCAATTGTTGAATATTCGAATGGGCCACAAACTGCAAAACAAAATTGCACAAGTAAAGAGGGAGGAAAAAGCACACTCGACTGTTAAATACCCTGTAACCAAGGGAAGTCAGATCATAATAAAGGTATATACAATAATAAGTCTCTTGAGCGGGGACTCTACGTTGGACAGAAGAGTGTCTGCTCAAGGGAAGTGTTCGATCAAAGGAAGTGACTGCTCAAATAGAGTCCCCACTTGAATATACCCCATTTCAGCACTCGCGAATGCATGCTGGGTATTCAAATGTAATAACAGTGTTTCATCCATTCGCCTTCTCCGACTTTCGTAAAGCATTTTCATTATTTCCCTTGGCTAAACTCCCTTTTCAGTTTTATGCGAATTCCCTTTTAATCAGCAGCTTAATTATTTCTTTGGCTTTTGTAAGAGAGCGAAATGAAGGAAATAATCATGTTTTACAGACAATCGGGAGAAGGAAACACTAAAGTATCTTCTTGGAACTGGGGAATACTTGATATCTTTGCTTACCCACCTGTTTCTGCTTGTAGGATATGGCCTGAACCAGGCGTGTCAGTATCATGCGATCGCCGGGCTCATAGCTGGACGTGGTGGGATCATAGTTGAGTATAATGGCCAGTTCGTTGGAGGTGCGTGTCTGATCCAATAGACTGCAGGCAAATTGCTGGCACTGTCGTCGCAGCTCGACATATTCCGACTTGCATTCCTGCTCCGTCAGGGCGAGATTACGCAGATCCCAGGACAATTGAAACGCAGTCAGTATGGGATCACTCGAGGTCAGGCAGATGAGTGAGGGACTGCAGAGGGCGCGATAGATGTTCACACGCGACAACGAGTGACGCAGTGAGTCTTCGGTCATGAGGCGCACGCATTCCTCGCAGCCGCAGCTAGAGAGAGGCATAGAAAGCATTAAAGGATCTTCTTCCAGGTCAGCACCTTCACTTACCGTATATCATGGGGCACTGGCACCGCTGCACCACGATCCAACAGAATGCGTAGTATCTCAAAGTTGTTCTTGTGCGCCGCCAGCATCAGCGGCGTAATATCCGGCGCAAACATGGCCGTATTTATGTCCACAGTCTGCCAGCTCTGCGAAAGACGAAGGTTTGATCAACTCGAAGATTCGATATCGATTGTTGGGGCCATCACATTATTATCGGGGACCGCGTTAAGCGTTTTATTGCATATGCGTTACAATTGTAATTTTCACGCCTCAATTGCCTCCGATGACTGCCTAATGAAGCGTGCTCGTGTGTGCATAAATATGAGGCAAGTAATGGAGATGCCACCAGCGAAACGTACAACTTTATTTGCTTTGCCTGAAGATATGGCAACGAATAGCGAATACCCTAAGAAAGTTGGAAAAAACTGGAGCTGCTTCTAGTCAAGTTCTTTCGTCTCTCTCTCTTTCTCTGTCTCCATCTATTTAGTTCTTGCTTATTCCCCTCTCTGTTTCAAAGGGTTTGCGCTTAAAAAACTTGGGGATAAGCAAAATAATAAATTATAAATATTGGCTTAGAAATTCATTGTAATCGATGGTATCGATTATTTTTAAATCGAATCTTTTGCAACTCTACCGCCTGGCAAATATTACAGAGAATTAGAAAACTGAGTTGCGCCTGGTTGGAGGACTCCGTGTGACTGACTCGGGGGTAGTGAGTGCGTTGTCCGCTTATCGCACACTCCCAATCACTTGAGCGTCTGTCATGTACGTGCCTAACGAGGCCACACAAAACTGATTAAAATCGTGTTAGCTCCGTCGGAACCGAAAACTGAAACAGAACTCAGCATGCTGAGCCACTCGATGTGTGGCTCGATGTGTGTGCCACAAATTAGCCGAGTGCAACTTACAGAGAGGGGTGGGAAGAAGTGGATGGTACTTACATAGGGCGCACCCTCCTTGAAGATGAGCTCCTCATGCTCGAGCAGCAGCTCAACGGCCTCAACAAACTCCGCATTGATGGCATGCAGCAGGGCATCCTTTGTCTCCACGCCCATGATAACCAACAGCTCGACCATCTCCAGGTTCTCGTTGTCAATGGCCAGAGTTAGGGCGCGTCGACCCAATGGATCCATGCAGTTGATATTGATGTGCTGCTGTCGCAGTGCCTTTTGCAGTATTCTGAAACATGCACACACACACACACACACACACACAAAGTAATTAAGGCAAAGGAACTGAAAATTATGGAAAACGAAACTTTTGCTTTTTCCCCCAAAAAAGTTAAGGGCGAAGTTTTTAATTAGATGCGGCGGTGGGGGAAAGGGGAAGAAGAGTGTAAGAGGGAAAACCAATCGGAAAGTTTGCCAATCAATCGAGTGCCATAAAGGCACACCCAAAATTTGACGGACACTTGGAAAATTTGAATTGATTTCAATTCCGCCCTTAGGCATATTTGTAGGGGAAAACACTCGCAGAGCAGTGTTGTGTACAGCCGTAAACGTTACGCAACACTGGTCGTTCAGACAGCGTGTGTGTTATGGAACCACTGAACCAAGTGACCTTTGCCAGAACGCTGTCAAATTTGTAGTTCGTCTGACTGGCAGAAATTTGTTGGGACATCATATTACAATTGTTCGCCAACATAAATTGTTGTGATAAATTCTAAGAAAAACGAAATTCATACTGAAAAAAACGCCAAATAAAACTTCTCGTCTTACAATCAAATTACTTGTAAAACATTTTAAAATCAATCAAATATGGACGTTACTAAGGATCAAGGATTGGTCATTAAAATGGCACAGAAGAACAAAGGTGGGCCAAAAAGAAGAATTAAATAAAATAAAAACAACTAATACTCCCAACTAATACTCCCACTTGGGTATTATTTCCTCCTCTCTATATAGAAACCCAAACCGTCAAACTGGGCAATGGCAATTGGTTTACCACAACCCCACACAATGGTCTACCCGGCTATAATCGTGTGCCTTCTTTAAGCCGCATCTCTTGGCAATTCTACAAGGATCGCGAAGAGGAGCTCTATCGTCATGCCTGTCAATTGAAGGGTATACGGGTGCAGCGGGAGGAGGAAGATGACTCAATCGGCTCCGAGGAAGAACCGAATAAGGCACACTATCGCTATACGCTGGACGAAATGAAGAGCTACAATCCCTATCGTTTCATCAACATAAAAATGTAATATATATATGCACATACGACTCAAAGAAACCCATAGAATTATTAGGCAACAGCAAAAATAACACGGAAATCAAATCGATAAAAACAGAAAAACATCAAGAGAAAACTATCGAATACTACAATCAACAATACGAAAACGCAGAAGAACACGAACTCAGCAAACAGCATACAGCATACAGCAGCACGGAGTCTTGTCCCCCTAATGACTCAGATTTTTACAATTTAGTAGTTTTATGTTTTAACAGACTACAGTCATGGTTAATGAAGAAAGCCATACACAACAATTGCTTCTATGATTTCATGTTCAAATCGGTGATGATTGTTTATAAATGGTTTTTTTATTCACCATGAAAGTGAAGTTTCTAATAATTGGGATTAATTGGGCGGAGGATTGAGTTTACTTTAGATATTCACTCAAACCAGAAATTCACTCAACAGTATCTGAGTGAGAGCAAATCTGCAATCAGCAATGGCTGCTGATGTCTGCATTCTGTAATGGCGGCGAGTTTGAGCGCTTGGTGAGAGCACACAGAGAGAGCGCGCTTGGTGAGAGCGCAGATCATTAGCGTAATGTAAACAAAACACAAACTTGCTCCTTTTTGCGTTAGCGCAAAAATGATGCGGACACTTACTTGTCATCTCCTTCTTGCACATGCATTGTGCGGGCGTTCGATTATCAACAAGGTGGGTGCAACTTAAAGTAGCTGTCCCTTTCTCGCCCACGCTCTCATTAATGGCCAAAGCAAGTGCAAAGTGTACAAAGGAGCTGCCAACCTATTCAAAAATAATGCAAAATATATTCAATTTAACAACATAATTTGATAATCCAGCTTAAATGTCTTTAAAATACACGGTAATTTCTGTCGTTGGTAATTTTCAATTGCCCCCCTCAGCTTGTTTAACCTTTAATTCTCATTGAAAATGTAAACATTTGCATTTAAAAACAAATGAGTCCTCCTCAATTTGCCACCCAACTGGAAATTCACTTAAAAATTCATACGAAATTAATTGTGAATTTATTAAAATGGGCTTTAAATGGCGCGGAAATGGCGAATGAAACTCGTGCCGCATATTGCTTATTAAGTGGCATATATAGTAAGATACGAGTGGAGCTTCCTGTCCCTCCCTTGCCAAGTAAACAGAAGGCTATGCAAATAATTGAAGCCACCCAACACACACGCAGGGGAAACATGAGTAGGTCGCGTTTTGATAGGATTTATGCGTTTCCCCGAGCAGCACAGGATACGACGAGCCTGGCAACGGATACGGCCCATCGACACCTGCGTGTCCCTTGACGCACCATTTAAAATATAAAAAAGGCGCAAATTTGGCAGTCGAATGAAGCCAACAAAAGAGGAGAAGGAATGGAAAAAAATGAGAAGCGAAATGGCGGCAAAAAACAAGAACAACAAGAACAGAAAACCAGGGAACACGCAACGTCATTGCGTGGCTCTCACACTCACTCACCTGCGCACATTCGGTATATCACCACGCTCCACAGCCAGCAGGAATTTCTTCTCCTCTAGCAGCAAAGGTTGAGGTAATCCCAGCGGCACACAACAGCCGCCCACAGTTTTAGGGGCACTGCCGGAGGCGTTGCTGCCGGCGGGCGGCAACTGAGCAGCAGCAGAATCGAGAAAAAGAGTGTCAGTTGGTGAAAATAAACGCAGGTGGTTAACAAATAAATAAGAAAAAACAAAGTTACAAGTAGGCACAAGCTGCGATATACCCTGTAGGCAATTTTGAAAGGCCTTTCTAAAATATTTAATTAGTAAATGATATCTTATCCATTTAAAGAATAAACAAATAATTCAATGAAAAATAAATTTTAAAAAGTAAAAAGTATTATAAAAAGTTTATTTATCCTTTTTCTCTATTTTCATTCTAGACTTCGAATACTTATATTTTCTCTATAGCATATATAGTACGTAGTATATGGTTTGCGGGCACTTTAAAACCGTCTACAGGGTATCAGCTGCGGTAGAATCGACAACAAAATAAGCAAATAAACATAAACATACATGGGAGAATGAAGTGCAAAGTGTCGGTATGGTTGCTTGGTTGCCCACGATGGTTGCCAGAGCATTTGCTTTATATCTCTCTCTTTCTCTGAACCACTTAAATGGCATGGAAATGAAATGTGCCGTTTTGTGTAGCTAATACGCATACAACGCGGCGTATGCGCAACGCAATGTTAGCGAGCGGAAAGCATTGTATCAAGTGTATCTTGTATCTTGTTGCTGCTGCTGCTGCTGCGGCTGTATGTACAAATAGTTTATCGACTTATGCACGGTACTTACGCCCATCGGTTGCTTCCTCTTGCGACCCATGTTTAATAGTGTCTCTGTCTGTCTGCGTGTGTGTGTGTGTGTGTGTGTGTAATTCACTTAACAAAAAGTGACTTGTAATTTCATGTGTGTCTGCTGTGTCGCTGTCTGTCGGCAAAGTTTTAAAGCTCGCTTAACACTACAGTTCATTTATTGCAACTTCTTCTGCCTCTTGCTGCAGCTGCTTGTCAACGTGGCAGCTTAAGCCACACAAACACACTCACAACACTCACTCACTCACACACACAGAGCTCTCTCTCTCACACAGCATGAAAAGCTAAGCGGAAAAACTCAAAAACACTAAGCTCCTATGAATGCAACTTTCAAGTTATTCGCCTCTTTTTACGCTCACTCACTCTTTCTATCCCTCTCACTCGGTTGTTCTAGTTCTTTTTTTTTGTTTTTGCTAGTTACAACACTCGTGTGTGTGTAGCATGAGTTTTTTTGTCTTTGTCTTGGTTTATGGTTTTGGGTTTTTTTGGGATGGGTTTAACGCTCAAAGTTGTTGCTTAAGCTGTTTATAATTTTAATACATTTTTGCATTGTTTATTTCGCTTTTACTTAAGCTCAAACTGTTTTTTTTTTTATATTTTTGCGATTTATTGTAATTTATTTAAGTTATGTTTGTTGTTCTGCCATACTCAACGAGTAGCGTGGGGAAACTAGAAGCTTGTAGGGAAAAATATTGAAAAAAATATTTGTTTGTTTTCAGTTTTTCACAATAATTCACACTTGTTATTCAGCTATTTTCCTTTGCGATGCTTTTCGCGGCACTTACAGCAATTGTTTATTTTTAGCAATTAATAAATTAAGCTTTGTTTATGTCCGAACGAGTGTATTGCATCAATATGTTAGAATAACAAGAACAAGAGTTCTTTCTCTCTCTGCCTTCTCCCTCTCACTCTATGGCAATCACTTTAACAACTTGTTGAGTTTTCCAATTGCAGGCCAATCAATGCACAAATATTTGGCAATTTTCGTTGAGAAATCATAATAAATTTTCTGTTTGCCGCATCGCTTTTTATACCGTTTCGCCACTTTAAAGTGTTTGCACGCTCGCAAAAAACGCGCGTGTCCTGCACATTTCGGTGTGAGGCTTATAAAAAAATAACTGCACATCCGCAGCACAGCGAGAGCGCATTGTCCTCTGCGTCGGCTGAATACAAAGGCCGCAAGTGCATTGTTTAATCAAGTTAATAGAATTATAAGTGCGACTTGCGCTTTTGTCATTTACCCGTTTTTATGGACTGTAATACTCTGTAATATTGTATCAAAACAATACAGACTATATATATATATCCTACGCTGCAGGGTATTTCACAGTTGAGCAGCGTGTGCGACTGCCTTGCAATATTACGTATATGCATAAAAATGCCATAATAAATTTGTTTTTATCCGCAATGGCAACTGATAAAAGTCGTTATATGTTTGTTATGTGTTAAAGAGGAGGGGCGGGGAGAGAGGTAAAGCTTGTCAGTTCAAGGGTTAAGGGTTAAGCTTTTACTGCACTAAGTAATTGTTATTAAGTACACACACTAATCAGTAACTAAATGATTTATGACAGAGGGTTATTTCAGTCTACAGTTGAACTAAATTAATTATCATTATGATTAGCAAGAATTAAGTAAATCATTTAGTTAAAACTGCCTTTTGCACCTGAGTTAGAGATTTCATGAACATTTTTACACTTTAAGTTCGTTAGTTATAGTTAGATTTCCCCGACGATGGCTTAGTTAGCAGAGAGAGATGCAATACACAAGGCACAATGAACGTATCTCTCTCTCAGTCTCTGCCTTTGTCTGCCTCTCTTTCACTCCCCCACTGGCCACATAATTCACTTGGCTGCTGGAACACTTAAGCCACTTACTTCTTGCATTGTGGCGCACAAAAAGCCGTTGCAATTGTTCAGTTTTGCCGCACAATGGACGCGGCTTAGAGTTCACGAATATATATGCTATACAACTTGCACCATATACCATATAGCACATTTACATGCGTACTATGGCTTCTTTTTTTTTGCAAATATTGCATACTTTCGGACGCAATTTCACAATTTATTCCATGCGAGCGCCAGTTGCTTGTTTATATTTACTATAAGCCCGGAAAATATATACATATATAATAGAATGATATATAGTAGAGCCAGAGCGTACGAGGCGTTCTACTGGCCGCACTTGCACACAATATTCTCAGAGCCGCAAGCGCGCGCGTAACTTGCGAATTTTTCCCGGTTTTCGCGCTTGCCGCGACATTTATACCATTTCCCGAGGGCCAAGCGGCGTTCTGGCTAATTTAATTAGACTAAAACGTCAAATATTTGTTTGTTTGTCGCCCTGGCCATACCAGCTGGCCAAGGTGCGTGGCCAGGTGGGGCGCATACTCGATACAAGGCGATACACGGCGATAGGACCGCACCAGACCAGACCAGTTTATGTGTGCCTTGAACTCGACGACAAGTTGATCGCCTGTCGCGTCTGTCACCACGCCGGGGTCGCCTCCAACCAATCAACAAGTTTCTAGCCATGTTTTCTTTTATTTTGCCCACTTTGTTGAGTCGCCTTTTGGCCGCTTTAAGGCGATTACAAGCCAAGAACGCATGTGCGTATCGAGTGTGGGCAACAATTCAATTACAACTAATTTGCTGTGATTTCATTTGTTGCAACAACACACAACTGGCAAGAGGAAGCAGCCTGTGTTGTTGTATTTTTTTTTTCTTTTATTTTTACTGCTTTTTGCACACATTTCTGTGCAGTGCGGCGTGTTTAATTCGCTTAGAAAGTAACCGCAGCAAAGACATTGAAGAGCTCTTATTGTCTTTTTGAATTAGTTGACTATACGACACTATTTTCAGTTGAAAATATAGAGTTTTTCATTGATAGGCGAACAGTGATAAATCAACAAAGATTAACAAAGATTTTGCGCACAGTACTTTATTATTTACTTTAAATCAATCCAATCAATTTATAGCTCAAATTTTAGCAGGAAATATTTGAATATAGTTTCCACTATTATAAATTATTTCCTTTTTTATTGTAATGAGAACTTTGTTGTACAAGTAACTTTTTCGACTCTCTTAAACCTCTCTAGAGTTATGTGAACTGTTTAGAAGCACATACATAGTTTTATATATAATATTTTCATTTTGAAATTCTCCAATTTGTATAAGCATAAAGAGTTTGTAACAATTTTCTAAACTTATCTTCATAAACAATGGAATTTTTGACATTGCCAGCGTAGATGAAAACAATTTTGGATTCCCATTGCATATTTGTTGTTTCAGTTGACAAACAATTGTTGCCCAAGTGCCGACTATGTGTGTGTGTGTGGGTATGTGCCTTTTGACATGCATAAACTTGTATACACACATATGTACATACACACACTCACACAGAAACCCACTTGACTGTGGCCAAGAGCAGAGTTCAGACAGGACAAATGGCAGAGCGAATGCGAAGCGCTTGAGAGGAACGTGTGCATCAGGAAACCGACGAGCAAACAAAATTAAATCAAAAATCTTAAACTGGATTTTGATGAGAGAGAGAGACAGCAGCAGAGAGTGAGAGAGAGAGAGAGAAAACGAGCTGGAGAAAGTAGCCAAGCAGACAACAATCGAGGCTGCCAAACAAACAAAACTGTGCAAGGAGCTGTTGCTGCCGGCGAAGCAGCACGACCACACAGACACGCAGACTCAGACACACACGCACACATACTCAGAGACTCAACCAGACTCATACACACAGACATAGCAGCACGTAAACTCATTTAAAGGCACACACGCGCCCAGGGAAGGAAGGGCAGCAGGTGGCAGCAGTTGGCATGTGGCATGTGGCATGTGCCAGGTGGCAGGTGGCTTACCAAAGCTGCACGTGTGTGTGCATGTATGTGTATGTGTGTCTCTTCTTCTCCGCGGAATTGACAAGCAGCAGCACGTCTGCAGCGGCAGCAGAAGCAACAACTGAGCGCGTTAGCCAAGATGAAGGAGCAACTGCGCCTGACGCTATGCTTCATTGTGCGCAGCAGGAAATAAGATTTCTGCTATGTGTGTGCGTGTGTGTGTGTGACAGCAAACTTATAAGCTCTGCCTCATACGCTCTATATCTTTCTTATGCAAACAGAAACAGACACTAAGTAGCATAGTAACTCACACACACACACACACTCGCATACAGGGAATATGATATATTTCTATAACCTCAGCGTAAAACGTTTTGCGGTTGCAGCTGCAGGTTGCAAGCTGCCTTGTGCTGTGTGTGTGGTAAATAAAATTGCATTCAATATTTTTCTTGGTTTCGAGATTTTGATGAGATTCTTCTTGCAGCAGCAGTACGAGCAACTGCAGCAGCTTCCTCTTTGTCTTGCTTTCAATTTATGGCTGCTGCGTTGCATTTGCCATAAATTTCGCACGTTGCTGCTGCATAATTTTGCCAACGCACGTGCATAATTATGCGCATCGATTTAGGTGAGCAAAATGTGCTAGACAATGTTTCAAAATGTGCCAAAAAGTCAAAGATTTTGTTCTTAAGCCAAAGAAAAATAAGTAGAGCAAGCCAGAGTGTTTCAGTGTGAAGCGGGAGTTACAACTCTGTAAATTGTAAAGCGAAATTAATTTAGGCACAATACCATGTCCAAGTCATTACCGAGCAAAATCAAATGATTTTTCAGCAAGTTATAAGGAATTTAGAAAAGAAACATTATCTTTCTGATGCTTTTTTCAGTTTAAGTTAACATTACATACTTTTAAGGGCAGCAAATTAAAGAAAACCAGACCAACCTGTATGCTGCTGCCCATGGAAACGATTTCAATTTGCAGCTAAAAGTATGCAACAGATTTTGCTTGCGCTGTCTCATTTTCAGCCACACAATTTGGCGCTGCATACTTTTGAGCGCAGCTTAAAATTTATTTACCCTCAACGTTTCCGCTTTTTCATGCACACACACACACGACTTTCGCTCTTGCTTCTTTCTTGGCCGGCAAGTTCGCTATTTTCTTTGTGGGTGTACTACTAGAAGTAACGTCATCAACTGGAACTGGCCATTTGCGTTGGCATGTGCGCAATTCATAAATATTTATTTTTCCCGCCTTTGTATACGTATTTCAAGAGTCTGTGCAGTGCACTGCGGCATGCCAATCCGATGGCATGGCATGGTATGCCATGTCTGACCTTTAAGAATGCTCCAATTTATCAATGAGTTTCCTCTCTGCCTGTGCCTGACTTTAAGTTCAATTCAAATAAACAAACAAAATAAATCCAAATCTTCCGCAGCCCGCCGCGCATCATCAAACAGCAGCAGCAGCAGCAGTGGTCCTTGTGGTAAAATAAATTTCCAGCAATTCATGACAGCAGTTGAGTCAAGGTGTGGGCACCCACACCCAAACCCCACCCGGCGTGTACGTGCCGGGACAGACAACTTTGCCAAAAGGATTAGAAGCGTCTTCGAAAAATGCTCAAAGGATTTAAAAGGCAATCAAATTAAATTGTTTTTGCGTTTAACCGCAAAAGTTCTTCAAACGTCCCTGTAGAGAGGGATGCCATAATTTGTACATAGTATATTCATATATATTTCTGTTTTTTTATGATAAATGATCGCTCAGCTGCATTACAAAAATGTCAATTAAATTTATTTATACATGTTATGCGGCGCAAATCAAGCGAAATTCATCTCAGTTCTGACGACCACAAACCGATCCAATTGAACACCTCAGAGATACTATAAATACACTCACACGGTGCATTTGTTTACGTGCCCAGCCCAATTAGACGTAAACAAGAGCCGCCGGAAGTAGGCCACATAAACAACAACCGCAAGACAAGAAGATGAAGAAGGGAGAAGAGTAGAAAAAGGGAGAAAAGACAAATTGATTCATCACACAGTTCATTTACAGCGATTATAAATAAAGTATTATTCAAACACTTGGGGAATTTATCAAAAATCTCTGACTCTCTACAGATATCAATCAATTTAAAATTTTTATATCACTCTTGTTAATTTTTTTGAGATCTGTAAAACATATACAACTATTGTACACCCTTTCCTCAGACGGGAACAGCTGTCATTGTGCCACTTTGACACAAGTTCAAGCGACAAGGTCCACACCAGGCACATTCATTTCGAGCACTTCGGGCCACGTTAACATTGATTTCTGGCTGTCAACGCGCTGCAAAAGGCCAAATGCCACTGAGTTTAATAATAAAACAGACAGATATATTTCTATATATACAAAATCCATGTATACATAAATATACACAGAGATATATAGCTAGTGGCAGCCACTTATGTATTCGAATACTCATAAAATGTGGCGCCAGCTGAAGAGCGGAAAATGTATAGATCAGCAGAGGAAGGAGAGGCGAAAAAATCGACCGCAAATGCAGTCAACGACTCGATGACGACCTTAGTGAAAATATTTTCCATATAACATAAAATTAAAGCGAAATATGCTAGTGGAAATTAAATAATTTATATTGCCATTTGTCTGCATACTTTGCATATTTCCCATTAATGACCCAGAAAAATAATTGCGGCTAAGCAAGCAGCGCGAACTCACAGCACACAGCGGGCACAAGGCGCACGCAGAGATGAAAGGCGCACAAATTGACTTGGATAGATGACTAAATAGAAGACGCCATGCGGTCCAATGTGTGTCTGGGTTTCTTGCAAGGTCGCGCCTTGTGCGCTGAGCAGCAGCAACTGCAGGAAGCGAAGAGACTTCTTTATAAAGTTGGAAAATATTAATTAGCAGTTGAAGGAAGGCACCATGTATATTTGGTTGGCCATGTCTGCAGGTTTCCCTTCTTATCAACTGACACGCACCGCACAATCAGCCCGGCTAGCTCAGTCGGTAGAGCATGAGACTCTTAATCTCAGGGTCGTGGGTTCGAGCCCCACGTTGGGCGCTAATTAATTTTTTTTTTTCAATATTTCCAAGTGGTGTAAAGTTTGAAAATTTCAAGATACGAGGAAAAACTGAGAAATACTATAAAATTAAATATATTATTTAAAGAACGTTTAAATTAACCAAAAAACATAAAAGCAGCGCCTTCACTTACACATATCTTTCATATTTATGAACTGGTTCAAAAAATAAAATAACTTGTACGATCCTGCCAGGAGTCGAACCTGGAATCTTCTGATCCGTAGTCAGACGCGTTATCCATTGCGCCACAGGACCGTTGTTGGAGCAGGCGCATAGAAAACCATTGAAAATACGGTTCAATTTTGTTTTATCTTGCATATGATACTCTTTTAAAATATGCTGAAAAATTATAAAGAGTTTCTGCTACTTTCATATCGAACAATAGTCTTTCTAAAAGCAACTACCTGTAGCAGCGAAACTTTCCATAAACTCCCTAGTCGCTGTCTCTCTTTCCTCCCCTTCCAGCTGTCTATTAGCGTTCTGTTTTCCTCTTGTGCGTACACACAAAGCCACTGTCTCTCTCCCCCACACACAGAATTGGGGCTAATGGACCATCGCTATGTTGCTGCGTCGAGAGATTCGGGTTTATAATTAGCTCCAAAGAAGTTTAGCGAGGTAAACACATTTGCTTTATGTTGCGCCAACAACATGAGGCTGCAACTGAAAAAGCTGCCAAAAATTGTGCAGGGGTATGCCTGACTGAGAGTTGCGCTAGTCAAAAATAATACTATATTACATATTTCCTGCAGTGCATACCCCATTTGAAAGTCCCAACATGCTGTAGGGCATGCAGAGAGCGAGAGAGGCAGCAAAAATTGTTTCGAAAATGTTGTGCACGAGAACAATACGAAAATAGCGCCACGAGGCGGCAACCAGGCCGAACATTTGTTTCGAAAACTTGATTGAAATTGAACATTTCGCCTCGAGCTTGCCGCAAACAGTTCAACTGGCGATGGGCGACCGAGCGGAGTGTTGTGAACCGAACGAGCGACCGTAGGAGCAAACTTGTCAAAATATGTGAAAAAAAAGAAGAGAGCGAAGCTTCCTCCTGCACATTGATATGTAAACATTTATGCAAACAGCAGAAGTGCAACAAAAACAACAGAAAAATAAAAGCAGTAGGAAAAACAAGCGGAAAAACTAGCGTGGAAAACAATTGAAAATGCAGCCGTAGCCGGTCGCTAAATGATTTTGTGCACACTAAATAACAAACAGAAGTTTTTGTCGGCTGCCGCGCGTGAGATAGAGAAAGAGAGAGACAAAGAGAGAGAGAGAGAGAGTAGTGCGAAAAATATTTTAGGCTACGGCAAGGTGCAGCAGAGCCGGAAGCAAAGCCAACGGGCCGAGAGAGAGAGAGAGAGAGAGAGAGTAAAACAAAAACGTGCCGTATGCGCGATTTTCGATATTCGTACACAAACAAAAAAAAAGAGTTCTCACCGTGCACCCGCTGCGTTTAGTGCATTTAAGGGATTTGCATTATTTAAAACCGAACTACGGCCGTAACCGGAGTAGCCGGAGTGCATTGAAAGCCGTGCAAGTGCATTTACCACCGCGTAGCCTGCCTGTATGTTTTTTTTTTACTCCTCTCCTCTCTCTCGGTAAATCAAAACATGGCTTAGTGCCAGCTTGGCAACGGGCTAAAACTTTAAAGCCACTAAAAGGACTTGTCCGTGGAGTCGGTACGGTACGGCATGGCAGAGCACTAAGCTGCGCGGCACTGACCACAACGGGTCTGAGCACGTTTTGCGGCGCTTTTGTTTATTTGCTTTTGCCTTGGTCCAATGCTGCGTATACGTAATTTTTATTGCCAAGGCTTCGTCTGCGCTCGTTGCTCTCTCCCCACTCTCTCTCTCTGTCTCTCCCACATTCTTTCTCTCTTCGTTTGCACTATGCTACGCTTTCTATTTACTTTTGTGCTGCATTTTAAAGCAATTTAAGAAGAATACCTGACCAATTAGACAAGCCACAGACAAACAGAGACACAGCTAGCTACACAGGCAACACAGTTGGCTCTCTTTCGTTCTTTCTCCCTGTAGCACTCCCACACCATACTTCCCACTCGCTTTATCTACATAGACTGCATGACGCATTTATAACGCTATTTCCCCCTTCCAGCTTGTCCGGCAATTAGGCATTCTTCCGTCCGATAAGATAACACCGGGCCGGGTAACCTGCACTTGTGGCCCTGCTTATCGGGCGTGATGTTAACCCACATAAAAATAGAAAAGCGTAATTTAATAATGTCCCAAGATATCCCAAGTTTGCAAATACTTCTGTGCCATGTGCTTTGTTATTTCTGTAAATATTTTCATTTCGCCAGAGACTAAGCCAAGGAAACGCTCTTCTCAAGGCGCGTCTTGTTGGAATTGTGTCAAGAATAGATGGGAAGAAGCACAGAGGCCTTTGAAGAGGTAAAACTATATATTCCCTATCAATACGATCGATTAACGAAGTATAAGCGAAGGTCAATACTGCTACCAGGATGATATAAGCAATGAAAACTTTTAGCCAAAAAAAAGCGTGAGTAGGAATGCAGTGGCAACAAGTTGCGAATGAGGGAGGCAGCTGAGAGAAACGAATAGGAAGATACACACGGCCATGCCAACTTGTTGTTGTGGGCGGAAAATGTTGCCAAAAGAAAAAGACGAAATAGACATATAGAAATCAGCAAAAATGTGCTAAACGACAACAGGGAAAATGATTTTCATTTAACGCGAGCGAGAGCGCAACAACCAACAAATTGTTTTGCAATTTATTTTTATAACTAAAACAGCAACAGAAACAACACACACACACACACAGGGGTACACACTGAGACACAGACAGGGGCAGAAACACAGACAGAGGCATAGACAAAGGCAACAACAGTGTGCAGAGAGTAAGAGCTACACATGTATTTGTCTTTTTGTATCTTTTTGCTCTTTTTTTGTTTTGTTTATTTATAGACAGAATAGAAACGCTCGCCAGAGAGACAGACATAGAGAGAGCGAGAGAGAAAGAGAGAGGGAGAGTCGATCAGCGACAAGTCGTGCCGGCTCCGCGCTGCCTGCTACCTCTGAGGCCTCTGCTATCAGGCAAAACACATTTATAATTGAGCGGGAAAGAGCGTAAGACAGAACGCGAAACGAATATTGGCAAAGGCGGCCCAAATCGAATAATGTGGCGCAGGCCAAAAACAGTTTGATGCACAGCGCTCGCTCGCGATGACGAGCGGCGATACACAGATAGATACACACAATAGCACGCAATCAGGCTACAGGGCAGGGTAGAGCAGAGCAGAGTGAATTTCATTCAGTTCATCCAGTTCCAGTTCCCCTTCGCAATCAGTTGAAATTTTGCTAATATTACGCATACGCAGCGTGCCACAAATCGTGTCTCCGCCAAGACCAGAGACCTATAAATAAAAGTCAAACGCGAAACAATTCCAACTCAACATAAAAAGAAATCGCATCCGCAATCCATATCCGCTGTGAAGTGAAGTTCAATTCGGAAAAGCCAAGTGAAAGAAAAATACAAAAATTAATAATAATTTTGCCACAACGCAAAAGAAAAAATGTTTTGTGTTCGAAAAAAGAATTCGGTGTGAAATCTTATAGAAAGCCGCAGCACATAAATAAAACAAGCAGAAATACAAGCACATAAAAATATCGCAAAAACCGAACGGAGCCAAAGAAATACGTTTCTTATAAATATACACACATATTAAGCAGTCATAACGGGGACCCGTTTACGCCAATCGAGCGCCAAGGGACGCAGCAACAGTCAGAAAATGATCTATATAGATGATTCAGAGCCGGAAGGTGGTAAGTTCATATAACAAAGCGAAAGAGGGAACGCTGCGTATATATCAAAAGTGATAAGAAACGAAAAGAGTCAAATATAGCAGATAGGGCTGTTTGTTTTAGCTGCTGATAACAACAAAACGATATCAATATCAGCTGTAAATATGGTATTAAAAGACTCTTACAGCGCTTTTGAGCTGTATATTATAGTGATAACAGCGATAGAGATCATTAACAATGGGTGCAATCGATGGAAATAGATGAATAAAATTGTTATAGATTTATCACGCTTCGTTTGTGGAAATTTTCACTTCGTTTGTGAAATATTTTCAATCATAAACTTTAATATAGTGAGAGAATTGGAAATTTCGTTGCCTAAGCAAAAGTAACGATATAGCAACTATTTCCTATTAGTTCAGCAACTGCACATATACCCTGCAGGCAGTCTGCTTATTGAGGTATACTCATTGATACCCTTAGCAAACAGCAGCAAGTGGATCTGCGAGGCATCCATTTAGTGGGGGCAGTCAAAAAGAAAATTAGAAATTGCAAAAAGGCAACTGCAAATAGACAAATCAAATCAAGACAAATCTCTAGATTAGCAGCTGTTTTGTCGTAGGGTCAGAGGAGGGTCTTTCCTGCCATTTAGCTATTCTAGCTATCCTAACTACGCTTTAATAAAGGACCGAGAACGGAGTCACATAAACATTTGTTGGGGCAACGAGGCAAAACATTAAGTTTTATGCACAGATAAAAACCGAAACCAAACCGAATAGCAACGAAATATCTGTAAAAATCAAACGGGAAATAAAGAAAAAAACGTAGGGAAAGAGAGGGAGACAGAGGAGTAGAGAGAGCAGGGAGAATGGAGAAAGCGGCACAGAAATGCTTAAACGATTTAGAGCTCTGGCTGTTTGGCTACCAAATGGCCTGGGCTTTTAAAAATACATGAATTTCAATAAAATACGGTAGACAGACAGTCGAGGGGCGAGGAGAGGGTAGGGACTGAAACAAAAGGGTCTATAGATAAGACGGGCTGTGATCAGGAAACGTTTGCGCCGCCATTTTCATTGTCAGAAACAATAAATTTCACGCATAAAAACGCTGAGAGCAAACGTGCTATCTCGCTCGCACTCCCCGCCACTCTCCTTATCCCAGCATCTCCCTCTCTCTCTCACATATTAAAGTTTTGGCAGCAGGATGCCAAAAAGGCGCTGAAGGATAAGCGTCACACAAGATGAACGTAAATTTGTATAGCTTCAGTTTGGGTTGGGGCAACGGGGCGTATGCGTAACTGCAGCTACAGTGGGTTTTTTTTTTTTGGAAAAATTTCACACTGGCTTAGAAACCCAAGACAAAGTCAGGGTAGCTCAAAACGGAAACGGAAGTGTCAAGTAGTAGTAGTTGGACGAAAGGCGAAAGAGAAGGAAAGCAAGTGCCACAAGAGAACGGGCGAAAATAAAAGGCAAAAAATCATGTAGCATGAAAAATGGCAAAGCGCGAAGCAATTTGAAAAATGAAAAGGGGAGAAATGAGAAAAGAATGTGTGCAGAGAAAATAAAAAAAAAGAAGAAAACGCTATACAATGCACAAGTAAATGCGCTGTGGTAAGCAGTGATGGACTGCAGGGTACCCTGTATATAAAAATAAATAGAGAAGCAAATAACGCTAGTTTTTAAATATTGAAAAATATTTATTTGTTTGTTTTAATATATATTTAATGTATTAAAAGCTGCTTCAAATGTTTTTATTTATATTTTAAATACAATTTTGAAATGTTAAATTTACTTAAAGCTGTTGCCATTATTTATTTATATTAAATTTGTGGGCAAGCCTATTTGCAGGGTATTTCTGCGTTGTGTTTGCTTTTGTTTCCTCTTCTTTTTTTTTTTGTGGCCTGTGACCACACACGGGCGTTGTGATTTAGTGTTGGGCAACCTCACAACGCCAGCGTCACGCCCAAAAGCCAAAAAGAAGGCAGGCAAAAAAAAGGGTTGCGCTGCGGCGGCGGCGTCTCGATTTCCCAGGCTGTTTTCTCAAATTGGCAAATAACAACAAACGGAAATACTTGTCCACAGGTGTGAGGGCTCAAGTGTGTATGTGTGTGTGGCAAATTTAGCACACTTTATTTGTCACATTTTGCTTGTGTGTGTGTGTGTGTTTGTGTGTGTGCGGGTTTGGGCTGTTGTCACAGCTGAATTATGTGCTAATGGTGCGAGAGCTGATTTCTCAATTTCCGCTTCGTCTGCTCCGTCCGATCTCAGTTCAAACTTAACACTTGTCTATATCTATATATGTGTGGGAAGCAGGAAATGAGCATTTTCAACAGGGGAAATTGCTAAACCGCAGAGAAATAAATATAAAAAGAAACACTCGTTAATAAAATTACACAGCATACTAAATAAACTTGTTTTTATTTTGTTTATGCATAAAAATAAATGAAACAACTCTTAAAAAGCGGCCATAACTTTGCAGCAATTACTTTATCAGCAGCAGCCTGTATAGCCATATATCATCAAACATATACTATATTGTATAGATTTGATTTTGTTTAAACATTTAAAAGCGTGCAGGGGCTACAAAAAATGTGCATAACGTGCTGGCCAACGCCTCATGTTGGCGTCATGAAATGCGCAAATATTTTGTATATTTCGTATATTTAGCTAAGAAACAGTGGGCACACGCTATGAGGAGAGCAAGAGCATATAAATTGAATATTTTCATATATTATCTTATTATTTTTATCTAGATTTTATGCAGTTTTCCCGGCTGCGTGTCTTCACTGTAACCGCCACAGATATTTCATTCTTTTTTACGCGTTTGCCGCACAAATATCAAAATTATTTTTATTTTTTTCTGCTTTTAATTTTTGTACGCTGCCAAGGTGAATGTAAAACAAACAAACACACACAGATACACACACACACAACAATTTTTCACAACTTGCCAAATGAGCGAAAATGTACACTCACACACACACGTTTTGTTGTATCTATGTATGTGTGCGTGTATTATATATAATTGAGATAAATTTTATTTTACGTCGCATTTCATGTTGAAGGTCGTTCGTTGATATTCACTTCATTTGACGTTGCGCATTCCTCGTGTCTGCCTCATCGTGCGGTGCATTTTCCTTTTGGCCATTTTCTGATGCTGCTGCTGCTGCATTCATTGCTAACGATTGACAAATCGCTAAAACATTCTCCTCTCTCTCTCTCTTCCTTTGCGTACAGCTTTATCTTAATTTCTCTAATTGTCAATGTAATTATGTAAATATTGCTTCCTGCTTTTGCCCGCCTGCCTTCCCTTTGCCATGTGATTTTGGCCATATATATACATATATTCTATATAAAACTGAATGAATGAATTTATGCTGTGCCCCTAGATATTGGCAAGAGCTGCGAGCTTTTAGTTGCTACGACAAAATATCTGAAGAAGATTTGAATAAATATAAATAAAAACCTGAAGAAAACTCAATAAATATAAATAAAATCTTCATAAAACTGAATAAATATAAGTAGATTTAAAAATAGCATTAAAATTGCACAAATAAATCAAAATAAATGTGCTTAATTAAGCGTTATATTTTATGGAAATTATAAACAATAAAACTGAAGCCTTTTTCTGCGTTTTATGTTGCCCACAAGCAAAGCGCAGTTGGTTTTTGTGGCCATTGAGCTGCTGTAGAGAGGGAAGAAGAGAGAGGGAGAGAGTGGGAGCAGTAGAGAGAAAGAAGAAAGACACGTACGCCGACACACAGCCATGTGTGCTAAGGGCTGCCCTTGCCCCTGCCCAATCCCATTTTGTCTACACACACACACACACACCCGTTTTTCTGTTGTGTTTGTTTCTCTGCAATTTTATTTAAATTGTTAATGCACAAGTATCTGGCGGCTGTCTGAGCCGCAGCTGCAGGTGGAATAACAGCAGAGGCAGCAATAACAACAACAACAACAGCAGCAGCAGCAGCAGCGCACTGGCTACGGCAGCATTAAAATTGCAGACAAAGCGTGAGTGCAGCTACATAACGCATACGCCATGTGGCACACAACGAAAGAGAGAATGAGAGAGAGAGAGGGCGTGCAAGCGAGACAGCAAGTGCAATTCATGCTAAACAAATTAAAATTGCAATTTAATGCGTATTGCAGACAGCGCAGGGCAGAGCCGGAGCAGCGTCTTGTTGGGATTGCAAACTAAACAAAGCCGCCACAAATACAAACACAAATACGCAGCATACACACGCTGCACACACACAGACACACACAAGCGCATAACTCAATTTTCATATAGACATTTCGCGCCAAAATGGCAAACTGTAATTTCCATATTTGTTGTTGCTGCTATTGTTGCTTAGTCTCTGCGCCTTCGCTTCTGTTGCCAAAATAATCGAAATTATGTAAATGTCATCATTGAGGGACTTCCCTCATTTGTTTTATTTATTACGGGGGGGAGGGAGGTGGTTGCCCTTTTTGATTTGCACTGATGACAGCATTGCATTTTCCATTTCCATTTTTCATTTCCCATTTTCGTGGCTACCACAATTTATGGCCATAGGTAACTAAAATGATTCAATGCATCATCAAAATTGCGTATACGCAGCGTCTGACGACGAGGACGACTCAAGTGCGCCACGCGGCAATCAAATTTCGCTTTTGTGCGAGCTTAATTATTACAGCCGCATATATTGCAAATTGTGTGTGTGTGTGTGTGTGTTTCGTTATTTAATTGTTCTTGTTCCCGGCGTAACTGTAAATGTTTTGTTTGCCATTTGTAATTGCAATGGCTGCCGCTCTGCTGCTCCTCTGCTGCTGCTGCTGCTGCTGCTGCTGTTAATTTCGCATTCGTTACCGCTTCACATTAATTTCGAGTGCGTTACAAATTAAATGCATCTCCCCAGCAGCCGAACATAAAGTGCACAGCAACTGAGTTATGGCATCCACAACCAGCAGGAGCTGGCGCCACTGTAGCTTAAAGACGAGCCATGGAAAGAAAGAGGCAGGAAGTAGGAGGAAGAGAAAGAAATAAGAAATATTTGGATAGTTAATGGCAAATTGATAGATTAAGTAGAAAACATTTTCAGTTTCTTAGACCTATTTGGAGGAATTTAAAAGGGAATTTATTGCTGCTTATTAGACTTAAAGTACAGTAATACAATTTAATATTCAATTTAATTGGCTAAAATAAGAGTAGGGATTTGCTAAGAAAAGCGCTTAAAATTAATATACTTTAATATTTTTATTTAGTATTTAACATTTTGGTTTATTTTAGCGTTTATTGTTAGGAAATTGATGCCTTCAAATAGTAAGTTGCTTTTGAAAACTAAAGCTTATAAAAGAGCACACAATCGATGGTTGCTGCTCAGTGAAAATGCTGCTTGATTGAGCTTCCAAGTTCCTATAGTTTTTAATAGGGAAAACTGTATATTCTCTTCAGTGCCTCAGGCTATACCACTGCAGAGCTGCCAAGCCCTCGCTCTCTCTCTCTCTCCATCGTTCTGTTTTACGTAGCCAGCTTTCTTTGGCTTGTCATTTAAATTGCACTATCAGTGCAAAGAGAGAGAGAGAGAGAGAGCGGGCTTTAAGACCGGCTGACAACAAACGGTGCTGGCCATGTCATTGGCTGCAATCCACTGAATATTTCAACGAATGCAGCGAGCGTATTGTATAAATAACCTCAACACCATTAAATTGTCAAGCTGCCTGTCTGTGCAGGAGTGCGCAGGAGTGTAGGGGAGTGTAGAGGAGCGGGCTGGAGTGCTCGTGTGTGCCTTGCACACGTAGCTAGACTGCAAACTTTATTTAGAGATGTCAAACTGTCGTTCAACGTGTACACGTTACTGGACACACTCAGGGGACACCAGAGCTGTTTCCCCTCTACCCCACAAACTGCAGCCCAGTCAGCAGTAAATAAAGCGTTAAATTTTAACAAATTGTTGTCAGTTGCCGCGTGTGAACATGCAGCAGCTGCAGCTGCTCCCATTGCAGAGTGCCCCCTTGGGAAAGCCAGAGCTTCTGGCCTGTCATGCGGTGGCTTTTCAATTACCTCATTTAAAAACTCTCATCTTGATTAATTGTTTTGTTTTCTGCGGCGCGTTAATTGATTTATTCAACAAATGTTCAACCAAAGTGCGCTAATTGTTTATGCCAAAAAGAAAATGACAAGGGGAGGGCACACACACACACACAGACACACGTTACCGCTGCACTTCCGCTTTTCGTCCATTTCCGCTGTTGTTGCCACTGGGGCAGTTGTTATTAGATTATGCCCGAAATTCAATTCAATTTGAGTGCAAATATGTGTTCACTAATGCTGGCGCCGTGCCCGTCACCCGCCACCCACCATGCCCACCCACTCCAGGAGTGACCGCAGCTCTGGCCTCGGCTCGAGCAGAGGCAACAAATTACGCGCCCTGCTCCCTCCCTGCCCTTCCACGGCCACAACCCTGCGGCTTCTGGCTCTGGCCTCGCCTTTGATTCTTGTGCCTTCGCTGCTTTCCGTTTGTTGTGGCTGCTCTACGGCTTGTTGGCGGCGCTGCGGTGGTGTTGCTGGCCTTCTTTTAAGTTGTTTTTCCTGCGAGGAAAATGTGGGAAAATGGAAAGAGAGAAGTAGATAAGCGCAGGAATGTGTTGCCCGCGCACGTGTCTAATTAGAAGCGACAAATTTGTGAGTAAAAGATTGGCTTTAAGTATGAGTATAAATGGGAAATAGTTGGCATTTAGTCTTTATAGCAATTAAGGCTTTAAGTGGAGCGCAAGCGGCAGATAATGTCACTCTATAACAATTTCGTATACTTAATCTATGCATCAGATATAAAAGGACAGTTAAAGGGATGATAGAAAACGATCAGGCTTGATTAGTCGACTTTAGTTAGTATAGATGAGTATAGATGATTATCGATAAGTATAATTATAATATTTTATATATTAACAATGTAGATAATATCTTAAAAGAGCAGGCTTGTATAGCATTAACTCCCCAGTTAACTCAGTTAGCTATTGGCAGGGTATCTAACAGGCCTGCCAGCTACCTGCCTACCATACTATTTTTAATCGAAACAATTTCGCGTAACTGCTTCATTGTGATGTGTGTGTGTGTGTGTGTGTGTGACACAAACGGTGTATGCAACAAAAGTGACCTCAGGCGTGGTTGCTGCTGCCTTCCTGCCAACATCATGACCGCCGTTATGTGCCTGTCGAGGTGTGTGCAACACGGCGTATGCGTGCCATAAATTAATAGATTTGCACGCTCTGCACCGCAAGTGCCAATAATTAACTAAGCTCTCAGCGGGGAGGGAGGGAGGAATTGGGAGCAGGCGCCACAGGCTTCGTGGTTCGATGACAAAATATGGCCGGGTTAACGGTTATGCTAACGAGCTGCAGTTGCGGCATAGCCACATAGTTCGTCGCATAAGTCATTAGCAGGCGCAGCCAGAACGAGCTGGCAGTCTGGCAACGACAGGGTGAAGCAGAGAGGAGGCGGGGCGGGGGAGTGACAGGGGGCATATCATACACGGCAGCTCATTAAATTAATTAAACGTCTACGAAACGCTGCCACGCCTCTCTCTGACTCTCTCTCTCTCTCTCTCTCTCTCTCTTTCTGAATATTATTTAGGCACATTTATTTGCAACGCAGTTGCGGCTGCTTGCCGCATTGTTGCAACTTGGCTTGGCGAAACTTTTAATGAGTTCACTGCGGACCGTCCCCCCTTGTATCTACCTTATGCATCCCTCCCCACTCCAGCTGCGTAACGTGCACATCGTTAGAGGCAGCCTCAAAAATTGTTGTGCATTTTCAAATGCGAGTGCCACGTTTAGTTGAGCACAGGCTGCGGCAGCTACGATTGCTGCTGCCTCGGCCTCTACCTCTGCCACTGCCTCTGCCACTGCTGCTGACGTGGCAGAAATAAGAAAAAATTGCAGTGATTGCAGCGGGCAGGCCAAAGCCGGAGATGAAGTTGAAATCACAGAAAGAAAGAGACAGAGAGAGAGAGAGCAGAGTAAAATCCCTTGTGTTTATCTTTTGCAGCTGTCAGCTGACCCCCTTTTGCAGCCATCTTGTGTGGCCAGCGTCAGTCTCAGCTACAGCTGCCTCTGCCTCCAACTCCACCTCCGCCTCTGCCTCGTCTCGTCTCGTGTCTCATGTCTTTTGTCCTCTCTGCCATTGTTGAGCCATTGTTGAACTTTGAAATTGCCTTGAAATTGCTGTGCTCACATCAATCAATTAGCATGGCCCCGCTCCACGCTCCACGCTCCACGCTGCTTGTTGTCATGTAGACAGCACTTTGCAGACTCAGTTGATTTAAATTTCATGGCACTTGGCTTAAAGCGCTGCCAGCCAAAAAAAAAAAAAAAACACAGAAAAAACAGTATAAAGTGTAGAAGAAGTAAAGCAAAAACATGAAAATGAGACATGAAATGGAAGCCGAGCAAAGTGGAAGGAAAGCAGGAAGCACTGCGAGGAGGCAGCGCGAATAGCTGCGCTGATTATACACACATAAGCGCCAAATACACTCACAAACACACACACACACAGACACACCCATAAAAGCCAGTGTAATGAATGTGTAAAGGGTTGGCTTAGAAAAGGAGAAGGAGAAGCAGAAACAGAAAGCGCGCACCAGTGCGACAGCGTGCATGAAACAAGATGCCAAAGGCTTGGCCAAGGCTGCCTGCAGTACATCCAGAGGAGGAGGGTCTGGGAGGGTAGCACAACCACAAAGTGTTTGGTAAAAAACAATTTAAGAAATGTACGCGCAAGCCAGCAAATGCTTTTAGCTGACGACGGCACACATGGCGTATGCGCGTTGCAAATTAAACAGCTTAATGAACTGAGAGCGAGCGAGCGAGAGAGCGCGAGCGACTAACAAAACATTCCTCACACAGTTTGCTGATGATATTGAAATAATTGAAATGCATAGGAATAACTTACTTGAGAACTGAATGAAATTTCGCACTTAATGAAAAGTACGCATAAAAGTGGAAATAAAAAAAAATGAGGGAGACATAAAAAAAAACAGAAAACAAGCAGCCAAAAATGAAAATGAAAACGAAACGAAGCCAAAATGGAAATGGAAAAATTCAGACTGAGGCGGCAGTCGATTTGTGCGAAGCACAGACACAGATACCACACACGCATACAAATTACTAATGCTAATTTTATTTGCTAGAGGCAAAAAATAAATAGCATGTACTCTATTGCACAGCAACATACCCTGTAGAAGCTGAAAAAGTATTTCATATTTAAGTATGCCTCAGCCAAATTAATAAAAAAATACATATAGTTATGTTTTCAAATATTTATCTTATATAGAAAATATATAAATTATATACATAAGTTATTTATTTTATACTCTAACTAGTGCAGTCTATCATGGCAGCCTGTCATGGCGTCGCGTGGTTTCGCCATTTTATAATCAACTTGCGCGCAAGCTTCAAATTGGCAATGGCGACATTAGAGTCGTAAAATTCTATGGGGGCACGCCCCCCAAGTCTTGCCGCCTTAGACATACACGTTAGTTGGCATTTTTTCATGACCTGCTCCCACTCGCACACATGCGGCTTGTACTTGGCATAAATTTAAATGTCAATGGGCAATTAAAGTGGCGCACAAAAGTATGCAACATAAACTTGCAAGTGCACGGTTGGAACACTTGGGAAACGGAAACTGAAACGGTTGGCAGTTGGAACACACTTGACAGTGCATTAGAAGAGCTTAGCGCGACACACACACACACACAGGCAGGTTCACTAGGGAAACTTTTCATTCCTTTTTCTCTCTCGCTCGGCTCAAGGCTGCGCCATTCTGATTATTACTTTTCATTTTGCCATAACGATTTTCATTTTTTTCCCTGCATAGCGTAAGAGAAGAGAAGAGAAGAAGGGCGGGGCGTGGGCGTGGGCGTGGCAACGGATTTACGCATGGCATGCAAAAATGATGAAGATGAATTACGGGGCGCCAAGCTACCTCAGAGAGATACGTAGATCTTGGTTGGCAGCATGTTCATGCATGTCTCTGCGCGTCGTATTAATCTATTTTAGGTGACATTGTTGATATTGATTTGTTGTCTGTTGTCAGGCTCGCTGAGGCGAAGACATTTGTTTAAAAAAAAACACGAAAGAAGGCAAAAGGAAACGAACGAAAGAAAACAAAAAATCATATCTTTCGTAGCGCTGTCATTTATCATTTCTTCAATTGATTATCATCAAATATGCATTCGATTGTAAGAAATAAATTGTTCTTCGCATTTCAATAATTAATTGGGTGTGTAGAGCATTAAAGCCAGCTGAAATTCGAGGACATACTCTTCATATTTAATTTTCATAAATATTTAAATCAATTTCAAATTGATTTTAACACACATATTTGCATAAGCTGCGCATAACATAATTATTTAATTTGATCAAATACGATTTTTCACGCTTCAATTATATGCGACGAAGCAATTTTCAATTTTCCACCAAAAAATGTATACAGTTTCGACCGCAGAATGACAACAACAAGAAAAAAGTAAAAGTTGTGCGCTCAATGGGTTAGTGTGTTGGTAAATAAACATGGTCATAATGCACACACACACACACATATATACTGTGCAAATCCCACTGTTTATGTTGGGCTTTAAAAATGATGTAACTCTCATTTTCGCATTATGTCGAGGCAAACAATATGCGAAAACTGCGCCAGCATATGTTAGCAGGCAGTGTATATGTGTGTGTGTGTGTGGGGAGGCATTTCCGTGTAATAACCAATTTGAAATGGCACCGCAGACAGAGCCAGAGAGAGAGAGAGAGAGAGAGAGACAGACGAGGCAGCCAACAGAGCAGCAAACGAGCAAAGTTTTACCATTTTTAATTTCGCCAAACAGATACGAAAGCGGAAACGAATGCGAATGCGAGTAGTACGAATACTTCTGACTTTTGCCAGCACTTAGGCTGATTAAAGTGCACAAATAACCAGTGCAATAACAACTACGAGAGTAGTATATACTATTCTCTCTCTTTTTTTTTCTCTTTTTCTCGCTTTATTTGCCGCTCGTCTGTCATGCTGCGCTCGCCATTAGTCAACTGCGCTGTGTCAGTTATAATTTGCAAGCGAAACTGGCCCCAGTCCGGATTTATATATACCTAACATTGTACCCAACATACTTTGCCCGGCCAAATCAAACGAAATTCCTGCCCCAACTGTGCCTCATATAATATTAATCTTTATCCTAAAAAAAGGGACAGCCGAAAACTTACTTAATCTTTCATATTTGGAATTTATATGGCGCCCGGCAACGTCATTAAATGTTTGACATACTTTGACAGGGTATCAAAAGTGTTATTAAAAACCTATAAACCACATGTAAAACATGCAATACACACCCCTTGTAAGCCTCCCCCCGCCCTCCTCACAACCCTGCACAGCCTGTGGCAACTTTTTAAAGCTCATATTAAAATGCCAAAGCGTCTGTACACGCGGCGTATGCGTAATGCGACACATAAATATTGTTTCTGTCTCGCTGCCTGCGTGTGTGTATGTGTGTGTGTGTGTGTGCTGTTATCAATGTCGCTGTGCAACAGTTTACAATTGCTGTATGTAATTTGTTGTAAAATTTGTAATATGCTTTTACAGCGCTTCCCATTAAAATTGTTCATTAATTTAAAAACAAATCAGCAGCAGAAACGCCAGCAAATACCCTGTTACAGCTACAGGGTATTAAAAACCCAAAAAACACTTTGAAGACTTTTTTTTAGCGTTTTTTTTTAAAGCGATTTTCATGACAAGAAAATCAAAGAGCGGAAAAGTCAATGCGCTTCGCGACCAACTTGTCAACAAAATGAGAGAAAGCAAAGCGTTTAAGAAGTGTGTGTGAGACGCAAGGGGACTGGTGGGAAGGGGTCCCTTCCAGAAGATTGAGAAAACTGCCAGTGCTCGCTGGGCAAATCAAAGGAAAACTGCTGATTTTCATATCAGAGAAAAATGCCGGCGTTGGCACAAAAAAATCATCATCGTCGTCGTCGCTATCTACAGACGGCACTCAATTGAATGAGACTGCATGCAAATACGTACAGATTCGTAGATATATATATATATAGAGCGTATACCCTATATATTCAGACACTCGAACCGCCTTCCAACTGCAACATTTACGCCATTTTTCTATGCGCTTTTGACGCAAAGCATAAATTAACTTTGCAAACTTTTTGTGGATTGAAAAGTGCAGCGAGTGGCACTTTATCAATGGGCCAGTCTGAGACTGGGAAAGAGCGGTGCAGGGGCGTGTCAGAGGTGTGGCAAGTATAACATTAAACAGTTATAAAGCAGCACTTATCGCGAACGTTGTCTGCCTCGCCGCTTGCCACTTGAACTCGAGTTCAATCGAATTAGTTGCTCGGTTTCTGAGCTGCTTTTCCTGTGGCTGCATTGCGTGTTTATTGAAAGAAACGATGAAATTAAAACTACAAAGTTGAGCATAAAAACATAACTGTTGATTTTTTAATTTAAATAATATTAAACGTATATAGAAGGAGACATATGTGTCCTCCAACTTCCCAACTTAAACAGTCGAGTTAATCTTGTCTAGTCTCTATATCTGACTGACTGCCTGCCAGTATGCCTGTCTGTCTGTCTGTTAATATAGTCAAACTTAGTATAGCGCTTTTCTGGCTACTCTACAAATATGCGATCATATTTCTGTTTATTAGAGTTCCCCAACGTGGGCTGCCAGCGCATTTGCTTAATAAGTCAATTGCAGGCAACATTTGGATGCGTTTATAAGCACATTTGTGCACTCTATAGACTATAGAAGACAGCAGCAAATAGTCTATCCATCTCTCTTTTTCTCTCTCTCTCTCTCACACTCTTCTCGCAAGCATTGCAATGCTGCAATCCAATTTCAGCGAATTGGTGAGACTGTGCGAGCAAACAAGTTGCAGCTAAGTCGTAGCAGAGTGCAGATAGAGATATAGACAGACAGAGGCAGAAAAAGAGGGGACATCGTATGTGTGAGCGAGCTAGCTATATAGTATGCCATGCAATGCACAGTTGAACTGCAGAGCAGACTCGATATAAATTCATTTATTCATGAGCTCAAAACCGGAAATAAATGCGCTACCTGCGCGCATACCAGGTGTCTGCATATGTATGTGTACGTGTGCGCACTTGCAAGACTGTAATATATGAGTGTGTGTCTACCACGCATGATAATATTTGATTTGGCTTTGTCTGGCCCTATAAATTATGATTGCAAAAGTTTGTTGCACCTTGCAAAGGAAGGAAAGCGAACTGAGGAAACTTATGACGACTTTTCCGCACAGTTCAATTGAATCTGTCGCCAAATCGTTCTCTAATTCGACTGGGCGTGTTTGCTCAAACTTAAATTGTGCGCATTATTGGCAGAGTGCACTCAGAGCAGCACATACAGACACATATGCAGAGTCTCTGCTCAAAAACTGCAGCAGACATGCATAAATTTTGCCGTTTAGAAAGATGATAGAGCAAGGAAGGGGCTAAAAGGAGAGAGGTGAGAGTGTGGGGGAGAAATAGAAGAGGTGTGTGAGCGAGGGGCAGAGCGGCAACTCTCTTGAGATGGCGTCAAGTTGAAGCAATCGCTGCATACGCACAAGTGCCTCAGTGCACACAAATAGCAGGGCACACATACACGCACACACACACACACACAACCAACAAACACACACGCAGCACATGCCTCTATTCAACTTTCACTTTGAATTTGCCAAGTTTCCTCTCTCTCGCTCACACTCACAGCAGGCAGCTTTTGCATGCCTTTGATTTTAAAGATTTATCATAGCATACTTATATGCGCCATTTGCATATTAATAGAGCAAACACACTTCACGCTGTTGCCACGTTTCTCCCATCTCACTCACACGCTCCACAACCTCCAGAAAATGTCTAAAACAAACTAGGCATACGCATCGAGTCAAAAAAATCCTTTAGCATCCGTTTATCAATAATTTAAATTGCAAAATTCGAAAAAACTCTCTCGAGAGAGATGCTTTGCGGTAAAATGACAATTTCCACTGCTCAACGCTTAATGGAAAAATATGAAAAGTATGAAAAAGAAAAGCAGATTAAAAAAAAGTTTGTAAGGATGCAGTCGAGCGCGACCGATACTAAAATACCCTTCCCTTAAATGGAGAATCACTCAGATAATCAAAACATAAACAAAATGTCATTCCGCATGAAAATTGTTTGATTTTTAAGAAAGTTACGATTGGTGAAAAATGAAGGTACCAGACCTGTTGAGAGTGTTACATGTCTAATTTTTTGATCATTTCGACATGATTTTTGGCCCAAAATTAAGTATAGTCTAAAATCGATGTAAACACTTGATTATCACTAATTTTGACCTCCGCAATCGATTAAAATTAAAACCTCGCGATTTACAATTTTGAAAAAAAAAATTTTTTGAAATTTTACAGGGGGGACCATTGTCTAAATTTCCAAAATATAAAAAAATTTCAAAAGGTCTATCATGATATTATTTAAATGTAGAATCACTCAGATAATCAAAACATAAACAAAATGTCATTCCGCGTGAAAATCGTTTGATTTATAAGAAAGTTATGATCGGTGTAAAATGAGGGTACCAGGCCTGTTGAGTATGTAACATGTCTAATTTTTTGATAATTTCGACATGATTTTTGGACCAAAATTAAGTATAGTCCAAAATCGATTTAAACACTTGATTAATACTAATTTTGACCTCCGCAATCGATTAAAATTAAAACCTCGCGATTTAAAATTTTGAAAAAAAATTTTTTTGAAATTTTACAGGGGGGACCATTGTCTAAATTTCCAAAATATCAAAAATTTTCAAAGGGTCTATTATGCTATTATTTAAATGTAGAATCACTCGGATAATCAAAACATAAACAAAATGTCATTCCGCATGAAAATCGTTTGATTTATAAGAAAGTTATGATCGGTGTAAAATGAGAGTACCAGGCCTGTTGAGTGTGTTACATGTCTAATTTTTTGACCATTTCGACATGATTTTTGGGCCAAAATTAAGTATAGTCTAAAATCGATTTAAACACTTGTTTATTACTAATTTTGACCTCCGCAATCGATTAAAATTAAAACCTCGCGATTTAAAATTTTGAAAAAAAAAAAATTTTGAAATTTTACAGGGGGGACCATTGTCTAAATTTCCAAAATATCACAAATTTTCAAAAGGTCTATTATGCTATTATTTAAATGTAGAATCACTCGGATAATCAAAACATAAACAAAATGTCATTCCGCATGAAAATCGTTTGATTTATAAGAAAGTTATGATCGGTGTAAAATGAGAGTACCAGGCCTGTTGAGTGTGTTACATGTCTAATTTTTTGACCATTTCGACATGATTTTTGGGCCAAAATTAAGTATAGTCTAAAATCGATTTAAACACTTGTTTATTACTAGTTTTGACCTCCGCAATCGATTAAGATTAAAACCTCGCGATTTAAAATTTTGAAAATAAAAATTTTTTTGAAATTTTACAGGGGGGACCATTGTCTAAATTTCCAAAATATCAAAAATTTTCAAAAGGTCTATTATGCTATTATTTAAATGTAGAATCACTCGGATAATCAAAACATGCCACGTTTCTCCCATCTCACTCACACGCTCCACAACCTCCAGAAAATGTCTAAAACAAACTAGGCATACGCATCGAGTCAAAAAAATCCTTTAGCATCCGTTTATCAATAATTTAAATTGCAAAATTCGAAAAAACTCTCTCGAGAGAGATGCTTTGCGGTAAAATGACAATTTCCACTGCTCAACGCTTAATGGAAAAATATGAAAAGTATGAAAAAGAAAAGCAGTTTAAAAAAAAGTTTGTAAGGATGCAGTCGAGCGCGACCGATACTAAAATACCCTTCCCTTAAATGTAGAATCACTCGGATAATCAAAACATAAACAAAATGTCATTCCGTATGAAAATCGTTTGATTTATAAGAAAGTTATGATCGGTGTAAAATGAGAGTACCAGGCCTGTTGAGTGTGTTACATGTCTAATTTTTTGACCATTTCGACATGATTTTTGGGCCAAAATTAAGTATAGTCTAAAATCGATTTAAACACTTGTTTATTACTAATTTTGACCTCCGCAATCGATTAAAATTAAAACCTCGCGATTTAAAATTTTGAAAAAAAAAAAAATGTTGAAATTTTACAGGGGGGACCATTGTCTAAATTTCCAAAATATCAAAAATTTTCAAAAGGTCTATTATGCTACTATTTAAATGTAGAATCACTCAGATAATCAAAACATAAACAAAATGCCTTTCCGCGTGAAAATCGTTTGATTTATAAGAAAGTTACGATCGGTGTAAATTGAGCCTATTGATCCTGTTTAAATATACCTTATGGGGTCAACCACGCTTCCTTGTGCGAGTTACATACATTTGCACACAGTTAGTATACCCTTTTTTTACCTTTTTCAATGGTATAACAAATGTGGTGAAAATATAGAGTATTTGCTAGACTTGCAGTTGCGCTGTAAAGTCAAGTAGAACTAGGTTTACCAACATTTTAATAGATTTTCACAGAGTTTATTTTTATGAACTGCAAGTTGGTACACAAAAGAAGCACCTATAACGCACACACACACACCCATGCATAATGTACACACATATATATAATATTTACAGTTAGTCAGCGATGTCCCTGCTGCCTCTGCTGCTGCTGCTCCTCGACTTTTCCTTGTGCCACGTGTCCCTTGGCTGCAGAATTCAATTCAATGAAGTCATTTTTATTTGTTTGGCAACTTGTAGGATAACAACAGCAACAACAACAGCAGCAGCAGTAACAAAATGAATTCTGAAAAGGGTTTCCTTTTGTGTAGCAAAAAGAAAAAAGAAAAATAATAACAATAACACTGGAGTGGGCAATAGAAAAGAGAGAAAGAGAGAGAGCAAAATCACAACAAATTGTCTGCAATATGCTGGGCAAATATATGTATGTATGTGTGACAAGTGGGCGCATGGGCGTGGCTGAGATCTATACTAAAGATATGGCCCAAACATGTGGGCCATAATAACCGATATTAAATGCATTTGCCATGGGCGCACACAATGGAAATGATTGAATGCAATATTTTTCAAGAGCAGTTACACGATTTGGCAGGGGCGTAGGAGAGGCAGCAGAGGAATGGGAAGAGGGGCTAGCAAGTTGTTCATATTTTGTGTGGCTGCAGACGACAGTTTTATGTGTGCAGCAGCAAGAGGGGTGCAAGAGGTGGCAGGGAAGGGAAAGAAAAACACATGTGCGCTGCGCTTGTGGAACTTCAAGTGGATTTTCCCAAAAGGAAATTGATTTAAAACAAGTTGAAGTAGAAACGAAAGGCGAAAGCAAGTGCACAGCACACTTGGGGGAGTAGAGAGGGAAATCAAGTAAAGATGGGGTGAAATAAAGTAAAGAGTAATTTGATGAAATGCCAAAAGAAATTACAGCCCATAATAATTATTGCATTCCCTTATGCTCGCTTTCTTTGTCATCTAAGCCACAATTACAGCTACTTACACTCACTCTCTCTCACTCTGTCTCTTCTCTCTTATTTTCTTCCCTTATTGCAGTGCTGGAACCGGCTTTTCCAATGCGCGATGTGACCATAAACCGCAATGTGGACGCGCATAAATTGTACGACGTGCTCGGCGAGGTGGGGCGGTAAGTAGGAAGAGTCCATCTCCCTTGTGCCCTGCGGCACAAGCAAATCATGCTAATCATATACTACTACTACTCTATACCCCTACTATATACATATATGATACCTAATTCGCAGCGGAAAATTCGGCACCGTCTACAAGTGCCGGGAGAAGTCAAGCGGCATCCAGCTGGCCGCCAAGTTTGTGCCCATTCCCAAGCGTGAGGACAAACGCAACGTTGAGCGGGAGGTGGAGATAATGAATTCATTGCAGCATCATCTCATTATACAATTGTATGCTGCGTACGAATATCAGAAAATGATGTGCGTCGTCCTCGAACTGTAAGGATTGTCAAGCAAGCGTATATACCGTATATATCTGTGTGTGTCTATGTGTCTGTATCTATTTGTCTGTGTGTGTTTGTTAGTTCTTCATAACTTCGTTTGTGCCACTTTTCTTTTCTATTGTTGTTCTTGTTACATTGTTGCCGCACACACACACACACGCACACAATATCTCGCAATCAGTGGCAATGTGCATAAAATACGATTTACACGTACGCACATTATCGTAAAGTAGTAAAGTTCTGCCACCCAAACGCCTCCCCTTACACACACACACACACACACACTATAAAAGTTTTTGCTGTTTTCTTTTGGGAAAAAGAACCTTAAGCAACAGGTTCTGTCTCTCGCGCTCCCTCTCAATTCCCAATGCCATATAAATATTTATTTTATCTGCTACTTTGGCTATTCTAATGAAAGCTGACAAGGGTTTCCTCTCAGCTAACTTGGCTCTCTCAGCTGTCCAATGGGCCGTAAAAACAGGTAACACAAGGCACTGATTAAGCAACGTCCTTGACCCACATCAGAGAGAGAATGAAACGCAACAATAAACACAGCAGCTTTTGTCCGTCTTGCACTTGAGTTTTTCTATTAAATTAATTCTCTTGTGTTGTGCAACACTGCAGTTATTATTGTTGTTCTTGTTGCTGCTGCTGCTGCAGGTAAACTTAATTGTTGACTTGTTTCGTTTTGTTTGCATATTCATAGAATACATAGTACATACATGTTTGAAAAACAGAAAAGAAGAAAAGAGAATATGCATAACATTTGTCCACTTTACGAGATGAAAAATTGCAGTTAGTTTTCAAGCCTAATAATAATATTTGCAAATGGAATTTGCACATTGTTTTGGCTAGTGAATATTTCATTTCATTCGACAAACATTTTGCAGTTAAGCCACATCGATTACCAGATTGCAAGTGATGCAGATAAAAGCGTCAAATAATAGAGTTTAAATACCCGTTTAAGCCGATTGTTGATTGTTTTATTAATAAACAAAAGTGATTTATGTATACAGTTGGGCAAAGCGAGAGAGGGCGAGTAACAGCATTAACAGCTGTTAAACAGCGTCAAGTCCCCTTTTAAGTTGTATTCTTATCAGAACTACTGGCATTACAGCGGCTGAACAGCGCTGCGCGTCTGTTAAAGCCAAGACACAATCTAATCAGATCTTTTGTGTTAGCGTTTCATAGCAAACAGCTTCATAGCAGTTGCTCACTTACAGACATTTGCAAATTGCTATTAAACAAGACAGCGTACTTTAGTGTTGTAAAGCAGTTATAAATTATCTGAAATCGATAATCTTTTGAAACTTTTATATTGTTTATTATTGAGTAAGGCGCATTGACTGGTTTATAGAGAGAAAACCTCCCAACGAAACATATCTCTTTGTATAAATATTAATTGCTAAAGGCAAAGCACTGTTTTTTACAATTGAAAAGTAATGCTTTGCCATTGCTGTCGACCCGTTAATGCGCATTACTTCGGCTCCACTTGGGTTGATGTTCATGTATTATCTGATTTTCGTGTTATGGCAACCAATGTGTGCTTTATTCTTGTAAATAACATAACTAGTCTAAGTCACGGTAAGAACTGACTAAACTTAGCACCTAGAGAGAGTTAATTAAATGTTGTGTTGTTTGTGAGTTTTTGATAATACCATCTCTTACAATGTTTTTTAATATATCTCTGTATTCTCTTTCCAAGCATCGAGGGCGGCGAACTGTTCGATCGTGTGGTAGATGATGAATTCGTGCTCACCGAGCGTGTGTGTCGCGTCTTCATTCGTCAGGTGTGCGAGGCAATGGCATTCATACATGGCAACGGTATTGTCCATCTGGATCTGAAGCCGGAGAACATTCTGGTGCTAACACAGAAGGGAAATCGTATCAAGATCATTGATTTTGGCCTGGCACGCAAATTTGATCCCGATAAGCGTCTGAGAGTGAGTATTGCAAGACAGAGTAATGTAATATTATATAATATACTATAAATATTATATTTTTGACAGGTACTCTTCGGCACACCCGAGTTCGTTGCGCCTGAAGTAGTGAACTTTGACTGCATCTCCTACGGCACAGATATGTGGAGTGTGGGCGTCATATGCTACGTACTGTGAGTGGGATCTATTCTTATAAGCCCCTACGCCTTGAAAACATTAGAAACTCTTCAAGTATACATAGGGAAACTTTACTTTTGTTTGCTCCTTTTTTATTTAATTAATCAAAAGCATTACCCCTTTATATGCTCGCTACTCTCTGCTCAACTATCATAAATATATTTTTTATATTTTCTTTCACTTCAAAATTTAATCAAAGCTTATGTTATAAGGCATGGCATAGGAAGGGGGCGATTTCCACCCCAAGTTGCGCGAGGCAAACTAATTAAAAATCTGTGAAAATTGCCAGTGCCAAGAATTAAATAATCAAACTCTTAGAAATGCCACTGTAAGGTGTTTGCCACGCCCCCCCGTCCCACACTTCCCTGCCTGCCTGCCCTGTCAGGCAGCCAGCAGAAGCGTCAATTTAATTTAGTTAATTAAACCTTGCTGTGTTTTTTTTATGTGTTTATTTATTTTGTGTGCGCTGCTTTTACATTTCATGTTTATTGACTTTGCCACACCCCACACGCCCAACCGCCCCACACACACACACACATGGAACAACAACAACAGCATCTCGGGACTGTCGCCATTCATGGGCGAGAACGACATTGAAACAATGTCAAATGTAACCATCGCTAAGTACGACTTCGAGGATGAATGCTTCGCTGGGATCTCGCCGGAGTGCCTGGATTTCATAGCCAAGCTACTGGTGAAGGACTTGAGGTGTGTTTCCCTAATTAGTCTATGTACAGTCTCTCCATAACCAGGCCAAGCAGCCACCCAAGCAGGTTTTAATCAACCGAATGTACTCCCTACCTGCTCCTCCACAGCACCCGCATGACAGCCGCCGATTGTGTCAAGCACAAATGGCTACAGCAGCGTCCCGCGGCAACTGGGACAGCAACAATAGCCAGGACTGCCTCCGCCAGTGCAGCCAAGTCGCGCCTGAAGTCGGAGTCGCCGACTCCATTGGCCTCCGAGTCCTCGGAGGATTCGACGGCAACAATCGAGGATGCCGACGACGATGATGATGATGATGATGTTGCTGAGGACGTTGGCGGCGATGAGACAACGCAACAGGATGACAATGAGGACAGCGAGGAGCTGGCACAGTTGTGCAGCACACATGAGCTGGAGGTATGACCTGCCTTGCTGGCATTATATATGCACGTGATTAATTCCATCTCTCTCTCTCTCGCTCCCTCTCTGCATAGGACAAAGAGCTGGATGCCACCAAGGATAATTTAAAGAATTTCATAGTGCGCTGGGAGACGCATCCGAATAGTCCGTATGTCTTCGACGTTGAGGGCAATGTGATATCCCCACTGAATGAGACAAGCTATCCGCATCCGCGACGCGGCCATGGGCCGGACAGCATCTCCTCATCGCGAGGTGAGTACGGCTCCCAGCGGCAGCGTGATCGACATGCCCTCATCCATGGCAAATGAGCAAGGGGCTGGGCAAAGGGCGGGCGGGCTGTCGCGGTCGCGGTCGCGATCGAAGGATTCGATTTGTAAATTACATAATTAACTTGATAACCAATTGTTGTTAACTCTTAACTTGAATGTATAAGCCAAAATTGGCCGACTGAGAAGCGCAGCGAGAGGGGGAGGCACGTGCGCTGCTTCTCTCTAGCATTCTCTCTTTCTCCCTCCTCTCTCTCTCTCTTTTTCTCTGTCTCAATTAATGTTGTCTTGTGTTAACCAAAAACAAAAACAAAACAAAAGCTATTGATTGTACTATGTAACAACACACACTCTGTTTAATCTATAAGCATTATCCTAGTCGTAAGCGCATCCGGATGCGAGCGGATGCCACCTCCACTAATCCTAGTCATATAAGTTGCTTAGCGCGTCGACACTGTGATAAAGACAGCCAATGACAAAAGAGTGAAATCCAACAAGAAATATATATATAATATATGTACTTCCATTTGAAATACAAAATACCTTCTTTCAAATACAAAAAACATTAGACAGAACTCTATCCAAAACATTTCACGATATTCCCCCCCAACCTAGTTCAGTGTTTATAGCGCGTACCACAGTTTCTGAAACAATCGGACAAGGTAAGCCCCATCAATAATGATACAAAACAAAATCAAATCGACAAAACCCGTTGCCAAATTCAAAAGTTACTCGAAGTTATTCATTCCATTCAGAGTCTTTCTTCTTCATCAAGTACTGAGCTTGCTTATGTGGTACCAAATAGAAAATGAAAAATATATAGTACTATATAGAGTATTTATCGCATAAGTTAGCTCATCATCTCAGGTACAGTGTGTTGTCTATTTGGGGGCCAGCTAAACGATTCATTTCTATTACTAATCCCCCTATGTCTCTATCCCCTCCCTGCTTGCATTCTCATAAGCATGATCTAACCAATCGATAACTATGTGTATTTTTGGAAAGCAGTTCGTTGTATAATCTTGACTTAACCACAGCTAATCTCTATGTAGCAACGTCTCGCTTCGGGCTTACCCTTACTAAACCACATCTGGATTCACTTTTGCAGTGTGCTCACCCTCGCCCTGCGAATCGATTGCTACGCTCACCGACGATGAACAGGCTGACGACGATGAGTTGCAGGCAGCAGCAGCCGCAGCGGCAGCAGCTGGTCAGGAGGATGAGGATCGTCACAGCATCGAAAGTCCACAATCTGTGGCTACCACGCCCATCAATGAATCCCGCGAGAAGCTATTCCCCATCAATGCAGCGGGCACATCGGGCTGTGCCACGCCCACGCCGCAGCATCTGTTCAACGAGAACTTTGATGAGTTCTCCGGCAGCCAGAGCAGCGCACAGCAGCAGCGCAGCATGAAGAGCTACCTGCATACATTCGATCGCCGCAACTCGGACACCACATATCTGCTGGGACGACGTAGCTCCGGGGAGCGAGTGAATCTAGCGGATGAGATACGCAAGCTATCCGATCATCTGTTCATGCTTGCCGAGATCAATACCAAGCTGGGAGATGCCAACAACAATAGCAGCAGCAGCAGCAGCAGCACCAAGGAAGCAGCAGCAACTGAAAGCAAATCCTCAAAAACGGAGAGCATCAGCAGCAGCAGCAGTTCCAAGACGCAGGAGGCCCCCAAATGGACAAGCACCACACGCACCAGCAGCAGCTCCACCAGCCGCGTCACACCGCTCGGGCTGCTGAACAGCACCAGCAGCACCACCAGCTCAAGCAGTCAGAGCCAAAGCCTCAACAAGGCGGGACAGCAGCAGAAGCTAAGCTCCTCCTTGTCCGTGCGCCTGCAACAGTCCATCGAGGAGACACCCAAGCTGAGCAATGGCAACGCGGACTCTTGGCTCAAGTCGCAGCAGAGTCAAGTGAGCCGCAGCATCAAGTCCACAGTGAGCACAATGAGCACATCCAATGCGCAGAGCAGCTCGCATGTTGTGCAGAGTTCCAGCTCGAAGATCAGTTCCTCGAGCCACAACCATGTGCTGTCCTCGGAGTCGGCAAGCAGTCGACGTGCCAAGTATCGCATCAATCAGATGAGCCGCGATGTGCCCATCGGCTTGCCCGATACACATCAGACAGTTAATCTGGAGGAGGCTGCCAATACAACCAAGGACTGTCTGCTGCATCTGCTGGAGAAGTACAATGAGACCAAGAATCGTAATCCTGTGGGACGACACCAGAGCATCAGTGTGGATAGTCCTGTTAGCGATAAGCTCGAATATCGCTCCATATCATCGATCAATGCCTTCTTCCAGCGTCATGTGCACAGCAGCAGCACCGGGCAGAATGTCAAGCAGATTCAGGCGCAGCTGGAGGAGCGGGCAACGGGGAAGTAGCCTGATAGCCTGTCTGTATATATGGAAATCCAAACGCAACCAAAGCAAACTCAATCAAACTACGTTAGTTAATTTCTATGTTCGCAAACTGAATCAGATTGTTCATGTACTTTTTGTCGTAAGTGTAATTAATGAGATTAAATATTTTATTGCAATAAAAGAGAGAATCGATAATGATTAGTTGGCTCCGATTGGTCTTATCATCATTGTGACCGACTTGTAGGAGTAGTCGAACTCGTGCCAATCCTCACTGTCCCAACCGATGCCCCTAGACAGATCGTCAGCATCTGCGAGTGTGATATTTGTTATATATTGGCCATTGAGGTTGCTAAAAGTGATAAAGTAGGGTGAGTAAGATCTAACAAAATTGCAGTCTCTAACAGACGGATAGCTAATATACCCTACACCTACCTGGCACCACACGCCTTATACCACCAGGCACCGTGGAAACCCTCGGCGCAATTCTCATCATCGAAATCGTTGTCCATGTCGTAGGTGCTAAAGTTCTGGTTGAGATTGTAGACCAGCGCATTGCCTGCATTTCCCGTATAGTTGCCCAGGGACTTGAGATTGTATAGTTCTGTGAGATTGCCAACCACAAAGTTGGAGTAGCCCGCATAGCGTGTCTCGTTTTCAAAGTCCTCCAGCTGTATGTGCAGCTCATGAGGTGTCGATGCTGTGAGATTATGCAGCCTATCGAGACCTATAAAGAACTCGCCATTGAAATTGCCGAAACCCTTGCGATACTGATCCCAAGTGCGATAAAAGTCAACACTTCCGTTAAAGCGTCGCTGTATCACGGTCCAGTCATGTCCAGCCAAGTGATCATAGCAGGGACAGGGCGTCAGGCCAATGTTCGTAACATTGATATAATCTGACATATTCCAATTGCGAAAATCTCTACAGTCCTTGGGTATCTTGGTCTCGCTAATCTCTTCTGTTTTTTGCGATATCTGCTTTTCCAAACCTGCAATATACGTCCAAAGTTCATCGTTCCTCTTTTTTTCCGTATCCAAGGATTCCTGTAAAAACTTTAAGCGTCGATCTTTATGCCCTTTTCCTTTCTTATGTTTCTTATTCTTATTAACCTCTGAACCATTCTGTTGTTGTGCGACGTTTTTATTACTTTCCAGAATTTGGGTATTTCCATTAATATTCCAACTGATCGTCGACGTTGCGATTTGATTGTTTTTTTCTTCAGTGCAAACTTTTAGTCTATTTTCGAGCTCTTTTATTCTATCTGCAGCAATTTCGCAACTCTACAAGAATGTAACCTTAACATAATTATTATTATCATCAATTCAGAACTAACTTACATGATCTGCATATACAGCCTGTAGACACAAGCAAAATGCGAAATAGATCGTTATCAGTCTGAACATTTTCGGGTAATTCTGTTCTTTTTTTGCGGAGGAATAATTTTAATTTAACCTCTCCAAGCTGAGCTCATTATAGTACTAAGCTAAGAGAGAGCTAAATGTATTTGCAGTTATATTTCTTATCAATTACTTGGAATATAATATGTATGTATAAACGCGATTGCGACTCAGAAAGAATTCCCTGATAAGAAGTTCAGTTGTAAACGGGCGAGCATACTTTGGATAAGTATTAAACCTTACTGTTTTATGAAACGATAAAATTATGTAATGTGGATATGATTTCAGTTATACAGTTCCCAAATATTATAAACAATCTAAATGTCATGTCAAAATGAAAAACAAATTTTATTGAAAACAAAAATGAACTTAGTAAAAAGAAATTAATAAGTTACGTATGTATAAATAAGAAACGTCTACAAAAAGAGCAACAACAAAGTATTAGGTATACGTATATGTATTTGTATTTGTTTAACTCGTTGGGTTTGTTGGGTAACTTCTCAAAGTATTTTTTTTTTTTTTTTTTTTTCTCAATGGTATAAGATTATTTGTTTTCTGTGTTTTTTTCGTTTTCTTTTTCTTTTTATTGTTTATTGAAGAATGAGTTGAATGTACACACAATATGAATTAGATATATAAATATTAAGTGAATACTTTGGATTTGTTCTAAGTTCTAGGACATACGTAACTAGGATGATCGTGTTTAGGTTATTCAATAATATAGGCTCTGCCTACGCATATAATAAAGTATAGTTTATAATTAGTATTTATAGAATTTGTACATGATAGTTAAGAGCGAAATTGCTTTCGATTGTTTGCCAAATTGTTTGGCAAACGCAAACAAAGCAATTTCAATTACAGTTGAGAGTTAAGATCAATGGCAATTCATGTCAAATTGCGAATATATACTATACTATTTCGTATGAGATCGTATACAATATTCTCAAGGTGGCATAAATTGGCAACTGGCATAAGAACTTAAGCATAGATAGATTGTTCCACTGGTCGAAGGTTAAGGACATTAGTTTTAGTTCAGAGACCTCAAAAACATAAGACAATAAACTCGAAAAATTTGAGTTTATTATCGCCTGTTTTAGGGTCTGTGTGTGGGAAAAGAAGACAACAACTCAATGGAACTCTGCTCGAAAAATAGGTAAGTATAAATAATACTTAAATAATTGAAAAGTAAGCAAAGTTACATTGAGTTTCCTTTTGTCTTAGATTACAAATTTTGCCAACAACCACGAGCAATATATCGGATCGTTGTTGTTGGGAAAATTTACAAGAATCATAATTATAGTTTGTGTGAATTTCATGGTTAAAGAATTGCTTTCAAAATAGTGTCTCTCTATCAATTAAGGAATTAGGTATATATAGTATAGTATATAGTTGTGGTTGTTGGTTTTCGTTTTAAAGTTAAGAACTAATCACTTAGTTTATGGCATTTCTCACTAGAGAAATCTAAAAAGTTTCATTTAGCTCGATACTTAATATGCTACTAAACGTTACTTTGTTCTAGCACTAGTACTGATTAATTGCAGTAACTAGCGTTACACTAGGTCGACTATTAGTTAATATTCGCAACTTTCGCCCTTGCACTGCACAAATGTATCTCGCACTTAAATCTCTCAGTGTGTTTGTATATGTGTGTGTGTGTGTGTGTGTTAAACGCGGAGAAGGAGGAGTAAATGGACAAGTATTTGGTGAGAGAGAGAGATAGAGAGTGGACTTATAAATCTAGCTCAAATAAATTGTAAAAAAATAAACATATGGTAATTTCTGCAATGGCATAAAAAATTAAAAATAAAATTACAAATCGCAATTGAGTTGGAGTTGGAGTTAGGAGTTGAAATTGAAGTTGGATTCTCTCGTTTTCCTCGCTTTGCCCGTTTGTAACTGCTCCCTCTCTGTCGTTCTCCTTCTCTCACTTAGTTGCGGCGTGAACGAAATCCAAAATGCGCTCCAAAGCTGCCACTCGCACTGGTGCTGGCGATACTGGCTGAGCTGCTGCTGCTGCCGGAATTGGTTCGCATCCGTTTGGCAGGTGAGATTTTCTTGGGTGCCTGCGCCAGACGTTTGCGCTCCTTCATAAACTCTGTAAAAGCGAAAGGTGAAAATTGATTTAGTCATATGCACGAATACACAGAAAATGCATACAAATAATAATAATGGGTATCTGCCGGCCCAAAAGTCAGCTGGCAGTTTCTACCAGCTACCCCTATGGGGTCATTGATATTTTACTCTGCACATGTGATGAATGAAATGAATGAGCAAACAGCAGGCGCCGCCTGTTTTTGCACATTTTGATTTTGAATTGTGGCACGTGGCAGCAGGGATAGGGATCAGGGGTTGCAGCGGCGGCTGCTGCAGCAGCAGCAAGGGTAGCAAACAGACGGACGGAGGGACGGACAGAGGGTTAGCCAGACACCAGGCAGACAAGCAGGCTGTGGCTCAGGTAGACCGCTGTGATCAGCGCATGCCAAGTGAGTTGGGCAGGACAAGGTAGGGTAGGGTAGGAGCTGCAGCAGCAGGCGCAGTGGAGGTTGCATAGCTGCATAAATTACACGCCCTACTAACTCCCCGCTAGGCAAAAAGTACAGCTACAGTCAAGGCCGGCAGTAAAGCTGACCCATGCGGGCGCCTGACCAGAACAGAGACACTTCGCTACGTTCTTTATTATGTTAATAACAATGTGAGTTTGCCATGCAAAGTGGCATAAAAAATGAAACAATCAACGGTTCCTGCTGCTGCTGATAAGTAGTGGCAGCGCTTTGATGGCGGCACATTGTGCTCGCTCTCCTCTGCCTCTAATGGGGTCAGTCAGCAGCCTAGTAGGGCAGCCGAAAAGCAGAGCTAACAAACGCACATCTGTTAACTAAAACCCGCATGCAACGATCTCATTTGGAAATCAACCCCCGCGATGCAGACACTGGCGCAGGCGCAGGCGCAGGGATGTTGCGTGCATTGACTCTCTCTGTCCCAGGAGGGGGGAGAGGGAAAGCAGCTGCGCGCACGCAGATCGAACCGTTGCTGCTGCAGCTAACCCCATCAACTAAATCACATAAAACAAAGCTAATTATAGTGCGGCAGGCCTGTAATTTTGGTTTGGTTTTCATCAAAGCCAGCGACGACGCCTACGCTAGGGAAGGGTGCGCCTCGACGCACTGAAAGAATCGAACTGTGACTGAAAAATCCTTAGTAATTTGTAGGGATTGAAATGGCCAGGAAACTGGTGTGGTAGATTTTTCCCATTGTACTGTGCCTTGGTGGTGTTTTTAGTTTTTGAAGAGGGAGTGCTCGGTGAAATATGGTTCAAACAACGTCAGCTTCCAGAGGGGATTGCGTGACATGGAAGCGCTAAACAAACTTCCCTACTATGTGTGCAATCAGGCACAACGTTGGGAAAGGATACGCCTCAGTGCGCTCACTGGGGTCGATCGTCGATAAACGCCCTCTAACTGGGAACTCAACTCACCTGTGATTTTAAGCTGTCGCTTGCGTTGCTGCATCGGGAAGCAGGAGGTGGAGGAGGAGGAGGTGGAAGCGCCGGAGAATGCTGCTACGGATGTGGATGGCAACGACTCATTCTGTGAGTCATACTCATCGCTGTCCGAATTCGAGTCAATCAATGAATTGCCCAAGTTTTCCCGATCCGAACGTTCCATCAGCAACATATCCATGTCGCTGGTTGCACTCACATCGGTGCGAACATGGGCAGCACGGGTCAGTGTGTACATCTGGGGGGCAAAGGTCGATTCCTGCGAGCTAACACGCTCCCAGATGAAGCTGCCGTTGGCATTCAGTGGACGATCCGCACGGAAATCAAAGCCCCATTTTTGTGTGGCCAATTCCTGATGACGTTCCAGATCCGCATTGAAGGGATTGCTGCATTGATAGAAAAGCGTATAATGTATTTATGAATATATGTACTCAAATTGCTTCAGTCTCATTCAGTCTCACTTACGATTTGTTTTCCATCAGATTCGATGGCGTTGGGCCAAATAGATTCCGCTTGATGCGCTCCAATTGCCTGCCATAGGGAAGGTTACGACTCACGCTCGGACTGGCGCTCATCTTGCAGAACTCACTCAGCACCGGATTAAGAACGCGTGCACTGACCATCTTGATTTTGTTTGGTTTCTGTTGTGTTTCTTGTGTGTTTTTTTTTTGTTTGGGCTGCGATGCGACGCAGTTTTGCTGCCTACGCTTTGACCACTTGTTTGCGAAATTCACGACCAAGTGAAACGTCAAAATTTTGGCGCCAAAACTTTTGTTTTTCTGTGCTCGCCTGTACGTAGCTGCTGCCCAACGCAAAGAGGGGCGAGCTCACAAATACTAACGCAACACAACGAAAACACACTCATGCACGCACACAAAGGCACACACGCGGTACTCTCCAAAACTCGTTGTCGTCACGTTGCTCTGTTGCTGAGTGATTCGTCGACGACTACTCTGAGCGTAATTGTTTGTCTGTATTGGTTGGTTCGTTGGTGGGGCGCAGTGTTGTTGCAGTCTTTCTGCTTCTGCGTTTTAAGCATTCGTTTTAAAAGTGAAATGTTGGTATTGTTGTTGCTTTTGTCAGCGTCGATTTGTTTAGAAATATGATATAAACAAATTGCGTTACGTATTGTTTGAGTTCTCTCTCTGCAGCACTTGCAAGTGTTTTAGTTTGTTCAGCTTATACCACACAAAAAAAGCCAACTCACTCAATTCAAAAAACTGACGAGTTGAGCAGAGCAGCAATTGAATCGATTTGCGTATGCACTTCTAATTATTATTGTTAAACTTTAACTTTTTCCTTGTATCCTAAACGTTTACAATTTTCAATATTGTAAAGGTAACTTTTAATTAATATTTTTCGCGTTTTGTGTGATAAATTTCAGATTGCCTTGAAGAGCGCTCTTGAACGCACTCACGTACTGAGCGCTACGAGCAGAATAACAAGACTGTATGCAATCAAACGGTTAAAATGATATTTATACGCAGATATCGCTCATGCTGAGAGAGAGTTGTCTTACTCTCTCCGTTGCTCTCCGACAGTGGTGTGCGTCAGTGTTGGCGTTCGACAAGAGCGTAGCGTGAAAACGGCTGAGTTGTTTCTCAGTGAAACAGCTATAAAACGGCTGCAGCGACGTACTTGCTGGAAAAGAGTGAGAGAGCGAGAGTGAGTTTTCACGCAATGTTCTTAGTGTTAGTTCTATTTTTAATCTATGAGGTAATATAGTGTTATTTACAGAGAATAACAGCATCACATATATATAGAGTTCTTTACATATTTAGCTTTATTTAATACAAATTCACATGTAGCATTAAAATGCCAAACTGCCACAACTATTCTCAAATCAAGTTTATCGCTCGCAGCCCATGTGCGAGAGAGAGTGTGTATGAGAGAGCGTAGAACATCCACAAAACGAAACGTCAAACAACCACCGCAGCGTTGCCACACGTTGTATGGCTGTTGAGCTAGCAACCCTCGCACACAGCACGATCGAAGGCAGCGCAGCAGCGGCAGCAGCAGAGAACTGTGTGTTCTGTGTGTTTTGAATGCTCTTTTTTCAAAAGTTGAGCACTTTAAGCATGATATACAGTTTGTCTGGCTGCATTAGCGTTGAGATTACGCACGTTATCGGCCTTGACTATGTAGTATAAACATGCAAATTAATAAACTCTATTTAAAACAAATAAAATAAAACAAACATGGGTAGAGTACAAACAAGTAAATTCAATTTGTAAACAACGACTTACCAATAAGAATATACACTATTCGGCTTGAGTGCACATCCATGCTTGTTGGGGCTGTACTTTTGCTGCATGCGATGGGCAGATAAAAATGTTTGGGCTCGACTCGTACGGTTGGTTTGCTTGCTTAACCTGAAACTGGATTTTTATTTTTTGATGAAATTGAATTTGGGGCAATGAGGGCATACCCAGTTTCACTTTTCTATTGTAGCTCCAGGGCACGGGGGGCCTAAGTGAAACTTGGGAAAAAGTGCAGTAGGACATTGGAACACAACAAGAAGCAAAGAAGTAGAGTGGTAAAAGATAAGGCGGAATTACCGTTGCGCTTGCGCTGAGAACCGTTACAGAGCGTGTATTTTTTGTATATTACACAAGTTTCCCAAGCTTCGGGAACCTCTATTTATGTGCAAAATCGTAAAAAATTAAATTACACTGCCAAAGCAATAAAATACGATTTATATTGTTTGCACAGATGCAATTAAAGTGCAAAAAAAAAGAGAGAAAAGATCGATACGCGATAAAGAACCGAAGAAGTCAGCACTCGGTTCAAAACTAAAGACATCATTTGCTTTGTGCATCGACATATACTTTTTTTTTTGTTTTCTATAAAAAATAAAGAAAATTTAATGTAATTAAAACCAAGCCTCGAGTGCAATCACCCCAACAAGAGGCAACGATCTATCGATCGATTAGGCAGCCCAGAGACGCAAGCAAGACTCTCCCCTTCCGATGACTATGGATATTCCCTTTTCAAGTGCCTGCACAGACATACCGCAGAGTTTTCTATTTATGGGACACACCCCGAAAACGATCACGATCACGATCACAAAAAAAAAAGAACGTAAATTTACACAGTTTTTAACAAATTTGAAAATTCTGCTGGCGTCGCGTTGCATTCATGCCTGAAACATAAACAAGTCAGCGACGCTGAAGATCGTGATCCCTTTAAGTAATTTCCTCAAGTTGACGATATAGTATCTGCAGGATGTGGTGAAAAAAAGGAAAAAAAAAAGAAGGAAGGAAGAAGTGCACACGTACTTCAATATGGGTTGCATTTTGCTGTGTAAACACACGGAAAAAGGCGTCAAATTGAGGGGGAAGAAAGGAAGAAAGACAGAAAGGAAACAAGAGCCCAAAGGGGGTAGCTCAAGAACACAATGGGGTGTACTTCAAGTGCTGCTCTTAATCCTTTTTATAAGGGCAGCCCATAAAAGGATTGCGTAACCTTGGAACGTGCGGGTATTAGATGCCTATTTATTTATATAATGCTTATAATGCATATAATGCTGGTTCTCCAAGAAGAAACATCGATGACAGTTGAGAAAATAGTAAACTAAGTACGCGGAGACATAAATTTGACTTTGATAGAATTTCTTACTTATAAGGCATACAATTATCTATGTCTATTCCGAAAGTCTACTAATACTAATTTAACTTCCCTGCCCCCCTGTAGTGCATTAAGTGATAAGTTCGAAAAAGAAAAACCAAATTTTATTGCACTCGATAAGAACAGAAAGAGAGGGAGAGACAGAGCGAGTGAGAGCGAGTTCAAACTGAAGGTCGCCATGGCAAAGCATTTTCCGTATCTATGGAAAACCTCAACGGACACTTCGGGTCTGCATAAAATATACGTTACACTCATTTCGAATGCAACGCGCCTTATCGCGCATCGAGCGGAACATGAAATCAACAGAGACACCCCCCGAAACATAGCATGATACTAAGTCGAGACCGAAGCCAGACCTACTTACTATGTGTATCGTATCGTATGCCACGTGTGTTCTGAAGACTGGACGAGGTAGGGGGCGTTCAGTTAGCGTGACAGACCAAGTAACGTACCGAATGAGAGAATACTAAAAATATACATTTATTTCATATTGTCCGACTCGGAAATTGCCATAAAATTGTTTAGCTCACGAACTGTGACCGCAAGCTCTATGTCGACTGAGATACCCAGAACTACTACTTGGGCCAGGCAGGTGCGCTATGGTTAAGGAAACTTCGGCAGGAAGTGCCATCGATAGGGTGTAATTTATATCGAAAAAAAGAACTATGGGAAAATAAAGTTCCTTGTTAATTGTGAAACAAAGCGAGCGTGGGTCGAGAAGGTAACCAAAGAAAAAAAGTACAGTCGCCGCCCGATCAAAAAGCGATCTATATGAAATATTTTACATATCAAACGCAAGAGATCTCTCAGAGAGCGCACCTAAGCAAATAGAGCTCTATTTATCATGTGAAGCAAGTTCTGAAGCGTGTTGCTCGAGAGTGTGATGCCTATCTAAGGATAGAATCTTTCGATCTCGATCTCTCTGCACTTTTGGTAAATGACCAATCATTAATATTTTCTATCCCAATCTCAGGACATTTATAAATGACTTTGGCTTATGCCTGGGACAAATTGTTGCGGTCCAGGTCAAGCTGAGGTATTTGTTTTGGTAGTCTGGGCAATTTTTAAAATAAATAAGCCTTATTGATGGATTTCAAAGTGCAATGCAAATAGCAAAGGAGACAGAGATTCAGAGAGAGAAAGGAAGAGAGAGAGAGAAAGAGGTTTATTTATTTATGCAAATATTTATGCTGTGGCTACCGTGTGCATTCAAAGCGAAATCTTAAATCCTAAATCCTTTGGCTACTGTGCTACGAAGTGGACTGCAATAACAATCATCATCAATCAAAGGACACACACACACACATACTCGCACACGTACGCACACACACACACACCTAGATGCGTGTCCAGGCCATACGAAATGACAACTCATTTTATTGGAACAACAACTAGATAAATAAGGACAAGTCACAGCAAGAGACCCTGAGCTAAGCGAGGGAGGGAGGGAGGTAGAGAGAGAGAGAGGTCTTCCCGGGGTACACATGGGGACAAGGAACCTGGAAAACGGTTGGCTGTGTGAAAAGGCGCGTTTTCCTGGTAAACGCGTGGAAAAAACGCAGCGTGATGCAGCAGGAAAAACCAAACTAGTTTTATCTAAGAAGAAATTATAAATATTTATGGAAATGTATTTTTTTTTTGTTGTTCTTGTATACTGAAAGAAGAGAAAAAAGACAACAAACAAACTGAAGTTACCTCAGGTCGGGACAGTCCTTGGACACCTTACACCTTATACACAGACTCGCCTGTGTGTATCTTTGTATCTTTCTGTCTTTGCTTTAGCTATTTGCGCTGTCTATCAGTGGCATTAGCTCCAGAGGGAGGGGGAACGGAATGAAGGAGTAGGGGGCAAAAGGAGACGGACTCATCGTGTGGCTGCACCTACCCCAAAACAGAACGTCTTGGATACGAAGGTGCATAATAATAAAACGATTTCGAACATTTCTCTCTCTCTCTCTCTCGCTCCTCCGACTGTATAAATAATAATAAAAATGCATTTATGACTGCGATTGGTGAGAAAAGGTATTAAAAAGTCAGTGAAAAAAAGATTTAACCGGGTATGCCAGACTAGCAGATATGCTGGAAGAGTCTAAGTAGCAGAAATACTCTTATATCCAAGTAGAGCGCTACAAATACTTGAAATACTTTCGTATGCAGGCAGCTACATAGATGAAATTTTAGGACATGTTAGAGTAGTATAAGAGCTATATCTATGCCAAGTTTCATAAAGATCGCATGAGCTACACTTGCAGTAAATGAAGGAAAAAGTCTGCTTAGTCTTGCTTACCCACTCTGCCACATGTATACAGGGTATACACGTATTGGAGCATCAAGCATAATAAACTTCTTTGGTTTTCCAAAATCCTTTCAGGAACCTTTTGGAAATGAGCAACGAAAACAGGTTGGGCTGAGAAAGAGAAAGAGAGCGAGAAACCCGAAAATAAAAACAGAAGGAAACCGAAGCCAATCGAGTCGGTAGAGTAGGTAGAGTTACTTAGGCAGTCACTCGGGATCGGCTTGGCACGGCGTCAGGTAGATAGATTGGTTTCCCGGGTTGGGGCCGTCAATCACAGCAGCAGCAGCAGCAGCGCGCTGCAGTGCATCGCGACGCCGACGAATTTATTAGAGGGACCCGAGCGTGACCCTTTTCCTTTGCATCGCAGCCTGCGGTTCGAGTTTGTTTTTTTTATTTCTTATTATTGGAACACGAAATGAAGAAGAAGAAACACAGGAAAAAAAACGACGAATACAGAACCAAAAAAAAAAACACGTGTATAAAAAACTGGCATGATGGCATTGGGGGTGGGGAAGTCTTATCTCTCTCTCTCTCTCTCTCGCCTACTCCGTCTCTGACTCCTGTCGATCTTCGGACTTTGAGTCGGACACAGATTCATTGGCGCGCGTATCCCACAGTGCATACTTCTTGCCCACGGTCTGCTGCCACAAACGCAGTCCGCCATTTGCCGCAGCCGTAGCGTAGACCTCACCATCGGGACTGTACTTGATGCAGTTGATGTCTGAATCATGTGCCCTGAAGCTCTCGAGGATCTCACCCGTCAGATAATCGCATTTGTAGATGCGATGATTGATGCTAGCACACACATAGCTCTGCTTCTCCGGATGCAATGAGGCACCCACAAGACGCTCGGGCAGACGACGATGTTGCAGCACCTCAAAGCGATCGACATCGACAAAGATGACGCTCTGCCCATAGGCGATCGTCACAGTGTGTCCATCGCTGCACAATTCCAGCGACTTGGCATGATGTGGCAATGTGATCGAATGCTCCTGACGGCCAGTCAAACGATCCCACAGCCTTATGGAGCGATCGTGCGAGGATGAGAGCAATGCACGATCATCGCGACAAAAGATCACATCACGTATGCCACGTGTGGTGCCCATCAAATGCATGGGCCATCCGACCTTCTCCATTGAATGCACATACAGTATTTTATCCATTTGATGTCCTTGCGTGCGATCCAAGCAGCCCATAGCGATCAGATCAGTGCGTGCTGCCAGGGCGACACAGCGCACTGGAGAGGAGACGACAATCTTATGCACATGTTCCCCATTCACAGCGTTCCACAGGTGGGCCGTGAAATCCCCTCCGCCTGTGACCAGACGCGTTGCATCCCGATTGATGTCCACACAGAGCAGTGGCTCGCTGCGCCACTCGAAGGTACCGACCCAATCGCCAGTGTCCCCGTGTCGCAGCATCGCCTGCCCATCCCTACAGGCGGAGGCCAGATAGTAACCCGAATCACAGATCTTGCTATATGCCAATTGCATGACATCTCCCTTATGGCCCACACAATCCACGGGCAAGTGACGGCTTGCGGACATCTTGTGCTGCTCGAGAAAAATAAATTTTCTAAATTTTCAGTTCGGATTGTTGTTCTGGATAGTTGACTTGATATGCTGGGATTGTCAAGCTGGAGCTGGGGCGGTTAGAGAGAGAGTTAAGTCAAAGGAAACAGCACAAATCACATGGCAAACTGAGTTTAGTCTCAACTTTTGCAGTAGACAAGCTAATTAGCATAAAGGATGAGTCTCTGTCCCCCAATCCCGCTCTCCCCTCTCTCTCTCTCTCTGCCTGCCTGCACTTGTTGAAGCAGCTCGGAAATCCGTTCAATTTCCCACAAAAGGAGCTCAGAGCGAGTCAATTGTGGGCGTGTTTTCTTGTTAGTCTTGCGGTTTCTACAGCCAAGAACCGAGAGCAAGACCTACCTGGCACAAGGTGAGCACGCTGACAGCAACTCCCGGCCAGGCATTGTCTGTCCTGCCTGTCCTGCCTGTCTGCTTGTCGGAGTGTGTGTGTGTGTGTGTGTGTGCTCAGGTGTCATCATCCTTGAGTGTAAGGAAGCCTGGTGTTAAACCACTTGAAGGCAGCGCACGCGCTTCCCAAAAATTCCTCACATGTCGCCGCCTCGGGGGGCTTCTCTTTTCTCATCCTGATGGCATCCGCTTTGTTGGCCTGCTAATGAAAGCAAAACGTTGTGAAATATGAATTGAATCTTCTTCGGAGTGCATTTAATATACATTACGTCTTTGTGCGCCTCCATTGTGCCTTCTCTCTCTCTCTCTCTCCTTACGCCCTGCTAATATCCTGCTGCCAGGACAAGGAGTAGCTAGTAGTGGCGCATAATATCCGCCGAAACGTTTAACTTGGATTAACCAGAGATGACTCTGATAGCACGCGGCAGAAGGTTGATTCCTTCAGTTCTCCGTGCGAGTGTGTGTGCTTTTTATTAAATTAAAAGCCAGAGAGAGAGAGAGAGAGAGAGACAGAGTAGGACAGGCAGCGAGGCTTGAAAGGATGCGCGATTCCGAGACGCCGCCAGGCGCAGGCAAACTGACGCGTCGCCTTATCGATGCGTTTAGCTGAGAGTTGCGACTTGACAGTTGTCTGGATGGCAAAGAGATTATCTGAATGGATAAGCAAGCTGGGGTATATGCTGAAAGAGGAGCCAAAAAAAGGCAGAAAGAGAGAGAGAGAGAGAGAGAGAGATTGAACGAGGGATGGCACTGATAGAGCTAAAAATAAACTAAGCAGAACTCTGAGATTTAATATACTCAAACTTATAATAGAATACTGTGTTAAGAATTAAGGAAACAGATGATTGACAGAGATATGGTATAATAATTTATTTTAGGTATACTCTAGAATAGTATGAAGAAAAACTATGCAGAGAAAGGAAGAGAACTAGATCTACTTCAATCTGGACTTCCAATCCCCAGAACCTTGTTCAAATAGAACAGATTTTTCTTTAAAATATCATCTCTACATTGATGATGCAATAAAAAATAGGGTTCTTAAAATTAGGAAATTCAACTGGCCTATACTTTTCAGACCTATGAGTCTCAGACATCTATCTATAGCTATGCAGACTTCCAAAAGTTTTAATTTTGTGAAAAATGATCAGCTTTCCTTTGGATCATTCAAGGTTTGCTCTCTAGATTGCTGCAGCATTAACAAAAAGGCTCCTAAAAATGTTTAACTTTAGATCATCCACGCTTCTTAGACCTATGAGTCTCAGAAGCCTTTCCATACCTCTCCAGACATACAAAAGTCAAAGGTTTGTCAAAAATACTCTGATTTTTCTTTAGAATATCATAATCTATATGCTTACCCTCTATATAACTTGCTAAGTAGTAATCAGACTGTAACAATCTCTCTTTATCTCTCCGAAACAACACACCAGCATATCCTAAGTTGTCCCAGGTGAAGTCCTTACCGCACTCGAGGCATTACAATGTGCATTGACCCACAGGCTGCATCATCAATAGGTTGAGAGGATTATGCAAAACAAATGCGCACTAATAGGATCGGGATCAATGGACCCATACATATCATATTTGAACTCTGACCAGAGTCAGGGCTAAGTGGACAAAATGCCAGTGAAAATGATGGCAATTTCTTCTATTTTCTCTGGTCAAAAGGGAAAACCGCAAGATGTGAACATACACAGGACTCAGATGAAAAAGGAAAGCAAAAGAAATTTGCAAGAAGCAATGGAAAGAAAGTCGATACCTGGTCGCAAACCCTGAACCCCTCGATAGAGCTAGGGGAATACTTTTCGTACCCAGTATAAGGGATAGCAACGTTTTGCAAGTCGGCCTTGCTCGACATAAACAATCTCATTGTGCACACTCGAATCAAATGATGTGTGAGATATCAATTGTCAAATTGACAATGGAAATTGACAGATCGGTATCTATCCCAGGTATATCCCGGGGTATCCGTAATAAAATTAGAAGTTTATTGATTTGTCTTGACACATTCGCAGAGCAGAATTTCATCTACAAAAAAAAAAAAGAACTGGGAGGAACCCCACAGATTGATTGTTCCTTCCGCTGCTGCGCCCCTTCTTATCGTTGGGTGTGGCCGCGTTTTTACCCCTTACTGTTTTTCCTGATTTCCACATCGTCGTCGTCGTCGTCGTCGTTGTTGTTGTTCTATAAAAATTATATGCAATTACATACGTTGCCAAAGCGCAGATACTATAGAATATCTCTCCTCTAGGTACTTTCATTTATATTATTTCATCTTCTGTCAGTCATAAACTGCACGACTTTACGAGCCCAGTAAATATTTTGATGGCGCGACGCGTTGAAATTTCGTTTTCAGTTTCCGCTGACAATGGCCAATTTTTCAGTTCCCACTTCGTACCCGTATATCATCATCGTTGCCATCATCATCGTCGTCATCGTCATCGTTTCCGCAACAAGCTCAAGAAACACTTCCGCTTCGAGAGTCCCGAAAACTCCGCCCCAAATTCGAAATTCGAAAACGAACTCTCAATTTCAATAAAAGTATGGCAAATAGACAACATAACTATCATTAATAGCATGACTTGTGGTTCTCGAGTTCTTCCATTGCTCTACTAATTATTATTAATGTTTTCATAAACAGTTGTTGTAGTGCCCGCCTTGGGGAACTTGGGAAACGGTTCTGTCTATGCCTGGAGGTTTTTAAAGCAAAAATGGGTCAAACTGTAGTTGTAATGGTTGTAGGTAGGGTTGGGCCTAGAGATCTTCACATTAGTCTCTATAAGCATGAGAAGCAGAAGCAGCCAGTCATTTATGTAATTCTTCAAAGAATAGTAACGCCTTAAGAAAAGAAAAGCAAGGCAGGAAGACCTCGTATGGTCTGAGAAGGTATTTCTACACTTATGTATACCCTATTTGCCTACAAAACTTTAGTAGCTTTTATAATGTTTAAAAATTATAATAATCATTGTATTTCTGTAATGAGTCTCGCATAGGATATTGAAGAAAAAAATACTTTTTCTGTAAAATGAGTATGGTTAGAGAAGGCATTGATATTAGTATGCACAGTATAGCTTTCTTTTTATATTAGTATGCATAGTATAGCTCTCTTTGCTTATAATTCTTTACAAAATATATTTATTATTATAAAGAAAATAAGAATTCTCATAATAACAGTTAAACTGCTGCTTAATCTCAACTTAAACCTTTCCTATAGGTATTCCCCATTCAGCTGCATCTTAACTGCAATTTTCAGATGATCTCTAAGATCTCTAAAGTCTCTCAGCTAACATATCAAACATTTAACACTACCTAAGCATAGTTCCGAATGTCCGCTTTGAGGCTACAACTTTCCCAGCAAACTCTTGTACCTTCCTCGTTGATCCCTTGTAAAACCCGTGTAAACCCCCAACTAAAATATGCAAAAACTGAAAAAAAAACTGGCTCAAGTGATCAATCCCGAAAAGAAAGATTTTTGACACTTTCAAGTGAGAGGAGAAGAGTGAAGAGAATGGGAAAGAGTGAGAGAGAGAGTGTCGGAAAATTCGCTATGCCTGTCGCTTTCGCTGATCGTGCGATCCTGTAGAGCGCGCACATATCAATCAAAGTTCGTCACGCTGTCGGGAATTATGTCATACGGTTACTCAAATTGCACGACCTGGATGATGGAATACTGCGCCCAGACAGGCGTCGCGATGGCTGAGCTGATTTGCATAGCAGAAGTCGTAGACGAGGCAGCTGCCCGAGGTGGTTGGAAAAACTCACGGTGTGAGAGAGAGAGAAAATCGGGAAAAACCATTTAAAAGTTTAGCGTTTTTTTTTTGGCTTTTTTGACTCACTTTTTTCTTTGTGATATGTCAGCACATCAATCAAAGATTTTATGTTTTCATGTAAGAAGATACCTTCTTTTAGACAAATTTCATGTAACATCTTTGGAGGTTTTTTTTTTAAATAAAAAATATATTTTTTTTATAATTAAAAAACGTGTATTTAGTCTAGTAGGGCGCATCAATCATGCACTTTATGGGGCGAATGTGTTTAGCATAGTTTAATTAAATTTGTTATACGATACTTTATTTTTTGGGGAGTTTTCCTCGCAGCTGCCCCGGGAAATTTAGCATAGGAACTGCCCTAGATATAATGAAGTTATTTCAGTATTTTCTGCCCTGAAATCAGCCCTCAATTAAAGCGAATTTTTGGCAATAATTTCATTGGTTCTTTCGATCGTTGGATGGTATCGTATATCAATCAATTGTCATGTGTTATAATGATTTTATAATGGGGCCATTAAAGTGGTCGCCGACCAGCTGCAGCAGCAGTGGCAATAAAATAGCTAAAAGTAGCCAGAAATAGTATTCTTATGGTTGTACGAAAAAAAAAGATTGTTTTATGACCATGTCTAAATCGGCAAGAGGAACCCATCAAATACTTATGAGGGGGATACAACAGTTTTGGCTATTCAGCTGTCTTCGCATGTCACATAACTTGGCATTGCGATTGAGGGCAGGGGAGGGGGAAGAAGCGCTGCAATCGCTTCCTGTCTCGCACACAGGGAGCTAATTAGGCGCACAGGATAACAAGGCTAAACAACACAGGAAGCGGAAACTAAAGTGGCCGCTCAGCTGCGCCTCTAACTAAGCCACACACACACACACACACACACACACGCACACACACTGCCCCTGGGGGCACACACACACACACACCACGAGCCCGAGCACGCAATCTAACTAAGCAAATTTAAATAACGTGCTCGCTCATCGTGCTCCTGGTCGCATTCATTAAACGTCGTCTGCCCGATAATTAACGCCCCTATATATAGTGTGTAGTGTAGTTAGGGTCCTCTCTCTGGGCCCATGCCAGCGAAAAGGTAGCGAAGGAAACGAGAAACAACGAGGACAAACAATGCGATTCGAGTGTGTCCAGCTCAGAACCGTCCCGGTCCGACTGTGTCTACGACATTGTGACTAATTGACGAAAAACGACGCGTCGCAGCGCATTTTCAAATTTTTCCGACTTTGCAATTTGTTAATCGCATAATAATGTGACTTAAATGCATTTTCCTGCATATATTTTTTTTGGGAAAAGAAAAGGAAAATTTTGCATGCTTGCTTGGCATTTGAAGAGGAAAAACTTGATTCAAAGAAACCGCATAGCATAGTTATTTTTGGTATATTCCATAGGCATAATAAAAGGTTATTTATAGTTACAAGGTATATTATGCAGCTCTCCGACATTTAATTACATTTCTCTTGTGCTCTAATGATCTTTTGTCTCTGAAATAAATAAGAATCACATAAGAGTTTACTATTTATGTTTATCTAAAGTTTAATGTAATATATGAGTTCCTCAGATGAACTTTAATTACAATTTTGCTTGTGTGCACCTAATGATCTCTTGTCTCAAGTTTAGCTGGACAAGTTACAGAACCCGTTAAAAGCTGTGCAGCGGGTTGGAAGAGACAGGCAGATAGACATGCAGTCGATAAGAAAGGCACATAAATTCTGTAGCCAAAAGTTATGACAACTCTGAGAGGGAAACTAACCAGGTAAGATGAGAAAACTTGCGAGACTACACCCCTTTTTCCTCTATATGATTTTCCCAGCGAAGTCCGTTGGTCAGCTGTGCCGTTAATTGAATCATTATGTAGAGGAAAACCCAACAGCAACAATGCAACATAATCATTATGAGTGATTGCAAGGAACAACAACAAACGGACGCGCCCTTAAAACAAAAGGGGCAGATGAGGAGGATGAGGATGAGGCTGAGGCTACCTACCAAAAAAAATTAATTTCAATAAGTCAGAGAAGCTTCGCACGCAACTCGACCGACAGCTGCCCAGTTGACAGTCTCCTCCTATATCTCCCCCTATATCTCTCTCTATTCCAAACTGGTCGTCTCACATGTAACATGAGGCACTACTGCAGACGACAGCAGCCTCCTCCTCCTAGACAAAACACAATCCTCATGTAATCCCTGACAGTTTCAAGTCGGGAAGAAAGTCGAAAGGGTTGCAGGCAACCACTTGAGCGAGTTTCCCCCCCCCATCCCTGTCACTCCACACTCACTCTAGTCCACTCTCACCCCACTCCACTCTCACTCCTTGGCTCCTACCCATGTCGGGTGTCTTCCAAGCGAGCCTCCGTATCTGTCACAGCCATATATAGTCTCTCTCTTTCTCTCTCTCTCTGTCTCTCTGTCTGTCTGACTTGAGGATTTTCCGAACTGCTACACTTCAATGCGCAGCACGGGTCAATAATTTTTGCCGAAAAGCCTCAGTTTTTCTAAAGCATTTTCCTACTCCTCTCTCCGAGTGCAGAGTGCATAAGGTCGTGGGCTGCATTACGTATTCGGGGCTTAGTCTGATGAAATGTTATTATTATGATTATTTAATATTCCAAATGACGCAGCAAAAGTGAAAGAAGGAAGGAAGTTACTTTACATAAAACGTGCTTCACGGGGTAGCATGTCTTCAAAATTCTGTTATTTCTTTAATTTCTTCAGATCTTCTTCTATTCCTATCATCTTTACTTTGTGTGCAGCTGTACTAACGTATTGTAGACTGTAATAAACTGGATTTTCGGCAAGATCTGCATATTATTTAGCTGTATTTCAACCTTAAGCTCAATCTCAATATAAGTTCAGTTTTAAAACGTAATTTCCCGCTAGTTGGAATCTTCTTGCAGGCTGCCCTTTAGTTTTCTGGCAGTTTATTATTTCTAAAATATACATACCAACTTTAATCAAATTTCCATATACTATCCCGGTTTAAAAACATCTTCCTAGCTCTACTAGACCTTCTTCCAGGCTATCCTTTAGTTTTCTGGCAGTTTATTATCTCTACAATATCTATGCCAACTTTAAGCAAATTTCCAAATTGTCCAGCTCCAACTGGGCTTCCTTCGAGCTGCCCTTTAGTTTCTCGCCAGATCACACTGCCAGCTCAAATTGTGCCAACTTTAAGGCGATTCCCTTGAAGGAGTATTCCCTGAAAAATAAACGGAACCACAGCTGACACAGAGAACTCATCACATTGCTGACAGGGTTTCGGCTTACTACATGGAATGGAGGGGGTAGGGGGGGGGGGGCACAGCATATCATGTCAACGCATTTAACTTGGGCTAACCTGGTCTGAGGCATTTAAAAGGCTTAAGCTTTAATTAAAAGGTGTAAGGGAACAAAGAGAGAGAGAGAGAGAGAGAGAGAGAGAGAGAGAGAGCAGACAAAAGGCCAGCTGTGCTCGTTAGCATTTGATCTACGCGCTGACAGGACCGACAGTACCTACGGTAGTATAGCCCGTAGTAACCCCCGTTATGCACGTCATGTGAAAAAGTGCAGTTAGTAATCGGATACTTTTATTGCTGAAAGGATAAACCACAGAGCATGCTTTGTATGCAATCGCCATAATATAATACATTTTATAAGTAAAGCGAGGCAGTACCCCCCGTCCCCCTCCCGCTCGGCCATATAAGAGGCTTAAGGCAAAAGTTTACGATGAGGCAACTGTTGTAACCATTTCAGGCGAGGATGTGCCGCTTCCTTTGTATCCCTGCGGAAGCCGCAACAGTGCGAAAGAGCGCGCCATAATAATTGCATGCAGCGCGAATTGCGATAAACGATAACTCGAAAATGGAAACTGTAACTGAGAGAAATAATAAAACGAGGCAGAGAGAGAGAGAAAAACAAAAGTATAAAAAAAATAAAAATATAAAAATACTCAGTAATAAAATTGATGGATTCGCTTCACTGCGATATGTGTAAGGGAAAATCAAAATCACGTTAACGGGAGAGATGTAAAAAGGTGTCCCACAGGAAGAGAGCAAAAGAAAAACAGGAAGTTAAAGCACATTAAAGCGATAACTGCAGATTATTCAAATGGCGGCCACAGTAAGCACATTAACGGGATTATGCACGGCCAATAAATGGTCAGAGTCAGTCAAAGAAAGAGAGAGAGAGAGAGAGAGAGAGAGAGAGAGATCTACAGAGTTATGGCCTATGCAAAGCCAGAACTTCTTGGGATAGTTCGTTAGAGGGGTAGTTTTTTTTCCCTATAAAGGGTTACATTAGGCACCTTGATAGAGTCTTGTCAGTCGCGAATTGCGAATTTGCCCCTTCCCAGTCTTTTCTTTTCTTTTCTATCTTTCCTGAGCCTGTTGTGCATGTTAAGTAGCTCTGCGCGGAGAATGCGATTGCCAAAGGGTTTACCCCCCTCCCTCCCTCTCTCTCACACACTCTCTCTCCCTCTCATTTCCCTGTTGTAATAAAATGTTTACAAATTTTCGCAAATGATTTTGCATTCGCGAAAAGAACGCTCTCTAAATGATTTATAGCGGGATTTGCGCTGGGAAAAGAAAATATCTTGATGTCTCTGTTGAATTGGCAAGGGAAGGGGGCATGCAAGACTGACAAGGGGAGGGAAAGTAGGTGTGAAAACAAAGGGATAAGCTAATGTTTGCTATATGGTAAACAAATGAGTATAAACCTTAAACAAACTTATAACATTTAGAGAAAATTTTATATAAAAAAGAAAATTAAAGAATACTCATATTAGAACCCCCTATAGAACATAATCTTTATAGAGCATACTAAGCTCTCTCTTCTGTTCCTTTGAAGTCGCTTTTCCCAGCGCTATAAATCTTCTAAACACGCTGTAAACACAAACTATATAAACCCAACTAACTTCTGAACTCTGTGTTAAAACTCTTTTCATTGCATAGGTCAAACCATTATCATCGTAATATCAATCGCTCCTTTCTTATCCATCATTAAACTGCTCAGGGTCTAACCCACTGCCACACATCTCAAATATCACACATCGCTCAGAGAAATACTACGTCTTCAAAAGGGCCAACAGTTTTTTTTTTCTTTCGTTTTTTTTTTTTTATGACTTAAGATCTTTTAATTGTCTGGGAAAAGGCGTTTTATCGGCTCAGCGAGATCTCCAAATTTAAGGAAAAGACGCATCAAAAGATATCAAGGAGAAATGTAAAGTAAAAAAAAAAATGAAAATGAAAAAGAAGAAGAAGAAGAGGAAGAGGAAGAAAATACGTTACAAATCCAACGCTTCGCTGACGGCGATGACCTACGGTAGTTGGTCAAGTGCTGCGTAAAGTCGCTGAGACTTTTTCTCCACGATGTGTCGCCCTATTTTCGCACCACTTTTATAATTCCCTAGCAAGTGCGAGGGTGCTGCGCATTGATGGTGCACTGTGTAACGCGGTGAGCTGAGCAGAGAATTTGTTGGTGTGAGAAACAACGACACAGGGGTCACTCTCTATATGTAGTTTTATGTAATCTTCTATCTATGTGAACTGGGTACGCTACGCAGCTAGGGCCATCAAATTTGGTACAGTTGTTGCTGGCGATTGCAGCTACTTTGTAATAAGAAAGACTTAAGATCGATGTAGTATAGACTCTAATAATTTGTTTTTTATAGAAAATTAAAGTGTTTTTCTTAATGAATGAATGAACTAATGAATTTAGTTTTATTTAATTAACGTAAGCTTCTTATATTGTAAATTATCTACAGATCCTTGGAGTATAAAATACAATATGAGAAATATACATGGAAAACTGTTAAAATATAATATGTTTAGTTAGATACTATGAGTATAATCTTAGTATTAGCTGTTGTGGTTTGGATCTCTAACAGAAAAACGAGCATAAAATTCTAAAAGTGTTTAAAATATATCCTTTATAAATTAAGAATTAGAAAAATAAATACAAAAATAAATTAAAAAGGGAATTGAACTACTGGGAAAAAGTCGTATAAAGTAATATATATTATGTATGATTTGTTAACATAAAATAAGATCAACTGGTTAGAAAACTAATGAAGATAATAAGTTCTGCCTTATATCTGATCGCGTTTACTTAGACTTATAAAATATATGGTATGCTCTACTAACTGAGAGTATTTAAATTTCGTTGTGCCCCCTGCCCCTTGCCGCATAGCTTGTTATTCTCTTGTTTTTTTTTTTTTTTTTTTTTTTCTTTTTTCTGCTCAGTGAGTAACGTGTGAAAGAAGAAGAGGGAAGTGTCTCTGCCTGGATGCAATTTTGATTTGGGACCCGCAGGCGAAGCGCTGGCCACAGGTGACTGCGTCTGCTGGCGGAAGTGTTAGGGCGTGGCCAGCCCAAGAGAGACAGAGACAGAGAGAGAGAGAGGGAGCGAGGTCTACGCTAATTGGCAGAGGCAGTCATCAGGTGAACTAAGGGAACTAAGCGACACTCCGCGTGAGAAGACTCTGAGAAGCCTCTCATCTCCGTCAACGTTGCATTTTCCATTTTCCCGCTGCAATCAAAATATTTACGGGAAAAGCGTATGCAGTGGAGTGTGCATTATAAAGAAAAGGTGTGAAGAAGGACAATCGGCCCGCACAAAAGTCACACACACTCACACAGCTGAGTTAGGATCCTGCCGGGGAATAGATGAGTGCGAATGCAAATGCAACTTGAGAAAAAGAAACGGGGTTTTCCTCTTTCTTGCATTGTCCTCGCGGGACATGACAAAATATTCTTTATGCCAAGATATTTCGAGTGTCTTTTCACGACAGATTTATGCCGAAAGGGGGAAGGAGAGGGAGCGAGTAGAAAGACTTGAAATTAAGTTGTAATCTTTGTAATTTTTGCCACTTACGTATGCGCCCAGAAAAAGGGGTTGACAGCTGTCACAGGGACAGGGACAGGGACAGGGACAAGGGGTACTTCTTCTTCAACTTCTTCGAGCTACCCGACAAAGCGACACATTTGTTTTGTAAATATTGCGTACGTAATTAATGCCCAGCCCAAAAAGGGGGACACATTTGAATATTGCAAGGAAAATATAGAATATTGAGAGGGAAAGAGAGAGGTAGAGAGAGTTAGACAAAGAGAGAGAGCAATAGAAAGAAATTCGGAGTCATTTTTCATAGCGCGTTGATAAATGCGTTATTCAAATTTCTCTCACTCTCCCTCTCTTTCTCTCTCCTGCTGTCCGTCTGTCACTCCGGCGTAGATTAATGAGTTCGAAATGATCAAAGAAAGGAATTTGCATATGCCAGCGATATATGAGATATATGAGAATATATATAGGTATGCGCCCATTCTCTGGCCATATGTGATGAGCCTTAATTAAGCCCAACAAAAAAAAAGGGCTGGCAACGGGGCACGCGATCGCGCCGGGTACAGCTGCCTGCTGCTGCGACTAACCTCCCTCTGCCTCCTGTTACTACTCACCTACTCCTCCTCCCCTCCTCCTACTGCCCTCATCCTTATCCTGCCCTACGCTATTATCAACCACATCGGGTATGCTAATTCAATCAGCCCACGCGCCACAACAAACCGCACGCGATAAAAATGCAGGGATCGCTGTCGAATCCATTGTCGATCGGGAACCTTGACTAAATTTAGATACCCCGCCAGCTGTGCGGGGCTGTAACTGTAAATTAAGAGTGCATTTTACGCAACTGCTGCGTCAGCTGCCTCTAATGGCACGCACTTAGCACGTCCTCGCAAAGGACACAAAGAACACCCCCGCTTGCTCTCTCACTCCCTCACTGCCGTCTCGTCCTGCCTCCTCCTCTCGTCCCGTCTCACTCTAGGTTGTGCGCAGGATCAGGGCTCTTGTTGTTTTCCGAGGAAATTCACGCATTTTCATGCTCGACTACCGTTTTGTGCGGGGTAAGGGGAACGAAAATAGATTAGCCTCACACACACACACACACACATACAGACTCACTCGAAAGGATATTGAACTCGTTGAGGGGACAACTATGGGTCAAGCCCGGTACAGATCTCGCTGCCTGCGGCGCGTGCCAAGAAGATTAAAAATAAACCACTTCAGCTCTTGGATTTGGGCATAGGCAGAGCTAATTTTGTGTTTTATTAAATTTAAATTCAATTTTTTTGTTATTTTGTACATCATATATGTACATATCATTATTTTCTACTATTAAATTTGGCAAATAGTAAGCCTATGTGCTGTGTCATTTATAAATTTTAATAATAAACATCGCATCTCCCTCAAAGAGTTTTCTTTCATTTCAGTTTTCAAATTAAAATTATTACGCGCCAAATGATCACCGCAGTCTACCTTATTGCAGCAGTCTGGCAACGCTACTGCAACACACAAAACACGTGGCAACACTCTATTTATCGCTGCACCACAACCTCATTGCCGCGCCACAGCACAAGAACAACAAAAACCAAAAACTTAACGAATCACTCACTTAACGAAATGTTAAACCACTGTTAAGACGCACGCACGCAATCTGGCAATGCCAGCGATACACACACTATTGTGAACAGCCGAGCACAAGCAACACCAAAAGATTGCGAATTAATTTGGCAATATCAATAGTTCATTTGCTGCTTTTAATACCAGCAAAGTGTTGTACCAGTCTAAGTGTAAAGTGTGTGTAATTAGTTAATTTGCCGTATGTGTTCCGCATAAGTAACGCGTGTGCCACAAAACATTACAAATAATCAAAAAGCATTCAAAGAAACAGACGTCGTCGTCGTCGTCGTCGTCGCTGTTGTTGAGTTGCCTTACTTACTATACTACTCTACACATCGTTGCCGTTGCCGGACGCATACTCGTGCATATATTTCATCGTTGTCGGTGTGACCACGACACGCTATTTTAGGAATAGGAATAAACAATATATTTAGTGTAGTGGCATGTCCCTCTCTGAATCTGGCTCCTGCACTAGCACCAGAGCGAGCAGCTCCGATGCACCGCTATGCAAACGCCTGAAATTGGATGATACCGGTGCCGGTGCCGGTACCGGTGCCGATGGGGATGCCGGCTCCACAGCCGGAACCGGAGCTGCTTCCGCGCTGCCAGAAGCGGCATCATCGAGCAGCAGCAGCGGCAGTCGGCGCAAGCTTGCCGCTACGGCTGCTGCAGCAGCAGCGAGCAGCAACAACAACTACGAAAATCACGACAAAGCAGACGACGTTGACATGTTGACAGAGACAGCTAGTGTTGCTACAACTGCTGCCGAAACAGAATTGTGTGTATCGTCGTCTACTTCTGACTCGTGCGCACCCAATATATCGTCAAAGCAAGCAGCTGCCGGTGGCGGGGACGTTAGTACATCGTCAGCAGTGAATAAGGAAAGTAGTGGCATTAACAATTGTGCGTCGTCCTCGTCCTCATCCTCGTCTTCATCGTCGTCGTCGCCGTCGTTGTCGTCGTCGAAAACTAAATCACTGGATATCAAAGCGCGCACTGTCAGCTCAACAAACTCCAACGTTAGTTCCACCAACAACAACAACAGCAACTCTCACTGCACAAGCAATAGCAGCAGCAGCAACAACAACAGCAACAACAACAATAACAGCAGTGCAGTTATGGCTGCCAGCAGTAACAGCAACAGCGGCGCTGCCGCCGCCGCCAGTGGCGCAGACATCGATGAATCGCTCTATTCGCGCCAACTGTATGTGCTTGGACACGATGCAATGCGTCGTATGGCCAACTCGGACATCCTGCTCTCGGGATTGGGAGGCCTGGGTCTGGAGATAGCCAAGAACGTCATATTGGGCGGCGTTAAATCGATCACCTTGCATGACACAGCAAATTGTACGGTAAGTTTGAATGCGACTGACTAAAAGCCAAAGCGAACAGCAGCAGCAGCATCGAGTGAGAGAAGAAGAACGAACGACAAAAACGTTCGTCGTGCAGTCGGGGTCGGTTCGGGTTGGTTAAAAATCAATAATTAACATTTGTGGCTGCGGATTTTAATTGCCGCGCGCGCGAAATATCACGCAACTCTCAGAGCACACAGACAGCAGCGAAGCGACCTGGTTTAGAGTAGATAGCAGAAATTAGAAATAGGAAAAAAGCGACGTCCCACATGATTCATGATTCTGCAGAAACAACAACGAAAAGAATTCGCAAATTCGCAGTGGCTGCAGCGGCAGCCGCCACAGCGTCAAATGGAACGTTCAGTGTTTTGTAGGTTATGTTTTGTCTTTGCTGCCTAGTTTTGAGCAGCGAAAAGAGCGCCTAAGAAAAAAAAAGGAAAAGAAAAGAATTAACTAATTTTTTTCATGCGATTTTCCTTCTTTTTTTCCTATTGGCTATCTGCGCCTGCTTTTTGTTCTCGCCACCAAGTGTGCAAGCGAGACAACTGCTGTCTGTGTGCGGTGTGTAATTGTTTTCGCTGTGCGCTTTGTGTGCATATTCGGTTTTGTTTTACTTTGTTCTCCGGCAGGCGAAAATTTCTTTTTATTGCCGCCAATGCACAAAGATAAATTTCAGCGTATATTTAAATGCAATAACTGTTTGTATTTATTTTTGCACTTATGCTAAACAAATATGACCATTTTATGTGAATTCTGAATTAACAGATATTTGGCAAGCTGTAAACGGAGTTGCCACCTGGTATAGAAACTCGCATCACAAGAACATATTTCGTTCAAATTTCGCCGCTGTAAAATTGCTGCGACGCCACCTGCTCCCCCGTACTCTTCCGCCTCCGCTTGCTCATTGTTGTGGTGAAGTCAGCGACTTCGGCCTGAATTTCACAATGTTTTTATTTTTTTTTTACTGTTTTTTGCGTACGCTGAACCTTTGGCTAATCTCTCTTTTGCATCTTTCGGCAGCTCAACGATCTGGCATCGCAGTTCTACCTAACCGAGGCGGATATTGGCAAGAACCGAGCGGAGACATCATGCGCCCAATTGGCGGAACTCAACAGTTATGTCCGCACCATATCATACACTGGTCCCCTGACCGAAGAGTTCCTGGGCAAGTTTCGAGTGATTGTGCTGACCAATTCGGATGCTGCAGAGCAAGAGCGCATCGCCAAGTTTGCCCATGAGAATGACATCGCACTGATTATTGCCGAGACGCGCGGACTGTTCGCCAAGGTATTCTGTGACTTTGGTGAAAAGTTCACTATCTACGATCAGGATGGTGCCCAACCGGTGTCTACGATGATTGCAAGCGTTACACACGACGCACAGGGTGTTGTTACCTGTCTGGACGAGACACGTCATGGATTCAACGATGGCGACTATGTTACCTTCTCCGAGGTGCAGGGCATGAAGGAGTTGAACGGTTGTCAGCCCATCAAGATCACTGTGCTGGGTCCTTATACCTTCAGCATTGGTGATACCAGTAAATTTGGCGAATACAAATCCGGCGGCGTGGCAACACAAGTAAAAATGCCCAAGACCATCAGTTTTAAATCGCTGGAGCAGGCGACAGAGGAGCCGGAGTTCTTAATATCTGATTTTGCCAAGCTGGATGCACCTGCCACACTCCATGTGGCATTCAATGCTCTTGGCGCTTTTGTATGTCAAAATGGAGCATTGCCACGTCCATGGAACGCTGAGGATGCTGGAAAGTTTTTGGATATCTGCAAGAATGTGAAAAGTGATGTGGACGAACAGCTTGTGCTGCAGTTCGCCAAGATTTGTGCCGGCAATACGTGTCCAATGGATGCAGCCATCGGTGGCATTGTTGCCCAGGAAGTGCTTAAGGCGTGCAGTGGCAAATTTACGCCCATCTTCCAATGGTTCTATTACGATGCACTCGAATGTCTGCCCGCCAATGGAGTTAGCGAGGAGGATGCACAACCGTTGGGCACACGTTATGATGCACAGATTGCGATATTCGGACGCAAGTACCAGGAACAGTTGGCCAGTGCGAAATGGTTTATTGTCGGCGCTGGCGCCATTGGCTGTGAGCTGCTAAAGAACTTTGGTATGCTCGGATTGGGTGTGGGCTCTGGTCAGATTTATGTGACCGATATGGATCTTATCGAGAAATCAAATCTGAATCGTCAATTCCTGTTCCGCCCGCATGATGTGCAAAAACCGAAGGCATTGACTGCTGCCGAGGCAATTAAGCGCATGAATCCTGAGGTTAAGGTGACGGCATATGAGCTGCGTGTCGGAGCCGAAACGGAGAAGGTCTTTTCAGAGGATTTCTTTGGTAAATTGGATGGTGTGGCCAATGCCCTGGATAATGTCGATGCTCGTATCTACATGGATCGCAAGTGTATCTTTAATCGTATACCTCTTGTGGAGACTGGCACTCTTGGAACCATGGGCAATGTGCAGGTCATTGTACCATTTGCCACCGAATCGTACAGCTCTTCTCAGGATCCCCCAGAGAAGAGTATTCCCATCTGTACGTTAAAGAACTTCCCCAATGCCATTGAGCACACGCTGCAGTGGGCTCGTGACACCTTCGAGGGCGTCTTCAAGCAGGCAGCCGAGAATGCAGCGCAGTACATTGCCGATCCGCAGTTCACCGAGCGCGTTCTTAAGCTGGCTGGCATTCAGCCACTGGAGATACTGGAATCCATCAAGGTAGAGTAATCCTTGAGCTCTTTCTGAATCCTTACTAAAGCCACTTTATTAACTTGCAGAAAGCCTTGTTGGACGATAAGCCGAAGGGCATTGCCGACTGTGTGGAATGGGCGCGTCTACACTGGGAGGATCAGTATGCAAATCAGATCAAACAGCTGCTCTTCAATTTCCCACCCGATCAGGTGACCTCCAGTGGCCAGCCCTTCTGGTCGGGTCCCAAACGCTGTCCAGAGCCTCTGGTATTCGATATAAACGATCCCATGCATTTGGATTACATCTATGCGGGAGCAAATTTGCGTGCCGCCGTCTATGGTATACCACAAGTTCGTGATCGTCAGAAGATTGCCGAACTGGTGCAACAGGTTAAGGTAAGGGAGTCGAGAGTAACTACTATGTTTATAGCATCTATGAATAACTCCATGTCGATTGTGCTTACAGGTGCCCGAGTTTAAGCCACGTTCTGGCGTAAAGATCGAAACAAATGAAGCAGCCGCAGCTGCGTCAGCGAACAATTTCGATGATGGTGAAGTCGATCAGGATCGTGTGGATAAGATTATAACAGAGCTGCTTAAGAATGCCGATAAGAGCTCAAAAATAACGCCGCTGGAGTTCGAGAAAGACGATGATAGCAATCTGCATATGGACTTCATTGTGGCCTGTTCGAATTTGCGTGCCACCAACTATAAAATCCCACCGGCAGATCGTCACAAGTCCAAGCTAATTGCTGGCAAGATTATACCAGCCATTGCCACAACCACATCGGTGCTCTCTGGCCTGGCTGTGTTGGAGGTGATTAAGCTAATTGCCGGTCATCGGGATCTGCCCAAATTCAAGAATGCATTCGCCAATTTGGCGCTGCCATTTATGGCCTTCTCAGAGCCAATGCCGGCGGCTAAGAATAAATACTACGACAAGGAATGGACACTGTGGGATCGTTTCGAGGTCAGCGGCGAGTTGTCGCTGCAGGAGTTCCTTAGCTATTTCGATGAAAAGGAGAAATTGAAAATAACAATGCTGTCGCAGGGTGTCTCGATGCTCTATTCATTCTTTATGCCCAAGGCCAAGTGCTCCGAGCGCCTGCCGCTGCCCATGTCCGAGGTGGTGCGACGTGTCTCTAAGCGACGCATTGAACCATACGAGCGTTCGCTTGTCTTTGAGATCTGCTGCAACGATACGGATGGTGAGGATGTCGAGGTGCCCTATGTGCGTTACACGTTGCCCTAAGCTGCACGACGAGGATGTCGAATGGCCGCCCACAGCTCATCATCGTCATTTAAAACCACGCTCTAATCTTAATTGTAACAGTTAAATTATTATTTAATGCAAAACAAAATCATTTTGTCGTCACGTTTGAAGTTGTGCGCCTGAAAAAATGGTACAGGTTTGCATTTTGATTAACAACCACAAGGAGGATAACAACATTAACTCACCCACACACACACACACACAACTTATCGATATAGAAACTATATATTATACATGTATGTGTAAAATCCTATAAGGAAAAGCAAATATTGAATTCGCGTTACACGAAGATACAAAGACTCGACCTAAAATCTTAAAAGAGGAAAAAAAAAACCACAAATCGAAAAATCTGTCTGCTCAGCATAGGTTAAAAAAAAAAAAAAAAAAAATAACAGAGAAAGAGAAAAGAGAAAGAAAGAAGATGAGAAATAAGAAACAAGCATGAATCGAGCGCATTTTGAAATTATTTCATCTCGGTATTTTTTTTTTTTATTCATTTGATATAAACGTAAAATTAAATTCAAGATGTATTACAAGGCGAAGCAAACTGAATAAAGCTGTATATTTCATATGGTAATCAGAGAGAAGAGCTGGAGAGTTGTGAGTTCTTCTTCATCTGAGTCACCTTTCAGCTTGGGCTAATTTAATTTTTGCCATTTAACGCACTGCGCTCTGCATTTTGTAATCTCATTTCTTTGGTTTCTCTCGTTTCTTTTGCATAAAACCGCCACGCGCCAAGCCCTTCTCGGGAGCTTAAGTGAAATTGCCCCCAGTCAACCATTCACCCATTCATCCCGTTATCCATCCCATCCATCTATCCATTCCTCTTCTATCCCTATCGTTCCTTTCTGTTTGTTGCACTCGCGCGCAGTCAGTTAGTGAAGAAACGTGACACAATTAAATATTTGATGCCCCCAAGACGTTTATGCCGCTCGCTGTTGCTGCCACTAAAGTGCAATTGGCAAGTGCAGAGGATCCCTCCACCGTCCGCCCCATTCGTAAAGTTTGTCGGCGTTTGGGGGCGTCTTATAATTAAATATTACACGCAATGCAACTGAAGTATACCAAAGTTATGCAGCTTCTTTCCTACGCTGCGGCCTGGCAAAAGTTTGCCCTCAAATTATGCAGTTAATGAAAGAAACGCTAAGTGAAATACATCGCACACGGGCACATCCTGCAGCGACTCTGATATGGTATATAGTTTATGGTATATGCCAAGTATGCGATCCCACCTGAAACTTCACATGTTTGTAATTTGATAAGAGCATATTCCAAGTTGCAAGTAGTTGCACGAGAGAATTTAATGTGGAAAAGCTTTGGTAAGTGGAAACAAGATTATGTGCGCGGAGTTACTGGATTAGCTGGGAATGAATCAGGTTGAGGTTTTCAATTGAATCACGGTATTTAATATTATTTTAACTATTTTATTTTAACTATTTAGTTACTGGATTAGCTAGAAATGAATCAGGTTGAGGTTTTCAATTGAATCACGATATTTAATATTATTTTAACTATTTATTTGTCAGGAGCAGGATAGTCGCCAGTGTGAGGAAATGGAGATGTCTCAAGGCAGGAACGACGCCTGAAAGTTCTTCCAACGATCGACGATGTAGATATCCCACCAACGTGGTCGGGCCGTAACCCGATGACGGGTTGTAATGGTTTTCCAAGAAGAAGATAAAGAATCACAGGGACCTAATTTTACAGAAATATTTGCAGTTTCACTCGCATTCCCCGCGTGTTAGTAGCAATACTAAAACTATTTATTTAGATATATATATATAAGGTTTATGTATAATATTGGATATACCTCATGCGTCACTTGAAAAGAAATATCTGACTCATGGATACGTCACGAAAGCCCTGCGTGTGAATCGTCCAAAAATCATCGAAGCATGCTGTTACCTGAGTTTTCAAACACGAATCGAAAAATCGGGATTCGACAAAAGGTGAGCAAGAACGTTGAGTTTAACCCGAAGAGTTCCCAAATTAACTGGAAATTTGTGTTTAATTCATTACGTTTACGATGTTGTTCATCCAGGGGGTATTCCCTGCATTTATGAATGATACAAAGTATTCTGAGTAAACTCATCAGCTGAGTGTATCATAAACTCATTCAAAAACTGAAGAAATATAGTATCGTGAAGTCGAGCACAAATTAAAGCTATCATAATTAATTAATGAAAAAATATTTAAAATTATTTTTATAGAGCATTTAAAGTTCTTCGCTATTTGCACAGATTTATCTCTTTTGTCTTCCGCTTCTTTGTTGTCATTTAAATTTTATCATATACTATATATATATTTTTTTCGTATGTCCGGTTTGCAAACCTGTTGGCCGCTTTCCAATTGTAAATAAACAGCTAAAATGATATAGGTTTTTTGATGGAATTTCAAATATGGAATTTTCACAATGTCATTGAGATGCTTTCGCACATTGTTTTACAATAATTAATGAATACAATAAATTTTCTCTTGCTGTGACACTTTTCGCGATAATGAGGGACTGCAGCAACATCGAATCTGATTAATGAACATTTTCCATTGAAGTCGCTCCAAGGCGCTAAAAAAAAAAAACGCAGCAGCAGCTGAGTTGAATCCGACACGGACAGCTGCATGCTCCAAGGAGGGGTCAGGGACGAAGCACGGAGCATGGGGGGAGGAACATGCAATTGCAATTGTTATGACAACAATCAAATTAATTAATGTTCACAGAGAGAGATACGTGTGTAGACAAATGTAAACGGGTCGTAATGGGTGGAGGAGGCCAATGGGGCTGGCATTTCCTGTCCAAAACTTTTACTAGACGCGCGTTTGGATGAGGCATTTGACCAAAATAATGCGTCATCCGTTGCCAAATTCAAAACCATATTTATAAGTGTTGGCGTTGCTTCGTAATGAGAATCATATCAATTAATCTAAAAGCTTGTGTCTTGCTCTAGCGCAATTGTATGACTAAAATGGTGCGTAGGGTATTCGAATGGGTTACGGAACTGTAATTGAAGAAGTTTCATAGCATATTTTTAATGTTTTTCATTTTTATACATACTTACCATAATCTAGAAGAGTTTTATAACTTTTTATATAACAAAAATGTGTGTTGCAAACAGGGTGAGGCAGCTTTGACCCAAAAACAGTCTGTCTGTTTGACCACCTAGATCGCGGGAACTATGAAAGCTAAACCGACCAAATTTGGCCACGCCTCAGTACATAAAAAAAAAAATAAAACAAAAGGCAAACGAAATTCTAAAACTAGAACTGATTAACACTCGATGGTATAAATTTTTCTTCTGGTAATTATAATCTGTGTTTTTAAATTTTCTTCTTTTTATATAATAATTTCTCTTTAGGTTTTTCTAAAATAGTGTGAAGTATTCTGAAGTCGACTTCTATCACTTTTAACTATTTTTCAACACTTCTAATATTTTTTTTTTTTTTGGAAAGTTACGGTTGTTAACACACTTTTGAATGGCCTCTGACTTCCTGCCTCACTTTGGACACCCATTTTTTTTTCGTGTGTAGAAATGAAACGTGTGCGAAATAGAAAAAAATATGGATGGAAATAGAAACATGTAAATCTCATGTTCGGCCCAGACGCGCGACACGCGGCGGTCAGTGTCCATTTGTGTGAAGCGAATCGAGTGTAAATATTTAAATTGAGTCATAAAAACATTGCACAATAGGAAGTGGCGACAGGAACAGTTTAGACAGACATCCATATCGGCGGCGGGTCGGGTCGTCGTCGGTCGTCCATGCGGCGCCTGCACAGCGTAGGAGGAGGTGCCTGTGGGGCGTAGATAGTAACCCGCTATAGTTGTTGTCGAGACCATAATTGATTTATGTCACGAATTGCCCCCGCCATAAGGCCTGTACAATATTATTTGCAAGCTTTAAGATACAACGTATTAATCAACTGCAACGCAATATTGCATTATATATATATGTATGTATAGTATAGTCTATGGATAACAATGGACAGATAATGCCCCCACTGAGTCATTGACATTTGCCGATACTAACCTTAGTCCCGGCTAAAAGAATTTTATTTCTTATGCGCACTATCAATGCGAAAACAGAGACGAACATAAATCATATAGTCTTTATAAGGCGGATGTGATGATATCGGACGGGCACTTAGAGACATTGTGCATAAGGCGTCTGATCTTGACCATGGTATAGTTGCGTATAATGTTTATTTATACCTATCGATGACCAGGTTATGCTTCATATCTATCGGAAGTAACAACATGACGTATTTGCTCACTTATACCTCCATGATTTTTTTTTTTTTAGTGGGTAAGATAAGCTATCAAAAACTTATGTTTACGGAATCGTATATAGTCATGAGTACTTGTCACATTTGTTTTTAGGTCAGCCGGGTATCGAAATCGCCGTATACAGTCAATTTTTTGCTCAATTGACGATTGAACTTCGAAGACCTCAGGCTGAGCTGAAGATGATGATGAGTTGACTCGTTTGGGCGTATTCTATACAGTTGAAGGTCTAGGTCTATGATTCTACGTACAGTTGAGTGCATTGGTCATTATTTAATGACAATAAATTCAATTTAAATGAATATGGATCATACCTATTGAAATCACGTCAGAGATACTGATATCTATGAATGAGTCTATGTTTACACTGACTGTAGGCCGGAACTTTTAGGTGATACATAAAAAGGTAAGAACTTCAAGTGCGTAAATGGTGATAATTATCGATAAGCATTATTTTTATCATACTACATATAATTTAAATAATATAAGACCTTATGTAGACTTGTAGATCAATCCATATTGGAAATTAACGATCTATTACATTAAGTTTCATGATACTTTTGATAGTTATCGATAAGCATTTGAAACTTATATCTTTATAGATCATTTCAGATCTTTTTAGATCAATTCATAACTCCAAACTATCGATCTTAGCATCTATGGGAACACTTGTTAACGGTACTATTGATGAACATGTAAAAGCGTGATCGCTTATCGATAATTTTGTGATTTTTCTCCAATATGCAACAAACTTAACCTAACTAACGTCCATTGAGCAACATTCAATTCAAAGTTTAATTAAGAGCACGATGACTTATACTCCGCAATATGCTAGACGCACTTAACAATGCGCAAACATGCATAAGTAACTGTCGCCCACTCCTAGTAAGGGAATTGCATGCTCTTGCACATTTTAATGCGTGCGCTCTTAGTTTATTTCCGACGAAACCACGAAGTCCTATTAAGGCCGATCGCTTTGCGGCAGCCTGAATTTGCTGTTGCCGCGCTCTGCTGCTGCTGCTGCTGTTGCTCGCTGCACTCTCACTCACTGTGTTTCATAGCGATCGCAGGACGCCGCGCTCTCTATGCAGCACGCTCGCGGTCGCTGTCGCGCTCTCACTCTCGTCTCACTTGCTCACTGCAAGCAAAGTCAAAAATCAAGAGAGACAATCAGAAACCACACACAAGCACCGGTTTTTGCTCGCGTTCGTTTCTTTGTCGCACTCAGTACTGGCCGGGCAGTCAAAGCCAGCAGAAGCCAGAGTCGGTAAAACGAGATTTAACGCTGTGCGTGCGTGTGCGTGTGTGCGCGAAATACGAAATTAAATTTATATAAAGAAAAAAGTATTATTTTTTGAATATTGTAGTTGTTGAGGAAAAGAAACCAAACAAAAGGAAACGACATACACGCAGAGTTGAATAAAGAGAGGAGTGGGAAGACACTGCGCGCCCAAAGAGAGCGAGAGCGAGAGCGCGAGTTGCTGTTGGACTTTTGTGTTGTAACTGCGCGGCCGCCTACTTCTTTTCTGACAGCAACAAGAGAGCAGCAGTGCAGCCACTGCAGTGTGTCCCCCTTCGTCCGTGCGTGAGTGCGTGCGAGCGTGCGTGTATGCGAGTGTGTGGGATTACAGCAACAAATATACGTGTGTAAATTCTGTAGCAGCGCAGCTCCTTTGTGTGCCCTGTGTGCAACGCGTCGCGTGCTAATTAATTGTGTCGTTGCATTTACAAAAGCAAACAAACGCAAACCGGCCAAACAAACAATTGTACAGCAACAACAACAGGCGATAGCTAATGTGTGTTTAATCGTGTCTCCCGGTGTGTGTGTGTGTGTTGTGTGTCTCTTGGTGTCGAAATATAAATTTAATTTATTACAAAAGCTTCTGGCCACCCCCCACCATCCTTTCGCGTATGCGTCATATGTGAGGCAGAGAATAAAAAGGGCCAAGCCAAAGCGAAGCAGTTGCCACAACAAACAAAAATAAAAAAAGAAGAGCAGCAGCATAAACGAAACACCCCCGCGACGCTGAAGAAACGACGCCGTTGCTTCCGCCGCTGCTGTCGCTGCCGGCTGTGCTCATTGCGCATGTTTAGTGTGGAAGCCGTTGCGGCATTAATAACAACAACAACAATAGCAGCGTGAAGTGCTCAAAGAGCAGAGAGCAACAACAACAAAGAGAAGAAGAAGCAGCATTAAAAACAAAAGTGAAAAGTTCAAGCTGAACTTGGTCGTTAATAAAGCTTCACAGAAGCTTTGCAGCATAGTGCAAGTGTTGGTGTTGTTGCAAACACAACGAGAGAGAGAGAGACAGAGAGAGAGAGAGAGAGGTAGAGAGAGGAAAGCGACGTCGCTTCTCCTGCTTTTTTTAACGTGCAAGAAAAAGAGAAAAAATGTGTTTCCCATATGGATTCCTATTTACCCTGTGCCTCCTCCTCCTCCTCCTCTATTTCCCATCATCTCCGGCCACAGCGTTGCTGGAAGATGCAGCTGCACCTCTAGCAGGAGATGCCACCGCATCCAACAAACATCATAATCATCATCATCATACGCATGCGAAACCCATGGATCTAGTGGATCCACAGACGAGCACGCAGGAGCAGTTTGCCGTCTCTGAGGAAGATTTGGTAAGTTATAGTTGCAGCCGAATATACACTATACCGTATTTACAGGGTATACGCGCTGCTGCATTGATAACAATTCAAATTTATTATGGAAAATTATGTTAATTCTTATCAGGCTACTGATTTATGCAGGGAGCAGATTACATATCACTTGAGTAATTTATAATTCTCATGCTCTGATATGATGGGTTTCGCCCTTTACCATATAAAGAATTCTTTTCTCTCTCATTTGAGGCAAAGTTATTCAACTCTGCTGTATGAGTTCTTTATGAATGATTAAAAAAATAATATTTTTTTCGAAATGTTCCATTATTTCTCTTCAAACTCCCATTACTTTGCCAGAAATCACTTTATATTGCTCGGATAGTACCTTTTAATTATGTTTTTATGCCTTAATAAATTTTACATTTGAATTTTTGAATGATTTAAGTAGTTCGATCTGTTTTCCAGATTTTCAATGCTTTTCTTAGCAACTTCTCGAATTTTCTCAAAAATAAAAAGGTTCTTTTTTGCTTAAAAATCATTATTGAAAATTGACGTTCAAATCGAAATATAAAATCCTACTAAAATTGTGAGATATATCATTATTTTACCCATTTTTCAATTAAAATCTTGTATGTTTTCGGTTGAATAAACTCTGAAGTTTAAGTATCGTATCTTAATCGGCTCTACCTATGTTCCTTTTGTTCCTGCTGACTCATAGCGGGTATGCATAACGGTAATGCGACACCTGGCTTTAGTTCTGAAGGGGGGATTCACGAATCCAATCATGTGCCTGCTGCAGTTTCGAATTCGAATTCATTAGAAAACTACCACCGACAATGGAACTAAAAACAACTCGACAGAACCGCAAGCACAAAGAGAGAACAAGAAGAGACAAGGGGAGAGAGAAGAACAACAACAACAGAGTGACTTTGGGGTCTGTGAATGACATTTTCTTTGGCGCACTTTTGCCAATTAGAATTTTAGGAAAAGTTTTGAAGCAAATTGTAACAGTTGCGCGACAGTGTCACACAGTGGGGCAACTTTATAAACAACTCAACAGCAGCAGAGGCAGCGACAACTGCAGTGGATGCACTCATGAATACTATATGAGTGTGTGTGCGTGGCTGTCGCTGTTTGTTTCTCTCTGCGTCTCTGCCTCTCCCTCTGCCTCTCTCCCTCTCCCTTTCCCGCTGCTGCAGTGTGCGTGCGTAGATAACTTAACTTAACTTCACTTTCTATGTGCATTTTCCGGACAACTTCCGTTTGGGCATGCAACCGCATTCGCCTTTGCCCCCATCCGTCGTCGCCGTCGTCGTCATCCTCCCTCACACCACTGCATCTTGAGCTCTTCTCTCTCTTCCTTCCTCCCTCTCCCTCTCTCTCTCTCTTACTCCCCTGCAACTCCTCCTACAACATCATCTTCGTCTTGCTCTTCGACTTTATTTGATTACGCGCAACTCATAAGCGTGAATGTATGTGAATATATGTGAATGTATGTGAATATATTCACTGCCATGCGAGAGTGCGTAGCTGAGTGTGTGTGAGTGCGTCTGTTGAACCAAGAGCAGCGCCTAGCTGGCGTCACAGCCAGACGACGACAACGACGACGACGACGCTATATGTGGCATATACACACACACACACACACTCGCACACACACATTGGTATTATATGCAGCATGTAAACGAGGGCAGTTCCATAATTCCATAGCGAATGTAATATGTAAATTTATTGCATTTGATTATTAATTATAATTGTTTCTATGGAAAGGAAAGAAATTGCAGGAAGATTCTGTAGAATTCTTAAATTATCATTTTTGCAAAGTTCAGTAAAGTTGTTAAACTTCATATTAAGTGTCGTTACTTGATAAGAACTTATTCTGTGCATTTTTAAATTAATTATTTTAAGATTCTTAGTATTTACCTCTTCATAATCTTTTAACCTTCATATTTAAGGCCGTGACTTGATAGAAACCGTTTCTCAACCAATTAATGAACGATTCTTAGTATTTGCTTCAATTATAATCTGGTAAAGATGATTGGGAATGCACTGAAATACAAATAATAATAATAAAGCTCAACATAACTCTTTCCTTATTTAAATTAAATAAATGTATTATAGGTATTATTTAAAGTATTGAAGTTTTAGTATATGTAATATAAAAATATGTATATTTATTTTTAAGTTTTTAATAAAATGTCCATACACTCCTCATCTCTCTCTCTCTTATTTATTAATGTTGATTGTAAATTGAAGACCTTATGCCATCATTAATAATACTATTCAATTTGTAGTTTCTGGATACTTATATTCCTGGTAATAACAGAGCAAATCCTGGCGAATCAAGTTAATTAAAGTAACTGCCCTCTTTGAGAGACACACACACACACACACACGTCACAACGAGCTCCGTTATGTGCCTGTGCCTGGGGCCTCGATATCCTTGCTGAATAAACAATATGCGGGCTCAATTCGAGGGCCTCTCTGCGAGTAGTTTTTATTTCAGACGACGACGGCGACGCTCGACGACCCTCAATGTCGCTCAATTATAATTTTCTCACTCGTGGTCGGGTCGGGTTGGTTCGGGTCTGGGTCTGGGTCTGGGTCTGGGCCTTTAATAAATGTGAAAATTTGTCTCGTATTTTTATCATCTTTGCAGTCTTTCGCCTCGGCATGCCAATGCGATGGATGGACATGTAGGATAGGGCAGGGTAGGAAGGGACTTAGTAGGAGTGCAAGTAGTGCCACTTTCCAAGTCGCGTGTCGTCTCTGACTCATCGGGGCTGACTCGGCTCGATTCGCTGTGGTCGTTCGTGGTTCTTGCTGGTTCTGCTGCCGGGGGGGTTCAATGTCCTTAGGAATACTTTGCACTCGCCTTGGCTCCTTGGGCACGAATAAATTGCGCATATTTTTGATTAAAAGGGAAAGAAAAAAAAAACAAAAAAACAACAACAAGAAAACCCCGAAAGAAAGAAAAGAAGGAAAATTTCGTTCGTTCGTTTTTAGAACACGCCAAGACGCCCGCGCTTAATGAGCGAGCGACCCGTTAGCCGGCTATGGCTATGGTCTTACGTAGTGCTATAGTTGTAGTTGTTTCTTTTTATACCCTATGTGCATTGAGAATTTTCCAGAAAAAGGGTATTTACTTTTTGTGGAAGAGTTGGTAAAGGCGAAAGATTACTGGGTATATACCAATGTATATACTTAAGAGATGCATCTGATATGGCCGAAGAACACGCTATAAATATTTACGATATATACATATGTATATAGGATCAATCAAAGATACTGAAAATAATGGTATATTCGAAAGAGACATGTTTCAAGAAAGCGATAAATTTTCTAGTGTTGGCTAACGCGCAGGGTATATTAGGATCAAGTGTGCTCAGCTGTAGCTTTTCTGCAGCTTGCTTAGTACTTGTATTTGTAGTGCGAATATGAATAACGAGGCGAATGTGAATGTGAATGTGAGTGCGTGAGTATCCTAGCGGGCAGACGCAAATGCATTAAACCCTCGCACTGCAGCTCGAACAATAAGCGTGCATTGTGCCGGCAACGACGAATGCGACTACGAATACGAATACTTATGAATGTGTGTGTGTGTGTGTGTGTGTGTATTATATATGGGTATTTATGTGTATGCATATTGTATGTGCCGTAAAGGGTATCTGGTTGTGTGTGCGTGCATTTCGTTTTGGGATTTTGGGGGCACATAGCAGGCACGCGACGCTTGGCAGGGTCCACTACACTATCTTGATGCACACAGAGAGAGAGACAGAGAGAGAGAGAGAGAGAGAGAGAGGGAGAAATGTCAATGCGTGTGTGCGTGTGTAAATGGCTGCCACACACACACACGCACAGCTGGCATATGCAAATGCGTGCATGTGTTGATTTTATTTTCAGTTGTTGCAGTTGCAGTTGCTGCTGCTGCTGCTGCTGTTGCAAGTGACCTCCGGCGCACGCATTTTCATGTTGTGCTGGGAATTCTTATTTGTTTGCTATCCAACTACATACTACATTTTCGATTGCACATTCATAATTGTTAATAATGCATGCGTCATGGCCAGGCTGCACTTGCAATTTGCCACATACAATATATTGGTAAAAATGTAAACAATTCAATAGCAGAGGCAGATCAGCAAATACGATAACTAATAAGCATGTTGCATGGCAAAATGTTCATTTTCATGCGAAAATAAATGAAATTCTCATGCCATAAATTATCTATAACACTTGCAAATGATTCAATTATCAATATTACGTATTATATATAAGAATTACTCTCATGCAACTAGAGGAAAGCAACTAAAACGTTTAACTTCTTTGAAAATAAACAAGAATCCGATAAAAAAAAGAAAACACCGCAAAAAGTGGTATATATAGTTTAAAATAAATGTACAACTATAAAACAACCTTATTATAACCCATTATAATTATAATTCTTATCTTAATGAGTTACAATTGCACTGATATTATGAATATGTTCGTATAATTAAATATATTAATCGTATAAAGAAAAATTTCCCTAAAAGTAGTTTTCTTAAAAAACTTGCATTTTTTCCAAAATTTTATAACAATTTTTCCTTTTCAATTAGTCATAATTTTGCCAAAAATTATGCGATTTTCTTCTGTGAAGACTTTTTGATTATGGTATTGTGCCTTAATTAATTCTGCATTTCAATTTTATCAATTTTAGAAGATTCGATTTTTTTCAAAATTTTCCATGTGACCCCCTTGTAAAAATTTCAAAATTTTTTCAAAAAATAAAATGTTAATTTTTTGCTTAAAATCAATCTAAATATTTAAAATTAGCATAAAAATCAAATCCAAAACAAATTCCGACTCAAATTGTGAAAAATATGGTAATTTGATTGATATTTGAGGATTGCACTTGCTTGACATGATTAAATCTGTATACGTTTAAATTAATCCTTCACATTGATTAACTCCAAAATGATTATTCATCTCTCTGGGCTTTCCGTTGTTTCCAATTATATTTAGCGTAACGACGAATGATGCATTGAATCTTTAATTAGTCAATCGTTTTATAGCTTCCTGGTGGGGGCTCTGATCCCTCTGGGGACCAATCCTCGGCTTCTGTTTACTTTTATGGCACACTTAAAGCATTGCCAGCATTTCACTTGAAGAAAGAAAAACAGAGAAGGGTAGAAAAACAAAAACAACAATAAAACGAAACGAAACGAAACGAAAATGAAAATAACAATTATAAAGCCTCACTTAATAGGCTTATGACAATTCTTGAGCGCCACCAGTTGAATGCCCCTAAGACCCCAAGTGATCGTATAATTTTTATAAGGCCGAGCCAACACCATATATGATAAACGGAATGAAGGAAAACGAATGAGACAGAAATGACAGACGGGGCAGAGAAATAAATAATCAGAGAGTTGCAGAGAGAGAGAGAGAGAGAGAGAGGAGAGAATGAGCAGAGGCGTTGGGTGGGGGGGGTATGACAATTACCCGAGGCAGATTAAATGTGCAGCTATTAATTAAGTCGATTCGTGTCGAATTAAGTCCAGCTTCAGTTGAGCTGATTCACGAGATGTTTTCCTTTTGTTTGTTTTATAAATCGAAGTAGCTCTTAAATGTAATTATAAACTGAAATCAGTTACTTGTATTTCCGTTGACAGAGTGAGAGAGAGTGGGAAAGATCTCTGGAATAAATTTGCATTATTCATATGAAGTAATTTGTCAATTTGTCGCTTGTTACTCGCATGACAAATCCCCAAACAAGGTGTTAATGCGAAACACTGCAGGCAGCTCAAGTACATAATGGCAGATCACGATGAGAGATAAAGAAATTCAGGAAGTTACGCATGGTACGTGGTGAAAGTTACCCACGATAGTTAGAAACCCCGCAGAAATCGCATATTCAATGCGATGAATCATTTGTTTTTTGCGTAAGGTGCATATAAAATAAATAAGTTTAGTATTTATTTATTATTCTACTTATATGAAGAGGTATATCTTGGGTTTGCTTAGTTTTTGACTTAAATAAAAATATATAAAATAAGTTAATATTATTAAAAAGTAATGTTATAGTTTAGATTATTTTACTATAATACTAATCGATTTGTATTATGCATAGAGGACAATTACACTATCCTAAATACATACATACCATACGAAACTTTTTTAATAACCTCTAGCAATTTTCTCAGGCATTTAAAAGCGACTACAAACACTTGTGAAATATATATTAAATAAATAGTTAGTATTATATTTATTTTTATTTTAGGCAAACTTTTGCTGTAATTCGCATACTAATTGCTGGAGTTGTTTGCCGTAATTTCAGTGAACTGGTTGAAAAAGCACTTTGCAGGGCACTCGTAGCGCTCTAGACCTAGCGTGTGTGTGTGTGTGTGTGTGTGTGTGTGTGTCGCCCCCTGTCGGCCATGCATGCAACGTGCAACGTACTATGTAAGGGACCGCTTTTATATTAAATTTCCCTTTCAATACGAAATGCGACGCGAGTTTTCTATTTAGTTTTTTAATTGTCTCACGTAGAAAAACTACAACGCACACACACATGTGAGAGAGAGAGAGAGGGAGAGACCATTGAAAATCCTGGCGCCTTTTTAGCTTTGGCGCTAAATCTGGCCGCGACTGTTTGCATTGGTTGCATGTGTGTGTGTGCTTGTGTGTGTGTTAGTTGCAGCCAAAGGGTGCCACATTGAAATGCAGGTAGCGGAAAAATGCTCAACGCAGTCGCCGCTGCCGCCACACAGGAACAAATAATGCCCAATTTGCATTGGGAATGGGAATGGGAATGGGTCAGGGAATACGAAGAAGGGAAATTGCATTCAGTGTGTGTATGAAATTTTTCCAGCGCATGCAAAAGCGACGCGCACTGAAATTTATGCACTAAAAAATATTAAAAAATAAATATATGTACATGTATAAAAAAGAGAAATAAAAAAATAAATCAAATAAGACAAAAACGCGGCAGGAACAACGTTGGCGAGATTCCTTTACAAAGAAACGGGAAAACGTGCTGTGCACAGCTAATGTAAACGAGTAAATAGGAAGTAAATATTACAAAAAAAAAAACAAAAATATATATAAATAAATATGCCAGATGTGCGAGCAGTATATATATAGTACTAGGTGTATACAAAGCGAGATAGAGAGAGAGAAAGAGAGAGACCTAATTAATAACTGATAGCACCAATAAATAATAAAAATAAAAACACAGGCAGCGATTGATTTGCAGCTGCATTGATTGATTTTTAATAGCATTAGGGTAGAGCAGCGCAGATAAACAGTATAAGATAGAGAGGAAAAGAGAGAGAGAGAGAGAGAGAGAGAGAGCAGAGCAACGCATACGGTAGCATTATCAGCGACGCCATCAGCAGCATCATCATTGTGTCTGGGGCGGTCCACGTGGCGTATGATTGATGCATCTAGCCGAAAGAGAAGTTTTTTTGTTGTTGTTGTTGTTGTTGTTGCCACTGCTGTTGCATTTATGCATTTTGCGTAGCCGCTTTGCATCATTATGGCTGCGTACTTAAATATGAGAAATTTGTTGTGCATACAAATTTTCGACAGTCAATGTGCATGCACATTAGCCCAGCTCATAGTCAGTCTCAGTCTCAGTCTCAGCTGCAGTCTCCGTTGCAGTCTCCGTTCCTTTCTCAGTTTCAGTTTGAAGTCGCCTGCTCAGTTTCTTCAGCTCCTTCCCAGCCCGCCCGCACAGCCATCGGTCATGTGCAGCATTTCGGTTCAGCAATGACAATGATTCATGCAGACAAATGCGATTGGTCGTTGAGTGGGAGTGTAAAAGGATGAGGTAGGATGAGTAGGTGAAACTTGCCGCAAGGGCTTCGGTTAACTCATGTGTGTGTGTGTGTGTGTGTGGTTGCGCCTAGCTGAGGTATGCTTTCCTTTGGGCTGCCTATGTGGTTGCATCAATACGATCGATATTGTGAAATAATTTGAAGACTTAAGCGCCGAATTTAATGAGTCTATGAAAGTTAGAGTATACAGCAGTCGAATTGAGCTTGTTATATCGATATTTTGCTAAAATTTACACTTCTTATGCCAATAACAATTAGCATAGTTCAATAAAGTGTGAATACAGCATGTATTTGAAGTAAAAACTTGATGATGTCTGTATGAACGCTTAGATCTCAAGGAGCATATGAGCTAGAGCTATCAGATTAGATAACAATACTCTTAGATATTGCACCTAGGCTTTAGAGTCCAACCCCGCCCTCTCACGCCCTCTAAAATTTTGAAAACTCGATTTTCTAGTGTAAAGTTTGGTTTCTAAAGCAGCGTCAGTCAGTTACAAATTGGATATGCATGGCTTTATGCAGTTTTAACTTTATGATAGCCCTTCTTAATAATTAATCAATTATAAACACCCTACAATAACCAAAAGAAAATGTTGTATAAATAATTGTTGAATAAATTTCAAATTTGTAGCATGTTTTAAAATTGTCTAAATAAATTGAAAACTCTACTAAGCATAAAACATTTTTACACACACTTACAGTATTTTTTCATCTCTCTCTTCCTCTTCCTCTATCTCTTTCTAAACACACTGCAAGCTGTGAAAATCTTTTGGCCACAAAAACTGGGCGAAAAAAAAGCTAGAAAAGAAAATGCATTATCGAAATTGCACAATCGTTATTGTTATTGTGGATAAAAGTTTTAGAGAGGGAGATACATAGAGAGAGAGAGAGAGAGAGGGATAAGGAGTGTGCCAGATGAGGCAGGCGTGGCTAGGGCCGCCAAGACACTCGCAACGGACTCTCTCCATTAGCCAAAAGATGCATAAAAGCGTTTTGTGCTATGCAAATTTTCAGTTGGCACTTTTTACGAATATAATGGCAGCTCCTATGTGTGTGTGTGAAAGTGCAATAAATTCAGCTGAGTAGCATAAATAAATATATATACATATATGTATGTATCTGTGTATACAGTGCACAAAAAGCGAGCTTGTTGTAAAACAATTCGATGTAATGTAAAAAACGTGCGATGCCCTCTTATTATGCTTGTTGTTGTTGTTGTGTTTGTTGTTGATGCCTTTGTTGTTGTTCTTTGTGCTGCATAAAGATTTATAAACAAAATGTAAGGCAATTGCATCTGATTCTGTTGACCTACATCGCGCGTCGTCTCGTCTCCATCTCATCAGTCGCTGCCGATGCCGCTGACGCTGCCTCTGTCAGTTTTTCTCTTCTCTTTCGGTTTTGCTCTGCTTTTGTTTTTATTTTCGTATTAATTATCACACATTTGGTGCCACTGATTCCAGCAGAGAGAATAAAAAAAAAAAAATAAAAAAACGAGCACGTTTATTTTGGAGGCGGCGGCACGCGAACTAACGGTAGTTAGCAGGCAGTAGGGAGGGGAGGGGGGAGTGGGGTTGCTTCCCGCTGGTCAACAAAATATTTTGACATTTGCCAAAAGGCAAAACTCAAAAAAAAAAAGAAGAAAAAAAATCGAAAAACTCCAAGTTGATTCTTTTTAATGATGCACATGCAACATGCCTCGCTTCCACTGGCCTTTCCGTTGAAATTGCCGCAGCATTCTTGCAATATGTTGCTTGCCACAACAGCAACATCGATGGCATCGACAACGCCTTTTTGGGTCCAGTGTGCAGCAGCATCGAGCAAGTTTCCTTTTAAGTGTCGCTCGCTGTCGCGCTGACTCTGCCATCAATTATGCGGCATGTTGCCCAGCTCCAGCTCCGCTCCGCTTCCTCTCCTCTCCAGCATCGCAGTCGCGTCTCCGATTCTTTGGCGCTCAATCTCTGCCCGCGTGTTGCAAGTGGCAGCTGCCTGCCAAAGAAGGCGCACACGCCAAGCTGAAAGGCAACAGAGGCAGAGGCAGGGGCAGAGGCAGAGGGCAGAGGCAGAGGCATCAGCACCGCACGTAGGTGTGCAGTCAGTTTGCAGTTTGTGCAAACGTCAATGTGTTATGCATACCCTGTAAATGTATTGGAAGGCAAAGGGTATGTATGACTAAAAATAAAAATTAGATATTAAAAATTATTATATGTATTATTATTATAATAACTGATAATGACTTTCACTAAATTCTAAAGTAATTCTATAGAAAACAATGATGAGTTATGCATGAAATCAATTCCATAAGGCATGATGAATTTCCTATAAGATTATTCCAGAAACATCACAATTTATCAATAGTATTTATCAGTAAATGAATGAATGATTCAATTAATTTTCCCATACCGACTACAGCGTAACTCTTAGTCAGTCTTGCCCGCTCGACTAATTAGCGCTTTGCACGTTTTGCTTTAATCATCTGTGTGAATCACCTCGTCTCTCACCTGTCTTCTCTCACCTGTCTCTTCTCACCTGTCTACATGCGGTTCAAAGTGCACAAATATTTGTCCACTCATAACTGCGGGGTTTGGGTTTTTTTTTTGCTGCCGTACTCCCAAAGAAAGGGAAAAAATCACCTCGACTCTGACACACTCATTGATTCGTTGTATTTTTATCTTTTACTCGTTTCTTTTGACTTGCTAATTTTGGGGATATAAAAAAAAAATAACCAACGGTAGTCAGTGTATCTTTGCAAACGGGTTTATTGGCCCGCAGCGCCTATCGATGCTACGAGATCAGTTGGGGCTTGTGGCGACCTGCTGTGATCGGAGCTGGCGCTTTAATGTTATCTTGGTCTATTAACTACTTGTCCAAATAGCACAGCAGGTTTTCTGGTTTTCCTTTTTTACATAAGCTTGGGAAAATTGTCTTGTTTAAGGAGAGAAACCCGTAGATGAAATTGAAAATATTTTAATTGTAATTATAGATAAACATATTCAAGAATTTGGAAGATTGATTAACTTGCCTTATGTGGAATAATTTATACGGTCTTGAAGCAGCGTTAATTAATATTTTGTATATTATAAAAGGAAAACACAATTTATTATTATGGTATAAATGTTATATGTGAATGAATTCCTTAAAGTTTTGTTATTATAAAAGGAAAAAATCAGAAAAATTTTTCGATTTTGCATATATTATAAGAATGCTTGATAATCGTATTATGAATCAAACTCAAAAATGTAATATAATAAATAAAAAATGTAGTTTATTTTATGTGGTATTAAAACTTAATTTATACTAAATGAGAATAAATAATATAATAATACATTAAAACCCAAGAAATTAAGAAAATAACTTGTTGGATTAAATTATTATTTTTTTTCCTGCAAATATACCATCTATAAATCGTAGCTTAAAGTAAGAAACCTTTTTCAGCACTTCTACATCTATCCACACTTTAGCACTTACCCATATCATCTGTCCGGTTGTGTTTAGCATTTCAAAGCAGAGATAAACTAGCTGAATATATGGCCAGAATCGAATCGAATCGAGTCGAATTGAATTATTAAATAAATTGCGTAGAATATGCGAGTCAAGGCAACGCGTCGCAGTCTGTCTGTCTCCCTGTCTCTCTCCCTGGAGAGAGGTGCGGCATCTCAGTTCTCCCAGAGCCATAAACAGAACGCACAATATATCAATGACCATATCGGGTTGCTGCGGCTTAATGTGCGCCCCCTGCAAATGGTCTTAATGTCATAAGTTAAGACGAAACCTTTTACCCGATGGATCCATGGCTCATGGTTCTACGTTGTCAACGTTGTCGTTTGTCGTCCACTCTCGGATTTCTGTAGTTGTTCAAATTTGCATATAATTGGACCGAATGCCGGAGATGGTGGAACTCAACTCAACTTGATGTTGTGCCTGTCCCATGCAACCATATGGTGCATTTCACAAGCGGGCCAGCAGCAACCTCTGATCTCTGCATACAGATGGGAGCAGGGGGTCGGGGCCGGGACCGGACTACTGTCAGTGATTTCCATGTTTATTTAACTGTCGTGCAAGTCATTGAACGCAAACGTGGCGGCTTTGTTTCAATGTAATGAAGAAATAATAAAAAAAAGAAGTAAATCAGACTGTCTGCACAGATTGTTCATATATGTATATCGTACCGCATATAGTACATAAATAATGATTTATTTGTTTATTGCAAATTTGCGCACAAAGCGTAGTTAATCAATTTTTTTTTCTCTGGCTTTAAGTGACGCCATTGCCAGTCAGTCGCCTGCGTGGCCAGGAAAAACCTTGGATGGCTGCAGCCCCTGCACCTCCTCTCGTTCGCTTTTAATGCGCACCATTTTCCATTTTCTCTCTCTAGTTTTACTGCCCTCACACACACACACACAACTCTCCTGCTCCCTGCTCACAATTTCTATTTGGCTCGCCAGTTGCTCGGGGACCTTGTGGAGGCAGCCTGGGAACGGCTGAGCAACCCGCCAGCTGTGTGGGCCATGATGACTTGTTGCTTTGTCGTGAGAGAGAGAGAGAGAGTTGGCAGCGTGACACGCGTGAGTAGCACGAAGTAGCTGAGGCATATGCGTATTATCAGATGTGATAGATCAGATGCCAACGTAATACTCTGCTCTTTAGGGGGCTTAGTGTGGTTTTCTATTTAGGTCTAAATTGGCTCATGTATCGCTCTTTCTCTTTCTTACACTTCTTTTCTTTGGCTCCCACATTCTTCTTTTATTTATATTTTAACAGATGCTTCTAATCCAGCTGTCAATTTCACATCTCATTCTCATTGTATCTTTATTTCTGTTTTATAAACTATCAACTACTAAATGTTTATCATTTTATTCTATCTTTCTTTTACTATCTTCTATTTCTTTCTTCTATAGTATAATCTACATTATATTTCTGTTTCTGTTTCTTTCTTTTTTTCTTTTTACTCTCATTGTGTTTTTTTTTTTGTAGTTTTTCTCTAAATCTCAGTCTCTCTTTTTTCAGCTCTCTGTAGATCTGTTTCAGACGATCATTGATCGTCTATATTTCTCTCTCTATATTCCTCTCTTGTCTTCTACATATATTTAAATGTTTATAAAATTTTTTTTTATTTATTCTATACTTTTCTTTCATTTTATATATCTCCAATCTTTGGTTTCTTTCCTATTTAAAGCAATATTTCTCTCTTTATAATACGCCCCGACTTTATATGCTTCAGAATCAAAAAGATATAATATACCCTATAAAGAGCTTCTCAATTTCACCAATATTCCTTCTCTGTCCCTCTTTTACTCTCCCCTAATCCCTTTTTAACTTCTACACCCTACTCCCATCTCTAACAACACGCGCCCATCTCTGACTAAGCTTATTCCTCTGCTGCCGCCATATATCTTTCACTCTCTTAACCCCTTGTCGCCTCAGCTACTCTTTAGCCATCTATCTATGGAAAATTTGTAGCGAGTATCTCATCACTTTCCCATAAACATTCGAACCATTCTTGGCTCTCGGAGCTGTGCCAACTTGGCGATATTGCAATTTACGTTCTGTGGTCTAATTAAAGTGCAAATACAACAACTAAACGGGCTGCTGCTGCAGGTTGTCTACGAAGAGGGAGGGGGAGAGAGACCACTCTCTCTCTCTCTCTCTCTCTGGTCACCAGAGGCGCAAGGAGCAGAATGGGTAGGGCAGGGTACTGTGTAAAAGGGTTAGGGCCTGCCAGTGCTCTGGCTATGGCTGCGGTCAATTCCAGTGTGAGGCAAACACTGTTTCAATAAATATACGTGGGTGTCTCTCTATCTCATTCCTATCCCTCTATCCCTCTATCTCTCTATCCCCTTCCCTGTTGCAGTCTCACACTCTCAGTCTCGCTGTTGTCTTTTGCCCGGCTTCATTTTTCTCGCATCCCACATTAATCAATGTTGATTTCAATTAATTTAACCATCTCTTCACTTGCCAGTCATTGTGGCCGGCATCCTGCCAGTGCCTTTTTATTAAACCAATAACAACAGAGAAGAAGAGGCAAGAGAACAAGCAGAAGAAGCAACTGCAGCAGAAGATAGTGTACAAAAAATGAGGGTATGCTTGGCTAGACGAAGTCTTTATGCTCTTTCAAATAAAAACTTTAAGATATAGCATTTCTATTAGTTTAAACTCTTTCTTTAGTCACATTATTTTCGTTTTATGTACAGTTTGCCCGATTGTTTTTATATTATTTGTATATATTATAGTGCTACGATATTGCTTAAGCTTTTACAGCATAAAAAATACATAAGAAACAATTGCTGTGCTTAGTTTCATTGCGATATCTTAAAAATTAACAAAGATATATCAATAATTGCAATAACAGCCCTACTATACATGAATTTATCCTAGTTTCACCTTCTTATACTCAACATGGCCCTATAAAGACTATGTATGTCAAGTTTCAATAAGATAACTCTAAAACTAAGAGAGTTATTTGCGTTCAAACAAACAAAAGAAGAAACATACGTACTGCGACTTCTCTGCTGATGTTGCTTAAGAATATATATACATTTAAAGATGTCATAGATGTCTCTTAAGCTGCCTTAATAATTAATATACCCTACAACAAGAGTATTAAAAGGGCGTAACAACCTCCTACATGAATTACTCGGTCTGCTGACGCACGCCCAACGTTTTCTCAGCTGCGCGTCTTTTATTAAAATTTGCAGTAGTCTATAAATTTCCAAGAGGTGTGATGTTGGGTTAGTCCATCGGAAGGAAGGGGAAGGGCATAGCGGAGAAACATATGTTTTCGCGGCAAAAACGGAAATGCGTGGAAGCTATAAAAATCTTTAGGCACTTTGAAAAATGCTCAATATTTACAGGTTTTTTCCACAAATGAAAATTGAAAGATTTCAAGAAAGACACACTTTAAGACGTTGCATGCATGCATAAACAGCAAACCACACACACACACACACACACACACACACACATTTCGCAGATGGCAGCCATTATCATTTGTCATGCTTGAGAATCGCATAGAACAGCTGAAACGGCTGGAGTGCATATTCGAGTTCTACTCAATCGAATTTTGAAACATCTCATTCGCTGCAGCATCAAACATTTTTTATGTGCACACACTGTGTGAGAGAGAGAGAGAGGAGAATAGTGTGTGAGAGGGAGAGCAGTAGGGAAGCAATGCGACCATTATATGATTGAGTTATGTTTTGTTGTCCCTGTGGCGATGCTAACACGTAAAATTCCATCGAATACCCCCGGAATTGCCCCAGTTGCGCTCGGTTGGAAGTCATAAATTTTGCCAGAGAGAGCGAGAGAGAGAGAGAGAGAGAGAAAGGGAGAGAGAGAGGAGAGAAAACCTGTTGTTGCTGTGCCTGGCAAGCATATCATGGCCATATCCTGTCAATTTGCTAGCCCGCCCTCTCTCTTACTTCCTGCCTGCCTGCCTGTGTGTGTGTGTGTGTTGGCCATGTTGCACTTGCTCGCTGCTGCTTCTTCTTCTACTCTTTTTTTGCGCATTTCTCACAATTTGTTGCGCCTGGTTTCGGTTTGGCATTTGACTTGACTCAACTTGGCAGCTTGAGCAGAGCAACCTCTGCCTCTGCCTGCTCCTCTGACCAAGCACAATGTGTCGCCTTACGGATTTGCCTGAGCCTGGCCAGGCACACAAGCTGCCGAGCATTACTAGATCGATGCGCTCGTTTGTTGCAGTTGCCTGTCATTTTTATAGGTTTGTTTGCGGCTCACAAGCTGCTGCAGCAGGCAGGGGGAGCAGGAGCAGGAGCAGGAGCTGGAGGAACGGGCTCGTTGCATCCCTTTTTATTGGTTATTGCTCTCTGGTCTCCCTTTATTAGTTGCTGCCTGTCGTCGCCGCTGCTGGTTGCCAAGAATTATGGCTGTCAATGGCCAATGAGTTGCCCTATTCCTACTGCTCCTACGCCTCCTTCTCCTCCTCTTTCTCCTGCCTAAACCAATTTGATTTGTTTGTCTCCTGCTCTATGTCGCCTCCGTCTCCGTCTCTGCCCCTGTTAGTTGATTAGGGCACTCTTTGCGGCCCCGCCCACTATTTACTCAAGTAATTGAGTTAAGTGACGCACTGCGCCCTTTCATTTATTATTGCTATTATTATTGTTCTAGCCCCACTCCATCTCCTCCTCCTCCTTTACGCTGTCCATTCGTAATTATAATCCAATAAAATAATAAACATATCGCATCGTTCAATTTACTTTCACACACTTTCCACGCAACGCGAGAGCACAACTTTTTGTCACGCCAACTTAACTAAATTAAGCCAAAACATTTATGGCCAACAACACACTCACACTGCGGGCCAATTGCTTGTGATATACCCTATGATGGTGGAAGCTCTACAGTAGGGGTATATTGCACTGACAGAGGGGCAAAAAATTAAACAAGTTGTGTAGATGAGAGAATAATAAAGTAATTGAGGGAACATTGTAATAAAAACATAATAAATAAATATTCGCAATAATAAAACATTTAAATACCCAGTAAACGTGACTACAATTGGGTGTATGCAGCTTTAAAGCTCAGTAAAAAGAACATGTATAAAACTTGCAGTTTTCTAAACATTTTTAAATATTTAAAATAATATTAAGAGCAGTCTAAAATCTTCTTCAAGCATTTTCATATAATATTACAGAGTATTTTCATAATGTTCTTCAATCATTATTATATAAAGCAAAAGTGCAGAGTACTTTCATGGTCAGTCATGCTTATACGATCGACTGGGAAGTTTTTCTATTTCATGCGCTCGGGCTTTCTCTGCGTATTATTATTATTATTATAATAATATTTTTTTTTTTTTGTGTTTTGTTTTGTACAGTATCATGATTTTGTTTACACGACAAAAGCGCACGTAGAGCGCGTCGCACTTTTTACCATTATTATTTGTACCTGCTGTTTTTTTTTTCTTCTCACCTGTTTTCCTTGTTGTCGCCACGATACGCTCAGCTTTTCTATCAGCCGAGAAACGTCGCTTGACCACGTACGACATGCACCGTGGGGCAACTGTGTTGCTCCTTTTCGATTTTCCAACACGTAGAGCGCCAGCAAATTTCCCATTTCCCATTAAAAGCGCAAAAGGCCAATGCATAAATGATTGATCCTACCTCATCCAAAACACCCCAAACGACCGGACTACCCTGCACTGCCCTACCCCATACCCTATCCCCCCTGGTGCTGCCCCTGTGCCAAATAAAGCAACACTGCGCTTCCGTTTAGAGCGAGAGAGAGAGAGAGACAGCGTGCTCTTTATAGGGGGCTTGTGCAATTCATTTACTTACTCACTCACTCACTCACATATATTCATTCATTCATTCATTCATTCATTCATTCATTCATTCACTATCAACAGCTATTGTAGTTTATTATCGACGGCGTCGACGTCGACGTCACAGCGTGCGGTCATAAAAACAACGCGCTTGTCATCAGGCCCAGGTCTCTATGTATATATCTTTATCGCTATCTGTATCTGTCTGCGACTCTGACTCCGGCTCTGACTCTGACTCTGTCTCTGAGACTGACTCCAACTGAGTTCGTGGCATGCCCCATCCCATGCCACACCTTGTTCAAGTCGTATTTATGGTCGATGGCTTCGATTAACCAAATTGAGTAAGCTTTCATCCTCTGTGCCTCGTTCCACGTTCCTCTTCCTCCTCCTCCTTCTCTGCCTCTTCCTTTCCACTTTCACACCCATCATCATTTTCGTATTACCCGCAGTAGCATGAGAATTATTGGGAATTATAAACGGAAAACTTTTACATGTTTTATGACGTTGTAGAGCTTAAGTTCTTGGGCAATAAGTGAAATTTTTGCATAATTTTATGGTTTGTAAATTGTGTATATCATATGGCGGAAAACTTAAAAAATTACTTATTTTTTTGACTTTTGTCTGTTTGAACACGCAGATCTCTGATATTATAAAAGTTAGCATTAGCAAATTTTGCATAAGAGCTGCCGAATATCTTATGTAGTTTTAAATTAATTTAAACTTAAATTGCCACGCCCACCGCCTGCGTAAATCATTATTTGTTTTTATTAGACCATATATTGTACGAGTTCACATATTGTTTGAACAAATAGACAGATATAAACTATATGCAGCAGGATTTAAAGTTTCACCTTGATTGCGAATATATTTTAGAAGTTATTCAGTTTAACATTTTCCATATTTGATTTGCCGAATTAACAAATCATATGTTTCCCAGACACTCTCTCTTTCTTTCTCTCCGTCTCTCTCTCTTTCTCTCTGTTTATGCTTATAAAAAATTAATCAAGCGTCGCCTTGACAGACAAACAGTTTCCGTTCGTCGTCGTTGTCCACCTCCACCTCCTCCTCCTCCTCCATCCGATTTGTCAGTTAAGAAACCTGCACATATTTTAATTGATATTGTTTTCATGTATGTTGCGCTCGCTCTCCGGACTTATCGTAGTTTGCCTGCCCCGATGCGTTATATGAATTTCAATGGGGCATTATGCGGGCTTTCTTGGACGACTGCGACGACTGTGTCCGCTGTGTGCGTAACAGAAGAGAGAAGCGTAACGTAAACGTAACGTCGCAGGCAGCATGCCGGGGCAGGGGCAGGGGCAGGGGAAGCAGCAGGGGGCATGGGGAGCAGCAGCTGCCAGCTGCCTTCAACGTGTTGCAACAACGTGACAACTTTTGTGACTTTGACGCACTTTGTGACCAGCCAGGGGCATTGATATTTCGCTGTTGCACTTGCAGTGTTGCACAGCGAGGAAGAGAAAGAGAGCGAGGGAGAGAGAGAGAGAGACAGGGAGTGAGAGCAAGAGAGCTGCCCCTTACAACGAAATCGAAATTTGCCTGCAATGCGAATGCTTACAGCATGTGGCACGTTGCAACAACTGACCCCAAAAGGATGCCAAAGAAATTCAAGAGAAAAAACAAATAAACTTCTCGAGGTTCTTAAGAAACCTCTAAGCACAGTAAAACAACAAATACTTGTGGAAAATAGAATAAATTTGAATAATATCCCACGAATATCCCCCGCAAAGCTTTCACATTCGTATCATCCACGTGTATCGAAAATATTTGCAAACAGTCGTGTCGTGTCAACTCTCACCCGCTGCGTGGAATATTTATGTATATATTATATATATATATATTTTATAATTCTATTATGAGTAATTTTGCATTGATTCATAAGCTCTATAAAGAAAGCATTAGTAAACAATCATTTTTTTTGGGAATTTTGATGACTTATTTATTAAAAACTAAGCTAGAAATAGAATAAATATATTATTATTAGGAACACTCATCAGATTACCGGGTGAGATGATATTTTCTGAATAATTTTACCTCTAAAATATGTGTATGCCACTCTTGCACTTCTGTTGTTTTTAGATCTATATCTCCTCTTCACAAAAAAAACCCATCAATCATGTGAGTTGACATTTTCGTCTTGAAAAATGTTTAAAATAAAACAGAAAGGTTACATTCTTTCTCTACAAAGTGTCTAATAAATAAAACTAGAATATTATTATAATTTTATATCTATATTATATCTTTATTATAAAGCCATAAAATCAAATTAACATTATCAAGAATAATTAGCCATATATAAAACTTGGCTGGGCAATAAAATTCACCTTGTTATGTCTATGTCAAATAACAGTATATTTCAATTGACTATCGTTAAGCCGTAAGGCAATTCTACTACCTGTAGACTGTAGACTGCTAATCAAATATTCAAGATATGTTCTTTGGCTAATTGACAGTTAAATTGTTTACTCGATGGCGCCGACAAGTTCTTTAACTTGTTGAATTTCTTCATTAATTCAATTAACATTTTGCAGTAGCTAAATCTTTTTTCTTATATACTCAGTCTTCTAAATTTCACACCCAGCTCTGTCCATCCATCTCTCTCTCTCTCTCGCTTTCTGTGTAGTTTCTTTGACCCAGACGCTATGCCATCATATATGCCATACACGATCTAAGCAGCAGCTCCTCCATTCATCAATCGATTCTTCAATAAATCCAGCTAATCGCCACACATCACGTTCATGCCATATAGCATCGAAATCTTAACTTGTTAACGTTGCTTTGGCGACGATGCAAAAAAAAACGAAAAAGAAAATTTTACTTTGTTTTTCTTTTATTTTTGTAGTTTTTTTTTTGCGTTTGCATAAAGTGTTGTTTTTCCAACAACAAGCTAAGCTGAAAATCGAAAATTTTTGCAGTTCTCTGTTCTCTGTTGTTTTTCATATGTTTTTTTCAAACGAATTGCGAAGGGGGAAGGAAGGTGGGGTTGGGTTAGGGCAGAGGCGTGTCGTAGTGTGTGACAATTTTCTCGTATATCCGAAATGAAAGAGAAAATTTAATTTACAGGTCACGTAATTTGCTCATGTGTGTGTGCGTGTGTGTGCGCGTGTGTGGCACGCCTACGCCACACGCATGTGTGTGTCTGTTTGTACGTCTGTGTGTGTGTGTGTGTGTTAGTAAATAAATTTGCCCAGTTGTAGCTGCTGTGCGTGCCGCTGCTGTTGCTGGTGTTGGTTACATGGAAAAATATGCAAATCCAGTCTACACATATGGCCAGAGAGCTCTGTTTTGTCGTCGCTGTCTGTCGCACACTTTACAGTTATGACTCTTTATTTGGTTGCGGGTCGTGGCCCAGAAAAGGCCGAAAAAATACACAGAGAAAATGCCCATCGATTGTGAGCAGACTGCAGACAGAGAGGGTCGCAACTGAAGCAGAGAAAAATGATGCCAAGCTACCCTGTAGCAGTTGGAGGTGTTAAACGGGGTATACACAGTGTGCATGAATATTTTGTGATGTTCATAAAGGATATGCAATGCCTGGCAGCGCGCAAAAGTATGCTATATATAATTTAGCGAGCTGTGCAGAAGGATTCGCAGCGCGCAAAAGTATGCTACAATTTTTTGCACTGCATTACACTGAGCGTAGCAGCAGTTCTTTGCAGCCTCTCTCTCTCGCTCTCTATCTGCCTCTCTCTGCCTACTTTAAGACTATTTGCACTATCTACACCATAACTAGCCTGCAACACTCTCAATATTTGCTTTTTCATTAGGCCGAACTGCCAAAAAATGGGAAGAAAAAAAAGGAAGTGCAGCCTGCTCTGGTCTATTTCAAACTTGAACGTTTTATCTGTGCACTGTCTCGCTGCCCCCTGTCCTTCTTCCCTATCTCTCTGCTGTGCATTTTTCCCCTTAACGTTTTTCCGTCTATTTTTCTGGCACACTTTTTTCGCAGAGGGAAGGAGGGGGCGGCTTATTAATGCAACGTTAAACTTTGCTTGTATTTGTTACTGTTGTTGTCGCTTTGGTTGTTGTTATTCTTTGGCTGCTGCTGTTGTTGTTGTTGCTGCTGCAGCGACTGTTGCTTTTATCATTAACTTTATGCAGCAACTTTTTCAGCTGCCGCGCCTACCTACATTAAGCCAACAAAAATGCTTTGGCTCACAAAATTGGCAGCCATTTCAGGCTTGGCACACTTCCCTAATGCACACGCTCTCTCTGCCCTCCCCCTCTATCCCTTCGGCTGCCCCCCTCGCTGGCTTACAACATTTACTTACCCAGATCTACATCTTTTGCTCTCTTCTCACTTGCAGGACAATTACCTCATGCAGTATGATTATCTGCCCAAGTCAGATGGCAAAAGCAGCTCCCTGCGCACCCAGGAGGCCCAGAAAGATGCAATACGTAGACTCCAGGTAGGTGTAGTCCCTTGCCAAGCAGCTGCTGCCAGTGCTGCCACATGTATTATGCACAATTTCACAATTTGCCTTGCAGGAATTTGGCAACATTCCAGTGACGGGTGAAATCGATCAGGCCACCAGGAAACTAATCCATACGCCCCGTTGCGGTGTGGGCGACAGCAATAAGCATGAGTTCTCACCGGATAATCTCGAGCATGGCTCCCGCGTCCGACGCTATGTGCTACAGGGTGCCAAATGGGATAAACTCACGCTAACATGGAGGTAAGTTTTGCATTGTACTTACTATAGATTTTTATTTGATAGATCTCTAGATTATCTTGGAAATCAAATATATTCCACTGCTTATAGAGTATTTTGGTGTATTATAAATTTTTTTCAAGGCATCTACATTACTACACAGTCTATATTCGCTAGAAATATCCATTTCTGTTTGTGCGTACACGCAGATCTCAGAGACTGTAAGATTTAGGACTATGAAATTTGGGGTGAATGTGTCTTATTCAAGCACACAGCTTAAGCATAGCTTAATATTATACCATGCCCAATGTCGAACTAGAAATTCGAAAAAAACGCATAGGCTGCGTAATTTTTGAGCTAAAATATTTAAATTTGGTGTGTACAACAATAATGAGCCAGCAAATCATTTCTGAAAATTTGCTGAATTATCATTAGCATAAACCGAAGTTACTTAAGATCTTCGTACTGATTTTCCCTTTAAAATCTCGTCGTATTTGACAACTGTTTGACTATGCAGGCGATGCTGCTTAGCTCAAATTGGTTTTCATTATGTATTTTCCCACACACACCCTGACGATGGCATCCCTCTCTCTCCATCTCTCTCTCTCTCTCTCTCTCTCACTGGATGCGCATTTCAATTAAACTGCATGCAGTTCATTAATTTTGCAACGCTCATTTAGACGCGAATTTATAATTTTGTAAGGCAAGCGAGTGCAATCACTCCCCTCTACCTCCCCCCCCCCTGCTCAGTAGAAGGTCCTGCGTGGCATTCAATTAATTCAAAACTCAAACGTAGCGTAGCTTGTTAATTTTTATTACAGTCATTGCATTTTGTCAGTTGGGCAAAAAAGTGAAACGCAGCAACAACCTTAGCACGCCCCCCCTTCCCCTCCCTTCTCTACCACTACATACACCCCCTGCTGTATCCCAGGGAGGGTGGCTACGCCCTGCATTGCATAATTTGATGTCTAAAGTGTGTTTTTATGTAAAACAAGTCGCAATTTTTTTCGAAGTTGCTGTCGCTGTTGTTGTTGTTGTTGTTGTTGTTTGGTTCTTAGCCATGCGTAGCTATGTCTGCGTGAATTGTTAATGGCCAAGTTGGCCCGTGCTGTGCTCGCTCGGGGTCGCCAACTTGGCGCTTTCATTAAACACTTTGCGCCAAATTGAATTTTATGATGGCCAAAACGTAACGCAACGAGGGGCTGCCGCCCCCCCTCGCCTGATTGCAGCTGTCACTTTTAATGTTGTATTTGATTTTTAATGCGCAGCTGCATAATTGCGCTTGAAATATTTAACAGACAATGAGAATCGGAGGCGAGTGCGAGCTGCAGCAGGAGCAGCAGCAGCAGCAGCGGCGATTTTAATTAGCTGCGTTGCATACTTTCGGGCTGCGCGCGAAAAAGTTTAAGCAATTAATATGCAACAGTTTTATGCAAGTAACAAGGGAAATTGCTTTGCCAGCCAGCACTAGTAAATTAAGCATATATTTTAATAATTAAATTGGCATGATTAATTAATTATTTAAACATTTTTATTAAGCTTTGCTAATTTGCTAAGCGTTTAATTTGCACACATAGCTGATGGTTTATTAAAAAGTGTTGCCTACTTTTATGCTGGCGCTTTAAATACGCGTCGCTTCTTTCAAAATAGTGTTGCCTACTTTTGGGCTGGCCTTTTAAATACGCATCTGTGCGCTGTGTGAATTCATTTTCGATTTGAATTGCAAATTAAATTGCATTTATCTGCAATTCATTAGTGAAATGAGAAATGAGAGAAAATTGCTGCATGTTTTAACTTTCAAGAGATTACGCATACGACGCGTGACACAGCAGCAGCAGCAGCGGCGTCGTCTTACAGCAGCCATCATGGCTATAAACAGCAGAGAAAACCCACATGCAGCGATTTAATTATTTCTTGTGTCGTCTACGCTTAATTGGCCATTAAGGCCAAGGCAGGGCGTGGGCAGGGGCGAGGGCAGGGGGCGAGTCAAGGCACACACATTACTTGACTGCGCTAGCAGCGGTTGGTCAAGGCACATCAAATTGACTTTACATGAAATATACATATAAAAACAGCGCTTGCTCCACATATACAGTATAGTATAGTATAGTATAGTACATATTGAGTGACCTGCTTTCTTTCAGCGCTTTTCCCTAGCTGCATGAGTTCTCGCTTAATTGCAAACAAAGGCAGCTGTGCTGGGGGTGGCTGGAATGGGTGACAAGGGTCATTTGGGGGAGGAAGGGCGGGGAGAGAGGGAGCGCAGCAAGTGTTTTTCCATTTCCGGCGGGGTGCACAGCATGCAAATTGCCAAACGGAAGTCGTTTTTAGCATTTTGTACTCATTTTGTTTTCGCGCGTACACACACACACACACACACAGCGTACCGCAGCGTACTGCAAGTGACAACATCCTGGCCAGGGACAAAGTTGCCGCGTGCCACTGCGAATGCCTTGAGATACGAGTATTAACTGAGAACTGAAATTGCAGCAGAGACAGGGAGAGAAATAGAGAGAGTGAAAGAGAGAGAGAGAGTGAAAGAGACAAGGACACAAATCAAGTGACAGCAGCAGCAGCAGCAGAGGCAATGGCAACCGCAGCAAACGGAAGTGGCCAAAAACTTGCACTTTGGCCAGAAATGTTTAAGCCAAATTGGCAATTGTTTGGCAAATGGCAAGGAAGGAAGCACAACAAAACAGAGACAAACGGAGAGAAACTAACTAACTATTTTTAAAGGGTATTTGCCGTCGTGCAATTTGTTTATCGTTTACCCAGTGTCCTGTACTGTGTCCTGTACTGTTGCCACTTTGTAAGGTGTCAACGCGAAAGTTTTCAACCCTCTCTGCGTTTTATCTGCAAAAACTGCTTGAATGAGTCTTAATTAAACTTGTTTAACTACGCAAAAAGTCAACAATTGCTCTCGGCTTTAGTGCCGTCTCTCAGTTCTGTTTTCTCTCTCTCTCTCTCTCTCTCTCTCTCTCTCTCTCTCTCTGTGCTGCAGTGAGGGAATTGAGTGAAAATAAAGTGAGATAGAATTGGCCATTGTTCGAAATTGTTATCAAATGGAGCTGCCAGTTTAATGCATTGGCAAACAATTGCTCAACAGAAATTGGCTTACAATGGCGTGTTTGTCCCAATGGAAATGTTTAAAACTGTTGCTCGGCCAAATCGTTTGCTATTGAAAATGCACTTGAAATTGCCGTTATTTAACTGAGAAAATTGTAGAAAATTGAAGATTTTCTGCAGCCAAAAAGAAAATGTTTTTGGGTAAATATTTTGCTGCATACTTTCGCGCGGTGTGCGAATTCACTCGCTCTGTTTGCTTAAGCTAAAAAGTGTTGCCTGCTTTTGTGCTGCAGTCGTATTTAACCAGGGCGTATGTGTTGAATTGTCATGAAAAAAAGCATTGCCTACTTTTGTGCTGCAAGTTAATTTAATCCTTGCCCGTAGGAGTAAGTAATTTGATAAATTACAAATTAGGTTATATTCAGAAGGAATTAAATAAAAAATGAATTTAAAAAAATCACAATTTTAGCAGATATTTAAAAAAATTGCCAGCTTTTGCCTGGCACAGTTTGAGCTGCTTTGAGCTGCTAAAAGCGACGTTGTTGCAACAAGCAACAAGTCAACTGCAGTTTATAATTGCTTTTTGTAACTCATACGACCTGTTGAGCCATTAAATGGCCACACACAGACCTAGCTCAGCCTGTAATCCAGTCAATTGGCAATGAGGCAACTAAGTTGCGCCTCCACTGACCACATTAATTGCCACAGAGCTGCTGTCGCTGCTGCTGTCGCTGCTGCTGCTGCGGCTGCTGCTGCTGTGTAGTTGTAGTCGTAGTAGTTGTTGCAGCTTGTAGCTGCGCACATTTGTTAGATTTTTAATAACATTAATAAAGTGCACAAAGAAGTCAAAGTGCTGTGCGCACGCATACGCCATGTCCGAGGCGCCGCCGCTGCCGCTGGCACGCACAGGACACGGTTAGCTCTCGTCGCTGCCTCCCAAGGAAGCAACTGGCAATCGAGTCACATGGCAGAGTTTGCGTTTATGCTTATTAGCGCTGGAGTCTGTCGTGCAGGCGAACCATTAATACGAGAAGCAGAGGCAGGCAGCTGGAGCGAGCTGGAGCATCCTTTTAGCTTGCAACATAAAGAAAACGTGTATGAATGTCTTTGGCATTGGCTGTGGCACATAAAAACCACTGCGTATATCATCATCCCATCCCCTGGCAAGGACCCCAAGCTCGTCTTCTGTCATGTTACAATGATAAAAAGTAATTTTATGACGCACTCACACAGCAAGACAGCCAAGACGGACGCAGGCAAGCAGGCAGGCGGGAGAGGGAGAGCGGGAGAGCGGGCGACCCCGTTGCACTTATTGGTTCGACAGCCTTCATTGTCTTTGGCAGACGCACACATCCTGTCTATCTGTCAGTGTGTGTGTGTGTCCTTTTGTAATGATTCAGGCAACATAAAAGGCGCAGCTTTTAAAAGCGCACTCTATACAGCACAAGGACGGGGCATGCCCCACAGTGTAACACGAAACTGCTGCAGGGGCATAGAGGGGGTTGGGCAAGGGAGGGGGCAGGGGAGTCGCACTTCAAGTTTAAAGACAGCTCGTAAATTCCCGCAACGCGCAAAAATCGCCGAAAAATTCTAAAATCATTTCGAAGGCGCTGGCACTGGATTTTAATGTCATTTGCTGCAGCTGTTGCAACAACAGAGAGAGAGAGAGGGAGAGAGCGGGTGAGTGGGAGGGAGATGGCCACAAAAAGCTGCCACAACAGAACTGAAAAAAAAAAAAACAAAAAATGGCGGGTTAAGGCAAACGTTTAAATCAATTTTGGGTTTGCACGCCATGTGGCAAGTGTCAGGCAGCTGCAACATGCCACAGCCTGTACATGTGCGTGCATGTATGTGTGTGTGTGTGTGCGCGCTGCCGACAAAATGTCAGTCGTGTGTGCGTTATTTCCGTTTCCGTTTCCCGTCGTCCGTTGTTATTGTGCTGCGTTTTTTTTTTATTTTTTAATTTCGTTTTTATAACGTCGCTTGTTCCATTTTTGATCAACGCGTTTATAATAATTTATGCACAAAATGAAGTAAATCACACGCACAACTGACCAAAGCACAGGCAGCAAAGAGGGAGAGAGAGAGCGAGAGAGAGAGAGAGAGAGCGAGCGCTCGTTAAATGCCGCAAACAGAATATGGCAATAGTTTTTCCCCAAGCGAATTGTAGCTTATTTTTCAACAGTCATTTGCAGTTGCCGCTGCACTTTGTTGCCGCTGCCTTTAACACCTCCTACCAAGTGTAAGCCCCTCCCCCTCCTCCTTCTCTGCTACTGCTGCTGCTGCTCTTTTGGCCAGTCTAATGGACGTCATTGGCCATAGTTCTCTGACTTTTTGTATGCTGTCAAGTGCTCGCACTCGAAATTATTATCTGCCATTAATCATGGCTATAATGTTTTGGCTGCTGCTATAAAACGCTACCAAACCGACTGGCCCTGCATCCCAGGCAAGCGCACAGAGAGAGAGAGAGAGAGAGAGAGAGAGAGAGCGAGAGGGGTAGAGAGACTGAAGAAGAGTGGGAGCGCTGTCTCCTGCCGCTGAGTCGAGGGCAGCTTGGCCAGGAGAGACTCCAAAGAGCAGCAAGTCAAAGCTTCACTGATAAATGAACTATCGGTTTGGGAATGCCCTCAGCGATTTCGATTGCATATCGATAACTTTTAAGGCACAGAATCTAGTATAGTATTATGCAAATCTGATAGGGAGAAATGTAATAAAAGTTATTTGTTTTAATTAATATTTCTTAGTCTGCAATCGTATATATTTATATATTCTTAAGCTGCATCAGCAGTTAAGCTGATATGGTTTTGTCTTAATATTCTTCTGTCTGTCTGTCTATCTATCCATCCATCTGTCAGTCTATTTGCCTGTCGATACGCCTGACTCTCTGTTTCTCTGTCTCCCCATGTATCTGCTCGTCTGTCGTTCTATATAATCGTCTATATCTGAGAGATTATAAGAGCTAGAGCCATCAAATTTGCTAATAACACTCACGGTGTCTTTTAATATATTTTAGAATTTAGCCACGCTCACTTTCACCGCCTTAAATTGTTTAAAACCGTATTGCAAGCCTCGCTTTTAAGCTAGAATGAGTCATCGGATTTGTTTAAAAAAACTACATGTTATATATATAAGTTATTGAGAATCCAGTACCCTATAAAGCCTGTACTTGATTATGGCTCTATCCTACTTGTTTCTACTTTTAGTTTCACTAGCCCACATTAATTTATTTGTTACTCATTGAGCTGCCCTCGCAAATATATAATTTTGTGCATCACTTTATTACAGTGACAATTATTTTAACTGCAGGGCATTTTTATTACGACAGTTCTTGTTGTTATAGTATCTACCATACTTGGGTCTCTCATTGTTCTTGCAACACCCTGCCAGCCCGCCTGGCATGTCTGAACTTGCCCCCTCCTGCATTCTACGCCCCTGGTCTGCTGTTGTTTGCACTGCTGACCCGCTCAGTTTCACTTCGTTTCGTTTCGTTTCTTGGTTTTTTTGCCTGTCCAGTGTTGTGTAGTGTGGAAAAGTGTCGAGACTGCGGCCATAAGGTATCGCTGGGTTTACATAAATAACAAGCTCAATTTAGGCTCATATTAAAATACGAAATGGAAAACGGGTGGGGAAAATGTATGGGATAGGGAAAATGGAAAATAGAAAATAGAAAGCACAACATTTTCTGCTGACTTGGGCAAAGGTGAGGTCGCTCTTTAGGGCAGAGAGAAGGGAGGAGAAAGGGTAAACGGGGGCAGGCTACCAAAACAGACCAAAAGTGTGTCAACATATCATAGTGTGTGTAGGTGAGTCTAGGTGTGTGTGTAAAGGATTGTTTATTCTACATACGCCTGAGCTGACTCTGTCTGAGACTGCGACTGTGGCTGTGGCTGAGCTGTAGTGGCACTCACATGGACACTCAGGCTCACACTCATGCTCTCACCCACACACTCGTATTCATATTCATATTCGTAGAAAATTTATGACATGGCATATTTCGCTATGCCTACGGGGGGGGAGGGGAAGAGAAGCTGTGCCTGCTCTTTGCATTTTACATGAATTCCAACCTTGTTGGGCAGCAGGCAGGATCCTTTTGTCTTAACGCTCTTACGGCAATCTGATACCGCCCAAGGTGTAGCATATCAAATTTAATAACCCACCACAAGCGGCAGCAGCAGCAACATTTCATAAGCCTCTGCTGCTGCTGTTGCTGCTGTTGCTGCTACGCTTTGTGGCAAGCTGCGGGTCGCAGCGTGTTGCTGCTGCTTGCCCAAAAAAAAAGAAGAAGAAACTTTGCAATCTGATGCCGAGGAAACCCATTGAAAAAGCATTTAGTAGCAGCAGCAGCAGGAGCAGCCTACGCAGCAGCATTGTGGCCAGTTTGAGGGGGGTTTAGAGGGGTCAGGGGTCGACCTGCCTGCCTGCCTGCCTGGGTTGTACGTGTCAATGCAGTAAGCAAAGTTTTGCTGCTGCTGCTGCTGCTGCCTCTGCTTTTTCGGTTTTTGTGCCACATCAGTCAAAGCACCGCAGCGCCAGCCACACACACACTGCCACGCACACACACACACACACACTCCCTCACACACACACAGCAGCGCATACACTCATACACTCTGCTCAACTGACGCATGCAGTGTGGCATCCTAATGGCTGCTGCACGCTGGCAACTTAACACTCACTGCTACCCCCTCTCTAGCCTACCCCTACCCCTCTTCTAACCCCTCTTCCCATGCCTTTCCTCTATTGAACTCTTCCGCTTGCTTTTGCCGCTTTCTCTCTGCTAATTTGGCATCTAATTTGCAGTCCTGCACTGCAAAATGAGCAACTTGCAACCTACAACTTGCAACTTGCAACACACACACACACACACACATATGGGGCAACTGTTGCCTCTACCGATGCTGCAGCTGAATTTGCTTTTCTCTTGTAGTCGCATTTGCAATTCGCAACTGTCCAACCATCAAAATGAGTTGACGCCAGCAACATTGCAGCAGCAGCAGCGGCAGAAAGAGGCGACAATTTGACCCTGTCATGCCCCTCAGCCTCGCCTCTGCCTGCCACTCCCCTCCCGGCTTTTGTTTTAGCCCCACAAACCTCATTAATGCGCATATGCCACACGTATTCGACTGCATCAGTCGCGCCTTAAATTGGGGGTACAGTCTCACTTGCACTTCACTTTGCTGTTAGTTAACATGAGTGCGCGCTGTTATTGAGTTAGCGCTGATAAAGGCGAAGAGGCGAGAGAGTGTAGAAGAGAGGTAGAGAGAAAGGGAGAGCGTAAAGCATCGGAGTGATCTAAATTTTGTTTCATATTGATCGAAACGCTAAAAGAAGCAGAAAATAAATCAATTCAAACTCTTTAAATATGTTAATTGTTGTTTTCTACCAGTTAAAGATAGAAAAGAGAACTCAATTTATTTTTAAAAATATTTATACTGCAATGTAGACAAGTATCTAATTTGATTCGAATTAAATCATGTAGAATTCTTTGTTAATTTATAGTTTAATAGCTTTGCTTAAGCGAAATTGCATAATATAAGAAATTAAATACAGCTTAACCAAGTACAGTTGTTGCACTGCAAACTAACAGACAGCTAACATGCTGTAAAGCACTTAACATAGTCTCTAACAAGTGAGGTTATGCTAGCGCACTGTGCTTGATAACAGCTGTTAAATTGATGGCCCACTGTTAATTAACAGCTGTTAAGTGGATTGGCGCTCGTTTTGGGCAATTGCCTAAGCATGTGTGCATGGCATAATTATGCGTTCATAAGCGGCGTATTTAACTGTGATAGGGGGAGCAGGAGTGGGGGCAGGAGCTGGGAGCAGGAGCAGCAGCAGGAGTGGGAGCAGGAGTGGGAGCAGGAGTGGGAGCAGGAGCAGGGAGCTGGCGAGGAGCAGTCACAGCGGGCACACTTTAAATTCAGCCGAACATGACGCACAGGCGAGTGACAGCAATAACGGCATATATCAGCCATATACATATATCTATACAGTTGTCTCTCTGTGTGTGTGTGTGTGTGTGTGTGTCGGTTTGGCATTGGCGTAATTATGTTTGCTAACGTGGCCAGGCGGAACAACAGGCAACAACAATGTGCCCTGAAATTTGACACTTTCACAGTTGGTCAGTTGATTTGCTCGCTTGCCCTGTGTGCACCCTGTGCGCCCTGCCCCTTCTCCCCCCCTGCCTGTCTGCATTCTGTTAGATTAATGTCCTGCTCAATCATCAATAGATTCAGCGTACTACGGCATTTTGTTTGTACAGCACTTGTTTATCGCCCTAGCCCTAGTCGAGACAGCCGACTGCGACTACAAGTACAACGAGGTCTAAGGACTACAACGTTCCAAGGACTATGGGTTCTCTCTCTCTCTCTCTCTCTCTCTCTCTCTCTTTCCTTCTGCGGAGTGAGCTTGTTTTCTTGCGCTGCGCTTTATTCTATTTATTACAGCTTTCATTTTGCCTTGTGCATTCATCCTTTGCTTTGTTCTTTCGTTTGCTTTTAATTCATTTAGGTTTTCTTGTTGTACATTTTGATTGATGACCACTTTAATTGCGGATATTAAATGACAAGCGAATGGTCGAAATACCCTCGCAGTCCTCCTCTTCCCCTCTTCGGGCTTCTTCCTGCCCTGTCACCTTGCTGCCATTTTGTGGCTTCATTTCATAGTCTCTCTCGCTCTTTTTCTCTCTCTCTGTCTCGTTTCGCGCTTTATCGATCGATCGTTTCTGCGGAAGACTCCTTCGCAAACATAGCTAGCTATATAGAGAGGGATACCCTCTCTGTACACCCTGTAGCTATTTCCCTGCACAAACAAAGTTAATCAAAGTCAAAACAAGTGCAATTTGACGTGCGTCGCTTTTAACTGCAGATTTATGTGGTCTTTAAATTGTCATTAGTTACGTATTGGCAAGACGAGCTGGGCGGCGGGAGGGGTAGGGGTTGCTTAAATGAGTTAAGCTTAAAGTTAGAGTATTTTAAGTTACTTTCCTAGCATATATGTGGCTTTTTCGCTTACTTTCCTATATGTAACTCAATAAATACACTTTATAATCCTTGAGCTTCTAAGGGTATGGTTTGAGTAGGGAATTTGCCAGCTGTAGGGTATTTTAGGCACATCAGGGGCCGATCTATCTAGCTTTATATTTAAAAAATCATACTATATCTACGACTTGATGCATTATATTCTATAATATTAGGAAAATCTGTCTTTCTCAACTGTTTCTGTTCTTCTCAATACTCTCTTTTTTCTCATCTCTCCTTTAACCCGTTATTCCTTTACTTCACCTGCCTATTTCTTCTCCTTCTGCTTCTACCTTTTCGCTTAAGCTAATCGCGTTTTACAACACTGATTAGCAGAGGCGTTAGCAGCTGATGTGGGCGTGACTGTTGACACTGTCGCAGTAAGGGGAAGGGGAAGGGGTAAGGGTACCGTAACTGGAACTGGGTCTGGGCTATAACTACATAATAATTCTAATGAAAAATGTCAAGCTGCAAATTTGATTACGCGCTTTGATTGTCAATTAAAGCACAACAACAAATTGGCAGGGGCAGAGAGAGAGAGGGGAAGAGAAAGAGGGAGGAAAAATGGGAGACTATATAAAGCATATAGACATGGCATATATACTAGCCTGCCTGTGTGTGTGTGTGTGTGTGAGTGAGTGTATTAATATGATGCTCTGTGGCAGCGCAGTTCATGATGAGCCAATTCTAATTAATTTTGTACAGTGTGTGTTCTCAGTGTGTGTGTGTGTGTCTCTCTGTGTGTGTGTGTGTGTGTGTGTGTGTTGTGTCTTGCATTAAATGACACAGCAAATCAGTTGGCCTGCTCATTAGGCGCATTAATTGATAAATTGATATTGGCCTGGACAATGCCAGAGGGCAGCAGAGGGGAAGGGCGGACCAAGGGGGCGGGGAGGGGTGTGGCTCAAGCAGGTGCCTGAAGGCAGCAGCGCACTAAAGTCGACTTTGCGGCGCTTGTGTTTGCACTGCGGTCTCTGCACACACACACACACACACACACACACACACACACTCGCGCGCAGTTGAAGTTGTTAAAAAGTCTTCAAGCCAAAAGAAAAACATGGCTGCCTGCTCCTCTCTCGCTTCTTCCTTCTCTCTTCTGCCTTCTCCTTCTCCCCCCGCTTGCCTGCTTGTCTGGCTGTCGAATCAAACTTTGATTTGATATTTTCGTGCAACTTTTATGCGAATTGACATGAGAGGCAGCCCCTGCTACTCTTATACCCCATTCCCTCTCCTTCCCCCCCTCCAACTGTAGCTGGACAATCAGTTAATGCAATGGCGGCCGATGGCAGCGACGTCTGCAAAACTAGCTTTTTTTTAGGTTATGTGTGCCTCTTTGTGTGTGTGTGTGCGAGAGAGTGTGTTGATTAATTGCTGCAGCTTTGCGCTCTGTCAGTCTCAACTTGATTAATACTGTTGTTGTTGTTGTTGCTTGACCAATTGTTAATTGTTGTTAAGCGTTTTAATTTTCATATGTTGCCGCGCAGCAGCAGAGCAGCAGCAGCAGCAGCAGCAACAACAACACGCAGCAAGGCAGGCGACAGGCAGGTTAAATGCCAAAGTGACACAGCGCAGGCAGCAGGCAGTGGCAGCAGCAGCGACGATGGCAGCGAAAGCCGAAGGCGCAGCTGAGAGCCGAACGAACGAGCCGAACAAGCTGCATGAGCCGAGCAAGCCGAATGCCGCGAGCCGAGCCACAGCACGCAGCCGAGCAACGCTAATTAGAGGATGCGCCTGCGCAGACACAATGAGAGAGCGAGAGAGCGAGCTCTTACGCACTCTTCGAAAAAGCTCTGCCTGCCTGCTGAGGCGAGCTTTGGGATCGTATGCAAGCAAAGCTTATGTGTGAAAATAAAGTCTTATACAGCGCTGGCATTTCATTCAAATAGCGCGGCACAGCTGCTCGAGCGCTCAGTTGCTGGCAAGTTGTCGGTGTGAGTGGAACAAGCAGCAGCAGCAGCCAGAGGAGCAACAACAGCAGCAGCCGCCGCAGCAGTTAAACAGTTTTTTAGTGTGTTAAATTGCTGTTAAATTGATAAAAACAAGAAGAAGAACAAGCAGCATGCAGTCTGAGCTGATCAACCACAACGACGTTGTCGCTGCTGCCACTCGAATCAAGCGAAGCATTCAACGTCAACGTAATCCTTGCCACTTGAGTGCAAAAGAGACGAAGCAACGGAAACGACGGAAACGGTTGAGCCGGAGACTTAGACCTGTGACTGCACAATGGGTAGCGCCGATTAAAAAACACAAGTGCTCCCCCATCCCACGCTCTCCTTGCCACAAGACTCAAGTGTGTTGGCCAAGTCATTTGTGCAGCTCATTGTAGAAGGCAACGGGGCTGGAAGTGGGAGACTGAAGTGCGACTTAGTGCAGCACATAATGTTCGCTAATATTTGAAGAGTGCGCCGCATTAATTGACAAAAAAAAAAATGAAGAAGAAAAGAAAAAGGCTGGAAAAAAGCAAGAAAAATGCAGAAAAAAAAAGAAAGCAAATAGCGGCAGTGGCAGCAGACTGAGCCAGGAGCAGCTGCCAGGAGCAGGAGCTGGAGCTGGCAATAGCTTCCTCTAATGAGCGCGCTAACGTCAAGCTGCAGCTTTGGCTAGGTAAGTGCCGGCTTAAGTCTAAGACTTGTCTAAGTGTGTGTGAGAGCGAGCGTGTGTGGCTGAGTGTGTGTGCGACTGTGTGTATTTGTCTGTGATTTGCGGGCGAGGTCAAAGTGATTTATATGCCAATAAATGCACGAAACGCTGGCATTAATATTGCAATTGCTCCAGCACTCGCGCTGTCTCTCTCTCTATCTCCCTCTCACTCTACCTCTCTCTCTCTCTCTCTTGCCCTCCCACACTGTCGTGTGTTCAACAATATTTTATGGCAAATTAGCCTGGCACGTAATTTAGTGTTGCATAGCCAACAGGCGCAGGTTAGGCAACTCCCACCTCCCTCCCGCCCCTGCTGCTGCAGGCGACACTAAATTACATAACTCCAGGCGCGAGGGGAGGGAGGGGCAGGCATGGCACATGCCATATGGCACAAATTATACGACAAATCGACAAATCGTTGCCTACGTCAATTTGCAAATTAGATAGACACAAAAAGCAATTGCGAATTTTGCTGCTTGTTTGTTTATTCTGCTCTCTCTCTCTCTCTCCTCTCTTTCTCTTCTTTTTATGGCCTGTTGCCTGGCAATCAGCCATCAATTGTTAAACATATTGCACTTTATAATGGCGAAGAAGTGTAGTAACCAGAGGCGGGGGGAGAGCTGACTTATAGAGCCTGTTTGGGTATATTTGTAGAGCTCTATTTTATTGCCCTGATTTTCTCTGTGGCTTTTTTTGTGTGTCTGCTCTCCCTCTCTCTCTCTCTGTCTCCCTTTTTCATATAATTACGCGCAATTTTATTACATTTTTTGCAGTGTTTTTTCTTAATTTTAATTAAACTGAAAACTCGAGTTAATTGCAATGTTGAAATCGGTTAACAAATGCGTGTTTAATACGCAAACAAACAGTTATTTACACACACACACTCGCACAAATATTGGAGCGATTTACAGCATCGTATAATGAAATATTCAATATTTATGTCGATTGTGGTTTTCAGTTTGAAATTAATCAGTTTGATTTCTCCTACATTAGATCATTAATTTATACTATTACTATTTATAATATCAATATATGAGTGATAATTTGGGCTTATGCGAGCATTATTACCCAGCTTATCTATAGCATATTTAATAGGGTTTTCTGCATAGAAAATTAAATAAAACAGTTTAAAGTTATTTTAGAAACATTTTTTATATTTTTCGGCTGTAGTAATATCATAACTCTTAACAGGCTGCCAAATATATAGAAATAGGTCGTTTTTCTAACTAATATGTCGTTTCGACTTAACGCAAACAATCTTCTCACTGCAGATCATATTGAGTTAAGTTTAAATATTTAAAATAAATTGTAAAGTATACTTTATTACTTTTTTAATTGATAACATTTGTTATGATAGTTTAAAATACAAATTGAAATACGTATACGTAATTTTACTAGCTAAACTCCCAATTTTCTTATCGTCTCGCCCCAAACGTTTTAATTTTAATAGACTAGTTAATTAAGATTTCTTGTTGTCTTGAAACACCCAGAGCAACCGCAACGCATTTACCTAATTCGCAGTCAATTAAATGGGCTGCCTTTGTGGCTCAACCTATGCAAATATTTGCCTCAAAAAAAAAAAAAAAAAAAAACACTTTCGCCTTTAATGCCAAATTCAATTAACAGAATAACCAAAACCAAAAAAAAGAGTATCCTCAGGCAAAATCTGTTCTTTTTTTTAATAATATTTAAATGGAATTACTTTTAATTAAGTCCCAAGTCTAGGGCAGGGAGAGAGAGAGAGAGAGAGAGTCAACCACAAAGGGCTGGCAGTACCTAGTACCTGGACATGGGCCGAGTCCGACGACCAAAAAATGTTAACAGTCTCAAATTACCAAGTCGAAACAGAAACACACAACGAGCTCAAGAAGAAGAAGAAGAGGCAGGAGAAGGCAAAGTAGAAGCTAAAAAAAGGCGAAAAATGCGGAAAAAATATGTACAGAAATTGTAGCGCAAGGAAGTGATTAAAATTTTTACCTACCTAGGCGACTGAAGTTACTCAAGACCCGGGGAGTCCCTCTCCCCCCTCTAGCACTGGCTGCCCCCTTTTGGCACTGCCTTTGACCCTCATCCCCTGCTAAGTTGCGCCTTTTTTTGCGCCTCTTCTACTTTATTTTCCCTTGTTTCTCGTTGTTTTCTCTCCGCTTGTTGTTGTTCTTGCACATTCCCCCATAATAAGTAAGTATTAATTAATGCAAAAATGACGAACTCGAACTTAAGTAGGGCTTCGTCTCCCCTCTTCTCCTCTCTCATCTCTCCGTCTCTCCCTCTTCTCTCGCTTCTTGTTTTACAAATGAGCAGACGCTTTGCAGTTTTTGAAATTTGAGAGCGTGACGCAAATTAAGAAGATACCGAAAAAAAACCGTACTGAAAAAAAAGAAATACTGAACCGTTAAGGGAGCAATCAGTGGAAGCAGGTAACCCCTGCTGCTCCTACGCCTCTGCCTCCTTTGTCCACTCAAGCAGAATCAACTTAATGAAAGCGAAATTGACACCTACCTACGCAGCGCAGCCTTGCTTATTGTACCCTCTTATAGCGCCCCCTCTCTGCTTCGCCCCCTCTTCGCTACGCCCCTGCTACGCTGCTTCTCGCTGTTGTTTTCCTGTGCCTTTTTTTTTGCTGCTGCTGTTGCTGACCGCAGGAGTAAAATTATACGCACGTCTGAAGTTACGTCGCATGAGTCGATGATGAGTACAGTGCGTGTCAATAGTTGGCGTACCATGTGAGGTAGGGGGGAGGTGGGTTGGGTAAATCGGGGCAGGGTGGCAACCCCGTTCCGTTACGTTATGTTGCGTTACGTTCCGGTCCTTGTGCCATTCTGTTGCCTGGCACTTCCTGTGTGCGACGAGGCCATCGTTGACATTCTGTACACCATCATCAGAGACGCACACACACACATGCAGCACACACACACACACACACACAGTACACACACACATGCCAGTGAAATGCTCATAAATCTTCTCATAGTGCGGTGTTTTCCCCTTTCTCACACTCTGTCTCTCTCTCTCTCCCTCTCGCTTTTCCTCTCATTCCTCTGCCTCTAGTGTGGCGTTATTTCGATTTCAAGCCGTGTGTGTGCGTGCGTGTGTGTGTGAGTGTGCGTGTGGCGACTTTATGTTTTATCTTGCTTTTACGCTTCCGAACTGCTGCACTCCCCCTCTTCCTGCCCAGCTGCCCCTTCGATTGCAACTCCTGCGACAATGTCCTTGTCAACCCATACACCTCCTCCCGTCTCCCCTTCCTCCTCCTCCTCCTCCATACAGCAACAGCTCCACACCCCCCTGTACACACTCTCCGCCCAAAATGCCCAAATCGTCTCCAGTTATTCCAGTTTGTTGTTTAGCTCATAAATCTGCTTATCTGGCGAGTCGTCGCATTGGTTGCGCACCGCCTAAAAGCTCAAAGTTCTCCGCAGCAGCTACGTATTGCTAACTAAATACCCTGTAATCACGAGAGCAGACATACGGAAGTGGGAAAAGGTCTAAATATATATTTTATATGAAAAGAGAAAATCCTACAAATTTAAATAAAATACTTGAAAGAGGTAAGGCTTGATTTCTACTATTATTGAAATTGGCTGAGATTTGTAAAAATACTCCTAAGAAAATATGATCATGGTCTAGGCAAGTCTAAAATTTATAAAACAATTTCATAGTACCGAAGAATATTCAGGAAAGTCTGTTCTTAAGTTTCCAATTCGCTAAATTCCACTTTTTGAAAGAACTCACACCTAAAACGAATTTTATATGTTATTATACGCTTTTCTTTAGAATTTTGGAACAAACCAAAAAGAAACCATCATTAATCCCGTATAAAGTCGAAAATATTTAAGAATCAAACGAATAAGGCAAATAAAACATATTATCAACCAAACAAATAATGAAAATATATTTATAAAGATTATAATATCCGTATACCAAAGTTTCGCCTGCCAGCTAGCGCATTTACTAGTCGAGCATACCCCTGTTTGTACTTGTTCTTGTCTCTCTCTCTCCCTCTCTCAAGTTTTTGGTTTTTCTATTTGTTAAAATCGGTACAGATTTTGGTCAGACCGTACACAGCTGCGGCGCATTAAAGGATTTTGCAGCAACTTGACCCTGTTGCAGTCATGCATAAATTTGTTAGATTTGCCCATTGACAGGCAGGAAAACAGACCAAAACCAAACCAACAAAATACGCACACAGACAGGCAGGAAATACCAACAACAACAAGAAGAAAGCAAGAAAAACAAGCAGAGCAAACGGTAAAACAATATTGTGCCCAAAAATGGTCGGAGTGCCTAAAAGTTATAAATATTTTTGGGGAATTAATTAAGCCTCAGCACGGGCAAGCAGTCTTTGCCTTTACTACCTCTTCTCTCCCTTTATCCTTCTATTCCCCCTCTCCTTCCCCCTTGGCGAAATATGTTTGAAATATGCACGAAATGAAATTAGTAGCCAAAAGATAAAAACCTAATGAAATCAAATGCGGCCTTAATATTTGTAGTCGTTTTTTGGATTGTCCCACAAACAAACAAAATAAGGAAGAGAGTGGGAAGGGGAAGAGAGGAGGAAGGAAAATTGAAATATGTGCGCCTATAAATGGGTTACAATGCGACTTCTGGAGTTTACTGGAGCGTAAAGTCAAATGCGCTAATGAAAGATTGTGAAAGAGACCAAGCAAAAAAAAAAAAAACAGAAAAAGAAGAGGGAAAGATTATTAGCAGAGCAGAAGTTGAGATGATCCCAAAAGGCAGCAGGCAGCAGGCAGATGGGATTGGATACACAGGGGGGAATTGGAAAAGAAGTTGGCAAACGTTGGCATTATTTGATAAATTGATAAGTTGAAATGGGCAAAAGAAATGCGAAAGAGAAGAGAAATGTTTTTCAATCTGTGCGAGAATTACAATAGATTAATGAGAATCGAGACGGTATGGGGGGGGAGGAGGAATTGAAACGTGATGAAATGTGATGAAATTAATGAGCTGGGATTATACAATGACTGCATGTAGATATGATACTGGTCTGGGTGTGGGAGGAGGAGGGGGAGTGGATGGCAGACAGTGCGATTTTACACACAGTTTGAATATGAATGAAGAGTAGGGTGTGATAAAAGAGAATGAGTAGGAGAAAACATGAGACAGAGCAATTGAGAGAGAAAAGAATATGATGAGAAATTATCTTATTAACAGTTTCTCTCCATATAACAATCAATGGCTGTCTCTATATAGCCATTTCGGGCTGTCTGTCTGTATGAATGTCTATATCTCGGGAGTTATAAGAGCTAGAACTACCGAATTTGGTGATAAGATTCCTATAAATTAGTATATTAGTATAAGTATTCTACGCCTCTTGAAATCAATAAAAATCTTTATTTTTTGTATATTTTATTCATAATTTATTTAAACTCATATATAATATGAAATTGCTTTGATGTATGGAGTCAAAACTTATTTCTAGATGTTCTTAAATATTTAGCAGTATTCCAAGCTTCTTAAACACTCAAAAATATTGTTTAAAATATTTCTAAAAACATTTAAAACACTGAAATGGGCCTAGCACCGAGTCTGCCACATAAATTATGCAATGACCTGCTCTGGTTATGCATTCAGTTCCTTTTTTGATTGTTCCAAATGTTTTGCGACATTAAATGACAGTTGTTAGGGGGGCTGCCCGTTTAAAGTCATAAAAATGGGGGAGTTACTGGGGGGAGGTTGCAGAGTATAGCAGGGTCTGGTTGCCATTTAATTTGAATTTTAATGTGCGTTCAAAAATTCTTGCATGTCCGCACGACAAAATTTTTTAATATTTATTTCAAATGGCTGCCTGAAACTGCAGACGAAGGCAGAGAGAGAGAGAGAGAGAGAGGGGGGGGGGAGCAGGCTGAGGCAGGCAGAGGCAGAGGCACAGGACATGGCCGCCGTTGTGTTGAAGTCGTCTGCATACGTCATCGAACTGTTGACCGAGTTGGCGTTTGGCCAAGCAACTTGCCTGTTGACTGCCATAGTGTCGCTCCTCCTCCCCCTCCTCCTCTCTCTCTCCCTCCCTGCTCTGCCTCTGCTGGCGTCTGCCTGTCAGCAAAACTGCGCAAAGATAGCGCAAAAGGACACGCAGCAGAAGCAGGCAGAGGCAGAGGCAGAGGCAGGAGCAGCACAGCAGCTGCAGCAGTAGCTAAAGGCGTTGGGGCTAGGACACTGTTTTATGCATTGCATGCATTAAGGCGCAAAGTGTTGATAGGCAGCACACAGCACACTGCTCTGCTCTCCTCCAGCTCCTCCTGCTGCTCCTGCTCCTCCAGAGGGTTGGCAACAGAGATTGCTGCCTCAGCAGCAGCAGTTGCCATAAAACTGCAGCAAGCGACGTGCTGCGAAACATGTTGACCGCCACAACAGCAGCCTGTACCTGCCACAGCTACTTGTCTCTCTCTCTCTCTCTGTCTTCCTGCCTCTCTCTCTCTCTCTATCTGCCTCCCACTCGCTTGGACATCCATCAAACGCGGCCATATTGAATCAACGCAAAATAATTGCTTTTTAAATGGGTTTTATGCGATATGCGATATGCGGGCACCCTCGCACACATAAATCCAAGGCGTCGTCCACCCAGTCCCAGGGTACCCAGTACAGTAGCCTCTCTGAGTAGCCTACGTCTTGGGTATTTACTTTTTTATTTGTAAGCTTTAATTTTCGGATTTATGCTCGCTGCAGCCGCAAGGACATTTTTAATGAGATTTTCCTCTAGCCCGTAGCCCAAGTGGAAAAGCGTGAGAGAGCGGGGGGAGGAGCAGAATGAGGAGGACTAGAACAGACCTGAGATGGAGCACTGCCTTCTGCTTTAGAGATAGAGAGAGAGAGAGAGAGAGAGAGAAGAAGCTACGCTGCCTTTGCGAGCGATGACAGACACAGATTATGAGCCATGCCAAAAAGTCACTGTGGTTAAGCAGCTGCTGGAAAATAAAATGGAAATGAAAGTGGAAATGGGGCGAAATGGGGAAATGAAGCTGGAAAATGAAATGAAAGAGAGGGATGCAGAGGGATTGAGAGAGAGAGAGGGGAAAGTGTGGTAGAGCGAGAGGGTTTTGCACTTGGTTGAATTTGCCTTTGGAGACGAGCTAAACAAAATATGTTTTTGGCTGATTTGCCTCTCTCTCTCTCTCTTTCTTACACAGTTTATCTCCATCCCACTCTCGCTCTGTCTCTCCCACTATATATTCCCCCAGCTTACTATTTATATCTCCGGAGACACCGAACATAATTGGCTCGTTTATCAAGTACAGTTTGCTCAAGTCCAAAACAATTGAGATCTTGTGAGAGAGAGAGAGAGTGAGTGGAAGAAGAAAAATTTGTAGTATAAAAGAAAAATGTTAAAAGAAAAAGCTGTTGTTGTAGCTATAACTATGCAGCACAGTTTATGGCAGCCAGAGAGACAAGATCTGTGAGATAAAAGACTAATACAAGCTTTAGAATCTTTAGAAGCCTACGACACTATGAGCTATATAATTTATTCTTAGCTGCGCTGATATATACTCTAACTATATCTTTCTAAATCAGTTTTCTGACTCCCTGTCTGTATGAGCGCCTATATCTCAGCGACCATAAGAGTTAGAGCCAACAAATTTAGGGACAACACTCAAAGAAATTAATAGTTCATTTTAGAAGCTGTACACGCCCCCTTACGCCTACTGGCATCAATGATAATCGATTTTCAAGCTACATTTTCAAGCTAGAACTACCATATTTGCTGTGAATATTAATTATAACTACCCAAATAATTGCTGAAAATTTAAATAGAATTGTAAAATCAATATAGAAGTTAATAGGGAACAGAAAGCCCTTCTTTAGTTCCAACTTGACTGTAGCTGTTCTTACTTGTTTCTATATCACACACACACATACACTCGCACTGCTGATTACCAAACTCATTTAACGACACTATTTGCTTTCTGGAACGAATGAATCTAGTTCGAATCCGATTGCGATTGAAGAAGCGAATCCAAATAAATCGTATGGCAAATTGAGCGCAACATTTGACGCAGCATGGCAACACAGCACAGCACAATCGAGCACAATTTTCATTAAGAACTAAATTCCAATATGCTGCGCAATCTTCAAGAAGGCCAGAGCGAGAGAGGGAGAGGGATACGGATAGGGAGTGCTAGAGTGAGAGGGCTGTAGCTAGACGAGGCCGTACATAGATTTGTCATCGAATGTTGTTTATGTATGAACTTAATTGAGTTCAACTGAAAGTGTCAAGTCATGTGACACACAGCGATACGCAAATGAGACAGGCAACAGAGGGAGAGAGCGAGATGGAGAGGGAGAAGGAGAAAGAGAGAGAAAGAGTGGGGAGAGAGAGAGACAGTCAACTAGAGTTAGATTTGTGTTTCGACAGGCAACTGATTTCGGCTGACATTAATTTAGCCGGCTGTGCTGACAGTTCTAGCTGCCTTTTTGCAAGCCAAAACTGGCCTTTTTTTTAGCCATATTTTATATATATATATTTTTTGTTGATTAATTTTGCTATTTAATTCGCAATTTGCTGCCTAAATTTGCCTGGCTAATGCGCTTGTTTTTATTTATAACTCTCGAAGTAATTAGTCTGTGTGTTTTTTGTGTGGCAACACTGTTTGTAGGGTTGTCATATCACTGCAGCATAATTGCTGTCATCAGGCGGGCAAAGCGAGCGAGCGAGCGTGCAAAACCGACTGCGTTTAGCATATTCAACTCGAACGGAAACGGAAGTGTAAATGCCGCAGCGCAAAACATGTGTGTGTGTGCGTGTGTGTGTTAAATGTTTGTCTGTCTGCCTCTCTCTATCTCTCTTTCTACACTCTGGCAACTCTTTCCGAGCGCAAGGCGCATTTATAATTAACATAATGATGGCATTTTGCTAAACAGCATTTTCCGCACGACGCTGTTACACATGTAACAAAAACACACACACACACACATGGCACACACACACACACTCTCCACACACACTCACACACAGACAAAGGACACTTGAGTGTGCTGGCATACGCGCGTTGCATAGTTGACATGAAATGCCAACTTAATGTCAGAAAGTTAACATGCCACTTGAAATTAACAAGCCCAGTACCAGCTCAGCCCCCTCCCCCGACTGCCTCCCTCTGCCCCTGCTGCTGCCACACTCAACCCTTTTGCCTGACGCCATTGTTATAACTTCTCATGTGTGTGCGTGTGTGTGTGTGTCTGTGTGCCGTGTGTGTCCTGTGTGAAGTGCTCGACGTGCGGCTCGTCAGGTGAGCCGCATTAAAAATGTAGAATTTTCATCTTTTAGTCAGCAATTGTAACGGTTTGTTTGGTTAAGTACCTGCCTGTCTAAGTACTCAAGTGTTTGGCCGGTAGGGGGGGTATGTGTGTGTGTGCATTGTTTAAAACTGTCGCGCACTTTTGTAACCGCATATGCCGCCGCCTCCGCCTTTCTCTCTCTCTCTCTCTCTCTGCCAGCCTGCCTGTCTCTCATTTGCTCTGTCTCTCGCTCTCTGTCTGCCTCTCTTTTTCTGCTGTTTTCTCTACCCCTTTTTCAGCTCCCCTTTCTCCCTCAGTCCCTTTATACGCCCTCTTCTCATACACGCTGCCTTTCACATCCTTTTTTGTCTTTTACGCTTCACGTTCAATTATTAATTTATGCCACACACATAACCTCAAATACACACACACACACATATATACACTCCCACACACACACGCTCATCTCTTTTGCATAACTAACGAAACGCTTGTGATTTATGCAGAGACCGCCAAAATGCTGGCAATAAGCAGCTCATTTGATTATCGGGCACACGGCCAGCCTTAGCCGCTCTCTTGAGTTATCGATAACGATAACTATTGATTATGCGCAACTTTTGGCTACGAATTTTGTTGCATACTTTGCGGCGGCAGCAGTGAAAAAGGTAGACAAAAACGTGCAGCGCAAACTTTGTTATTGTGCCGCACGCAATGTGGGCGGAAATACAGTGGGGGCGTGGCAGAAAGACTGAGAGAAAGAAAGAAAATGATATATGCACTTCTCTACACACACACACACACATAATCCAGGATGATTGAAGTGCACAGTGCGCTCGCTTTGTCCTCGCCTCGCTGAGCTTGTGCAGCAGCGATATGTATGTGAATGTATCCCCCTTGCCACTCCCCCTTTCTCCTTCCCCCCCCTAAGAATGTGTTGCAAGTTTTATTAATCTCGAAGTTCTCTCGAGAGTTGAGCAAAAGTTTGCCTGGCACACGTGCCAGGAGGGAAAGCAGAAAACAAGATTTCTGCATAATTAGCTTAAAATATTTAAATATTTTCCAAACATGCTCGAGGCACATGCCCAAGAATAATATTAAAATTAATTATATATTGTTCTATTAATGAAAACATGAATTAAACATATATTTCTTAATGCACAAATCAATTACACATTTAATTGTTAACGCGCTCGATTACTTATGCAATTTCGATAACAAAATAATCGTTTGCCAAGCAAAAATCTCCGCATTCTCAAAATACTTCAATCTAATTTAATATTCGCATTTCTAAGCAACGCTGAAAGCGAGAGAAAAAAAAATTAACTGAAACGTAACGAAAAACCCAAATTGGTCGTTAGCACCAAGCGCAGAAGGGGGCGGGCAAGCGGAGGGGGCGTGGCACCCAAAAAAAAAAGGAAAATGAAAAAAGGTTGCTGCAAATTACACGTGACGCGTTGGTTGGGGAGGGGGGAGGAAGGGTGTTGGCTGGCTGTGCTGCTTCCTCTGCTGCCTCCACTCCTTCTTCAGCTTCCTTTGCCCCCCTCTGCCTCTGCTGCTGATAATGTTCAACATGATAATGAAGCTCACTGGCGTTGCCATTGCCTTGGCCAAAATGATCATAAAATTAGCGCACAAAAGTAAAACATATGAGACGCGATTTGAATTTGACGCCATTAGCTTCATTTTGGCACACTGTGCGCCACAGTGGGGGAAGCAGGCAGGAGACGCCTCCCCCGAAGACGTCAAAGTCATTTGCATATGCGACCCCCAGCAAAAAAAAAAAACCCGAAAGAACTGAGGGTTGAAAATTTTACAGCTCTGCACTTTTTATTGATGGCAGGCGCAAAAAAAAAACGCCTCCTGACTGGCATACTAAGCGACTTTTTATGCCACACACTGATAATAATAATAATAAATACGCACACACACACACACACGCGGGCACAGTGAGCAACATAATTATGTGTGCCTGCGATAGCGTTAATTATGCAGTGTGTGCACACCTAATTATGATTTGTTGTTGCGCCGCTTGCGTCACAGGAAGTGGAAAAAAGCGTTGCCTACTTTCAGGCGGGCGCATTATTTTCTTTTTTTTTTTTTTAAAACAGGGCAATCAATAGGTCTATTGTGAATGGCAAACGCACTCGAAAAACTTTGTGCGCAATCTACAATCGAGGCGTGACAGCGTTTAGTACGCCACTTGAGTGAGACAAAGGGCGAGACGTCTCTGTATCTGTATCTGTGTGCGTTTCTGTGTGTATCTATGTGTTGCTGTGTATCTGACGGATACAGAGCCAGAGCCGAAGCCATCGCAATTATGTTACAAAACGTTGCAATTAAGCAAACTGTAACAATGGCGAACTGTCCAGGCAGGAAGCCTTCTTGTCGCATCCAAAGACGTCTACGAACTCTAACGAAATATATATGAAAGAAGCGAGAAAAAAAATGAAGAAGAAAGCAGAGGAGGAGAGAGAGAGAGAGCTGCCTGCCACAAGGAACTTCCGTTCTGTCGTCGTCCTCATCAACACTTGAGTGCACTTTGTGTGTAGGAACAAGAATTCATATTGCAGCACAAAAGTTCTCAGTATAAATACAAGTGTGCTTGTATCTGTGTGTGTGCGTGTGTATCTCTCCTTCTGCGTGTGTGTGTGTGTGTGTGAAACGTGTTCAATTGATATTTCTGCACGCGCCGCTTTGGCTCAAGAAAAAGTTATAAATAACAAGAAGATGAAAAAGAAGTTTCTTTATTTTTTACTGGGCAACAAAACTGTAATATTGCTTGTGCCTTATGCTGAGTGCCAAAAAGGGCAGACAAGTCTAAAAATATAAGTGCGAGAGAGAGAGAGAGAGAGAGAGAGAGGGGGGAGACACCGTAGCACACTTGAGCATGTGTAAGTGCAGTAAAACCAGCTACTCAAGCAGCATCTTCAACTGCAACCCCAACTTCAACTGCGTCTGCAAGTACACTGGGAAAGGGAAAGGGGTAGCTGTAGTACGGTGGGAGGGAGGAGAGGGGTAAACCTGCAGTGCAAATAAGCTGCAACTGCTGGTGGCAAGCTGGCAAACAAGTGTCTGCATCTCCTCCATCCACTTTCCCACACTCCACTCCGCCATTGATTGCCTAAAAAAGCCAGCTCAAAAATTGGCCGTGTTTTCATTTAGCTGTCACACGTCTCCTCCCCTGCCCCTGCAGCATTTACCTGACATACCAGCCAGGTGCTCCTACTCCCTCAGCATATTGAAATTTTATTGCATTTGGCTGGCAATGTCCTGGCAGGGATCGGTACATGCATTCGGGCGGCACAAATTCAAACATTTGTATTGCTGAAATTGAAAAAGGTGTTGCAGGGGCTGCAAATGAAAAATTACCCAGCAGGACTGAAGCTGTAGGAGCAGGGGCTGGAGCTGGGGAGGAGCTGGGGCAGCCTGGACTCGTTGTCTCTCACTGATTGCCAAATGGCGGCTGGTCGAGCATTGATAGCGTTGCTTTTTGTCTTCATTTCTTTTGGCCAATGCTGCTGCTGCTGCCTCTCTTGTTGTCTAGCCAATTGTTAACAGACCGAGGGGAGCCAGAAGAGCAGGGAGAGGGGGAGAGGCGACTGCGGGACAGCTGTGAAACAATACGGCAGCAGGTTTTGGTATAATTATGGCAAATGTTGCCACTGCCATCGCTGCTGCTGCTGCTGCTCACTTTTTGTTATATTTTAATTGTGATATATGCGATATGTATATGATATATGGTTGGTAACATGATTTTTTACAGTTAATTAATAACATACCAGCCCCATTGATTTATGCCATTCGATCAGAAATGGCAAATTAATGCAGTTTGTCCATTAATTCATATTGTTTAATTTCCATAAATAATTGATGGGATTGAATAAAAAGTTCTTAAATCGAGTAAAACAGTTAATGGGCCACTTAAAGGATTTTTACGTAATATGCTGACATTATAATCGGTTGAATATGTAGAAAAAGAGCTTATACTTATTGTTATATCATTAGTAAATTGGCTGAAATCGTTTGATAATAATAAAAACACATTTGTTATACGTTTTGTATGACTTACAGAGGGAGGAGAATGTGTGGCTAAATTCTAAAACAAAGTTGCTATAAAAAGAGATAATGTCATCAAATTTGATAGCTCTAACTAGCATAGTCTCTGAGATATAGAGGTTCGTACAGACAAACAAGGTTTGTCGTATTTGCCTTTGAAGTAACAAGATTATTCGCAGTTTTTGGAAGCGTAGATGGCTCTTCAGTCTGTTATATATAGAACCTGCTGTTCTATAATTGGATAATAGAGAGATGCTGGAAAAAAGTCACAATATTTAAAGGGATTGTGCTGCATTTAATCTTTTAATATATTTATGCAACTAAAGTTTAGTTTACTGATAGAGCAAAGTTGGAAATGCGAATGCACTGCGACATTTTGCGGCATTGAATGAGTTTTTCCATTCGTGAAAAACGGTTTAACTCCCGAAACTGTCATCAATCTGACTAAAGTCACAACATGTAACAAAAATCATATGCTGTGCTGCGCTCTCTCTCTCTCTCTCTCTCTCTCTTTTTTTTTGAGATTGGTACGCTGTATGCTGCCTCTATACATCTGTCTGTCCCTCTGTCTGTCAGCCTTTCCCTCTGTCTGCTCGTCTGTTTTATGCGTGTTGGCGAAATTTATCTTTCATTTGATGCTGCTGCCTCATGCTGCATTTATGCAACATATGCCGCATATAGCGTGAGGGGAGGGGGAGGAGGAGGTGGCATGTACAGCCTGTAAAACGAGAGTGCAAAAAAGTTTGCCAGCTTAGCCCAAACCCCAAGGAGCAAGTCGCCTGGAGGCAGTCAAGCTGTCAGCAGTCAAATCTGCAACAGGCAGTGGCAATGCCGGCCTAGGATTGCGTTCCCAGTATGTTGCAGCAATGTGTGGCATGTGGATGGGGGAGACAGCCAAGATGATGTTGTTTAGCTGCATGACAGTTCTATCCTTTCTCCTTCTCTCTGCCTCCCTCCCTGCTTGCTGTGTCACACCTTGCAGGCCGTGGCTAATCCTCGGGATTTATTATTCATGCACAAAAAGCGGCAAGAAAACAGCTGACTACGCTAAGCTTGAGTAAATTTCAATAATTTTCTATTTCTGTGCTAAAAAATAAACTCCCTCCCTTCCTCTGGGTTGCATGTTTGCCCAATGTAAACAAAGGCAACAGACATAGAGAGAGAGAGGGAGAGGGAGAGAGAGCACAAAGGAGCGCTTCCTTTCCCTCTGCGGCAAACGTGCAACTCACTCTGCCTCGTTTTGTTGTTTTTTGGCTTTTTCATGCACCATTTATATAACCAGAGAGGAGGAGCAGGAGGAGGAGCAGAGGCAGGAGCAGGAGCAGGAGCAGAGGCAGGGATAGCGTCTGCTCTGCCAGCTGTTCCAGCTCAGGCCTCTCCCTTCCCACACTCTGCATAGGCTCTTCCCGGCTAGAATTTGACGTGTGCTCGTTTATCATTCATTTTGTGCTCGCTTACATTACCCCATCCCTCCGCCCCCTCCCCCATTGGCAACGTAACCTTTCAACTGAACCCGAAACATTAAATTTTAGCACGTTTCGCGCTAACGTGCGCTCATTTTGTGCCCCCAACTAACATCGACAACTTTGGCCCAATGTCTTGGCATTACGCACGCCATAAAGCTTAGCCAGATCCAGCTACCCCTCCTCCCCCTGCCTGCCCCTGCCCCTGTCTTGCTTGCAGGCATCTTTCAGCCGTTCGAAGCCGTAATGAAGTTAAGTGACGGGCGTCAAGGCAGCTTAACAATTTATGCTGTCAGAGAGAGAGAGAGAGAGAGGAAAACCCCGCAAAAAAAAAACCAAGAAAAAATGGGAAAAAAACACAACGTAAATAAACAATAAAGTTGAGCAGCAGTTGAAGCTGCTGATGGAGCTGACCTGGAGATGACTACGCGCGCTGGGGCGTGTCTGAGTACTCATAAAGGTCTTAGCCGAGATTTGCGGGATGAGACTGAGACAGAGGGGCCGAGAGGCCTGCAGACAGGCCGCAGTTGGCGTTAATTGCAGGCAGCAGTCGTAGCCAAGAGAAAAACTCAAATCGTATTAAAGATACATTTATAATTATTATGCAATCTTTTTGCCATTTTAAAACTTTTTTTTTTTAGTTTTTTTTTGGCTTGTTTTCTTTGCTTTTCCTTGACTCTCTTTCTTTGGAAAAAAGTTAGTTCTGTAATATGTAAAATCTCTTGGGTTTTATACACTTTTAATGCGCAGAATACGTTTTAAAATTAAATCAAAAATGTTCTCTTAAAAATGAAAAAAAAAAAATGATTGAAAACTGTAAAGAAAAAATTCTATATATTTTTTGCTATAACATTTTTCCATGTTCAGTTTTAGTGTAGTTTTTTAGTATTTATTCTCAAAAATACTCTACACCTTTACATGGCATTTGAAACTGAAAACCACATGAAAAACGGTTAATTCTTTTCCCCATATAATTCCATATAATTCCGTTTGGATAATATTTTAATTACATATCGTATTCCCCAAAAAACGTTAAAAAAAGAAGAAAATAACTTTTCCACTTTGCTCTATTTTATGTGAATTTATATTTGAGATTTATGCAGCTGCTGCTTTTAGTAGCGCAATCTGCCTGCAGCATGTGGCATGCGGCGTGAAAGTGAGAAGGCTGCATTCGAAAGAGGGGAGAGAGAGAGAGTGTGAGAGAGAGAGAGAGTCAGAGTGAAAGCGTAGACGCCACTCTCATAGTCCAAATAATTTTGTTTATGGCGTAAACATTTTTACGCTTTTGCCTTTTGGGCAAAAAGAACAGCAACAACAGCAAGAGAAAAAGCAGCAACAACAAGAGGAGAAAAAGGAAGAACAAGAGAGCAAAAAGAACAACAACAATGAGCTTGGGCACAATCAACGTGGTCGGCCATTAATTTGAGCGTCAGCTGCAATTTCATTACGCGAAAATAAAATTCGCAACGCGCAGCTTATTTATTTATTTATTTATTTATTATGCCCCGAAAGTAGCGTAGTAGCACCGAGAAGCTTTTAAACAATTATGAGGCCCAGGTGAAAACTCTCTGATGTTGCCGCCCCGGCTCCCCATGCCTGCCTCCTTCTCCTCCTCCTTCCTGCCAGCCTGCTACAAGACAAACAAATCAAGTTGCGCGCACTTTGGCGACATTTAAAATTCAATAATCGTAATTAAATAGTCCAAAGAGCAGAGGGCAACACTGGCCGAAATATCCCATAGAAAGTAGGGACAGGGAGTGAACTTTGTAATATCTCTAACTACTGCAGCAGCAGCAGCTCCTAGTATTTGCCTTATATAATGCAAAAACTTGTTTCGAAACTTTTAAATTAATTTTATTTTAGCTGCGACATTTGCAGCAATTGTTGAACTCCGCTCTGGAGTCCCAAGTGGGAGAGTCTGAGAGTCCGAGCTGGCAATTAAAATAACAATATTCCAAGCACTTGTTCCAACCAACCCAAAACCCAACCCTCCAGCTGTAACTCTATCTATATCTCTGTCTGTAGCTGTCTCTGTCTGTCTCTCCGTCTCTCTCTCTGTCTGTCTGTGTCTGCTTCACTTGACATCTGTGGGCGGACGAGACAAAAGCGTAGTGCAGCAAAAGATGCGCAGATAATTTAATTGTATAAAGCAAAAGATACAAATGTATCTACGTATCTAGCAAGAAGAGAAACTTATAATTAGCTTAAAGTGTGAGAGAAATAAAGATCGCTACAATAGATGCAATATATATTCATACATCTCACATATCTTCTATCTCGCTTGGTTTCAATTTACGTATTGCAACACTACAACTTAATGACAAAGTTTGGGCACACACTGGCAGAGAGTGTTGTACAACGTGTTTGTAGGGTGGGCAAAAAGTGTTGTAGAGCGTGTGGGGAAGAATGTAGAATATGAGGAAAGAGTGTTGTAGAGCGTGTAGAAAAAGTGTTGCAGAGTATGCAGGGAGGGAAAAGACTGTAGGGAGAACTATGTGTGTGTGCTTATCATGATTGGCGCTAACGTCTCGTCTCGTCGTCTGGGTCGATATGGCCTAAAGGCAATGGCAATGTTAGACACGCAAACTGCTGTTCCCAATCGCCAGAGAACAGAACAGCACAGAAGTGTTCCCAGTGTGAGTGTGTGTGTGTGAGTGTGTATACCCTGTGTGCGGGGCCTCCAGGGCCAAGCGATCCGGTCGGTCTGGTCGAGTCGAGTCGAGGCGGTTCTCTACGCTTTTGGGTTGGGCATTTTTGGGGTGTTGTGCATTTTTAATGTTTGTTTGCTGTCGCTGTGTCGCAGTTTATTGTTTTTTTCGTTCTACCTCTCAGTCTACCTCTCTCTCTCTCCTTCTCTCTGCCCTTCCCTCTCTCTTTCTCTCTGTTTGCCCGTGTTGTTGCCGCAATGTTGACGCTAGTTGTATAACACGCACACTTTGACCGATGACCCAAAGGCAGAAACACAAGTAATATTGCTTTGCCAATGTTGCCGGGAAGGGTATGCACAGCTGTGCAGATACCCTGCAGTTAATTGCATTCGTGTAAATACTCTATTAAACGAATTACAGGATACTTTTCTCTAGAATTTATTTATACTATAATATAATTTAGAAATACTCAATTTATCGCTTATTGTCTTCGACTCTATAAATACCCTGCCTTTTTAACTTAAAGTATAGTCTACTTTTTGGGCGCGACGCTGCCAATTAACAAAGTAAATTGTCATATAATTTTTAGCGCAGCATTTTTTCCGTTGACATTTGAGTGATTTAAGCCAAGCCCATTATTAATTTTCTCTCTCTCTCTCTCTCTTTGCAGGTATGTATCTGTATTGATGGCCGCTCTTAATGGGAGTGGGAATGGGGCGTGGATGGGGGCGACAACATGGACGGCAACTTCCGCTTTAATGCAGCCGCTTTTTAACTTTTCATCCCGCTCGCAGCTCGCAGCTCGCAGCAAAAGTTTATAACATGCTGTCATTATGGCCAGGCGACACTTTGAGATTGCCAGCAGCGGCAGCACCGTCGCTGCCGTCGTCTGCTGCCACTTCAGCCATTTCCGGCATTTTGTTTTTACTTCCATTCCATTTCAACACGCCCTCTCGCCCGGGGTCCACCCCATCCCCCGCTAATTTCTTTGACATTTATTTTTGTGCTCTTGCGGTAAGTTTTGCGGACAAAGTTTCAAGTGTTGCTTTCAAATGTAATTAAAGTGCTGCTGCCTCTGTCTCTGCTGCTGCTGCCTCTGCTGCCGCGAAAATGTTCAAATAATCAGGCCGACAAAATGGTAGTATAATAAGGGCATGGATACCCCCTCCCCCTCTGCCTGGCCTGGCTCGGACAGGGCTCTCGGCCCAATCAACAACTAATTTGTTGCATTAGATGAAAATCAAATAAAATGATCAGTGTCACGTGTAAATGCCCAACAAATTGACATTTGCCGCACGCACACAGATACACACACTCTCTCTCACACACACACACACACACACACAGACAAGGGGCATACTTGAAGGCGTCAAAAGGCGTCTACAAATTTCTTGGCTGCTTTGCTGCCACTTATGCTTACTGCGCACGTAGGCGATAATGTTTGCCTGCCAAGTGAGTGGGAGGAGGAGGAGTGGCAGAGAAGTGAGAAAAGAATGAGTAGTGAAAGGAAAAGAGCGAGAGAGAGAGAGAGAGAGAGAGAGAGAGAGAGTGGTAGCCTGCATGGGTTGAGGCAGCAGCTGCCAGTCCTTAAAAACTGCAAAATAGTGAGACGTGGCACATGTGCCGCAGCCTAAGCTTCTGTCAGCTCATACCACACACACACACACATACAAATACACCCAGGCACACATACATGCTGTGAATATGTTTGCAAGTGTGTACACATTGTTTGTACCCTGTACAGGGCAGAGAAGCAGGGGCATGACAGTTGCAAAGCAGCCCTTTGAGTTGTATATCATTATTTCTATTAATTAGACTGTTTTTTTTTTAGTAAAAAGGTGTGCACACACTGTACCAGAATTACATTAAAAACGGAAAAGAATTAAGAACTTCTTAAACACTATTAATGATAGAGAGAAAGATAAAACAAAGGCAGCATAACGAAGGCAGCAGTAACTGAAAAAGCAAAGAAATCTGTCATATAGAGACAGTGTATTATAATTATGTATTTATGCCTTGTGTACACACTGTTCTTATTGGAACACGCATAGATAAGGGCATGGATTGATAAACACAATCATCTAAAATGTGTATATGTAATAATAGTAAATTCTTTTGCAAACATATATTAATTAAGTGTGTACACATTGTATATTGATACACGTGCAGTGTTCCCCTATCACATGCAGCGTATCTTGCGCTTTGAGCGACTCTTTTCAATATTTATCAATAATTTATTGACGGCACCGGCGTATGCAACACATTTTTCATGCGCCTTTCCAACGTAATTAACCAATTTGTTCATTAAACCTGACCTTTATGTGCACAGCACACACACACACACACACACACACACACACACACACACGCACGTAACAAGCACGCATAAATCGCGCAACGTTTCAATTAAATATTGACTTTATTATGCGCGACCCGCACAGTATGCGCTGCGCTGCGCTATTATGGCCCCATAGATCGTGGGGGTGTGTGTGTGTGGGGGATTCAATAAAGTACAGTGGAAAGAAATTGATTAAATAAGCTCAGCGAAATATACTATATCTATATATGGTACTACATAACACTCTGGGCAAATCACAGTGGAGTGTACATAAATCCCTCTATGAGTGTGCGGGCTAATCAAATGCGCTTTTCAGGCAACACGCAACGCAACGTGGCCAACTGTGCGGCTCATAAAGCATTGCCAGCCTATCGAGATGCGACTCTTTGCTTATTCCGCATGCGAACCATTGTCACGCAAAGGCACTCAGCCAGTGGCAGAGGGAAGGGGGGGAGGCGGTGGCAGAGACGGGGGCTTATATAAAAATACATAAAAATACGGCTACAATACGCGATATTTATCTGGCTTTATTGACAATAGCGTTTTGTCGATTGTTCAAATAAATTATGCCCTTATCAATAAAAGTTTGCGCTACACACACAGATACAACATACATGAGTGTGTGTGTGCGTGTGTTGGTTTTGGCCACGTTGCCACGTGCTACGTGATGTTGACTCTATAGGTCTGTATGTAGGTCTGTCTGTCTGTAACTGGCACAAGATTTGTGCAAGTGGTTTCATGTTTTATGTTTATGCGTATTTATGAGCTGTCGACGGCGAGGCAACACTGGCAACACTGGCAACTCTATAAATCTTTAAAGAGTGTTGCCACTCTGGCTGAGGGTAGACAAATCAAAAATCAAATTGCTTAAGTGATTTTTCATTTGGCGCTTTCACCTTGTTAACGTTAACATCATTTCGTAGCGCCACTTCAAACACACACACACACACACACACACATACACACAGAGTGCGGCACAACGTCAAATGGCAGCATAAGTGATTTGCTGCCATCGTTGTTGTTGTTGTTGTTGTTGTTGTTGCTGCTACCCTCCACTTTGATATATATTGTTGTGCACAGTTTTTGCTGCTGTTTTCCTGCCTCCCGCTGCCCTTCTCCCCTCCCCCCCCTCCCCTCAAGCAGCAGCCGTCATTTAATTTTATCGTGCGGAAGTTCTAAGTGCAATGTTTTTACCGTTGTTGTTGTTGTTGTTGGACAGGTGTGGCAAGCTGTGTGTGTGTGTGTGTTTGTGCGACATTGCTTAAAAGCGCGCTAAAATGTTCAATTTACGTTTGCTTTCATTTTTTCTTTATTTCTCCTTCTCTTTTATTTTTTTTTTTTTGCAAAAAACATTGAAAATAAATTGAAAAATGTTGGCTCCCCTCATAAAAGCTTGTTGACAACGCACCACCAGCAGCAGCAACAACATGCCGAGGAGGGGGGAGGAGTGAATTTCACAAAAAAAGCAAAGAAAACACAAACAACAAAAACAACACGTACTAGCAGCAACAGCAACGCTTCATCTACAATGTGCATTATAAATTTGTATTTATTTATTATGTTTTTTTTATTTTCTTCCCATTTTTTTTTTGCAAATTCTGCAATTTAAAATGCGTTGACTTTGCCTCCTACAAAATTGGCCCAGGGGCCACGTGTCGTGTTGTCTTTGTTTTTTTGCTTTTATTTGCATATTTTCCATTTCTTTATTTTGGTTTAAGCACACAAACAAAGAGAAAAAACACACACACACACATATAGGGGTATCTGTTAATATATTCGCATTAAAAAACAAAAAACAGAGCAGAAAAAAACAACAAACATTTGCACTGGCCGCAGGCGAGGCGACAAAGCTGGCCGTAGAGAAAGCGTTTTCTGATATCATACGATATGTGTAGATAGTGGGGAAAAGAAGTAGGGGTAGTCTGCCTCACATATAGCCCGTATATGCAAATGCAGAGTAAAGAAGATTGAGCAAAAGGAGGGGGGAGAGAGAGACGATAAGTCTAGTCAGCAAGTAGATAAGATGAAAAACTATAGCATACTTTGCAGCGCAAACATAAAAACAGCCTGGCCAACAAAATTTATAGCATACTTTCGAGCGCAAGCCAAAATGGAATTTGATTAAATTATTTATAAAATTAATCAAAATAAAATACATATTTTTAATAAAAATAAATAAATATAGAGCTAAATCAAGTATTTACAAAAAGTATAGCATACTTTTGAGAGCCAACAAAAATTTCTACTCACAGCTACACTCCCCGCTCCCCTGCTAATTAACTTCATGTCCCACAACATTACACTTTTCTACTGCCACGTCTGCTTCTTGAATTCCTCCACTTCAAACTTTCTGTGGAAAATTTTGCGCTTTTTCCCGCTTTTCCGCCCGCACTATTTGCACTATTTTCCCATTATGACAAGCACAAGCGCAAATATTGTGTTTAATAATGGGCATACGCAGTGGCGGCAGTGGCTGAGGCAGTACCAAGTGATACCAAGGATACCCCGAGCAGACTGGTAGCTGCTGGTACTAGTAAAAAGTACTCCATGTTTTCTTATGATTATTACACGCTGTCTCCGCCTCTCTCTCTCTCTCTCTGTCGCTCTCCCGCTGACTTGGTCTAAAGCCATTTGTGCCTACCACAAAACACACACACACACACAGAGAGACAGGCACACGCACATTTATCATACATCTAGTTGCGTGTGTCCTCGACAGAACAAGCAGCTCAATAAAATAAATAAAAACAGAAGAAAAAAAAAGGAAAAAAGAAAAGCAGAGGCAGGCAGAGCTGGCTCAGTTTCTACAACATTTGTGCGCATATTTTAAACACAGCGCATTATGTTTTGAGTGATTTACGGCACAAGGGAAAAGCAGCAAAAAAATACAGAAAAGAAAACACTGAAAAACAATAAGAAAATAGTAAGAAAAAAAACAAGAGAAAGGAAGGAAGCAAGAAACTGAGTATAATATTGTTGTTGCTGTTGCCGGGCGAGAATGATTTGTGTTGCAAACTTTGCACAGACAGCGCGACGAGCTGATGCTAATGCAGAAAAGTATGCTATACAATTTGTTGCCGCCGGCCGCTACCCTGCCCCTACCCCTGCCTCTGCTTCAACCCCTACCCCTGCCCACGCCCACGCCCACAACATTTGCCCTCAGTTGCCCCCACAGACGCCATTAATGTCGCCAACAAACTTTAGATAACTAATTAGACGAAAGGCGAGAGTCGCCGACTCCAGAGAGGCCAAGAGAAAGTAGTAAGCAGAGGGGAAGGGGAAGGGGAATGGGGAGGGGGAGCCAGCGTCTCGGCCATAGTTGTGGGCTAACCTTAGCGCAGCTAATTACATTTAATGTGTCGACTAAGCAACTCCAAAGTGTGGATAGATGGCGAACGCTTATTAAACAAGTGACAGCGTGTGGGGAGAGTATACACGACGGCAGCAATACCCTAGTAAGCTGCAGAGGCAGCAACTGTCTGCAACCCTATACTCCCCTGCTTGCACACATTACAGGGTATCGTCACGTTCACACGAGTGTGTGTACAGCTGTGACTGTAACTGTAGCTGCTTAAGTGTTATGCAGCAGCAGCTTGGCAACGTGTGCTCAACTTAATTATAACTAATTTGTGGCATATGGGGAAGAGAGTCAAGAGGGAGTGGGGTGGGTAGGGGGCGGCACAGGTAGTGTGGAAAAAGTGCCGAACTCGTGGCAACTTTTGCAACTCAAGTGGCCATTAAAGCATTAAAGCCAAAGCACAAACACGCTGTCTAATGATATAGCAATTAGTCGGGCACTCACTGCGTATGCGTGTTTGCTGTTGCCTGTGTGTGTGTGTGTGTGTGTGTGTGTGTGTGTGGGGAATATGCTGAAAATATGAAGCGAACGCAAAACTATGCAAAGCTAATCGCATTTGCTGCACATCGCCCAACGCATTTGCATATTTATTAACGCTTGATTTCAGTAGCGCGTCCCTTGACCCTTGTACACCCCCCATACTCCCCGTATTCCCCACTGAACTGCCCGGGCTAACCAGCAAAATGATTGAAATTAAAACCGCAAGCGTACATAAAAAATCGCTTACGCTTAAAAGCTGCTTCTGCTGCTGTTGCTGCTGCAGCTCAGACCGGGCCCAGTTTTCCCATCTGCGAGTTGGCTGCACTGAGTTGGCCAATGAATTCACGTAACCGCATAAAATCAAACGAAATAAGCCAACGCTGGCAGAAGTGGCAACAAAATGCACTTTATACAGCTACAACTTTACGTGAGCCTCCCCCCAGGCTATCCCACTCGCCCTATCTCCCTCCCTCCATCTCTCCCGTGAAAGAGGTGTAATAATGGCCAACGGCTGTCCCGGCACGCACGTGCCCGCCAATGGACCACACGGACACGCTGACGAACACGAAACACTCGACGCAGAGAGAGAGAGAGGGAGAACGCACAATGAAAATGCAGCATCGAAAAATTGTGGAAAATGGAAAAAACAGCAGCAGCAGCAGCAGCAACATGACCAACATGCAACTAACCGAGCGAAAGGAACTTTTTGGCCATAAATGTTGCCAACATGGAACATGGCAGAGCAAAAAAAAAAAAAGAACAGTGAAAACGTATAGAAAAAACTGGCAACAAAATGCGAAAAATGCGAACAAATAGAAGGAAAATCAAGTTGAAATTTGTTGAGGTTGAATCGAAACGTTGAACGCAATGGCAACTGCTGCAGGCGAGCAGCAAGAGGGGGGAGGAGAAGATAGAGAGGGGAGGAAAGGTGGAGAGAGTTGTGTCCGTGTGCTGTTCAAATTTCCAAGTGTTAACGTATGTGATTTTATTGCATTCTACAATGCTAAACGAGAGCTGCAAATTAGTTAAGAGAGTGAATTTAAAAATATTTTGCTTGTAATTCGCAACTGGTTTAAGCGTGTGGGGTATCAGCTTAATGCTGCAATTCTTGTAATTCCAATGCATTTCACTTATAATTCGCAACTTGTTTTAGCTTGCAATTTAAACATAACTAAGGTTTTTACAAAACTTCGCTTAGAATTCACAACTGGTTAAAGCTAAAAATTAAAGTACTTCACTTATAATTCGCAAGTGCTTTAAGCATTCGAGTTAGTTTAATTAATTCTGTCTGCAATCGAGAATAAACTATAAATAAGTTTCTTAATAATTCCCAACTGCTTTAAACAAGTTGCTCTGCTTCAAAAAGCTACTTGATTTGCAGCAGTGTGTGAACATATGTTGCATCACTCGCCAGCAATGTAAATGTGGCTAAGGCTAATGCGATTTCTGCTCGTCTACTTAACCATTTTGTTCTACTCAATTGCCGGCCAATTGACTCTAACCAAAAGGATGTGGACGGACAAGAGCTTTAGCCAGGAAGAGGGTGGCAGGCGGTAGCGGCAAACTAACATATGCTCTCTGTAGCAAGCTCACACGAGTAGTTACCGCTCAATGGCTGCCAGATTGCCTAGCAAAGTGGGGGAGAGGAACAGGAGAAGGGGAGAAAGAAGAGTCAGAGCTTAGAGAGTTGGGTTAGACAGGCAGACACCCAGGCAAGACAATAACCCAAATGCAACTGCCAATATTACTTAGTTACATCAGGCAACTTAGCACACACGGACACACTCACACACACAGAAACACACACGTACTCGTGTACATGTATCGCATGTGGATCGACCTGAATAGAATAGAATAGAATCGAAACGGCGCAGAGCTAACGACATAAACGACATACGTGCTCGCTGGCAGATTGGCAGATTGCAAGATTGGCAGAATGTGCCACAAAAGGCAAAAGTTTTTCCCAACACGGAGCAGAGAGAGAGAGAGAGAGAGAGAGAGCGAGAGAGACACACATCTGGAGAAGGGGAGATAGCAAGCCGTCAGAAAGTAAATATGCAACAAACAATGGCATTATGCAACTGTAACTTAAAGTGCACAACGACCCGAGCGAAGCAGCTCAGCAACAATGGACCCCAAAATCCGATTAATGCAGCTGCTTTACGCTCCCTCTCGCTCTCTCTTAACCCTCTCTCTCTCTCTCTCTCCCTGCCAGCTAAGAAGATGCAGAGCAAGCGAAGCTGCTGCTCCTCACTAAATACAATGAATCGCTTCGGCACTCACACACACACACACACACACACACTCGCATGTGGCATATGGCCAATAAACAAAAGGACAAATGCGACGCATCGTGCCGCCCCAGAGCCAATCAATCGCTATGGCACCCCAGAGAGTAGCTCCAAGGGAGGCAGAGCCAGCGACAGAGCCAGAGCCAGAGAGGGAGAAGGAAAGGGTGTGTGGTGTGGGGATCGCTGTGCACAGAGGCGATTGAACGCAACCTGACACGCGACCAGTTCAATGCACGTTTCCCTCGCATAGGTCAAACCCCAAGCAAAGTAATAGATTTTTCGACTATATGTTGTGTTGTGGGGGGGGGACGAAAAAGCTGTTGAAGTACAGTGTACAGTACAGTACACTGTGTGCAAAGGGGTCAAAAGCAAATACAGGAAGCGTGGCAAATTGTTATCAGTCTTGTTTTTCAGTTTCCACGAAATTACTTTTAATTTTAATTAAAGTGAGGGTTCTAAAAAAACGAGCAAGTGGCTAAGCTACAGTATAGTTAACCCAACTGCGATATACCTATTAGCCAAGGTCTCATATGTGTTTCAGTTGTTAATCTGCTTTTTCTACGATTCAAGGAGGCGTGGCCTCAGTCTACATCTCTCATCAGCTGAATGTTTTAATTAGATATATTGTCAATAAATTTGATAGCCCTAGCTCGTATGTTCTCTCAGTTATAGGTGTTCGTACAGACAGATATGATACCCTGCTAGCCTACGGCTATCGTAACAGCTTTATAGCTTTATAGATCAAAGCAATTGCTTGTTTCATTCCGTTGTTGTCTATGCATATGGTGTATGCAATAACTGAGGGTTGTACCAACTGCCACGCCCCCATTTTGAAATGCAGTTAAACTTTGGCCCAAGCTCGAGCGTTGGCTTAATTCAATTACATAAAGCAAACCATGCGACGCGGGGGCAAACTTTAATTTGTATGCAAAGTCGATGCACAGCGAGGGGAGGGAAGGAGGGATAGGGACGTGGCATGCAGGCGTTACACTGTCATGTCCTTGCGCACTCAGGCGCCTAATCCTTTGAAATTGCCACACACAGAGTGAGAGAGAGAGGGGGAGAAGCAGAGAGAGAGCAGGGAGACTAATACCAATAGCAGAGCCAGTGGCGTTGCCAATATCAATAACAATTGCAGCACATATAGTACAAAACATGCAGCAACTGCGGCTATGGAGCGCCGCTCTTAAGCGTTTCCCTTGTTTAGATTACGCATACGCCTCGTAAATACGCAAACAAAGCGCATAAAATGTAATGCGTAAATGCGCGTGAATATTGCATAAACGAATTACCAATTGCGAATTGTGTATTACGAATGTTAACTGCCGTCCCCATTGCCCTTTTCCCGCTCTACATAAATTAGTTAAAATGCCAGGCAGCAGCAGCAGCAGCAACAGATACAGATACAGGCTACAGTTACAGGCTATAGCTACAGATACAGCCGCAGTTAACCGAATCTGCTGAATACAAATAATATTCGAGCATAAAAATTGCAACAGCAGCGGCAGCAACGGCAGCATCGCCAGCTGGCACCCATTGCCAATGGCCAAAAATGTATTTTTCTCATTTCCGTGTGGCGTGCACAAAATATTTTTGCGATTTCCGCCACGCCCCATACCCCACACACTTCCAGTTTGGCAAACCGGCACAGCATGAAATATAAATACAATACAAATAAACGCGTGTCGCGCATATTGCACATTCTCTGCGCTGTGTATTTATTTACACCAACACACACACACAAATATACAAAGAAAAAGGGGTTGACAATTTGTCAGCCGCCCATTTAGCCAGTTAGGCCAGCAGCAGTGGCAGCCCCTGGAAATATGCTGTGAAAATTTGCGATGCGCTGCATTAAATTCATGTGCAACATTTCCTCTCCACCCCCAACACACACACAAACAAACAACAAATGTCGCGAATCTGCATACTATATATGCGTAACAATAAAATAGATCTTAGTCGGTGTTGTGCACACTGCGCATTGGCGAACTGTGTATACCCTGTAAAAAAGAAAATACTAAGTAATAATTGAGAAAAAAATCAGCGTCAGCTGCTATCAGCGAATATGGTATGCTATGATAATATGCTATAAAATAATCCAAATGAATTAAATAAATCTAGTTAAATGCCCAAGCTAATTTGGAAAGTTACAAGAGTTCGTTTGAACTCTACAGCAAGCGTATAAATAATTAAATACTTCTTAGTTCTGCTTGCAAGCGAGGTGCGTATACTTGATGCGCTGAAAAGTAGGTAACATTAATTTTAGCACACTATCTGCCAGGAGATATGCAGTTCATTTAATAGTTACAAAGTTAGCAAGAGCAGGGAATGATATAACACAGTATATATCTATTGTTACCATATATTTTCATAATACCCTACAAACAATAATTTACTTTACTGATATTAAAATAGTCGTAATAATATATATTTGATTGAATTGAAATCTATGTGAAAGTCATAATAGGAAATTCAATTTTTTTGCTAAATAAAACTTAATTAATTTTGTCAGCTCTCCCGTCGAAACACCCCGTTTGCAGCCGCCCTGCTTGCTCACAGGGTATGCCAAGCAATGCAAACGCGTTGAAGCAATGAAATGAATTTGCACGCGCTCATAAATATTTTACATATGCATATTGGCCAACTCGTTGCCCCTTTACGCTCCCCCTCTCTCTCTCTCACTCTCTCTGCCTTCTATGTACGCGGCATAACTCTTGCACGACTCCAGCTGTAAGCTGCCTACAAATGCGAAGATGTTAGCTGCTGGCACGTGAAATGAATGCATATATAATACGCTCACACACGCACACACACACACACACACACTGGCGCACAAAAGCGCGCTGCAAATTATTGTGACATAAAGTGCTTTGACAGCGACACCCAGCGCGACGCCACGTAACGAGACTCCGCAGCAGCGACGCCAGCAGAGGCTGAGCCTGACATTTAAGCTCGTGTTGCTGCTGTCGCCGTCGCCGTCGCTGCTGCTGTTGCTGCCGTCGCTGCTGTTGCTGCTGTTGCTGACATTCATGCGCAACATAATTCACAGCATACTTGGAGGCGCGGGTGGCTGCCATTGGAAATTCAAATGCTGAGCCCGTTAGTCGTCTGATTAGTCCCGCTATCGCATGCATATGACATATTTAAGTGGGTTACGTAACACACACATACAGTCAAAGCACACACGCACACACACACACACACCTCTGTAGCAACCCACACGCTTTGCGCTCATTAAAAACGAGCACAAAAAGCTGCCTCGTAAGTCGCCAGTTAATGCAACTTATGCATATGCTTACATCACACACACACAAACACACACACAGACACACGTATTGGGTATATATATCACAAGGGATCCCATCATATATATGTACATATATTTGGCCATTACTGCTCGACATATTTTAAGCGCCTTAACTTCGGGCAATACATTGCGCAGCCGTTGAAAAGAAATTGCGGCTCAATGAATTACAGCATAAAGATACCGTATTTTCCATAATTTCTGCTCCCAGCCCCCCAGCACCCCCGGCAACATAAGCAGCGTAATAAGATTGTGGCAGTGTGTGTGTGTGCTGCTCGACTAGACAATTACCTGTAAAACTGGCAGGAAATCATTTGTAAGAAAGAAAAAACTAATAGTTATGTTTCTGTTAAAGATATTGTTTTTTCTTTTATCTAAATATCGTATGTATCGATTAATATCGTTCTTTAAAGCATGTTACTATCGTAGGCTTAGCATACACATAAAAGTATAGTTTGCAAAGCATTTAAAAGAGCTTTTATAATAGAAAAATATTAGATATAACCATGAAATATTTAAGTTTAATTATATCTAGACCTTTCTATCGGTTTTAATAAAAATATATCGATATATTAATCAATCTGTCTATATAATAAGCATATCTCAACATTACCCAACGTTACCTTCTGCAGCTGAACAAACCTCTTCTTACCTCTTGTCCCACATTTACAGGGTATATGATACAACAGGGACTCCACTTAAGCGGCACTCAATATTCACTGCTTTCTTAACCATTCGTTTATTTCAACAAATTCACGTGTATACTTAATTTGCAAGACTGACAGCTTTACTTAATTAGTCGCAACTTGTCGTACATCAATTGCCCCCTGGCGATGGCCTCCAGAAACAAAATCATATCATATAATATGTGTATATGCGCTTAAAACACAATTCGAAGACTTGTCATTGCGTGTCTCGTCTTGTCTTGTCGTGTCTCGTTTTCTCGTTTAGTTTGGTTTAATTTATGGAAATTAGAATAGGAAAATTTCGCACGAAATTACATTTTGAGACTTTGGGGGATTTGCTGAAAGACATGTCACATAATGTGCGAATTAAATTTGCAGTCGATTTGATTAAATTCATACAAGTATATGTAGTATATGGAGTGGATGTTGTCAAGGGTTTTAAATTATTTGAGCCAATTACGGTTTACGCATACAATTTACTGGGATTATCCCATATCGACGCTGCTTGTGACTTCTGCTGCACTCCTTGGGGCTAATAAGCTCTACATAGAGAGAAAGAGAGAGAGAGAGGGAGAAAGATCTGCATATCTTGACTCTGGAATAAATCCGCAGCAAAAACTGTCAAGCAAAATATACTTTACCCCCCCTGGGAGCGTTTGTGTTTCCCTTTCCTCTCTCTCTCTTCTCTTCTCTTCCTATTTTTTTGTTATTGCTTTCACTTTGCCTTATCCAAAAGTAATTATTTTCCATTAAACGTAATAATGATGCCTGGAGACCGATAACAGCCGCAACTGGCGGCATTTCTCCGCTGGAATTGTGGAAATTAAATTATGCGCCGTTTTGTTTTTCCTCTGGACGCCGCCGGCAGCTCGCGGCGCAAACAATCCGCAGAGCAGGACTTATTCTCTCTCTCTCTCTCTCTCTCTCTCTGTGTCTCCCTCTCTTTCTCATTCCTTTTTCCATTTGCTGAGCGCTGCTTGGGGCTAACTTTGTCACCTCGAACAACTTGTGACAGGCGGCGGCAACAAGGAACAACAACAACACGTGACAAGGACAGCAACAGCAAGGAAAGAGAGAGAAAGAGAGAGAGTGAGAAGGAGTACGAGTGCCTCGCTCGTCGAGGTTTGTTAAGCGCAGCCATAAAACGGCTCAGTACACTTGATCGACGCCACAAATGACTTTGGCTAGGGTTGCCACACCCACTTAGCAGCAGCAGCAGCAGCAGGGCCGAAGCAGAAGAGTGTGTGACAGAGATGGGGAGTGTGAGCTAGCCTACTCTAGGCCTGGGCCAAGTGTACGCCTCGCTGGTTTTCTATGCGTCTATCATAAGCATGCATAATATCTGCGATATTCTTCGCTCTTCTTCCCTCCCTCTCTGCCTCTCTGTCACTTTGTCTCTTTCCCTCTCTGTCTCTCTCTCTCTCTCTCTCTCTGTCTTTCTCTGGCTGTCCCTATTTCTATGGCCTGCACATTATAACAAATTTCTCGCTTGCATAAGCAACACACACTCAACAAATATGGACGGCACAGCCGTGCTACTCTCTCTCTATGTATGTGTGGTGTGTGTGTGTGTCGGCTTGGCTAATAGAGATGTGCGCGTGAGCGTGAAATTTGAGACAATATTTGCTTGGGCCTAATTGCAATTGGCAATCGCCAAAGTAAATAAAAACGGCACAATTTACAGAAATTACAAATTACATTTATATTTGCCATAGCAGGGGGCCTCTATATATAGTTTTATGCGCATTGCACTTTAGTTAAATCAATTTGCAGCCAATTACAGTTCTATCGATATATGACAATCGATAAACTAACGCGCTCATCTCTAATTAACAACTTCGAGGGATCTTTCTAAATTTAATACAATGTTTAATTCAGGTTTACGAGTGTTTTTTATTAATTTACATCCCTATCGATATTTAAAACAATCGTTGCTGTGGCTAACTATCGCCACAATCGATTATTGAACTATCGCATAGTCCACGTTGCACTTGCGATTGCCATCGCTCGCATCTCTAATAAACATGTAAAACATAAAACGCTGGCTAGGCTAACAGACGCCGCTATATCACTGCATAACAAATGGCCGACACACACACACACACACACACATGCGCATATGGTGTGGCGTCATGGCGGCAGTCCATAAAAATGGAACGGAACTGCAAGTAAATTAACAGGCACGGCACATGAAGGCGGCACAAAGCAGCACAGAATGAGGCTAGCCGGACGAGGGGGTAGGGTATAGAACTGTGTGTGTGCGCCTTGTTTTACATAATCAACCCTACACACAGAGAGAGAGAGAGAGAGGGAGAAAGAGAGCGAGACGCACTGATGTTGGCTACTTAAGTTACACAATGACATTTTTCAATGTGTCAGAATTTTATTGTTGCAACTTGGGGCATTGTTGTTGACAACTGACATCTTTCTTTCTGCAGCTGACAGAGCGTCATGGCTGCCCCCCTTTCCTCTGCCTCTGCCTCTGACCTCTCCCTGCCCCTCCTCCTGGACACCTCCTGCCAGGCTGCTTCTCTGTTCTCCGCCTTTCAACAATTTCTATTTCTGTCGCTGCCTTTACTTTTTGCTGCTGCTGCTGCTTCTTCTTCTACTTCCATGTCCGGAACTGTTGCTACTGTTGCCACTGCTGCTGCTGTTTTTGCTGTTTTGTCTCGAAATGTTGACAACTGTTTTGCCACTTTTGCCGTAATTGAAAAAAAATCTATTCAAATTCTATGCAGCAACTGCAACAAGCTGCAACTACTACACTATCTACCCCATCTAACCCACCCTACTCTACCCTACAATACACTATGCATATTTTTATCACATTTGCCTTAACGTCAGCAAAGCCGGCAAATTTGACAGTTCCGCCAAGGAAACTCAGTGAGAGTTGAGAGCTGCAAATGTCTGAAATTCAAGAACTCTTCACTACCCATATAAAGCCACTAGTAATCACGTAATGCCCAAACTATCGAATATTTTCAAAAACACTTTTATGCTATTTATTAAATGTAGAAACACTGTCATTCCGCGTGAAAATCGTTCAATTTTTAAGAGAGTTACGATCGATGTAAAATGAGGGCACCAAGCCTGTTGAGTGTGTTACATGTCTAATTTTTTGACCATTTCGACATGATTTTTGGGCCAAAATTAAGTATCGTTTAAAATCGATTTAAACAATTGTTTAGTACTAATTTTGAACTCGGCAATCGATTAAAACTACAAACTCGCGATTTAAAATTTTGAAAAAAAAATTTTTTTTGAAATTTTACAGGGGGGACTATTGTCTAAATTTCCAAAATATCGAAAAATTTCAAAAGGTCTATTATGCTACTATTTAAATGTAGAATCACTCAGGTTGTGAAGCCATAAACAAAATGTCATTCCGCACGAAAATCGTTTGATTTTTAAGAAAGTTATGATCGATGGAAAGTGAGGTTACTAGGCCTGTTGAGTATGTTACATGTCAAATTTTTTGTCGACTTTGACATGATTTTTGGCCAAAAATTAAGTAGCCTCTAAAACAATTTTAAACACTTGTTTTATACTAATATTGCCCTCCGCAATCGATTAAAATTAAAAGCAGGCGATTTTAAATTTTGAAAAAAAAATTTTCTTGAAATATCATAGGGGGGACCATTGTCTAAATTTCCAAAATATCAAAAAATTTCAAAAGGTCTATTATAATATTATTTAAATGTAGAATCACTCAGGTTGTGAAACCATAAACAAAATGTCATTCCGCACTAAAATCGTTTGATTTTTAAGAAAGTTATGATCGATGGAAAGTGAGGTTACTAGGCCTGTTGAGTATGTTACATGTCAAATTTTTTGTCGACTTTGACATGATTTTTGGCCAAAAATAAAGTAGCCTCTAAAACAATTTTAAACACTTGTTTTATACTAATATTGCCCTCCGCAATCGATTAAAATTAAAAGCAGGCGATTTTAAATTTTGAAAAATTTTTTTATTTTTTTTATATATATATATGGGGGGACCATTGTCTAAATTTCCAAAATATCAAAAATTAAAATTTCTATTATAATTTTATTATTTAAATGTAGAATCACTCAGGTTGTGAAACCATAAACAAAAAATCATTCCGCACTAAAATCGTTTGATTTTTAAGAAAGTTATGATCGATGGAAAGTGAGGTTACTAGGCCTGTTGAGTATGTTACATGTCAAATTTTTTGTCGACTTTGACATGATTTTTGGCCAAAAATTAAGTAGCCTCTAAAACAATTTTAAACACTTGTTTTATACTAATATTGCCCTCCGCAATCGATTAAAATTAAAAGCAGGCGATTTTAAATTTTGAAAAAAAAATTTTCTTGAAATATCATAGGGGGGACCATTGTCTAAATTTCCAAAATATCAACAAATTTCAAAAGGTCTATTATAATATTATTTAAATGTAGAATCACTCAGGTTGTGAAACCATAAACAAAATGTCATTCCGCACTAAAATCGTTTGATTTTTAAGAAAGTTATGATCGATGGAAAGTGAGGTTACTAGGCCTGTTGAGTATGTTACATGTCAAATTTTTTGTCGACTTTGACATGATTTTTGGCCAAAAATTAAGTAGCCTCTAAAACAATTTTAAACACTTGTTTTATACTAATATTGCCCTCCGCAATCGATTAAAATTAAAAGCAGGCGATTTTAAATTTTGAAAAAAAAATTTTCTTGAAATATCATAGGGGGGACCATTGTCTAAATTTCCAAAATATCAAAAAATTGCAAAATGTCTATTATGCTATTATTGAAATGTAGAATCACTCAGATAATCAAAACATAAACAAAATGTCATTCCGCGTGAAAATCGTTTGATTTTTAAGAAAGTTACGATCGATGTAAAATGAGGGCACCAAGCCTGTTGAGTGTGTTACATGTCTAATTTTTTGGCCATTTCGACATGATTTTTGGGCCAAAATTAAGTAGCGTTTAAAATCGATTTAAACACTTGTTTATTACTAATTTAGACCTCCGCAATCGATTAAAATTAAAACCTCGCGATTTAAAATTTTGAAAAAAAATTTTGTTTTGAAATTTTACAGGGGGGACCATTGTCTAAATTTCCAAAACTTCGAAAAATTTTAAAATATTTATAATGCTATTTTAAATGTAGAATTATTCAGATTATTCTGGGTATAGACTCGGCTACTGATCCTGAGCAAGAATATATATAATATATGGGGTCTACCATGTCTATGGACCTTTCATATGTCTTCCATACTACCCCTTCGATCGACTTTAGTTTGCCATGGTTTTTAATATAACTCCAAGAATCATCTCAGGCTTTTCGGCAAGTTGTTTCCCAAATTTTTGCCAGAATATCTAAGAAAACTTGAATTCGCAGCTACTTTGCGCTCTTTCTGCTGCTGCTGCTGCTGCAATTGCATTTCTTCAGATAAGAACGCTGTGAACTTTCAGTGCATTACGATTCGCGTTCATAAATATATCCCACACCCCCCTGAAATAACCCCCACTACGCCACTGCTGCCGCTGCTGCTGCCACCAATTCTTATTGTTGCGCTGTGAAAACTGCGAGCCAACTAAAGCAATTTACAGTTCCTAAAACAGGCAGGCAGGCAGACGAAGAAGGAGGCGCATGCAACTGACCTGCCAAGGAGGGGCAGGGGGCGGGGTGGGAGAAAGAATAAGTCGGGGACGGGCGGCAGCAGAGTCAAACCAAACAAATGGAAAAAATTCAAATTATCTGCAAGGCAAAAATAAAGAGAAAAAGCAGCAGCAGCAACGATAGCAGCAACAATAACAGCAGCAACAACAGCAACAACAACAACAGTAACAACAACAATTACAACAACAACAATACGAAGCGCGAAGTGTGTGCCAAAGTTGAGTTCTTTGCACACATTCTGCCACTTGAACATTTTTTCTTATTGTGCGCCATGGCCAAAAAGGAAAGCCAGTCTGAGCCACTAGCAAGGCAGTTACAGTAGAGGGGAGAGGGTAGGTAGGAGCAGCAGGAGAGGGAGTAGGAAGGAGCTGAAGGTAGATGGAGTTGGGGCCAGGGGGTTGGCAAGTATGGTGAGACTGCTGGAATTTCTCGTAGCTACCAAATTGCGCGCGCTCTGTTCTCTAACGTGTTTGGCTTAAGTTGGCTTGGTTTCTGGTCTCGGTTGGGGTTTGCCATGCCACTCTGCTCCCTATCGCTCTCTCTCTCTCTCGCTCGCTCACTGTTGCGCTCTCGCTCGTTTTGTCTTCTTGGCAGCAGTTTGTAAGCAGCAGCAGCAGCAGAAAGGGGCAGTCTTGGCCATTTTTGGCGTTTTATTTGCATGCCAAAAGGCAGCCTAAAAACACACACACACACGCTCAGACACACACACATGCGGCTAAGTGAAAAAGTGATTCGGCGTTATGCCTTTTCCCCCGCCCCTCACCTGCCCCTCTTTGTGCTGCTTAATGCATGAGAGCAAATGAAAAATGAACTTAATACACTTGCAAACTACGGTTCGGGTAATTGCACGCTGATTTACAAAATGGCCACACCCGCACACACACACACACATGCATACAATCCTCCTCCCTCCCCCTCTCTCTCTCCACTATTAAAGCACAAAGTTTTGTGTAGTCTAGAGGCGGGGGGTCGTCGGGTCTTAAAGCCTACGCAAAGTGGCCGTAAAAATGTTTTTACTTTTGTCGGTTTTTCTTGCGGCTCAACTTTTTAGCCAGCCCCGAAAACCCCTCTCTCTCTCTCTCTAAGCCACTGGCCCAAAAAAAGTTGACAGTTGGCATTTGCAACAGTTTAACAGTTAAACAAAATGTCAGGCGCACAAACATATTGAAATGTAAGCAATGTGGCACTTGCCCTTCTCCCCCTCTCTCTCTCTCTCTCTCTTTCTCTGCTCTGGCTGCTCCGTATGTCGCTTTTGGTTTTGCCTCTGGTCAGGCTTTTGCTGTTGCCCAGCCTGGTTAACCCCATGAAGCTCTGTGGCTTTCTGTCACAATCTCTCTTCCCCTCTCTCTCTCTCTGTGTGCCACACAATCTGACAATTTATTCATTGTGCGCCACATTTTTCGGCTTAATCCATTAATGGCCAAAACTACAAAGCGTTGACAAATGGCGTTGACATTTCTCTATTTCGCTTGGCGCTTTTCCCTCTGCATTTCCCTCTGTATTTTTCGGAAAACTCTTGAGTAATCTTTAGATTGCTTTTTTGTGCTGTGCAACAATTAAATAATTGCAAATCTTTTGCATAAAGTCACAATGAAATGCATATTCATTTATCGATATGAATTATTAAATGTCAACAAATTGAATTAATATAAATAACAGATTCGAGCTGTGTTCCCCATTTTAATTATTTCAGTTTGCTAGATATTTATTTAATTTATGCAGCGCAGAGCAATCGCTATACATGTGTATTTGAATTATACGACATATAATCGACTGGTAAACGCATTAATTAAAGCACAATCAACGCGAATTTCGGTGGAAATTTTAAATTTCTAGCTGATTTGGCTGTTTTTGTGAGCCAAAAACAAGCTGCACTTGTACGATTGAATATCCTGCTGGCAAGCAAAGTATACATACATAACTATTTAAACTGAGACTAAGCAAGCTTATATACCCACTCTAAATTCTAAATTCCAACAGGGTATCACTATTTCTTGCTGTTTGGCTATTTTCATTTATAGATTAATAATTTGCAGCATTTCGGTATTGAATGGCAAAATTCCACACTGCGTATACGCAATGCAAAGCGATGCAGCAAAAAGTGTTGCCTACATTTGGGGGCAAAAACAATTTCCATGACTTTGCAAGTCATTGCAGCTGCTGCAGCTGTGTGGGTGAGTGTGTGGCTGCACATGTGTGTGAGTGCCTTGTTGTTTGCGTATGTGTGTGTGAAGAATGCGAAATTATCGCTTAGCCCGGCTGACAGCTAATGCACTTAAAACTTCACAAATGTCTTGTCAATGTTTAAATGTTTCGACTCTGCGACCACGCCCCAGCCGGCGCCAGTGACGCGCCCAGCGAGACCCTTGGCTCAGCGCAGACCCCCTCCTCATTCGTAGCACCCACCTCCCCCTGGCGCTGCCAATGCCCAGCGACGGGCCAAACGACAGCGTCAACGACTTGAGTGCAAAATTCAATTAACTTGCTTAAGCACACACACACTCGCACTCTGGCACTGCAGCAGTCATGCATATGCATGTGTGTGTGTGTATGCGAGCTATCAATTTCATGTCCAATCAAGCAGGCAACCAGGCAGCAGCAGCAGCAGCAGCAGCTGCAGCACCAGCACCGGCTGCAGCTGCAAATGAAACTGCAACGATGCCTCGTAAAAGCCATGTGGATTGCCCAAAACCCCAGCCACTTAAGCAGATGTCAACTTCATTTTGCATATGCCATCTGCCACACACGCCACATGCCACTTGCCGCACACACACACACACACACACAGACGAGAGAGTGTGCCTGCCCCAGCAGTACTTAAAGGTGCCGCCCTCATCCTCATCGCGAGCCAATCAATCGAAGCAGCTGCGGTCTGACTTCTGGCTAATTGTTTCTCCCGCACATTGTTTAATTATTATGTAAGTTCACGCACACACGCACACACACAACGACAGAGTCTAATTAAAGCACTTGCGCATATTAAATTAGACTGCGCTGCTGTCGCTGTGCGGTTGCAGCTGTCCGACGCGTGTCATGGCCAAAATGGCCTGTCAAATAAGAAAGCATTTTGTCCAAATGCTGCCGAGCATTACGACAGCCAACAGAGTTTGACATTTTATGATGCCCCCCAACACACACACCCAGAGCAGCTCCCTTAACCCCTGAGCAACCCCTTTGGCACCCAGGGTGAGCCTGGCCTGATTGAGCCTGGCACCCTTTTTTGCCCTGTCAATTACATCAAAATTGTGAATTGTTCTCGTTATGCATTTGACATTTTCGACTCAATATAAACCGAGAATATCTGTCAAACACACACACAGACACACATACACACAGGTATGCAGCCAGAGTAAAGTATGGTAAACAATAGTCGATCAGCTTTTTTGCGTGCCATAAATAAATAATCAATGAATTTTGTACCATTCGCATTGGTTCGATATGGCAATACGATTTATTTGCCGCACAGATGAAAGAGTAATTTGATTTCGTTGTGATTTATACGAGACATGGGGCAGCCGGACAGCCTGAAATATATGTGAGAATGACAGGGCATGCCATTAGATATTAGAAAGGGGAATGCCTCAGAGCAGGTAAGGGCGGAGTTGACACATTTCTCAAAGCAAAAATCTATCGAGCAAGCTGTAAAATCAAAAGAGGCAGCAGGTACGGTTTGTCTTGTCTGTCTCTCATTTCTCATTGCAATTCTTATGCAATCGAAACTTGGCTTCAATAAATATTTAATTGATAAATTGAATTGCCACAATGGCAATGCAATTTTATTGATATTTGTTTTGTCTACTATATAAATTCAAACGATTATTCAATTTGCATTATTCGTTAGCCTAGGGGGGACCTTTAAAAAATATTTAAAGCATACTTTCGGGCAGCTAATCAAATCAGAAATCAAAATGGCACAGCCCGCATTTTCCAGCGCAGCGCGAAAGTATGCTACGATTTTATATATTTTTAAGGACTAAGCCTCACTGCGAGCAGGTGCGGAGTGTGTAGATCATCTAAAATTCCATTTGATACGTTGGCTTTCTCTCACCTGCACAATTTACGTCAATTGCACATTGATTTATTTTTTTTTTTTTGCTTTCCACGTTAGTCAGTTATTTATTTATTTATTTATTTATTTATTGCTTTCTTCCCCCTGTGCCAGTGGCCAATGTCGTGACTGGGAAGGAAAATTAGTTTTGATTTTGTCGATGGGCTATCGTGAGCACACGACATTGCCGGGCCAGCTACGAAATGGTTGCCATAGACAGTGCCAAGGAGGGGGGGGGGGAGGGGCAGGGTAAGAGTCGAAATGAAGTCAAAATGCACGGCAAGAAAATTCCCCGTGCGCATAAATTGCCAAAGTCGAAAAAAACAAACAAACAAACGAACAAGCAAACACACCAATTCCAAGCATCATATAAAATGGGGGCATGTCGCTGCGGGCGGCAGGATGGGCGGAAGGGGTGAGTAGGTGGCTTGATAGCGCGTCTGGGCAAACAAAACGAACTCGTGTTAACTACACATTTGGGTATTTGTGTATTAACACTTTGGCAGTTGGAGGAAACGCTAAAGGCAGCAGCAGCAGGCAGGCAGGCAGGCAGCTGGGAGAGGAGCAGCAGAAGCAGGAGGAGGAGGAGGAGCAGGGTTAGGGGCAGCAGCAATGGGCGAACTGTTGTTTTGCGTCCGGGCTAAAGTTTAATTGGCTAGTTTAATTGTTGGCAAATGAAAATGAAAAAAAAAGTAAGGACAGGGACAGATGGATAGAAAAAAGCAACAACAAAGAAATTTAATCAAGCAAAGAACAATTGCGCTAACAACACACACACACACAGGGAGACACACACACAGACACAGAGAGACACACTCATACAGGCAGTTGCATATGTGAGCAGATATAAATAAAAAGTGCAAACGTTTATTGGATTTAACGAGCTTGCTGCCTCTGTCTCTCCGCTCTGCTTCTCCCTCTCTCTCTCTCCCTGTGTGGCATGTGGCAAGGTGCAGCTGCAGCGCGGGGCGAGGGAGGGGTCTCAACATGAAAGCACTTTTAGCGCTGGCAACGATGGCAGCTTAATTTAAATGTCACCTGCACTAAACAAATACCTGAGCAAAGGATCGCACATACGAAGAGAGCCAGAGGCGTGGACGGAAGGGATAGAGGGGGGCCAGACATACAGGGCCGTTGATATTGTTAGTGACACTCTTTCAGCATTAAGTGTGTACATGACAAATACACACACACACACACACACGCACAACATAGATTGGCTGCACTTCAAAAGCCACTCAACAAATCAACACAGACAGACAGAGAGAGACAGAGAGAGAGAGAGAGAAAGACAGTCAGACAGAGAGACAATACTGGCAGAAAAAAATACCTTGACTCGCCAATGCAATTTAATTATGCTACAGGGTATTACACGCTATACAGGGTATATTGCAAATACAAATTCTGCTTAAATATTTTGCGAAAATTAATATAAATTGAAATCTTCAGTTTTATAAGCGCAATAAAAGCATGAATTCTATCACACTCGGTGCAGCAGTTTTTTCCTCCCCTGCCCTCTCCCCTAGCATCCCCTTCCCCCCTCGAGTTGCTTAACTTTTCTCTATTCTTGCTGTGTGTTTTTATTTTTCTATGTGGGTAATGGGCCGCGTCTTGTGGCTCATATCATTATGCATCATTAAGTTGATGGGGCAAGAGCGCAAATGGCGACTCGCACACACACACACACACGCACACACACTTGGTTTTTATGGGCACGCTGTGGACATATGTGTCGCATCTCTTCTTGAGCATCGTCTGTGCGCGCTATTAAACGCAAATTACTCATCGAACAATATTTTTGTCGCCTCAGTTCGATTACAAATGGACAGAGAGAGAGAGGGGGGGGAGGGGGAGATAGAGAGGGCAGCAAGGCCACACTTTTATGTATAACTTATAGTGTAGCTAATAATTCCACAGTTAGTTAGCGCCTTCCCTTCCCTTCTCTCACTCTCTGTCTCTCTCTCTCTCTCCCACTATCTTTCCGCTTTTTCTAAGCATACTTAGGGGAGTTACGAGCTACACATGACGTAACACAGAACAGTAACGTATATATATATGTCCTTCCCCCTTCCCCTCCCCTAAATACTAAATTATAAGTATTTAGCTAACGATGCGTTACGTTGGCAACTGACGTACGTAAAACATGTTGGGGCGGAAAACCTCATTAACGCTTGGCAATATAAAAATAGTTTTTCCTACATAACTTGTGTGTGTGGGTGTGTGTGTGGATTGATTTCGTAATAATTACTAATTACCCATTGCATTTTCAAATTATTTTCTATTAGAGAAAAAAAGGATTATTTAGATAGAGTGACGTAGGAAAAATATTTACGTATTGACGTAAGCAAATTCAATTGAAACACGTCAAATGAGCTTAACTCCTTGTAGGGAGAGCCTACGTCAACGTAAGCGAATGCATAAAAAGATCTGCTTAAGAATTGGATAGGGAGAGTACTGCTGATCAAGAATATATATATACATTGTAAAATACTGACATGCCTGCTATCCGCCATTGCATATACTTTTCCACCACCTTAGTATACCCTTTCTTAACCCCTTCCAATGATCGAAGCGTATACAATGAAAATAAATGCAACACAATTCTCTCAACCCGTTCCCTCTTATGCTGCGGTTGACAACTTAACGTAAGTGCTTACGTCATTGTGTGCACAACTGTACCGTTAGTTAGCCCGCTCTCTCTCTCCTCCTTCCCCTCTCCCTGCTCGTGGCTATAACTTTCCATCTTTGCGTCAAGTTTTTGGCACATTTGCTTGACAAATTGTTTTGTTTGCGCCCGACGACGTCAGCAATCGATATCCGTAGCGCAAGTCGGGTGTCTATATACATACAGGGTGTGCATGCTGGTGTGGGCAGTATAAACAGCAACAGGGGGACAGCAGGACGCACACACCCAGACAAAACTAACTAAGCAAAGTGAAGTTGTCACAGCAACCGAGCACAGCAGCGAACCGAGTGAGCTCACGCTGTCAGCTAAATAAATACAAATATCGTGTATATAGAGAGTGCTATGGTATACGATATATAGCATGGGATGGGAGGGGTATATAGATTGACTAAAATTTCAATTTCTTTATTTTCTCATGCCTTTTCTCTCTCTCTTTCTCGTTGCAGGTAAGTCGCAAACGCTAAGACGCTCGTTTGGTTATAAAATCAAAGTACGTACTTCTTTTTGACACCAGCTCACATCCTCGGGCGCATACACAAGCACAACAAACACACACACACACACGCACACACACAGTGTCAACAATGACGCCATTAGAGGGAGAGGGAGAGAGAGAGATGAAATCAATAAAGTCGAACGTATCCTGCTGATAGCTGTTTAATGTTTACAATATGTCTTTATTTCTTTTTCTTTTCTCTCTCTCTCTCTCTCTTTGCTTCTCGTTTACATTTTCTTTTCCGTTTCCACCCGCATACACACATTTGCCTTTGACTTTACCTTGAGGCCAAACGCTTGAGCTGTCTCTCACTTGCGCTCTCCCCCACTCTCCCTCTCTCTTTCCACCATGTCCATCGCACTTTCAGCTATGCAAAACGATTTGATAATACCCAGCGTTATGGCCAACAGCAGTGGCAGCAGAAGTAGAAGCAGCAGTGGCAGCTGCAGTTGTTATGATAGCAAAATATTCAAATGGCAGCTATTTCTCTCTCTTTCTGTCCCCACTCCCTCTCTCCTTCTGCTTCTTTTGCTCTGTGTAATGCCAAACAATTTAGTGCAAGAGCTGCTGCTGGTGTCGCCTGACAAAGGTAACCTCCATTATCCGATTTGCATTTAGGTTTAGCTTGAATGCGCTCAAATGTGCAATTCAATTTAAGCAAACAAACAAGTGGGGCGAGGGGGATGCAGTTAACCAGAAAAGCAGCGCAAAAAGCAGCTTAGTAACGGTACCGGTTACCGGGCACCCGCTATAGCAACTATGCAGGAGCAAAACCCTGTAGCCAAAAGGGTCGACAGGGCGCATAAAAAATTCAAAGTCAGTGAAACGCAACTTAAGCTTTTTTTACACTAACACAAAATCGGGATAAACACACATGTACAACAGGCAGAGCACACACACGCACACGACACAGAGAGACAGAGAGAGAGAGGGAGCGAGACAGGAAGTTAGCACTGGAGCAAAGTAGATTAAACACCGCAAAACAGGCGCTCAATGAGTCGAGTCGCATGCAAAATGCCAGCACACTGAGTACAGCTTGTACACGCCCCCTGCCACACCTCTATCCCCACTTCCTCACTCTCTCTACCTCTCTCTCTGCCTTCGCAATCCTTCTTTCTTTTTTTCCTGTTGTTTTTTGATCCGTCAAAGCCGACAAAGTGCGCTTAAAAATGTCAAAACAAACGAGGCAACAACAAAACGTCCCAGTGTACACATACGTTTCTCTCCCACTGTACACAGTGAGCTCAGTACGCTGACCACACAAAACTCGTGCAAAATAACTGACATAACTTTTGTTGCCAGCTGCTGTTTAAATGATTTTTGAAAACACAATCTAAGCTCGAGCTTAGTTCATGTTACTAGTTAGTTCGAAATGAACCACAGAAAAGTCTGGAAAAGTCGGAAAAGCTGGAAAAAAGTTGACAAAATACTGTTTGCATGCAGAACAAGATAAATAACTGTATAAACAGAAAGAGAGACAGAGAAAGAGATTTGTACAAACACAAATATTTAAGCAAAATTGTCTAATCTTAATTTGAGAGACCTTATATTTGTTATTATGTGTGGGTTTTGTTGGGAAAACTCGCAAAGACTGCAAATACTCATGCTCAGCTCAGATAAATCAGTTTATAAAGCATATTTCATTAGGGTGTCAGTATGAATGCGTAGATCTCAGCTATAAGCAAAGCCATTGTTATCAAATTTGGCTTGTAGCATGCTGTTTGAAATACCCAAATAGGTTATATTTAAAAGTTGCAATAGCACAACCAATACTTGAGTAAATTTGTTTTTTTCGTGTAGTTAGATATGTTTTTGCATTGTGCTCCCAAGACTTGGCACACACATAGCTGTTAATAATGCGCAGCTTTTCTCCAAATTTCATTGCGATGGCATAATAAATGCTGCAGTTATGCAAGGAACTATTTCACAGCTCTCTAGCAGTTTATAATCCTACTAATTTCTTGCCTGCATTCCTTAGCTGGCGAAACTTTCTCACATAGAAATTTTATCAAGTGTGCCATCTCTATCTCCCTTTCTCTCTCTCTCTCTCTCTCTCGCACCCCCCAACCACGTGATTTATGCATGAAATTCACATATTTGTGTAAATGGCATAACAATTATTGTTGACTTTATAATCATTTGGTCGGGGAGTTTGGGGGTGTAAGGGCATTCCGTATGCGAATTAAGCAATTGTCTGCCTATGCGGATCGTATAAATATTAAATATGCATTAGCTCGGTTCACTTGGCTCACCTGCACACACACACACAAACACACACACACACGCACACGTCATGAAATGTGCTCAATGTGCTCCCATTTGTATGCTACAGTTATTTTTTTTTTAGATTTTTTAATGCTCTCAACCAATGCTTTGTCCCACTTCTACTCTGCTCTCTCACTCCCCAACGCACCTCTCTCTCTCTCTCTCTCTCTTTCTCTCTCTCTTCTCTCTCCCTTTCTCCCGCTAAACCTCAGTCAGCCACGTTGGCCACGTGGCGCCGCAATGTGTTAAATTTTTACAGTTGAATTTGTTATGCCTCGCTCTTTTTGTGTGTGTGTGTGTGTGTGCTGTATGTGTTTGTGTGTATGCGTGTGCGTGTGCGTGTGTTTGTGCTGAGTAAATTTGAATTTGATTGAAAAGCATGTGACACAGCGGCAGCAAACCGCCAGCTCGTCCGCTTTTCACCTGCCGCTCGCTGCTCGCCGCTTCCTTTTGATGCTCCTTGGCCCTGACGACGACGACGTCCTGAGTTCTCCACATCTCTCTGGGTTCCTGCTGGCTCCCTGCTCTCTCTCCCTGCTCTCTCTTCGGGTTTCTCTCCCCGCCCCCTGGCGATGTCGTCTGCAGTTTAGATAACGTTGAACGGTGCGCATCATTTGGCGCCCAGGCTTGACTGCTTACTTTGCCACACGTTGCGGGGAAGCGGAGACGGAGACGGAGGGCAGCAGCAGCGTTGCGTCTTTGCTTGTCAAATGGTTTTGTATAGATTTCTAGTTCCCCTGCCCGCTCTCTCTATCTCTCTGTCTCCCTCTATTCCGGCAAACTAACCATCCACGGCCTTTGTGAGTTTTTGTGACAGCTTGTTAGACGTGGCATGTATTCTAGTTAGTAGCAGCGGGGGGGGTAGGAAGGTAGCAGGGAGCGGAAGAGAAGGTAAGCAGCAGTGGCAAGAGAAGCAAGGGAAGCGGGGGCAGGGAGGCTGGGGAAGTGGCAGCATTGTGCAGCAAACTGACAACGATGAATGTAAGCGATTTATTTTATGATTTATTGCTTATACTCATTGTATTCTCCCTTGCCATGGATTTACTATATTCCCCATATAATCATGCGTGTGTATGTGTGTGTGTGTGTGCAAGTGTGTGTGTGTACACTCACATTTGTCGCATTGTTAACACTTGCAAATCGACTTGACTATTGCGATATCCGTGCGGAAATGCATTTCAATAATAAATCAAAACAGAATCCAAGACGGACAGCAGAGAGAAAGAGAGAGAGAGAGAGAGAGGGGGAAGGAGCAAACATTAAAGCCAAAAGAAAAGCAGGAAGAACTTAAGAGAAGGCGTGGCATATGCCATACTAAAGAATCAAAAGAAAAGCAGAAGAAACTTAAGAGAAGGCGTGGCCTTTTCTATACTAAAGATCTTTGTGGAGAAAGAACAAATCTAGCAAGTTTCTCAGCCACTACTCAAACTGTCCCTATAAAATGCATGACCTCAACTCACTTTTAAGGCTTACCCCGTCGGTATTGAAATCCTCCCCTAGGGAGGGAAAAGGGGTAACTACTACGGCAGCATTTAAAAATTTAAATTCAATCAAGTGTCAAATTAGTGAGGATTTTTAATTTAAACGTTCCTTTTTTTATTTCTTTCCCTTTCTCTCTCTCTCTGCTCATAAATAAAACATGCACCTGCCACTCAATTAGGACGCCTCTCAGAGAAGTCGAGGGACTCAGGGGGCGTGGGCGTGGCACTGCCAAGTGCCAAGAGTAACAAATCAAAATGTATAAAACATGCAATTTGTTTGCCAAAAGTCACGCGTAACTTGTGACCCGAACTCTACTCCAGGGAGAGAGAAAGAGAGAGAAAGAAAGAGAGAGAGAGAGAGGAGAGAAACAGACTAAGAATGCGATGCGATTCGGGACCAAGTTAAGAGATGCAGACGGGATTAGGCAAAGTCGAAGAGAGACTCGGCGGCAACTCTCTATGCAAATGAAGTGTTTTTAAAGTTACCAAAAAGTGTTGCAAAGTGCCGAAACAAAAAGTGAAAAAAGAAAGCAGAAGGAGGAGCAGGAGAAGCAGCAACTGGAGGAGAAGGGAGGAGGAAACCAACGCCAAATTTTTGTCTTGCTTTGACTCACTCAACCTGGGTGTGATGTTATTTCGATTCGGTATCCATCACAACCTCCTTGAGTGAGCGATAGCAGGATAGAATATCCACAGGAATGTGCATCATGGTTAATTGGATTAACTTTGGATGGATGGATGGAGCGAAAGCGAATTAGTCAGAAATTAAAGTGCATTTCCATAGCAAAGTTTTCCCCTCCACCAAAGTCAACTTTCTCAACTTAATTTGTGAAAAGTTTCAGTATTGCAGTGCTGGAAAAGTGCTCAAAAAGTGTTAGATAATAAATGTATATTCTTTTATATTCATTTGATTTTAAATAAGTTTATAGTTATTTTATATAATAAAAGTATAATGTGATTTTAAAATTTTGAGATTGATTTATAGTTTTCCAATACTTAAAAAAAAAATCATCGGAATGTCGTGGGAGACAAAGTTTTCTTTCCTGCATTAAAATTTAAAATTTTCTAAAATTTGCACACACTTTTAAGATTACAAACATCATCATATTGTCATGGAAGTTGGCAATCTTTATAAGTTTATCTCTTCGATTGATTCTGCTTGAAAATAAGATGAATAAAATTCCATTTTCGATCATAATTTAGTCATGAGTAAATACAAAATATCAATGCAAGTCAATCAAGATGCGCTCTCTAATCGTAGCCAAGCTCATAGAAATGCATGATTTATACGCTGGCACAGAATCTCCTGGCCCTGCCACGTTTATCTCCTGCGCTCCGGCGGCTCATCATGCATGCATAGCGAGCCCAATCTCAGTAGGGGGATGATGGCGAGAGGCCTCTACAGAGAGAGAGAGTGAGAGAGGGGAAAGGCCTCGGGACAAAAGTCAAGCTGCGTGTGCATAATAAAATTTTGAAATGCCAATTTAATAATGCTTAATGGCAAAAATCATTTTTGGTAATAAATTTATAAGCACATCCCAGGCAATATCGGGCCGGAGTACGTGTGTGTGTGTGTGTGGCCCTTGGGGCAAGCACTCAAGTTGCTGTGGCATACTTCTAGGCGGAGCGAGAGAGAGAGAGAGAGCGAGAGCGGACATGTTTACCTTTTGGGGTCGCTATGCGAGGCATGTGAAAATAACATTTGCAATTTTAAACACTTGAGACGCGTCGCCAGCTGCTTGGTAATTTTTCAGCAACACACACATACGTTTATATATACATATATGTATGTGTGTGCGTGTCTGTCAATTTTCGGCTGTCTCGCACTAATGACAATTTTCATTTCTATACATTATTATTTTTTTCTGTCGTTGCTGCTGCTGCTGCTGCTTTTGGTTATTACTCTTGTGGCAACATTGTGATTATTTATTAATTAAATTTACCATGAGACAGCAGCAATATACACTTGTGTGTGTGTGTGTGTGTGTGCGTATTCCTGTGTGTGTGTGTGTGTTTGCGTTTGCGTTGGGGTTTTTGCGGTTTTCGGCTTTGGGCTTTCGGGCTTTCGGGGCAGGCAGCACATACAACAAAAGCCCTGGCCTATTATTTGTAGACTTAGTCCGTGGCTTTACAGCGGCTGCCTCGGTGTGTGTGTGTGTGTGTTGGTGTGTGTGCTGGTGTGTATTTTTTAGAGCATTTTATTGACTTTAGCCTTACCCTTTTTCCTGCTTCTGCTGCCACTGTTGTTTCACCCCGCCCTGCAAGCCTTGTCGTGCTTAATATTTAATGTGCCCACCTGGCAGCTCAAGCGTAATTATCCTTATAGCGGGACTGCAGGAGAAGAGGACAACCGACCGGACAGGAGTTATATACAGGCCAACACAGCTGTCCTTGGGCTGGGCGATAAATTGTAGTTAAAGGGCTACGATAACCGGGGACTTAGATGGGGGGCTAAGCATTAATTGCCGGGAATAATATAGGTATTTTGTTTATATAGTAATTTAATTTTGAGAAAATGTCCAGCTATTTATATGCATTAATCTGAAACTAAAAAGAAACTAGGTTTCCCTTTCACCTTTAACCTAGCTGGAATGCCAGCTTAATTACTCACAGAACATTTCAATCTCTTTAACGAGCTTGTAAAACCTGCAATATCATGCGCCCCTGTCTTTCTTTACTTCTCTATCTGCCATGCTATCTCTCTTTCCATCAGCCTGAACTTTGACCCTTTTTTTGTGGAGAGGGGGCACATCTGAAAAATCAAGAGGCGTACGCTGGCACTCTTCGCTTGCCAAGATGTCAACATTACGGCAATCTCTGACAGCCTATCTCACTCATGTCACAAAGTATCCACACACACACACACTCACACACACACACGCACTAGAGGAGCATTTTGATTAAAATTGCAGGTAGTTCAAGCTGAAAGGTGTGTGCGGATGTGTGTGTATGTGTGTGTGTCTCCACAGTCGACTGTCTGGCAACGATTTGTTCGCCCCTCGTTGGCAATTGATTGAATTGAGCACATCGAGCCATGAAATGTTTGCCCGACGGCTAACAACTAAATCACCGTTGGCAGCTTTTGCATGTTTTCCCCATCTCTCTCTCTCTCTCGATGAGAAAGAAGCCACCCAACCAGTCAGTCAACCAGTCAGCCATCTAGCCAAAAAACAGCCAAAGAAACCATCAAATTGGAGTAGGCAACGTGTTGCGACTAGCAGATACTGCCTAGGCAGTTCCAGAATTGATTTGAGCTGCCTTTTTAAAGAAATAATTATAATAATTACTGTTGATCAAATTAAACTTAACAAATTAGCCAAGGAAGCGTTAAAGCCGCCTTTTAAATTAAATACCGATTAAATGATACATTAAATTAATTGAGTATCAAGTTATCGATATGAGGCAGCTCAGAAATCATCAGCCTAAAACATGACAACACTTTTACGCAAACACATAAATAAATGCTCTGGCATCATACTGAACTAGTTATTGATATACCCAACTGTGCTGGCAAAACTTTACAGGGTATCCAACTGCTAAGATGGCGTAATAGAAATGCCTCTGGCCGCTGCCGGCATCGTCGTCGACTGCAAGCGGGAAGACAACGATGCGTTGCGTTGGTGGCGCATTTTGCAATTTTTCTCGATTCTCCTCGCATAGATTTCTCCCGTTCTTCTCTTGCGTCGCGAAGCGGAGACAATTTCGTGCACAATTTTCGCTTGGATTTTTCCTATAAACTTCCGTCGAAAGTTTCGCCAGGCGCAGCTACGATTTTGCCTTTCCTATTTTATTATTTCTTCGTTTTTTTTTTTGGTATTTGTTGCTGCACTTTATTCTCGTTCAGTCTTGGTTTTTTGGGTTTCGGTTTTGCTGCTGCTTCTGCTGATAATGTTGTTGTTGTTGTTGTCAGACAGCTATCGAAAAAGTTTGGGCAATGTTTGCCCATAAGCGTAGCGAACTAACAAAATGAGTTTATTTTTTGCTTAATTTCGCACAAATTAAAAACGTCGAATCCGGCTCGGTAACAACGGCTGCAGAAAAAAAATCTCCGGGAAATCGCCAAGGAGTAAGGAAAAGCAATGGGTAGGGGAGGATACAAAGACGCAGAAATAAAATCAAATAGGAAAAAAGTTAATGCTGCCAGTGAAAACAGCAATTTTTCGTCTTTGCCAGCGTAAAACTTTCTGACGGCACTGTGTACGAGTATGCCGGCAGCATGGCTATAAATACTCATGTGTGTGTGTGCGTGTGTGTGTGTGTAAATTACATAATTTTTATTAAGAGTTTTTCTATATATCGCATGACCACTTCTTAAAAGTCGAACCAAACTTATCCTGGCATTCAATGAGTTGGCAAAGTCCTTAATGCTGCCTGGATACGCCAGCGATGCGCACAGACTTGGGGATTGTCTTTGCCAGTGTGTACACACATACTTGGCGATTATCTTTGCAAGTGTGTACACTCATATATGCATTATGAAATCGCTCAAGTGAAGTTGAGTTTCAGTGCTGGAAAAGCTCAATCACTTCGGTTATGTTGCGTTTCAGTGCTGGAAAAGCTCCTTGGCGCTCTTTAAGCCTTAGTCAACACTAGGTTCACGATTCGCGCAGACATTTGGCTAATTGTTCAGTTTGTTTTACGTGTAAGACAACAAATTGGCCAAAACACACGTTTGCCCATGGCAGAAAGGGACAGAGGGAGAGGGAGAGGGAAAGGGAAAGGGAACCAGTCTGTTAGCGAGGCGGGTTCATAATAATTTAAATGCTCGGCACACAAAGTGACATGGCAAAGACAAACAGAGGTCAAACCGAAGGAGCGAGACAGCTGCCAGAGTTGCCACAGTTGCTGATGCAGCAGCAGCTGGAAATGGCTACGTGACAGGACACAGTGCAATGGTTTGCATTTAAATCCTGGCGCAGTGGCAACAAAATTAGCACGACAAAGGGACTCGTCAGCAAGGTGAGGAGCAGCAGCGGCGCGGCACGGCAGGCTCGTGCTCCTCGCTGAGGTAGTGGTGCAGTTAATTTGCCATTGCCAGAGGAGCAACAACAAGCGCTGAGTAAATAGCAAACGAGCCGCCGCAGCAGCAGCAGCAGCATGTGCCGCAGGAGCAGGAGGAGGAGGAGACATTGGGCAGGTCCTTCGGCCGGGACAAACGGATCAACAACTGAGCAAACAAATGGCGTTGCAATTGAGCACGTTTTGGGCCAAAGCGCCGGAATCACAGCCAAAGTTGTTGCTGCTGTTGTAGCTGAGCCCATGATGGAAATGAACTGCGAACAGGACACGACACGCAGAGGACAGAGAACAGAGAGCACAGCAGACAGGCACAGGCACAGGGCAGCACGCAGACACATCTACCCAAGTCGGGGTCAAGTCGCAATCATTCGTACGTGTGGCTAATGATGTTGCAGTCAGATGCAGATACGGATAGAGATGCAGATAGAGACAGATACAGAGATAGAGCCAGAGCTGGAGCTGGAGTCGGCTCAGTCTGTGACTCTTTGACTTGGCGACGTGTCAGCAGTCAATGTTCCATTTGATTGGAAAACTAAACTGGGATAACAAAAGCCAGAATGGAAGGAAAGAAAGCAGGATCATGTGGGCGGGGGCGGGGGCGGCGCTGCAAGTGGTTAAATGGTTCAGTGCGTATTGACAAAACACGCATACGCAATGTAAGCCGGCCGCAAATGAGAAACTACGAGACCAGGACCGGGTCCAGCTGCCAGCAGCCAGCAGGAGACTAGAGAAGCAAATAGAAAAAAATGGCAGCAAAATGGAAGAAGTAAAAGGAAAAAATAGAAGTGAAATTAAGAAAGAGAACAGCAGCAGCAGCAGCATCATCATTTGCCCAGGCCTGGGGATTTTAAACAAGCCACACACACACACACACATACAGTATACAGTGGAGCAGGAACAGGAGGCGGAGGGCTGGGCGTGCCAGAGAGGTGGACAAAACTTTTTGCTTTAGTTAAAAGGCAACAGACGTGGCCCCAGCTACAATGGCATAAAAGAAACATAACTAATTTGCATAAAATGTTGAACCAGAGAGAGCGAGAGAGAGAGTGAGAAAGAGACATGGCCAGAAAGAGGACAAACCGTTGGAGCTGACTGACCCAACCTTGCCTGCCTGCCTACCCCTTCTCCCGCTCTGCTTGCCAACAGGTAATAGCAGCAGGAGGGAGAGATGAAAGGTCTGGGGGTGGCAAAGAGTGCTCCAAAAACTTCTGTCCAAGCGGAAATCGAGTAAAAGTCGTAAGTGAAGAGTTGCGCCGGTTTGGGGCTGGTTGTGGAGCCGATTCTGCTCGAGCTTTGGCTGGCTGGGCACAGATTCTGCTGCCTGCTCCCTGGTTCCCATCTTTTTCCCTTACAGGTAAATTTGCAGTCAACTTTTGAACAAAATTTCCAAAAATAGTAAACTAAACTAGCCTCCTGCCTCTCCTCTCTCTCTCACTCGTTCCATGTGTCTCTGTTTCTGTCTCTTTCAACTTGTTTATGCGGTAAACAAAAGATATTTTTGCATCACAAAGTGAAAGTTAAATGGGCGTGTGTGTGTGTGTGTGTGTGCGTGTGCACCCTCATATTAGCGGTTTGTATCTTTTGCAACATGACCACGTCGAGACAAAGTTGTAGGCCAAAATGTCAGCGAACAATGTGCAAAGTCTGCCCACTATTTAATGTGTTTAGCTGTCTGTGTGGGGTGTGTGCAAGTGTGTGTGGGTCTCTAAGAAAAGATTCTTGGCTAGGAATGCGCTTTGAAGTACAAAGTTCCATTTGAATTATATTTAAAGAAGCGCAGCAACCCCTATAAAAAGTTATTAAAAATTTCTTTGAAATAAAAAATGAAATTTCATATAACTATTGATAACTCAGATTTCCTGGTATTACAATGGAATTTGAACATGGAATTCCAGGAATAAGTCTTAGAGAAAAGTCTTCCTTGAGCTGTGGCATGTAATTGTGCGAGAGAGATTTCGATTTTAAAGTAAAATGTCTTAACAGAAAAGAGAAAGAAAGAAAGAAAGAACTAGTATTATAATACTTTAAATATAATATATATATGTATATATAGTAATACGTCTTAAGTCTCAACAGTCTTCCTTACTCAATTTACTTATATATGATTTCCCTTTGGTATTGTTTCAGTTTGGTCAATCGAACCATGCCGGAGGCGAACATGGTGCGACAGAAGGTGGCGCAGGCGCTGCGGATGTGGGAGAACAATTCCAAGTTGACGTTTCGTGAGATGTACAGCGATCAGGCGGATATACAGGTCCTTTTTGCACGGTGCGTATAGTACAAGTGGGATGGATGAGGTGGGGGGAGAATAAAGCATAAAAGAAAAATCGTTGTGTAGTGCCATAAACCTTGTGTGCACCATGGGCAAACACATAAAATTGCACTTAAAAACGGGCAACGATAAATAAGCCAAGTATTAAACCATGAAACCGATGACGATGACGATGACGACGATGATGATGACGTGACGCAGGCGACGAGCACGAGGTGTGGCTGTGGGCGTGGCATTTTTAAATCAAAGAGTTTATGTTTGGTAGCATGTTTTGTGCTCTAGATAAGCTTGGGCACAAGCGAATCGACATATATTATCGGACATATATATCGCATTTACTCGTATAGCTCGTTATTTTGCTGCCATTGAACTGATTATGAAACGCTTCGCTTAACTGCTTCTCCTTTCTCCCTTCCATCCATTCTAGACGCAATCACGGAGATGGCTATAAATTCGATGGACCCGGCCAGGTGCTGGCACATGCCTTCTATCCTGCGGTCGGACGTGGCGGCGATGCACATTTCGATGAGGAGGAGATTTGGGATTTTGATGGCACCAGCGAGAATGCTCGAGGTAAGCGGGGGAAGAGGGGCAGATACTGCGCATAATTCACTCAGTAAATGAATGCATAATTTAATTACATTAGATAATAATTGCAATAGATAATAATCATAATAACAACAATAATAGTCACGAGCAGCTGCTGCAGCGCGGTGGCTGTTGCTGCGGTCACGTCGCAGGCGCCAAAACCGCAGCCGGAGCCAGCACCGGGCGGGGTCATAATCAATAAGCGTGTTGCAGCCGCGGTGCATCCCCTACAAAACCCAAAACCAACAACAGCAGCAGCAGCAGCAGCGGCAGCAGGGAAAGGGTAACTGGCGCCGGCTGAATGCCGACAGGCGACTGCGATGCGTTTTGTAATTTTATAGCCATAAATCGCGGTCCTAGCAACACTGCAGAGTAAGAGCTCACACCCCGTGAAGCCAAGCCTTGCGGCTGCAATGACCCGACCAACGCAACAAAACGCAACCCCAACACAATCCCGACCGACCCCAAAAACATCCAACCTCAAACCTCTGACATTTTTAATGGTTTTTAATGCCAATAAAAAATTGTCAGCATGACGCGTGACGTTGGCAAACGCAGCAATGAGCTCTTTTAATACCCTGTAAACCATTTGCATCGGGTAGTAACAGCTAGGGACTAAACTGAAAGGAATTTCAAGAATATAGGTAGGAGCATAAAGCCTAATATAAAACAGATAGTTAGGTGAGAATAAATATAAAGAAATATAGATAGACGAAAGAAAATATTGAGGTAGATATACTGACAGATAGACCGGGATTTGATAGATCATGAGAAACTAAAGATATAGTGGCAAAAGTAGATAAGTTATAGAAAATTCCAACTAAGGAAAGGTAGATTCAAAACAAATATGATGTTAAAAAAGAGAGATAATAATAGAATAGTTTCAAAATTAGTTACACAGTAAGTTAAAGCTTTCTCCCTCACACTCCTCTACAGGGTATCTTTGCGCACGCATATCGCACTACCCACTGTAGGTCTTATACTTTTTACAAAATGTTGCAACGACGCCATTTTTATGCCACTTACAAAGTCGTCAAGGCGACGACGACAACGCGTCTCTCCCTTTATGTCAGTTGTGTTGCTGCTCCTCCTGCTGCTCCTGCTGCCTCTGCTGTTTTTGCCTCATCCTCTTCTTGCGCATTTTCCGCTTGTGTTTCCTCCATTAACCTCGCGCATTTTCTTCGCACATTTTCCATTGCAGGCACCAGCTTTTTCAATGTAGCGCTCCACGAACTGGGTCACTCCCTGGGTCTGGGACATTCCTCGGATCCGAATGCGGTAATGCGTCCGTGGTATGAGAGCAACGATGTAGACAAGTTGCCCGATGATGATCGTAATGCCATACAGGAGCTATATGGGAGTAAAGACAAGATATGGGCACCATATCGACCACATATTCCCCCGCCGACAACAACAACAACCACAATGCGACCCCGGGTCTATTATCCACAAACGCGACCCAATAATAATTATCCCAGCTACACTCCTAACTATTATCCGAACAGGGATCGTACGCGTGAGGAGGAAGAGCGTGAGCGGGAACGAGAACGACAGATCGAGCAGGAGAGAGAACGACAACGACAGATCGAGAAAACCGAAAGAGATCGCATACATCGACTTAAACTGGAGGAGCGGGAACGTCAGGAGCGTGAACGTGAACGTATCAAGAGGTTACGTGAAGAGCGTGAACGTCAGGAGTATTTACGTAGAGAGTATGAACGACAGCAGCGTGAACGTGCGGAACGTGAACGAGAACGTGAGGAACGTGAACGAGTACGAGAACGAGAACATGAGGAGCGTGAACGAGAGCGAACACGTGCAACGCCGCCCACACATCCGGCTCGACGTATACCGGCAACACAGCCGAGTTATCGCACCTATAACAACCCCTCGCAGAGGGCAAACAAACCATATAAGCCCCGGAAAACCAAGCCCGATAGTTGCACTACCAGCTACGATGCCATCTCCATGTTACGTGGCGAACTTTTCATCTTCAAGGGACAGGTTAGTGGGCGGAGACCTTGATTCTTCTGTATTACTAACCTCTTTTTTTCGTATTCTTTTTTTCAGTTCGTTTGGCGCTTTGGCGCAAGCGGTCTATACAATGGTTATCCGACGGATACCCGTATGCATTGGCCCGCACTGCAAGAGGACTTCCATCGCGTGGATGCGGTCTATGAGAATAAGCGGGATCACATATACTTCTTCATAGGTATGGCTTCAAAATACTCTTCCATTGCAACCAGTTCCATTTAAATGGATTCTCCTTTTTCTAGGTCGTCAGTATTATGTCTTCGAAAGGGTCAGCAGACTGCTCCCCGGCTACCCCAAGCCCTTGACTAGCCTAGGACTGCCGGCAACGTTGACGCATGTGGATGCTGCCTTTGTGTGGGGACACAACAATCGCACCTATCTGACCAGTGGCAAACAGTATTGGTGCATCGATGATGCCACCGACAAGGTGGAATTGGACTATCCACGCAACATGTCCTTTTGGGCTGGCGTTGGCTTTAACATCGATGCCGCCTTCCAGTACACGAACGGCAAGACGTACTTCTTCAAGAACGATCGCTATTGGGAGTTTGACGATAATCGCATGAAGGTTGCACATCCCCAGTCGAAGCTCTCGTCCCACAAGTGGATGCAGTGTAAACGTAGTGTAAACGATGTGGACGAGGAGCAACGACGGACGGCGTCACTGGTCTCAGGCAGCGACGGGACAGCGAGCAGTGGCTACAGGAATAGTCTAAGCCTAACTGGATTCATGGCTCTGGTGCTGACATGGTTGGCCTGGCGCAGTTAAGAGCGTGGCAACAGCATGATCTATAGAAGTTACGAGCTAGCTATAAGCTTAGTCATACACATCATCCCTGCAGAGTCCTCATCCAGCCACAAAGATAGACAGACGATTCGCATATACCATATACGAAACTGGCAAAAGACCGCATATATTATAATCTAGTAACGCGACGATACTGTCAGACAGTAAACGTTCCATTGGACCCACACGAAGTGGCCTTATACCATAACCTGTTCGCAAATTTCTGGAAGAACCTTGCCAATTGTTCACACAGATTGTTTAATCGCATCTTACTTATCTGACAAACTATAAACATATATATACTATATACATATATAAGCATATAAGTAAATAGTTATGGATTTAACTATTAGCAATAAGTTCATATAGTGTTTATAAGTTCAACGCACTGAATCCATTGAGCATTTCTCAGCCACAACTGCCTTATAGTTAAGTACAGTATTGATTCGCATAAACGAACCGATTGGCCCGAGTCTAAGTAGCTTTGAGCTGCCCCCATTTGCATTTTCTGTTTTATTGTTCACAGTTTGATTTGATTTGTAAACATTTCTAATTATTATATTGAAATAATGTGATATTATCGTAAATTTAATGTGTGCGCGATTTATAATTGAAAAATGAGAAAGAGAAAGGGATTTACATATATAAAGCAATTGATAATAACATTTATAATTATAAAAATATTTCTTTAGTATTAGTTCTCTACATTTGTATATTTCTACTAAAGTAAACACACACATTTAGGTTGAAAATATCTTTTTATACAATATATTTTTTATGTATAATAAAATCAAATAAATACAATATGCTTCATACACTGGGAAAAAAATTTGTACTTGTGTTATTTTTTACGATTACTAGTTCAATTACTTTCTGGGGTCTGCCACGCCTCATTATGCCTTTTACATACATATGCCGGTTGGATAAAGTTAGTATACCCTTTTTTGACCATTTTCGATGATCGAAGGGTATAAAAACTCTAGTTCTGAATAAATCGTCTTTATGCAAACATTGTTAGCGTTATCGAGCTAACCAACATGTCATGAGGGAGTCCATTAAACACTAAGTCTCATATGTATTAAAGTTGATGAGATGTAACAGCAATTAAATACATAAACGATTGTTGTCATGCAATCGCCCATCATGTAGGGAACACAGCCAATATTTTCAGAACAGCTGCCGCAGTTATAGAGACTAGCTTGTGCCGGAAAGTAACATAAGAATTAAGAAGAAAACACCAAAATCTGTATGTAAATGTATGAGTAAAAAATGAGAAGAAAAGAGATTTGAAGATGAGATGAAACAAATTTGGAGATAACACAAATGCATAAACTTTCAGATAAGATGAGAGGCGAGGCTATGTTTTTGAAATTGCGAGATCAGTTGGACTGTTCTTGCCTTGACGACATGTTCCGTGTACTCCGAACTCGCTTTGAATATTGTCAGAACAAGGTATGATATGATTAATTGGCTCATTAAAGTAAATTATAAATTAAAGAATGATTTGTTATCAATCAATCGATGTTAATTAGACGCTTATCAAGATTACTATATCTCAAAAAGTGTATCCATATACCTATGAATATCTGCACAGCAACTCAAAATTAATTGTATTGCACATTGGAACAAAAGCAGAATATTTCTTGTTCAAAGTTATTGTTGTCGAACCATATTATTCAAATCTTCTAAGTTATATTTTGTTGTCTTACACATTTCCCATTTAAATATATATAGGGTGGAGGGCAAAGACTCTAAAGAAATTACTTTTTCTCATTTAATTTTTCCATGAACATTGTAAATTTAATTATATATATGTATGGAAGTTAGAAACAATCTTTTTGGGGTTGCGGTGGGACCAGTCTCAAAGTGCTTATCTACAAAAAGAACCGAGTCTTGGGAATATTTAAGTTTTATTATGGTCTTTATCGTCGTAATTTGAATAAACAATATTAACCTTATCTTCATAATATTCGATATAAAGTGAGATTGACAATTTTCGATATAGGTGCATATACCTCTAAACTTTTTTATATAGATTTATTATATTCTGCCATAAAGTCAGCCTTTTTGAATAAAAGCGGTCCACATTCGCTGAAGATATGTAGTGTTTGGTTTTACTTCAGCTGAAAGGGTTGTTAAGAGTGCAATATGGGGGACAAGGAGAAGCTTGTAAGGACAAGTAGATTTACATACATATACGTATGTATTTCACCAAGTAATACATTTATTTTATAGATTTCGGACGAATCTGTTGAAACTCCGCAAAATGTTGGCAAAAAGGACACAAACTCAAAATTACCCTGGTACTTTGCCAGTGGATTCCTGGTCTTCTGGGGTCTTCTCTTCTTTGCCATAGTTATACCATTTTTCTATCGTTTGCCGACTCCTCTCACCATGGAGGACGCCAAGAAAAATGTGTTCATTACGGAACGTGCCTACAAAAATCTATATTCTTTAGCAAATGTGGGAAACAAACTTACTGGCAGTAAAGCAAATGAAATCGATGCAGTCAGTTTTATTGTCAACGAGTTGGAAGATATCAAAGCAAATCTACTTGAAGATTATTTCGAACTAGAAATCGATGTTTCTCAAGCTTCTGGCTCATTTCCATACTCAACAATGCTCAACACCTATCAGGGAGTTCAAAACATTGCTGCAAAACTATCCCCAAAGAACAGCACAAGCAAGACGTACCTTCTTATCAACAGCCACTTCGATTCTAAGCCATATACTAATTCCGCTGGTGATGCTGGTTTTATGATTGTCGCAATGCTGGAATCCTTAAGGGTCATCGCTACGAGGAAGCAACCCATTGTGAATCCTATTGTCTTTTTGTTTAATGGAGCTGAAGAAGGAGCCTTGCAAGCATCCCATGGTTTTGTTACACAACATAAATGGGCCCCGTTCTGCAAGTAAGTCAAACTTGTCTTCAGATGATATGATAAGCAAATTGCAAATTGTACACTTACAGAGCCGTTTTAAACCTCGATGCAGCCGGAAGTGGAGGACGTGATATTCTTTTTCAAAGTGGACCCAACAATCCATGGCTAATGACTGTAAGTTTTCTGTGTAAAACCCATTTTTGAGAAGAGACTTTCACATTTCAACACAATTTAACAGTATTATAGCAAATATATCAAACATCCATTCGCCACAAGCTTGGCTGAAGAAATCTTTCAATTAGGAATCATTCCGTCAGATACCGACTTCCGTAATTTCCGTGACTATGGCCATATTCCAGGTATGTTTTAATAAGTTATCTTTAAAAATGAAAACTTAAGAAAGCTAATGAATTTTTAAAGGACTGGATATGGCCCAGTTTATTAATGGCTACATTTATCATACCAAGTACGATCTGATTGATGTGATCCCTCGTGGAGCCCTGCAAAATACTGGTGATAATATGCTCAGCCTTCTTCGAGGATTCGCTAACGCAACGGAATTGCAGGATACAGCGGTAATATATCTTATACCATAAGACTATTTTCTGCTATTATATAAGTTCCCTTACAACAATCTGTAGGCATATGCGTCTGGCCATGTGATTTTCTTTGATTTTCTGGGAATCTACCTTTTCCATTATTCAGAGACAACTGGTAAATCATTGAATTATGGTGTTGCTGGAGCTGCTATCATTCTGGTCTTCGTTTCGATTTGGCGTATTGCGGCTGTTTCCCAAGTTTCTATTTGCCACGTGATCGGTTGGTTCACTTTGGTTCAAGTAGTCCAGCTTGTCTCCTTTGCATTTGGATTTGTATTTCCCATAGTAGTTGCATATGCGATGGACAGTTTTGGACTATCTTTGACCTATTTCAGCACTCCTCTCCTCGTACTTGGCTTGTACGTAGTGCCATCTCTCATTGGATTAAGTTTGCCCATAACCATATACTACAACCTCCAGCGCAATGTAAGTAAGGTAATGCCAAATGATAATATCTAACTAATTAGGTGCTAACTTTGCAGGATAAGATCACAGCTGGATACCATATCCAGTTGGCGTTGCATGCTCAAGCCACAATTTTAACCGTCCTTGTCATTGCTCTCACAGCATATGGGCTCCGCTCTGCATACATTCCCGTCATTCCACTTATATTTTACATCCTGTCCTTGAGCATCAACCTTTTGACTACACTGCACGATCGTGGTTATGCCTGGACAGGGTTCCTTAAGTTGGGCCAGGTTATTCCATTCCTGTATAGCAGCTACCTCATTTACCTACTGATCGTAGTTCTGACTCCAATGGGTGGTCGTGCTGGAAGTGCTACCAATCGGGACCTCTACATTGCTGTCCTCGCTGCATTGGGAACAGTTCTCTCGTTTGGCTTCCTGGTAAAAATAATTGAAGCATTTTTCGATTTTATTAAAACTAATTAAATGTGTTTACAATATTTATAGATTCCATTAATCAACACTTTCCGTCGTCCCAGCCTTGTGATCATCTCTCTGTTCGCAATCGCGGTTCTCTCTGTATACCTGGCTGGGAGCACACAGCTGGGATTCCCATATCGTCCAAAGACCAATGGCCAAAGAGTTGCTTATCTGGTGAGTGCGATAACATGTAATAACTTATGATAAATATAAATAATAAACTGTTCAATTTCAGCAAGTGCGAAACATGTTCTATGAGTACGATGGAACACTCAGCAAAGATGAATCTGGTTATTTGTTTAGCTATCAGGATCGTCGTAAGGAAACCCCATATTCTTCAGTAGTCAATCTAACGGGCCTCGTCAGCATCGAGTCCGATTGTGAGGAGCACATGATGTGCGGGATGCCGTTGTATGATTACCGTTACGTTAGCAATCGACTACAAAGTAAGTGGTTGCCCCGCTCCGAGCCTATTGTGCCACCAGGAACAACCACACTGGAACTTCTTGAAAAAACTATCGTAAACAAGACGACTGTGAGATATGAGTTTAATATGACGGGTCCATCCCACATGAGTATTTTTATTCAACCTTACGAGGATGTTAAATTGACCAACTGGAGTTTAGCACAGAGTTATCTCAATGACCCACCAGCAGGATTGCCATATCACATCTACTTCGTTTACGGAATTAATAGCGATCCATTCAACTTCTTTTTGGAGTTTACGGTAAGTAACTCTGATGTACACTGCTTAGTGCCAAGTTAATATATTTTTTGTTTCACTATAAATCACAGAAATCAGATGGCGATTTTAACGTACCCGTGTTCCAGCTTGGTAAGGGAGTTCACTGGGTTCTCGAAGAAGGAGACTTACAAAGTCAAGCTTTCGCTGCGTCTTTTCCCTCATTCACGATACTAGCTCAATGGCCCGCTTTATATCAAAGATATATTTATTGATTTAAAAATATAAATATATATATAAGATATGTTTGCATTTGATGCAATAAACAAATAAACTATTCAACTGTTTTGTTTGCGCAATTTAAATTAATATGTTTTCCAAGCTTTTGGTTTTCGACTGACTTTACATTCTGTTATGCTCTATGTTAACGCAAAATGCGCAATGTTAAACACAAATTGGCTTAACATTTATGATAAAGCATATGTTTCAACGGCGTCATTAAAAAATATTTACGGCTTCTTCGTGCGCGCCAAATGTAAACGTGCTTTGAAATTGTCAACAAAGTTGTAATGTTTTTGTTTTTAATTTTATATAAAAGTATAATTACTTTTAAAATCCACTTTTATTTTCAATTTCAAATATCATTAAGTGTTAAATTTCTATCTGTGCCGTGCATTTACTTGACAACAATCGATTCTGGTTTTATAATCGCTTATCATTGATTATTTCTTCGATCGTAAAATAAGGCCAATAAATCTATAATAAAAGTTTATGCGTTGCTTTGATAAAACAAACAAATGCTTGAGGTTTCCGCGTATTCATATTTGGTTTTGATTTCACCAATTTTAAGCGTGCCGTTGCTTGCGAGTCAACTCAATGGAAATACTATATGCTGCAGTTCAGATATCCAATTGGGATTTTCCCATAGATACAAAAATATGTATATATTGTGTGTGTATGTGCATAAAGAACCCTTGGGGGAAAACAAATCGGATACACCGGATAGCAAAGTAATGTACATGCCATATAGTCATATATGAGTATTACCAATAATTAAGATACCGTTAACAAGTGCTTCGATTCTTGTGGTCCGGCCTCCTGACCACGAGCCAGTTTTGACTACGCTTTGGAAAATGGTTTGTGTGTCATGTATTGAATTCTTGTTGTTTTTCGTAATACACTAGTATGATATATGTTTATCTTTATAGACTTCAAAGTGCGAATCAGTGTAGATAAAAGCCTAATAGCACAAAACTCTAACACTTTATGCGCAGAGACTTCAGTTGCCCGACGATCAGCTTTGGAGTCGCACGGCTTCCAGACAGGAGAAAAGATGTCCCCAAACAAAAAGGAGAGTATGGTGAGTGAAAAATGGAAGAGACGCACTTCAAGATATCTAACTAAAGTGGATTTCCTTTATTATTCTAGAGCTATACAGATGTCGAGCTGGATGTTGCGCTCGTTAATGTACTTAAATCGTCGAAGGATACGAGAGTACGGATTCCTTGGTATTATGCTCCTACGTTTTTGGCCTTCTGGCTGGCGCTCTTCTTCGCTGTGGTTCTACCTGTCTTCCATCGACTGCCGGAGGGAGTGACAATCGCTGATGAGTCGCAAAAGCCTGGAGAGTTTGTCGCCGAGCGTGCACAGAGTATTCTGCTGAAATACGATCAAATCGGCCCCAAAGTTGTGGGCAGCGTGGCAAATGAGGAGGTAACAGTTGCCTTTCTCCTCGACGAAGTGGAGAGGGTACGTGCCTTGATGAGAGCCGATCTCTACGAAATGGAGGTGGATGTGCAACAGGCTTCTGGTGCTTATATGCATTGGAATATGGTGAACATGTATCAGGGTGTGCAGAATGTGGTGGTCAAGTTGAGTACTCGAGGATCGGCCAGTGAAAACTATTTGCTGCTAAACAGCCACTTCGATTCGAAACCCAGCAGTCCCGGCACTGGTGACGATGGTACTATGGTTATTGTGATGTTGGAGGTGCTACGACAAATGGCAATTTCGGAAAAGATCTTCGAGCACCCGATTGTGTTTCTTTTCAACGGTGCCGAAGAGAATCCTCTGCAGGCTTCGCACGGATTTATAACTGAGCACAAATGGGCCAAGAATTGCAAGTAAGTGATTGACTATTTACTATTTTATTTAAACTAAACGTAATCTTTGAAAGGGCACTCATCAATTTGGAGGTTGCGGGAAGCGGTGGACGTGATCTGTTGTTCCAGGGTGGACCCAATCATCCATGGCTAATGAAGGTAAACAGAAATATTCCAAAGCTCAGATTTTCTTTGTTGCTTGTGCGTGCGGCGATTGTTAGATGTTTATCGCAGTCATAAAAATAAAAACAATTAACTTATTTATTGTGACACGATAAACGAACTGTTGTTAACCTTTCGATCCTCTGCAGTATTACCGAAACCACGCGAAACATCCGTTTGCAACAACAATGGCTGAGGAAATCTTCCAGTCTGGTATATTACCCTCCGATACGGACTTTCGCATATTTCGCGATTATGGTCAAGTTCCAGGTGCGTGTCCAGTCTGGCGCAGCTTTATCGGAAACTATTAATAATTGTTTGATTTTTTTCAGGCTTGGATATTGCCCAGATAAGCAATGGGTATGTCTACCATACAGAGTTCGATAATTATAAGGCGGTGCCACGAAATTCGCTGCAAAATAGTGGAGAAAACGTGCTACCAATGGTGCGAGCCTTCGCCAATGCCAGCGAATTGTACGATACTGAGGTGAGTTGTCTCTTCTGATCTCTTTGAATACTGGAGAATATAATGACATTCTCATTGCAGGCACACAGCGAAGGACACGCTGTCTTTTTTGACTTTTTGGGTCTGTTCTTTGTCTCCTATACGGAGACAACCGGCATCATACTCAATTGTTGCATTGCTGCAGTTAGTCTAACCTTGGTTGCTGTCTCCCTATGGCGCATGGCACGAGTTTCTCAGGTTTCCTTGTGCAAGATCTCTGCATGGTTTGGTATCATATTTGCCCTGCATGTGCTTGGAATGGTATTCTGTCTGGGCTTGCCCTTGCTGATGGCACTTCTCTTCGATGCCGGCAATCAATCGCTTAGCTACTTCACAAATACTTGGCTGTTGTTTGGCCTATTCATCTGCCCGGCGATTATTGGACTTAGTTTTCCCACAACTCTCTACTATAGCCTACGAAAAAACGTAAATATTTCTATCTGTCTGTATTAGCCCAAAACATTAACTCACTTTATCATCTTTTAGCAAGAGATAAGCCACGCCTACCATCTGCATATGAGTCTACACGCTCACAGTGTGGTGATGTCGCTGATAGCGATCGTACTTACTGCAATTAGCCTACGTACACCCTATCTATGCATGGTATCCACAATGTTCTACTCCGCTGCGTTGCTCATAAACCTTCTAAGCACTTTGCACGAACGAGGTAAATATTTAAGAAACTATTCAAGATAAACATATGACTCAATTTGAAACTCTTTTCAGGCTACTATTGGGTGCTTATCACACAAATATTTCAATTGATGCCCTTCTTCTACTTCTGCTCATTGTTTTATATGTTCTTAAATGTGTTTATACCCATGATGGGACGCAATGGCAGCTCCCTGAACCCAGATCTACTAATTGCCATACTTTGCGCAGTGGGCACTTTCTTTGCTTTGGGTTTTGTGGTGAGTTAGAGGCATACTACACTATTTCTAGATTTCCAACGAGTTAATTAAAATATATATATATTTTTCGGAACAGACTCCACTTATCAACATGTTCCATTGGTCAAAGCTGCTAATGCTTTCGCTGGGCATTATAACATTCATATTCAGCATGATTGCCATTTCGGATGTGGGCTTTCCTTATCGCGCCAAGACCAGCGTTATGCGTGTTAATTTCTTGGTAAGTAAGATAAACGTTTGTGATAAGAAAGAGATTCGTATATTTTGTATAATAAATATCCAATCTACAGCACGTGCAACGCACCTTCTACGAGTACGATGGAAGCGTGAGCCTTAGCGACTCGGGATACTACTTTGACTTTCAGGACAGGCGTCTCAACTTTCCGCTCGAGGACACGTCAGTCAACTTGACCGGTCTGCAGGCCATAGGCGATGATTGCAACAAATATCTAATGTGTGGCGTCCCCTGCTTCAATCATCGTTGGTGTAAGGCGCGCACCACAGCGCATTGGTTGCCCCGTGAGCAGGAGGTGACCATACCGGGAAATTCTTCGTTGGAACTTTTGTCGAAAACTGTTTTGAATAATACCTACATACGATTTGAGTTTGAGGTGAGCGGACCACCACATATGGGCATCTATATACAACCGCTGGACGGGGTCAGTGTGGCGGATTGGTCATTTATAAGAAATATGCTGGATGAACCGGAGGACTATACGTTGCCGTATCAGATATTTTTCTCATACGGAAAGAATAACTCACCCCTGAAATTCCACATAGATTTCGAAGTGAGTACAGATTATTGTATATTATAGTATTTATTAAGCTAATTTTTCATACATTTTTACCTTAGAAACCCGATGGAATCTTTGATGTGCCAATCTTCCAAATGGGCGTTGGGTGGCATTACGTTAGTTACGATTATGATCGAGACGCGGCTGGACTGAAGTTTATAGCCGACTTTCCTGACTTCGTGCATGTCATGGAGTGGCCTACGCTGTATAAGAGTTATATATTCTAGTATAATTTAAGTAGAGTAATTAGATTTTACGATATGATATGTTCTTAGATTCTCAGAGTTCTATTATATTGTGTATAACTTGATAAACCCGAGTTATTAAGTTGATATGTTCTCGGTTGCGGTTAGCTCATTAAAGATAAGGAAATTAATTTACAGATTCCAAGTAGTTGGATCAATAAATCCACCATATTAAGAGTTTTATCTCAATCAATAAATCCACCTTATTAAAAGTTATATCTTAAAGTAGTTTGCATTTATTGACCCTCTAGCTAAGGCCTGTAGAGGAGGGTAAGGGAGAGTGGCAAGTCTTTATATAATCATAATACAAATGAATCAGAAACTGACTCGAGTTTCAAGGCTTCAGAAAAGTGATTTACCCTGGAAATATGATTGAACTTTGATATAAAGGCCATTAAATTTACGATTAGCTTCCCTGCTGGCCTCATAAATATATCTAGAATCGAGATATATCCTTTATCGCTAGATTGTGTATGCTATAAATATATCTAGATATATCCTTAATCAATAGATTGTGTATATGGTATTAAAATTTTGCTACATGAATATAAAGATATAATTTAAGATATGAAATCAATATTGATAAGACACAGCATACGTGTTTCGGCGGTATAAGAATTTGCTTTAAAACTGAGAAGAACTTTGGCACTTTTCTCAGTCGGTGATCAGTTATTGGAAGTACTGTCAATCAGAATGGAGCGAGAGGAAACTGACAGCATGGAGACAGCAAGTCAAAACGTAGGAAACATTCCAAAATGTTAAATCACATAATCACAACACTTTTGTTTTTTTCATAAATTTAGGAGTTGAAAATGCAATACAATACAATTATCGAATTGAAGGAAAAGGACACCCGCATCAAGCGTTTACCATGGTACTACGCACCCAGCTATCTGCTGATATGGATTGCACTCTTCATCGCAGTGGTATATCCCCTATTTAATTATTTACCTGCGAGTGTCAGCCTGAGTGAGGAGGAGACAAAACCGGGTCAATTTGTGGCAGAGCGTGCCCACCGCATTCTGTGCAAGCTCGATCAGATGGGACCCAAAATCGTAGGAGACTATATGAACGAGATTGTCATGGTGAACTTTTTGCTCGACGAAATTACAGCAATTAATCGTGTAATGCGGAGTGAACTCTACGAGCTGGAGGTGGATGTACAAAAGGCATCGGGTGCGTATCTACACTGGGAAATGATCAATATGTATCAGGCGGTGCAGAATGTGGTTGTCAAGCTGAGTTCGAAGAGCTCCAACAGCACATCCTACTTGCTGATCAATAGTCATTACGACACCAAGCCGGGCAGTGTGGGTAAGTCCAGAGTTCAACTTCTACTCAACCTCTGCCGAACTTAGAACTCTATGCTCTATAGGCACTGGTGATGCTGGCTTCATGGTTGTCACTATGCTGGAGGTTATGCGTCAATTGGCCACATCCGAGACGCCCTTTCGAACATCCGATTGTCTTTCTATTCAATGGCGCCGAGGAGCAGCCGCTTCAGGGATCTCATGCCTTCATTTCGCAGCACAAATGGTCGCCCAATTGCAAGTAAGTCTGTTCTAGATATATTTATATTGGTATTATAATATCAGCATCTTTTTAGGGCTCTAATCAATTTGGATTCATGTGGAGCTGGAGGACGTGAGATTCTCTTTCAAGGTGGTCCCAATCATCCATGGCTAATGCGAGTAAGCTCGATAGAAAAAAATACAACACTCCTAACAAGTTTATTATGTTCACACCCCATATAAAGCAATTTATTGCTTTGTTGGGGGTTCATTTATCTTATCGTTCATATCAGTTGCAAATCTATTGACTTTCACTTGATTACAGCACTATAGAGAGGCCGCTAAACATCCGTTTGCAACAACCATGGCCGAAGAGGTATTTCAGGCTGGCCTAATACCCTCCGATACGGACTTTCGAATTTTTCGCGATTTTGGCCCCGTGCCAGGTAAGCCGGGCAGATGATACTCCTCTTCCAAGTATATTGAAATGGTTCTCTTCACTTCTTCAGGCCTTGACATGGCTGGCGTCTACAATGGTTATGTATACCATACAAAATATGATCGTTTTGACGTAATATCCCGAAGGTCTCTACAGAATACGGGTGAGAATCTGCTGTCGCTGGTGCGAAGTATCGCAAATGCGGAGGAAATGTACGACACTGAGGTAGGGAACTTATCGGACTCTAACAAGCGTGTATATCTAGATAACAAAACCATACTATTTATATCTTTATAACCTTGAAACAGGCACACGCGGAGGGTCACTCGGTGTTCTTTGATTTCCTGGGTCTGTTCTTCGTTTACTATGTGGAATCTACAGGGATTGCACTTAACATATCCTTTTCCATTGGCGGATTGATTGTAGTGTGTGTGTCCCTGTGGCGCATGAGTAGAACGACAGTATTATCCCTGGGCGACGTAGCTCAAGCATTTGGTATTCTATTTTTACTCGAAATTCTCGCATTCCTCTTGGCCTTGGGTCTACCAATTCTTATGGCAGTTATCTATGATGCCGGAGATAGAACGATGACCTATTTAACCAGCACTTGGCTAGTGATTGGCTTGTACATATTCCCCTCGATCATCGGATTGGTTCTTCCCTTTGCGCTTTACTTCACGATATTTCCTAGAGTAAGTTCTCTTTTTGATTTGCTTGTTTCGATCTTTGGTTATTCATATTTTTCTTGCAGCCCAAGATACCCTTTACCTATCAGCTGCAGATGACAGGCCATGCTCATTGTGTTTTTGTGGCTATTTTGTGTATTATTCTAACTGCCGTCAGTCTACGTAGCGCGTATCTCTTCATGATCGTCCTGCTCTTCTATATCGGATCCGTCCTACTAAATTTGGTTACCAAACTACATGATACCCGTGAGTACTTCCTCTTCATCTATGTGGGGTATTAACTAATCATTGTTTTTTTTTACAGATTACTATTGGGCAATTACAATATGCGCTGGCCAGATTCTTCCCTTCCTATACTTCAGCTATCTATTCTATAGTTTTCTGGTCATTACAATTCCCATGACGGCACGCAAAGGAACAGAGGTCAATCCTGATATATTGATATCCCTGCTATGTGCCATGGGCACCATATTGTCTATGGGTTTCTTGGTGAGTTCTGCACAAGTCGACACTTGGATAAATTATAATATATTATATACTATATACTATCTAGGCTCCCATTTTAAACATATACCGACGCGTTAATTGGATGCTCGGTGGCCTGGCACTGGTTACCTTCATCTTCTGCATGATCTCCGTATCGTCGGTGGGTTTTCCTTATCGTGCTAAGACGAGTGTGATGCGAGTTAATTTTCTGGTAAGATAGAAACCTTAACTAACCCTAGAGATTTACTGCTACTCAAGATCTCTCTGATATTTGTGCAGCAAGTGCATCGAAGGTTCTTCGAATACAATGGCAGCTTAAGCCTCGAGGATTCGGGCTACTATTTCGATCCACAAGATCGTCGATTGGATGAGCCACTGCAGGAAACCCTGAACTTGACGGGATTGTATACCGTGACGAAGGAGTGCGATGAGCACATGATGTGTGGCATTCCCTGCTTCAATCATCGTTGGTGCGAGACGCGCAAGGTGGCTCAGTGGTTGCCACGCGAGGAACCCGTTCAGGTGCCGGGTGAAACGAAGCTGGAGTTACTTAACAAGACGGTACTCGCAGACGGGTATAGGGTGCGATACTACTTCAGACTAACGGGTCCAGCACGTATGAGTATTTTTGTGCAACCCTACGACGGTTGCAAGATGCTCGACTGGTCTTTCCTGCACGGTATGCTGGATAATCCGGCTACGTTTAAGCCACCATATCACATATTCTTTGCCTGGGCAGCCGATGATGCACCCATTGTCTTTTATCTGCTGCTGGCGGTGCGTATATGAACAGGTTATAGTCGCAATTATAGAGTATATATTGAGTGTATTCGATTTTACAGAAAACAAATGGCAAATTCGATGAACCCGTTGTGGAATTGGGCATCTCTGGACATTACATAAGTCATGTGCATCGCAGGGATGCGCTGAGCCAAAAGTTCATAGAGCAAATGCCGGAATTTGTGCATGCCATGGAATGGCCGGCCTCATATGACCGTTACATATATTAATCAACATCATATTTGGAAACATAAGTGTGGAGAACAATTAAAATACAAAAAAGAAAAAAAAAAGAAACGGGAAACAAACCCGTTTCTATTTGAACTGTGTGTGTTTTGCCTGTGCGTGGTGGTGCGTGAGCCCATCATAGGATGGGGACAAACAATGTCTTTAAAAAAAATTGGGTACATTTCATAACGAACTCGATGCAAACAAAAGACAGAGATCAAACTTAAAACATTTGTGTAAACACCCTGTAGCAGTTGGTACTGCTGCAGCAGTTGCAATTGGGGTATAAAAACTACCGTGTTGGGGCTTAGAAATACGCACTTCGATCTGAGTAACAATTCGAGCAACACAACCACAGAAGCACTATCAATATGAAGTTCCTGGTTATATTCTTCTTCGCTGCAACAATGATGACTGCTACGGTTTGGTCTCAGAATACAACGGCCATAGATTATCTGATCAGTGAGATTGAAAATGAGTTGGATGACTACAGTACTCCTCCAAGTTCGCCAACTTCGCCAACTTATTCATCTTACTCATCGTACTCGTCTCCTTCGACTTACACTTCCGACTACGACGACACAACAACCGTCAAGCCCTTCAAGCAGCAATTGCTCTCTCTGTTCTTCAACAAGAAGGCTGGATAAGACGTTACTCAATCGATACCGCACACACCCCTTGCACATCCCGCCTGCCAACAACTGTTAGACATCTTTGTTTCGTTAAAATGTGAAAATATATACCATATTTTATAGTAAAAAATAAAAATTAAAAATGTATAAAATATAATTGTGAGTGTGTTTTTGTTTTGGGCCTGACATTTTGGTTAGCAGGTGACCTGGCCCATCGACCTGGCTCATTAGCGCCTTTGGTCAAATTATGCGATGCCTACCTGGGTGCACGATTCGATGCTTGGATCGATTTTCATATAAATGTATGTATAGTATGTTACTATGTGGCTGCATGCCACCACCTCCAACAAAGGTCAGCAGCCAAACGGACCAAAAGCAGAGATCCAAACCAGCTAGACATGATCATGGTCAGGTGGCGTGGCAGCTATGGTAATCGTATAATGGTGATCGTGTAATGATGATGCCGTTACCGCCTCCACTTGACGGTGACGCCGGTGCGCGACTTGATCGGGGAGGAGGAGGATTGCGCAATTTGATCAAGTCTTGCGGCGTCTAAGTCTCCATCCCCATCTCAGTCTCAGTCTCAATCTCCATCTCCGTCTCCGTCTCCGGCTGTGGCTCTTCAGAACGCAGTCGAAGCTAATGTTAAATGTCTAAAAATGTAGCTGACAAATTGATTTGAAAAGCAATACGTGTTCTTTGAATGCCACGATACACGTTTTATTCTTCATCAAAACTGACCAAAATCTATATATATATATATCTATATAATACATAGCTATGCAGCATCTCGTGTGAATAAATATTCCACCTACAATTTGCGATAATGGCAAACATAAAATATTTATAATGAATCGACTATACACTGGAAATATAATTGCAAATACTGAAAAACATTTTCGGAATTCTGCAAATTATTCCTAAGCATCAACGAAGTTATAAGTTATTAAAGAAACTAGGAAATAACTCAGAAAATATTTAATAAATAATATTAAATATTTACCAGATACTCTGCATATTGCACAACATATTTTAAATGCCTTACAAAATACCAAAAGAAACGATTAGTTTCCATTAATCTTTAAACAACTCGCAATTAATTTGATTAATTTCATAATTTTTAATTTGTGCTTTACTCAAAATATTTGCATGTTTCGCCAAAAGATACAAAAAATGATGGTGTCAACTTGCTCGAACATGTTTAAATTAGCAAACGATTCACTCGACAAATTACCGACTTGATTCATACTCATTCATACTCGCCCAAGCTGGCGCACTCACGCGAACAATGCACTTGAAGAAGAGATCTAATCACTCGACCAGACTGGGAGCTTGGCTTCTGATCTGTCTACGAAATGCTAGCTCATCATCGGGTTGCAGTGGTTGCAGTTGGGCAGCTCTGCTGATCTTCTGCCGCCGCCGCTGCTGTCGCTGCCGCTGCTGCTGTTGCAAGCGTGGCAAGAGGCAACGGTAAAGTTCAAGCAGACAAGCTGTACCGGCTTGGGATTTGCTATAAATATGCAAACCTTTGGCTGAGCTGGCCACAGTTACAAGTTACGAGTCGCGACGCCGACAGGTTCCAATCCACACACATATCCAGGACACATTCCTATGCAATATCTAGTGAGTAGAGTCACACCGAGCTGCACTATGGATAATCCCATCTGATGTTCCTCTTTCTCCACTCCACTCTCAGCTGCCGACGGTTGCAGCTCTGCCGCTGCTATGGCTGCTGCTGCTGGGCACAGCAGAGGCGCGACCGCAGGGACCCGCCACGGAACCCATCAAGATCTTGCGGCAGGAGCAGGAGGTCAATTTCGATGGCTCCTACAAGTACAACTATGAGACAGAGAACGGCATCAATGTCGAGGAGGAGGGCTACCTCAAGAATGCCGGCACCGACAATGCAGGACAGGTGAGTTGCTCCACGATGAGGCGACCTTACCGCATTTGGCATTTGCAGTCTCACGAAGTTGCCCAGCTGCCTCATTCCTCCCACACTACCTTCGTGGCTGACAAATTGCTGGGGGCAACTCGTAATTAGCTGCAACTGCAACTCTTTTTCTCTCTCTCTCTCTCTCTCTCTCTCTCTCTGTCTACTACTATGTTGCTTGTTGTCTCTTGGCTAGTCTCGTCTCATCTCTCGTCTCATCTCTCGTCTCATCTCTCGTCTCGTTGCAGGTCGCACAGGGCTTCTTCTCGTACACCGCGCCCGACGGCACACCCATACGGGTTACCTATGTGGCCGACGAGAATGGCTTCCAGCCGCAGGGCGATCATTTGCCCACCGCTCCGCCCATACCGCCAGCCATACAGCGGGCCTTGGAGTACATAGCCACAGCACCGCCGCAGCCGGCCGAGCCGCAGGGCAACTTTGCCGCACGCCGCGGCTGAGCACGAGCACAGGCACGGGAGGCGCAGGCCCTGCCAATTGCCAGATTGTTTTTAACCTACTCCACATACACACATACAGACACATGTACATACACACCTAAATACAAACATATCCCATGCAAAATTAAAAAAAAACCGTCTAAACGAATAATCCCTGCTCTTGCTACTCAATCTCTTAGGGGTCTATGGTTGTAACATTCGATAGTTCCAATTGTTTTTAATTAAATATTCAATAGTATCGCGGTAGTGCTGAATTTAACTTGTAAGACCCTCGGCAGGACCAGTATCCTAACTTTCCTCACTTCATAACTTTCTTAAAAATCAAACGATTTTCTTCGGGTAAAGAATTGTATTCATGGATTTAGTTCTAGAATAGAATGGCTTAATAGTTATTTTAAATTTATAAAGTTTCAAAAAATTTTAATTTTTGTGATTTTGGTAAGGGTCCCCCCTGTGAATTTTTCAGAAAAATTTTTTTTCAAAAATTTAAAATCGCCTGCTTTTACTTTTAATCGATTGCGGAGGTCAAAATTAGTATTAAACAAGTGTTTAAAATTGTTTTAGAGAATACTTAATTTTTGGCCAAAAATCATGTCAAAGTCGACTAAAAATTTGACATGTAAGACACTTGACAGGACCAGTATCCTAACTTTCCATACTTCATAACTTTCTTAAAAATTAAGCGATTTTCTTCGGGTAAAGCATTTTGTTCATGGTTTTAGTTGTAGAATAGAATGGCTTAATAGTTATTCAAATTTATAAAGTTCCAAAAAATTTTAATTTTTGTGATTTTAGTAAGGGTCCCCCCTGTAACATTTTCAGAAAAAAAATTTTTTCAAAATTTGAAATCGCCTTCTTTCACTTTTAATCGATTGTGGAGATCAAAATTAATATAAAACAAGTGTTTAAAATTGTTTTTGAGAATACTTAATTTTTGGCCAAAAATCATGTCAAAGTCGACTAAAAATTTAACATGTAAAACCCTTGACTGGACCAGTATCCTCACTTTCCTCACTTCATAACTTTCTTAAAAATCAATCGTTTTTCTTCGTGTAAAGCATTTTATTCATGGTTTTAGTTGTGGAATAGAATGGCTTAATAGTTTTTTCAATTTAAAGAATTCAACAAAATTTTTAATATTTTGGATTTGTACCCCTTTCTGTATAAGAGCAACTCTTATACTTGTACTCTTCTCAGGCACTATCAGTGCTCTTAAGCTGTATATCACAAGCTGCTCAACTGCAGGCAGCTCTATACATCAACATTGTTGCAACTCACGGCTCTCTGCCGACTAGCTGATACCCTGTATAAGCAACATCAGCTTTTACGAACTCTTATTTTTCGTAATCCCAAAAATACATTGCATACTTTCAGGCAGCTGCTTACAGTTTCAGAGCCACTGGCTTGGGCAGCATTTTGTTATAATTCACGTCATCGCGTACGCTTTGTTCTTTCGGCTAAATGGCCCACCCAATGTTGGCCAAAATCATTCAATGGGCAAAGTAGTGCTTGATTCGGTTTCCGTATTGTGACGATGACGATGATCGTAAAATTAATTCAATTGATCTCCATAAGCAGAATGGCTCATCCGTTTGAAGCTGCCATCCAGAAAATATGAAGTAAACGCCTCGTAAATCACAGCGTTTTATAGATCTAGTTTCCGAGTGCTTTGCAATACCAGTTGCTCCAAGTCCAAGCTAGCCAGCCAGCCACTGAGTCAATCCAACTGGCCTGTCCAGCTAGTTGGCCATAGCACACATAGAATCAAGCGAATCTTCTGCCGTCGCTGCTGCTGCTGGCTGTGGGCGTTGTGCGTTTCATATATAAAGCTCTGAGCGGGGCTTAGACTAATCATTACTGATTAACCATGATGCTGCGTCTAACGGTAAGTCGCAGCTGCAGACGTAGCTAATCCGCAATAGAGACGGCATATACAGTTATCCTTTTCTCTATAGACTTGCCTTATGATCTGCGCTGCTGTTGCGCTCGCCCAGAACGATGGACGCTATCGTCCTGAGCCGAAAGTGGCATCGATTGTAAGAGCCCGTCCTGCCGTGGCAGCCGCCGGAGCCGGGCGCTATGTGGCAAGCAATGATGGACGCTATGTGGCCAGCAACGATGGCAGATATCGCGGCGGCAACGACGGACGCTATGGTGGCAACAACGACGGACGATATGTGCATGTGGACAACAAGTACCTGCATGATAATCGTCCTGGCGGTGATTACACTGGCACCAACGATCCCTACAAGGGCAGCAAGGATAAATTCGGTGCTGGCGGTGGTGCAGGACGCGGCGGCGGTGGCAACAATGCTCAGGGTGCTGGCGGTGCCAACGGTGCCAGCGGAAATGGTAGACTCGGAGCAGGAGCTGCTGGTGCTGGTGCTGGAGCTGCTGCCAAGCCACGCCCCACGATTGCAGTACCACGCAAGGTGCCCGTGGTTGTCGATCAGCGTCCCAATCTGCCCCAGGGCAGCGGCACTGGCGTTGGCAAGGGCGGATTCCTGATTCTGCGCCAGGAGGGACAAGTGCAGCCCGATGGCTACAACTATCTGTAAGTAGAGTGCGGTTTCCAGTGTGTATTTTATGCGACCCTCCTCTCCTTCGTTTTGTCCTCAGCTACGAGACTGAGAACGGCATTCTGGGCGAGGAGCAGGGACGCATCGAGAAGCAAACCGAAGGCGATGCACTCCGTTCCACGGGTTTCTATCACTACACTGGCGATGATGGTCTGCTCTACCGCGTGGACTACACGGCCGACGAGAACGGATTCGTGCCCCAGGGTGAGCACATTCCCAAGGTGCCCGAGCATATTGGCAGGCTGCTCGCATACCTCAAGGAGAAGGGTGCTTTGTAAACTTAAGATCCCATATTATGTTTGTTGTTTTTATTTTCAAGAAATAAAAGAGTTATTTGAAATGTATAAATTCTGGAATATTTAAAAAAAATATTTACTGTAGCATGTTTTATAAATCTGTAGAGATTTAGAATGGAAGAATATTTTGTTTAATATCAAAACTGTTCAGAAAATTTTATTGACATAATTTTTATAACATTTGTATTTATTTCAAAATAGTTTTCCTATTCCTCAGTTTATGGTGGGCAGAATGCGACGTTGTATGTACTCCAGCACCTCGTTGATGGTGGACTGCACCTTGGCGGGCTGCAAAGAGTAGATTATAGCTTAGGATTCCCTGCCAACATGAGGTTTACTTACATCCTGCTCGGTATTGATGTGTGTGCTCTCTGGCTGCTCCGCATGCTGATCCACAGGATCACAGTTAGCCTGCGTCTCTTCTGGCTGACTATAATCGTAGGCATGCCCCTGATGGGCTATCTCTTGCGTATCCCAGAGTTTATTCTCATTGACATAGCTAAACTGACGCTGATCCTTGCTGGAACCATCACCATCGCGCACCCATTCGAACTGAATGATCTGCCAACCGGTGCCATTGTAATTGAAGTCGATCATGAAGCGCAAATGATCGCGTGGTCCCAGTGCAAACTCCTCGTTCGCCTCCTGCACACTGGCGGCCAACTGCTCCTCAGCCTGCCGGAAAATGCCTCGCAGATCACTGGCATATGGCTGGCCGCGATCGCCATAGCCACCGTCATATGGCCGAGGATCGTGGCGATATTTTCCACTATCGTCGGGTACATACCAACCGCCAGTGCCGTGCAGCTGATGAACATAGTGTCCCGGTCTTCTGGTTGGCAGTGGCGCTTGCTCCTGATCCTGATCCTCTGTCACGGCTAGACACAGCCCGATCAGCAGCAAGAGCAATGAAATGGGAAAACTTCTGAACATTTCGACTAGCTGAATGCGTTTAAATGATGCCAACTCAATTGAGTAGCCAGGTTAGTTAGTCAGCTCCACCTGCTGTCGTTAATTGCCCCCTGCTCAGATAATTAAGTCTCCAGTTTTATGATGAAGATGTCAACGCGTAATAATTCAACTTGAAGGCGCCTGCATCGGATGCGAGTCGGCATTCTTTGCATACTAACAAGCTAAAAAGCTAAAAGCGGCTTCGAAGCAGAGTCCAAGTCGAACGCAACTAGTTTTTGCCTCCACGAAAACCCCAATTGCTTCTGACCTTTTGATCGACAGTCTGATATATCAGATATCACCCTCAGCTCGTTGGAAATGCACACAGTTGCACGGAGAAATGATCCGAGGCGGATTCTACGGCTGAAACTATCTGATCTATAAGTTACTTAGGGTAAGCGAAACTTATGAGATCTTAAATCTATAATAACTTCAAGAGTATCTTCTCTATATACTGTGATCTGTAGTAGCAATAACTTGTAGTTCCTTCGATTGGTTCAAACTTAAAGTGTCTCCACTTCAACTTGAAAGATCTCGAAATGATCTCAGCCAATCGAAAATATATCGCATTACTCATCCATTCAACCTCCTTGTATCGTATATTAATTAAAAGTTTATCAACCCAGCAGATCTCTCAGTTATCTAAAAACGAATCGCATAAGTCATCAAGTCGATCTCCTTCGAGACGATCTAGCCACACCTAAAGCAAACCTATAATCGCCTTAAAAAAATCTCCACTTCTTTATTTATGTGTACAAATGTCGGAAGTTCTAGAAAGCAGTTGAGAACAGTTCAAACAGTTCGCGAACCTGAGTTCAGTTTCCGCTGCGGGGCAATTTGTAAACATTTCAACGGATTTGATAGGATTAAAGTTAATTAGTGTCGTTTAAATCAAATTTAACGCTCATAATAAACAATAAAACGATCGTTTGTCTTAATGGGCATTAATAATAAGCGTCAATCAATCAATCAATCCAACTGCCGGTCAACACTCCATCAATCATCGCCCTGATCGGTTACGATATCGAAAGCGAAAACGCCCTCTATGCTGCTCAGGTTGATCGCTTCAGCAAGAAATTTAATCTTAACTTTGGACCCAGATGGGATCTTGAGTAGCATCAACCTTTCACCTTGTTAACTAGCTATATCAGACTTCCCCAATTGAAACGAATATCGATAAAAATCATTTGTAAATAAACCTTGAAAAGCTTTTAGTATTAGGCTCAAAACACGCCTAGAAGACACGTCAGGTCGTAAAACTATAACTGCGACAGTTTTTTATCGATTCCAATTTTGGGCATATACAAATATGATATGATATTGTTATACATAGATGTAAGACAATAGAGCAATGCGATACAAGTTATACGAGTTCATTTCTTGCTTATGTAAATTTTCGCCTGGAATCTTTATAAAAACAATCAAATATATGTACATACAAGATCCCATATACGATCTGTTAGCACATGTAAAGCAGTTGAGCTCTGTCACCAAGTAGAATCGTGCGTAATTTGGTGTTTTGCAATTAATTAATTTCAAATTGCTCAGACGTCCGCCCCTGTTCTACCTGTGCACAAAAAATATCATCACCTGCGAGTGACAAATGCCGAAAATGACCGCAAAAACACAAGCAAAACAAGCGAAACAAGCGCGAAAAAAAACAATAAAATATATTCATATGTATAGGGTATCAATATCATACATACATACATATATCTCTAGACGAGTTACCAGCATGTCTTGGCGCAGAGACCACATTTAATTGCATTTTTTGCGTTGGCGCCTAGACGATCGGAATTATCCCTTGATCATAAAATGCGGAGCAGTAGCTCGACCTTGAACTGGGATTTACACGAAACACGAAATTCCTTTGGGCTGAGCTCACTCCGATTTATAATAAGCACTTCACACGTTTCACGGTGTGAATTTATTTAGATGGGGACCTTTTTCCTTTCTTGATCTCAAATAAGATATCAGATAACACCCGTATACTGCAAGATAAAACATTAATATGCGATTTATTTAACACCTGGCTGGAGAGTCGAAAGATTGGTAGAGAGAGTGTGAGAGAGAGATCTTATAATTTATAACAGTATCCGATTGCCGGTGTGCGCGGTGCTTTGAACTCTGATCGGGCTTTTTCTAAGCTCAAGATATACTAAGGAATGCTAAAATAAATACATAGACATACTATATATTAAGTATATAGTATCTGGGTATCTACTGGTCAAGTATTCAAAAGCCTTGCCCGGTAATTTGTTTATATTGTTTCATGTGCAGTTCGACTGACGCCTTTGGCAAAATTTAGGATCATCGTTTACAACGTGTTTTGTTTTATTAAAGGTTTCGCATTTTGTATTTGGTAAATGAATTTGCCGTGCCGAACAACAAATGGGAACAATTAATGCCACAAATCATTTCGTTTAATTAAATCCATTAAATGTGCATACACCACAAGCGCTACCCAAAGTCATCCATCTATTTGGTTACCGAAATTCGGGTGCAAAACCCGCTCAAGCGTATATACAATATATATATAGGTCGCCATGCGAAACTCTACAAATTAAATTCGAATTTAGACCGAGTGATAATTAAACAAACTAAGTTGAACTCGTCTCCCGAAAAGGGTAATTCCAAACCGGCTGTCTCAATCGAGAGACAGACACAAAAGTGGATAAGAATGTGATTCCGATACGGTTTTGAGTTTCACAGCCCACGCCCAGAGGGTAATCGAAATTTATGTGAAAAAACTCCAATACTCACCCTATAAAGATTTCAATTGCCGTCGCAATTGAGGTGAAAATACCCGTAAATCATAAGTTTTTTTTCGAGAGAGAGAGAGAGAGAGAAGCAAATGCAAAAGCCGGCAAACGGGTAGGAAAAAAGTCTGAGAGAGAAAGAATTAAAGTGCCTTGACATGGTCGATATGACGAGGTCGTCAAAGAATCTTGAATATACATTTATAACACACAATTTTAATTTAATTAATATGCCATGACTAAGATTCGGAATCACATCACAGTTGCTTTAAATTTCACAATAGCTCAGATCAATGATTAGCTCTACAAAATATATGTATAGTAATTTAAAATATCACGGATTCTTTAGAATTTCATAAAAATCACATAACCTAGCAAAAAAGATGAGTGGAATGTAAATTCACTGAGTTCCGGCGGTAGTATAAATAAAAAAAATAAAAGCGGACGTTTAGTCATGGACTCATGGGGTGACCATTCAGATATGCTTCCCGCATAAAGCACAATTAGTATTTAATCTGACTTCTTGGCGGGAGCTTGTGGAGAATTAGAAGCACAAAAAGCGACAGCTTATCGTAGCATGCAGAGCACAAAATGAACTATAGACATAATGTTGGGCTAATCTATGGTATCACGGTGCTTATAATAGTTGGCTGCGCCCATTGTGCCGCCGATATACTGGAGTGCTACTATTGCACCGACGAAGGCGGACCTAACACAGACGACCCACTTCCAGTGTGCTCACAGCTGCAGAACACCACCAAATTCAGAAAGAAATGCCCTTATTCTACCATGTGCGTGAAAACGATCCACTCGATGGTTATGAAAGACGGTGGTATAAGGACGACAGAAATACGTGGATGCGCCAAGCAGTTTTCCAAAATGTACGTGCGGGTGAAAACGCCAGACGGCAAATGGAAAACTATCGAAGAACAGAAAATAAATGAAGTCTATGAGATCGGCTGCACTGCTCGGAAAATCGATTCGATGCGTACAACAACAATTACGGATTGTTACTGCCGGGGGAACCTCTGTAATTCATCATCAGCTGCTACTGCTGTCTGTGACCTCAATAGTTTAGTGAAAATAATCTATATAATTCTAGTAATGAGACTTATTATCGCGTAAGTCGGATCAGTCGAGTATCCGGCAATATGTCGAGTATTTATTTATTTGTAATATAGTTAGGATTAATGACGTGTTAATAAAGTATTTCCCCATTCCAATAAGCTGCACTTGCTCTCTGTTTATATATCTTCTTTGTCAGCTGATTGAAACGTGGAAGAAAGTGTGAATTTCTTCTTGTCTTCCGAGCAGGCAGGGTCAATGTCAACTCAAGCTGAATCAGCGGGAAGCCTCATAAAGCTCCAGCAGCTCCATCAAATTCGGAACTTGTAATTGATTAAGGCGCAACACATATTAAAATATTTATCAAGTATTTGTGAGTTTTATGATCGCCACATGTATACTAAATTTAGTATTTGTGTGATTCAAAACTTGAATCAACTTGAAGGAATCAGAGAGCAATCTTAACAACAGCAACAACAACAACAACTCCGGCCACGCGACGTGATTCACAGTGAGCGAGTTTTCGAAATCGACTTACCGAATGATTCGATATCGGAACGGAATCGGAACTGCGCTTCGTTCGGCATCGGTTCAGTTCAGTGGACGACCTTTGCAGTTCAGTGACTTATATGCCCCAGGTGCACCATGCCCCCGGCCCCCTCTTTTAGACTATCCACCCCTGGAGCTTGGACTTCTCCTACTCCACAGGACTTGTTGGAAGTTCTTCTTCGTTTTTAATCACTGTTTATGTTTATAGTCGCAATTAATCCGCATAATCCGTTGACATTAACGTACGATATGCTTAGCAACTGCAGCTGCATTTTTTTACTACCCATTTCGGCTTAGGTCCCGTCAGAAATACCGTTAAGACGAAGCGTTAAGGACACCAACCAAGCCCCAACCAGACCGATGTCGATGTCAACGTTTGCAGCACACAATTAAAATCAATTTTGTCAACATTTTTCTTTTAATTCCGGTTTAACATACACACACACACACATACTATATATCTCCATACTCATATGCTGGAGTACCAAGCCCCAATCCCCAGATCACAGGTCTCAGGCCTGAGAAACGACGCGATTCAACAATATTAATGCATTTCGCGTTGCGGCAGGCGCGCGCTATATGTAGTATGTATGTTTTTTTGTTTTTTATTTATTTTTTTTTTGTTTCCGTTAATGTTGTTAATTTATGATTTCATTACGGCATTTTTATGGCGCTTCCGAGTGCCCCAGGTAGTTGTCTTGGATACGATCTACGACCAAGACGATGTTGTCATCACGGGATGTGCCCAACTTCAGTCAACTTGCGACATCGATTGCGACAATCTGGTAGAATTTTGAATTTAAGATTCACTACAATACTAAAAGAGATTAGAAAGAAAGATAAGGTATGCTATAAAGTTTTATTGTATTTATAGTAAACAAAGGAATTGCTAGAGAGAAGTAAGAGTTTTGATAACAGAGAAGAAAAGAAACAATCAAAATAAATAATAAATAATTAACATGTGACCATGAAGAACTCAAATCTGACCTTGAGCTTATCATGGTGAAATTATTATATTTCGATTATACTCGCATCGTGAGCGTGGAATGTATTTCTATAGAATTTTTATGGACTGAACTTTAGCTTGGCTTATCGATAATAAAAATTGGATTGAAAACAGAAATTGACTCACATTGATTTCGATGAAATAAATGGGGAAATTTTAGGAGTATATATCAGAATGCAACGTCATGAGTGTGCGTCATCTGCCATCATGATCCTTGGAATCTCGAGAGGTCTCTTTCTCTCTCTCTCTCTAGTCCTATGATCAATGTCAAAGGTGCAATGCCTTTTAAGGAATTATAAATAATGCGAGTTATTTAATTGAATTAATTTGTAATTACAATTATTGGCAAATGGTTAAAGTCGTATATAATAAAGCGCACAGGTAACTCCAGATAGAGAGAGAGAGAGAGAGAGAGAGAGAGAGAGAGAGAAATAAATAAAGAAATCTACATACGAGAAGATGATAAAAACAATAACCAAATTAACAACAATAAGAAGAAGCTTCAGTCGTCATGTGTCTAAATTAAAGGGAACGCAGCTCAAGAGGTTTGTTTTCGCATCGTTTTCGTTTTCGTTTATTGAACTGAGTTGAGATCAGATGAGAGAGGAGATGAGCAGATGATCCGAGCCGAAACTGAGGTGCGTAGCCGAAACGAAACCGAAACAATCGTATCGTCTCTGAAATTGAAGAGTAAATGGGGCTAACTACCTCTCCCGCTCTCTCTCTCTCTCTCTCTGCCAGAGATGCGAGAATTTAGGCGCGGCTGACGTGAGAATGCGCTCGCTGCGTACTACTTGGCATATTTCTATATAAATCCGGTGTGGATCGACAGTAAGCAAACATTCCTGTTGCAGCAGCAGTCGCATCGACGACAACACCAGGATTTAAATACGCTAGAGGATAATCTCCCCAAGGATATTTTCAAAAACAAATCCCATTCAAAAAGTTACTATATAAATTTATAAGAATTTACAAAATGTTTGCCAAAAGTGTTTTAAGCGTTTTTGTGATTGTGGTGAGTCCTGTGACAAAAAGTGATAAAGCTAAAAAGACTTTATATACATATATAGTATTTAAAACAAATACATATCGTGTGCATATCGTGTATAGCCAGTTGAAACTGGATTAATTCATGGCAATTGCGAGTTCGGAAACAAAGTAAACGCTTTTAGACTTTTCGTACCTTTTGAGTTATTAATAACGATTCAAATATCGTAAAATTCCAAATTTATTAGACGCAAATAACAATGTTCGAAAATATTCGATGAAAACAACGTTTTGTTCATATATCTCTGCGCGTGTTCATTTTGTTTTATGGGTTTACACTTCCGGCCGGATAATTGAACTGTGAACACGTCGAAATATCGTCTAATAAAATCGTCTTTTTTGTTTACCATTCACAGGGCCTTGTTGCAGTGTCCCGCAGCAAACCCGTCGACGACAACAATGGCAAGTATACGCAAGTTTCAGCGCAAAATGTAAACGATGGTAGATATCATGCCCAAGACGATGGACGTTATCATCCGAGTTCGCAACAAGAAGGTATTTCGGCAATGCAAATGTGTTTCTACCCCACTGTACCTAATGCATGTTGAAGCTGCCGCCGCCAAACACACACACACAAACACACTAACCGCAGTTGTGTCCTTCACCGACACACACACGCTCACACACTCACTAACACATATGCATTTGCTAAATGTATTTGTATTTGTGCTTGTACTGACTACGATAACGATAACCCATATACTATATTATTTTGTATTGCTCTGATAACACCAAAGTTCAAGCTCAGCTCCGAGCTAAAGTTTTCGGTTTCGAAATTATTGTAATCTCTCGTTTTGGGTACACTGAAAACTTTAGTCGATCTGCATTGTATACTAACAGATGTAACTCTCTCGTATTTTGTATATTAACATTCTATTTCTTATAGGCCAAGGGGGCTACCAGGATTCAGTAGGTAAACATTGAAAGAGAAACTTGAAAAATCAATTCAATTTTCTAAAGAAAAAAAAAACAACACAAACATGAACATTATCACAAGCATTACATACGATTCGAAATGAATTTCTAAATCTCTGAAACTTAATAAAGTAAAGAAAAAATGATTTAATAAATGAAAAATATATTAAAATTAAATGTAATTCAAAATCAATGAACAATTACCAAAAAACAAAATATTTGGGCTGTTTCTCAAATCTTTAGTTATTTATTTGTATATTTTTGTAAATTATAATGTAGTTTAAGTATTCTACTGAAAATTGTACCATATTTCTTATTACTTAACCAAAAACTTCGTAGTATACTATGAGCTTTTTGACGAAATTAGAAATACTCACTTACTCACTGCACACACTCACAATACTCACACTCATTCAAATTGACACATAACTAAAGTTATTTCTATTCTCGATTAGGTCGGTATCATCATATGCCACAGCCTTATCACCATGTGGGCGATAACCGCGAGCTCGGCGTCTACCACCACATCCCCTATCCCTATGACGGTGGCTATGGACCATACTCGGGCCTGAACCGGCCCTATATACATGACGCCAGACCCTACAAGTAAGTAACACCAGCGGGAGTATTGCTCTAATCGAATTACTTATGTATCTCTCTCTCTCTTTTTTTTAGTCACGATCTGTACACAGTAAGTAAAGCCGAATATAAAGTACCCGAAATTCGCTTGGAGTACGGCTTTCCTGATCATGAACCACAAATCGACACACAATCCCATTACGAGCCAAGTGAATACTAAAGCTACATACAATTCCGATTCCGATTCAAAAAAAAAAAAAAACAAAAACTACAACAGTATTCACATAAATGTGTTCAAAATATACTCAATAACTCGCTCTCATTTAATTCAATCGATCAAACAACACACTCGTAAACAAAAACCGCACCCGTTCCCGTTCCCGATCCCGTTCCCGATCCCGACTCCCTGAATACTGTGTTGCATGTACTCCAAAACAACCTGCTTCCTGCATGATTACGCGACACCCCACAACCCCACACACCCGCTCACACACACACAACCAACCCACGCAACCACACCACACCCACATCCAATGCCTGCCTGCCTGCCTGGCAGTTCGTTGAGAATGCAACTAAATACGATCCTACAACAACAACAACAGTCGACGACAACAACCACAACAAAGAAGCCAACGACAACCACAGAGCGCACCACAACAACAACGACCACGACGACAACAACGCCACGCCCCATTCTCTTCAACTACGATGACGAGGGTCGCCATAAGATTCTGCACCAGGAAGAGGTGCGCAAACAGGATAAATACGATCATGCGTAAGTTTGGGAAGATTTGTAGAGCGAGCAAAGCAAATACTGAGAGTTTCCTCTCCTCCAGTTTCCTTACCGAGAACGGCATCTATGGCGAGGAACAGGCGAAACTGCATCACACTGGCGGCACCCATGCCAAGGGCGTCTACGAATATACTGGCGACGATGGCAAGCTGTATCGCGTGAACTATGCCTCCAACGATGGTGGCTTCATGCCCGAGGGCGAACACATTCCCACACCACCACCCATTCCCGAGGCCATTGCTCGTGCCCTGAAGTACGTGGAGGAGCAGCACAAGGCCAACGGGGACAAGCCTCTCTTCGATCATCGCGGCTTCCGCATCAATCACATGACCAAGGACATTAAGGAGCAAATCAAGTCCATCCATCTGGAGATGATGCCCAAGGAACTGAGTGATCAGATTCTTATGCTGCAGCACGAGGTGGAGCTTGCCGAGGAGGAGGAGGAACGTGAGCTGCTCGAGGAGCAGCAGAGGCAAAACGCTCTGCTAGTTTAAGACGATCGCAACGACGATTAAGCGAGTGTGTTAATCTCATCAAAAGCCATAAGGATCGAGTTATCCGCAAAATTCCCCAAATCCCAATTACCCCTTATCCTAACCCATATTCCCTATAAAAAAATGTCCCTCCATTCCCATGCATTTGCCTCCTCGCATTTGGCAAAACTATAACAAGCCATCGAAAAAAACGAAAAAAAAATACTCAAAAAAAAAAACAATTGAAAAAACTCAAGGGCAACCGATAAGCCACGCCCACATAATGTTAATACTCTATTTATTTATCCATTTGAGTCGGAAACTAAGCTTATTTAATTTGTGTTATGAATTTATAAACATTTCTAATCTTTGAATAAACCTTATTCATTATTTGTTACAAAAAACCCCGAAACCAAAGCGTCTATTCTATATTATCTGCAACAATGTCATCCATACTATATAAAGCTATATAGAAACATTCCCAATTTGAATAGCGCTATTAAGATTACTCATTATTCATGGCATTTGAATTTGGAACAAAGGCCAAAGTTCGATTGATAATGAGAATATTAGACAGATGACAAAATATGAATACAAAACAAATGCGGGACCGTTTAACTAATGGGTTTATTGAACCCTAACTTCAAATAACCCAAGTGAATGTATGATGGGTTGTGCAAATATATAGCTTCTTCTTTATAATATTTTGAGCAAACTGAAAAGCGAAGGCTACAAAACATTTGAGATGCCTAATTACTTCTTAATTCATTCGATAAATTGAGATTTTGGAATGAATATACTATATATAAGTACGAATATGTTTCTAGCTTGGAATTGGAATGTTTCAGAGAAATGTATACCATAATTATAACGTGTGTTTTCTTTCTTCTCATAAATACCTGATATCATTATCAGGCATTTGACCTCCTGTATAACTTTCTGTACACCTTCTGTACTTCTTATAAGCGTGTAAACAAATCAAATAAGCGCATATTTGAATTAATTTTGCATTAATTGAATATTTAAACTCAGTGTCAATGGCCAGACAAATTTGATTTCTGCTCTTGATTCGTTTTTAAGGTTAACATGAAATAAACGTATACGAATTTCGGCAACGAGTACCCTAATTAAAAAGTTAGCATATGATTTGTGAATCGTATTAGTTTGAATACAGCTTGTGAATAGCTTTTTGTTTATATTTAAAGCAGACTTTTGTGCTTGACTTTATATTACGATAGTTTAGCTTTACGATAAGTTCTCGCAGAGCTTTACAGAAATTTATTGGGGAGTCGATAAAAAGCAACAAGCATTTTTATTTACTTATGTAAATTCAAACTGGCCAATAAAAAACCGCGTGTGGGCCGCCATTTTGTAGGTGTGTTTTTATAAACTTATTGAAGATATCTAAGATCGAGCACGTGTATTGTTTAAGAGAAACTTTGTGAAGTTAATGAAGAATGAGATCATTTTTAGAATTAATCGATTCATTTTAAACAAATTTCACTATTGTTTTATTTTTTCTTGTTTAGTTTTATTGTATTATAATACAAGAAATACACATGCCTAACCTAACTTGCCTTAGTGCCTGGTGTAGACCACATTTGCCGGCGGGGGCTGGCTGGCATAGAAGGCGGAGTTGGGACCATCGTCTGGAAACCAATTTCAGATTAAACTTTAAGTTTTAGAAAATCCTTCTTTAAATACTTACAGGTAATGACGGGACGGAAGCCATTGGCATCGGCCACATATTTTACGCCAACGCGCAGACCTTCAGGCGATATGTACGAGTAGGCACCATCGACCTGTTCCTCCTGCTCACCATTGCCAATGGAGTAGGGTGTGCCACGCTCCTCGCCGTGCAGACCATTCTCTGTCTCGTAGCTATATTCATAGGCTCCGGATCCGGTGTTGGGTTCATTTCTCTGTTCCAGGACACGGGCTACTGCATTGGCAATATATGGATTGTACTTTGTGTAGAAGTTATCGTAGAATCGTCGCTGATTGTACAGATCCCGATTCTTGTAGTACAAATCACGATAGTATGGATTGTTTAGATAGGGATTGACCTGACGTTGAGCACTGCACGCGACCAGAACGAAGGCCAAAACAATCAGGCAGGAGGACTACACATAGAAACAATAAATAAATTCACATTAGTAATCCTTGAGCACAGTCACTATATATTTATTCGATTTGTATTTTGATTTACCACTTTGAAAGACATCGCGGAACGATCTGACTACTTCAACTTTGGTTGATCTATTAAATGAAACTGTAACAGAGCGAAGCTTGTCATCAGCATTTATAACGGCTTGTGGCACCGCTTTTGACCACATGATGATTAAGATTCGGACTATAAAACCATTATAGTCTGTCCCCCCCTTCCAAATGTAGCATTGACAACTGAAATCCAATCTTAGCAGCAGATGCCGCCACAAGTTTCTCTGTCGGATTTGCTAATTTCCGTTTAGAATTTTGATGTGATTGTTATTTAAATTGGTACAGCGCCACAAATTGCCGTCCACATATGTTATACAAGGTGTGTATACCCTGTAAATGGGCACACAAGCGGGGAGCTTGCATGTTAGTTTCAGTTTCTATCCTGACTTCCAACTCTCATAACTTTGTCAAAAACAAACCGATTTTCATTTGGTATATCATTTTCTTCATTATTTTGTACCTAGTTAAAGTATGCATCAAAATTTTATTTATTTAAAAAATTTCATTTTTCGGCATTTTTTCCAAGCTAACCCCTTGTAAAAATTTCAAATTTTTCAAAAAAATTAAAATGTTAAATTTGTTGTAAATAACGACTAAACTGACAATAATCATCATAAAAAACTATAAAAATAAAGTTTCTAGGCTTCATTTTTGAAATTAACAAAAATATAAAGAATTTTCTGTGTAAAAACTAGTTGTAGTACTAGTACATGCTACTAGAGTAAATTCCAAAGCTCTGACTGCAGGGTATCCCTCTGCTTACCCAAATAGTTTTCCATACTTTGCATAAATAATTACAAATTAAGAGCATTTGGTGGTGGAGGCACAGGAAATATGCACCACGCGCGGTATTTAAAATGCGAACCGCTAAAACAAACAGAGGGGGCGAGTGCGTAAATTATTCCGACTAAAAATTATGAATGAGATTTTTGCATATAAATGGGAAGTTTTCGCTGATTAGGGAGCATTCTTATTAAATTGCAAATGCCTGAAATCGAAACTTGAGTAGCAGCAGCATGAAAGCATAAATTAAATTCCTAATTTTTATTATATCAAATAGATGCATATATTTTGAGTATAAAATATTTGAAATAAAAACGGGCTTGAGGGAAGGAGGAATTTATACACTCTTTAAGTAGCTGAAACGACTTCTCGAAGCTACGGGATGCAATCTACCCTTTGGGCTGACATAAATTTCTAGATAATAAAGACCTTAACTTGAGAATCTGCATAATATCTTCAACTAACTACTGTAAACTGATATCGCAGCACGATAAGCCGCATTACATTGATAAATAACTAATGAATGCGCCTTCTACTTGTCATGAACATAGCGCACTCACACTCAATGAATGACTTGACTTGGCATGAATGAACAAACGGGGAGTGTAGCAAGCACTCGGATGGGGAAGGGCAAATGGTGCAGGGGATCCGGGGTGTTACTCGAGCCAGTAGTGTTGCCATCGTTGGCCTTCACATTTCGCGTGCGGCTGCTGCTGCTGCTGCTGCAACAATGGCAGCAACATTGTTGCATCAACTCGACCCAGAAGCAGGCAGAATGTCTCGCATACGACTCATCGTCACATCGAAGCCAATGGGTCAATTGACTATATAATAGTAATAATACTAATATAAGTATGTCTATCTCTGATAGAATTAGCAACCTTTTAGCGACTTATCATAGTTTATGCAGCAAATTTGCATAGATAAAACAACAAATTGAACTCAGTAAACATTCGAAATCGCGCAACGATTCACATTTAGATAAACTAAAATACGAGATCATTATTCAAGTCCCCAAAAGAAAAACGTGCTCATCGCCAACCAAACCGAAATGTGAACTCTATTTTTCAAGCTACAAGACACAGGGCAATTTTATGGTCCAAACACGAAACTCGATTTGGACGCAACGCGGAATGTGTTAAACAGATTAGCCGCGGCCAGAGACAATATAGACAAAGAGTTTTATTAACCATTTGCATAAGTAAGTCGTTGAGATATTTCTTTTAATTAATTGGCTTGAATTTATTTAAGATTTTGTTGTTGTTCTTCGTTCTCTTCTCTTCTGATTATTCAGTGAATAATTATGGGATCTATAAATCCGTTTCGGGCACGTTTATTTTGATGTCTGAATGAGCATAGTATGCGGTTTCAGATTAGAAATGGTCTATAAAGTCAATTGGATAAATCAAATGTGCCTAGCATAATTTAGTTGGTGAAATTATATGTAGTGTATATAATATGTATGAGTCGATTTGAATAGTTAATCGAATTGACACCTGGCGAAGGGGTAATTAAATCACACGTCATTTTCCCCCTCTCGTAATATAAAAGAAGAACCACCCCAGTTGCAGTCGCGACAGTTGACCGAGTAAACTCCAAAATGACGAACGCAGTTGTGGAACAAAAAAGCTACGATGACTTTACCCACATACCAAACCTTCTACTCAAATCACTGGGCATTGATTTCCTGAACACACCGAAGCCTCGATGGATGCAACTGCTCTGGATGCTCTACTTCACAATCTGCTGTGCAAGTCACGCCTATTTGGTCTACTTCCTGATACTACGCACCGTGGAGTGGAATAGCCTGGCGGGGAATCCTCTGGCCATTATGCGATACGGCATTGTGTATTTCTTTGTGCTTAATTCCGATGTCAAGTTCTTTATATTTCTATATCATTGGCAAGATTTACGTAGACTCAACGATAAGTTGCAAGATCTCTATCCGCGCGAGGAGTCCGCATGTCGCGAATATCGAGTGAATGAATTCTATTGGGGACGCACGGCACGTTATGGATTTTATTATTATTACTTTGTGGTTGTATTCGTTGTTTTTGGACCAATTGTACAGTCTATTGGATTATATATCCATCAGAGATTTACACTGGGAGAATCGGCGACGTTTCTCTATCTCAGCACATTCCCCATGGAGCGTATACATAATATGACTCCACTGGGTTACGCCTTCAGTTTAATCATTGACTTCACATTCAGTCATTTCATAATGAATGTTAATCTGGGCACCGATATGTGGATGATGTGTCATTCGAGTCAACTCTGCATGCACTTTGCCCATTTGGGGAGACAACTAAGGGAATACACACCCGATTGGAAGAATCATTGGGAAGATTGTGCGTTTCTGAGCAAACTGGTAAGGAGACATCAGTATCTATACAGGTGAGTGGCTCGAGAGAAATTGATTGATTGACTGACTGATTTCATTATTTCATACTTTACAGTCTCCACAAGCAACTCAACGACATATTCGGCATCATGTTGGCCTACAACCTATTCTCGACTGCGACTACACAATGTTGCGTTGTTCTCTACACAATTCTACAGGGTCTCAATCGTGAGGGTATCGGGTTTTTGCTCTTTTTCATTAGTACATCGGCACAGTTCTATATGGTCAGTCACTATGGGCAACTCTTGATTGATGAGGTAAGTAAACTTCAATCAAAGTGAGTTATCATTTTAAATAATCCCAAACTTTTTCTCATAGAGTGAAAACGTTGCACTATCTGCCTATATGCAAAAATGGTATTATGGTTCGATAAGTTATCGAAAGCATCTGCTGTTAATAATGCAACGTGCTCAAAAGCCAGCAGAACTCTCAGCCAAAGGGGTTATTATCATTTCCCTGGATAATTTCAAGAATGTAGGTAGTATGTTTCTATATAATCTTTAAAGTTTAATTACAATCCCATATTTATTCCATAGATGATCTATATAACGTATCGCTTCTTTGCGATTGTACGCAAATTTTTGGGAAAATAAGTGATATCATCATCATACTATAATCACTTGTAATGATTAATTAAGCTGTGTGCCAGTTGAGTTCTCAGAGACTGCACAAAGCGCTTTAATTAAAATGGAAGACTCACCTTGCAAACAGATTAACAATAATATTAAAATTAATCAACGGCTGCTTAGTGCGAGCTCAAAGTGCCAATCTCAAGGCCAATACGATGATGAATCGGCATATATATACATATCTCAACAGCAGGGGCTTTAACTATTGTGAGACCCTACACCCGTATCGCATACCTAGTACAGGTTCCTAAGGCAGAGTTGACATTTAACCAACCTCAACTGTTGCCAATGTTGTGCTTCAACTCGTTTAAACTACCTACTAAAAAGTTGGAGTTCTCGTAATTAGATATAGCGCACATAAGATCATGTTTGATTATACCTTAATTAAGATTTCTCAACTTATAAATCTATTTATTAGTTTTGTATTATACCAAAAGGTTTCTTAAGATTTCAGATTATATACAGTATTATATTCCAGCTTTCTTTTAAAGTTTTCTAACCTATCATATCTGATTTCCTATATATACATTGTTTGTATTTCTGCCGATTTCAATTGGCCAATGCCTCATTCCGAATGAGGAAACAAAATTCGGTTGGTCGAGAAATCAGAATATATTCATACGTAAATTATTCGCCCACCTGCTTATACATATATTCATGTTTAATTTATGATTGGCTCCGATTGGTTTCGAATTCGTATTAGAAATAGAAACCCAACTGGATACCGCCTCAATAAAGTCATCAAAGTAATTTTTAAATTTAAATAAAATATTATAAAATATATTTAATTTGTGTCGTAAATTTTAAGCAATCAATTATGGCTGAAGAGGGCGAGTTGGGTAGGGTAGGGTAGGGGAGGAGGCTCTGCTGCACGCTGTTGGCCTTCACATTTCGCGTGCTGCTTGACAGAGTTGCAACCACATCGAATTGTGTGCAACAATAGGCGAGATTGCCACAACACAGTGGCCGACTAAAGTAAACCAACAGTCGAGTCGACTCAATTCATTCCATTACATTAAAAGTCAAGTGGGAACTGTGAGGGAAACAGTTGTTTGTAATTAGTTGGGTAACGGAAAATCAATAGGGCCCTAACGACCCGTCTTAACCAATTAACCCCCACAGTTCGGGCGGGAACTGTGAATAGTTTTCCCCAACTAGTCTAGTGCCTTAACTTGTCATGCGAGCCTAATTATGCATTAAATAATCAAGGCATTTAAGCGTGTGAGACGTAGTGGAATATTAAGTATACTAATTATATGCTATACTACATACCATAGATTGCCCTTTCAGCTATTCCCAATGATCTCAGCTGATGCCACATGTGTGTACAAAAGATATTCCATAGAGTTTACTACTAATTGGCCTTAAGTATTGCGCCCACGCGCCGAATCGGCGCACAGCATGGTGTGAGTTCCACTGACTTCTAGCATTTCTATAAATTTGCATAGCCCAGACGCGACTCACCTTCGCCTTCGGTGTGTCAGTTGAAGATGCCAAGATGCTCCGACGGATTAGCATCAATATCAAAGATGAAGACGAAGAAGGCGACACAAAAAACACAGAGTCGGCTCAAGGTGCAGAGATCGCATTATAATTCGCATAATGTGATGCCAGCAAGTTCAATATCTATGTGATCGGACTTTGATCTAGTTTTGTAATGCGTGGCAATTGGAACTGTTCCTTGACCATGAAACGGATGCCAGCAATCGATGATGATGATGCATTCAATCGTGCTCGGCTCAGCTGCAGCAGCAACTCTGGAATTGGTCAGCGTGTTTAGTTGGGAGACGTGTTGAGCTGCAGACGGTAGCCAAGATTCCACACATGACCAAAACCACTGACATTTAACCGCTCCAACTGGTTCGACGGCTGATGGGGTTGCTGCTGTGGCTGCTGCTGTGGCTGCTGCTGCTGCTGGTGCATCGGCAACGACTTCTGCTATTTGCAATTATTTATTTATGCCTGCATTGACATTAGCATTAGGCATTAGCAAGTTACTTACCCAGTGGACTTGTAGCTGGGTGCCGAAAACTATGCCGGCTACGCTGCCCGGCGACGCGATGCCACGCCAGGCCAGGCCAGTTTGGGTGTCTCTTACGCAATGACAAATCAATATACTTGTGCTATTCCGGGCAGGGAAGGGGAGTGGCTCGTGGTACAACAAATTGCGTTAGACGCCATAAAGATGAAGAAGAAGATGGCACGACCTTCAAGGCCAACCGGGTCGACATAACCATAAAGCGCGCGAGCTCGCTGCACAGCGCGTGTCAAAGTCAGCCGCAGCTGAAGATGAAGATGCGACGCGACTACGTTCTGCTGCGGCTTTATGAGCGACCCGGACAACTGACATTTTGCCGCAAGTGCTGGCTGGCTAATTAGAGATCTCATGCGTAATATCTCAAGGTTTACATATGTCCGAAAACCCCAAAAATACTAAGCGAAAAACCTTAGAAACTCTGATCATTTTTCCATATTAAATTCAAAACGAATGACTTAGGCAACAAACTTGGCCGGCGCTGCGAGAATCTTTTTGCGCAGCACTTGTTGTTGTTGCTGCCGGTGCTGCTGCTGCTGCTTGCGTAATTTAAAATAAAACCCATTAAAAAAATAGTATAATAAATATTAAAATTAATGCAGTTGAATGTCTTCATAATTATCAAACGACCAGGCAAAAACAATGGACGAGACCAGGCCCAAAACTAGAAGGCCCGCGTGGCAGCCAGCGCGACTTTTTCAGAGCTTCCACTAACTGGCAATTGTTTTCTTGATTGCCACAGTCGCAGCAGCAGCAGCAGCAGCGGCGACAACAACAACAACATCGGCGACAACAACTGCTTGCATACAATATGGCAGCAATCTTTGGGACAATCTTGTCACGAAATTCTGTCGCCGTCTCTGGCTATGTTGGCGCTGAAGCTGAAGCTGGATTCAGCCGGCGGAGTCTGTGTCTCCATCTGCCTGCCACAGACCCAAGTCGACCCAAGCTATTCATTAGACGCGCCTACACTTCGGCAGCAGCGACTTCAGTCGAGGAGCAGCATAGGCAGCGGCAGCGAGAGCAGCAGCAGCGGCCTCTTCGCGTTTAGCAATTTTTGGCATTTTGACCCCAGTACAATGCACAAACACAAACAAAGATGTAGGCATGCCCTGTGCCCAATTTTGGGCGCACAGTGGGCGGCAATTAGGGTTGTTGTCAAGAAAATAATACTATAAAGTTGTAATGACTGCCTAGATAAATTTAAAGCTGAATATTTTAATAAATGCAGTGTATGGAGAGATACCTGCTTAGAGAAAATAATGTACCTCAATTTTATTTCTTTGACAGGGTATCTCATAGGCAACTACACAGCACTACCTACTCTGCCTATTATATATACTTCAAACTAACTAACTACACCATCACTGATTTATAAATAAACTATATATATCTATATTAAATATTTTATTTCCATTTATCCAAATTTTGCGCTCGAAAAACCCTCACTTGCCCCACTGTGCTGTGCCTGTGTTGCCTGACTTTGATTGCATTTGCCGATTATTGGCCACGTATTTAAATGCAATGTTTCTTCTCGCACATCTCGTCGAGCATAAATTCAGCGAGGTGGCAACCCTGTCGCGCCGCGAGGGCGATGCCAATCGCATTTGCCTAAATCGCATTTAGCGTGCAGTTTGATTGCTTCCGCCACTGTGCGACAAATGAGAGCAGCGAAGAGTTCATTATACATGCAACTATACTATGCACATATATAGATATAGTATGTATATACAGCAATGTCGGTCAACAAATGCCAGGCAGATTTATTGGCTAAAGGGCGCGCTGCTTCGGCTGCCGTTGTGGCTGCTGATGCAACTGTAAACAGGCTGCTCGAGTGGAAATCAATACAGAAATGCAAAACAATTGCAATGAAAAAAAAAAAACAATAATGATTTGCATCGGATTCTCAATTGCACAGAACAGCTGAGCAGCTGGCGGGGATTGGGTGGTGGGAAGCGTAGGGTAGGGGCAGGAGCCAGCCATAGGCGTATGCACTGGCGGGGGGCGAGCGACATCTCGTGCCCCCATGGCGTGCTCACCTGGCTGCTGCTGCTGCTGCTCTTTTCAAACAGCGCAAGCGCCGATGTTGACGTCGACAGCGACTGCGACTGCGACTGCAGCGACACCGACTTCGACTGCGACGAATCTTTAGTTTAGTTTCTACATGCAGCACACACACCATATAGTTTTTTTTTTTTTTTGCATCTCGTCTCTGCGACGCTTTGTCCGCTGAATTTACAGCTTCGACGCCGTCGCAGTTGCTGTCGCAGTCGCTGCCGCAGTCGCCGTCATCGTCGACGTCTTTGCATTTTCGTATAAATAGAGACACTTGCCGGCACTTGGGCATCATTAAAAGATCTTTTGTTCAATTAACAACAAGTGTGAAGTGAGTGTTGCGCCTACCGACGATCAAGCAAAGGATAAGCCCGATCTTTGGATTACATTACACCCAATCAACCCAACCAATTTGCTTGCTATTCATCATGAAGAACGTAAGTGGATGAGTGTGTGTGTGTAGAGACAGAGGGATCTCTTGAATGATGCAGATAGTGCAGCTTACAATCCTACAATCAGAAAAAATATAGCTAAAAAACACCTTCTTTGAACTGAAATTGCATTTGATTACTAAAAATTCGTTAGAAATTCGTTCGAAAATCCTTTCTATAAAATAAAACGCAAACTATGGCATAAAATTATGACTTAAGAGCTTAAGAATCGAAATACAGATTGTTTCCTTAATATTCCTTCATATAGTGAGTTAATCAACTTATTAGCAGCAAACAAACTGAGATTATTAAGAATCCCAACCGGCCATAACTTCTCACAACATAAATGCCTTGGGTTCTTCCCGAAATCAAAGAAACCTTAAGAAAAGAATTCGCAATCAGAAAAAAGAGTCTTAAAACTTTTGTAATTTCCACAAAAAACCATGTCGTAAATCAGTCAACGCAAATGAGAAACAATAAACCGAAATATTTTAAGGGCCTGCTCGAGCGAGAGGGCGAGACGTTTAAAGCTTGAAACGTTGCTTCCGCATCGTGTTATTTGCCAATTTTGCTTAGACATTTAGCTTGAAAATGGTCAAAAGTCGCGTTGCCAAGCCCGGCTCAATGCGCGAGCTGGCCAAAATGGCAATGGCAATTAAAGACGACGCTGGGCTGAACGAGCCGCAGCCAGCCAGACACTAAAAAGGCAATAACAACAACAGCAACAACAGCAACAAAAACAACTTGCAACAAGCAAAGGTCAGACAACGAGCCGGTGAAATCGTGGGCGAGGGAGGGCGACAGAGACACTTGGTTGCCGAAGAGCAAAGCAAATCCAAAATAAAGTGCAGGCAATAAATGTTACGCTCAGTTGGCAGCTGTCTGTCTGGCCTAAAGCGCAAGAGACCAGGCCAAAACACGCCGTGAGACACGTAACATATGTTCGCGCCCATTGACAATTGCCTAATAGTATTACCAGGCCCAACTTGAGATGACACAGTGCGGGAGATGCAGATGACAAAAGCGATAATAGCAGTTAAAACTACAGCGATAGTTATCGGAAAGTCGATAGGTTTCAGCGCAGGCAGGAAACGAGAGCAGAAAGTAACCGAATGAGTGCAGCATTTGAAAATCAATTAGCAATTGTCATGAGCTAAAAAATATATCGATAACAATTCAAACCTCAACTTCTCTCTCTAACTCGTGCACGCTACGCAGCTGAGCACGCTTTGCGCACATCTCTAGGCCCCACACCCAACAATTTTCCATGCACTTGAACAACGCTTAGGTAATTGACAACAACAACAACAACAACAACTGCAACTAACTTAAAATCTGATGTGCAAAATGCTTAATTGGCGTCTAGTTATTTGACGACCTTAAGAAATCTGTGGCAAATTGGCACACATACAGGCACGCACGCACACACATGCGGTGTCTGTCCACACATAATTTATTTGTGAGAACAGAGAGTAAACAAGAGTCATAAATCAAACAACTATGCGAAGCGATGCGCCGAGTTTCAACACACCAAACTAAATTTACATGAAAAACAAACAAAAGTGATGAAAAATGGAAGAGGTGTGGGGAGTTAAAAGCACAACTCACGATTTTAGCAGGCAGTCGAGTCAGATATAATTACATACGCTCGTAAAAAAAACAATTGCCAATTTGCGTATTAATTGAATTAATTTCCGTTTTACCTATTTGCCGTTTTGCAGTTTGCACTTTGCCTTGTCGCCACCGCGCTGCTCTGCCTGGTCGAGGCAGCACCGAAGCCACAGGGTGGCGAGCAGATTGCGATCATCAGTCAGGAGTCAAATATCGAACCGGATGGAGCATACAATTATAAGTAAGTACAAAACGGAACCAGTTCACTAAACTCCGATAGAGAGAGAGAGAGAGAGAGAGAGAAAACAGATTTTAATTGTTGCTTCAAAGTTTTGTGTTGCATACTTTCAGGCAGGCTGATTATTTCAGCTACAGCTGTTAACAGTGCATGTTAAATTGCAGACTGTTAGCTTTTGTCGTTCAAGGCACGCTGTTAACAAAACAAAAGCTGTTAAGGCGCTGTTATTGCAGTGTAGTTCTGAATTCAAGTTAACATTTCGGGAAAACTAGCCAAATTTCGGAGTCTCCGCCTCATAAATCAACCCCAAAGTATGCAATGGAATTTGAATAGTTTAACTATTTATCAAAAATGCAAATTTGTTAACAAAAAACAAACAATTCCGCAATTTCTATATATAGAAACCGATCTGACAGTGATCACTTGCTCGCTTAACACCTACATTTGGCGTTATTTATTTGTCTCTGTTTCGTCATTGTCTGCCCAACTAATCCAATCATAAACAATATAAATGACAAGTTTTATATGCAAATTAGGCAAATTATATATGAATTTATGAAGCATCTACATGTTATAAATATTTTCATTGGATATCAAGTCCGCGCATAAATGCTAAATGTTAATAAATACATAAATAAATAAATAAAGCGACTGGCGCCAGCCAACAAAAACGAAGATAATAACAACAGAATGAAGTCAAATTTGCGATAGGTTGACGCTCAAATACCCTACAAAAACATTGAGAAATACAGCTATAATGCAAGTAGGCTTGATAAGTATATGAAATAGAGGCACAACAAATAAAACCTTCAAAAAGAACTCCTTCCAAAACTCAGGGCCCAGCCAATACACCCTCTCTCGGTTAGGGTATTCCCCTATCTCAGATAATCAACTCTTTTCACAGCTTTCAAGGTGAATTTGTTTAAACTGACGCCAAGTGATATTAAAAATGATTGCCAAAAATCAACAGAGTCAACTTTAATTTCAATTTGAACTTTAATTTCTTCATTCCAGCTATGAGACCGCCAACGGCATCAAGGCCGAGGAAACTGGCACCGTGAAGAAGGCAACCAGTGCCGACGCCACGGACGTGATCATCGTCAAGGGTTCCGTTTCGTACACCTCGCCCGAAGGCGAATTAATTACCCTGAACTATGCCGCCGATGATGAGAACGGCTTCCAGCCGCAGGGCGCCCATCTGCCCACACCTCCTCCAATCCCACCAGCGATCCAGAAGGCGCTCGACTATCTGCTCAGCCTGCCGCCATCACAGCGTCGCCGTTAAGGTGACCGGCACTGGATGAGGTTTGAGGCGGTGGTGACCAGGCTAACGAACGATACTCTGATACTCTCTACTAAAAAAAACCCTACTCTAACTCAATGAAGCAACTTCGCTGCCTAATCCCCGATAGATCATCGAAAGCGAACACCAACAACAAGAACAAGCAAGAGCAGCTGACTGAAGAACACAGACACAACCTGCACACAGAGGAGACAACAAGACACTCACGCACGCACGCACGCACGCACACTCTCACATACACACACACATGCACCGTCAAAAAAAAAAACAACATAATGTTTTCCATCCCTAACTTTCTTCAGCTTAACCTTTATCTCAAATCACTCTATGTCTGTCTCTTTCTACTCTATTCTTCTAACTGTGCTTAAGATCTTTTAGTCGCCGGAACTTTGCCATTTTCGGACTCATGTGATATCATCGATTTGTTAATGAAATCAAGAAGAAAATGTAAAAAAAAAAATATAAATACAGACACGAAAAAGACGTTGATGAGGAAAAAGAAGAAGGAGGAGGAGGAATTCAAAAGTAGCATAATAATCGATATCGATATCGAATTCGATTGTGCACAGCGATTCTTGTGTAAATAGTCTATATAACTAATAATCTTTTGCACGTAATACGAGTATAAGCCAATGCTGGACGACAATGTACCTACTTATACTTATACAAATATATATATACATTTATATATATATAAACACGACATACATATATACACGAATTGTTGGTTTTGTGACGCGAACACATGAGAAGAACTTGAAATATCTTTTAGCCTTAGCTGCAAATAAAGAATTAAAGATTCTTTGACAATTTCAATGTTTTATTTCCACAGGATATATGTGATATCATATGGGATGAGTTGGTTAAATGGAGCAGAGCGCAGCTTGGGATCACTTTAGAATCGTCTGGCTATAAATAGACTATTATTTTGCATCTCAAGGCAAAGTAGTCAATTTTTTTGTTCGATATATGCAAATTATTTGAATAGATTTGCCTAGGCTGAAGACGGGCTAAAAATGTGGTCAAGTCGGTTCGCATGAAGAACCAGAATCAGATGCTGACGTTGATGACAGATATACACAAATATAGTAGTATACTATATGTGTGCATATAGCATATAGCATATTCTTTTATGTTTATTAAGGTAGCATAGCCGAAGATGTCATACTCTTAACTTAAAGAAGATTGAAGATTGGTATCCCTTTGAGAGTAACATCTATGGTAAATGATTGTCTGAAAGTCACATAGACAGTACCTTTGTTTTCTTGCAAATTTCACACCCATCATCATCATCGGAGGCCGCTGAAAAACGAGTTCAATATTATTTATCGCTTTAATTTTAATTTCAGGTTGAATATTTTAGTACCAGGTATTTTATTAGTTTTTTTGTTTGTTTTTTCCACCTCTCGTTTCTCTATAAAAGTCTGTTTACTTAACACTAGAATCGACAGTCGTCTCACGTCATTTGCACTGTGTGGATATTAAGAAAACTGGATTAACGGGGAAAATGAAGACGATCCTATTCGCAACTCTTTTTGTGGCCGCCCTGGCGCTAACCACGGCCAACGACCCAGCGGAACTTTTGGAATATAATGCAAATGTCGAGCACGACGGAAAGTTCTACTATAAGTAAGATAACCGAGATGATCTAGGCAGATCTCATGGTAATAATGTTTTCGATCTTACTCAGTTTCGAATTGAGCGATGGCGTTTCGGTTGCAGAGCAAGGTCAACAAAAAAGTGTGAATAAAGATCAACAGGGTGAGGCTGTTAAGGGTCAATACTCTTGGATAGAAGGCGGTCAGAAATACACCATATCCTATGTAGCCGATGAAAACGGATTCCAGCCAGTCGGCGATCATTTACCCACCCCGCCACCAGTGCCGGAATCTGTGATAAAGACCCTGGAATATCTGGCTGCACATCCCAACAAGGAGACTGCCTAGAGCGAACTGACTATAAAATGTGATATTTACTAATAGAATTCGAAGATAATGTTATACGTGTTTGGATTAAATTGCAATGTTATACAGAAGAACATGTCTATATCTCTGAATCTCTCTACATCATCAACAGCGCGGAAAAATACCTTTTGTTTTTATAGTATTTCTTTTGAATAGAGAAAGACAAAGAATTACCATAAACGTCTGATAACTTTCTCGATCGGAACGCGGATTGCATAATTAAATTCTACGCATTACGTAAGATTAGGCAGCACGTTCTTCCCCCACCCCCGCTCACTGATCTCTTCTTCTTGGAGCGTCGAAACGAGATTCAGTTCCTAAATACAAACTTTTGCGAACCGAGATCGAGACCCGCAGATGGAGTATGCGAAATTTGTGTTAAATTTGCCTTATTTAGCAGCTTTGCCCCACTGCATTTCTGCATTGGCAAAGGCCGAAGAATCGACTTGTTAAGTTCCCCATAATGGGGTTCTAATTGGTAAATACATAATCGTGTTCTTCGTGTATTTCTTTTCTTAAGATCATTGTTTGTCGAAAGATTTGAAACTTTTGGTTGAGTTAGGTAATCTTCGGCAGAAATTGAAAGTGAGAATTCCGTATGAATTCATGATATTAGCAGGTTAATATTATATAAGAGCAGGCTCTTAACCGATAACGTAAAGATTATAAAAAAAAAAAATAAACTTCCTTATTTTGTAATGCATAAAGAAAAAAGAGGAAAGGGAAGAATTGCAGAGTCTCTTGAAAGATTCGATCATAAGTGAGGTTCATTGAACTATTTTGAAGACGTGTCGTTATCATTTATATGACAATATGCGTACTCTACATTTTTTATTACCCCATTGTGCGTGGGCACCGTTAGCTTTTAAGTTGCGAAGCGACGATACAGTCTAATGTTATTTTTCAGCAAATTGCCTCCATAATCAAAAACGTGACTGCCCTATCAATACGCTGTAGACTATCATCGTCTATTGACACTCCCCTAGAAATGATCAATGGGTTATGAGCTTATAGACATGATAGCTTTAGAACTATACTAACAATAAGTCTACGAATTCAAATCCCTAACGGCTAGACTGTTGCCTTCTTGGGATCCTCCTCCTTAACTCCTCCGGGGGCACCTTTAATTCAACGGAACTTACGTACTTACAGCACTTGCCAAGAATTATATATATTCTGCGCAGGCGAATCACGTAGAGCTGCCAACTACAAACGACAATGTCATCAACTTCCCCCAACTCGGAGACGGAGACATGTCTCAAAGTGAGCTCCGCTTCACTCCGTTTGCAGCCTCGGCTATCGGGCATCGGGTTCGGTATCAGAGCCCCATCACCTGCTGACATCGTCGTTTCATCTTCATCTGCTCTTTGGCGGCGCTGTTTACTCATCGGCCAGACGCGCGAAATGGACAATAAAAAAAACCTCAAGCGATGGCCACACCAAAACAAAAACCCAACAAAAAATAAGTCACATTGTTTGCGCAATATGGTAGCGACTAGAGCATACCCTGTGAAAGAGAAACAACTGTAAATTTTAGGCTTATATCAAAGTAAATATATATTTCGCAAGAATAACGTTAAGTAGAGTTTTTATAGAGACTATCTGTTGTAGATTTTTCAAGAAGAGCGGAATAACTTACTAAGATATTTTAAGGAGAGTCCTAATATTACGAAAGATCTTCAGTAAACCGTTCGCGATCTTCTAAAATTAAATATTTCTGCAGAGCGGATCTCTGACTTAAAGTAGAGCATCTTAAATAAACCAATACTGCCAGAACTGATCCTCAAGTTATTCTATATTAATTACCCCAATTCTTTCTCATTCCTAACCCATATACCCTGCTGTGCTCTCTCTTCAACTCGAGCTCATTAAAATCTGAAATGAGACGAAGAAGCGCCCGCTCGGGTTTTTTGCTTGTCGCTTGCTGACGGTGAAGTACGAGTCCGAGTGTGAATGTGAGTGCGAGTGTGAGTACTCATACTCATACTCATACTTGTACTTGACGCTCTCTGCTCGCTGTTTCTTATCTAGTGCGCCCATCGTCAGCGGGGTGCGGTGCGTGCGAGTGCGAATCAGGTGCTCGCCCGCGCCGCCAGCTGAGAGAGGAGATCGAGACCGAGACCGAGCAGATCGTATATAAAGACCGAGCGTCCACTGGGTAGACAACAGTTGTGCTCTAACTCGCTGCAATTCACTTGCCACGCCCTCCCACGCCGCCTTCTATATCGTAACACAGGATAATCTAATAAAAAATAAAACGAAAATGTACAAGTTCGTGTGTGTTTTGTGCTCGGCCCTGATGCTGTCCTACGTCTTGGCACGTCCCCAGGAGGCTCGTGCTGGAGCAGGTGGAGTAACCACAACAACAACTCCGGCTAGCATTATCCAGCAGGATAATGTTAACAATGCCGATGGCAGCTTCAACAGCAGGTGAGTTCCGGTCGATACCGAATACTATGGCAGCAACAACAACTGAGTACCCTATTTTTCCCTACCCCTCCCCCTCGACAGTTACGAGACCTCCAACGGCATTCGTGTGGAGAATGTGGGTTACCTGAAGAAGATCATTATTCCCAAGACGGAAACTGGCGATGGACAGGTCATCGATGAGCATGAGGAATTGGTGCTGGTACAGACCGGCTCGTACAGCTACAGCGATCCCGAGGGCAACATCATCACTCTGCGTTATGTGGCCGATGAGAATGGATTCCAGCCCGAGGGAGAGCATCTGCCTGTGGCGCCCCAATAGGTTGCAGTTCAGTTTTTAAGTCAGCATAGATCCTAAGTTATATATCGTATCAAGTATTACGTACTGGAGTTAGCACTGCCCGCACTGCCCTATGCCATACGGAAGGAAGGAAACCCGAAGTACGATGGGTGTAGAAAACAAAAAAGAAAAAAAAAATACTCTCTGTTCTGCCGTCATTTGGCACAAACACACACACACACACTCGTACACACACACACCTACCTGTATTGTCGACCAAGCGAAGAAGTAATAAATAATTGAATAAATATTGAACAATTAAGTTTGTGTCTCATTGCCACTCGAGGTACCCGTACGAGTACTCATCTCCACTCGCAGCTCACTTCATGAGTGCTTTGAGTGTTTTTTTTTTATTTTTCTCAGCCTCGTGGCGCTTACAAAATTACCAACTGCCCTTCACGCCGGCTTGCGGTTACCCTCAGCTTGTACTTCCCCTCCTGCCATGCCTTTCTCTCCCAACACTCTCTCAATGATAATGATGATGATAATGATGATGATGCTGATGAGCCACAAGATTATTTACACACAACACGCAGCGAGCTGAGTCTGATCCCCGTATCGATATGGAAACCATTTCGAAAACTAAATGCTCTAATCGATCTGCGGCCTGGCCTGGCCGTGATACGATCCATCTGATTTGTTTACGCATCTCGGTTTCAGTCGGTTATGTCCACAACTCACCAACAATGCAAATATTTCCGAACATTTCGCGTGGCGAGGTTAGGCAGCAACTTGCTGAAGATGAAGCTGGGAAGGGCAGTGTACATATATCGTATACCATCTTTAGAAAAGCCCTAAAACTCGGAAAGAGTTCTAGCTACATGCTCAGGTTGATAGTTTCCGTATTATATAATTTTTCATTATTTATAGAATAATTTATAATTTATTTATTATTTTATATGCTATTTAGAATCTTTAAACAGTTCCTGCATCTCTCTATTACTTATAGTCTTCCCTGTAAATTAGTTATCTATCTGTTGCAAATTTCCGCAGCTTAGCGAGAACCTACGATCAACCCTCGCTCCAGTGAAGAGTTGCCTATACGTACTTCTCCCAGTTCCATTTATAAATAACGAATTATCATTTAATTGCCCCGCCAGCGTTCCGACAATTAAACGGCCAAAACGTCGAAACACTTCATTATCGGAAAAGGCCAATGCCAATGGATGATCCGATGGGTGTTTAGTCAGTTTGGAATCGAAGGTTTAGACAAGCGCAAACAAGTAGAAATATGTTGAAATTCAGTTGCAGCATCTTTCTGGTATTCAGCGCTTGGCGCTTGTGCGGTGCCGTCCAGATGTTACCAGTAAGAAAGAGAGAGAGAGAGAGAGAGAGAGGGGGAGGGGAAGACTGTAATTTGTTGTCTCTGTTGCAGCACATGGGCTACTTTATTGTAGTGCGACATGTGGAATGCGTCTTCAATGCGAACTACTTTGCCCAAGCCAGTTGCGACGTGCTGACACCGCGTAACCGCAGCGTAAATGCCGAACTGCAGCTCATCCAGAAGATTCGTCACATCATGGGTACCCTGAAGGTGTCCATACCTAATGCCAAGAAGAAAATGCAGAAAATATTCGATGTTACTTTCGAGCTGTGCAAAGTACTCAGGGAACGCAAGAGGAAGACCCTCATCGAGCTACTGAACTGTATGTCGGGTATGGCAGCAAATGCCACGATGCAGTGTCCCTTCAACGAGGTGAGTAATGGAATTCTATTACTTGATCTATATAATCAGTATTATTTTTATAGGGCAAATATAGTGCGGATAATATCACAGTTGTTCAATCTCTGCCGCCCGTTCTCACTGAATCTGACTTCCTGGTGAACTTCAATTGGTTTGTGCCACGTGTTGCCAACGTTTTCAACGTAACGGTATTCGGTCATTTGTACGATGTGGCCAAAGAGCGTGCACGAAAAAAGAAATATTTGTGATGAAAAATAAACTATGAAAAATTTCTGAAAAACTGGAAAAAACAGACAGCCTGAAAGTATGCTAAGATTAAATTTATTATATTTTTATGGCGGCAATAAACTTTTATAGCAACATACAGACATAGTAAAGCTGTGTGACAGATTTACTATAAAAGATAGTTTAATGAGCTGATTGTAATCCAAGCAAAATTTTAAGTTATTATAGGGCCTGCCGGTGTCCATAACTTCGTTAAAAATCATCATATTATCGTGTTAAATAACATTTTCCTAATGGTTTTATGTCTAGATTGATTCTGCAATATAATATTTCGAATTTAAATATTTTAAAAATTTTGAAATTTTTACAAAATCTTGCAGGGTAGCTTGCAAAAAGTTGAAAAAATTGCATTTTCCAAAATATATTAAATTCTGCCTTTAGATTAATTTAGATATAAAATCATAAATAATTTGCTTTTACCCATGAAAATCGATGGATTTTTACCAAAGTTATGCAGATTGAAAGTTAGGATTGACAAGCTTTTATATGATAGTTGTTTAGTTGATAGCCCATCCCTCATTGTACTCATTATAGTGCCCATCCCATTTTTTTCTAAATTCTATTATTAATCATTAGGCTCTTTCACGTAAACAAACAGCTTAACATGTACTATGTGATCAAGTATTTATAAAACAATTATTGAAACAAAATATGTAAGCCCGGCTCCCCCAATCGAGTTTAGTCGTTCTCTGTTCCCCAATCGATCCATTACCAATTAAACAGTTCGAATGAAAATAAATATATTATATGTGTGGGCTGTGCTGCTACCGATCATCAGTTGTGGCAGCAAGGTAAATATTTTGATTGGAATTATATAATATGAGACTAAAACGTACCTTTTTGACAGCCCAGAGCTCGTCTATCTGTGCAATGGAACTCCTTTAATTGTACCGTGAATCCGAATATTGTCATGTCGTACAAATGCCTAATTGTAGAGCCCGAGAGATCTCTCATTAGCGCTGAGTTCCTGTATAATGTCACTTTCGAAAACCTTCATGCTGACTTTGTGCTGAGATTACCACGACCTCCAACAATGGAATACCATGGAATCGTTTCACTCGATGTGGATATCTGTCGTTTCTACAAGGATTCGAGGCGGAATCGATTTCTTTCCATTGCTTACAAGAGCATGATTAAGAACAGTAATCTGCCCAAGAAATGTCCCCAACAAAAGGTATGTTATCGGATACTTGGTCACTCATTTATAATTGATATATTATTTCAGGGTCTCTACTACTTCCGCAACATGGATATTGGGGATAATTTGCCTGCATTTTTACCGAAAACCGATTTCAAAGTTAACTTTAATTTTTTTTACCCGGGTTCATCGGTTTTAAATATATCACTAAGCGGACGCACTTTAGAGACCAGTAGACCTTAAACTAAGTGAAAATAAACCATATTCCTCTATATTTTCATCTGTTTATATGATTGTGGTAACTATGTGTGATTAACTCTTATCTATACCCAATAGAACTCATCTCTGAGTTGAGTTATGTCATGTGGGTTAGTCGTGAAATGGGAACCCAACAAGCTGTACCAGTCTAACATGGAACGTGTCTATATTTTAATTGTGTTCTTTGCTATTGCTCAGTTCCAGGGATATAAGGTATACGGAAATATATTAGATCTTTATAGCTTACTCATTCCACTCGCAGTGTATGAAGATACACTGGAAGACCTTCGACTGTACGGTAGATCCTAGTCTAGTGATCTCTTTCAAATGCAACATAGTCGAACCGGAGAGATCTCTCATATCTGTCGAGACCAATATTTTACGAGACATGCAGCAGCTAAATGCGACTTTTGCTCTCTACATTTTCCGTGAGACATCCAATAGATATCATAAGATCATACAAATGAATGTAGATGTTTGCGAAATGTATAAGAATCCAATACGAAATCAGATTATCTTAGCAATATTCAAGAGTATTTTGCTGAATACGAATGCAACGCCAAAGTGTCCACATCAAAAGGTGGGTAAAAGTATATTTTAAAGAATATTATTATATATCTCTCTCTCTCTCCACAAGGGATCCTATTACTTTCGGAACATTGATGTTGGCAATTATCTTCCATCGTATTTACCCAAAAACGAGTTTAAGGCGCATTTGAATTTTATTTCACCCCCGAGAAATGCATTCTTCAATGTTTCATTAACCGGTCGTGCGACAGAGACGAAACAGAAGGGCAAATAAAGGAGAGAAGAGACCAGATAAATATATGTTTTCGCCTTGTGATTAAGGCCCAAATGTTCGGTCAATAAACCGTAGATATACATACTACAGATCGCGATTAGATTGCGCATTAATTCTGCATTCAAAATTAGTGCAGAAGAAACTGAAATGCCAGTTAGAATTGCCAATTACGTATCCGATATGCGGGGTAGTTGCGGGGAGTATACATATATATATATGATAATACGCAAATACGTGTTCTGTCTATCAAGTTGCGGATGGCAGGGCAGACATCTCCATCTCCATCTCCATTACTAGAGCATTATTTACGACAATTCAAGCTCAAGATGCCAACCAGCTGACAACAAATTTCACAACATCATGACACTTGAAATTGCCGCTAAATTTATTGCCGCCGCCATCGCCATCGCGCAGGTTTGTAAACCAGTCTACAGCGGGTTCCGCTACGCTCTTCTTCTCCAGTCTGCAGTCTTCAGTCTTCAGTCTCCAGTCTGCAGTCTTTTAAATGTCAAATGCCGCACGAGCTAAGAACACAATTCCAAGAAGCAGCCGCATATCTCCCTGCCAAATGCCGCAACGAGAATGCAGCAGCTACGGCAGCAACAGCTACGGCAGCAACTCCATCGATTGGTTGACATTTTCCATTTGTCAAAGTGGGTCAGCGAGGATCTCCTACAGCGCCGATGCTGGGTAACCTTGCCAGCTTTCGTTTTCATTGGGAAAATTGCACAATTGCATTGTCGCTGTGCTGTGTGCCGAGATGAGTCACGCGACACGCCAGCAACATCGAGCAGCAACAGCAGCAACAGCAACAAAATGTTGGCTTGGCGATGGCTCTGGGCTTGGCTAAGCCGAGCGGGCAGAGGAAGAAGATGTTGGGGGTGTGGCTGCGAAGGCGGCCTGGCCCATAAATGCAACAGTTGTTGTTGCTGACCAGTTTTTGCGCTCACACAAGTTGCGCTCTCTCTCTCTCTCTCTCTCTCTGGCTGTCACTGTCGTGGGTTGTTCAACTTGTTGCATGTATGTTGCAAGTGATTCTCGAATCTTTTTGGCCAGAAATCGACAAGTAATCGTCGTAATAGCCGCCGTATCGCATCGCATCGCATCGCATCGTGGTGCATCAGATCGACCCATTTTCCACAACTAATTAACATTTGCCAAGAGCCATAGCCGTTTTGAACTCAATTATCGTCTTGCCTCATCGCCAAACAAAAACCCCCCATGCACGAGAGTATTACAACAATTTTCACACACACACACACTCGTACACACGCACATACATACACACATATGCTATATGTCACAGTCTCTCGATCTTCCCCGAAGCTGTTGGCAATTGCAAGAATTCAAGAAAACGAGCCAACATCTTCTCTGCGACAGAGAGAGAGAGAGAGAGAGAGAGAGAGAGGGAGCGAGAGAGAGAGGGAGCGAGAGAGAGACCAGGAGCAGAGAGCAAGAGAGAGAGAGAGAGCGGTAACGAGAGCGAGAGAGCGAGCGCAACTTGGCCAAAAGCCGAGCTACCTTGGGAGAGCTTTTTGCATGTTCGCCTGCATTTTGGCCAAGACAACGTCTGAAAAACTCGTTCTGGCTTATTTCTAAATAACGGCATTACGAAGATGAACGACCGTAGCGAGGCAGACAATGCGCAGACTCTGGCTGTGCCTATTACCAGGCCCCTAATATATGCATAACTGCGCGCGATGAACCAAAGAGACGAGATATATCAAATACCAAGCGATAGTTCAGCTAGCCGATAGTTGTTAAATTTCAATTCATAGAGTTTTTGCTGTAAAACTCTTCAGTTTTTTAACTATCGTATGGCTACAGCCAAATTGATTAATGATTTTAGCGCACAAAGTAATTTTCCATTCGTCAAAAGCAACAAAAAAAAAAAAAAAACAGAGACACAGCAAGCAGCATCTGCAACTATGGCGAATGCAACTAATGTATCTGTATCTGCAGCTAGAGCTGTATCGGTATCTGTATCTGCAGTTGTATCTCTAACTGTGTGTGTGTAAAGCGCCGCGAGCGCAGGAGACAAACTCGAAGTCGGATTTTGATTCGGATTCGGATTCGGAATCGCAGTCGCAGTTGCAGTCGCCGTCGCGATGCAGTCCAAGTCGCGACTATATAAAGCTCTTAAATAGGGCCGCCGCTGCACAGTTCGAACCGTGGCAGCTTTCACTTGCCAACCGCACAGCAACACAAACGGTCGCGCTACCTGCAACCTGCAACCTGCAATCTGCAACTTGCAACCGACAACAATTGCCACACAAATTCGCAAGTGAACTAACAAACAAGATTCAATCAATCAATCAATCAACGCTTTAGAAAATGAAAGTGCTCGTAAGTTGATCTCCAAATGGTTCCCAGAGATCTTGTGTGGGTGTTGAGTGTGGTTGAGTATCAGTTAAGTGCGCAATAAGGTCGAGGGTTTGTCTGAAAACTGGTGATATTTCGAAACTCTCCTCAATTCATTTGATAGTGTGTGTGTGTGTATGTGCATCTAAAAGGTCTCGGGGTCGAGTTGAAAATTAACAGAAAACTTGAGAGACTTTTAAACTCGAATGGATAACTTTATATACCAATTATTAATTAGATCTCAGAGAATATTCCCCAATTTAATCTATCTAATTTCCTGTCCTACTCTTCGCAGATCTTCCTCTCGCTGCTGCTCGCCCTGTCGTGCCACGCCCAGCATCAGCACCAGCACCAACATCATGCACATCCCAATGCGAATAATATACCACGCGATGATAAACTGGATCATCGTCACGAAGATCCGCGCGAGACCAGCACCTGGATACCCATACTGAAGTACAACAAGGAGCAGAGTGAGGATGGCAGCTACAAGACCGAATATGAGACGGGCAACAATATTGTGCACGAAGAGACGGGTTTCCTTAAGGATTTCGAAACGAATCCCAACGGTGTACTCGTCCAGCATGGCCAGTACTCATATCAATCACCCGAGGGTACCGTAGTCAATGTACAGTACACGGCCGATGAGAATGGTTTCCGTGCCACCGGGGATCATATACCCACACCACCGGCCATACCCGAGGAGATACAGAAGGGTCTGGATCAGATCTATGCGGGCATCAAACTGCAGCAGGAACGTCTCGAGCAGCGTGCCAAGAGTGATCCTGCCTTTGCCAAGAAACTGGAGGAGCGACGTGTGGCCAATCAGAATGGACAGTACATTGGGCTGCTGGAGAACCAATAGAATGAACGAAGGAGAGAAAGAGAAAGCGAGAGAGTGCGAAAGAATCCTAACCTCAAATTGAAACCTAACCAGAAGTTGTGCTGCATTTTCCAACACTGCTTCGACTGTGCTTCCGCTGTAGAAATTCATTAAAAAAGAAAAACCTAATCCCTCTATTAACCGAATTTCGGATTACATTAAGGTAGCCCAGAAATGCTAAAAAAAAAAACCGAAATATTTATATATCTTAACGATCGAGAAAGTTTTTTGTTCGAGGTGTAAAAAATGCGAAAAATAAATGAAATAATCACAATAAAAGCGGAAAAACATTGTTTCCGTCATGCCAAACACACACACACACACACACACACGCGACCCTAAAGCAGACGTTACGTTAACGTACAACGCTTTTTCATTTTTCCATATTTTCCCCATTTCCCTAACACTTTCCTGACTGCCCCCCAAGTAGCCAGGTAATGTGCACAAAACGTGACAATGCGCAATGGCGTTTTATTTATGTTTTTTCTGTTTTGTTTTTATTTATTTTTTTTTTTTTAATTTCAGTTCACAGCTTCAATTACCTCATGTAGCGTCGTTGTGTGTGTGTGTTTGTTGTGTTTTCCAGTTTGTTTGTTTACTAATTTATGCCACGCTGCAATTTTTCCAAATAAATTTGCATTCGCATTTTCAGCTCACAGTTTTCTGTCTATTGCATTTTCATCGCTTCGCGATTTTCCATAATACCCCTACTCCACACATTTGCATATCGAAGCCTTTTGACAGCCCCGTCGAACCGGGTCTTGCATCACATTATGACGGCTTTTCTCTCTCTCTCTTAACGTCTTTGACTCGGTTTCCATTTTTTATGAGCTCGAAATCGAAGTCACTTGGGGAGCAGCTGTACTGGAAGCAGCTGTTTCAAGCTCCTTTCCGGGAAAGTCAAAGCTTTGAAGCTTCCGAAAACAGAACTGAAAGTACGCCAAGTAAAACTGGGTTAAGATGTGAAAAAATCAAGTACCAAAATATAAAATAAACTTTAAATTGATTTTCACTATTAATTATCATTCGCCAAGTTATAGAAATGCTATAAAATCATTTGAGCGCGACTTAAGAACCCCCAAAAGTCGTAATAAAATAACATAAAAATTTTAATTACATTTCTTTTCAATACAAGACTCAAGTCAGACTGAGCTGACTTTGCTGTCTCTCTATAGCATCGGCCTATAACTGTTTTACCGTTGGCCGCGTTTAACCAATCGGTAAAGCGGTGAAAAGCTGCCTCTAGCGATGGGTCGAAGAGACTAGATCCCAAGAATGGAGACGCTTCTCATAAACGGTGTCAAAATAAACTGGCGAATTTTAAGCAAACGTCGTCGATTCGCTCATGCGATTTGCATAAATCGTAACTAGCAGGGGGGGTATAACTACCATATACCATACTATATGCCAACTTACTATCCGTTCATTGATCGGGCCAGAAGAAGAAGAAGAGAAATACGAGTAGATCAAATTGCTGTGTGCGTTTTCACTTGGCTGAACAAACGAGAAGCAGCTGAATGTTTATTCGCCATTAAATTTCAACGCTCTTGCGCATAATTAAGCGAAAACTGAACAAAAGAAAACCCATTTCTATAGCCATGATTAAGAATGTTTCTTCTGGCTAGCAGCACCAGCAGCAGCGGCAGAGGCGTCAGCGTTTTACGTCCGCGGACGCTAAATTGATTTGGCCAACATCAGTTGCCGTTGAGAAGCCGACGCGTTGAGACCCCGTTGCGATAGAGAAATAGAGAAATATAGAGACGCGATATATTGAAAACCGAAATCAAAAGAAAAAGACTTTTGCGAGCATTCAACCCGATTGAAGATACACACACACACACACACACTCGCACATAGATGCGAATATCGATGGGCAAAGTGGATGCGAATTGAGAACAATGCGCTGTGGTTGTTGTTGTTGTTGTTGATGTTACCGTGTTGTTGTTGGCCCCAACAAAACCGAAATGAAACAATAAAATCCGTCAGCTATAACTGTGAACCGACGACAATAATAACAATCCCATCCCAACAACAAGAAGTGGCACATCATTTCAGTAAATAGAAATCGAAACTGAAACCAAGTGAGACGAGCTTAAAGAAATCGCAAGGTAGCGCAACTTAGTTTTAACCTGACGACGATGATGCAGAGCAGGCAGGGATTCCAACTGCTCATCGGGCTACTGATCCTGCAACATTTGGTACTGGGTGAGGAGGAGCTCAGCCCGGCGCAGCCGGAGCAGGCAGAGTTGCCATCGCAGCCGGAACCAGAAGCTCAGCAGCTGCAGGTACCTCGACCCAGAGGTCGCATACGTATTGGAGGTCCACTCCCTCCACCCGTTGGTCCTGTGTCCGCTGTTGTGCCTGGCCTGGGTTGGCCCAGTTATGCTGCAGCTGCTCCTGGTCTAGCGCCCATGCCAGCCACATCCACCGTGCACACACATATTCCCCTGCTGCGCGAGCCTAACGTGCCCGCCTCAAGTGACGGTGTCGTCTATGGCAACTGGAAGCCACAGCAACCGCTGAAGCCCGAGGAGAACGAAGCACAGCCCAAGCAACGCGTCTACGGGCGACTGGAGGCTATGCTAATGGGTCTGCCTGCGGAGGGTAAGTGGAAATTCGTTATAGACACATCTCAGATACTATATGATCTTTCAACCCTCAGCCATGGATCGTCGTGATGCCTCCAGTGAGGAGCTACTGCAGCCGCAGCCAGAGGAGCGCACTGCATCGGTTAGCTACAATCCCTATGCACGTCGCGATAGCTTTGAGCGTTCCCAGGAATCCCGCGGTCGTTGGCGCCCACCCACACCCTATGTCAACCCACAGACATCAGAGCGACCGCAGTCTGGAATCGAGGTAGTCCGCATGAATGCCACAGATCCCCTACTGCGTGCCATGGCCAAGCAAATCAACGAATCCATTGAGACAACCACAGTGCATCGACCACATCGAACCCAGACCACGGAGGACAGCTGGATGCCATTGCCGTATCCGTATCCCACACACAGTTACGAGAGTACTCAGCCCGTACCGGGTGCGGTGAGGAGCTCAGAGATGCCCACCCGGCGGCCACACTTGGAGCCGGAGTCCACGACAATTGCACTCAATTGGCCTACGGACTTTCTGGATCCTCAGGTGGCCAGCACGCAACAATCGTATACGGATTCTGGCCAGAGCATTGATCGCATCGATAATATCGATAGCATCGATCGCATCGACGATGATCTTGTGGATCAGAGTGATGATTACAAGTTCTTTGAGGAGGGAGTGAACTCGGCACAGACGCACAATGAGCTCAGCATACCGGAGACCATAATCCCTCAGTTGCCGCTGAACATAACCCGTGTGGGTATTCCCTACGAGGATCGCAATTCAGCCGAGGAACCCACCATATGTGTACCCCTCACAGTGACGGAGACAGCTTCGGATAGTGCCGCATCCCTCATGGTTGAGGTGGAACGTGTCTATTGCTTTCCCCTGCCCAAAGTGGAAATCCGAACGGGTAAAATCAGACAACAGCAGAACGAGCCGATCAGGGACATGGAGAACAGGGCTAGCACCAGTAGCAGCTCGAGCACCACATTCGCCACGACAACGGAACCACCACAATTGGTGTCGCCATCGAGTGGCAATCGCCTCAAGATTACGTGGATTACGCTGCTTCTGCTGGGCATCTTGAGGAATCTATAGGCTTATTTAGAACGATGCAACATCGTTTAAGTTCAACTCAGGGCTACATGTTATAAGAGAATCACTTAAGTTTATTTATCCAATTAAAGCTAAACCAAACACAAATTGAAAACCCCTAAGATCTTGAACAGACGTCCTGTCTTAGCCGATTAATTCGCTCCTTGACAGCCTGTCGAAGCACCTTTCCGTTGTCGGTTTGTGGCAGCGCATCTACGAAATAGACCCCACCATAGAGACGCTTGAACTCCACTATCAGTTGCTTGGCCACGTGCTCCTTAATCTGTTCCGCGGTCACAGAACTTCCCGGTAGCCTGACAACCATCGCAGCGGGCGCATCCCCGTACTTCTCATCGTAAATTCCAACTACGCAGACCTCCTGCACTTCGGGTAGCTCGGAAATGGCTACTTCTATGTCGTTGGGACAATATTGCATGCCCAGACACTTGTAAATATCCTTCTTACGATCCACAATATAAAGATTACCATGCGCATCAAAGTAGCCTATGTCGCCGGTGTGGAACCAGCCAGATGAATCTCGCAAACGTTGTGTTTCCAACTGGTTACCATAGTATCCGCACCAATTACGACCATGATTCACGTACAATTCACCCTTCTCTCCAGGTCCCAGATTTTTTCCGTTCTCATCGACAATACGTGCCTGCATTCCTTCCACAAGAGCTCCCACACTGTTGCCATACTCCTCGCAATAGGGAGAACTGCTTACCCCTCCAATTTCAGTGGTAGCATAGCCGAAGCCAACGATTCCATTCTTCAAGAGTGCCTTCATCCGCCTAAGTGTCTCGGAGGGTATCCAACCTCCTCCGATTCCCACGACGCACAGGCTGGCCAGTCGATCAGGAGTAGCTTCAGGACAAGCGACCAAGGCAGAGGCGTGACGTGGTGCTAGGTTAGCTGCATTGATCTTGTACTTCTCTACCAACTCAGTGAAATACTCGGGGCTATAGGGCTTCTCGGACATAATACGCGTACAACCATCGACGACACTGAGAAGGAAAGCCAAAACTCCCGAGTACCAGTCCAGGCTAGAACCGGAGTACACAACCGACTCGCTAGAGAAGAGACTGTAATGAAAGTAAGCTATAAGAATGGATTGCGATATTGAGACTCCTCTATACGTACGACTGATTTAGGACCAACATGTGATTAGCCAGGCAAACAGCTTTCGGTTTTCCCGTTGAGCCCGAGGAACACAAAATGGCCATGGTCTGATTACCACCCAAAGTCAATGTTTCTGGCCTGTTGAAGAAGAAGGTGTTATCAGACTTCTCGATTTCTTTCGGCCTTTCTTCTCCATCTAACTTACTGATAAAATCTTTCTGTCTTTGTGGGCAACAACAGCAGCTCCTCCACATACGTCACACCTTGCACTTTGCTATTTAATGTTATCAGTTCAGGTGTCCATTCGGCACACGCCGTTGTCAACCTCTCAAAGTCCGATGCATCGCAGAAGATTATCGATGGCCTGGTTATTTCCAGAACATGCCTCAGGGTGTCAATGTCCAGTGTGGGATTCACTGCATGGAAGGGTGTCGCATTGAAAAAACAGGCCACAGCTACCGGCGTTACGTAGGTACTGTTTTTTGATATTATCCCGATGACATCATCGTGACGTAGGCCACGCTGCTTGAACACCTGCGCAAGTCGAACGGACCAATCGAGCAATTCCTGATTGTTTGTTACTTTGCCATCCGATACGCATATCTAAGAGGTAAATATGAAATCAATTATGATCTATGGCTTTATAATTCATAGCATACCTGGCAAATATTTCGGGGATAATTCTGCAGAGCCTTGTGAATTATACAACCAATAGAACAATCGAAATCGTAAAATTGCTCACGCTTCATCCCGCTCCAGATGCGCTCGTTCTTATCGTAACTTGTATTACGAAGACTAAACATTTTCTTCTTTTCAACTTTAAACTAACGTTCTTCTTGAGACAACTTCTCGGTGAGAATTAAATTTGATGAGAAGAAAAAGCGCTTATATAGGACCAATCCGAATCTTATCAATGAAAACCTAGGCAACTCGTCATCACCCCCCATCACGTCAATGACCTCCTCGTACGATTCTTGGCATTACGAAACTTGAATGACACATTGCATACTATATGAATAATCTGCAAATTAATTCATTGATATTTTAATTTAGATCAGCGGTCGGCTTTTCTTGGAATTTTGGCTATCTCCCGAACAGCTGTGCTCTGAAATGTAATAGTTATCGGCTAATAAGATAACATTAATTGAAAAATCATCAAATGCAAAAAACGTAACGATCTTGTGAAGGGGCATCTATGCTGTAGATTACTACGTTACAAAAATGAATCATAGCCTAAGGGTGTATAAGGACAAAAAGTTATTGTTTCTTTATGAACATTATTTTATTGATATACAATCATGGAATTTTACTAAAAATTAATAATCCCATATAAATGGTTCAATATTTAAATATGAATTCATAACCGTCGATAATTAATTTTATATCAATCACCTTTTGAGAGATAGCAAGGTAGCAGCTACAAAAGTCTCTCACCACAATCGAGGTGAATACTTTGCAAGTGTCATACGAATAATTCATTCATTCATTAATAATAATTTCAAAAAAAAAAATAGTTGTTATAAAAAAATTGCAATTTTTTGGCCGTTTTAGATAGGGGTCCCCCATGATATTTCAAGAAAATTTTGTTTTCAAAATTTAAAATCGCAAGTTATTAGTTTTAATCGATTGCGGAGGTCAAGATTAGGAATAAATAAGTGTTTAAATTGATTTTAAACCATACTTAATTTTTACCTAAAATCATGTCGAAATGGCCAAAAAATTTGACTCAACAGGCCTAGTAACCTCACTCTCCATCGATCATAACTTTTAAACACTTGTTTTATACTAATATTACCCTCCGCAATCGATTAAAATTAAAAGCAGGCGATTTTAAATTTTGAAAAAAACAATTTTCTTGAAATATCATAGGGTCTAAATTTCCAAAATATCGAACAATTTCAAAAGGTCTATTATAATATTATTTAAATGTAGAATCACTCAGGTTGTGAAACCATAAACAAAATGTCATTCCGCACTAAAATCGTTTGATTTTTAAGAAAGTTATGATCGATGGAAAGTGAGGTTACTAGGCCTGTTGAGTATGTTACATGTCAAATTTTTTGTCGACTTTGACATGATTTTTGGCCAAAAATTAAGTAGCCTCTAAAACAATTTTAAACACTTGTTTTATACTAATATTGCCCTCCGCAATCGATTAAAATTAAAAGCAGGCGATTTTAAATTTTGAAAAAAAAATTGTTTCTTGAAATATCATGGGGGGGACCATTGTCAAAATTTCCAAAATATCGAAAAATTTCAAAAGGTCTATAATAATATTATTTAAATGTAGAATCACTCAGGTTGTGAAACCATAAACAAAATGTCATTCCGCACTAAAATCGTTTGATTTTTAAGAAAGTTATGATCGATGAAAAGTGAGGTTACTAGGCCTGTTGAGTATGTTACATGTCAAATTTTTTGTCGACTTTGACATGATTTTTGGCCAAAAATTAAGTAGCCTCTAAAACATTTTTAAACACTTGTTTTATACTAATATTACCCTCCGCAATCGATTAAAATTAAAAGCAGGCGATTTTAAATTTTGAAAAAAAAATGTTCTTGAAATATCATAGGGGGGACCATTGTCTAAATTTCCAAAATATCGAAAAATTTCAAAAGGCGTATTATAATATTATTTAAATGTAGAATCACTCAGGTTGTGAAACCATGAACAAAATGTCATTCCGCATTAAAATCGTTTGATTTTTAAGAAAGTTATGATCGATGGAAAGTGAGGTTACTAGGCCTGTTGAGTATGTTACATGTCAAATTTTTTGTCGACTTTGACATGATTTTTGGCCAAAAATTAAGTAGCCTCTAAAACAATTTTAAACACTTGTTTTATACTAATATTGCCCTCCGCAATCGATTAAAATTAAAAGCAGGCGATTTTAAATTTTGAAAAAAAAAATTTTTCTTGAAATATCATGGGGGGGACCATTGTCAAAATTTCCAAAATATCGAAAAATTTCAAAAGGTCTATTATAATATTATTTAAATGTAGAATCACTCAGGTTGTGAAACCATAAACAAAATGTCATTCCGCACTAAAATCGTTTGATTTTTAAGAAAGTTATGATCGATGAAAAGTGAGGTTACTAGGCCTGTTGAGTATGTTACATGTCGAATTTTTTGTCGACTTTGACATGATTTTTGGCCAAAAATTAAGTAGCCTCTAAAACAATTTTAAACACTTGTTTTATACTAATATTGCCCTCCGCAATCGATTAAAATTAAAAGCAGGCGATTTTAAATTTTGAAAAAACAAGAAAGCAAGGCTACCTTCGGCTTGCCGAAGGTTTTATACCCTTGCAGTTATACTAAATATAAAATAAATTTGGATTGCTGCTGGTTTCCGTGGTATTAATTAAACAATTATAACAGTACATCGAATGACCAAATTTTGATATGGATGTGATAAGCCTGATAGCTATATCTTGAAAAATAAACAAAATTGGATGATATGTAACATGACAGCCTTACAATGCATCGGTCCGATCTTGCCCGTTCAGTTTTATTTAAAGAGGGCAGAAATAAGAGTCTTGTGAGCCAAGTTTCATGAAGATAGCTCAATAACTGGGGGACTAATTTGCGTTGCAGACGGATTGACTGATTGTTCCGATAACAGCTATAGAATATAAACGTCAGATATATTTAAATGGCAAAACTAAGGGCGGGTTACTGTTCAACATTAAAAAGTATTGATAATGTGCTATATTTCCAAGAACAAAACAGGTTTGCATACAAAAACCCTAAATTCAGCCGATTGTTCCTATGGCAGCTATATGTTATAGTGGTCCGATTTTGATATAATTTTGACAGCACATTAGGAACGTAATAAGAATAAGATTTGCCAAATCTTGTTGCAATATCTTGAAAAACAACAAAAATCGGCCGATAGTTTCTATGACAGCTATACGATATATCGGTCCGATCTGGCTCGTTCCGACTTATTTACAGCTCGCAGCAATAAGAAGCTTGTATGCCAAGTTTCATGAAGATAGCTCAAAAACTGAGAGACTAGTTTGCGTTGCAACAGACGGACGGACGGACGGACGGACGGACGGACGGACGGACGGACGGACAGACGGACATCCAGTTTTGGACTCCTCTATTTATGCTGATTCAGAATATATATACTTTATAGGGTCGGAGATGTCTCCTAAGGTGCGTTGCAAACTTCTGGCTAAAATTAATATACCCTCTGCAAGGGTATAAAAATGTTCTTGAAATATCATAGGGGGGACCATTGTCTAAATTTCCAAAATATCGAAAAATTTCAAAAGGGGTATTATAATATTATTTAAATGTAGAATCACTCAGGTTGTGAAACCATGAACAAAATGTCATTCCGCATTAAAATCGTTTGATTTTTAAGAAAGTTATGATCGATGGAAAGTGAGGTTACTAGGCCTGTTGAGTATGTTACATGTCAAATTTTTTGTCGACTTTGACATGATTTTTGGCCAAAAATTAAGTAGCCTCTAAAACAATTTTAAACACTTGTTTTATACTAATATTACCCTCCGCAATCGATTAAAATTAAAAGCAGGCGATTTTAAATTTTGAAAAAAAAATGTTCTTGAAATATCATAGGGGGGACCATTGTCTAAATTTCCAAAATATCGAAAAATTTCAAAAGGCGTATTATAATATTATTTAAATGTAGAATCACTCAGGTTGTGAAACCATGAACAAAATGTCATTCCGCATTAAAATCGTTTGATTTTTAAGAAAGTTATGATCGATGGAAAGTGAGGTTACTAGGCCTGTTAAGTATGTTACATGTCAAATTTTTTGTCGACTTTGACATGATTTTTGGCCAAAAATTAAGTAGCCTCTAAAACAATTTTAAACACTTGTTTTATACTAATATTGCCCTCCGCAATCGATTAAAATTAAAAGCAGGCGATTTTAAATTTTGAAAAAAAATGTTCTTGAAATATCATAGGGGGACCATTGTCAAAATTTCCAAAATATCGAAAAATTTCAAAAGGTCTATAATAATATTATTTAAATGTAGAATCACTCAGGTTGTGAAACCATAAACAAAATGTCATTCCGCACTAAAATCGTTTGATTTTTAAGAAAGTTATGATCGATGAAAAGTGAGGTTACTAGGCCTGTTGAGTATGTTACATGTCAAATTTTTTGTCGACTTTGACATGATTTTTGGCCAAAAATTAAGTAGCCTCTAAAACAATTTTAAACACTTGTTTTATACTAATATTGCCCTCCGCAATCGATTAAAATTAAAAGCAGGCGATTTTAAATTTTGAAAAAAAAATGTTCTTGAAATATCATAGGGGGACCATTGTCTAAATTTCCAAAATATCGAAAAATTTCAAAAGGGGTATTATAATATTATTTAAATTTAGAATCACTCAGGTTGTGAAACCATGAACAAAATGTCATTCCGCACTAAAATCGTTTGATTTTTAAGAAAGTTATGATCGATGGAAAGTGAGGTTACTAGGCCTGTTGAGTATGTTACATGTCAAATTTTTTGTCGACTTTGACATGATTTTTGGCCAAAAATTAAGTAGCCTCTAAAACAATTTTAAACACTTGTTTTATACTAATATTGCCCTCCGCAATCGATTAAAATTAAAAGCAGGCGATTTTAAATTTTGAAAAAAAAAATTTTCTTGAAATATCATAGGGGGGACCATTGTCAAAATTTCCAAAATATCGAAAAATTTCAAAAGGTCTATTATAATATTATTTAAATGTAGAATCACTCAGGTTGTGAAACCATAAACAAAATGTCATTCCGCACTAAAATCGTTTGATTTTTAAGAAAGTTATGATCGATGGAAAGTGAGGTTACTAGGCCTGTTGAGTATGTTACATGTCAAATTTTTTGTCGACTTTGACATGATTTTTGGCCAAAAATTAAGTAGCCTCTAAAACAATTTTTAAACACTTGTTTTATACTAATATTACCCTCCGCAATCGATTAAAATTAAAAGCAGGCGATTTTAAATTTTGAAAAAAAATGTTCTTGAAATATCATAGGGGGACCATTGTCTAAATTTCCAAAATATCGAAAAATTTCAAAAGGGGTATTATAATATTATTTAAATGTAGAATCACTCAGGTTGTGAAACCATGAACAAAATGTCATTCCGCATTAAAATCGTTTGATTTTTAAGAAAGTTATGATCGATGGAAAGTGAGGTTACTAGGCCTGTTGAGTATGTTACATGTCAAATTTTTTGTCGACTTTGACATGATTTTTGGCCAAAAATTAAGTAGCCTCTAAAACAATTTTAAACACTTGTTTTATACTAATATTGCCCTCCGCAATCGATTAAAATTAAAAGCAGGCGATTTTAAATTTTGAAAAAAAAATTTTTCTTGAAATATCATGGGGGGACCATTGTCAAAATTTCCAAAATATCGAAAAATTTCAAAAGGTCTATAATAATATTATTTAAATGTAGAATCACTCAGGTTGTGAAACCATAAACAAAATGTCATTCCGCACTAAAATCGTTTGATTTTTAAGAAAGTTATGATCGATGGAAAAGTGAGGTTACTAGGCCTGTTGAGTATGTTACATGTCAAATTTTTTGTCGACTTTGACATGATTTTTGGCCAAAAATTAAGTAGCCTCTAAAACAATTTTAAACACTTGTTTTATACTAATATTGCCCTCCGCAATCGATTAAAATTAAAAGCAGGCGATTTTAAATTTTGAAAAAAAAATGTTCTTGAAATATCATAGGGGGGGACCATTGTCTAAATTTCCAAAATATCGAAAAATTTCAAAAGGGGTATTATAATATTATTTAAATTTAGAATCACTCAGGTTGTGAAACCATGAACAAAATGTCATTCCGCACTAAAATCGTTTGATTTTTAAGAAAGTTATGATCGATGGAAAGTGAGGTTACTAGGCCTGTTGAGTATGTTACATGTCAAATTTTTTGTCGACTTTGACATGATTTTTGGCCAAAAATTAAGTAGCCTCTAAAACAATTTTAAACACTTGTTTTATACTAATATTGCCCTCCGCAATCGATTAAAATTAAAAGCAGGCGATTTTAAATTTTGAAAAAAAAATTTTCTTGAAATATCATAGGGGGACCATTGTCAAAATTTCCAAAATATCGAAAAATTTCAAAAGGTCTATTATAATATTATTTAAATGTAGAATCACTCAGGTTGTGAAACCATAAACAAAATGTCATTCCGCACTAAAATCGTTTGATTTTTAAGAAAGTTATGATCGATGGAAAGTGAGGTTACTAGGCCTGTTGAGTATGTTACATGTCAAATTTTTTGTCGACTTTGACATGATTTTTGGCCAAAAATTAAGTAGCCTCTAAAACAATTTTAAACACTTGTTTTATACTAATATTACCCTCCGCAATCGATTAAAATTAAAAGCAGGCGATTTTAAATTTTGAAAAAAAAATGTTCTTGAAATATCATAGGGGGGACCATTGTCTAAATTTCCAAAATATCGAAAAATTTCAAAAGGTCTATTATAATATTATTTAAATGTAGAATCACTCAGGTTGTGAAACCATGAACAAAATGTCATTCCGCGTTAAAATCGTTTGATTTTTAAGAAAGTTATGATCGATGGAAAGTGAGGTTACTAGGCCTGTTGAGTATGTTACATGTCAAATTTTTTGTCGACTTTGACATGATTTTTGGCCAAAAATTAAGTAGCCTCTAAAACAATTTTAAACACTTGTTTTATACTAATATTGCCCTCCGCAATCGATTAAAATTAAAAGCAGGCGATTTTAAATTTTGAAAAAAAATGTTCTTGAAATATCATAGGGGGACCATTGTCAAAATTTCCAAAATATCGAAAAATTTCAAAAGGTCTATTATAATATTATTTAAATGTAGAATCACTCAGGTTGTGAAACCATAAACAAAATGTCATTCCGCACTAAAATCGTTTGATTTTTAAGAAAGTTATGATCGATGGAAAGTGAGGTTACTAGGCCTGTTGAGTATGTTACATGTCAAATTTTTTGTCGACTTTGACATGATTTTTGGCCAAAAATTAAGTAGCCTCTAAAACAATTTTAAACACTTGTTTTATACTAATATTACCCTCCGCAATCGATTAAAATTAAAAGCAGGCGATTTTAAATTTTGAAAAAAAAATGTTCTTGAAATATCATAGGGGGGGACCATTGTCTAAATTTCCAAAATATCGAAAAATTTCAAAAGGGGTATTATAATATTATTTAAATGTAGAATCACTCAGGTTGTGAAACCATGAACAAAATGTCATTCCGCATTAAAATCGTTTGATTTTTAAGAAAGTTATGATCGATGGAAAGTGAGGTTACTAGGCCTGTTGAGTATGTTACATGTCAAATTTTTTGTCGACTTTGACATGATTTTTGGCCAAAAATTAAGTAGCCTCTAAAACAATTTTAAACACTTGTTTTATACTAATATTGCCCTCCGCAATCGATTAAAATTAAAAGCAGGCGATTTTAAATTTTGAAAAAAAAATGTTCTTGAAATATCATAGGGGGGACCATTGTCAAAATTTCCAAAATATCGAAAAATTTCAAAAGGTCTATTATAATATTATTTAAATGTAGAATCACTCAGGTTGTGAAACCATAAACAAAATGTCATTCCGCACTAAAATCGTTTGATTTTTAAGAAAGTTATGATCGATGGAAAGTGAGGTTACTAGGCCTGTTGAGTATGTTACATGTCAAATTTTTTGTCGACTTTGACATGATTTTTGGCCAAAAATTAAGTAGCCTCTAAAACAATTTTAAACACTTGTTTTATACTAATATTGCCCTCCGCAATCGATTAAAATTAAAAGCAGGCGATTTTAAATTTTGAAAAAAAAATGTTCTTGAAATATCATAGGGGGGGACCATTGTCTAAATTTCCAAAATATCGAAAAATTTCAAAAGGGGTATTATAATATTATTTAAATGTAGAATCACTCAGGTTGTGAAACTATGAACAAAATGTCATTCCGCATTAAAATCGTTTGATTTTTAAGAAAGTTATGATCGATGGAAAGTGAGGTTACTAGGCCTGTTGAGTATGTTACATGTCAAATTTTTTGTCGACTTTGACATGATTTTTGGCCAAAAATTAAGTAGCCTCTAAAACAATTTTAAACACTTGTTTTATACTAATATTGCCCTCCGCAATCGATTAAAATTAAAAGCAGGCGATTTTAAATTTTGAAAAAAAAATTTTTCTTGAAATATCATGGGGGGGACCATTGTCAAAATTTCCAAAATATCGAAAAATTTCAAAAGGTCTTTTATAATATTATTTAAATGTAGAATCACTCAGGTTGTGAAACCATAAACAAAATGTCATTCCGCACTAAAATCGTTTGATTTTTAAGAAAGTTATGATCGATGGAAAGTGAGGTTACTAGGCCTGTTGAGTATGTTACATGTCAAATTTTTTGTCGACTTTGACATGATTTTTGGCCAAAAATTAAGTAGCCTCTAAAACATTTTTAAACACTTGTTTTATACTAATATTACCCTCCGCAATCGATTAAAATTAAAAGCAGGCGATTTTAAATTTTGAAAAAAAAATGTTCTTGAAATATCATAGGGGGGACCATTGTCTAAATTTCCAAAATATCGAAAAATTTCAAAAGGTCTATAATAATATTATTTAAATGTAGAATCACTCAGGTTGTGAAACCATAAACAAAATGTCATTCCGCATTAAAATCGTTTGATTTTTAAGAAAGTTATGATCGATGGAAAGTGAGGTTACTAGGCCTGTTGAGTATGTTACATGTCAAATTTTTTGTCGACTTTGACATGATTTTTGGCCAAAAATTAAGTAGCCTCTAAAACAATTTTAAACACTTGTTTTATACTAATATTGCCCTCCGCAATCGATTAAAATTAAAAGCAGGCGATTTTAAATTTTGAAAAAAAAAATGTTCTTGAAATATCATAGGGGGGACCATTGTCTAAATTTCCAAAATATCGAAAAATTTCAAAAGGGGTATTATAATATTATTTAAATGTAGAATCACTCAGGTTGTGAAACCATAAACAAAATGTCATTCCGCACTAAAATCGTTTGATTTTTAAGAAAGTTATGATCGATGGAAAGTGAGGTTACTAGGCCTGTTGAGTATGTTACATGTCAAATTTTTTGTCGACTTTGACATGATTTTTGGCCAAAAATTAAGTAGCCTCTAAAACAATTTTAAACACTTGTTTTATACTAATATTGCCCTCCGCAATCGATTAAAATTAAAAGCAGGCGATTTTAAATTTTGAAAAAAAAATGTTCTTGAAATATCATAGGGGGGACCATTGTCAAAATTTCCAAAATATCGAAAAATTTCAAAAGGTCTATAATAATATTATTTAAATGTAGAATCACTCAGGTTGTGAAACCATAAACAAAATGTCATTCCGCACTAAAATCGTTTGATTTTTAAGAAAGTTATGATCGATGGAAGAGTGAGGTTACTAGGCCTGTTGAGTATGTTACATGTCAAATTTTTTGTCGACTTTGACATGATTTTTGGCCAAAAATTAAGTAGCCTCTAAAACAATTTTAAACACTTGTTTTATACTAATATTGCCCTCCGCAATCGATTAAAATTAAAAGCAGGCGATTTTAAATTTTGAAAAAAAAATGTTCTTGAAATATCATAGGGGGGACCATTGTCTAAATTTCCAAAATATCGAAAAATTTTAAAAGGGGTATTATAATATTATTTAAATGTAGAATCACTCAGGTTGTGAAACCATAAACAAAATGTCATTCCGCACTAAAATCGTTTGATTTTTAAGAAAGTTATGATCGATGGAAAGTGAGGTTACTAGGCCTGTTGAGTATGTTACATGTCAAATTTTTTGTCGACTTTGACATGATTTTTGGCCAAAAATTAAGTAGCCTCTAAAACAATTTTAAACACTTGTTTTATACTAATATTGCCCTCCGCAATCGATTAAAATTAAAAGCAGGCGATTTTAAATTTTGAAAAAAAAATGTTCTTGAAATATCATAGGGGGGACCATTGTCAAAATTTCCAAAATATCGAAAAATTTCAAAAGGGGTATTATAATATTATTTAAATGTAGAATCACTCAGGTTGTGAAACCATAAACAAAATGTCATTCCGCACTAAAATCGTTTGATTTTTAAGAAAGTTATGATCGATGGAAAGTGAGGTTACTAGGCCTGTTGAGTATGTTACATGTCAAATTTTTTTTCGACTTTGACATGATTTTTGGCCAAAAATTAAGTAGCCCTATAAAAATTTTAAACACTTGTTTTATACTAATATTGCACTCCGCAATCGATTAAAATTAAAAGCAGGCGATTTTAAATTTTGAAAAAAAAATTTTCTTGAAATATCATAGGTAAAATACTATACAGGCCTAGTAATCCATCGATCATAACTTTCTTAAAAATCAAACGATTAAAAAAATCGCAAGGTTTTAGTTTTAAGCGATACTTCATTTTTTTGGGCCAAAAATCATAACAAAATGTCTTAAAAATTTGACATGCAACACCCTCTCATTTTCCATCATATTATAAATTTCATATATATAGATATGGACTACGCCGTTTAGATAAATATTGCATTATTTAAAAAGATAGGGACTAATAAGACATGAGTTCAATTACAGATTACTATTACTGACTATTTTAAAGGCTCTTAACTTTTTTATCAACCGAAGATAGGGCAGCCCTTTATGTGAGTTGAATGGCCGTCTCAAAATTGTGCGGCAATAAGGCGGCAATCTGAGAAATTTATAATCTCGTACGATAAGCAATAAGAAAAACAATTTCAATTCAAGGTAACACTTTAATAAAATTATACAAATATGAAAATAAATATATAAAGCTCACGATAACTAATTATTGAAAGAACTAAATCACGAGTCAACTGAGTATACTTATTAAAACAATTAAAACTAGTCAACAACAAAATGGCCAAAGAAGCTAAGCTTCTTCTGACCAATAACACCTCGTATGTGCCCTAACGTGGAAGGGTTCCCTTCGTCAATATCGCCTTAACCTCCCGCCGAAGAACCTTTCCACTGGCCGTCTGGGGTAAATCATCTACGAAATAGACGCCTCCATGGAGACGCTTGAATTCCACCTTCATACGCTTGTCCACATGCTCCTTGATCTGTTCAGCAGTCAGAGAACTTCCCGCTAGCTTGACAACCATCGCGGCGGGTGCATCCCCGTACTTCTCGTCATAAATTCCAACTACGCAGACCTCCTGCACTTCGGGTAGCTCGGCAATGGCCACTTCGATATCATTAGGCCAGTACTGCATACCCAGACACTTGTAGATCTCCTTCTTGCGGTCCACAATATAAAGATTTTGGTGTTCATCAAAGTAGCCTAGGTCGCCAGTGTGGAACCAGCCCTCCGCATCAACCAACACTTTCCATTCCTCCGTATTGCCGTAGTAGCCACCCCATTTGAGACCGTTGTTCACATGCAGCTCTCCAACCTCTCCGGGTCCCAAATTTTTACCATTGTCATCGACAATACGTGCCCGCAGTCCAGCCACGAGAGCACCAACGGTATTTCCGAACTTCTCGTTATACAAGCCTGCACTCATGCCTCCGACTTCAGTGGCGCCGTAACCATAACCAACATATCCATGCTTCAAAATCTGCTTGAACTTATGTAACGTCTCGGTGGGAATCCATCCTCCACCGATAGCCACAACGAAAAGTGTGGCCAAGCGTTCTGTTGTAGCTTCTGGGCATGCTACCAAGGCAGAGACGTGACGAGGCGAGAAGGTAGCCACAGTGATCTTATATTTCTGGACCAGCTCTACGAAAATCTCAGGATTGAATGGCTTTTCGGATATGACACGTGTGAGACCATCTGCAACGCTGTACAAGAAGGCCACAAGACCCGAGTACCAGTCCAGACTGGAGCCACAGTACAGCACAAAATCGGAGGTGAAGAACCTAGAGGAATACCAGGTTAGCCGCAACTCTTATACAAATGTAATACCTATGGTACTTACGATGCATTATTGACCAACATGTAGTTTGTCATGCAAACCGCTTTGGGTTTTCCAGTTGAGCCTGAGCTGCACAAAATGCAAACTGTTTGTCCACCGCCCTTCTGCAATCGTTCTGGTCTATAAAAAAAAATTGTTAATCTTATCTGGTTAATATACAATTAATCTTAATACGATTATTTTCAGTATGGATCGAGCTAATGATCATTCGATACCCCATACCCCATAGATACCAAGCAAGGTTTGTCAATTAATTTTATCAGAAAAGTTCTAGACTAATTTCTGGGGAATACACCAGCTTTGACTTACTGATAAAATAGTTCAGTCTTTGTTGGTGTCAACAAATCCTCCACGTAGGTAACTCCCGGCACTTTGCCCGTCAACGTTATCAGCTCTGGTGTCCACTCGGCACACGCCGCCTTCAGTTTCTCGTAATCCGATGCATCGCAGAAGATAACTGTAGGTTTCGTGATGCCCAGCACGTATTTCAAGGTCTCTTCATCTAGTGTAGAGTTGACGGCATGGAAGGGGGTTGCATTGAACAAACAACCCACAGCGGCAGCCGAGACATAGGTACTATTTCTGGCCACAATGCCAATTACGGTCTCGGGAGTGTATCCCCGCTGCTTGAAGAGTTGGGCAAGGCGAGTCGCCCAACCGAGCATTTCTTGATTCGTTGTGGTCTTACCATCCTCTGCACGGATCTAATGGAACACAGAGATATATAAATTGCACTATAGCCTCAACTCTTTAAAATGGTTTACCTGGCAAACATTTTTAGGATAATTACGAAGATTTCTGTGAATTATAGCCCCTATGGAGGCATCGAAATCGTAGAGTGTCTTACGGTTTACACCAGTCCAAACGCGTTCTTTTTCATCGTAACTTGAATTTATAATGCCAAACATATTTCTTATGTTTTGAAGTTCGCTCTTTTATCTTTTAGCTAACGTTCTATTCACGCCGAAGTCACTAAGGCTTTGAAGTTGTCGCGTGAGAACTGTCTGTTTAAATACTGGACAGAATCTTATCTAGTGACGCTGAATTAAAGGGGCAAAGTCATGATGATCTGAGATACGCCTTACGCGGATACCACGTGAAGTTTTTCGGCTCTTTTCTTACTTAGAAGTTTGATCAATAACAACGATCCACTTTGTGTTTATCCAATTGGAACGGCTGACTGCCTGATATGATTATTACCTATATGAATGGTGAAATTTGTTCAGACATTGCCATATATCTATATTTCTTTTCTCGAGATTACAGCTTAGGAGGCACCTGCACTAAGCACTTTATCTAGAAATAGAAATTTTAAAAATAATTATGATTTCCATTGTTATTTTTATTTATTATCTGGAAAAATGGTTTATCACAACATGTAAAAGCTGAATAAGATTATGGAAATAATCGAATTCAAATGAAGTGGGTATAATACCAAGAATTACTCATCTTGAATGGATCAAACAAAATTAATTGATTTACGGCGAAAGACGGATTTAAAGACAAATATATCATATATACGATTGTAAACTGCACGCAATATAAATATGGTAACTTAAAAGACAAGGTGCAAACTGAGTATCGTAAGAATCCACAAGAACATGATAAATAAGTTATAATCTGTACAAATGGGTCAAGTTCAACCTACCTGTGACTGTGGGGAGAGAACAAGGTTTTTTCTTTCCATTACAAAAGTTTAATTAGTATTATTTTTGATTCGTTTAAAATTCACGTATGATTTGTATATTCAATAAAAAGTCTGGGTATAAAAGTACAAGGCTGAGGATTATTTGCTTGTGCCATTTTGGGAGACAAACAAATCTCGCGCTGCCTTCCGGACCGTCTTTCCATTGACATTAGAGGGCAGCTTATCCACAAAGCGAACACCAGCATGAAGCTGCTTCTGCACCGCCGTCAGACGCTTGGCAACATAATCAATGATCTCCTTGGCGCTAATCTCACATCCTTGTTGCTTGACGACCAACGCGCCTGCTTTATCACCCACACTCTCGTCGTAGACACCCACAACACAGACCTCCGACACCTGAGGAATCTCCGCTATCGCAGTCTCTATTTCGGTGGGCCAATAGTGAAGACCCTGGTACTTGAGTATCTCCTTCTTACGATCCACAATATACAAGAAGTTCTGATCGTCGAAATAACCAAGATCACCAGTGTGGAGCCAGCCTTCAAAGTCCTGCATGCGTCGAGTTTCAAAAGGATTTCCGTAGTAGCCATTCCAGGGTTTTGATGTGTACACATATATCTCACCGACCTGATTGTGGGATAATCTCTTGCCATCATCATCGACAATTCGTATCTTGATCCCTGGCAAAAGTCGTCCGGCCGATGCGGATTTGGAAATGCCAATATTTACAGTTATGGCACCAACCTCAGTCATGCCGTAGCCAGCGTTTATCATGGCATTCTTAAAGATCGCTTGAGCACGTTCCAGCGTCGCCTGAGAGACAACTCCACCTCCATAGTTCAGCATACGCACAGTCGCAAGGGCCTCGCTTGTGGCTTCCGGATACGCCACTAAGGCTGCGAGATGTCTGGGCGGAGCCACTGCATAATTGATCTTATATTTCTTCACCATCTGTACAAAGTGTTCTGGGGAAAAGGGTTTGTCGGTTATGATGCGAGTGCAGCCGGTGACTGTGCTTAAGATGAAGGCCCACAGGCCGGTGAGCCAGTCCAGGCAACTCGACACGGCAACGACAGATTCACTAGTGATGAGTCTAGAAGAGTTTTAAATGAAGAAATAATATCAGTAAACAGACTAGTTTATATCCAAGTTCTTCATCTTACACGGACTCCGATATGAGAATGTTATTTGAAATGCAGACAGCCTTGGGTAGTCCCGTTGTACCAGATGAGTTTAGAATGGCCACAGTTTGATCTCCTCCAGACTTAAGTTGTTCAGGTCTATTTGGAGTAAGCAATTAGAATTTACCTTTGATACTGACTTTATCATCTACTACTATACTCACTGATAGAACATTTCAGTAGTCGTGGGAGCCAGCAAATCCTCTATTTTGGATACACCCTCAATGTGATCGCAAAGCGTAAATATTTCCGGACTCCAACCAAGGGTAGCCGAGCGTATCTTTTGATAATCGAGACCATCACAGAATATAAGCGATGGTTTGGTTATCAGAAAGACATGCTTGACCGTAGCTAGAGATTTGAGATATCATTCGATTAAATAAACTCTTTTTAGTGACTTTTCAATCCATACCTTCGTCTAGCGTGGGGTTGACGGCGTGAAAGGGCGTAGTATTCATAAAGCAGGCTACACCTAGAGGCATCACGTACGTGGTATTCTTGGCGGCAATGCCTATCACATCAGTGTGTGTGAGTCCACGTTTCTTCAGATGCTGGGCAATACGAACGGCCCAGGTAATACCCTCTCCGCTGGTAACCGTTACTCCATCCGTGTCATTTATCTGACAACATAATAAATATCCTTTAATCCTTGCCGAAATTCCAAATCTTCCTGATCCTTTTTACTCACCTGGCAAACATTGTTTGGCCAATTTTTCATTGTTGAGTATATTATACTACCAACTGATGCATCATAGTTGTAGATGGAACTACGCTTTGCACCGCTCCAGGTTTTATCCTTATCGCTGAACGTGGTGGGAAATGCTGCCATCGTGCTAGCTCGCCTGATTCCAAATTGAATGTGTGCCAAGCAAAAGTTTCTACGACCTATTTATAATGTTTTACAGTTTGAACATGTTTAGAGAGCACCTTATCAGGGTGACTTCAAAAACCGTTCGATAGCGTATCAAATAGCGTAAAAGAACAAAAGCTGTGTAATCGTGATATTACAAAAAACATGAAATTATCTATCAAAGAAACGTGATTAAATCAGGTATTGAAAAAATATATAAAGTATGGAACGAAATTTTATTCAAAGGTTAACTATATATTTTATTTTATTATTTTACTTTTACTTTTTTTATTTTTATTTAATGGTATAAGAAACATTATAATAATATTATATAAAATCTACAAGCAACTACTTGACAATTAAATAGTTTGAAATAGCTTTAAGTTGTTATTGATAAGCATTCGCTATATGAAAGTATTGTACATATATGATTATAAAAATCTTAAAAGGCAATAAACATTGGCATTGTTAATGGTGACTCCTGACCGTCATTATTATTATTATTGAATCGTTTATTGCTCCCCATATATGAGGCATGCTTTGGCTGTTAGAGATAGTCAGGTGGTGTATAAGTGGGAAAGGTGTTGCTGATTTCTAAATGGGGCACTTGAAAATATGTAGAATAACTGTGAATTGTAGCTGGATTTCCCGCTTGATATTCGTTCATTATAAACATCATTATTATCATTATAAACTACGAAGATAAGCTTCAGTAAAATACCATTAACAAGAAATAATTAATATATTATAATTGAAAACTATTTAAGAATTATTGTTGATTCAAGCTACTTCCCCCCTATTTTTATCGTAAACGATTTGAATGTCAAGACTGTAATCTTTCGATCCGACTCAATCGAAATACTAAATGTTTTTCAAATAGATTTAATAGACTTTTGGCTTTGCGACTAATACTGACACTAAAGTCCACAGAAAATCATTCGATCTGAAACTTATTATTATCTACGTGTTTGCACAAAAATGCTATGTCATTTTATGAGGTAATTTACTCGTGCTACACCCAGACAGTTAAAAGACAAAGTGCGAACCTATTTTCGTATAAATCCGAAAGATAAACCACAAGGGATTTGAATGTCGGTCAAATAACCTATTATAATTATAATAAGTCACTACGAAGATATAGTACAAAGTACTTTTACTAGAATAGATAGAATACTTATTCTAGTATATATGTACACCGTAGGTATAGAAATAGCTTGTTAAATTAATTCGAGAGCTTCGTCAATGAGTTCTTAAGATAGTGACTCTTAAGTATCCCCGTAATGTTTCCTCTATGACGCGTGCACAAAACAAAACACAATCCAATAAATTTAGCACATTCAATCTTATCTGAACAAGCGAGTATTTAGTATAGTAAATAAGCATTATATACACGTGAGAGGGTGAGAGTATTATGTGAACGAAAGAAATACATTTATTAACTAGTCGAATTGATTAAAATAACAAGGTTACAGAAGACTCTTCCCCTTCTTGAGTTTATTTGCTGTTTCCATTCTGAGAGACAAACACATCTCGCGCTGCCTTCCGGACCGTCTTTCCATTGACATTAGAGGGCAGCTTATCCACAAAGCGAACACCGGCATGAAGCTGCTTCTGCACCCCCGTCAGACGCTTGGCAACATGATCAATGATCTCCTTGGCGCTTATCACACATCCTTTTTGCTTGACGACCAGGGCGCCTGCTGCATCTCCCTGACGTTCGTCGTAGATACCCACAACGCAGACCTCCGACACCTGAGGCATTTCCGCTATCACAGTCTCAATCTCAGTGGGCCAATAGTGAAGACCCTGGTACTTGAGGATCTCCTTCTTCCGATCCACAATGTACAAGAAGTTCTGATCGTCGAAGTAACCAAGATCACCTGTGTGGAACCATCCTTCAAAGTCCTGCATGCGTCGAGTTTCAACGGGATTTCCGTAGTAGCCATTCCAGGCTTGTGATGTGTGCACATATATCTCTCCGACCTGGTTGTAGCTTAATTTCTTTCCTTCCTCATCGACAATTCGTATCTTGATTCCTTGTAAAAGTCGTCCAGCCGAGGCCGTATTGCTAATGCCAACGTTTGCTGTTATGGCACCAACCTCGGTCATGCCATAGCCGGAGTTGAACATGGCCGTCTTGCAGATCGACTGGGCACGCTCCAGGGTCGCCTGGGAGACTACGCCACCTCCATAGTTCAGCATACGTATGGACGCAAGCGCCTCGGTCGTGGCTTCTGGGCAGGTTACCAGAGCAGAAAGATGTCTGGGCGGTACCACGGCATAGTTGATCTTATATTTCTTCACCATCTGTACAAAGTGTTCTGGCGTAAAGGGTTTGTTGGTTATGATGCGAGTGCAGCCGAAAACTGTGCTGAATATAAAGGCCCACAGACCAGTGATCCAGTCTAGAGAACTCGACACAGCAATAACTGTTTCGCTGGAGACAAGCCTAAAGGAATTATGAAAAGAAAAGATTTAAAAACAACTATTTTTCCCCACTGGCAACTTTACATCTTACATGGCTTCCTGTATAAGAATGCTATTTGAAATGCAGACAGCCTTGGGTAGTCCCGTTGTACCAGATGAGTTCAGAATAGCCACAGTTTGATCTCCTCCAGAGTTAAGTGGTTCTGGTCTAGTTGGAGTAACCAATTGGTAGTACACTTGCTTAGGATATTATTAACCATACTCACTGATAAAACATTTCGGTAGTCGTGGCATCCAGCAGATTTTCAATCTTTGATACACCCTCAACGGGATCGGTTAGCGTAATGATTTCCGGATGCCAACCCAGGGTAGCCGAGCGTATCTTTTGATAATCGAGACCATCACAGAATATAAGCATTGGCTTGGTAATCTCGAAGACATACTTGATTGTAGCTATAATTTTGAGTAATCATAATTAATTGAGTGCCATGCATATTGATTATTAATCCAAACCTTCGTCAAGCATGGGATTGACGGCGTGGAAGGGCGTAGTATTCATCAAGCAGGCTACACCTAGTGGCATCACGTACGTGGTATTCTTGGCGGCAATGCCTATCACATCCTTGTGGTTGAGTCCTCGCTTCTTTAGATACTGTGCGATACGAATGGCCCATGTAATACCCTGTCCGCTGGTAACCGTTACGCCATCCGTGTCATTTATCTGACAACATAATAAATATCCTTGAATCCTTGCCGAAATTCCAAATCTTCCTGATCCTTTTTACTCACCTGGCAAACATTGTTTGGCCAATTTTTCATGTTTGCGAATATGATTCTACCCGCCGATGTGTCATAGTTATAGATGGAGCAACGGTTTGCTCCGCTCCAGGTATTATCCTTTTCGCTGTACGTGGTAAGAAACGCTGCCATTGTGTTAGCCTGCCTGATTCCAATTAAACTGTGCGCCAGCCAAGTGTTTTCCCGTTCTATTTATAATGTTGCACGACTTGCACATGTTTGACTTGTTGTCTAGGTATAAATCCCGGCAATTTACGCCTCAAGTGGATGATTCTATAAGCGACTAGTTCATGAAACTCCTTATCAGTGCCAATTGTCTGAAGAGTTGATAACACACTAAACTCCCCTATAGAACATCTGCAACCCGATATTCGTTACTATAATTCAAACATTCTATCAAAAATAACGTAGTCATTGCGCGTCTGAATTACATATACTCGAAATTAGGGGAAAACTCGAACATTTCTTAATAAAATACTTATAACAGAATGAAATATACTCTTGTATATAATAAAATGAGTACAATAAACAATACTATTGGTAACTTTATAGTTGTTACTTCTGGTCATTTTTATTATCAATCTATTGCTTTCTGTTCTACAGATATGGGCAATAGCTTAGCTATTAAATATAGTCAGGTGGTCTATGGGTTAAGAAGCTTTCGCTGATTTATAAGCGGAACACTTGAAAATCTGAGTATATCTATGAATTGCAGCTGATTTTCCTCATTGATATTATTTGTCTTTGTACTAGCAAGATAAGCCAGAGTTAAATAGAAATAGTTTATTAAATTAATTTGTACATTATTTTCAATAATAGTAGTTAAAGATTCATAACAATAAAGGAATGTTGGAGTGTTTTTCCCGCAATCCTCTTCACACGACAATTTGCGGTTTGCTTCAATTTAAATACAAAATGTATCGCAATTTTGTTGGGATATAAAACACCTTTACCTCTGAATATTGAATTAGTTTTATACTTATATTTATTGAATACCCTTAAAAACTTTAAGTGAAGAAGAGCCTAGATGAGTATAATATTTAATTATAGATAAATTATGGCTTAAAGAGTTCGTGATTTGGCGGGATTATATAAAAATATATTTATTATTTTATAAAAAGCGTAGCTGTAAGTGTAACAACTTTGGCAGACCAGAAATATATTTTTCCTCGAGGCAAGGTCGACTTTTCCATAATTAATGCATTTATTATATAATGACGCGGTCTCGGGCAATTTAAATATTTGATTAATCACACTTTTCTCAGGTATAAATTCAGAAGGTGACAAAAACACGCAGTCAGTTCACGTATATATCGCAAAAATGGCAAAAGACAAAGAGGAAAGACAACGGAATTACGGGGACTTCGTTTACATACCAAATATAATATTTAAGTCGATTGGATACGACTTTCTCGGCAGTTCCAAGCCCCTTTGGCAGGAATACCTGAATCGCGCTTATTTTACGTTTGCACTGGGATGTCACTCTTATGTCGTGTTCTTTATGATGCTGCGCATCATTCAGTGGGACACACTGGCAGGAGATGCAGAAAATATAGTGCGATATGGAGAATTATTATTTCTCATTATCAATACGGAAACTAAACTCTTTACGTTTCTTTACTATCGTCATCGAATACGCAATCTGAACCGTAAACTAATGGAAATATTTCCCCAAACAGATCCCGAACGTCGCAAATATCGCGTTAACGAATTTTACTTGCCTCGCATCATACGCTGTGGATTGTTTTATTTCTTCTCTGTTTTTATCCTTATTGTATTTGCACCACTTGTTCAATCTACTTGTATTTTCCTTATATCAGTGCTATAGTTTGGGATACGCTGAGGCCCGGTTTCCATATATGCGTGCCTATCCTATGCGCCTCAGCTTCGATACGAATAATCCCACTAACTATGTGATCGTTCAAATTGTGGAGTTCGCCTGTAGTCATTTTTTTAATAATTTCAATATCGGAACCGATGTCTGGATGATGTGTCTATCTAGTCAAATCTGTCTACACTTTTCGAATTTGGTACGGCAATTGGCACATTATAGTCCAAATCGTGATCGAGCGACAAAGGACTGCGAGTTTTTGATCAGTGTAGTGCGTAAACATCTCTATGTACTAAGGTATGTATCTTAGGTGTATTCTACGAATATGCATCTTATGATCCTCTTAGTTTACACAAGGAACTCAACGAAGTCTTTGGCATGCTACTGGCCTATAATCTTTTCACCACGGCCGGCACACTATGCTGTGCAGCCTTCTACACCATCGTACAGGGCCTCAATTTGAACGCCTTCTCGTTTCTTCTGTATTTTATCAGTTGTGCCGCCCAGTTCTATACAGTCTGCCATTACGGACAATGGATGATGGATTTGGTAAAAATTTGGAAAAGATCTTCTTGATACCATTACTTTAAAATTCATATTTGTGTAGAGTGAAAATATCTCTCAGTCGGCTTACACGCAAAACTGGTACGATGGATCACAAATTTATCAAAAGCTTTTGCTATTTATTATGATGAACACATGTAAGCCCGCCGTTCTCTCGGCAAAAAATATTATCATTATATCGCTGCTCACTTTTCAAAATGTAAGTTAACTTTTGGAATACAACGAACTGGTTTTAAAAGTTTGTTTCGAACAGATGATGAACATAACATATCGTTACTTTGCCATTATACGGAGACTCTTGGGAAAGTGAAATGTTTAATTAATTAAATGGATTCTTAATCAAAATAGATTTGCTTATTAAACTAGAACCTTAATTAGAAATAAAACTTGTAAACCGCTAATTTCTTTAAAATCTTAAAAATGTTAACCGTTTGAATGGAAATAGAAACTGTGCACACATATGTTACGACCCTGTCTTTGCTGTTACGATCTTTGAAAACACATCTGGCAACGCTGTTAGCAGCTGTTCGCTCTCCTACTGATAACAGGTTGGCAAACACATTTGTTGCAACTAGCGCAGATCAAGCTGAATTTCTTATCGAGAAAAAATGGGAAGACTCTTCAAGGTGAACAAAATCCTATCCTATGGTAAATTACAGCGTATTCAACTTAAATATTTACCACTAAAAGTGTTCCATTCGTTCTCAGATGACTCCTTTTTGCGCATTAATCTTTCATTGACTCAACTCAATGAGCTGGCAAACAGCATCTCTCAGAGATTAGAGGTTACGGGAGCCCACGAAGTCGCCTGGGCATTGAAGGCTCTAACGCTAACGGACTTAACCACCTTGGCAGGCGATGATACGGCCGCAAATGTGCGTCGGCTTTGCGTACGTGCCATTCTTCCCTTTGAGCCGAAATTCCTAGAGAACTCTTTAGAGCCATCGCTTCTGCCGGAAATTCATTGTGCCGCTGTGTGCGTGTATCCGGCACGTGTCGCGGATGCATACAAAACTCTTAAACAATACGGAAAACTTAATGACATTAACATAGCCGCTGTGGCCACTGGCTTTCCTACGGGTCAATATGGTCTGAATTCACGATTGCAGGAGATCAACGATGCCATTCAGGCTGGTGCCACAGAGATCGATATCGTGATCAATCGCCAGCTGGCGTTGATTGGCGACTGGGAAGGCGTCTACAAAGAGGTCGTGCTCATGCGGGAGGCCTGCGGCAAGCGTGCCCATCTAAAGACCATCTTGGCCATTGGTGAACTTGGTTCAATGGAGAATGTAAGTACACTCAACTATGATAAGCTGATACTAATGGCAAAGTATCTTTTCAGGTTTATAAGGCTTCTATGGTTTGCATGCTGGCGGGCGCAGACTTCATTAAGACCTCCACCGGCAAGGAGGCAGTTAATGCCACGCTGCCCGTAGGCCTAGTAATGATATATGCCATACAGGAGTTTGTGCGGCGCACTGGACAGATTGTGGGCTTGAAGCCAGCCGGAGGTGTGAGGACTGTGCGAGATGCAATTGCCTGGATGACACTGGTGCGCGAGACCCTTGGCATGAAGTGGCTGCAGCCCAATCTATTCCGTTTCGGTGCATCGGGACTACTTGATGATATTGAAAAGGTTGTGCGCACAGGAGTTGTCATGCTGCAGAAGGCCTAAGGCTCTCGGAGCATATGCACAGCAGCCCACAAATCAGGAAGCAAGCTTTCCGGAGAGTGCTATAATATGCCAAATAGGATAAGAAATACTCACATAGAGGAAACTATAACTAAACCACTTGCCAAACGCTTGAATGCATTTAAAGAGTTCAAGATGAGCTGCACCAACAACTCACACTTGATTATTGACTACGCTTCTATATTTGTGTCTACTGGGAGATTAACTCCACATCCATGTATAAATATATTTTTGCATTTTTATAACTGACTACAATTAAATAACACTTCACCAGGGCTTTAGGCTTAAGGCTAGAGTCCAGTTGGCTTGAAGCTGTAGGTAAGCTGCGCAGGAGCTGCCATCAGATCGTCCTCCGGCAGCTGCTCGCCATGCTGCAGCAGCTCAGCAGGTGCAACATTGTGTGGCTGATTGTCGGGCGCCTTGACATGCATATCCACGGAGAAGAAGGAATCATCGAAGTTGATACGATTGCGTTCATCCTGCTCCATGTAGATGCTTTTGGGTGCAGCATTGCCTCCCATTGCCTTCTCGTAGGTATTCAGCCACTTGAGATTGATGTGCTTGGAACCGGCGTTGAATTTCTTCGGCGTCTTCTTTGGCTTGTCGGCATAGTAGTTATGCTCCTGCTGCAGTCGCTGTGGCGGCGGCACTATCTTCTCCATGCGCTTGCTCTTGGCATCTAGCTTGGGATCGACATAGTCAAAGAGCGGCAAATAGAAATTGTAGGGTTGTGCTGTGGGTGGCAGCATGTAGTTTTGAGGCTGTTGCGATGGCAACACTACTTGCGCCACCGGCTCACTGCCCGCGGCCAATGCATCCTCTTCCTGTGCAACAGCGCCAAATATTTCACCAGCACGTCGCAGCAAATGTTCCAAGCGTTCGATTGTTATAATCTGCGGATGCAGCAGTTGCATATCCTGTGATAATTGTGTGGGCGTGGCAGCAACTGTAGCGCACAAGGCGCACAGCGCCAACAACTATGAAGAGATTTGCAAAATATTATTACAGGTTACACACAACACAACAATCCCAATCGATACTTACTATTAGTGACCCATTCGACATGACAAGATTTTGTGGTACTGAATTCCTTGTCCAGCTCTTTGTAGTTGTAGTTTGGCCGAGCTGCAGCCGTCAGTTGTTGTCACAAGGCTCGCACAATGAGTAAGGCGTCTTGGGGCACAACCAATTCATTTATACCCCACACACTGCAATCATTTTCCCAGACATAAAACGGAAGCTTTCGGAAGTCTCCACAATCAACGCGAACGCGAACAACAACAATGCGAGCTGCGCCAAACTGCACTCCAGGCACAGTTATCTGGGAAACCGAGTTTCAAACGAGTTTGCACAGCGCCAAGAAATAAATATATAACGAGGCAACAACTAGACAAACACATACACAGACAGACAATGGCATATGTGAGTGCACGCCTGGCTACATAATGATGTTAATGTAACAACCCGAATCCGAACCCGCACCGCCTGGAGTTGAACAAACTGGATGCAACAAGATGATGTGAGTTTGTCATCTATAATGAGTTCGTTGCAGCCGCCTCCGTAGACAACGGACAGACGTGACGAAATTGCGTCAAATGGTCAAGTAATCACTGCAAAATTGTCCAATTTTGGAGCAATACCCAGAGAGAAAAGTCGGCCGCTTGCCCAAGTCCATTGACATCGCCAGTGGCAGCGGCAAGAAAATGTTTTGACAACAACAATGGGTGTATACTCAGCATGCAGTTGAAATGCAAATACCCTGACATACAAAGAGTCAATTGACAACGAACTTATACTTATACTACTAGCTAAATGAACAATCAGTTATAAATTATAATACATATTTACATCTTTGAAAATAAGAAGAGCATATGAAAACATGTTTAATTTCCTAACAACTTTACTTTCTGCATTCAAAACTATTTTCACTTAAAAATCGTTTAAGACTTTCTTTAGCTGGCGCCTTAAATCATCGCTCACACAATTTCCGCAGCGAGTCTTGTGAACTCGTTTCGATTGTTACCCCCTCGACGAGAGCGAGCACATATTTCTTACATGAATATATGTTGTTTTTTTCGAACCATGCCGTAAAAGTGCAAGTTCAAAGTTACAGGAAGTGTTTGCCGGACCACTAAACGGGTAACAAATATAAATTGTAACGATTACATCTTTTTTCATTGACTCTTATATTGGACAAATAACTATATAATTTCGGTACAAGTCGTAATAGTGGCGATCAGGTTTGCTGTAATTCGGGCAAACCTTTTATAATAATATCGAGTGCTTCCAGATCTTTATTGACGGTTTCCTTCAGCACCTCCATGGCCCGTTGTTGCATGGTCAATATGGTTTTCATCTCGTCCTCGGCATTCTTATCGATGGCATATTCAGCGATGTTACTATTGGCAAATTGATTTCGCTGCATGCGTATCTGAGAAAGTAGTTCACTAAGGCGACCCTTGAACTGCGTGGGTGCCGAGACAACAGCCTGCATATTCTGCAGCTTGGTGCGTAACGCCTCCTCCTCGGGTGTCAGTATACTGCCCACTTTCCGTGTGCATTCCTGTTTGACAACAATCTAGAAAAATAATACCATCATCAGTAAAACAATAATACAACTTGAGTTAGATCGAAGGGTTTCTTACTCGTAGTATGCGATGGCTCATCTCGGCTAATTTTCGCTTGTGCTCCAGTATTCTGGCTGTGGAGGATGCATGTCTTCGCCGCAGTTCCTGCAATTCACCTTCCACTTTTTTCATGTATAGCGCATGCGTATCTGTCTCCTGTTCCTGACATTTGACACGCCATTTCAAATCACCAAAGCCAATCATTGGCACCGGTATAAATTGACGAGCATCGGGGTTATCCAGGTTGGCTTGGCCCCACATGCGTGGATCAACGCTTCTCGGTGGATTCTCCAAATACTCCTTCAATTGATCCTCATCAGGTAACGTCAGGGCTAGAGCTTCGGTAATTCCCAGATTGTTTAACTGAGGCTTTACTGTCGCCTGTCCCAAAAAGCTGGCCAACTCGGTGGCAAGTATACGCTTGCTATCATTTAAACCATGTGCCATTTGCAACTTCTCCTCCACATAGATAACCATTTGACTCTTTTTATTCTCCAGTTCTTTGATCACATCGATGTGCACCAATATATTCGGTTTGCTGCCCATTAAACTGTGTAGGGTCTGTATTATCTGTTGTTGCTGCTGTCTATGAGATGAAGATAAAAAAAATATAAAAATGTTGTTTAAAGTCTTTGTGTAAATTGCAATAGCTAACAACTTGTAGAGAAAGTCGCCATATCCACTCAAATGTATGTATAGAAAAGACTTACTTAACCACCGTCAATTCACGATCAAAGTTGAGCGCAACTAATCCCAATTTGTTATCCTTTCCAGGCATCCGACTGTACCCTATGGCCTTAAAACGACAAAGGTAATTTTCTTGCGTTATGTCCACCGGCGGCGCACTTTGGGAATAAAATAGTTTTCCGGTTCCCCACATAGCCTGCAGATAATTCCACTTTGCCACAATATTGTCGCGTTCATCGCCAAAGATTGAGACATTTAGAATGGATTGCGCAAAGGCCTCATCTGATGAAATTGGCACAGGTTGCTGCTGAGGCTGCCCGAGCATAAAATTTGTGCCACCGAAACCACCAAATCCAGGCGTTACCGTCGCCGTTGCCGGTTTTCCAAAAGCTTTAAAGATATGTAACACATTTGTCAATTTGTCTGCTTGTCTGAGACGCCATCGGCAATTACCTGACGCAAATGTGCCACCGCCAAAAGGCGTTGCCTGGGTGGTACCAAAGCCACCAAATCCCGGTGCAGTCGTTGTCGTTGCTCCAAATCCACCAAAGCCACTTGTTGGTGCAGTGCTGGTGCTTTGCCCGAAGCCACTAAATGCCGGAGGTGCTGCGCTAACAGCCGGTGTGCCAAATAAACTCGGTTGACTCGTTGGTGCCGCTGCACCAAATCCACCGAATCCACCACCCAACGTTGGGGCTGCAGTTGTTGCAGTTGCGCCAAAGGCTGTTGGTGCCGAGCCAAACGCTGGCGCAGACATGGTGCTACCGAAGGCTGGCGCCGCAGCACCAGTGGTTGCTCCAAATGATGAACCAAATATGCCACCCGCTGTCGACGAAAAGATAACGAAAAATAGGTCAGTATTTTGTAAGCTTTGTTGCTGGCTTAGCATCCGCTATGAAAGATCTTATCAGTAGTACAGCTAATAAATAGTGTTAGTACATTTTGGATGCTGAACGTCAACAGATGTTTCTGTTTCTATAATTATGTCGCTGTTCGTGGTTTGTGTTGTGATTTTGCTTCTGGCTTTTCTAGTGTATGTTGGCTACGTTATACATAAAAAGGCGTAAGTTCTTTGTTTAGTGTACATATTTTTTAATTCATAACAAATAATGTGTACTAAATGCAAACACGTCTTTCGTCTCGTATTTCAGCATCAATCCCAAGAAGATACGCGTATATAGCATAGAAGATGCAATGAAGTTGTTGAAGCTGCCTGGAACTACTGCACCCCAGCGTTATTTAGCTAAAACGGCTTGAACAAAACCATTTCAATCTTAGAACGATTTAAACAGAATTGCCTGAGAAATTGTTAATTTTGACTCACGTTTAGCCGGCGTGCTTGTCGCACCAAGCGATGTGTTGCCTCCGAAGAACGACATGATTTATTCACTCCTGGACTCTCGATACCACTTGTACCTCCTTTCAGTTATGCAAAACTGTAGTTTATTTGTTAGTTAATTTAAAAGATGAATAAATAAATAAAAACGTAAAATTTGGCGGTTGTTCGAGCCACATTAGATGAATTCTAGAAGTGTAACTATTTCGATAAATGTTAAAATTTGTTTACAATCGATAGTTTTCATGTGCAATATATTTATATACGATATTTTTACTGCATGGTTCTTAAACAACTAAGATAACATAGAACACAATTGGGTAAATTTACTAGAACATTGACTTACAATTTATTTTATTCAAGAAATATTATCGGAACCTAATTATCTTTAAGCAAAACTAATGGCCAACTCTTTTTTAATTTAGAATTGTAATTTTCTCCCTATCATATTAGGTTGTGACGTAGAATATTCTAGTAGTCAAGTCTCAATCTTTTTAATCGATAATTTGCCGCTAGTGACTGCAAATTTATTCACGTAATTAGCCGCATTTAAAATTAAATTCTTAAAATGAGTAAATACAGCGCAAAGTATTTAGAAGATAAGCTGAAAGAAAAGCTCGAAGCAACACACGTTCAGGTATCTGACGACTCGGACGGATGTGGTGGCAAGTTCAGCGTAATCATCGTGTCAAAAGCGTTTGAAGGAAAATCACTGCTGCAAAAGCACAGACTGTAATAATTGTTAACTCTTTGATTAACTGCATACAAATAACTGGGCTATAACTTTAATTTAAGGGTGAACTCAACACTTGCCGAAGAACTAAAGGAGATTCACGCTTTCTCACAAAAGTCATACACCCCCGAAGAGTGGGAGAAAGCGCAACAACAACAACAACAACAGTAGTGTCTTTGCAGCCAGCCAACAGCAGCAGCAGCAGCGGCAGCGTTAACTGTAACCTGTTGCCGTCGCGGAGTCCAAAACCTGTACATATGTATGCACGTACGTATGTGCTTGTGTATGTGTATGTAGATTTGTATAACCGAAAACAAAAACCAGCCAACGTCAGACAAACTCTAACCATTCGAAACTGAAAACAGTCGAACAAAGAAAGTGAAAGGGGAACAGCCAACGATCGGAGCTGCAATAAACACACGCAACATTACATAAAACAAAATACCTAACAACAATAATAATAATAAAATTAAAACGAGAACTTGCAACCTCGTGACGCCATTTTGACGCTTGACCTGCTGTGCCCTTAATTAGTAATTTAAATTACCGCTAAGATTCAGCCGAGATACAATCAAACAACGCACTTCGCGACAGAGTAGCATCAGCCATTGTGACAGCCGCATCAGCATCTATTAACAATGTTGAAGTTCCAGGTGAATTCTCCTGGCAAGGTTATTCTGCACGGCGAGCATGCCGTGGTCTATCAGAAGCCCGCTCTGGCCGGTGTCGTTGGCCTGGGCACCAAGCTGCAGCTGCGCACACAGGCCACCAGCAAGGTGGCCAGTTTCCAGTTGGAGGCCCTCAACTGTACACTGGAAATAGATCTCAACGAGTTCAATGCCTTCCTTGCCAACTTTCGCAACAAATATCCCGGTGAGAAGTTGGAAAGTACCGCCAAGTTAATGGAGGAAGTCCGAGCGGAGGTGGCAAAGCAACTGGAACGCAGCGTTGGCAGCACACCAAAGCAGCAAACACAGCGTGCCTTCATATCGATATATTACCTGCTGGCCGGAGCAGTACTGACTGCACCGAAGCAAACTGAGTTGTCATCCGGATTCCAAGTCCAAATCGATAGCGAACTCAATTTGGGCGCTGGCCTAGGTAGTTCCGCATCGTATGGTGCAGCATTGGCTGCCTCGTTCCTCATCTTGACGGGCCATTTCGATCAATCAACCTATTTGCAGGATGAGAACTTGGCACTGATTTCCCACTGGGCATATGAGTCGGAACGTGTTAATCACGGTACACCTTCAGGCGTGGATAATACAGTTTGCACCTACGGCGGTATATTGCGATTTGTCAAGGGCCAAGGCTTCCAATCGTTGCGCATTCAAAAGCCACTTAACATTCTACTTGTGGACAGCCGGGTGACTCGAAGCACGGCCGACATAGTAGCAAAGGTTCGTCACTTAGCCGAAGAATTCCCGCAGCTAATTGAAGCCATTTGGCAAGCTTGCGAGCAGTTGGTGAATTCGGCCGTACCCCTCTATGAGAGCTTCGGTAATGCACAGGATGATAGCCAAAAGTTCGAGAAACTAGAGCGTCTCTTTCAAATAAACAACGATCTACTTAAGGCGATTGGCGTAACACATCCCAAGCTGGAGCAAATCTTTACGATTGCCTTTAAGCGTGGATTTTTTTCAAAATTGACAGGCGCCGGTGCTGGCGGATATGCGATTATTCTACTGCCCGAAAACTATGAGGGCAACGAGGTGTACTGGAAAATGAAGGAGGAGCTGGAGGCAGCTGGTTTTGGAGTACACGTTACGACGGCTGGAGGCGATGGATTGCGTGTTACTTCATTGGAAGATTGATATTAACCATACATGCATTACTTAAACTGTATTTTATTCTAAACGTATGAATGTACTCGAGGTTTCGTTATTACTTAAAATAAACTTTATATTTTGTATACGCCACATGTTGCTATCGTTGACTCCTGTCCCTAGTTTTGTAAACAATTCCTCGGTTCTTCATGTCGCGCAGAGTAGACTGTGGCAGTGTGCCAGATACGGATATGGCATAGATGCCTCGTGTAAAACGCGCTGAAAGAAATTTTGGTTAAATACCTTGGTAAAGAAAATGTATAATTTTCTACCTAGTCGCTGCCATTTGGCCACCCAGGAGTCGTTGGGTGTAGTCAGTGCAATTATGCCATCAAAATTATTACTAGTATGATCATATACGTTGTCCTTGTTATTTTTCATGCGCAGGAACTCCTCACAATTCTCACAGCCATCGTTCTCGAATTGATCGAAGGTCTATAGAAAATACGGTAATAATTAATTGTGTACGTGTGAAGAATATTTAATATTTACTCACTTTAACCAGAGAGCACACCAAGCAGGCACGAAGGCCTCTAAGATCTTTTGGTATAGCATCAAATGACATATTTAAGTATAATAAATGTAGAACACGCCGGTGCAAAATAAATTGTATGGATATGCGCCCAAAATTTCAGCCAAACTATAAATATGAAACGATAACAAAATGCGATGCAACGCTGCAGATATCGATAAGCAACATTTATCGATAGTTGTTCCAAATAAAACAATTAAAAATCACTTAAGTGCGAGATTATCGAATATATAAGTTAAAAAGTTATTTTTCGACGAATTGGGTGGTTATTGTTTCTTGCGATAATCCTCTCGTGCTTCAAAATATATGAACATTTTACCCAATAGAATATTCGGATTATTTTGTATAAAGCTTATAGATATTTTATATTCTTGGAGAGGAAGCGGTGGTAGAGAATATTCGTCCAAGTATAAATTGCGAGCAAATAAATGACCCTAAAAGATTTGCGTTATAAGATTATAGTAATTTTTATTAAAAGTATTTAAGCTTACCGAGTATGGACAACTGTGGTTGATATTTGTGTAAGATTTCAAATGATGAAATACATATCTCTCCATAAAATTAGATGGTTTCGCCTTATCGAGAAGCTGACAAAGGTTATAACGAAACCTGAAAACAAATGGCTTATACAGGTTCATAGAGTCCCTGTAAAATGTGTCCACAAGCAACTAAATAAGTGAAAAAAATATTATAAATACAAGCCCATCTTGATCTTTTTAACCAGCTTACTAAAGCATTGGTTAGTTCTCCAATTATATCACAGTCTATGTTCAAGATTGAAGTTGTCCAGTTAATTGGTTTTAAGACGCAAGAAATATTTCCAAAAAGCTTTTGGTTACCACTGCATTCCACCTTCCTGATTTTATAATACACTCCTTGCTGAAATAATTTTGCAAACTTAAGTGATTTGATATATTTATTTAATATTCTCAAATTACATACGTACGCAATAACCAATCACACAAAACACTGTCAATACCAATAACAACTGAACCCGATCGTGACTTGTTCTACTTGACATTTTGTTCAAAAATAAACTAAAACAAATATAATCGTATATAAAAAATATACCAAAATTCGTTATCTCTGATGTAATTTTGCTTAATGACTAATTAATTGGCTAGTGTATAGTTAAAATACATTAATAAAATGTGAAAAATAATTGTAGTTTTTCGGTAATGTATTTAGTTTAAGGTCTATCGACTTACAAATATGGGATGTATAATAGTTCAAAGTTAGTGAAATTTGAATACTTCATATATGTAATGTTTAAATTTCTTTGCAAAATACGCTTCGTTAAGTGTGGAGCAATTTTCACAGTGTGGATGTGTGGAGTGTTGTTTCGTTAAGCTTGACTAATCTGTCCGCGTTTCCATTGAATGTCACACCTTAACTTTGGAAGACTACGATAATTGTTGTTTTGTTATTTTCGATTACCGGCAAAACAATTAACTTGCGAAACTAAAATCCTCAATTATTGTACTGAAAGTGTTCAAGGATGTCTACGTCCACAACAACCACATCCAGCCCAACGGACAGTTCCAACGGTTCACTTGCCATTTCGTACGGTGCTGTGCCCGTTGTCCCTGGTCCCAATACGCAGAAACCTTTTACACTTTCGGAGCGACTAGGTTTCGAGATTCACCGTTACTCCAGCTATTCGCCAAACTATTTGCCTGAGTAAGTTTATGTTCTTCCCTCAACTTAGCTGTATAATCCTACACACATGCATAGATATTTACTGCTGTTCACACACTTGCACCTAATTTGCATTGTTATTATGTACATGTGTGTTGTGAAATGCATAAGTATTTAATATTGCACGTACGTATCGTATGTTCATATATATGTATAGGAGACGCGCGTCCCGCCCATAAAGTCTGCAAAGTTGCATTTCGTAATTGTTGTCAACTGCGCAGCTGTCGCTGCCAAATGCTATGGGTATTTTTACAGTTCGATTTCACAATTCAAATTTCAGAAATGTTCTCGTCGACTGTCCCAACGATCAAACCTCTCGGTGGTCCGCCTATACGAATAGCCCACCACAGTTCCTGACATTGAAGCTCAAACGACCTGCCATAGTGAAAAAAATCAAATTTGGCAAATTTGAGAAGTCCCACGTATGCAATATTAAGAAATTTCGCGTCTTTGGCGGATTGGAAGATGAGCATATGGTGCTGTTGCTTGAAGCGTAAGTTCATTCTCTATGACCTCTTGACGTCCCTATCAGTAACCAATCGATCATTTTCAGTGGCCTTAAAAATGATAATATACCCGAAGTATTCAATCTGCGCTGCATGACCGAGGATGGATCAGAAAATCTACCCATACTGTATTTGAAAATTGTGCCATTATTGTCGTGGGGTCCGTCATTCAATTTTAGTATCTGGTACATTGAATTACACGGCCAGGATGATCCCATGTACACGTGTGCACGCATGAAAAGCTATAATACGTTGCGTGAAACTGAGATTATTAAACTCTGCCTGAAACACTTTCGTCAGCAGGGATATACGAAAGCTTTCAACGCCTTACAGGAGCAGACAAATGTGCGCCTCGAACATCCTTTGATAAGTGAATTGCATAAGTATTTGGTTAGTTATATAAACTATTAACAAGGGCTACAATTCGTTAACCATTTACTATATTTAAAGGTTGTGCAGGGAGACTTTGAGCAAACGGAACGCTTCATTGCCGACTGCATCGACGAGGGCTTAATGGATGAGTATTTGAACAAACAAGACTACAAGCACGACTGGCATATGAAGTACACTGAAAGCGAAATGAAGCCTGGTAATCGTGGAGGTCACCAATTGGTTGTGGATGCCAAACAACGACTTATTTACTTGTATGGTGGATGGGATGGCTATCAAGATCTCAGCGATTTGTGGGCTTATAAGATTGAGCTCGACGAATGGACCCTCCTATGTGATCGCTCCGAGTTGTTTAACGGACCCACACCGCGTTCCTGTCACAAAATGATCTTCGATCCCGTAAGCGAGAATATCTTTATGCTAGGTCGTTACCTCGACAATTCGATACGCACCAGTGAGTACATTAAGAGTGACTTTTATCTATACGACACCCGTGCACGCAACTGGATGCAAATCTGTGATGACACCAGTCAAGTGGGTGGTCCGCAACTCGTGTACGATCATCAGATGTGCATCGATGCAGACAAGCGAACCATTTATGTTTTTGGTGGCAAGATACTGACACCACGAAGTGCCACATCTTCCGTTGAACCGGAATATTCGGGTCTATTCTCGTATCACATTGCTACAAACACTTGGACCCAGATACTCGTGGATTGCCATCACGCAAGTGCCGCTCAAGCAGATGTCATGTCAATTAAATCGCGTATAACCCATTGCATGGTGTTCCACACAGTAAATATACATTTTTTAATTTGAAATAGATTTTTCATTAAATAATATAATCATTTAATTTAGAAACATCGAAAGCTTTACATTTACGGCGGTCAACGGGGCAAGGAAGACCTAGATGAATTGCTTACATATGATGTGGATACACAGTCAATTTCTGTGTTCAACAAGGAAAATTCTCTTCATGGAAGTACGGCCAGTACAGAGGCTAAATTTGAGCCATCGTCAGGTTATACACTACGCGCAACGATTGACTGCGATCGCGACGAAATATATATATTTTCTGTAAGTTGACAAGGTCTACTATATATGTGTATATATAAATATATAAAATTGACTTTGTAGAGCCTAAATAAGGTAAAGGATCGCCGAGATGTGCATCATGTGGACGCTTCAAACTCATTTTGGGTTTATTCATTACGTACGCATAAATGGTCTCGCATCTATTACTGCCGCCACAATGCTCAGGATGTTAATTCAATTAACAAGGCCAACATTTTGGGGGCCAGCAAGGGTGAAACCTCCCTGGAGCCATGTCCGCGATATGCCCATCAGTTGGTCTATGATGAAGTCGCCAAAACTCATTACCTCTTTGGTGGTAACCCAGGCATATTCCAATATCAGCAGCTACGCTTGGATGACTTTTGGCTGCTCTACCTGGAAAAGTAAGTACGTTTGGCTTAAAAATAACTCGAAATAATTATGCTTATGCTGATTGCAGGCCGAAACGGGAAGAAATATTGAAACATTGTCGATTTTTGGTGCGGAAATTGCGCTATGAGGAAATGACCCGCATTGATCCATTGAAAGCTATGCAGTATCTTCGCGAGCATATATCCGATGTTATAGATCACAGTGATGCAGAGCAACTGAATAATGTAAGTGCGGAACTTTTATAAATGCATTTATGGAAAATATTTTATGAATGTATTCTTTCATCTACTTAATGCAGTTCCATAAGCTTGCTTCGCTGCTTTTCAAGTCTCACGATTATAGCCGGGACACGGCTACATCGGTTATGTGTGAAACTGAAGAGTTCGAATCAGGCGATGCTCAGATGACTAAAGGTAAGATTATTTAAAAATAACAAGATAATTTTAACAAATTCTTTGATACATCTAGTTGACATGCCAGAGGAAATGGGTTTGGTGAAAGATGAAAACATTTCGCTGGAGTCAAATGAAAGTCTGGCTACATCTGGTATATCGGAACCTGCATCGAGTCCCAGCAGCTCATCGTGCACCAAGCGCGCGCGCACAGAATACTGTTCCGAACAACAGAATCGTCGAGCTTTTCTTTTCAATAAGCTGGTTCAACTGATGCCAGTAAACATGGTACAGCCCGAACGTAATTTGAGCGATTTTGTAGTCATGTGAAGAACGTGCCAAATAAGATATATTTATATATACATAACGACATTATTTATAAGTTATTCGATATTTATGTTAATTCCTTTGAAATGTTAAAAGATTCTCTCGAACGCTGAATGTGAATGTGATACTCAATTCGTGTTTAATTTTGTTTTGTTTGTACAATGTTAAGTTTTATGGCCATTGCAAAGCATTGCCAAAATATTGAATTGAAGTGGAACACAAAGCTTATTTAATTGTGATAGATTATTTTTAAAAGATGCAAATGGCGTTGAGGTTGATCTTCAGAAATATGTAAAATGTGTGTTAAAATAAAACTTAAGCTTAGATCTTACAAGTAAGTTGAATAAAGAATTTTACTTTTCATAATTGACAAGTGAATTTTATTTTGCAATTTATAATGAAGTGTTGACAAATCAAAGACTAAATAAAATTCATAATTATTTTATAGTGTTCACGTCGCAAGTGTAGTATATTAGGATGTTAAAGTACTTAACCCAAATTGAATTCCTTAAGTGCATTTTGCATAATTGTATCTTTGACAGCGCAGAACACAAGTTTGATGTTTTCAGTATCTGTTGATACGAAAGAAGTTATTAGAAACAAGCAAATCTCTATAAATAGTAATAACTCAACCTGTGGCTGTGGTGAAATGAGAATAACATTGACGCTCAGGATCAGGATTACAGGCCAAGTATTTCTTAAGTACGAACTGTTTGGCCGCAGCGTGATCTTGTTTTGGGCCTGTATAGAGTATTATAAAATATCATATGTATTGAAAATCAGTTAGAGAGACTCACCATCGAATTCTGGGAAATAGTCAATCACATGCGAATACATTATTTTCTCCTCCAACAAATCCTTCTTGTTAAGGAAAAGAATAATTGATGAATTCTGGAACCACGGGTATGTAATTATAGTTCTAAACAAAGCTTTTGATTCCTCCATTCGGTTCTGAAATTATTTATTCCATAATGAGTTAAAAACTGAAACCAGAAATAGAATTAGGATTACCTCATTATCAGATTCAAACAAGATTTGATCATATTCCGATAGGGCAACTAAGAATATAATTGATGTAACATTCTCAAAGCAGTGAATCCACTTTCTTCTCTCCGATCGCTGACCGCCGACATCTACCATTCTATATAACATATGTACACAAAAATGATCATAAATTCATAACAATGAAACTTCCAGGAAACTACCTGAACACAATGCCATCCAAGTCGAAGGGATACTCAAGTATTCCAGTTGTGGGCACACGAGCACGTAGAATATCCTGTTCAGTGGGCAGATAATCAGCCTGCTCAATGCGTGCAAGGTCACTTAGATAGCTGTAAAATTAATATAATAAATCAATATATAATAATCAAATAAAATCCCGATCCTAATTAATTAATTAATTACTATTTAGCCGAATCTGTTAGCTGATATTCTCTTCGGCGATCGTAGCATTCCTGTATGCCTGAATCAGCCCACAAGCATTTGATGGCATTCAGATATGGATCCTCAAATGTTGTAACCGATTCATAGTCGATGCTCATAACCAGCTCAGCGTGTTCCTGAATCCAAATCAAAATATAAGTCTCTTATAATTATACTATATATGTACCCTCGATACTTACACTCGTCTCGCTCGCGCCGTATTCTATTTTGAGCATATCCATAGCTTTGATCATGGACTGCATAGCCATAAATATGTTCTGGAACACCAACTTGATGTAACCCTTCTTGTCATCGTCCGAGTAGCCGCTGCCGTGAATAATACGCATCTGTTTAATGAAAGTCGATTTTCCCGATTCACCAGTGCCTAGAAAAATCGTTTAGTTAAGATTGCAAAACACATTGACCGTTAGAAGGGGTTGGTCAAATGATGTGTGGGTGACCTAGGTCTATGCATGTACATATAATGTAAATAGATTCTATATAAAGGTTTGCTGGTGCTTGGGTACTTGGTGGAGAACAGAATAGGTGAAATATAGGATAAGATAGATAGAAGAACAGAATAGGTGAAAAATAGAAAAAATAAATAACCAGGAAGAATATATGTCATGAAATCTACTGTCTAATAATACTCACCCAATAAAAGAAGTTTAAGTTCCCGACGCGCATCTCTCTTATCGCGACGCAGCTGTTTCTCAATTTCCTGATTGATACGTTTTTGTTCCTTAGCCTCTTCCGATAGACAGCATTCCATGGTGAATGTAGTAAATTACAGATCCAGTTCTATACTAGTTATTAAATTTAAAAAGCTCAAAAATCGGCTGCTAATCCAACTTGCTGATCCTTTTAATGATTGCAGTGGTTTATTCCTTTACTTCCAATATATACTACTATATACGATATTCAAATTAGGTTGTTGTCTCGACGAGCTCCCGTTACGTTGTGTTCTGCATCGGCAGTGACCATTTCATATTTGCTCGACTCTCGACGGACTGCGACACAAACTTTGGCCGTGGCTTTGACACTGGCAACAGGCGAAAGCGCATGTACCGTTTAATGGGTATATAGGCTCGGCATTGGGGCCGATCTGTTCGTGGTTCGTGCAGCAGGTGGAAACAGATTCAGGAAACGCTGCCCGTGCCCAAGTTCATTGCAAGAAAGCTGATTTTGGTAACTATACGGCTTCTCGGCTTGGTCTAGCGGAAGACCCGAAGCGTTTCCGACCACCCACCTACCTACCTTGCATACATATAGGGAAAGTATATACTAACTATTTACAGATATAGGAATATGTTGATGATTGTATAGTCTGGGTCAAAATCTTGGCTTGCAGTATCGATTTCCTTGACTTGGCGTTGTTATGGAAGGTCTATAAATTGTATTAGCCAAAAATCGGTCGGATATAATCTTCGATTTGTTTGTCCCAACTATGACCTCCAAATTAACTATGACTGTCCTTGGCTCACTCTACTTAATGCGTCATACAGACGTCGGGTCCGTTTTGGGGCTAGCCCTAATGCTGATTTCTCTACGCTGGCGTCCAATATTGTTGTGAGTGCTTGTTAATCCAATTGTAACCGTATATAGCACACACTCAAATATATATACATACATGTGCGTATGTATTTAGCTATATTTCTTGGAAATCCCGGCAAGAAAAGACTACTTTTATTTTTAATATATTTTTATTTATATTATATTGTTTTGTTTTGTATCATTTTTTTGGGTTGTTTTTTTTTTAATATATATATGTATATATATATTTAGGTGTACATAGATACTTTTTCTTTATTTTCTTTTGTGTTTTTTTTTTAGGTTTTTTTATTTAAATTATCTAAAAAATTCTTAGTTACCATTGCCACCTCAATATAATCATTTCATCTTTTAGTACTTGTATCTTTTGAATATGATTTCTATGACAAATGTGTATACTAGCACACAGACACCGATACACATGAACGCACACACACACACACAAAGCCACTGGCACAGCCTCACACACACACACACACAGATGTCATCTTCAATTGAGTGTAAATCCCACAAATTGTTGTGTGTAAATTTCCATAAAAAAGTCAATCAATTCAAATGCTAGTACAAGTTGAAAATCTTACACTCAATGGAAGCTTCAATCTACGCTTCTGTGGATGTGTGTTAGTGCTCAAGTGTGTGTGTGTGGTTGTGTCAGTGTGTGTGTGTGTGTGTGTGTGTGTGCCGTTGATGTGTAAGTACTTATGTAGAGGGACGTGCGTTTGCCTTAAGACTTAAGCTAAGCATGCAGTTTTTATGTGGGATTCTCTTTTGTTCTTCTTCTTTTCTTGATTTATATGTATGCATGTATGTACTTAGGTTTATATGTATGTAGAAATATGTACGTTAAAAATATTTCCCATTCAATATCATTATCAATCGTCATAGTATCATCGTTTCATGACCATTACCTTCGTTTTTTATCCCATTCAACCGCATTTACAATATAAAGTTCATAAAGTAACCTAAATATGTGGAATATTTCATAATCATATTCATATATTTTTCGTTTTTTGTTACTGTTTTTTTTTTTGTATCTTCTTTTAGCCTAGTCTTACATAATTTCAACGTCAAGGGAGAGACTCGGTTTTGTAGTTATTTTTGTTTTTGGTATGGTTGTTCTTTTTTGTTGTAGTTGTTATTCAATAAGTTTAGTATAGCTTTTCAAGCATTGTATGAAATATGGTCTCTATTCCATAAGCATATATGTATGTATGTTAGTAAGACTACCCAGCAAAATAGCCGATATTACTTTAGGTGTCTATCATTATATTCATATACTTGTACATCAAAATGGATCTTAAGCTGAATTCATTTTTACGAATTTGAATCATATCGAATTGATTTCGAATTTCGAATATCTCTATACCATATATCGTATTTCATTTGAGTTTCATTCAATATGAGTTCTTAGTGGGGGCTGTTGTACAAAACGATTACACAAGCAAATACGCGTACAATTCAGATGTATCCGTATTTGTATTGGCGTCTGAAAGTTCTTTTTGCCTGCAGTTCTTGATTTTGTATATAAAAATACAAAATACTTGTACACATACGCGTACATAACCGCTGTTGTATATGTATGTATAGTTATTATATATGTAAGTATGCATAATATACTAGAGTATATTAGATCATTTTATCTCTTCTTTTATCAAATTCTTGCTCATTTATTATAGCATCATTTTAAGCTTGAGTTAAGCTAAATATTTACATACAAACTGCAAAAACGTGAACTTGAAAACAAAAACCCGAAAAGATTTGCAACGGATTAATGAAAACGTGATCCAAAATTTTACAAATTTTCATGTGAATTGATCAAGCACAGATTGTGTACTGTGAATCAATGGGAACCGGGAACACAAATTCCAACATAATACCATCTTAAGTATACACTTTATTAATTCTTTTTATATTTGACGTACATTTACTCTATGTTTTATCATTCATTTTTTTGCCAGGGTTTTCTTCATGGATTTAATGAGCACTAGAAGGCACAAAACGCTAACTAAACCAAATTTTTCTTTTATGTGAGTTCATTTTCAGTTTTTTTTTTTTAATTTTTTGGTTTTTGTTTTTATATTTGTATTTTTTTCAGTATTTTTATGTTCTTCCCATTATGGTTATGTAAGCACGTACACATAGACTACATACGATTTTTTGTTCTTTAAACCGAAACTTAAAATTTTTTTGCTGAAACCGCCAAATTGATTTTTCAACCGGAACATAAGTTATGATCAAACAAGGACATTAAACTAATGCATTTGCACTGTTTGTGTATCTTGTATATGTGTAGTGTTTGGGAGAGTTACCATGATTAGGTTCACCCTCTTTTCTGCGAAATGAATATGGTCAATGTCAACCAAAATACTGGAGACCTTTTTATACTGCCGCTCACCGATACAATTTATTGGACGGAAAACTATATATGTACGTGTGTCTGTACTCGTGTGTTATGCATATACAAAATGTATAGCGCTTCGGCTGGAACTTGTTAAAAAATTGAGACCGTCTGCAACAGACAAGAACAAAAAAAAAACTGTTTTCATATCTTATAGTTCGGTTTTTCTTTTGGTTCTGTTATAGGAATTCATTCAAAACCCTTGCAGAGCTTAGACCCAACTCTAGTGTATTTCTAATCGGACCTAGAAACGTTCACTATATGTCTTGTACAATTTCCTCTCCTTGCTTTTCGGTCTGCTCGGGCTTACAAGCGTCGGCATGCCGAACTTTTCATTGGTTTTCCTTTTCCTTTTTCATTATTGGTAAACAACGAAAAATCATGTTTGCTTAAATACACATTTATTGACTTAATTAAGCTTTTTAAAAGCTAATCAATTCATCAATTTATTAAATGTAAAAATTTTGTTATTCATTTTCATTTACTATATCTTCGGTTTACGTGAATTAAAGCTTTATACAACACACTGTTGAATCTTACTTATATCTAGATGCGTGTTGTTATTCGAATTACGATTAAGCAGCGGAGATATGGAAACGGGAAATGCATCTTGATTTCAATATATATGTGTACAAATAAGGATCGAAAAGTAAGTTGTGAGTGATCTCATAAATATGAGTTGGTGTCGCAAAATATTGTATAAACAATAAGGAGAACGAAAGGAAAACCTCTAACTGTATATTCTAATACCCCTCATAAAGCATATTTAAAAATATATTCACATTTATATAAATTATGAAAAACAAAGTTTGATTCATATTTATTTTACATTTACATATATGTTTCTTTTCTCACTTTTTTACCACATATACATAGAGTAAAATTGTGTTTATTTAGGTTTATACATAAATAGTTTTGTTTACTTATTGTTGTTGTGTTTCCTTGTGGTTTACGTTCTTTTTTCTGTAAGTGTGTGCGTTTACTTTGTTACTTTACTATCTCTCTATAACTGTAGATTAAATTAAACTAAAATTTAAAAACAAAAACAAAACATTGTCTATAACATAAGCAAAACAGACTAACAAAATAATAATTAATATATATAGTATATATGTATTAAAAATATATGAAAAATCAAGCTACATTTCTTACAATTTTCATTTCATTTCAATGTTACAATTTGATAACAATTTTCATTATGACAATTATTTTTGTTGGTTTGATTTTCTTTTATTTCTTATCGATTTCTTTCATATAGTTTATGGAAATTGTTTTTGATGGCATCAAGATCAGCTGCGTTTGATATTACTGCTTAGATAGTTGCACGTAACGTATAGGCTTTAATTAGTTTGAATATTGATGGTTATGACTGTTTATGTGTTTCTCTTTTGTCGTTTTATTTTTTCATTTAGCTGTTTTTGCCGTCGAATAATTATAGTTATGCTGCATCTTTGAAAACTTTCGACAAACATACTTAGATATTTGTAATCTGGCCGCAATTTGTTTAAATACAAATGCGTATAATATTATTCTCTTTCATTATTACATTATATAGTACTTAAATCATCACGTCCATAATCGTTTTCCATTTGTTTTGTGTTTTAGTACGATTTTTAATTTACATTGAATGATTCTTTCTCGCAACACAAATTAATTTATTCTCATTAATCTTTACATTTAGTTAGGTATGGTGCGTATGCAAGTATGTAATGTAATGTATGTAATGTTATGTTAATAATGGTTGTATGTATATACACATATTATGGGCTCGTATATGTATATAAATATTTCAGTAAACAATTGTGATATATTAGGTGTTATATCTTAATAAAAAATACAGTATATAATATAGTATTATATCTGTAGTTTTTCCGCTTGTTAGTTTACAATATTCTGGTGTTCTTTCGCGGTTGTTTGTGTTGTCGTGTGTGTTTGTGTGTCGCGTGTGCTTGTGTGATTTTTAAATTATTATGAGAAACTTTTAACATACATTGTTTATGCAAAATTACTATTGGTTTATAAGTTACATTTTGTTGGTTGGTTTCAGTAAAATTTATGCTTCAGTATGACAAAAATTGTTTCCGTTTCTTGTTCCACTTAAGCTTTTGATTAAATTAAATTTATTTGTTTTGTTTTTGCTTGTTGTTGTTTTTTTTTTGTTTTGTTTTGTTTGTTTTTCTATCATTTTTTTATACAAAAGTTCTATAATAATGCATTTTTAAATATTATTATTACTTTACTCGTACTTGGTATCAGAAATTGTTTTCTTTTGTTTTTCATTTCTCTTATATATTCCACACAAATTATAAGGTATACATCAATCGCATCATCAACGCTCGTTTTTCTCAATTTATGCTACAGTTTACTCTCATGTTACAATTAAAGAAATTTGTGTTTGGGTCTAATGCTTAATCTTCGGCAAACATCATTAGTTTTTTTTTTTTTTTTTTAGTTTTTTAATTAATATGCAAAAAAGGAATTATGAATGTATATATATATATATTTGTTTTTTATATATATGTATATATAAATATGCATATGCACATAGCTTCATATATATATACATATTTATATATATGCATACACTTATACATTTGTATATATATGTATAATAAAAATCACAAAAATAGTTTGCTGATCCAAATCCAGTTTAGACCAAATTGTATTCCTTAAGATTGGATTGCAGAATCGTGTCCTTTACAGCTGCAAACACAAACCTTATATTTTCAGTATCTAAAGAAAAAAGAAAAATCAATTAGTATTAATTTAAAGAAGTTTTTTTCTCTCTGTAAAAAAAATGTAATATTAAGATCTCTATTGTTAAGTCAAAATCAAATCATTAAATCAAAACATTTAAATGAATATAAATATTTATTTTTGTCTTTTTTCAATGCGTCTTAAATAAAATAAAAACATACAAGCTTTGAAATAATATAAGTAAGCTTCACATCACTATATTCCATTTATAGCAAAAGGTTGAGTTGGGACTGGGACTTGGTTTTCAATTAAAGGTTGAAGCTCTCGATCAATTTGCGCATAATCGTATCATGTACTGCGGCAAAGACGAGCTTGATGTTATTAGTATCTAGTTTAAACGGATTTAATTAGTCTTTATTCTTCAAACCTAAACAATGAAGCTCTGGCTAAATTACAGCAGTTGAGATTGCGAAAGCAACAATGAGTCAGGAACTATGCCGCATAAATTTACACAAATGGGCTTAAGCACTGTATACAATTACATTTTAATAGTTGTACCTACCTGTAGCACAGGTGAAATGAGAATAGATAATCTTTTCGGAATCTGGATTTAAGTCTACAAACATGCGCAGTATGAATTCACGGGCTGTTATTGCATCTCGCTGTGGACCTGTTTCCAAAAGAAATCATTGCTGTAATATAAATTTGTACAATATATTTTCATTAAGCGCTTACCGTCGTATTCAGGAAAGTAATCCACCAAATGCGAATACATAATTTTCTCCTCTAACAAATCTTTCTTGTTAAGAAAGAGAATAACTGATGAATTCTGGAACCACGGGTATGTAATAATAGTTTTAAATAAAGCTTTTGATTCCTCCATACGATTCTGAAAAAAAATAACAAGATATAGTATCTTTATCTGGACATTAAAAGAGATTAAATTTACCTCATTATCAGATTCAAACAGGATTTGATCGTATTCAGAAAGTGCTACCAAAAATATGATTGAGGTAACGTTTTCAAAGCAATGAATCCACTTTCTTCTCTCCGAACGCTGACCACCGACATCCACCATTCTGCGTATAAAATATAATTAGTTTAAGCAGTGAACTATTTACATAAATTATATCTAACCAAATATAAGCTTTGTACAAATACTAAAATAAGATAAGCAACGGCTTATTAATTATTATTATATACATTGTTGTTTTTACTACTCCAAGCCATACATTAGCGTCATCAATCAATATATAGCGACTTATATATATATTGGTCTTTGTATTATTTGAAATATATACCTAGACTGGGACAATCAGAACATTTTCTTACGCAATCCAAATAATCTATCAATCAAAATTGACTATTTTATAACAAACTTCACATTTACATTTTTAAGAACATTCCGTTGTTATTCGTCGTTCCAAAATAAACGCTTCAAAACAAATAACTAAATTTAAATGACATTTCCCAATGTTGCTGATTAGAAATTGTAAATTAATTACACAATAAAAATAAAAAGGCATGCAATGACAGCAGCTGACATTTTTTAATAGCTACCTAAATCTGATTTCTTCCAAATCAAAGGGATACTCAATGATCCCCGTTGTCGGTACACGAACTCTTAAAATGTCTTGCTCAGTCGGTAAATAGTCAGGTTGAGCCACACGATCGAGATCCATGAGATAGCTATGTGAAAATAAACTCAATTAGCAATGAATTTCTTTGTGAATAAAACAGACTCACTATTTAGCAGAATCCGTCAATTGGTATTCTCTTCGACGATCATAGCATTCCTGTATGCCAGCATCGGACCATAGCGTTTTGATGGCATTCAAATATGGATCCTCAAAGGTTGTAACTGTCTCATAGTCAATGCTCATCACGAGATCAGCAAGGTTCTGCAATTAAGAGAATACAATTTAGTTAGTTATAATTAAACCGTTTAAATAAATTATTACTTACATTATGCTCGCCAACACCATATGATATTTTGAGCATATCCATGGCCTTAATCATTGACTGCATGGCCATGAATATGTTTTGGAACACCAGTTTTATATAGCCATGTTTATCGTCGTCAGAGTAGCCGCTACCGTGTATAATACGCATCTGTTTGATGAACGTAGATTTGCCGGACTCGCCCGTGCCTGTGAATATTGAAAAGCCAAATATGGTATTAGTTAGTTTTCCAACAAATAAGGTCCACCCGTAGCAGACTGCAGCGACCACGCATCCCCTACATGCAGTCTGTCATCTGATAGACGTGGTGGAGCACTTTACTAATTAGCAAAAATGTGGCAGTGCCAGGCAGCCGCAATGAACTGCAATTGCAACTGCAGGTCGACGCAACAATTGCATTAAGCTCGCTGGCAGGTGAAATTCAATCACACCCACGTAAATACATATGCAAATACACACACGTGTAAACATGTATATGCATGCATACAGTGCATCATTAATAAAGTTTTGCGTACTAATTGGCACACACAGTACAAAAGAGACGCTCCCAGGCTTGCAGGCTGACAGGAACTTGCCAATCTGAGTCTACCATAGTTGTATATGGGTCAAGGGTAAACAGTTGCGAAAACTATTTAATGTTCTATCAGGAATATTAAGTCTCGACTTTACGATATAAGTAACAACCGATATCATCATCATCTGATATTACTCACCCAGTAAAAGTAGTTTAAGTTCACGGCGCGCATCTCTCTTGTCGCGTCGCAGCTGTTTCTCGATTTCCTGATTAATTCGTTTTTGTTCCTTGGCCTCTTCTGATAAACAGCACTCCATGCTAACTGGTTTTAAGGACGCTTACGCGTTCTACAGACCCTGTTCTACGCTCCGTGACTTGCAGAAATGTCGATTTTGAAAAGCGAGTTTATCCTCCTTGTGCCTCTCTAGCCCAATTCACACACTTAGTTATAAATGAAAGTGTTGCAGTTATATCTTTATCTGTAATTTCTACTCTTTCATAGAGTTGTGCTTCTTTAATTAGCCAAAAAATTGCTTCAAAATCAGCTCTGCTCTCTACAGTTCTTCTATATAATTGTTGTGTGTGGTTAGTTTGTTTTTAATTTCGATTTAGTTGCTCGTGAGCATTTGTACTTTGGCGTTGCTCGCTGTTTCCTACGACACTCAGGCTCTCTTTGGCTATTGCTTACTTTCCTTCAAAGGCTTCTCTTTTGTTTATATTTATTTTTTGTGTAGGTGAGTGTTGGGAATAGGTTCAGTTTATTCTGCTCTCGTTTGTCGCTGCACAGTTAACTATCTTCCTGAACCGACTGTGGTGCATCTCTGTGACAATGATAAATACAAATGCAATGACCACATCGGGAAATTTAACAGATTCACGTAGTTTTCGGCTGTTCATAAGCACCTTAAAGAGGGGAAAAAGAGTAAATTTAAAATGTAATTCAATATTTTATTTCAACTTATAGATAACACTGCCGATCGATTTATTTCAAAATTTCAGCTTTTCAAAAGTATTATTAACTAGAAAGACTTTAATTAGCGGCACCTTAGCAATTTTGGAAGAGGTCTCCATTATCAACCCGTGTAAAACTGGCGCAAAACAAATTTTAACAAGATCATGTGAAGTTTCGTTCTCATATAATGGCCTTGGACACTCTGCATTCACTTCCCCATGCAGAATCATCAGATCAAAGAGTGATCAGTGTAACAATGTTAATTACCAACTAGTTAAACTCTTCGATTCGGTATTAATATTTATAATAATAAATAAATTATTTGCAGTCAAGCATGTTTCATTCAAGTACATGTTTACAAAGTTGTTTGTTATTTCTGCATATATGTATATGTTATAGTTGAATTTACTTTGTAAGAAAAAACAAACTTTATTATGTTATCAATAGTTTGTACACGAAGTATTTAAATGGCATTCCAAAACGCCTACTGAACGTAATAAAGATGTAAACAACTTAAATGGTTCTAGGAAACTGGAACATAAAATAACCAAAATAATTTTCATGCTATATATAGACGAATACTAGACATACAGGGAAAACAAAATGCCATGAAAGCTTAAACAAAGTTGGTCAAGTAAAGCCAGAATAATCGAATCGGAAGATAATAATGATTACACAGTTTACGAATCAAAGTCAGCTCGAAGAACTCAGGTGAGCCTGAGGTGATTATCTGGCACGCTAGACAACAGTAGCTAGCACAAGTCAGATAAAAATAATCGAGATAAACCGAAACATGTTCACACACACAAATGAGGCAGGCTTGTATCTTCATGTATCTTGATAAGGCAGGCAGGCACACTTCATGTGTGCTTTTTCTGCAGGTCGTTAAAATAAGTTCAACACTGTTTTACGACAATATACAGATATAACAGGGTATATATGCAGTAGATCGCCACCTGAATCCACCCCGTAAACTAATACAGAGAGAATAAGAGCAGACAAACAAAGATTCTCAACAGGTTTGTCGCAGGTTCCCCGGCCAAACACAAGAGGGCATCCAGAAAATCGCTTAATTGTCCCACCCATTACTCACTAGTAATATATGTATATACATATTTAGGTCCGCATTATTATTCATAACTCTTATCAGACCTTTTAAATATATATAGTAATTTCTTTTTATTTAAAACTTTAGCAACAAGTGTCATAATATTTGAATAGGGCTCAACAAAACGAGACTAGCGCATTTCCCAGGTCAAATTAAAAGTTTTCAATTTAATAAACTGTTTATACAGTTGGTTTATACTTACGCATTAAACTATCAGTTACTCGGTGAGAGACATGAATACACTAATTGTATCTAGTAGACGACGATGCAGTTTTATGACGAGATTATCAAGAGGTTTTGTTGCTTTTCATAACTTTATGCTGCTTCTTGTCAGTTAATTAAATAAATCAGTGATCGTTATATCTTCTAGCACTAAATAATTTGAAAAGAATTTTGCTGTCTCCTGTTTTTATGGTTTTTTGAATTATTTCCCTGAAGTTAAGTTAAATCGGTGTCGTTTTGGATATATATACACATACATCTACATATATATGTATATATACACATATATGTAAGTTCACATATGTATGTATATGTGTTTATATGTATTTATTCCTATGTGGTTATGCTTTATGAAGTGATGCTTCCTTTTCGTCACGACATGTGGTTTAATCGTGTTATCGTATTATTTAGTTGCGTTTGGAAAACATTAGTTTAAGGAACGTGTGTAGTGGTTTAATGAATTGTTTTTGGTATTTTGTTTTTTTATTTAATCGGGTTGTTCCACTGTCTGCGGTTTGTATTTAATTCAGCTTTGTTTCTATTACAAGTTTATAAATGCAAAATTAGTAATTTAAACAATAACTTTATATGACGACGAGCACAACGGAAATTCCTTCGTTTTCGGTATTTACGATTTATGATTATTTTTGTTATTTGCTATCTTCACGCGCAAACACAATTAAATGCTCCTTTTGTATTTAATTTTCTGCATACTTTATGCTTCTTATATTTGTTTATTTTCCGGTATGCAGTGGAACTGCAAGTAAAAGAGAACAGGTAGATGCATATTTAGCTATATACAAGCGTATATAAGCGCTTTATTTAATAGAGCAACAGCCAGAGACACAACCACATTCACATTCACAGTCACATTCACAGTCACAGCCAAAGGAAAAGCAACAGCAGCTCACCCACACACCCCACCCAACAACAGGCGGATATTTTCTGCACTGACTATTCCGATAACGATGTACGATTATTTCTTGAATGTAAAGAAGATATGCTCATCTAGAGTTGAACACAGACACAGACTATGTGGCTATTTTATGTATCAATGTGCGAGTAAAATAACATTAAGTTTTTATGTCGCTGTAAGTACTCTACTTCCCACCCACTGTATTGGCACAAAAAAAGAAGGAATTTATTCCCTGTTCGCAAAATGTGCTAAATAATGCCAAAACATGCTGTTTGCTCAAGCAAGCAGTAGACTGCAGTGTTGTCAACGCTAAAATTGACATTGTAAATGTATTCAAATGCATCTGCAAAATGACATCGAATGCGAGTGTGAATAAATAAATGGAAAAATTCGAGAATTAAACAAATTACAACATCAGCATAAATGCAAATTGCAAATAAGACATACAGATATCACTGATAGGATAGATAGATAGTGCCCTGTATAGCTGTTTCGCTCGCACCTCTATAGACACACGCGCACTGCTATACACACAGAGCGAGGGCGAGGCAAAAACGAATATGAAAAAAAAAATGTTGGCCAGAAAATTGTCAATTCTTGAAATGTAATTTGTTAAACGATTATGCGTTCAATACTTTGGGGATGCGTCATTAGACTGATGCAGTCTCACAATTTGCAATTACTCGCTCAAAATTTATTAACAATTCTCGACAAGTTAGGTCTGATATTTTTTGACTGGCTGCTGTTGGGTTTGTCGGTGTGTCGATTTTCAAGCGAAACTCACAACATATTTGATTTTGCATTGTTTGGTTAACGTTAACGCACGACCCGTAGTGACTTTTTCGATTTGTCAACTAGTTAATTTTCTTAAGTATTTACACTTTTTTATTAACGCAACACCAACACACACGAAAGAGTCACCGACATAGGACCATGATTGCAAGAAACTTACAAGGTGGCGCTTCGATATGCGCAATTTGGACTGCGCAAAATTTTTGACGTCATACTATTTCATTTTCCAGGGCTTCTTCAAAATATTCACAAGGGCTGCAAATTATGTATGACTATCGATATATTTCTTTTCACACCATAAATCGGATAAAATTAGTGTGCCCAGACCACAGAATTTAGGCGCCTAAGTATAATCTTGCAAACTACATTTAAAAATCGAAAATCATTTTATAACGTTCAGAACATATTTAATGTTATTTATTTTTAGAATGTTAGCAAAGGAATGACATATAATTTTAAAAAAGCCTGGACGAACTGTTTTTATATAAAGCACCAATCATGTCCTGAACAATTTGTTCCTTAACAGCAGAAAAAACCATTTCAATGTTGTTGGTATCTAATTGAATAAGATATTTATAATTAAACTTTATGATCTTTTATGATAATAATATTTACCTGTAGCACATGTGAAGTGAGAATAGATAGGTGACTGCAAGTCTTTATCCACATACAAGCTCTTTAAGAAGACTTTGGCCGCATCTGCGTTATGCTTCGGACCTGTTTGTAATTAATTTTTGAAAATCATAAGATTTATAAGAAAAAATAATCAATATGCTTAGAGCGACTCACCATTGTAGTCTGGATAATAGTCTTTCAGATTAGAATACATGATTTTCTCCTCCAAAAGATCCTTCTTGTTTAGGAAAAGTACAAATGCTGAATTAGCAAACCAATTGGAATTGACAAGTTGTTTAAAAATATATTGTGATTCCTTCATACGAGACTAGAAGATATAAGCATAAATTCAGCTGGAGCGTTCAACATTAATTTAATGTCTAACTCACAACTCCATTACATTGCGGCAGGGTTTGATCATATTCAGATATGGCAACCACAAATATAACCATCTCAACATTATCGAAGCAATGAAGCCACTTATGCTTTGACCGCTGACTACCAACTTCAATAATTCTGTTATAATGAAAAAAATAATAATAATCAAGATTTTTCAGATCATAACCTAGTAAGTAGTTGTTTACATATATGTATGTATAATCATTGAAAATGGTCAAAAAATGGCATACTAACTCTGTGAAAAAATTATGAAATAAGCAAAATGAAGGCGTGGTAGACCCCGAAGTCGACATCGCGACGCGTCGCTTTAATTACGCGTGTATCTGTGTGAGTGCGAGCGAGTAAGTTATATGCAGTATAATTATTTGTGCAGAATTCTCTGTTTGATGAGTGTGTTTGTAACGGACTTAGAAAATTGGGACAAGGGTATCTTACTGTCGAGCGTACGATTGTAGCCTTACCCACTTGTTTTTTTTTATTTTGTATTTACCTTATTAATTTTTGTCCGATGCAATAATCATACCATTGAATTTGAGTTGTCGGAGTTCGGCTCCTGAGAATATCCTCTATGGTGGGCACATAATCTTTCTGTCCTATGCGATGAATGTTGCTTAAGTAGCTATTTTATAAATGTTTATTTGCAGAATTTTTCAAAGAATAAGATAAATAATATTAATATAAAATAGCAAAACTTTTTAAAATAATATTTCATTATAAAAATTGACATACTGCCACGCCGAATCAATTAACTGATATTCCCTTCGTCGATTATAGCATTCCTGAATGCCGCTATCAGACCATAATGTTTGTATGGCTTTCATATAGGACTCCTCAAGAGATGTAACTGTTCCTTGTTCAACCATCATCAACTTATCCGCAAGTTCCTAATCCAAATATGTAAAAGAAAATGGTTACCAAATCCTACTCCCCAAAGTCAACTAACCTTGTTTGCATCACTATCATATTGTATTTGAAGATCATCCATGGCGAGGATTATTTTTTGTATGGACATATACAAATTCCTGACAACAGTCACAATATACTCTTTTCTATCTTCAACTGAATATCCGCCATACATAATACGCATATGTTTTACGAGCGTTGATTTGCCGCAATCGCCACTGCCTTTTTATGTATGTTATTAATTTGTGGACGCGATATTAGTAATAATTCCCTTATAGTTGACGCATATTTTATACAAAGAAATCTCAGAATTTTATTAATAGAGTAGCTCACCTAGTAAAAGAATTTTAAACTCTTTACTTAAATTTTTCTTGAACTCCTTGAGTTCTTTTTCAATTTTTTGACTACACTTTTTTTGTTCTTTTTTTTCTTGTGACAAAAAACACGCCATTGTTATTAAAAAGTTTAAAATGTTTCAAGATTTTATATTTGTATGTAATTTGAGCACCAGTCCTTCAGCTCCGTCGTATAATATTCAACTACTCTTAAAAGAACAATACGTTTTTTACAAATGTCATACAAATACCCTGTACGTTTTAAGACAAAAAATGGGGTTATAGCTGAGAATTCTAGATATTTAAGAAAATTTGAGTTTAATCTTTTATTTAATTAATTTAATTTTTTATCTGGAAGACAAAAAAATATACTTTTTAAAATTACCGTTACTTAGTATACACATGAATATTAAAATTGTTATTTATTCTGAATATTATTTACAGGGTTTTGACTAGCCGCGCAACTTGATTTTCGTATAACTATTTGTCATACATATAAGTAAATATGCGGGTCAGATTTTGAAACAAGGGAACAACTACCAGGGCTGCATACAAATACTGACTCAGAGCTTTTTGTACAAAAATGCAAAAGTGTGGCCAGCCCTAAATATACCAAATAAATACTAAAAGCACGAAAGGCGTTGAACGTTTAAATGATGGTATCGTAACCTATAATTGTTAATCACCATTGGGTCAAAACAAATTGCTTTTGTTTAATCTATGTTTTATTTAATTTGCTGTAAATTATCATCATTTGTTCAATGTGTTCATGCGATAAATAAATGCTTAAATTAATTAAATAATAGCTTAACACTAGAGAGTACATATTTAATGTTATTTATTTCTAGAATGTTAACAAAGGAATAACATATAAATTTTCTAAATAATTAAGTAACATTTAAATCAATAAGCATAGCCCGAAAAATTTGTTCCTTAACGGCAGAAAAAACCATTTCAATGTTGTTGGTATCTAATTGAAAAAGATATTGATAATTGAACTTTATGATCTATTGATAATAACATTTACCTGTAGCACATGTGCAGTGAGAATAGATAGGTGACTGCAAGTCTTTATCCACATACAAGCTCCTTATGAAGACTTTGGCCGCATCTGCGTTATGCTTCGGACCTGTTTGTAATTAATTTTTGAAAATCATAAGATTTATAAGATTAAATAATCAATATACTTAGAGCGACTCACCATTGTATTCCGGATAGTAGTCTTTCAGATGAGAATACATGATTTTCTCCTCCAACAGATCCTTCTTGTTTAAGAATAGTACAAATGCTGAGTTAGTAAACCATATGGAAGTGACAGTTTCTTTAAAAATATATTGTGATTCCTTCATACGAGACTATAAGATATAAGCAGAAATTCAGTTGGAGTGTTCAAAATTAATTCAATGTCTAACTCACAACTCCTTTACATTCCAGCAGAGTTTGATCATATTCAGATATCGCAACCAAAAATATAACCATCTTAACATTATCCAAGCAATGAAGCCACTTTTTTCGCTCTGACCGCTGACCACCAACGTCAATCATTCTGTTATAATGAAAAAAAAAAATAAAATAAAATAATTATAATCAGGATTAACTATTGAAAATGGTCATAAAAGGGTGCACTAACTTTGAGCCTGGTACCCTCATTTTACATCGATCGTTACTTTCTTAAAAATCAAACAATTTTCACGCTGTATGACTTTTTGTTTATGTCTTAACAACCTGAGTGATTCTTTATTTTTAAAATATCAAAAATATTTTGGAAATTTAGGTAAGGGTCCCCCTATGATTTATCAACAAAAAATTTATTTATTACTTTTAAATCGACAGTTTTTAGAGCGAGTCCGCCTTTGTAGCGGAACTGGGAATTGGGCGAAGGCTATCTTACTGTCGGGCGCACTCGACTGTAGCCTTACCGACTTGTTTTTTTTTTTGTATTTACCTTATTGGTATGCCATTCAAGTTAAAGTCATAGCATTGAATTCCAGTTGTCTGAGTTCGGCTCCTGAGAATATCCTCTATGGTGGGCACATAATCTTTCTGTCCTATGCGATGAATGTTGCTTAAGTAGCTTATTTATAAATGAATTTTTCAAAGAATAAGAAAAATAATATTAATATAAAATAACGAAACTTTTTAAAATAAAATTTCATTATAAAAATTGACATACTGCCACGCCGAATCAATTAACTGATATTCCCTTCGTCGATTATAGCATTCCTGAATGCCGCTATCAGACCATAATGTTTGTATGGCTTTCATATAGGACTCCTCAAGAGATGTAACTGTTCCTTGTTCAACCATCATCAACTTATCCGCAAGTTCCTAATCCAAATATGTAAAAGAAAATGGTTACCAAATCCTACTCCCCAAAGTCAACTAACCTTGTTTGCATCACTATCATATTGTATTTGAAGATCATCCATGGCGAGGATTAATTTTTGTATTGACATATACAAATTCCTGACAACAGTCACAATATACTCTTTTCTTTCTTCAACTGAATATCCGCCTCCATGCAAAATACGCATCTGTTTTACGAACGTTGATTTTCCGGATTCGCCAGTGCCTTTTTATATAAATAAATGTACACACATCCATAGGTATGGATGTTATTAATTTGTGGTCGCGATATTAATAATATTATTCTCTTATAGATGACGCATATTTTATACAAAGAAATCTTCGAATTTTATAAGTAGAGTAACTCACCTAGTAAAAGAATGTTAAACTCCTTACTTAACCTTTTCTTGAACTCCTTAAGCTGTTTTTCAATTTGTTGACTACATTTTTTTTGTTCTATTTCTTCTGGTGACGAACAACACGCCATTGTTATTAAAAAGTTTAAAATTTTCCAAGATTTTATATTTGTATGTAATTTGAGCACTAGTCCTTCCGCTCCGTCGTATAATATTCAACTACTATTAGAAGAACAATACGTTTCTTACAAATGTCATAAAAATACCCTGTACATTTTAAGAAAAATAAATGGGGTTATAGCTGAGAAATTCTAGATATTTAAAAAATTTTAAGTTTAAAATGTTTACACATATGTGCATTGATATTGAAGATTATTTTATCTGGAAGACCATACAATATGTTTTTTAAAATTACCGTTACTTAGTATAAACATGAATTTTAAATTGTTATTTGTTCTGAATATTTATTTATTTATTTACAGGGTTTTGACTAGCCGCGCAACTTGATTTTCGTATAACTATTTGTCATACATATAAGTAAATATGCGGGTCAGATTTTGAAACAAGGGAACAACTACCAGGGCTGCATACAAATACTGATTCAGAGCTTTTTGTAAAAAAAATACAAAAGTGTGGCCAGCCCTAAATATACCAAATAAATACTAAAAGCACGAAAGGCGTTGAACGTTTAAACGTATCGTAACCTATAATTGTTAATCACCATTATTGGGTAATGTCGCCCCAGATAATTTTAGAATATACAATAAAAACAACTGGATTTTGTTTAATCTATGTTTTATTTAATTTTCTGTAAATTATTATCATTTGTTCAATGTGTTCATGCGATAAATAAATGTTTAAATTAATTAAATAATAGTTTTACACTACAGATGTCAAGAAAACAAATACGTATTGTATGTATGTATGTGAACATTGTATGTTTTTCGGATATCTGCGGATCTTGTCTCAATTGGTAAACACGCATGAAACGGTGTATCAATCTATTCGATTTGTTAAACAAAGATATATATTATGTAGGAGAATGGATATGTTAGTGACTATTGGCTTGTTTTCAATGTTATAAAGCTGACCCTAGATTATGTATGAAAGTGTTTCGAGAGTTCTGCGACCCGACTTCTTCAACTAAATAACAGCTACAAATTATATGTATGTGTATATATTAATTTTAACAATTTAATGTCGTATTCCGATAAAACCAAAAACGGTAAATTTCTTCTTGACCATTTTTTCATCGCTTCAAAACACACAATTGACTATATAAAACTCGTACTACATGATTTGCAAATACATATACAAAAGGTTATTGCGTCTCGTATGCCTCCTTCCCGCTCGATCCCGATCTGTTATCGTGTTTATAACACGCTTCTTATCGAGAGTGATATGCTTTAAATTGCTCATCTTTCCCTTTTGTGTTTCAACAAATTACAAATAAGATACATTTTGTTCGTATTAATTATGAGCACAATAATAGATTTAACAAATAATATATGTATGTTTATGTATGCGCAGGTGTATATGTTTATGGTTTTGGATTATTAATTCGTATTATTATTTCTTTGTTTCGTTTTACTTTTTTGTTGTTTTTTTTTTTAATTGTTTAATAAAGCTTAAAACTATGAAAATAATAATAGTTATGAAACATTTTCTCAAAATATTCTCTGTGCTATCATTTCTCAACAATAATATTAATAATAATAATAATGTTTTGGAAGCACTGCTTTAACAAATACGCGACTTTTTATTGCATACAATTTAAAAATTTGAACGAAATCAATGAAAACAATAGATTTTTACAAGAAACACAGTTTCCTATGGACAAAATGAACAGAAGTATTTAATGTATGTATGTTAGTTCTGTATATGTAAATATTAGCGCAGCGCTGTGTAAAAGTTTGGCCAAAAGTTGGGTACGTTCATAACTATTTGTATAATTTATGTAAAATGTATTTTTCTCTGTATATAACAAAATTTGGGCTGATGTTCTTCATGTTGTTCTCGCTGTTGTTTGTTCACTTTTGTTAATAGTTGCATTCATTCCGTCATCGTCGCCGCATCAACTTTTCAAATTGGTCGAGTGAAATTGGCCGGGAAAAGACCCTTCTCGGTAGTGCCTTCTTTTTGACCCATTAGCCAGCCCTCTTCCTGTAAATTAGAAGTGAAAAACTACAATTAATAAAGACAGGAAGTAATACCCTGTATCCTTTGATGCCCGGGGAGGTGACTAGCGCATGCGTAACTTTTAGGTGTGGGATACAACTACAAAGCAAAATCATATTTGTGCAGAGAGGCTAATTGGCACTCTGAATCATACCTGATCCTCGGGATCATCATACTCAATGACACGTATGGTATCGCCAATTTCAAAGCTCAGCTCATCGACATCCTCCTTAACGTATCCGTAGGTCGCCTTCACGCGATATAGCACACCAGGTGGCAAATCGGCTGTGTTGGCATCTGTGAATTATAATTTCAAAGGGATTTGTATAGTTTCGATTCGATTAAGCAGAGTTGTGTATATTTTATTATTGATTAGTGTAGACATTTACTACATATAGTATAAGAACTTTGCATCAATCATATTTTAGTGAATAGAACGCAAAAGCAAGAAAACAACTTGCTGTTAATGCATAATCAAAACGCAGCCTGCATGGTTAGTCGGGGTTGGTTTGTTTTATACGTTTATCTTTTTAACGACGGCAACCGGCTTAACCGTTAATACAAAAGACTTAGGCAACGAACGTGCAAGCAAGTGTTGGTTTTATTTTTGTCGGTGATCGGATGAGGAATGAAAACAACTTAAAGCTAAGAACCTACAAACATACTTCCAGTATACACCTGTAACCAGTTTAAGTTCTGTTTTTTTTTTTTTTTTTCGTTTTACTGTACGCTAATTACGATATATGTATGTATGAACCAATGTATTTTTGTTGTATATACAAGCATGGGAATATGATATAATACTATATGAGGTATTTAAATTCTTAACAATACGAATGTGTTTGTGAGCTCAAACAAAGTGTACGGTGAAGTAAACAAAAGAGTTGTTATAGGGCTCAAGTTCTTAGATATTCAATGAAAACAGTTTTCCATTGTTTACTTCGATATGCAACCGATTCCATAATTCAATTTATAGACTAAACCTAAATGTAATTTGTTACAATATATGTTTATATATATATATACATATATTATGTTTATATGTGTATTTTGTTCACCCGAAATCGAACATGCTTTTGCACCATTGTAGTTTGACAAGACGAATACGTAAATAATACAGATACAGACATCATTACAGAAACTGAAGCTTTTTAAAAATGTAGTACAATAGACAAGCGCGGGTTCTCTTCGTCGGGCAACCGCAAATCATATACAAATCAAATAAAAAAAACATAAGATACAGAAAGAGAGAGATACGTGAAATTGCGCGTGAAGTTGTACCCAGAGAAAGAGAGAAGAGAGACAGAGATACAGACACACGACAAACGACAGACAGACACAGTGTACCATATACGCGTGTGTATGTGTGTGTGTGTGGTGTGTAGAAATGCAGACAGACCCAGTTCTTGGTTGCTTTTGTTTTTTTTTAATAGTTTTCCGAATATCGTAGATGGACTCACCCTTGGGCACCTCGTAGATGCGTTCGTCTTCGTCGTCGAAGGGATTTTTATTATGCCTAATAACAGTATTAACTAATTGGCTATTGTTGCTAACTGTTTCTGTCTCTGTAACTGAGTGCGTCGTGGTGTGAATAGTGTTTGTTGTTGTTGTTGGTGTTGCTTTACCTAATTTCTTCTGCTTGTGCTCCTCAAGCGAATTCGAATTGCCATTGGCATTCGACTGGCCGCCATCCGGCAGCTCTTTAGGCTGCTTTCCAGGCTCTTTTTGGGGTGCGATTGCCGTTGTTGCTGTGGTTGTTGTTGTCGCTGTTGTTGTTGTTGCAATGCTGCTGCTGCTGGTGGTGCTGCTGTTGTTGCTCTCATTGCCGGCGGGTGTTGCTACAGGGCTGCTGGGTGTAGTTGCTCCCGCTGCTGCTCCTGCTGCTGCTGCTGATGCGGCCTGCTCATTGTTGTTGCCATTCAGTATGGTTGCTGCTGCTGATGCTGCTGTTGTTGTTGTCGTCGTAGTTATTGTTGTATTCTCTTTATCAGCCCCCTTCGTCGTATTCGCATTGGGACTGCCCAGGTCTTCATCCTCTGACAATTTTGCGCCATTGGTTGCCGCATCTCCTCCAGCTGATGCCGGCGATGGGCTGTGCGGTAGCTCTGGAGGCTGTGCCGACTCTGGTCTCGGTTCTGGCGTTGAAGAAACTGAATCAAATCGTGGCTCAACCATCGATGAGCTTGTGGATGTTGCTAATTTGTTTTTGTTGTTGTTTTTTTTGTGTATTTATATTTTATATTTGTTTTATACGTTGATGTTGATTTTGTTGGATGTTTTTTTTTTATTTAATATGTGTGTGGTATTTGGTGGTTATTTCATACGAGTAGTTGGTTTTATTTTTTTAAGGGGGTTAGCATCATTCCAACAAAAACATTAAATTTTTAATTCATAAAGAAAGAGAAAAAGGTAAAATATATAACTCAAGACATGCATGTTAAGAGTTTTAGATCGAATTTAGGGTCGGGTCAGTTTAAAAAAAAAAAAAACGAAGAGCATGCAACATTTCCTTTGTTTTGATTAGGGGGCCTCCCGCACTAGTAGTAAAGCGTATTGTTCTGTAAATGATCTCTACAACTTAGTTATGCTCTCTTAAAAATTATTGCATAATTACAATGTTTTATCGTGTGTGTTTTTTTTACACTTTACATGGAAAGATTTTGTTTGTTTTTTTTAGGGGGTGCCCGCCAACAAAGGGAATGTTTGCTTGATTTCTTTATAAATTGCCAAAAACTAAAACAAAAACGGTATATGCCATTAAATTTTTCAAAATCATAATAAAGTATCATAAACATAATCATAGTGTGCATAAAAATATATAGAATATATAGAATTGATATGTAAATATACAAATATCTTATATATTGTGTATAATATTGAGTTCTTTAGGGGATACAAATTGGGAAATATATATTTTACACTTTGGCGATATGTAGTGCATTTGTTTTTGTACAGTTTTTAAGCAATTTATAATTTATCGTTTATTTATTTCAAAACAAAAAAGAAAAGGGAATAAAAAGCAAAAGAAATAAACGAAATAAAAAACGTAAATGCGCAAAATGGCATAAGAAACAACGAGATTATCGAGTAATTCATTGAGAAAGGAAGGAATTAGAATCAAAATAGATATAGTAAGTTATATGTAGATAGAAGAATTCGATCCTTCCTTGGCTGCCATGGGGGATCGTTACTTACGACTGTTGGCCAGACTGGAGCCACCGTTTGTGGTGATCTGATTCTGATAGTTGCTGTTGTTCGCATTGGCGTTGTTCAGTTTATTCACTGGCGATTGCACTGGACTCGAAGTCTTGATGGCATTTACTATACAGATGGAGAAATATACGGTATATGATTAGTTATTCCCTTTAGATAATATATATGTAGACGACCTACTTGTCTGTTTGCGCAGCGTATTGGAGCCGCGTTGCGATTCTGTGGCCAGCTTGTCAACAATTGCCTCAAGTTCCGAATAGATCTGTTTGAATAGATAAAGATATAGTTATAAATTGCAATCTGGCACGACATTCCTCAACACCCACCTTGGCCGTTTCATTGTGGAACACCTGCTCGGTGGCAAACAGTGTCTGCAAGTTGGTAACCAAAAATAATATTCTCGAATCGTAGAGGGCGGGCAGCTCGTCATGCAGTTCCGTATTCAAAATTTCATATGTGCGACGTGCCTCCTCCAGCTGTTCGCGGCCTTTGGTAACCTGGCAGGGCGGGGAGGGGGAAAAACATAAATTAGTCTGGGTATTTCATTCAATCTCTCCTACTCTCACTCACCTTAACATCATCCTTACGCTTGTTGGCATTAGCCTGCAGATTCTGGAACGAATGACGTTGACCATCGTAGTCGATCAGCTTGCGATTACGTTTCTCCACTTTCTTCTTCATCTCGGGAAACTGTCCGGTATATGTATTAAGCGGTATCAGCACCTGATCACCCAACTTGTGTGCGAAATCCAACCACAAGCTCTCCGAGGCGGCACTTTGTGCTAGCAGAGCATCGTATCCGCTCCACTGTGGCTCGTAGATTTCGCAAACGGCATCCATCAGTGACTTTGAGGCGGTTTGTGCGGCTGCAAATGGGAAAACAAAATTCAAGTTTAAGAGATTGTTGTAGAGATTATATATATATCGTAGAGATTACCGCGTATGCATCTTATGTAGTTATTGAACTCCTTCTGTAGTTTATTGGCGTTTGTTTGTTGACGATTGAAGTTGTTCAAATGATCATCGAAGATTTCGTCTGCGGTGCGATCAACTTTGCCCAAGTTTTGTAGAATCTGAAGAGAGTAGAAATATGTAAGTAACCAGTTTCAAGCTATTTATCTGTCTAGCCGTGTGATAATGGTGGTGGGTGTAGCCCAAGGTCGTGGCTTCAACTGAAAGCCATATGTCGGTTGTTTTTCAAGCTCGATCACGTAATCCCCTGCACCTCAATTAACGTATAATGGCAACATATCGTTCGGCTAATGGCGCAAAGTATAGAGAGAGAAGAAATAAACCACTTGGCAGGCTGTGGCTCGATTCTTTACATGTGCCATGTACTCGCCAGAAAAGCGACGAAAAGAGCAGACAAAAGATACTTAGCAGAGTGCTAAAACTGTTGCTACACATCTGCCGTCAACGGCGCATTTGGGTTAAGAACTGTCGGTCTCGGATACTTGAGAAAAATGCTAAATGCCTTGCCAAAAAAAAAAAAAACATCAAGAAAACACGCCAACTGGAATGTGGGCAAGTGGAGCAGCTGCTGGAGCAGCGGAGAGGCTGCCCCTGCCTGCCTGCTCCCCCTCTAATGATAAGTTGTCAATTGCTGACACAACCTTGTAACAGTTTTTAGGCAACGCCTACACGAAAGACAAGTGACCCCCACACACACACACACGATGTAGTCTATTCTCTTTTGAGAGAGACTGAACTGAACTGAACTGAGAGCGACGACTGCAGGCTGCAGCGCACGCTGCGTATACGCAATGCCACAAATTACACTCGCACTCTCTCTCTCTCTCTCGCTCTCCCGCCTTCTATAAGTATCTTTCTGCCTAACTAAACCCGCCTGTGTGTTACTCTAATGATTATATCATGCTGGCAAATATTTGAGCACAGATAAACAACGATAAGGAGAGTGTAAGTAACAAGACTTTAGTTTCAGCATATAGTGTGTATATCATACATATAATACACTTGAGACAATTTGTATAATCATCCACGTCACGTGGTGGAGTGGAGAGTGGAGTAAGCTGCACACGGAAGGAAGTGTCCGTTATGAATAATATTAAAAAGAAAACGCCATACGCATAATAAAAAGGTTACGAGTATGCATGATTACATATACTATAATATAATTGTATTATGAGTTGTTTTCGGAAGTTCTAGAAAGAATTGGAGAAGCAAAGAGCAGGTATTCTGTATATATTGTATTGTATCTGCCTTTGCCTCTTCAGTTTCGAAAGTTACACAACATTTTATGTGAATTCAAACTTGTTTCCATGTTCATATCTTTATATTCTTTTAGCCATGTCTCCTAATCCCTATATCAACTTGTTTTTATGCGTTCTCTCTCTCTCTCTCTGTCGCCTCCGCTCTTTCCACCTTTCGCTTTGGCATCATAAAAAACCGACTATGGTCAAGCAGGCAAGTGGTGTGTGTGTTGTTGGCATACATAAAGTAAGGTAAGGTAAGAAAAAAAACCTTTTATGGACACACGCAGCGACTTTGTTGTGGGTAGTTTCCCAGCCACGACTTGTTGACGCATTCACCGCATGCTGCTGTCTTTGGTAACACAACGAAACCGGCAAAAGTCTCTTGGCTTTTCTTCTTGCTGCTTTTGTTATGATTATTGTTAACCTTAATTGGACGCACTGCATTTCAATATGGAACGACTCTATATATACGACATATCTGTATGCCCACGTGTTGTGATGAATCTGTCAGCGAATGCAGTCGGTTCATTCCACTGTGCGCCACAGTGGTTGCCAGGCCGCAAAAAACTATTTTTTTTATTAATTAACACACACGACGAACGATTTATTATCAATTTCTTTGGCAATTAGTTTCCTATGCAAATACATAATCAGAAAACACATATATCTATATATATATATATGTGTAAGATATGATTGCGTTATTGGACTTTGTGTGTGTGTGTGTTTATCGTAGCCACAGGCTGCCCACTTCCGTTCCGTTTGGGGCAAGCCTCAGCCTCGAGCGGGCGTCCTTGTGAGCGATGTGTGTTTGCGTCACTATATGTCATACACAATATATATAGAAATTCTCCCTATAGATATATCTTATATATCTAGCGTGTGTGTCATTTATTTTAAACTTTTGCGAGAGACGGAACGCTTGTCTGTCTATACTTTTGAGTACTCTATCTAGTATATATGCTCTCTCAATATCTAGTCAGTATACGCGGCTATATATCTGCTATCTCTCTTTGTCTGTCTGGGGCCAATTCCACGCATGCAACATGTGCGTTTTGAAACAAAAACGTGGGCTAAGCTTTTGGCCTGAAGCCAGTCGCAGTCGCAGCAGCCGCCAATTGACGGGGGCGTATGGAGGAGTTGTCATATATTGCTAAGAGACCGTATATATTATGGCTACAAAACGATGACAACATCAGCAACAGCAACAGATGCCAGATGCATGAGAAGCTGTATCTCTGGTAGCTTGTATCTCGTATCTCGTAGCTTGTATCTTGTATCTGCAGCAAATTAATTCAACTTTCAAAAGTGCAACAACATAAATATAAATCGAGATGGGCAAACAAACAAAAGTAAAGTGCAGCAGCAGCCAAGATATTGTAAAAGCGTTTTGCCCAGGGGCGGGTTCAAAAAGGGGGCCAAAACGTTGGCCCAGTTTATAAGCAATCTACAGACAGCTCATAGAAGGCAGAGAGAGAGAGAGAGAGTGCGGCCAAGACTGATAGATACCATTTGAAAAGTCTAAGAGATAATAAAGTATAGATAGGTTTATAGATTAAAGACAATAAACAAGCAGATAACGCTTAAAGACTTGACAATATTAAGTAATATTGCGTCAACTAGAGTACACCCACTTCAAAACCCACTCAACTGTATATACCCGCTTGCCATACACTCCCCATTGCCAGGGTATGCGAAATGGCAACGTCAGCTCAACTAGAATTCATACACAAGTGTAAAAAAAGGGAATATTAAACATAAACAGCCAGCAGACAGTAGACAACAACAACAACAAAACAATTGTGTAAAAAACTTGGTAGAAATTGCCGCGAGACAAGTGAGTGCAAAGAGAGAAAGAGAGGGAGAGAGAGAATGAGAATGAATGAAGAGAAATGTTTATGGAAAATGTGCCACGAGTAGATCGGTGTCAGAGCTGCCGCTGCTGCTGCCGGTTTATTGCCACGCCCTTTTCCTGCCCGCCTCTAGCAAGTGCCCCCAGTTGACTTCGTCTTTGTCTGTCTGTGTGTGTGTGTGTGTGTGTGTGTGCTAAAGACCTAACCTATTACCACAAAAGTACATTTCCAGCTTGTTGCTCGCGCTTAGCGGTAAAACCAAAACACACTCCATATATGCCAGATCTATCTTATAGATGCCGTTGACAGCGGCCTGACACAGTGGGCAGCTAACCGGTTTACACTTGTGCTAACCCACGCCCCCTCCCCCCCACCTGTCTGCCTCTTCTATACGCTTAGTCATATGACTTACACTTATCTCAGAGATCGCAGAGTTAGCGCACAAAACGTGCTAAAATAATGAACTACAGACGCTACGAGACGAGAGACGATTGAAGCGAGCTCAGATCATATATCGTGTTAGTAATTGTCATTAATAACGCTTTGCTAAAAACCGCATTGGGTTTACATAAAGCTGTTAGTCTATAACTTTTCAGCAATGTCAGACTAATTGGAAAAAAACGTAGAAGCAAAAAAAATACTTAAATAAGAATGTGAGGGAAAGAAATGATGTCTATTCTCAATTATATTTTAGCAAAAACTCGTATACTTATTATAATGCAGTGTATATGAATATTAAAATATTCTTAAAACTTGTACAGATTTCTGGAAAACCGACAAAGTTTATACAATTTTGTATAGAGTGCACGAATAAATCAAACAAACAAAACCGCAAAGTTTTGCCCATAGTAGTTCCCCCTACAAAAACACATGTCAAGCCCAATTTCCCATTTCCATTATGCATGTAAACATCTATGTAAATCGGAGGCATTTTATTGCGCAATCGTCGAATACGTTTTCGATTTCGATTTCGAATTGAATTAATGCGACGCATTCAACTTTGCCATCCATTTGCATAATTTCTTTTCGATAGCAAGTATCTCTCTCTCTCTTTCTATATGTATCCCTTTCTCTCTCTCTCGCTGTTTCCTTTCTTTCTTGCCGTTTCTATATGGGCTTTCTTTCGCATTCGATGCGACGGCGACGTTATCGCTTTAAGCTTAAACCAATGTGGAAAGTGAAACTCGGTAGAAAGTTCGACAGAAATTCCCAAAGAAAATAACTAATATTTGCCTAACGTTGTTGTCTCCCTCTCTCTGACATCTCTGTTATGATTTATCTATTAGCATTAGTTGTAATTTGAGAAACAACTGTGTTTTTTGGCCATAAATCCCCAGCAGAACTCACATATTTCACTCCCCCAACGTATACAGCAGATGCAAACGATTGGATTGGAGATATATACGTATCTATCTATCCATCAATTAGTTAGCAGCACGGCGGTAATTATCAATGTAATGACATCGAAATTATGAAGAAAAAAACCTGTCTATAAATCGTTAATGTCCCCGGCTGTGATTATATTTACGTTGTTTCAGCTTTTCATTCAATAATTATTGAAGTTTTTTGATTTTTCCTGTTTTTTTTTTTTTTTTGCAGTTGTTGGGCTTTTCTCCTATTTTTTCTCTTTTACAGCTCGTCACGCTCAGTGTTTATTTAACCTGCTCTCTCGACATTCCACTTTGGCAATTAGCTTTACAAGTTTTCTATTTATTCGAAAAACATTTAGTTCGCTTTTCACCATCGTATTGCGATGGGTTTTGGATTCGGATTCGGGTTCGAGTTCGGGTTGGGCTTGATGTGATTTTGTTTGGCTTCATCGCAAGACTGTCAAGTGCAATTAGCATAGTTGAGAGCGCGTCGCGTCGCGGCAGTAAATCAATTTACAGCTTAGAGCAGAAATTAAAATATTCCAATTAGTGTATTATGTAGAAGTATCTTTCAGATACATATCGTACATGAGAACCGGCATCGAGTATATAGTATGTTCGCACAGTTGGCTAATAAAAAATGCAAATATTTTTTTGCCAACTGCAAAGAATTTACTGGGCCAAGATCACACACACACAAAGATACAGATACAGTGGGGCCAACGCACACTGAGATAAGCGCACAAGTGCGTGTGTTTTGTGTGTGTGCGTAAAGCTTTTGATTTGTACGAGGCAGAGAGAGAGAGAGAGAGAGAGAGAGAGCGTCCTATTCTCGTTTTGAGCGAACTGCACAAGTGGCTACACTGAGCGAAAAACTGTGTGTACTACACTGCGTAAATTTTATATTATATGAGATATTATTAAATTTTAAATTTACTGTATAAGTCTGTTCCTCTTTTATACAACTATCTATCTTTTAAAGTTAGCTAACTTATAAATGTATCTACATATACATCTATCTATCTTTTCTCCATACGAACTGCATCTAAACTACCCACTCTTTTCGGCCAGTGCTCTCAACTATTTGTTTATTGTATTTTACTTGGCTTTTATATAGAAATGAACTCAAGACTTTTGGCCGACACCGGACAATACCCGATAGATATTATATAAATGGTGATCGTGCCCAGGCATATCACACACACACACACACACATATACAGTTGTAGAGAAAGATATCTAATAGAGTCATGCTAATCAATCACAGACTATTGAGAATATCTATGGCTGCACACACGAGCACACCCATAGATACATGTGAGTGTATCTGTTGGATACTTTTGCCGTCTGCCGCCAAATTGCGGTCAAATCATGAGCTCACAGTTAGCACATGCCTCATTATGAACCGAGTGTGTCGCTTATAGTTAGTGCGACTTAAGATACATTTTCAGGCCATTCGCTAATGTATCTGTATCTGTTAATGTATCTGTATCTGTGTCTGTGTCGTTTAACAATGCGCTGCAAATCGAAGTCGAGTAAAGTGTTTGCACTATTGTTGCCCACGTCACTAGATCATTCATTGAGATCGATCGAAGGCACGTGATTTGCATAGCTAGAAAACCGAAACCAAAACTGAAATCTACCATCAAATCGCAGCTCATAATGGCACGTGACGTTGCATGACGTTGCCCAATCGAACTGAGTGTGTAGTACGCTCCATTAAAAACGCTTCATGAAAACGTGTAAACAAAAACCCCAACTGAATGTTTTGTTTTGTTTTTAGTTTTTTTTGGGAGAGATAAACTACTTGGATGGTTTACAAACTCGCTGAACTGTGGAAAACGGGTCAAGAGCAGCAGCAGCAGCCGCAGTAAAACAATGGCCGATTCTCTGAGAGAACTCTGAATAACACTCTCTATAGAGAGGGATCCCTGTACATTTTAATTGCTTCACAGAACATTGAATCACAATTCACTTAAGGGAATTTCTTCAGAAAATACAATCAAATGGTTAATGTGTTCGCCTTTATTTTTTCTTGATTTATAGGGTTGGTAGAGGGCGTGGCATAATTCTAAAATACACTTGATACGCGTTCAATCATAAGACATATTGTCAGCAAATTTAAGAGCTCTAACTCTTATAGTATCAGAGATCTTAAAGAAATAGATTTTGAATATTGAAAAAATTAAATGTAATTTCAACTTGTATGCCTTCCCACACTATCTCAACGTGCGATCGCTTAGCCAATACCGAAATACGCTGCTCATGCTTAAGTTTTACCATGCTTTATCGAATTCCCAATGAAAATAGGAAAGAGCTAATCACTTGGGCGAATGAATTCCGCATGATCATAAATAATTGGGCAAATCAACGTAAAAGTAAATATTTTACTTATAATAATAATAATAATAACAATAACAGTAATCAAATTACGCAACACGGGCAGCAGCGTTGCGGCTCTCAACGACTACGGCGACTTCACGTGCTGATAACAAGAAATTCCATTACACAAAAAACCAAAAAGTATTCCCGCATTTGTGACAACTTATCAGCAAAACGACGACGAAACAGCAAGAAAAAAAAAACCATATAAAGGCAAGGAAAATAGCCAAAACGAGCAAATCTGAATGATAAGCAGCAGCGTGTTGCCTTAGCTGATTTCAATGCGGTTTCTTGAGTTTTTTCTCCTAGGGAGAAATGACAACGAGATGAGGCCAGAAAGTGTGCAAAAAAGATTATAGACTAACTGTGTGTGTGTTAAGGTATATATACAGTTATGTGTGCCATCTTTTGCATATAAGAAGCTTTATAGGGGTATTTAAATAGAGCAAAGGGGGAATGCTTTATAGGGGTACTGAAATCGAGCAAGAGGCATGTGGAAGGTAGAAATCTTTGAAAACGTTAAATTCATTATTTTTTAATGCGAATCAATCTAGAGTCGAAATATCTTAATAAAAGTCTCTCAAGGTATTATGATGATTTTTGACAAAGTTTACGATACTAGAGGCTCTTTAGGGAAATCGAGTTATCTCCTCTCCCTCTTCCCCTTCCCCTACCCTCTTAGCGGCATTCTTTGCCAAGAGTCAGTGAACTGAGCTTTTAATTACCTTGCAGCCACATATTTATATTTGAGGCAATCGACAATTTGCGCAAACATATTTTCCGCTCGATCGATGCGACCAAACGGGCTTAAAGCCAATTTCAGGCAACACCTGATGCCAACAACTCACACACACACACATACAGTCATGAACTCAGCCCCTGCCAATGGGCAATTTACTTTTACATTCTCATATGAAAATCGCAATTGTAATTGGTAATTGAAATTGAAAAGCATTTGGCGAATCGCAACGTAAATGTTGCATTTGGTTTATGGCATTCTCATTTCTTGTTAACTGCAAATAAAATCAGCTGCCTGCATTTCCCAGGCAGCAAAGAAAAGATACAGGCTAAGCTAAATGTCGCTTTGAATACTCGTAATAAAATCCATTTTCTTTTGAATGAACTGGTAGATGTGTAGATACATTTGTCGATAAATATTCACAGATAGATAGACTTTTAGATAGTTGTGGAGATTAATGGATGGGTAGGTTTGTAGATTTATAAAACAGATTTAAATATATAAATACATATAGAAATTAATGTTTAAATTTGAAAACTGCAGTTGAGATAGGTTTATAGTTTAAAAGATTCATAGGTAGGTGAAAGTTATAATAGATAAAATAGTCAGCCTGATAGTTAGACAGATATAAAGTCTCTTAGATGCATAAATTTGCGTTTATATAGATTTCAATTTGGATATATACACAGTTGAATAGATAGCTTGATTTATACTTAAATACTCTTGTAAATAGATAAATTTATGAATAGATTGATTCATAGATAACTTGGTAGATAGACAAATCCGCAGTTCCCTTGCCAAACACGCTTATTACTGTACCTATTGTACTAACCGCAAGTGTTTTTTTTCAAGAACGTCAAATTAAATCTCATTGGAATTAACGATGCCTCCGCCCGTGTCACCATATCCGTTACACCCCCCCCATCCCTCTCATTGTCTGATTACATAAGGCAATTCAGCAAACGCAGCGGCAAATGGCAAATTGAATCCGACAACCTTCAGAGCGCGGCTCAGCATCCAATGGCAAAGGCAAAGGCAACTGGCAACTGGCAACTGGCAGCATGATGGTTCGTGGTTCGAATTTGTGCATTATGATTGCACTTTAACAATTGTCCCTGATTGCCGTTGCCCGGTGGTGGGTTGTGGGTTGTGGGTTGTGCAACGTCAAATCTAACAAGCATGTCAAACAAGCATGACGAGTTTAACAGACTGCAGATACCTTGTAACTAGTGCGATCATCAGGCAATTTTACGCTTAATTTGGGAAGTTGTTTAGCTAAACAATGTTGAAATATGATGTTTAAATCTTTAGAAATTTAGGTAAATAAATTAATATACTACCCTTTTGCACACATTTACAGGGTATGCAGCGTGCAAACGCAACACGAAGGTTGCCGCCTGCCGTTGCACGCTCAAGTGTTGTTCTGTGTTTTGTTCAATTCTCGGCACTCGAAAAAGTGCCAGGTGCGGATTCGTTAAGCCACACAGCAGCCTCATCCTCTCTCACCCTCTCTCTCTCTCTCTCTCTCTCTCTCTCTCTCTCTCTATCTCTCTCGCTTGCGGCGATTTGTGAACCATGCTAATTTGTGTGCTGCAAAACAACTTGCGATGCATTCGGGCGTAACAACAGAAAACAGAGAGAGAGAGAGAGAGAGGGGGAGGGAAGAAAAGAGAGGGAAAATAGCCAAACTGAAATTAAGCACGTACCAATTAAGCGAAAAATTAGGCAAACATTGCGTATACGTAATGCACGCCTGCAAGGAGTCCAGGCAAGGCAAGGGTGCTGCCTCGATTAGAGAAAAAACTCTTAACGAGCCAATTAAGCGCGACTTTTATGAAATTTGCATTTATATTTTTAACATTTTGATTGCATAAGCTAAAACGCAGTTGTCTTTCAACCGGTTTGCCTGCCATAAAGCTCCCGTCTACAGCTATAGCTATATATATATCTATAGCTATATAGCTATTGTTTACCTCTCATATTATTTGGTAGCTGGCAACACTTTCGCAAAAAGTATATCTATCTAGTATATATATTTACAGGGTGCTGCCTCCAGTTCCAGACAATGCCCGCCGGCTTCCCATGCGATTTACAATTCTCTATGACATTCACTGAAACTGGCACAAACACCCCAAGCGAATCGCGTGCTGACTCGACTCTCTCGACTCAGAGAGTTTTCACAGTTTTCACAGCCTCCGCACACACACACACAGATACACACAAATACATTTTAGGTTGACTGACGCTTTTGTTCTAGGGCAGAGTTTTCTCTGCTTTTCACATTTCCGCATACAATGCAAATTCAACGAGAACAACAACAACAATAACGAACTGTATCTGATATATCTCTAGTTTCAGAGTCAACGAGCGAGTGTCTTTTATTCTATTATTATTTCTGAGACTCATCGTGACGCCAGTTAGCAGAGAACCCAAAAAAGGGAGAGAGACAGAGAGTAATCTTTTCTCTTATCTCTTCCACCTTTGCGAGTGTTTACTGTATCTGTTCCATGTCTAATGTACACAATGACTAAGTACACTGATAATTCTTAGTGAATTTCGCTAGAGATTGCGCGATCTATGAATAGAAGTCGTATTTTTTAGTCACTTTATAGAGTATTTTCCATCATGTACCCTATAAATTTCTAGCTCAATAAACAATCATGAAATGGCCAAAATTTGCATGCCAAACATGGCAAAACATATGTTTCCCTCTATATATCACGTATACGTACGGTAGATACAAAGTTTGTGAAACTGAAATCGATTCAATCACACGATCGCATTAATTGCAGCACACCAACACAAAGTGTTCTATGGAGTGTGCGAATGTGTGTGCGAGTGTGTGTTCGAGCTAATAAAACCTTAACCGCACATTACGTATGCGACCTGTGCGCACTGTGCGAGCCGTAATTGACCTTGTCGAGGCACTTCAAATGCGGCTGATTCGGCGCCGTTTTCTCAGTTTTTTTTTTCAACTTTTGTTTTCATTGTAATATAAACTTTTCTGTTGTTGTTTATGGTCTCGATAATGAGAGGTATAGACACTATAACACTTTACTTATCACACTCACACACACTTGAACTTCAGTCAAGTTTCAAGATCAACTGGGGAAGAGAGAAAAAGAATTACTGAATTCTTCTGGCAGCACTCGAAAGAAATCTGCATCGGGCTCTTTGCAACAAAATTGCATAAAAAGTTAATCAAGTGAAGTGCCAATAAATAAATAACTAAACGTAATTCAATTGTTATGCAATCAACAAAGTGACGAGACATATTCATAATAATGAAAAGAAAATGCGAATGAAAGACTGGCAGGGAAGTTAAGAGGGGGAATATAGGCAGAAGGCAACGGCAGACAGAGAGTATAAAACGTTTCCCACATTGCGCAGTCGTCGTCACTTTCAGTCGATTATTGTTGGCAATTTCTATAATTGAATTTTTTAATAAGCTCCCCTCTATACACACACACAGATACAGTGATGTGTGTGTGTGTGTGTGCCATAATCAAATGGCTTACACACGCACTCAACTCAACTCAATTCAACTCAACTGGCCATTATCAGCGCACGTCAGCATGAATTGTATCCGCATCTGGCGAGCAACAATTGTATCTGTATCTATAACTTCATTTTGAAGTCGTACTCGCTCGATTGATTCGCTTAATAAGCATAATATCAACCGCATTTACGCCCCCTATTTGCAATCAAAAAGTGGGCGTATCTGCACCTGCAGTTGGCGTATCTGTATTGTCATATTTATTGTTATTGCAAGTAGAGTATCTATAAGATACTTAAGTATCTGCCTGTCTGCCTTGATTCTCGTCTTGCACACATTTCCAAGTAATTGAAATTGTTTGTTGGTTTTAACTAACCCAACTCTGAACGGGATTCGATTTCGTGTCTTGGATTACTGTGACAACAGCGCGGCATGTTATCGCCTGGGAAAACAATCCCGTAAATATGATATGAAACAAGAAAAACCTCAGCTCACTTAGCAACTGCACTTCGGCTTGCTTCGATTTGGGGTATATATAGAAGAAGGAGTTTTAGGCTGCAAATTAATCAATTAATTAGAGCAAAAGTTGAATGAGATTATAGATTATAGAAATACCTAATCAATTAGCGAGTGCGAGTCCGATTGACATTTAAAGAGGCGTAGGGAGGGAGGAGGAGTAAGGGGCGACGTACACGAAGTTCAACATGCAACAGGCAAGTGGCAAGTTTGTGAGTTTCTAAAATTGAGCTGCCAATAAAATGTCAATCGCCGATGCAGTTCAACGACAAACTGGCAGCAAATGGGGAGGGGCATGGAGGGGGGTACGACTACATCTACAGTGGGCAACAAAGTGAAAAGCAAATTTTGGCAGCTGTTGCCGCGGGACGCGCTTAAAAATAGCAAACAAAAATGCGAAGCAACACAGCGCGGGCGAAATTTCGCAAAGATCCCAAAAAACAAAAAAACAAAATAACAAAAAATAGAAACAACAAACTAAAAGCTGATTCGAAAAATTACTTATGCGATAGAAAAGTTTTGTGTCGCTTTTGCGAAAACTTGAGATACACACACACATGCAGAGAGTTATAAAACAAAAGGCAACAAAAGTAGTATCTATAGAGGCATCTAAAGAGTAAACTACGAGGCACAAGTCTATTTAAAGATTGACTGCCAGGCGACATTTTCATGCCGCGCGTAGCTCGGACAGTCACGCACCCGAAATGAAAATGTATCTAGGCGAGAGGTGTGTGTGTGCGAGTGTGTGTGTGTGTGTGTGTATCTTGTAGATATGCCATGAATGTGTGTTGCGATTTGACAAGTTTTCTCTGAAGAAAAGCTATAGCCGTGTGCCGCCTTGTCTTCCCCCGCTCCTCTCTCTCTCTCTCTCTCTCTCTATTACTCGCTCTCTACTACACTCTCTCCCTCTCTCTATCTCTCTGTCTCTATGTGTGAATTACATATTGTACATCCATCGAAATGAGCACACACAATGCGCAAATAAAAAGCGCCGGGCAGCCCAAAACGTGTTCTGTAGTCCACACTAGACTAGTCTATATATTTAAAAATAAACTCTACGCAAATTATGAAATCTTCTCCTGCCCTCCCCACCCCGGCACCTGCCCTGCTAGCAAAAAGTTTAGAAGAGAAATAGAAATTTGGGCTAATCTGTAAATACGTATAGAAGATTTGTAATACACAAGTACGTGATTTCAATTCGGTTCCAGAGCATTCAAAATTTTGCAATTGGGTTTATTTCTTGCAGATCTGTAGAAATGTATATAGACTAGAGCGATGTTTTTTTTTTTTTTGGAGTTTGAAAACTTTTATACTTCATATACGAAACAGAGCATAAAGTACTTAATGGTTTCTTTTTTTTCGAATACATTCTAATTGTGCCTACAGGAAGTGTTTGGGCTTCCCTCTGGTAGTAGTTGCTGCTAGTGGGATTTATAAATACATTCTCGAGCGACGACATTTACAAAAGCCTGAGGAATTCGTTCCAAGTTTAATGACCAACACGAGCACGAACGAAGCTGTGCGCATCCCAAAAGAGCATAGAAAATATCAACGAACTTTAGAAATCCAACAGTAAATGCCAAGGCACACACACACACACACACACACACACATACGAAACACGAACTAGTAGATAGAAATAACTACAACAGCGGCAAGGCAAATCAATACACACAGCGAACTAGTAAAGAAAAGGCATCATTCAGAGCTTAGATTACAGCATTTTCTGGCTGCCATGGAATGTGGCTTTGGCTTTGGCTCTGGCTCCGAAACTTGTTTACAAGACGCCGCGACGTGCCGTCGAGTGGGTCAACTGCAGCAGCAGCAGCAGCAGCGCAGCAGCAGCAGCTCTCTTACAAGTGGCTGCGTGTGTGTGAGTGAGTGTGAGTGCGACTGTGAGTGTATATTGACATTCACATTAAAGTTGAGCAGCCGCTCCTGGACCCAACGCTTGAGCGCCAAACTTTCACTTGTGCACGCAGCGACAGCAACGGCGACGGCAGCGGTGGCGGTAAAGATGAAACAAGAGCAGCGAAGCAACAAAAACATAGACACATAGATACATCTACATAGAAACCAACGACGACGACGAAGCCAAGAGTCGAAGCTTTCAATGATGAAAAAAAAATCATCGCAAGAAACTTGATCGCAGCGCGCTCGCTTCGAATTGCAGGCGCGCCCTAACGAGGCGACAGGTGGCGGTAGGCGGAGCTGCTGCCGCTGCCGCTGCTTTCGTGGAGTTCAGCTTCACAAACAAAATATATGAGTTTGTACTTTCTTTCAGCTGTACACATCTGTGTGTGTGTGTGTGTGTGTGTGAGCGTGTGAGCGTGTCTGCTTGAATGAATTTGTAGAGCTTCTAATTGGGCACAGAGTAGGGCAGCACTGGAAATAGGACAGGGACATGACCCCAGCGTGTAGGACAGTTGTTGGGCGTGTTGCAGCGCGGGCGTACCGCTTGTGCTCTATATAGTACGTCACACGCCCTAGAATATGTCAGAGAGTTGTGCCAGTTGCCCCAATTTACTTAGTGCATATAGAAATGGTAATTGTATAGTTGAATGATGCTTACCTTCTCCTTGGCACGTCCAGCGTGTTTTTGCATGGATTTTGCAAGCATGATGCCTTTATTTTCGGACATTCAAAAAATCAAAAGTTGCAAACAGAAACAGAATAACAAGAGGGGATCAAATGAAGCAGCAATGCGTGATGTGTATGCACTGCTGGCGTTCAGAAATATATATATGTATATATATATTTTCGATTCGATTTGGCACACTTAAATACACTGCAAAACAGAGGGAACGCTAAGAACGGAAGAGTACTCTTGCCGTTTTCGGGGAAATTTTAAATGCACATTTAACACACGACAGCGGGCCACAATAATTTGTATTTGAGTAACGTTGCTATTTTTATGCGATTTGGCCGCGCTAGTAGCACTCGAAAGTCACGAAATAATGGCACGTAGACGCGCGACTGCGACTTCAGGTGTGTCTTCGAACTTGACGCTGCTGCAGACGGAACGGGACTCATTTATTTATTTATAATTTATAATGTTTACACTCAAGCAATGTCGATATGTGGTCTGTATCGATAGTTTGGGCGCTATCGGCCAGCCGCCATAGCAGTCTTCTGTTATGTGGAGCGCTTTCTGTTAACCGGAGGAGCAAAACAATATTATCGGTAGTTACTGCATATCGGCATGCCACCACAACAGCCAAACAAGTAACATAGTTGCTCCTCACTGTTAAGCTTACTCACCACTTGCATAATTTCATATGTTACTCAGCACTACTCTACAGTTCCAATATGATGGAGCCAATTTTTCCCAGGTAAAATGTAAACAAACAATATGAATTGATTGTCATTAATAAAACTGTATTTGCTAAGGCCCTACGCATCGCATGGCGGATGGCTATGTTTCCTGTTGCCACTGGCACTGCTCACCAGTGATCTGCACGCCCACAATGAGTTGCCGGCATGCGATACATCGGAAGGACTGCGTAACCTTCTGATTGTGGCCTCAATTGGGATGAGTTTGGAAACACTTTGCATTCTATTCAACTCCAGCGTGGATGCAGGAACACTGGGCAAGCGCATAGTCAACCTGTTGCCAGGCATTATTACGACTGTATGTTTTGCCTTGGTATATGGCGTGATGTGGACTACCTCAGCCATTGCCGCCTTCCTAATCACCGCTCTTTATCACCAAGTTTACATCAGAATAATGCGTGGGCTGCCAAAAACTTTTACGTTTGGAGAGGCAGCAATATTGGTGCAGGGACTCATGTTGTTCGTAATGAACGCCATAATCCACCTGTGGGATTTGTCCTTTTCGCAATCAAAGCCACTTACAGATTTTGCTCAATTGAATGCCATTATGCTGAGTGCACTAATCTCTTTACTCATTGTCTGCCTTCTGCTGGCCTTGGTACCTCCATTGCGGAAGCCGGTGCCTTTCTACCTGCTGATGGTGCTGTTGCTTGTGGCCGTCACTTGCGTGCCCGTCACTGAGCCATTACCATTGATTGCGCTGCTCGGATTTCTATTTAAGGATCAGAAGAGGGTCAGTAGTATCCTTAAAAGTGACAGAACTATATAATATTTTTACCAATTTCCTTTATTACAGCTCTATATAGTCGTATTCTATCTTGTGCTGGTCGGATTAACCTGCGCCACAGTCAGCTGGCAGCTAAGGAACACCAGCAAGGCAAACACACGCGTCCGCAAAATATTCCACCTGTTGATTGTACTAGTCTTTGTGCCTGGCATCATTTACCAATGTGCCTTGCTGTACCTTGGCACGGGCATTGCCTTGGCTATTTTCGTGGTGGTAGAGCTGCTGCGTCTTTTGCAGATGCCGCCATTTGCTGAGACTTTGAGACAGGCTTTCGATTCCTTTAAAGACGTTAAGGATGCGGGGCAGCTGGCATTGACGCCCTTCTGTCTGCTCATCGGATGCGCATTGCCCATTTGGATAACTGTTTGTCCTTGCGACTGTGCTGCTAGTTCAAACCAGTTGGTACTGCTCTCAGGCATTTTGGCCGTGGGAGTGGGTGATACGGCAGCCAGTGTCGTAGGCTCCACAATAGGACGCAACAAGTGGGGCAGTACGTAGATGAAGCGTTCACATACATTCTATATTAATATACATTATATTTGTAATCTTTTTATTGCAATTGCAGGGTCTAGCCGTTCCTTGGAGGGCACCGCAGCCTTTATTGTTTCCATTCTTCTGTTTGTATCGATGTTGCAATTGGTCGGTGTTCTGCCAATGACGCAAGCCAAATGGTTTGCCACAATTTTCGCTGCACTAAATACGGCTCTGGTTGAGGCTTTTACCGATCAGGTGGACAATCTGGTATTGCCGTTGGTATTCTACATTCTTGTTGGCCTTGCTTGAGGTCGAGTGCCATATTTATTTGTACATATATACAATTATTTTGTGAACATTCCTGTAAGCCAAAGAGTCCAATTATTTTTTAAATATACATCTTAGTATTATCCAACACTTGTTCAACATTTAACAGATCGTTTACTTAACACGATCGATGTTAGTTAACATATCGTAATTAACAGTAGACAGCACTGCTTTGCTGCGTTATACAGCACTATTTGTAACACCCCTCTCTCTTAACAGAACTTTGTGAATGTTAAGTTAACATAATAATTTAACAGGCATACTTGGTAAATGTAAAGTTTACATAACAAAACACATATTTGTCATCGATCTGGCAGCTCTCTCCCGTCGGGCATTAAATTTAAATGTAAATTTATGGAAATTTGAAGTTCTTGAATATTCTCATGCACTCACTAGTTACATAAATGCATTTATCTTTATTATGCGCTTACAACAAATACAAAGTGGTGTATATTTATATATAAATTTATACAAAAATGCAGTTATCTCTATAGTTAGAGTAGTTGTTGGTCTTGTACGCGCATTAGGAACAGCGCAATTTTGAATATAATTATTATTTGTATGTGCTATAGTGTTTAGTATATATACATGAAAACACATATATGTATATAATATATTGCCTGAGCATGTCTCTAGTCCTGATCTGGGTGTATTATCACATTTCAACCGGAACAAAGTCCGCGTGTTTCTTTTGACGGCGGCAGTTGATTAACTGATTAACAATTAACTTGAAGATTACATTACTAACAATTTTGGGTTGGATTCAAAAAAATAAACAGAAAAAAATACATTTACAAATATACACACGTATATGGATTAAAGGAACATTGTGACAGGCACAAAAGGATGATGCAAATAGGTGCAACAGCCTTGTGCTGGGAAAACCCAATGCCAAAAGATTACATTTACAATTCCGAAGGATCCTCCTCCTGCTGGAAATAATCATGCTCTAGACAAGCCATAGCCGAGGGTCGCTCTTGCAGTTCAAGAGAAAGCATTTTCTAAAAAAGGAATAAGATAGAAATTAGGTAACAGCTCGGAATCAGACAATCAATAAATAACGTTTACATGAAGCATATCATCGACAAACTCGCACAAGCCCGGATAGAAATCACGCGGTCGTTTGGGTTGTCGGGGAGGAAAATGATCCCGTGACACGGATATGGTTTTGGGCCACTGTTCCTCCGTAGGTCTACCCGTTAGCCTACACCAGATGAAAAGAAAATGAAATTAGTTCATATTCCGGTTTTCTTTCCCAATCTATCACCTACTCGAATATGCGATCCAGTTGATTCTTCTCAGACGTGCCCGGAAACAGTGGCTTGCGATTGTACATCTCGAAAATAATGCAGGCTGCACTCCAGATATCTATGCTACTGTTATAGCCCTGGCCGAGGAGCACCTCGGGCGCGCGGTACCATAGGGTCACCACTAGTGAGGTGAGTCTCATCTCAGAGGCGAAGGTCTTGGCCAAACCGAAATCTGCTATTTTCAGATGACCCTGCGACGAGAGGAGCAGATTTTGTGGCTTCAGATCACGATGGATAATCCGATTGGCATGCAAGAAGTCAATGCCAATCAACAACTCCTGTGTTAGTCTCTGTACAGAAAAAATACAGAATATGTTAGATATTTAAGATCACCAGGATATTTTGCTACTCTACCTTTATGTTTGTGAGCGACATGCCGCTTGCTGGAAGATTTTCAATTAGATCAGACAAATCTTGCTCCAGATACTCGAATACAAGTAGAATCAGCAGTTTTCCGTCATGTTCCAAAAACTGGCATACTTCGAACAGTCTGTGAGGGTGGGGAAATCGAAATGCATTAGTGTGTGTGCAAGTGTGGAGAGTGGATCGCGTGAATGCTGCCACTTGTGTGTGTAGGTTGAGTGTAAACTCTGTTGCTGGACTTTGTGGCTGGCAACAAAAAAGGTTGCGCACGCCATGTGGCGCTTGTGGGACCACAGCGGCAGAAATGCGTACTAACTGAACTACTCCACTCACAATAAACGAAGCAAAGTCTACACACACTTTCGATCAAGAGCGTCAACGCTGTGTGTGAGTGTTAGTGAGCAGACGATTACCCCACTCAACATGGAGCATTGTCTGTTAACTAACACTTTTTCGGGCTGTTAACATCTGAGCAGCCGACTGCCTACATTTTTTGCTACATATAAAAAATTATATTTTTGCATGTGAAAATGAAGTCGTTAACAACGTAAACCTAATTTAATTCTAAATTTTATTAAATTTAATTTTTTGCATTGTATTTGTGGCATACGATATCGGAAACGATACGATATGAAAAATACGTTAAGCGCTTCCGCAATTCAAACAGAGGCACTGTAAATAACATTCTCGCTCGCTCTTAACACACCATTTACGCTCTTGATCGCAATATCGTAGCTGAGCGGAGAGCATGCGGCGCACAAACTGACTGCGCGTTGAGTGGCTGAGCGACTGAGCTACTTTTTTTTTAGTACTGAGTACTGAGAGAGCTCCCGAGTGGTTTTCGGTTTTTAGTACGAAATGCCGCCGCAGCGGCCGCTAGTGTGCTGTATGTATAATTTATAAGGTGCGTTGCAGAGTATAAGTAATATGTATACGTTGGTATGAGTATCATATCATTAAAGGGAATTTATTAATAAATAAGTAATTAGTATGAAATGTTTAAAAAGCTGAGCTGGCAAAACTGTCTATTTCATGAGCAATGCAAATAATTGCGCTACGCTGTGGCAAATAAATTTGCGACGTCGTTATCAGCAGCAGCAGAGCAGAGTGGTAGCAGAGAGGCAGCGCGGCGGCAGAGGCAGGGCAGCAAGCCGGCGCCGTGTCGTTTAACATTTGGTTTAACATTTTATATGCATGTGCCACTGCATGTGCGTGTATGTATGTGTTGCAGTGCAGCGATCGTTACAGTTACGCCTCTTTGAATGACGCTCGAGGTCAGCGTTGGAGGTAAAGCGAAAGATAAACACACGGCCTGCTAATAGTCATATACGAGTAGACTGCGAAAATAAACTGCACACACAAACACACAGAGGCGCGCGCGCGCACTTGTCTGTAATCTCTGCCCGCTAATAACGTAATGATTTTAGTGTATTTTTCAAATTAGTTAACAAATAGTTCAGTCGAGGCGCCACCAAGATAAACACACACACACGCACACTCCTCTTGCACACGTGCACCCACACACTCGTACACTGTGCACTCTCTCCCGCCGTACTCACCTAACGATGTTGGCATGATCGTACTTGTTAAGCTGCTTCAGCAGTGCGATTTCTCGCAGCGTGGACGCACTCACTCCGTTCTCGGTGAGGGGTACGCGCACCTTCTTGATGGCCACGTAGCGGCCGGTGTCATTGTCGAGGGCCCGATAAACGGTGCCATAGGCGCCTGCAAAGGTTGTATTTATTCATGCTTGTCAATCATAAATGGGTCACCCACACACATACACGCACACTCACACACGCTTAAATCTAACCTTGGACTAGGAAAGTAAAGTAAAAGGCAAATTGCGAAACCGAATGAAATGTTAATCGACAAAAAATACCCAGCGAAAGACAAGCGCACACACAGATAAGAACAAGTGTATTTTATTTCGGGCAGTATTCGCATATGTACACCTACATATGTATGTGCGTGTGTGTGTGTGTGCTTTCGCATACGAATGACAAACCCAAACAGCAAACGGCAAACTTAAACCGAAACCGCAATAGAAACAGAAACAGAAACCCAAAGCAAAGGCAAAAGCAAAACCCAAAAAACCCCTCATCAAACCATGTCAGCTGTGCTGATAAGCCCCAAACGGCTGATTTTCGACAATATCTGCTACGCTGCTGCTGCAAAGCAAACCTGGAGAGCGAAAGAATGAGCGAGAGAGAGAGAGAGAGAAGAAAGCAGAGCAGGCGCGTCAAGCATCGATTCAAATTAGAAAGACTAAATTCTGTCACCGGAAATTTATCGCTAGCAGGGCCAGACAGGCGGACGGACGGACAGGCCAGGGCAGGGCGAAAGACTGACAAGTTATACACGACGATATTGAGACAGATGGAAGAAGACATTGGCACGTTGCGTGGGAGTTCTATTTTGGGTGACATTCACATTCCCCGATCCCGATCCCGACCAGATCGTCATTTTTCTTCGGCATTTTGCAACGACGCTGCGCTGCGGCTTCAAAAGTCAAGTACAAGGCCAGGTTTTTTTTGACTACGAAAACAGAGTGCAAAAGAGAGTATAGAAAAAGCTACAAAGAAAACAAAGCACCGTTTTGCACTCTACTACGAGTATATATTATACTTCAGTCGAGTCTACTCTCCCTCTCTCGGATTCCGGCTCGACTATTTTGGCGACTTGTTTTTTTCGCCTGCTCTTTCAATTGTCAAAATTTTGCACAAATCAAAGGCAACAGAAATAACAACAAACAGAAAGGCAGCGAGAGGCAATAATTGAATAAATGCGAAAAAAGCAAAAGGCAGACAACAAACGGACGAACAGACAGACAAAAGTAGAAGCAGATACAGTTTTTCAATGTCTCTTACAAAAACGCCGAACTTGTTTTGTCTCTCCTTTTGTTGTAGTTGTAGTTGTAGCGGAGGGGCCTTAACTTGGAGGGGGAGGGTTGAGGTACCTTAACCTTCGTTGCTGCGCAAGACAATGCGTGGTCTGGCACTGAAATTAACCCACTGCTGCCAATCTACTGCAGCATCCCCCTCGCTATGAAGCTACGCCCATGATGAAAACAACAACAAACATTCCCAAAAAAAATAAAACAAAACAAAAAAACAACACAAACCAGTAATAATAACCATTAACATTCACCAAGTGAGCCGTTTACCTCTCCACTCTCCACACGAACTCAGCTCAGTGACGTAATTGATTAATGTTCCGAATTTTGTTTGACAAAATCTTTGAGAAACAGAAAAATAACAAACTGGAAATGTTTGATGGCCTCTTAAGTGATCATTGCACTTGACTTTCGGCTTTTATTTTTTTTTTTTTTCGCCCTTCGTTCGTTTTAAAAACCTTGAAAATACACGTGGTTTCGAAAATCATACCTGAAAGTATGCAATGAAATTTTAAACCCCTATTTACAGGGCTGGTAGGGGGTGTGGAACCTGAATTACATTTGATGCCCAGTATTTCCCCGCCACTTCTGCATTCGATGCGGTCTTTAGAACTCAAGTATCGTTAATAGGTAAGGTTACAGCTGTGCGAAAATACCCTACACACTGGTTCTTTTTTAGGTTATCCTTCCCCATTTATTCGAAATCATTCAAACAGTATTGAGTATAATTTATACATACCTGTGCCGATTAGATCGAGTTCCTTGTAGTTGAACTGTATAGGCTCGTTCGTAGGTTTTGTTTCCGACATTTTCTGTCGCTTATTCTGTGGGATGCTACTGGTAGATGCCATGGCAGCACTTTCTTTCTGGCTTGTCCTTGCGATATTTTGTACTTTAATATTTATTTGTATATTTATTTCAAGCAACCTAAGCTGGAAGAGGAAGATTTCAATTTCAATAATAGCAGACAAAAGGTTTATTGTAAACTTGCACTGAATTGTCAAGGTCAGGGTTAACCCAATTACAAATTAAATAAATAACATAAACTGTCCGCATGGTCAGTGCAGGGTTAACACGTTCGATAACATAACCAACCAAACCAGCGCGCGTGTGTAACAGGTGTTAACTCGGAGCTACCCTATGTTATGGCTTTGGCTTGGCTATGCCTATTTTTATAGCTGCCGGTAATCTTGCTTGACATTACGTGGTGTTTTACTGTTGTTGTTATTTCTCTACTTGTTGTTGTTGTTGTTGCTAGTGGTGGTGCTGCTGCTGCCGTCGTCGGTCAATGAACCCACCTGCTGCGGAGCTATTCGTCTGTTAGTTCTGTCTTCTCCGTACACATATTATTCATACTTTTATAATTTATTGATATATTCAACTCTCTTGCAATGTCTGTTAGTTAGCTTTGCGCTGTCATTGCTTTTGCTTTTGCTTCTGCTTTTGCTTTTGCTCATACTTTTTTTCTGCTTTTGCTTTTGCCGGTGCTTCACTGCTTCAGCGTTGGCACAAAGCGAAAAGCAACATTTTTTTGCCATTTGTCAATTAATTCTAATCGCAACGAAAAGCAACAGTAACAATACATAATAATAATAATAACAACAACAACAACAACAACAAGAACGCAGCAGCAACAATAATAACAACAACAACAAATGTATTGTTACTGTGCTCTCGCAGAGCTAAAACGACACGAATGAGCCGAAGAAAAAAATAGCAGCTAAATTTCGGTGATTGCCGAGTACAAACGACGCACGAATACCCTTCTTGGCAAGACGAACGCGAGGTGTAGCGCACAGGGCGAAACGTGCGACAAAACGGAATTCGAAATGATAACAGTTAAAATACTAAATAAATACTGGCTGCAGGTATTCGGTTTGAGACGCGACGCGCTGCACTCCTGCCTCAGACGCTGTTCCAGCTGATGAACCCTTTTTGCGTTAACACTGCGATTACTCAGTGAGACTGCGTGTGTGTGTGTGCATTTGACTGAGCTTGTGTGTGAATTATTAATATAAGTTAAATATTAAAATGTGTTTTGTATTTACCAAGAACGAATAAACAGTGACAAAACGCACGGAACTTGCATAGAGCTACAATTGTACATGCAAACATATTTATGTATGTACACACACACACACACAAACAGAGACGCGCACACAAACAGCCCTAGCAGGCGACGCAGAGAGAAGCGATCAATTTTTCCTACAAAAAAATGCTACCACTTAAAAGCGGCGTAAATTCGCAGTAAACACCGACGATCACGATTAAAATTGACTAGTGAAACGAGATACCTACACCTGCACCGTATTTAACGCTGTATTTTTTAAATAAAATAAGATTTTGACACTAACAATTTTTGTAACAAACTGAGCGAGCGTGCAAAGAAATAACAGCACTCAAAACGGCACTCAAACAGCACTCAAATCCAATTTACGATATTCATATGTAAAGAGATCGTGAACCGGCCGGACCACTGTTAACGCGCTCTTAAGTACTGTTAATAAACAGAGGCCAGAGGTGAATTTTAAATTTGAAATTTTTCCGTTGATCCCCGAAAAAGCATTGCATTGAGTTTTCTTTGTAATTTTACTAAATTAAAAAAAAACATATATATATTTATTACTGGAGCTGTTATTTTGCCAAAACTTGTGTTCCTTGGCGGTGTGTGCGCTTTGTAAAATTGTGTCTTTGAAGAGAAATTAAATATAATCCAATTCGCAAAAGATGCGCTCGTTTTATCTCATTTTCGGATTTTAACATTTATAAAAAATACTGTCATTAAACGAAGCAGTGCGTTATTTTGGCTTACAGAACATTAACAGTGCTGTTAAGGCAGGGCTTGCAATGAACTGCAAATGTTAACACTATGTTAAGTCTCAAATGAGGGCAGCACTGCCCCATGAATTTAAATTTTCGCGCCCCTTCACATTCTCTACACTTTTCGCACAGCCAACTTCAAGCGTACGTGCTGCCAACCTATTTCAGTTACAGCGTTGCCACAATGGTGTTTTTTATGGCGCGCAAAGCTCAATTCAAACTCCAAAACATGTGTGCCAAAAGCTGAATGCTATTGCGAGGTTATGCTAAAATATATAAAGAATTAGGTAAATATTTTCAAGCATGTGTTTATAATTGACTTATCAAATACCCTCATAAAATGTCAGTGTGTTTTTAATTAATGCAAAATCAGCACACCTGTATTAAATCTTCCATCATCTGCCGAATGCGATTGTGACGTGCCGTGATAAGTGATAATTGACAGCTGACGATGACGTACAATGTGAATGCAAACAATCTAATAGTGAGGTGAAAAGTGAAATAGCAAATACGTGTGTGAATAGTAGTAATACGTGATTTGAAAAGGATTACGCGAAAATCAAAACAAAAGACACTCCACATCTCAATTCTCGAGCTGTAAACCGTTCGAATATTGTGCGCGTTATCTTGTGAATCATTTGTAATTGATGTGAATCACAGGCAGGCTGGCCCAGTGAAAATTTGGTACCAGCCACAGCCACAGCCGCAGCCCGCAATCGCACTCATTTTCACATCCAAATCAAGCGCTGTTTAGCACCTCAAACGATTTTGACGGAAGCAGCTGACCAAGCGCCAGGTCCAAGCTCGCAGATCTGAGACTCAACGTATCCCCCATATTTCTATCAATTAGAAAATATCATTTGTCATCGAAGTGCAGTTCAGTGGGTGCTAATTAGGTTCCTAAGAACTTGTTTAATCATTCCAGAAATTGTGAAAATCACAACTTAATCATAAGCTGGATGAATCGACCTCAGTGTCACGTTACAGGGTATCGCTCGGACTTGTTCTCTATCGGTTTTCTACTCTTTGACATTTGTCTCAGGCGGCGGCGGCCTCTGCTTATCGCTGCGTACTTCGAAACCGGCTCCCAGTCGCATTCAATTAAAAGCAAATTAAATTAAATCTATCATGGCCCGAGATATCTCTAAACATACTTGAAACAACTCAAGTCTCTTCGCCAAGTTGACAATTGTCTATACCCCCCAAAAATAAATCAATTCTTTCAAATGGTTCGCCGAACTGTCAATCGGGTTATCATGCTTTTCAATTTGATTCGATTCGATTCGATTCGCTGTGGTTTGTTTTGTTTTGGACTTAGAGAGCCCGCACGCCTAACGAACCCCAGCGAATCAGGTATTTCGATATTCATATTGAAAATCAAGAAATTCTGGTGCGTCACGTGAAGCTTAATTTATGCAATCAAATCAAAATCAAAGTCCTGTAATCAAATAATCAAATAATCATTTGATTAGCAATTAATGTTAATCAACGCGAATTCTGAATATGAATATAATATGAAATGGGTTCGTTCAGCCGAATTTAGGTCTACACTCTTGATATCTATGCGACCTTGATCGCTCGGGAGACTTTTCCATATGCGTCACTATCCGGCGACATGTCTCGCTGTGTTCTCCTCATTAGCATAACGAGCTGCTCCGAAGACACCTAACTATTGTTATGGAAATCGGTTCCGATTTAAGAGCCGATTATCAGGCTATTATCTGCTTATCTGACCGGACTGCCGGCTTCCGTATTGCCATAGCCATCGACAGATCTTGACTTGGCCAGCTTTGAGGCCTAATCCCATCCAGCACTGTGTAATGCGTCAAAGAGTCGCGATTCGTTTGGCTTAATTCGATTTAATTCAATTTGATTTGATTAGTGTCCGCGTCATGGAAAGATTTAATTAAGCCAAATTCGAAGTGCAAACATTGAATCGTTGCCAATAACAAAACAATCGATGCCAAATGCGTTTCCTCTGGAATACTCGATGATGGACAATGTCAAAACATTGCGAAAAAGGGGCAGGAGAAGCGACCCTCGAACGGGAACGGGATAGCTGGGAAGCGTAAGGTCTCCGAACTGTGAAGTCTCCCTCTCTCGTATATCGAACTCTTTCTCTCTCTTTATCTTTGCATCTTCTTTTGAAATCAAAACAAACCCAACTATTTCACACTGTCAACCACAAATTGAACTCAGGTGTTTGGAGATAAAAGATGGAAGTTCCGTAAACTATTTTAAATTTATTTGGTACACAACCAGCTCTAAGTCTTGCCATCTCTTTTTCGCATTTTATACCCTACACTTGACTTTAAATCCTCATAACTTGTTTGAATCTTATCCGATTTTACTCTGGAATGACATTTTACTCTTTGTTTTGACTGTAGATTAACTTTGCATTTCAATTTTATTGATTTACAAAAATAAAATTTTTCTCAAATTTTCCATGCAACCCCCTTGTAAAAATTTCAACATTTTGGTTAAAATTTTTTTCTTCAATTTTGATTTAAAATCCATTTAGTATATTATAATAAGCATAAAAAACGATTTAAAAGCAATTGCCAAGTCAAATTTTGAAAGATATCGAAAATTAACGATATTTTCCCGTTGAAAATCGCTGAAAATTAGTATATAGGAATATTAGGGTATTTAATAGTCGATTGTCTAGAAATATGTATAGCCCGTCTCTTTTACTTTCCCCGAATCATCTTTCAAATCAAAACAAAGTGAACTGTGTCGCCGGATGAGGAATGCGTTAATTTCGCAGAATTGTAAGATGAAATCAGAGTTGGAAGATCCGGAAATCGGTTCATATACGCTAAAATTAGCCCCTACTCCCTCCCTTGACCTTTACGCTCTCGTTACACTCTTTAACTCTCAGTATACCAATATGATTCAGTTTCTTTCTGAGATTTAAGATCGAAAACCTTTGAACTACTATATCAGTCATTCATCAGCTTATTGCACTCCTTTCCCCCTTTCTCCCACACTCTCTCTCCGCCTGCTTTCAGCTGGCCTAATCTATGAACGATATGGTCTACTCTGAGCGCAGACAGAACAACATGAAGCGAGGCAACACGAACGAAGGCGCCGCCACCGCAGCCGCAACGTCGACAGAGACGCCGGCGTCGACGACGAAGCAAAACCCGTTCGACTGTAGGAGGTGCAGAGAGCATAGGCAACACGATGGTGGACGGGGGGCAAGGGAGGGGGATCAGCGCCATTTGGCCATATAAAAGTGAATTTGTGACAAATATTCTGAACAGTTAGTGCGCACGCTCAGCAGCGACAACATCCCCCAAAAGCAATCGATCCCAAAATCTATAATCATCATAATAATACTCAACTCGATCGTCGCGTCATCTCGTTGTGATAAGCCCGACAAGCACAGGCCAGTTAATATTGTGACAAAACCAAACAGAACCGAGGATTAATCGAGTGCGGAATATACTATAAAAAAAAGCCTGTACAATAACGATATAATGCATGCGTCAATAAAACAAGTGAGTACGATAGATGTACATATGTATGTGTATATACACCTGCATATGTCACATAGAATTTACGATCCCATAATTTTTGGATTCGAAAATCGAAAAACGGTATCAAAAACATCCATTTCATTTCGATGTGCCCAGAAAACGTGTTTACTTTATTAACATTTTGAAAACCGCAATCAGCACACGAATAAAATCAGATATATATTTAATCTATAAAACACACACACACACACACACACACGAGAAACAAACACACAAATTTTGAAAACACACTCTGATTTTGTTTCTTTTTTATTTTCAAACAAGGTTAAAATGATTATAAACATTTTAATTATTCTAATTCTGAGTTGTGTTTCAAGTCATATGTTTTCGAAGTCTGAAAACTGTAAGATGGTCATGCGACCCGTATCTTTATCGAATCGGTTGTGTTCATAAGGAAGTCTGAGCATAGCTCGTAAAACTTGTTAGCATGTCTGCTGACCCAGCGATTCGTTCGAGTCGGCTGGCTGCAAATCCTGATTGGGGCAGCTCAAAAATGGTAGACAGAGAGAAGTTGACAGATACCCTGGGATAGTCTAAAACGATCTAAGGGATCGTTTTTTGTAGGCCAAATGCAATTTTCATAGCCTACTTTCAAGGGTTGCCATAGCCCTAGGGAAAAAGTGTTGTGCTATACACCTTATCCATCTGATTTAAATACAGGGTATGTGAGACAGAGCAGAGTTGAAATAAAAACAACTCGAAAACTGTTATACATCTCATGGGTTAGCCCTGAGCCACTAAAGCGCAACCGGTTACAGAGACGGCAAGCTGCAGATTCAACTTCATATTCGAAAACTTCATTTGTTTTTCTTGTACATTTCGTACAACTCTGGTACTCCCCCCCCACTCGGAAAGATGCGTGGAGCGCTGTCAGCTAATGAAATTGATCGGTTCAGTCTGTAAATTTACATAATTAGCCACAGCAGCAGAGGGGGGAAGTAGGGGGAAGTCTGTTTCATCTCTTTCCTTTTGCGGTTATCAATGAAGCAATTTATGCGAATTTATTGATAATTTCTTGCGGTCAGACCGCGTGAATCATAATTTAATTTTCGATTATTATGGACTATTTTTAAACTATTTTCGAGTGCCAATGACGCATATACTGCAGAGGGGAGGGCGATACGAACGATCTACGATTTTCGATTTATTTTTTGTGGGCCGTCATTGAACGCACGTCTGTCTGTCGGGCACGTTAACCTAAAGAAGAAGAGTATTGAAATCTTTAAATCTGGTTTCCAACGTCATCCGGTTTCGGATAGACTTTAATTTGTCCTCTAAGAATAATACTAATTTTATTAACACAACATCGAAATGTGATACATAAATTAAAAGCGCACAGCACCCGCCATAAATCGACTTGTGCATCCGGCTTGGGCAGTCCCAAGGGCGCAGCATATACTTAGACAGATATAGAAAGGTAGATATATGGTATGGTATACCCTGGCCAGATGGGTGTCTGCTGCGGCAGGTATAGCCATGTAATTAGCGTCCCCGTCCAGTGGGAAGAATCGCAACGAATTCGCCGTGATCATGAATAATTTACGTGAGACTATAAATTAGATTTAATTTTGCGATTATATCATGCGATTGGCAAGAGAGAGAGAGGGAGAGAGATCTATCGCGATTTGTTATTTCATTTAAATTAATTATTGTATGCTAATTCGAAACATAAGCTCTGCCCGTCTCTGTGTGTGTGTGTGTTTTTTCGACTGGTTCTAAAAAGTTTGCAGAACGCCGACTCTCTGGCCTCCGTTGGCTATTCACACCTCGCCACTTTACCCACCTGGCTAACTCTCGCACACCTTGTTCTCTTCCGCAGTTTTACACCCTGGCCGTGGCCCTGGGCATTATTTGCTTGACGACGACACTGGTGAGGGCGCATCCGCAACAGCAGCCCGATGGACCGCACACGCTGCTGGACATCGAGACGCCCAATCAGTTCAGCTACAACTCACCGCTGGCACAGCCGGACAGCCTGCGCTCCAAGCCCTACTTCGACTTCCTGAGCACCCTGTACGCTCACGACTCGGCCAAGACGAATCTGTTCCGCAATCGGCCACAGCGCGACCTGCAGTCACAGATAGATTCGGAGTTGGTTCCTGCAGTCGGCGAGGCAAAGAGTCGTCGTCGGGATCGCAAGCGTCGCGCCCTCGTCTTCCGTCCGCTGTTCGTGTACCAGCAACGTGAGGTGCGCAAGAAGGAGATTGCGGCACGTCGACGCAGCGATGAGATCCGCCGGCGCAGCGATAAGGTGCATCCCGAAGGCAACACCTACAATCAGCTTTACCATCGGGTGTAGTTCAGTCTGGGCCAGGCAGGCAGGCAGGCGAATGAATATATTCAATGGCTATGGCTGTTACCGGTCTATCTACAGGGTCCTCTCTAGCACTTAGCTCTCTATTGTGTTTTTAGCCTTAAGTCTCCCTATACAGCACAATGCACTGCAGCAGTTTATATGTATATCACACTATATACACCATATATATCTATTATAATCACATCACACACACACACACACACGCATACGCACATCCCTCGACTAGTTTAGCACCTAAATTAAAATATATTTACAATCTACATATATCTATGTTATAGTTGTTAACTGATTTTTAACCGAATTGTTACAATAATGTTTATTAAAAAGCTAACAAAAATTATTTGAAAACATAAGTCGACAGTTCTTTGAAAGATATTGGAAAATAACTGAATACTTGCAAATCTGCAAACTAGCTTATATAAGAAAGATAACATATAGTCTACATTATATGTATTTGATAAGAGGACTTCCACATAGATTCCTTAAAACGGATCCTCGCTTGATGCACTTTAATTCCCCCAGACAATGTTCTCGATCCAATCCGTATACAAATGAACTTTGGTATAGACACTGGGAAAGCGGTAATTGCCACAAACAGTACCATACGAGGTGATGCCAATGATTTGCTTGAGGCATCTATAGAAGGGATGCTGCACAAAGATGGGTCCGCCAGAGTCGCCATTGCAAGTGTCCGAGGTTCTGTTGCTCAAGCCAGCGCCGGCGCAGAATTGTGTGCGGGATACAATGCGACTCTCGACTCGCTCGGAGCACACATCGTCGTTGTAGCGCTGCAACGTAGCCTTGAGCAGATGCGGCGACTTGTTGCCAGCGTTCTTGGTTAAACCCCAGCCAGCGGCAGTCAGATCGAAGTGTTCGTTTCCACTGTTCGGCGGCAGACAGGCGGGAGCAATATATTCGTTAAGTGTGGCTGATGTGTTCAGCTCCAGGACAGCTATATCATTGTACCAACTATTGTCATCGTTAGAATAATCCGGATGTACAACATAGTTGATTAATTGAAAATCTTGTGGACGCGCATCGTCTTGCGAGGTGCTATAATCCAATTCTCCTAAACGAATCACAAACTTGGGTGAATTGAAATGTGGATCAAGACGTTCCTCCTTGGTCTCGTCGGTGTCCAAGCAATGCGCAGCAGTGAGCACAAACTTCGGATGAATAAGTGTGCCGCCGCAGTCCCATCTGATTTCAGACTCGCCTGGCTCTCGTGTGCCCAGCAACGCCATGAAGGGGAACTCCCGTCCCTCTGCTTTTGTGCCGCCTATAATAAAAGGCGATGCACGGCAAGAAAATCTGACGTCATTGTAGCGACGACATTCTGTGAATAAAAATAAACCAGTTATCATTCAAGGCAACTGCAAAGCCACAAAAAAAAAAAAAAAAAGAAAAAAAAAACATTTTATTTACCCTTCTCAAATAATTTTGTGGGTTCCTCATGCTGGTGTTTTTGTTGCTCTTCTTGTGCATTCAGCGGCAGCGGACAGCAGACAATATCGTTAAATTCATCACAGTATTTGACTCTATTGGGCCCGATTAAATGTTGGTTGTAGAATATTACAGGACAGTCTGTGGCAGTCAATTCTTTGCACTCGCCCGTTCCCCTGTCGCAGAACTCACCCAGAACGACGCCGGGCGACAACAGAAACAAAAGAGACAAAATCTTGGAAATTACGCACATTGTTTGTTCACAAGCAAGTGAGATATGGAGAGATTCGCGTTGATCGGCTTGAAGTGCGTTCTACACGAAACTGGACTGAAATTCAGATCTCAAAAAATTTAACCCAAGCGCGTCTCAATCTGGTTTTCTTATCTTCAAGCAACTGAATATATATTTCTGTATAGCAGACCGTAACAACTCTTTGTAGTACATAGTGTACACCGTTGAATTTAACAGCTGACAATAAATTGTTTTACTGTTTTTATTTTAGAAGAATATTAACTTTCATGAAATAAATTATAAAGTCGAAGTGAAATTAAATAAATATTTTCTTGGCGCGGATACCAATCGATATCCAACCTTCGATAAATTGTGCACTGTTATTTATTAACTGCGTACTGTGTGCAACAGCAGCAACCAGTGTTGTTTAACTTTTCTGTCAGATGGTATTTTTTATCGATATCGATTGTCCCTTAGTTTGGCGATGTTTTCGGTACACCACTAGTTCTTCTATGTACCTCGACGCCGAACGGTGTGTTCGCGCACACTTTTCTGCAAAAAAATAATTTTAAGTGTAGAAATAGGCGGAAATACTGGAAAAACTTAATATTCGCGAGTACAGCACAACTTTCGCCATTCGCTCTTACTGTTTTCACGCACGGATGTCTATTTGTGATGTGGATATTTTGTGATTAAAATTTTCCCCATCTGAGGTACGAAAAAATAAAAATGGTTGAAAAAATTTCCGCCCAACAAAGAACCGACGCCGACGTAGAACCAGCGGCATGCATAAATATAGCCGTCCCGCTCTTCCGTCGGTCATTCGATTAGCATGTTTGAAAAGTGGCGCATCTTGTCAAATTTAACCGAGATAAATTTAAAAATGAAGAAAAATAAAATTAACAAAAATCAAGATGGCTGAGTGGATTAATATTTTCTCGCAAATTCGCGTGTGTATAATGAAATGAAAGAAGCGCAGCCATTTGCAATGCAGAGTTGCATGTCGATTCGCATTTTGCAGGGCTGTTCGGCAATTGTGTGTGCAGCAAGTCGCAGTATAATTTCTGAAAACATCTGAAATGTAATGATTACGCAGCAGAAAAAGTATTAAGATAATTCATGCATGTAAATTTAAGTGATTGATTGGATTCTAAACATGTGTATGTGTGTATATATGTGCAATGACCAGGGGTGCATAATGTCTGCTGTCAAACGAAACACGCGATTACTTTTGCGGCAACTACAAAATATTTTTCCCGCCATTTTTCAGATGTCTCAAACATGAATGAAGGTAATTCAGCAGGAGGGGGGCATGAAGGGCTAAGCCCGGCCCCTCCTGCTGTGTCAGACCGTGTAACGTTACAATCAACGGAAAAATCAGTAACAACGCCAAAATCAACAGCCTCAACTACATCTCACAACAACAAATCAACAGCAGCAACAACGCAGCACCTGAAAACCAGCAAACAACAACAGCAGCAGCTGCTCAGTGCGCAGCTGCCTGTGCCGCTGTCGAACTTGTCGACAGAGGCAACGGCAGCAGCAACGTCAGCAGCAGCTTCCATATACTCCACTTCAGTTACAACAGCAGAAGTCGCCCACACTGATTCCACAGTAGTTCCACCTCAGGCTAAACGTCAACGTTTAGAAAACACGGAAACTGTAGGCGACCAATCCAGCAGCAGCACCAGTAGCAATAACAACAGCAACATTGTTGGTGCTGTCAGTAGCAACATTGTTGGGTCATTGCTGCCAGCGTCTGTTGTGGCCAGCAGTGAAGTTGGCGGAGCTAATTCATCTGGCTTGCAAGACTTAAATGCGCTCAGGAAGCGCATACTTCAACAGAAATATCAAAATTTGCGTAATCTTAAAGAAAGGTATGTACACCAGACCATCTATTGTTGCTCATAGGGATTCACTCATAAATCATTTTACAATTTGCAGACATCTTGAAAATGTGTCCGAATACTTTTATTTACAAAACGGTGGCAGTATGATGGACTACCCCGCGTGGCGTAAGAAGACACCAACACCGCAGTTCATCAGCTATAGCAATGCGAATCGTATCGAGCAGCTGATACTCGAGGAAAAACCAAGTACATCTGCAGCCGCAGCAGCAGCCGCAGTGGCCCAATCTCATAAAACTCCCCAACAACAGCAGCAGCAGACAACTGAAACGATCGTCAGTAGCAGCAGTAATACGACAACAACAACAACTACAGGGACAACCGGCGTACCATTAGAGACGGACAATAGTACACTAAAAACGGTTAGAAAAAAGCGACAAAATCTGCATTTACTGCAGATTATTAATTATGTTGTGCTATTACAAAATATAACCATGTATTTAAACGCACTTATCTTTAATTCAATACAGAACACACAATCTCAATTGCCAACAAAGCTTGGCAGCATTACAACAGCTGCATCTAAATCAGCAGCATCGAGTCCCAGCAGAACTGGGGCAACAACATCAATAGGAACAGCAGCAGCGACTGCAGGATCAGGAACAGCCAGTGGAGCATTGTCAACAAGCAGTAGTTTGTTGGAGACGAGCGGCAATGCATCACCACCAGAGGCTGAGATAAAAATACCATCAGTTGGTGCCACGCCGGTGGCCGTCTCCACAAAGCTTCCCGCCGCCGTAGTACAGTTGACGCAGCAAGGTAAGCAAAACATGTTCGGGATTATTTATTTATATGGATTTTATCTTTATCTCTCGTATTTTATCTCTCATTATTATTTTGTGTTTTGTTGTATTTTCGTTTTGTGTTGTTTACTTTTCAAAATTTTTTATTGTACATTACTCGAAAAATGTGAGAAACATGCAAAAATGCATATATTTTTTTTATGAATAATACTAAAACCATGCATACAACTAAGATAAATGCGCTAAGAACAACTGTCTAGCAATCTACTTATAAGAGTACAACGCACGTCCTGCACAATACCATGAATTTGTCGTCTCGCCCCAGCAAAAAACCTTCAAATTGCTCCACTAATATGTAACACAAACACGCATACGAGTTGTATTTCATTGACATACACACACAAATACACGTACACTCCCTGAATACTAAAACTATTTATACGTATGCATAACTATATATTAACAACAATCTAAATCAAAACATTTTAACACAAAATTTATTTATTGTACTGCTGTGTATAATTTAATTTTAAATTTTCACTTTCTATGTTTTTCACAATTATAATTATTTTACTATATTTTCCACAAAACATTGTATCACATTTGTTACTGCCGCCTAACGCACAACTCAACTCTCTCAACTCACCATCAAATTGTATCGTTATAATATAGGTCACATACCCGGTAGACCTCTAGGAGGTCGGCACGGTATGGTCTTCGGTCAAATACCCGTGCCTCCTGCCGTAGGAAATCCTTCTGTACCTTTGGTGCCAGGTGCTTATCGTTCGCAACAAACAAAACAACCTAATTTTCATTTAGTTCTACTTCAAATTTTATTCTTTGTGTGGTTTTTGAATAATAAAGCATTTCATAATTTGATTTATTATTGCCGCCAATTGAAAGTGTAGTGCATTTGACCTATTCATATCTATTCATTCAATGTGTCTAAAATATTATACTGTATTCAAGACTTTTTGGTTTTTATAATTCTAGAATTGGTGTGTTCAATTTGTTCTTAATTTACGCTTTAAAATACTTTGTTTTCCCAACTTATTTGAATTGGAATGCTCAAATACAGAGATTAGTTAGTTGACGAAATTATTCATAGATTAGATACAGTCTCAAATGTATTATTTATCTTAAATTGTATGTATAATTAAAATTCAATTTACTTAGAAATAGGTCATTTAAATTTAATCGATTTCCATTATTAGTTATGAGTATTGCTTTGTTCACTTTTAGGCTTCGGCTTGCCGAAGTTTATATTGCTTTTCATAATACTAGTACATACATATTTCCCTTTGCACCTAAAAGCGTTTTCTTGTACGCTAGTTCAATGCGCTTGAAAATCGTAGCTGTGTGCTAGAGCAAACCTAAGTTGCAAGTGACTTTTGAGTATATCCTATTAAAAGTCCATACGCTGAGCACATTAATATAATAGATATTTCGTATAGCACCTAAAAGCGTTTTCTTGATCGCTTTATAAACGCGCCTGAAAATCGTAGCTGTGTGCTAGAGCAAACCTAAGTTGCAAGTGACTTTTGAGTTTAATTCTATTAAAAGTCCATACGCTGAGCACATTAATATAATAGGTATTTTATATAGCACCTAAAAGCGTTATCATGACTACCGCGGTTGCGAGTGTTTGATATCTGTTACTAGATCTAATCAATTTGAATTGTTTTTAAAATATCCTTTTTGCAAGCGCACTCTGTGTCACGTTGAACTTCGGTACCCACATGTGATGACAATTTGTAAACTTGCTAAAGTAAATTAAAAATGCGACTTATCCATGTGATCGTGTTCTTAAATTATAATGATCACATTGAATACGCTTTTTACAGTCTCATTTTTTTAAAGACGGGTTTAGCACTAAAGAATTCGAAGTTTTGCATGCAGTTGCCTTAGATATGCCTATCTTTTGTTTTCAGTTGTTTCTTTTCATGTTCATGTTTCAGCCTAATTCGTAACAAATGTGGTTCAGATTTATTGATCAATTCGAACGTTTTTCATTATAATTGTTGCTTTATATTATGGTAGCTTGTGATTGATAATGCACATTTTGAGCATGCGAGTTGGCTAAGAGCTTTTGACCTACGTTTGACCAATTGTTGACTAATGCTTGACTTTCTCAATCAATTCTTTCAAAGGTGGCACACCATTGTTGCCCTGCAGTAGCTCCACGAGCTCAACGTCGATACGTCGCCCGAATTCACAACAAAATGCAAGTGGATCAGGAGGAATAACCACTGCAGGTGGTAATGCAGGCGGATCGACACCAACGCCCCTGTTTACTGGCGCTGGTGGAGCCAATGGTGCTGCTGCCAGTGGGTCGGGTAGCGCTGGCGCTCTGACGCCGTGCACACCTGGTGGTGGTAGCGGCAGTCTGTTAAGCCCGATGGCGAGCGCCGGCACACCGAATAGTGCGCAAGAGTTTTCGTTTAAGGCCAAGCAGGAGGTGTACGTAATGCAGCGTATATCTGAACTACAGCGAGAGGGATTATGGACTGAGCGGCGTTTGCCTAAGCTGCAGGAACCCAGCCGCCCTAAAGCACACTGGGACTATCTGCTGGAGGAGATGGTTTGGTTAGCAGCTGATTTTGCGCAGGAGCGTAAATGGAAAAAGAATGCGGCCAAGAAATGCGCTAAAATGGTGCAGAAATATTTCCAGGACAAGGCCAATGCGGCTCAGCGTGCGGAGAAAGCGCAAGAATTGCACTTAAAGCGAGTCGCTTCCTTCATTGCACGCGAGGTTAAAAGCTTCTGGTCGAATGTCGAGAAACTGGTCGAGTATAAACATCAAACAAAAATCGAGGAAAAGCGCAAACAAGCACTTGATCAACATCTCAGCTTCATTGTCGATCAGACGGAAAAGTTCTCACAGCAATTGGCTGAGGGTATGAACAAAAATATGCCGGAAACGCCGAGTTTGACCTCCAGTCGCCTCACATCACCCAAGCGTGATTCAGACGGTGAGTTTCATTATCAAAAAGTTAACAGATTAATATTGCAGCTGAGGATAAAAATTAAACTGAAACGTTGTCTTGTTCTATTTTTGAGCACTACGATGTTATTAAGGGATGGTCGCTTTGCGAGGCATTTGTCTGATGCATTCATAGAAAAAAATTACTAGTTGAAAACACATTAAACATTAAAAATCTAATTAGAGTTAATTTTTTATCTCCCCACAGATGAATTTAAGCCCGAGTCTGGTTCAGAAGACGATGAAGAGACAATTGCCAAGGCTGAGGAGGAGGCTGCCGATGTCAATGAGGAGGTGAAGGCGCTGGCCAAAGAATCTCAAATGGACTTTGATGATTTTCTCAATGATTTGCCACCTGGTTATTTGGAGAATCGTGATAAGCTGCTGCTCGAGGAGCAGAGCTCTACAAGGGGCACTACTTCAGTCGGAAGTGCAGACGCCGAGGCCGATGGTGATGAAAGCGATGATAGCGAATTTCAGGCAAAGGAGGCCAGCGATGATGATGAGAATACCATAAGTAAGCAAGAGGAAGCTGAAAAGGAAATCGATCATCAGAAAGAAATTGATGAGCTCGAGGCCGATAATGATTTGTCAGTTGAGCAACTGCTGGAAAAATATAAGTCGGCTAAAAATGACGAACCACCCAGCGCCAAACGTCGTAAGATGGCTGTGGAGACCTCAGAGCAGGACTCAGACGATGATTCGACGGTAATAGAAGACTCAACAGATGGCAGCGAAGTCGAAGCTAGCGATGACGACGAGGATGAAGATCTCTCAACTGCTAAATCTGATACTGATATGGATGTGGAACAGGAGGAAGGTTTGAAGAGTCTTCTAACAGATGCCGATGGCGGCGGTAATGGCAATACTACTGCAGTGGTAAGCAGCAAGGATAACAAGGATGATATGCTTAACGACGCCGCTGCTTTGGCCGAAAGTCTGCAGCCCAAGGGCAATACGCTATCCTCGACGAACGTGGTGACACCTGTTCCATTCCTGCTAAAGCATACGTTACGTGAATACCAGCATATAGGTCTCGATTGGCTGGTGACGATGAACGAACGCAAACTCAATGGCATTCTAGCTGATGAGATGGGTTTGGGAAAGACGATACAAACGATTGCCCTGCTGGCTCATTTGGCCTGTGCTAAGGGCAATTGGGGTCCGCATTTGATCGTTGTGCCCTCGTCTGTAATGCTTAATTGGGAAATGGAGTTTAAGAAATGGTGTCCCGGCTTTAAAATACTCACCTATTATGGCGCTCAAAAGGAACGTAAGCTTAAGCGCGTCGGTTGGACAAAGCCCAATGCGTTCCATGTGTGCATCACCTCCTATAAGTTAGTCGTACAGGATCAGCAAAGTTTTCGGCGCAAAAAATGGAAATACCTCATCTTGGACGAGGCCCAGAACATTAAGAATTTCAAGTCACAGCGTTGGCAACTGCTTCTCAACTTTTCCACCGAACGGTTAGTATTTAACTCGTTACTATATTATTAAATGCAATTAGCTGTTATTAATTTGCAACTGCGCAAGCACCAAAATCAGTAACCAAGCGACTGCAAAACTAGCTTGGCGACTACGCTTGGGTGCTAAAATTGAAATACGCTATAATGCCGCATTATTTTATAAGAGCATACTAATTTTACGCTAGCATGCTTGTGGCCTTGTTTCGAGACAAACGTTTTTTTTTAATATCTTGTTTAATTGCGTTTTTTTATACGTTGAATTAACAAATTAACTTTATGTAAGATGTGTTTTTATCTGGTAAGGAGCAGTTTATGTAAACAATTCTTCAACATATTTTCGTATGCTTTGCAGACGTCTGTTACTGACGGGTACGCCGTTACAGAATGATTTAATGGAGCTCTGGTCGCTGATGCACTTCCTTATGCCATATGTGTTTTCCTCGCATCGAGAATTCAAAGAATGGTTCTCAAATCCTATGACTGGCATGATTGAGGGCAACATGGAGTACAACGAAACATTGATAACGCGTCTGCATAAGGTAAATATATTTAAAGTTTATTCAAAATTATCTTTAATCGTTGGGGAGAATAGCACCTAAAAGCGTTTTCTTGTACGCTAGTTCAATGCGCTTGAAAATCGTAGCTGTGTGCTAGAGCAAACCTAAGTTGCAAGTGACTTTTGAGTATATCTTATTAAAAGTCCATACGCTGAGCACATTAATATAATAGATATTTCATATAGCACCTAAAAGCGTTTTCTTGATCGCTTTATAAACGCGCCTGAAAATCGTAGCTGTGTGCTAGAGCAAACCTAAGTTGCAAGTGACTTTTGAGTATATCTTATTAAAAGTCCATACGCTGAGCACATTAATATAATAGGTATTTTATATAGCACCTAATAGTGTTTTTTCTGTGTGCCAAAGAAGCTCCCTCTCATATTAGATCTTATCAATTTCAACTGTCTTTTAAATATCCTTTCTGCAAGCGCACTCTGTGTCACGTTGAACTTCGGTACCCACATGTGATGACAATTTGTAAACTTGCTAAAGTAAATTGAAGATGCGACTTATCCATGTGATCGTGTCCTTAAATCATAATGATCACATTGAATACGCGCTTTACATCTTCTTTATACTAAATTTATTTGATTTATATATAATATATGTATAAGTATTTACACCACATAATTGTTTTATTGCTTAGGTCATTCGTCCTTTCCTATTGCGTCGTCTAAAGAAGGAAGTGGAGAAGCAAATGCCAAAGAAATACGAACATGTTGTCATGTGTCGATTGTCAAACCGTCAGCGCTATCTCTACGAAGATTTCATGAGTCGTTCAAAGTAAGTTACCACAATCATAAACAAATCTGTATGTGCTCTAAACGATTGTCTTTTTTTAGAACCCGCGAAACACTACAAACTGGCAACCTTCTGAGTGTAATTAATGTGCTGATGCAGCTGCGAAAGGTCTGCAACCATCCGAATATGTTTGAGGTGCGGCCAACGATATCACCGTTTCAAATGGAGGGTATTTCATTTCATACGCCGCGTCTTATCAGCGACATTCTGGAGTATGATCCGTTCACGGTGAGTTTGTGGTAACACAGATAAATAAAGAGTGAGATTAATACAGTTAAGATGATGATAAATTGTCACTGAACATTGCGACTCAATCTATTTTGGAGCGAGTTGCGATTAACTAGGATGTTCGCGTTTGCGAGGCATTTGCCTGATTTTAATTTTGTCCAGTCTTGGACTCTTATCAATATTGTTGAATATTTAACTAATTGTTTAATCTCTTTACAGCAAATCAATTTGGAGACGGTCAACCTTATGTTACTGCATCTAGAGCAAACAATGACAGCGTACGTGTCGCACAAGTCGCGTCTGTTGGCGCCGCCCCGCAAACTTATTGAGGAGATTGACAGTGCACCACAGCCGCCACCACGTTGCCCGAATGGAAAATATCGGTTTCACATTCGAGTGCGAAGTGCGGAGTTGGCACAACGCATTAAGCTCCAGGCGGTTCGAGTGGGTGCCAGTCCGGCAATGCGTCTCGAAGGAACAAAGATCGTACCCATGCGTAGCCTGTTGCCCGCCGGACGTGTATTGAAACGTGTCAGTGGTACCATTAATCCCATAAATATGGCACTAAAGCCGGTTATTATCAATAGCCTGATTACAACGACGGCATCAACAAGTGCGACCACAACAGCCAGCGGTAGTAGCAGCAGCAGCAGCCCAGCACTTAGTATGCTGGGTAATGGCTCTAAGCTGTTAGGATCACGTTCGTCGCCCATAGGTGCTCCAACTCCTGCTAAAGTGGCCAAGACGATGCAAGATGGGAAGCCCTTTTTCTATTTGGCGCCTGCGACAAATTCCAGTGGCGCCGGTGCTCGTCTGACGCTTACCAGCAAAACAACACAAACTGCTACAGCAGCAACCACAACAGCAGCGACAACAACAGGTACAATAACATCAAGTAGCAATTCAACAGCTCAAATGCAGCAGCTAAGCAAAGAGCCGATCGTTAAGGATCTGGCCACTCATGTCAAGTTGACAGCGCAAAAACAAACAAATGGCAAGTCTCAGCTGGACGAGGAGTTGACGCCAGAAGAAGCTGAAGATCCCTATCGTGTGCAGCAGCTCATACAGATGCGCAAGGAGCAGCGCTTGGCCAATCTCAAACGCATGGCTGTTATCAACCGACGACGCACCGATGCCACACCCATTTATGGAGCCGATTGCCGTCAGGCCATCGAGCGTTGCATGCAAGCAACACGCACACTAAAACATTCCACATGGCAAACGCGAGGCTACGCCAATTGCAATATTGCCATGCGTGATCGTGGTGACAACTGGTCACTGAATCTACTGCTGAAAAGCTATGAACAACGTTGTGAAGAATTGAAGGCAATTTTCGCTAATTTTGTGATTTATGTGCCTTCGGTTTGTGCGCCACGAATTTGTCGTTATGTGCAGAATCTATGCTCAACTCACTGGCAATCCGAGCGAGCAATTGAGTCCAGAGTTGCGGAAGCGTTGTCGCCCAAACTTGCGCTGTTGCATCCTATAATCTCAGCCATGACAACACAGTTTCCCGATCCACGTCTAATTCAATACGATTGTGGCAAGCTGCAGACACTGGATCGTTTGCTGCGGCAGCTAAAGGTCGATGGTCATCGTGTACTGATCTTTACACAGATGACCAAAATGTTGGACGTGTTGGAGGCTTTCCTTAACTATCACGGTCATATCTATTTGCGCCTAGACGGATCGACTCGTGTGGAACAGCGTCAAATGCACATGGAACGTTTCAATGCCGATAAACGGATCTTCTGCTTTATTTTGTCTACCCGTTCAGGAGGCGTGGGCATTAATTTAACCGGTGCAGATACTGTGATCTTCTACGATTCGGATTGGAATCCCACTATGGATGCGCAGGCGCAAGATCGTTGTCATCGTATTGGCCAAACCCGAGATGTTCACATTTATCGGTTAGTCTCTGAGAAGACCATCGAGGTGAACATATTGAAAAAGGCGAATCAAAAGCGTATGCTTAGCGACATGGCCATAGAGGGTGGAAATTTCACGACTACCTTCTTTAAGAGTTCTACCATTAAAGATCTCTTTGCTATGGATGCGACGCAAGAGCAAGAAGAGAGCCAAGAGAAGCCTGATGAAAAGGATAAGATCATTGCAGCTGAAGTTGAGCCAGTTTTCGAAGCGGAAAAGAACTCGTTGCGCGCCTATGAACATGCACTTGCAGCTGCTGAGGATGAGCAGGATGTACAAGCTACTAAGACGGCAAAGGCTGAAGCAGCTGCCGATCTGGCCGAGTTCGATGAGAACATACCCATTGCCGATGAAACAAATGCGGATGGTGCGCCAGTTGAACTGAGCAAAGCCGATCTGGAAATGCAGAATCTTGTTAAACAGGTAAGTGAGGATTCAAATAAAAGTGTGTGGGCAATGCTTGCTCATTTTAAAAAAGTATCCAGTGCTCTTTTGAGCGAGCGAGCGTTGCCCAGATTAACTTCTTGATGAAGCAGACGTTCAGACATAGTTGAAGCGATCTTATCCACGCTCGATTATATCACTCAACGTCGGACATTATTTCTCTAAAATATACATCCTGCCCCAGAGCTAGTTCTAATGTTCAATTTTACTATTAGCTATCGCCCATTGAACGCTATGCAATGCGCTTCGTGGAGGCCACAGGAGCAGCCTGGACGGCTGAACAACTGCGCGCTGCAGAGGCTGAACTTGAAGCACAGAAACGTGAATGGGAAGCAAATCGTTTGGCAGCAATGCAAAAGGAGGAGCAGCTACTCAAGCAGGAAACTGAAGCCGAGGAGCTGCTGACTTACAGTCGCAAGGATGCCAGCAATCAGGTTAATACCAAACAAGATTCAAATCTAAGTAAACGAACACCAGGTGCAGGTGCAGGTGTAGGCGCAGGTTTTGAACTAGGCATAAGACTAACCAAGCATAACAAGCGCGATAAGCGATTTAAGCATCATGGGGTGTTCAGGGGTGCAGGAATAAACAGAAGCCTTAGCAACAAACAGGTGGCAACCACAGTCCAACAGGTTAGTTCGGTGCGCACAAGACGTAACAGTCTTCTCAATGTCAGTGCGCCAGCGAGAAGTAGCGGAAACAATAGTAACAACAGCACTAACCGTAAAAAGTCAATAGACGTGCCTGCCAGGCGACAGACACGTTTACATTCACTGGGCGGGGCCACAGCGACGCCACCCACTAGAAAGACAACACGCACAGCCACAGCAGCAGCAGTATCTGCAACAGATACATCACTAGCCTCTGAAGAGCGTCCCAAGCGACAATCTGCCAATATAGCTATGATTAAACTTATGAAGACGCCGGTAAAGGGAACTGCGTCAACAGCTGCCAGAAACTCTTCGGCGGCCAAGGTTCGACGTCGTGGTAGCGTTTCATTGACCTCGACGTCAGTCGGTCAAAAGAAGTTGTTTGAGCGACGCGCAACAATATCCGCTCCAATGGCATTGAAGCAGATGAAACGGAATAAGAGCAGTGCAAGTGGGGATGAGGATGATGACAAGGATGAAGAGGATGATAATGATGAGGGTGAGGAGGATGAGGATGAGGTAGAGAGTTTATCTGTTGAAGTAGATGAAGCTGAAGCTGATGAGGAAACTGTTGTATCTGCCAGGGCATCAACCTCACCTTCAGCTCAAGGGGACACAACACAAACTGAAGATGAGGAAGAGATGCACGTTGAAAGGTTGAATGATGAAGTAGATGAGGATGATGAGAGTAATGATGATGGTGACGACAATGAGGAAGACAATCATGGGGAAGAAAGTGAAAATGCTCAGGCGGACTCGGATGACGATGTAGATATAGAGACACAGTCTAGCTCAAGTTATGCCACAGCCGGTGAAGGTGCAAAAAGTTTAGATGGCTGGAGTGCCCATGATCAGGTGCAAGACACGACAATGACTACCTCAACATACTATAATGTATCCGAAGAGTCCGACACGGATGATCCTAATGATCCATTGTCATTAGCTAATGCAGAAACTAAAAGCGAAATTAAGGAATCGACACCTGCGTTGCAACGGAAACGCACCAGCAGTAGTCGTAGCCGTGGAGGGGGCGGTGGCGGTAGCGACGATGCTATTCTTGGCCATACGCCACGAACGCGTTCACGTGGCTCAGTTAAAATAAATTTATGGAAATTGGATGTGAGTCCAGTACCGAGTACACAGAAACCTGGGAGCGCGATTAAAGTTGCGAGGCGATCAACGCCACGCAGCGAGGTGTCTCAAACAGAGCCGAAGCGAACAGTTGGTAGAAAGTCTCTTCTAAAGAAACCCACTGAAGAGGGTAATCAATCTACAAAGCTTACACGATGGATAACGAAAACACCACGTGGTCGTCAAAGAAGCACCGGTAATACTGCGTCCACAAAATCAGTTGTAACATCCACAGATAACAGCTCGAATGGTGCAGGCGGCAACAGGTGATGACAAAGATGAGTGCTGGGAGGGATAAATCGTATTAGCAGTATTAGCTCCATATATATGCTTCTAAATATCCTGCCGAAGATATGCTGAGCTGTGTGCGTTGTGTTTTTTACTGGGTGTCCAAATGACACCGCCGAGATTGCTGTTGTGCAGCTGCTGTAGAGATAATGTACGAGTATTTTATAGACTGTAACAAGTTTCCTTCTAAGTTAGTTAGGTGGTACAATCGAAGAGTATGAGAAAAAGAGTAAAAAATTAGGATATCAAATTGTGTTTAGGCTAGAAGCTGAAGAACGTGGGCAGCATCAGCAAATACTGATATTTTCATAAAGATTATTTAATTCAACTGACGCTTTGAGCTGGATGAACAAGAGAAAGGAAGCGAGAGTGAGAGAGATAAGAAAAGAGATATGTGATTGCTGCTGCCCCCTCAGAAAAGCATTAAATAGTATGAGATTTATAATAAGTTAAAACGAACCCAGATTGTATATATACACAAAAAGATATATCAGCAGATTATAGTTTTTAGGTTTTTCTAGTATGTGTAAGCAGTGTGCAGATAATTTAAACACGAAACAGTAAAACTCCATTTGTATTATTATTAATTTTGTTGTTAAAATTCTGTTCTTGATCTAAGTCTTCAAAAAACAACCTTAAATTTCTCTCAACTGCGCCTTAGTTTTTAAGTCTCTCTTTAGGTAACTCTTTTTAGGTTAACTCTATGGTAAATGTTAATATTTTTGCATTCGATAATTTATTATGTATTCTAAAGAAACGAAAAAACTAGTTTAGCATTAACAAACAACAATCTAAAGACTATAAGCATATAGATTGACTAACAAATAAAACAGAAGATTCAATTCGATGATATGCTTAAAAAAAACAAACGAAAATGAAACTTAAAAGACGTTGTGGTTTTTATTTACGGACATATTTCGTGCGTGTGTATTATATAGTTCATTTTTATATAGAAGACAATTGCACAAAGTTGGAAAAGAATAAGCGGAAATCAAAATATTCAATCATATTATTTTCTGTATTAACGAATGTAGAATTCTGTTTTGGTGTCGCTCTAGAAAAAAAAAAACTGTAAACAAAAACAAAAAGAGAAATGTTAAAGACGACGAGTTTAATTTACATTATGTGATGATATATATAGTTTATGTTAAATCCAACTCGTTGTATGCTCGGTTGATTTATTTATTGGCCTATTCTATACTAAAATCTTATTCTCAAAATCCCCTAAAAACCTTAAAATCCTTAAACGATTTCCGTGCATAGAAGTTCTATATAGACTTTGCCAATTGTTCTTCAGCGCCGTACGAAATGATTCCGGGAATAAACAACATCAATTAACATATTTTTGATATACTGAGATAAAACATGCTGCAACGCTAAATCATGCATAATTGATATTGATATTGATAGTTAGATAGTCACTAAGCCAATCAAAAACACCACCACCAAAACAGAGTTACTTCATACGATACGAAAATGATATAATGGAACGTTTATTCTTTTCTTTAACTTTGCTCGGCTCGCACGTACGCACGCTCGCAGGTCTGGATATCGCGCAACAGTATGGAAGAGATGCCGGTAAGCGAATCACAAATTTGTTCTCACAATTGGCAAATATATTAAAATTCATTTCTTAATTTTCCTTAGATGTGGTGCCCTCCAACGCCGCCGCAGGATAACAATGATATCTACATTGATCACTCGTTGTCGTTTATGTATGATCTGGATCCCATACCGGAAACCGAACTGCCACCCGTCTATGTACGTAGGGAACTTAAAAGATCCCGTACAGATGCAGGCTTCGATGGCAGTCGACGTCCAAATAAAATACGTCGTGAGGATAACTATGTACCTCCACGTTCGCTATTCGATAGGCCGACGGCACAGCTGGCCCGTTTGCGCCGTGACCTGAAGAATCAACGTTTCCGCGGCAGCTTTAAGCCAAACTCCATGATTCCAGGTCTGAAGCCGCAGGTGCTAGCAAAGCCTTTGGCCGAGCCGGAAGCGATGAGTGAGTGGTGCGTGTTTGAGGATATGGCCATACTGCACGTGCTCATCAATCTGCAAGGGCTGCCGTGCAGCCTGATGCTGTTGTCGCCGGGACAAACGCCTAACTGGGATCTGGTGTCGGAGCTCGTGAACTTCTGCTCAAAAACTTATCGTTCGGCTAGGCAATGTCGCTGGCGCTACGAGACGCACATTCAGCCCCGCGAGGAGGGCAAGGTTGTCGAGAGTCCGAAGAAGCAGAAGAAACTTAAGCCAACTCTGCGCACAGAGTACATGAAGAGTCCACTACGATATCTGCGTACCACGCAGCTCTATGCCAGCGATAATAACGCCTCGTTCTATAAGGTAATGCGGCAACGCTTTGATACCATCAAGACGGCATATCTGAAGAAGGCACCACCTCCGAAGCGACAGTTCAATGCTCCCAGCTTGATGAATCCCAAGCACATGGAGGTGCTGCAGGAGTTTGGTATCACAAACTACGATCGTCCTGTGTCGCCGAACAGTATAGCGGTAATGAAGGCCAACAAGATGCGTGATAAGCAGCGTGGACAAATGCCACCTATGCAGCAACAACAGCAGCAGCAGCAACCGCAACAACATCAGCAACAGCAACCTGTGCAACAACAACAGCAGCAGCAGCAGCAGCAACAACCTGTACCTGTGCAGCAACAACAGCAAGTGCAACAACAACAACTACAACAGCAGCAGCTGCCAACTGTTACCGCTGTGCAGCAATCCGTAGAGCTTGTACCCAGCAATGCAACAGCAACAACAGTTGCTGTGCCCACTGGCAACACGGGACAGCTGCAACAATTGCAAATACAACATCTCACGGGCGGAAATGTGGGAGGAACTCAACAAACAGCAATTCTGCTGCATCAGCCCCAGCAGCAGCAACAGATGCGTGGACAGACCACAACGCAGCAGCTAGTAAAGACCATTGTGGGTACCACAGCTAATCTTACTGCGGGTCAACTGCAGCAACTGGCCCAACAGACGTCAGGCAATGCCAGCGGAAGTGTGCAATTACAAACAGCCCCACCGGGTAGTCAATCCAGCGTGAGTGTGGTGCTCACCACACCGGTTCAATCATTGCCCATTGCTACGCACAGCAATGTGAATGCCACCTCCACGGCGCAGATTGTCTCGATATCTTCGCAGACAACGTTGCCGGTTAATACTGCTCCACAATTAGGCAGCATCGTGCAAACACAGACCTTACCACAGGTGGTTTCTGTTGGTCCCCTGACCACAACAGCAACCACTCAGCAGCAGCACCAGCAACAACAGCAAACAGCCACCGGAACAGTTACCACATTAAACAATGCCATGCTGCGTGGTCAGCGCATTGTTTCTGCAGCTGCTGCCGCCGCTGCTGCAGCAGGCAGTACGCTGCAGGATGTGGTGCTGCAACAGCGCACCACAGCCGGTGGCCAGTCGATTGTATCGATGCCAAGCTTGGGTCAGAATGTAACCTCTGCACAATTTCAAACGCAGTTGCGTCTGGCGGCTGTTTCGGGTTCGCCCGCCACACAGACCACACAGCTGGTCACAACCAAAGGTATTCCTGTGAGTGCACTGCAGCAGAGTGGCAAAGCGGTGCTGCCTGGCACTCAGCAACCGGCGGCACACATACAGCTCTATCGGCAGCGCAATCTGAAGGTGTTACAGGCCACACAGGCTGCCCCTGGTGGTGCAGGCGGCACGGGCAATCTAAATCCGACAGTGGTGCAGACAGCTGGTGGCGCCTTGGCTACTGGCACTATCATCCAGGCGAGTAATCTCGTGCAAACTCCCACCCACGTGACGACTCAGAAGGTGGCAGTCTCAGGTATGCCCGGCACCACAACCAACGTAGTTAGTTCGGTGCAGATGCATGGTCAGGCGCGTACACAATTCATCAAGCAAATGACAGCTGGCAAGCAGGGTCTGCAGCGCCAAGTGTTGACAACCGATGGCAGTGGAAATGCCACTACAGGCACTGGCGATATGTTGCTCGTCAAGCGGCACAACATTTTGGCTGCGCAGAAGGCGCAACAGGCAACGGGTCCGCTCTTCACCACCACTAGCAGTGGCAATGCTACACAGCAGCAGCAACAACAACAGCTGCCTGTGGCGGGCATTGCTCAGCAGCAGCAAACGCAACAGGTCACACAGCAACAGATTGCCTCGCTGGTCAAGGCGTCCACAGCGGCGGCGGCAAGCGGAAGCAGCGTCAGCGCCGGTGGTGTCACTGTCTCAGCGACAGGTCCACCGACAGTGCAAGCGGGTAGCGTAAACATGACCTTGCCACAGCTGAAGCCAGGTAGCCAAATCAAAGTAACAGTGCCGAATCAAATGCGGCACTTGCAGATGCAACAACAGTTGGGTATGCCACGTAAGATTAGTCGCATGACACAGGTGGTGAGTGCATCGGGTCAAGCCACGGCTACTAACATTGTGGCCACAACAACGGGCCAACAGCAGCAACAGCAGACGCCTGGCGGAGTCACCGTCTCGCCTGCTGGCCAGCAACAACAGCAGCAGCAGCAACAACAGAAGCTAACAGCAGGCGGTGGCAGTGTGCATGCCCAGCTGTTGCACATACAGAACACCAAAGCGCTGCCAAACTCAGTGACAGTGCAGCAAATACAGCAAGTGATGCGCAGTGGCCAGCCGGCTGGTCTGGTGCTGGGCAAGACGAGTGTGGGTCGTGTCATACCCGTCTCCGTCGCATCGCAGGCGACGCAAAGGCAGACAATACAGGTAAGGAATGCAGTTTGATATAATTTGATGTATTCATATTAAATGTGGTTTTTCTTTGCTTTGCAGGTGGTTTCTGCTGCCTCGGCACAGGCTCTAGCAGCGGGAAATCTGCGCACGGGTCAGAATCTTGCAAGCGCTCTCAAGGTGGCTGCCTCTGGCGGTGGCCAAACTACGCAGCAGACATTGATTGCGGCACTGCAGCATAATCAGCGACAGAATGCAAGTCCAGTGCGACTGCAGGCTGGTAGCAACTTGCTGGCTGTGGTGCAACAACAGCAGCAGCAACAACAACAGCAGCAGCAGCAGCAACACACCAGTTTATCCGGACCCACATCAGGTCCGGCTGAAGTGATGACCATCACGCAGACGACAGCGCCTTTGCCAACAGTTGGAAGTCTGCAGCAGCAACAGCAGCAGCAGCAACAACAACAACAGCAGCAGCAGCAGCAACAACAGCAACCTACAACGCAACAGGTACGCACGCTGGTGAAGAAAAAGATCATGATCAGAAGCGAGAAAGAATAACATTTAGCGAACCGTACACGAGCGGGGCCACGACCTCGCAATCGGCGTAGCATCATTAGCACCACCAATACCACTACCACTGCCACCATCTCCCCAACCATCGCCACCACCATCAACACAAGTACCACAACCAATTTCACAACAACAACAACAACAGCAACGCCGAACAGTACCACAATCCTAAGCACCGCCAACACCACCAACACCACCACCACAACAAGCAACACATGCACAAACCAATGCATTGTCACCACAATATCAACGGGTTGTGAAACTTGTGATCTTGAGAATAGTGCCGTGTGACACAAGGTATCCAGCAGCAGCAGCAGCTGCTGCTGCTCCTCAACTCCTCATTTCGACCTCATGCATTGTACTCTATGTCCGCCAAATTCGAACAATCAATCAGTCAGTTGTTGTCAGTCAATCAATCATTGCTTAAATTGTACTTAACAACTTTTGTTTCGATTGGTCTTACAGCCATGAACGGCGGCGGCGCTCCTTGTCTGCTACCAACAAACAGATGGTGCAGGATCTTTTATGATGATTTTCGTGTGTGTGAAGGGCGTGGCAAACACACACTTGCACACGCACACACAAAGAACACATTCACACACACACACACACACACAATAATAATAACACCCGCTAATGCAATGTATAAATATATATAATAATAATATGATGTCTAGTTGTAAGTTTTACCACTTAAATTATATAGCCAAATAGTTGGAAATCGTATTCCTTAAGCTTTTCCTAGCCGCAGATTGTAAATTGATAAAATTTTAGAATTTTTATAATAATAATAATAGATCTTTTATGTATAATCTTATTGATATAAATACATACATAACTTATGATAAACCATAGTTGATAAAACAGCAAAATGAAATAAAAAATCAAGTATTATAATTGTAAAACATTGAAGTTTGGTGAAATCTTCGAAGTGAATCGATGTGAATCCGAAATCGAAGTCAGTTTGTGATTGTCTTGCAACCCTTAAAGGAAATCCTTCTAGAGCAGTTAGTTCGCTGTGAATGTCCTCAGTATCCATGGCAACAGTTAAAGCACAACAACGCAGTGGAATCCAATCTATTCCTTAGTCTTGCAACATGTCCCTGTTCAACGTGTGCAGCTGGTGGACAGCACAATGTGGCGACACCACTGGAGACTACGATGTGGCCAGCCTGTTGTGTGCACGTTTCGGACTGGAGTCACAGGAGAAGGACTACATCATAGTGGGTTCCCAGGCTGGACAGCTGAGTATTTTCTATCCTCATGATAGTGCGTTCGATGCCACGGATTTGTTGCTGGAGACGCAGCTGGCTGCACCCATTTTGGGTCTGTATGCGGGCAAGTTTAGCGGGTAATTGAGAGTCAAGTGAGAGCTTGCGGGGATTAACCCTCTGGACAATTGCAGCAATGTGCGCAACGAGAACATCAATCAGTTGGGCGTGCTGTTACCCAATGCGATTGTCATCTACAATGTGCAGGCGCTCAGCGGATTGGCCGAATATGGAGCTCAGCTGAAACTGCAGGTGCAGGTGGAGCACAAGTTCCAGCGCGTTGCCTTCTCTATGTGTCAGGGACACTTTGGTCAGGTCAAGGGGCGAGAGTTCTTCTGTGTGGTGCATCTAGACGGGACTTTGACATTCTACGAGCAGGATGGCATCTCGTATGAGTGTCGTTTCCCTGGCCAGCGCAGTCTGCCAGCTCCGGTTGTATACTGTGCCCGTACCGATAGCTTCTTTCGCTTCAGTGCCACCTGGCATCTGCAATGCTTTAGCTATCAGGATCTATCCCATTCATTGGTGACCAAGAGCAACTATCAACCCATCTGGTCGCAGTGCATCGGCGAGGGCATCCTCGATATGCGTGTGGTGCAGCTGAAAGAGTAAGTTGGAAGGATTGATGCTTCAGCTTGGTCATGCCACTGTTTCTTGCAGAACCTACTCCTACATCATGATTTTGGGAGAGCGCAACTTCATTTGCCTGGACGACAATGGCAAATTCAACTTCATCCTCAAGCTGGACTATGCGCCCAAGTGTTTCTACAGCTTTGTTGTGGGCTACTACTGGGGTGAGCTGAGGGTGCAAGGATGGCGGATTGAAATGAAGGATTCATGACAGTCTTTTTTCAGAGCCCGGAGCACGTCTGATTACGGCCATTGTCTCGGACTCGGGCAGGCTGCATATTTACGACGAAGCCAATATCATTTGGGCAGCGCAGTGGCAGCAGCCGCCGCCTGTAGCGATTCAACGTTCCAATGTTCAGAAACTGGCGGGGAGCATCGTCACATTGTCTGCCACGGGGCAGGTGACAGTGGGCTATCTGGGTGCGCAGCCATATCAGTTTCAGGTGCAGCCACTCAATGTGGAGGAGCTGAGTTTTGCTCAGGCGCATAAGCAGCTGCAACAGTTGGAGGATGAGATCAAGGAGTCGGTCGACATACGTGACATGGATGCACTCAATCAACAGGCGGCAGATCAAGTGCGCCTGAGCTTTACCATTGATCAGGAGGTGCACGATGATTTGGACACACTGCTGCTGGATGTGCCTGCCGATGTGGCTGTCAAGGAGTTGCCCTCCGCCAAGGGATTGCTCAAGCTCAAGGTGAAGGCAGAGTTGGCCGAGTTACAGCTGGTTATACAGACGCCATGTGGAGTGCGCTGTAGCCAGGAGACGCTCAGCCTGGTGGACGTGCAGCCAGGCTATAGCAGAGAATTCCCATTGGATTTCTACATGGCCGAACTGCTGCATGTGCACAGCACACGCGTCGAAGTGTTTGTATCCTTCATCAGTCCCAGGGTAGGTCCATTGCATAGCCATTGCAACCAGTTGCTCCAATCTCCTACTGCTTTTCAGGGCATTCCACGTGTCATACAGCAAAGCGCCTACCTGCCCCTCTCCATGTTCTATCGCAGCTGCCCGCCCCAAAAAGCGGCCGGCATTAAGCTCACCTACACCATCACCAGTCGCCATGTGCCGCCCAAGCTGTCGACGTTCTTTAGCGAATTCGTTGGTCCGGAAAGTGAGACACATGCTCTCGGTCTGCAGCTGCTCTGCCCTGGTCTGGAGAAGCTGACCGAACTCATAACGGTGGTGGCAGCCAAGAACTCGAATCGCATTAGGTAAGTACACAAGTTGAGCTGGCCGGGCATCATGATGACACTCTCTCTCTATATGCAGAATCCAATCGGATTGCGTGGAAACATTTGCCATGGTACTGGAACGCATTGTGGAGACCACACTGCAGCTGGACTGTGCGGCGGGTCTGCTTAAGATGCACAAGAAGAAGGCCAAACGTGGTGTGCTCAATCGCTGTGTGGAGCGCATCATAGCGGCACCTTTCATACCCAGTCAGCCCATACTTCATCGCGCCGATGTGCACTACGAGACGCAGCAGAACATACGCAAGCAGACGGTGGGTGGAGGAGGAGGAGGAGCAGGCTAAGCTGTTGCTGTTGCTCATTGTTGTGACATTGCAGGAACAATTGGAGGTGCTATGGCAACAGTTCAAAAGCCTGCAACGCCAGCTCCAGGAGCAGTCGGAGAGCGAACCCAAGGAGACCCTGACCATGCAAATCGAGGCGAACTATGACCATCTGATATTGGAGGGAGACAAACTGGTCGAAATACGTCGGGACGAGCAGAGGTGGGTAACGTAGGGGGCCAAGGGGAAGTAGGTAAATAAAGCGACCTGCATACAGTGGCTACCAAAGGTGCTCGCACGTGTTGCAGTCGCTCTAATTGAACTAATCTTGTGATACAGAAGAACTATGTCAAGCAAATCACTATCATTATCATGATTATTATCATTATTCCCAAAGTATTATTATATTTATTATCATTATTTCACAGCATTTTCATAATATTTCTTGCTTTATAAATGTTAATTATCTAAACCTGTCTTAGTTTAGTTTCCATACACATTAACACTTAATTATGCTTGACCGATATATCATCTATCAAGTTCTGTTGTGTATTATAATCGTAGCATCACTAAGGAAGCGATGATTCATCAGCATAAAGTTAATGCTTTAATTTTCCTCGCCTGACCACACATATCTTGCAGGCACTGTGCCTTAGTTGATGTGTACTCAGTGTATTGACAATTTTAGCTGTCTCTCTCTCTCTTTCTCTTTTTTCCACACACACACGTGCTCTCTTTCTGGCTTATTGTGTTTAGGCAGCGCAGCGACCTGAACTGCGCCATATCATTAGCCAAATGGATAATTCATGCACTGAACCTGGAGGAGCGTGTGGTGAACGTTGTCAGCTCAGTGCTGAGCGTACCTGTCGAGGATTGGTCAGAATTGGTGGGTAGTAGCGCATGACGCAAGCAGGAAAAGAAATTCAGAAAATTAAAACGCATTTTCGATGTCGGAACGTTTCACAGAGCTGGGAAGAATCGATGGCACCCGGCATTGATATGCTGCATCATTTCGGGCCGCTTATGCGGTCCAAGTCACAATCGACGCACGGCCTGCTCGATGGCGATGGCAGCAAGGATAGCTTTGACTATGGACGCTTCAGGCGACACTTTGTTACGCTCTTCGATCGCATTGTGCGACTGGCTTCATCTTCGGCAGATGAACAGGTGAGTCAGGAGGCAGCCGCCGCGACAACGGCGAAGGAAACAGCACCAACAGCTGAGGTGGCAGAGGGCACACAACCGGTGGATGAAATTGGTAACTTGGAACGCATGTTGGGCAAGGAGAAGCTGGGACCAGTGGCACGGGCGGGCAAGCCCAATTTGAGCAGCGCCCTGGAGGCAGTCGAAGACGATGAGGAGGAATACGATGAGGAGGATTTACGTGATACTGGCTACCGCAAGGATTACGGACCAACTGCAGCAGCAGCCGGCGACGGCGATGGGCAGCAGCAACAGGAGAAGCAACAGGGCAAACGTTCGGAGTGGGTTAACGAGGATTTCGAGCTACCCACAACCGAGGAGCTCTTCAGCGATTTGGGCATTTGGTGGTAGATAACTATTTGAAGTAACTATTGCGCATATACATACCTAATATATATATTGTGAAATACATGTGAAAACTGTCAGCAAGCACTGTGAAGTTTACTGAGTTTGATGGCGATTTGCATAGAACTTGATTTCGCTCTGGGAGCATGCGCCATGTGGGCGCAAATGTGTGTGTGTGTGTGTGTGTGTGTGAACCCGTTTATGATGCATAGTCGCAGATAAAACATGATAAAAGTCACAGATAAAGCTACACACTTACACACGCATTGTTCCAGATCCCAGAGATCCCAGTCTCGGTCTCGGTCTCGATCTCAGAGCAGACCAGCCCAGCCCAGCCCAGCTGCAGCCTGGCCAGACGCTGTGTCTGTGCTGGCATGCAGAGCCTGCCGTGTGGGCCGACTTGATCCGCTGTCAGATCGCCGACTGTGTGTGCCTCCAAATCCAAATCCCACACAGGCAGGTAAGTTATATGCATCCAGCATCAGCTCCAGTTTATCCCTGCAGCAGGCCTAGCTGGCTGCGCAACAATGCCTCGTAAATTGGCGACAATTGAGTGAGAAATGTCTACGTCAGCGGGTTACTCACATTCCGACGTCTGCAGTCCGGTCTGGGTGGCCCCCGTCTGACTGGGAATCAGACATTTTGGAGTGAAATCTCCAGGTGATTAAATGCGTGTTTTTCTTTGCGGTTTCACATCGGGTCAATAACTTAAATTTGATTTAATTCCATGCTCGGCAAGGGGGAAACTTCAGTGCAGAGAATCGAATTAGTTTTAAAGAAATTGGGAAATGAAATTATATATATTTTTTACTGAAATTTCAAAAAAAAATACTTAGGCTTAATGAAGGTCAATGTTTTCGAAGTTGATTTTGTAAACTTCATCCAATTAAGGCTCCAATTACGATTGCACTCCGGATATAAATCAATAAAGTGTGTGCTTAACCGTTTAATTAGGTGTGATCGTTAAAATCAATGCAGTTCAATTTGATAAAGATATAAATTAAAGTCCACTTTGTTCCCAGCGAACGAGCCTCCTCGAATTCAACTTGAAAATTTCAACGTTCGCTTGCAGTAGCTTGCTCCACTGTGCAAGCCTTAAGGCTCGAGAGTTATTTACAACCTTCACATATATCGAATTATTAATTAAATAAAATACACTTGAATTAACAATGTCATTATATGAACGGAAATAATAACTGTCGCATCAATCATGAGGCGTGGGGGAGATGAGTAAGTGCCAAAAGATGATTCCAGATCAACCGGAAGAAAGTATAACAAATTGATTTGTTTATATACTATATGTACGTGTATTTAGTATATATCTTTGGTCAATGATTTTGATTTAGTACTCATTGTAATTGGGGTTGTATTTTTCTTGCAGGGAACACAGTGCCGGATATTTGGGATTTGCTCCTGTTACGCATTCGGAGGCAGGCTCTCCCACCTTATAGACGTGCACACCTATAGCATAGGTGCTGGCATAGTTGCAGGCCATGTTGTAGATGTAGAGGAAGGGATATTGGGGATTGGTAAAGCGCATCATGGCACAGCCGACGTGTGTATTGCGATCCACGACAGTTTCCGCAAAATGTCCATATTTGTCCCTGTAAACAAGATGATATCTTTAGCAAGTTGAATGTAACACGCGATATTCATAACTTACAGATGCCTGGCCACACGGAACTGGGCTATATACGAGCTGTCGATCAGTGGGTACTCGCCAAACCAGAGTCCCATCGAGTTCTCCACAATACCACGCACATTTAGAGGCATTTTCCTATGTCTGTCCACACCACACAAGTTCTGACCGACATTGCGAAAGCGATACGAATTATTGCAGTCATCGTGCTCCAGATTACACGTCTTCAAGTTCAAGGTGGCCAGATATTCCAGTTCCTCGTCCCACACCATTGTGGCCATGCGTGCTGCCGGATAATAACCGGGCAGCTTCCCTGCCGCAACGAAATTGCGCCGTTTGTTGTGCTCATCCACGATGAAGTCGCGATGCGGACGCAAATTAATCATGACAGCATCCTCGGGGCAGCTCTCATGGAATTCCTATGAATTTGAATGGATAAGCTGGGTTCATCTTTTGATGCATGATCTTAACTTACGCCATTATTGTTGCATGCCACATGAGCGGCGCCTGCGTTACATAGCTGGGGATCACACCAGGACGATTCGTACTCAGCCAGAGCTTCCCTTGTTGCACTCAGCACGACGAGGCACAGCAGGAAAGCGAATGCTGAAAGATTTGCCATTATCATGTTCTTGATACTGCAGTTGGTATTTTGGAAATGCAAATTCTACCCACGATCGGGGCAATATTTATATGCAAACCGAGCCGAGCGAATTTCGATGTGTAAATCTCACATAAGCGATATTTTATTTTTGGAAATTTTGTTCTCTCTCGCATATGTAAAATCAGATGAAAGCCGAGTGCAGGCGACGGTTAAGGCAGGTCACGCAGCGACCACAAGTGAATCAATTGATTTCAGGCAGTTTAACGGGCAAAAGGTGTGAAGTGACGTCACAAGCACAACATCGAGTGTTCTAATGCCAATTCGCACATTGCTTTTGTGGTGACACAAGCAATCCTTTTAGATCGCTAATTCGATTCTGATTGGAAGTTTCACATGTTTATTAATTGATTGTTTTTAATTACATGCTTTGTTGTTTTCCATTTACACAAAATTACGCCAATTGACCCCTTATTTAAATTGACTATGTGCAAAACAAATATGGCGGAAATTCAGCGCGATGTTGTTATCGAATTCGATAGATTCAAGCAAGGATAGTACTGTGTTGGCAATGATTGCGACAAATCGATAAATTGAGTTTATCTTGTTTAATCGAATTTAAATGTAAGCAAAGCCTGTGTGGAGTAAACAATGATATCCTTTTATTTTCCTCAGGTAATCGCAGCGTCTGTATAACACGTTATCCAAACAGAAACTGGCGGCAAATGCTTTAAGTCTGGGTTAAAAAACTCAGTAGTGCCAGTCCCATATGAATACATAAATCGTACCCTAGAAAGTTCAAGTTTAAGTTCAACACGGCACACTTACATCCTAAAAATAAAAGTTAGGCGTCTGTCTTCTGGGAAATTCAACCAATTAAGAAAGTTAATTCGAGTTCAGATAGAATAAACTTACAGAAAGCGAGACAATGTGGGTGTTCCACACCTTACCTTGTACCTTTTAGTATCGCTTAGTTCACTGACATTTTAGAACTATTTGGTAATCGCCCTTAAAACTGGTTTGATGCTTTCTTTTCATTTTATTATAATCACTTCAGATCAGCAGCTGTTAGGCAGCCTGGATAAAGGCATAAAAGCGACACACACAAATCAAATAAAATAAAATTTGCATATTTGAACAAGATGTTTATGATCTTTCGGCACATTGTTGTCTTGGGGACAACAAACGAAAGTGCTGTGCTAACCTGTCTAACCTGGATCCAAACTTTTAATACCCGGGACCAAGAAACTGTTGAGGTATATCAAGTTGAAGCAAAGTTTTGCAAAATTGTTTACATTTCCTATTCCTATCTTCGGTTGAGGTATATTTAAGTCGAGCCATTATGAGCTTAGGCTCATTAATTTTGGCATTATTTGGTTAAGCTCGTTAGAAAAAAAATAATATATTCACCGACAGTTTGTGTGTCTCGGGCAGGTTGTTTTACAACAAATCACTGGCTAATTATAATAATTATTATTATTATACAATGACTGTCGCCGCCCGAAGTTGGGTCAAAAGTTGAGTATTATGCGAATAAATTTATGGATAAATATTATGATGTGACGTGTGTGTATGTGTTTTTTTATTATTGGTAAACAGATACTACAAATAGAACTAAAATTAACTATAAACTTATGTAAATACAAATACAACAGTGACAGCTTTTGTTATTTTCTACCTGAGCGTAATATGTAGTTATCGATATGGACACCGATCGATTAGTAGTTTGGACTGTATTGCTCGCGCGTGGAACAAAGACCCGGATAAAAGGGATTTTTACCGGTATGACAGAGGGATGTGGGTCTGCCGACCACATAGACGGGCGCATCTAATGCGTAGATCGATGCATAATTACAGACTACATTATATATGTACACATAAGGATAGTCAGGCCGTGTGAAACGCATTATCGAACATCCAATGCGCGAATTACGATCAACCATCATTTCCGCAAAATGTCCATAGTCCTCGCTGATAGACAGAAAAGGAGATCATTACACTTATCGATAACACTTTTGCTAGGCTTTTACTACTTACAAATACTTCGTGACTTTGAATCTATCGATGTAACTGCTATCGATTAAATCGTACTCGTTGAACCACAATCCCATCGACTCTTCAATGAGACTCGTTACATTTGTGTGTGGATTACGATCACGCCAGATGGCACAAAGATTTTGTCCAGAATTGGCGAAGTTATACGTATTGTGACAATCGTCGTGGTCCAGAATACATGTGCGTACATTCAGTGAGGACAAATACTGCAGTTCATCGTCCCAGACCTGCAAGGAGAAATGCAAAAGAGGTAATCTCAGGAGGCCCATAGGGAGTTTGCGAACTAGTGAGCTTACCATGGTGGTCATACGGGCTGCCGGATAATATCCAGGTAATTTTCCTAAAGCTACAAAATTGCGACGCTTGTTGTGCTCATGCACAAAGAAAGATTTGTGTTTCGATATATCCACCTCATACGAATCCGGTTGGCAGCGTCTGTGAAAGTGCTGTAAGCGGAGAAGGATTAATCAATTGTTCCCGGCGATAATCCATAGTTAATCCCTTACGCCATTATTGCGACAAGCGACGTGTTTAATGCCCGGGCCACACAGGTCTGGATCACACCAACTATACTCCTTGGCCATGGCCAATTGGATCAGGAATAGCTGCAGCAGCGCCACACAGGCAGCTGTACTAACCGAAAATACTGACATTTCGCACAAAGGAACTCAAAGTGGAAACTCGATACCTAATCGAGATATTGAATAATCGATATTGGATAATCGCAGCTAAATCACATTGATTTGTGGCACAAACTGACTAACTCACAGCTCACAACGCGGGTCTAGAGCTTTTGAATGCGAACCTGGCCAATTCGCGTGGCCGTCTTTATTGAACGTTTCTGTCCGAATGAGCAGCCCAGCCCCAGACAGACAGACTCCGAGTCGAGAACCCCAGTTCGACTCAGCATGTGCATGTGCTGGAATATACACAAACCACACACACATATCAATTCTATTTCTATTTCTCTTGCCATTTCGTTTCGCGAACCAAGCCTTTCTAACACGTTTAAAACAAAACGGCCAAGAACAAGTTTATACAATACAAATGTTAATAAATAAACATAAATATTAATTTGCGGGAATGACCGGGAGCAAGGAGAGGCTTAACCAAGAAGCTTTCAATCGCCCCGCCGCAGTCTCCATTTCTTCTGGCTCATTCACAATGATCTTGCGGGAGAGCATTGAAATTCGGCTTAGGCAAATTGTGCCTGCTATATGATCGTTTATCAGAGGATAAGCCCCTTAAATAATCCGAGGCTCTTTTAGCTTGTTTCTGGCGGGATCATAAAACGAACACGTTTCGATTTATGTGATCGTAAAAGATCAATGAGGAGATCTATATAGTATGCATACATGGGAACTTTTTCCCCTGTCATTGCCTAATTTGTGGGCGTCGGACAACCTCTTGGCCATATCTGTTGCTGCAGTGAATGATTAATTCACTTGGACAGCAGCAAGTTTTAAATTTGAGTTTTATGGCTACAATATTCGACATATTAGTGTCAACTCATTAGTCTAAATTTAGTGGATCGCATATGCTAATTGCAGGCGCGATAAGTCGGTGAAAGACAGCGGCACGCGGCAACGCTCGCAGTTATCGCTTAACTCAGGTATATAAAGCTTAATCAAGTGAAATGATGGTATAGCCATATAATGAGATCACCTGGAACAGGCATACTTTAAAATTTATGTATTGAGAGCATCTGTAAGTGGAATATTTTCGATATACCTTACAATTCCAGTCAGAAAATGGTTTTAAATCGAATTTATTGTTATTTTCGATTAGTGTAATCGATTTTTAGCAAAAACAGAGCATATAAATTTTCATCAAAATTTTGAAATTTTTGCAAGGGGGTGGCATGGAAAAATTGTCAAATTTGTGAATTTTTTAAATCTTTAAAATTGTAATGAGAGTTTAATGTAGAGTCGAAACCATGAATAAAATTATATTCCGAAGAGAAATCGAACGATTTTTGACGTTTTTATGCGTTCTAGAAGTCTTGAAATGTCAAAAAAACTTAAGATTCATGAAAATAAAGTTGATGTTGTAAGGCATCCGTTTTGATTATCTTCTTTCTTGCTTTTCTCGTATTCATAATCATAATTGTGCAATAATTTAAATTATTCTCTTGGCGCGCGTCGCCACAACAATATTATAAATGATATGCTAGTGATATTACTTAATCCAGTGATCACTTTAACACATGCATTGTCCACTAATTGAACATTCGATTAGATAAGCGCAGTTAATGTGGCGATATTGATTGTGATTCGACTTCCGTCATAAGTCAACATCGGACGACAGCTGCCCATATACAGATATATGTGAGTACTCGATCTTGCCTTTTGCATAATTGCATTTAATTGCATTTTTGCGGTGTCTCGCTCTCTCTCTCTCTTTTTATCTTACGTCGCATTTTAATTCAGTTTGTAACAAAAAAAAACAAGTTAATTTCATATAATTAATAATCACACATATTGAAAAGAATCGACATCTGCCGAAATGTCTCTTTGTGTGGCAACTTGTTTGCGTCGCGTTGCGTTGCAAAAACAAGAATCGTAAAAAAAGTTAAGAAAAAAAGAGAAGAAAAAAAAAACAGAAAGAAGAAGCTTCTGAAGCTGTCGCCTGCGTGTCTGTTGAATCGATTCGAGCGTAGAGAAGAAAAGAAGAAGAGACAAGCTGCTGTCAATGAGCTAACTTCTTCGACATTAATTTTACCAACCACATCCTGCAGAGACTGTGTATTTCCCCGTCTCTCTCGCTCTCTCTTCTACTCGCTGCTAATTATGCAAATGTCCCGATATTGCCTATCCCCCAATAGTTAAGAGGGAGCAATTAATTTAACAAGAAACACGAGACCCGTCCCAAAAGCACAGAAACTTTTGATGGACACACACACGCCAGGGCCATTACTAGCGACGCTGAATTCTTGATTGCAAATTAAATTAGAATGAGAGAATGCTACAACAACAACAACAACAATAATGATGTGTAGAAGACAAAAATACATCCATTAATTTCCTACAATTCATATTCATTCACTCGATTCACACACATATTGAGTGTATTCGCTTTCACACGCTCGTTTTTATTTGCCTGCGCTATAAACAGAATTATATTCCTGCTCGTGTGTGTAATTATTATTTATTTCGATATTCCTTTTTTATGGCTTACAATGACAGTGAACATGAATTTGAACAGCTCGTAAATTTTGTTTGTGCATAGCGTAGACTGCTATAATATTAATGCAATTGCCCTGAATGTGCTCTGCTACAAGGTTTGCTCTATTATTAACGATATTAAAAATAAATAAATAAGAGGTGACAATTTCTTAGTGTTTACTTGAATAAGTAATAAAGAAAATTAAATGAATAGTGATTAGTTTAAACATTGCATACTTCTTGTTGTTTACAATCGATAATCTATCGAACTGAACATATTGATAACTAATTTAACTGCAAACCTTAAGTGTTGCCTACTTTTAAACGTTTTGAATGTCATAAATTCCCCCAAATTCCAGCAGATTTAAAGTATTTTAAACATCCCAAAATTGTTCCCTTTGTGCCCGAATTAAATAATTTCCCCGGCCATCTTTTTCGATAACTACTTATCGGTGCAATTAATCAGCGATTTACGCTTGGCTGCACTTCACTGTAAATGGGTCAAGTGAAATGGCAGAAATTGCCACCCTGTGTCGATGAGGGGGACATTTAGGTCAGCGCCAAGAAGTATGCTTTAATTTATTTTTACAATTGATTGCCGCATCTGCTCTCTCTCACACTCACACTCGCACTCCCTCTCTCGCACTCTCACACACATGTGAATGTGACGCAAAAGCCAAGTCGTTGACATAAATAACGCTTCATTGGCCCTTGGACGTTGCAGAAGGGCTGCAAGCTGGAGGATGAGGAGGAACTGTGGCTGTGGCTGGGGTTGCCTGTCATCGAGAACGCATAGATTTCTGTTAGCTTTTCCGGGGACACATTGCGTGGGAGCAAAGCCACCCGCAAGTGCAGCCCTTCGGATTGGTTTTACGTGGGCGTCTGCTGACATATGCCGCTAATGGCGGCCGTCTCCCACGCAATTGTCCTCGGGCAAAAGTGATTCATGCGTTTTGCCAGTCGCTTATGCATGCTCAAACAATCACAGAGCGGGAAAGGGAGAGGGGAGGGAGAGCGAAGGCATCTCGATTCAAGGGTTCCGTTCAGGCCTTGTGCCGCCACAAGGATGATGCATGGTCTCAGCTCCATACATGCTGCTTTCCGCGATAAAGGCGACGGCGGCGACGGCTTATCGCAGCGCATCTTTATGAGTCCACTTCTGCAGCAGCAGTTGGCATCGGCTGCGGTTGTGGTTATAACTCTGGACATGGCATCGCCATCGCCATCGCCATCGACTTGTCGTCGCTCATTTGTGCAGGGCAAACATTGTGCGTGATAAATCGCCAATTTTAAGTGCTTGGCGACGTTCTAATGCCGCTCCAGCTACAGCTCCAGCTGCAGGCCTATGGGGACCATGAAGAACACGAGTCTGGCAGGGATGCGGGGTGCACACTGTGGACAGCGGCAACATTTCACAATGCCAAATTTGGCGCACGTTCTGGCGCCACACCACAAGACGCAGAAAGAGCCGCGACGCGATTCCTCACCAGACAAAGAAGCCACAAAGAGAGAGAGAGAGAGAGAGAGAGAGAGAGATAAACACACGCTCCAATTATACACGCACCATATTGGCCAACGGCATTTGCGCCAATATGGACAGGTTAGCGCCTGATAAGGCACGCGCACGCGTCGCTGGCGTCATCCAGCGACGACACGACGCGGACGCGGACGCGGAAGCAACAAACGCCACAGCCGCGGATCGCAGTCGGTGGCCAAAGCAGATGTCAAACATTAATTCGATTCTGTTGAAGAGGACGTGCATCAATCAGCGTTTTGTGCCTGCTCACTCTCTCTCTCTCTCCTCTCTCTCTGGCCTGGTTGCGCATGCGCTGCACGTGCCGTCGCAGCTCGCAGTGACGCGACGCGCCGCGACGAGACGAGACGAGACGATGGCTCTCTGCGTGTTGGTGGCTTTCCTCAATGGAGAACGCCTGCAATTTCTCGACTCGATTGTATTTCTGTCGAATTCGACGGCGATTTACGAGCTTATTGTGTATAAGTAGTGTCTGCCTTCCAAGAAATGTACCCGAGGCAGCAGTCTCCGCCGACAGCAGGCAGGCTGGCAGGGAGCAGGCAGAGCAAATGATTGCCCTGTTCAAATTACACACAAAGTTGTGCAGAGTGCGCGCTGGGCGAGCGCGGGCCTAGACAACTTTGACAAGTATTGCTAAGCAAACATGCATAAATTGATACGAATGTGTGTATATTGTACATATGTATGGGTGTGTGTATGCGTAATCTGACGCCCAGTGCTGGAGTCCAATGTACTGTGCCACTTCCTTCCGTCCGCCGCGGCCGTAGCAGTCCACAAGAGACGCTGCCACCCTAGACGCTGTGTCGTCGCTCGCTTCTCCTCGCTGCTTGTCGCATTTGTTTTCGGGTTCGTGCCTGCGAATCTGATGCCAGTTGGAACATTAAAGCAACAGCAACACTTCACAGCAACAGCAACAGCAGCAGCAACAATAAAAATCAACAACATAATCATAAATATCGTGCAATCCGAAAAGCCCACAAACCAAACGATACCAGCGCATTTCAATCGAACACGCCACTTGACAACAGCGTATCGAGTTTAAAAGCGACTGCAACTATCGATAAGTTGTAGTCGAGCCAAGTACGCTGACAGTTTGATCCTTGCATGCAGTGTTGGTAAGCGATCGACATTGAAACTAAGTATATTTAAAATTTGCATTATATATTTTATTTCATTTCTTGCATTTGAAATAGTTTGCATTGTTCTTTTTTAAGGATTTTTGTTTTTAAGCATATTTATGTCATACATTTACAGATCCAGCCATATACATATATAATTTTAATAATTAAACTCGATTAATTTATAAGTATATTTGAAAAATGGCAAATAATTCGTTTAGTTTGTAGTTTTTTTGTTTTTTTTTTTCTTTTTGCGTAGGCATTACTTGGATAGAACATTATAAATATTAACACAGTTTATTTTATTGAATTTCATATGAGTAGTTAGAGTAGAAATCTTTGCGTGTACATTTTATACTAAACTTTCTATTACTGAGATTAGCGGAATTTGCAAAGATATTGTGTTCGATTTAGTAGATATAGAAAAAGAGATAAAAGAGAGAGAGGGGAAAAAGGGGGAGTTATAGTAGTTGAGTGCAAAGAGATAGAGAGAGAGAGAGAGAGAGTAAAATTTGTTCCATCAGTGGTTTTCCTTTTTGCAGTATTATTATTTTGGAATTTAAACTAAGCAAAAATACTGTTTGTGCAATTTTCATATATGTTTAAAGCTTAAATTTTAAGCAGAACTACAATTTATTTAACTAACATTATCCGTAGATATAAGTATAAGTATATAATATAAGTATTTATGCGCACTAAGTTTATGGTTATCGAGTTAGGAGTTAGTTTATCGAGTAGTATGAGTTTTCTTGTTTAATGTTTAAGCGATAATACACACATACAAAATACGAATACAAATACATATAAAACATACACACAACATACTCTCGAGTAGTAGTAAGTAGTACATAGGCCGTCGCTAGGGGTCTATAACTTAGGGCTAAAATAAATAAAACTTAAGCTAAACAAATGACGATAAACGATAAGCGATAAATGATAATGATGGCTGCGCCTAGGCGCCTATGGAGTGGGCAAGCATGAGATAGAGTATATGTAGAGAGGATGTTCGATCTGGGAGGATATTCGGAAGTAGGCAGGAGGAGCGAGGAAGTTGGGAGATAATGCTTAGCTTAATACTGGTGCTGTCATGGGTGCGAATGCACAATTGAACTACAACGAACAGGCTGAAATGGGACTAATCCTCTAGAGACTCTTCCGCCCATGGGCACTGGAAAGTATGCAATGAATTCTGCAATAGCCTGTCTGAGTGTGCGTATGTGTGTGTGTGTGTAGTAACTAAATGAATAGCTTAATTAACTTAATGAATCGGCGGCGGCGTGCGATCCTGCGCACGCGGCCTCAAGAACTTGTTGGGCACATGCTTCTTGATGTATTCGTTCTCCTCCAGCTCGTTCTGCTGGCGTCGATGCAGCTGCTGCAGCTGGAACTGATGCTGTTTCCTTCGTCGCGCCTTCGTGAGCAAGGCACCACCCTTGCCAAAGCGCCTTGTGATGGATTGACCATACAATTGATTACCCTCGAAATGGGCCAACGTTGCATTGCGTCGACCATGTCCGATGGGACATCTCAGAGCCTCCCGCCAATCGGGCAGCTGCACGCCCAGACGACGACACTCGTGCGCATACGCTGTGAAGCTGTCGCAGTGGCAGAATCCATTGGGACACTCGCACACATCCATGTTGCACGAGGCGATGTAGTTTTGGGGATTAAGTCTATTATCACAGTTACCAAATACCTCCGAATTGCGCAGCGGGCGGCAATAGAAGTTCTGTGTGCGCTTGTTGCACGTCGGCTGTGCCACAAGGTTCTCCTTGGCCCTGGAGCATGACTTGGGCCCACCCACCTTCCATGAGTTGGCAAAGTGACCCACCTCGGTGTCGTTGTGCGTGCGACCATCCCGTCCCGTCAGATCATCGCGTCCACTCCCATTGAAATTGCCACACAGTCCGCAGAGATTTCTCTTGTAATGTGCTGGCACAGAGACCTGCAGGAAATTGTGGCCATCCCATTCGATGGTCAGTCCCAGCTCAGTGCGTAGCATGATGCCGCCCTCGGTAAGTCGATCGATGCTCACGTTGTGCCCATGGCCATTGGAGCTGCTGCTGTGGTCCGCATAGGGTAGTGCAACACGCGATCCATTGACCTTGACGCGCAGCTTTTGGCCCAGTGTAATGCGCAGTCCACGCAGCTTTAGGGTGACCGTTTTGGGCCACGACGAGCGACGTGTGCCGCGTGCATCGTTTGTCAGGCGTATGGAGAAGCTCTTCCCAACACAATCCTCGGCCAGCAGATACTTGCAGCTGCCCTGTGGATGGAACAAGACGAAGAGAGATTGACGATTAGTACTAGGAAAGCTTAGACTTAGGATCTAGCAGCTTTGAAAGATCTAGAGAGCTCTTAAGGCTTTGCAAGCACATATTTATGGTCTGTCTTTTTCTAATGATTTAAAGATTATTTCTAGCACATTTTTCTGTATTTCAAAGATATTTTGATTTAGAGAAGATTAGAAACCTCATTAGGAAAGTACTTAGAGCTTTGCAAGCACCTGATTAATATCGTTTTATAATGCTAAACACATTTTTCTATATATTAGAAGATTATTCAAATCAAAGGCCATTGCAACCCTGTTTAATTCGCCATAAATTCGGTTTGTTGTGATTAGCCCATAAAGCTGTGTCCGTCATTAAAGTCGGAATCAAATCAACTGGCCTGGCGGGTGGCCAAGTGCATCAGCTGTGGAAGGGGATGAGGGGGGAGGTGGGGGCGACTTGTTACCCCCGCACGTAACGCAAATGGGCCGTAAAGCTGGCGTGCTATGCAAATGTAATGGCCATAAAAATGTTTCCATTTTATACGTTTAATTTATTTGCCGAGCTTAGAGAACTGCGATTAGTGATGTTATATATCAATATCATCACATTCCCATAGAGACGGGGGGGATGGGACTTGAACTCACCTGAAAGCTGAAGAACTTGCCATCGAAGGTCTTGAAGTGGGGATCCCCATAGACGGTGCAGGTACCCGCTGTCGGCAGGCACTTGGGACAACACTCGCCGGCGGGCACCTTCAGTTCCTCGTTGGCGCGACACTTGAGCTCCGGGCAACGCATCTCGGAGCAGCGTATGTTGCCGCCATTGCAACGACAACTGCGACAGGGACCCATGTTCCAGGTCTCGTTATTCTGATAGACATGTCCCAGATGCGAACACTCGCTGCGCACCTCGGCCACAATGCAGCGCGGACAGCAGCCGTCCTCCTCCTGGAACTCGGGCGCACACTCGAGGATGGGACAAGTGGCGCGCTGGCAAACCGAGGTGCCATTCAGGCAGGTGCAGTTGGTGCAGCGATCCGGCGTGAATTGTGTCTGATCGTAGAACAACTTGTTGTTGAAGATGCACTTGCCACCTGTGCAGGCAGAGAGGGGAGCAGGAAGATAGAGATAGCTAAAGATTCTTCCTCATAGCTGGTGCTGCTGCTGCTCAACTCACCTGGGACTGGTATGAACTGACGATGCTCCGTGCAGCGTGGACAACACTCGTTGGGTAACTGTTGCTGCTTTGTCTTGGGGCACTGCAGGATGGGGCAGGTCTTCTTGGCGCAGCTCAGCTTGTCCTCACTGCACGTGCAGACCAGGCAGCGATCGTCGATCGAAGCGACAACCTCCTGGCCTTCGGGGACAGTCTGGCCATTGATCTTGCAACCTGCACAACAACAACAACAACGAGAAACATTATAAGACAATTTCGATCAGGCAACGGTTTATAAAGCGTATTATATCTTTTTATTTTTCTTTTATTTTTTTCATTTTTTTTGGGCGTCTGCCAAGAAAATTTCCACATGTCGAAACGAGTTTCCAAGCGATCTATTTGCATAGACAGACTGCGTTGCGTACTGCATATACCCTGCAGTTAAGGCAGGGGGTAAAAGGGGTATAGCCGAAGCAAGTTGACTGAAGGAACTCAGGGAATAGAAGAGCTGCAGCTGCGCAACTTGCTTTGTGGCTTGAGAAATGTCTTCAGTAAGAGTTATGCACAAGCTTTATAGAGTACCTTGAGAATTAAGCTGCCTAGTAAGAAATTTTCAAGTATTAATTGCATATTTCTACGCTAATTTATATACTCAACTAATTTCAGAGGTTAACTGCAAGATGTCATACGTATTGTCTTGCCTACAGTTGATTTGTGGCTGTAGGAATATCTTCTGCTTGAGGTATGTGAAGTCTTTTTAAATTATTATGATTATTAAGCTGCCTAATGCAGAATTTTTAAGATTAACTGCTTATTTATTGCTCAAGTTATATTTCCTGCAAATTTCATAGGGTAACTGCTCGTCTAGCCTCTCCAGATCGCACTCTCTGCATTCCCTGCCTCTTTTGTCTTGTCTTCTGGCTGCCACCTCGAACGCAATGCGACATTGTCGACTTAATAGACAATTTAAAGCCCATAAATAAGCAAATCGTGCAGAGTCACAAAAACAGAAACAGAGAGAGATAAAGAAAAAAAAAACTTGACCATCTGTGCGATCGTTTAGACTATTGTCCGATCAGTGGCATTAGTTTTCGGCTAATTTTAGTAACTGATGCGTCCCCCTTGGCTCGACTGGTTGAACTAGTTGACAGCTCGAGAGGCAGACAGACAGGCAAACAGACAGACAGACAGACAGAGAGGCAGTGGGACAGTTGGGACAGGCGATGGTGTGATAGATCGATAGATCAGCTACTTACCCTGACAGGTGGGACAGCACTCGCCGGGGCGTGGCGGTGTCAGCTGATTGTCGTCGCACTGCGAGTAACATTTCTGCGTTGTCTCGGTGACAACGCTGGCGATGCACTTGAACGTCTTGCAGGGGTCCAGGGGATCGGTCCATTCGGCGCCGCTCGCATACGACATGCCGCGATACATGCAACCTGTGGGAGGTGGGAGGGAAAGATTAATCAAGGATTAGTTTAGTTTAGGCTACCCCAACTTACCTTTGCACCTGCGACAGCAGGTGTCGTTCGCATTGGAGTCCAGTAGAAAGCAATCCTCGATAGATGGACAATTCCTTTCGCACTTCACAAAGCCATTCTGCGGGAAGAGAGAGAGAGAGAGAGAGAAGAGTCTCTGTTAGCATGTCTCATAAATTAGGCTTATGGCTACGAGCCAAGTGTCTCCCCCCCGTGGTGCCACATGGCGTATGCGCAATTTGTGCAAATGCGCGCTTAGCCATGTGAAAGATTGCTGTCAAGCCAGCGCCACGCCGAGCTGAGCATGAGATTTGTGTGTGCAGCATCCCCTCCCCCTTCCCTCTTGCCACACTCTGTTGCCGGCTGCACCTGCAACATTTGCCTGAGCTGGCCTGCACTCTGACCTTCAGTTGTCTCTATAATTTATGAATGCAAACGAGTCGAAATTAAATGTGGAAACGAGTGCACATTTTTAGGGCGTGGCAAGGTGCATGCACTGCCTGCGCCCATAACGACTTGTCCGATGCGCTACATTTGCAGCGGATTGCAGAGCTGGAAAACTTGATGATAGATGGGACGAAAGAGAGAAAGTTGGGTAGGGCAAAAAGGCCATAAGGTACTCCGATTAGGCAGACCATGCAGGATATTTACTCATATGCATGTTTAAGCTAGTTCAGATTAGTTAGTTTATATAAATATCTATGCTCAGGTTAGATTTTTATGAGCTTAAACGCTGCACAGCTTCGTATTGAGGCATCAGGACAATTAGAGTGACCATATTAGTTGTAGAAAACGGCAAAGATTATTTAAAAGGAAAAGAAGGTTTTAGACAGCCCAAAGTTAAAAATTTTGATGGGGTGCAATATAACATTCTAAAAATTAGAGTGACCATGGCAGCAGCATAAAAAAGGCTTTAAATATTAAAGAACAAACCCAAAGCTAGGTAAGTTCATATGCTAAATATACTGTATGTTTAAGCTCCTCTCCCACAAGCTGACCATATTCCAAAAATGCAATTAAAGTGACCATATCAGCAGGATAAAAGAGTTTTAGTTAAATTGAGCACAAGGCTGAACATAACTCTAATTTATGAGCACAAGCAGCCACAGATCAAGGTGACCATATTACAATAAGGCAATTAGAGTGACCATATCAGCAGGATAAATGAGGCTTAAGGCCAATTGCAAAGCTGAGCAAAACAATTGATTGCACTTCTTTGGCCAAATTGGCTGCAAGCGGATTTGTCTGGCCACTTTGGCCTGGCCTAGACTCCGCATAGGCCATGGCAGCAGCGCACAGCTGGCGTATGCAGGTTTTTTTGTTCGACTTATCTATCGCCGCGTGCTTACACATTTTGCACAATTTAGCTCGAAGTTGATCGAGAGTTTTTCGTTGAATTTTGTTGTTTTTTTTTTTTTTTTTTTTTTTTTTGCTGGTTTTTTGTGTTAACGACATGTTGACAGCGGCAAGCGGCGCATTAGAATTGATGTCGATCATAAGTCAAAGCTTGTGGCAAGCAGCTTATGCAACACATACACAACACGCGCTCGCAACGAATCAAAAAACGAATCTATGGGCGACTTTAACCCTTGCGCGCAGCTGTCGTATGCATTTTGCGCCTTGTGACAGGTTAAAAACATCGTAGAGGCAGCGAGAAAGAGATGGAGATGGAGACTGTGGCGAAGAGCGAGTCTAGTGCACGGGGCTAATTGTAAATGTATCTATAAATCTAGATAGATGTCGACCAAAAACAGGCAAAATATTTCACTAATTTGTATGCAATTGCGGCTGAACAATGTCGCGAAGCGAGGAGTGTGTGTGTGTGTGTGTGCAGGTGTGTGTACAGTTGTGTGTGTGTATAATTTAGTGCAAGCAAACCAGATTGGATCTCAATTTGGATGGGGCACCGTCGTCGTCGTCGTCGCAGTCGCAGTCGCAACGTGCAAAATTTGCAATTGTTATGAAAATGTGTCGAGAGCGCGTCGAGAGGTTTTTGCGGTTTTGTTTTTTTTTCTATCGTTGTTGCCCGTAGATTTTTATCATCGTATTAGTTTAATGGCAGTTGTTAGTTGGAATTTTAATGGCAGCTCTACAGTGTGGCGGGGTGAGTCGTAACTCTCAGTGTGCCATAATGCAATAAACACGGACAGATTGAAAAGCACTTTCCGAGGGAGCGAGAGATCTCTGACATGGGAATGCAAACCGAACTGAACTGAGGGAAATGCATATGGAAATGGGGCGCAGCGAGAGGGCGAGAGAGAGAGATAAAGAGACAAAGTTCAACTGCGCTTCAGAGAAGCGGCGTCTTCACGCACTTCCCAGCTCTGCCACGAGATTCTTTCTTTCTAATCTGGAACCGGTATAGAAATATTTTCAGACAGCATGAAAGTTAAGCATCGCCAGAGACGACCACGACGACGACGTCGCTGAAGTTGTCTAGTAGCTGCTTTCAAAGGTTGCTATTAAAAAAAAAAAAAAAAAAAAAAAAGAAAAGGCGCCACGAAGGCAACGAAGCGCGTCCCGGACAAGCTGCTAAGTGGAGGCAGAGATGCTGCTGCTGCTGCTGCTGCTGCTGTTGTTGTTGCTGTTGCCAGCGGCAATCACGAATGCCAAGCGAGTATCTCTATGTGTGTGTGTGTGTGCTTGCGTGTGCGTGTCTATGTGTGCCACAGTGGCAGAACCACATTTGCAAACGGCCTCCAACGACCTTGCGTTTGACAAAACATGATCACTTTTAACACCGTCCACAACTCCTCTCTCTCGCTCCTCTCTCTCTCTCTCTCTGTCTCTCTCGCTCTGCTACCCTCACTAGTCTCCACTCTATAGTCTCCACTCCACAGCGAGTCTCCAATCGACTAAACGTTTGCTGCGCAAACTTGGCCAGTTCGGTCTCTAGAATATGGTAATCTGGCCAAGACAAACTCCGCTTTTGTTTTTTACGACTTTGTCACTTGTTTCGTCGATAGAATTTGCCGGGTAGCCGAATCTAGCTTAGGAATTCCTTAACTTTTCGGATATCGTCAGACTATTAGATAGACAGGTGTGTGTGTGTGTGTGTGTTAGCTTAGCGCAGTTCAGAAAGCGATTAATGCTTAATGATTTGCATTAAGCGTGAGGAATTTGCCATGAGATAAGGCGGGGTAAATTAGAAAACGAGTAGTATAGGATTTTGGAGAGATAGAAGAGGTAGAAAAGGCAGGGCTCTTAAGTATATTGGAAAACCAAAAAAACGTAGGAATACTTAATATTCTAGAAGTTCTAGTAGTTATATTTATAGTTTTTATTTATTTTATATTACTGGAAGATATACAATTATTGAACTAGTTTCTTTGGGTTCTACGTGCCTTAACCTCAACTTGATTACATTACTTGGGTGTATAGTTAAAGAAGTAAAAACTTCAGAACGAAATCCTTGTAATTTAATAGAAAAACCACACATAATAGTTTTACCTAGAAAGTTCTCAAGATATATGAGTTATTTAAAGCGTTTTGATACTTATGGGTTGAGTTCAAAGTTATAACAGGGCAGTGCCACTTATACAATACCATATACAGTTTTTTCCCAAGGTAATTAAGTTAAATTCGTAAATATAGTTTTCAAGTAAAAGATTATTTATCTATCCAGATAGAAAGACAGTTAGTTGCCTCTTAAATAAGTCATAAAAAACCGAAAGAGAATATTCTGAAATTTAATGTGGTTTTCTAAAAAAGGTATCGGGGCATTTGAAACAGGTGAGTGAGTGAATTCCCATGAAATATTTGATGTTTTTTACGGCCCAATAAAAAAAACATGTCTCGGTAAATAAAGTGAGTCACATGATTATTAGGATTCATATTTGTATATGGAAGTTTTCAACAGAAGGGGATTAAGATTGTCTTTTGTGTTGGGGTATTCTGTGTTCTATGGAAAAGGGCCATAAAACGAGTCGGCTCAATCAAGTGGGGCAGCAAAAAGCGTCTAAATCATGGGCTATTAGCCGAAAGCGTTGCGTATTCAGCATAATTTTCGCATAAAAACCAAATTTGTTAACAAAATTCGGTCGCGGAAACGCGAAAATATTCGCAAATCGTAGACAGAGGGTAGACAATTTGTTTGATTGTCCTTCAAGGCAGGGGGAGGGGGTACAGAGGGTTGAAACAGTCAGGATACTCTGAAGGGGAGGAGGATAATATATTATGATATTTAGGATAATAAACGTCAGCCGTAAAGCGTTTGTGAATATTTTCTTGTGAGTGCGAATATGAATACGAGTGCGTGGATGAATATGACATAGAAGTAATCATAAACTGTATGCTTTATGGCCTAAGCGAGCAGAGAGAGAGGGAGAGAGAGAGAGCTTTGAGAGCTTTTCGAGAGAGAGATAGAGAGAGAGTTGGGGGCACAAAATGAGTTCAATTGATTTCTGGCTTAAACTTTCAGTGACGCGCGCAGTCGCAGTCGCAGCGGCAGAGGCAGCAGCCGCAGCAGCTGAGCAAGGGAGAGCACACGAGTAACAGAGACAGCGCTAGCCAGCAAGTGCGAGTGAAACAGGCTAACTGGCTAGCGGGCAGGCGGTTAGAGCAGGCGCAGCGCATGGCGCCATCAGCTTAAAGTGAGGTGGCGCCAGCATTGTTTTTTTTCATCTCCTCTTCTTCGTTTATTGCTTCTTTTTTTCTTATTTTTTGGTTACGCCCACTTGACGTGAACAACAACAATAAAAAAGCGAAGCAGGCGCAGCATCAATCGCGCACGCTGCCGCTGCGCCGTCGCCACTACTGCTCTTCTTCTTCCTCTTCTGCCGCTGCTCTGTGGCGCCTAAATTGGAGCAGCGGCACTTAGCAGCGCTTAGCGCAAATTAGCAACAGGCTCGGCTCGAGCAAAACAATCTGGCAACGCCGCGCGCAATGTATGAGCACGCGCTGCCATCGACGCGTCGCTTTTGACGTCGCCTAATGACGACACACCGCAGCCTCCGCCGCCGCCGTCGGTAGCCGTTGACGGCGACAAAAAACACGGCGCCAAGTGTTTGTCAAACGATCGCGCTACCCTGTGGTTAACGATTGTCGTGTCGCAAACCCGTTTGACGACCTTGTATCATAACAATTCCACAGCAGATGGACGGCGGGACAAGCGAACGGACAGACTGCTCTCTCTGCTGCTGCTGCTGGAGCAACGCACACAACAACAACAGCAGCAGCAACAGCAAGAACCGCGCAAATACAAAGCCAAACAAATGCAAACACACAACGGCAAAGCGGCAAACATCTCTTTCTCTCTCTCTCTCTCTGTGTATGTGTACTTAGTACCGTTAGCCTGCTGACAGTCCGGCAACCCTTGTCAGCGAACACTGACTGCGCACTTGACATGTCGGCACTTTGGTTCTGGCCTCCCTCAAGTGATTGCGAAAGTGCGAAGGGGAAACGTTCTTATTATTATTATTTTATTCATGGTTTTAGTTATAGTATAGCATAGCTTAATAGTTCTTGCAATTTAAGAAATTAAAAAAAAATTAATTTTTGTGATTATGGTAAGGGTCCCCCCTGTAAATTTTTCACAAATTTTTTTTCTTCAAAATTTAAAATCGCCAGCTTTTACTTTTAATCGATTGCGGAGGTCAAACTTAGCATAAAGCAAGTGTTTAAAATTGTTTTAGAGGATACTTAATTTTTGGCCAAAAATCATGTCGAAGTCGACTAAAAATTTGACATGTAAGAACATTGACAGGACCAGTTTCCTCACTTTCCTCACTTCATAACTTTCTTAAAAATCAAACGATTTTCTTCGGGTAGAACATTTTATTTATGGTTTTGACTATAGAATAGAAAGGCTTAATAGTTTTGGCTATTTATGATTTAAAAAAAAAATTTTTTTTTGTGATTTTGGTAAGGGTCCCCCCTGTACATTTTTCACAAATTTTTTTCTTCAAAATTTAAAATCGCCAGCTTTTACTTTTAATCGATTGCGGAGGTCAAACTTAGCATAAAGCAAGTGTTTAAAATTGTTTTCGAGGGTACTTAATTTTTGGCCAAAAATCATGTCGAAGTCGACCAAAAATTTGACATGTAAGATTCTTGACAGGACCAGTATCCTCACTTTCCGCACTTCATAACTTTCTTAATAATCAAACGATTTTCTTCGGGTAAAGCATTTTATTCATGGTTTTAGTTCTAGAATAGAATGGCTTAATAGTTATTCCAATTTATTAAGTTCCAAAAAATTTTAATTTTTGTGATTTTGATAAGGGTCCCCCCTGTACATTTTTCAGAAATTTTTTTTTTCAAAATTTAAAATCGCCAGCTTTTACTTTTAATCGATTGCGGAAGTCAAAATTAGTATAAAGCAAGTGTTTAAAATTGTTTTCGAGGGTACTTAATTTTTGGCCAAAAATCATGTCAAAGTCGACCAAAAATTTGACATGTAAGACCCTTGACAGGACCAGTTTCCTCACTTCATAACTTTCTTAAAAATCAAACGATTTTCTTCGTGTAGAACATTTTGTTCCTGGTTTTTGCTATAGAATAGAAAGGCTTAAAAGTTTTGGCTATTTATGATATTAAAAAAAAAATTGTTTTTTGTGATTTTGGTAAGGGTCCCCCCTGTACATTTTTCACAAATTTTTTTTCTTCAAAATTTAAAATCGCCAGCTTTTACTTTTAATCGATTGCGGAGGTCAAACTTAGCATAAAGCAAGTGTTTAAAATTGTTTTCGAGGGTACTTAATTTTTGGCCAAAAATCATGTCGAAGTCGACCAAAAATTTGACATGTAAGACCCTTGACAGGACCAGTATCCTCAATTTCCTCACTTCATAACTTTCTTAAAAATCAAACGATTTTCTTCGGGTAAAGCATTTTATTCATGGTTTTAGTTCTAGAATAGAATGGCTTAATAGTTTTGGCTATTTATGAAATAAAAAAAATTTTTTTTTTTGTGATTTTGGTAAGGGTCCCCCCTGTAAATTTTTCACAAATTTTTTTTCTTCAAAATTTAAAATCGCCAGCTTTTACTTTTAATCGATTGCGGAAGTCAAAATTAGTATAAAGCAAGTGTTTAAAATTGTTTTCGAGGGTACTTAATTTTTGGCCAAAAATCATGTCGAAGTCGACCAAAAATTTGACATGTAAGACTCTTGACAGGACCAGTATCCTCACTTTCCGCACTTCATAACTTTCTTAAAAATCAAACGATTTTCTTCGGGTAGAACATTTTATTCATGGTTTTAGTTCTAGAATAGAATGGCTAAATAGTTTTTGCAATTTAAAAAAATTTAAAAAAATTTGATTTTTTTGCAAAAAATCATGTCAAAGTCGACTAAAAAGCTCTCTATGAAGTTATTTTCTTTCCCTTGGCAGCTAACTGCCTTAAACTCATCAGTTATATATTTGCATATGTTCTATAAGGTCTGAGAGAATTTCATTTGGATCTTAGCTGCGTGTACTTGATATTTAATGAATCTAAGGGAAGGGACATGTTGGTTGTGGCACGTCTAAGATATTCATATTTTCTTGGCAATGCTAAAAAACCATGTATGTATTAAGTGTGTGAGAATGTGTCACACACACATAAATAATACACACATATGTGTGTGTGTGTGTGTGTGTGTCTATTATCCTGTCTGTCTGCGTTTTTGGCATTGCACTCTGTCGAGCCCGATGAAATTTAGTGGCTGTCTAATGCGAATATTTGAAATATCTCTAGGCAGGAAAAGAGAGAGAGAGAGAGAGGGGCGAGTAGGGAGGCTACGCGGGATTACGAAGACAGCGAGCCATATAGACATTTCCTGGCCGCGTCTGGCAGGCATTGTGAAGTGTACGAAATGTACGAAATGTACGACACATGGCCACATCCACAACATATCCGTTTCCATTTTCAGTCCGCACATCCTCTGTGCATGTCCTGGCTGGACATTGGCGTCGCTCATGCAGCGCGCCAGACAGCACGAAGGGGAGGAGGAGGGGGTACCCTGTAAGATTTATTCGAGCTACATGGAAACTGTTTCGCTTTATTTCGCTCATATTGGTCGAGTTTATGTCGCTCCAATCGGGTCATTTCTGGCATTGGAGCCGACTGCACGCTGAGCCCCAGACTTATAAATGAAGTACACATACTATATATATATAATAACGGGAAAAACGATCCCAACTCACCTGGCATGTACACTTGAAGCACTTGGAGACGCTAATCTGCACCTCTTCGCCCTCATTGGCGCAGGATTCCATGTCACCTGTAAGAATAATGCGAAGTTGTGATTAGTTTAGATGGTATGGTATGCTGTGGTCTAACATATAGATGATACTATTAGAAACTCGTTTAGATCTGGTCTAGATACTGGTCTAGATTCTTCCCCCCCCCTCCCCCCGCCCTGTCAGTCGTAAATTCTTGGAAATCTCTTAAGAGACGATTTCCTGTTTCTTCGCTGACGTTTGGGAATTAAACAAATAACAAAAATAAAGAATCAAGTAGGGAGTAGAGAGAGAATAACAAATATTTAATTTACAAGCGGTGTAGCCGGAAATTGCCCACTGAGCTGAGCTGATGCTATCCAGCACGTGACCCGCAGGTCGAAGAGATTAGGCCACTTTATCAGCAGCACTCTGTCTTTGTCTTGTCTCTCTCTCACTCTCTCTCTCGCCCACTCTATCTAGCTCTGACTCTTTCACTGGGTCGGCTACTCCTGCAGTTTGGGATATGTTCTTTGTTTGGTTTACCTCTTTCTTCTCGGGCAACGGCGCTAAGTCAAAGTAGCAAGCGCCGCATGTTAAACATGTTCCAGAACACGGCACAGCAAAGCGATCAAGCGTGTGAGTTGTATACAGGAATGCGACTGGAAAATACCCTGTAGTTTTATGGAAGCAATAAAGCAAGCTTGAGAAAATCTATTTCTTTTCTTCTTCTCTGAGTTAAGGCAACTTTAGAGGACTACATAGTGGATATAACTTATTTATTTCATTTATTCTTTATTCTATCTGAGTTAAGGCAACTTTAGAGGACTAAATATTAGATGTAACGTATTTATTTAATTTATTCTTTATATTATATAAATATAAAAGGAACTTTAAAAGACTTTATTGTATTCATAAGTCTTGGGGAGCCCTATTTAATATCTTTTTTGTATTATTTGAACCTTAAGAAACCATATTGTAAAGAATGAGCTCCCAAAGCCCTCCTGCTGCTTGGCATACCCTCTTGACCCACTTGCATTATACAGGGTATTATTAAGAAGCGATTCGAAGCGACACGAAAATGAGAAGGCAACAAGGCGAACGGAAACGATGGCACAGCGACCCCAGGCTGACTTGCAGGGCCCTGCCCATCTCATCCCGTGCCGTGCCGTGCCGGTTCTGGCTTTGTTGGACCACCTGCAATGTGCTGATAAACACACTCACACACACACACACCCGTTGCATGTGTATGCGTTGATAAATGAAGACGCCGGCGCTACACATACAGCTACAGATACAAATATATATATGTACGAGATACAGATACTTCTGCTGTGGGCGTGGGCTCCTCCAGATCCCGTTGCGAACCCTAAACGATTATTATCAACTCCGTGTGTTTTCTTCTTTTCCGATTCCTTTGATCCCACTGCATCCTGCTGCGTGGCCAGCTTCATTCACAAAACAAATCCTAAAGAAACTTCCAACCTAAAAATGTTTCTGTAGAAAGTCACGAAACGAAGACACGTATTCGTTTATTCCCTTTTTTTTTTTTTTTTGATTTTGGGGCGCCCTTCTACATACTAGTCCCAGTTAATGAACCTTGTTCAAGTAACCCGATATCGGAATTGCAATATGTATATCTAATTTATGCGATTTTTTATTTCATTTAACACACACTCAAATGCCATTAAAAACCCACTCAATATGTTTAGAGAACACGAAAACCTAATAAAAAATTGAGAAAAAATCGAAAAAAAAAAAAAATAGAAAATACAACTAAAAACTGGCAGCGATCAAATACTACGACGACGCTCTCTCAGTAGCCAGCCGGACGGACGGACGGACGGGGAGCTGGCGTCGGCTGATTAATCACAATCACAGATTAAGCGCCAGTCCGCAGTCCCCAGACGCCATACACCACATACATATACCATCATATACCATACGGAATGGGGAGAGAGTCTCTAAGCGCGGCACGTGTGTGCAGGGCAAGGGCTGAAAGAGATCGGGTGAGGTGCACAGCAACAATATGGATGTTGTCTATAGCGAAGTTAGGATTAGGTTGAGGGGGATTCAGGGGCAACTAGAAAGGTGAAGGTCAGCCTAGTTACAGGGTGAAACGCAGTCGACACGCTTTGGGAAATACTTGTTGTCGGCTGACTCGTTCGAAATGAACTTGAAACTGTGAACTAGATTAAGCGAGAGGCCTTATATAGATTGTCTAACCGTAAGAGAACCTAATTTCGAAGAGAGCACAATCTAGAAAGAGAACTCAGCTTAAAAAGAAAACATAGCTTTGATTTTTTACTTTAAACTCTTTAAATTGCTATCTGATGAATCGTATACCATATCTGTTATATCTCTGAGGTTGAACGACATCATTCATCATTCACAATTAATGCGGCATGACAAATATATAATCTACGTTTCAATTATATTTGTTTAACTTCTGTAAATGTTTCCGATGTTGCGCAAAAGGCAGTAGGGGTACTCAGGCAATGATATCATGGATTGTGAAAGAGCAAAAGATAATTGTCTGATTATTGCCAAAATTGCAAGAATGCCTTTGTTAAGGGTGCTCAAGCAATGAGTGTGAGTTTTGTGTGAAATATTTTAATTAATATTCTAAAAGTTGACAGAGTTAATTCTTGCTGCGACTCACCTGTTAGACCTTCCCGTAATCGTGCTGTGCTTAATTGGGTTTGCAGCATGATCATTGTGAGAAATAATACGATCTTGCAGATTGTGACCAGGGAATAATTTCGGCTCTTCTTATATGTGTAATTGTTGTTGTTGTTCTGGCCGTGACTTTGAATCACTGTTGCTGTTGTTTGTAGTTGTTGTTGTTGTTGTTGTTGCTGCTGTTGTTGTTGGCCACTTGAAGACGTAGAAGTTTTCCACATGCTGCCGTCTTTGCAACACATTTTCGCAATTTGTTGGCGCAAGTTCAGGGAAATTTGCAACGATTTAATTACTCAAAAATTTAATTTATTATTTTTCCAGTAGTTCTTGTCTTTGTTGTTGTTGCTGCTGCTGAAAATATAGTGTTAAAAAAAGATCAAGCCGGTCAGTTTAAAAATACACACACACACACACACACAGACAGAGTGAAAGAGGCGCCAAAATAATTTCGAACAAACTCAAAAATAGACAACGAATTTTCGTTGTTGTTTTTCTTGTTTAGAAATATTGCCTCTGCAGGTGTTTCTCATACAAACTGTTCCGAATTATGGATGAGATGAAGACAGAGACAGAGAGAGAGAGAGAGAGATAGAGTGGGATATAAATACAATTTCGGGATAATTCAATGTGCAATGCGCCGCCCTGCTCCGCCCGCTTGTCCTCCGACTCGTTTGCGATCTGTTTCTGATCGCACCGTAAGATTTGCACTTGCCGCCTAGGGTCGTCTCCTCATCTCGTCTAGCCTGGTCTAAACAGAAACCATTTGCCACGGGGTAAACGATTTGATTTGTTGGTTTTTGTCGGTTTTTAGTTTTCGATTTTATGATCGGCCCATCAAGCGCAACATGAGGGTGAAGGGCGGGACAGGCCACACAGGCAAACAGACGAATTCTGCGAATCATCTCTCGCCCTCTCTCGCTCTCACCTGTCGATCTTGCACCTACACCCGTAGAGGGGCCAAAAACTCCGTTGGCCATTGGCCATTTGTCTTTATGGCGGCGCTCTTAGGTGTTAGACAACTTGGACATTATTAGTTGCGATTTATGTGCGTGTCTCCCTCCCTCCCTCTCCCTCTCCCTCTCTTTCTCTGTGTTTGCACAGGTAACGCCAGCTGACAGATCTGTTGTGAGTTGTGTTCTTTGTTCTGCGTCGGGTCATAAAAATGTTAATGATTTTCGTCTGGCGCCAGGCAATATTTGTAATGCTTGTTTGACTTATAATTAATTTCATGTTTTCTTGCTCGCGCGCATAATTTTTATTATTTGTGTCTTGAAAAAAGAAACCAAGCCAAGCCGAAAAAAGCCAAAAAAAAAAAACAAATCACATTTTGCCAAACTTTATTGATTATTTGGCTTCAAAGTGGCGCCAGGCATTTGCCGCCCCGAAGCGGAACTCTCGATCTGAGATGTTCAAGCCAAAATGAATCACGCACCCCAAGTTGGCCAAAATAGACGTATGTATGCCATGTAGGTTGACAATAGACTCTTTCTATTTTTTCTCAGCTCATAGCGTGACACACCCTAATGCCGAGTGCATTGTCATGCATCGAGTCCGGAGAGATTGAACAAAAAGTGCGGTGCTTGACCTAACAATGTTATAACAGACAGCCAATTAAAAAATTGTCACACAACACTGATAACGTCTATAGACATTGGCTATACTATATACTATATATACAGTTTCATATACTATGTAAATTTCTGCAATTGATAAGATGCACAACGAGAACGCACCTCGCAGAGAACCGAGAACCGCATCCGCTGATTAGCTGCAATTTGTCAGAGTAAGGACACGGATCGTACACATCTGTTATATAGTAGGTATTACAGGGTATATATATAGCACTATGTGCGTATAAATAGCACACTCATAGATTATTGACACTGCGTATGGGGTGTGCAATCTTTTTGCGTAGCAAGTCGAATTCTATGTGACAGATAAGGATGATATCTGAGCCCTGTAGAAATTTAAGCCAGCAGATATGATATTTTGCATAGCTACCCCTACTTGAAAATTATTAAACTTACTAAAACTGAGTATTCTACAAGTATACTAAAATTCTAGCTTAATTTTCTGTTTCTGGAAAAGTACCTGCTTTATTTTGCACATAATTTCCAAGTCTATATCGTTTTATATCGTTTTTTTGCGTTCTACGCAGCTACCGAAATAGAACGCCATAGAATCATCGTTGTTTTTGATAGTCTCCAAACTCCAAGAGTCCGAAAAAACTTCAAAACACTCGAAACTGCGTATTTTTTTTGTTTTTGGGATTTTTCAGATCTTTGTACTTGCTGTGAACTTAAGAACCCACACGCACACGAGCATTGGCATTGAAGTGGCGCATAACGATAGTTTTGTTAAGTATCTTGACCAGAAGAATGCCTCGAGAGAACCTTGTACTTGCCTGCTTATCATAGAAACGAAACAAAAAACAAAAACGAAAAAAAACGAAATCAACTAGAAGAATATGAGAAAAATTATAAAATAAAGCTGAAATCAGAATCTGGCGGGGGGTTAATGTGCGCTCGAGAGCACTTGTCATGTATTGGGCCGGATTTATAAATAGCATTAGAGTCCCCGAGAGTTCGGCTGGCTTCGTAGAGCTCGAGAAGCTTGCAAAGCAAACGCAAACAAAGCCGAGGCGAGACGAGATGAAACGAAACGAAAATTAGCAACGCGTTTAATTTAAGACAAGTTGCTATAAACGCTTCGATTTAATTGGCCCGAGAGCCGCCCGCCCAGCGGCCAATTGCATGACGACGCGTCGCGCGAATCGTGCCAATTAAATGTACTTGCGAGCGGGTCACTGATTATAGGGTATCGCTTACAGTTCGGGCATGCAACCAAAAGGGCGCTCGACTAGCTGGGGAGAGGGATCTAGGGAGACAGGCGGGTCATTCTAATGCCGACGCCAACGCTGGACGACGCTAGCTGGCGTCTGGCTGGCGTCAGGCGGGCACACACACACACACACACACACGCATAGAGACGGGCAATTAAGGTAAGCGGCGACTTGCGGCTCGCGCTAAAAGGGACTGGAACAAAGGGTTCGCAGGCGTGTTGCGTCTAGACCGGCTCTAATGACTTGCGGTAGGTAGCCGAAGCGGAACGAAGGTAGCCTGACATCGACATGGACAAGGATGAGGATGAGGAGCATGTGCTATGTAGGTGCGTGCATGGGCTTATCACACTTTGCCAGACGCCGCGGCGAAATTCCGCTGAAAAGAAACCCTTGACGCTGCCAATTACTGCAGCCCTGGCCTAAGCCTGGGTTGTCGCTCTGCCTGACTTTAACTCAATTAACTGTGGAATTTTATATACATATAATTTTTTTTTGGGGCGCCCTCAGAGTTAAGGCCGAGATCAGTTGTGCGCACAGGGCGCAGATAATAAACAAATGGCGCCAGCAACAACAACAACAACAACATTTGCAAATCATGCAAATTGCACAACAATAACAAAACGACAACAACAACAACAACAACGGCAGCAGCAGCAACTACAAAACTACAAGACACGATTCGAATCTGGCTAACAACGCGGCCGATCGACGTCGCCACCGTCGCCGTCGCTTGGCAACTCTACGGAGCTGGCAACTGATTTCAATATATTTGCATATTGAAGTCAGTTTGCCACAACAATGAGACGGCTAAAACGCACATTTGTCAAAGCCTCGACTGGCGTTGTTCGCGTTCGGGTCTGGGCCGGGGCTCGAGAGCTGAGGGCACGGCTGAAAGTCTGTGCGAGACGGAGATGGAGATGGAGACCCAGCTAAGTTGTTGGTACAATTTAATGCGACAAGCGGCGATTACAACTACCACAAATGAAGACAGCCAAGTTGCTGTTGTTGTTGTTGTTGGGCAATCGTCAACAACAGCAACAACAACAATGGACAGCAACAGTTAACAAAATTTATGCCCGCAGGCCCTATAAAAAGGGTTGCCAGCCTGCCCCACAGATATATACACACACACACGCTCGCAAGAGTGCATTAAAAATTGAAAACGAATGCAGACAAACGACATAATAAAGACACAAGGAGAAAGAAACACACGGGACACACAAAAGAATCGTAAAACTAACAAAGCTATTAGCCAGCCCCAAGAACCTGAGAACCCGTCTTTATGTCTCTTATGTCCCCCACAGCCAGGCCAGCAGCCAATTGCCTGCTACATGCAGTCCTCCTCCCATTCCAGCCCCCTCCCGTTTTGCAGCAATCTGTGCCACACACACGCACGTACTCCAAGTCGATCAACAAATACACATACATATTGTATATTGTGAATGTTGGCCGCGATATGCCATTTTGAGTTATTGAGCACTTTGCTCTGCACATTATGCAATTATCGAATACTCAATCAAAGAAAAAAAAACGATACATTCACAATGGCTTAACTCCAGCATATTTATGCATGCAATGCATTAGTGTGTGCGTGTGCAGCGTACCCTTTTTAAATAGCGAGATAAGCAAGCGATAGTTATCGTTATCGGCAGTAGTTTGTGCAGGTCACGCAGCGCTTTGTGCATGGTATAATTGCAACCAGGTGGGCAACTCTGCAACACACAAGCGAATGAAGTGAATGAAGTAACCTTTGCTTTAAATAACCTCTTTTTAATGGCAGCTGTTCGTTCTGGGCAAGAAAGAGAGCGAGAGTGAGAGAGTGTGGGGGAAGGCGGGAGTTGCGGTAGCTATTTCCCGTTTTGGTTGGACATAAACTTTTACTTAGTCATCGCAGCACAACAATTGTCGCACAATCTGGACCAACTTTGCCATGTTTGCATTCTAATTGCGAATTGCCCACACACACACAGGTCTGTGTGAGTGTGTGTGCGTGTGTGTAGTTGAGCTACTCATGTGGTTAATTCGAAATGCTCAACATATGAAGAGGCACATTGTTGAAATTTGAGTATTATTAGCAATTTTACCGCAAAATCTATAAATAGCGCACAACAATTAATTGATACACAGACAGTTGCAGAAAAAAGTCGCATATTTGCTTGAATTTATTATATTTATAGAGTGACAACAAGAATAAAAAAACCAATTTATGCGGAAACCCAATGAGTTATTGCGGATGATCGGGGGGGGGTTGGACGGGATGGCACACCCAGCTGGGCCAACATTCCACACAAAATCACATCAAGTTGACATAGAAAAAAAAAAAAAAAAAACGTTTCCCAAACAATTTTTATTTTTTTAGAGTGTTGTTGTGTTTATTGTGCAATTATTTTGTTGGGCGAAAGTTAATCAAGTAACGTATAAAAATGTGTGTTTCGAAACCGGATTTATTGATTGGAAGATGAGCACAGTCCCAAGGCAGCCTCAGCAGCCGCGGAGATTGTAGCTGTAAACAATTTTAGAAACACAGGCACAAAAAAAGCAGAAGAAAAAAAAACAAAAACAGCAACAACAAATTAGACGATATATGGGAATTCCAGCGTGTGACGCGACAAACCCGAATTGTTTTCTTCTTTTTATTTGTTGCTTCTCTTGTTTATATTATTCGCGAGCCGCTTCTGGCACATTTGTTTAATGACAATGCACAAAAGCGGTGGCTCTTTAAAATATGCACAAAAATGCCAGAACTGATCGAATAGAATAAGCTAGAAATTGTCTAGCAACGATTCCTACTACCGATATTTATTTGGCATTTCGCCGAAGATGGTAAGAAAACAAGAAAAACAAAGATCATGTTTGTTTTTCATATTTATTATACCCTGGAGAGGGGCAGGCGTGCTGTGTGTGCCAAAGTCCAATTGGATACTGCCCTTGAAATCCTTGAGTCTCTAATATATCATAATATATCATAATGTTTATGGTACAAAGTACATTGCGATCTGATCTCTGCTCTCTGCCTGTCGAGGGTATCTACTAATCGATTACGCCTTATCAGATCGTTCTCTTTTAAACCGTTCTCAACGTGTGTGTTTGGCTGTGACGTCGACATATCTATATCTATATATTATTCAACAATCAAAATGGTTTTCACAGTCAAATTTATTGATTAACACGCAAATGCGAATTGTTTGCATATTTTCGTTTTGTGTTCCACAAGACAAACAACACGCAGCCAGAAAGATACATATACAGCGACATTAACAGACACAGATACAGCTGGAGATACGTGTACTACACAGATACAGATACTGGATAATGGATCGAGGAGGAACGGGTGTGCTCTATGTTTTGTTTTGTTTTGTTTTGCTTTTTTTTGTCAGCTGAAATTGGATATGCCATAAAATGTTGCTTATAAGTATGCTAAGCGTGGTCTATACGAAGGAATTCCAATGAAATGAATCAGTTCAGTTCAGTTTGCGCACTTCCGTTTCAATGACGGGTTCAAAGTGCAGGTGTGCAGAGGGAGAGAGAGGGAGGGGAGTCTCCCCTGCCTGTCCCACCTGTTGCATGTGCTCGGGTTCGTTGCCAGAGTCTTTCGTTTCGTTCTCGAGTTGTCGCTAGTTGCCTCGTCTCGTGGTCTTGTCGTGGTCTCGTGTTTAGTGGGGTAGACGACTCGACGAGCTCGACGAGATCGGTATCGCTTAATGTGTCTGTTAATTCACGTTGATGTGCTCATATATCTTGGCGCTGCTGCTGCAGCGATTTCATGTTCCTCGTTCGACTTCGACATGCGAGCAGCGACGCTGTGCGGAGTCAGCAGAACTCCAGACCCAGAGACAGACGATAGACAAGCGAAACTGGTGACCACTTCGAGTGACCATGTGAAAACGTGCTGCAGTTGTTATAACAATTGCTGCATCTAACCCAGGGGGGAGGGACTGAGGGCAGACGTTGAACCTGCCACAGACACAGTTGTTGCCATGATCATCATGATCATGATCATCTCCCTAGTGAATGTGTTAATTCAATTACGGCTAAGCGCGGCAATTGTCACGTAAATATTGTGCGTGCGCTCTAAATTGTTGGCAAATAAACAGAGAATAATACGTATACGCAGTGTGACCAATTTAGAAGTTATATCTGGTTTATTTTTAAAGTACTATTTATTTAAAGTACTATTTGCTTACATACTTATCCGCTGATTCATACTGAAATTCCTACGAACTGAAATTGATTTCTTCAATCAACATTTTATACAAATAATAATAACAAGCTTGCGGATCGTCAAATCATCATAAAATTACTTAAATTAATTAACCAATTAGTTCCAATCAAGCGAGCCAATTACTTAAGTCAAATATATATATATATTTAAGTATAAAAACACCATCGATATACTTTTTCTTTCGTTTGTATCTTGAAGATTTTATGGACATCTCCGCATCTCTGACTGCCTTGACACTTAATGGGGCAATACGTGGAAATAAAAATGCCTCATATTCTGTCTGACTGAAATATGAATATATACGACACATGTGTGTGCGTGTGTGTGTGTGTGAGTTTCTGTTTTATAGGGCGCACATATGATACATAATTTAGTTTGTTTATGGCAGCTGGTGGCGTGCAGAGCGTTGATTTGAAATTAACATATGATTATCACAAGATTTTGCTTCCATTTTGATGTTTCAGTTTTATCAGTTTCATGCACACACACACACAGACACACACACACATTTAGCATAAGAAATACATAAATGGCCATTAATACATTTACATACAAATAGCACAACAGTTGCCAGACAGCGACAGAGAGGGCAGGAGAGGGGAGTCTCTCTCTCTCTCTGTGATAATCTGATCGGAGCATCAGCTGCTGCTGGCAGGCTTACAAATTTCATTTAAAATTGTTTTTTCTTTTTTTACAGAGTTTCCCCAAAGAGTTTTCGAGCTCTGGAATGTCGTAGAAAAACGCAATCTCCTAGTTTTCTTATATAAGTTGGCTTGTGTGCTTTCTTTAATTGCATAACTAGTCGTTGTAACTGAGAGAATTACATGGCTTATAGAGTATACTGGGACAGGGTATTAAGGCTTAACTAGTCTATGTATTTGTGTGTATCTCTTGTTTTATACGGTTTTTAATGAAAGAAAGAGGCAATCTTGTATTATGTAAATATCTCTACTTTACAGGGTATTTTTTTTCTGTCAGTCTTCTTTTCCTTCCTTTTTCTTTTCCCTTTCTTATTCATGTAACTGTGCGCATCTCCTGGCTTTACAGGGTATCATAGTGTATTGTAATGAATTCAAATTTGTTTACTTAATTTTATTTAATGCGTATGCATATTAACAAATGCATAAATATTGTAAGCAAATGTGCTTGTTTGCATTGCACATGAATTGTTGCTGTTGTTGTTGTTGTTGTTGTTGTTATTGCTGTAACAAATGAGCTTGTCAACTTAAAATGGCACACACACACACACACACAGAGAGCGAGAGAGCACACTGTGTGCGCTCATCTGTTGCCGCCATTTTGTCTGGGACGAGCTGCAGCGACCGTAAATATGGAATGCAGTGTGCATTCATGCAACACACACACACACACACACACACACACACACGGCGTATGCGTAATCCTAATCAAGCTTGGCCAAACTGGCGCAAGCTGTAAAAGTAACGGCCAGCGATAACGGTATGTTTACAAGAGTTGGCAACGCGCAGAGGGGAGGGGGGAGAGAGAGAGGGACTATTATCTACAACAAGGAAGGAAGAGTAGACTGGGGGGAGGCAGCGGCGCCTACACACACCCACGCAATCAATTTACTACGTGCTCGCTCTCTCTCTCTCTCGCTCTCGCTCGCACTGCAACACGCCGCACAGTCTGCTGCCACAGCCAGTGTGGCTGCTATTTTTAGGCTTATCTGGCAACGCGCGTCGGGCATTTTCATAGACCTTTTTTTTTCTCTCTATATATAATGTTTTGCAAATATTAATTAGTTTGCCTTTGATTGCAGCAGCAACACAAAGCCAGGCAAAGCAAAGCCAGGCAAATTGGTTCACTTTTGCGTGTCATGGCGAAATTAACACACTGTGCGGGCGTGTGTGTGTGTGTGCGAGTGTGTGTGTGTTAACTGACGCAGACTACGCTGTCTGAATGGAAGCAGCCTGGTGAAATTGCAGCGTAGTCGTCGCAGACGTCGACAACCTGCGTGATGACGCATGGCAGGCTCTCTCTGTGTGTGTGTGTGTGTGTGAGTGTGCGTGTGTGTAGTGCCGGCATAGACATATGGCGACAAAGCTGACGTCATTAGGCTGTAGTTGTCCGCACTAAGGATGACTGGCAGAAAGCAACCCCCGTCTAGCGAAGAGTTGGACCAGACGCGACTCTGCCCCAATTGCGGCTGCTGTTGCTGCAGCCGACACACACTGTGGCACAACTAATAAACGCCAAAGCGAACCTCAACTGCCAAATAACCAAGTTGGCCATCAAGCTGGCAATTACAGCAGCCAGAACTGCTGCACTGGGAGAAATAGTGGGAGCACTCTATGCATGCGGCTTGCTGAGTATCAAAATTCGTAAGTAAAAACTATAAAAATTCGAGAAAAACAAAACGAAATGTATATACCATAAATATATCCCATAATTGAGGTCTATTTGGATATAAGTATAGTTTAAAAGTATAAAAAGCCACTTTAAAGTTCATAGATTTATAAAAATGAACGAAAAAGGAAGAGCAAACTCAAGTAATAACTTGATATCTTCTTTGAGAAGTTAAAGATTGTAATAGGCAAATAAATGTCAGTTAAAACATTAAAAAGCATAATGAATATTCATATAAGATGTATGACTGGGATTATATATGAGTAAGGCAGGCACACAATTCTCTTGAAGCTCAATAAACTTTCAAATATTTACCAAATTTAAGCAAAAGTGGAAAATGAATTCTATTAATGTTTATTTTTAATTTATTATGAATCTAATAATAGAATATGCAGTTAAAATTATTAATAAGTAATATATAAAAAGCGGTTCAAAAAAATATATAAATTATATGCTATAAAAAGCCTCTGCTTTCTCGCAGTGCAAGTATCACAGTTGGCATTCCCTGCCCTGTCTACAGTGGCCTCCCCCACTACAGTTGCATCCCCCTGCAGAGTGACAGTCGCAGTCACAGTCGCCGCTTAACAGTCACATCCCACGCAGTCAATTAAGAGCGCGCCTTGGCTATTGGGTTACACTTGGACTGGATTGGCCTGGTCTGGCCTTTTCCATGCAGACGGCACGCCGCACAGGCTTCACTCCACAATTTGCTTGTCTTTTTTATATTTTTTGGTCAGCATTTAAAATTATTTATTAGAAGCAACAGTGGGACAGCTGGAACGGACAGTGGGACAGCCGGCGAGCGTAACAGTTGGCACAGTGGGCACTGTAGAATTTGCAGAGTGAGTTGGGGCGTATCAAATGTTTTGGTTCGCTTTGCACTCTTTTTCTTGCTGTCTTTCTTTCTTTCTATCATCGTGCTGTTGCTGTTGCTCTTTCTTTCTCCTACTCAATTTGCTTTTTGTCTAGTTGAGGTTGTTGTTGTCTTTCAGTTTGAAGCGAGGAGCTCCACACAAGCATCGTTGGGTTTTGCCAGTCAAACGAGCCAAGCAGGCCCAGGCGAACGCGTTTTTGAAGCGCGACACGACGCGACGCTCAAGCGGAGACGCGGCGCTTGGCGACAGCAATTTACCTTTAAGCGAATGCAAAAGTATGCGTAGAAAAAGTAGTCAAGAGCAGGCAGGAGGAGGAGGAGGAGGAGAAGAAGAACCAACAGCAACAACACAATTACCCCAGAGAGCGAGGCGAGTCTATAAATAAGCGAAAAGCCAAAAGCTGCGCCATAAATCATAGGAAGACACACGAGTGTCGAGTTATTATGCGATCATATTTTAATTGCCGGATTATTATTATGCTGAGGACTCTGTCGACTCCAGTCGATGCGGTCGTGAGACTCGAGGTCTGCAAGGCGAGACACCGAGACCTGAGACCGAGTCCAAGTCCGAACCCCGTCGTATCCGAATACACGAGGCAAAACCAAACAAAACACCTGCAGACCGCCTGTCTCTGGACATGTCTGTGCTTGAACAGGTGCGTGCACCAAAAAAAAAAAATATATATATACATATATATGCAGCGAGCAATAACAACAAGTGGTGGGAAAGTAAGACGACTTAGGTATACACTTTCCCATAAAAATAAAGGGTATTTGTTGTCACAATGTAGTTAGTTTTAAAAGCTGAGCTTTTTAATGCTTGGCATATTTTTATAGCAGCTATTACTAGCTTTATAGCAGGTTTAGGGCATATATAATTAATGTAAATTTTCTATATTTTCATATAGTTATATTTGATCAACTTTTAATGGATTTATAGCAGCATATAGACTCAGGAGAGTATTCGAAATTTATTTCTTTGAGTTTATAATGGTATAATTCTAAACTTAAGAAAGTAAATCCCTAGATAGATAATTGTAAGCTTTAAAATCTAATATACCATGAACTTATAGCATATCGATACACTTAATAGCAACTTATTATAAATAAAAAAGTAAAAACTGCAGTTTATACTTATTTCAGTTCTAAATTTGACATAGTTCCCTTTAATAAAACATGATTATAGCACATTTTATAGCAACTGCAAAGCGTTACAAATTGCCCCAGAAAACGCTGATACCCTTGGCATAAAAAAGTGCAACTAAAATGCAGTTGCAGTTGCAGTTGCACCGCCGCAGCCTGCAACAACTGAGCAAACGAGTTGCCCTCTCTTTCCCTCTCCCCTCCTCTCGCTCTCTCTCTCTCTCTCTCTCTTGCGCTGTGTGTTGGCAAAACAGGTATGGTTGCATTTTTACCATAAACCGAACAACAACAAGAGCAAAAAGCAACACCTCGACAGAGAGAGAGAGAGAGAGAGAGAGGGAAAGAGAGAGAGAGAGGGAGACACAACGCCGCCGTCGATTGTCGTCTAAGCCCGACCGACTGTCATCCAACTCTGCCTACTGTCCGGCCCAGCTATGCGGCCTTTATATGTCTGCCGTCCGTCTGACAGCCCGACTCGGTGTCTCTCTGTCTCAGCCAACATTCATATTTACCTCCCCCCCGCCCCTGTTCCCACCCCACCTGTGCGCAGTTATTACCAACATATCTTGCAGTTTTTTTTTTTAGTTTCTTCTTTATTACAATTGTTTGTAATTCTTTTCTTGAGTTGTGGAAATATTTCTCGTACTCCTACTTTGTAGTACCTGGGGCCTGGTACCTTGTTCCCTGTGCGTAATGAATGCATTGTGTGATTCCCTATCCCGAGCAGAGGGACAGGAAATCGTTATAGCAATATATGATCTATCAAAATGTGCTCGACTTGGCTCGATTGCACTTTCGAACGTGATATTTAGTCATTTACTCAGAGGGGGGAAGAGAAGAGTGTGTTGGGGTCAGGGCATGCTAAATTTGACACATCGTTACTAATGAGATAAACAATATAGTGGGATGATTCATAGCGCCCCTCTCGGCGCTTCTCAGAAGTGCGCACAATACGATTGTCTCTGATTGAGCTATAGCTTTGCCTTCTATTTGCTTAGTCTATCTGACACCCCGAGCTCTTTAGTCTAATTGCGAAATACGTGACGCACACACACACACACACATACGTAGAGCGACATATAGAGTGTCAGGTACATACGAAATACGAGCGTACTACACAGACTGTCGTACGACCGATCTAGATAAGCCCCAAGTATGGCGAAGGGGTATCAAAATTCACTCACTATCAAACTATTTGGAAGCGTCACGCATGAACTTTGCCCAGTCGAAACGATTTGCCATATAAAAAAATGCTCAAGTTATTTGGAAAAATTCGAAAAAAAAACTATTTCCCATCGTGTCAGCTGTAACGGCTTATTTATGTTGATAAGGCCAGAGGGAGCCCAACGTGATTTCGATTTTTTGGCTAACTCATTCAGACTCAGGCAGTTTTACGACCCTTTACCGTCTATAAGCTGTTTTTATGACGATCTATTGAAAGCGAATGCGAAATATGATTTAGGTTTTTATAATCACTGCACTACTTAGGGTTTTTCGAGAAATGGGGAAATTCATAGCGAAATTTATTGTACATAGACATTGAAAAGGAAAAAGACATTTTTGGAATCTATATTTAATTTCCTTATAGGTCTAAATATAGTTTGGAGTACTGAAAGATTTTCGCGTAATTAAATAATACTTTGCACTCATTAATTAATTAATTTCCCGCTCAATTGAATGTATATTTAAAGCGCACTTGCCTTATGAAGCTCCTAAGTATCCCCAACAAGTTTGGCTTGCCTCTTCAACTGTAAATTTCCGCCTTATAAGCTATGCGCCATGCCAAGTTCCCTAATTTGAGTCAAAGTATTCAAACATATGTTTGAATTATACGAGTCTATTTTGATTTTGTCCCATTCAACTCATTCAACTACACGACGTACATTCATAAATACTTCAAGCAGCGTAGGGCAGAGAGGGCGCTGTGTGGGAGTGGCACAGGCAGAGAGAGAGAGAGAGAGAGAGAGAGATACAGTGAGAACTATTCGCGCGCTACCACCACCAGCATTCTCGTTGCCATAAAATGTGATAATAGTATTCAAACAATTAAACAATTTTCGCAAAATGTTGAAACAGCTCGACAGAGCGAGAGGGAGACAGGGAGAGACAGAGAGAGGGAGAGGCAGCGTGTACGCGGTAGGCAGATAGCAAAACGTTTATATGTTCTCATTATAATAAAACAAAATCGCGCTCTACACGTACTTATTGTCAGACAATAACAACAAAAACAAAAACAACAACAATGCAGGCAAAAACAAAGCAAAAGATTAATTACAAAAGAAAAGTATAGAGGGAGAAGGAGAGGGAGAGAAGGAAAGAGAGGCAAAGTTTATCCATACCGTAGAATGGAGACTTCCAGTCGACGCACTCTTTCAGCACTAGCAGAAGGAGGAGGCAGAGGAGGCGCAGTGGAGGCAGAAGATGAGGAAGAAGGTGTAGCTGGTGCCGCTGCTGCTGCCGGTGCTGCTGCTGCTGATGGCGCTGAAGACGTCGGAGTTGGGCTGAAATTGGCGCTGGCGTTGGCAGAATCGAAAATTAATTATGCTTGACATGTTGCCTCCACAGCGGCAAGAGAGAGGCACGAGGAGGAGGAGGAGGTGGAACACATGTGGCAGCTCGTGGCTCTGCGCGGGAATTGGGCCTGGGCCTGGGCTTGTTTTGCTATTACTTTGCTGAATGTTGTTGCTTCTTTTGTTGTCAATACGAATCGCATTTTCAATTTGCCTTTTATTTCTCTTCTCTTTGCCAGCTCTTTCAATTTCAATTGCAGTTGTTGTTGGCACGCTTTTCTCGCTACGCCTCCATTTGGCGCGTTTTTCCACAGATTTTCCACTTTTCGGCACAATTAATTAATCGCCCCCGTTTATTATTTATTTACGTTTCCGAACGGCGTGCCGCTGCTCTTGAGCGTGAGCCGCGTGCCACGTGCCACAGCGCAGCGCAGGATGGCAGATTACGCATACGCCACGTTGCCGACGGATGTATTAAAGCGCGGCTCGGCCTGGCTTGGGCTTTGTCCCAGTTCTCTCTCGTCTCTCGTCTCTCTCTTCTCTCCTCTATTGTTGCTATTCCTATCGAGTGCAATTTATGTAAAACGCAACGCAAAGGTGCAGCCCATTGGCAATTGCCAATTGCGCGCCAATTTATAATTTGTTTGTTTGTTTTGTTGCTGCTGCTGCTTTTGTTTTGCCTTTTCGCCTGGTTTTCCCCCTCTCGCGGAACACAAGAAACGCAGTAAATTTTTAATAATAAATTTATTTCGATTATTTCGAAATTTGTTTATGTTTTTTTGTTTTATATTTTATTTTGAAACATTAATTAATGCACACACACACACGTACGCGTACGTACACAGAGAGAGAGTGGGAGAAGCGGGCGCGATAACAAATTCTCGGCTCAGTCGCAGCCTCAGCTCGCCAAGCTGTGTGTGTGGGGTGGGGGGAAGTGCTGGCTCTGGCTGCCTCTAGTTAGTTAGTTACTTAGTTAATTTATACTTTTTTTGTTGCTGCTGCTTCTCCGCTCTGTTTTCCTTTGCGACTGTGACGCGCGCGCGTTCTCGCCTCGACTTGACGCTTTTCCCGGCTGCGCAGGCAGTTTTCTTAGCTCGCAATCGCGTTGACGCTTCGGCAGCGCTTCGTTTTCTCTTGCTCTTTCCAACACACGGACACTCGCTCGCTCGCTCGCTCTCTCTTTCCGTTGTGACCGTCCGTTCGCCGGCGCTGTTGAACGAGAACTGAAACGAAACGAGGCGAAGCAGTGCAGCGAGAGCTGTGAAACGCACGAGCCGCAGGCACGAGCGCATGCGACACAAGCCGACGAACGCAGCCGAAGCAAGACGAAGCACTTCGTGTGCTGCTGGCGCTGCTGCTGGCGTCTCTGTTCGATTGGCTTTTCCTCAGTTCAGTTCAGTTCAGTGTTTGGGGGGCCCGTTAGGCAGCGCCAGCAAATGGTTTGGGGTCAAGTTGACCAGCACAGCGAGTGGCAGAGCAGCAGCAGCAGCCGAAGCAGCATCAACTCTGCTCAGTCTTTCAATCAGCTGTTGTTCAATTTCAATCTCGCTTTCAATCGAGCATCGCAAACCTTGTTCAACAGGTGACACGGGCTAATAACGTTATCTCCCTCAATTCTTTGGAATTCTGCGCTGCAAATTAGAATTTGTCAGCGTGCCGTGTACTGACATTGCAATGGAATGTGTCGCAGCAGGAAATACCCTGCCGAAAAGCGAAAACTAACTACGCCACTGCGGTCTCTTTGTGCCAGATAACTGTGCGCCATGAATGGGAACGTGTGTGTAGAGTTGAATTAAAGTTGGCTGGGAAATTACGTATAAGTAAGAAAAAAAAGAAGAAGACTCTAGATGAATTTACATACTCATTTATTACAGGAAAACTAAACTTAGCTTGATAGCTCACATATTTATGCTAATTGTAAATAATTCTGGGCACAGAGTGTTTTCAATTAGAAACATAATCTTCCATCAATATCTGCCATCAATCCCGGTTCTGCCCACGAACGAGACGACGCTCTAGAAAAGCAGTTAACCAACACTTGAGTTAAATATTTAATAACATTCCGCTTTGGCCTGCACTGCAGTTTCCCACAGACTTGGCCCAAACAAATTGCTTGGCCGTTTACAAGCCTCATAACATTTGAAATCATGCATTAACTAAATGCAGCAGCAGCAGCAGCAGCTGCATTTACAGTTACATGGGTAGAGAGAACGAGTGGGCGCAAAGGGGGAGGCCGAGGAAAATGAAAACAGCGAGCTGCACTTAGTCGCACTTGTTCAAAAGCCACAAATCTTTTATGGCATTTGTTTCGAATATGCGATAATAACACTTAAGTTTCTAAATTGTTGGCTTAAACGCAAATTAAAGACAACTTTTCGGAGAGGGAAGGGGGAGGGGGCACAGGCAGCTGAGCAGGTGTTTGGCTGGCATAATTTATACTTAAGCAAACGCCAAATCAAATTGGCAGCCATTTGACATTTATGCTGAGAGTTGCAATGCAAAATGCCAAATGCAGAGAGAGAGAGAGAGAGAGAGAGAGCGAGAGAGATGATTTATGCACTCATTGTGTGGAAAATTTGCAGTTATCACGAATCCGAATCCCAATCCGCGCGGCAGCCTGTTGCAAGTTGCCTGCTGCAGCCTGCCGCATGTTGCAAGCTTTTTTTCGGTTTTCCCAGGCGCACATTTTGTCACAAGACGTTGGCATTATTTATGGCAGAGCTGGAAAAATATTTGCAAATGCCGCCGCCGTCGTCGCAGCGAGTCATGTGGGAAACCGTGACGCAGTGCAGCGAACTGATCTACTCGAGCGGGCTCAATAATTGCCCTGCATAGGGGCAGGGTATTTGCATAGTTCTCCCTCTCCCTCTCTCTCCTCCTCTAGAGGATGTAGGAGGCCCGTTTGGGGCCACAATTTTCCACGCCACTTGAGCGTAATTAGCCGCAGAGCTTCTAAGCGCTGTGCAAATAGTATAGAAGCCCCAACCAGGCACCCACCCAGCCAGCCAGCCAGTTAGCCAGCCACACCCCCCAGGAGTAGGAGGAGCAGCTTTACAGTCTGCGAATCTGGCTATATATATATATAGAACAGTTTGCGCAACGCATCGATGCTATTTTGATATCTGTAAATATTTGCTATATTCGCCTCTATTTGCGCTACTTAACTGAATCTGAATCTGATTCTAGCCAAGTATCTCGATTCGTACTGCTTCTGGGGGCGCTTGCTTCGTGCGTCTGCAGCTAATCCCATGCCAAATAGGCATAAAGCACCCTAACCTTCCTAAAAAAAGAAACAGCACACAATAAGCACAATACACGTCGAATCTTGTGTCAACTGATTCTGGGCATTTTCCATAAGCTTTCCACGCGCCCCAGCCAGGCAGACAGGCAGACAGTGTGGCAAAAGCGACAAACAAACTGATCAAATTTCTAATGGCACTCGGCATTATAGAGTTCATTTGCCTGCAGAACAGTAAGCGATAGCATCGTCAAGGAGTGCCCGAGGAGGGGATTCACTTCTCTCCGACGGCGTCAGGTCTAAGTAAGGCTAAGTACTACGTCTGCCTGTCATGTTTGGTGGAGAGATCAAAGCGCTGCTTGTTTACACAGGCGGCGAGTCTCTCATGCTGTAATTACAGAGATGTGTGTGCTAGCCAGACAACAGCATATATATATTAAGCTCGACTTTAAGATACCCTTCACACATTTCAAAAAAACTTTGGCAACATGTTTGCAGCCACTAAACACATTTAACAGGGTATCATTCCGTTCATACGCTACATATATTCTCACAAAGTTGATATACTCCTTTTAAAAGCATCACAGGGTATACAAACAATAGTTGTAACAACATAAGTCTGGCCAGTTGGCTGTCAACTTGGCTAATTGAAACTGGACACATGCTGAGCGCCAGCAGCCTGTAGCTGAGGAGAGGGCAGGGGCAGAGTGAAGGGCTCGTTTACGTGGGCGTGGCAACTCAGTGACTGTCTGTGTAAACAACAGCAGCAGCCAACAATAGGCCACGTTAATAACAATAATAACAAGACGTACCACACGGCGTATGCGCTACAGTTTGTTATCCAGTCGCTTGCAAACTGTGCGCAGCATGTGCCTTTTTTTTCTTTAAATTCATTTCTTCGTTTTAAATACGAATCTGCCCCCTTAATTGAGTGCCTAATTAAAACGCATCGAATTACACGCGACCCCAACATTGGCCATGGCAATTAAATCGAACATCGCATTCTGCCGGCCTCAGTTCGTGCCATGTTCTCTCTCTGGCTCCCTTGTCGATGCAATGTTGCTGATTATTTCGGAAATGCCAATCAGATGAAAGGCCCACAGAACGAATGGCAGGCACAATCGTGTGCCCCCCCTCCCCGCTACCCTCGCCTACCTCACACTCCGTTTGTCGTCATCTGCGTTGATTACAGTCTGCAGTGAGTCTGCATCGGTGACTCAACCGACACAGCTCCACAAAGCACGCTGACAATGTTCTTTCGGCGCACACACACACAAGTTTGGCCAATTATTTTTGGCATCTAGAATTGAGAGACACAAAGCACAGGGCATGGGTTAAAATTCCTCGTTCTATTGGCAACAATTTGATTATGTGCGTATGTACATGGGCATCCCTACACTAGATTAACAAACAATTCTTTGAACTTACAGGCTACAGAGCTATGGCTAAAGCTAATCATACTATGTTGTAGTTCTTAACTATCGTTAACAGTCGTTGCCTTGGTTTATATCATACAAATGTGTAACGCAATGAGCTAACACATCATCATCATCATCTCTTGAGCATCATCACTAATTCGACTCGCTGTGCTGAGGTCCAAACCAACCGTTGGCTAAGTTGGTATCGTTGGTTAAGTTGGTTTGTTTGTTCATTGTTGCATGCAATAGAGCTGATTGCAGTAGCGGAACGTGGTATTGTCGCTGCGCACAATGTGTATGCCGGCTCCGTAGTACGCTGTGCAAGATTTGAAGTATGACATTAACAATGATTATGTAGGGTTAAATCTTTTTATGCTTCTGTACATACGTATTACGTAGGCGGAACCATCCGCTGGTCCCACAACCTGCAGTGCTATGAGTATTATATCAATTAATTGACCCAGGAACATCCCGCCCAATGTGCAGAACTTGAGCAGACCAATTCCCGGATAACCCAAGTAGAATCGATCTACACCAAACATGCCCAGGAACACGGAGAGCAGCAACGTGGTGTCCAAATGGTAGCCATTGCTGCAAGGAATATGGAATCTTAGTTAGCATCATATGAGATGAACTTCAGACTTTGCTACTCACGTCCATTGGCAGGGCATTTCCCGCGTGAAGGTTGAGTTGCCCGTTTCGGTGCAATTAATCTCATTGGCGGCAATGCACCATACACGCGCTCGATTCTCTTTGGTGCAGCCACGCAGTTGTTGCGTCTTGGGATCTATGTGATTCTTGGAGGGATCCGGGCACATGAACTGTCCCATCAACAGTTCGCTGCAGTCCACAGTTACATGCTCTGTTGGCGCCGCATAAAGCAGCAGTAGCAGTGATACGATTAGCCAAAGCATTGGATACTCTATTGTTTATGTTTTTTAATATTATTGTTATGATTTTATTCGATTTCGCGTTAACTTTGTCATTAGTAATAACTTTTGTTTTGTTTGATTGTTCTGCTTCTTATGTTTTGTGGTGGTAGGTCGATAGCACAAGTGTTGGTTAACGATAAGTTTTGACAGCTGCAGTTTCTTGCAAAACCCAACAGAGGGCGCTAGCGTTCATTACCGCAAATCAAGAGTGAATTTGAATTACTAAAAACACATTGTTTTATTGAAACAGACCTGCTGTTTTATTAAATATATATTTCTTGTAATGCAACAATACAAAAATCTCTCTAGCACGTTCTGATTTAAGCTTCTCCAATGTCTCTTTAGCTAATCCATTGCGAAAAACGATGCACACCTTAGTCGTCTGTCCGAACGTGCGCTCGATGTAGCCGGTTTCGCCTGTGGAGAGCTGCACCTGCTTGCCCACATAGAGATCTCGATTGGCTTCCTTCTTGAAGAGATTCTGCACAATGATTTCGTTGACGTTGACCACACGATGAACATTACCCTGTTTCTCCTTTCGCTTGAAAATGCCCAGCTGGGGCAACAATTCCTTTTCATAATTGACGTTCTGCGTCTGCCAGTGAATGCGACCCCAGAAGGCCAAGCGGCAACTATTGCTATGCGCATCCATGTCCAGCTTGGATGCAATCAGCTTGGTGCCCAATGTAGTCAGAACGGGTGTGTCAAATTGCAACAGCGCAAAGATGCTAGAGTCTGCGGACTCTGCTGGCTGCAGTTCCTCCACATACTCGCATATCTGGTCAGTATGAAACGATTCAGATGCATCTCCAGCACGGAATAATATTACGTTGGCCATGACTGTCACGTGTCCTACGCTTATGTGTAGTTTGCTTCTGGATCTGATTAACTGTTTGTAGTAAGGGATCGGTTGAAGCTTTATGCAGACCGCGTAGACGGATTTTAGATAGCCTGGCTGCGCGATGATTCCACGCTCCATTAGCTTTGCATTAAGCTGGGTCACACCGAGGCCAATTCGATCGCCTGCAGTCGCTTGCTCCACTTGCTTTCTAAACATTTGAATTGACTTGACTTTCCGCCGTTCACCCAGCTGTGGCAGCTCCACATTATCGTTGACAGCGACGCATCCTTGAAGCAGCGTTCCCGTGCAAATGGTGCCTTGTCCCCTAATGGCAAAACAATGATCCACATACATGAGCAGGGGTGCGTCCAATTCCCGCTGTGGTACAAAGTAGGCATCGCAAAGTCCTGCTCGCAGTTCGTCAATGTTTGTGCCCTCCAGAGCCGAGACGCAGTATATGGGAACTTGATCGCCAAAAGACATGCTCCCCAGAGTCTTCATCAGCCTACTGCGAAGCTTCTTCAGCTTTGATTCGCGCTCCTCCACAGCCAGTGCATCAATTTTATTGATAACTACCAGTAGTTTCTTCTGCAACAGGTCTCCAATGACCAAACACTCCGCTGTCTGCGTTTGTATTCCCTTCTGGGCGTCCACCACGAGTATCATTAGATCAATGATCTGAGCGCCTGTTGAAGTTAAATGAAGTTAGATGATTCTGCTTATTTTTCCAGCTTTTGCTCACCTCCAATTATGGTGCGTATAAGACTTGCATGGCCAGGACAGTCAACGAATGTGAACTGCAGCTGCTTCTGTCCTGACTCCAATAGAACTGCACTAAAGCCCAGATCCAGAGTTATTCCACGTTCAACCGACTGCGGATTTTTATCAAAAGCAGCCGTGCTGGCTATGGAACTCAACGCACGAGCAAGCGTGGTTTTTCCGCTATCTACGTGCCCCAGGAGGCCAACATTGAAATTTGTTGCCATTAAATTGACAATTTCATTCACAAATTTGAAGTTGTTTCATCTGCAGGCTGCAGCTGTTTAAAATCGACTGTGCCAAACGATCAGTTATCGATAATTAAATTACTTAATTGGATTCCGCTAGATGGCGATTGAGTTACATTGTTTTGATTTAATATAAGCAATGGAGCAAAACTACGTTCGATATTTTAAATAAGCACACGTAGTTAATCGTAGTTTAGCTGCGTGTGGGATCTATCGAAGTGTCGTGTGTGAGCTTCATAAAGAATGTGCCTATTATTGACTGCAGTGAACAAACATAGACGTACAAATTAGGTGCTTTTAAAATAGTAAATTACCAAAGTGAAATAATACAACACAATATTACGATAAATGGAATCAGTAGCAATATCATCAATAACTGTGCCATGTAAATAATTAACCATAACCTATCCCAACCAAAGTAAATAAACATAAACATATGTATGTACAAATCAAGCTGAAGCTCTCTTGAGCAACAACTTTGCACGTAGCTAGAAATGAGCTGAATTTGTGTTCGCTCTTATCACGGCAGAGAGCGCGAAAGAGTGCAAAGTTCCATTAAATCGGGTTTTAAATACGCTTGTGTTGCGCCTACAACTTCAGTCGTGACGAGCAACAGTTGGCGACAAGTTGCACGCAGGGATCCCATTTACCAGGCAATATGTCGTCGAGAAGCATCATACCGAGTACGGTTAATCCAGATCTGCAGAAGGAACGAGATGCAGCGAGCTTCAATAGCGAAGAGTTCGCCGCTTGGTGGGCTGGTGGTGAAGAGGAACTCAAATTTAAGAGAAACCTAAGTGAGTGTGAATTATTTAATCGTTATCTTAGGAATTTGGAGCAAAGGTGCAAGCAAACCTTTGTTTTGCAGCTGATAAGCTTCTCAATTTGTTAACAGTGTACGCTAAAAGTTTTACAACACAATAAAAAGATTCCTAATGTTTTGTTCTTCACGGTGACTCGGCACTTTTCTCGTCTTGCAGAGGAGTATATGTACAAAGGTTTCGATCCAGATGAGGGCGCCCTGTTGCAGTACAAATCGCACGAGGATATCTGTGAGTTTGCCACCAAACGCAGCATTGAGGTGGCCAAGAGGCTGCGCCAGCTGCAGGCGGAGCGTAATCCTGGTGGCGACGACTACTGGCCGTGAGTAATCATTGAAGTCTTTTCAGCTTGTTTCTTTCTCTAGTGTCTCTCTCCTTTTGCAGCAAACTCTATGATACTCCGGAAATGTGGGGCCTACAACCGGGTGGTAATCCCTACGGTGTCATGTTCGTCATGGTCGTAGGAGCCTTGAAAACCCAATGTACTCCCGAACAGTATGAGGAGTTTGGCAAACGTGTGGAGCGCTTTGAAGTGTCTGCCACGTATGCTCAAACGGAACTGGGACATGGCACCTATTTGCGGGGTCTCGAGACTCGTGCCGACTTCGATCGTGAAACAGATGAGTTTGTGCTGAATACTCCCAAGATATCCTCGTACAAGTGGTGGCCAGGAGGCTGTAAGTAGTAATCATAGCATGAGTATGGCTTGCTTAATCTCTAACTGATTTCGTTGCAGTGGGACACTCCTCCAACTACTGCCTGATCATGGCGCAGCTGTACATTGATGGCCAACCCAAGGGACCGCACTTGTTCTACGTGCAGGTGCGTGAGGAGAGCACTTGGGAACCGCGTCCTGGCGTGCACATCGGTGAGATTGGCAAGAAAATGGGCTTCATTGGCGTCAACAATGGTTTTCTTGGCCTGAAGAATGTGCGTATTCCACGCACCCGCATGCTCATGCGTCACGCACAGGTGCGCAAGGATGGCACCTATGTGAAGAGTCCTGCAGGTGCACTCACCTACTTCGCCATGGTCAGCACACGCTGCTTCATTGCCCGCAACATGGCATTGATTTTGGCTGCGGCAGCAACCATTTCCACACGATACTCAGCAGTTCGCCGGCAAAGTCCCATTAATCCAAAGTACCTCAACCGTTATAAATACAAAGTACTTCCTCTATCTAATCAGTTTTGTTTGTTTGCAGATTGCCGGAGCCTCAAATCATTGATCATGTCACGCAGCAGCTAAAAGTGTTCCCAGAGATCGCCACCAGCGTAGCGTATCGTTTGGCCTGCGATAATCTGTTGGACTTGTTCAACGCCACCAGCAATGATATTGATCAGGGCATATATGATCGCCTACCCGAGCTGCATTCCCTCTCTTGCGCATTGAAGGTGCTTGGCTCTATTGATACCGCAAATGGATCGGAACGACTCCGTTTGGCCTGCGGAGGTCACGGGTATTTGGGCTCATCCAATATGGGCAACATTTATGTGAATGCAACCGCTGCCTGCACCTACGAAGGGGAAAACACGGTGCTGCTGCTGCAGATTGGTCGCTTCTTGATGAAGTCCTGGCGTGTAGCCTTAAGTGGCGACGCCTTAGCACCCACTGTGAGCTACCTTGCCGATGTACAGAAGAATCCTGAGTTTGGAGCTTGGTCTGGAAGCTGGGAGAATATGGTGAATGCCCTGCAGTTTGTTGCTGCCAAGTGAGTGTGAAGGAATCTATCTCTTTCAACTTAAACTAACGATTGATTTATGTTTATAGAAAGACGGAACTGGCCTTCAAGAGCCTCGCCAAGCGGGTGACCAATGGCGAAACCGAGGAGGTGGCCGCTAATTATACGGGAATCGAACTCACCCAAGCAGCTGAGGTTTGCTTGTTGAGATCCAAATCTTCCACTTAGTTATAGCTTCTGTCTTTCGCCAACAGCTGCACGGCCGTGCTTACGTTTTCCACTCTTTCCACACTGAGATTACCGGACCAAAGTCCAGCAAGCGATCGCCGCCATTGAATCGTGTGCTGGAGCAGTTGCTGGAACTTTACCTAGTCAATGTGACCCTTAAGAGCATGGGCGACATTCTACGCGTGAGTTCACTGATCGATGGATTTCGGTTTCTGTTTTGTTTTATTTACTTTCTCTTTGTACCATTTCGTTTCCTCAGTTTATCAACCTGACGGACTCCGATCTGAGCAAACTACAAGTTCGCCTGGAGACCGCATTGACCAAGCTGCGTCCCGATGTGGTGGCCATTGTGGATGGCTTTGATTTCTGGGATGATCAACTTAATTCCACACTGGGATCATTCGATGGCAATGCATATGAGCGCATGTTTGAGGCCGCACTGAAGGCCCCAATGAACCAGAAGTCTGTGCCAAAGAGTTTTCACGATTATTTGGGACCATTCCTAAAGTCGAACATGTAAAACATAAATAAAGTGTGTGTGGGGAAATATTTTATTAATGATATGCAATTGTAAATATTATTGTTATTATGACCTTCCATTTTACGGGGCTCGTGTAGTCTAAGTAAGTTTATTTTTTCTTGTTTCTCTTGTTTTCTTTTGTTGTTTTATGTAGCTTATCGCTGAGCGCTCTCTCTCTCTCTTTTGACTGCATAAGAGATAATGAGAGTGAGAGTGAAACTTTACGCTCTCAGGCGGTTTACGCTCTTCGAGCTTGCGCAGTGAGTTCGAAAGCTTTTCTGTTTGATCGCACTTTGCCCCCCTATATTTTTTTATATTGAGCGTTTTTGCCATAAATGCTCAGTTAGTTTTTGCATCTTCTGGCGACAACTTGCAACTCCGCTTTTACCTGCCTAGAAAAATGTCTAAAAAAATGTCTGAAGTTAAGAATCTTATTCCCAAAACAGTTAATCCAGATCTGCAGAAGGAACGCCTCGCAGCCGAGTTCGATGTGGAGGAATTTGCAGCCTGGTGGCAGGGCGGAGAGCAGAAACTGAAGAATAAGCGTGAAGTGGGTAAGTGAGACTCTCTCTTTCTCTCTCTCTCTCTGTTGATTTCTCTGGCGTGTATTGATAAGAAAGTGCAAGCAAAATTTGTGTTTATATGTCTGATAATTTGCGGGGGGATTTGTTCTTCGGTTTTGTTGGTATCAAAGTTCTCCAAGTGCCCTCAAAGTCCAGTAGATAATATTAAATATCTGATTGCAAGTGTGATAAATGTCTAACAATTTCCTTGCCTTTGAATTTAGTTTTACTGATTATTTCCGGCGAAATTGATTCCGCTTATCAATCAGGATGCAGACTGTCTGCCAGATTATAAAAGATTAACCATAACTAATATGATATTGATTATTTCCACAGAGCGTGCCATTTTTAGTGACCTAGAGGATGGCTATGGCATCAACCATGAGTACATGTCCCACGAGGAGGTCTACAACTCCACCGTGAAGAAGGTTGCGGAAGCGGCGCCCAAGCTGAAGGCATTGCAGAACAAACTGAATCCTGGAGGCAATGATATTTGGCCGTAAGTCCAAGTCGAATATATTCTGTATCTCTGACTCATCTTTATTCCCTCTGCAGTGGCTGTATGTTTTGGCAGCAGGCACATGGCCTCTTCCCCGCCAATCATCCTCTGGCCACGCATATCACCATGTTTGTGGATGTCATCAAGGGACAAGGCACCCCTGAGCAGGTAGAGAAATGGGGCGTAGCTGCGGAGAATTGCAACATTATAGGCACCTATGCCCAGACCGAACTGGCACATGGCACCAATGTGCGAGGCATACAGACTCGAGCGGATTACGATATCAGAAGGGGAGAGTTTGTGCTCAATACGCCCAGTCTGGAGGCCTACAAGTGGTGGCCCGGTGGCTGTATGTATTGCATCCTACTCCTGTTGGATTATTACTAATGCTCTATCTCTGTCTAGTGGGTCACACGGCCAACCATGCCATGGTGGTTGCCCAGCTCTACATCTCGGGTAAGCACAAGGGCGTGCAAATGTTCATTGTGCCACTGCGAGATCCCGAAACTCACATGCCGCTCAAGGGAGTGGACATCGGTGAGATTGGCAAGAAGCTGGGCATGGCTGCAGTGAACCAGGGCTTCCTGGGCCTGGACAACGTGCGCATTCCACGCACCAACATGTTGATGAAGTACGCTAAAGTGGATCGTGATGGTACCTTCACTGCCAGCCCTGCTTCCAGGGTGAATTATCTGACCATGGTCTACACACGCTGTCTGATTGTCAACCTGAACTCCACGCTGCTGCTGAATGCGGCAACCATTGCCACACGCTACTCGGCTGTGCGTCGCCAGAGTCCCATTGAGCCCGAGTAAGTTGTGGAGTTATATATGTTTCCATGCCATATGTAATCTTTTGCTTTCTTCTTCCTCTTAGCCAACCGGAGCCACAGATTATTGATCATGTGACACAGCGGCTGAAACTTTTCCCAGAGATTGCCACGGGCATCGCATATCATCTGGCCGCGGAGTATATGTGGGAAATGTATGAACAGACTGTGCAGGATGCCAACAATGGCAAGTTCGATAGACTGCCCGATATGCACATCCTGTCGTGCGCTCTGAAGGTGCTCGGTACCACCGATGGTTGTGCTGGCATTGAACGTTTGCGTCTATCGACGGGCGGACATGGATATCACATTGCAGCCAATCTGAGCAACATCTATGGCAATGCGGTGGCTTCGTATACCTATGAGGGTGAGAATACAGTGCTGCTGCTGCAGATTGGACGTGCTCTGGTTAAGGCCTGGGATGGCTACACTCAGGGCCAAGCTCTGTCCTCGTCCTATGCCTACTTTGAGTCTTCCATTCAGCTGAAAGAGTTCCCCAAGTGGGATAACTCCTGGCAGTGCATTGTCAAGGCGTTGCAGTACACGGCAACACAGTGAGTATTGTCCATCCTGCAAATTGGATGCCATTGCTCTGGATTAATCTCATTCATCTCCAATTTGGCTTACAGCAAGACCCGCATCGCTTTTGAGAACCTTTCGGAAAGGATTGCTGCCGGCCAATCGCAGGCAGTGGCTGCCAACAACACTGGCATTGAGCTGACCCGTGCTGCCGAGGTGAGTAGTTGGCCCAGCGGGCACAGCTCTCTCAATATATCTAATTAATCTCTTTGTGCTCGTTCCCCGCATCCCTTTCTAGCTACACGGACGCCAGTTTGTCTGCCAAACGTTTGTCGAGGAGCTTACCGGGCCCAAGGCACAGCAACGTTCGCAGTCACTCAACGCGGTGCTGGAGAATGTGTTGGAACTGTTCCTGGTGCAGACAGTACTTAACAACCTGAGCGAAATACTGCGAGTAAGTGGAAGACATAATCTCTGCCTGAGTCTCTTCGACTAATTCAATTAATTTCCCGTTCATAGTTTATTCCCCTGAGCGATGCCGATCTGCGTTCACTGCAGAAGCGTCTGGAAGTGTCACTGGAGAAATTCCGTCCGAATGCGGTGGCCATCTGCGATGGCTTTGATTTCCATGACCGTATACTCAACTCCGTGCTGGGCAGCTACGATGGCAATGTGTATCCACGCATATTCGATGCAGCCATGCGCAGCACCATGAACCAGAAACCTGTGCAGAGATCTTTCGAAACTTATCTGAAACCCCTGATGAAATCTAGTTTATAGACGGGAAATCTGTACAAGAAGTAAAGAAATATATATACACACTGATCGCATTGTTTAAATTAGTTTTATACCGTTTTTATTTAGCAAATCAAAACCAATTTCTCAGTACATTCAGCGCATTTAAAAAACTAACAAACTAACCGCTTACATAATAGCAATAAAAAACGCATTATGTAAACCTTTGAGAGAGAGAAAATTCAAAATCATAATAATAATCATAATAAAAGTAGAATGTACTCATGTTTGTGTGTGTGTGTCTGTGTGAGTGTTATGTGTCTGATAGAGAAACAAAAGTAGTACATGTACCATATAAATAGTTGCAGTTGCGTTTTTTACAGTGTAGAAAAAGTTGTATTTGTATTCAGAATGCAATCAGTTTTTCTTGTTCTTCTTCGTTTTGTGTGTGTGGATTTCTTGAAGATCGATCGATAGACTTGACAGTTTTTTCTTTAAACATTTCAATGCAGTTTTCTTGTAGTAGTATGTTTTATGTATGTATGTATATATGTATATCATTAGTTATTATTAATTATATATGCATTATACATGATCATTACACACACAATTGATTTAGTTCGCTTAATTTTATGCTATTATTATTATAATTATTATTATAACTTTCGTTTTCATAGTGAAAATATGGCATATGAGCGTTCAAATAGAAATCAGCTGGTTGGGTTTGGGGCTCTTTGTTTGTTTAACAACAAATATTGCGGCTAATTAATAATGTGTGTTCCCAATGTGTGTGTGTGTGTAGGTGTATTCTCTTTTAACAGTATGCGGGAGCGTAGGGAAAATTGTAAACTTAACAATAATAAATTTTTACTATTGCATTTTAATATATTTGATTGGTTTTGTTCTTCTTGTTGTAGAATTGAAAAGATTGTAAAAGAGCGAAAGACGAACGTAAAGCTAAATAAATGCACAATTGTTCATGCGTTTCCTTTTGTTTGTGTGTTTGATTTGATTTTGATTGTTAGCCATGTAGGTGGAAGCCGTATAAAATTATTGTAAATGAATTTCGTTAAGCAGACAAAACTTAAGTAAATCATTTGAAAATTGCTTTGTTTCTTTCCTTGTGAACCACTTTTAATAAATATCTTTCTCGTTATTTTTCCTTGATTTGATTTTTCAGTTTTTCTTTTTGTTTTTAGAAAATAGTAGAAATTTGTTGTTTTATTGTTGCCAGGAAAATGTTTTTACGCTTGTTTTTCGTTTTGGTTTTCATTCTCATAGTACTTTCTTTTTTGTCAATTTTTATTCTTGTTTTTTAGTTTTGTTTTTTTTTTTTTTTTAGGAATTACACTAATAATTACATAGTTAGCTTATGTATAATATATAAACTTAAAAACATTTATGCATCGATTTCAAGTTTTTATTTCTCTTTATTTTTGTTTTGCAATGTGCCACACAGAGTTCTCAGTTAAAGTGGGCCTGTTGTTGTGGTTCTACTTGATGTTTTTTTTTTTTTTTTTGTGGTAATTCGATTCGATTTAGTTGTGAAATTAACATGTGGTTTACAGATTGGCGCTTGTTATCTATGTAAATGTATTCATAATATATTCGCTTTATTTACTTTCAAGTGACATCCAATTACATGTTTTTTTTTGTGTATGTGTCTCTGTGTGTGTGTGTGTTTTGTGTATTCAGCTAACATATATTATAATAATATTCAATATGCACGAAAAGTTGTCAATTTACTTTTTTCTTTTCCATTATTTTCCTTTTTTTGTATAACTTTGCGTTTACATCTATGTATGTAGTGAGTGTGTGTGTGTATGTTTGGGTGTGGGAGTGTATTTGTATTATTATTATTATGTTGTTTTCTCTACGCATTATATTCATAATTAATTCGCTTAATTTGCCCGCCCTTATATTGGTTTTTATTTTTGCTTGTTTTTTGTTTTTTTTTTGTTTTCACTATTTATATATATAATTTTATTTTTTATATTAAATTTCGCATGATTTAATTTGCTTTTTATTGATATTTTGTTTTTTTTTTCGATTTCCGTTTGTTGTATTACACAATTTACTTAAAACTTACTTAATTAGAAAAGTTTGCACACACCAACACACACACACACACGTGCGCACAGGCACAGACAGGCATCGCTTACACCCACACGCACATACACACTGTGCGCTTGTTGTGCGTGTGCCCGCGTGTTCGTGTGGGTGTGTGTGTGTGTGTGTGCGCCGCATTTGACTTACAGGTAAGTTTGAAAATTTTCTTTTGTTTTCATATTTTTTTTTGTTTTTCTTTATGTTTTTTAATCTGTTCTTTTGTTTTATTTTTTATGTTATTGACCCCTCGCGAAAATTGTGTGATCTCAAGTGTTGTTGTTGTTGTTGTTTGTCTGCTGTGTTGTTAGTTTCTGTTGTTGTTGTTGCTTGTGTGGATTGTGTTGTTGTTGTTGTTGTTTGTCACGCAGTGTATGCGGGCTGAGCTTATCGAGCATATCCATCCAAATAATTGTTGTCAATTGTTGTTGTCATGACTCTGCTTCTCTCGTTTTAGTTGTTTTGTCTAACTGCCACGCCCCCTCATCTCATCTCAGCCAGCCAGCTTAATACCTGCGCGCTGTGCCATTATCTCAGGCGTAGAATTCACGATTATTCGCATTTTTCGCATAGGAATTATTGGCAGGCGAACGCTTTGGCTCGTCCAGCGCATAGGAACCCTCGTCCTTTTTCCGCATGCGGTAGACAATGAACATGACCACGAGTATGGCGCACAAGAGGCCCACCACAGCGCCTCCAATGACAGCTGAGATAGAGAGAAAGAAAAATCAGTTAATATAACTTATTATATGAGATATATGGTATATTCCATTACTTACCGGCCAAAATGCCGGGCTGCGCAAAGAAACTGGTCGTGCGATCGTCCTCGCTCATGATGACCACCTCGTTATTGCCGCCTGCCCTGTCTACGCCCTTCGTATCTGTGGGCTGGCTAATGATGTTGGTGTTGGGATCCAAGTGGTGCACAACGCCGCTGCCACCCGCTGTAAAATGGAGATGCAAGTTGTAAGTTTTCATTATAATTGGAATATGTTGCATATTGTCGCAATTGACGTGCAGTAAAACAACACAAATTGATATTACGTATACGTAGATAAACCAGTGTCCACAGTATTGTGTGTGTGTGCGTGTATTGAGTGTATATGCGTGTTAATGAGCTGTGTGTGTGTGTGTGAGTGATATTTACAAGGCTTTTGCAGCTAAGTACGTTGTTTGGGTTAGTTTCAACTTCTAATGCAATTAATTCTACCAGAAAATTGGCGAAAATTTGCCAAACTTATTTTCGCGCAGCTAAAGAAAAGTTTTTTACTATCACCCCCCTCCCCTGCACCCGTTGTCAAATTTGCAGCTCATTTTTCTTGGCAACAATTCGCGCTGTGAACTTTTGCGTGTGACTTTTGTTGACCCAGTTTTGCATAACTCAACTTGAAGTTTCACTAGCCTCAGCCTTTTCCCGCTTTTCCGCTCGTAAACACATGTCTAAAGGAAATTTAATGCCAATTAGCGCTCAAACAAATGATTTTTAATTAATTTAATTGGCATTTGCCACCCATTGTGAATGGCAAAGGGCGTGGGGGGAAAGAGAGGCAATTTCAGCTTTCGCTGTGTTTGTTTTACCTTCCCCTCCCTTTCCCTCTCTGTTGAAATGAGCTTAACGCAAACATATTGCTTATATAGCCCTTGCTTGTACTCTCTTTGCTTTGCACAGGCAAACACAAATATATGGCAAACAAGCGTGTAATATGCATAAGTGTGTGTGCGTGCGAGGGGAGTAAGACAAGTAAGAAAAGACTTATGCATTAGTTCACATTTATCTTTAACTGAGTAAGGGTTTATAGACGAATTATTAAGCTAATTCCCTTCCCTAAAATTTAGTGCCTTATTCTAGCTTGAAAATAGCCAAAAAAGGCACCTAATTTATATAGCTTTCTATCACCTACTACTCGTCCTACCCTCGCCTGTTTGCACACATGTGTGTTGTGTACACAAGTCTTGGCAGCAGTTCGACTCTAACTGCTTTGATTCATTTCCTTTTGGCTTCTTCTTGTGTTGGCCAAATGAAGAACTCATTGAAGTCAAATTTGGCATATTAATTAGGATAAACAAAGCCAACGGCGGCAGCAGCAGCGACTTCATTTGTGTAAGCCAAGATACAAATAGACTTTCAATAAGTCCATTGTCTATATCTGCGTGCTGTGTCTATAGATACAAGTTTACAAAGCGCTCAAGTGCAGCAGGAGCAGCAGCTCCTTGCACTGGGCGTGGCATTGCGAGAGAGCTGACTATAAATATATTTGCCAGGGGGCAGGCAACTCTTCCACTCTGTGTGTGTGTGTGTGTGCTGCACATTTTGCTGGCTGATTGAAAAATGCACTTAGCACACACAGCCAGAGGCGGCGGCAAAGAGGCGAAAGGCAATGGCAACGGCAACGGCAAAAGGCAATGGCAAATACGAAATGGCACGAAATGTACGAAATTAGATGCCAGTATATTGATGTGGGCGTGGCCAGAGGCGCACACGCGCTTTAAAATCACACTGATTGTCAAAGCCAAAGCCTTTGCAGAGGGCACTAAACGCGCCAACGTGTCGTATGAGCAACAAACAATGTGGCAGCTTCCACTGTGCAGCAATGCCAGTGGAGGGGGGAAGTAGTGGGCAGGCGGGCGGGCAGCTGGCTTATGGGGTTGGGTACGCTTGGGTTGCCCTGCTGGATCGTTTCATACGGTTGCTTTGCCAACCAAGTGCCGCTGCCACCGATGTTCAGTGATTTTTCATGTGAAGTGCGCGCTGTGAAGTGTTTTCCACTCTCTCTATCTCGCTCTCGCTCTCTCGATGCCAGCATCAAATCACTGCACAGCTTAGCGAGTTTTCCCCCAGCTTCAGACAGTAAATCTAATGCCAAGGGCGGGAAAGCGGGAAAGATGCTGTGTGCATGTGTGGGTTCCATTAACACAAATACAAATACACTCGAACCTGCTGCCGCTGCTGCTGCTGCTGCTGCTGGCGTGCGGCTCAAAAGCCAAAGAAAATGGCAATCGTTGATTGAGTGCGCTTTGCCTTGAAACTAAATCGATTGTTTTGTTTGTTTCCCTGTTTCTCTGCTTCTCTCTTTGTTTGCCAGCTCTGTCGACTTATCAGCTTTAGCCGACAGCTCACAGTCATTAATTAATTCCAAAGTTTTATTTTAAAGAAAATACTACAAATCCCCAAAGAACGTGCTGCCAAAAGTTTATGGAGGGAGATGAGACTGAGTCGAATGTCGAAATGATTTGGATTGATGCATGAGTTGGAATGATGAGAACATTTGTTTTAAAATTTGCTAAAAATATATATAGTGTGGATATCCAGTTAGAGGGGGCATTTTGCTTTGATTGAGACACACGTAGACCGAAATAGAGAGAGCCAGAGAATTGGTAAGCGCGCGCGCGAGTGTGAGAGAAAAAACTTAACTCAATTTGTACCAAAAATTATAATGGGAAACAATTTAAATTAAAGCACTTAATTAAGTAGACTTATAATAAATTGGGTTAATTTAATACTGCAACAATAAAATTATAAAATACTAAAAATACTTTTAAGGCTAATTAAGCTACCGCTAACCTGGCAACAACAACGCTCACGCTTGGCAATTAAATTGCCAATTTTGAGCGCGTGCCTTGTTACCAAAGCGTGGGGAAAGGAGGCAAGATAATTGATACAGCTTCAGCTACAATATTGGCAAAATGTTTACAACAAATTGTTTCTTGCAGTGAAATGAAATATAAAAAATAAAATAATAAAACACATGCCAAAGCGCGCATAAAACTCGATAAAGCATAAAATAGAAATGTGCAAAAGCATGGTAAACAAAAAACTACAAATACAATAAAGGGAAATAAACAGAAAACAACATAAAATAATAATATAAAGAGACAAAAATAAAGGGGAAAAGATACAAGAACACAGAATACAAAGTAAAAAGCAAAAGGCAAAAAGGACAAACGCATAAGCTCAAAGGAAGAACAAAACAAACGAAATGAAAAAAAAAAAAAACCACTGACGTCTGTAGTCCGATCCCTCCGAGTTGGAAACATCTGATTCACTCTCTTTCTTTTCCCCATCCTCGCCTTCCACATAGAAATCTTCGATGACAGATGATCTTTCTGTGGATGTTGTTGGGATCGATGAGTTTGAATTAGATGGGAACGCGGTTGTTCGTCCAACATCTTCAGCACCATCGATACTGCCACTTTTATCAATTGAATCGAAGTCGTATCCGTCTTCGTTATCGTTTTCTTTATCGTTGCCGTTTCCGCCATAACTGTTGCTGCTGCCAGGGAGATCGTGATCAGCGTCATCTCCGCTGCCCTGTATAGTCGCATCTTCATCATCATCATCATCATCATCGTCTTCATCATAATCATTTTCATTATCATCCCAATTCTTTGCTGGCGTGGATGATGAAGTAGAAGAGGAGGAGGAGGAGGAGGAAGAGGAGATCGAGGTTGGTATTGGGGCTGCTGGTGTTGTTGTTGTTGTCGTTGTCGTTGTTGTTGTTGTTGATGATGTGGTGATTGTTGGTGGTTCGAATAGTGTTGTTGCTGTTGTTGTTGCATTGAATTGATTTGATGTGGGTGGCATATGATCTGCTGTAGGAAATAAAGATGATGTTGTTGTTGTTGGTTTGTGTGTTTCTTTCGAATATAAATTATAACTAAAAGTAATATTAAATATGTTGTTGTTGTTGTTGTTGCTGTCGCTGTCCAAGTTATCGTCTTTGTTTGATCTTAAATTAATAAATAGTTTGCTGCGCGTTTGCTCTGAAATGGATCGATTGGGTATGGAACCTATTGTGGATGCTATTGTGGGCATTATTGTGGATGTTTTAGTGGCAGTGAGTGAGGTTATGTTTGTGAAAGAACTTGTTGTTGTTGTTTTGTGGGTGTTGCTACTGTTGTTGTGGTTGTTGCTGTTGTTGTTGTTGAAGTTACTTGGGAGGAAGCTAGACTAGCTTGATCTTTACCGATTGTGCTGATGTCACTACCACTGCTGATGATGCCGTTGTTGTTGTTGTTCTGGTTGTTGTTGTTGTTGAGGTTATGATTATTGTTGTTGTTGTTGACGTTGGTGCTACTACCAATGATTGTGCCACTATTCGCTTGATGATTATTATTATTAATATTGTTATTATTATTATTATTATTATTGAGATTGATATTGTTGTTGCTATTGCTGTTCTGGTTGCTATTGCTGTTGCTGTTGATGTCGATTTGATTATGATGATTGTTGAATCTACTCGAGATGAGGTCGTTGTTGTTGTCGTTCGTATTATGCTTACTGTTTCGATTGCCCGAATTATGCGAACTATGTTCGGTTATGGCGTCCTCGTCATCGGGTCCAAAACCAGAGCCAGAATAATCAGGATCCTTTTCTAGATCGTCGTGTATCTGCAAGAGAAGAAACAAGCAAATAATTATAGAGACTGTATAATAATTAGAATTAAATTTCTAGTATATTTTTGCAGTTTATACACATTTTTATGCATATAAAATTCTTGCTAGCTTCTAGCATTACATTCAAGACAAACAAGTTGCTTTTATGCTCATAGAAAACTTAAGAACTCTCGCTCTCGCTCTCTCTCTCTCTCTCTCTCTCTTTCATACGCTTGTGCGGCTAAAAAGTGTTGCCTGCTTTTGTGCGCAACAAATGGCAACGATTTGCATTGAAAATTATGCGACTGCCATGTCCTTGACAGCAGCAGCGCGTACAATGGCCGCACGAGAGAGAGAGTGGGTGGAGTGGGAGTCTCTGGCATGCCAAGGGAGGCGTGGCAGTTACCCCCCACACACACACACACTGGGGACACATTTATATGGCCATTGTCTGACAGCGGCCCCAGCGGTTGACTGTAGCGAGTGTGGCTTTCATGCCTTCACTGCGGTTTTTGCGGTTTATTTGGGCATGCAGAGGGCACAAGAGAGAAAGAGAGACAGAGAGGAAGAGGGAGACAGCTAGCGACACACAGAAGACAGCTGGATAGACACACAAAGGCACAACAAACTGTGACCAATGATAATTGTCATGGGGAAAGGCGGCGGGCGGCGGGCGGCGGGCAGCGAAGTCGACGCTTGTTTATTTACTTTAATTTTGTCGCCAGTTTGTGGCACACAAAGGACAAGAAGAGCGTGAGAGGGAGGGAAAGAGAGAGAGAGGGAGGAGAGCAGCGACTTAATTGAATTTGTTCACGCGTTATGAAATGCCAACATGTTTTGGTGTCTGCCTCGTCCCGTCTCGTCTATATGGCTGACATTCAAGTCTGGCCACGCCTCCACACAACTTTAGCTGTTATTGACCATTAAGAAAGTGGTAATAAGAACGCGTTAGTCGCAGCTGCTTAACAACAAGTAGCCAAGGCTTGCCCCTTCCTCTTCTCACATGATAAACTTGCGCAAAGTTCCTTCACCTGCCCCATCAAAAGATGCCGCATCACCCGGGTTATTATCATCGTCAACGTAATCAACATTATCATCGGCCTGATGGAGCCAAACAGCAAACAAATTGAAAGCATTTGCTCTCTGTTAATGACCACTTTGCCAGGAATTGTATGACCCACGTGCCGTAGCCTTTGAGGAGAAGGAGCAGCAGGAGGAGGAGAAGGAAGGTTTAACTCAAATTCTCTACCCACACTCGCTGTCTGGTTACTCTGTTTTTGCCTCCTGCCCAGGCAGTACCCAATTTCTGAGAATAATCCAAGATGATGCTGCTCCAGCTGTATACTCGCAAATCTCAGGTAAGTCAAGTGAAGCTTTTCTTCGGGGAATGCGGCTTTTATTGGGAAAAAAAAAACAAAGAACTTAAGCCTGAGAGTGTGCTTCAGATTTGCAGCATTTCAATTGCGGATTTTAACCCCAAGAAACAATAATAAAAATATAAAATATTTTATATTTCTAAAGAATTGCAGGAATTCAAGGAAAGAGGGATATCTGAAGGTAGATAGCTGCTTGACTAGTTGCAAGTGTCACTTGCAGCTTTTAAAGAGATCATTATAATATGATAAAGGCTGTCTCTATATATGAAACTTATAAAAGTAAAATCCTTTGAGGCAGCTATTAAAAAGTTATTAAAAAGTCAGTTGAACTGCAGGGATTGCTGTCAAATTCAGTGGATATAGAGGGTTAATAAGGTGCTGTATGTGTGTGGGAGTATGTGTGTTTTATATCAGAGAGTGTGTGTGTGTGTGTTACCTGTCATAAACTCAAGCCACACAATGTAGCTCATTAATAAAACATTGTCTTCGAGCCAATTTACGAGCTGCTTTTGAAGAGGTAGAGAGCGAAGAAGAAGAAAATCAACAGAGCAGAGCAAAAGAGAGGCAGGACGAGAGAGAGAGGGAGAGAGGGAAGGAAGGACAGAGAGAGGGTCCAGGGACAGGCAGAGCACATTTAATTAAACGCAATTTATTTTTGGAGACCAGTCAAGCGCCAAAGCACATGTACATGTATTGTAATTTGTTTTGGACACACACACACACATAGAGAGGGAGAGAGACACACACACAGGCACATGTCAAGCACACACTCAACAACGCACACACTTATCGCAAATTGAAAGCACACAAGCCGCCGGCTCTAAAACTCACTCTCTCTCTCTCTCTCCCTCTCTCTCTGGCAATCTAAAACGAAAACAATAACAGAAAAAATAAAAAAAAAGCAGAGAAAAACTGGAAAATTGCTCGTTTAACACGCTTATGGCGAAAATTTGTAACGATTTTCACTTAACTTCAGTTTCTGTTTTCGTTTCGCTGCTCAAAATTTAATTAAAATATTTTTGCTTTTCCCAAATTTTGTATTATTGTGTGTGCATACGCTGCGTATACGCAACGCCAGCGTCCAAAACACACTGCGGGCTGCCATTTTATGGCGCTCATAAATCGACTATGAGTGCGTATGGGTGTGTGCGTGTTTGTGTGTGTGTGTAACATGAAATTTACTCAATTGCAGCCTCATAAAGCATAACAAAATGTTTTGGCCGCAATACGTGGCAGTTTATTTAAAATGTTTTTTTTTCTTTCTCTTTTTCCATTCAAACACGCTTGCTGCCCCCTTGATTTATGCAGCAATTAGCCGCAGCAGCAGCAGGGTGTAGGGTAGTAGGGTATAGGGGGCGTGGCTGTTCGGTCAGGCGTGCCAAGACTTTGGCTGCAACTTTAATTGCCTGGGCACATTTGTTGCTGCCTACTTTGCAGGGCGCTTGGCCTTAAAAATGAACTCTCTCTCTCTCTCTCTCTCTCTCTCTCTCTGGTGTTGGCCAAGTTAGCCGAATTGCACTTTCATAGTTGCGGTTACGCTTACTTAGACGACAGCCAAAGGGTGCCGAGGGGAGTGTGCACTTTTTCTCTCATTTTGGCCATGGCTCTTGGCTCTTGCCTTGCCTTGCCTGGCCTCATTAAACGTGCCCCCAAAAAGTTTTACGATCGATAAACCGAGGCAGCTCTTTTGCGGGCTGCAACTGTGAATTTTATGCAATAAATTGCTTTGTTAATAAAACATGAGCTCAACTGATGCTGCTGCTGCTGCTGCTATGTGGGTCATGCATGAATTTAAATGATGTCATTTGAACGTTGCCACTTGCTGCCACCTGCTGCAACTGCAACACGACGGCAACACGACGGCAGCAGCTGCTGCAACGTTTGCCCCTTTTAGCCCGCTTAATGGCGTTGACTTTAATATTTTACGCATTAAATTTGCATTTGCAGGCAGTTCTCTCTGGCCCACGTGGCGTATGCTCAACATCACCGCAAATGTATGCAAAGTCGTCATACAAGTTCGCAGTTATCTGCAGTTAATAACATCGCTGGCACAGGCCAAAAGACGTCATAGAAAAAGTTTCAAATTGCATTTTCAAGTTTTTCCTACCAAATTCTCTTTTCTTTAATGAAAATTGTGAAAAGAAAAGCTGGAAAACTGAGCGAGTAAAGCGAGTACAAAAGAAAACTGTCGAAAAAAAAAGCAAAAAACATTGCTGCGAGCATAATGAGCGCGAAATTGTGTCAGCTTGCTGATGTGCTGCCTGGGGGGGGGGGAGCAGGGTGAAAGGGGAAGCAGGGAAGCGTAGTTGAGGCAGGGAGGGAGGACAGAGGAGAAGAAGAGGCACACACGTCTTATGCATAAACAACAAGTTGCACTGCAGCTGAAGCAGCAGCAGCAGCAGCCTGAGTTCATAAATGAGCTGCTGCAGGAAATTACAGAGTCTACACGGCAAGAAAATGCATTATAATATTTATATAATATATCTACAGCGCAACTGCTAGTCGCGCATACCCTTCGTATGCGCCTTTGCAAATTTACTCATGGCGTTTCTTTGCACAGTGCAAACATCAGCGTAGCTCTTGTCGTATAGCGTATATGACCCCCACGCCATGCCACGCCCCTTTTACTGAATGTGCCCTTCTCGCCCACGAATTCAGCGTCCCCCCTCCCTCTTGGGACACGTTGTTCTGCTGCATAATTAATGCATGCGAAATTCAATTTTGAGTGTATTTTCTTTTCACATTCTCTGCAGTTTTTCTTCCTGCTCTTTCTCTCTTTGTTTTTTATCTCATAAATAGACAAACAGCGCAATGCTGCCTCAATTGGCCCTGTGCCCCCAACCCAGATCGTGATATATAACTATATATATTTCCAAACTTAGCGCAGGGTGAGCAAAAAAAAAATTGAGGAAAAATGAAATCTTTTTTCTTTTTTGCTGGTTAAGAAAACTTTTGCTGTCCAGTTTTGAGTTGCTTCTACCCCCCTCTCCCCTGCCCCTGCTCTACCTCTTTCTCTAACGAGTAAATTGTCGCTTTGACAAGCTGCCTCTTGTTGCAACATTTCTCTCTGCCTCCGCTTCTGTGTGTGTGTGTGTGCGTGTGTGTACACATATTCGCAAAACAACAACAGGCAGAAGAACAACACAACACAACATTTTTTGTAGTTATTTCAGTTTTCAGTTTGTCTTCTCTCCTCCCCTGCCTTCCCTTCTTCCTTTTCTCCCCTTTGTTTCTCTTGCTGCTGGTCAGTTTTTTGCACGATTTGTTGTTGTTTTCGTTGCTGCTGCTGCTGCTGCAGGAAATGCTTTTTGCAGAAAGTTTTGTGCATTTTGTGTAGTTTTGCAAATGTGGTCATTGCCACGCCCCTTGCTGGCCTCCCTCCTCTCTCTCTCTCTCTCTCTCGCATTTAACATTCTCCAACTGCATTGGGCAGTTCAATTATAGCCAAGTTCTGAGCCATCAAATTCTAATTTATTTACATGCAGCAACAACGTGCAACAGCAGCTGCAACGCATTTGTGGCAAGGATAACTCGCAGCTGCTCTCTCGCTCTCTCGCTCGCTCCTCACTCTCTCTATCTCTCTCACTTATTTGTTCAACGAAATTGCGTTCTTGAGTTTTCAGTTTTCGATTTGGTTCGATTCGATTCGTTTCGCTTGTTGTCCCAGTTTGTCTGCCTGCTTTTTTAGCCTTTTTCCAGCTGCTGCCAATGCTGCTGCTGCTCATATTCAGCTTGAATTGCCCATTTACATTTAGATTGAGGCGTAATGCAATCAAATGACCAGAAGGAATATTATATGTGTGTAGAGTATATATGTGTGTGTGTGTGTATAGTGTATATGTGTGTGTGTAGTGTGTGTCTGTGCGTGTATTTGTGCCAGCTCACACAGAGATCACCCACATTCCACTAGGTTTTTTTTTGGCTTGCCTCATTTGGCTTACATTAAATTTGCATTATGCACGCTCTCTCTCTCTCTCTCTCTCTTTCTGCACACTATGCTAATAATTGCCCCCCTTAAAATGTGCGCAGTAAATTGAAAAAGTTTTGGGGCCAAGAAAATACACCTAAATATCAGTTACATGTTCGTGCACACTCTGCCTTGGCTTGGCTTTTCATTCGGACAGCGAGACTAAAGGGAAAACTTTTACTTTTCCTGCCTCGCTGGCGATAACAATACAATCCGTGTACATGTGTGTGTGTGTGTGTGTGGCAAGTGCCTGTTGTCGCGGCCTTGCAACTGCTACAATAGTTGTCTGACATACTTCTAAGTCTCGTTCTCGTTCTCCTCCCTCTTTCAAGCCAACACAAACAGTTGGTAAGTTCTTACACCCTGTACTCAAGGGATAAGGCGCTGTATAATGAGACTAAATGGACTTTTGCAACATGAAAGGGGTGCAGCAGGATGGCAGGGTGGCAGGGAGGGGGTACAAACAAAATAGCAGAACAATCGTTAATCTAAACTAGTTGAAACTTTGCTTATTTACAACGTTCTACGCGCGTTTTGGCTAAGTAAATGCAACAGTCGAATATTATTAAAAAGAGTTTTCCGTTTAGAGTTGCCACATTACAGTTTAGAGTGACCATATTTGTATGAGCTTGCTGTTGGGCAACTGTAATATCATTAGTTATATAAGTTTTAACTGCTCAGAGTCCATTTAATTAAACTTTCTTTAAGCCGTATTTGCTTTTCTATAGATTATGTTACCACATAACACTTTAGAGTGACCATATATACAAGAGAAAACTTCTAATTGTTTACTAACTGCAATTTCAACAGTTATATAAGCCTTAAAGTGCTTGAGTAATGTTAGAAAACTCTTCAAAATTCGTTTTGAAATCAGTTCAAATACAAATACAGTTAGAAATTGAATTGTACTATTACTTTTGCCTTAATTGAGCATTTTTATAGCAACTTATAAGTGTCTATAGGGCTTATGCGTTGCAATTTATATACTGGTAACTGCAGCATGTGGCAATCTACTGGGTATCCTTGTAGTCAAGTGGCAATTGTGACCTGCTGTGGGTTTGCCTTCTCTGCCTTAGCTTATTGTTGTTGCTACTCTCATCTTGTTTTGTTGTTGTTGTTGCTTTTCCCCTTTTGTTGTTGTCTTCCTGCCTGTTGTTGCTGCTGCTACTGTGCTGCTGCTTCTTTTCGCATTGTGTTGTTGGCATAATTTGGCACTTAATTGGCAGTTTGTTGCCTCTGCCTCTGCCTCTGCTCTCTGCCTCTGCTGCTGCTGTTGCCTTTGCATTTGCATTGCGCAGCGCAGTTCATGCAGCTCAGGCATGAACATTTATCAAGCTCAGCATGTCTTCTGCTGTCATCATCGTTGTTGTCTGCCTTCTGCCTTCACCCTTACTTCCTTTTTTTCTCCTGCTTCTTCACTTGTTTGGTCTGTTGGCGCTGTTTCCGTTCTGTGTAACGCTTTGTTCTGTTTTCAGTTGTTGTTTGTCTCATTGTTGTTGTGGTTGTTGTTGCTTCAGTTGTTGTTGTTGTTGTTGTTGCTGCTGCTGCTGTGCGTTGGTAAATTTCAGCACACACCATTGCATTATATTTTGGCGTGCACGTCAACCGGAAAACGGAAATACGCAAATTTGCGCATTCGATGCGACTTTCTTTTTACTTGCTGTCTCCCACTGCCTTGCCAGCTTCCTCTCTACCTCTCCCTCTCTCTTTCTGTCCCCTCTCTCGTTCTCCCTTTTTCTCTTTGCTGTACTTTTATCACGTGCAGTCAGCCCGCTTGGCTTATTGCTGATGAGCTGCGGACTTGATTTATCTGCCTGTCTATCTCTCTGTTGCTGTCGCTACCCCTCTCTTTCCCTCTCTCTCTCTCTCTAGCAGCGTTGCGGCAACTTGAGCTGCGGCTTTAATCGCTTGCTTTAAGCTGTTAATGCGCTTTTCGTGTTGCCCCACGCAATTTTGTCCGACGAGCGAGTTTTTGACACAAATTTGTTGCCATCCACCTAACGTTCTCTCACGCCCTTCCACCCCCTCGCCTCCATACTCGTCTCCTTGTCGTAGCTGAAAAAAAATCGCCAACGCAGCATCGTCATCATCAGTAGCAGCATCATCATCATCATGATGCGCTGCTTTGCTGGCGCAGAGAAAATCAATAACCGCACCCAGGCAGCAGGCAGCAGGCGGCAGTCGGCATTTTCTTTCGTTTTTTTTTCTTTTTGCCTCTACGGCCTCTATTGCCCATTGCCCATTTCGCCTATTGCCCTCGCACCTCTCCACCTCCCTCCCTTTCTTACCGCTGTCAGTTATTTTCCTTTTTCATTTTTATGCGTCGCATCAGGCAGGCAGCAAAATTATGTGCGCAAATTGCGGGCCAAAGCTCCCCGCAGACAAACAAAAACCTCAACCTCAATTTCAATTTCAACTTCCACTTCAACTCCAACTTCCACACACACACAGACAGAAGCAACCGCAGAATCCACACAGCATCCACAATTGTGTCGCAGCTAATTTTTATGGCAGCGCCTAAAAGCAGGCAATGCAATTTGAGCCGTCACAGTTTGCTGCTGCTGCTGCTTGCCTGCACTCGAAAAGGCTTTCAACTTCTTAGCCTGCCTTAACTAATTGCGGCAGCTGGCAGACAGACAGCCGACGACAGCTTGCAACTTGTGGCATAATTAATCCGCTTTTAAAGGCCTTGTTGTTGCTGCTGCTGCTGCTAATCAAAAATAATCAAAGGCGTCAAAGTTTGTGGCTTAAGTTAATCGATAAATGTTCTTACAGGGAGGTTAAGTGCAGCTTAGCAGCAACTTAGACACCTCACTCAGGGCCCGCTCTCCCTCTCACTCTCACTCTCTTAACGACATCTCTTGAGGCAATTTGCATGCGCTGTTGCAGCTTAGCACACTTTGCAGCTAATAAGACAACATTTTTATTACACTTTGCACCACGCTGGTTCTGCTACTGCTGCTCCCTGATGAGCTCAGCCAAGCAATAAACTCTGTCAGCTTATGGGCGTGGCAGGGACTTGACTGCGTACTTGTTAAAGTTGCTACTGCTGCACCTTACGCTGCAGCTGCATTTTAATTGCGACACCAGAGACGCGAGCAGCTTCAAGTGAACTAGGAAGACAGCAAGCATGTGTGTGTGTGTGCCATGGCACATCATTAAAATTTTAATGGCCACCTCGCCTTAGTGACAATGCAATGGGCGTGGCAGTTGGCAAGTTTCCATACGTCTAACTGTTTTTTTTCTCCTACAGATTCGACGCGATGAGCTGTAAATTAATTACGCCAAGTAGCTGATTGCTATGAAAGCGTTTGAAAGCTGATTGCTATGTCAGCGCGTAGAATAATTAAACGACGCGTGGGCAGATAAAAGCGCAACTACAACTGCGAACTACAAGTGCAATTCAATTAGAATAATTGCAAAATTGCTAAACATCAGTTTAATTGATATATTTGCGTAGTTAACACTCTTGAAATTCCCACACACAAAATTCCAACTAAACTTGCTGCCGGCAAATAGTTCTACAAACCGCGCTACAGTGCAGATAAAGCTTAACTTTGCTGCCTTTTCAACCAGTTTGCAAACAGAGAGAGAAACATTTTTGGTTATACCTCATGGCATTTGCCATGTGCCAGCACAAGGACATACTCGTTAGCTGCGAGGCATCTTAAATGAATGCAAATCACGACAGCATCCCCCGCTTCCCCCCTGCACTTGTCGAACTACTGAAATATTCATAATTAAAATTGAAATTGCTATTGATGCATTTAATATGTGCCACACACACAGAGAGAGAGAAGCAACTGCATATCATTTATACGAGTAAATATTTTGACAGCGCATTGTTTGACTGATGAATGCGAACCGCATTGTTGTGGCAGCCTGCGAGAGTGTGTGTGTGTGTGCATGAAAACCAAAATAAATGGTCTTGTGTACGCTCAGCTCTCTCCTCTCTCTCTCTCTTCCCTGCACTGCGGTTGCATTCAAATAGAATGCCACAAAGCAGCAGAGTGGCAGCTGCAGCATCAGCCTGGGCCGCAGAAGGTGCATGCCCCAACGCAATCAACGCTCGTTGCACGTATGCAACAAATGTAATTAACTTGCAAGCCAGAGCGAGCGAGACAAACCGAGACCGAGAGAGAGAGCGACAGAGAGGGCTGCAACATTTTGTGGCATGTTGCAGCTGAGCAAACTGTGCTGAATTATTCATGGCATTAAGACAAGTTGCTTGACCCAGCAGCGCAGGCTGCAGCTGCTAGCAACAACTTTAAGACGAGCGCAGGTTCAACAAACTGCGTCACGTTGCACGCCTAAAAGCATGCAACGTACACTCAAGTGTGCGGTTACAAGTCAAATTGCAACGTGGCAGCCAAGACGACGACGACGCTGACAAACGACAAATGCCAGTTGCCAGTTGGCAGTCGGAAAGAAGCATAGAAAGAAGGCATGAAATAAAGCACAAGATGTGGAGGGAGAGCAAGGGGCAGAGCAAAGAAATGAAGACTATTTTACAGCCTTACAGAGCCTGAGAAATAGTCATCGTCTCTCTGGGGACGGAGCAAAAGACTCCCCATAGAAATGGGGAGCACATCAACATCAAGCGAAGCATTGACTAACGAGCGGCAAGGCAAATGCCTAAGTAGATGCAGCAGCAGCAGCTGTCTAGACTAAAAGATACCCCGTATATAGTATAGATAAATGCACTCAAAACTTGCGCGCTTGTTTTTTTTTTTTTTGTAGCATACTTTGCTGCGCTTTTTGATAAGCTTCTTTCGAAACTCGGTCAAGCATTTTGCGCTCCATTCATATTTCAATTTAAAACACATTTAAATTTCATGCATCAATCAAAGTACTCTCTAAGCTGCTTAGCAGGCGGCACTTTCCCTACTCCTCCCTCCTAAAGGGCTGAGGGGGCGTGCCTGGCATTTTGAACTTTTTAAATTGTTCTGGCCGCACACAGACAACCGAAGCAGCTTGTAGCTGCAACCGCAGTCGACTTGCCCAACTTAGCCTCGAACTGCACTCGAGTCCAAGTCGAAGTCGAGGGCGAAGTCGATGGCGAAGGCAAAGTCGATGGCAAACTGCAAGTCGAAGTTGCTGTCAGAGTGTGCAGCGATGGCTTCTCTCTTCTCGTGGCATAATTGAAGTTCGGCATGGATCCTGTATCCATGCCAGGCTGCTTTACCTGTCTCGCTCTGTCTTGCTCTGTCTACCTGCCTGCCTGTGGCATTTGCAATTCAAAACGTTGTCGGTTCTTTGAAGTGCAGGCTGCAATACGAGTTTTGGCTGCTTCGAGTGTACACGTTGCTGCCACAAAACGTTGCACTAATTGAAGTGGCAGCCGCAGCATCAATGCGGCCATTCAACAAGCGTAAACACGTTTGTTTTTAATTAAAACCGAACATGCAAATACACTGTAAGTAATCAAATTTGATGCTAATCTCCAAATTAACAAGCCACAGCAACAAATGGGAGAGAAAGAGAGAGAGAGAGAGAGTCGACTCTGTTTGTCTCCCTCTCAAGGCAAATCAATTTTTCGTGCGATACCAAAATCAAATTATGGCTGCTTATGGTTGCTGTCTACGCTGACTATGTGTGTGTGTGCGTGTGTCTGTGTGTGTGTTTGTGAGTGTGGCAACTTTATGGCACACTTTGCAGCAACAAATTGTCGTAAAGTTAAGCGAATTTATTGCCATAAATTATGCAGCAGAAGAAGTCTCCCCCGAAAAAGAGAACGGAAAGGAAAGGAAAGGAACCAACCCACAACACGTACACACACACACACAGGCAAAGCGGGCGGCCCAAGCGTTTGTGCATAAAAAACAGAAACAACGAGAGAGCGAGACACACACACAAACAAAATGGCGTCGGCACAAAGCACAACAACAACAAGTTTGACAATGATTTTTCGCTTGACTTCAAAAATGATATGGCCTTTCGCGCGGTTGTCCTTGTTGTTGTTTTTCTTCTTGTTGTGTCTTTAATTCAATCTACATGCTTGTCGCAACATCTATACTTGCGCAATAAGCCACATGACACAGACAAACACACACACACAGAGACTCATAAAGGGAAACAGGCCAAAAAATCCCGTTTTGCTAATGTTATCTCGCTGTGCAGTCTCATTTGGATTAGTGTAGACCCAGCCCTGTTTCTGTTTGTGTGTGTGTGTGTGCTTAGGAATTAGGATTGTGATATAATGCAGTAAACCATTTGTTTACAGTAGAGGAGAGAGAGAGCAAGGGCTGCTTGAGGGACAGCCCAGCAAGACATTGAGTAATGAATGCAGGCGGCAGCAGGCAGCAGACGGCAGTCAGCTTTGTGTCAAGTCTAGATCAACATATAACTCGTTGTGGCGTTGCAAAAAAAAAAGGGGCATACTAGTACAATAGACAGCGGGCTGATAAAAGCAGCAGATACCCTGTAGAGTGTGAAACAAATATTTAATAATCTTCTTTCCTTGAAAACAATTTGCCTTGCAGTTTATTTTTTCTGCTGGTTCATGTCCCCGCTAACTTTTGCGCTAAAAAGCAGGCTACAAAAAATTTTAAACTCTAAGCAACTTTTTCTGTGCCTTTTTTGCAAAGGGTATACAAACGCACACACACACACGCACACAGTGTCACTCTGCTGTCCACACACACAACCGAAACGAACCGAACGGAAAGCCAACATATGCTTGTGCGCCTGCCATAAACTCATTTCGTTTTTGCTGAGCTGCTTTGGTTAACATTACAATCACAATAAATTTCAATGTCTATCGAATGTAGAGCTTCTAAAACACATACTGTGTTGTGTGCGTGTGTGTGTGTGGCAGAGTGTTGGTAAGCCATGCATTATGTATTATGTGCGCTGTCACCAATAAATTCCCATGTAAGCAAGTGATATTGACAGCCTGAGTAGAAGAGCCAGCGACAGCAACAACGACAGGAGGAACGTTGAAAATTATATGCACGTACTTAAAAGCAGCCGTAGCCAGGACTTGGGGACTCAGGACAGCAGTGTAAGGGATTCAGTATGCCAAGCATTCAACGGATTCGCTGGATTTGGTGAATTCAGTTTGGAAAAGTAGCGCAGACAGGCAGACAGAGGAAGCACACACACACACAAGGACAGACAGGGAGATCCTTTCACACCGTCAATACAAAACAGATGCCCGCTGTTTACATAAACACGTGGGGTCAACACACACACACGCACAACAGAAACGTAACTGTAGGTGATGTGGGTGCAGGCACATACCATATGCTTATACATACATATAGTGTAGTTGTGCACTGAGAGAAATTTGGCAGATAAGAGCTTAAAGAGAAAGAAGATGATGATTTGTTTGTGGCGCAGTTTAGTGTGGACATTTAATTTATTCTACTGTTGGTTCAAGTCTTGGCTAACGCTGCGCTTAAAAGTATGCTATGAATTTGCAGAGTGCACAAGCTGATAATGCAACGCAGTCTTTTACTTCTGCGCTATATTCTTACCCGTTTCTCTCAGTGCACTCACTCAGCTCTCGAGCTGGCTCTATTCGATGCTAATGCTTTGCCAGTTGTGTGTTCGCCGTGTCAATCGATGTTAATTTATTGTCAATGCGCATTTACCAAATGTGTGCGGAATGTGTGACACAAATACCAATCGCATGCGAAATGCGTGTGCATGTGTGTGAGAGAGGATAGAGAGAGAGTGTGTGTGTGTATTTGAGTATAATTGTGTGTTATGCAAACAGTCGCCGGCTTTGCCGAAACACGTGCGACATGTGCACGTTATTAATCAACAACGCAACGACATATACAGCATGCTGCATGCTCCCCACAACCAGCAGCAGCAGCAGTAGCAGTTGCCTTTGTTCATGCAACGTGCAGCGTGCAACGTGCTGCTGCTGTGGCTGTGGCTATAAATGCAATGCAATGTGGCTTATTACGACAACAGGAACGGCAGCGGCAACAGCAACAACAACTACAATCACAGCTAGAGCAACGTGAACAATAGAGTTGATCCCAGTTACCCACAGCGCAGCTGGGCAGGTTGCCCACGGCCCATGGTTATGTGTTGCAGGTTGGCTTTGGGTTGTGCGCAGTCAATGCAGCTGCCTCATATTTGCATATTTGCTTAGGCAACAGGGCCAGCAGAAGGAGGAGGAGGAATTGCTGCAACCGACGATGCTGCAACAAGCAAATCTCATTATCTTGTTGACACGCCCACCAAAAATGGCCAGCAGCCTGACTACGTTGCCATGTTGGCAGGTTTGCCTCAATGTCAAAGGCGGAACATGTGTTAAATGCGGCAAGTGGCATGTGGCATGTGGCAGGGGCATGCAGTAACATCGCGAAGCAACGCCGTCATAAATCATATGCGACATATGCGTTGATTAACTCACCTTCGTCTGTGATTAATATAGAACAAGCAGCAGCATGACGCATTTAGGCATACCCAGAATTCATCATAATTTACTAAGGAGCGTTCCTGAGAGAGAGAGAGAGAGACGACAAATGTCAAAGGACGAAGGACAAAAAGGGGCACAGGGACACAGGCAAGAGCACATTTCATTGTGATTCATTAATAATTCAGTTAACGCTCACAATGACATTGCACAACGAGAGAGTCACGTGAAGAGGGCGACCTATTTAAGGGGCAAAGAAAGAAAGCAACTTGATGTGAGCCTAAAGCAATTTGAAGTAAATAAAAGTTAAGAATCTTCTACAATTTGAAGTAAATAAAAGTTAAGAATCTATAATGTATAGTTTTCTACATTGACAATTCTTTATCGTTGTTTAAAAGCAGTTAAAAGCTTAAACGAAAGATGAGTAAATTTAAATTAAAGATTGTGCTTTTCGAAGCATCTTAAATTATCCAAAAGCTGTTAAAAGTTTTGTTGATCGAGAGCAAGCTGACACACATAAAGATTGAGCTGCTAGAAGCTTCCCAAGCAGCTTCTTCTAGAAGCTTTTCAAGCTAGTTTTCAATTATTATACTTTCCATAATTATTTTCAATATGTTACGTTCAGTTTAAGCTTTAAAAACAACTTGATAATTGCATTGAACTGTGTATAAACTTGATTTAAGCACAAGTCAAGCTTGATGAATCATTTATTATAGAAAAACAGACCCCTACCAGCTCAATGTTCTGGCAATCGCTTAAAGCCAAAAACACAGTATCAATTTCCATAAATTTTCTAATTTTCAGCACGTTTCATTTGGCTTAAATTGAGTAGCAGCGGTTTCCGTTTGACATTCAAGACGTACTTCTTCCCACTCATATTTGCAGGCATAATGTCACACTATTTATGCCGAGACTACGACTACGAGGCCATTGTAGAAGGTAGTTTAATCAGTTTAAAGCGAGATGCTGCGGCTGTTCGCAGGCTTCGCTTCGCTGTCGAGTCCTGAGAACGCAACGGAGCGTATAATAAATTGCATTTGCTTGAATGTAATTTAGAAGTTGCACAGAGAGAGAGAGAGAGAGAGAGGGAGGGAAAGAGAGAAGGAAGATGGTGGCAGGGAAATAGCTCATATACAGACATGAGTAGCAGCGACGTTGGCGTTTGTCAGTTGCATAAAAATGCCAACTCATACGTAGCAAAGCAGGACATGCCAACTCAGTCAGGACATGCAGCGTCGCAACGGAAATGGCGCAGAAAGAAGACGTCAGTGCAGGGCAGGGTAAGGGGGAAATTAGAAAATGCCACAGTGCAGTGCACAGAGCGACAGAGAAGGAGAGAGGAGAGAGAGAGGGAAGAACGACAGGCAGCTGGACAGACGCGGCAGCTTTGACAACAAGAAAACAACAGCAAAGTTGGCAACAATTTGAGCTAAAGCTTTTGGTCTGCTATCTGGCCTGCCTTCCCTCCGCACACAATCTCAGCTAAATATGCAACACACACACACAAGAGAGAGACAAATGTATTTTAACTCCTTTTTTTTGTGTGTGTGTTTTGGCTTATGCAAATTGAAAAGAAAGGACATTCGCATTCGTTGTTGATTTAGTAACTCGAGCGGCGCACAAAAGTATGCAACGTGCCCCGCATTGCTGACAGATTGAATTACGCGTGTCCCCCCTCTCGTGTATCCCTCCCGTCTCATCCTACGCCTCTGTCATTTCTATTTGCACTCTATTTGCTCTTCCTGCTACGGTTTGCCTTTTTCTTTTTCTTTTTTTTTTTGCTCACTTTATTTGTATTCGTCGGCGTTTTCTTTGAGTTTCAGCGAGTTGAGTTGAGTGTGTAAATAAAAATGGCAGCAGCAGCAGCAGCGGCGACATTGGCGAAATGTTTAATTAAATCGCACGCAAGCAGTAGAAAAGGAAATCGAAAACCAACCAAAAAAAAAATAGAGAAAAAAACAATTAGAAAAAAACTCGCAGAATTTAATTAAACTTTATTTTTGCTGTAATAGCAGCAGGAAGGGAGCGAGTCGAGGGGAGCAGCAGGGGGGCAAGAGCGCACAACAATGTCAGCGCAACGCATTTTAATTAGTTTTTTTGAAGTGTGTGTGTGTGCTCTGCGAGTGTGTGTGTGTGTACGAGCGCTAAAAACAAATCAAAAAGTCTGCGCCAACAATTGATGCAGCGGTTGCTGCTACACGGCTGTGTGTGTCGATGTGTGTGTGATGTGTGTGATATGTGGTGTGCGTGTGTGATATGTGTGAGTGTGTCACAGAGTGTGTGTGTATGTGTTTTCAATGTATGTCGAGCAGCGGCTGTCAAAAAACTTTCAAACAAATGTCGCTCACATGCCAAACACACACACACACACACACACATACACGCGTAGCTACACGCACAACACACAAGTGCCAGCTTGTGCAACAACAACAAAAGGTGTGCTCGTATCTGTGTGTGTGTGTGTGTGTGCAGCATTAACATTTCATGCGCATAAACAAATGAGTTTTCAACGCCAACTTTTGATTATATAAGCTGCCATTTCAGGCCAAAACGTGCAGATTTTTTTACGCCCCTCCCCCCTACTCCTCCCAGCCACTCTTTCCGCCCATCTTTATTCACAACTTGGCACAGGGCATCATGAGTTTTGTTGCCTAACTTTGTTAAGTGTAAAGGGAAATAAGTCAGGAACATAAGGAAGCGAGATATAGTCAGTTATGACTCTCGTTTATCTACTGTCTTCCCCTCTCTCTCTCTCGCCATCTCCCTCTATTTCCATTTCTCTCTCTCTCACACTGTCAACTTGACTGTGCCATGTGACGCTTTTGTGGCACATTGAGAACGTTTTGAAAAGTTGCAAGTCGGAATTGAAAATAGATTTTACAGCAGTTTGCAGTAGAAGAGATAATGATGAGAAAAGTGTGGGCAGAGGTAGAAGGTATTTAGCGAGAGAAAGAGAGAGAGGGAGTGTAGAAAAAAAGGCAGTTATATCTAGGAGCTTACTAAATGTGAGATCTTTCAAAGCAGAGATGGACAGAGGCAGAAAGAGAGGAAATTGTAAATAGACTAAATAAAGTATATAAAGAAAGAAACACTGAAGAATATATTTTTTTAAATCTGTAAAACATACCCTACATATAGGGAGAAATAGTGCCGTATAGGGCACATTTCTAACCTCAGTTATTTCTATTCCAAATACTCATTGCATTGCTGAAATTTACTTTAAAAAAAAAAGCTAAAAAAAAAAATACCATGCACTCACTCAAATTTGTTTGCAGCATGCGCATAATTAAAATTACAATTGTTTTTACAGTCGAAAAGAATCTCTCCAAATATTTATCTATTCTTGGCTACGAGAGCACATACCAAACTGTACTTTTTGCCTCATCATTTTTCCCCAGCATTTTCACGCTCTCTGCGCGTGTGTTTTCATCCGGGAAACTGCTAAAACTGACCCCAAGCAATAAGTTTTTCATAGCTGTCTACAAATGCGATTTTAATATGCACACACAAAACTCCATGAAATATGCAAATGGCATAGAAAGAGAGAGGGCAAAAAACACTAGGGGGAGGGGGAGGAGGGGAAACATCAACATGGAAAACAAGCTTAAAAACACGAGTTCAAATCACGCAAAATGCTTTTAACTTTTAATCATTAGCTTATCACAGCACACAGATACACACATAGAGAGAGTTTATCTGTATCTGTATCTGTATATGTGTGTTTTGTGTGTGTGTGTGCGTGCTGCAGGCCAAAACTTCTGGACATTTGCCTGAATCAGCAGAAAGTTCGTTCTGATGCTGCTGCTGCTGATTCGTCTCTCTCTTTCTTTCTTTCGTTTTGGTTTGGTCATGACTCATGAGTTTTTCATATTCAATTAATTTGAATTTGCATTTGAATTGAAAGAAAAAAAGAGGAATTGCTCGACTTGCACTTACCCCGCCACGTCCGCCGGATCCTTCGGAATTCTCGTCATCGATATAAATTTCATCTGTTTTCAAAGGCGCTGCCGCTGAAGGCTTCACAGATTTCTGAGAAAGATAGGAAAAGAAAGAGAGTAATCAGTTAGTATATATGCAATATATAGTATGTATATCTGAGCGTTTGATGAAAACTTTTTTAATTTACAGCAAATGCAAAGTTTTGTTTGACTCGTGGCAAATATGCAAATATTTTCATTTCATTAATTAGAGAGAGAGAGATGAGCAAAACGAAATGGAATACGCAGAAATATATAACGAATTTTGTGGCGAAATAAAAGAGAATATGCTTCTTTCCTTTCCCCTTCCCTTCTCGACTTTATATAGCGGTTGACCGCAAACAATTTGCATGCCATTGGCTCGTAAAACAATTAATTAAGAATTTCGCAAATGCAACAGAATTGTCAACAACAAAAGCAACAACAATTGTATAACAAATGCAATTTTAATGATGCAACTGTAAAATCAATGAAATATTCAAAAGCGCAGAGACAGAAGAAACTGCTGCACGACGGCCAGCTACCCTGGCTGCTTAATCTTTTAGCTTTCTCTTTAATTACAATTTAAGCATCATGGCTAAAAGTTGACTTTATAGTTACTTTTTACAGCTTATGGCTTTTGTTCTTTTTTTCTGTTTTATGTTTACAGGGTATTGGCGCACATTAACAGCTGCTGCTTGCATAATTAATGCCAGCCCGGGCAAAGTACTGTGCAACCTCATTAGGGTCACGACTGCAGCGTGGTTTACGAGGCAAGAAGAGCAGCTGCCGGGGGGAGAGTGAAAAGGCAGAAGGAGCAGAAGGCGAAAGAGCCAAAGCAGAAGATGGCCGCGCAGATTTTTAACCCGCCATAAACCAATTTTTATAATCCCCTTTTCTGGCACAGCTCAAACATTCTCTCTGCCTCTCTCTGCCTTTCTCTCTCTGCAGATTAGCAAAAGTCAAAGTTTGTGCAAGCTTTTAACCGCAACAAGGCGCTGTCTACCCGTCTCTCTTCTTCCTCTCGTCTCCCTCTAACCAGCCCTCTGACCTTAGCTTGTACTGCCTGCTGCCTCCTGCCTGCCCCACTGACATTGTCATTTATTCTACGTTTTTTTTTTTCCTTTTTTTTCCCTCATAGGTGTGAATAACCGCGCAGCAGAAGCAAAAAATGGGGAGGAAGAAGAGGCAGGGAGGTAACAAGAAGCAAAACCTCAGATAAACACTTCATCTTCTGCTGCCTCGACTGCTGCCACGAATGCTGCCTCGGCTTTGTGGTTGGCTGAGCCTCAGTTGAGTTGCCAAGTTTTGCATTTGCGGCAGCTGCGGGACAGCTCAGCCCAGGACTCAGACTCAGTCGGAGGCCTGGCCCAGGACACGGCATCTTTATGCATTAATATGTACACGTTTATGTAGTGTGTGCTGTGTGTGCACTGTGTGTGTGTGTGAACAAAAGTTGAATGCCTTGCAAAATGCATTTACCGCGTCTTTGGCCGCATAACGAACTGCACTCTGCATTTATATTATTATTATTATGATTATGTTTATGATTATTGCGCTGGCAAAGGCTTTGATGAAGCTAGAAGAGTATTATATGTCTATGCATATATAGTAACAGCCTAAACAGCTAAAAGAAGACAGACTAAATGCGATTAAAGAAGTTTAGGCGGAGTTACCACGAAGCGAAAGTTGCGAGAGTTTTGTCTAGGGAGCCAAGCAAAGCATTCAGCTTAGAACGAGTTGCATAGCAGGCAGCTACTAAACTGTGCAAAGTTAGCAAGAGTTGAAGAAGTGATGCGAGAAATGTGTAGTTTCTTTTCATTTCTTGTTGAAGCAAGCAGAAATATTACTGAAATATGTATAATAAATTTAGCAAGTATTTTTGTTGATATTTATACCCTTCGACCATTGAAAACATTTTGATTATGTTTTAGCTAAAACGATTTTTTGAAATTTTTTGATATGTAGGAAATTTAGACAATAGTCCCCCCTGTAAAATTTCAAAAAATTTTTTTTCAAAATTTTAAATCGCGAGGTTTTAATTTTAATCGATTGCGGAGGTCAAAATTAGTAATAAACAAGTGTTTAAATCGATTTTAAGCTATACTTAATATTGGCCGAAAAATCATGTCGAAATGGTCAAAAAATTAGACATGCAACACACTCAACAGGCCTGGTAACCTCATTTTACACCGATCATAACTTTCTTATGAATCAAACGATTTTCACACGGAATGACATTTTGTTTATGTTTTAATTATCTGAGTGATTCTACATTTAAATAATATCATAATAGACCTTTTGAAATTTTTTGATATTTTGGAAATTTAGACAATGGTCCCCCCTGTAAAATTTCAACAAAATTTTTTGAGGTTTTAATTTTAATCGATTGCGGAGGTCAAAATTAGTAATAAACAAGTGTTTAAATCGATTTTAAGCTATACTTAATTTTGGCCGAAAAATCATGTCGAAATGGTCAAAAAATTAGACATGCAACACACTCAACAGGCCTGGTAACCTCATTTTACACCGATCATAACTTTCTTATAAATCAAACGATTTTCACACGGAATGACATTTTGTTTATGTTTTGATTATCTGAGTGATTCTACATTTAAATAATATCATAATAGACCTTTTGAAATTTTTTGATATTTTGGAAATTTAGACAATGGTCCCCCCTGTAAAATTTCAACAAAATTTTTTTTTCAAAATTTTAAATCGCGAGGTTTTAATTTTAATCGATTGCGGAGGTCAAAATTAGTAATAAACAAGTGTTTAAATCGATTTTAAGCTATACTTAATTTTGGCCGAAAAATCATGTCGAAATGGTCAAAAAATTAGACATGCAACACACTCAACAGGCCTGGTAACCTCATTTTACACCGATCATAACTTTCTTATAAATCAAACGATTTTCACGCGGAATGACATTTTGTTTATGTTTTGATTATCTGAGTGATTCTACATTTAAATAATATCATAATAGACCTTTTGAAATTTTTTGATATTTTGGAAATTTAGACAATGGTCCCCCCTGTAAAATTTAAAATTTTTTTTTTCAAAATTTTAAATCGCGAGGTTTTAATTTTAATCGATTGCGGAGGTCAAAATTAGTAATAAACAAGTGTTTAAATCGATTTTAAACTATACTTAATTTTGGCCGAAAAATCATGTCGAAATGGTCAAAAATTAGACATGTAACACACTCAACAGGCCTGGTAACCTCATTTTACACCGATCATAACTTTCTTATAAATCAAACGATTTTCACGCGGAATGACATTTTGTTTATGTTTTGATTATCTGAGTGATTCTACATTTAAATAATATCATAATAGACCTTTTGAAATTTTTTGATATTTTGGAAATTTAGACAATAGTCCCCCCTGTAAAATTTCAAAAAAAATTTTTTTTTCAAAATTTTAAATCGCGAGGTTTTAATTTTAATCGATTGCGGAGGTCAAAATTAGTAATAAACAAGGGTTTAAATCGATTTTGAACTATACTTAATTTTGGCCCAAAATCATGTCGAAATGGTCAAAAATTAGACATGTAACACACTCAACAGGCCTGGTAACCTCATTTTACACCGATCATAACTTTCTTATAAATCAAACGATTTTCACGCGGAATGATATTTTGTTTATGTTTTGATTATCTGAGTGATTCTACATTTAAATAATATCATAATAGACCTTTTGAAATTTTTTGATATTTTGGAAATTTAGACAATGGTCCCCCTGTAAAATTTCAAAAAATTTTTTTTCAAAATTATAAATCGCGGGGTTTTAATTTTAATCGATTGCGGAGGTCAAAATTAATAATAAACAAGCGTTTAAATCGATTTTAGAGTATACTTAATTTTGGCCGAAAAATCATGTCGAAATGGTCAAAAAATTAGACATGCAACACACTCAACAGGCCTGGTAACCTCATTTTACACCGATCATAACTTTCTTATTAATCGAACGATTTTCACGCGGAATGACATTTTGTTTATGTTTTGATTATCTGAGTGATTCTACATTTTAATAATATCATAATAGACCTTTTGAAATTTTTTGATATTTTGGAAATTTAGACAATGGTCCCCCCTGTAAAATTTCAAAAAAATTTTTTTTTCAAAATTTTAAATCGCGAGGTTTTAATTTTAATCGATTGCGGAGGTCAAAATTAGTAATAAACAAGTGTTTAAATCGATTTTAGACTATACTTAATTTTGGCCCAAAAATCATGTCGAAATGGTCAAAAAATTAGACATGTAACACACTCAACAGGCCTGGTACCCTCATTTTATACCGATCATAACTTTCTTATAAATCAAACGATTTTCACGTGGAATGACATTTTGTTTATGTTTCAACAACCTAAGTGATTCTATATTTAAAAAATAGCATAAATCAATTTTTTGAAAATGTTCGATATGTTGAAAATTTAAGTAATGATTTCCCCTGTAAAATTTCTACAACATTTTTTTCCACAACCGCAGTATTTCAATGACTTCAAGAATATTTTTATTTTGCCCTCAACTAATCGCCTTTGCCGTTTATCTATCTCTCTCTCTCTCTCTCTCTCTCTGTGCCTCTGCACTTTCACACAGCAATTGCACGCACTTTCCTTTGTTTTTTTTCCCAAAAATATTCTTAATTTCACGCAAGAAAGAACGCACTTGTAAAGAAATATTAGTAAAAGCAACTTTGGAATAAATTGTTTAGCAGTAAAATTTGTCAAACAATTTGAAAATTTGCAGAGTTTATGCAGTGACACGACACATTTTTATTTACCATAAAAAGAGAGGGGGAGAGAGAGAGAGGCGAAGAAAGACAGAGAGGGAGGTGCGCTTCTTTTGAAAGTGCGGGCAAACATATTTCACGTATATTTTTCTCTCATCGCTCGTTGCGTTTATTTCTTCTTTTTATGAATTTTAACTGGCAACAATTTGACAAAGTGGATAGGGCAGGAAGCAGGTGAAAAAGATTGCCACGTGAGGGAGAAGAGAGTAAAGAGAGAGTGAGGGGGAAATTTGAATGCAATTGTGCAGCAGCAACAAATTTCGTGTGGCACTTTGCGACAAACGGTAAAAATGAAAACGGGTTTTTATACCGTTTTTGCAGCTGATAAAACCAACTCAAGTGACCCCCCCCCTCTCCAACTACAATGTGCCTGCACTGCACTCAATAAATCAATATATAAATATTGGCAGTTTATACGCGCTGGGGCGTGGCTGGCAGGGGGGAGTGGCGTGAATCTATATGCATATTTGTAAATAAATAAATTTATATATAGTATACGGTTATTTTTTCTTTTTTTGTTATCGGCACACTGCCAAAACCAACAAATAAATTTAATACGAGCTGCGAAAATGCTGTCCCCTTCTTTGTTTTCTCTTCTGTTTTATCAGTTTCCTTTATTTGAAAATATTTTCAGACTTTGACTTATTGTACTTGGATATTTGTGTAAGCTTAATCGGCTCTGGGGCGAAGGAATTTAGTTAATTCACACTTTATTCTAGCGATTTAACAGGCAACAATCCGATTATGTTCGCTGCTCAAATTGGAATTCCTTTTCGGCGATCTATAGAAATACCAAAATATAAGAACACAAATAAGTTAAGACAGATTTGGGCAAGTGCTTTCAGCTGGCACCTGGGAATTTCAGCTTATGCTGTGCATTTAAATATCCTGTAAGCTTGTAGCTCATACAAATAACATTGAGCGCAGAAAAGTATGCTATAATTTTATTTATTTCGCGATTGGACTTTGGATATGTTTTTAAATCATTTTTTTATACTTTTTTTGACTTGTCTAATTCATTTGAATCGAAAACTAAAAACTTAATATTTTTAAATTAATGTAAGACGTTAAACTCATTATTTTTTAAGTAATGGATAAAATGTCTCTCTCTCAATATTATTCCTAACAGAAATCGTTGATTTAGAGTAAAGATATGAGAGTTGGATTTGGGAATTACATCATACTCACAGTCGCAATAATTTGATATGTTGTGTTTATTTGTTAAATACATTTACACAGACTTAAACATGCATTCACATGCTCATGTCACAATCATAATGTATTTGCTCTCTACTCATATTTATTCAATTAGTAACATAATATTTACATTTTAAATTAATTAACCCATTTCGATTTGCATTTAAATTAACATTTTAAATATTTATTTGCGCTTTAATAGACAGAACTCAAATTGTGTTGGCATATAATTAATTTCATAAATAATAAATAAAACTGAATAATAGCGCTGTCCACTTTGTTGTTTTTGTTGCTGCTGCTGAAAAGCGCAACATGGTAGGCGGGAGTGGAGAGCGTTTAAGGGGCGTGTCAGCTGTCAGTTGAAAACTAAAAGCGCCATTGAAGCTGTTTCAAGGCAAAGAGCGACAGACGGACAAACTGAACAGATTGATAGGCAGGCAGGGAAGCCGGCAAACAGACAAACGGATGAGCAGACAGACAGACAGGCAGACAGACAGACTGAGGATAACTGACAGGCAACGAGCGCAACGGAAACGCGCCGCAAAGTAGGCAATGCAATTGAAACCGATGCCAATGCAATTTGCAGCTAAAGCAACGAGTATACGCAGTGTGCGCCACACACACACATATACACACTCGAAAAGCCAATGAAATTCGAACAGGTCCCTTGACAGCGATTGATCGATGAGAGTCTGCAAGTGTGTGTGTGTATTTATTAAATACCTATTCAAGTTGAATGAATGAATGACTGTCTTATTTGGCAGGCAGTCAGTCAAGCATGTGCCACATGCCAGGGAAATAAACATAAATAATATATAAATGCGTTGACACTTCACAAACTCGTTATACATTTTCATTAGGCATCTGTCTGTCTGTCTCTCTCTCTCTCTCTCTCTCTCTGTCTGCCTATCTATCTATCAGGCCTTGCCTTTTTCTTCTACTCAAATTTCTCTTGTGTTTCTTTCTCTAGCCATGCTCAGCCATGCGTGTGTCTTGCCCATTAAGGTGTCAAGCAGTTGCGTGTGTATCTGTGTGTGTGTGTTGGGGCAACAGTTTTGGCCTTTGGGTTTCGACAACGAATAAAACCAAATCAAAACTTATTATGCTAGGCACACACACACACAGACCCAGCCAAATCTGAGTCCCCTACTTTATCGCCTATGCGTGCGTGTGCGTGTGCGCACAGGGGAAAACTTTTATGTTTATAGTAGCCATAAAAACAACAAGCAGAGTGCAAAGAGAAAAGCAACAAAACAACAAAGCAACAACGCAGAAAAAAAAAACAAACAAAAAAAAAAAATAAAAGAAAGGAAAATACCTCTTGATAGCCATTTTCCGCTCGAATTTGTGCATAAAACTAATTGAACAGCAAAATTATTGCACACATACGCCCCTGGGGCAAATAAACATGCCCCGCATGCAACGTACATATGTATGTATGTATGTGTGTAATAGCAATAATTCACACATTGCTAATGAGCGTCAAATATTTAAAATACAATTCAAACAATGCAATTAGAATGAACATTTCGAGAGCAACGCATTCATACTATGTGTATGCAAATAAGGCTAAAAGGTAGTCAACGTTGTGTGTGTGTGCGTGTGTGGCCCTGAGTGTTTGACTGCCAAGACTTGACATAAAGCTAAAGGCGGAAATTGTTTACACACACACACACACACACCGCACAGACACTCGAGAGAGGGTAGCAAAGCTGCCACAATAAAAGCCGAATTGACAGTTGGCAGGCAGGCTAAACGACTGCAGAGACAGCGACGCCTCGAAAGTATGCCACAAATATGAAGAGCACACACACCCCACACACAAACACACACTCACACGCTAGCGTATGCAACGTAACTGTGGGTTGCTGCTGCAGAGACAGCGACGCCTCGAAAGTATGCCACAAATATGAAGAGCACACACACGCACCCCCACCCACACACACACACACACTCACACGCTCAGCGTATGCAAACGTAACTGTGGGTTGCTCTGTAACACTGACCTACAGAGTTGCCAGGTGACCAGTTTTGCTTACAATTCAAATTGTTTTGTCTCTCTCACTTTTTTTTTTTTTTTTTTTTTTGCTAACTTACATGCCAAGTGATGTGCGCGCCTAAAAGCAGGCAATGCTTCTCGTTTTGCGTTTGTTTTTTTGCGCCCTTTTATATGCGTATTTAATGTCTGCAGTTCGCTGAGTTTATCACAACAATAACGACACACACATATACACACAAGCACACGTAACTGTCACTGTAAAACTGTAGCAACTGACGGAGCGCTCAATGCGCTACGCTTGTCCAGCAACCGCACACTTCACCAGATTGTTTCGAACTGAACTGAACTGGTGCCGCTATCTTAAAGCCGCCTGCGAGCGAGCTGTGTTGTGATTAAAACACACACACACACACACAGGTGCAGCAGTATAGATATACGAACGCTGGGGTTGCCCAAAACAACGCTTTTTGGTCCAGTGAATTGGGTCGGTTGAGATGCTGCAAAAGCGTCAACGCGCTCTCTCTGCGCATGTCATGCCGCACTGTAGCGATTGCACAAACCATGCGACGTCGTGGAATAACATGCAAGGCAGGCAGCTTTGCTGCAGTACATGCCAGGCAGCTTTTGTCAAGGTTAGCAAGTTAGCCAAGTTCACAACAACTCAACGCTGCCGATAGATGGCATTGCTAGATTAACGAATGCTTTTAGTGCTGCACATTTTTCACGCTAGTTGGCGCTTTACACACTGTTAATAACATGTCACAGCAATGTAAGCCAACAGCAGGATGTAAATGTTAACATTTAAACTTAACATACAATTGCGCTCAAAAGTAGGCAATACGAAATTGTTTTGTCACAATCGTCCTTGAGATTTCTACAGAATCCTTAAGTTTTTCCCCCGTAATTCGTAATAAATTATACGGTTAATTGGTAGGCGCGAACATCACATATTCACAACAAATTGACAAATAAGCAACAACTTAACAAAAGCAATTGGGGAATTGTGGATTGTATGAAGATGGAGGATGTGAAAAAGTTGCCTCGTTGCCAGCTCATTTCCGTTTATACAGCTTCGGCGACGAACAACGCAGAATGAATTACAAGTGTCCATCTTCATAAAACAAGGCGACGACGACGACAACAACGACGGCGACGTCGGAAGGTGCCTGTCAAAAGGACAGCGAGATGGACGAACTTTTGGAAAGGCGGCGCCACGGATTCGAGGGAGGAGGAGGAGGAGGCGCGAATCTGCCTGGCTTTTCCTATTAGTTTCGTTTAATTTGGGCCATAAATTACATTTTTCATCTACTTAATACTTTTAATGATTTTCTTTTTCTCTCTCACTCTCACGTTCTTCTTCTTTTTTTAAACTTTGTCACTGGCCATATATAATCTAGCCAAGCGTGTGTGGGAGGGGGAGGGGGCGTGGCAGCTGACAGGTGCACGCAAAGAATAATAAGAAACAGCTTAAGGTTAAGCAGCTTCAATGTGCTTGAAGAAAGGCCAGAAGGGGGGGGCGGGGAGGAACTTTAAGTACAGTTAATTGTAATTAAAAAGTAAACTGCCAAAGGGAGAGAGCGAAAAAAGCGAAACACATTTGCCTTAGGCCGTGTAATAAAAATAAATTATGCCATCTAATTAGCGACTAGAGAGAAATCGTTGACAGCGCTGGCTCAGAGAGCGAGAAAGTTGCTGATAAATAATATGCCCAATTCTCATGTGTGTGTTTGAGTGTGTGTGTGTGCGAGAAGGAGAGCGTGAGAGCATGTGAGAGGGAGAAAACGAAAGTCGAGTGTCTGCTGGACTCTCGACCAAGAGATATATGACCGCTGGCGAAGTGCATTTAACTGTTCCTGGCGCTGCCGTTCAGTCTCGACGGCATAAATCAATTTTAATTGCTGTGCAATGTGCAGAAATGGACAAAAATAAAATGCTAACAAGTACAGAAAGAGACAGAGAGAGAGTGGGAACAAAGAGTAAAGGAGATAGCGCATTGTGCATTTGCACAATTCGATTTCGTTCGCTCAACTTGAACAAAGCAAAACTAATGAGCCGCAATTGCATTTGGGCCAGAAATTGTTGTTGTTTTTCGCACACCAATTCAATCAACACGCAAATTTTCATAAATTCCGTATAAATTGTGGGAAAAGTTGGGGATCGATGTAAAGAGTAACTACTACTATTACGATATTGGCTGGCAAAAACTAATTTGCAATAAATGTTACAAAATGCAAATTGGGCAAACACAGACAGAGGAGGCGCATAAATAGTTAACCAACTCTTTACACCGATATTAAGCTCAGTAACTGTGCAAGAGAGTGTGTGTGTGTGGCTGTGTGTGTGTGCCTGTCTGTGTGTGCATTGCAGAATGAATAAGCCATGCTGCATGATAAATGTTTCGCTTGCATTATTCGTTTGAATGCACGACTAGCAGATATGCTTTAAAATAAACATAGAATATATCGCCTTCTATATAAATCTGTATTTGATTTACTCAACAATTTGTAAATGAAATGCAGCTACCTCCACAAATTAAACGCACTCCCCCAACTTATCTGTCTATACAATCTCATTCCCATTCAATATTATTTCTAAGCTGTAACCCGAGCACACCCCTTATAACTGGCTGAGGCAAAGATTAAATTGGCTTTTGCCTTCGCAACTAAACGTTATTCATATCCGGTTGCTGACAACAAAGAGAGGGATAGATAGATAGAGAGAGAGAGATGGAGAGAGAATTCTCCCACCTGCAGCAGCTGAAACAGCATAGAATTTGCCCAATTTAAATGCTGCTCCATATTTCCATAACGCATATTTGCCTAATAGGCGCAGACAAAGTGAGCAAGACAAGGAGAGGCATACAGGGAGACAGCAAGAGAGGGAGACAGATGGATTCTCCTAACAGCTGGCTGTATTAATTAAGTCAGTTTCTTGTGAGTGATTAGTTGTGTAGGCATGTCTGGAATTGTGAGGGTGGGGGAAGAGAGTTAGAATTTGTCGACAATTCATATAATTTCCCGAGTGATTTCAATGGAATTTCTACCCGTTCTCACTCTCGCTTTATCTCTCTTTCTATCTCTCTCTCAATAATAATTTGAATTTCCATTTAGCCAAGTTTCAATTGCGTATTTAAAGTGATTTCTGGTGTCAAACAGATTTGTGTAAGTCTAAAATAACAAACAGATGACAAAACAGAATTAACAAAAAAAAAAAACATAACAATTCCATTGCCGCGTGTCGCATTACACAAATTAATGTCATAAAACTCTGGCAATAGTTCAGCATTTAATTAGTTGCCGTATTTGTTATACAGCTTTTTTTTGCAATTATACGTGGTAGCAGCTTGCGGGATAATGCACAAAAAGCCGCTAAAGGGAGTGCTTGACTGGGTAAATATCCTGGAAAATGCAGGGTAAATTCACCTTAAAAGAATACATTAATCATAAATCTTTTCTACATTCTACAAAGATATATTCCCATCCTTTCCTCATTTTCTGCCTTAATTTGCCTTCTCCCACCAAAACACCCCTTTAATGCATTTGCAGGGTATTAATAATGATTAAACTGTAAATTTTGCATAAACAAAAATCCAATTAAAATGTATAATAAGTTATTTAATTAAATTGATATGCATAAATCGTGCTCTATGCCCTTTTGCCGGGAAATAATAATAATCACACAAGTAATTAATTTCCCATCTGTATTTTTTGCTACTCTCCCCCATCTCTATATCTTAAATTACCATGTCTCATTCGTTTCATAGCAGCTTGTGTTTTTCTCTTTTTTCCTGTGTCATTTGTTTTTAAATTGAACTATTTGATGCGTCAGTCGGGCAACGTGGCGTATGCGCACTGCGGTACATGTGGTACGCAATGAACTTGGCCAAAATACGAGCGTTAGACGCGCTGCTGCTGCTGCTGCTGCCCGGTCCAACCAACTGGCGCCGCATAAACAACAAGCGAAATTTTACAACTTGCAACGAATTGCAAATATTTTCATGGCAAAATATGTGAAGCATCTCACTGCCCCCGCCCGCCCAAGCCCGAAAAAACACACACACGTTACCACACAGCTGCTTCCCCTGCTTCCCTTTGTTCCCTGATATTTGTGAGTTTTGGGCTGTTTGCCACGCCCACACCGTGCGCCTCTATTTGCTCTACAAATGCGATAGGAACGCGCAGGCTGCGTGCGCCATGCGTCTCGCATAGAATGTCATTTTTAATTAAGTTAAGCGCGCTTGTTCAGTTCGCTGGTTTGAGTTCATTATACTCCTACTGCCACGCCCCTGCTACGCACAACAATCAACGCCCATGCCTTTATTAGGTGTACGTTGCGTGTGTGTGTGGGTGTGTGTGCAACGGCAGCGTCTAATGCGAATTTATAGAGCCCAAAACCCCGACACGTTGTCGACGCACTGCAGAGGAGTGTACGAGAGAGAGAGAGATAGGGAGAGAGAGAGAGAGATCAGCAATTAATGCAAGCGTGCAAAAATGTTAGAGGGCCGCCAGTAACGGTATTTGTTTAACAACATTTTAAACTTTGTTAGTCTCGTTTTGGCGCGAGGCCAAATGTCATTTGCCTCCACGATGATGGTCGCTTGTAAACACGAGCAGTTCCCCCCCCCAATTTTGGTTAGTTAGTTGTTACAACCCTATTTAGCTTTTTAATGAGCTTTAAACTTTTGCTTTAAGTGAGCTTTTGTTGGAGTGGCGAATTTTATAGCTTGTTCAGTTAATGAACTTGCAAGTTTGTCATAAAATGCACTGCATAAACGTTTACAACAATCGTTTGCAGTGTGATTTGTTTTTACAAGCTTATAGTCGACTTTAAAGGAATAAATAAATGCTGAAAGTTCTAGTTGGAAATCTTAAATTAAGTTAAAGCTGGCAGGAATTGTTTAAAGCTTTAATTAGTTGTGGGATAGCTTTAATTCGGAAAAGCTTAAATCATATGTAGATTTAGTTTAGAAGGAAAGCTTTAATCATATTAAGATTTAGCTTTAATCAGTTCTTACAAGTAAAGCTTTAATATTTCTTTTTCTGCCTGGCTATAGATCTACTTATTTCTGTCTGCCTGCTTTTCTGTCATCTTAAATTTGTGCCTATATCATACTTTGCTCCTTTGCTCTTGATATAACATACATATTTTTATTCTTATTCGTATTCTTCCATCAAAGTTCACTTTCTTTGCTACATAATCATCACCTACTTGCAGCAGCTTTAATATCAAGAGAGAAAGCTCCTTACTCCCACACACACACACATGATTAATCCCATGCTTAAGCTTATGTCCTTGGCCATACATTCGAGTTTGGTGGGAAAAAATATGTTTATGCGCATTTGTTGAGGTTAAGAGCTTTTACTTTTAATCGTAAATAACTGCTTGTCCTTTTGCTACGCCATTTTTGCTTTTTCCGTGATAATGACACACTACAAAGTGGCTAACAAAAACACACACACACACATGCACACACCCAGAAAAAGAGAGTGGGAGAGAAAGATAGATAACTTTAAGGCCCACAAGGTTTTTGTTCAACTTTCGAAGCCGCAAAACATGCGGGCCGCACTCGTTCGCATAAATTTATAAAACGATTATAGAAGATTTTCCAAGTTGGGTTGGGGTGCAGGCAGGAACTGAAGGTGCTCCATAGTCCGCCCTTGCTATATCTATGTATGTATATGTACGCCCAGTTGAGTGTTTGTTTTTGTTTTGATAAGGCTTAGGCATAAATAATGTAACTGTTAAGCCTTTTGGGCATTTACGCTGCTGTTGTTAACAAACTTCTATGTGCCAGCTTACCTGGAAAGAGAAAGAAAAAGGGAGAAGGCATTAGTACAAATTGTAACAGAAAGAGAGAGAGAGAAAGCAAGTACAAATTAGTTGGTGTTGTCATTTGGTAACAAGTTTTTTAAACAGTTTTGCTGTCATTGCACTTCGCACTGGCAACTTTTGCTTGGCTAAAATAATATTTGGCCACAACAAAGTGCATTTAATTAAGCAAGAATGAAATGCAGGCAACAACGAGCAGAAGTGAAGGCAGTAAAAAGCAAAATAGACGAGACAAGTGAATGAAGCAGCAGCGCAGCAAATACCCTGTGAATGTTGTTAAGAGAAAGTGTGGTAAGACAAGCACAAAGTGGCCTAAACCAGTTGAAATATGAGATAAATCTATGACAAAGTTATTTACATTTACTAGCTGTGGCAACTCTGCAAGTGGCACTTTTTACAGGGTATACGTTGTAAATAAGACAATGCACTGACAGCTGGCAAGGAGGAAGATTCTTCTTCCTGTTTCGCTTGACGTTGATATTGCTTTTGTTGTTGCTGTTATTGTTGTTGTTGTTGCTGTTGGCTCATTATTTAGCAGCCTGATTAAATTAGAATGCGCACACACACACAGCGACACACTCAGGCGACGCCAACACAGACACAGACACAGTCCCAGACCGGCAGAGGCTTTATTTGCATGTAAATGCAGTGCATACACGCCAAGCTGGAGAGACGCCAAACGAGACGACGACGACGACGAGTGAGACAGCAATAGATGGAGTAGAGTGCACTCACACAATGATATATGTGTATGTGTATGTGTATACGCATTTGTATATGTGCATAGTGCGAGAGTGCTCTCAGGCAGCATGAAGACGAAGCTGTTTTAATGAGTTGGCAATTAGCATATCACAGCACACTCACACACACCGCACACACAAACACACACACACACACATATCAAGGAGCAACATTCACTCCACCACACACACATATACACAAACTACTGCTGCACACAATCAACAGACAAACATTTGTAAATATGTATCTGCTGGCTTTATTTTGAATATTATTATTATTATTTTTATTTTTGCGCCGTTTGTTTGTTCTGTATTTATGGCATACGTTTTAAAGTTATAGTACATGCTGCAAAAGTTTTGCAACAACAACAACAAATCAGACACAATAAACAAACTTTAAACGTTGTTTTTTCCTCTCTCTCTCTCTCTCTCTCTTTTGGGCGCATAAAAGTGCGCTACAAAAAGTTAACATTCACCGCACTCAAGCGGCAACTGCTGCACGAGTGTAGGTGTGTGTGTGTGTTCCTCTCTCTGTGTGTGTGTATCTGCAGCTTTATTTTTCAAGCGTCTTAACCTCAAAAGTTTTTTGCACTTGTAAATGCATGTGCGATGCGTACAACTTTCAGCGCCATTTTATGCTAAATTTGTGATTGTTTACATACACACACATACAAAGACAAAGGTACACACACACGCATACACTCCACTCTTGTGTAGGAACAATAAAAACAAAAGTATTTAACATGTTTTTTTGATGTGTAGCTGAGAAAACATTGATGGCGCCAACAAATTTGTAAAAGCCTTTTTAAATAATTTATTTTATATTTGCTTTCAATTATTGCAGGAATTATAGATGATATAGTTATCTAAAGCTGATATATGCATAGATAAGCATAATATTAATGTATACTGCCAAATTTATGGCGATTGTACATCACATACCAAAGTTATACAAATTCTGAATGAGCTAGGAAGAGTTTTAAATAGCCAATGCTCTTAAGCAAAGCTGCAATCGATTGTTATCGTTTTCAAGTGCCTATCGATATGCCAAGGCAGTAGATAAACCTTTTTCCATGAACTGATTTGCATATCATTTTCTGTCCATGCCAAAAAGTATGCTATAAATTTAATACACACTAAATATTCAATATCAAAAATAGAACACGCCCTTTAACCACATTGTTTGTATTTTTAGAGTGTTCAGAGGGTCCGGGCACACCCATATTTATATGAAACCGGATGTGTTTAGTCCTTTATTAGAAAAGTTTTGCGTTTTCTCTACATTGGCAAAAGGGACAACAGGTAGAAATTAAATGAAATTCCATTCTGTTAGAGCGCATATTTTGCATATGCATATAAAAAACACACATAAATATATTGTATAGTCGCTTATTTATTGTTAAATAAAAGTCAAAAGTTATGAATTATTTACACGAATTGATTGACATTTCAAAGGAAACAATTGAATTGCAAAAACTCAAATGGAATTTCAAATATTGCAATAAATTTGCACACCCGCACAGAGAGAGAGAGAGGGAGACACTTGCCGCACACACACACACGCACACATCGCTTGTGGTAGTTAACATCGTAATTTAGCCAATTCTAATTCTAACCAAACACAATTCACCTTTGATTATCGCGAGTGTCAATTTGTCTAAAGGTCATGAATTTGCGTTTAGCTAATTAATAGTCAGCCAGAATGCTCAGGAATGTGTGAGTGTGTGTCTCTCTCTCTCTCTCTCTTTGTGAGTGTGTGTGTGTGTGCGAGAGTGTTGAGACATTCGCAGGTACATGCTCACACGTCTGGCATTTGGTTTTCCCAGGAGGTTGAGTTAACAATTTAATTAGAGAACGAGGCGTACGCGAGTCGAAAGTTTGGCGCAACGTTTACACGTTGACAATTACGTGTATTCTTCGCAATTATGTGGAATTATGTGTACTATTTAAATTGCAGATGAACCCTGCACGCATAAACCTCGAGTTAAGTAGTTAAACGATGCCTTAGGGAGCGAGGGGAAAATTCATGGAATTTAATTAAAAACTTTTAAAGCAAACGCATTTATTCTTCTTTTTTTTCTTTCTGTCTCGCATTTCTCTCAAGCATAATAAATTTATGTAAATTATGACACATTCACTAATTAAAAGTTACGTTTTTTGCAGAGGTTAATGCGAGACGTGAGATATGACACGAATTAAAGCTGTCCAGATAAATAAATATACCATATAGTATATAGAGCAAAAACTTTTATTTGATGAATTTCAAAGTTCACTCTCTCTCTCTGTCATTGCTTTCTTTTGCTATTTATCGCATCATCAAACATTTTGATGTTGATTTATGGTAAATATATTTCTTGGAAATAGCAACAACAACTAGCAAAAGTGTCTGGCTAGTCAAAGCCTTGAAATGAGCTAACACCGAGGGCAAACAGAAATCCCAAATAAACACAAGTGAATTGTTCAATCTTTCCTATCGCTCTCCCTTTCTCTCTGTCTCTCGCAGTGTGGTGGAAAATTCTCTCTCGATTATTTTACGTATTTATTTTATTTTTCATTTTCGTTTTCGTGAGTTTTGGGAATTGTGCGAGTGATTTGCAAACGCTCCAATGGCCTCAGCCAGCAGATGACTGGCTTTCTTCTTCATATCATCATGATCATCATCGTGAGCATTTAGTTCATTATGCTGCAAAACTGCGTAGTTTATATTACAAAAGTTTTCTATAATTTATTTTCATTGCGTTCGCATTTCTTTTCATTTTCTTCTTTTTTTTTGATTATTTATTCATTTGAAATTTGATTTTTATTTGACATGTTGACAGGCCAAGGGAATTCGCATGGCAAATGAAGCTGCTCAGTCCAGGATAAGCGCACAACGAAATCTGAATCTGAATCCGAATCTGAATCAGAAGTCGAATCCAAAATGGCAGCACAATTTGCCCCTCGTCCACGTGCAGCAGCATCGACTGTCAAAGACGACGGAAAAAACTTTTGCTGCAACTTTTTTTGCTCATTAAGCAAACACAAAAAAAAAAAAAAACAAAATATGGCGGAAAGAAAAAAACAAATGGAATGGCGAACAAATATGAATACGAGTGAGAGAGAGCGAGACGGGGGACAATATGAACTTTCGCATATGAAAAACTAATTAATATGTTGAGCAGGTAAATTGATGGTGCAAAGTGTGAAGAGGGGAGACACGTAGACAGGGGGGAGGGAGGAGGGGAAGGCAAAGGGAAATGAGCATTGAGAATATCACATGCACATTTTTGCATTAATTATGCGAAAACTTTTGGCCGCACATTTTCACTTTTGTGTGTGTGTGTGTGTGAGTATTTGGAGATGTTAATTTGATATACCCTGCATATAGAGTTGAGCAACGGTGAGGTGTATGCTTTCCTGTGAGTAAATTTAGTACTTTTTTAGGCTTATGCAAACGATAGTACGTATTTATCAATAGATAATCAATAAATGTAAATTGCAGTCAATTTTTATCCAACATTATTTAAAAATTCTCAAATTATATCAAGTTTTACCACAAAATAGCATTTGCAATTATTTTCGATAATTCAGTACAATCGATTACAGATTCTGCTTAAAAAAATAATATACGATACGATGCTCTAAAACCTTTGCCACTCTGAACTGCCGATAAGCTCAACCACAATCGATAACACCCTGTCTTAACCACACACACGCACATACTCACACACACACACCTGTCATTTTAGATGCCATACAAGCCAGCTGAAGGTGTGTGTGTGTGTTTACCCAGGAGAGTGTGCAGGTGTGTGTGTGAGTGTTTTAGGGCTTATTGGATTTCATTAATTAAAATTGGGCTCGCTTTCTGTTTGGATTGTTAACGCGTCAAGGCGTGTGTGTGGGCGTATACTGCTGTGTATGTGTGTGCGTCAATAAATTGCACACATAATTAAATTCAAATATATAAATTTCCGGCTGACTGCAAAACAAGTACTCAATATTTAATGAGTTGTGTCTAGAAATTATATTTCGCTGCCACAAAATGAACTGTATTTATGCTTGCTGTCTCTTCCTCTCGCTCTTTCTTACTTCCTGTCTCTGTCTCTCTCTCTCTCTTTCTCTACTTCCTTGCGGTTACTGGCTGAGCAAGCAAAAGCAGCGTGCCGAAGGACATTTATCACAATCAATACACGACTGCAGCTTCATCCCGCTCCATCCTGGCCACAACCACAGACAGATAGGGGTGGAGTGGAGAGAGGGGCGGATTGTAGGAGTCATCGAGAGTACGTTTCGTATTTCTATATCTGTTTATCTCTGGTTTCCCGTGCAGTTTTCTGTGCTTACACGGATCATTGAGCAACGCGGATGCGGAAAACGCGAGAGCTGCGCGCACTTCACACACAACTTGCCACGCTGCGTCGCTCTCTCTCTCTCCCTATCTCCCTCTCTTCCTCTCTCATTCTTTCTCTTTTTTCTGCTGCATGTGGCAATTCGAGCATAATGAAGTTATGCCTGCAATGGCAGCGTAGAGCTTAGAAAAATTGTTATTAGCAGCAACTGAAGTGACTGAGAGAAGGAGAGAGAGCGAGCATGTTATGAAAACTGGCTATGATTGGCTTTATTCGTAATGCTTACGACCAGCAACGAATAAGCCACGTTAGTTAAGTTATGCGGGTTAGACAATGCAAAGAGAGGAGGAGAGAGAGAGGCAGAGAGGGAAAAGTGATAGAGCTAGAGTTAGTCAGCTAATGCAGTTAAAACTGCGGCTAGAGCTGAGAGGGGAAAGAAGTATTTAAAGAGGGAGAAAAAACAAAGACAAAAAGGGAGAGATAGAGAAAGCAAAGAAGTAGAAAATAGACAGACAGAATAGAAAGTAAAAATAAAACAGTAGAAGGAAACATAATGAAGAAAGAAAGATACAAAATGGCGAAGAGAACACTGTAGAAAAAAAGAGTTAGAGACGGAAATGGAGCTGGAGAGTGGCAGAACAGAAGCAGGAGAGAGAAATAAAATAAGTTGAAGGGAACATAGGCAAGGACAGAAAAGAAAAAGTAAGACGCTTAAAAAATGTTCTACTACAGTAAATATTAATATTTCTATAATCTATATAAATATTTATTAAAAGTATATTTAAATTACTGCATTAGATAAACCCAAGAAACTACAAGTTACTATAGAAACTCATAGATACCCCAGTTTATGAATATATTTAGGGCCCTTTAATGTCTACCCAGCATCCCCGCCTGACAGGTCTAAGCCAAGTTAAGCTTTAATAACGTATTCTGTCTGCTGTCTGCGTTGATTGACCACGAACTTGTTTCGTTTTGGCACATTTAAAGCGCCTCCGCCTCAGCAGACAATAAGTTGACAGACAGGCGCAACGTGCCACGTGTCTCGCACTAAACTTGACCTACGTTGCCCTGCCCGTCTCTCTCGCTCTCTTTCACTCTCTCTCTCTCTCTGTCTCGCTTTTTATGTGTTGGCCAAGTTGCACTCTCACTTGTAATTATGGCAAAGTTCGCCGCCTGTCGCTTTCTATAAGCCTTCGACAATGTTTCTCGCCTGTCTGCGTCGCTTTGCTGCTTTGCTCAGTTGCCTCTGCTCCTGCTCCGGCGCTGCCTCTGCTTCTGCTCAGGCTCTGCTGCGCTGTGCTTGGCGTGCAGCAAAGCTGAAAATTTCATTAAAAACGGCTTTGGCAGCGGCGTGCGAGCTACGTTGGTTCCTGACGCTGATGCTGATGATTTAGCCAGGCCAAGCACACACACACACACACACACACACAAACGAAGGCAGACAAACCTGACAGGGGCCATAAACTTGCAACATTGTGTGTGGCATGACACGACAACAAACACACACGCACAACAACAACACACATTGCGTAAAATTCAATTTGATTTTGGCAAATTTCGAAATGCCTGCAAGTGAGAGAGAGAGAGGAGGGAGGGAAGAGAGAGAGAGGGGTAGAGACTGGTATAGTGACCCAGAGAAAGTGCAGTGCAGCTGCAGCAGCAGCAGCATAAATAAACTGAGTTTTAGAAAACGGTTTGGGGGCCGCCATTGCTCATACGCCATGTGACCCCAAAGAGCGCACAAAATTGCAATTGAATTGGCAGCAGCAGCAGCAGCAGCAGCGGCAGCGGCAGCAGGTTAAGGCAGCTCGCGAACAGGTTTGTCAATTGTTCAGCTGCAGGCAAAGAGGGGAAGGGGGAGAGGGGCATAGCTAGGGTATAGTTGGGAAAAGGCTACACATTTTTCATGCACAGGGAGAGGGGAGAGGGGCGATGTAATGGTAATTGTAATTGTAATTGAATATTGATCGATTACCAAGCGAAGGGAGACGATGCTGCTGCTGCTGCTGTTGGCTGTAGCTGACACTGAGCCATGACTGATGATCACTCGCGCTCTCTCCCTCCCTCTCTCTTTTTCTCCCACCCCTCTCTCTCTCGCACTGTTTGCTGCTTGCAAATTTCATTTGCCAGCCCTTTGCCACATTTTATCTGGCTGCCAAGCACTTAAAGCACACACTATATACTCTCTACACCCCACACACCTAGTGCCTCTTCCCTCTCCCCCCCTACTCCCCCTCTAGACCAATTTCATTCTTGCTTGTTGTGTGTGAAATTTACATATGGAAAATGCAGTTTTTTGCAATTTTCTGCTAGAGCTGGTAAATATTTTGACGATGCGTAACAAAAGATGGCGGCACCAGCACAACATGAGGCATGCAGCAGCCCGTAGCACACACAGAGTGGGAGAGAGAGAGAGAGAGGGAAAGAGAGCGTGCTGCAGGTATTGCAGCTGCCGAGCCTGTAAGGCAATTGGACACGCACTCAGGTTGAGCCAGTATCGCCGCTTAAATGCTGCACACGCATCTCTCTCCCTCTCTCTCTCTCTCTACTCTCTCTCCCTCTCTGTGTTAAGGAGATCGAGGAGGAGCAGCTGAGCATGTGTTGTCATACACAACGCGGATAATATTTGTCAGCGCAAGACAATGTGAAAAGTGGCACACAAACGCGAGAAATGGGAGGAGCAGCAGCAAGAGATGCCAGAGGAGGAGGGGAAGGATCAAGAGGGGGTGCTGTGGCAGCAAGATACACTGAGAGAAACAGGCGAAACTGGGAGAGAAGCAGCAGGAGGCACTTGCAGAGGCGCAAGTGAATAAGAAGCCGCAATGGAAAGAGCAGAGGCAGGAGAAGCTGCAACAGGAGATGGAGAAGGCGCAGCAGATGCAGGAGAAGGTGCAGCAGCAGCAGAAGGAACTGTAGCAGCAGCAGCAGGCACAGGAGGAGACACTGGAGGAAGCAGAAGGAATGTAGCAAGAGAAAGAGAAGCTGCAGCAGGCACAAGGGGGAGGGGGGTGCCGGGAGGAGGAGGCAGCCGTAGCAGGTGAAGAGGGCATTGGATGCAGCCTCATCATCATCATCATCACCTGCGTTGGCAGGCAGCTGCCTCATCGAGTTGTTTGCATTGCAACCTGGCAGAGCAACTGCACTCAATGTAAAGTCAGCCGCATTAACGTCGCACACCCTGTAGCTATCAGCTCCCCCTGCCTGCCTGCCTCCCTCTCTGCCCACTCTACTTTTATCCTGCCTGCCTGCCTGTAGCTCCCTCGGCTGCTGCTGTCAATTGCATTTCTTATGTTTCTTATCATTTGATGTCAAGCAGAATTTTGCTAAATTTTGCAACTAATTGACATGAAACTGTCAGCTGAGTCTGCTACTCTCTCTCTCTCTCTCTCTCTCTCTCTCTCTCTCTGTAGGTGCGCCTGCAAGTATGCTAAACAAATGCGCTGCCATAGCTCGCAAAAATATGCTCGAGCATATTTCCAATGTGCGGCTTACATTTCCTGCTACATGCAGCTCATGGCTCTAATGTGCTTGCCACACGCACACACACACACGCATATGCTGCACACACACACACACACACACAGTTGCAGCACACATTTGTATTTGTCATGGCGCAAATGTTGCGAAATATGCAAATAAAATAAGCATTTCTTCTCTTGCTATTTGTCAGGCCCTCAACGCCGCCCTGTGAGTGCCACATGTTGTTGCATGTTGCACAATAGAGAGAGAAAGAGAGAGAGGGAGAGAGGGAGCAACTGCCATTGCCAGCTGTCTACATACAGAACAATGGAACTTGCATATCAACTGGCTTAGTGGATTGTCATGTATAAGAAGAAGCAGAGCTTCTTTAACGGGTATGGTGTATGGCAAGTGCAGAGGTTGCTCCTGTAATTAAGCTGTCAGATATGCATGATTATTATCTATATATCTATAGGTAATAAGTAAAAGTGTGTTATATAGAAATACTCGCAGAAACTGCTTTAAAATCTTTTCCCAACTTAAGCAGGGTATCTCACTTACAGGGTATGCACTAGTCTATCAGCAACTGCCACATTTTTTGTCTTTTTTCTTTCGCTGTCAACACACATTTCTTGTGTGTATTTGTGTGCGTGTTAGACTGTGTTTACATTTGATTTTCTCGATTCCCCATGCGCGCATCCGTTTACCCAGCATGCATGTGTGTGTTCGTGTGTGTGTGTGTATGTGTGCCATGGGTTGTTGACTCTTTTGCCATTTTATTTCTACTCTTTCCTCTTCTTCTTCTACTTGTTTCACTGTCTCCGCGTTATTTGTCTGCGATTTTGCTGATGTTTGTTTATTGAAATAGCAAGCGAAGCTGGTTATCATATTTAGGCGATTACTTTAAGTACTCCCCCGCTCTCTCTCTATCTATCTAGGGAATCCTCTAGAGAACTCATATACCTCTATACATTTTCAATTAGTTGTCAAAGCAAATGCCTTAGCCAATTAAATGTCAAGCTCAGTCTACAAAAGGCAAATTTTCAGCTTGTTGTTAGTTTCGCAAATTTGCACAAGCTGCGTGAGAAATTTCGGTTAGGGATTGTAGTTAGGGGGAGATGCAGGGGTTAGGGATGCACTAGCATAATTTCTCATTAATTTGTGCTGGCTTAGCAGTCTAACAAACACACACACAGAGTCAGCAACGAATGTTTAACATTTATTTAAATCGTGCTTTTCGCTGCGTGTTGCAAAACACGATAAGCTGCAGCAATGCAGCGTTGCATGTGACAGAGAGAGAGAGAGAGAGAGAGAGGAGAGAAAGAAAGAGGGGGAAAAAGAAAATGCCAGGTGAACTGGTAAACAGCTAATCCAAAGCTACAGTAAAGATTCCTTAGCACAAAAGCAAAAATAAAGCTTAAAAAGAAAGGCCTATCAGATGGTTAAGGAAAAAATCTATTTTATATAGTTTTCTAAACTCATAGCTACCTTTATAGAAAGGCAAAGCAGAGCAGCATAATATATAAGCATATTGTAGGCTTATCAGACCCAAAGATACCCTGCAAAAGCGGCAACAACAGCATTGAGTCTGCTCAAAGTAATCTGCGCCTTGTCATTATAAAACACCATATCTTTTAACCAGTGAAATCTAATCCTACAGCTAAACATACATATATATGTATATAGCTTGCATAATATCTGCGCAACACAAATCCTTGTCTAGCACAGACGCGAAGCAAAGCTTAAACGATTCTTGCCAAGTCTAAATCAGAGTTAACGCGTCGCCTTTTGCAGCAGCACCTGAAAGTATGCTACATTAAATTTGCAACAAAGCAGGGGGCGGAGCAGCCGCAGCAGCAGCAGCTAAGCAGGCACACATGCCAGACACATACATATGCAGAGGGGGAGAGAGAGAGAGCGAGAGAATTAAGCGATTTTGCTTGTTTTTTGAACCGGTCACAACGCACAACACACACACATACAACACACAAGAAACAAGGCAATTTTGCGCTGCACTGCACCGAGAGAGACAGAGAGGGAGAGAGAGAGAGAGAGTGAGGCAGGTCGAGGAAAATGCAGAAAATGCTGCTCTAGCCAAGCGCTGCAGTTGACCCAAATTTGTGGCAAGCTACTTGGCATTGCAACAGCTGAAAAATTCATAAAGCAAGCCTCGGGTTGAGCCTGAGCCTCAGTCAGAGCCAGCAACAGAGCCTGAACCCGGGCATGGCCTCCTGCTCTCCTCCTGTTGCCCCCTGCTGCATAACTAAGCCCCATGGCGACAGCTAATGAGTTTAAGTTCTCGACTCACTGCCACACAATTGACAGTTGCCGCACGTTGCAGCTGCACTCCCCTCCTGCTGCTGCTGCCTCTGCCTGTGCTGTGTGAGGCAGGTAGACAATCACAAGTGCCACAGCCCATGCACAGCATTTACACCTCGAAAGCGGCCAGCGGGAGGCGTCACACAATTGTGCCTGGGGGAACGTTGCAAGTTGAAAGTTCCAGTTGCACGTTGCACGCTGCAGCAGGTGGTTGTCGCAGCAGCCAGAGCTGACTTCGATTCTGTGTCTGTGCGTGTTGTTTTTGCCAGCAATTTGCCGTAATTAAAGATATATGCGTACGTCTGTCTGTCTCTTTCTACCCGTGTCCGGTGTGTGCGTTGTCGCCTTCGCCTTAATGAAATTACATTACACAAAATGGCGCGACGAAGAGTGCAAAGCAGAGAAAAACAAAAGAAATCAACAGAAATGACATAAAAATACACAGAGAGAAAGTAGGGAGGCTGAGGAGGCGAAGACACGACGACAACTTCGACTTCAACTCACGCTGTCTGTGCCAGCGCCATGTCTTTGTTAATAGAGCGAAAGAGAGAGGTGTAAAAGAGAGAGACAGAGACAGAGACACATTCAAATTGAATTAAAATTCCATTTGCTTAACAATTTTATTTGCCAGTTGGCAGTTTCCCTTCGCCAACTTCGATTACGTTTTATTTTTTTTCCCCCTCATTCGCAATACGCGCTGACTGATTGCGGGCCGCAGACGATGGCAGAACTTCAATCGAATGTTGCAATATAATTACAAAGCTGTGCGACAGTCACACACACACACACACACACACAAACACTACATAAAATTTACACAGTGCAACATTTTCTTAATTAAAGCGAGCGCAACGCAAAACTTTGTGCACAAAGAACAACAATATTTCTTGCCAGCAAGTTGCTTAGTTTGTCATGTTTATGTTATTTGCGGCAGTGTGTGTGCGTGTATTTATTTAAAACTTTAACTTGGTCAAGGCAAAATGCTAATGGCATTTTTGGCACAAAACTTTTTGCCAGGCAGTCTCAGCCACGCAGCTGTCAAGAAGCTGCGAAAAACGAAGGCGTCTAAGTAGCCCTACGTAACGCGGACGGAACTCATTAAAATGAGAAGCAAAGCAGCCATGCAGCGTGGGCTGTCAATAAACAAGGGGAGGGGAAGGGTGTAGAAAGAGAAAAGGGTTGAGTATGGACAGCAGGGATACCCTTTAAAAATTGAGTAAATATAAAGCAAGCGAAGAACGTACATGCGCTAATTTTGGCTTGCGCTGCAAAGTAGGCAATGATTTTTTGCAGGAAATAAATTAACAAGCGCGCTTAAAAATAGGCAACACTTTTTGTGCGGCTATTTGTCTGCATTTATTACTTTCACCCTATTTAGGTTTAAATATGTAAATATTATTTAGAAATAAGATTTTAGTACAAGTTACTAAATAAAGTAACAGTAAGCTATAAAAAAAATTTAAAAAATAATAATAATAATAAAGTATGCATATTATGGTTAATATGCATAATAACACTTGCAATAAAGTCCACATTTTGCATATATAAATATTGTCTAATTATATGTCATACAAATAATGACAAAAGAGTTCTTAGAACTACGCAAACAAAGCTCTCAAAACTGGATTTAAAAATCATCATCTCTCTCTCTCGCACACACTTTGCATAGGCTTAAAACATAATTCTCTACGCGCAGCGAGAGCGAGAGAACTGACAGATCCTTAGAACATCAGGAAAATACTTATATATAGGCATTTTGCCCTTCAATAAGCAATTTGCTCAAAAAAGAGAATTTCCCAAAGAAAACATTAACGCTTAGCGTTGCCTTTCCTTTTTTTTTTTTTTATCGTTTTTGTTGCGATGTTGTCTATGATGCTGTGACCAGTCGTGGAGTTGATAATTAAAACGCACAAAACGCCGTCGCTGTCTTAACAAGACAAACAGCGCGTGCGATGCCCGTGGGGAGATGCTGCCAAACGAGGCAAAGAAACGTGTCAAAATAGACAGGCGAAGCGAAAAGAAACCCAAACAAAAAAGTATCCACAAGAAACCCAACTCCAAAACGAAGACAAACCATGCCAAAATATAATACGCGCCAGCAAGAAAGAGACAAACATAGTGGGGGGAGGGGTAAAACAAGAAGCAACGGCAATACTTAGTTGCTTGACAAATTGATGCTGATGAATTCTTGAATTTTCCATTTTCCATTTTCTGCTGTGGCGCTGCCTAATTAAGCGCAAAAGTGTTGCATAATTTTTCGGGCAGTTCGGCCAAGCAAATTAAAAGCGTTTTGTGTGTGTGTGGGAGTAGGAGGAAAAGAAAGAAACCTTGGGTTAGATTATTTTAATTAATATAAATAGCATATCCAAAAAAAGGCATGCTTGTCTCTTCCAATTTTCTAAACATTTTTTGACAATTTAAATTGCATTTTGCAAGCATTAGTTATTATATATAGTAACAGTAAGCTATAAATAAAATTAAAAAATAAAAATAAATACAAATATTAGTTAAACTGATTAATATTGCCTATGTTAAGGGAAATACAAGGAATTTTATAATTACGTATTTCCAGATTTAACTTTAAGCAGCCCTTCGAAAGGCCTGCAGGAATAATAGACAAGCTTTTCTCGAGAGTAGTAGACTCTATAAAATAAATAGAGTCTACCGTCTTTAATTTGCAACTGTCAATTGCACATAAGCCTATTAGATGTTTAAGATGATTTCAGTTTGCCTTTTGTTCCGCATTGAGTATAGAGAGTGGCGTAAATGCGTTCGTTCAACTAAAATCTCATCAAAATGCCTTTCAATTAAACTAAATCGCACAGTTTGCGCACGGTGTGTGTGTGGGTGTATGTGTGTGTGTTGCGTGTGCAGCGCGCTAAATAATGAAAGTAATGAAAGTCTCTTGCCACAATCCACAACCCACAGCACACAGAGCTCTAATGCAACCCCTCTGGCAACCCTCGCGCCCCCCTTCCTATTCTCATTGAATGAGCGTGCGCTTGGTTTAACCATTTAGATAAAGTTTTATGGCACACCAACGGCAACAGTTTCAAGGGTGTGCGAGCTAGAGGTTTAGGTGTGGTTCTGTGGCAACAGCGAGGGTGTGTGTGTATGGGTGCGCTACTTAACTGTCATATCAACTGAGCCGTTATCCTTTGCCGCCTTCGATTGACAAACTTTTGTTACAGCAAAAGCTTAGCGTGTGCGCAGCATATTGAAAAACTCACACACACACACGGCCGGGAAAAGCATCACATTTTCACCTGATAGAGAGGGGACAATCGATAATAAGTATCCAGTACCCTCTACCGGAGTATACCTGAGGTAAACTCACACACATTATGGCAATGGAAGCCACACTGGGTCTCTCAACTTATGCCCCAAGCGCTCGTTGAGGCTGCAAAAAGTTTTCGTTCTTCAAATAATAAATGAAAATTTTTTCCTTTTCTTTTCGGGTTTTCCTTTCTCTCTCTCTCTTTCTCTCGCAAATGACACGGTCTCCATTTTTCGGTAGCCAGCTGAGATACTCTTAAGTAGGCGGAACTTTCGACTAAAGACGACACTTAATGGTTAAATGGCAGGCAGCTCACAGGCGCGTGTATGAGTACCCGAAAAGCGTGTACTCGTAGTAGCAAACGAGTACTTACTGTCTGCCGTAATGTCTAGCCACTTAGCTCTGCTCGAACGGACTCTACTGAACTTTTTCGCCATTTGTTAAACTTTAATGCGACGCAAAAGGTAGGAAATTCTCAAAAAAAAGAGAAGGAGAAAGAGGAAGGAAGAGTGAGAAGTCGCTGAGCTGTTGAAACAAGGAAAGAGTGTGAATTTAGCATTTTGAATAAAAGCTTTAAGCTGATTTCAATTTTCAATCAACACGCATGTTTTTTAAGTTACCTAATGAAATGCAAATTGTTTAAATAAAGCAAAAACTAATTTTTAAAGGCAGCAAATGAACATTTTCCAAATTAATTCCTATATAAAAAGTAGGTAATGATATTTTCTCAAATCCTCAGTCCATTTGCATTGCGCGTAAAAAAATCCTTAATACTTTCTGGATAAACCTCTTGCAATTACTGTATAACAGCTACATAAAAGCAAATACAAAAAAAAAAAATCCCTATACCACTCCCGCTTAAGCCGCTGGCAATTAGAACACATAATTGAGTTATAAAAGTCAAACTATCCCAGCTTTGATATACCCTATACGAGAGGGAAAGTAAGTTGCCAATGCGCTTAAAAAAAACCTTTTTGCACACGACGCTTTTACAGTTTACAGGTTGTTAAACGATTTCTTGGCTATCATAAATATTTTGCCTAAAAGTTAGACAGCTCTATAAACACACAGACACACACACACACAGAACCACAGACAGGCGTTCAAAGTTTTTGCGCTTTTTTCAGTTGGCTGGATTTACGCATTTGTTGATAACAAAGTTTTAAGCTTTCACAAATAACTGTGCAACATACTCGCAGAGCCACACCTACACACACACACCCACATACCTGTGTGTGTGAGCCATGTGGGCAAATGTAACTGCAGCAAGTATAGCATAGTTTTTGGCTTAAATAAATTTCGACGCTTAGTGCAATTCGTTGAAGGCGAAAGGGAGTGAAGGGGGGAGGTACGTTAAAAACTCAACAACTTGCGCAATGCTGCAAAAACGATGTCAAAAGTTTTGCGCGCGGCTGACCAACTAATCAAAAAGTTGTTAATTGCGTGCTGACGGGGATAGAGGAGGAGGGGGGATGGCCATAACTGGGCGACTGCCAGTCTAGCCAGGTAGCTCAGCTCCACACACACACATTATGAAGATTGAAGCATGACTGAGGGGCGTGTCAGCGTGTTAGCCCACTTTTTATGCAAATGAGCAACGCATAAAGAAGCACAAAAACGCCGTGTGGCAATTTAAATAGTTTTGCGCACATAAAATTCGAGGCAAGTGCGGTTTATAATGCCACAGCTGTTGTTCATGGTTGCCTCTTAGCCCCCCCCTAGACTCCCTACTCACCCTAGACTGTCTCTCATTTTCCACTCCCATCTGCCTGCCCACTCAAATTGTAATTTATGTCCGCACGACACCTGTAATTGACTCCACGTGTTTGCAACGATGACTCCACGACAATGTTGGATGTCGCTGTCGTTGCTGCTGCTGCTGTTGCTGGCCATGTTACCTATCTAAACTTGGCCTGCAACCAAGCTGCCAAACAAATGACACTTGTCCCAGCATTCAATTCCAGCCTTGACACCACAACAAAATTTACAGCCAACAATTTGTTTGGCTTGCATATTGTTTTTAGACTTCTCCCGCATATGTCCAAATTGGCCCGCATGTCGCTGTTGACATTTGTCTGTCTCTCTCTCTCGCTCTCTCTTTCTTTCTCTGTCTGGTAAATATTGTGTATATTTGCGCAGATTTAGCACTGTATTTTAGATTATAATTTTGTTATTTTTGTGTTTATTTAGCTACAGCAAATTGCAAAATTTAAATGTGCGCGTGGCACATTAAATATCATATACCCATATAGCATATGAACTTTAAGTTTCTATTTATATGTATACGTATTTCTAGCTGCCTTACTCTTTTAACTCGCATTAAAAATTCCACTCAGGCTGATGGCAAAAATATTTTTAGCTCATTCATTTACTTTGCAGGGTTTGCTTCACCCACGCGCAGAGCAAAAATTTCTCTCTCTGTTTTATACATACCTACACAAACACACACACACACATACGGCAAACAGCGACACCAATAACCATAGTTATTTCTCATAGTCGAACTTGTCGAAAAATCGTCTGTCAAACTGTCACAGCAATGCGATTGCAATCGACTCGAGGCAAGAGGCAAGCCTCTCTCTTCTCTCTCTCTCTCTTATATATCTCTCTAGCTCCCTCACGCTCTGCAAGTCTGTGCGTTGTATCGCAATGACAAAATATTTGACATTTAGCAGCATCACGTAAATTTCACATAGTTCCGGGCCATTATATACGCCGCGGCGTCGCGTCAGACTAGTTTCGCCAAGACTTTTCGCCGGTTTTCTCGATAAATAAACGAGCTAAAAATCACCGCAAAATGTTTTCCACACACACGGAGAGAGAGAGAAAGAGCGAGAGAGGTAGACACGCGCGCTTCGCTTTTGCACGTGAGCGTAACAAAATGTCGCACAAAATGGCGTCGTTTCTCGAGCATTTCCTGTCAGCAACATCGACGCCATTTTGCTGTTGTGTTGCTCGCCGACTCCGGCTCCGGCTGTGGCTGCGGCTGTTGCTTGCGGCCGGAAGCTAACGGTAACTAGTAGTGCTGCGAGTAGATTTAGTTACGACTTTTGGCTGCTAACCGACATCAATCACAGCAGCGCTGTCTCTCTCCCTCTCTCCTTACTCTATCTATCTCGCTTTGGCACGTTTGAAAGTGTACAGTGAAACCGCAGGCAGACGCCTGATTATCGATAGTTCCGTACCACGCTGGCCAACAGCAGCGTTGCCCAATTATTAAATGCACAAAAACCTTATGCAGCTGAGAGTGTGTGTGTCTGTGTGTGCAATTATTGATTGCCCGCTCGTCAGAGTTATCGTGGTCGCATATGGCCCACAGCAAAGTGCAAATTAACAGAGCAAAAAGGCCCTCATTAATGCTGTAGCGTTGCAACAACCGCAAATGCCAAAAATTGTAACATGAAATGTCGATTCTTATTTACGACAGGCAACCGCACAAGCAGACAGCCCGAGAGAGAGAGAGAGGTAGAGAGAGTGAGCGAAAGAGAGGGAACGTGCGTGTGCGGCTTATAATTATGTTTACGTTCGTATGTTGCATACTTTCGAGCGCTCAAATTGGCTTTAAAACGCATTAATTGCAGACTCAGCGCACTCGATGCACTGCAAGAAATTGGGCAATAGTGTTGCATGCCATTTTTAACGATTATTTACAGTTCTGGTTGGGGATGTTTCAATGGAATGGCACATTAAACGAAAGAGAGGGAAAGAGGCTAATAAATTTGGAGGTAGATAAGGCAAGGAAATGTCAAGAGAGCATAATATTAAGCAGATAACTCTGTAAGCTATATATGCAGAGGGAAAGTGTGGTATAAGGTCACAGAAAAGAAGATAAATAAAATTCAAGTATATAAAACTGTGAGAGGAAAAGAAACAGAGGCAAATAAAAGGATTGATCAGCAAAAAATATGCTGATTAAAAGAAATATAAAGCGAGAAAGCGACAAAGTGAAATAACAAGTTAGAGATCAAGAAAATATATAGCAAAGTGATCATAAATTATTAAGGCAGACTGACAGCAGCAGGCAAGACAAATCCAAAAAGACAGTGTCTACTTATCTTGTCTCATAAGTTACCTTCCCTTTTGTGGTCAACATTTTTTTGACTTGCCAATCTTGACACACACACACACACGCACACACACCTCGTTATCACACATGCCATATACACACATACCTCTAGCTAATATTCATTTACAAGAGACACGCATAAATCTTGCTAACACTGCACTTATTCATCTCACAAGCAGCGCTCCCCCTACCTCCCCTTCTCAGCTTACTTAAATCACGCACATCGTAAGACACACACATACACACACACTTACTGACCTACATGAGACGCAGCTAATATATATATACATAGCTCATATAGCACGCCTTCCAGTTGCTTAACTTTAATAAGTTTTGTACGTAATTCATTGTGGCGTGTGTATTTGTATTTGCTTTGCCTACTTTTAGGCTGTAGTATTAAAAATCGTTGCACACACACACACACACACGCTGCTCTCTGCGTTTCATTAAAAATATGACATGTGTGTAAGGGTGTGTGTGTGTCTTATGAGCGGCCATTTATTTGAGCATGCCTACGCACACACACACACACACGTACGTCCATTTGCGTAAGTCAAATAAATGAGCATCGTCCTTTATCTTTTTCGACCATCGAATGGACAACGCAACATTTTATGATTGTGTGCGAGCGAGAGGGCAAAAGGGAGAGAGAGAGAGAGAGGGAGAGAGAGAGAGAGAGAGAGAGAGAGAGAGGGGAAGTGCCATAAAAGTGGTGTCGGAAATCGCATATTAAATATGGCACTATATGTTCGCTTGCCTGCATGACTAATAATAAATACGAGCATGGGCAGCGTATATGAGTGTATACTGTGTGTGTGTATATATACTGCGTTTGTGTGTGTGTGTGTCAGCTGCTTGTAACTTGCTTAATTACATTGGGCATCGGTCATGTTACGCAGCTTGTAGAACGCGCTGTTGTAATGCATTACTCGTGGTCAAAGCAAAAGCCGCAACAGAAAGTCGCAAAAAAATAAAACGTTATAAATATATATATATATTTACCCCCCTCCCTCGCACCGCAAGCAGCGTGAGAGCATCTGAAAAGTTTGTGCTTTAATTCAATTTTAGTTGCAATAGTTTTGGATGCACACTCAGTGAAAGCGCTCACTCTCCTGCTCTCTCTCTCTCTCTCTTTCCTTTTCCAGCTCTTTCTAATGCACTTTGCTTGTAGTGCGTGAGGTTTTCTTCGAGTAGAGTATATTAACTTACACAGGGTATATTAGCTGGCAGGGTAAGTATGTTGCTTTTCGCTTTTCTTTTATTTTGTAGTGTATAGCTTAGTCGACTTGCGGAATATTATTTTGTAGTGTTTTCTGCCTTTTCTCTTAGTGCACTTTGTCAATGTTTGTTACTTGTCCTGTTGACCGAAACTTACGCTGACAATTGGCAGCCGCAGTTGCATTTGCAACACTCACACACACCCACACACGTACATAAATTATTTATGGCAAATCCTTGACTTGCCAGTGTTGAAATGGTGCAACAAAAATGTCATTAAAAGTAAAGTGTGTACACACAAATTGCTGAACTTTGCAGCAACTTTTCTATGTCATTTTGTTATTGTTTTAGTTGCAGTTGCTATTGTTGTTGTACCTTATAAATAGCAAATGCAATGACTCAGTTCGTATGGCGTATGGCGTTTTATGCAAAACAGTTTTTAAAGCTTATAAAAATGACAAAAACAGCGAAGGCACACACAACTGACAACAATGGCCGAAAGGGCTGTGCATAGTCATGTAAACTTTTGTAATAAAATGCCAGCCAGCACACACACACTGTATACCTTGTGCTGGACTAGATGGGGACTTTCCCCTTCAACAAATTTTTTGGCTTTTTGTGGCAGGCAAAGTAAAGAAATTTGCTCAAGTTGCTTGTGTTTCGTATACCCATTAATTCCATGTGAAAGGGAGTTTTGTTGTGCCTAATTTAACTAGCTATAATTTCAATATGCATGCCACAGCTATTTACAGGGTATTTAAACGTATTTCAGCTTCAATTTGCTTGTTATTTTATATTTTATGACATTTTTTTAAATTTGCGCAATTAAAATCATTTTCTCTTTCCTACAGGGTATTTATACGCACAGCATGCTTCTGGAACAGCAAGTGAGTCGTCTTTGTTGTCGCTTGTTTTTAGCAAAATTGTTATTTTATTTTATTTTATTTATTTATTTACATTTTTTGCTGCTCAACACTGTCGTGTAGCTGCTATGCTACTCTGCATGTGAGTGTGCTATATATGTGTGTGTAGTGTGTGTGTGTGTGTGTGCTGGTGTGATGTCTTGTGTATCCTCTGCAAACAGTTTTGACAATTTGTGCAAAATAAACCCAGCACCTTTTTACGTAGAATTTTGTGAGTAGGTCAACAAATTTTCAAAAAAGGCTTTGCCCGTGTCATTTGCAAAATAATTGCTCTGGCTTATGCTTTCGAGTGTGTGTGTATGTGTGTGGGTGTCGGTGTGTGTGTGCTCAAAGGCTACAAATGCAAATTAGACGTTGTAGCAGCAACACAGCAATATCATCTATACGCTCATATATTGATGTAAGTCAGCATAAAATCGATATATAGAGAAATCTTCCAGTTACTACTTTATAGACGAAGCTATAATAGCCCCCGCTTTTGTATAATACTTTCTGCAAATTTAATTTAATTTTCTTAATGAGCGCACTCGAATTGAGAGCGAGAGTTCTTCTTATTCTTTTCATTTATAAATCAATTTCGCATGCAATTTAAAGCTGCCGCTTGCCAAAGCCAATGCAGGAAGCAGAGACCAGACCAGACTATATAGTATATATATCATCCTTCTCTCTGCATGTAACTGTACTTGCTGCATTTCCTTATGCAACCACAGGCACGTGCAGGCAACGTATTCATTGGTCATCGCAGTGGTCACAACAAAAGGAAACGGACAGCAGTCATTATACCGATCGCCATCATCCTGCTCCTCCCCATCATCATCATCATCAACATCAACGTGCTCGTCAGCTATGTACGTTGTTGTTGACGACTCTGACTGTACTGTGGAGTAGATTGAGATAACCATCACGATATATGAATGAATGAAAAGCAAAATCACTTAAATGCTGCCACGTCGCCGGGTTATTGTTATGTCTGTCTCGCTCTCTCTCTCTGTCTCTCTCCCTCTGTTTCCTTTGTCCAGGCTGGGCGAGTGCAAAAGAAGCAGTTTCAGTTAAATTAAATGAGAAAAGCGTTGTTGCCTTCGCACTGATTGAAATCCCTCCACGAAAAGCAAACAGTTACCCTTCGCCCCCTCGCACTGCTCTCACACAACGATGACAATGCGAAAAATCATCAAAAATGTTGTGTGTATGTTTTTAATTAAAAATAAAGCGAAAGAAGCAGCACAAAAACGGAAGGCGACAACATAAATATTTGCAATACGTTCGGGGACTTTATGAACGTTCCACGAATTGCTCTGATTATTTTGATTATTATACTGATTATAATTATGGTATTTCGAGTTATAATTTCACGACTCAAAAGAAAATTCCTACTACGAATTTTTAATTAAAAAACTTTTTCATATTTTTTTGGTATACTATTTATAAATCGTTTATGCAAATGATGCAATTAAAAGTTTTGTTAAAGGTCAAATTGGGGCGAAACAAAAGCTGGAAAAGCTGCATGGAAAACAATGGAAAAGTTGGCTTGTTTTGTGTTGTGCTGCTGGCCATTTTTCCACTTCATCAAACACATCAAATTGGGGATTGGATTCTAAAAATGTGCAAACCATGCAGAGAATACTTTTCTCTCTCCCCACTCTCTCTCTCGCTCTCTCTCTATTTTTCTACTTCTAGTGCCTTATCTGCTGCTTTCGTATCTCAGTTCTTGGCAACGAAGCTGCTAAAGATTCTTACTAAATGGTTGTCATGGCTGCCAATTGTGGGATTTCCATATTGAAAATGTCTCTCTCTTTCTCTCCCTCCCTGCTCTCTCTCACACCCCTACAGAACCACAAAACAGATGAAACAATAGCTTAACCTTCGCCCCTTCCACTTCACCTCCGACACAAAAACTGTGCAGGCTTTGTGAGGCGCTGAAGTGCAAAATAACGAAATATCCAAATGGGAATTGCGAAAAGTTTATTGTAATTTATTGCCAGAGTTGAGAAATGAAATAGTACTTCACGCTGTGCGAATATATATGTGTGTGTGTGTGTGTCTGTATGTATTGTAGAACATTTCAATCTAGCCATAAATTTAATTTTAATTAACACAATCAATGTCTCAATCGAAGTTCACACACAGAAAACAAGGAATCACAGCTGCCCTAGAAAGTATGCTACATAATATTGAAAAGTTTCTACCTGTATACAAGACAATTTTCCCTTTTGATATGCAGCCCTGGCAAATTGAATAAGTTTAATTTTGAAATTCGTAAATGGAGTTTGATTTGAAATCAATTCTGCGTATAATCTGATTAGAAAATGTTATTAAGTGTTGCATGCAGCATGTTGCATGTGTGTGTATGTGTTGCCTGAGCCCAATCAACTTTTTGCACAATTTTACCCAATGGCAAATGGAGCGCACTTAATGCGCTTTAATGCAAACACACAACTTTTTGGGATGCCAACAATATTTTGCTGGCCATGAAAGGGAGAAAGAGAGAGAGAGTGCAAGCGATAGAGCGAGAGTGTTGGTGTTATAGAGAATTACTTGGCGGTTTTTTGCCACTCCCTCTCTCTCTCTCTCTCTGTCTGCTGCCCCGCGAGACACTTGTCATTTGTCGTGCAATTAATTATGCTCAAGTGTTAATTATTTTCCCATTTTCCCATTTTGCTTTTACCCTAATTACATCTTCCGCCCAGCAGCAGCAGCAGCAGCCTTGCCCCACGTTGGGCGCCTTTGCGTTGACTCCCATGATAATTTCGTCTGCCAAGCACATTTCCGTTTCCGGCTACATCTTTTTCAGAAACGCCATGGGGAGGCAGAGAAATTTGCAGATTTTTGGGATGCAAAGCGTAAAGCGCAAAACGCAAAGCGCCAAAGCAAAATCCTGAATGAGTGCGGACGGAATGAATGAATGAGATGAATGCTAATTTGAATCGCTGATTGTGAAACTTTTGCGGTCTTTCATAATGCAGGACAGTGTCTTCACTATCCATACACACACAGATATATATTTGGTTCAATCTAGGCATAATGATATGGGTAGCAAGCAGGCTCTCTCTCTCTCTCTCTTTCTTCCTAACCCGCATGTCCAGCCAACAGCATGTTAACCCCAATATTCCTTGTCATCTCTTGCTCTTCCTCTCTTCCTCTCTTTTTCTCTCTCTTTCGCTGTACCCAGCTGCAACTTTTTGGCAAGCTTCATCTTCAACTACATCTCTTTCTCTAGCTCTGTCTGGCCGACAGACACTTGACACTTGACAGCAAACTGAATGATGAAAACTTTCTCAACGATGATGACGACGACGACGTAGACCAAGGAGTAGGAGCAGTACGTTTGGCTAGGATTGCCACCATCACCATGTTGGTGGACAAGTTTTGCAGTTAGTAATTAAAAATTTACGTCATTTACCTGAAAGTAGAAGAGAAGATAAAAGTTTTTTAATACAAAACTTCGCTCAAAAAAGTGTTTTGTAACTAACTTAAGCCAATACCCCGGAACAACAACAACAAAAGCTATCAGAGCATACTAGTATAGTATAGAATAGTATACAATAGTATAGTACCCCAAACTCCCCTCTTGGGCAATATCACAGGGTGTGCAACACACTTTGCCAACTGCAATCACAATTTGTACGTCGATTGCGCATTTTGCTCAAGTTTTTCTTCATTAACTCAGGCTCCACGTTGTAGCCCATTCCCCCCCCCTCCCTCTTACACACCCCTCTTGCGATACTTGTTTCCCCTTTAACCTGCCTTATAGCACACTCTGCTGCCTTAGCCTAGTACCTTCCCCACTGCCAACTGTTGAGCTTAGCCACGCCCTGTCTGAGTACGCGTACGTGGGCGTATATAAAGTCTCATTAATTTGTGCAGCGTCTGCGCGCACACACACACGCGCGCAGTAAGTGCCGCAAATGTCGCCTTAATGTATGCTAAACATAATTTTATTGCACCATGGGGCAACACTGAAATGGCCAGAAACGGGCAGAAGTATAAACTGGCATAAACGGCTAAGCAGGCAGACTCAACTCGCTGCTTGCTGACTGTCACTCTGTGTGTGGCATTTCATTAAAACACAATTAAATTGTTTAAATACCCTCACAGCAGGTGCACCAGCACCAGCAGCAGCAGCAGCGATTCGGGCAATAATTTATGAACAAACTTTGACAGCAAAGTTTGGCCAAAAGCTGCGCGAAATCTAATCAGTTAAAACGGCTTAATGTAAATAATCCGCAGCAGGGCAGGCAAGAGTAGACTCGATCATGGTAGGAGACAAACCCAAGTCCAAGGAACTAGCTAAAGTTCTTGGGGAAATGTTGCTTGTGGCTCGAAGTGAAGCGAGTGTTGATTAAACGTTTAAGATGGAAGCGAAAAAATGTAGAAGAGAGAGAAGAGTCAAGAGTTAGAACAAGGCAATGTGGAATAGGAGAACAATTAAAGAGGGGTGTAAATTTGCTATACAGAAGCACAGAAAGCATGAGAGCACGTGAGAGTAAAGGGAAAAGAAACAGGAAAAGAAATTGAGTAGGGGGAAATATGGTATATTGAGAGATTACGATGCATAACTTCACTAAGCTCACCTTTGCATCCTTTAACATCAAACGCTACAAAAGCTAATCAAATATTTATGAAATGTGAAACAAGACTCTCTGCTACTTCTACTTTTTCTTCTCTCTTTTCCTCTATTATCTCTCCCGCTCTCTCAATATTTCCTTTAGCGGATTAAACACTTCGTTTATTATTTAAGTCGCTGCTAATCTGCTTTATAAATAGAAACCGCAATATCCCTCTCCCTATCCACATCATATCCATTTCACTTTATCCTGTTATGCACATTTCATCTTCATCTTCAACTTCAACTTCGTTTCTCTCTCTCTCTCTCTCTCTGCTTTTTTGGCTGACAACTCTTTCCTCTTTCATGTGGTCTGGGGTAACCAGCAAATCAGCTTAGCTGCTGCTGCAGCTTTAGCGATGCGTTAATTTTCCAGCTCAATTGGACAAAGTAACAACAGGTGAGGCATGAAGTGAGGCCCCACTCCCCCTCCCCCTGCCCATCCCTCTTCAACTCTTTCCCCTACTCTCTGTGCCACACAATTTCCTGTGCGAGTGTCAAAGTCTATTTGAAGTACATTAGTCACGGTTCCACACACACACTCGTACATACACCTGGGCAACTACACTGTCCAGCAGCTTATTGAGTTTGCAATTTGGCCCAAGTTAAACTATGAAATTCCTTTCATTTTCTCTCGTTAGCCACGAACTCGATTCGCTTCTCCTCTCTCTCTCTCTCGCTTTTTGTGATTTATCAACTTCTTAATGAACAAAAGAATTATCGATTGGCAGGGCATGAAAAATGGCATCGAGTGGGTGAGGTAGTCTATAGGGGTAGCATGGCTTGTTTCGTTGTCTGTTTCCTGCCTTGCCTGGGCTGTGTTTCACCTTTGCCGCACAATGCGGCGTATGAGCAATGTCGTGTACACTGTCGAGTCGAGTTGCCTGCCCTCTGCGGCGAGCACTTAATTTGATATATGCAGATCCATTAAAATTACCCACAAGCAATTCCCTTCCCCCTCCCCTGCATGACCCCGCTTGACTTTGCTTTTACTTTACGTTGATGTCATAAAGCTTGACATTTTATTTATACAATTTGAATTGTAAAATGACGATGAACTCAGCAAAAAAAGGAGAAAAAAAAAAACATAGACCGCAGAAAGAACGAATTTGGCATACCCTGTAATTGAATTTTTGATTGGAATTTATACCATATACTAGCTAGATAAGATCGGTGCATGCAATCGTAAACCTTTGCATTTTTTGCCATTTTACATTTTCCATTTTTTTGCTCTACTCTGCTCTTGCTTTATGTGCTTCATTTCGTAAACCTCTTACCGCGAATGACATGTTCATAATTAAATGTTAAAATTCACTCAACATGCAGCGAGATGGAAGCGTCAAGTGCAGAAGATTCTACGAGCCAAAAGAGAGAGAGAGAGAGAGTGCAACACAGAATGACAAAGTTTTGCCGCAAAACGCAGCCATTTCTCATGCTTTTGTGGGGTGTACTCCTGCTCCACTTTCCCTGCTAGAAACTTGCAGCTTGCTACTTGCAACTGACACAAGTAAATAGACGTTGCAAGTAGTACTGGACAAAAGCTGGCATTAAATTATATATATGCTGCCAGTCAGTCAGTCGACGACTCTGATTGCAACGAGTTACGAAATCGTATTTCTTACCAAGGCAGATTCTTCTACTGATGTGGCTGCAACTTCTGCTGCTGCCACACACACATCTATCACATTTATGTGCGCATTTTTGTGGCACTCGAGGCACTGTGGCGCAATTGACCCCTTTTTTTTGGAAAAGGAGGCAGGCAGGGAGGGAGGCAGGTCAGCAGCCAGACTTTGCTTTCGTTTCGGTTCTGGCTCAACAGCTTTACACTTTCATTATGTTTTATTGTTTGCTTAAGCGCTGCACAAAATGGCTGCATGAAAGCCACTTACAGTGGTGTGTAGTAGCAGCATTTGGTGAAAACATGAGCAGTTAAAACAGGAGTAATAGAAGAAAATCGAAGAACAACTGCCGAGATACCCAGCAAGTGTGAAAGAGTCAAGCAAAACAGGATTTTCGGCTTGCATTTCCTTTACAGCACAAAAGTATGCTATGAAAATTTGCTAGAGAATTTACCCTCTGTCTGGCAATATGGCCGCATACGTATTTCCATTTTCAGCACAAAAGTATGCTATGAAAATGTACAAAACAAACAAGCTTGACAACACGCTCCCGATATAGCCATTTTCTAGCTGCTTTTAAGTTAAAATTCTCACTGGCTTTTAGCCTCACTTTTACATTCAAGAAATCTGCCACAATTCCATTAGCCCGGCATACAACTTAATACTCTAGTTACAGGATATTACAAGAAAAACTCTCACACGCACACACACACACTAAGAGCGTATGTGGTGTGTGTACACAGCTAAGCTGCGTTGCCTGTGGCTGCCATAGAACTGTCGCTGCAGCATTTGCTGCTCTGCCTCTGCTGTCATTCGCTGCAGGAGCTGCTCCTGCTCTTGCTCCTGCTCCTCCTCCTTCCCCTCCGCCTGCTGGTCATTTGAAAAGGCTTAGCATAATGCGCAGAGCCATTGAATGTCCTTCAAGCCGAACATGTGCGACATGCGGCCAGAGCGAGAGTGACACGCAAACAGGCAACACAGACACACACGCACACACACACAAATACACACACTTCATTGCACACTCCAACCCATTTCCCTATACTTTTTCAACCAACTTTCGCCTGCTTTTTATTGTCGCTTTGTTTCTTGGCCCCCAAAGTATTGTAAAAATCAAAGCCCCTAAAAGCATTTCAAATGAAAGTGACATTTTACAGAACTTTAGCATGTTCGACAGCTTCAAAAAAAAAATGGCTTTAAAAAAGCTAACTTTAAACTGCAATGGTTAGTAAATTAAATTTGAATTGTTGTCATAAATAATTTCACAAATGAAATGATACACAGACGTATAGACATTCATTCAGCTTGTGCATTTCACATTTCATTTGTTTGAAATTGATTTATGTCGGCGGGGCTGGCTGCTAAAAAAAATAGCCAGAAAATTATGTGCTATTTCTGGCAAGTTATATCAGCAAGCGCACAAGCTAATGCATGCAGCATGCAACACATGCGACACGCGCGCATGTTGCAATCAAATTTATCATCACACACGTTGTAACTTTTCATGCAGCACACAAAGTTAGCTTAAGGTTTCGCCAGCAGATCTGGAATTATGTGTGAATGTGAGAGAGAGAGAAAGAGAGGAAAAAACGAAGGAATTTTATACATGATGTTGTGGTAGATGCAATTGATTTAGTAGAGTTACAGCAGAGACGAGGAATTATGTGTGAAGAGGGAGATATAGAGAAATATATGTTGTTTATTTGACTGCAAGTTGCAGCCTAATTAACCCACATATAACATAACCCACATATATTTCAGTACATTGAATTAATCCACATACAAGCTGTTCAATTTAGCCACAAGATATACTTTGTTTTAACTTTTAATTAATGCAAACTTCACTAGTTATCAATAGTCAAGCCTTACTCAACTGTGTGTGACCCCTTCTGGCTATTACATACTATACTTGGCTACTACTTGGTTAGTGGCAACACGGCAAAGACTTTGCAACACCTACATAAATAAGTTAAGGATTTTCTAAGGTTGCCGCACAACTCGACTCGACTTGCCCGGGCAAGCAGCAAGCTGAGCACTTTGCTAGTGTGCCCTGAAACAATTTGTCATGTTATTGTTGGAATTATTGTTGTCTGCTTTATTGTTTGACTTCTGTCTGCCACCTGCCACCTGCCACCGCCCTCTCTGCCTGCCTGCCACATGCCACCCCAGCTCTCCCCTTTTTGCCAGCGACAGTTGCGAGTTGTCGTCGTCGTCGTCGTTCTTGTCTCCGGTTGCCTTAAGTAAAATGTTATTTAAGGTTTTGCGTTTTTAATTATAAATGCCTTGCAGTGTTTTTCCCTTTACTTTTCTTTCGTTTTTAGCCAACTGCCTTTTTCTGTCTTCCAGTCTGCCTGTCTGTCGTTTCGGGCCGAGTTTCGTTGGGTATATTAGTTAAGTCGTTGTCGCTTTGTCGGGTTGCTGGTTGCACAGTAAGCAGTTTCTTAAAGGTAAATTGCTTTTTAGTGCAACTTTATCGGGGTGTTTAGCTGCCTGGAAAAAGTGTGGCTACTATGTGCATTATTATGACAGCCTAAAAGTAGGCAGCATTTATTTTTACACTGTTATTTTCATATTTGAATTTTTTTTTATTTTTAAATTAATATATTAATATTTATATAGATTTAATATTTTTATAGCTTTTTCTTTCATTTTAGTTCTTATTTACTTTCAATTTCCCGTTAGCGTATATCTTATTCGTCTATTAACATTTTTTCCTTCGGTTTTTTTCATTTCATTTTTGGCTTATTTTTTTAGTATACCGTCAGTTTATTAGCCACGTCGTGCGCACAATTTTATAAACCCTTTTTCAGTGTGACTTCTCCCAATTGCAGCAGCACGAGCAGGTGAACCGAAAAGCCTTCTAAGCCGCTTTATGCTTTACGCAGACCCCAGCAGAAACTCTTTTCTGTTTTTCTCTTTCATGTCGCATTTTATTCACAAAACTTTGCTCTGCATTGCAAAGTATTCGTCCTTTTTTCTCTCTCTACTTCTCGCTTCACTACATTTTTCTACCTCTTTTGTTGTTGCTGCGGGAGTGGGGGGAGGAGTTTAAGGGGTTAAACTTGTCGTATAATTGACAATGCTAAACGTGAAGCCTGACAGTGACCTTTTTTCTTGCTTTGCACATTTTGCTAGCAATTGTTTTATAATTTAAATATTTACCAATATGTTGTTGTTTTGATCTGGGGTCACCCCTACGATTCTACGTACGTGGGCTGCACTTCAAATGAGACCGAGTTCAATGCACGTGCCCACTTTAAGGGGTCAGGTAACTGTGTGTGTGTGATATTGTGAATGGTTCATTGTCTTCACATTTCGATTAGCCTCACATGCGATGCTCGTTAGGGTAACTGCGCAAACTCAAAAAAACAAACCTGGTAAATATTGGAGACACACCATACCCTGTAGGCATGAGATGCAGGGCTTATAGCGTATTTGCTCGCACACAACATATAAAAAAATATTTCGAATTTTATTTTCTTCTTTTTTATCAATAAAATAAAAAGCTGGCGAGCTGTCAAAATGTCGCGGCTGTTTTCATTTTCCCTTGACAAATATGTCAAATGACACAGTTGCCAACATGGCGTATGCGTAATATTGCATGTCATAGCTTCTTAGCACATTTTCGTTCAAGTAACTCGCATAAATAAATTATAAATAATACATTGAATATTCAGCACAGTCATTCTTCTATGTTTCGATACAATGATATCGATTTCTCTCTGGAGAAGCATCCAATTATGTGTAGAACGCGATTAGCTTGCAGCTTGATACTCTCCTGTTCTGTTGTTGAGGAGTAACTTCATTATACAAGCAGATTGCTTGTTGTCTGTCCCAATGAAATTGTTTCATTTCAGAGCTCGTAAATGCTTCAATTATAAAAAAAGCTTTTAGGCTGATTTACATGGGCGATGCCCCCTTAAGAACCGCCCACAATTGTTCTACATTTGAGTGTGTCTGTCTGTCTGTGTTTGTGTGTGTGTGTGCTTAAAAGGAAATCACAAACTTCTTTGCGAACAATTCAATTTGTGAAAACAAAAGGGCGTACGCACAAAAATAAAGCACAACAAGAGCAACAAAAATGAGAAGGAAATGAAATGAATTGAAAAAATAGAGAAATTCTATTTGCTACAAGTCTCCCCCATTGCTACGCCCTCCCCTCTTTCTGCCCGCCCCACTGATTGTTTTGTTGCTGTGTGGCAAGGTGGAAAAAGGCAGCTGCATGTTGCAACTTCAAGCGGAAATGGAAATGGCAAAGATCTCTTACTGTTTTGTTGTTGTTCGCAACGGAAACGAGAATAAAAATCCATGCAGGTGTCCCATGCAGAACCGAAGAAAATTCAACTTGGCTACACAGATTGTGAATTGTGTCAGGCCGCTTTTCTTTTGCCCAAGCTGCTGTTACTTCTCGTTTTTTTCCCCTTTTGCATGTTTTCCCTAATGAAATGCCTTTCCTTACTCTATTTCTTCTTTCTTCTAATCGAAACAGCAGGCACAAGCTTAACAATCTGTTGCTATGTTTGTTCTCACTCTGTGTCTCTCTTTCTTATTGTTTTTTAGCACGCATATTTGTAGTATTCCCAAACTTGTTACAGTGTATTTTTGCAGCATGCTTAAAACTGCATAGCAAATTTGCAGCATGGAGCACTTAAAAACACTTGAGCGAGGATAGATCAATTTGGAAAAAAAATGGTACAAGGAGCGCCCCTGAATATGCTATATTTTCTGTATTTTCCAGAAATTTGCTGGGGAAATGTTGAAAAACTTGATTTTTATGCTTATTATAACTTTTCTAATCATTTTTGATCAAAAACTGAAGAAAAAATTTTCATCAAAATTTTGGAAAATTTTATAAGGGGGTTGCATGGAAAATATGTGAAATTTTTGAATTTTTTAGAACTCTAATATTTTAATGCAATATTTAATCAGGCAAGAAACCAACAATAAAATGCTATTCCAAACAAAAATCTGTTGATTTTTGGCAAAGTTATGAGAGTTGAAAGTCAAGGTCCCTAACATACCATATACCTTATATAGAGTGTAACATGAGTAGCATGAGTTGATGCCACAACAATTTAAAACAAAATATCATATCATAAATCTCATGATAATTGAAAAAGTTAAGATAAAATACTAGTTATGCAAAAAGTTTACCATAATTTCTCTATTAAAGAGCAACAAAAACTAAAGTTAAGAGCACATTAAACATTGACTATGGCATTTGGGTTGCTTTTGGTCAGATGTATGAATAACTCATGTGGGTGGGGTGCATTATGCGTGTGTGTGTGTCTCATTAAAAGCAAAATTAATCAGAGAGAGAGAGAGAGAGAGAGCCTGAGAACCTTTGGCATGTAGCATGCAGGATAATGACCAGAATAAGCCATAATTGAGGCTCATGCATATGTTAGTGTGGGTGTGAGTGACGTTCCCTTCCATATATATATCTCTCTCTCTCTCTCTCTATGTGCCCATCTCCATCTCTGTCTAATCATTGGGCCATATTGTAATGGCTTTTGGGGGCATGTTCATGCACAATCCTGGTAAATCCCTTTTCGCCAGGCAAAGCTCGTTTACTGCGGCTAAAGTAAAGCATAATACACTCTAGAGAGAGACAGGAAGAGAGAGAGAGAGGGAGTGCATGTTAAAGCCAACAACTTTTTGACAGTGTTGAACAACTATTCAAAGTGCAATCATCAAGTTAGAGTTGTTAATTCAGCTAGAAAAAGGCAGCTCTGCGTTAGCTTTAGCTAATTTGCATGATTTACACACACACACTCCTACCTGGCATATCGTTTTACATGCTGCAATTAACATTGCAATTGACTTGCATACACGCACATCACTCATACGCCGCGTGCACATTTAAAATTCATACCCGTATTTCGAGTGTATTTTTTGACCTGTAATTAAAACTAACCTCAATGCATTTTAGAAAATTTTCCATGAAAATATTTACACACACACACACACACACAACCACTAGGAAATTTGCATAATCAGTTTCATGTGTAAAACCATAACTAATCAAAGAGCGAGCGAGCGAGAGTGAGAGCGAGAGTCAACGCATTTAATAGCAGCGTATGCAATTAACATTTCAAATCGATTTTAAATCGCTTTTAGCACAGAGAACCCTACCCCGTTAGCAACCCAATTTGTTGCACCTTCACTCCTGCAAATGCATTCAAATTTGCAGCTCTCTCACTCTCTCTCTCTCTTCTGACTTTCTGCTGAAAAGTGCCAAAAGCAATTTATAATTGTCAGCTGTGAGAATGCAATTAGCAATTTTACTTGTACTAATGGTCAATTAAGTTGTACACACTGCACTGCCAAGACAGATAGAAAAGACAAAAGCCTTGGCCCAAAACCCAGCAACAGCAACAATAACTTTGGGTCTGTATAGTAGGGATTGTTGGGGGACACTTGGTACGTGTCAGGACTTTGTTAAATTGCACACAATTTGCCACTGTCTCGGGCCATGCGCGCCACATGGCCTTCAAAAACATTTTGAGAAATTACTATATACATACACGTATCTCACTAATCTCTCTTCGAAAGTTCTTCGTCGTGAAAGTTGACTTTTATGGTTTTAGATACATAGTTAAATGAAATTAATTGAGGCAGCAAATTGTCTGTGAGGTTGTGTTGCTCTTTTTGATTTCTTATGAATTTATGTTTCACATTGAAGATGCAATAGGTACAGTCTCATTTCTGCCTCAATCTGCACATCTTTCATCTTCTTAGTGTTTAATCTCATCTTCACTCAATATCTCCATAGTAATTTCGTCATATCTGCTCTCCCATGTGTATTCCTTTTAATTATATTCCCCTTTTTCCCTCTTCCTTTCTCTGCTCAACTTCAGACCTGTTTCTGCGCTAATCGCCTCCTTATAGAGATAGATAGAGAGAGAGTTTCCTCTGCGATTTTCCCACCCACATCACATTTCGTATATGAAACACTTTTTCACTGGAAATTTCACTTTTGCTCTAAGCATTTTGCCCGCATGCTGCCATAACAACATAGCACAAAGCACTTGCAATTCGTTTGTACCTCCTCCCTCTCTTCCCCTTCTTCTTCTGCTTCCCTTGCTTTTTTAGAGTGCTCGTTAAAAGAAATATGGAAATATTTCCGTGTTTCCTTTCTTTCTATTCTCGTTTTATTATTTTTTTTTTGTAAACTTTATTTGATTTTACGCTAAAGTTTTGAAATGGGCACTCTCAACACACACACACACACACATACATAGGGGAAATAGCTAAGTAAATCAAGCATGGAAATATTCCCTATGTACGGCATATTTGGCAGTACGATTTTAATTAGCAGCCTGCTCTCCCCCTTTGGATCTCTCGACGAGGAAAACCAGTAGATGGAAAACCAGGGATGGCATGTATATATGGCGTGTATATGCATAAATATTTGCATATTTGAGTGCGCACATTGCAAAATATTTACGCGTGGCAAAGGCTGATGGAATGCCATGTAGCAGCAGGGGGCAGACAGTGATGAGGGGGGAGGGGGAGAGGAAGGCGCAACTGGGTTACAGGCACTGATAAAAGAGGGTTACGGAACTCTTGAACAATGCTGGCCGATAAACTGCTACACATGTTAACAAAGTTAACAATTGAGAGAGAAAGAGAGAGAGAGTGGGAGAGAAATATGAAAACAAAAGCGGCACGCTACTCCCCTCTCTCTCTCTCTCTCCCTCTCTCTCTTCAAATTGTTGCAAACTGCAACTAACCAAACAAAGCGGAAACTGAACGAGCGGCCATTTTTGTTATCGCACGCCATTTGCAATGGCTGCAAAATGCAATGGCGATGGCCATGTGGCAAATGCAGCCAAATGCAGCCAAATGCGTTGCATCTGTAGTTTGACACGCACACACATACATATGCACACACTCCTGCCCTGTGCAAACCAACGGAAGTGATACATTTTGTTATTTACATTGAGTAAGAGAATGAAAAAATATCAACAACAGCAGCAGCAGCTCAAAAGCGGAAGCGGAAACAGCCCAGCCCAGCGCACACAAACAACGAGCCTGGCATCGACAAGCAAATTAAAAATGGCGGCTGTTGCATGTTGCATGTGCCTGACACGCAGTCACACTCTCCCACTCACTCACAGACAGTTACAGTGACGCGTTTCAGGATTTTCGGCTGTGACTTTTGGCCAAACGCAGCTGCTAAACACTGCAAATAGTTTCACATGAGCTCACCCTCTCTCTCTCTCTCACCCTTCCTCCCCTACACATAAACACTTCCCCACACACAGTATGGAAGACATAAAATGGCGCCAATGCCGCCATTTTGCAAGACATTTGCGGCAGCTGACACGTACCACGAGTCCTCGTCGTCCTTTGCCTTTAAGTTTCACTTTACGACATGAGCAAATTTCACACACACAGAGAGAGAGAGAGAGAGAGGGAGAGAGGGAGAGACAAACAACTGACTGAGGGACACACACACACACACACTCAGTGCCAATATTGAAACTTACGTGCTGCGGTTTTTATGTCAAATATTTTGTTCGTCTTCGACTTTGCGTGCGTGTTGCGTGATTTTCCGACAATGGCACAACGAACATTTATCAATCTGCTAGCCCCTGCTGCCCTGCCCTCCCCTCTCTCCCTCACCCACCTTTACCCAGCCACACTTGCTATATTCCCTTCTTAGCTAAACTGAAAATTCGACAGCGCGAAAAGTTTTCAACAATCGCCGTTCACTTTTCAGCAATTGCAAAGCCTTCACACTCCATCCCCCCTTATCAACCCCTCTCCCTACCTTACATAGGCTTTCTACCATAGCCAACTTTTGTAAAAGATTTCGATTGAGCTAGAGTGAAGCATATGAAAATGATATATGTATGTGTATATTGAAACTTTTTATTTTTCAAGTTTGTTGGAAAACATATCTCAGACATTATATAGATAGTCTTACTTTTATTACAGACTTTAAGCTACTTCTCTTTAATTTTCTGTACTTTTTTTAAATCAGAGCTTAACAAAGTTATCAATTTCATGTTTATTTTGCTGCCACAATAAACTTTACATAATTTGCTCATTTTCAGTGATGTGCAGCGACAAAAAATCGTTATAGACAGACAGTTATAGTATATATTTGAAGTGTATATATATAGTAAATGTACAATGTTTGCAGAAATTGCAAAATTGCACATAAATTCAATTACAAATTGCATTTTTATTTATTTTGATTGCACTTGTTACAGCCCAGCAAATTTGCAGGCGGCAGTCTATCTAGTACACAGTATATACGTATGTATATAGAGATATATATTTTTAAAAGGCATATAATAATAATAAAATGTGGCAGTTTAAATATGCAGCATAATATGTTGTTGTTTGTTTTTAAATCACACAGCACACACGCATTTCTTTGGCAGCGCACAAAAGTATGCTACAAAAAAATGCACGAGGCGTGTATGGAGTGACTGAGAGCGCGTGCATGTGTGTGTGTGTGTTTGACATGCAAACCAAAAGCCTCGAGTGCTTGTGGCCTGTCCAAAGTGCGAAATTATGTGACACCGACAGCAGCAGCAGCTCTGCTGCCGACTCTGCTGCATTTCGAGTGCATTTCGTGCGTTTGCTATTTAAGCCAAGTGCCACTCGCTTTTTACAAACAGTCACACACACACACACACGCACGCACAACAAATTTAATTTTAATGAGCAGCTCATTGGCAACGCAACAACAACAACAGGCCGTACATGCCTGGCTGGCATCATGCTCCAAGCACAGTCATTAATAGCGCACAATTAAATCCACAATAATTCACGTGCCAAAGCATTTAAACATTCATTATATGCCCAACAGGCAGCAGACATGCCCCATTTGGTAGGGCGGGAGAGGCGGTAGGGGAGACCAAGTGTAGCCGCAGTGCAGACAACTTGCCAATTTAGTCAAAGGCAGCACCACAGGATGACAATGCTCAAGGTATTAAACCATGTTGGATTTGCATTTTTGACATGCGGTCAGACGGGCAGGGGGGAGAGGGTTAGAGAGCCAGCAGCATTTAACACTTGCCCGCAGCAGCTGCTGCTGCTGCCCATCGGCAACTCTCATCAACAACAGCAGCAGCATCCGCTTCCGGTTGATCAACTATTGATTCTCAATTATGGCGGCAGCTACGGCTACGGCTTCAGCCGGCCAAGGATGCACGAGCTAAGTGCTTCAAATCAAAAGCAATTGACCAAAATGTCCAGAGTGTTCTTACGTGGGCACACACACACCCACACACACCCCACACACACACGCGTGCAACTATGCACGCTGTTGTATTTTCACATGCTGATTGCAACCGCAAATGGCAAAATTGTTGCCAGTTGAATTGCTTTGCCACGCTCCCTCTCTCGCTCTCTCTCTCACGCTCGCTTGCCCTATCTCTTTCACTCTATGTGTATATCTCTCCCTCTCTCGCTTCACTAATTTCCACAAATTTGCAACATTTGCGGTTGCAATTCTAGCTACGATTTGGCTACAACTAATTGTGAAATATTTTTCATTATCTACCCAAAAAAAAAACAACAAATAAAACACATAAAACTTCTCTCGTACTAAGCTAAAACTTGATATTTAATTAAAAAGTTTAAGGCATAAAGTAGTAAGCGCTGCGTAAGCAACAAAAACAACAACAGCAAAAACAACAACAAAACAGGCAATAGCAGCAGGCAAACAAATTTCATAAATTCACTTGCTGCTCAGTGTTAATTAAAAGTTATATAAATTTATGCACACATGTGCAGCTGTGTGGGTGTGTGTATACTGTGTGTGTTATATATGTCTGTGTTTGTGTGTGTGCATTGTGTACATTTTGCAACATATTGTAGCATACTTATTAGGCAAACAAGCTTGCATATCACTTTCGCTCTAGAAAATTGCATTAGAACTATTGAATATTATATAAAATAATTTATTTATTTAAAAAATAAACAAAGAGTTGAAAAGATAATTTATTAAAATATATATAATCTTTTTAGAGTGTAACTGCCATAGTATCTGAGCTACTTTCAATTGCCTAAGCCTTTTAGCTAATATATATAGACAAATATCAATCAACCACATGATATACGATATTATTAATATATTTCCAATAAGTTTCAACTGCCATAAATACAAATATTTCTCAGAGTACTCCATTTCAATTAATCCAGAGATAATAAACAGATTTATTTGTGCATATCTAGCAATAATTGCTTTTTGCTAGTAAGATAATTTGAGTTATTTCTAGGCTGATATATATATTTGTAGCAGCCTGAGAAGTGCACTCTATATAGCACTGTCTCGCTCTACATGTTCACTCTCTCTCCTCCCATCCTGTTTGGCATGCAAATTATGGGAATATATAAATGCGATTTATTATTGCATTTGATTCAATTGAAGCTTAGTCTTTTTACAACATGCTCATTTCTTGTCAGCCAAGGGGAAGGGAGGGCAAAGCAAGTGGCGTAGAGGGGAGTGAGGAGCTGAGGGCGGTTGTGGGTGTCCACAGATTTTTGCCTGGCGGTGTGACAACGCTAAGCAGCCGCAAAGTACCACAGAAGCCGCTGTTGATAGCAGACGCTCAACTTGCTCGAAGCTCCAGCAGCTTCTGAGCTGAGCCGCCCACTAGCTACCTACAGCTTCCTCCTGCCTCCTCCTCCTCCTGCCTCATGCCTCCTACTCATCCCCTACCGCGACACCGCTTCCTGGCTTCAATCAAGCAGCGACGCGCTTAAAATATATTTTTATAAAAAAAAATTTCCGATCTGCTGCTGCTGTCGGGACGCGACTGTTGCAAGTTTGTGGGTGCGTATGTAGTATGGCTGTATGTGTGTGTGAGTGTGCCTGGTTGTATGCGTGTGTGTGTGCCTGGCTATGTGTGTGTGTGTGTGTGGGTGCCTGTGGCTGTCGTCGTCGCCGAGCGGGATAAATTTCCTTTACACTTTTACATTTTATGCTCAAAGCGACTTTAGCTGCTGCTGCCGCTGCTGTTTTTCTCTTTCATTTTGCAGGTTCCTCCCGCTGCTCCTCCTCCTTCTCCTTCTACCTCTTCTACTGCTTTTTTTTTTTTTTTTTTTTTTTTTGTTGACGTCTCAGCTCAGCCATATAAAAAATGCAAATAATTTGCTAGCGCTTTACGGCAGCAACCCGAAAGAGAGAGAGAGAGAGAGAGCACGCCCAAGCCCAGGCCTGATCCGGCCATGCTACCGGTCGCGGCCTGGCCACCCCCTACCCCCATCTCTACCCGCTCCCTGCTGCTGCTCTGTCACCACAGCTCGTCGAGCTAACCTCGAGGCAAAGGCACAACGCGTAAAGTCAAAACGTTTTAATATTTATGGCACATTATATGGCTTGTGGGCTTATTTCAAGACCCCATCACAACCCACTCCCCTCCCCCCTCCTCTTGGCCCTCTCTGTTGCCAGTTTGGCGCCAGCAACAAATGATGTTATTCAAGCAGGCAGGCAGGCACCACATCGTATATAGCCAACCGACTATATTTCGATGCATATAAATATGTGTAGGCAATTTGACTGTGCCTGAGACAAGGACAGCAATATATATATATATCGCATATACTTTACTGTATGCTAAACAGTTGAAATCTTGGGCAAATCAAATAAGTGTGTGATAAATATAATTGCATATTGCTCGCAATAAAAGCGAAAAAGAAGAAAGAGAAAAAGTGAGTAAAACATTGCATGAAATAAAAAAACAAAATAAAGCTTTAAAATAATAACCTCCCTGCTGCCAGTATACCGCCAAGTGTTGAGTAACGCATAAAAAACAGAAGAGCACCCCTACTCCCCCCACCCCTCCCTTAAGTAGCTGCCACAGATAGATAGCAGCTACTTGTAGACAATGTTATGCGCTGCTTGCGTTTTTACGATACGTCTTCCGTTGGGTTGGCTTGGGTTGGGTAGGGTTGGGGTGGTTGGTTGCAGTGTCATTAGCTGATGCGTCAAAGGATGCGGCAAGCAACTCGTAAAAATGAGTGTGCGAAAGGGAGTTGCCACACATCGCAAAAATGTTGAAAATTCTCTGCAGAAAAGCAAAAAATGCATGATCACAAAAAAAGCTTAAACGATTTTAAGCAGCTTGGAAAACACATGAGAATAAAGTAAACGGGCTTTAAAAGCTCAGATATATTTCTAATAATTAATAAAAAAATTAATAATAAATTAAAATTAAATAATAGTATAATTAATAAAAAAAAGAGCTTTACTTAGTCCAACGTTTCATTAAACTCAAATCGCAAGCCATATTCATTTATTCAAATCACATTCCTTTCTTTCCCTAATCTCAAACCTCAAGCTTTTCTTTACACAAACACTTGAAATTCACAATTCTTTTGCAACTCTAGGATATCTTCAAGTTTGGCATTCATGCGGCATTTTGAATTTTCAAGAAGCGCCGCCAAGTTGAAACACTTAAAAAATGAAGGCAGGGACACTGTGCAGCCACACTGAGGTGCAGACTGAAGTTGCGCTGCAAGAGAAAAAGATGAAGAAAGAGAAGGCAAGAGAGAGAGAGAGAGAGAGAGATAGGGAGAAAAATGCTGCTTAGTGCGCTGGCTAAGTACCGTAATCAAAGTTTAATTACACGGCCATTGAGGCGTTGGGGCATTTGGGGCAAAGAAAGAGATGGAGGCAACACTGTGCAGAGGCGTCAGAGAGAGAGAGAGAAAGCGTCAGGGCTGCTGCTGCTGTCGCACTCCAACAGCAATTGCTGCCTTGAAGTTCGTGCTTTATCTGTGCGCGCTTTTGAGTAATTATGGGTTCAAAAAGTCCTTGCACAGCGTTCAACTGCTTAATTAGGCCCCAAAGAGATACACTGTGCAGAGAGAGAGAGAGAAAGAGAGAGAGGCAGAACGAGTGTGTGTGCCTGCGTATCAGTTATATATTGCCTTGGCATATTAATTGAAAATTTACAAAATATCAGCTGCATATATAGTATATATATTTTATATATATATATAACTCGTATAATGTGCATGTTATCTTGCAGACAAAATAAACAAGTCATAAAATTAAATTGCAAAGCAATTCGAACAGAGGAGAAAGAGGAGAAGCAGAAGATGGTGAGCAAAATATTCGTATCATGTACATATGGCATGTGTGTATATGTGTGTGTGTGTGTCAGCCATTGTATGCAACGTAATTTGTGGCACAGCCGCATGTTACACACATTGCAAGCTGACAATTTCATTTAAATTGCAGACAAGACAAGCGGACAAAATACGCAAGTAGCGACTGTGTTGAGCGACTGCTAAATACCCTGGAGTTTTCAAAAATAATACTAAGTAATGTATATCCAAATACTTGATTTATTTTCCAATTAATGCGCATTTTTAAATTTCAATACAAATAAATATTAATTTACTTAACCAGATTTTTCTTGCCTCTAAGATATAAGACACAAGCATACCCTGTACCTCTCAAATTAATATTAATTTCACTTATATTTTGTTTAATTTGCCATTTTATTAAATATACAAGTCAATATACATATTGAAAACTCTCCCAGGCCTTGCTCACACTCTCCCACCGGACAACCCTGCTGCCCAAGCTGCTACAACCCTAGACCACGTTGAACAGTTGTCTTTAATGCCTCCCTGACCAGGCATTTGCCTGGCTAACCAACTAAACATGACAGCATTTTGAAACATTACGTGATTTATTATGTAAAATGTACACACGCACAGCATGCAGCACACACACACACACACACACGTGAGCTGACAAATACTTGCAACGACCGCATAGTGCATTGGGTTCAGTGATTAGGGCTACTTGCAACAACACAGAGCAACGTTTATATAATTGAAATGCAATTTAATGAACAACAAATATGCTTGATAATTTAGTATATATTAATGGCAGCAACAGACTGGCAGCTGCAACAACAACAACAACAACATGGAGTTGAAAATGCAATTGTTAATGCCTGAGGTCAATTTTCAACAACTTTCGATGCTTGGCCACAAAATTGTCAATTGTCAGTTAAATCAAATTTGGAAAATGCAATGTAGATGAGGCTGGAAAACCGCAAAAACAACAACAACAGCAGCAGCAGCAGGAGTCAATGAAAATTCGCAACGAAAATGCTAATCAAGGAAATGAAATAAAGGAAAACATTGCAATTGAAATGCAGTGGAGAGGAAAGTGTTAGAGAAGAGATATTAATAAATATATATATATTTATGTATTTTCTATAGCATACTTATGTGCTGCAGCAATAAATAAGCAACTGCATTGATTTTACATAATTTATATATTTATACATATATTACTTATTTTATTATTATTAATATTAATGCATAAGCTATCATAATCTCAGTAATTTCCACACATTAGCCAGCTCACTTGGCATCTAAGCTGCAGTTAAATTTGCCTAATAGACTGCAGCTGCCATATTACGTATACGTAACAATTTTCCCACTCTTTTTCTCCCTCTCCTGCTCTGTCTGCACTTTTTTTTACGATTTGTTAAGCATTCAAATGAAATGCAGTACGTTATAAGGGAGGAAATCAATGTGCATTGCTTTGCAGGTATAAATAAATTGCACAACACACTCATACGCCCCGTGTGCCCCCCCCAGAGGGGAGTGAGTTGAGTTGTTTGGCAAGCGTCGGCCATTGACCAATAAAGTGTTGGGCTAGCATACTCTTAACACACACACAGCTACCCCTCTAGCCTACCCCCCCCCCCCTCTCACCCCACACCCCTTTCGTAATGGTCTGCTTGGCATTTGACTTTCGGCCAGAACCAAAACTGTAATTGGCAGCCAATGCAGATCAAGCGAACCGCACAGGCAGCAAGTAAGTGAGGGGGGAGGGGGGTGTATAGAGGGAAGAGGCGGGGGCAGCACACTAAGGTTACTAACTGTTTGGGGCAAAAAGTGCATTTGAAAGCGCACAAAAGGCGCATAGATTGGCAGAGAGTGTGAGCGAAAATGGCGCAGGGGAGAGAAGAGAGTGTGTAAGCAAGAGTGAGAGAGGCAGACTGAGCAAGAGCGAGAGAGAGAGAGGCAGCATACTGCTATCGTGCAACCAAACATGATTCAATTGCCAATATGTATGTGTGTTTGTAACTATAAAATGTGAGTGTTTGTGTGAGTATATGTGAATGCGAATGAGTGCTGCAGCGACTGCTTGTAATCGAATATTGATTAAGTGCACACACACACACACATACACACAGAGATAGATGAAGCAAACGCTTCACTGATATTGCAGTTAAACGATGATAATGCACAAGATTCTCTCGCTCTCTCTCTCTCTCTCGCTCGCTCACACGCTGCAGCAAGTTGGCAGTGCGGAAAATTGAAGCATTTGCTTGAATTTCACTTGTGTAGAGGGGAAGGCGGTGGCAGAGGGGGCGTGGCAAGTGAGGTCTACCGGGGCACTGTCCCGACGGCTTGTTGCATTGAAAGAACTCTAACAAACACACCGACAACGACAACAACAACAACGACAACAACAACAGCAGCAGCAGCACTGGCAGCTGCTGCAGCAGCCTTAGCTTTTTTTTTTAGCCTTTTTTTCGAGTATTTTTTTGTTCATTTTGTGCAGCGTTTTTACTCGTTTTGGCAATGAGTTTTGATTGCTTTTGCCTGGGCATTTGGGTGCACTGACCCCATTTCCGCTTGTTATCGATTTGACGCCCGTTGCCACTTCTCAGTGTTCCCACTCCCCCTCCCCCACTCCTCTGCTCTTCTCCTGCTGCAGACTTAAGGCTGCTGCCAGGCAATTGCCGTGTCGCCTTTTTTATGCCTGCCGGCTGGCGGCACTTGACAGCCAGCCTGAATTTTCTTTTCTCCACATTGCTCTCCCCCTCCCCCTCCCTCCCCCTTCCTGCCTTCTTATTTAAGCTCACAGCATTTTCATTTGTTCAGCCTGCCCCCGAAAAAAGCCGTAAGAAAACATAAAGCTTTAGATTGCTAAGTACATACTTATTCACATACAACCCCAAGGGGCGTGGCCGCCTTCATGCGAAAAAAATAACTGCAAAAGTGGCATTAATTGATATGTATATATCACGGTGAATTTATAAGTTTATAAACTTAAAAAACTTTAAGTAAACTGACAGGTTGTTGAAAAGAAATTTATTGCAAGTGAATATTGTTGATTTAAAAGAGAGTTTATAGCCTGAGAACTTGAGGAATTGAAAGGTTTCTTAAAAATACAAAATCTTAGCGAGCACATATTTATAGCAAATGATCTCAAGTAGTTTCCATAAACATTTAAACACATATTTCGCAATTCAACTAAAAAAAAAACACTCTTATCTCTGCCTTTGCCTCTCTGTCTGATTTATTTAGAAATTTCTAATTAAGTTTCGAATTTTTGCACACTTGAATACTTGCAACAATTTGTTGCATATACACTAAGTTGCGTAGCAAGTGGAGTGCAAGAGCTGGCTAGAGTGTGTGACAAAGAGAGAAGAGAGAGAGAGAGAACTGGACTAGTCACTAATTCAATTGATTGAATTGCCTGTGCTGCTATGCTTTGCATTTTTTGCTGCTGTTGTTGTTTCTCTTGTTGTTGTTGTTGCACACAAACAATTGAAATTCAAATTCAAAGAACTGTGCACCGAGCAACGAGTTGAGTTGAGCTCTGCCACGAAGCTTGTTTAGTGGCACTTCAGCAATTTTCCCCAGTTTCAATTCAATTTATTTACTCATACACACACACCCCCGAAAAACTATATATATATTTGTGGCGAGGTAGACTCCCCCTACTTCCCCCAATTGGACAATCTGCCACTTGAGCACGCAGTAAACCGAAAATGCAGTTACAAAATAAAAAAAAAAAAAAAAAATATATAAAAAAATTTTGTTGCAGATTTTATGCAAAATTAATGAAATATGCAAGTAGCTCTCGCTCTCTCTCTCTCTCTCTCTCTCTCTCTCGCTGTGTTGTTGTTGCTGTTGTGGGTTGCTACTTGCTGCTGCTGCTGTTGTTGTTGTTGTTGTTGTTGCTGCTGCTGCCTTGGCGACAAGCGAACTTCGACACGATGCCGCAACTGCTGATGGCGTTGACATCACAAGTGCCTGTTGCAGCTGACGTTGTTCTTCGGTTGTTGTTGTTGCCACCACTAGAAGCAACTGCTGCTGCTGCTGCACTTGAGCGTGTGCTTGTTGTTGCGGCTTTTAGATTTTCCAAGCCACTTTCGCCTAATATTCTCCTGCTGCTGCTGCTGCTTCTGCTTCAGCTTCTGCTTCAGTTAAATCAAAACAACAAAGAACTTTTACTGGCAAAACTATTGAGCTTAAGTTGTTGTTGTTGTTGCTGCTGCTGCTGATGCTTCATGTTATCATTGCATTTTAATGCATGCAACTGACAATGACAAGAACCAACGCCTGAGGAAGCAGAGACAGAGACAGAGGCAGAGAGAGAGTAGAGAGGCGAATTGCAGGCAGAACTTTGCTCTGTGACAGCTCACCCTGAGTCCCTGAGCTGAGTCGAGTCGAGTCGCCGCCATATGGTGTCAAGTGGCATTTGAAAATGCTCTTATTTTCATTTTGTTTATTTATGATATGCTGCCACACAGCATCGTCGCCTCCGACAAGTTGTAAAGCTTGAGCAACTTTTTATTGCATTTGCATATTTTCGCACATGATCTTCAGTTTTTAATGGCCCCTCTACTATATATTTTTTTTTTATTCAACGATAGACATATAAAGTATAAAAAAGACAAATTAACAAAAGCAGGATGAAAAGGTTGGAAGAATTTGTTAGATGACCTGCGGTACGGCCGCGAAGCATTTCTACGGGGGATCTAAGCGGATGCGGTTTAGCGCACCCCTCCCGAGTTTCGCTGTTCTCTAAAGATCGCAGCGTCCTCATAGCACCTTCTGCAAAACCGCAGACAGCCTCCCACTTTTCGATACTTTCCAGCATTTTCTCAACTATAGTGGAACGACTGATGGGGCTTCCCACTGTTCTACTCATGCTCTCCTTGCTTCCGCGAAACGAGGACACTGGAAGAGGATATGTTCCGCGTCTTCTACTGATGAGCACAGCTGACACTCAGGGGAGGAATCATGTCCGAAACGGTACAGGTAATTCCTGAAGACACCATGGCCACTAAGCATCTGAGTCAGGTGGAAATTGACCTGGCCATGACGCCTCTGCACCCATTTCCTCACATCTGGGATGAGTGTGTGAGTCCACCTCCCTTTACTGGATTCGTCCCATCTTCTCTGCCAATCCTCTATTACTCGTGTCCTGACCTGAAGCTTGTGGTCGCGGGCATCGAGTTGCTGGTCATTCCTGCTTTGCTGCCTTAGGACGAAGAGTTCCTGTGCCTCGACTGCTAGTAGGTCGATTGGTATCAACCCAGCTATGACCAGTGCGGCGTCATCGGATATGGTTCTGAAGCCAGAACATACCCTTAGAGCTCCGAGTCTGTATGTGGACTCAAGGCCCCGTATGTAGCTTTTCTTCTCAGTTGCTTTAGCCCATACCTGTGCGCCATACAGCATCGTGGATTTCATTACTTCTATGGTAGGCGTCTTCGTGCTTGTTTGGGGCCCCTCGTGTTAAGCATTATCCTGCTTAGAGATCTACCAAGCTCGGCCGCTCTTCTGCTGGCATGCATTAGATGTTCTTTGAAAGAGAGTCTGTCATCTAAGTATACCCCGAGATATTTGATGGCTCTCGTTGATTGGACAATTGTGGATCCCATGTTCAGCTGAAGTGTTTCTGGTATCTTCCTACTGCTCATGAGTACTGCCTCCGTTTTTTGGTTCGCTAACTGGAGGCCCGCTCTACTTAGCCAGTCCTTTATGATGGAAACTGCAGCCCCGCATTTCTCCTCAGCCTCATGGACTTGTTTGGCCACCACAACTACAGCTACATCGTCTGCAAAGCCTATTACGCTGGTATCCCCTGGAAGCTGCAGCCTTAGTATCCCATCATACATGGCATTCCACAGTATGGGTCCAAGGACAGAGCCCTGTGGTACACCTCCTGTGATGGAGTAGGACTCCTCGCCTTCTAGTGTGTGATATTTAAGGACTCTATCTTTGAAGTAGTCTTCAATAATGCAATATAAATAGTCTGGAACCTCGAAATTCGCTATTGCATTAAGTATTTTCGCCCAGTTTGCGGTATTAAACGCGTTCTTGATGTCCAGGGTGAGCACTACGCAATATTGCTTCGTGCCTCCTTTCCATCGAGTTCCTTCCAGGGCTTTGGCAGCAATGTCCACCACCGTTGAGATCGCATCTAACGTAGATCTCTGTTTCCTAAATCCGAATTGCATCGGTGAGATCGCCAGCTTCTCCTATGGCCCAGTTTAGCCTAGTTGCCAGTATCGTCTCCAGCAGTTTGCCCACCGTGTCAATGAGACAGATAGGCCGAAACGATGCGGGATCTCCGTTTTGTTTATTGGGCTTTGGGAGCAAGACTAACTTTTGCACCTTCCACCTATCCGGAAACCTGCCTTCCTCAGGCACAGGTTATACAGGTCCACGAAAGCACCTGGATTTAATTCGATGGCTAGCTTGACGGCTTTGTTCGGAATCCGATCCGGCCCTGGAGCTTTATCGTTCCCGAGTTTGGTCGCAGCTATTACCACTTCCTCCGCTGTGACCTCATGTCCGATCGGGATTTGAATGTTGCCTGGGGGTGGATGCATACTAACCGCCTGCATTGGTGGAAATAATGTTCTAACTATGGCCTTCATCGTATCGGCCTGCATTGGGGGTGCAGGCTTAGCAGCTTTAGCTCTTAATTGCCACCTTGTAAGCTAATCCCCAGATATCGTTGTTTGCAGCGTCGCATAGTTCTAGGAAACAGGCTAACTTACTAGCTCGAATCGCCTTTTTCAATATCCTACGGCAGGTCGAGTACTCCGCCTGTAGAGTTAGAAACTCAGGTTTGCCCTTTGCTCTTTGGTATTGTCTTCGGCCGCAATACAGGCTCGCCTGGCATTCGCTATATCCTCTGTCCACCAGTAAACAGGTTCATGGTGCCTTCTAAAACCTCTTTTTTAACCATGCTTCTATTACATGCAGTCTCCATGGCTCCCATTAGACCGTTCGCCGCCAAGTTAGCGTCGCATGATATGTGGGGGGTTAAAACTTGCCTCGAATTCATGCCTCCTCAGGGTGTCGGCTTTGTAACCAGATTGCGCTTGAAAGCGGGTCCCTGGATTTCGGGTATTGCCTAACTCGACGACAATGGCCAAGTGATCGCTAGCAGTGTAGGCATCGGTTAGGCACCATTTTGCTTGCCTGCAGACTGCACACGAAGCGAAGGTCAGATCAATAATTGACCCTATTCCACCTCTACTAAATGTGTGCCTCGTTCCAGTGTTAAGCAGTCCGATGTTAAGCGCTGCAAAGGCTTCCAGAAGCACTCTGCTCTCGTGTTTGTGGTTGGGCATCCCCATTCCTCAGACCATGCATTGAAGTCGCCCGCGATCACAACGTTGTGTCTCCCACCAGCGTCCTGGGCTATTTTGTCCATGATGGTTTCGAAACACTGCATCGAGGCTGGGAGCGAGGTAGCAGCTTATATCCAGAAGTTTCCGATTTTTGCTCTCTACTATATATATGGTATACGATATGTGTGGCTAAGTGCACAATATAATGCTCAATTGATTTAAGTCAGGGAATTGAAATAAAACAAGCAAAAGCAAAAGTTCTTCATATTACCAATAAATTCTGGGAAATATCTAGGCAGTATAACTTTAAAAATCTAGCAATATGTAATATATGAAATAAGCTAGTTAAACTCAAAGAAAACACAGCTAAAACTGCTTTAAAATCTACGAAAATTATAACTCTTTGTAGCTGCAAGAAAACATATTTAACAACATTATATATATATTTCAAATCATATAAAATATATATTTATCACCATAGAAAACCTAAGCCTGTCATATGCATTTCATAAATCAAGCTTAAAAAGCTTCAAACGAGCTTGCATTGCGCATGCTGAGCTTAGTATGCTGCTGCTTCTTGGCATATAATAAATTTTATATATTTCATTGCATACTTTTGGGCTGGCAAGGTAATGGCAGCCTGCGCCTGCTGTTCTACTTTAATCTCTTGCAATGCCCTGACAACGAATCAGTTGGCATAAAAAAAAAACAAGAAAAAATTAAAAAAGAAAATAAACAAGAGAAGGAGAGAGAGAGAGAGAGAGAGAACGAGAGAGTGAGCGAGAGGGAGTTGTAATTAATTGTACTGTCATTTTGTCAACTGCAATGCAAATATAATGCATAATGCAAAGAGATCAACAGGAGACGGAGAAAAACAAGATTAAAGCAGAAGGAGAGTGAGGAGGGGTATGCAGAATATGGAAATTAAAATTAAAAACCATTTGCCAAAGGGCGACGCAGTCAAAATGAGCGCAATGAATATGAAATTGCAGCTGAGAGGGAGTGAGAGAGAGAGAGAGACGACGACAGTGAAATCAACAACAATAATAACAGCAAATAACAAGTGCAACAACAACTGCAATTACGACAACAACAGCAACAATAACAACAACTACAACTAGAGTAGCTACGACGACACCAACTCGCTCAATTAAAATGAAATTTTCATAATAAAGTTTGCACACGGCAGAGCGCACAGTAGAAAGCGAAAGAGAGTGACGAGAGGGGGGAGGGGAGTAGAGAGAGACGGTCTAGAGCGTGTAGAGGCTAGTGTGGCAGTGTTGCAAGCCTGCACTTTTGAACCAGAGGGCTTGTTACCGCTGCAATTAACCTCAACTCAGACAAATTGCTAGCGTAGCACATGCTGATTAAAACTGAGGAGTTTTTGGCATATAAAAAATGAAAGACTATGCGAATTTTATACTGAAATTTCAGACATAAATATTTTAAACATTTTCTAGCATATCTGCTAGTTGTGCTTGCCGTTCTCTCTTTTATTTTGCCAACATCGCGAGTGTCTACGTTGCACGCCTGCGGGTGTTGAGCATGTCTAGGCTGCGGCTTGCCCCCTCTCTCTTTCTTTCTGTGTGTGTGCGTGTGTGTGTGCTGGCACGTGGCATCAACAGCACAAATTTCATTCAACTCTGTCTCTGTCTCTGCAATCGCATGCACTGACATTTTAATACAATTTTAATTTGTTTACAACTTGAGACAAAGTTCAGTTAAAAAGTTTCAAATGCGACGCTGATAATATCCAACAACAACAACAAGTAAAAGAAAAATGGTTTATGGCAAACCAATTTCAAGTACCAAAAATCAAAACGCACGAGCAATGCGAGAGAAAGAGAGAGAGAGAGGGAGAGAGAGACTGAGACAGAGACAGACACATGGCAAGTTCAAACAGAAGTTTCTTTAGCTTCTTTTTTTTTTCTCTTGCTGCTAACAAAATGTAACACAAATCCTCCAAAGTAGAAAATAGAATGAAAACTTTCGAGTTTTATCTGCAACGCCAGCTGCGGGTGTATGTGTGTGTGTGTGAGTGCGTTTGTTTGTGTATGTGGGTAAACTCATCATCAAACAAGATTATTTGATCAGAGCTGCCAGCAGCAGTCAAGAAAGCCAACAACTCCCCAGCCAGCTCCCTCCTCCTCCTCCTCCTCATGCCACAGCAGCCGCAACAGCAACGCGAAACTTTTGGCCAAAACAACGCACTCATTTGCTTTTAGCCCAAAAACGGTCTGGCCTAAACCGCAGCCGAGTGCTGGAACTTAATACAAATGAGCCAAGTTTCAAGTTAAATCAAGCGGCAAGCGGTTCGAAAAAAGAAGAAATACACGAAAAAAATCTTAAGAAAAAAAAAATGCCAAAACTTTTTCAAGCAATTTAGAAGAGATAGGCATTTCTTTGACTTGATTTTTATTTTATGTAGTGTGCAAGCTGCTGCTCCACGAGGTGTGCTACAGAAGTTACAGCAGACTAATTAATTGTGGAAAAATTACTTTAAACATTTTTCAACACTACAAGTTGGCTATAAAGCAGTAGCAGACTTATAATTGTACAAAGTGCACTTTTATCATTTACCAACACTACAAATTGGCTATAAAAATGCAAATACTTACTTATTGCTACAACTTCTCGTGGTGAGCTTCAAAAGTTGCAGAAAACTAATTAATTCCTCGAAAATTCGCACTGAAAGCACTTTATGCATTTTTCAACACTGCAAGTTGACTACAAAATGTGCTACAGAAGTATAACGCTTATTAATTCAACAAAGTGCACTTTTATGATTTACCAACACTGCAAAATGGCTATAAAAATGCTAAATATTTTTATTATTGCTAAAACTTCTTCAAAAGTTGCAGCAAACTAATTAATTCTGTGAAAACTCGCACTGGAAGCATTTTTAACATTTTTCAACACTACAAGTTGGCTATAAAAATGCTGAAAAAATGTTAATGCAGCTTGCTAATTGATAAAAGTAACCCTGCTCTCACCAACAAGGTGCTAGAAATTTGATTATGCCAAACATATATATATAGCATACTTTTTAGGGCAGGCATTAAAAATGCAACAGCCTGGTGAGGAGCAGCAACAGCAGCAGCGGCATTTGTTAAACTTTGTTAAATTTTAATTTATTGCCAGCATATAATTTATTCATCAAGCACACACACACACACACGCACACATATAGAGTGCTCTTGCTCTCCCCCACAGCACGCATGTGTATTAATGCGGCTGTTTGAGTGTGTGCGACAAGCGCGTCAAGGTTGAATCACTTTACGGTTCGTTAAATTTTCGCCCGTTTTTCTACACACACACACATGTATACTATAACTGTATATATATTCGCGTATATCGCATATCGCTGCTGCTGCTTCTGTTGCCTACTTCGTGGCCTCTGTCGACTTTTACTTTTGTTTTCTACACTCTCCCGTTTACGGATCGTCAGCATTAATTTTCATTACGCGTCGCCGTAACGATTCGGTTTGTTGACCATCCCCAGAGCTGGAAGGAGGGAGATGAGCGTGAGGATGTGCCAAAGCAAATTGCTACATAAGACCCTTTTGCCTTTATGGCTTTTAGGCAACAGCGACTAGCCCTCATTTTCCGTCAAAAGTGTTGCTTTCCTTTCCTTTCCTTCCTCATCTTCTGCTCCATTTTGTTTCTCTCTCTCTCGCCCATAATGGACCATTCTCTTTAAGTAAATCTAACCCACAAAAGGTCCAAATAGCAGAAAGCCCAACTGACGGCGGCTGTCATAAAAATAAAAAGCCATTTCTACTTTTTGAAGAGTTAATTGAACCACAAGGCTATTTGCCAAAAAATTGCTATCTTCTCCAAAGAATTCATCAATGGTATCGTGTATTTACCTGCAAGTAAAAAGAGAGAGAAAAAAAAGAAATTGGTTGAGTAAGCGTTCAATTTACAATTTTATAGAGTTCAATGATTAGGTGACATTGATTGAGAGGCTATCAAATCGTTTGGATAGCAAAATTTAAGTGGTTTTTTCAATTGATTAGCCGCAAAATGAGTTTATGAAATTTTAGCAGGTTTCAAAGATGATATTACAAGTTGTGTATGCGCTTTAAGAGTTCTTTGAGCATATATCACCAAGAAAACCCTGTAACAGTGCAGCTACGGAATTTCGGCATATTTTCAACAGTCTTTAATAAGTTATCTGAGTTCCTGAGTTTTTTCTACCTCTTCAAACTCAGAAAGGTTTATAAACACATACAGTTGTCTCTATAAAATCGCTACAGCAGCTTAGCTACTAAATTTCAGCTTTATTTCTTCGCATTACACTGCAGCAATATGATATATCATCTGTATATTGGCAATATGTTATCAGAAGCTTCTCATCACATGGCTCCATCTGCATGGCAAAGAATAATGCATAAATCCTTTTTTGCCAAAGCAATTCAAAAGTCGAAGACATATGGAAATGCCCATAAACAATCATTGATTTCTCATATTCTCACGTTCGATATATCTCATAACTCATGACGCCTATCGCCACCCCACTTCACCCCCTTCGAAGCTGTCAAGAAGTCAAAGCAGATTTTGAGAGAGAAAAAAATGGAGAAGCTGTAGTAAAAGTTGAGAAAGAGAAAAAGAAATAGAAATAAACGAGGAATCCAAAATATTGCTGCATACAATTTGCACGTCATAAATCATATTGAAATGCGAATGGAATCAACACAAAAGAAAGAAAACTAAAGAAGAAAAACTATTTGCAACGTGCAATGTGCAGCTGCACCTGCAACTCGCGTGCACCCACACACCCGCACACACACACACACAGCCGCTGGCATGGCGTACCCCCCCCCTCCCCCACACTCACCCTGCCGCTGGCAAACCCAACTAACCCAATTTAGTTGAGTGTGAAAATTGGCTTTCGCCCATTTTGAAATTCTGAGCTGTTCACACACAGACACACACACGCATACTCACACATACACCCACACATGTACCCTGTAAGCCGACACACACACATGCTAAACGTACTGTATGCCGCCTTTTTTGATATAAAAGCAAAGAAAATGAAAAAAACACAAATACCTAATCGTTATATACTCACACACACTCACATACACACTCATTCACTCACTCACCCATTCACTTACTCACCCATTCACCCACTCACTCACTCAGCCAGTCAGTCAATGTACTGGGCGTGGTAGTGTTAGTGTTATAGGGTAACTCTCATGTAAACGCACGGGGATTAGATGAAAAATCAAACGCAAAAGCAGCATGAGAAGTAGATGAAGAGAAAGAGGAAGACGAAGAAGGAAAAAAGAGCACGCCACAGCACATGCAAATGAATTCTGTATAGTTTGGGGTTGGGAAAGACTATTAGAAGAGTGGTAGAAACCACTCCACCTCCCTCCCCCTGCTAAACCACTTCGCTTTCTTGGCAAGTAGAAACATACGCAAATCGCTTTAGCATTTTACAATTACTTAAGCCCGATAACATTTCTGGGTTTTCGGGGCTTAGTTCGATTGGTTTTTTTTTTCTCCATTTTTCGATAACGTATTCGATTGAAAAGTTAATAAAAACACATCAATCTCAATATGTATCTATCTATCTAACTGCATGGAAAGTGGGTCATATAACACACACATGACGAAATGGTTAATTGATTCGCCGATTTTCAATTGCCACAAGAAGAAGAAACCAAGAAGAAGCAGCTGCATGAAAAACCAATTAAATAAATATACGTATACGTATACGTATATATCATATGTCAAATGCAAAATGTCACAACGATTTCGTGTCAAATGAAACGAAACCCAATGAATACGTACACAGTCGAAACGAATAATAATCAAGGAAACAATGTACTCAAACGCATGAAATAAAATAAAATTAATATTAAATGAAAGAATTGTCGAAATATAATAAAAGAGAGAGAGAGAGAGAGAGAGGGAGATAGACAGCACAATGTTGCATTTAAATTGGCAAAAAGTCAATTAAACTTTTGCCAACATTCGCACATTTAAGCACCTGTAATCCGTAACCAGTCGTGACACATGCAGCCAGACAGAGAGAGAGAGTGAGAAAGGTGAGTGCGAGAGAGAGTGCAGCGCAGACTGCATGAAAAAGATACACGCAACACACACACACACAGAGGGGAGATGTCATTAATGAGCGCATGGCAAGGAAAAAATACTAGCGTAGAAAGAAAAAAACCATAATTGATTGAACTGCAGTAAATGATACCCTGTACTGCAACGGGGTAGAGGGTATACGCAATATTGCTTACAACTTTCAAAAACCAAAGATACGAACAAAAATGAATCCGTTGTCGTGGGAAATAAATTTTGCTTTAAGTTACATTTTATTACTTACAACTGTAAACATCACACTTTTGTTTAAATTAATAATGAAACAAAATTAACAACATTTTGAATAATAAATTGATTTGTTTTTGCTTAAAATAATCACAAAGTTAAAACAAAATTAAATTTTTGAACATTCATTTACTTTTTGATATATAAAATTAAGTTTAAAGTTGCAGCTCATGAGCACTGCTATTTTTATGAACAATAAAAATGTAGGATCGTGCGAAATATTATTGAACTTAAGTTTTTAAAAATGTATAAACTCAATGTTTGTTTCTAAGACACCTAAAATCATAAATAAACACCTCATTAGCTAATATACCCCACACACTCACACAAACACACATAGCGCAAGCGAGAACTACACGCATTCGACGCCATTGCAGACTATGTGTGTATGTGTATGTGTGCGCAAAATGGCTGCCAATGCTGCTGTCGATGTTAGTGATATCACCTGAAGTTGATATTGCTGTTGCTGCTGTTGGTTTTGCTGTCTTGTTGCCTGTCGTTATTGCTGTCTATGTTGCTGTTGTTGTTGTTGCTGCTGCTCAGCTGCTGCTGTCGAAGTTGTTGCTAATTTGTAACGCATTTTCTTATCAATTGTCGCAATGCATACGATTTCTGACTGTTGTCGTTACAGTTGAGTGCAAAATGCTCAGCTTGACACTTTGGCCCACAGGCATGGCACAACTACCACAGCTGCATGTTGCATGTTGCTGTTGTTGTAGTAGTTGCACAACACATGCAACGCCAGCAGCAGCAGTAGCAGCTAACGAGCAGCAGCAACAACAGCAGCAGCAACAGCAATCCGCAAGGGAAACACAACGTTGCAAGTAGCCGTGTGTGCGTGTGTTTCTTTTGCTATGTGTGTGTTTGTGTGTGTCGCTCTGCGAGTGTCTGGTGTCGGCTTTTAAGTGTCATAAATGAGAATTTATTCGGCCTGGCATTGTCATTGTAGCAGGAGGCAATGTTGTCATTGTAGTTGCTGCCAGCGTAGTTGTTGCTGCTGTTGCTGTTGCTGTTGCCATTGCTGTTGCTGCCGTTTTCTGCTGTCGTCTGCTGTTCGCACCGTATTCAGGTGGCAAAAATTTTCCAGATTGTCAGGCAGGCAGACAACATGGCAGCAGATTCAAGCCAGGCCAGGCCAGGGCACTTTGGCCATTTGCAGTGGCAAAATCGTTTTGTGCGGGTTCATGAACTCGGCACATAAATTTCATTAACAGCTGTGTTGCTGCTGTTGTTGTTGTTGTTGCTGGCACTGCGACAAATTAGAGATTAGCTGTGGATAATATAAATTATAATTACGCATACGCAGCATTGTACAGGATGTTCATTACGCGCTGCCATTAGGTTGATTTAGCTTTTTCTTTTATATCACAGTCATATGCTATATATTCTGCTCTATATTATACACTAAATTATACTCTATAATGTACACCTTACTCTATATTTTACTCTATATTCCACTCTATATTTTACTCTATATTATACCCTATGCATGCTCATTTCTATTCTGCTTGCAACAGATTTGTGGCACAGTTTAGCACGCTTAACAATGGCTTGGCTCGTTGCACATACACAATACTTGAACTAGTGCATGCTCTCTGCGTGTGTGTGTGTGTGTGTGTGTAACGTTGCATGTTTTGGCCACAGCTCAGCTCGAGCTACACAGGTCACTCAACGTCGCACACAATGACGCGACACGAGAGAAACAACAAACAACAACTATAACAAAGCGCACGTTAACGCTTAACGATTTTCTAGTGCACAACAACAAATACACAATAGCCAAGAGTATATACAATATATATATATATATAGCAAAGCGCGCACAAATCCAATTAAATTGAGCACTAAAAATCCCCTTCACCCCCCTCCCCTATGGGATTGTAATTTGATTTTGATCACATTAAAAATGTATTATGATTATCGTAGCGTTATTTGTTTCAACTGTGACCTTTGGCATGTTTAGTTTTATCGGCAAAAGGCGCACACAATAAATAACAGTTTTTTTAGCATAGTTTTTGGGGCAGATTTAATTCGAAATTCGTGTTAAATCTACAAATATCTAGTTTATCTTTATTTATATTTATTTAAACATATTTTTACTATTTTTCTCGCTTCGTTAATTATTTATTTATTTCGTTTTATTTCTTATTTTGTTGTGAGCTTTAAATATTTTTTCGAAAATTTCCATTTTTAAGCCTCAATCGAGCCCGCACCTTTGCAAATCCTTACCGGCCCCTAAACACGAAACTGATTCGAAACAATGCTAGCGCAACAACTGAAAACACACTCCTAACACACACACACATATACAGAGAGAGCTACAACAACACGTAGTACCGACAAACAATCAAATCAAATATTTATATGCGGGCAAGAAACGGCAGTCAAGAGCCAAGAGAAACAGAGTTAGACAAGGAGGGGGAGAGAGAGAAGGATAGAGGGATAGAGAGGGAGATAGAGCAATGGAGACGGCAGCAAATAAATGCGGCACACAGCGGCACAAGGCAAACTAAAACAGATTTTAGTTTCTTTCCCTCTCTTCCTCCTTTGTTGGATTTTTGCCTTTTAGCCACCGCGCTGCAACTTGAAAAAAAAGTTTTTTGGCCCGAAAAAAATATCAGCAAACGCAGCAAGTTGCTGGCGGTAAAATGAAGAAGAAGCATAGTATACTTATAAGGGCCACAATCCACAAGCAACACGCAGCTTAAGTGCACACTGCGAGGGTCAACGACAGAGTTTATTATTATTATTATATTGACGAAATTTCAGAGAATATACCATAGTACTTTCTGAGAATATATGGTACTATTCATTTTCAAAGAATTTTCAATTAAACACCCCATAATCTCAAGATCTCTAAAGTTCTTCTTCGAAAACATAACAATTTCAAGTATTCCCAATAAAAAGTCTCTGAAATATCGTTTTAGCACATACTTAATTGGGAAAAGCAAACTACTAATTTAGGCAGTTCAAAGCATAAAATTAATTTTCCCAAGTTTCCTCAGAAGTTTTTGCCTCGTTCAGACAAAACAAAAACATTTATTTAACATAATTTATTTAAGCCACACAGGAATGCTAGGGAGCACATAAATGAACTCATTACTTTCGTAACGACCCTCGTAAAATGACTAGTTCCAAGAGGGGCTGCCCCTCCCCCCCCTTTCTTAGCCTGCTAAGGGCATGCTGCATAGGGTACATTCGCAAAATTAAAAAAGATTTTATGCCAGACGCGTTTTTGGGCCAAATACAAGAAACGAAACGATGTAATACAAGAGAAGGCAGAAGAACCTCCCCTTCTATATGTTTGTACAAGTATTTACAAATGCTGGCAAGAACAAGGCCAAGCAAAATGGCCAAGTAAAACAATCAAATGGTGAATCACACGCTCACACACACGCTCTCACGTTGTATTGAAATTGTAACAGAAAATCAATTTAGCCAAAAACTTGAAATGGCATAAATGCTGGTAGACTGCCAGCGCAATAGGCAAAAATCTACACCCCATCCACACACACACACACAGACATAGAAGGACATACACGTAAACGTGCTTGGCATTTGTGGGTATTGTGTGCTGCATGTAAATGGTTCCGTCTGTCTGTGTGTGTGTGTGTGTAGGCACAGAATATAAACAACGCGGCAAAGCGGAAAACTTCTTATACGCCAGACGGAGGCAGGCAAGCAATACAATCAAATCTTCGACATGTCGAATGCAAAACACTCGAATAAAATGAAATTTATTTGTGTGTTCCTACCTCCCCCCACCGCCCTTCCTCTTAGGCAATTTGGGTTGAGACAAGAAGCGATGGTATCACATGAAGATATCACACATGCTATACCCTGGCAGAAATGTTTTTTTTTTTTGATTTAATAGAAAATTATTTTCATTTGAATTTTAATGGTAATGGTCCCCCCTGTAAAATTTTCGCAAATTTGTTTGCTTCAAAATTTAAAAACGCCTGCTTTTACTTTTAATCGATTACGGAGTTAAAAATTAGTATGAAACAAGTATTCAAAATTGTTTAAGAGCATACTTAATTTTTGGCCAAAAATCATGTCAAAGTCGACTAAAAATTTGACTTGTAAGACCCTCGGCAGGACCAGTATCCTTACTTTCCTCACTTCATAACTTTCTTAAAAATAACACGATTTTCTTCGGGTAAAGCATTTTATTCATGGTTTTAGCTCTAGAATAGAATGGCTTAATAGTTTTTACAATTTAAAAACTTCGAAAAAATTTTTAATTTTTGTGATTTTTGTAAGGGTCCCCCTGTACATTTTTCAGAAAATTTTTTCTTCAAAAATTTAAAATCGCCAGCTTTTACTTTTAATCAATTGTGGAGGTCAGAATTAGTATAAAACAAGTGTTTAAAATTGTTTTAGACGATACTTAATTTTTGGCCAAAAATCATGTCAAAGTCGACTAAAAATTTGACTTGTAAGACCCTCGGCAGGACCAGTATCCTAACTTTCCTCACTTCATAACTTTCTTAAAAATAACACGATTTTCTTCGGGTAAAGCATTTTATCCATGGTTTTAGCTCTAGAATAGAATGGCTTAATAGTTTTTACAATTTAAAAACTTCAAAAAAAATTTTTAATTTTTGTGATTTTTGTAAGGGTCCCCCCTGTACATTTTTCAGAAAATTTTTTCTTCAAAAATTTAAAATCGCCAGCTTTTACTTTTAATCGATTGCGGAGGTCAGAATTAGTATAAAACAAGTGTTTTAAATTGTTTTAGAAGATACTCAATTTTTGGCCAAAAATCATGTCAAAGTCGACTAAAAATTTGACTTGTAAGACCCTCGGCAGGACCAGTATCCTAACTTTCCTCACTTCATAACTTTCTTAAAAATCACACGATTTTCTTCGGGTAAAGCATTTTATCCATGGTTTTAGCTCTAGAATAGAATGGCTTAATAGTTTTTACAATTTAAAAACTTCGAAAAAATTTTTAATTTTTGTGATTTTTGTAAGGGTCCCCCCTGTACATTTTTCAGAAAATTTTTTCTTCAAAAATTTAAAATCGCCAGCTTTTACTTTTAATCAATTGTGGAGGTCAGAATTAGTATAAAACAAGTGTTTAAAATTGTTTTAGACGATACTTAATTTTTGGCCAAAAATCATGTCAAAGTCGACTAAAAATTTGACTTGTAAGACCCTCGGCAGGACCAGTATCCTAACTTTCCTCACTTCATAACTTTCTTAAAAATCACACGATTTTCTTCGGGTAAAGCATTTTATCCATGGTTTTAGCTCTAGAATAGAATGGCTTAATAGTTTTTACAATTTAAAAACTTCGAAAAAATTTTTAATTTTTGTGATTTTTGTAAGGGTCCCCCCTGTACATTTTTCAGAAAATTTTTTCTTCAAAAATTTAAAATCGCCAGCTTTTACTTTTAATCGATTGCGGAGGTCAGAATTAGTATAAAACAAGTGTTTAAAATTGTTTTAGACGATACTTAATTTTTGGCAAAAAATCATGTCGAAGTCGACTAAAAATTTGACATGTAAGACCCTCGACAGGACCAGTATCCTAACTTTCCTTCACTTCATAACTTTCTTAAAAATCACACGATTTTCTTCGGGTAAAGCATTTTATCCATGGTTTTAGCTCTAGAATAGAATGGCTTAATAGTTTTTACAATTTAAAAACTTCGAAAAAATTTTTAATTTTTGTGATTTTTGTAAGGGTCCCCCCTGTACATTTTTCAGAAAATTTTTTCTTCAAAAATTTAAAATCGCCAGCTTTTACTTTTAATCAATTGTGGAGGTCAGAATTAGTATAAAACAAGTGTTTAAAATTGTTTTAGACGATACTTAATTTTTGGCCAAAAATCATGTCAAAGTCGACTAAAAATTTGACTTGTAAGACCCTCGGCAGGACCAGTATCCTAACTTTCCTCACTTCATAACTTTCTTAAAAATCACACGATTTTCTTCGGGTAAAGCATTTTATCCATGGTTTTAGCTCTAGAATAGAATGGCTTAATAGTTTTTACAATTTAAAAACTTCGAAAAAATTTTTAATTTTTGTGATTTTTGTAAGGGTCCCCCCTGTACATTTTTCAGAAAATTTTTTCTTCAAAAATTTAAAATCGCCAGCTTTTACTTTTAATCGATTGCGGAGGTCAGAATTAGTATAAAACAAGTGTTTTAAATTGTTTTAGAAGATACTCAATTTTTGGCCAAAAATCATGTCAAAGTCGACTAAAAATTTGACTTGTAAGACCCTCGGCAGGACCAGTATCCTAACTTTCCTCACTTCATAACTTTCTTAAAAATCACACGATTTTCTTCGGGTAAAGCATTTTATTCATGGTTTTAGTTCTAGAATAGAATGGCTTAATAGTTTTTACATTTTAACATGTACATTTTTCAGAAAAAAATTTTTTTTTTTTTAAATTTCAAATCGCCTGCTTTTTACTTTTAATCGATTTATCGAATTAACCATTTCTACATTAATATTTATATTTCTTCCAACTTTATACCATCTAAAAATCATAATACCCTGCACAAAATATCCCTAATATATAAAACACACACGTAATTTTGCGTCTATCTCAGATACACATATCATAAATGCGCGATTCCCTAGCTACCTCTGCCACCTCTGCCACCTCTTGCCTCTCTATCTCTGCCCTTCTTACCCTCCCTGTCTGACAAGACTTCTCCCTTACCCCCCCTCTTATTGTTTAGCATGCTACTTAAGCTATTTACGAATCCCTGCACTGAGTCACAAAAGTTTCGACTGGCATTACGCGCACTTGGCTCAAGCTTTTTAAGTTTTATCTCTTTCCCTTTGTGTGTGTGTCTCTCTTTCTTTCTCTTTCGCACACACGCGTGGGCGTGAGTTAGTCTGTGTGTAAGTAAGTCGGCAAGTTTGTAAGCAGGGGATAAGCAAGCTGAGCGAGAAGCAAAGTCAGAGCATAATGTAAGCTGCACTTAAACTTTTGATATCAATAAAGAAAAATACGCCAGGCAAAAAGGACTTGAATGCAGCAACAACAACAACTACGACGACTGCATGAAAGTGAATTGAGAGGGAGGTAGGAAGAGAGAGAGAGAGGGGAACTGATATTCTTTGCAACTTTTTCGGCAAGTTTTGTAACAAAAATCTAATGCAAAACTGTCATTTAGAGTCGCTCTCTCTTATTTATTTTGATGTCAGCTGCACGTGCGCCACACACACACACACAGACACACTGGCCACGGAAATCATCAGGAAAAACGTAGAGAGAGGAAGGGAAAAAATTGAAATAAAAAATGGCGACATGACAGGCGCACGTTTGGCCCACGTTGAAAACGAGGGCAAGCTAAGGCGACAGGAAACCGAGCAGACAGTGGGCCATGCAGACTGGAGGACCAACAGAGAGGCAGACAGACAGACAGACAGACAGAGAGACAGTCAGTGAGACAGTTAGAGAGAAGCCAAAGACAGCCGGTAACTGAGTGAATGAGTGGGTGCAACAGAAGCTTAGGCAATTTATGACAGGCGCCTGGCACCAATGGCGACTCAGGCTCTCTCTCTCTCCCTACCTATCTCTCCCTCTCCCTCTACACGCACAAGTTTGTGCGACGTGCATGTATCACTTGAAGTGTTTCGTTGCTCTCTATGTGTGTGTATGATTGGTTGGGCAACTCAAATGGGATTTCATTTTCAATAATTCAGTGTGATAATAATTCATATGTGACTTGCTTACAGTTACAGTCTCAGCGAGAGAGAATACTAAGTGGAATATTTAGTAGAAAAGTTTATTGAAACTGCAAGTGAGCAGAAATAATGCGAGAAGTTAAATACATGTGTGGGACACCAGGAGCAGCAGCAGCAAAGAAATAACTTCAGAGATATCGAAAAACAGCTTATTAAAATTGGGAAACAAATATTATTGACCTTAAAAAAAAAAGAAAAATATAATAGACTCTCTATTGTCTAAAATAATACACTTAAAATATAATAGATGATCTCTATTGTAAATAATTCACTTTTTCCCGTGCATTTTTCCCCAATTTTACAATTATAACTGATTTTTTCTCTTTATCTCTATTTACAGGCACATTATCAAGCTCTTTATACATTTATTAAATTTCTAAGCTATCCCAATCACCCTGCAGTCACTTCAAGCATCCAAACAGTGACTTACACACAATACCGTGACTGTTCATCACTCGTCACACGGTCACGACAGCTGCTGTTGTCACTTTAATTTGAGACAAAGTGAGGAAACTGTTTTTTTTTTTTTTTTTTTTTTTTTTGGGTTCATAACAGCAGCGCGTGACATGAAACATGCAAATATGACAGGGAACAGAAGAAGGGGGAGAATCGGAGGAAAGAAGAGAGACAGCACAATGAGTTTCTGTCTCTATCTAACTCTCTTAGTCCTCGTGTGTGTAGGCAGCATATCAGTTTGACAGTTGTCATTGAGTGGGGCACGCTCAAAGTTTTGTGGCAATAAGCAACAACAACAACAACAGGAACAAGAGCAACATGAACAGTGGCAACAATCAAGTACACGCCACTGGAGACGCTCGGGAAAACTGTTTTGCTTGATTGAATTGAATTGTACAAGGCCTAAACAGGGCAGGGGCAGGAAAAGGAGGGGCAAGACGAGGCAGGGGCAGGGCCAGCTGTGGCATGAAACACACAGCGCTAAGCCAGCCTGCTTGCTGCTTGCTACAACTGTCACAAAATCAATAAAAAGGCCGAAAACTTTAGCAAGGCAAAATACAAACAAGGCAGAGCGAGAGAGAGAGGAGAGAGGGGAGAGAGACAGCTGAGACTGCGACTGCGACTGAGCCTGGGAGACGAGTCAAGGCGACATAGACGCCGCTGCAGCACCAAACTGACCGAGCGAGCGACAGTTGCGACCTCTGTAATTTCGATACAAGTCTCAGCGGGCACATTAGCAACATGTGTTGCCCTGTGGCAGCGCAGTAGCAACAAATTTGTATCATGCCCCACATTGAGCTATGGCTGCGGCGGCCTCAGCTTGTTGCTGCTACATAAAATAGATATAAATAGCTATATATGTATATATATAGAGAGAGAGGGAGGGATCCCCTCTCTCTGCTTCCTCCCACACCGCAAACATTTGCGATAAATGTCAAGCGAAATATCGCCAGGATACGAGATTTATGTGTGAGTGTGCTCTGCAAATAATTGGGTGTTGCCAGCTTGCGGATTTATAGGGATTGCTCGCACGCTCAACCTGCTCTACAGACTCGACTCAACTCTAGCTGCACTCTGGCACTATCAGCTGGCCAAAAAACCATTCATCAAATGCGCACATAAAACTCTTGCTTGCAGCCAGAAACCAAGATAAGCTCAGCTCAAGACAAATTTGCATTTGACCAGAAGCAGCAGAGGCAGAGGCAGTGGCAGAGAGGCAGTGGCAGCAGCAGTGGCAACTTGCAGCTAAAAGGATTAGTTTCGCAATTTAAACCACCAACGCGAACGCTAACTAAATATTTGCTAAGAAAACAAGCAGTTTTTTTTTCTGGCACACAGTGCGTATGCGCAATGCATTTGCTGCATTTCGCAATCAGTAACAAATTTGAGATACACAGAAAAAGGCAAAAAGGCAACAGACAACAGAACAAGGCAAAAAGTGGGAGGAAAAGAAAAGAAAAAAATGCGAAGGAAATAAAAAATTGAGTGTCCTTGATGAGCGCGGTTTGACAATGGCTAAGGGAGGCTATGGGTGAGCGGGAGGGGTAAAATGAAGTGGGGTATAGAAAATGGCATTTTATGACAGAGATTTTAGGGATACTCAGTAGTGTTTGGAATTCATTTACAGCGTCTTCAAATGGCTAACAAAAGTGATAATAAAATGTACAGCATTTTACAGTTAAATTTCCTTTTATACCTTAATAAAATTAAAAGAATTTAATAAATAAGAGCATTAAAATAATATAATAAAATAATAAAACTAAATCTACCTATTATGATAAAATTATGATAAAGTTCCAGACAAATGTTTTTATTACAATACTATATTATTATCAATAAATCAATAAATATATAAATATGCCAATTTTAATCTATAATTTATAGCAAATTAATTTTATTTAAATATATATAAAAATTTAAAGCAATCTTCTTCATTCTCTCCGTTTCTTCCTTTGCAATTAAAAAGTGAAATTTCTCTTCTCTCTCCCTCCTAAATTTCACCAGTTCCAACAACTTCTACGGTATATTTACAAAGCAATAGAAAAATTCGTTAAACGTAATATACCCTGTGCATAAATAACTAAAGACCTCAAAAAAAGAACGAAACGAAACGTTGCAGCCACAGCAAGAGCGCAGCAAAAAAAAGAAGCACAAAACAATGAAAAAAAGAGAACAAGAGAGAGAGAGAGAAAAAAAGGGGGGAAAGGGCACACAGTATGTGAAGGAATTGCGAACAAAAGGATTCATTAACAAAGTAAAAGATGGAAAAGTGCGCAAAGAGCATTGAAATGAACGAATGAACGAAGCTTGTACAAAGCGACGACAGAAAATACGATATGAAGATGGAAATCGAGAGCTGGAGAGCGGAGAGAGAGAGTAAGAGTATAAGGGCTACGCCGGGGGGTGGGGCAACCAACCAAGCGGAAGTTTATGACGGTAAAAAAGCGTATGAAGACACACGTTAAGGACGACGACGACGACGATGAGGACAAGTGCAAGCCGCTTCAATTGTTGGTGCCAGTCCTGGTGCTGCACCTTCTCCCCTTCTTGACTGGGCTCACATATCCGAGAGAGGAAATAATAAAAAAGCGCGTCAAGTGGGAGAGAGACAGTGGGGCGAATTACTATGGCAACTTGGGCTTAACAAAGGCGCATCATCAGCTTTACGACTATGCGAGAGCGTGTGTGTGTGTGTGTGTGTGTTTGCCAAGTCAAATGAAATTTAATTTTGCATAATAAATGACTAAAACATATGCACAATGTCACTACACACACACACACACAGAGAGAGACGCATTTATTAACTTGCGACGCCGCAGGTTATGCTACAAAAAACGGAACAGAGAGAGAGAGAGGGAAAGCTCGTTTTGCAAATGACATTAAGGCTTTGCACATGTACGTAACCAGTCACACAGACACACCCACACACACACACACTCAGCTATGCTGGCTGCCACAGAGAAAGAGGGGGATGAGCGAGACAGGGCCACGAGCAAGAGTTACCCGCAAAATGATTATCTAATGTTTGCCCAGTAAAAACGAAATTATTTTTGTGGTCATAAAAACACATTCATCTAAACATATGTAACACACACACACACCCCATACACTTACATATATCACATACAGATATCTGTATCTGTATCTTCTCTTCTCTCTCTCTGTCTCGCATATGGCATGAGTAACTGCCGCGTGTATCCGGCTCGCATTCATCAAACCGACAACAGCATCTCTTATATTTGCATTTACATTGTAGCCAATGCACAGTGGTGCATAGTCTATTTGTTTAGGCACGCTAAAGTTTAAAATTTATTTTTTGTATTAAAAAATACACTGATATATTTATTATTAAATATAATTAATTTTTATCCGCTTATATAAATGCATAAATTAATTTTTTTTTATGTTCTGTAAACTTCATGAAAGCTTCTTTAAATAATAAATATACTAACAAGTTGATAGTACCCTTCTAAAACTTTGCAAGCCATCACAGCTTAATTTAAATTTACCAATTACAGCAATTTATTTTTTACAACTTCCCGAGACTCAGGCATCCCCTATCCCACTGTAATCAAGCCTGTGTGTAAATTCATCTAGGCAACCACAATAAAGTTGACCATATTTTACGTATTTTCTTTCCATGCTAAAATTTTTCACATTCATATGGATGCCAGAAAATTATAGCTTGTTGAAAACTTTTGACGTGACTTTGGACACGAGTTTGAGTACAGAACAGACAAACACACACACACACACATACATACTCGTATTTCATCTGTGCTGAATTTTTTTGTACAATCAGAGAGACCAAAATAATTGGCCTTGAGAGTGTAAAATTCCATGAATAAAACCAAAAATATTATGCACATTTGCGCTTCCTACATTCCTCCAAAACATTTATTGGACCAACAAACCTCGACATATGTATTTAATAATATATGTGTATAGCAACTTACGTTATATTGTTTATATATTTACAGGTCGATGATTGCGATGTATAAATATATGTCTTTACATACCTGCAAATAGAAGGAGAGAAAAGTAAAAAGTTAGAAATTTGTTGCATAAAACTTGTTCAAAAGATTTTATAAAGTAAATAGAAATGTGGCAATATCAAAAGGTTCTTAAAAGTCAGTAAAAACAATTGGGAATTCAAAGGTCAATTGCTGAAGAGCAAGAGAGGAGGGAGAGAGAAAACTCTTAAAAGAAATTTTGGCATACTTCAAATTGCTTTATAAGAATTTAAAATGTTTCGCATCTTACCGAAAAGTTGACTGATTAGACAAGGTTACAGTTCTCTATCCTATGCTATAGGCATAAGAATAAAACGTATATTTATGAGCTAATAAAAAACAATTGTAGGCAACCTCAATACATCTTGCTAATGTTGTGGGCGCAGCTTTTGCAGGTTCTCTATATATTTCTATCTTTTTTTTTCAATACGCAAAAAGGTAAGGCAGAACACTGAGACAGACAGAGACAGACAGCATTGTTTTAGACAAATTGATGTGGCAAAAGGGCAACAAACAAAGGCGCACTCACTCACACACACACACTTAATATCCATTGTTATCACATTTACCGAACTTGATCCTTTACTGAACCGCACAATACCAAACAAAAGCTGCTCATTTGTCATTGTCCTTGGGTATTATTCAAATGAAGCCTATGAATTTGTCCATTTCAAAGTGTTTTTCCAAGTTTATTATATGTAATTGTCGATGGAATAAAAAAAAAAACGAGCTAGACAAAAGATATTATGACATAGTATAAAAGTAACCCCCCCTTCGGGCTAATATAAAACACTTTAAAGTTCAACTTTATTTGATTTTATTGCCGTAACACACGTTCATACAAACATATGTTTGGTATTTATATATCTATATATATCTGTGTAAAAGTTCGCCCTGGGGCAGCAAATGAAAAATAGTACATGGGTAAATGGAATATTTATGATGGCATTTGGCATTTTAATTAAATTCTACACCGTTTTGGGGCCAACGTAAACATTTATTATAATATTCTCAACTACGCGTAATTTGTTGTATAATTAATGTCGTTGCTATTTTTAGACTTTACGTTTTGTTATTGTTGCAAATCGACAGAAAAGTGCTTAAAATTAATTAGTTTATTTTGGTAACTCATGATGTGCAGCGATAACTTTCAAAGTGTCAATTTACCACTAATAACTGTGAGAGATTAGACTATTATTTTGTATATATATTATTTAAATACCCGGTGTGGTTGCATAATTAGTAACTTGGCATTATAAACATTGTGTGGTAAACATTATTCTAGGAAAAACGTATATTTTTATTGCATTTTTGACTTGTATAATAAGCAAAGATTATGCTAATTTAATATACTCTCGTATATCAACAAATCTAGTTTATATTTATGAATTTCTAGAGTTGTAAGAACTTTTATCAATTTAATTTGCCAAATTCTAAAGAAAACTAGTTTATACCTATGAATAACTAGAGTATCAGCAGCATTAACCGACTTAATGCCCCATAATCACAGTATCTGTGCAAAAACATTTTATTTTATCTTTTAATTATATATGCCTATTTTTATAAATCCTTTGTGTGCTTAATACCCACATATCATGCACATAAGCTTGTTATTACAACAATTTGACGCGTTGCGGTAATTACAGCTTCCTTTTCGGGTATGCAAAAGATATGTAATTATTTTGCAACCCTCTCTATATCTCTCTCTATCTCTCACAATGAACAACAGTAAAAACAGCAGATAAACAAAGCTTTTCATTGTCCAAAAACTACACTCACTCCTTGTCCCTTTTTGAACTCATTCTCCCTCTCTCTCTCTCTCTCCCTCTCACTCTTCTCAACCCTTTCAAACTAATTGCAAGACAAAACAAACCATTTACAAAATGCTTAAGTGACACAACCGCAAACATGAGAATATGAGACGTTAGTACTGTCTCGCTCTTTCTCACGTCCCCCTCTCCTACTTAATTTTACTTATAGTATTTTTCCCCTTTTTACCCTCCCTCAGGTCAAGTCCCTCAATGACTATGTGGCTCGTGTTCTCCTATGCAACATTATGTCGCACGTATTATCTAAGCTTATTTCCTCATTAACTCGAGACTCTGGCCGGGGAGAAGTGCGGGGGGGTAGGTTAACGTAACCCACCAGAGAAGTCTTTGGGCTTTTGTAATCTTATTCGCAGTTTTCTTGTCTCGTGCGTCTCAGTTTGACTGCATTTTTCATGGTCAGTGCACTCGCAGAAGAAAAAGGCAAGAAAAAAAAGGAAAACTACATGAGGGGTGAACTCTATGATACCCTGTAGTAGCTTAACATTCAAGTTACTAAAATGAATATACTTTGTAGTTTTTCAATTCAAATTACACAAGCTAAAAACTTAAATATATTTAATTATTTCTAGTATTTCTAGTGTACATAAATATCCTGAACAATCAAATCAAAAAAATACTTGAGCATTAAAAATATAAGTAAAAACATTTTTAACTTAGTTTTTGAAAAATAACATATATATCACTGAGTATTTATGTAGGCAACTTAAGTTACACATAATACAAATGAAATGCCAAATTATATTCCTTTTCCAACTCTCAGCTCAGCATTCTCTGCCACACATTTGAACAGGGTATCAAATGCAAAAATTATGACACACGCGATAGTGTGGTGCAGCGCATAGTTAAAGCAAAGCTCTGCTAACAAGCAGCTTAAAATGCACGAGCTGTTGGTTTGCTCTCCTCCCTTTTCCCATCCGCCTCTGGGAATTATCTTCCAGACAAGTTGCAGCGGGAGAAGGGCGGGAAAGGGAGGGAGACAGATAGACAGTGCAAGAGACAGTCAGTCAGACAGAGAGTGCGCCGCACTGGGCTCATTAGCATATGCCACAAGTCAGTCTGATGCTGCTCTAACTGACGCTCGGGGACGCTCGCAGCAGCAGAGCCGAGAGGGTAGCAAAAGGGGAGAGAGAGAGAGAAGGGAAAGTCGCAACATTTTGTACATTTCTGTACAGCCCTAGAGCTCTGCGTTTCCCTCGTTTTTTTCTACCTGCTTTTCTATTTTTTTCGCTTGCCTCTCCTTTTTTTGCTGCTGCCATTTTCGTGTTTAATTTAGCCAACCCCCACGCACAATTAAAATGTTTTGCTCATTATTCGACGTGTTTAATTTGTTTACCTGAAATTTAAATTGCACTCCGCGGCACTCGGCACTAACAATTGCACGCGTGAGCGAGAGAAATTGCGAATTCCCGCACAGCAGCAGCTGCTGCTTTAAATTATCGACAATTAATTGGATGAACGCGTTGAAAAATAAATATTAACAAATACGAAAGAGAGTGTGTGGCAGAAATAGTGCAAAACAAATTGCCAGCCTATATTAAATCATATAAATAAAATGAAAATCAAATTCAAATACTAAATATATATTCAGCAAATATTTATTTAAATTTTGCGCTGAAAAGTATGCAACGTTTTCCGTTGCCAAACACATGTGTCGCAATTGCAATAAAGAACAACAACAACAACAACTACCATGATAAGCAAATAAATTGCTACAATAACAATTTAATAGGCACATACAGTTATAATGCCAAATTGTGGTTTTTGGATACTAAAATCAAATGCTAATTTCGTTTGAGAACACATGCTTCACAGCAGTTTATTAGCATTTTTTGAATTCAGCCATAAATATTAAGCTAATTTTAGTAAATCACTGTGAAAGTTTAATTTAAGCTCATCAAAAGCTAAAAATATATTTTAGATTAAATTTCAGTTAGGTAGACTTGATTAAAATGCAAAAATTTAGCCAGCATATAATAAAAATAATATTTGATTTTATTTATTCGGTTTCTGATTTTGCTATAACGATTTTTAAAGCTTTTTCTTTCTTTTTGTTGATTGACAGGAATTTATTATCATATTTTTAAATTTATAATTATAAATATTTAGCTTTTTGTTCAGTATATAAATTAAAAATAAATTTAGCTAATCAAGCATGCTCTATTTAAAAATATATATTATAATAGAGTTTTAAATTAAATTTCAGCAGCTTAAAATTCATTAAACTGCGAAATTGTGCTGGAATATATAAAAAATATATTTTCAAAACCCAATTAAGTCCATGAAGCTGTGATATATCACAGCTATCATACCTGTCCATCTCCTCCAAATGAGCACACTCAATCAACTATTCAGAACTACAAAGTATTCGCAGACTCTTTGATTTTTGCAATTTCAAATGTAAAATTTGGTAAATCAAATCACGTCAGAAGAAAATAAAAAGAAAAAATGCCAAAAAAGAATTGGGTCAGATATTGATGACTGGTCTGGTCTGGCCGCAAATCGTTAATTTTTATTATTTGCCACATTGTATAATTGGATACATCGAGGGGCAAGCAAACACACAAATACACCCGAGTCAATTGGGAATATCCGACCTCGACGACTACACCCCTTAACAACCCTTAATGTGCGTTGTGCACGATATGAAAACCCTGGGAAAATCCAAACCAACAACATCGATTTTCTGCACCTTTTCAACACGCATTGGGGTTTTCCTTGCCTTTCCTTTCCATTTCTTTTCCCTTCCCTCTCTTGCCTGGCTCATTGGCTTTTCCCTCCCATGTGGCATGTGGCAAGGTAATCGAAATTGAATCATTGGAAAATTTACATGGTAATATGGCAGCAGAAAGCAGTCAAGTAGCCTGTTAAATGTTTCTTCTTATTCGGGCGTGCATTGTACAATTTACTGGAAAATGTACACCGATATTTACCGAATATATATGTGATATATACGTATATATAGGATATGCATATACGTGTATAAATTGTCATTTTGCGGCAGTAATTAAAAGCGAACGGGAAAACGTTTTTCCGGGACATACCTATTAAATATTGAACAGTGTGTTTAGTGCACGCGAAAAGCATGGAAAATGGAAAACTAGCCTGGCATAAAGTAGAGGATAGAGAAGGCTTTACTTGTCTCTAATGCAGTTAGTATTTAAATACGTAGGGCTCGTTTATTTTAAAGTTTTACATAAACAAATTAATTTAATCAGGTTTGTCTTTTCAATTGTTTATTCCTTATTTTAAAAAAACGTTAAAGAGCTTTAATGTGCTTTCAAAGCTTCCATTTTATCATCCTATAGCCATTTTTAAGATTTCTTTTATTTTTTTTTCTTTGCAAAACTTTCAAACGTTTTAAGGCGATTTTGCAGTGACTTTCCGACATCCTACAGGGTATTTAACAACATACACATCGAATCGGCTTTATATTTTAATTATTTCGTTGTCATTTCGAGCATTTTTCTCGCACAACTTTTGTACATTTTCCACAGCGTATTCTGTCAGCACCCGACAACGAAATAATAAACCCCAAATGCAAACAATTTGCTTTATCAATATTCATGATTTGCCATCGCAGCTCTTGTTGTTGTTTGCTGTCCTGCTCTATCTGCATGCGTCTCGCTCTGTCACTCGCTCTGCCCACAAAGTTCATGAATATGCAATAAAGGTGAGCCAATGCGATTTGCAGGTCGAATCAAAATGCATTTGACCAAGTCAAATATGCGGCTAATTTCGGTGCAGGATTAGGAACAGGGCAAACCAACACACACAAATATTTAGATAAATTATAATGTTTCTAAACTGATTTTGTAATAAAAGCAATAGTGAATTAAATCAGCTATAAAGTTTGTAAAAATTTAAGATTCTTAGGGGGAAGCACGTGGAAAAGTTGAAAATTGATTTCTTTGCAAGTCGCGTAAAATTATGAAAAGTTTTTCCCAAGCGGAGGAAGGAAAACTGCAGCTAGTGAGTAACTTATATCTTTAGCTGGCTTTGAGCTTTTCTCTGCAAGCAGCTTTTAAGCTGCTGTTTATCAATTGCTTTACAAGTGTTGCTGAAACTTGTCAAGCAACTTTACAGTTGCAACTTTTGCTGCCACATCAATTTATTGCCAAGTGTAAAACTTTTGGCTAAAAGTTAGCAAAAGCTTTGGCTACACTCGAGTGAGCTTTGCCGAACAAAAAAGTGACAGCTGCATGCGCCGTTGTGACCCACTGTGCGTGCCGCCTTGCAGACTTTAAGACATTTTTCAAGCACAAATAAATACTTAAATATGCTTTGTGGGCCAGTGAGAGAGACAGAGAGGGAGAGAGAGAGAGTGTGCATGTTTGTTTAGTGCAATGTGCAGGCCACATAAGTAGTGGAAACAAAGCCTCTGATGTCGATAGTGAAAGGTCCTGTGCATAAAGTAGACCACAGCAGCCAGAGTTGCCTCCTGCCTGCCAGCCTGCCTGCCTGTCAGACAGTGTTGCCACCGCTATCGCTATGTGCCACCGTGTGGCAGCTGCAGCAAAAGTTCTACGAACTCTACACGACTGTTCTACATCTCTCTTGACTTTCTATGGACCACGACGACGACAAGTCGACGACGTTGGCTGTCAAAAAATCTTCAATTAAAGGCAGAAAGCACAAAAGCTGTCGCAGCAGCAGCAGCAGCAGCAACAACAACAAGAGGGGCAGGGGCAGCAGAGGCAACGGCAGCAGTGGCAGTGGCAACAGCAGCAAAAGAGCGAGAAAAAAGAAGGCCAAAACGGGGTGAAAAAATGTGTAAAATGAAGAAAATGGGAGCATGCCGATAGGCAAGGCAAGGCATGGCAGGAAGAAGCAACGACTGCAGCAGCCACACACACACACACACGTATAGCGACACCTCCCCCCCTACTTCCTCTATCGACCCTTTTTACAGTTATGCAGCCAACTCAAATGAGCAGCGCATTGCAAGACAATGATGTCAGCAGCAGCAGCAGCAGCAGCAGACCGGGCCGGCATCATCAGCCAAAGCATCCGCCAGATATGCGCCGCCATGATCCAACAGCAAAGTCCAAAAAGTTGTCCAGATGTTTGTGGATATATTCATTGTATTCAACATGATTGTCATGTGTGAATGAATTGAGTGTGTGTGTGTGTGGAAGGAGGATGTGCATAATTTTTTTTTCTTCTCTTTTTTCTGCAAGTGTGTCAGTCAATGCAAAAGTTTGCCAACTGCTGATAAGCAAAGGGAATTAACTGCAGTAGAGACTGCTACTCTCCGTTTCTCTCTCTTCTTCTTACTTCCCTCTCAAATTGTAAAATGTTAAGCCTGTAAGCTTTATGAACAGTCAAAGTTCTCACAGTGTTTTCTTTTTCTTCGTTTTTTCCAGCTCTCAAACGACGACTTTTAACGCAGCTTTGAAGTTCCGCTCAAGAGCACAAAGTCCGAGCCTCAAAGGCACGCACACACACACACACGTGTAGGTGTGCAAGTGTGTGAGTGTGTGTGTCTAAGCTTTGATAGCAGCGTAAAAGAAAATTTTCGCATAACAAACAAGTCAAAAAAATGGTAGGCTCACAAGGGGTTAATATGCAGTGGAATGCCAATTTTTATGGCCAAAAAAAAAATATGCTCAAGGCGAAAATATGTGTGTGATAAGGTGTGGAGAGAGTAACAGACGATAATAAAGACATTACATAAGGATTAAAGACTTAAAAGAAAGAGAGAAGGACGATTTTTCTTTTCTACGAATAAATGAATATCAGTTTAATGTATTCCTTAAAGAAACGTTATATTATAATAGTATAATTTCTGTAAAAAAAACGTATTAAAGCTGAAACTTTGGAATTAAATCCTTATATGCAGGCTTAACGCTTCGCCAAGCTCACTCAACTGATTTGCATTAGAAAATATCTGTAAATTCAGCATTTTTCATATATATAGTATTCTCCCCACATTTGACATAAATATCAAAATATACATGACATGTGCAAATAACTCTCTATATACTGTGCATAACTCTGGCATATCTCGCACACACCATACATAGTATACCATATATATCGCCTTCAGGTTAAACATACGACGCAATTTATGAAAATAGAGTGCAGAAAAATACGTAAACAAACGAACAAACAAACAAACAGACTGTGAGCAATGCAATGATATTCAAACACGTAGTACACATACATACATACATACACATGTATACGTATATTCGCATTTGAATTTTACTTCCTATTCTGTTTACACAACGTTCCAACGTTTCCACAACGGGCGTGATGTGACCGTATAAATACTCTAGTTGTAAAGCCAAAACCTCCCAATCTCCCCCCAACCGCCTAGAACTATGCACTGACATTTCTGAAATTAGAAATAGCTGCATGCAACACCAGGGGCGGTGTAGTACAATAAGAGTAAATAAGTCTAGCAAACGGCCAAAACTGGCACAAAACGTGCTGAAAATGTATGAATATGCCCATTGTGCGCGTGGAAAAAAAAATGAACAATCTCGCAACTTGCAAGTGCCTAAAACTATGCAATTGCACAAGTGGCCCCTACACACCCCTACCCCCCTTACAAGTGACAACCCTGGCTTCTAATTGAACACACAATCGATTCACATACTCACACACACACGCATACACACTTTCGCCTTGTACAATGGGCAAGTCGTTGACATTGAATTCCAAGTGTCAAATTTGCACATTTTTACGAGCCTTTACTGTACCTGCACTTCCGTTTCTTGCCGACAAACACACACACACACACACTCGCACACACACACGTGTGTGTATAGTTGTCGTATATGGCAACGTTTATGTGTGCCTCGCATGGCAATGTGTACTTGCCCAGCTACGCTTCGGGGGCGCATTTAGCACATTAAAAGCGGCAAAGAAAGCAATATTGGTATAGTATAACGACTTGTGAATGCCCTGAATTCAAAAATAATTTATTTTATATTTTTTTTCACTTTTAAATTATTTAATATTCATTTATTTAAGTTAATATTAAATCCAGTTTTTAATTTAAAGATCGGAAAAATTGCATAAGTTTCTTTAAACAAATCAGTTATATTATTTATTTATTTTTATTATTTTTAAAGCTTTACTTGAAGAATCTGAGAAACCGTAATATATTTATTAATTTTTAACTGTTTTTAATGCTTTTTTACACGTTTATTTTTTCAATCTTTTCAAGCAAGTTTATAAATAATTTATCTTTAATTTTCCATACCTATAGCTAAAAATAAGCCATTTATAGCACATTACTTATTTTATTTCCTTACTTAGTTACTGCCAAAACGTTTCACTGACTGTCAAAATGTGCCCCATTTTGAAGGTAACCCCATTTTATTTCTGCAGTTATATAATAATATCGCAAACATTAAGTATTCTACAAGTTATGTACGAATTACACAAGATATGCCACTACTCTTCCCTAAATGACGAGTGTAGGGTGTAGCACAAACATAAAAATGCTCGTGTGCACATAAAGAATTAGCAACTAAGTACGTGGGGCACATTGCGCTGATGCCCGTATTCCCCAAATGGGACTGGCCTGGCCTATAACAACGTTGGACGACGATTGCCGTAAGTAGGCAAGCACATGATTAAAAATGCACACGCACACACAGGGAGAGAGAGAGAGAGAGGAAGACTGACCGACAGCTGGACAGATAGAGAGGAGAGATAGCTACTCTCTCACTCACATGGTTGCAATAAACTGTACGCCTTCATTGGGCGAGAGAGAGAGAGAGAGAGAGCAAGTGGGGGAGTTGCGAGGGGATTAGGCAGAGGTGTAACATTCGAGGGGGGTGTAGGGTATCGGCTGGGCTGTAGGGTATCGTCAGGTAACTGGTCATTAAACTCGAAACATAACTAAATGCCGTGACAGCGCAAATGGAAGCCGCTGGAATGCTTAAAGAATGCTGCAAAAGGGTGCCATGGATTGGCTTGCCCTCACTTAATACCCCTCCCTATACACACCTTTAAGGCCACCTCTATACACCTCTCTATAGCCCCTCTTTATACCCCTCTAAGTACCTCCTCTATCTGCTTTACTGTAATCCAAATCCCCTGGCAAACTGAGCCCATTTCAATAAACGATCAGAAAGCAAAACTACCTTCGACATGCCGAAGATTAGATACCCTTGCAGAGATTTCTCATTTAGAGTTCGACCGTTTGAATATTGTTTGTGAGTAAGGGTCCCCCCTGTAAATTTTTCAGAAAAAATTTTTTTTTTAATTTAAAATCGACTGCTTTTACTTTTAATCGACTGCGGAGGTCAAACTTAGTATAAAACAAGTATTTAAAATTGTTTTAGAGGATACTTAATTTTTGGCCAAAAAGCATGTCAAAGTCGACTAAAAATTTGACATGTAAGACCCTCGGCAGGACCAGTATCCTCACTTTCCTCACTTCATAACTTTCTTAAAAATGAACCGATTTTCATCGGGTAAAGCATTTTATTCATGGTTTTAGTTCTAGAATCGAATGGCTAAATAGTTATTCCAATTTATTAAGTTCCAAAAAATTTTAATTTTTGTGATTTTGATAAGGGTCCCCCCTGTAAATTTTTCAGAAACATTTTTTTTCAAAATTTAAAATCGCCTGCTTTTACTTTTAATCAATTGCGGAGGTCAAATTTAGTATAAAATATGTGTTTAAAATTGTTTTAGAGCATACTTAATTTTTGGCCAAAAATCATGTCAAAGTCGACTAAAAATTTGACTTGTAAGACCCTCGGCAGGACCAGTATCCTCACTTTCCTCACTTCATAACTTTCTTAAAAATAAAACGATTTTCTTCGGGTAAAGCATTTTATTCATGGTTTTGGCTATAGAATAGAATGGCTTAATAGTTTTGGCAATTTAAGAAATTTGAAAAAAATTTAATTTTTGTGGTTTTGATAAGGGTCCCCCCTGTAAATTTTTTAGAAAAATTTTTTTTCAAATTTTGAAATCGCCTGCCCGGGAGACTAGCTCTATGAACTCCCCTATCGACACTGATGCAGAATATATATAGTTTATGGGGTCGGATATGGCTGCTAAAGTGCTTCTTCAAAATTAATATACCCTCCGCTAGGGTATACAAATTCAGCTTATCGTGGTGTCGTATACGACTCTGATAAAGTATAAGAAGCTACAACACTTACGGTATGTATCATACATGGGTTTGGATACAGTTGAAAATTGAAATATGAATGTATATATATTTTTTTATTTATTTTTCTTTTTTTTAGCTCCCAAAAGACATAATTCTCATATGAATTCAAATTACTCAAATGGCGCCATATCAGACTTGCCCACAGAAACCGCAGAGCTTGCATTATATAATACTTTGCGCGCTCTCTCTTTTGCACTCTCTCTCTCTCTCTCCCTACCAGGATTCTCTTCTCGACCGTATCAAAATAACAGCTAAGCACAACAATATTTTCTCCCTCTCTCATATTTCTTTTTATTTTTCTTTTTTTGGCCTTCAGTTTTGCACAAACATTTCATGTTGCACGCTCTTGGGAGGCGACTGCTTAAAACTATTCCCAGCGCAGAATAATAATAATAATACAGAGAGAGAGGGAGAGAGAGAACATCAACAAACACGCAAATGCATAATGCTTATTATATATACTGTGCCAAAATGAAACTCCAACACATTTATGCTAATTTCCTTGTCGTTGTCGTCATCGTCAACATCGTCACCAGTTACACAGGGCGCTGCCTCTATATCCCCCACTCTCCCCCTCTCTCACCATCTCTCTTCCTCTCTCTTAACGTGTCTCCCTTTCTTTTTTTTTTTTTTGCTGGCCACTCTCGCATGTTATTTTGGCCCTGTGTTTGTCCCGGGTCCAGTCTGCAGTAATTTATGTAAATTTTTCATCAGCCTCTGTGGCTAGCCAGGGCTGTAGCGCAGGGGGGCAGAGGCGACTCTGTAGTGGTTGGAGTAAGTGTAGGGATCAGGAGAGTTTTGTTTACTGCCTGTACAGGCCGCAAAGTATGCAGACAGAGAGAGAGAGCGAGTGTTCACATTTGTTATGCACTTTGACTCGCGCTGACCCCCTTTAGCCACGCCTCTGCTGTCTGCGCTTGCATGTATTTAAATACGTAATTAGTTTGGGGGCAAGATCACAGGCGGATTTAAGGGTTTTATTTTGCTTAGAACCACACTGCGTATACGTGATACATTTATCTCTCTCTCTCTCTCTCTCTCTCTCTCTCTCTCTCTTTCTCTCTTCACCATAAGCGAATCGCTGCAATTGACTTTGTTGTATTTGCTTTAACATGACCCTGCTGCAATCAATCAGACACAAGAGGGGGCAGGGCAGGGGGAGGGGGCAGCTGCAACACATCTGCCATCGATTATATTGTAGGCACTTTCTCAATTCTGTTACAGTTACAGTTTGCATATATCATCATCATCAACAACAACGAGAACAACAGATAAAGGCAACAACAGCATCCAAAATATATACAACAGCTTGACCCAGATACACAGGCATAAGGGCGGGGGGAATGAGTTGCTATAAGATATTGTATCTAGCACGCACTTTGGGCTTGAAATAATTAAAGCAGCCACAAAGAAAATACGGAAAATACATTTCGTATGCAATAGGGCAAGGCAAAATCGCGCAGTTATAGTGGAATATATTTAAGAAAGATATATGGTTGGTATACTGTACAAAGAAATATTTAATTGAGGGTTTAAATAGTCAGAAGAATAATTACTATATAATAACAATAAGAGCGTATAGTATACAATTTTTAGAGAATTATCAATTTTTTAATTATCATACATTTTTATAGCAAATTAAAATTATCTACAAAAATAATTTTGACTTCATTAATTTCTTGATATATTTATAATCTCCCCCTATTTTCTTGCAGTGCATAATTTTAGCAAATGCGCAGCACAAAACTAAAACCGTTGAGAATTGAATTGATTGTGTTGTTCTGCCTTTGTTTATTGGACCATTGCGAATCAACATGTGTTACTTTTCTCGTTGTTGTTGTTGCTGTGCAGGCTGCTGGACTTGAATCTTTATCAAATCTAATTAGTTGCGGCATAAAACTGTCAACGTCTGCGTTGCCAATTGGCATATGCAGAAAGAGAGAGAGAAAGAAAAAGCAACAACTAAGCATGCTCAGCGGAAACGCAGAAACCAAGAAGCCAAGTTGAGGAGCAGCAGCCGGAGCAGCAGCAGGAAGTGGGAGCAGCAGCAGGAGCAGTTGCTGCAAGGGGCAACACACAGTCCATTGGCCCATGGGTAATTTAGAATGCAAACACTTGGAGGGAAGCAAAGGCACTGGGATTTGCTGCCATGGGAGTAGGGCGAGAGGGGAGCCTGCGCTATAGAGGACAACTTCCTTTTGGCAAGGCAGCGAGAGAGAGAGAGAGAGCGCCAAGTGAGAATTGTTGGACAAAAAAGAGAGAAGGAATAACACATAAAAAAATAATGAAAATGTAAGCAACAAAGCGGCGTATACAAGTGTAGTGTGTGCCAGTGTGTGTGTGTGTGTGTGTGTGCCTGCGTGTGTGTGGTATCATCAGCGACGACAACAAAGCGAACGTGGAAAATTGAAAAATGTGAAAAGGCGCAGGCAGGCAGGGCAGGGCAGGCACACGCAGGGCACAAAATTGTATGCAGGGCAAAAGCAAACAACATTTGAAAAATATTACGAGTATTTGCATATGATACAGAGAGAGGAGGATGCAGATAGGGAGAGAGAGAGAGAGAGGGGGCGCAGCGATACCCCATGGAGTCGTGGCGCTAACGGCGTTTGCTTGGCTACGCTGCGATGCGATTCCATGTAGTTTCTGTGTAAATAATACAACAACAGCAAATGCCAAAGCGCTGCAGACACACACACACAAAGAACGCATACCATACATACACACACACACACACACACGCACACAAACATAGCAGGCATCACACACACAAAGAGGGAGAGGCTGCGAGGCAGAGGCGTGGCGAAATTGAAGGCGAATCTCGTGCTCATTTCAGGCGTAAATGAAAATGTAAATTCGCTTAAAGGCGTGTGTGTGTGTGTGTGTGCGTGTGGCTAAGAAGATAGAAATAGCAGAGCAAAAACAGGAGAGAGAGAGAGAGAGAGAGAAGAGAGAGGGGAGAGAGCTAGAAAGAATGGGAAGCAGCAGTAAAAACTATTCTCGTTTCAATATTTCTTATGCACACACTTGTTTTGCTATTTGCTTTATGATTTTTCTCTCTCCCACTTTTCTCTCTCCTCTTTTCCCTTTTTTCTCTTTTTCCTCTTTCCCACCCACACCAACATCGGAAGTAAATTTAAAATGCAAGCGACGCGCGCGAACGAAAAAAATTGTTAAACAAAAGTCAATGGCGAATTGGCAAATGGACAGCAACATTCCACACTGTGCACAGTGTGGCAAGGTCAATGGGGAAAAAAACAAAAACAAATTGAGTGAAAACTAAGCAGAAAATCCCAAAATAGAATAGAAAGTATCTAACTAAAACTAAAACACAAAGAAAAACTGCACAAAAACAAGTAATCTTTATTTTAGATAGTTTTAATATCATGAATCATGCGAATGAGATCAGTAATGCACGTCAAGCATTGTCATAACAATTACTCATTTGTGACAGACTCATACATAATTAAAAATACAATTATTTTTTTAAATTCTAAAAAAATCTGTAATGAAAAAGTGTTCTGCTACCGATTTTCCAGATAAAATATTTGTATAATATTCCCAAGCGCAAATAAATCACTTAGAAATCTCATAAATTACAAAACCGATCTCAATTAGAAATTATTTCAAATTTGATAACTGTACAAAACCCCAAATGTACAGTTATGAAATGTTATTTTGCGATATCTGAAATTCTTGGGTTTTTTTATATTACTTACAATTCTTATAAACTTTAATGATTGTGCACCACAATATATGGGTTAGCGATATAACCCTTATATATTTATTATACATATTTTAGAATTTGTTTTAAAATATAAGTAATAACTTATCACACATTATGACTAACCACACTAACACTAACTTGAAATAAACATTCCATTATAACTTTTCTTGATAACTACAACCACAAACATAAGAAATATATATTTTTCGTCTTGAAAGATATATACGGGGTATATTTATAGTCCCCCGAGGATTCTATTGAGCTGCGCTTTTAACGAAAACTTCAAATCTTTTAAGCAACCAAAAATTCTTGGGATGCTTTAACGACTTTTCCAAAATTGCCAATTAACAATATACGATATAATGTCTTTTTTTGAGCCTGCCCATTGTTTACGATACTGATGATAATGCTTGAGATATTTTTATGAGTATAAAATTTATGCATAAAACGCAATTTATATTATCAAGTCGTTTCCGAATTCGTAGTTCTTTCCCCACTTCAAGCCTCAAGAGGTTCTTGAGTCATATTTATTACATATAGTATTGCTTGAGGGGCGACGAGAAAAATCGTATATCTGCATGCGTAATAAAGTCAAGAGCGCACTCGCTACACACACACACACACACACGAGACATGCATATATTCGATATAATATCAATCTACGACTCTGGAGAGTCTCTCGTTCCTCTCTTTCTCTCTGAGTCACACAATCGGAAATATAAACCGTTTTAGACAAGAGCCCCAAAAGACGTGTACGTGACATATTTAAAGCTCAAGGCAGTCGCTGAGATTGTATGGTAGATAGAGCGAGAGAGAGAGATATGTTTGACTGGAATTATTTAATGTGATATATAAGCATAATTTAATGCAAATATTTACATAAATGGCTAAAATATGTAGAGTCTTTTTTTCGTATTTCCAACAATTAAAGCCTCAATGTCGAGGGCGACAGCGACACTGACAGAGACAGCCACAACAAGCAAGAGAGAGAGAGAGAGAAGAGAGGAGTGAAGAAGAGAAACGGCAGCCGCTACAAAGTGGGAAACGAATTATGCATAAATTTTCAAACGGATTTGCACAAAATTTATGAGTTGATGGCACAGAGAGACAGTGCTGCCAATTTTGATTTTTTCTACAGCTAAATTTAGCTTTTATTAGAGGCCAACAGCGGGTAAAATTTAAGAGGGAAATTCTGCATATTTTTATTAATTACTTTAGCTTTTTTCAGAAATTTCCAAGAAATTTAACCAACAATAAATGTTTTAACTTTAATTTAATAATAAAATATTATTTAGAGTTTTTTTTTCAGAAACAGCTTTTTTTCTTGACAGCACTGATGCTGACACAGAGAGTGAGAGAGAGAGAGAGAGAAAGAGAGAGGCGCGGCAAAGGCAACAACCACAGGGGTAAAACAAACACAAAGTTGTATCAAACACACACACACACACACACAATGTTGAAATATGCGACATTTGAAATATTTAGCACGTGCGTTCATCATCGACCCAGAGAAAGATAAAAGATAAAAGCGCCTAAAATGTATACAATATTGTATAAATATTTTATACACATATATCTCACTTCAAATGCATTATATATATTAAATCTTGTTCCATTTCTAAGAAATCCTAGTATTTGGAATGTTATTTACGATCGGTTTTTATTATTTCTGTATTTAATGACCACATTTCAGTTTTCCGTTTTTCTTTCTTTCTATTTTATTATTTTCTTTTGCATTTTCTTTGTTAATGAGTTCCTGAATACCAATGGCATAGAGAAATGACTAATAAAGTCAGCGAAATTTATGCGAAATTGATATAGTTGCAGTTTTATACACGTTTGTTTTGCCAAACAAATTCTAAAGAATTGTGGATTGTGATTCATGAGGTTTTTTAATTATTAAATAATACGCGCATATTTGTATTTTATTGCTTTTCTCTTTTTGGTTCTTTTGATAAGCTTTTTCAACCAGAGGGAAAAAGAGAGAGAGAGGGAGAGAGAGAGATCTTAACTTTATCGCAATTGGGCGCAAAATATTGATGAAATTCGATGCGATTGCTGCGAGAGTTGCAGATCAATGACCGCAACACAAAAATGAAGGCAAGGCAGCAGCTGCAACAGACGAATGAAGAAGAAGGAGATGAGGAGGAGGCAACAACAGCAACAGCATCTGTCACGCCTGCAACATCATAGGCCACACAGGAGGGTGGGGAGGCGGCAGAAGCCAAACTTTTGTGCTGCAATCTGTTGCAGACTTTGTTTGCACTTACCCCTTGCCCCTGCCCACATCCCCAGCCCACCCTTGCAGCAAACATGTCTGCACCAATGTAGCGATAATTGTTTTTGTTTCCAGTAATACCCTGTAAAAGTGACAGAAGTGTTTAGATACTATTTGCCAAGCTTTACAGGGTATTTACTAAGGCAATCCCTCTCAAATTGCTTCAATTATGTTCTATATTCAGTGTAACATTGATTTTACATACGTTCTCTAACATATGAGTTCTTTCTTTAATACAGGGTATACATATATGTCAATATATGTATATATACATCATCAACAACTACTTTGCTTTATACACGTAATGAGTATTTGGTTTGTTAAAAGCGCAGTTCGATGAGGTCGAAGATGTTATTGGTGGAGAGACCCACATTGCAATCACATGGACAGTAGAGCTGGAAAACTATCGATGGTTCGAATATTCAATAGTTCCGATAGTTTTTAACGAAATTTTTAATAGTTAATAGCGATGGTATTTTTACCAGTTTTCTACTAATATTTTAAATGGCTGCAATTAAAACAAATAGTTAATATTTATGCAACGCGACGTATGCATATGTTATTTATTTTATTTATTATATATAAAATTCAAAATATCGATACTATCGCAAGTGATCGCCCCAGCTCTAATGAACAATCCACACGTGCCTGAGACTCGACTCGATTCGACCTCGTCTACATACCGTTACTTACCACCCTCTCCCTTCTCCCTTCCGGCCAGTTTCCTGTTCCCGCTCATCGTCAACATCGTCATCATCAGTCGGCGAACTGAAGGAATGACAGGAACATTCCACTCTATATGCAAACATGCTGGGCCAGTTTGCCCCTATACCACTCTCTCCTTCTCCCCCCTTGCAGGGTACAGCCCTCCGCAGAGAGAGAGAGATAGAGAGAGAGCAAAGGGAAAGCGTAACCTACACACGCGTTTTGTGGGCGTTTTCCACAGTACGCGATATTGAAACAGCGAAAATTGCAATTCCAATTGAAATGTCTATGTGGGAGAGGGAGAGAGTCTCCTTCTCTCCTTCTCTCTTTCTCGCTCTCTCTCTCTCTCTCTCTCTCTCTCTGAGTGTGTGTGCGCGTGTGTGTTTGTAATCGGAAGTTGGCTACGAATCGGAAATGGTAAACAAACAGTTTGCAGCTCATCTCACAGTTCTTTAGAGAATCGTTTTACGTGGCTTTTTGGCTATTTTAAGCAGAGATAAGCACAGTGTCCCAAAGTGATTCACTCAGTTATTTCTTGCAGTGCATACAATCTATCATTTTGTTTTTAATTTCATTAACTTAATAATGGCGGCCGGAGATGATCTCATTTCAGTAAATAAATCATATTATTATATACTACACTAACAAATTTGATTTTTTTAATATTTCGTTATTTTTAATTAAGCGCGCATTTTATTATTTCTTGCCGATTTCTGAAATCGCAAGTACAGACATTTGACCTTAAAACATGTGATTACAATATAGAATACTTGTTCTTATCTCTTTGTGTGTGCTGTTTTTATAGATTAATCACATCGTAATTATATATAAGCTGACTATTTGATTGTGCATCGTTTCGTATTTTTATGATTTATTATTCAATAAGCTGCTAAATAAGGGTTTTTTTTTCTAAGAATCCGCCTGTAAAAATAATCATTATTTCCAGATTCAAAACGTTAACACGCAAATCTCAAAAAAGGTTAATTAAATAGACATTTTTTTGCAATCTTGTTATAGGCAAAATAATGTCAAAAATACAATTAAGCATTTTATAACAAATAGAAAAACATTAATAATTGGCATATATTGTTTAAAATAATCAGTAAAATACTTAGTATTTTTGAAAATTGATTGCCATTGCACAAAATACCAACAAATATTATTTTTTATTAAATAGATAAAGAAATACATTATTAATTAGCATATACAGGGCAACAAATTGTTTACTGATTAAATATACTTATTATTTGTTTTTTTGAATCTTGTGAAATGGTGTGAAAAATACCAAAAATATTATTTTTTTATTACAGCAAGTACATTAAAATTCAGCATATTCGAGGTGAAATATTGTTTAAATTATGATGAACCACAGCAACATCTCCACAAGACTGGAAAATTTTAAAATAAAATTGTTGAACATTTTTGAATGTGTAAACAAAAAATGCAGAGGGGGAGTGAGGGATCTGAAATGAAATTTGCGTGGGTGTTCGCGTGGGAAATAAACAATAGTTTGGGAAGAAAAATACTATAAAAAAGTGCAGCAAGCAAGCGAGAGAGAACGGAATTGGAAAATGGAAATGGGAAGAAACAAAAACAAAGATATTCACAGAAATCAAGTGTAAAGTTTATTGAGAATGCATCGAGCACACGCACACACACACACACTCTGAGAGAGAAAAAATATATATGCCGCATAATTATGAAAGTATGCAAGTGCGTGGGCTATGCGTGTGCGTGTCTGTGTGTGTGTAGAGTCGACTGCAGCTGTCTCAGCTGCGGCGTGGGCTGCTAACTCTTTTTTTGTGTTGCCATTGTCGCTGTTGTCGCCGCCATTGTTGTTGTTGTTGTTGTGTTTGCGGCTTACGTTTTCCATGTTAATGATATGCAAACACAAGCATAAAGCCCAAAAGTCAAAATGCAAGAGAGACAGAGAGAGAGAGTGAGCGAGCACACACAGGAAATACGCGCCATATAAAACAGACAACAAGAGAGCGTGGGGGAAGAGAGACACACACACACGTAGCGGGACGACACAGATGTGATAGGAAGCAGCAACAGCGCAGAAATCAACAAAATTTTGCGCGCGATTTACGTCAATGAAAAATGGAAGAGAGAAAACGAGAGTGGGGGGGGCAAACGCAATTGTGCTGCGGGCAAGCTGTAGCTGGTGTACGTGTGTGTGCCTGTTTATGCGTGTGTGCTGCTATTTTTTGCAATTAAAACAAGACGAATATAAAACCAACGCGCACACAGTAAACAAATCAAGTGTAAATTATCAAGAAGTGGGCAAGAGCGGGCAGACAATAAGTGACTCGCGCTCTCACACTCTCACACGCACACGCATGCGACCCCAAACAACAAAGAAAATTGCAGTTAAAAACATGCCAAAAAAGCAGAGAAGAAAACACACGCACAAAGCAGCAGAGAGAGAGAGAGCAAAAGAGCGGCTACTAAATACAATAACAAAATGTAAAAATCCAATAAAAAATAAAAGAAATACAGGCACGCACCACAAAAAAATAACAGCAAGAGAGCGGAAGAGCGGGGGAGAGGAAGAGAGGGCCTGCGAAGCAAGGAAGAGCCTCACGAACAGAGATACAACTTGTCGTAAGTAAACCGCAAAATGAAACAAGCCCAAGAGTCGAACGAACATATGAAACAAGCAACAGCAACAACAGCCCCAACACGACAATGAAAAGCGGCAACAACGCCTGATTATTGACATTGCGTTACCCTTCTTGCAGGCAGCAGCAGCGGCGTCGCCGTCGCCGTTCAATCTGCTTGTTTGGTCTGCTGTCTACTCTCTCAACTCTGCCGGCCAGGGCTGTGTGCATGTTGTTTACCTCAGCAGAAACTGAAATTCAAGCAAAGCAAACGAGCCAACCAACAGCTACAGCTACAACAACAAACAACAGCCCTCAATGATAGCCAACTTCGCTGCCGGCGTCGCTGCTTGCTGCCTGCAGACTGCTCGTGTGTGTGTGTATATGCTGCTGGAGCTTCTCCACGAACTCCAAGTCGCGACGTCGACGTCGTTTGTCGCTGTCTTCTTTTCTTCAACTTTGTCTGCTTGCTGCCTACCCAACACACACACACAGAGACACAGGCTTGCTCACTCACTCGCTCACACTTACATACGTAAACATTTTATGCTCGTTTGCTGTTACTCCGCTGCTGCTGTTGTTGTTGTTGCTGTTATTATTTCGCCGCCTGCACACACATTTTATGCTGTGTTCTCTCGCTCACTTGCTCTCTCGCCCGCTTTACAACACGCTTTAACTCTTGCTCTATCGCTCTCTGCTGCTTTGCTGCTGCTGCTGCTACGGGCGCCGCAAATGTTTTTGCTTTTGGTTTATTTGTGGCAACCCTTTGGGTTTTGTTGCAATTGCCTTTGCTTTTATGTTGTCTTGACATGTAAAAATTTACTAATTGGATTTTTTTTTTTTTTTTATTTTTTATACACATGTCTGACAACATGTGTAATTGATGCGCACAGACATGCTCACTCATACGCTCTCACGCTCTCTTGAATTGTCATTCTCTCTTTGGCTCTCTTCTTCACTGACATTTACAGCGTGATCTTGTTTTTCAGTTACTATGCACACGTATACTACGCGTGTGTGTGTGTGTGTGTGTGTACTAGTGCTTACTAGGCTTTTTAGTAATTAGCTCGTGTGTATAAACAATTCCATTACTGTAATTTGTGCTGATTACTCGTGCGGATTGTCAATTGAATACAGATTAAATTGCACTATGCACGGAGACGTTGACATTTGCAAAGTAGAAAAAAAATCAGCTCTGTTGATAACATCTTGACATTAACAGTGACGACGACGTCGACTGCAACAGCGATAGGCGACGGCAATGGCGACAGCGACGCCTGGCTGCGTTTACGCTTTCGGCGTCAACTAAGCGAGACGTCTGTCTGAGCGAAGGTGAGAGTAGAGAGCAGAGTGCAAGAGCAACAACAACAACTCATTAAATGCAAGCTAAATCAAAAAGACAAATGGCCCTAGCACACACACACACACACACACACACGCACACAGATAGACAGTCACACGCACGCGTGAGTAATTGAAACGAGTGTGCGAGCAAGACAGCGCACACACAACTGACTCGGAACGTGTGTAAAATGTAAAAGAATGAGCGAGTAAGAGAAATACATTCGATCGGGCAAGATAAAACCACAATAAAGTAAATAACATAGAAATATGACAAGTGCAGCAGCTATTTAGCAATGACGTCACACACACAGTCAGCGAAGTGAATGAATGCGATTTAATATGAAAATACAAATAAAATATTCAACAGCTGATGCTGTTTACCTGCCTCTCTGTCTTATCGCTTCACCTTTCTGCCGAGTGTATGTGTGTGCGTGTGTGTGCACATAAAAAAACCCACAATATTATGTCTAGCCGAAAACATCGTACATAGTAGTGTTTGCCTTTTTTCCCGGAAATCCGACTATAAATATAAACATACCCATTGCAGCACAGCCGCAGCACGTGAAGATGGGACAAAAATGAGCTCAATTCGCATAATGCGACTCGCCTGGTCACCTTAAAGCAGCGCTACGCTCTCTTGCCTATGCTGCCTATGCTCTCTCTTCTCTCACTCTCTCAATGTCACGAACACGACACATGCCAATAATGCTAATGAGCGCAAATGCGTAAACGAGCCGCAAAACAAAAGTCAAGAGAGTGAGTGCGGGCGGATGAGAGTGTGTGACAGCAGGCATAGCACATGTCTATGTGTGCGTATGTGTGTGTGTAGCAATCATTACATTATCCTGCACACTCAAAACTGAGCTTCGTCGTCGCCGTCCATTTGCCTCTCTCCTTTTCTTCAAGCTTTTCATCAGTTTGCTGTGCACGTTCTTAAAATGTTTGCGATGGAGCAGGGGCAACAGCAAAAGCAGATGGAAGGAGGTGCAAAAGCAGAAGGAGTTGAAGCAACATGGAAAGCCATAACCACAAGTGAGCAGAGAGTAAAGCCAATTTTGGCAAAAACAAGTGACAAACAGACAAAGCGGACGGAACGGAATGGACCGGGCTGGACCGGAACGATAAACAAGCAACAACAACAACAACAACAACAAGCAAGAGCGACTTGTGATGGGGCTTGGGGAGTCAAAACAGGCCAATGTACTATGCATGTGTGTGTGTTAGTATGTGTGTGTGTGCACATTTTGGGCCAATAAGTCACAAACAGGCAAACAAACAAACAAACGGGCTACTGAAATTGGCAACAGCCGGATGCCTTTTTCCATCACTTTGGCAAGCGATCAACGCGAGAGATGCAACCGAAGAGAGCGAGAGAGAGAGCAGCAGCAGCAGCAGTTGCAGAGGCGTCAGCAGAGGCAGCACAAGTTGAAGTTGGCCCCTCTCGTTGCGAGTGCAACATTCATCACATATGCGTGAGCGTATGTGCTGTGTGTGTGTGCGAGAGTCTGTGTGAATGCGCCTTGTCTGTCTGTCTGCGTATTTATGTATTCTTGTTGCCATATTTATGCGTTCTCGGGCAATGCAGACGTTTTTAATGTCTTTCTATAGCAACTCTACACTTCATTATGGCCACAGCAGCAACAACAACCAGAAACAATATCAATTGCATTGCAGCAAATCGGAATGCAGCGTTGCCAGTCGAACAAAGTTTTCATTGTAACAAAGTCTGAAGAGCAGCAGCAATACACATAAATGTGTAAGTAATTGCATTGATTAGTTTGCATCTCTAGATTAAGAGAAAGAGAGAGAGAGAGAAAGGGAGAGCGTGTGCATGAGGTGAGAAAAAGTGGACAGCATAATGGATGATGGCCTGAGGTTATCACACACACACACAAGCAATTGAATTGAATCTATTGACATTGAGCGAGTTTCATAGCAAGCAACTAAGCAGAGGGGGTTGCACGAGTTGCATAGCAAATACCTTATGCATTAGTTTAATTTAATTTAATTTGTTTTGTTTATCTGTCTGTCCTTTATTGTTTCTTTCAGGCTATAGAAAATCATTAAATTCAATTTAACTGTAAACTGTTAACCTAAATGAAGTGCAACTGTTTCTAATTGCCACAACCACATCAAACATAGTGAACGAAAGAGAAGCAGCCAATTGTGTGTTTCATAAGCAAGAAAATTCCCAGATTTCATTTCCCATTTATTGCCCTGAAATTCCCACTCCAAAGTGTTTCATTTTATCGAACTTATCGATGAGTTTAAAGTTCTTCACGATCTTTTGATCATTTGCAACTTTTTTTTCGTTTTCATTTTCTCCTCTTTGTTTTCTTTTTTCTACTCGCTACACTTACCTCATCAGCTGCTTGTGTGGCGGCCACCAGCAGAACTAACAGCAGCGTCGACACCAACATCAATTTACCGTTACCAGCAGCCATCGACGACAACGTCGCAATTTTCAGCTTTGATTTCATTTTCGTTGCGTGGGTGGTGTGGACGACGTCGACGACGAAGAAGAAGATGCTGTTGTTGAAGAAGTTGTTGTTGTTGTTGAGAAATATATTATCCAGATTCCCTGTTTTTATTTCCCGGTTTTGTTTATTGATCGTTGTGGTCGTGTGATATCTTAGAATGCACTTTCTGGCTGTTATTTAATATATATCAACTATATACTATATATTTGATCTTATTTTTATTATTTAGATTTCTTTGTAAATGCAATAGCAAAAACTGGTACACACTAAAATCGCTAAAGAATCGAAATAAATTAAATAAACACGTGATTTTATTTTTGGAGAGGATGCCCACTTAACGAGTGTGAACGAGACGAGACATTTCGGGAATGGCACAAACAAAATAACATTCGCGATGATTTTCACATAAATTTATCAATTGAATTTCAAATAAAACGCGTACAACAACAATTCAATTACGCGTAGCCTTGCCGTGTGTGTGTGTGTGTGAGTGTGACCGTGTGTGTGTATTAAAGAGATAAATTGTTGCAAAGAGAGAGAGAGAGAGAGTGGGGGCGCTATAGTAAATTACACATTTATTCATTTAATTTTGATAATTAACAACAATTTGTAGGTTTGCGCGCGCGGCTTAAATCAAAGTAACTATCAAAATGAGAGAGCGAGAGAGAGAGAGAGATACACGATATAACACGGTGAGCATGCGGCGGTGGGCGGCGTGCGCGAGCGTAAAAGAGAATAAACAAAGCGATTACTGCACCACGACGATGACGAAGAAGCAGAAGCAAGCAAAACAAAGCAGCAGCAAACGAAACGAACGGCTGAGAGACGCAACAAAACAAAAATGATAAAATGAGACAGCGAAGCGACAAGAGCGCAAACCAAACTAAAAGGTGCCAGAGACTACACTGTCATAGTATTAGTGTGTCTGTGTGTGTGCGTTTGCATGTGTTTCCCTTTGCTGCTGCTGTTACTGTAATTGTTTGTATGTGGCCTGAGCGTAGAACAAAGTCAAATCAAATGCATTATGCAAAATGCACTGTGGATAATTTTCATATTATTGATAATCTGGCATTTAACTAAAAGAATTTTAAATAAATTTCAACTTGATTTTACGCCCACCACTACCTACACACACACACACAAACATGCACTCTCTCACAAACTCGCTAGCACAGACATAATAACAGACACACACACACAGGCAAACACACGCAGTTAGTTCATAAAACGGTGGCGGCTTCTTTTCTGTGTTTCTTCTTTTTGCTTTTCGCTGCTTGTTGTTTGCGTTTTGCTTCACTACGCGAATTTGTATTTGTATTTATATAAATTAAACTTGTTGCACCTTGATTGAATTAAATGCACGTTGCGTTGTGCATTTTTGTTTCAATTACAACAACACAAGTTGTAATAAATTGTTAAATTTCTTTACACTTTAAAATGCCAACGAGCACTAACTCCGCGTCCGACTCACTCGACGGCAAAAATTCGACTAATGTTAAGCGCCAATGTTAACTAACAGCAGCCGCAAAGAGACAGGGTGACCGTATGCAGTAACATTTTGTCGGCTAGAAATGCACTAAAAATGGACGAGGCTTAGAAGCAAATGCAAATCGATTCATATTCTTCGATAATTGCTGCAGCTGTTTGCATGATTTATCGAGCCTCCGTTCAGTTGTTATTTTCATCTCTTTACGCTACGGTCACACTGCATCTCCACTTCGAACATATTTTGCAAGAAATTAAACAAAAAAGAAGTGGGTAAATAAGGTAATTTCGATAATTTAGAAACGAAAATAGATGTGCAGTACAAACGCTGATAAGACAACAAATTGATAGCTACTGTGCAAAGCATCCAATTAACGCTATGAATCATAATTTTCATTGTTGTCTTGCGTTTTTGCGTCTCTTTCAAAGAGACTTTCGTCGCCGTTGACCCCCGCCCGCTCCGCATCCAACTGTTCCCCCTGCCTCCTCATTGGCCTGCACAGTGTGAAAATTTTTCAGCCAAACAACAAGCTGTTCTCAGTCGCCCTATTACGTCTTTCGTTTCAGGCTTAATGCAAGCCCATTAGTCGCTATGGATCTGGTGGACATCGATCAGGTCCTGGACAATCTGGAAGCTGAGCTTAAAGGTATGTGTGTGTGTGTGCGAGAGCGAGATGTAGACGCTGCCTGTGTGTGTGTGTCTATTTGTTGTGTATAACAGTCTCATGTATAACATATAACTGTTTCCCTTTCCCCCCCTTCACAGCGGACGAGCAGCTGAGCCGAAATGCAGCTAACGCTATCAGCAGCGTAGGCGTTGGTGTTGTCGAGACACGCCCACTGGGCGATGGTAGCAGTGCAGGCGCCGCTGCCAAAAACTTTGTGGGCGTCTCGCAGGTGTTCAACAGCCTCAACGATTATAGCAACAATGTGAAATCGTTGGCCACAGAGATCGAATCACATGACAGTTACGATTGGACGGCAGAGGCCCAGGCGGATGCCGTGGAGGAGGAGGAGGAGGCGGAGGCAGCTCAACGTGAGGCAGCTAGCGGTCATGCGATTGAAATGGATGACGATGAATTGGAGCACGAGGATATCCAGAAATTCAGTGAGGCGCAAGCGAAACAATCAAAAGCTACCGCGGATGACATTACAGTCTCCTCATCGGAGTCCCTGACGACTTCGTCTTGTTCCACCTTCTCTTCGGGTCCCTCACCTGGCAATGTGAGCAACTCAGATGACGATGAGGCTGACCAGCAACAGCAACTGGTGCCGCAGCAGCATCAGGCTGACAATGATACGGAGGAGGAGTCCGCATCGGTGTCGGTTGCAGCACCTTCACAACCGCAGCTGGAGCAAAAGCAACAGCAACTGGAGGATTTAGCTGTGGGTCTATCCTCCATCTCTATAACCACAGAATCGCAGTCAATTCTACCCTGTGAGGTAACCGCCTCCTCGGCTCTGGGACGTGTGCTCAACGAGCTGTCCGAGGAGACCAGCACGGAGCTGGAGATGCAAAGTCAGCCCCAGCCAGCGGCAGCAGCGGAGGTGGTGAGTAGCAAAGCCACTGTAACAATATAAAAGCTAATCCCATTTGATATCCAAGCAGGAACCCGCTCCCACGTTGGACACAGCTGCTCAGCAGCAGCTTAAACCGGAGCCGCAGCAAGAGCAGCAGCTGCTGCAGGCAAAGACAGAGGATGAGGTAGTGGCCCCCAAACGCAATCAGCCGCTAACCTTCTGTTCCACTATGGATGAAATCTCAGATACCGAACTGGACAGCATGCTGCAGGAAGTAGAGGTGGATATTGAGGAGGAGCAGCAGCAACAGCAGCATGAATGCGAGCAGGCACAGCCTGTGGCCGGCACAGAAACCATAGGGACTCAGCGGCCGCCACATGAGATGATTGACGATGATGAGGACGCGGCCACAGCATCGCCAGCCACAGAGGAGGAATCTGTGCGCATTCTATCAGAACAGGAGACCACTTCGGCAGATCAAATGAATGTGGATAACTTTTCGCAGGCATCTACAGTGGAGTTTGCCGAGCTGCGGCCACATGAGGTGGCGCCTGTAGCCGAGGAGACTCCCAACTCGTTTAGCAGCAGCGCCAGCGATACGGACTCCCTCTCCGGGCGTAAGTTAGACGAAGATGAGGAACAGGAGCAGCAGGATGAAGCTGAATGCGATGAAGGCATTGCTACCGATGCACTGGAGACACAGGATCAGCGTCCACAACGTCCACAGACATTGAATTTGAACGGCAGCTGCCCAACGCTGGCGGGGCAAACACCAGCGCCGCCAGAAGCGGCGCAAGCAGAGAACGAGATTCAATTGGAACGAGAGGAACTGCCCGAAGAGGCCTCAGCGCCACCGCTGGCAGCCGGCGAGGGTGAAACCGAAGACGATGATAGTCCCATTTACGAGGCCGTAGGCTACAGTGATCCACACGCAAATCTGGGAAAAGTTCCACCGATTTGGGTGCCCGACAATATGGCCGGACAGTGTATGCAGTGTCAGCAAAAGTTCACCATGATCAAGCGACGTCATCATTGTCGTGCCTGCGGCAAGGTGCTCTGCTCCGTCTGCTGCTCACAGCGTTTCCATCTGCAGTTCGCCAATGAGCCGGAATCCCGTGTGTGTGTGCAATGCTTCATGATACTCACCGAGCGGCAGGCAAATGGTGGCGTCTCTGATGTGTATGCGGGAACTGCGCCAGCTGCTCTGCCTCCCACACCGATGCGTTCACCCAATCCCAATAATCCCATGGAGTATTGCTCAACCATACCGCCGCATCGCCAGGTCGCTGTAGCACCACAGCCACCCAGCGTCATTGTGCCCGTCGGTGTGTTGAAGAAAACCGATGGCAGCTCCTCCAACTCATCCAGCTCGGATGGCAAAAAGGGACGCAAACGTAAGAGTGTCATGTTCAGTGATGGCATTGCACCAGGCAGTGAATTGGCAGTGGCCATGGAGCAGCAATGGGGTGAGGCCAAGCAGGCGCGTCGTGGTGTGCAGCGTAGCAACAGTGGAGCCGGCCAAAAGCCACCCACACCAGGTGCCAGTGGTGGCGCTGGCACCAGCAACGGTGGCAGTAGCAGCAGCAGCAGTGGCAGCAGTATTGACAATAGCACCACCATGGGCCTGGTGGCGCAGCTATTCCGTGGCTCTATACCGCCCAGTGCAGCAGCGGCTACACTTGCGGCAGTCGGGCACGGCAGCAGGGAGGAGTCCAGTGGTGAGTGAAGCAATTTATTCTCTTGCTTTATACCCTAACTAATTGCTATACTCCTCCTCCTCCTCCAGCTGGTCGCAACACCGCGCAGAGCTCACCGCGTCGCAAAGCGGAACCGCAGCGCACACGCAAGCTGCCGCCAAGCGATGCACAAGGTTGTTTCATACCCTACGAGGAGACAGCGCTGCCGCCCATCTGTGTGGCCAGTCGCGAGGGCAGCACCAACAGCTGTGATGTGGAGTACAAGGAGGTGCGCAACGATGCTGAGCTGCTGGAGCGACTGCAGCGTGAAACTCTCAAATTTATTCTCAAGAATAATTTCTATGTGCTCGTCAAGGTGGTCAACAGTGAGTAGAGCTAATCCTTTCAAGCTTCACTCCGTATTTAACTCTGCTCTATTCTCTAACCCTAGTGAGCTGCTGCATGAATCGTTGGGTGCTAAACTTCACCACCTCAGGACTGCATCATGTGGGCAATGATGAGTTGATTATCCTGCTGGAGATTAAGCCACCTGTGGCGGGAGCAGCAGGCAACGGGCCGGCGGTGCCACGTGATATATTCCAGCATTTGTATGAGGTCTATGTGGAGGCAGAGCATGCACGTTCAAGCACGCAGGAATTGGCCTTTAGTAGTCCACGTAATGTCAACTTTTTGGGCTCACGTGAGCATGGAGGATTCATTTATATAAGGCCAACGTATCAGTGTCTGCAAGGTGTAATTGTGCCGGAGAGTCCGTATCTAGTCGGTGTGCTCATCCATCGTCATGAGGTACCGTGGGCCAAGGTGCTACCACTGCGTCTTATCCTACGCTTGGGTGCCCAGTATCGCTACTATCCATGCCCCCTCATCTCTGTGCGTAATCGGGAATCAGTCTATGGTGAAATTGCCCAAACGATTATCAATTTTTTGGTTGATTTTCGCAATTATACGTACTCTCTGCCCGCCATACGTGGCCTATACATACACATGGAGGATCGTCAGACCACCGTGATAATACCACGTTATCGCCAATCGGATGTCATCAAGGCAATCAATAATGCCACCGATCATATACTGGCATTTGCTGGTAATTTCTCAAAAGTCGCCGATGGTCACTTGGTTTGCATGCAGAACATCAACGATGATCGATCGGAGATGTATGCGTATTCGACGCAAGCGATAAATATACAAGGACAACCAAGGAAGATAACCGGTGCCAGTTTCTTTGTGCTCAACGAGGCACTGAAGAGCAGCAGTGGCCTGTCCGGCAAATGTAGCATTGTGGAGGATGGTCTAATGGTGCAAATTATGCCTGCTAAAATGGAGGAGGTGCGTCAAGCGTTGCGTAATCAAACCGATGTCGACATTGTCTGTGGTCCCATTGCCGCCAGTGATGAGCAGAGTGAAATTGTGAGCATCAAGTGGGTGGACAACGATCGGGATATCAATGTGGGGTAAGTTGAGATGATATACTATATAAAACTCTCTGATACTAATCCCTTATGCTTTGCAGCGTTAAGTCGCCCATTGATGACAAGCCCATGGATGGTCTGGCCAATATGCGTGTGCATGCCAGCATGAATTATTCCAATACCAATTACGCCTTACGCCTGACAGATATATACATTGTCAAGGTAGGCCAAGGGATGTGCTGAAGATGAGACATATAATAATCCTCCCTCTTTCTTCTTTAGTGCGACGATTGGTATGCCACAAATGGCGCTAACTACGCAGACATCACACGCATTGCCGAGCAACTGGCCCGCAGTGCCTCCATGGCTTTGCTACCATTCCTAGATCTGCTGGCTGCAGCTGGCATCAACAAGCTGGCGCTGCGTGCAACACTTGACCAGGAGAATGTAAGAGAAGACAAATTATAACATTGACTCCATATTAATACTCTTCTTCGTGCAGGTCTGCTATGAGGCTGGTGCCAAGGGTTCCAAGCTGCCGCCGCTTTATATGAACGCTCTAGATAATCATCTGATTGCCACATTGCATGGCGAATCTTCTGGCATACAGGATCCTATAATATTAGAGCTGATTTTCTACATACTAAACGCCTAAATGGCTTAGTGCAATTTGCCTGCTGTTCGCTGCCTCCCTCCCTCCCTGCTGCTGTCCTAGCCAAAGGAAGAATATTTAGAAATAATATTCTAACCCACGCGTAGCTATATAAGCTCACAAAGTGATGATCGGTGGCCCCGTTATCTTTATATAATCCCAAACCTCTCCAACAACACAACACAATCCGAGGCTGGGAACAGATAATGGCGCAGTAACTGTATATAATTAGTACATGATGATGATGATGAACGATGATGATAATGATATACATATATTATCGGTGTTTTGTTTGTTTTATAATTCTCTTGCTTCTTTTCCAATTATCTCGACCAACGCAGACAATTGTAATTCTGAATGTTTTTTCTTTTCCTTTCAATATATAGCGCGTTGGATAGCTTTAATCTTTTTGAATATTCTGTGGATTTTTAAAAAGTTTATTCGACTTTGTCATGTCAAATTGTCAACAATTTTATTATTGTTTACGATTTGTCTCAAAAACAACTTGAAATAATTGTATGTGATGTTCTTTACCATATATATCCCTGTATATTTTCAATTTGAATATAAATAACGACTATATAACTGTTAAAACCGTATTTGTATTGGGAATTTAAGCTGTAATATAGTTTCAGAAAGATAACAAAACCAAAAACCAGTTTCATATATTATTATAATTGTTTATTCAATTTACTGTTCCTCACTTGTTCACAATTTAAAAAAGAGTTTCGCTTTCTGTTTCGTGCAGACACAACACAAATAAGTTACAAACTTTATTATAACAACCTATAAATGTATATAAAAAAGATATAACGCATATATTCTACCCTTCTTTCTACATATATGTCTATATACTACGCCTAGAAGGGGGAAATGTTTTGAGCGCATCCAGATACAAAATCGATGTGGAATAGTTACGAGATGATGATACTACACATTGTTGCTTAACTTCCTATACAAGTATATGCTAAACACATGATCCATGATGTACAATATACAGATATATGAATAATATAAAGGGTAGATGCGTCAGTCCACTCGCTCTTCCTCTCTCTCTCTCTGGGTTCGCCTGGGAATATGAGTTGATGTTGTTGTGTCGCTTATCTGATTTGTTTATGTTTCTGCTCCTCTTTTTTTGTTTTATTTTATAATATACATAGATAGTTATAGTTAGTTATAACTTAAGCACTTGTTCTAGTCTGAGCTCTACAGCTCATCGTGTTTGGGACCGGAGAACTCATCGTGTGAGATGAAACCGTTCTTGTCCTTGTCCTCATGCTGGAAGATCTCCTCAACAAGCTTATCGTTCTCCTGCAGCATGTTCTTCAGCTCATCAGAGTCCTGACCCTCAACGGCGGTCATCTGTTTCTTCAGATATTCGCTGACCTAAAGGAGAAAAAGAGAATAAATATTAGTAAGATCACTTGAAAAAGTCACACAGTCAAAGATGAAACTTGTGAGGTTAGTAACGAACCGATACCCACGGATATATCACATATAGAGAGTGTATAGAGAAATAATAAAATGATAAAAGTGCGATCCATACATAGACGATTACCTCTTCGCGGCTCAGCTGCTTATCGGCATTCTCATCGATCTCCTTGAACACATTTGTGGTAGCTGGCGCATTGCCAATGTTGATCAGTTCCACGTCGAAGAGGAGTGTGGCCTTGGGGGGAATCACGTTGCCGGCACCCTGATCGCCATAGCCCAACTGTGGTGGAATTGTCAGCTTACGTTTCTCACCTGAGAGGAGGTTTATATTAAATTAGTTTCTTTATATATTGGAACAAGAGATAAAACTTACCCACGCACATGTTAAGCAGACCCTGATCCCAACCCTTGATGACCTGTAGAAGAAATCAAGTAGTGAAAGAGTTATAGTTATATCTTTAAAAGAAACTCTGAATTTTTTATATATTTAATTTTTTTAAATCTCGCTTAAATCTTTTTTTTAAATATGCACGAATTTTAACCTCAATCTAAACCAACAATTCCCACATTTGTCCCTGCAATTGGACAACGTTTAACTCACCTGGCCGGCTCCCAATTGGAATGTGAAGGGCTGGTCGCGGTCGAAGCTGCAAAAAACAAAGAGAGAAGAGAGAAAGAGAGAGAGAGAGAGACATGAGAAGTGTGTTAGGCAAATTGTTAGACGCTTGTTAGTCGCAAAGTTTCAAGAGCAGCGGGGGGATGATTGAGAGGGTGCTAGACACTCCTCCACACACACACACACACATTTATCACCGACTGCAGTTCGCACATAATCAAGAGACAGGCCACAAAAAGAACAACAACATTTTAAAACAATACATCATTTTTTATGTCTGCTTTACGCGCAGCTAAGGGATGAGAGAGAGAGTCTGTAAGGTAGCTGGGGCTCTAAAAAAAACCCGCTTGAAATTATTTGTTTGATGGCCTTGTTTAAGCGAATTACTTTAATTTGTAATACGCGAATATATCTAGAATGTCATCCCAGAACCTTGAAGACGGCACCCTTCTTTGCACATAAACCCCTGCTCAGATATGCATGAAACCCCCCGTGGTTGTGCTACAGACATGAGCATGATGTATGATGTGGCACAGTTGCACAATGAAGTAGGCGTATAATTTGATGATTATTATATGCTTTACGATATTCCTTGCAATATGAATGGGCTCTTAAATGAAGCTTTAAAAACAAATATAGGGGATTGGACTGTTTTAATAGAGTGTTTATTTTGAGATGGTCTCAAACAGTTGGAGTTTTCTTCTTCATACCCTAAGAAACCCCAAAAAATAGTCATAACTTTCTTGAAAATCAACCGATTTTTGTTTGGAATATCATTTTGCTTATGGTCTTTGATCTAGATTTGATTTCCATTTTAAATTCTGTTGATTTTCGACAATCGATTTTTTTCAATATTTTTATATGCAACCCCCTTATAAAAATTTCAAAATATTTTTGAACAATTTTGTTTTCAGTTTTTGCTGGAAATCATTCAGGAAAATAAAAAAAGCCATAAAAATTCATTTAAAAACAGTTGCCCAGTCAAAATAATGAAAATAAACGATATTAAGAGAATTTCCTTATGAATACTTAAGATTTTCCTAAGCATAAACTTTGATTCCGCTTTGTGTGTCATTACAAAACTCCACTAATCCCTGTCTAGGGGGAATTCGCACCCGACGCCATTGGAAATGTGTCACTTGGGCATGCCTAAAGAAAATTTCCAACAAGTTTTGATGTTTTTCTACTCAATACGAGTATACAAATTTGCCAGAAGTTTTTCCGGAAAGTTTTCCCGCTGACTCCCACGTTGACGATCATTTTTTAATGAGTGCAAGCGCGACACGCTCGACAGATGATTGCAACAAGGCAAGGCTAACAAATGATTAACAAGCCTGGGAGGAGGGGGGCGTGGCTTGGGGGCACCCACATGCGACACTTTTGAGCCTGGGCCTGCCCTCTCTGCCTGCCTCACGTAAGCTGCACGCCTGTTAAATATTTTATGCACCTCTCTGGGGCATTTTGCAAACATTTTTACATTTTTTACATGCTAACTTGTTTGCCAAGTTGTTTTGCCGGCTCACGATGATGATGATGATGCTGACGACGATGGTATGCGGATTGTGTGGATTGTGAACGATGTACGATTGCCTGCCTGGCTGCCTGGGTGCCTGCCCCGCGAAATACGAAATAATCCAGCCAACCGAAAAAGTGCTACCTCTCAAGTGCGATGCCACAAGCGGCACAAGGAGTTGGAGCGTAACCAAAGTGTCGTCGTCCTCATCGCCATCTACGTCGCTTGTGGCTTTCGCTGCTCAAGTGGTGCAAATCTCTTGATGAAATAAAAAAACCCTACAAAATTTGTCTGACTCAAAAAAAAAAAAACAGCGGAAACAACAAGCTCGCTGATATGAAAAGGTCGACGCTTTGATGAACTAACATTAGGAAAAGCCTGAACATAATTTCCTTATATGATCTAAGATATAGGAGAAGTATAAGGTAGTAAACAAAATTTGCACATTATAAAATCAAACTATATACTCTCTAAAATTTCATGTTATATGCTATCATTTTGAAGATTCTAAGTGCAAATTATGCTATAAGAACAAAAAAAAGTTATTCTGGCAATCATTTCTAGCTTATTACTAAGGAACTTACTAAAAAAAACATTATTATAACTTGCTACTACCTTTTTCTTAAATTCCCTTAAAAATCCTTAAGTTTCGGGAACCCACAAGCAAAATTCCTTAAATAATCCTGTGTTTATAAGAAGATATAGAAGTTTCGGAAACCCACAAGGAAAATTCCTTAAATAATCCTGTGTTTATACGAAGATATAGTAGTAAATTAAAATCTACCAAATATTTTGATCAACGAGTTTAATAAGTCTACTCATGCAGACCTCATATCATTTATCTCTTTTATAACATCTTCAACATTTTCCCTATTGACTCTTACACTTGTTTAAACAAAGTACACGTATACCCCCTTATTGTTAGAGTACATAAGGAAAAACAAATGTCATCTCTAAACACAGCATGCAGCAACATGTCGAGTGTGTGTTTCTTTTTTTTCCTTGCTGGGGATTACGCGGCCTTTAAGACACAGTTGTAGACCCCACCAGAGTGAGTATTGCGCACTGTGTGCTCGCTGTGAATTTTTATTGCATTATTTTCCATGAATTTCTAGTAATATGTGAAAATTTTATAGCTTTTCACATGTGTCTGGTAGAGTCTCCCTCTTGCTTTGGGGTTTGTATCTGTTTGACTCGGTGAGTCTATTTCCCAGCACGCACAGGTGATTTTGGAGGGTTTTCTTTTCTCCTTCTCCCTTTTTGCCTTTTTCCTGCTAAAGCTCTGCTGTATTTTTAGCTAATTTATGCGATTTACCGCTATAACTGTAACGCGTGCAAAGCCCCGACTTGCGGTTATTTATATCCTTGATCAATGTTAATTGTTATGGATATGTTGGGAGGTTTAAAAAAAGAGGTTAGGAAGGGAATTTCTTCGTTTTTTCTTGGGTATTCAGAGTATTATATCTGTTTCAAATATGAAAGCAGTAAGAAAAGAAATTGATTGTATTATTTTTCTAGTTTTTTTTATATAGTTTTATAACTCTATTCCTTTTATTTAATTATTATTTATATTAATAGCTCTTAAGGCCTTCTCTAAGCTCACATTGTATTAATCATACACACGTTTCTAACCTCATTTTATGCCCCCAAACCAACTTGCTCAATTTCAGAGCTTCGTAAACTTTCAACCATTTTGTAATATTCCAAACAATTAAACGGCAATTAAAGCGCTTTAAAAAAGCGTTGAATAAATTAACAAAATCGTTTAAAAATGTGTTGATTGTTTCAGGGGCACTACGTATACGTGTATACTACAGGTATGTGTATCCCAGGTATATGTATATCGAGACGGTTTTCAGTTCCGCATCCCTTTTGTCCCCGAGCACATTAAATAATTGATGAAACTCGACGGGATGATGCAATGCAATGGAGCAAACAAAAGGTCAGCTGGTTTTGAAGCCAAAACGACCAGCCAGTTGGCCGTTTTGGCCAGGTTATGGTATGCACAACAACAACAACAACAACATTGGTAACAACAACAACTTGTACAATTTGCAGTAGGTACAGGTGTTTTATAAGCTGGACAAACAGGCAGCTCGCATCGTTGAAAACTTGCGCAACTAACGCATGTGTGTTGCGCCTCCTCCCACACCTCCTGCTATACCATCCCTACCCATTCAGCCAGCCAGCCAGCCAACGCATTATCATAAAGTCAAACAAGAAATGTAAACTCATTTTTTTTTTCTCTGTAGTCATTGCTAAATATTTGATAAGTTTCGATTTCATTCGACTCTGCGAATTTTTATGCAGAAGGCGCATTTAAAATGCAGCTCAATGGGTGGGAGTGTGGAAGGGAGGGGGAGGAGGGGGTAAACACACCCGTTACACACCCATTACGTGATTCCCAATCCGATTTTTCACCCTCCTGCTGCTTGGCCATGTTAAATCATACACACATTCCAGTTGCTTCAATCCAATCAAATTGAATCCTTTTGGTCTGTCTGGTCTCCCGGTCTGGTCTGATCTGTCTGTGCCCTCGCCCAGCTTGATGACCTGGTTTTATGGTGCGTCGTTGTCCGAAGTTATAAAATCAAATATGCGCGTCCGCTTCAAACCACAAAAAAAAACAAAAAAAGGAAAAAAACCTCAACGGAAAAGCGACAAGTTGCCAAGACGAGCGAGTGAAACCGTAGACGATTAACGTGCACCAAGGCGCAGTTGTCAGTGGCCACGCCCCCTTTTGAATCCCTTGCCAGCACTCTCTGGCTTGGTCAACGTGCGAACAATTCGCAGCTGGCTATGAGATTCGTTTTTTTTTCCTTCTTGCCACAAATTTATGCAGCGCAGGGAGGCAGCATCACGTGCCGCCGCCGCCTCGTAGAATTGTTGCAGCCTGTGTAAATTTTAAGCAATATTTTGCAGCAAGCACATTAATTATTTAAACTATCTACGAATGTGCGCAGCAAGTGGAGAAGCTTCTTTTCCATTTCTATTTTTTCTCTCCCTCTTTTTTTTTGGCAATTTTTTAGCACAGCCAGACGAACGTATTTTGTGCAGTAGTTTTTTTTTTTGGGGGTAACTAAATGGCTGCACAGTGGGCTGTATTCTAGTTTATTTATGACACACTATTAAGCTCTTTTAAAACACTTGAAAGCTAGAACGATCTCATCAAGCACCTTAAAGCTTCCATAAAGCGTTAGAACTCATATATAATCAAAGCTTGCATTCTGTAACTTTTTTTTTTTAAATTTCATATTTTATCTTTAATTTAAAGTAACTTGTAGCTTCCAAAAACCAACGCAGCTCTTAGAGAATCTGATCTTAGTAAATTATAATATATATCTATATTTTAAGGTGCCTTAAGGCGCCCTCTATGCTTTGATTTTCGTATTACAAACTAGTCTAAATTTGCTACCGTTTTTTTTGTCCAATTTACCATCGCACTCGCCCCACTGTGCATTGTACAATTGCTTTGCTACGCTTCAACTTGTAACTGATTGCCTCATATGGTAATGAGCTTTTGATTTACCGGCCTCTCTAGCTCTAGTCGATACAGACTCTCTCGGAAACATGCACTTACACACACACGCCACCTGGCGGTGATCTGTTCATTAGGCACTCATAAATGTTTCCTCTGCAAAAAATTGTGCCAAGGCATCTGAAAATCGGAGTCGCCACTCAGGCCTGACGAGACTGAGGCTGCTACAAATTATCATGGCTATTGCATCTGTGTTGCCTCTTCCCTTTCCGGCCAAGTGGGAGGAGAGGAGAGGAGTGCAGAGAAAAACAAGCTCAAACTGGTGACAGTCAAGGTTGTCTGACTTGGCTAATGGCTCCGCCTAAAACTTTCACTTTGCTGCGTTTCTTTTACGCCGCTTTTTTACTCCTTTTTCTTCTCTCTTTCTTTTCTTTTCTTTTTGCTACGCTTTTGGGCATTAAATTGCACTTGCCACATACAAATCATGCCAAGCACAGCGCGTAAGATATGACTATGAGAGATTGGCCAAGGGAGAGGGAGGAGGGTGGAGGCAGCAGGCAGGGGATAGGCATGGGGGGCAGGGCAGGTATGCCTGGCGGACTGTCTGCGTGTTGTCAAAAATTTTACTCAACATGCAACATGCTGCAAGTTGGCGGCGTTGCATGCTTCCGCTGTCGCTTACAAATTGCAATTTTAATGGTCTACAAGAGGTTAAGTTGAAGTTGTAGCAAAGTACTGCCCTCTGTCGCACTCTGTCTCTGTCTCTGTCTCTGTCTTTCACTCTAGACTTGTTCTTCTTTGAACTGTTCACCTGGCGTATGCTTAATAAACAATATGCGGCGTTTTATGACAACTTTAACTTAAAAAGCTTTTCAAGTGAGCTTTCAATTAAGTCACAAGTTTATTTCATAATTTCAAATCGCATTTAATCTAACCAATTAGCCAAAAGCTTATTTAAGCTATTTAATCACTTTAAAACTTATTAAAGCGCATTAAAGCTCTCACAAAAGCTCGTTCAAATTCAATATACTGCTAAATTTGCGTATTATTTACTCTAATAAAATCTTTTGCCCTTCTCAGTAAATTTTCCACACAATCCCCTCCCTTTTTTCCTGCCCACTTAGTCGCCTTAAACTTTAAGAAAGTATCAAATTTTTTGTTTTGCTTACACTCGCTAACAAATTAATTTTTCGTGCACAATGACAACACACAGTCTCGCGGGGAGGGGGGCGTGGCAGTAGCTCAAACTTCTGCTCATATAAGCGCATATATCATAGCACGAAATAGGAGCCCAAGCGGGGAAAAGCAGGTGGAGTATGGAGCAGTACCTGGAGCTAGAGCTGGAGACGCAGCCCAGGCTCATGTTACGCGTCAGACTGATTAGAATATAGCGGCACGGTTGCATTATTTATGCCAGCCAAATGAAGGTCTGCGGGTCAAAGACTTTGTCTACTTGTTGCCAGAAAAAGGAAAGAGGAGCAGGAATAGGAGTAGAAGCAGCAGGTAGCTGGAGATGGAGCTGGAGTCGAAGCCGGAGCTGGTTGACAAACTGTGAGCGCACGTGACGAGGCTGGCTGGCAATGACAGGTGGAGGTGGACGTGGACGAGGCTGACTCCAACTGTTGCCCAGCCAGGCCGGAATTGTCAGAACACAATGAACATAAAAGGAGCAGGGCACGTGACGGGACTCGCTTCGCGTTCATTATTGAATAAGTTATTGGAGTAGACATCCAGTTCCACCTTAACCCACTCCCACTCCCTACCCCCAGGCCATTTTAATTGTGGAGTCGCAAAGAAAGTTGCACTTGTAGCTCGCGAAATGAAATTAGTCGGAGCACAGCACGTCGAGGAACCAAACCGAATCGAACCAGTAGGGTCCTCTCTCCGTTCTAATCCTTTTTCCGCTCGATGTGGCACGTATGCAATGAGGCAAACACACACAGACTGCATTCTACAATTATTTTTCCCCATTCTAATTGAATATCCTATTCAATCATTTACTGCTCTGCACAGTTTCAGTTATTTTAATAGTTCTCGATGAGAATTAAACAAACGAGAATTAATTAAAATGTAGTGGGGAGCAAGTGAACCGGCTTTCAAGTGGTTCAGCAGCAAAAAATAAATATAATCTTGTAAGTTGATCGTATAATAAGTTTACTTCTGCTTTGGAGCTGTTTTTGAATCGGTTCTCAGCTGGTTCAACTACGTAAAACTACGATTTGTCAAGTTTGAACCGGTTCACAAGTGGTTCAAAGGCTAAATTAGCTTTGTGAAGACATACTCTTGTGTGTAGACCATATAAATCGCTCTTTCCTTACTTTACAAAACCCAGAATGCACTGAATGAGTTGTAAAGCCTTCTTTGAACCGGTTCACAGTTGGTAAAGCTATATAAATCTGGCAATTTCTTGGCTATAGAGTCTTATGTTCATTCACAGCTTACTTAAATATATATGCAATGAGTTTCATAAGAAAAATGCTCAGATTGAACCGGTTCACAAGTGGTTTAGAAGCCATAACTTCGTTACTAATAGTGCTAAAACGTTGAAATTTTGTGGAAAGCAAGATAGAGTATTTATCAGTCACACAGCACTTTCAAATCACTTCCCTCTTTATCCTTTACAGTCTGTTATCATATTCAAAAGAAACCAGCATGAAAGAACTCATCTATCGCCGCCTGCCGATGGCATTTCAATAGGCAATTGAGCTGCCATTTAGAGAGACTGTCAAATGCACAAAGAGTGGCGAGAGATGACTCCTTCTCCGGCTCCTGCTCCTGCTCCACCACTTAAGCCTTTCATTTCGGGTTAGCTACAGCTTAATTACCAAGAGAAAAAACAACTGAACTGTTGCAAGCTACAGGACGGGCGGGTACGTAGCTAATTTCCGGTGTACGGAAAAAAATAAAAGAAAAGCGTATACGGCGTGTGCTCATTGCTCAAGGCAGCGTGGCGCAGCTAAAGCCAAAGTCTCCTGACGTGCCGACAAAGCATCCTTGGCTGCACACAAAGTGCCCGACGTCGTCCTCGTCCTCATCGTGGCTAAGTGCGAGCAGGCATTTAAGCCCAGAGAATGAAGGCATTAAGCAAGCTTGGCAAGAGCAACAAGTTGCTGCAAAAGGTAGTAGCACAAGCTGGAGAGGGAGGGTCACAGGGTCACATCTTTTGGGCTCTGATTGAGTTACAAGCAGGAGGATTGGGCATGTCCCCAATGTTGGCAGCACGCTAAATTTAACAGCAATTGCAAACTTTCAGCACAAACTTTTAGATAATTTGTGACTCTCTTCAGGTACGAGCAGAGTGTGTGTGGTATAGGGTATAGACCCAGCTAGACAGCGCTTTGTGTGTGCAGTTTCTGTTTAGCATATGCTCGAAAATTATATTAGAAAAACGATTTCCTTCACAGCAGACACACAATTTGCTTTTGGCCTTGTTATGCAATCAAAAAATAAATATTATTAAGCGTAAATCAAATACAATTTTTGGCCAAAATAATGACAGATGTTGCTGTTATGATTTTGAAGTTTCAGCTATATTTCAACTAGACATTTTGGTATTAGAAATGTTTAAAAATCACCTAAATTTATCTATGATTTTTATCAGTTTAAGTAGTCTTCCTTTAGGTTTATTTTATTGAAGTTCTATATTATTTATGTAGTATATCATGAGTTAAATTCACACACAAATTCTACGAACAGTCTAACACAGTTAAATTCTCGAGCCCGTTATCTCTACCCACAACTACACACTATACTATATATTCATGTAGGTTATATTAGTGTATTACCAATAAATTTGTATAATTTATGTTCTATTTTCACTCAAGATAAGCAAAAACTTGATAATGAAGCGATTGCAGTACCAAGCAAATTGCTTATATTCTATATATAGTGCTAAAAGGTTGCGGGTGGGTAGAAAATGATATCTATCGACGCTCCACATGCGTGAAATTTAATACTTTACAGAGAGTTGAGCTTTAATTGGCTTTGCCCTAAGGCGACACATGAGCTGGTACTGCTTAAAAATTAATAAAGGAGACGTTCAAGTATTACGTAAGATAAAAGATTTATTACAATTATTCACCAAATGCTTTACCCGAAGAAAATCGTTTGATTTTTAAGAAAGTTATGAAGTGAGGATACTGGTCCTGCCGAGGGTCTTACATGTCAAATTTTAGGTCGACTTTGACGTGATTTTTGGCCAAAAATTAAGTATCCTCTAAAACAATTTTAAACACTTGTTTTATACTAATTTTGACCTCCGCAATCGATTAAAAGTAAAAGCTGGCGATTTTAAATTTTGAAAAAAAAATTTTTCTGAAAAATTTACAGGGGGGACCCTTATCAAAATCACAAATATTAAAATTTTTTGGAACTTAATAAATTGGAATAACTATTAAGCCATTCTATTCTAGAACTAAAACCATGAATAAAATGCTTTACCCGAAGAAAATCGTTTGATTTTTAAGAAAGTTATGAAGTGAGGAAAGTGAGGATACTGGTCCTGCCGAGGGTCTTACATGTCAAATTTTAGGTCGACTTTGACATGATTTTTGGCCAAAAATTAAGTATCCTCTAAAACAATTTTAAACACTTGTTTTATACTAATTTTGGCCTCCGCAATCGATTAAAAGTAAAAGCTGGCGATTTTAAATTTTGAAAAAAAAATTTTCTGAAAAATTTACAGGGGGGACCCTTATCAAAATCACAAAAATTAAAATTTTTTGGAACTTAATAAATTGGAATAACTATTAAGCCATTCTATTCTAGAACTGAAACCATGAATAAAATGCTTTACCCGAAGATTTTTAAGAAAGTTATGAAGTGAGAAAACTGATCCTGCTGAGGGTCTTACATGTCAAATTTTAGGTCGACTTTGACGTGATTTTTGGCCAAAAATTAAGTATCCTCTTAAACAATTTTAAACACTTGTTTTATACTAATTTTGACCACCGCATCTAACCTAGAGAGAAAGAGAGAGAGAGAGAGAGGCAATACCTGCAAGCCCTGCCAACATTTATACGCCACATCTATCAATATATCGATCAATATATATAACACGTCATACACGCATATTGATTCTTGTCTCGTAGGACAACACAAAATTGAAGCAGCTGTGGCCAACTGCAACAGCCACAACAATTGACGTGGCTGCGCGTCACCCGTCACCCGCCGCACGTCGCGACGTTGTCGCTGCATGCAACCCAAAAGGCCATGGAAAATGCTGGACAAACAGGGTAAACAATTGAGATCGCTTATCAGTTGGCGTCTAATTTACGACAATGAGGCCCCGACACGTTGCAGGCCTATGCGACACATCTGTGTGTGTGTGTGTGTGTGTGTGTGTGTACTTAATCCCCACTGTGTGTGTATGCAAATATAGCCAGCTTTAATGACATTTTCAACTTACCTCGAATCGAACTTTTTGCCATCGGCCTGCAGTGTGCCCGTATAATGCATGGTCAATGAATCGCCATTCTTTGTTTTCTGATCACATATCTCAGGGACGCTGATCACATCCACTTTCAGATCATCACAGTAGACGCTGCTGCTGAAGGCCAACAGCAGGCAGGAGAATCCAAGAATTGACTTCATCATGGCTGGAAAAAAAAAAAAGAAAGAAAGTTTAAGCTGAGATTGAGCTTCTTCATTATATACAACCTACAAAAAAAAAACCTAATTAAATATTACACAAGTTATCCAATTAAAGAAGAGGTACAAAGTTGAAACAAGAAAATGAAAACCAGGTAAAGCCAACTGGTAAAAAAATTGGTCATTATGCAAATCAACATTTCATTTTGGTCAAGAGAGAGAGAGAGAGAGAGACGAGCAGGTTTTAGCCATCTGCAAGAGGATTATGTAATACCAAAAATTGCAAATTATTGCATGTACTATGTACGTGTTGGGATGAGTGTGTGTGTGTGCGTGTGTGTTACGGTGCGTATGCGCAATGTCCGTAAACGCAAAAGGTGACGACGATGACCATCAATGGCAAAAAAAAAAAAAACTTAATTATGACTTGACTAGGGGAATTTTTACCCAACTGTGTGTGGGTTTGTGTGGGCGTTTTGCCAATGAAAGTTTCGGTTCGTGGTTTTTTCTTTTCTATTTTGAAACTCGGTCATTTTCAATGGGCTCCATTCGAAAGATTTATGCGTTTTGAAAGAAAGCGCGTTTGAAAATGAAAATGATTTGCAATAAATAAACTCAAATATGAATGAGATGACACAGCCACACAGCAACATCAACAATAGCTATAAGAAAGGTAACTTTCACTAATGAAAGACAGACAAAATCGAGTAATGGGACGGCACCTGTGGCAATTGGTAACGGCACAATTACGTGAAAACGACATTAACATCTTGACGTAGAGTGATCTTCACTTAGTTCCAAAGAAATGAATCACTTTTGAGATACCCTATCCCACTGCATAGTCTTTTTTTTAAGATATTTTACTATTTTTAGAGAGTCATTCGAAAATCTTTGATGGGAAAACACATTCGATATCCATAAATATATAGCCAGATATGAACTTTGTACATAAAACTATTTAAAGAATTTCTGAATATCAATTTTTGTTTTTATATTCAAGTTTATATAGACATGGTTGCCCATTTTCTTAGTATAATCTTATCTGTATTCTTTAGTTTTGGAGTATAAAGTGGAAAAAACTCATTAGAATTTAAAAAAAATTTAGTTAGATAAAGAGTTTTGTATAATCCCTACAGTTTTCTTTAGTTATGAATTCTTTACGGAGGAAAAACTCTCTCAATATGAACAAATTTGTAGGCAGATAAGGAATTTTGTATAACCTATTTGGAATATCATCTTTATGCTTATCTACACAGTAATTTAAGCAGGAAACTCGACTGTACGGCTACAATACTTCTCTTTAATATAATACTAAGTGTATTCTTAAGTGTTGGACCGTAAAAAGGGGAAACCTCATTCGAAATCCACTACAATAAAGCTAGATAAAGAATTTTATATATGAAACATTTAAAAAATATTCTGAAATATTATCTCTTCGCTTATCTACACACAAGCATGGCTGCCTAGGGTCGATCTTATATTCATACACCCCTCTTTGGTTACGGTATTCTTTAGTTATGGTACAAGGAGATAAGATAAAAGTTAAGCTGATATGCTGAACAGAGTCTGAAAAATGAAAGAAGATCAAGTGTTCGTATAGACACACATAGCAGATCGATCTGCGGCTTGGCTTTTTTTTCTGGTTTCTTCTTCTTTTTTTGGGACGTCTGCAGCCAAACCAGTTGCGCGTCTTTCTGGCCAACTCTTGTCAGTGTGTTTTGTTGTTGTTGTTGTTGTTGTTGACTGTTTGATTGGAGAGCTCATTTGAAGTCTGGTTCAATGAACTGTCGTCTGAACCGTTACATACCACGACTCTGAGCCCATTGCAATGACGCGAAGGTTTTAAAATTTGCAGCTAAACGTTAATCAAATCAAGAAGAAGCGTAGAAGCGGAGAAGGAGGAGCAGAAGTTGAAGAAAACGTAGGTACACGTCATGAGTTTTCCCTTTAAAACAAAACGGCACAATACACAATTAGAAAGATAGAGAGGAAGAGGGAGAGAGCGTGAGCGAGATTAGCTTGGCACGACAAGAAGAAAGAGTCGCTCGCTCGCTCGCTCGCCCGCTCGTTTGCCCGGCAACGCGTTGTTGTTGTTGTTGTTGTTCCTGTTGCTGCTGCTGGCCGGCCGGGAGAGATAAGCGTGTACGGTTTCGTTTAACATTTTCGTTTCGTTAAGTTAAGTTCAGTTTTCAGTCTTCTTCTACTGAAACGAACGTCCACCTTCATTACGCGCTCTCTTTGCTTGCTTTCTGCTATGCGCCGCATTCGTTGATGTGTAAAACACGATGTGAATATGAATGAACGAAGAGGCAAACACGCCAGAGTGACAGAGTCAAAGTACACGCTTTCATTTCGTATTGTTTCTCCATTTCATTTCCTCCCGCATAGCCAACAGCAGCAACAACAACAACAGCAGCCTTTCCTAATAAGCTGCATATTTCAGGCTGCACACTCTTGTTTATTATTTATTTATGTTATGTTGTTGTTTATCTACCTTGTGTATTTTTGCTTTTTTCTTTCTTTGTATCAAGATCACGGGGATATAAACACCGCGAGTAGCGAGAGACGAGTGACAACTGAGAGCGGAGAGCGTACGACGAGAGTCACAACTGCTACGATCGACGTGCGAAAGGCAACTGATGGAATTGACGACGGCATCGGCGTCGTTAACTTAACAGAGCGCTGTGCTGAGCGCACGAACACATGCAATGTAAATACACAAACGTACCCGAGTGACAGATCAAGAGAGCCAGTGAGCGTGAGAGAGCCGTAGAGTAGAGAGCAGCAGCGCAGCAAACACTTGTCCACGTAATCAAAGTAACTCGCGCAGCACACAGGAGCGGTTCAGCCGAAATGTTCCTTTTGGGCGCTATCGTTTTATTTTGTATAATAGTTGTAAGTAAATGTTTGATATATGACTGTAGAGGTAATACTAAATAGGGTTTCAAGACGTATATGAGTATGTATCGACTTACGTTTACAGGTTTACTATATCGTAGTGTAAAATATTTGTTTTCAAGCAAGTCTTAAGTTTCTAACAGTAAATAAAAATGGGAAATATTTAAAATTAGAAGAGAGATGAAACACACAACCTGCTCGCGCGCTCTTACGATGTTGACTGCTGTCAGGACGAAAGTCCTGTGGTTGACAGGTTGCAAGGATGCTGCTGGCAACATGTTGCGGGCAATAATAAAACAATATATAAAAGCTAAAGTATATTATATATTATCCATAGCTTTTGCTTAATCAATCGTTGAAGAATAATTATAAATACGTTTTTTCTTACTTTCAAATAAATACATCAATAAATATTATCCGAACACTTCTTGCAACATTTCTTTGTTGCTCAAGGATGCTGTTCGCAGCATGTTGCTAAAAAGATGCAGTAAAATGTTGCCAAAACTCCGCCCCCAGCTGACGCATGCGTTGTACACAAAAAGGGAGGAGCCGAAATCAACTACATTTATCTATTTTCATTGTTCATTTAAACAATATTAAGATTTTAGATAAATTTTGTTTATATCGCATGTTGTTGTTAAATTAACAACATATACTACTAAGCAGCTATTTGTTTATTTGACGCACCCACGAAAACCGAAAAACCAAAAAGAACAACAAAAAACACACTATAAATGAAACGTTTTACCCTTGGGGTCACGTTACGCCCCAATGATTTGCGATAGCTAATGCAAATCAATTAGAAAATTCGAAATCAATTTAATTAGAAATTTAGTTGTAAATGAAATCGCGACGTGTTCGTTACGGATGCAACACGAGATATCTACGGGATTTTAATCTACTATATAATCATGTTACAGGAATTACCCATTCGCCCTCAGGGATATGCGCTCAAGCGTAAAGATCACAAATTTGTGGTCGAACCCATCGAGGGAATTGTAAATCCTGCCTACGAACCCGATTTGGATGGGGATGTCAAGTCGGAGGCGGCGCTGGCCAATCAGCGGCTGGGCCAATCAAAATGGTGAGTATAAATGGGAAATAAATAATAAATAACAGGAATAGAAATATTAAAATAGAGAAAGCAGCTTAAATTAAGTAATCTTATAATAAAATCGCATAAATTAAGTCTAGTTTTGACGTATAAAACTTTATTTCCGTTTATATCATCAACATCATCATATATCACATATACATATACATATATATACATTAAATATATCACGATTAAATTGTATCATACTGTTTTTGCTTGGTTTTAAGCTCGAGTTCCAGAATTTGATGTTGTACCTCGAGATTTTTCAATTCCGCCAGATGTTTCTGCTCAGCGCGTAATTCTGTATTGCGATAATAACCGAGTTGGGCCTTTAGATGATCCGACATTGTACCGAGTTCCTTTAGGCATGAGAAATAATATATATAAATATATAACATTTAATATTATTATTATTAATATTTACCATGGAACTGCAACTACAAACTGATCTTTCTGCATCCGGGATCTGCACAAGATTTTCGGCAGCAACTTCCTAAGAGCTATAGTATTATAATTTGATTTTCAAGTCTGAAGTAAAGCTTACATACCTCCTGCTTACAATCTATTTGTGCAGATTGGCACTCTCTTTCCACAGATTCCTCATTGGGACTATTATTATCATTATTATTTTCGCTTTTCGGTATAACTATGTCAGGATTAGAGATTTCAATCTTTACTTCAGGTTCTTCATTCGTTCCCAAATTGATTTCAGCATCAGCATCAGCTGCATTATCATGATATTCTGCTTCATGATTATCAGCTGCATTATCATGATTATCTGCTTCTGGCATTGTTGAATCTTCATTTAAGCTATTCAAAGGATCTACTTCAGGTATATCATTCGATGGTTCCTCTTTCATGGCCAGTTGATGTTCTGGAAGTGATCTATTGCCTTTGGGGGCTGCTTCCTTTTTGGGAGATTTCAGTTCCAATTGAGTATTTAATTTGCGTCTTTTTCTTGGGTTCTCTGGATTCATAGGTTGTGGCTTCCCATTCAGTCTTCTTGTTCGCTCCACTATAGCTTTGGGCACTACATGAACTTTCACATTTGGCTCTAGTAATGTCGCTAGAGGTTTCACATCAATCTTATTTTTCGATGACTTTTTTTCGATCTTCTCTTCGCCCTGTGATTCGTCACCCTTCTTCGATTGATCGACAAACCCCATGGTCGCAGGCCTTAGCTCGAAATCCTTTTTAAAATTCTGCAGTTCGTTTTCGAGTTTCGGCAGTAATTGCTCCCTATACTTTTCATTCTGCTCGTGGTGTATTGTATCATCTTCTAACTTAATATCAAGCAGTTTACGCTTCTTCATTGTTTCATATTTCGATTTCAATTTGAGTGCTGCACGTTCAATATTCGTAATGCTATAAAGAAGAAGGTCTACATAACTTACTTAATCTCTCCACACTAAAATATATATCTCACTTGAAAAACTCTCCGGCAATTCTCTGCCAAGTCAAATTCTTTATACGCCATACTTGTGCATTGGATGACTTCTCCTCGATTTCCTTTTGATATTTCAGGGTTAAAATTCTTAGGACATTCTCTTCCCTAGTCGAAAAATTCGGCATTCTCTGACGTTGACGACTTGAGTTCATATCTATAGGAAATTGGGATTAGTTGAGAGAATATCCACAAAGTTCTGATATTGTGATTGGAGTTTTATTATGTGTGGTATGTATGTGCATGTGCCTATTCTGTCATAAGTCTATGTAGTATATAGTCAATATAGTCTAAAATCCCTTGACTTTATTAGTTTTGCGTCTTTTCGCTGGTGGATTCACAATGGGACTCTCGATAATTGTGAATTCGTGAGGTTTCAGGGTAGAACATGCCTGACGGGAGAAACTTATGCTCTCATCGAACGTTTCGCTCTTAATTGTTCTCTCTATTATCTCCTCTCTATAGTCGGCATATGGGGCCCCATAGTATGTGGGTAGATCTGTGCCTGGCACTAGCGCAGGTTCCGCCTCCTGCTTGAGTACAGGCTCCATGGGCAGCTGTTGCAGCCAGCTGGTGGTACGATCATCGTCTTGCTCCTCCTTAATATTTTTCTTGAGCTTCTCATCGATCATATCGATCTCAACATCGCGTGTCAATTCGAACTCATCTATATCCCATATGCTGAGCAGGCGAGTGCTAATCATATCCGTGAATTTACTTAGATAGTGGGCCGACTTTTGCCAAGGTCCACGTGGTACTGCCTTCTTTTTGGGCTCATCTACTTTGGTTTCCTTTGGTGTTTCTGTTGCCGTGTTGTTCTTCTTCTGACTGCTTGTTACCGCCTCCTGTGACGTTGTCGGTCCTTCATCTGTCTCGGAATCTTCGAATCCATAATCAATGTGCACATCTTTGATATCTAACGCTTCCTCCGGCTCCTCCTGCACAGGCTCTAAGTCTATAAACTCTCGCATCTGCTGTATGGACTGGACTTCGGTGCACTTCAGCTGCCGCTGCACCCTGCTCCTCACCAGATCACCATAGTATTTAATTGCGTCATGGGTATGCATTCCTGTACGTTCCTCCTGCTCCATTTCCTGCTCATCTCGCATCGTAACCCGCTGGCAATAGACATCCCCAATGCTATTGGAGGTGAGCAACTGTGCAAAGGCATCATCGCTGGCATTCTCCAGCCTGTGGAACTTCAATCCCGTTATGGAGCATTTGATGCGTTGGCCAAGATCAGCATAGATATCTATGCAGCCATTGAGACGTGCCTCCATCAGAGCCTCACTCAACTGTACCGAGGCATAGGGCAGCGAGGGGGAACTCATTTCTCTCAAGTTCTGTGCCAATGCTCCGTCCAGTTGGCAAATCACTTGATCATTGGGCATCATACTGCCCAGAGCAATATACTCGCTGCCCTCGTGCACCAGGGCATCCATGTAGGTGGGTGAAACAGACATCTGATGTGTCCATGTCACCACAGAGCGATCCGTTAGCTTCTTGCCCAGACAACGCATATCCAGGCAATGTAATTTATGATTACTCGCCACATAGAGAAGATTGGGATTTGCACTGCGTCCCAGGCAGGAGAAACTCTCACAATTCTTGGAATACAAACTGCTGGCGAAGCAGGGATTAATCACTTCGCTGGCACAACGCATATCGATGGTCAGCAGAACCGACTGGCAGGCATAGTTGAAGCAATTCTCCTGCCAGGCACGCACCTGCGCCCAGCTGCTGCCCTTGTCTGTACCCTGGACATCATGCTTGGATATATCCTCATGTGTTTCCAGATCCATAAAGCGTAAAGTGCGATCTTCGCAAGCCACAGCCAAGGTACTGGCTCGATTGAAGGCCTGTGCCACGCTTATAAAGGGTGCCCCCTCGCTGCTGTACTTGCTCATGGATTTGAGTTCGTATTTCGATTGCACTTGCTCCTCATCATCCTTCTCCTCTCCAGCATTGCAGTCGGTTGCCTCATCCACACGTTTTAGCTCATAGATTGCTATATCCTTAAGCAGGCGTGCCAAAAACATATTGCCATGATTAACAAGGAAACTAGAGATGGGTAGCAGCTCAAAGATCTCACTGGACATGTCCTTCAGTGATGCTGTGTGCAATGGATGCCATAGCTCTGCATCCTTGCCCACCTGCGAGAAGTGCAACTGCTGCAGCTTCTCGCCGGACAAGTGCAGGGCCAACGTCTTCGCCTCCTCTCCAGCTGCTGCGTATTGCATCAGATTAAGACCACCTCCGGTGTAGTAGTAATCATAGCTATCCTTAAAGTACAAATTATCCTGCATTGCAATATTCTCGGCCACATCGTATAGATACATATTATAGACCTGCTCATTGTGCTTCCTTTCGCGCTGTTTAGTTCTCTTATTGTGGTTCTGATAGCGTGTATTGTACACACCCACTTGCCTTATCCACTCGTAATGCTCCATGGGACGCTTCAGGCATATATCTACTATGGGTGTACTACGATTGGAAACATACAGGGGCAGCGGAATTGTGAGCACAGCACTGGGATAGAGATTCAGTGATTGTTCCGCGTTGCAGCTCTGGCCAAGTCCTTGATTTAATGCAGGATGTGTTTCGTGATTACTTCCTCGAAGGACATTGCACAACGGTGCATCCAAACTAAGATCCAGTTCCACATCCTTCTCGTCCTCGTCTTCGCTGCTTTCGCATTCCACATTGCTTTCTTCCTTCTCTACTTGTTTCAATTTTTTCTTTTTGCGTGCGGCCAAGCCGGCTCTCAGCTTGTCTAGACCTAATTTGTTCACATATTTGTAAGGCATTTTGTCCTAACAATTTATATTATAGTTGTTTTTTTGGTGTTGTATTGTGTTGTGGAGTTGTAGTTGTAGTTATTATAAGCTGAAATAAAAACTTTCCTTTTAGATGTTTCGATACGTTTTTTCTAAATTTTATTTTTTACTCGTTAATGCTTTCTGTAGCTTTACTGCTAGTAAACTGACTCTTTTCCGACTGACAAAGTATTTACCTGACAAAATAAACTCAGGAATACTGAGCGTCGTGCTCATAGCACACTATTTATTACAATAGTGCTGCGCAAAAGCCGGCAATGGTGGCACCTGATGGTGACTGTGAAGCTGTCACAGGTGATTGTCACTATTTTATGAATTGCATATCATGAAATGATGAGAAAATTAATGACAATTTGTTTCCAATAACACAATGGTATATGCTCTAGTAAAATATAAAAACCGTTTATTTAAAGAAAAATATATGCAGACAATAAAAAGTTGCCTAGTAATCACAGTCGCTGTATAGATATCACTACTAGTCACAATGCCAGCAAAGAGTATCGATAGCATATGTTAAAGGCAGATTTAACAGCGCATGTGGATAACATTAAATACCATATGTTATCTTATAGGATTCCTTAACTAACAAAATTGCAAAGCTTATATGAAAGTTGCACAAGCATTAGTTTCAAATAATTAATTTTATAATATAAAATTAATTCCGACATTTTTTTTTATAAGTTATGTAGCTTTTAAGACAAATTATGGAATACCTCTAAAAACCATACTTAACAGTGGCTATTGTGCAGCCGCCACAGTCGATGCTAAATGCACAAAAAATCGATACCATAAGAAGTCTGCATTTATTCGCAGCTTGACTTTGGTCACACTGTCGCATGTACCATCGAGTTGAGAGTTGCTTGCTGCCGAGCAGTTTCGTTAGTTGAACCTGAATTTAAATGCACAATTTATTCTTATTGTGACAAACAACAACGAAGAATTAGTGTTTAGCAGTGTGCTTAAGTAAACCAATGCAGCATAGTGATTCGTGTGTTCGTGTGTGGGCGTGCGCGACTAAAGAGAATCAAATTACACAAGATTAATACGCGAAAAAAATTTCGAAGAACCCAAACAAATATTGATTTTTTCATAGAAAGGCCTCGCGCGAGAACGTTTTTATTGTTGTTGTTGTCGCTGCTGCTGCGGTTGTATTCTGAGTGTGTGTGTGTGTGTGCGCGCTAGTAAACTACTTATGCATACATAAAGGCAAGCCACAGTTTTAGAAGAACAAAAAACACACAAAAAAACCGAAAAGCAAAGAAACTGCCAAGAAAATTTCTAACAACTACAACAACGACGACGACGACGACAACAGCGCCGCGCAACAGCAGTAAAAATTTCCAGATATTCGTAATTTAGCCTACTGCTGCCAGGTACCCCGCCCGACACACCCCAACTACCCCGCCGAGCCACTCTTGATTTGCGTTACTGGTTGCTGTTATTGCTGCTGCTATTGTTGTTGTTGTTCTTTAAAAGAAAAACACAAGCACAACTACAAGTGTCGTCAGGTGAGTCTTGGTGTCCAGTAAGCACACACATACAAATACAACAAAATTACGCACAAATGTACGCACATACCGACACATGCAATTAATGAAAATAAAGGCAGACCAAATGATAATATCAAGAACAACAACAAAAGGCATACGAGTGAATAATTGCGGGGGCTGAGGCGGGGGTGTAAATTACATGCGGAACGGAATGGTGGTCAGGCGGCGCGTGATGACCCCAAACTGTCGCTGAGTGCGTATATGTGTGTGTGTGTGTGGTTTGCCTTCGCCTCAGTCGGTCACTCTGCTTTGTTGTTGTTGTTGCTGGTGCTGCATTTGTGCTGCCCTCAAACTTCACCCCGCCCCCCACTAACAACTACTACCACTACTACTACTATTCTCTATTACTATTACTAAGTCCCCCCGCTCTTCAGCGTGTTTCTCTTTTTCCGCTCATCTCACTCTCAACACACTTCCAAACACACACACACACACACCTCGCGCTGCATCATATTTATCATTTGCATCCATCTTTAATTAGCGCACTCAGCTCTCTCACAGCTGAATTTTAGCAGAGTAGTTAACAGTAGTCTGTTAGTCGATTTGTAATGCATGTTAAATAGTCTAGTTGTTGTTGTTCTATTTATCTACTAATGCATCGTAATTTTTTTTAGTTTGTTCTACTTATACATTTTCTTTTTTCTGGGTTTTTGTTTGATTTGCTTGATGTTGTTAATTTTGACTAGCCCCAAATGACTCTGACGTAACGCAGGCAGGCAGGCAGGCCGTTCCACAATGTCTTTGTGAAGGGCCTCTCTTACTTTTGTTTGTTTGGAATTTTATTGCTCCTGCGGCTCCCTGCGGCCGCCTGGTTAACAGTTGGAGTCGACGTCGCAGTCGGCGTCGGCGCCAGCGCTGTCATCAAATAACCGTTTCTTTTATTTGACATTCGCTGTTTAACTTGCCTGCATATTTTATGTGCGCGTAGGTCAGTTAACCTAACTTTCTTTCTTCTCTTCGAGTCCATTACAAATTGCCAAATTGCTTTTCGCCCTGGCCACCTACAGAATGCTCTCCTCCTCCTCTCTCTCTCGCTCTTTCTCTATTTTCGCTCCGCTTTCTGTTTTTATGTAACTCTCAAATCGATTGCAAACACGTAACAGTAAAGCAACCTGCACGACGCCCCCAACTGTCCCCCCGCTTCTCTGCACAGGATTCTACCAAAGCCATGGCAGGAACTACAACAACTGCGCTGTTGTTGACGTTCTCGTTCTCCACGTCTATGTGTGCGTGTGTGTGTGTGTGTGTCTGTGTGCGAGTGTGACGTTCGCCATGTTCCACTAAGAGCCTCGCGGCATGTGGCACACATATAGCGTGACATTTCCTTTACGGAATTTGTCGCCATCAGCCACCCCCTCTCGCCTCCCCTGCCTACGCCACCTGCACTTGTTTTTTATTCACAGTGTACGGCAATTTGCGGAAACAAACATCAGCGAGAGATCCTTGAATTTATTGATAAATTATGTTAAAATATCTGTTTGCCCTTTTGGGCCCAATTGCATGGGCCAAGTGCTGCCAGGACAGCAATTTTCCGACCATTTCGACCGGAGACCCCCCCATATCGGAATCTCTCAACTTTCTATGGCACTGCACACGCAGTTGCTGTTGCTGTTGCCGTTGCCGTTGCTGCTGTTGACCTGCCAACGGTTGCCAAGGCGACCTGCCAAATTGTCGATATTTGCGCCGCCATCTCGTACACAGCGAGAAATAAGTGCTGCGAAAACTAGCTCAAGGCGATGAAAGCAATCAAGCAATTGCGCTGACCAATGTCCAAGGAATCGCAAAGAGCTTTTCGCAAAAGTTTGAACATGTTTGTCTCAGATCACTACAAAAGAAAAAGAGAGAGAGAAAGAGAGTAAAAACTTTTCGCTATAAAAATTACTTGAAAGTGCCATATAGAATTTGTTATTCTTGTAAAGTTTATCACACATAAACTTCAATAGAAACTCAGCAAGTTGAAAGTTTATAGAACTTTTAGGGTTTGTAGTAAGAAAAAAAATATATATAAATAACTACATATTTATTATAGCATGGTACAGTTACAAAACAAAGTGCAAATTTAAAATTTACAATATAAGTTGCCTTACCACATTTCTCTCAGTGCACTTCGCCCACCTTCTTCAAATGGGTTCTTCTAGCTTCACTCTTGCAAATCTCTTATAGCGCACATGCAATTGTAATTATGAATAATTCGCCATAAATGGCACTTGTACCCACTGTGCCTGGGGGCAATTATTGGAATTGAAATGGAAACACAGACGTAGCCCGCAGGCTTGGCCCAGTTGCTCAGTTCACATTGTATGTGTGTGTGAGTGCGATATATAGATGTATTTCCCTCAATTATATGCAAATGACTGTAGCACTTAATGGGCACGGGAAAACACCTTTTGTCGAGCATTATATCATCGCTTTATTGTTCGCCAAAAGCATTTAAGACCATTGCAAAAGAAGACCATAATTCAGGCCAGCTTAGAGGTCAAAGTTGAAAGAGATAAGAGAACTTTTTTTCCTCTTTGATTTATAAAGAGTAATTTGTGCGAAACAAAGAAGAAGATAAAGAATGCAAGAGATTAGCTGAAGTGAGAGAGAGAGGATGTAATGGAAGTATAGGAATGAAAATCAGGCGATTTTAAATTTTGAAAAACAATTTTTCTGACAAATGAACAATATCACAAAAACTAAAATTTTTTTGGAATTCTTTAAATTGCAAAAACTATTAAGCCATTCTATTCTTGAACTAAAACCATGAATAAAATGCTTTACCCGATGAAAATCGGTTGATTTTTAAGAAAGTTATGAAGTGTGGAAAGTGAGGATACTGGTCCTGTCAAGTGTCTTACATGTCAAATTTTTAGTCGACTTTGACATGATTTTTGGCCCAAAATTAAGTATCCTCTAAAACAATTTTAAACACTTGTTTTATACTAATTTTGGCCTCCGCAATCGATTAAATATAAAAGCAGTCGATTTTAAAATTTGAAAAAAAAAAATTTTTCTGAAAATTACACAGGGGGGACCCTTACTCATAATCACAAAAATTACAAAAATTTTAAATTCTTTAAATTGAAAAAAACTATTAAGCCATTATATTCTAGAACTAAAACCATGAATAAAATGCTTTACCCGAAGAAAATCGATTGATTTTTAAGAAAGTTATGAAGTGAAGAAAGTTAGGATACTGGTCCTGTCGAGGGTCTTACATGTCAAATTTGTAGTCGACTTTGACATGATTTTTGGCCCAAAATTAAGTATCCTCTAAAACAATTTTAAACACTTGTTTTATACTAATTTTGGCCTCCGCAATCGATTAAATATAAAAGCAGTCGATTTTAAAATTTGAAAAAAAAATTTTTCTGAAAATTACACAGGGGGGACCCTTACTCATAATCACAAAAATTACGAAAATTTTAAATTCTTTAAATTGAAAAAACTATTAAGCCATTCTATTCTAGAACTAAAACCATGAATAAAATGCTTTACCCGAAGGAAATCGTTTGATTTTTAAGAAAGTTATGAAGTGGGGAAAATGAGGATACCGGTCCTGTCAAGGGTCGTACATGTCAAATTTTTAGTCGACTTTGACATTATTTTTGGTCAAAAAAAAGTTTCCCACTCCAAAAAGTATGCTATGAACACTCACTTATCAACTTATCTTAAATGTCTAGCTTATAGGGTATTTGATAGTCGTGCAAACTAGTCTATATCTATATATCTATCATATTTATCCGTTAAAACAGTAGCACGACTCGTTTGCGCGAACTTGTGATACAATCAACATTTACTTTGAGAATTCTTTTCTTTTCTTTTCATTTTTTTGCTCGACTTTAATCTGGGCGTCCGCTCTCAGTTTATGGCAAAAGTTTATACTTTATAGCTATTATATTATATTATAAATTTATGCAGTGCGCAGCACAGCAGGCAAATGAGAAACGACGTCGTTAGTTTTGCATAATAAATAGATAACAAACTGTAAAATCACGACATGATGTTCTATACGACAACTGACTGCGATGTCCAGTGGGACATGTACATATTTGACTTTTTTTGGACACTTGCCCAGCGCTGTTATTTGATGGGTTTTACGACACTGATGGGCGGGGTATACGTACGTACGAATATTACCCATACGCCTCGTAGGCTGACCCACAGTTTACACAGTTTGATTTCTTTTCGTTATAATTTTATTATATCTGCAGGTTTACGTCATTGTGGTTGAGGTTTTTCGAAAGTGAAATTCCAAATTTAATCAGCATCCCTCAGTAGGTTGCCTGCCTTACATTAATGCCTTACGGCCAGAACCAACATGAGAGACCCTTAAAAAAAATAAATGCGGGGTAGGGAAAAAAAACCGAACTGGAACTGGAACTGGGTTAATGTAATGCACATGTAAGCGAAGGCGACGGCGAAGGCGAAACCAGAGGAGACGCGAGGGCTGCGGCTGCGGCTGTCGAGTGCTGCGGTTCGTGCGTGACTCTGTGTGTGTATGTGTGAGTGTGTGTGTGGCCTGCATATCTTGTTTCAAGTACGAACTTTGACGCCAAAAACAACAATCTCTGCTTGCTCTCGTAGTAGTTTTTTTTTCTATTCTGTTACCTCCTTGCCATTGTTGCTCATGCACTCTGCTTGGCCCATGCTTATTAACCAAATCGAGATGTTTGTCACATACTCACACACACACTCATAATATATTCATACTGCTCCCAATTCGATAAGAGTATGTGCTCTGTGCTGAAATGAACATTTCAAAACGCCCTTAACAGCGCGCTGTTAATACTTAACACCAGAGGGATCCTGCTTTTACATTTTCTTTCGCTCCTCTTCTACATTTCTTCAAATTTGCTTCCAATTCGAAAAGCTTAAGCGATATTCTGTTAGAAACTAACATTTTAAAGAGCGCACTGTTAATAGTTAACAGCATAAGGATATGGCCTTTTTTCATTTTGTTCGCTACTTATTATTTTGTCTTTAACATATTCTTTTGTATTGTCATTGTGAAAATATAATTTATATTTATTTATTTTTCAATTTATTTGATTTATGTTAATGTGTGTGCCCGCTGCTGCCGCTGCGCCTGACGAATGGATACAATTTTGTATAATACACAAACACACACACGCACACACATGTTTGTAACTGTGCCTGCCTGCGACTGCTGCCTGTGCCGATGAATCACGTGACAAACTCAACGAAACGCAACGCGACGCATTTTTATTATAATTAAAAAAAACCAACAACAAAATCAACTGCACGCACCCACACACACATACATACAAACTTACAACTACAAAACGTACACGCGCGCGCTCGTCTCTTGCATGTACTCACTCTCACACACACAAATCGTTGATACAAAACCAAAGCAGGCTAAGTATTGTGGGAGTCAGCAAGTTAAAAACAAAACCTAAACGATTGAGAAGGGGCAAAAAAGAGTACGAAAAAGAAAAGAAAAAACAAATTAATACATACATAGAATATGCCGCAGTCAGGGGGCGGCTATGTATCGCTGCCGGCAATGAACGGCAATGGCACAGGCAGCGCCATCTATCAGTCAACAACAGAACCACAGTCGGCCCAATCGCCCGGTGGCTCAGTATTTGAGAGTATGAAGCGTGCCATTGGTCAGGCGATCAAATCATCGCCGGGCGATAGCGAGGAGCTGGTGCGCATGGAACAGCGACAAGCTGTTATTGCCATCGGTGGTGCAAGGTAAGTAGTGAGTGAACATAGGCGAAGAGAGAGCGCACATTGTTAATCAGTGAGAGGAAGAGAGCGCAACTCTTTTAACTCTCTACCTCTACCAACTGCGTCTTGTACTGTTATTAGTGTTGTCTTTGTCTATCACCAATTAAATACAGAATATCGTTAACATAGCACAAAACTTTTAATTACCGTTTGCATGCGTGCGTGAGAGCTTTTTGTGTTTGTTAAAAGCATTTTTGCATTAAACACAAAAATTTGGCCAGAGAGTGAACCAGAGTGCACACACTACACACAGTTAAATCTATATACAATAAGTAAATCCAGCTCTCACATCAGTTACATCAGCAGCACCCTCTCCGAAAACATCCAATAACAGGGGCAACTTTCTTTAGATTTATTGCTGAGTTAGACCTGCTGCCTGCCTGCCTGCTGTGCTGTGCTCAAGGTCAGCAGCCAAAACCGCCTGCAGTTTTGTCAATATACCAAATACGATATATATCTACCGTATACGATATACAAATATGCACTGTCAATACAGAAATACAAAGAAAAGAGAACTCTGAGTAGACAGTGCGACGTCAAGCAATTTCAGTCGAGCCCCAACTGCGATCCATTTTTGTACTACGCCACCGAGATATATCAGACATATTTTGTGTATACCACAGTAGTGCAGCATTTTCATATTATTATTATTATTGCTCAGCTCAGCTCAGTTCTCTCAAGTACTTTAATTAATATTTCCGTTACGCTGACACAGACACACAGATTTTTGCATTGGCTCAATTAATGCAAACAGACATGCATATAATATATATATGTGTGTGTGTGTGTGTGTGCGTATGTCTTAAAGCTCGCGTCACAAGTTAAAGCTCTGTTTACACTTCAGTTTCAGTCATTGCACTTTCGCACTGCGACGGTCTCTGTTTTTCTCGAGTTCTCGAGTTCTGTTCGGGTAACACCGGTCCTAACCGGTTAATTGCTGCTGACCGTACCGTTTCGACTCGCTTTGCTGGCGCCGTGCGCTTAAGTCAATAGCAGCAGCAGAAGGAAATAAAATACACAAGAATAACATAAATATACGAAGCAGAACAACAAACAAGTGGAAAATATTATGTATGTATGTATGTATGTTTATATGTCTGTGTTATATGGTCTCAACAAGGCGATTAACGTTATATTCCTGTAGGCATATCTAACCATCTGTGTGCGTGCTGAAAACGGATAGCGTAGGCTAGATTTTAATTGCTTTAAATTGTATGGGAGTGTAGGGGTAATTGAGGTTTGCTATTTATATAGCATATATACCTTATATATAGTATAAACTAAGTGCTTTTATATATGTATGATGTTTTTAGAGGCAGTAAGGAAACCATGTGGGAATTATGAAAGCGTTAGAGTTGTGATTCATCATTGTGGTTGATGATGATGGCCTTGTGGGGGAAATAATTCAGAGAAAACCTGCTTAGAATTCTTAAAACGTTAAAGTTATTTATAGAATGTGCTACTGGCATAAATAACGCTGTTTATCAGCTGAAGTTTACTCTAGTTGCTGCTTTAAGCTGTTTTATTTAATTATTGAAACGTTAGTTTAAATATATAACCTATATAATTCAGCCCGTATCCGCTGAAAGCTTTAATGCGCTTTCAGAGTGTTCTAAATTAACATAAATAAATTTCGTTGCAGCTTTAATGAGCTTTCATCTTAGCTAAACTTAAGCTTGATAAACTCCGACCAAAAGTTAGTCTAAATTAAATATAACAACTTTATAAAGCCAGCAATATCCACTGGGAGCTTGAATGAACTAAACACAGTGCGCTATAATCATCTGTTAATTAGTAGTGTGACGTTAAATACGCTTATACAAGCTGCAAGTCAAGATTTTGTTAATAAAATACGAAGTTTATTAAGGTTGCTGCTTTTATAATGATTCCCTTGTCTCAGGCCAATTAACACGTACATATAGCTCCGGCCAGAGGTGATAATCATAAATGATTCATATATATTATTCATATTTCTACTATATGCGCATCTAATAAGAACCCATGGGGGATGGGGATTCGGATTGGGAGACTCGTAGGAGACATCAACTAATTGAGTTTTGAGAGCATTGACAGAGTCGCAAATTATGTTTGCTTTTATGTGAGGGTGTGTGGGAGTATGTGTGTGTGTGTGTGTGTTTGTGCCACATAATTATTCAACATGGCCAAAAGCTGTGTTAGCTAAATTACCTAGACACATGGTCTGGTCCCTTTTTAGTGTTAGTCGCACAAATTAGTGAAAAAGTTGTTAGTATGTGTGTGTGTGTGTGTGCGGGTGTGTGTGTGTGTGAAGGGTTTGTGGCAGCCATAATATTTGTGGCGCCAGAGTTGTTGTTTGTTGTTCTACGTCGTGGTCGTTCTCGTCGTCGAACGGCGACATTTACCCCGAATGACATTGCGTGACTCATTTATTAAAGTTTACGTAACATGAAAACTGTTTACTGTTGTACATAGACTCTAGAGTCCACTCCACCAATATCCTACATTTCTCCCATGCTACCACATACCTCTTCAAGCTCATTTCATGCGATTTCCTGGGGTAATCAATCAATCAATCCATCCATCTATCAAACCAGCAGCAACAGCCTAAAACTCTACTCGAATTTCCAACTGTATCGCTTTCTATCTTTATCTCTCTCTCTGTCTGTGTTTCTTATACCTTATAATATCACACAACTCACATATAGTACACTCGAGTGATATGATCTCGCTTTCTTCCCGACTGGGCAAACCCCCAATCGGGAACACGGCGAGAGAGTTTTGGGTTGTTTCCATTTCCTTTCTATTTTTTCCGTATTCCTTCCTATATTTCTAAGCGAAAATTGCCTCTCGATTTTTGTGTTTTCGGTTTTTTGCTTGCATGCTCATAGTATTTATTTCAGAGACCGCGACAAAACTGGTAAGACACTGAACACCAAGATGCCATCAGCACCAACACACACTGCCGAGGAGGCACACCTGCTGGGGTAAGAAACAAAAAAAAAAAAAAAACAATAAACAAAAAGAAAAAAACAAATGAAACAAAATCAAAGCAGAAAAGATACAGCAGCAGCTTGTAATCGTTATCGTTATCGATCCGATCTGTACCGATTTGTAGCTCTCTCCGTCTCTCATGTAAGATATGTATGTACATTCTATATATATACTATATACTACCGCGTAACGTGCCCCGCCCACATCACACGAAAGCTGCCGAACCACTCTGCTGCTCCTTCACATGAAACTCAAAAAAACACAAGTTTCTCTTTTAAGTTTTCTCTCGATGATATTCTTAAGTTTTAGTTTAGTTTTTTAGGTTTATAAACCACCATAGTCTTGCTGCCATTATCCATATTTATCTTCTTTTTTTCGATTGTAAGTAATTTGCATAGCGTCAAGTTTGAGTTTGAGTAACAACCTAACCTTAAAATTATTTCAAAATTATATACGAAAAACGCATCCGCCCGTCTCTCAATCAAACGCATCTCGTATCATAAATTGAATGTTGAACAATAACTGCATATAGTACTTATAAGAAATATTACGTTATTATTATTATAATTATAGTATATAAACTGTATGATTTACGATCTGAGTTTTGCAACTTGTAATTTAGCCTATATATACTATTATATATATATATATCGTATATTTACTTAGCCTTTAGCCGCGTTACGCGTAACAACAAAACAAAACTCATTACTCTGTAGACTCCCCAACAAAAAAAAAAACAAACCATATATAGTAGCCTGAAAAAGGATACCCCGCACTGAACTGCAGCCCGCCGGATGCGAACACCCCAACTAAGCCGAACCATACTCTATAAACTACTATACAATCATCTATCATAGTTCTGCCTGCCAAACTAAACTCATTTTTTATCTCTTATCTCTTTCTCTCCATATATATATAGCACCATGCCCGTTGATCCCATGGATGACATCGAACTGCGCTCGGTGCAGCTGCAATTTCCCAATGCACGAGGCTCCATACTGGAGGCATGCGAACAGCGACGTGTGCCCACAGACAAGGGTGACATACATGTGGCCATACAGGGTGATACCTCAAAGCCGGCCATAGTGACCTATCACGATCTGGGCCTGAACTGTGAGTACAAAATCGGAAAGTTTTAATTGATATTGAGGGGAAAAGTTTTAACTATGTTTCTGTTTTTCTACTCTGTATAGATGCCACCAGTTTTGCTGGCTTTTTCAATTATCCCGTTATGCGTGGTTTGCTGGAGAACTTTTGTGTGTACCATGTAACTGCACCTGGGCAGGAGGAGGGTGCGCCTACATTGCCAGAGGAGTGAGTAGTCAGATACGTGTATCATATACTTAATAATCTCTCTCTCTCTCTCTCAGCTACGTTTATCCAACCATGGATGAACTGGCCGCACAGCTGCTCTTTGTGCTCTCGCATTTTGGCTTGAAATCGGTGATTGGCTTTGGCGTTGGAGCTGGAGCCAATATATTGGCACGTTTCGCCCACGGACATCCGGATAAGGTGGGCGCATTGTGTCTGATCAATTGTGTGTCCACACAATCGGGCTGGATCGAATGGGGCTATCAGAGTTTCAATGCACGCTTCTTGCGTACCAAGGGCATGACACAGGGCGTCATCGATTATCTGATGTGGCATCATTTCGGTCGCAATCCGGAGGAGCGTAATCATGATCTGGTGCAGATGTACAAGCAGCACTTTGAGCGTGGCGTCAATCCCACTAATCTGGCGATGTTGATCAATGCGTATATACATCGTAATGATTTGCATTTGGCGCGCACACCGCCAGGCACACCTGGCACCGAGACAGCGGCAACGACCTTGAAAATGCCTGTTATCAATATAACTGGATCGCTGTCGCCACATGTCGATGATACGGTGACCTTTAACGGACGCTTAGATCCGACAAACTCATCATGGATGAAGGTTCTTTAAATTTAACAATGTTTTTTATTTAATATTCTGTATATTAATTTGTATTTCTTGTTTTTTAGATCTCGGATTGCGCCATGGTGCTGGAGGAGCAACCGGCCAAGCTGGCTGAGGCCTTTCGGCTGTTCTTGCAGGGCGAGGGCTATGGTAAGTGTTAGAACACAGCACACACTGAACAACTGAACCTCCTCCAACTTCTCTGCTACAACTCTACAAAAAAAAATATATATATCTGAAAAAAGTATATATCTACAAAACTCTACTTACCACCTATTTCAATCTACCTGCTAACAACCAAAAAAAAAGGCTTTATCAAAATGCATATACCACCCCTCAATTGGCACTCAATTTGAATCGAAATATGTACAATGATCTTTCGCGATTTGTCTGTCTCTGTAAAAGGGGCCTCAGTTCAGTTCAGTTCAATGTTAAGTAAAATTCAAAGTACTCTATCTAACAAGACTGCCTGCCCGCCGCCTCCATTCAGAAAACACACCAATCTAACCAACCCATTAATCATAATCAAAATGCAGCTGAAGTCCCTCCCCCCTCCATAGAGACTTCAAACACAAGTTGTTTCCTACACCTCCCCCGCCCATGTAGAGTTACACAGAGTCGCCTTCTCTCACCCCCCAATACTCGTACTATTTAGCCTAATAATGTTTGCATATATTGAACGATCGAATTAGTTATGACAAAAGCTTTTCAACCGCTTTTAACCAAAGCAATTGACAAAAAAAAAAAAAAAGAAATGAGGTTTACAATTTATAACTCATACGAAATTGTGCAAAAATTTTATATATTCTAGTATTATATAATTGGCAAAGAATGAAATCAAAATCCAAAGAAAATTTCTAATTTATGTTGTTAGCCAAAGAAAAACTATTTGTACGCATTATTAAAATAAAAATAAAAAAACTAAAAAATTTGAAAAAGTTGTTGAAAATCAAGCGTTTACTTTTCTTTAAAAAAAAAACACTCATACCCCATACCTATCCCCAAGAGGTTTTAGTTCAGAACTTAGCCAGGATGTTTTTCGTCAGGTCCCACCACCACCCCTTAAAACGAAACCAAAATTCCAAAGCAAATGCATTTTCGTATCGACAAACCCCCCAAAAAAAAACAGAAACAACAAAATATTTCAATATGTTCATTACTTTGTTTTTCATTTCTTTTTCCTTTCTCCAAACTGCTTGTTTTTTGCTAAACAACATACAACAACAAAAACAATACCAAAACAACCAAAAAATCGAATTCTTTCTCTCAAAAATACATGACACAAAAAACAAATATACAAATATCAAATCGAAAATATTGTAAAACGCCTGGCCGAACATCCTCCATGCATCCATCTAAAAAAAAAAACTAACCATATATGCACAAAAACTACCCTGGGCGCCGAAACTTACCTCCAAACTACTACTATTATTACTACTACTTAACCTCAATCTTAACTTCGAATGTTAAATTTTTGCTGCATCATAAAATTCGATTTCTCTGAACTTTTCTTTTTCGTTTACAAACTTGTGCGCAACAATAAAACAAAACTAAAAAAAAAACCAAAACTATCTTAATATATGGTATGTATATTTGTAAACACGAATACAAACAAACACACACACACATACACATGTGCGTACTTCAATCACACTTGGCAAATATATAGTATCCGAGAAACCTCAGTAGATCGATCAATCGCAGCAGCTAAAATGAAACAAGACAACAACAAAATACATAGTTGAAATGCATTTAGCTAATTAAAATTAATACAATAATTGAAATTAACATTATAACAACAGTAGTAAATGCTTAGCACACACACAGACATATACATACACTGCAGCAAATATACACGTAGAGTTTCCTTATGAGTTCCTTTAGAATTCTTGTATTCCGCCCATAGTACAGCAGCAGCTGCTCTCTATTTCTCTCTCTCTTTATCCTGACCCACGCTCTCCCTATTTAGGTTAACTGCACTTTTAACGCTTTCTTACGCTATCTTACTCACACACACAAATACATTGATACGTATTGCACTTATGTTTTACCCATACAAAGAGATAAACCTATAATTTATTTGATATTCTTTTTTATTTTATTTATTTACACGCAAAAAAAATATAAAACTATTTGAAACAATCGAAATATGCAAAAAATAAAAACAAAAAGCTGTTGGCACACTGCAAAAGTTGGCACGCAAAATCTCAATGGCCAGTCGGAGCAGTTCCACGCAAATTGAGCTTTGTGTGCAATAATATGAGCATCAGCACACTGTGCGCCGCCGCCCGCCGGCGGAGTTGGATTGTTTATGGCGTGAGAGCGTAACGTGAGTGAGAGCAATTGGAAGAGACACACACACAGACAGACAGACACACACATGCAGAGACAGAGATGCAAGCACAGCACGCTGAGAGCAACCCAATAAAATAAAAACACATACAAACACACACACGTACACACGTATAGAATCTGCAACAAGTTGGAGCTTTCGCTTGGCGCTTTTTGTTCACTGTGATTTCCCGTTATCGTTTGCTTCTCTTCATTGTGTATTATGTTATGAAATTTTTTATTATGCTTAGTTATTATCGTATTGTATTGTATTGTGTACTCTTAGTTTCAGTTGTAAGTGAATATTATTGTATTAGTTTAACAACAAATGCAGTTGTTATTATTATTAATAAAATAAAAGCGAGCTTATTGCTTGCACTCTTTATTTGTTTCTCTTTTGTCGCTGTACTTGGGCGCTTGTTGCTTTGACTCACACACACACACACATAAAAAGACAAACATATACACACACAAAGCGTAAATGTATTAAAGCAATAAGTTAATATTTATACTTAACATATACAAATATACATACATACATGACAATGCTATATGAGAATTATAATAAAAAGTAAAACAAGAAAAATAGACGACGAAAATACCAATATATAAAGATATATATACTCGAAATATATATAATCTTTCTATGAAGCTATGCAAAGAAAACGAATATCTCACAAATTGTAAGCTTTTGTTGTGTATTTGAATTCTAAATAAAAACAAACGAAAGTCAACGATTTCAAATTTTTCAAAACTCATTTTAAAATACGGGGCCAAATGCAAAACAGATTCGCAGAGCACCGATTCGCTCTTCGTTTGAATGCCTCTTTCTGGTTTCGAGTCTCTCTTTATTTCACAGCAGGTAAAACAACATGTGGGGGCGCCCTCTCTCTCTCTCTCTCTCTATATCACTCTCTTCACTGCTCACCGATATCAAACAAGTGCATGCAGCGCGCTCTCTTTGAACGCTCGCTCAGTCGCTCTTCATCATCTCTCATGAACGCCTCTCGCCATCGCCTCATGATCATCATCGTTATCGTTATCGACATCGTCATCATCAAGCTCATCAGCAGCTAGAACAACAACAGAAATACCAACAACAACAGCAGCAACATCCAGCGACAAAAATGGCCAAGCGCAACTATCATCAATGCACCCACTCACACCCACTCACACACATACATGCATACATACACACACACACACACACCTAGATGACACGCTACAAAACAGAAACACTTGAAAACAGCAGCTAATCCTTAGAAAGTGTATAAAGAACACCCATCATGAATAATGAACAAGAACAACAACAACAATAACAATAATAACAACAAGAACTAACATGCTCAAAAGTAACGTAACGTAAATAACAAAAGCCAAACTACTACTACCTTCCCCCCCTCCACAAAAATATATACTACAACTACACTGCAACTACAACTACAACAACAACAACAACAGCAACGCCACTGTCAACGCCCGCCAGCTCACCCTGTGGCACCAAATACCACACCTATTCATCGATATTCTTTGCCAACTTTCGTGAGGAGCAACTGCAGGCAGCACAGGAGCGCGAGCGAGAGCGCCAACGTCAGCTAAGCTTGCGCGTCGGCAATCGACTGCGTGAGACGGCCATCAATTGCAGCGGCGGCGGCGGCGGCAGCAGCAGCGTCGGCAGTGGCAGCGGAGGTGGTGACAACAACAATGCAAATGAATCGGCATGCGAGGAGGAGCTGGATATGGAGAATGGCAATGGGAATGGCAATCGGGCATATGTGACCACTGACACATCCGGCACCCTCTACTATGGCACACAAAGCAACAAGATACGCATCACTGAGAATCCACTGCCCGAGCCGATTAGCTCTTAGATTGTTAAATCCTAGAAAAGAAACAAAAACAACAACACACACATGCATAGACATCAAACAAAATGAGAGAATGAGACGACACACACACACACACAGACACACTGAAACGCTGACACTCTTTACATAAGTACACACTGTTATTGTTGTTATAAACTACGTATAAAATACCAGCAGAAAAAAAAAAAAAATACACAACACCCACACAGACAGACAGACACACACTGCAATCACAGAAGCAGCAGCAGCGCAGCAGCAGCAGCCTCAGCCGCCAACTCAAGCAAAGCTTTAGCGAAGCCAGCAGCGACAACAGCGACAGTGTGACCAGAGCAGCCAAAAGCGCCGCCTGAAAGTAGACTTTAGCCGAGCCGTGCTCCAAGAGACAAATTGTAAAACAAAACAAAACATGCAAAAACAAAAACAAAAAAAAAGAAGTAAAACGAAGACACCGCTACCTATACGAGATATGAACTTATGTTTCTTAAACAATATACAAAAGCAACAAAAACACTTAGTAATTGAGTAACAAAAAAACCAATGCCGTTCGAATTTTTCTAGTTTCTTTGTTTTATGGAAATATTAATAATAAAAAAAAAACAAAATACAAAAAAATACTGCAGAATAATATTGAGATATTTGTAATTTACACTTTGTGCCTGAGCGTAACATATGCGAATACACATAGATACACACAAAAACATATATCAGTGGGTTTTAGTTAAACAATTTGTTTATAAAATATACAAAACTACATAAATTACATATATTATGACAAGCTTATGGGTTTTTATTTCTAGACATTATGCAATAAAAATACGTGTATATTTTGGACGCAACATATTTTATGATGAGCTTGCTTAGTTGTTGTGAGAAAACTGAAGAAAATGACGAACCGAAAAGCGAAAAACCCATGAAAATCAACTTTAAAATAAATTACAAGCTTAATGTTAATGAAAAAACTTAAATACCAACATTAACTTAATCTCGAAAACAAAAAAACAAAAACCCAAATGTAGCATATCAAAAACAAAGCTCTCAAAATTACATATACAATATAAATATTTAAATAGTTAATAATTTAAATAAATAATAATGAAATTCATAATGAATTGCATTGAAAAACAAAAGCGCATAAAGGCAACTTAGGTAACAAACAAAAAGAAAAACAAAACAAAATTAAAGAAAATAGAATACACAGGAAAATAACACACAAAAATACATACAAAACCAAATACGGATCACACACACACACACACACACACACAGATAAATAATGACAACTTTTTGCAAATAACTTCAAATTCAATTTAATAAAAGTTTTAGAAGCTTGAAAAAAGTCGCTGAATGTGTGTTTTGCTTTTTATTTATTTATTTATTGAAATTAAACTGATTAAATACTAAAAATGCTAAGGTTTCTGGTAAGTAAATAACAAGGTTATCTATAACTCTAAAAAACCCATACTTTATTTACTTTATTCAGTCACTTGGGCTGTATTAGTTCCCTCAGCATGCGAAATGTGGCCTCACGTTCCTGCCTCATAACGTTAGACATTTCCCGCAGGAATTGGGTCTGCATCTCGCGCTGCTGACGCAGGAATGTCTCATGCGATGTGCTCAGCATGGTGAGAAGTTGTTTCTGTCCCTCACTGATGCTGGTGAGCACCTCCAAGGGAGTTGGCTCCGCTGGCATTTTAAAGCTGTCCTCCGCATCCCCAGTGGCTATAGTACGCAATAGATCGCAACTGGATGCACTCGCACTCGACTCATCGCTGTCGCCCTCTATGGTCTCCAATGCAGCCTTAGGGGACATCTTAATGTCACCGGATGGCTCCTCTTCCACTGGCGATGAAGTGGTAGCCTTGACTGGCTTTGCGGTGCGTTTCTTCTGCATCAGATCGTCGAGCATTTCGAAATGGCGCGGATGGATGCGCACATTCTTCATTCCCTCCTTGACCTCACGATAGCGCAGCGTTAGCAGCCGCAGCTTGTTGCGCAACTGATGAGGCGTCCGCTTGTAGTTTTGCTTTGCCAGCACGTTCGAGATGTATACCAGCGTCTTGAAGTTACGTTTCCTGGAGCCGTCAAGGGCGCGAAAAAGATTCTGCTGCTTGATGATCTTCAAAAAGGCAAAGACCTCCGTATCGGTCCAGTAGTAGGTGGTGGGTTGGGCTGCAAAGCAAAGAGGAAAATCCATTTATATATAGAAGAATACCCCACTATAATCCCTTAGTTTCCTACTCTTGGGCTTTCCTTGCTCCGCATCGCCTTCGCTGCAGCTGTAATCGCTCTCTGTGCCGCTGCTCTGATTCACTTCACCATTTTCATCTGTCTTCTTATTTTTTCGGATTCAACAATCGATGCATGACCTCGTAGTACTCAAAGGATTCACCGCCTCGCCTGGCCTTGTTATATTGTCGTCGCAGCTGTTGGAATTTAATGCGCAACTTTTCCGGTGGCTTATCGAAGCATCTCTTGGCCATCTCCTTGGAGAGTAGCTTAAAGATTTTGGCATTCCTTTTGCGCAACAGTGCCGATTGTAATCCCATGCTGGTAATCATCTCCAGAAACACATCCACCTCACCCTCGGCCCATTTGCAGCGTGCACTGCATGGTATCGAAGCGACCAGAGCATCTGAAAGGTAAAATATCATCGTTAAGAGGTAATCACAACCTGGCAAAACTGACTCCTACCTTCCGTATCGGTCTCTGTGGTCATGGGTGGTTCCATTTCATCCTCATCGCTGTCAATGGATTCCGCTGTGTCCAATTCAGCGGCTATGCTGTTGTCGGCATTGGGATACGAATTCTGGAACAGAGCATGCAGTTCGTCAAAGTGTTCCACCGATTCACCAGTTTTGCGTGCCTTGGCATATTGCCGTTTCAGCTCATGGAACTTGAGACGCAGCCTATCCGGAAGCTGAGAGAAATTCCGTTTGGCCATTTTCTGGGATATGAGATAGAAAATTTTGCCATTTCGTTTGCGCATCAGCGGCTTCTGCAACTTGTGTGTGCTGATAATGTCTAGAAAAGCATCCAGTTCACCGTCGGCCCACTTGCAACTGGAGGACACAATGTCCTCCGAGCTGCTAAGCGAACGCCTTGCATGGTCTCCATTATCTAAAAAGTAGAATAAGGCATTAGTATTGGGCACCCATTTTTGGATTCCTGTAAGGACATTTACATTCTATTTCCAGCGTATGTGCATATTTATTCTCTAGTTCCCCGCCGGAGTCCTCCTCCTCTAGTTCGGCTTCCTCTACGTAGTCCTGCTCCACATCCTCCGATTCATCTTCATGCAATGCCTGATTGTCCAACAATTCTTTCAGATAATTGTAATACTCACACGATCGATTGCGATAATGTGCCGTATAATAATTATGTTTTAATTTCCTATATCTTTCGCGCAACTCGGAAATGCTGCGCCGCTTACTGATTTTTGCGCCTTTGCTGTGTGCAAATTCTCTTGCCACACGTTGCCAATTGATTTTCCGTGAGCTTCCGCTTGCATTTGCCTCCTTTTGTGCTTTAATTATACCAATAAATGCAATTGTTTCCTCTGCCTTCCAACCGTCACTCTCAAACGTGCTCATTTTCGCAAGAAAAGCGATTTGTTTATATTTTTATCGCGAACCCATAGGGATGTGAATTATTTGCATAGCCGTGACTTCGATAGAGTACTTACCATGTCACGAGTGGCAGTTGTGATGTGATTGCGTTATCGATGCGCTTGTGGTATTTTCATCGTTGCACGCTTACGGTCACACAGTTCTGAGCTGAATTTTGTTATTGACGGTTGCTTGGCGCGGTCGCTACACGTCGGTTACGCAGTTCGCTTCGCTCGCTTCAACGATCGTACGAAATAATAAATAAAGCAATTTACATAGAAGAAAAAAAGGTTTTTTCAGTGCAAGCCGAAAGAAGTAATACGATAATTCAGTGGCCTTTTCGCGTGCGTAGTTAACTATCATCGCAACAACAACAAGCCAAGTGGTTTATTGTTTGTTTGTTGCACACACAACAAAAAATAAAAACAAAAAAGTTATCTACCTTCTCTCGTTCCCACCCGTGTTTGTTTCGCGACTCGTCTGTCTTTTAGCCCCGTTAACGCGATCGGCGCTTTTTATTGTAATTCGTATATTGTATTACTTATTGTATATGATTCCGTGAATCGCGGCGACGCTTATTTATTTTTGTTGCGCAAACCCAACAACAACAACAACGAGAAATAGCAAAACAGCTTTTTCAGCTAAAACAAAAAATAAAAATAATTCGCAAAAATACGAAATTAAATTGAATTTACTCGGATAATAACGCTCCCTTGCTAGGGTTAAAGCTCGGCTTACGGCGACAACGACGAGACGAGATGGGGCGTTAAAAAAACCGTTACGCTTGAGTAGAGAGAGCGAGAGAGAGACCCGTGCGATCTTGTCTAAACAAAACGAAACGATACATCAAAATTGTCATATCACATATGCGGTTTATGTTCTAATCAAAATAATCAAACGAAACGCGTGTTGGATACGTTTACTCGATCGCGCCGAGGAGGAGTTGCTGCACAGCTGCACATCATGTCTATAACTCTGTGGATCTCTTTGTCGGCAGTTGGCCTTCTGCTGATCCTCAACTGCCAGTTGGCCAATGGCTCAGCAACAGCCAATGCCGGCTATGTTGATCATGGCGATACGAAAGGTAAGCACAAAATTTCACAATCCACGATCCATGGTAACTGCCACTGGGCTGAGCTGTGCGCTGTGCCAATTCTGCGATACCATGAAATAATTAAACATCCATCAGCACGTAGAAAAAAAAACTAAATATTCTTTAAAGTATAAGATAGCTACACAACAGATACCCTGTAAAAGCAGAAACTGTTTAATAATTTAATTTACAGAAGTTTTTATTAATTTATTATATCTTAGCTTTATTTTAATACTTATTTTCATTATTTTTCTTAAGCTATTTATGAATATTAGTTCATTTACACACTACGCTTTATTTTCCAGTTGTTTTTAAAATTTGTTCTTAAACTATTTATGAATATTACTTCATTTTTTAATTACATCTTGCTTTATAGTTATTTTTTTAGTTTGTTTACAAATTCTTTCTGAAATTTGATCGTAAAATAATACTCATAAGTAACTCTAACTAGTTTGAAGTATTTGCTTAGGTTTACTATTGAGTAATATATAAATTTAACGATTTGTACTTAATATTGTGAGGTTTAACTGTACCTAGGTACCTCTTCGATCTCTTCCTTTTATCAGCTACAATCGCAGAACTCTGCTTAACTGGGATTTATTATATAAGATTTAAAACAAAAAACAATCTATATACAAAATTTGGTAACATTTAGCTGTGTAATCTTTCAGTTATAGGGTATCACTCGTATCAGCCATAAAGAACCATAAACTAGATAATGGTAAAATGCCAAACAGAGATTTCAAGGGAGAGTACAGGGTGAGGGAGCACCCAAAGACATAACACAGTGGGACAGAGACACAGACGCTGAGACAGAGAGACAGCGAGACAATGAGATAAAGATGGAGGCTACGATGAATTCTTCATTCTGATAAAAGAGATTCAATTCATTGGATTATGGAGGAGGAAGTAGTGTACATCTGTTCTGTTGATGCTCTTTCGGTTTCCACTGTGGCTCTGCAGAGTTTTGCCCTTTGTGAACAGGTTTCGGCGATTCCAGCGATTTCCCATGGTTCGCAAACAAGGAGCGCGCACACAGAGAGATAGAGAGAGAGAGAGAGAGAGAGGGAGAGCGCAGTGTCTACCTGTTGTTGTTTGGCTTTACCTTTGGGTTTACCTGGGCAGGTAGCTGGCCCATTAAGCATCTTTGTCAGTCAGTGCCTGCCTGGGTCTGGGTTGGGTAAATATGAATGAAGTACAGATACAGATACGGATACAGATTGCCCTCGCCCTCGCACAGGCTCTCTCTCTGTCTCTGTCTCCTTCTTTCCGCTGCAACTCTGCATTTTCTTGCTTTGTTTTTTTTTTTTTTTTTTTGGAACTAGTTCGTTTTATTTCTAAGTCAATTTGCATGCGTATTTGGGCTAAGCTAAGGGCTACACTTGGCCCCTATTTGGGCCTCATGCTAGCCTGCCCCCCCTCCCCCTGCTGCCCCCTTTAGAGCTGCTACTTCCCCTCCCAGACTGTGTGCAAAAAACCTCGCCAAAAACCAGTTTTGGCTCGACTTATGCTGTTTTTTAATGTCTTTCTTGCAAAAACAAACCCACATGCATTGCCTAGCGCTATCTCGCTCTACACTATCTCTCTCTCATTCTCTCTGTCTCTTTTTCTGCCTTTGCGCCTGCGCCAACGTTCGCTTCGCTTCGGGTATCGTATCTTTTTTATTTCTTTTTTGCTTTTGCTTTTTGCTGTTTTGTTGTGGACTTCCTACCACCTGCCCCCCGGTTGAACGGCTGCTTGCCACGTCTCTCACCTGCCCCTCTGCTGTGCCCCGTCTCCGTCCCTGTCCCTCTACCGTTCGCTTTGTCTTTGCCAACTTTATACGCATCTGAACCGTGAGATTTTATTTCATGCAAAAAAGTAGAAGTACTTGCTCGCTTCTTGTTGTCTGCCTCTCTCTCTCTCTCTCTCTCTCTCTCTCTCTCTCTCTTTGCTGCTTACTTGCAGGTGTTTTGCGAATTGACAACAAGGAAAGGCCGGGCTTGTAAATTATAAGTTTCGCTCAGTTTCAGCTCATTTTTTTGGCCAAAACAAGCCAAAAAATCGTTTAGCTTTTTTACATAAATTAATCGAGCCAACTAAAGGGTATCATCAAGTGCAAGTAGCTGCATTTAGTGCTTACTTTGTAGTGGTTTCAATGGCTCAATGAGCAGAGAGAGAGAGAGAGAGAGGAGAGAGGGAGGGAGAGGGAAATAATATTTGCAAAATATTTTGAAATTCAGCGTGCATTTTCTATAGCCTGCCCCACTGTACTTTGCCCCATAGTTATCGACCTAATTGTGCACTGCACTATCAGCTAATTGTTATCGTTATCGTTGCAATGATTTGCAACATAAACGTGCCACAGCCGAGGCTAATAAAATGATCCCAAGTGGAACTCTGATCCTAGGGTAAACACGATCATTTTTACGCTGAGGTGAGCATGAGTCAAACTACGTAAATATCTACAATGTCTACCTCAGTCTTATCACATTTGATAAGAGGGGAAAAATACGTGGAATAAGAAGAAGAAGAAGGTAGAGGAGGAGGTGGAGTAGGAGAAACAGGTTACTCATGATAATTAAGGTTTGCAATACAGCGAAAACGAATTTGATATGCCGATAGTTAGAAAACCAAATGAAATTCTAAACAGCAACACAGCTGACGCATGCAGAAAGAGAGAGGGAAGAGTAGAAGAAAGAGCGAGAGAGCGAAAACGGAAAAGAACAACGGCTACAAAAACATTAGATCAAGTGCCGTTAAGTGCTTCCAGTGAAGAGACTCAGACTAAGTGGACAAGACAGGATCAAAATACAAAAAAAAAAAAAAAAAATCACGCGACACTCCTTGCAGCAGGTAGGTAGGCTGAGGTAGCTCCGTGCTGAAGTGCACAGCGCTCGCACAGGAAGAGTATCGAATTTCATAAGGACATCTAGAGGGTATTTTCTTCCACTTTTTTTCACATGGAAAAATATGATTTTACCATATGAAAAATGCAGCAGGAAAAACACTTCAAATTATTGAAGTGCGCCCACTTGAGACGCGTTCTTAGAGACCGCCAGAAGACAGCGAGAGAGAGAGAGAGAGAGAGCGCGAGTATCGCATGGCATATGGTTACATCTGCTATCTATAAGCTGCCTTTGTTCAGCCTCAGAAAAACGTTTCAATTGTTTCAAAGAAAATGCTGAAGAACATTTCTCACGTATGCAAAGCGTTGCTTTTTGTTGTAATCATAAATAATAATCAATTTCCTGTGGGAGGGGGAGGAAGAGGGAGAGTGTTTCCCATCGTTCCGCAGTTGGGTGAGAAAAGCGCCATGAAAACTGACAGCACAAAGCGCAGCAAGAATTAAGGAAATTTTGTGTAGAAAATGAAAACAAGAGGGGAAGATAGAGAGAAAGAGAGAGAGAGAGATAGTTTACAATTCCCCCAATTTGTTTTGAATACTCGAAAAAAAACATTTGCGCACATTTGTTCGCGCTCATTTGCATTTTATTTATACTGTGCACAGTTTGACAGGCACTGGGCACTGGCCTAGGCTAAAGAGAGTAGAATGCGTGTGTGTGTGTGTGTGTGGGAGAGTGTGAGCGCAGCGCACCAATGGCGTACGCTCTTGCTCTCGCAATACAATTGCCTTGCAACTGCGGCCGCTGAGTGAGGTTAAACGTCGGCCCAATCAACGTGCCCCCAAGTAGGTTTATTGTTGTTGCTGCTGCTGCCCCATGACGCATGCGTTCTCTCTCGCGCAGCTCCCTCAAGTTCTTTTAGGGGGATTTTGTTTGGTTTATGAGTTGGCCAAATAATAATAATAATAACATAAAGAAGAAGAAGAAGAAGATCCCGAGATCAGGAGCAGCAACAGCAGCGCGCAGCTGTCGCCTTGCAATCTCAACGAGTTGTCTCCCCCCTCCCCTCTCCCCTGCTACATTAAAACGTCTGTCGCCACATTGCGAGAGGCAACGCAGCAGATCAGGCGCAGATAAACACATTGTAATTAGTGAAGGGTCCGGGCAGCAGCAGCAACATTATCATCATCACGATCACAATCACGATGATCATCTTCTGCTGGCGGGGGCGACTCTACACAGCTTGCCATATGTCATTGCAGCAGCTACTGTAACTGAGCCTTAGCCCAGACGCATCGGATTACCCTGCATAAAAATGTTTCGAACAATTTTAAACCATATTTCAAAGAAGTTTGACAAGTTTTCTGCTGCTGAAATTAATGTGGGAACAGTAGCAAAAACCTGGCTATACTCTCAGTCTCCTAACTGATCGGAAGTCACTAAATTTCTTTAACTGCTTTTTATGTTAATCAAAAAAAAAAGAACTGCTAACTTTTTCTGTCGTTATTTATGGCATCGGAAACGGCTTGAACTTGTTTTCCTTATAAAGAAGTTTCCAAACTTTGATTAATCTGTGAGAGAACTTTTAGAAAACTGTTATGTCTCTGAACTACGTCTTGTAAATATTTAACAGGTAGTAGAAGTCATGCAGCCTCACTTGCTAAGTCTTTTTGGAAATTCGCGTCTGTTTGAACGCGCAGATCTCTGTTATTATAAAAGCTAGAGACACTAAATTTGACATGTAGATTGCTATATAACCTAGCCTGCGAAACCTTATTTCAAATTTACATTGCCATGCACAGCGCTCGGGTAAATCAATATATGCTTTCATAAGGCAATGTATTGCACATACGACTTACTGCTTTTGCATACAGCTAGATAAGCATAATATGCATGTATCTTACAAATTTCAGATCAATTGCAACATAAACACGCGAGTTATGAAAGATATGTTTGCAAATAGTAAGTGTGTTAAAGGGTATTCTTATTCTACTTGTGCTCTTTCTACTATGCTGCAACTGTCTGATTACCATATGATATATAGGTTTAACTATCTATCTCTCTCTCTTGTCGTATCCTGTAGTCTCTTACCTTATCTAGATGGAGGCTTTGTTTCCGAAAACTTGGAAATTAGCATTTAAAATGGTTTTGTTCTTCTGTTTCTGCTTCCTCTTCTTCTTGTTGTTGTTCTCGCTGGGCAAAGCCGGACGAGGCAGCGGCAGAATCTTCTTCTTTGGGCCGGAAAACGTTTGGGCACATAATAAGGCGGACAGGCGACGACAGGCCTTATAGATGGAGGCACATGCGTAGCAAAGGTCAACGGCGTCTGGCAATGATCTTGCATAATTATAAAAGACAACGCATGCGACACTGGCAGAGAAAAGTTGAAAGGGAGTGGAGAGGGGAGGGGAAAGAGGCAAACGCAAAGAAAGGTTTGTCCCCCCAAATGGACAAACGCGCGCATTCAGCACGGTTACTAGAAGAAGGGTGGGGTATGGGGGCAGGGGAGGGCAGGGGAGCGTTTGTTTAACCCTACGCTGACTGCGGGTCAATGCGAGCAATGAATAGCGGCAGCAACAACAACAACAACAACAATGTGAATCATTGACAGTTTTTATGAAGCGCCGCATGCATCACTCAACGCGGCTCAAGAAGTTTTGCCGCTCTCATAAATACATACAGATGTGTTCGCGCGTGTGTGTGTGTGTGTGTTTGTCTGTGTGTGCTGGCCGCACCCCACTTTGCCTTCGCGCAGCTTTCAAAATCATTTCAAATTCAATACGAAAAGTCAAACGATGACGAAAGTTGTGCAAGATGTAAGATCAATGGGGGAGAGAGAGAGAGAGAGGGAGAAAATTGAAAATTGGAATGTGGCGAGTCAAAGGCAAAGGCAAAGCGTTTGCGTTAATTAAAAACAATTAAGGCAGCAAAGGAGAGGGAGCAGCAATAGCAGCAACAATATCCAGTCGCGCAGCAGGCGCACTCAGGGCGGCACTCAAAACGGAGTCGAGTGTGTCTCTCTCTCTCTCTCATTCGCTCTCACGCACAGCCAAAAGGTTTCGACTTTAGACTCAGCCAAAATGTGGGTCGTGTGAAGAGCGCACGCACGAGCAGAGAGTGAGAGAGTTTGGCAGATCCATACAGCAGGCACATGTGTGTAGTAGCAGCAGCAGGGCTGGCTTATACTGAAATTGTATAATATATTAATTGCGGTTAATTGGGATTAACAGCTGCGCCAAAATGCCGACGCGCTCAACTGCAAATTGATGAGGGGGAAAACAAGAGAGTCGAAGAGAGCTTTTTTTCGAGCACAGTTGCAGTTGCAGTTGCAGTTGCCGAGCCAGGCATCCCAATTAGCGCAGTGAGAGGAGAGTCACCTGCAGGCGTAGGCATGCAGCGGGAGTGCAAGCAAGGCAGCGTGCGTAACAATTGCAAGCAGTGCACAGGGCGCTGCAAGGCAGTGCAAAAGGGACGAAGCGACGATAGTAGCGAGAGAGCGAATTTCAATATGGCGCCACGCGAAAGCTTGCTAGTGAGTGCAATTGATTTGCGCTCTTGCTGTTATTGTTGTTGTAGTTGTTACGGCTGCTGCTGCTCTTGCTGCGGCTGCTGCTGCTTCTGCTGGCCGACAGGTTCGCCTGTTTTGTTGTCGTTCGTTCTTCGTTCGCTCCCTACGCTTTCTTTCACTCAGCGCTTGCGCAGCCGGTTCGATTTCCTGTCCGCTGCTTCTCTTTCTTCTCACTGCGGCTGCGTCGGCTGGCGTTGTGCCTGCTGCCAAAGTGATAAGAAGCACTTTTAGAATTGCCGCCTTGGCGACAAAATAGCCAAAGAAATATCTAGTGAAATAGCCAAAGCTGATGCTGTCGCTGCTGCTGTCGCTGCTGCAGAGGCCGGCCCCATCCGGTGCTGCTGCTGGCCATCATCCGGTGTTGGTAACTGGTTATGGCTTGCTGCAGCCAGGATTGCCAGCCAAGCGGTAATTAAGCTGAAAATCAAATCGTTATGCCGTGCAGCAGAGAGGGGCAGCAGGGGGTGGGGGGTGACATTACAATTTTCCTGCCTGGAATTTCCGCTGCAGTTGCGCGCGCGCGTTACGGCGTTAATTACATCTGATGATGGAATATGGCGACAGAACAGGCGTGGATACCTGCAACAGATTGGCTGCATAGATTACACACGTACGCATCTTCCTCTGCATGTGTGTGTGTGCTGAGTAATTGTTCTCTATGTGTGCGTGCAGCGGAAGTAATTTGAGGTTAGATCTGATGATCTGTGATGCTGCTGCTGCTGCTGCAGGGGTTAATAAGTGCGCTCGCTTGCACAAGGGTTAATAGTGCTCGTTTCAGGTCAGCGCCAAAGTGTTAAAAGTTGAGCCGGCACTTCTTTTTTGTTCCTAGAAGTCATTAGTTAACTAACACACACACACACACACACACATACACTCGCTCTTTGAGCCGCCTCTGACTTTCTCGAGTGCATTTTCCAAACTCCATTCGTGTTGTAGACCGAGTTTTGGAACTGCACCCATAAAGCCCATGTTGAAACAACCTCAAAGCGTACGACGTGTGCATACGTAACAACAACTACAACAACAACAATCCCAGGCGCATTAGCTCCATGGCAACAACAACAGCAACAGCAACAAAAGGTTGACAGCCACAATTCAAATTGTATACAAATGTGTTTTCAATTTCAAAAAAAGAAGAAAGAGAAAGAAACATAGAGACAGACAGAGACAAAACGTAAAAGCCAAACTCGTCGAGATCGTCACACTGCGATAAATAGTCGAGCATATACGTACACATATTCATAGATACTCATTTCTATTATTCACACAGGTATTCATTGCGTTCTGCGGCTTTAACGTTTTCGTCTAGATCCATTTCGGACCTTGTGGTTTCTGTTTTATTTTATTTTTTTTCACACTCTTATCAGAGCCCATTAATCTAACTCTTTTTAATCGATCTAGTGGGAATTTTCATTCAGCCTCTTGAGAGTAAAACGATTAAGCAGCCGCTACTTCTACTCACACACTCATGAATGAATGAGAGAGATTTCTATTGTAATTCATTCATAAAATATTCAACTCATAGATAAACGATATACATACACGATTTGTACTTTAAACAGGTTTAGAATAAATAATAGACACGATTTCAAATGAATGAAATGGTTTATTAGAAAAAAAGAAACAAATAAGTGCAATAAAAATGGAATTCATTATAATAAGAAGAGAGAACTCAAGAAATGATTCTAATAAAATTAAAATATGAAACAAATAAGTTCAATGAAACTGGAATACATTATAATAGACAACTCGGTTGAACTTGAGGAATGAGTCTAATAAAGCTTGAATTCGTTATAATAAATACCTGCTCTGAGTTAGGGAATTCTTTATGCACAATATTGACAGCTTATCGATCTCAGCTGCTAAACAGGAATTCTTTATAATAATATGTCTCTAAAAAATGAAGAAATAAGTCTAAAACTGGAAGCCAGAGTTGTAATAGTCTTTCAATATTTATTTATGTAGATTCCAGCGTAAAATAGTTTGAAACTTTGAATAAAAATGTTTAATAAAATTATAAGACATTAAATCTTTTAATAATTATTAAAGTCTCTACTGAGCTAAGCTCTTCACAAGTTGTTGACATTATTATACGATTTTAACAGACTTGCCTGACAGATCTGTAGCTCTTCATAAGGTCTTTATAGACTTGTCTGACTGATATTTTCAAATGATTTTTACAGAGCTGTCTGACAGATTTGTATGCATAAGTTAGACCTAACCAGTTTTATGATTTTTTGCAAAAATTTCCCACACCGAGAGAGCAAGGGGAGAGAAGAAGAAGAGAGAGAGGGACAAATAATTATAGTACGTTTAATCGGAAATTGTCATTTGATTGCGAAGTGGTTCATTAGCATAAATCTGTAACTTTACATTGCTATAATTATGCCTCCCCTCCCCACTCCTACCTCTTCTTCCCTCCTCCCTTCAGCTACGAAATGCCCAAATAAATCGAAGTAGAATCACAGAGAAACAACAAACAAACAAATACAAAAATAGCAGCAACAATTCTGGTAATGTCACAATTATTTTACATTCTACATGAACCAAATACAAATAATATCAGGGAGTGTCCCACAGTGACAGCGACAGCGACGCTGCTCCAATGAAAATTCTACACACAGACAGAGACACACTGAGTGAGAGAGAGAGAGAGGGAGGGAGACAGCTACACGTTGAGAGACGCTTGAATGCCAACCAATATTTTACTCAATAAAAATACAATTGAGAAATTGCCATGGTGATCACGTAGCAGCAACAACAGCAACAACAACATGTCCAAGCTGGGCGCCCAATTGGCAACTGGTTGCATTCAACAGTTTCTTGAGAAGCGCAGCCATGTGGCATGTGGATGTGGATGTCGATGTGGATGTCGATGAAGAGGAGACTCAGCGCATTTCCAACGGGGTCGCTGCTGCTGCTGTTGTTGTTGCTGCAATTGTTGCTGCTGTTGCAGTTGTCATTGGAGCTTGTTACAACAATCTCTGCTTACATGTTAAACTAAGCACAGGCAGAGCTAAGTCAATCGCCTCCATCTCTCTCTCTCCCCCCCCTCCCGTGCCCCCTGTGCGACCTTTGTGTTGACTTGTGCTGATTGCAGCGTAAAAATCACCTCAAAATGCCGACGACAACACACAGCGACAACGTGTACACATGTAGTCAGAAGACACACACACACACACACGAAGCACCCAAGACAGAAAAAAAAGAAACCCTCGATCCGAAAAAAACCAACCTACCTAAGAAGAACTTCAACTTACAAGCCAAATTTTTGTTAGGCTCAGCACGTTTGCTACAACGCGAGAGCATACGAAATGAAAAATTGAGAAATAACCAAAAAAAAAAAACCCAAAAAAATATATAGATATGCATATATACTATATCAGCAGATCAGCAAAGTCGTCGAACCATTATGAATTTAAAAAAAAAAAATAAAATTCATTTAAATCGAATGCGAAACTGATTGCTGAAATTGTTTGGGTCTCATTGAATTCTGATTAACACCCGCTGTGAAAAACCTTTTCGAGCAGTACCCTAACCCCAACTCCTGCACTGCCAAACCGGTATGTGTAGCTGGAGATCAGTCTCAGCCCCAGACTCAAGCTCAGCCTCAGTCGCAGCCTCTGTCTCTGCCTCAGTCTCTGCCTTTGTCTCAGTCCCAGCCTCAGTTCCAGCTTCAGTCTCGGGCCCAGCCTCAGCTCTGGCGTTTTCTGTTTGCTCCGGAAGTAATTAATGCCCTTTTTTCACTGCTCCCCAGCCCCAAGCCCTCTGCCTGCCAACTACCAACATTTTTTTTGGTAAAAGAAACAGGGCAGCGCGGGGAGGAAGGCGAGGAAAACAGAATCTATGCATTAGACGCGAGTTAAAGTTGACTTTTCGGGGCGGCAAACTTTCACCAGCAACAACTACAATAGCAGTGGCAACAACAGTTGGCAATAGCAGTGGCAACAACAGTTGACAACAGCAATGGGCAACGGCAACTTCATTCCCATCTTTGCCACATTCGATTTGACCGAATTGCTGCAAAACGTTTGTCAGCCGTTGGCAGCGGCAGAAAATGATGTGGATTTTCCCAATGCGGGAGGTTTTGGCCATAAACCTCTCTCTCTCTCTCTCGCTCTTGCCAACTTGTTGCTTATATATGGTCAACTTGCCACAGGGGCCTAATATGGTCAATGCGACATAATTGATCAATTGGCAGCCGAAGCAGCATCAACTTGCAGCGCATCCTATGTCAGCCTGTTTTGCCCAACCATAGTTGGTCATCCTGCCCGGTCAGGTCTCTGCATTATATGGTCAGAGCGAGTGACGAGTGTGGAGTGTAACGAGTTGGCTAACAGACGCTCGTTCTTCCCTTCGTTTTAATTAATAAGCCAAAGTTGCTTGGCTTGACTTGGCCTGGCCTGGACTGGCTGCCTTAAGCGGAGCCTGCCTGCTTCATGGCCATATTGGGTGTTTATGTGTGCCACCAGCTGGGTTAGTCCTGTTAGCTCAAGTCTTGACGGGGAGTTGAATATGCGGTCTGCGATTTGTGCTAGGTTAGGGAGAGATGCGTAACAAGTTGAGGGCAAGTGACGAGTAGCGAGTGGAGGGTAACGAGTTGGCAGTTAGCTCAATAAGAAGGGAATGTAATAAGATGGAGCTAAAAGCAACGAGTAGAAAGGCTAGGCAGGTGGGAAGTATAGCACGGCAATGCGAGTAGAAAGAGTGGTAACGAGTAGGGAATTAAACACAAGAAATCAGAGTGAGTAGCATTATAAAGAGTATCAAAGCAGACATACATATAGTAATGAGCAACAAGCAGCGAGTAGTAAGTAGCGAGAAGCGAGTAACAAGAAGCGAGTAAAAAAGGCGAGTAACGAGTAGCGAGAAGCGAGAAGTGAGTAGTGAGAAGCGAGTAGCAAGTAGCAAGTAGCGAGTAAGGAGCAGCGAGTAGCAAGAAGCGAGTAGCGAGTAGCCGGTAAAAAATAGCGAGTAGAAAGTAACGAGTATGGCGTCCTCTAGAGAGAAACTAATCTCTATTACCTAACAAGATAGAGAGTAGGCAAAACGAACGAAGAGAGGCTCAAAAGTAACGAGTAGGCTCGTTAGCTACAACAAAAGACAAACTAAGCCGAAAAGTAACGAGTAACGAGCTCAATCCACAACGTGTGACAACTCACCGAGTAGAGTAGCCAACGCTTTGGGCTCTTGCCCATCTTCTTGGTTTAAATAACCATTAAGCGAGTTAAATGAATAACGAATTGTGCAATTGAGAAAGTCCATTAGCGAGTGCGAGTGCGATAAGCGACAAATCAAAAGGCTACTTCTTATTCATTGTGAACTATGTGTGTGTGTGTGTGTATTGCTTAACTGTTTGGCTACCCCAAGAAGGGAAATTTCTCCCTGGCTTTAATTAAAACAAACTGTAGCGATTCCCAGTAGCAGTACCACAGCCAGTCCCTCCATATAGGGCAACGCCTGTCGCGCCTCGTCTCGCCTCAACTGAACTGAACTCCCAACTGGAAGTCGAGAAGGCAACGCGATACGCCCTGGAAAGTTTTGATTAATTTCTGTAGCTGACTCGGTTTGCTTAGGTCAATGTGCGCTCCATCAGTCTTCACTCCGTTCTCTGTCAGTCTCTCTGTCTGTCTGTCTGCCTGTCCATCTCGGCTAGCTCAGTGAGCCATGCCCATGCGTCCAGTGGTCAGCATAGCATACTCCTATACCATACCATCATCCTCCATATAGCATAGCTCGCATATTGGGGCGACGCGCTGTTCGCATTTACAGATAATAATAATAATAATTTTTAGCTTTTTTTCCCCTCTCTCAGTCTCTCGCTGTGTTTTTTCATTAATTGCCAACGCTTCATATTTTATTTCAGCATTATTTTCTCTGCTCTCTGCTCTGTATTATTTCTTCGTTTTTCTCTGTTTCTGTTTCTCTGTGTTTTATATTTTTTTTCTGGTATTGTTTGTGTGTTTTTAATTTGTTTTTCAATTATTTTTGTGGCTGACTTTTTTTTTTGTTTTCATTGGAATCGGGCACGCTTGTTGTCGCCATGTTTTTTAGCTGAATTACGAGAGTACCGAGCGCACTGTCGCCGGGCACACTGCGGGGCACACTGCACACTCTCCACTCCACTCCGCTCCCATCGGAGCCTCGAGCCAAGCCAAGCCAAGCCGAGCCAAGTCAAGCCAAGCCGAGCCAAGTTTCCCTCGATCAGCATATTTTGGTGTAGATTTTATTTCTTTGCCGCGATAACTTCTGACACGGCGATGTGTTTTTGTTAAGTCCGCATCAATACGAACCGTAGAATCGTCTGATAACAGCAGCCGCTGACTGCGTGCTTATCAAATGCATCACGGACTTTGTCTCTGTGCGCTCCTCTCATCGCTTTCGTAATTAGCAGCATTAGCCGGAGGTGGGGAAAAACTGAACTAATCTTCGATTTATACAGCCTGCAGTGTGCTAAGTACTTATTACGTACTATATATTCTCAGTATGTAAAGCAGTAAAAAGAAACCCCGTATATAGATTCCAAGAAATCAGCGTCAATATGTCTGTTGCTTAGCTCGAACCTAACTCATTTGTTATTATAAACAATTTGTCAATGACTTTCTGAGAATTTTGCAAAGTTATAAACTCAAGGTGTTATCAAGTTTGTATAGAAATCGATGAAAAAAATTCGTTTCGAAGCCACAAATATTTACATAATTATTATTCACTTTTTTTCATGATTGCCCTAAATGAGCGCACCCGTATATTATTTTCTATGCATATAAAGTTTTCTATACAAAAATGCACTAAAAATATTGCAAATATTTCAGTAAAAGCAGCTACCATATCTTTTTTAATGCTTTTGCTTCAAGATCTTGAAATTGACTGAAGATATTGCAAATATTACAATACAAGCATATAACCTAAGCAGCTTAAACTCTTTTACTATAAAATCTTTTCTACATATCGACAAATTGCCTGCAGATATTGTAAATATTTTATTTGCCTGCAAAATCTGCTCTACGGATGTTATAAATTGTCGGAAAAGCATGGAATATATTACAATATATCTATCCACACATATACTATACCATATATAATGCCATGGAGATCAAGTAGCCTCAACATCCTCAGGCTGTGCATTGTCAGTTATCGTTGGAAAATGCCAGACAACACAAATTTTTGCATATTCGCAGAAATCGGAATGGATCTTTGTATCATTTGTATATAGAGCAGAACAAACATCATAATGATGATGATGGTGATGGAAACAATATGCCAAAGCTGCAGTAGCTACAGCAACACCAACAAAAACAACAACTATAGTAATAATATGGCATGAAGAGCAAATATTTTGAATGGCACATCAAATCAAATTTCATGCCATACACATCCGCCCACAGTGATCGTTATTTCTATAATTCCTAGATGCGAATATTATTATTAATATTTTGTATAGCATACACAAAACAAAAAACTAGGTATCCCCCCTGCCTCTGTTCCTCCTACTTCCCTCTACCACAATTGTTTATAGCCCATCAAAACACTTAAGCCACGATTTTCAGCAAGCGAAAGATCTGTAGTTAAAACTTTATTATCATTAGCGGTTGCTTTGATTTATTATTATGTTTTCGGATGTGCCAAGACTTGGGGATCATCCCAGGGTTTGGCTTGGGTTTATAGCTTAAAATTAGCACAATATATATAGGAAATATTTCTTAGCTATGCCCAGAAGCGTGACCCAAATAGATGATGCGATGAGGTGGCAGACAGAGAAAGAGTAGGGGAGTTATGGTATATATAGTTGAGGCTTAAGATTCGGTAAGATAGGAGCGCAATTGATGAATAGGCTAAAGTTCAGAGTTGAAATATGGCATCATTTATTATAAAATATGGCACACAAAGTGGATTAGATGAGATAAGAGTTTTTCAGGGGTTTTTCTTCTACAACAAAAATACGGTACGAGGAGCCCATGTCGAAAAATTTCAAAAAATCTATTTATGCTATTATTTTAATGTAGAATCATTCAGGTTTTGAAATCATAAACAAAATGTCATTCCGAGTGAAAATCGTATGGTTTTTAAGAAAGTTATGATCGGTGTAAAATGAGGGTACCAGGCCTGTTGGGTGTGTTACATGTCTAATTTTTTGACCATTTCGACGTGATTTTTGGGCCAAAATTAAGTATAGTCTAAAATCGATTTAAACACTTGTTTATTACTAATTTTGACCTCCGCAATCGATTAAAATTAAAACCTCGCGATTTAAAATTTTGAAAAAAAAAATATTTTTTTTAATTTACAGGGGGGACCATTGTCTAAATTTCCAAAATATCAAAAAATTTCAAAAGGTCTATTATGATATTATTTAAATGTAGAATCACTCAGATAATCAAAACATAAACAAAATGTCATTCCGCGTGAAAATCGTTTGATTTATAAGAAAGTTATGATCAGTGAAAATGAGAGTACCAGGCCTTTGAGTGTGTTACATGTCTAATTTTTTGACCATTTCGACATGATTTTTGGGCCAAAATTAAGTATAGTCTAAAATCGATTTAAACACTTGTTTATTACTAATTTTGACCTCCGCAATCGATTAAAATTAAAACCTAGCGATTTAAAATTTTGTAAAAAAATATTTTTAAATTTACAGGGGGACCATTGTCTAAATTTCCAAAATATCAAAAAATTTCAAAAGGTCTATTATGATATTATTTAAATGTAGAATCACTCAGATAATCTAAACATAAACAAAATGTCATTCCACGTGAAAATCGTTTGATTTATAAGAAAGTTATGATCAGTGAAAAATGAGAGTACCAGGCCTTTTGAGTGTGTTACATGTCTAATTTTTTGACCATTTCGACATGATTTTTGGGCCAAAATTAAGTATAGTCTAAAATCGATTTAAACACTTGTTTATTACTAATTTTGACCTCCGCAATCGATTAAAATTAAAACCTAGCGATTTAAAATTTTATAAAAAAAAATTTTTGCTAACATTTTACGGGGGGACCATTGTCTAAATTTTCAAAATATCGAAAAATTTTAAAAAACTGTTTATACTATTATTTAAATGCAGAATCATTAAGGTTGTTATAACATAAACAGAATGTCATTCCGCGTGGAAATCGTATGATTTTTAAGAAAGTTACGATCGGTGCAGAATGAGGGTACCAGAACTGTCGAGCAGAGAATACTGCACAAATATTTCTACTACAAATGGCTTGCTTCTTAAATTTGAATAATAAAGAGATAAGAGCTAAATTAGTCTAAGAACAGCTAAAATTTAATTTCACAAGCTGAAACCTTTCAGGATTAATCAAATAGGAGAACGATTTGAAAAACGATACAGAGGAATTAGAAATTATTCACAGATTTACAGTTACAAGAAAGTACATATATCATAGATGCATATCTAGAGGTTTCCAAGAACACATGTTGACTGTGCTGAAGAGTCATATGTCAACTGAGTCATATGCGGAGCTGAGCAGCGTCGCCTATTGGCGGCGTGGCTAATGGTCTCGCATTGACCCCTGGCTAAGTGGCACAGTGGGCACAGCGTGCGGCGTGATGTGGCACAGTGTGGCACAGATGAGATGCGCAATGTTAATTCACAATTAGCCAAAAGGCTGCCACATGTTGCAAGTTGTCGTTGTGTTCTTTTACATGTGTCACAAATTGCAGATTGCAGGCCAGGCAGGCAGCCAGGCAGATTGGGGAAAACACACACACCAAAAAAAAAAGTGAGTGAGTGGGGCACGACACATAGAGAGAGAGAGAGAGAGAGAGTGAGAGCGGCAGGCAAAGAGGAAAAAAGCGTCAATTTTTGCCGCATGTGGCAGCAGCGCAGACTCTGGCATCATTTTGAAGCGGCTGTCTTGATGTTGCTGCTGCTGCTGTTGTTGTTGTTGTTGTTGTTGCCTCAGTGTCGTGAGAATTTTTCGCGTTTGGTCGCACAGCGTGTGAATTGAAAAGTCGCAGCGCCACTCCCAGAGAGTGAGAGAGAGCGGGAGAGAGATGAGCCCCATCGGGCTTGGGCTTTGCCCCGCTGCAGGCGGATTAAATGAAGCGAAAGTGTTGCAAGCTCTGGCGATAACGAGGCAAATAACTGTGAAATTGCGGCACATTGACCGGCATTTTGCAATAGATGCCACTGCCCCGCCCCTGCCCCTGCCCCCTCTGCATGTGTATACGTAATTTAAGTCTGACTCAAGGCCCCACAATTTAGACAATCATTATTAACATGTTTCTCTCTCTCTCTCTTTTTATCTTGCAGGTGAGTCTGGCGTCTGTAATTCTATAAATTCGATAATTAAAGGTAAATACGGGGGGGGGGGACGCAATTAGGCAGCTGTGGCCCACTTTGTGGCATGTTGCAGGTGTATAACACGCGCCAATTGAATTAAGTGCGACAAACAGAATGAGATACACAGCGAGACTAACAAAAGTAAATCACGATGTTTTAGCCATGAAAAACAATGGGAAATTTATTAAGTGCTGCCCCTGCTGCCCGAGGCTGCTGCTGCTGCTGGCTGCATTCAACTTTCAACTGCTGCAGCTGCTGCTGCTGCCGCTGCTGCTGTGGCTGCAACAAGCGTAACGCAGCGTTGCTGCTGCTGCAGTCTGAGCCAGGGTTCTGCTTCAAGTGTTTTATGGCCAAGCGAATGCAAGAACTTCCATGCAACAGATACAGAGATACACTACGCTTGCTTGCAACCAATTGTTGCACACACACACACACAGCAAGTCACTCGCACACACCCCCGCCGTGCGCTGGTGGCGACACCGACACGCATGCGTTTCATTTTCAGTTAAACTGCCCGTTGTGTTTTTTTGTTTTTGTCTCTGTCTCTTCCTCTCCCTCTCTGGCAGCAGCAACAACAAAAAGCAAAGCAAAACAAAGCACAGTCGAAAAATGAAGTTGAAAACTTCACGGCCCGCTGCACGCGACTCCGCTTCGGGTGTTCTACAACCACTCGGCACGGCCTCCCCCTCCTGCCCCCCTGCCTGCTCCCAGTCACTCCCTGCGATACAATCGACTGCGCATGCGCCAACGCGCCTCACACACACACGGGCACACAGACACGTGTAGTTGGCATATGACCTGTGCTAGCGGCACACATAAGGGTTAAAGTATTAATGGCTTTACATTTGCCATTATTTTTAGTGCGCACACACACACACACACGTGCATACATGCGTGTAGGGGAACAATGCTTTGTACTTGTTTTAACTGCTCGCTTACTTTATCATTATTTATTTAGTTTATTTCTCGGACAATAGAAATTCCCCAGAGATGGCAAACAATTGAGGTGCGTTGTGCTGTGACCGTTATAATGAGTTCAGCTCAATTTGCGATCAGATATATGCATTTGTCATTGCTAAAGCGGGACTTTGAGGTATTAATTAATCAGATGAGGTTGTAAAAGTTTTATTATGCTTCCTTTCTAAGGGCTTCCTTTAACCCTTATGTGAAATATTGTTGTCTTGACTAAGTAATTCCCTGCTTGGTGGTGGCACAAACTAAGGTGCATGGCTTTGCTTATTTCCCAGTTGTGTAGTGCAACTTAACTATTTCCCTAGCTAAGTGCGTGTCTTTGCTAATATTCCTGTTATACGATGAAACTTGGCTACGTTAGCTAAGTTACAAACCGGTAACTTGACGAGCGTGCTTGGCGTAGACACACAACTGGGTAGACACTAAGCAGAGAACACATAGAGGTCTCAAATAGCCTTAACATGGCTGCCAACGCTATGTCAATTTTCAGATACCATCGGGTGTCGCTTGCGCTCGGCTCACTGTCGGTACGCGACACGAGGATCAACTCCGAAAACACAGCGAGATCAATTCAGTCGGACAACGACTGCGGAACGATGAGCACGGGTATTTTTCGATGCGCTTGTGCTGTCGTTTCAATGTATGCGTTATGTATGTACATGCTTAGCATATGAAAGTATGCGTAGCTTCCACAGCGTTTGCCTTTTCTTTATTCCTTAATTTGCAGCGTTGCCTATTTTCACTGGCTTCCTCGAATGTAAATTTGGGCAGCTCGCTCAATTTTCGATTTTGGTTGCGAGCTGGCTGCCCTTCTTATAACTAGGTACTTGTAAATTTCTAGGCAGAATGCGCAAACTAGGCACTTTTGTGCAAAATATGCATTAGGGTATGTGGCCGGCGATCTACCGGCGGTTTTGCACTTCAATAGAAGGCAAAGCTGGTGTCACGCCAAGCGAGCGATCAGGAGCCCAGCATAAAAGGGAAGTTCCTCTAAGTTCTAACGCTGAACGAAGAAAATGTACCAGACAAAGCAAAACAAAACGAGAGATAATAGAAAACAAAAACAAAACAACAAGCGCGAATGTCCCAGTCCTGCCTAGACAACAACAACATGTTTCGGATGCACACACACAAATATAAGTGTGCACGCATGCAAAGTCAAAGTATGCGTAGCTTAGCTAGCTTCAGCTGTCGATGAATGCACGTTATATTGTTGTTTTGCTCGCGAATCATTCGGTTTGCATAATGTGAGATGCCTGGGATCTTTCTATTGCGCGCTCGCTTTCTGTTTTCTGTTTCGTTCTTTGCCTTGAATTGTTTTGCTTTGGCTTTGTTGGTACATTTTCTTCGTTCAGCGTTAGAACTTAGAGGAACTTCCCTTTTTGCTGGGCTCCTGATCGCTCGCTTGGCGTGACACCAGCTTTGCCTTCTATTGGAAGTGCAAAACCGCCGGTAGATCGCCGGCCACAATACCCTAATGCATATTTTGCACAAAAGTGCCTAGTTTGCGCATTCTGCCTAGAAATTTACAGTACCTAGTTATAGAAGGGCAGCCAGCTCGCAACCAAAATCGAAAATTGAGCGAGCTGCCCAAATTTACATTCGAGGAAGCCAGTGAAAATAGGCAACGCTGCAAATTAAGGAATAAAGAAAAGGCAAACGCTGTGGAAGCTACGCATACTTTCATATGCTAAGCATGTACATACATAACGCATACATTGAAACGACAGCACAAGCGCATCGAAAATACCCGTGCTATCGTTCCGCAGTCGTTGTCCGACTGAATTGATCTCGCTGTGTTTTCGGAGTTGATCCTCGTGTCGCGTACCGACAGTGAGCCGAGCGCAAGCGACACCCGATGGTATCTGAAAATTGACATAGCGTTGGCAGCCATGTTAAGGCTATTTGAGACCTCTATTGTTCTCTGCTTAGTGCTATGACACATCTGAGTAACCAACTTAGTCATGACGCACTTGACTGGATAGCTTAGCCATGACACAGATGTGTAAGCAACTTAGCCATGACACATGCCTTATGGATCGCAATGGGATTAATTGCTGACAATAATGCAATCCACACAGCTGGCTTATTAGCCATGCGGAGCAACGTAAGCGCGCTTGTATTGTGGAAGCTAAGTTAGTTTTAATTGTTTATTTTTATAGATCGTATTAAATTTGCTATGTGTACCTGTGTGAATTCATCTCTAACAAGCCCTACGTACCTATGCCCGATTTTAGTCATCCCATTCCGCACATTTTTCTCCATCGCTTTGTTCCCCTGTGTGGATGCTGTGTGTTCTGTTTTCTTAGGAAATTTACACATACACACACAACTACACAAATGAGCAGCTTCTCTCTCACTCGATCTTGCTCTCTTGCTCTCACTCTCTATTTAGCTGCGAGCTTTAGTAACGGCCATCGTTACGCTTGCTGTTGTTGCTGGCAAAACCGGTTTAAGTTCGTATCGTGCGGCTCCATGCCAAGAGAGAGAGGGAGATGGAGAGAGAGAGGGAGCAAGACAACAAATGAGATCCGTAAGACAAAAAAACAAAAACAGAAAACCCAAATTAATACAGCTATTGGCATTTTGATAATTTTCCTTTGAAACCCGAAGAGAAACACGAAAAAAAAAAATGATGTGTCGAGTTAGATGGAATAGGTGGAATGCTTAAATTAATTATAATGCGATTATACAGATGTCTTTTGTTTGAAACTAATAAGTATGCACACGTTCTATACACGAATCGGTTAACGATAGCTCGTGCCTGTCTGTGTGTGTGTGTGTTGACCAAATATGGTTAGACCAAGTTGCAAACAACAACTGGCTGCAGCATCTCTGCAAGCATCTATCTCTGGTGACCTTAGCTGGCAAAGTGTTGACCTTGCTGCAGCAGCGACGCTGACGTCGACGTCGACAGCAGCAGCAACCTCATCGATTGGGTGAAGCAAGGAGAATCCTTACATATTGGAATGCGGCTGTGGTTCGACTGATGCTGTCTGCCCCTGCCTGCTGCCTGCCTGCTTGAGCTCCCCATGTAGCCTGCCTTGTCAACAGCAGCAGCAACAACAACAACAACGAACTGGCTTCGATCTGAGTGGATCTCGTTGGATCTTCCCCTTCTCCTGCAGCGTCTGTCTGCCTGTCGCCGCACGTACGCGGCTTTAACAACCAACTTACATAGCCGCCGATTAGCCAAGGCAACGTCCAGACTTGACTCCAACTCCAGCTTCGACTTCGACTTTGAGCCCAGCAGCAGCAGCAGGAGCAGAAGAAGAGAAGAACAGGCTTAAGTCCAAAATGAGCTATCTCACTGTGCAAATCTGCAGTCGCCGCCGCTGCCATTCTCTGCTCTGCTCGCTTGGGCTTTTAAGGGCCCGCTTCAGCGACTGTGGCTCCTCTGCTGCTGCTGCTGCTGCACACTTATCGCACAAATGCATTGTGGCAGGCCTGGCCAGCCTCGATCGTCTTTTGTTTCATGCTTCATGGGCTAATGGCAGGCACAGCCTCATCCAGCCTCGAGAGCGGCTCCACACACACACACACACACACAGGTTGTTGTCGAGTGTTGTTGCAACACGATGTCGCTGGGCGCCCTGGACACGTGTGCGTTGCTAAAACGTCCGCTCTGCCCGCCCTCTGCATACCCTTCCCCCCTCGCACAGCAACGGTTTTATCTGCTGTGCTGCCTTATAATTCCCATTTTCGATTCTCTTTAGCTTTACTTCGCTTTTTATTTATTCTCTGCGCTGTGTGTGCTTTATGCTTGGATTAAATTTAGCAAATCGAAGCAGCGCAGCAGACAACAACCTATGCGCTAATTGAACTTCAGTTTGTTGTAGTTGTAGCTGCAGTTGTTGTTGTTGTTGTTGTTGCACTTCTTGCTGCTGCTGCTGCTGCCTCTCACATCTGTGTTGACAAAATGGCTGCCTTGGCATATTTCAGTGTCGCATCGCAAATATTTATTTGCCGCGTGAAATTTTTGGTGTATTTTTAAACCTCCCAAAAAAAAAAGCATATATGAATGTCTGATAATTGTTGCGTCTGCCCCGCTCCTTCTGCGCTCTCTCTCTCCTCTCTCTCTCTGTCCTATACACTTTGTAAAAAGAATTGCCTTCGCCTTCGCCGCAAAATCTCGCCCCAACATCGGCAGCGGGGCAGCGGGCAGCGGGCATCGGCTCTGTTCATATTTCACACTTCACGACAAAACGATTAAAGTCGCGCAAACAATCTGTTATTGGAGTTGTTGCAATTATGTTTACAAAGACATTAAAAAAAGCCCAAGCAACAACACGAAAAAGCACAAACACACACACACACACACGAACACTCACACACACTCGCTGCAAACAAAGCTTCAACTCGAATCGAACAACCCAAACAGACGCAGCCGTTTTTGAATCTTGAACTGAAACGTGAGTCGTGCCGCGACATACACAGGCAACAACAACAGAAACAACAAAAACAGCAACACCAAGTAGAAATGCTAATGCCATATGCCATATGTGCAGGGACTACGACTCGGATATGCCCTGTAGCTGCGTTAATAACGCTTTGCTTGCTTCATAATTAAATTAAGACTGGATTAAAACCTGAACCCGATGCGGAGTGAAGGCGAGAGACAGCGCGAAACTCGATTTTTACGCTAAGATGCGGCTTAAGTTCTTAATTATATGTAGGACTCTAAGAGTAGAAAGCCAGAACTGAAAGATAAATGCAAGAAGAGAGCTTTAAGTTGATACCAAACTTGTAATTAATAATTAAAATGAGATTAAACTGAAGAAAAGCAAACAAAAATAACATTAAAATGCAACAAACAAAGAAAGATATTAAATATAAGCTAAAAACTGTAACAAAATGGGGATATATAATAGATCTAGCAGTGTTTATTATAGATTTCACTGTAAACCTCTTGAAAAAGGTTTAAAGATTAAGCAAAAACGTATATATCTTGGCAAAACTCTCTGAAGTTTTACAGTTTCCTTCTACCAAACCCCTTCAAACTGCCTGCCTCCCTACAGGGTATCCACACTGCGCGACAACCAATAAAATTCAGAAAAAAGAAGAAAAGTAAAACACAAAACTTATGCGACTTGGCAGTTAAATGTGAATTTGAGTGGAAGACTCTCTGAACGCAGGCAGATCCAGACGCAGTCGAAGATCGAAGATGGAATCTCGTAATTGCAGCTTCAGCTGCGTCAGCGCGTCTTCAAATGAAGCGTGATATTTGCATGTTTCCTTGGGGGTTAAAGGTAAACCGCGTGATTACAAACGGGCCAAGTATTGCTCTCCTGCTCTGCTCTGTCTGCTAAGCGTGTTACCAGCCGGCTATGATAATTCTGCTGCATCATGATTGAAAGCCCTGGCAATTAGCTTTAATTCTAAGCCGATTTTCTTGCTCTCAGACTCGAGACACAATACAAAACGAATACGAAAACGACTACGAAAACGTGTGACAGGCAGCTGATGTTGAGGCTGATGAAGCAATTTCTTGATCGATCTATCCTAACTACTTAGTGAGCAGTCAGTCCACTATCCACAATCTACGGTATCGAAGGGCTCGTTTAATCCCATCAAGTGTGAGGTTTGACATTAGCACGTGCTAAGTAGTTACTAAAATGGGGTGTATTAAAGGCAGGGTATAGTATTAGGGGGGAATTACTACAGTCTATATATAGAAGATGACAATATTATACATTTTAGAGCTAAATTTGGCATAGTATTACGATTTATAGCACAGAAATCTTTGCCCTTCGTAGAAGTTGACATAGTTAGGAAGCATAGAAAAGGAAAAACTATAGTATAGATCCCTAGATAGCATATTTATGAAATAAATTCGATGTAGAATTGGTTAAAATGCATATATCAAAATGAAATTTGATGTAGGAGAGGCATATATGATGCAGAAACGAGAGGATCTCTTGTTGTGCTCTTATATATAATATTAGAGCAGAGAATACTATATTATGCTATGATATATAAGGCAAAAATTGCATATAAAATGCTAAACTCTTGCTGACAAATGTTTTAAATAGTATATATAGTAGGAAAGACCTTCAAACTATTTAGTCTAGTGTAGTTTAGTATAGTCTATTATAGTTATATAGTTTTGTATAGTCTAGTATAGTTAAGTATAGTTATATAATGTGTTTCACTCGCCAAACTGCAACTATAGCGGCGCCAGACTGTACGTTCTCGGTCTGGCCCATGCTGTTAGCCCTATTCAGCTGTCAAAATGTGCAAAACGCCTCACACTTTGTTTTCCGTTTCGGTTTTTGTTACATTTTCGTTACGGACACTTGAGAAATGGCGCTGAGAACGCGCACACACTCTCCAGACTTATAGAGAGTAGAGGAGAGGATCAGCAAAGCAGAGCAAAGGCACTTGTGTATCTTCAGTTTTGAGTCTCCGCTGTCTTTTGTTACCAATAATCCACCAGCTGAGTTTTAGCCGCAGTCAGGCGCAAAGTCATCCTACATGTCGATGACGATGATCATGATGATCATGATCAGGATAGAGTAGGTGCAGCAGCAGGAGACGATCGTTGCGTTGCGTTTCGTCTCGTCTCGAGGGTCGTGTCAGGCTTTCTTTTATTTGAACGAGGGTGCATAGAAGAAGCAGAGATTTTCCCTTGCATTTTGTACGCTTCATGGAAAATGTTTTGTAACCGATTTCTTACACCTTCTTCGTTTACCTGTTCTCTTCTTCTGCTTCGAGTGCAGTTAAGTGTTGGAGGAGAGGGAGGGGGAGGGGCAGGGGATGCTGTTGGAGTATGATGGACTGAGTAGTGTGTGGAGTGTGGCTTCAAGTGGTTTTTGTGGAGTTCGATGTCAGTTCTTCAGGCTCTTCTTCGTGCATGTTCTTCGATTTTTGACAGATGACTTTCTGACTGTCTGACTCTGTCTGTGTATTTGACTGTGGGGCCTGTGGCCTCTGATTGAGGTCTGATACTACTCGCGTGGCTATTAATATGTTTGATTACGGACATCAATTTCAAGCAACCTCAGGCAGCGACAGAAACAGAGAAAGAGAATGAGAGAGAGAGAGAGAGATTGGTAGAAAAGTTTTTTCTACAAAAATTGAAAATACTTTTCGTATCTAAAACGTATTTTCATGCTCAGCAGCGACTTTTCTTCGACTCTTCTGGCATCTTGAGACAATGCAACGCCTCTCGAGATCGCAGCGTGGGATTTGTTGCAGCTGCGCTTTTCGTGCCATAGCTCTTTTGTCTCTTAGCCATGTTTATAGTTTATGGCATTGTCTATGCACTATGAAGTATGCGCCTGTTCTTGCTGGGTTTTACCTGAGGATCTGAGATGTCCTGCCAACTGTTGCCTTGTGTGTGTGTGTGCTGGACGTAAATACCCAGTGTACTCGGGCAACAGGTGAGAAACGACACAAATCTCAGTTATTTCTTTTTGGTTTTCATTTTTGGCCAAAGCGCCATAGATTTTCGTTGCCCACGCAGATCAATCTCACACACGCACACACACTCACACAGCTGCGCTAGACAAGCGGCGAACTTGAGTGCTTATAAGGCAGCATTTGCCCAGGCCAACAGCGACACACACACGCACGCAAACACAGCAAACTCAAGAGAGAGAGAGCCAGAGCTGAGAGAGAGTGCTCTCTGCGCTTGCTTACCTGAGCTGCCGCAACAACTGTTTAAATGCCTGAGCTGCGAATTCGCCGCAAAACAAGAAGCAGAGGCAGCAGCAGCTACGATTTTCGGTACACACACACACGCAAATACAGAGAGGCATAACAAAACGAAGCAATGTCGAAGCCGTAGCCGAAGCGAAGCCGAGCCGAGCCGAGGCGAACTGCGCCGAACTTACCTGTGTGTAGCGCAACAATGCGCATTCGCAACTAGCAAAGCCGCTGCAGGCTGCCTGGCAGGCAGGCAGGCAGGGTAAATGGGAAATAAAGTCAAGAGGGTATTAGGATTAAACAGTTGTTGTTGATAAGCAACAAGAGGGACATACATATTAATACATATCGGGGTATATGCAACAGCTGCCAGGTGATTAGAGCGTCGCTATAAAGATTTGCAGTGCGCGCAACTACAGTTAGTGTCATCTTTATGCGTTTTTTATGGCCTATTGATGGTTATTATACTATCTATCTGTTTATGGTATATGAGAAGAGTTGTAGATATACTTAAAAGAGTGAAATTTAATATGAAATCGAAATATTATAACTGATAATGATGTTATTTTGCTATGTTTATACTGTATTTAAGCGAATTTCTAAATAACTATATGATCAATATTGATGAAACTCGGTATATATGCTGCTAAATGTAGCACGCTGCCTATAAGTCACTTTGAGCTCGATCAGACCGATATACCAAGTAGTTTTGTTATAAACTATGGGCCTACTTTTGCTATTTGGCAGTATATCAAGAGCAAACTTACTAAGTGTTATGTGTATGAGATATGGACTAATTTATTAGAGATAGTTACATTTATTCAATATAACTTGTTCTATATACACTCTAATCATTATAATATTATGATCGTATTATAAATGTTATAATATAAAAAGTAAAGTTTGATTCTACTTATGCCTTACTTTTAATCCAATTTTAAACTTTAAGTTTCGGAACTTTAGTCCTACTTATACCCTTTAAATTCTAGCGGCAGGGTATGCACATGCAATTGCAGCGGCCACTAGCTGCTACGTAGTTTCACATTACGCTGACTTTTTTGTTCCACTCCCCTCCCCTCTCATTGTCGATAAAGTACCTTACGTAGCGTTTTAGGTTTTACCTGTGCCTCCTGCCAGTCTAACTGTCTGTCGCAGTTACCACTGCGTCTCTCTCTCCTCTCTGTATGTGTGTGTGTGAGTATCTGCTGCCTGTTGAATCTATTGTGCAGCTGCACAAGCAACAGGCAGCCCGTCGCTGCCTCTGCTGCTGCCTTGCTTTAGTTTTATTTTCTTTACTTTTTTTCGCTGCTGAGATCTTCGCAGCACGATCTTCGCCGTTCACCTTTTACCAGCGTTTACCTGTATTCTTTCGCTGCGCTGCGCTCTTTACCTACCTCTCGACAAACTCGCCGTGAGCGAGAGAGCGTGTGTGTGTGTGTGTGTGTGCGCTCATACTCGCTCGCTCTGCTCGTGCAATGGCGCGACGTCAAAGTCGGCTTCAGTTTCGAATTCAACGTGACGCTGCGCAGACGCGAATTGTGAGAGTCGAGAGTGAAGTGAAGAAAAACAGAAAAGAAGAAAAACAGAGAAACAACACAGGATTGAGATCGTCACTCGGCACTCGATAAGCTTGCAGATCGTATCGCCTTCAACTCCCACTTTACGTTGCCGTCGCGCTCTTCCCCCTCTCTCTCACCGTATCTATCGTTCGTTCTCCCGTTCGCTTGACTTGCCGCTAATTTAGTGCTAATCGAAGTAATCGAAAAAAAAGAGTCTGCGCTCTTCGCGCTGCTGTTTAGCAAGTGCCTGCTGAGTGGAAGAAGAAGAAGAAGAAGCAGCAGAAAGAAGAAAAATATATTAAATATTAGATTTTTGTGATTTCATTGCTAATTGGCGAGACAGGGACAAAGTGCATTTGTGTATGTGTCGCGCGCTCTCTCTCTCTCTCTCTTGCCACAAGATGGCCAAGTGTTTGTGCAAAATAACAACAACAACAACTAAGGCGAAAACAACAACAACAACAACAACAGGAGTGCAGGCAGCTTGAGCCATTGCGCCTGCGCCTGCGCCGCGCGCTCGCCCTAACCTCAAAAACACAACACACAAACACAACACACACACACGCAAACAGACTGAGGCGAAAAAGCTGCGCGAACTCGAACTCGAAAATAACATAAAAAGAGAACTGAGAAAAAAAAGCCAAAGCCAAAGCAAAGCGAAAACAACAACAACAACAACAAAAGCCTTCGTAATGTGAAACTGGTTCCTATACACGCACACACACACGCATACACACTCACACGGCAATTGCAGCGACAACAACAGCAACAACAACAACACGCAGAAACGCAGCAAAAGAGCTCGTTGTATTTTGGCACGCAAAACGTAGCTGAAAATTTGTTATAGTTGTTGTTATTTTTTTATTATTATAATTGTTGTTGTTGCTGACCAAGCGAAAAACAACACGCGCGAAAAGAAGCAAAAGTGGAAGAAGAAACAAAAAAAAGTGTTGTGTGTAAAAAACCGCTATAACTTTAGCTCCAAAAAAAACGTCAAATTCAACACGAAATTTGCAAAAGAAGAAAATAAAACGCACTCATGACGTCACGCAACTCCTGATTGGCATCACTTGAGAAGGAGCAACAGAAGCAACACGCAAAGAGCGTCACACACACACACACACCAAGTCTACACACACACACACACGCGATGCGCCTGTTCACGCTGCTCACGTTCAGGCTACGCGGCAACGGTCTCTGCCTGCCACTGCTGCTGCTCCTGCTGGCCCACTGCATCTGCATTTGGCCCGCATCAGCGGATCGTTTTCGCCCAAAAGCAAGACGACAGCAAGCCGATGGATCTCGCAATGGTCAGGGACGCGGTGGACATGGTGGACGTGGAGGTGGCGGCAGTCACAGCGGCACAGCGCCAGCAGTGTCGCCCAAGACGCTGTATGCCGTCAATGCCGGCGGAGGCGGCACTGCCAGCTACACGGACAACAATAAGGATACATTTCCCAAGGGCAAGAGTAAGTTGAGGATAACTATAGTACTTTAAGAACCTTAGGAGGCGGGAATACTTGGATATATGCAGAGAGATGGCATAAAATGCGGAGATCTTAAGTGTATAGACTCTGAAACTGCGTAGGATTGTATATAAACGTAGTATGTATGATTATACGATCTGAAACTACGTTGAATTGAATAAAAAATTCAGAATTAATGGGAAAACGAACTGAAACTACGTTAAATGCAATGAAACTTGGAATACAAGAGCATAAGATCAGAAACTTTATTGTAACCCATCGAAAAGTGGCATATATAGAACATTTATCCATCATATACCTTTACTAAAGATGCATAAAGGCATAATTAAATGCTTATGTATTTCTATCTTCTATCTTTTTCAAAACATGCTCAAAAAATGATCTGAAAATGCGTAGAATTCTCTAAAATCAACGAGATAAGCTTATACGAAAAATACCATATTTCTCTGAAATCGATTATTATAGAATTTGCGGCACCCAATATCAAATTAGACACTTGATTACGCTTTGATATTCAAATTTTTCTACTGAAAAACACTTTTTATCGCTTATTAACGCATTCGATACAGTGTCAAGTGATTGCTCAACTGAAAACATACAGGAAAATGATTTATGGGCTCTTTTAATTGTTTCATATGGATATACTTTAAATTTACAATTGTTTTATGTTCTCTTTTTGATAATTGTGCTTTCTTAGAGTCTCCTTCTCTCCCACATCATTCATGTACTCAAACAACGAGCATCCATCATGATGTTTATGTAGATTTGCCTGCCCATATATCATAATCATTTTGAAGACATTTATTTGCCCCGAATTAAGTGCAATACACAGAGAGAGAGAGAGAGGCAGCACAAGGTACCAAAAGGTGTTCTATATGGTATGGGCTGCCCCCGTATCTGTATCTGTATCTGTATTTGATATGCAGCCGCTTATCTTATCGTACGTGCTGCAGTGCAGCGTGTTTGGTTTTGGTTTTTAGTTTCGTATCGTTTCGGTTATGGTTTTGGGGTCTCTCTCTGGTTGATTTCGGGTTGCATTGTTGGCATTTAGCTTTAGCTTTTTTTTGTTTTTCTTCTTTTTTTTACCTGCCCTCTTGACTTGGGCACTCGCTGTGCTCTCGGCCCTGCCCTGCACCCGTTGCTGCCCTTACTCCCACCTGTTTTCAGGTGTTGCTGGCGTTAACTTGTTATTGTTTCTGTTATTATCTGTAAGAATTTCCCCCACCCCCTACCCACTGCCTGTTTGTGCGCCCATTTCGTAATTTCGATTCGAAAACGACACGACTCGACTTAACTGCCTCAACTCGCTATGGTTGCTGCTGCACTTTCAAGCAAATTTTCCATTTCTCTTTGTCAGCAACAACGACAACAGCAGCAGCAACAACAGCAACAACAACAACAGCAACGGGTCGACACAATTTCCAGCTAATATGGCGACTTAATTTGTTGACATCGCAAGTATCGTCGCGAGTATCGCATTTGCTTTTTGCGCTCAGCTCGAAAATTAATGAGAATCCATAAAGCCAGCACAACACTCGAGGGTAGCTCAATAGTAACAGTTGCAAAGCAACGCTGCATTTGCATTCGAAAAACTTCGAGAAATAATTGAAAAATAGATCTTCAATTAAGTATAAACTGTTATTGCTTTCATAGATTCTGAAATATTGCCTTGAAATCCCTTTAAATTCCTTTAAATATATCTACATTTACTTCATGAAATTCTCAACACTCTGGGACAGCTCAATAGTAACATATGCTAAGCAAACTTGACTATAGCAAAGCTTAGTGCATATACTTTTGGAAAACTATGTGAAGTTATTCAAAATTATGTTTAGAAAAGCTTTTATATTTTTTTTCCTTTTATACCTCATCGATATCTCGTACCTTTACTTCAAGAACTCCCCATGTTTGCTGTGCCTCGAAAATTAATAAAAAAAAAACATTATTATTACGCGTTTGCGTTTTCTGTGAATATTTCTTTAGGCAAAACTTTTGTTTGCACAGAACTTCGGGGCAAATATTTACCTTAAGCCGAGCAAATAAGTTGGTAGCATTACGAACACGAACACGATCACGACGAGGCACGCAGCTTGTGCTTGTGTGTTGTCGATATTCAGTGATCTTGTAGCTGCAAATTAATAAATGTGGCCCGTTCTTCTCTCTCGCTCTTTCTTTGTCCCACTCTATACGCAATCTGTACCCCCAATCGGCATTCGCAGTTGTGCAAATGTTTGTCTAGCGAGCGCGCTTGGTCTATGCTAATGGAAAGCAGCGTAATATCTATAATGGTATTACTTACGGTACCGTACTGTAGTCTCTTTTTGCCCGGATATGGTTAGATAAGAAATCGGCCAGAAATACATATACATACATATATAACAATGCTGATAAGGTTCATTCAATAAAGTTTTCCCCGGAGGTAAAGCCCAAAATGTTTGCCAATACAAGAGTTTCCCCCAGGGGTTGGTAGACTTTCGTATATACATACCATTCATACATACATTCATATATAATTATCGTGTATTTCGCATTCATTCAGTTTGAGTTCTGAGTGTTGTTTAGGATTTTATGACATGTCGCGTTGGCTGTAAACAAGCGCAGCTGCAACACAAAATATGCAAATAGATGTCGCACGTGCAGGAAAGAGCCCGAATAGACAAGAAAGGGGAGGATGGATGGAGGAGGCAGCAGTGGTAAAACAATTGGTATTATTGTTAAAATTCTTGAAACTATTCAATTTTAGATAAGATAACTTCATAGCCAACTTCGCAAATTAAGTTTTCCAAGTAACTACGTATAGAAGTCTGAGTCATTCCTAATTATTCTGATAATATGTGCAGATAGGGTGGTATAGGTGTAATATAAACAGAGTCAGCTATAAAACGTAGTCAACTCATGTAGGTATATATGATATTTTCATGAATAAGTTATGCTAGGTTTATTGAGTTTATAGTAATTATTTTATGATATTTTCATTATAACTACATACTTTATGGGGCTGCAGTACCAAGCTAAAATTTACATTTAGCTCTAACTTCATTTGAAACTGCTTTACATATTTATTTTACTAGCTGTTTTATGGCTTATATCAGCATTATTATGTGTGTTATTTTGTTATTATTAAAATCTGGTTGTTTTTTCTGAAGTATGCAGCAAAATATGAACTCAAATTTACATTTAGATCTGTTTATAGCTACATTTTTAACATGTTTTCTTTAGCTATTTTATGGCTAGTTTTTTGTTTAATAATTATGCTATTTTCAAACACGCTAGCTTGGGCAACATTGTAAAGGCCTCCATTTGTTTTTTGGTCAGCACATTTTCCGCCTTTTGGCCAGGCCAACAGAGTGAGAGAGGGAGAATGAGAGAGAGAGAGAGAGAGGCCATACCTAGACAAAGATTTGTTAGCCCATGCGCCTATTCTGGCACGAACTGAAAAGGCCTGCTTTGCCTCTAACTGTTGAGCGTGTATCTTTGTGTGTGTGTGTGTGTGTGTGTTAGCGCTTGAAAAACCACATTCCATAGTGTGCCTGGCTACAACAACAACAACAACAACAACAGCAGCAGCAGCAGCAACTCGCTGGCGACAGCATCCACTGAGAGTTGCCCGCACACACACACACACAGAGAGACTGAAAATGCTGTAAGCTCAGGCTAATTACAGCGACAGGCACGCGCTCACTGCAGTTGCCTCTCCAGGTGTGTGTATGTCTCTCCAGGTGTGCGTGTGTGTGTGTCTTTCAAGCTTAGTTTGCATAGTATTTCTATAATTCCTGATTAAGACATCATATGCATATGGGGAGAGAACAAGAAGCGAAGTCAGCGACAACTGTGCAAGTTGCCAGTTCTGTTGAACTTTAACTAAGGCCTGTTTGTAGCCCCCCTCCCCCTGTTGTTGTTTTTGTTGTACTTAGTTTTAGCACAGCAGCAGCAGCTCTACACAGTATTTATAAAATACTGGTTTTCTAAACCCACACACACATATACAGAGACAGAGAGAGAGAGAGAGACTGCGCAGTTGCAGTGGCAATTGCAGCTGAGGCTGCGCAGACAGCTCAGCTTGCACTCGCTCTCCAGCTCGCTCTCTCTCTTGCCCTCGCTCTCTCTCTCACTCTTTAAGTCTCTCTGCATCTCCCTCTTGCTTGTGCACACAAATAAACTTGTATTTACACATTTTACGACACTTTTTCTTAACAACTTTTTCAAGCCTGCACTTTTTCGGTTTTCTGTTTCTGTTTTCCTTTTGCTTTTTGTTTTATTTTTCCCTTTTTTTTTTTTTTGTTCTTTATTGGAACTGCGCACAGTGTCAGCTGCCTGCCTGCCTAAAAGCATCAGCTCATCCCACTGTGCTGTGCGTCTTCTCGCCGCATCGCAGCGTGGGCGTTTTTCAGCTTCAAAACTTGCAGCGGCAGCTTCCGCAGCTTTGGCAGTGCGGCCCACGTCTTGTTGCTGTTGTTGCCTGCGCTGAGCCGTAGACTGAGAGAGTTCTATGCCTAAAAATAGCTAAAAATGCTTATGGCCAGGCAAACCAAAAATGGCGCCAGGGCGTGCTCATTAAACATCATGGGGCTAAGCCTGGCTCTCTCGAGTGCAAGCTCTGCCTCCTCCCTGCCTTCCTCTGGCTCTAGCCCTGCCTCTGCCTTGGCTTTACCCTGTCTTTCCTCGCCTCTCTCTCTCTTCTTCCCTCTGCCTGCTGCAGCTTGGACTTTGCACCAGGCGCAATCACAGACTTATCTAATGGCTGGCATTGTTTACTTGTTGTTGCTGTTGTTGTTGTTGTTGCTTCATCTTCAGTTGCTGTTGTTGTTGTTGTTGCTGCTGCTTGTCGTGAGGCACGACCTGCGCCCAATTGTTGTACACCCAAGCTAAGTAAATGGACTCGCGCATCGAACACACGAAATGAGCAAATGGCGGCGTAGCCAAGCAAAGCGCAAATCGAGGGCCAAACATTGTTGCCGCTCGCTGTGCCTTGCTGGACTCTACCCCCTCCTCCTCCTCATCCCGTGAGACTGCGCAAATTTGTTATGCCAAGCGATGAGACGCTGAAGAAGATCTCTGTGTGCGCTTGCAGCGTTTTCTGCGAAAGATTTGAACAGCGACGGCGGCCTCAGCTCGTTGCGCTTATTTGCCTTTGTCTTCGTGACGCCACGACAAAGAATAAGCAGGCAGCAGGCAGCAGGTAGAGAGACAGAGGCAACAGCAGCAGGAGGGGAGGCAGCAGCAACAGGCTTCACTTATGAAAGAAAGTTTGCCGCAGAATTTTTTGCAAAATCCGCGCACGTAACGAAGCGAAGTCCACTCCAAAAGGGGCAGAGGGGAGGGAGTCTAATCCAGGTGAGACAGGGGGGGGTGCTGTAATGAGCTGCGTGCAGTTAATGAAGCAGCCGCAAATGAATTTATTAAGCGCGTTTTACACAATTTCATTGTAAATTGAGTGACGCGTGCCGCGACTTGAATTGTCGCAAAACAGTTATGAATTATTTATGTGGCATGGTCGTGTGGCAACAACAGCAGCTAGTCGCCACTTGTTGCACACACACACACAGCCGAGTAGCGACTGCAACTGGCCACAATTACGCAGCCTGGTTGCATCTGCATATGCGCTATATAGTATACGCCATATATATATAGACGCACGATCTGCTGACGAACTTTCACCGCGAGATCAATGTACCCTCTTGCAGCTCAAATTGTGGCAACTCGGTGTGCCTGTGTAACGGTCGACGCCTTATAATTTCGATCTTGGAACTGCCCACTTCGATATGGGGAATGGGGGAGGGGCAGGGGCTGGTGCGCACATAGAACCAACAGAAAAACAAAGCATGCTTAATGCCCTTTTAAATCTTTTGTTATTTTACAACAAAATCTATGCTCAGCTTGTTGTTGTTCTTGCCGCAGGCAAAAGGTACGCAGAAAGAGCCAGAAAGAGTATGTGTGTGTGTGAGAGAGAGAGAGGTAGATGCTTCGGCAACAGAGTTAAAAATCTTTTCCACGAAATGAAAACACACACAACAACAAAAAAAAGGTAAAGGTAAAGACAGACGGCACAGCCAGAGGGAAGAATGATGGTGATGAAGAGAGCGTGAGCAGGGGTGGAGGGGGGGAGGGGGCACAAAGACAGCGCACATAAACGTGAGCGAGCAACAGCAGCAACAACAATAGCAAAGGCAGCACAGAACCGGCTAAGCGAGTCTCAAGATCGAAACGTAGAACTGAGAGCGCAGACTGGAGACTGGAGGCTGCGAGAGACAGAGAGAGAGAGAGAGAGAGAGGTAGCTAACTCTGCCTAGGTTCTAGCTGCAGCATGCAGTTGTATACAGCATTCAAATCGATTATAGGCAAACCTCTACCCTCCCCCTCCCTCGCCTGTGCTTTCAACTGCCTTCACTCTTTGGCCTTTTCACCAGGCAGAGATCGAACAGGCACAAACTCCGCACAGCACAAGACATAGACAACATTTAGAAAGTCAGCATGGAGCTTGGAATGCGGTTGGGTCTATTAATCAGCGCGTCAGCGTTTGAGCAGCACGACTGGAGGGAGGAGGAGAGGAGGAGGGAGGCCATGTTGCTAGGGCCTTCACAGAGGGCGAAGTTGAGGCTGAGGCTGAAGATGAGTCTCGCGACTCGTGTTGCTGTTGATGATGGCTGAACAAATACAATCGATAAACAAATATAGTATGTGTGAGAGCAGCTGTCGAATTCCCCCCAACCTCCCTTCACACCCTCCCCGTAGAACTCGCTGTTTCAGCGCGCAGTTCGTTGCCTAAGTCTTTTGTTTTAATGAGCACATCGCTTGAGTTATGACTTTGATTTGTTGTGCGACGGCAACGGCGACGGCGACAAAGATAGAGTTGGTGACAGAGACAGAGATTGAGAGACGGAGAGACAGCGAGTGGACAGTCGCTCATTAGCGTCGAGACACTTAGCCTAAGGATTACAAATTAGCCTTTTTGCCACAGCCTCACACAGTCGCGGCGAATGCGGGCGTGTCTCTCGGGCCAAGTAAGAAAAATCGCATATGCAACATCGCAGGCATTTCACAAGAATCTCTCTCTCTTTCTCATTCCTTGCTCCGTTGCTCTTTATGGCCTTAGCTTCTCTTCTTCTTCTACCTCAACTTCTACTTCTTCGCTCTCTCTGTTCGTGTCTCGAGTTTCAACATGAAAAACGCTGCTGATAAATTGTGCGCGATAAAGCCGCAGCCCATTGGCTTGAAAAGGGTTTCGTGCGATGCGATGCGATGCGCTGCGCAGCGTGGCATGAGAAATGGTAGAGAGCTGCCTGCTTGCCACGGCTGCCTGCTTGTTGTTGCTGCAACTGGCCAGCGGCTGTGGCTCTGGCTCTGGCTCTGCTTCGTGCCAGCATCATCATCAGCAGGCTCCACGACAAAAACAAAGCCAAAGAATTTGTACGAAAATTTTTGCGCTTCGATTGCCAGCAGCAGCCGCTTTTGATCAATGTCCGACCAAGGCTGGAGTTAAGCTGCGCAGGGGGCGTAGGACGGGGGGCAGTTGAGTAGTGGGACACAGAGGCCAAGCCAGCGCGCCCAAGAGCAAGTCCAATGTCAACTGCAGCCTCACCTTTTCCTCATGCACGCTACGCGACAGGGTGTGCACGCTGGGTGACTAAGTAGGGGCAGGCAATATAGAGAGGAATATATCACGTTATAGGGGTATGAAAACTGAACAACAGCTATATATATAATTCAAAATATGTCTATAATACAAAATGTTGCTACAAAAACACTTCAGCTTAAAGAAACAATCTGAAATTTGGTTATAGATCATAAAACTCTATGAATACTTTATTCCCACACCTATATACCCAGCAGTTAGTTATTTATACAGAGTATTTCCTCTTCGATATTTCCAATATTGGCAATAATCGCTTGTTCTGCTGGCCATACCCTCTCACGCAAAACATCGGTATGCATTGCGTCGCATAACTGCAGGCATTTTCAGCCTCATCGTTTTCTGTTTTTACGTTTCCCAAGCAACTTAAGAATTTTTGCGAGAATTTCTGGCGACAAACGAAACATTTTTGTATCCCATAATTCTTGCAATCTCCCTCTGTCTCTTCTCATAATTATTTGTGTTGTCTGTGCGTTTCCACGAAATGAAATCCATAAGAAATGCGCAATATTTATGGCCGCAGTTATTTATCGAGTTGTGTTTGTTTTTTTTCGTTTCTTATTATTTATTTTCGATAATTAGCTGCGGTAAGTGGTGGGTGTAGCCCGCCTCGCTGCTGCCCGTCGTGGGCTGCCCCAATAAGTGGGTGTCTATGTCTCCAACTCCGCTTCCCAATATCATTGAGACATGGCACACTTTTGCAGCCCACACAGCGGCGACCCACGACCCACGTAGCCCTTTTCCATAGAATCTACACACACAGACACGCACAGGCAGAGGCATATGCAATCATCTAGTAGGCCATGCAAATCAATGGAAGATGTACTCATAGCTTGGCTTGGCTGACTAAAACAGGTCGCTGACTAATGATAACAAACACACACACACACGCACACACAGCCTGTCGCCGTCTCGCTCTCTGCTGCTGCGTGGGCTGCTAATTATTGAAAACGCCAACTGAGACTCAGACTGCGACTGAGACTGCGATGGAGACTTCAACGCGCCCACTTCATGCTTCGTTTATGTATTTTTTCTTCTCTTCTCTCTGCTTCTGCTTCTTCTTCTGCTACAAGTTTGTTGTTTAAGTCGTTTTCATTGCTTCCGAGCGTTAAATATACAAAAGACTTAGGCAACGAACTTTGCTATTTCCGTTGATAATTTTCGAAAGATTGTGAATTAAATTTCTTTACATTTGCATTCACCTGTAGCACATAATTCAACACCTACCTAAGCGTTTAATTAGACGCTTCATTGGGCTTGCAGCCCACATGGCGTATACTTTCGCCTCAGATAAAGGCGATCTGGACAGTTTTATTATACTTTACTAACTTGCTCTCTCTTTCTCTCTCTCTCTTCTGCTTACAGTTTGCATTGGCACCAAGAGCCGCCTGTCTGTGCCCTCGAATCGGGAACATCATTATCGCAATCTGCGCGATCGATACACCAATTGCACCTATGTCGATGGCAATCTGGAGCTAACCTGGCTGCAGGATCCCAATCTCGACCTGAGTTTCTTGGCCAACATACGCGAAGTGACGGGCTACATATTGATCAGTCATGTCGACGTCACCAAAGTTGTATTTCCCAAGTAAGTTGCGAAAATCGAAGCAGCGAAGATCGATCGATTATAATACTTCTCTCTCTCTCTTTGCGCAGACTTCAAATCATACGTGGCCGCACGCTGTTCAGCCTGGCTGTGGAGGATGAGAAATATGCCCTGTTTGCCACATACTCGAAGATGAACACACTGGAGATGCCCGAACTGCGTGATATACTGCAGGGTTGGGTGGGCTTCTTCAACAACTATAATCTGTGTCACACGCGATCGATTGTCTGGCGTGAGATTCTGTCGGGGCTGCACGACAACTACAACTACACGTATAACTTCACTGCGTTGGAACGCACGTGCCCCAAGTGTGATCCCTCCTGCGAGCGCAATGCCTGCTGGGGTGAGGGTCCACACAATTGCCAGAAGTTCAGCAAGATCACCTGCGCCCCACAGTGCGCCCAGGGACGTTGCTTTGGCCCGGGGCCGCGAGACTGTTGCCATTTGTTCTGTGCCGGCGGCTGTACGGGACCCACGCAAAAGGATTGTCTGGCGTGCAAGAATTTCTTCGATGACGGTGTGTGCAAGGAGGAGTGTCCACCCATGCGCAAGTACAACCCAACCAGCTACGAGCTGGAGGCCAACCCGGAGGGCAAGTACGCCTATGGAGCGACCTGTGTGCGTGAGTGTCCCGGACATCTGTTGAAGGACAATGGCGCCTGCGTGCGCAGTTGCCCGTCCGACAAGATGGCCAAGGATGGTGAATGTGTGGCCTGCAATGGACCCTGCCCCAAGACATGCCCAGGCGTGGCCGTACTGCATTCTGGCAACATTGATTCCTTCAAGAATTGCACCGTGATCGAGGGTAATATACGTGTGCTGGATCAGACCTTCTCAGGCTATCAGGATATCTATACGAACTATACCATGGGTGATCGTTATATACCCATGCATCCGGATCGTTTGGAGGTCTTTTCCACAGTGCGTGAGATCACTGGCTTCTTGAATATCGAGGGAGTGCATCCACAATTCAAGAATCTATCGTATTTCCGCAATCTCGAAGTCATTCACGGTCGTCAATTGATGGAGAACTTCTTTGCCGCCCTGTCGATCGTGAAGTCATCGCTTTCCAGTCTGCAGATGAGGAATCTGAAGCGCATTAACTCGGGCAGCATAGTCATCCAGCAGAATAGCCAACTCTGCTATGTGGCCAACATACGCTGGAATAGTGTGCAGAAGTCCAGTGATCAGAAGCAACTGATCAACGATAATCTGAATACATCCGAGTGCCGTAAGTATTGAAAGGATTGTGGAGTGATCTCGCAGTTGCTTATCTCCTGCTTTCCACTCTCTCTCTCTATCCCTCTAGGTAAAACTGGACAGGTCTGTTCGGATGAGTGCAACGAGGATGGCTGCTGGGGTGCTGGACCGGATCAGTGTTTGAACTGCAAGAACTTCAACTACAACGGCACCTGCATTGCCGATTGCCGTAATGTGTCCAAGTAAGTCAAGGAATAATCGATTTCCCTCTCTCTGAGCTCTGCTAACCCGCTGTATCTCTCTCTCTTCTCCCTTGCAGCACCTACCAGTTCGATTCGAAGACCTGCAAGAAATGCCATCCGGAGTGTCTCACCTGCTCTGGACCTGGCGCCGAGCACTGTGACATCTGCGTCCATGTGCGCGATGAGCAGCACTGCGTCACCGTTTGCCCGGAAGATAAATACCCTGATTTTGGAACTTGCCGCAAGTGCCACGAAACCTGTGAGGGTTGCACCGGACCCAATAATACTATCGGTGATGGCGCGTGTAACACCTGCAGCTTGGCCATCATCAATGAAGCTGCCAAGGTGGAGCGTTGCCTGCGCAAGAACGACAAGTGCCCCGATGGCTACTACTGGGAATATGTGAATCCACAGGAGCAGGGTACACTCAAGCCACTGGCCGGCAAGGCCATTTGCCGCAAGTGTCATCCACGCTGTGAGCTCTGCTCCAACTATGGCTTCCACGAGCAGGTGTGCTCCAAGTGTGCCGGCTACAAGCGACGCGAGCAGTGCGAGGATGAGTGCCCTGCGGATTACTATGCGGATGTGGAGAAACGTGAATGCTTTGAGTGTCATCCGGAGTGCAAGGGCTGCACGGGACCAGGCTCGGATGATTGCTTGGCTTGTCGCAACTTTAAGGTCTTCGATGAGACTGAGGTCTTCAGTAATTCCACAATCTTCAATTGCACCTCACGTTGTCCCCCGGAGATGCCACACATCAACTATGCTCAAATTGGACCACATTGTGCTTCGACTCCGCCCAAGGGACCCAAACAGTTGGCCAACATGAATATCAACATGATCATACTCATTGCCGCGCTGGTCATCATCCCTGTGATCTGTGTGCTCTCCGTGATCATCTACATCTGTCGGCAGAAGCAGCAGGAGAAGAAGGAAACCGATGATCTGGCCAAGGTATTCTTTGGCTGTGAGGATTCGGAACCATTGCGTCCCTCCAATATTGGCGCGAATCTGAGCAAGCTGCGCATTGTCAAGGATGCTGAACTGAGGAAGGGCGGTGTGCTGGGCATGGGCGCCTTTGGACGTGTGTACAAGGGTGTCTGGGTGCCGGAGGGAGAGAATGTTAAGATACCGGTTGCCATTAAGGAGCTGCTGAAGACATCGGGCGCTGAATCGAGTCAGGAATTCCTGAATGAAGCCTACGCCATGGCCACCGTGGAGCATGGTAATCTCCTGAAGCTGCTGGCCGTCTGCATGTCGTCACAAATGATGCTGATCACACAGCTGATGCCACTGGGTTGCCTGCTCGACTATGTGCGCAACAATCGTGACAAGATCGGTTCCAAGGCGCTGCTTAATTGGTCCACACAGATTGCCAAGGGTATGTCGTATCTGGAGGAACGTCGTCTCGTCCATCGTGATTTGGCAGCACGCAATGTGCTCGTGCAGACACCATCGCTGGTGAAGATTACCGATTTCGGACTGGCTAAGCTGCTCAGCTTGGATTCGAATGAGTATAAGGCAGCGGGTGGCAAGATGCCCATCAAGTGGTTGGCTCTGGAGTGCATACGACATCGTGTCTTCTCCAGCAAGTCAGATGTCTGGGCCTTTGGTGTGACCATCTGGGAACTGTTGACATTCGGCCAGCGACCCCATGAGAATATTTTGGCCAAGGATATACCCGATCTCATTGAAATGGGTCTGAAGTTGGAACAACCAGAGATCTGCTCACTGGACATCTACTGCACCCTGCTCTCATGCTGGCAACTGGATGCGGATTTGCGTCCGCCATTCAAGCAGCTGACTCAAGTGTTCGCTGAGTTCGCACGTGATCCTGGTCGTTATCTGGCCATACCCGGTGACAAGTTCACGCGTCTGCCCGCCTATACGAGTCAGGATGAGAAGGATCTCATCAGGAAGTTGGCACCGACAAGCGATGGCTCGGAACCCATGGTCGAGGCCGATGATTATCTGCAACCCAAGGCAGCACCTGGCCCAAGTCATCGTACCGATGGCACCGATGAGATACCCAAGCTGAATCGTTACTGCAAGGATCCCAGCAACAAGAACTCCGGCAGTGGAGGCGATGATGAGACCGATTCGAATGCTCGTGAAGTGGGTGTGGGTAATTTGCGATTGGACTTGCCTGTGGATGAGGATGACTATCTAATGCCCACTGGCCAAAGCAATGGCTCTGCCAATGGCAGCAACAACAACAATAACAGCAACAATCCCAACAACAACATGACCGCAGCAGCCACAGGCTACATCGATGTGATTGGGGTAAGTACGAGAGAAGAGCGCATTGGATCTGGAGCTGTAACTAATGAGATTCCTTTCTTTCCTTGAACAGGTGCCCGTTAGCGTGGACAATCCCGAGTATCTGCTGAATGCGCTCAGTGCCGGCGAAGCGCCCATACCCACACAGACCATAGGCATACCCATTGCCGGTGTGCCCGGTGTGCCCATGGAGGTGAAGATCAATGGCGGCGTTGTCGGTATCGGTGGCGAATCGACGGGCTCCGATCACGAGTACTACAACGACACACAGCGCGAACTGCAACCGCTGCAGCTGCTGCGCAACGGACGCAACACCGAGACGCGAGTGTAGCCTACGAGACCAAGGCCCCCGAATAGTTGTTAGATGTGTACATCAACCTGATAATGATCTTGCCACGTAGTACCCAAGTGCCTTTGAAGCGCCATCGCGCCAGCGATCAACCCTGCCCCGGCTGATTGTGCCTTTGAATGCTGTTATCATAGATAAACCCCATTTGAAACCCCTTTAACTCTTCCTAGCATAGTTGTGTAAATTACTATCGATATTATGTACTCTCTGTAGCGTACTTAGCCAGCATCCAATCATCTTCTATATATATCTCCTATGTCTATTATACTATATTCATCTATCTATATGTATACGTAGAACTAGATATTCTAGAGATCCTGTCGCAATTGAGCGCGCTTGTAATTACGAGAACAAAAACACACCGATAGTGCATTTCTTAGACGCCTGCAACGCGGCCAGTTAAACGACCGACAAATACCCTGCCGAGTCGTGGCACATTTCGTTGTTGGGGCGCACACTAAGCTAAAGTTATTTCTAGTTTATGTCGCCGTTGTATCCAACAATTTCTTATACATACATATATCTACTTATACAATCTAAATAGAGTTATAGGCTTCATAGCGACTAGTTTCCAACTGTGATATAGCGATAATTGATTTTAATTTTAACTTGCTTGTGAACAAAATATCGAACGACAGACGGATCGAGAATCAGTCTTGATTGTAGCCACACAGATCTTATGCACTTTTAGGCCTAGTTTCAAAATCAATTCAAGAAAAGAAAATATAATCCCGAGCGTGCCATGCATCGATTATGCAATTCTCCTAAAGATTTCGAATATTTGTTGGCACAATAAGGTTGAAACTGAAACTTAAACTTAAGACTTAGTCTAATATATATTGATCAAAGATATATGTAAATAATATACAATACCATACTATATACGATTGTAATACTTATATACATCTAATGACAATCTTAACTATTAACAAATCTTATACAACAAATCTTTGGTAGCCCTATAGCTTGCACACAATTATACATTTGCATAATATACGTGTATTTTAATTTAATTCTATATAATTTAATTGCAATTAGTTTACGTGTACCTACGCAAAGATATGCATACATATACGAGTAAATAAAACGATTTTAAAATAAATTACCAAGTGGGTTTTATTGGGAGTTTCGGGAGATCGGACTTATATATCGTATAGCTGTCATCGGCCGATTTACGTTATATTTCAAGATCAGGCAGGCTTACCACACACATCCCCAAATATTGGTTGGTCATTCGATATACTGTTCAATAAAAGAAATCAGCAGCAATCCAAATATATTTTATATTTTGTAGTTATTAATACCTGTAAAAATACCCGAAGGTAGCCTGTTTTCTTGTTTTTTTTATTTTTTTTATTTAAATTTTTTTTTATTTCCCCCAAAGCAAGCAGTGCAAGGGGAGCAGCGTGCGCCGCCCTGCATTACCGACTGCAATTTTTGCCAAAAAACAAGCAGTTTTTAATTTCGAGTAACGGCATTTTTTTTAAATTTAAATTTTGAATTTTTTGAAAACGCACGCCGCTAGCGCAATGCGGCTTTTTGAAACGGATTCAGTTTTCTTTTGTCTCTTATGAGCCACCCCCTCAAGGTCACAGTGTGCACACGACGTCCTTGGCAGGGGGTCAAAGTTTTCGCCAGTTTTCTCACAAACGGAAATGTGAAAATGGAAAATTCGAGTTTTCTCCGTTTCAGAAAAGCAGCAGCTTCGTGTGTGCGCGAGGGTTTCCCCGAAAAGTTGCAAATTGTGGGCTGCATACGCCCCTAAAGTGAGGGAAACCAACTCTGTGTTTGCCGAATTTTCGCTAAAAACTGGTGGGCATTATGTTTTTCAAATCTTTTGCAAACTGTTTATTGTACTTTCAAGCACGCTCAGTAAAATTTTCAAGTTCGTTCCATCACGGGCATGCCCGAAAAGCGCAAAAACTGTAGGGTATCTTTTTATATGGGTTAATATGTACAGCCCTCTATTGGCGATACTCGAAAACAACTTAGGCTTGGTTAACAGAACATTAACATGGTCTGTTATTGTTAACAGACCGCTAAACAGCCGCCATCTTTAAACATTATAGTAGCTAGTCGCCGCTAGGTGGCGGGGAGTCTTCGCGCCGCCCGTTAAAATTCAAACACAAATAAATTTGTTTTTATTTGTTTTTTTATAGTTTTTTTATTTTGAAATACGCAATTAGACAATTTAATGGATTTTGCTAAAATTTCCCGTTAGTTTTTCTTGTTTTGTTTTACTGTTGAGTATTTTAGATACCTTTCTTGCACGTAGTGTGTGCGTGTGTAGGTGTGTGTTTATATGTTTGTGTGTGTCTAAACGTGTGTGTGTGTGTATAGGTATATTGAAAAGTTAATCCATAGTTTACATTCATAAAAGTTCAATTACATCGATTTATGTACTACAAAACTATTGCTGTGATTTAATTATCGTAGTTTGCATTTAGTTGCCGCTGCTGCTGCATCTGCTTTTGTTTAGCATTTTCCACTCTATGTTTTCTGTTTTAATGTTTCGTGTCGTATTCGTTTTCCTTTTCGATAGCTACATGTATATTATAGTATAAGTTATGCGCCTGCAAGACAATCCGCAATGTCGCATTGTCCGTCTGGCTAGTTTTATGCAATTAAATAACCGAAAGTACACCTATTTATACGTGTATGTATCCGTATCTGTATCTGTATCAGTATTGTATATTAATTATCGTAAATAAACAAATACACAAGCTAACTGAGGCCATAAAACAAATCAGTGCTGGGGGCCCTGGGCTCAACCTAGTACATTATTATGGTATATGGTACTACTAATCGAAATATGCTAAAGAATACGGTAGAATCCACGCTCGTGCTGCCTCCTGCCTCATGCCTCATGCCTCGTGCCCCCTCGTGTCTCTGGTGCCGCAAATTGATATAAACATTAAATAACATTTTGAATGTGAGCGACACGCAGAGGCGGGGAGCAGGGGGGCTGAGCAATTAGTGCGCCACCCGCACATAGACTACGATTTCACATTGCCCATGCTGAGCAGGAGGAGAAGGAGGAGGAGGAGCTGCAGCAGGAGCAGGAGAAGCTGCAGGAGCACGCTGACCTGACCGTGCAACATTGTGTAGTGATGCACATGGAACCTATCACATTGGAACGCGACGTACTAGCAAATATTCAGAGAACTGTTGCCCCTCGACACCGCCTCCGGTGCTGGCCTCGATGGTGAAGCCAGCATTGAGTAGCCGCGTCAGCACCTGCACCGAATTGAGCTTGCAATAACCGTTAAGGGGGAACCTGATGATTTGCCGCCAGTCACCCTGGTTCCATGAGACGCCGCCGCCGCTGCTGCGACTCGATTGTGTTGTGGCCTGATTTGCCTCCGGGAAGAGCTCGTCCAGCAGCGCTCGTTCGGCCGAGAGCATTATGCGCTCGCCCAGATCCGGTGAGATGTGCAGGGCAACCACCTCATAGTTGCAATCGGGCGCTTGGCTCGTTCTTGGGCTGCTCTTAATGTGCCTGGCCGGTGGTGTGGGTGGCGCCACCAGATAGTTGCCATTGCGTACACGCTCCTTACGCATGCTCTCCAGCTGCTTGACCATTGCTGCCATGGGGGAAGAGAACCAAAAGTTAGCAGTAGAAGAGAGGGAGCAGCTGGGGTCTCTACTTACGCTCCACTTCGTAGTAGCGCGCCTCCTCGAGCAGCAGCTCCAGGTCGGGGAAATCATCGGCAATCAGAAGTCTTGAGTTTCTCATAAAGTTCAGAATGTGACGAAACATGCCGCCATCGCGATCGATGAAGTAGTGCTGCTTCAGTGAGTCCAACACAATGGGTATCTGTCCGTTGAACAGTTTGGCCAACTTGGACTCCGGGTATTTGGTGAGCGTCTCCAGGGAGCTGGTATAGATGGTGCCACCCACATCGATGTGCACGGGGGCGGTGTAGCGCGATGCTGCCGCCACACAGGGTATGCCCGAGATGGGCTTGTGGTTGTGCAAATAGGAACTGGCCCCAGTTCCAGCTGTGCCGCCGGGTCCGGCGCCAGCAGCGGCGGCTGCTGCTGCTGCAGCGGCCACAGCAGCTGCTGCCGCTGCGCCAGGCAGGCCCAGGGGCGTTACGGAGGAGCTGGCGGGCGGTGTCGGTGTGGGCGATGAGGAGTTTGAGATCGTTGGCGAAACGGTGGGCGAAGCGCTGCAGGGGAGGTGAGAGCGAGGGGTTACAGTTTGAAATGCAAATGATTTGACTAGCGCCCCCAGGGGGGTCAAAGTGGAGGAGGGGAGGGGAAGAGCGGGTGTTGCGGCAAACTTACCTGATTTTAATATCGCTGCGAGCATAAATGCGGCCCGTGGAGGACAAGTCGCGCGGCTCGAGGCCCTTTGCATCTCTTTCGCGCTCTCGATCCATATCGCATTTTTTTCTGCAAGACAGAGGGGTAGAGAGGGGGGACGGGCGGATTAGTGGCAGCCTGACAAGTTGATGAGGCAAGTTATGTAAGTTGCGGCATGAGAACCAATTTGAGCAGCCGCGCACAGAGACAGACAGAGGGGAGCAAGGCAGGCAGCGGGGGGCAGCCAAGCAGACGCAGGACAAACGTGACAAAGCAAAAGCCGAAAAGGGCGCCCGCAGGCCAAAACGGAGCACAGTGCCTGCTAAGAGTTTTTGTATACATATAAACGTAATCGTAAAGTATTTCATATGATTGTGTGGGAATATTTGGCTTTTCATTGCGTTTAACTCACTTACACACACAGAGAGGGAAAGAGAGGGAGTAGAAGGGGTAAAAGAGGGAGAGGGGAGGGAGCACACACACGAGCAGCGCCTGCAGCTGCAGTTGTGCAGCCACGACAAGACAAAATCGCCAACATACAACGCAGAGGTAAATGGAGAGTGTGGAGACTGCAAGGGGGAGCAGGGGGAGCGAGGTAGGTGGGCAGACAGAGGGGCAGAGACTGCCCAGGTCGTCGGGCAGACACAGACTTTACAGCCAATTGACCACAGGGCATGCGCCTCGATTTTCACACGAAAATCACGTTGATTTGAGCATCGTTATGGCAACAAACTGCGTCGCCATCGCCGGCGTGTGTTGCATGCAACAACAACAACTACAACAACAACTACAACTACAACAATAACAGCAGCAACAACAACAACAACTGTGAGTGCGGTTTGGGGCAACGCAGCACGCACACGCTAATTATGACATGTCAAGCTGTGTGTGTCCCACATGACGTATACGCAATGTGATATAAACCAAGCCAATACGCTAAGCGGCCAACGCCATTTGCGCTCGCTCGATTATGGCGCATCATCCCAGCCCTGACAGCGCAACAAACGCGCTCCACACTCCCTTCTCGCCCCTGCTCCTCCTCCTACTCCTCCTCCTCATCATCATCATCATCATCAGCTCGTCTTAGTCTGCTCTGCGCATCATTAGCAGCGTCGTCATGGACAACAAATTAATAAAACTCAATCAGCCGAGATGTGTGTGTGTGTGTGTGGGTTGGGGGAGGGGGGAGTTGGTAGGTTGCAGTTGTTTACCACTTGCCCTGCCCCCTGCTCAGCCTTTTCTGCCCCTTGCCGCACTTCTACCTCAATCTGACAAATGTTTCGTTTTCTTTTTAGTTTCGGTTTTGTTTCTATTTTTCTTTTTCTCTCTCTCTCTCTGTGCCGTATGCGCATTAGGCCACAGCGTCAGTTGCCAGTTGACGCTTGCACTGAGAGAAACGAGGCAGCAGTTGTGGCTACAGTGGTACAAACCAGTGCGAACTGTCTTAAATTTCATTTCTTTCAACTTTTTTTGCAGTCGTTTATTTCTCGCAGTGCAATCGCAGCTGGCCCACCTTTGTAGCTGCCCCTGCCCCCCTTATCCCCTCTCTTGCCAGCGCCCACCTTCGTTCTGCATATTTACTAAACAAGTTTGCTTTTTAAAATGTTTTAAGCCCCCGAGCGATATGGCTCGGGTAATTACGATTTGATTAACTTTAACTACATGAGCATTCACAGTCGATTCGCATTCGCATTCGTATTCACATTCGTATACGCTTACGTATTCACAGACTCATTCACACACAGAGGGGGAGAGAAGGAGAGCGTGGAGGAGAGAGACAGAGAGACGAAAAAATACCAAAGAGACGAGACTAAATACGTTGCAGCAAATAGGGTTAAAAAAAAGAAACGCTAAAGAAAAATGGCCGCAGGGCGATTCTCATGGCGACCAGTGATAGCAGTGTGTGTGTGTGTGTGTGTGTGCTGTGTATGTTTGTGTGTATCGTGCAGCTGTGACGTGTTTGGGCTATCACATTTTTATTAATTTACAACAATTATAAAAGCGTAAGCAATGCGCTCAATAAAACATGATCCCCGGCAGGTGGCTGGCAGTTGGTATGCGGAATGTGGCTTAAATGCTGTCCAAGGGGGAAACAGGGGGAAGGGGTCTGCAGAGGGGACACAGCTCGAGGTTTGTGCCACACAAAACAATTCAATTTCAATTGCTTTGCGGTCCACTTGAGGCAGCAGCAGCAGCAGCGACTCGAAGGCAGCAGCAGCAGCAACTCGCAGCAGGTGCAGCAGCAGCAGCAGCCACAAACAGTCACAAATACACACACACACACACACAGCCAATGCAGTTGCTAACGGTATTGTATATAAGCAGCAGGCCTACACACACACACACACACTCAGAGAAAGAGACAGACTGCAGTTTTGCAACCTATTCTAGTCCAATAGACCCCAAGGCGTTATCTTTTCTATGCGCCCAGAATGAGAGGAGTCGCTTGTGGGAGGAATATGAGTGAAGGAGAGAGAGAGACAGGGAGAGAGGGGAAAAGAGTGAGCAAGAGAGAGAGAAAGAGAGAGGGGGAGTTGTTCGCAGCGCCTTTGGTTACACTTCAGTTTAGCATGAAATTTTGAAGAGTTGCTGTTGCCAAAGTTGCTGTTGTTGGTGATGTTGTTGTTGCTGCTGTTGTTGTTGCTGCTGTAGTTGTTGTAGCTGTATTCGTAGTAGTTGCAGTCGTTGTTGTTGTTGTAGCAGGCTGCTGCTGTCGGGCCTAGCCCAGTGTCTTGGCCGGCCTGCCTGCCTGCTCTGCTATCCATTTGCATTTCGTGTGGGCGTCGCTTTTATTGTTCTTGTTGCCATTGCTGGCTACCATAATACGCCTACACCCCCTGCCCCGTGCCGGAACTTGACTGACATCTTTGCCTTTAAATGGCATTGCCATTAACTCGAGTCGAGGCTGGGACCGAAGCGGAGGCAGAGCCTGCTCCACTTGACTCTCTGTGCCGCAATTGCAGATTGCTTAGCATTTTGCCCATTATTGAGTTTCATTTTACACACACACATACACGCACACAGAATAAGCACACACACACACACACACACACACAGCTGCAGCTTATTAGTTGGCATTGTTCAGATTTTCGGGCCAAAACTATCGAGAGAGTTGCAATTGCAGCTGCAGCTGCTGCCTGCCCCATGGGCAAAATAATTTTGCTGAGTCCTTCGCTCTGGGAGAAAGAGAGCAAGAGAGGGAGACAGAGCGAGAGAGGTAGGGAGAGCAGAGAGAGAGAGAGGAGAGTGAGAGACAAGTGAAGCCGCTGGCCACAAAGGCAGGACGAACCTGGACGGATAAACCGCTTGCATGCAGCTCAATCTCAATGCGACATAGCCCTGCAGCCCCTTGCAGGCCCCAGCAGTGCCCTGCTGCCCTCTCCCCCACCGCTCCCCGTCTTCCCCCCCTGCCCTGCTTAAACAGAAACCCACACAAAAGCGATAACAAAAGCCAAGAAATGAGCTAAAGTGCACAGCAGAGGGTTGAGGCGATACAGGGTGACACAGGGAGGCACAGGGAGACACACGCACATAGAGAGACTCACACACACACTCGCATAGATCAACATCGGCTTGACGACGTTGACGACGCTGAGGACGTCGCTGACGACGCTGACGACGTTGACGTTGACGCTGACGTTGACGCTGACTATGTAACCCCTACAAAATGTCCTGCGGCCAGGCAACCTTCCGCACACAAAGGCCAGCCAGACAGTCAGCCCAGGCCCAGGCCCAGGCAGAGGACTCAGCCCACTGTGCCGTGCCATGCCGTGCTCTGCTGCTCCAGCGCCATCTCCCTGCTTGGTGCTGCACGGCACGAAAAAGGGCAAAACGCTCCACTTAGCCAGCGGCGATCGTTTGGAATTAGTGCGGAAATCATGGATGGATACGAAACGAAACCAAAACCGAAGCGAGGCGACTCACAAGCTGGGGCCAAGTCAAGGCGGGCGGCAGGCAGGCAGGGAGCAGGCAGGCAGGTGCAGGGATCAGGAGCAGGCAGAGCAGGAGCTGCTCCAGTGCACGGTGAAAGGTGCTCGGCGATTGGGTTTGGGTTTGGGTTTGGGTTTCCAGTTTGAGTTTGGGTATTGCCCTGGCTCCTAGGGCTGCTGCTGCACGTCGTGCTATCTGTCTCGTCTCTCTCTCTCGTGTGTGTGTGTGTGTGTGTGTGTGTGTGTGTGTGCCTCCTCATTCATTTATCCTTGCAGCGCTGAAGGCAGCAACAACAACAACAGCAGCAGCAGCAGCAGCAACAACAAAAGAGCATGAAGCATTGGCAGCAACCACGACAAGAGGCGACTCCCTTCCCTTGCCCTCTCCCAGTATATTGCCCCAAAACAATACACACACCCCCCGCACACCAATCTCCCCCTTCTACCAACCCACACCCCTTGCACACCTACAGCAAACTTTGAGCTCTGCTGCGCGCTGAGCTGAGTTGTTCGTCCGTTTTGGCTTACACACACACACACACATATGGCTTGCTGTGTGTGTGTGTGTGTGTGTCTGCATTTAAAGATATCATACCTAAGTTGCTGCGCCCCGAGGCGGCATAAAACAACGCATAAAACAGAAAGAGAGAGAGAAAGGGAGCGAGGGAGTGGGACGAACACAAAAACCAAACAGAAGAAGAAGAAGAAGCAGAAGAAAAACCAAAGCCCGCTAACCACAAGCCGGCTGCTGCCCCCCGCCTGTTCCCCCTTGACTCTCTCCTGACTCCCCTCTGCCCCTCCTCCTGAGTCAGTTGCCCTGGCCAGCAAGCAAAGTTTTGCGCGCTGTGGCAAAAACCTTATCGCAATTTTAAAATGCCGCCGGCTACGCCAGGCTGATCCTCAGGGCGCCGTGGCAGGGGTTTTAGCCAGGTTCGAGGCTTGGCTCATATGCCGCCAAGTTTTGTGCGAATGAGGCGGCGCCTTTAAGCCGGATTTTTGTCGCTTGCAACGTTGGCTTTGCCTCAATTAGCCAAGTTGCAGTTGAGCAGGAGGAACATAGAAGAAAAGGAGGCAGGGTTGGTTAGCAAAAGGGTTAGCTGAGAAGCAGTAGGCGTGGCTAAAAGGTTGGCAAGTTAGTTAAGCATAGCGTGGGAGCTACTTGAGCTGCCCAGGGTTGCCCAGGCTAGCCAGGATTGCCAGGGTTTGTGTATGTTGGCAAGACAAACACAAAGTGCTGCTATATGCTTCACTGCAAACACACACAAAGACAGTGCGGGGCACAGGGTGACTCCTGCCCCCCCACACACACACACACTCCTTCTCCCACACACACACACACTCCTTACCCGCACACACGCATAGAAATCACGCAAAGCGCTCGCGGCGTGCTTAAAGAGGAATCCAATGCCTCCAGTAACGCAGACGACCAAGGAGTGGAGTGGCTGGAGCAAGGTGCAGGGGATAGGGAGGGGCAGGCCAGTGTATTACCAACTGCCAACTGGCAGCTGGCAACTGTAGATGGCGGCCAAAATCAAAACGCTGATGAGCAGGCAAATGAAAAAGTTTTTTTTTTCAGGCACAAAAAGCCAAAAGCAAAGGCAGCGGCGGCGGCAACAGGCAGCAGGACGCAGTTTGTTGCACACACACACATACAACACACACAGCACACACATATGAGAAAAGTTTGCGCTGCTGTTAGCCAGCAGCATGTTACAAAAGGCCACGAAAAACTGAAGCCGCCGCCGTCGCCGTCGACGTCGACGTCGACGTTGCAAGGAGTCAGTCGCCGGCGCATATGGGAAATCAGTCGCAAGTCCTATGAAAATTGGCTAGCAAAAGTTGCACAGCACAGCCCGAGAGTGTGTGTGTGTGTGTGCCAAATTGTACAAATATATGCGCTATATACACAGACACATATGCAGAGGGAAATGTGTGTGTGTGTGCCAGGCAAAAGTTGAGTAGGAGTGAAGGCAAGGAGAAGCAACTGGAGGCGAGTAGAGTCGAGTCAGGAGTCTGGAGTCGCAGCTGAAGCTGGAGCAAGCAGGGGAGCAGCGGAGGCGCATCGGGAGTCGTGAGTCGAGTGTAGCAGATATTAAAACGCTGCGAGGCTTTCAAAAATAAACTTTGAAAAATTTATTAGAAAATATTAAATAAAAACGACGATTGCGCTGCATATGCCAAAAGCTGCTGCTGCAGAGAGCAATGGATGAATGACGAGAGGAGCAGACAAGAGAAAGAGAGAGAGAGAGGAGAGAGGAAAAGGGAGAAGAGTGAGACGCACTCCATGCTCTGTGGGAATTGCTGGCAACATGCGATTCCTTGGGCTGACGTTGCAGAGTAAACATTACACAAAACTCACACACACACACACACACACACACACACATGAAGAAAGATTGCACACACATGTAGAAAGACTGCTAGCTAACTGTTTTTATTGCTAAATCCCTCAAAAATTGAATTCGCAAGTCAAGAAGAGCGCAACAAACACACACACAAAAATTGCGCATACGCCGCATGTAACGCAAGCAAATTTGATAACTGCTTGCACAGCGTAGGAGTAGTAAAGAGGTACAGGAAGAAGGTGCAGGAAGAAGAAGATACAGAAAATAAGTATAGCCAACTGTTGTAGTCAGATAGGGGCAGGGGCAGGCAAAATTACTCCACGTTTGCTGTGGCTAATCAAGTGCAAATAATAATTAAAGCCTGCACTTTCGCTTGAGTGCAGCGCAAACGGGATTCGCGTCGATTGCAGCCACTGCCGCTGCCACTGTTGCTGCCACAGCCTGTGCAATCATTCAAGTGGCAAATGCTGCTTGCAACTCCGACTGCCCCCTTCGACTGCCCCATCCCACCAACTGGCAACGGGCAGGCAATGCGCATTGCCTAATTGGCGCAATTTGCGTGTGCATATTGCAATTACAACAGCAGCAGCAGCAGCTTGCAACAATTGTAACTGTAACTGCAACTGCAACTGGCAACAAAGCGAGGCAGCAGCAAGTGCAACAAATGCACACGCAGGTGGAGGTGCTGCAAAGGCAACGGCAGCAGCAGCAGCAATAACAGTAGCAATTGCTTCTTTGATTATACCCTGGACATTTATAATGCTAGTGGGTATATTGAGTTAAAGAAAATGACAGCGGAATATATAATAATTATATAAATACATATATATTTACCTATCTATCTATCTCTGAGCGTATCTATCGAATAGCTTAATGTATCTTTCTACTAACCTATTCATACATATATCCATCTATATTTCTACCGATCAATCTATCCATCTATCAATTCAAATTTTTGTTCGTAAATTAACCTATTCCATTAACCAAATTTTAATGGATTTTTCTATGAAAATATCTATGGGGTTTTCCATTAATTTCTCAATATTTCATATTCATTCTTAATTTCTATTTTATTGATCTATCAAATATGTGTGTATCTACCTATCTAACTGTCTATATATCTATCAATGTATCTATATAAATATATATATATCTATCAATTTATCTATCTATCTATCTATCTATCTATCTATCTATCTATCTATCTATCTATCTATCTATCTATCTATCTATCTATCTATCTATCTATATCTATCTATCTATCTATCTATCTATTTTGTAATCTATATATATATCTATCCATTCATCCCTCTATCTATCTATCCATCTATCTATCTCGTAGCTTTGCCATCAATCTCTCCATCCAGCCAGCGATCAATTCATCTGTGACCCAAGCGGAGCATCGCTGATTCCGCTCGTGCAACGCATACTGCCAATTGCCACGTTGCCAGTTGCGCCTGTTGCCACTGTTGCTGCCACGTTTTGGCCCCGTGTTGCCTCTGTTTCGCTTGTGTTGCCAATGTTGGGCATGTTGATGCTGGTAATGATGCCGAATTGCAGCTTAATTAACACACAGCACGTTAAGCGCTTTTGTGTGCGTGTGTGTGTGTGCAACGCTCAATGGGGCATTCATGGCGCCAAGCTGCCACGCCCCCTACCAAACACGCCGCCTTTGACTGTGCGGGAAATCACTTGGATTGCGGCAAATGGAAATGTATTTTAAATACGCGCACAAATTGCCAATTGCGAGGCGAATTAGAGGCGCCTCTTCAGAGCTCTGCAGGCAGCCGTGGCAGCAACCACAGCACGTGTGGCAAGCACGCGTTGCGCTTTTTGTGTGCCACAAATAAACAAAGGCGAAGCAGCAGCAACAGCGACGGCGAGAGACGACTTTGACTTTGGCTACAGACGCCGCCGTCGCGTGATGCTGCCGCAAAACCAGTTGCACGGATAGAAAGAGAGAACAATAGGGAGGGAAAGCGTGAGAGGGAGATAGGTACAGAGAGAGAGAGAATGAGAGGTAGTTAGTGGAGGCTGCAGTTGTCGGTGTGTCGCGAAGGTCGCACTATCCTGCATCTCCCTGCTCGCTTACCCCTTCGCTGTTTTTGAATGCGATTTGAGGTTGATTTTTTTTTGTTGGGTGGCCAAAAACGCTTGCAACACGCTTTGAACTTTGCCACGGCGACTTGGTAAAAAACAGATGTTGCTATTGTTTTTGTATTTGTTGTATTTGTTGTTTGCTGTATTTGTTGCTAAATTTGTTGTTGAATCTTGCTGGCTGTGTTTGTTGCCGTGTTTGTCGATGTTTTACTTGTTGTATTTGTTGCTGTTGTTGCTGTTGTTGTTGCAGCTGCCTTGTATGTGGGCTGCCTGTGCCGCAGGGCATTTTGGCTTAGTTTTTGGCTGGCAAACCAAAGAGGCAGCGTGGCAGAGAGGGGGCAGGGTGAGTAAGAGAGAGGGCAACGGGCGAGCGACAACAATCACAACAAGCGGTCAATCGCCCCGCCTCCCTCGCGGCCTCTTGGCCAACGTATTTTATAGCCTTTAAGGTAAGAAAAAATAATGCGACCCCGCACCCCTCTGCCTGCGCCTCTGCCTGCTCCGCTGCCCCGCTCGTTGGGTCCCTCTCGCTGTGCCTGCCTTTGCTTGCCCCCTGCAGCTGAACTGTTCTCGTTTTGTCGTCGCTCGTCTTTTGCCGCCTCCGTACGGCACACACACACACCCGGCATACACACACACACCACACACACACACACACACACTCAGCGAGCGCACACATAACTCAGCTGCAGGCGAAGTTTGTCCAAAAACGCCCGCGGCCTGCTACAATTTTTATTTTTCTCTCTCTCTTTCTCTCTCTGAGTCTCTCTTTCCCACTCGCACTCTTTCTGTTTTGTTCTTCGTACTTTTGTTTATTTCTCCTTTGGTGCGGGCCGACTGGGTAAGGGGAAGGGAGCAGGGGGCAGAGGCAGAGGCAACACTTGAGGCGCATCAAATTTTAAACAGTCTGCGTTTATGGCACACAATTTTCGGACTCGACTCGAACTCGGACACGGACACGGACAGCGACTTGGACTTGGACTTGGCATGTGCATGATGTGGGGGAGAAAGGGAGAGGGAGAGAGACGAAAATCAGTTGAGCCTGCGGCATATTTGGCCCAAGCGAACACACCGAAAACAAAGCAGGGAAAGAGGTTGCAACTGGGTTCGGTTATGTGCTGAAAAATTCGTTTATTACAGAATCTTTTGGCAACTAATTTATTGGCTTAGAGAGAGAGAGACAGAGAGTGGCAACATGAGATTTGCTTGGGCCTTGGCCGCATTGGTTACACTACTCACCGTTTGGGGCAGGAGGACTCCACCGTCAATGGTGATCGTTGATCCAATGCAACAAATGGAGTTCTGGAAGAGGCAGAGAGGGGAATCGGTTAGACTAAGTGTATTAATTGAGCTATTATAGATACCAAGATAGATTAAATACACAACAAATAACTTAGATATGCATATAAAATATAAAGGTGTATAATAAAGTATATATTTATAGTTTATGTCAATTCATAAGATCATTTGGCCTGCAGTTAATTTTCTGTACGGCTCAAGATCATTAAGAAATTGTATAATACTACGGGGAACCCCATAGCGCCCGCATAAAGTTGGGAATATTTTTTATAACCAAATATTTTTAAAGAAAGTATAAGCATAATGAACTTTCTCAGTAAATAGTAATAAATACAACATTTGTATACAATAATTATAAATTATGATATTTAATTTAATAATAAAAAGTCATAATCAGAAATAAATAAGAGATATAAATCACAATTTAAATGTTAAATATTATTTACTTTATAATAATTATTTTTAAAGCGAAAAATTGAAATATTTTTAGCTTTAAATTTGAGTTCAATAAAAATGCCAAAAGCAGCTCGATAAGTGCCAAAATCAAAATAAACTGTTGCGTCTTGAGAACGAGCTCACAGACACGCACACCGAGACACAAGTGTGGCACAGGGTGAATAACAGGCACAACAGACACACAGACACATACAATAAAGGGGGTGTAGGTGTGGGGGGTATAGAACTCACAAAAAAGTCGGTATATTTAGGAAATGCACTTTAACTATTTTATGTAAACAAGCGCGCGTAGACAACAAATTCGCAAATGTGTGTGTTTGGTTTTGTTTAGTATTTGTTTCGTATTTGTTTTTTGGTATCAATATCCGTTTCCGCAAATTGTAACTGTGATAAGTTTGTTTAATTGCAATACGCGAGAACACACGCAGAGCGAAGAGACGCCACTTAAAATGTTTACTTCCGTTTCCGGTTGTTGTCGCGCCCGCCGTTTGTTGCCAACTACGACTATAAAACACGATGAATTGATGCGCCTCACAAATGCTGCTACTGCCTTCTATCACTATCGCTCTGTCTCTCTCTTGCTCGCTCGCCTGCTCGTTTACCTGACTTGCATTCGCGTCGAGTGTTCGCTGTGAACTGCGGCAGGCCAAGGCAAGCAACTCCGCTTTTACTACACGTCGAACATGTTCGTTCGATACGCTGCGAACCGGTTGCATTGCGAGCTGTGGGCGATCGTGTGCTAAGCAGGGAAATAATTCAAATTTATTATAGATTAAAATGTAAATTAGTTGGCAATTAGTTAATTAATTTTTACATATTTTCTTAGATTTTTCCCTATACTTTTTAATGTTTATTTACACTCCGAAAGTGCCGCTTGCAAATGTAAACAAAACGCGCGCTGGCAACATGTTGCTAAGCCAAGTTGCAAGTTGCGGTTCGCAGCGAGCGAGGTTTGATGGCCGACGTCTTCGGCAAATGGCGACGCGACCTTGGAGAGAGCAGAGCAGAGCCAGGGGAGAGAGAGAGAGAGAGAGGAGAGCACAACGACGCCGCTGCTTGTTTAGTTGTTGCTGACTTTCCCACCATGTGACTGTCGCGTGTGTGTGTGTGTGCGTGTGAACGTTTAATAGTCTATTTCCGGTTTAAGTGCTGTTGTTGCCGCCATTGCTGCCGCTGCCGCTGCTGCTGTGTTGCAGTTGCAACAAGCTAAGCTGCTGCAATTAACTTTGTAACTGGACTTGCGTGTTGCGTGTGAAATGGCGACAGTTCTGATGGGTAATCAATGCATATGCAGACACACACACGCACACATGTTGCTAATGAGGCTGTGTGTGTGTGTGTGTGAGTGCAAGCAAGTTGTAAGTGCCAAAGTCAGCTTGAGCTGCCTTTTTGCGCGTTGTGAGAGGGAGAGGGGAGGCAACTGAGGCTCTCTGCCTCTCTTTCCCTCCCGCTCTCTTCTGTCTCCCTCTCTCTATGTGTGCTTGTGTGTTTGTGTTAATGACAAAGCATAGAACGCTGCTGCTGCTGCTGCTGCTGTTGCCGCCGGGAGGCTCAAACGAAATGAAACTTTGTGCGCAGAGGCAACAGCAGCAGCAGCAGCAACGCAGCGACGCAGCCGCTCGCAGCGCCAGCGTTGCCAGAGACTTTGACGCGGGGCTGGCAAAAGAAGCAGGCGGAAAGACGGGCGGGCAGGCGAGCAGGCAGCTCAGCAATGCCCCCGGCGAACCAGTTCCAGTTCCAGACGGAGACGGAGACGATGTCGGGCAGCTGAAATATTTCGTAGTTGCCTCGCGGCGAAGCAAAGAAAAACTTGTGATAAATACGCCGCCGGGCGTGTTTCAAAAACAGCAAGGGGCGAGGAAGAGAGAGAGACAGAGAGTGAGAGAGAGAGAGACAGCGAGAGGGGAGCAGAGCGCGACAGTGCAAGATTGTGTGTGGGGGAGGCAGAGAACGTGCGTCAATTGGGACTGCAGTTAGGCAGCTGTAATTAAAATGAGTGCCAACTTTTTGCCACACCCCCTACGCCCACTCCCACAACATGCAACACACACACACACAAACACACACAGGCAACACGCATTTATGTCACATCATTTTTCATTGGCAATTGTTAGCGAGAGAGAGCGACAGAGAGAGAGAGAGAGAGAGTGGGAGGGGGAGAGGGCAAGCTGCCACGCGGCCGGGGGCGAAATTAATTTTGTACATACTTCATATTATTGCGCTATTTGCATACAAGTGGCCATTGTTGCAAGCGGCAACTACTACTACACACACACACATACACATACACAGACAGCAAGTGAATGCATGTGTGTGACTGTGTGTGTGTGGCATGTGGCATATGAATGTTGCCAATGATTGCTCTCGCTGCCCAGTGACATTTCAATTTTTCATATTTTATCAGAGCAGCAGCCCCTCTACCACCCCTTCCCCCGTGCCCCCCTCTTACCCAAGCACCCACAGCACTAGCGACGTCAACAGCGACGCCAGCAGCAGCAGCAGCAGCGGCAACTGCAGCCAGTTGAAAATTGTTGCAATTTTATCGCTCATTTCACTCATTGTGGCATCGCGTCGCGTCGGCAGCGTAGGCGGCCAGAAGGAAGCGTCCATTTATTGTAATACCCTGTACAGCAGTGGCATGTGTGTGTGTGAGTGTATGCTGAGGGTATATACGTGCGATAGTTGAGCTTAGAAAGGGAGAAAAATGAACTAAATTCAAAGAAACCGCGATATATCGAAAAAAAAAATAATTTAACAATTATAATATCGAAAAAATTAATCGTTGCATAGTAAAAATTATTAAATAATAGATATAATTATATAAAAAACAATCGAAAAAATTATAGAACATGGATAACAATCAAACTAAGCCATAAATGTTTGGTAAAAACTAATAAAAATATCGATATATTTGTTTTGTTTTGCAGCACTGCCGCTACAGGGTATCCCTGCGTTGAGCAGCCACACACAGCTTGGCATTTATTACTTCTTTCAGTTATGGTTTCAGTTTCAGTTTGGGGCAAAGCTTACACACACTCGACACACACACACACACACACTCGCTTTCGTTTTTTGCAGCTCGTGTTCGTGCGATGACGTCGCTTTGGGTTTTGCCATTTTAAATATTTTTTTAATCACAAGCTCACGCACACAGTCGTACACAGAGAGAGAGGGGGGGGGAGGGGGAAGGGGGAAACTGAAGAGAGCTCATACATATGGCAATACCAATATTTCAAGCCAATTTGCTGCAGTTAGCCGGAAGCAACTGGCAACAAAATAATTCGACAAAATGTGCGCGGCGCGCTTTATGCTTTATTGTTTGGAACGCTGCAGGCATAGAGCAGGGAGAGGGAGAGGGAGGGGGGTTGAAGGGGGCAGCACTGGGCCATTGGGAGCATGTGTGCTGGCATGTGTGTGTGTGTGTGTGTGTGTGTGTCTGCAAAATCAGCGTCGACAGGCGAAGCTTTATTTCTCTCTCTCTCTCTCTCTGTAATAATTGTTGATGGGTTTTTAAAGTAGCCACAATCCACACACAATCCACAGTCCACTACGCCCCCCCCACTGGCCACGCCCCTGCAACTGCATGTTTATTCAAGTATGTAGTTTTTTCCACAGTTTGTGCATTTTGCGTGTTAATCAATATATAATAACAAACAGTGAGTTGGGGTCAGGCAATGCGTTGCAACTCTGCCACGCCGTTGCAACCCTGCCGCACTCATATGTTTTTTTTTTAACCCACAATTTCCGCACTTTTTTACGCATCATTATTATTATTATTTATATATCCACACACACACGCACGCACAACACTCGCATATTTTCGCATATGCATCAACTGTTTTTTGTTCGCCATTTTTTTCTGGGTTTTTTTTTCTGTTTTTTGTATTATTAACGACACAAAAAAAAGGCTCATAAAATTTACAATGCTTGCCCCGCAGCGTTTTACTTAATGATGCCATTTTTACGCTGCCAACACGGCCGCAAAAATTCGCGTTTAATTTTTAACGCACGACTGAATGCAGCAACAAATAAAACAGCAACAACAACAACAACAACAACAAATTGAAACAGCAACAACAAATTGAAACAGCAGAAAGCAATACTCATATTTCACATTACATTTCAGCATTTTTGTTTTTTTTTTTGTTTTTCGAAAATATTAGCAAATATATTATTATAATGACAGATGAAATGACAGCAGCGAGGTTTTTATTTTGATAGGGTAGAGTGTGTAGTATTCTCTAGTTAATTTCAATATATTAAATTGAATTCTAAGTATATTGCAGCTTATTATTTTTATACATATTACTATTTCATTAAGGCAATGGAATAATTTATTATTAAAAGGGATTTAAATGACTCAAAGTCGAAAACATCAGTTCATTCTGGAGACATACTTACCCACCATAAAATATTATTATATGTTATGTAATACGTGTAGGTTTATAAAACAAAATAGTATAATATAATACGTAATACATGTATTTGAAAAACGCTTGGAGTCATTTAAAAGATAGTTCTTGAAGCAGAAGAATTCCACTTGCAAATATAGAGTATATTTCCAATTGAAAGTGATTTTATTTCGACTATACACAGCTTAGTACAGAGAGAGTACAAATTACTATAGTATAATAATTCTAATCAGGGAATTCCTATGTATAATCTCACATAATCTCGCTATGCTTAATCTACAGATGTAGACAAACTCAATTCAGAAGCAGCACATTATCATCATCCAGAGATGAGATGGTGCCAACAGGGACACCGACGTGGATCCATGCAGCAGCTGGAAGAGTATGCCCATCATCATTTGAGATGAGGTTGAGGTTAAGGATAAAGATGGAGCTGAAGCTGGAGCTGGTGCTGGTGCGTGACATTTGCCATTAAGCTGCATAATTCCTAACCAGTTTTCATTGTCATTCGGTGACTAAAACTTCTCGCAAAACTGTTCGATTCCGCACACACACACAGAGAGAGTGAATATAGAGATGTGACTCGGAGTGTGTGTGTGTGTGTCAGTGTGTACACACTCAGTGTGTGTGCATAATTTTTAATGATTTACAAACTTGTCCGCCGGCATTTTGAGCTCGCAAAACTGACAGTTGATATGCGGCAAAGAGAGAGAGAGAGAGAGAGAGAGAGAGAGAGAGAGGGAGACAGATGCTGAGACAGCGAATGGGAATGAGAATGCGAAACTGAGAACTGCAAACGAAGGAGGGAAGAAGAGGGAGGGGGGAATATAATGCAAAATGCAAAATCGCCGCGAGTTATGAATGAGACCAGTTTCTTTATTTGCCGCTGCCTGAGCGCGCCGAGCAAAGGATTGCAGCGTCGAACATGCAACTAAGAATGCCCCAAGGTGTGGCAAGCGAGAAAAAGCGAAAAAAAACCAAGTGAAAAATTTATATGTGGAAGTTAAAAATAAGTTAAACTTAAGTAGCTTCGGGCCGCATTTGGCATTTTTGCATATAATGAGGGTACGATGAGGCGATGCGACGCGGCGAAGGACTTGTCACCTGACAGGCAGCAGCAGCTGCCCAACAACAACAGCAGCAGCAACAGCAACAACTGAGCACGGCCTGCATTTTGGGGACAATTATGCGACTGTGATTGTGGCACAGTCCGGCGCATAATTATAGGCCCGCATGGGATGCAGCAAGTTTTTTGTTATTTTTAAATTACTCGTATGTTTTATGTGTCTGTGTGTATACACTGTAATTTTGGAAGCTGCTGCAGCTGCCACAGCTACTCCTACTTCCTCTGCCGCTGCCTGAGCCTCTGCCACTGCCTCTGCTACTGTGCAACATGTGCTGCAAGTTTTTGTTACCGTTAAGCTTGCACCTTGTTGTTGCTGCTGCTGCCGCTGCTGTCTAATTTCACATCTGTGGCAAGTATCTTTTTTTCTGTTTTGTGCTGGCGTCCAGCTCGCTGTCTGCCACACTTGTGCAAACAGCAGGGACAACAACAACAACAACAACAGCTACAACAACAAGTGTGGTTGCTTTTATTTGCCACGCCCACATGCGGATAAGTGCAACAAGTTAGTAGCAAAAACAAACAGCTGACAGCAGGGCAGGACTAGTAGATACCCTAGAAAAATATGATTAGGTGTGCTTTTATAATGCAAATAAATGCAAATATAAACGTATAGGCTGGAATTCTATAAGCAATATACTAGATACATTTTGAATTAAACTATAAAAACTAAAAAAATCAAAGAAAAGACAACTTAGAAGATAGAATAATTCATAAATAAATATATAAAGCTTATATAGACTTAATGAAAGCTTAACAAATAGAAAACACTTTGAACTTACTCAAAAATAGCATAATAATTTTATTATCAATATTAAATAAATATACCTCATTTTTAACAGATTTGTCGATTTGATTATAAGCTAAGCGAATTTAATCCATAACCGCCAAATAATAATTATAGATTAAATTATATTTAAACGTTTCAAGAATAATTATTCAAAAATATCTCCACTATACATATATAATTTCCCAAAGATATCTCTTTTATATACCCCTTCTATTAATCATTTACTGGGTATTTCAAACTACCCACTAGTCGCACATAATACAAGAAGAGAGCGCGCAAACATACAACAAAAATCTGCGGCAAAAAAAGATTGCAGAGCATGTTATTCACCTGCTTGCCGTGTGCCGTCACCAGGCGAGCAAACAAAACACAAAAACAGCAACAACTGCAACAACAACAACTTCCCACACACACATACACGCACACTTGCACAGACAACACGACAAGGACAGTTGAGTCTAGAATCGAATTTGTTTTGCATGCTGCGCTTGGGTACAACTGCAACATGTTGCGCTCGCACATGCAACATGTTGCCAGCGAACTGGCCCAAGGGCAACAGGAGGCAGCGCGTCGAATGTTTTATCAGCCACAACGTAAACACAACCAGGCAACAAGCGCGCAACTAACAATCGAGCGAGCAGCAGCAGAGGCAGAGACGGCAGCAGAGGCAGAGGCACCGGAGCAGAGGCAACTGTGGCAGGCAGCAACTAAGTATCCATATCCGCAGCTCCAATGTGCCTCAGCGCAGTTAGATAGAGATACACAGCGACAGAGGGAGGGACAGACAGACAGACAGGCAGGCAGAGAGGCAGAAGGAGAGAGAGAGAGACAGGGAGAGAGAGATAGAGACAGACACGCGATGGCAACGCTCGCAACGTTTTGTTGCCCGTTGCCGTTGCCGTTGCTCGGCCTCACCTCTCCTTGCCCTGGGGCCATTCGCTTGTAATTATAATATTTCAACCCAAATGTTGCCTCAGGCCATGCGCCAATGATGGATTTCAACTCTCTGCCCCCCGCCCCCCGCCCTGCCCTGCCCTCTCTGCAACCTCTGCCGCTCTCTGCCACATAATATGCCACACATACACATTAGTGTGTGTGTGTGTCTGTGCAGACATTCCCAGCTGGATCTGGCAACGAGGTGCGCCTCGTCGTCGTCGTCGTCGTCGTCGTCGTTCCGGGGTTGCTCTCGCTGTGCAATTTGTGGCCAGCGGGCAAAACGGATTGGCCGCAGGCGATACATGTGAATAAAATTACATTCACTATTTTATACGCTATATATAAGTATATATATGTATAAGTATGTGTGTGCGTGTGTGTGTATGGCCTTGGGGCACTCGTCTCTCTTTCATATACACAACACTTTGTCTCTCTATCTCTATCTCCCCTCTCTCTAGCTGTCTCTTTCTGCAAGCCAAGCGACAGAGACAGAGAGAGAGACAGATACAACATAAACATAACGCGCTTTTATGGATGAAATAATTGAATCGCTCGCCGGCGTCCAACAAAATTAGAAGATTAGATCATAGAGCTCATACGAGCAGGGGAACAACAATCTGACTGTCCATAACAACCTCAACCTGAACAACAACAAAAAACTTAACATCAGCTGCGTGTTGCCTTTGGCGCTTCAGAGCGCAGAAAAGGGTAGAAAAGACGCTGCCTCTGTCTCTAACCGCTGCCCGCTGCCTCTGACGCGCTTCCCAGTCCATGGCTAATCTCACGAAGTATCCACAGTGTGTATGTGTGTCCAGTTAGGGGCCCCTACTCAACTCGTTTGCCGTCGAAACATTAATCAGACAAACAACCGAATAACTTATAAGTCGAACTAATAGAGACGTAGCAGCCCCCGACCCAGACTAGACTAGACTAGACGACTCGTGTAAATGATATGACGAATGACAGACGAATGAATGACTGAGTGAGTGAATGAGTGAGTGTTTGAAACGGAGTGGGGGGAAAAGAGTTACGGGACAGTATACAAATGAGATTGAGCAGAGAAAGTATTTAATAAGCCATGGGAAATTTACATAGGTTTTACTTTTTAGAATATCTTGGCTGTAGATGGTGCCTAAGCAGTACTACATATTGTATAAAAATGTTATGTAGTTGAGAAAATCTAATTTATGTCTATAAAGGCATTATCTTTTCTATAAAATTTATATTTTATTAACAATTTCAGTCAGTAAGTGGAGTATGTTGTATATTCCAATTAATTGTTTATACAAATCAATAAAGACAATGATTTCAGAGTTGCTAATAGCAGCAGAAAAATAATACATTATTTTGTATACTTACATATATATTCCTAATTCAAATCAGCAATTTATACAAATGAAGAATCAATACATCCAGTATGTCTGATATACACTTAGTAAGTAGATTAAAAATGTTTCGAGCAGGCAAATCAGTTAAAATCCTTATACATATATATGTAATACACTTCTATGTATATATATTCCTATTCACTACATGTACTTTATACGATTTCTCATCAAACAGCCGACATGCAATTATTTACCAACATTTATTTTAACCGCAATTCACTTGCAACAGCGCGTTCCTTCAAGTGTTGCCACAGCGCTGCATCAAGTGTCCAGTAATCCGCACACGACACACACACACACACACACACACGTGTCTCTCCTCTGGTTGCGTGTAAAACTTGTGGCATAAAGATGACGCTGGTATTGGTGTAATTAAATTGACATTAATTAAGGCAACGCATCCTGTTGCTGCGGTTGCTCCGGCTGCGGTTTTTGCCACTGCTGCTGCTGTTGCTGCTGCTGCTGTTCATGCTGCTGCTGCTGCCGTGCTGCTGCTCAAGTGCTGCTCATTAAACAATTAAGGGATAATTATCAGCGGCGTTGCCTTTTTGCAATTTTCATGCGCAAAGTGTTAAAATCACTTAATAGGCCGCCCAGGATGTCATGGCCAGTCAGCTGCCCGGCCCCGCCCCGCCCCGTGTTACGCCCCTTTGCGGCGGCATATGGCGATAAAGTTGCTCGCTCGAGTATGCAGCTGTGTGTGTGTGTGTGTGTGTGAACGTGTCTGTGTGTTTATGTTGCACGCGGCTGTTTGTTTAATTGTTGCGTTAAACGGTAACTGGCGAGCTGAGTGGCACACACACACACACACACACACATGCTGTGGCCTGGCAGTTGTCTGTAATGTTGCGGCAACAACAGCAGCAGCAGCAGCAGCAACACAGTCAACACTATTGTAGACTGAGGCCGACTCGGCGAAGCATAAGCTCACATTAATGCAGTTATACACGCACACACACACACACACAGCCTGGTACACCTCTGCCTGCTCGACACTTTGGCAGACACAAACCAAACAGCAGCAGCAGCAACAGCAGCAGCAACAACAGCAACAGCAACAGCAGCAGCAGGGACAGCGACAGCAGCCAAAACTGTCGATTCAGTCAGCACTCGCAGTCAGTCAGTCAGTTAGTAAAGCAATTTGCAAACATGTGTTGCACACACACACACACACACACACACACACAGCCAGTCACACACACTCGCTAAAAATTCGCACGCTGAAAAATGGTGCAAATGCATTTTAGGCACCTGTCAACGGCCGCCAGCAGCAGCAGCAGCAACAACGGCAAAAAAAAAGCCAACAAAAGCAAATAGCAGCAACAAAAAACTAGAGAGATGGAGAAGAGGAAGCAGCAGGAGGGGGAGGAAAGCGAGAAAAGTGTGTGAAAAACGAGCTGCGAGTTTTACAATTAAACAGTAGCCAAAACTAACCAAAGCATTAAGTGTGGCCAAGTGAATGAGGCCAAAACGTTGCTTGGCAGCGTGTGAAACTGTAAAAATAAGGTAGAAAAAGCGTGGTAATATCATAGGAAGATATGGCAAGAAAAAACTGGGGAGCATGTATAGCCAGATAGCAGATAGACACCTATCTGAGGCTTAAAATATCATTATTTTATACAATTTTGCTCAGAAATTACTTTGAACTGGATTTATCTGTAAATTTGCCCAAAATAATTAAATAAAGTGAAAAAATAAAGTTTTTAATTTTTGAAATAATTTTAAAATTTGTGTAAGGGAAAAAATGTTAAAATTTCGATATGCTAAAATGCATTAAATTTAAATGCAAGATTAAACTGCATGTCAAACTATTAATAAAATGCTATATCAAATGAAAATCGCATGACTTTTGAATAAGTTATGGCAGTTGGAATTGCCGAAAATGGGTCAAAGTTCAGGTAGGAAAGATAGGACTTCGTAGATATAGGAAAATTTAAATTTTAAGACATAAAAGGCATAGTTTAATCAATAATTTCCTCAAGATGAATTCAACTATGAATAGATTTTTAAAATGTAATACTTTAAACTATCTGAGATCTCAATTTTTCATACAGTACTAACATACATACATTTGTTTCCACTGTCAAGTTGGAACACACATTGGAGATCGGATCGAAAAGGGCAGGAAAGTGGGAAACACAAATGCAGAGTGTTCTGCTGAGGCTCTTGATACTGGGCCTGCTCAGTGGCCTGGTAGAGTTAAAATATACTTTTACTATTCCCGAAGATGCGAATTGTCTATCGAATGCCCATGGAAAGTTCTATTGTTATCCCGCGCCACCACCTTGTCCATCGATGAGGCATCATTATGATCTTCGCCAGAAAGAGACAGTGGGATATCGCAGTTTTCTGCTCTACGGACACAATGGGCTGCGCAATCGTTTGGCCATCAAACTGAACATTGTCAATATGCTGCACGTGACTTGGGATGATAAACTGGCCGAGTTGTCCAATCGTCATCACAGATACTGTCAACGTCAGATGAATGATAGTATTATGAGGACTACCGATGACAACGATGAATCGATGCTATATCCTAGGGTCAACAAAGGCAAAAGTAATTTATCTCGCAATAGTTTCTTCTGGCCGAATATCTATTTGAGCAATATCTTGGAGACGGCCGTGGGCACTTGGTACAGTTCTCATCAACAATTGAAGTATCCGGTCAATACGAAATATAAGGAATATGATTACCTGGCTATTATGGGCGATAATAGTTTTACGCACATCATAAATCCGCAGACATATCGCATGGGCTGCTCGTATGCCTTGTAAGCTATTCATAACTCCATAAAACTTTATCATCTTCATTATGTTTATCTTACCATCCAGCTTCCATGATGGCCTCAGCGTGATCTGCTACTACTTTCCCTATACGCACTACAATCACACAATTTTTCTTCGCAAACGCTACGAGAACTATCAATGTCCCTACAACTTCCCCATGCCCGATCCCATTTTCCAAAACCTTTGCAGATATGCTAACTATGTATTACAAAAAAACGACAACTCTGCTGTGTATGGGCAAATCGAGGCTCGAGATTAATCATGCTTTCTCGGAATGGAAACTGTAAACTGCAAGTGCCGTCCTCACCAGCCTCGGACAGCCTGCTCATAATCACATGACCCTTATCATATTTTGCCCGACTAACCACATCCCCAGAGCGCACACTTTCGCCTCGAAGCAAATACCATAAGCGAGTGGGCAGTGTGAGGCGTTGATGATGACTCTGTGAAATATCCTGTAGAAAGTAGGGTTGTCTGAAATACGCTTTTGCTAACATTATTTTTGGGAATTATATTTATAATTTTTACGATTATCAAATGCATATTTTAAAAGGTGTAAAATAAATAAAGATTTCGAGAACTTAAAATTGCTGGGTATGTTGAAGCCGCGTTTACTCCTCGTACTTGTGGCCTTCTTTCGTTCGACTTCAGCCCCAGCTTCAGCTCCAGCTACGATTCCGAGACTCACTTCGGCTCCGGCTCTGGCTGTGCCTTATAAACGGAGTGGCAGCGGCGCAGCTGCCCCCAAGGTGTAAAACTTGTTGGTGTATTATTCTGTTGTTGTTGTTGTGGTTGTTGCACACTTTTCAAAACTGCCTGTCAATGCGTGACATTTCATATTTAAGTTATAATCTGCATGCATTACTTTTGGGATCGCCGGAGCAGACAACAAGCCGACCAACACACACACACACCTCGCGCTTATAGAGCGAAAGGGGTACGTGGGGCGTTTTGGGAGGGGGAAGGGGGTGTTGTGAGGCTGGCAACATGTATAAATTTAATGGTATACAAAATTAACTGGAGGCTAATTTTCAATAAAACTGACAGCTATGTAAAATGAGGAAAGCACTCGCACACACACACACCTGTCTCTCTCTGTGTGTGTGTGTGTGTATGTTCTTTTGTGCTTGACGTGCTGCAAATTGAAATGGAGAAACGAGTGAAATGCAAAAACAAAAACAAACACAACGCACAAATAACATAATAATAATAATAATAATGTGCACCGTCACTCACACACACACACACGCACACTTTATAAATTAAACAAAAACTTAATAAATAGCTACAAGCAATTAGGTTGCAATTAATAACGGCATTTTGTCTCTTTGCCCGGCGACAGACCAGACCAGACAAGAGAGAGAGAGAGAGAGAGCGAACCGCAGCAGGCCAGACAAGGCAAGCACAGCCAGCAGCAACAACAATAACAGCAGCAGGCGGCAGCCATCTTCGACTCCCACTCTCCCACACACACACACTCACACTGCCTCTCAAACTCAACTAACACTCAATGCAACAACACGCTCTCTTCAGCTGTCGAACTGCATCGAACATGCTGCGCTCAAACATCAAACCAGTTTCAAGGCTTATCACTGCAAACGCATCTAAATTATCACGAATGCCGGCAGCAGCGCACACACACTCACACAGACACACCTCGCTCACACACTCTCTCCTTTTTTCTCTCTTTGCTTGCTCTCTGCGCACGAACATGTTGCGAGCGAACGAACAAGCCGCAGGGCATACTCAACTGGCTGCAGTGTGTGTTCGAGTTGGGGTGAGTATGATTTGCTGCTCTCCTTCTGTGTGTGTGTGTGCGTGTGTGTGAGTTGTATTGTTGTTGTTGCCTGACGGACGACTGGCGCGCTCTGTCGCTGCCTCTGCCTCTGTCTCTCGCTCTCTCTCGTGCGCTCTGCTCCTGCTCCTCCTTGGCCGCAGGCTATTCGCTTGTAATTATAATATTTCATCCCAAAAGTGGCTGCCGGGCATCAGTCAGTTTCGTTTGCGGCTTGTTGCAGGGTGAGCTGAGCGAAGCTGAAGGAAGCAGCTGAGTGATGATGCGGGGGATGGGGGGGGAGGGGAGGTAGCAACTGGGCAACAATGCAACCAGAGCCAACAATGATGAATTTTTGAACTTGCCGTGTGGGTTACAGTGATGTCTGCCACATAAACGCCAAGCCAGGAAAGCGGGAGAGGAGAGAGAGAGAGAGAGCGCGAGGCTTGTTGCCCGCCAGGCTGCCTCTCATTCTGCTGCTTGCCAGTGTTTACACACAGAAATATGTTGCTAAAAATTAAATACAACAGCGGTGCAACACAAAACTGGCGGGGCATGCCACATGCGCATCTATGTATAGTAAATTAGGCACAACGCTCCCTTCCCCTTCCCCTTCCCCTTCCCTTGACACATGAAATTGCACAAAACTGTATTAAGTGTGCAATCGCAACGCTTGACATGTGCAACGTGCCACAGGCTGGGGCAGGCAGAGGCATCCAGGCAGCAGAGTGTGCAGCGTGTGGCACAGTGTGTGTTTGTGTGTGTGTGATAAATTGAGTCGCTGTGCCGCCAGCAAACACATCATTTTCATATTGAATGCTAAAATAATGCTTACTGCAACAACAACAGTTGCTGCTGCTGCTGGTGCAACAACAACAGTTGCTACTGCCTGCTGCTGCTGCTGTTGCTGCCTGTCTGTCTGTGGCTGCGACTCGTATTACCCGCATCGTTTGCGGCGACATTTAATTAAAATTTTCTTTTAGGCCAAAACTCTGGCAGCGTATCTAGTTCTCGTTTATGGCCAACTTTTCTCTGCTGCTTTTGGCCACATTTATCGCTGCAACAATTTAGTGGCTCGAAGATAACTCGCAGTGCACTTAATGTGTCTGTGTGTGTGTGTGCCCACTCAGGCCATAAAACAAGGCTTAATGACCCGCACTAACGGCCTGGCTAAAACCCCCTTTGCTCTGACTCTCCCCCCTCCCCCGCTGCCACTGCCATTGTTATTTGTGCCTGTTATCAGTGCCGGGCTGCTCATAATTGCAGACAGCAGCAGCAACAATTGCAACTGCAGCAGCAGCGGCAGCGGCAGCAGCAACTGCCGCTTGCATTGTGCCAATAATATTACACATACGCCGCATTGGCAACGACAATGTCAGCCAGGCAGGCAGGCAGGCAGCACTTCGCCGTTTAATTTCCCGTTGCCACAGCTTTTGTTCAGCGTCGAGCGTCGCATTCAAGTAGTTTTCCTGCCCCCCACCCTGCCCACGCCCTCGCTTCCCCCTGCCTCCCTCACCAATTGGCGCAACTAAAACCAACGACAGGAACGGAAGCTATGCCCGCGTTTCCGTGGAGCATCTTGCTGCAGTGTGACAGACGTGATTTGTGCTGCTCACTGAGCGACTGGCATATACCCTGTAAATTATAATATATAATTAATAAATTATTTAAATAAATAAATTATTAACAGATACAAAATACCGGTTATTCCTGCTGAGTTTATATAAAACACAAAAATTCTATGTTAAACTATGTGTATACCTTGTAAAAAACAGTAAATAAATTTTATTTTACTTAAAACTAACACAGTTTGCATAGGGAAATTTAAAGTTTAAAAAAGTTGAACAAACATTTAAAATACACTGTAATTGTTATATAAGAGCACCGCCGCATTTAAAACATTTAAAGCTATGCTAGATTTATATTTTAAGCACATAACATATTTTTAGTTCAACTGTAATGCTCAAATTAGGTATACCCTGCATGCAACTTATTTTATTTATCATTCAATTATGATTTATTCTGCAAATATCTTAACTCTAGCAGTTCTGGCAAAACTTCATCGTTTTCTTAGCAATTGCAGCAGACATCTTAGGCATATTCCCCCTCGCCTTTCATTATCTTTTTTCGACTGCCAAATAAACGCATAATCAATTTTCCATTTCCATTTCCCAATTTTCTATGCAATTATGCGGTTCATTGAGCAATCGCAGCGTGCAGCGAGCGCGAATGACGTTCAACCGTTTAGACACAATTTAATTAACAGGCAGGCAGCCACCCCCTGCCCCCTCTCTTTGCCACGCCCCCTCTCTCTCTGTCTCTCTGTCAGTGAGCGACACAACAAACGAATTTGGAGTGTGTGTGTGTGTGTGTGTGTGTGTGCAGTGAATTCGAAAGTGGCATTCATGCAGAAATTATGCAACTGTCAGTTGCACACAACAAAATCAAATTGTTTGTGCCACAGCCTCAATGTGTGTGTGTGTGTGTGGAAGCTAAATAATTGCCGCACGCTGATTGAGTACGACTGTGTGTGTGCGTGTGTGTGTGCTGCATTTATTTTATATTTTTTGGCACAAGTTTAAAGTCAATTAAAGCCAAAAGAAAGCCGCAACTCAAAGTCAAAGCAGAAGTCACTGAGCTGCAGCGACGCGACGTCAGCAACTGCTGCGCCCGCTGCTGCTGCTGCTGTACGTTGCCATTGCCTGTGGCACGCACATTGCTGGCTCAAATAGCCGCAGGCATTGGCAAAGCATTGGCTAAGCAGCAACAAAAAAGCAACGACAACAACAGCAACAACAAGTTGCATTTAGTTGCGCCGCACGAAAAGGCCGCAAGCAACACACACACACACACATACAGAGAGGGAGGGAGAGACTATATACAAAGGCTTATGTACAGCAGCAGCACCCTTCTGACTCCCCTCCCTGCTTGCTTGCAGGCTTGAAGGAGCTGCGGATGTTGGCAACGAGCGTTGACTGTTCGGCGAAAAAGCGTCGCTGCGTGAAAAACTCAACCAGCCCGAGGCAGCAGCAGCGCAGCAGCAGCAGCAGCAGCAGCGACGCCGTCCGCTTCGCTTCGGTTTGCTAATGTTGCCGCAGGACCTTACCGCTTTGATGAGCGAGGACAGAGCAGCAGCAGCAACGGCAGCAGCAGCAGCAGCGGCGGCAAGGACAATGCTAGATCGCAAAAAGGAACACAGGACGCAAAGGGACAGGCACAGTCTCTGGGTGCCCTCTCGCTTCCCCTCTCTCTCTCCCCCTCTCAGCAAATGGCCTGCGGTTTTGCGCCTGCGCACCTCAGCCAGGTAACAAACAACAGCAACAATGGTAGCAACAACAGCAGCAACTAAACCCCTTCTTGGCCAACTGGCAACATTTCAATCTCAGCTCTGTTATTTGGCATCTGCGGCGCCCAAGGGTTAAAGTACATAGTACGCATCATGATAAATAGAACCAACCTTGTGATCAGGTAGCAGAGGGTCAACCACACTAAAGGGGTCGCTGACATCGCTTATATATCTAACTTAGTCCTGCCTATCGGAAGATCTCTTATTCATTCAGTAAACTGTCAATTCCCATTAAAAAAAAACATTTGTTTTGTTTTTAGGCAATCATCGTATTCAAATCAATCTATAAAATTCATTCATGATAAAAACATTTTAGTATTCATTCGCTTTGCAATAAAATACACTTTTTTATATATCATATTCAAATCTATATCACACGCTAAAGTGCAAAATGATCAAGCCAACAAAGTGAGTAGTAAATTATATGATATTATATACTCCTGATCTCTACATTCCTTGCAGAAAAGACAAAAAAATGCGAGAGGTTCAGCCTGAAATAATCGAATTATACAAAAACAAGCAGTTCATATCCGATTCGTAAGTGAGGATCTCCTTAACTGCTCTCTCTCCCTCTCTTTCTCTCTCTACTGCCCTCTCTCAGCTTATCAACGATATCTGTTAGCTCTGTCAGATTCACGGCCGATGGGCAGAAGACGACTCGTGTGCTCGGCATGGCTGCCGATCGTCATCTGCTCGCGGAACTGAAGCTGCCCGAGCTCCACGAGCGTTGTGCGATCGTCGAGAACAAAGATCTCTACAAGCTCTCACAGATGTTGGCCGAGCCGAAAGTGTTGTCGGAAACCGCTAAGACACCTACACCAACAGCAGCTGCACCGAAGGAGGAGCTGGCCGAGGTGAGAGTGCATCGCAAGCTGCACAAGATGCCGTGGCGTAGAAATGAACACTCCGATAATGAGAGTGGAGATCATAAGTCAGTAAAACAGAAGAAGGTATTGCGCAAGGTGCTGGAACCATTTGGGGATGCGCAATCATTTTTTGATGACTCATTGTCATTTACGAAGGAGAAACATAAAAAGAAGGCGAAGAAACAGGAGCGTAAGAACTTGCCAGCAGACTCAAGCGACGATGGTGACTTTATCTCCGCCAAGGAGGAAGAGGAGCCAACCAACAAACGTCAAGTACGTAACGAATGCCGAGCAGAGGTGAGTCCCACCAAGCTGAAATCGGTGAATATACCCGAGAATCGTTTGGCGATATCAAACAACATCTCGGATCTATCGCCACAGCAATTGGTGAACAAATTCGAAATTGATCCGGAAATATTGAGATTGTTGCGCGAGAGGTTTCAACAAGCTCTGCAAATAGCCAAAAAGTTGGTTCAAATCATTGGTAAGAGCAACACACGCGGCGTATACGCAACGTATTATACCTAATATTATTATTCACCCTCACAGATGACTGGCACGCCTTGACTGTGCTCCTTTTCTTGGGCACCTTCACATACCTGATCTATATACTGTACTTTGATATCAACGAATTTGTGAACGAGGAGCGTCGTTATAAGCTAAAATTGAATGAGGCCGGAATGATTTTTAAATGTTTTTACTATCTCATGCGCCTGCTAAAGATACCAATATTTTAAATTAATTTAAAGTTCTCAAAAAATACGCAAGAAAAAAAATTAAATTTAAGTTGCTGCTATTCAAATTTGCAGACACCTTTTTTACTGTAAAATATATGTGTATTTATCAATTTATATTTCATTTGGGCATAAGTGTTGAAATCTACACGCACTCGAACGCCTCTGCAGGGGGGGCCTCATACCCCCCAATACCTCATTCCATCCCACTCTACGTCGCTTGACCAAATGAAAAACAAACAATTCGCTTTTGTTGTTATCCCAAATAACACGAAAACCTACAGCAGAAATAACAACGCAACAGCAACAGCAGCAACAGCCGCGATAATAAAAACGACACCGGAAAATAAACCGAAATTGTAAAGTGTTAAAAATAATAAATTATTTCTGTTATTCTAAATGGTATTAGAGAGCGTTCATGCATAAATTTAGACGCGCTCTCTCAGAGTGTTAGACAAATATTTCTGGCCAAAAACGTGGAATTCCAAATGCCTCCAAAAAAGGAGAACAAAACGAAATACCGAGCAAATATTTTTACAAAGGACACTGGAAATTTTCCTACACTCTGGAAATAAAACTAAACGAAAAGTGTTGATAAACAATGAGAGAAGGGAATTCTTAAATAGTTTGCAGGAATTCAGTTAAAGAGCATACTGAGAAAATAATGCGTTGAGCTTATAAGCCCATACCATATCTTAAACTTAGTTCAGCCCTTCTACCTATTCTAACTCAGTTATGCTAGTAGCTAAGGTGATCAAATTTGGCACACAATTTTCTTGTTACTAACCCATGCGAGCCCCAAGTTTTACAGCTTTTAAAATCTTCCGTACAACTTTCCCATTTCCATTGTCAATCTCAACCTCAGCTGACAATTGATTTTTCTTGGTTAATTTTTCGCAATTGCTTTGGCTTTCTTGGTTAATTAAAATGCCGCTTTGATGTCGCCATCCTGCTTAAGCTGCATAGATATTATGCTAAATACACTCCCACGTTAGCCCCACTTCCTCCCACCCCCCAAGGCACAACCCTTCTATGGGACAAGAGCTTAACAACAAATTGGTCTGGCAACCCTCGCGGCGAGCTAATCCTTTCGCCATCGGCGCACTCGACTGTGTTTATATATGCCACAATTTGTATAATTTGAACTTATTTGCGCGAGTCGAGAGTCGCAATAAATCAAGGTTACTTTGGCAGAGCGAGAGCGGGAGGAAGAGTGAGTGAAAGAGAGAGAGAGAGAGAGAGAGAGAGGGGGAGAGACTGCACAGACTGCCACATCGAACTTGTTCGTGCAGTTTTTTGGCTAGAGAGGAGTTCTTTGTGTGTGCGTGTGTGTGTGTGTGTCTGTATTGTTATCACAACAACAGCATCTAAATTATCATGGCCAACAGCGAAACGCACAGCAACAGCTTACAACGCAAACACACAGCAACAACAACAACAACGAGAACAACAGCAGCAACAACAACACGAACACAGAAGAAGAAATGCGACGCGCAGACGCCAAAACACGAAACATTTTTTACTAATAAATCCCCCTGAGGGATTTTTCCCATTGCCTTGTTCCTCTTTATAATACATATTTCACATGAACAACAGCACAGCCGATGGCTAGATAAAGGCTAAAAAGCAAAAAAGTAAAGCTAAAACAGAGAATTTTAGCTAAAAAGCAGCCGATCAGAAATGGCCAACCCATTCATTTAGTCTAATTGAGTGAAATAAAATTAGTATAACAATTAAAAATAGATAGTTTAGCTTAGTTTCCCCCGCCTTATAGCGATGCTTTGGGTATGTGTGACATGTGAAACAATTCCTTGGCCTTATGGCGTAACAGTTTACCGCTAGAATTGAATGGAATGCGATCCACAAAGCGTACACCCGCATGCAGCTGCTTGTAATCCACAGGGATACGTCGCGCCACATGATCGATCACTTCCCTCTCGCTTAGGATACTATTCGGTTTACGTCTGATCAATGCACCCGCTGCATCTCCTTGGAACTTATCCCAAATGCCGACTACACAAACTTCCTGCACATCGGGTAACTCCACGATAATCCGTTCGATCTCGTTGGGTGTGTAGTGCATGGATTTATACTTGAGCAGATCCTTCTTACGATCCACCACATAGAGTTGACCCTCATCATCGAAATAGCCAAGATCTCCCATGTGAAACCAACCCTGTGCATCGATGGTACGTGCTGTCTGCTCGGGATCATTGTAGTATCCATTCCAGAATTGATTCGTCTTGATCAGTATCTCACCCATCTCATTGGGACCCAACGGAACACCCTGTTCGTTGACAATTCGCACCATTCTGCCGGCTACTATGGCACCAACCATATTCTCCTTGACGGGATTCATAGCCACCGTTACCACATCCGTTTCTGTGGTGCCATATGCCACGCAGACGAGCGCCGATCCCAGGATCGACAGTGCGGATTGCATTATCACAGAAGATACCCAACCGCCGCCAACGAGAAAGACTTGTATACTGGCGAGGGCCTCCGATGTGGCCAGTGGGCTGGTGAAGAGCGTATGGAATTCCCAACTGGAGATGAAACAGATTGTGATCTTGTGCTTCTGTATAACATCGACAAAGAGCTGCGGACTGAAGGTGTGACGTGACACGACACGAGGTGCTGCACTCACTAAACTAATCAGCAGGGCCTTCACGCCACTGATCCAGTGCAGACCCGAAGGGATATAGAGGATATCCGAAGGATTGCCAGAACTGAAAGAGGGAGAGAAAGATCGGGAGGGTAATTAAAGAAAACTAAAGTATCATCTCAGTCTACTCACGTCATGAGCATCACGAGCTGCGCATTGCTCAGGGTCGTCGCCTTGGGTAATCCCGTAGTGCCCGAGGTGCAGAGTATGCCCATTATCTGTTCCGCACCACGCACAAGTCGTGCCGGTCTGCAAGAGTCACAAAGGGTTAGTCAAATCAAGGGAATACCGCAAGATCCCCTCGCATTCTCACACTGAGTATAAAAGTGATTAGGACAAAAGTGATGCGGTGTTTTATTTACCCATTTCCTTAAGGGAGGCACCTACCTATAATCCCTTTCGTTTCCCTCGAATGGGTAATTAGTTCTTCAATTTTCAGCACATTTGTCACATGATTATCGAGTGTTACGATAATCGGTTGCCAATCTGAAGTGGCCCCCTTGATCAACGCATAATCGCAGCCATCACAGAATATGATTTTCGGCTTCGATATCGCAAATAATGCAGTAATAGCATCCGGTTCCAAATACCCAGTAACATTATGAAAGGGGGACGCATTGAAGAGGCATGCGAAAGAGCACTTGACTCTCATAGGGATTACTACGTGTCAAAATGCCCACAACATCGTTCTGCGAGACTTCCTGTTCCTGTAGAAATTGGGCTAGGCGTATGGACCTTGTAAGTACCTCTGAGTAGGTGAGGATTGCGTCAGTCTCATGAGATATCTAAGGTATGGAATGCATTATATCATAGTTATCATAGATGTAGGGTCCTCTACACTACCTCAAAGGGTTTCGCTCCGTTCTCCTTGAGCGCATCGAGCACCACATCGCCTATGGTTATGAGGGGATCGATGAAAACTTGATTCTCAGCTCCCTGCCACACTTTCTCCTGCTCATTATATGTGGTCTCTATAATCAACATTTCAGACCTTACGCAGCGATGGCTTCCTGTACACTGAACTAACTGAGCATAGATCAATCCAGTCTATAACTAGGTAAACATCTACCCAGCAATCACAACGCAAAGGGGTATATTTGTTTATGTAAACTGCGCAATCTTTAAGCGTCCAAGAAGCAAGTATTACTTACTCTGCCATCATTTACTATATAGATTACATACGTTGAAATACTATAATGGAACCTCTTTATAAAATCACATAATAATCATCTTATAAAAAGCTTGTCGCGGGGTATTTTGCCTGCTGCAATCCCAAATGCTACGTCAAGAATCATACTTGAACATTCACCTATAGCTGATTCTAGGCAATGATAAACGAAAAGTATTTATTGTGTACTGATAAACAGTGTATTTATAGAGTATACAGCACCTTGATAAGACGCGTTTAGTACTAATCTGAAATGCCGCTTATGCCATTTTATTTTCAGCTGCAAACGTGATTTTGCAAAACAATGTATTAATAGTTAGGTATATCTTATCGTAGATAACGTTTATAGAGTCTCTATAATCGTTTGTTGGATAGGTCAGAAACAATAGATTATACTGGCAAATGATTAGAATGCATGTATCAATCTTTCTTTATTTTCTTCTTAATTTAACTTGATTGATAAGAACACAAATCCACGCAGTTTGAACCCATCTTCAAGACAAACTGAGGTCAACTGTACGCGCTGACTTCTTGTCTCCTCGCAGAGTGCTGTGAGTGCTTGAAGGGTCTCATGGAACCCATAGGGCATTCCCACACACACACACACACACATACACCCACTGGCAGCTAAATACACAGAGAGAGAGAGAGAGAGAGCCATATACCAATATGAAATGTGGGAACTTTTTGGCTCTTAATCAGTTTGCCTTGAAGACGAAACCACAGTGCACACAACAAGCGACCCACACACACACACACACACACATACATATACAGACAGCACACACACACTGACAAATTGAAACCTATCTTTGGTATTTTGTTTTTCTTTGGCGCAACAATGCGCCAACAATGGCCCCGAGGCGATCCTCTTAGTACGACTACGACGCTCATTTATTTCACAGTCGTGGACAAGATAATCGCCAATGTCCGCTTAGAGGTAGACAGAGCCGAGAGGAAGAGGGAGAGAGAGAGAGAGGGAGAGGGAAGAGCCGAATCGCCTAGTCTGCCCGGCCTGCTTCGTATGGAGCAACTTCCAAGCTATGTATGTGGAGACGTCTCCGTCTCCATCTCCCTCTCTGACTGTGTTTCTCTTAACTCATTTTATGTGGCTTTAGGAAATGTATTTCAATAATTTTCACACGAAAATCAGTTGAATGAAGTCGTTGACGTTGCTATCTCTTTCTCATTTATATCACTCTGTTTCTCTCTCTGTCTCTTTCTTTGTTTTCCAGCGTTTTCTTCGGCAATGGGCTATAAAGTCATTTATGTGTCTTTTAAGTCTTAATTTGTCTTGGGTTACAGTGTGTGTGCCTGCTGCACTATCTCTACCTCCTACCTCCCTCGACTGCCCTCTTTCTCTCTCTCTTTCTGTCTCTTTCTCCCTGGTAATCGAGCCTTGCCTTGTTTGTGCCTGGCCTGGTCTGGCCATCAGTCAGAGCTCAACTAGCTCCAGTTGCAGTAGCTGGCAGCACATGCTGCAACCGGCTTACACACGCACACCCCATAAACACACACACACCCAGAGAGGGAGGGAGAGAGAGAGAGAGAGAGAGGGAGAGAACCGTGGCTGTGCAAGGGAAAAAGCGGAACTGTCACAACGTCGTCAGTCGACGTCGCTGCCACCTTTGGGGCAGGCACCTTCTCTGGCTACGGCTCCAGCTACGTTTCCAGCTGCGACGGGGAGAGGGATGGGGATGGGCTGCAGCCTCAGTTGGGCTCGTTGGCAACGTTGTCAGGGCAACACACGAGGGAGCAGGCAGCAGGGCAGCACGGTAGAGCAGGGGAGCGGGGTAGCACGTTGCTCTGGCACCTCTGGGGCCTGTTTCGCTTGTAATTATAATATTCCAGCCAACCCAAAATGTTGCCCAGGGCAGGCCAAGGCAGGAAGATGGAAGCGGCGTCGTCATCGTCGTCGTCGTCGCAGCCACACGGAACTTTTGTTGCTGCTGCTGCCGCCGCTATAGAACGTTGTGCTGTGTGTGTGTGTGTGTGTGTGTGCCGCATGCAACACGATGTCGCCCCAAGACATTGCGGATGACCTCGAGCGCCACAAATGCTGATTACGTAGCCGTCTCCCTTCTCCATTTCCTCAAAAACAGGCGAAACGCGAACGCGCAGCAGACGAGAGACGCGAGACGAGAGCGACGAATGTATACACTGCGAGAAAAAAAGGAGACCCAACAATAGCAGACTTTATAGAGCAGGTAGTATATATATATCAGTCTAGGCAGGCTAAAGATCACTCCATGCTAAGCAGCGATCTATCGATGAAGTCTTTGCAGTTTTCCATCTCGTTTGCCTCACATGGCGACTCCAGCCTTGTGCTGGAGATTTATGGTGGCTTATGGCACAGGCTGGAGAGCTACCTCTGACTCCGACTGGGCTGCAAACAAGAGAGTCCTCTCTGATATGCACCCTCTGGGTACTGCATGGACGACGACGACGCTGCAATTGGACGAGTGCGCTGAGCAGGAGAGGAAGAGGGTGCAGAGAGAGAGAGAGGGAGGAGCAGCCAGAGGAGGCCCAGAGGAGCAGCAGGAGCAATGGCATCAGCTAGAGAGGGAAAGGAGCACAACCTTTTTTGCTGCCTCACATTGTTGTTGTTGTCTCACTATGTACATGGGTGTAGGCGTATGTGCACTGTGTGTGTATGTGAACGGGTGTGTGTGTGTGCTCCTGCCCATTTACATAGCTTGAGGTATTTCAATTTATTTCATTGTGCTTTTCATATTATTGTATTTGCAATTTTGATTGCAGTTGCCTTTTGACCATAGACGACGCGATTCCCCCCCATTTCAATCCAATCCGATTGCGTTGCCCATATGCAAAAATATCGATAGTCGCACGAGCACACACACACACACACACACTCACACTCCGCACTAGCTGCATATCGAACTGATTGACAGCGTGTGCTGAGGGGGGGTGGCAACACTTTTCAGTGATGCCAGAAAAATCTCTACAAAATATTTGGCATTAAGTAAATAAAGAGGCAGGGAATGAGAGAGGTAGAGAGAGAGGGAGAGAGAGAGGTAAACTGTTATTTGGACTCGCATAAATGTCAGCTGAATTCGCCGCTGGGCGAATTTGATTTTCATATGCAACTCTACTCGAATTCGACTCGAAATTGAGTGATAAATTGAACAAGGCTTGAGCAGGCAGAGGGAGTATATATTCCTTCCTTTTTCTCTCTCTCTCTCTCTGTCCAACTCGCTCTGACAGGCTGCCAAATAAATGCAAAATCTCTGCAGATAGATGAGGCACAATTACACGAACATTGTCGAAATCATGCAGTTATTTCGTAGACCTTAATTACATGGCAGACAAAGAAAATCAGAACTTCCATTGTGCACTATCTCCCTCTCTCTTAATGGCTCTCTCTCTCTCTCTCTCCGTCTCCCTCTCTCTCTCTCTGTCTGTCTCAATGAGTTGCAGTTACAGTTTGCACTTTGCCAATGACAGCAACTACTCCGACTTCATTATAAACTAAAAGCTAAACAAAAGAATGGTATATTGTATTTCTAACTGCCTCTCTGTCTATCTCTCTCTCCCCTCTCCATCTCTCTCTCTCTATATCTTTCTCGCTTCATTAGCAACTCGAATAGGCCCTTGTAAATGTCATGTTCATTTTTAGACAGCATATTTCATTTTGTTGTTTCATATTTTGTTTATACCCTACGATCATTGAAAAAACAGAAAACAGGGTATACTAAGCGTGTGTGAATGTATGCAGCAGGTCGTAGGACATGTAAGACCCTCGGCAGGACCAGTCTACGCACTCTCCTCACTCCATAACTATCTTAAAAATCAAACGATTGGATGGAAATAAGTATTGCAATGCGAATATCAAGCAAAGTATAGAACCTATAACATTTTCCCATAAATGTATGATATATGAAACTATCCTATAAATTTCAAACCAATTAAATATAAATACAGAAATATATATCGATTTTTTTAGGTTAAATTTCTCTCTAGTTCCCACAAATGTTGCTTTTGTTATTTATTCTTCTAATTGTGCTTTATTCATCAAGCAGCCTGTTGGGGTTTGTGTGGCACTTGGTTAGGGGCGTGGCATGCCCACTAAATATATGATCTCAGCCCTGTAAGGAAACATTTGCCAAATATTTTGGGGTGCTCATTTACATGTGCCAACACCCACAAGGAGCTTAGACTTACTCCCAAACAGTCTTACTCTCTTGCCTTTTTCTACCTTCTCCCTCCCACCTATACGATAAATCAGTTACTACGACTTGACCAGGTCCATGGCTCGTGCGAGTGTGTGTGTGTGTGTGTGTGTGTATTGCGAGCATAAATTGCAAACAATAAATAACCGAAAAATTGTAAATAAAGTTGCTTGCAAATATTTCATAAAGTAACAATCAGCTTAGGGCCAAGGAGCAGATGCCAAAAAGCAGCAGCAGCAGCAACAACAACAACAGCAGCAACAACTACAACAACAAGTCGGCAAGGCTTGAAGGCAACGGTAAGGCACCGACACCCAGCGAGGCCAAAAGTATTTGCGACCAACTTAACACACACACACGGTCTCACACACACACACACACACGCTCGAAGCGAGTGCAGCACAGCGGCCTCCTCCTACTCCTCCTCCTCCCCCAGCTGCCTCCTCCTGCACCTTATCCAGTCGGCTCTCGTATCGAAAAACCAAAAGTAAAAAGGCCCGCAGCGCATGTTGCAAGCAGCGCCAGATAAGCGGCCCAGCCAGCGACTGAGGTTCCAAACGGGAGGAGGAGCAGGAGCAGGCAGGGGGAGGCATGAGGCAAGCAGAGGCTGTGGCTGTGGCTGAGGCTTCGCCAGCAACGGCGACTCTGTCTGGTGGCAACTTAACATTTTTGGTATGCAAACAAATTTCATACTTGGCCAATGTTTAAACTCTTCAATTGGCTAAAAGCGTTTTTTGTTTTTCGCCTGCTCTCTGCGTCTGCCTCCTCTCCCTCCTCCTCCTACTCTTCTTGGCTTTTTCTGTTACTTTGTGCGCTATCTAAATGTGGCACGATTATTGTTATTATTGTTGCAGGCCGCAGCATTATTTGCATATGAAAACGCAATGGGGGGAGAAGTGCAGCGAGTGGGAAGAGGAGCAGGAGGAGGATTAGCTAGGCCAGAGCTGCTGCAGCAGCGTGTGCCGCAGGTGCCCCCAGTCTAAGATGCGGCACAGTTCGCTTTCTCGGCCTTCTTCCAGCTCTGTCCTCCTTCTGCTGCCTCTACTTTGCTTCTTCTTTCTTCCTCCTCATCTGCATCTTTCCTTTTTTGTTTAGGCTTATAAATAGCGGCCAAGACTTTTGTCAACGCGTCGCTGAAATGCGCTGAAAATAAACAAAAAAGCTAAGGTAAGTGTAAGCAGCGCGAGTTGATGGACGGGCGGATGCCCTGTAGAAATATGGAATGTCTTAATTGAAAGTAAAATTGAAAAATTCAGTAGCAAAATAATTGAAGATCTTCTTGATAAAACCAAAAAAGACAAGATGTTTTTTGAAGCCCAGACTCTATCTGTTTCCTTATCGTTCTCTTTCTCCCTCACTCACTCACTTTCTCCCTCACACTCACTCTCTCCCCATTATCTGTCTTTTTCTCTATTTCTTTTTTTTATTTTATTATATTATTTTCTCTCATTTATTTCTTTATCGATATATATTAATCTCTATCTATCTTTCCCCTTCTCTGGCTGTTTCTCCTTTAACCTTCTCCCTTTTCGCACCTGCATACCCACTCTCAAGCACATCATACCCCACTGCAATCACACCCACCTCTACAGGGTATAACAAGAACTGGCTACAATAACTTGACAGCGGTCATATAAGAACACCCAAGAGCACTGCCTGCCCCACTCCTCCCCCTACCACTACCACTGCTTTGCTACCCCTCTAGGGTATCCCTCCGCCCCTCTAACTGCACCCACAACACACACACAAGCAGACAAAAGCAAAGCAACTACCTCTGGCAAAAAGGGAATAAGAAGAGACCGACTACAGCAACAACAACAAATTGGAATATATAGCTGCTGGCCATAACGGTGTTCATAATAATGACGACGTGGCTCCTCTCTCACTGAAAAGAAGCAGAACGCTGGGCGAGCAGGAAGAGGAGAAGTGAAGAGGGGGGAAAGAGAGCACGAGGCAAGGACATTGCCGCAACATAATGAAAACGAAGGGAATTTTCAGTTGCCGTCGCTGATGTCGCTGCGATGCGATGCGATGCGATGTGACGCACGAGACCGCAAAATGGCCGACGGCCATTGCAAGTTCTCAAGTGCTTCCGGCTGAGAGGTTGCCTACCGAGACACGGCAAGGCAAGGGGGATTGGGAGACGGGGGCGGGGGCGGGCGCAGCAGGTTCGGCCGCCAAGCAACCAATATTGTCATGTGGTTTTCTTTGCACTGCTGCCACCATTGAGGAGGCTTCATCAGCGACTGAGACTGCGACTGCGACTGCGAGGCAACTGCGGCACCGGGACAACGTCATGGGACGGAAATGAGTCAAGCGTGACATTTGCTCGACGCTGGCGGTTGTCACGCTACGCTACGCTGCGCCGCACCCGCTTCTTGCCCTTTACATGTGTGTGTGTGTGTGTGTATCCTTTCCCTATACATGCCTCATGTGTGTGTGTGTGTGCACTTGTGCCGGCGGCTACGCAAAAGGAAACTCCTCGTATAACGCAAATTAAAAAATCCAACTGCCAGTGCCGAGTGCGTTGCGGAGCAGGAGACGGAGACGGAGGAGCCCAAAGAAAATGTCAAGTAATGGGAAACTAACGGGTAAATATGTGAGTGCATAAATACCAGTACGCTACCTACCTACCCCATCTCCCACACGCCCGCTATATGTGTGTGTGCGTCTAAAAGTATGCTACACTTTTTTCCACACAAGCAGCCAATTTTAATTAGCCCCAGCGAAACGAACAATATGTCTTTTGGCTTTAACTGGCAAACAGTGGGGGAGGGGGCTGTATAAATCATCACAAGTCACTAAGAACTCTTTAAGCTATTGGAAATAATAAAATTTAGTCGTGGAAGTAGCCAGGCAGCACTAGCAGCTGCTCTGCAATAAAGAACAAAATGTAAAGCAAAGTTTTACTGTTCGAAAGTTTAAATAAATAAAATAATTATTAATATACATATAAAATACTGAAAATGCATGTACAGTTTTATAACATATACAAGTACTTAAAATAATTAATAAGTAATTAATTGGTTGCCAAACAGCAGCTGCATAGCTTTTTATAGCTAAAGGGGTTTAACCAGCACATGTTTAGCGTATATTAACTTTGAAATAAATAAAACATACATAGATAATGCTTATATTATTACTTCAAATGCATTTACAACTTTGTCTAACAGTCAAGAATAAGAAATAATTACTGCATAATTAATACACAATTCAACAATAGCTGCCTAGCATTTTATAGCTAAATAACTTTCTTTAAACATCATTATATTGGGTAATCAATGACTTTCTGCTACAACTCAAACTTTCCATGGCTTTTAGCAGTTCCCATTCCTCTTTTGGCAACACATTCTAATGGTGGCCACATCACTTGAAGCAACTGGCAAAATGGCTGCCAGGGGGCAACATTTCAACATCAAAACAAATGCATAACAAAAGGTGTAGCACATATCATGCATATTTCAAGAGCAAAATTGCCGCCAACGACGACGACGACGACGACGACGACCCAGGCCCAGTCAATGGGCATGTGCCCGCCCACTACCACTGCCCGTCCCCTCCCTTCAACCATCCCCTCCCCCCTGCTACACAACGTGCCTCGCTTAGCGAACCGCAATCAACCTTTGGCAGCGGCTCGCGTTTTTGGCATGCTGGCGGCCAAATATCGATGTAAAGAATTAAAAACATAGGTACACGCATAGCACAGGGGGGGCGGGGGTAGGTCGGCAGGGGCCTAAACTGAGAGCAGATACAATAAAACATGCAAATATGCGCCCAAGGACATTGCAACAGCAACAACAACAGCAGAAACAACAAAAACAGCAACAGACACCGTGAAAACACAACGCGCCCAAGAACGCAGGCTGAACATCAAACACACACACACAGGCACACACGGGCACACACACACACGCGTTGTCCTCTGGTGGCGGCATGACCGCAGGTGTATGCGAGCAAGAGAGAGAGAGAGGGAGAGAGCTGGGTGTGGGAGACAGAGAGATACCAAAGGGTACAAAGTTTATTTAGCTTTAGTCGAAATTAAAGGCCTTTGTATATTAAGTAACCACGCGGCGCCCTCACACACACACACACACACACACACGCATACATAAATGCAGTGCGATAACAGACACACACACTCACACACACACAAAGATACACATATGAATACTTACAGTGTTGAAGTTGTACATAAAATATGCCTGTGGGCATCAGCGGGGAAAACCTCTAAACATACCAAAAATGAAATTTATACTACAACAAAAAAATAAAAATGTATTTCAACGGTGGAACCAAAAGGCAGCCCCAGGCCGCACGCTGCGTACCTTAAAAACGAGCTGTAAAGTTTTCCGGGGCAACGTATCTGTGTGTGCGACCCTGTAAGCCCTCTCCATGTGTGTGTGTGTGTGTGCACTGTATGCTCTGCGTCTGGTTGGGAAAATACTTCGGCCGTATTTTGATTTCATCAAAGCTTTTGTACATATTACTGGACAGGACACATTTTGCGACAATAAAATATTACATGAAAAACGGAAAACGGATGACATTAAAAATGGGGCTACACGAAACCACAAACACACACACACACACATAGACATAGACAGGCTTGAACTGCTGCTAAGCTCATAAACTGAAAATTGCAGGCAAAAATGTTTATTTTACTTGTGCGTTAAAGCACTTGGGTGCTATAAGAAAAATGTGATATGCGGCATCTTGTGTCTTTATCGAGAGTTATTGCTTCTGTCTAAGCGCTTTAAATTGTGCACAAAGATTAAACTCATAAATTACACACACGCACACTCGCAAAGCCAAGGCGAATTTATTTGCTCGCCTGAAAGTATGCAATGCTTTTTGGGTTGGCAAATGCGCGCTCTCTCTCTCTCTCTCAGTACGTACGGTGTGCAAAAATTAGCAATTTAATTTAATAAATAATTATTTACAATGCACAGACACCTGCATTGTAAACAGTTATATTTTGTGTACAAATGGAAATGCATACTGAGCCATGAAAAGCACTCACAGTTTATTAAATATGCGAGAAAAAAATAAATAAATATTTTTTTATTTGTATTTTTCATATGCAAACCGATTGCAGTTGCATTATTATTAACTGCAATCGTGGTACACGCGTATTTATTTGCAATTGCCAATATCCATGCAGATTCAGGGAGGAAAAGGTTTCCGAATGTCACTGCAGGAGCATAAAAACTGATGACTTGTTCCGATGATGCCTGTGCCTTGTCCCCATGGTGTCATTTTCTTTTTATTTATATATTTTTTTTTTCTCTGGCAATATGCCTGGCAACGATATTTATAAAAATGCATGAAATTGCAATGCCAATACAAATTGTGTTGCCCATTGAACACACACATACACACACACATATATATATTTAAATGCCGTTACACTGATTGACAGTGCAGTGCCCTATCAGGCAGGACTGAGGGGCGCACATGTCGTATGAGTAATGTAACGACCTGATATAAAAACCAAGTGCGGATACGACGAGCGTATATGTTACTGATTCACAATGGATTTCGTTAGCCCTCGTCATAAAAAAACTGCATCGAAATTGAACTGCATAACGAAATATATATATGATGAGACCATACATATATTCTATATTTTGCCCAATTATTTATTTATTTTATAGAAATGCCATAATGCAGACAGTTTTGTAAAGAATATGCATTAGTGTAATGAACAGGTGCATTATGCATTATGCAGCTGTAGAATTGTGTGGGGGACTAATAAATATCCTGGAAAACGTATACAAAATTTAATGAATGACTGAAAAATTTTTTAAAATCAGTTCCAAATAGATTTTTAAACCCAAAGCTCATTAGCTTAATTTTCTGCAATAAAACACACACTAAATTTACTTAAAGTCCTGTCAACTCTCTGTAAATTTGTTATTCACAAGTTTTGCACACGCCCCTCTCCCCCGCCTCCTGTATACCCCTTTCGTACAGACACAGTGAGTGCAAACAAAGCTTAGAACTCGCTGCAAAATGTTGCACCAACATCAATTTTTGCACATGCCACATGCGTCCTCATACAATTTTGATTAGCTCTATACAAATTTTATTTTTGATTTTATTACAACAATATTGGATAAATAAATAATTTGTAACGCCGTCGTACAGTGCGCGTTTTTCACAGCTCGCTGCATGCATTTCTAATGGTTGCCACCACACGCGAACTCTGTGTGGCAACTGCGATTTGCATATTTTTAGGCATAACCAAGCGAGCTCCTCCTCCTCCTCCTCCTCCCCTGCCCCCTCCCTCTTCCTTAGCATGTTGATTTTGATTGGATTAAAGCGCGCATAGTTTAGCTGCGACCATATAATTTAGTAGTCTCACATTTTGTGCCAACTAATCTGCATTTAAATGGAATTTTTAATTATTTTCCTCTACACAGCACGAATCCTTTGACAATCAGTGCGACGCGGCGCGAGGCAGGCGCAGGGGAGGGGGGGTACGTGTCCTGGGTGCGCGTCACTAGCTTGGGGCATTGCCAAAGCTCTGCTGCGGCACTACAAAGTGAATATAGTGGACGCTTTCCGCTTTGCCAATAAAATGCAGTTCGATTATTTATATAAAGCTTCGAAAACGCACCGCAACGCCCTGCCACGCCCCGCCCCGCCCCTGCAGTCGTCCCACTCAGCGTTAGCGTATTTTAAATTGCCAATCAAAATGTGGAGCAGAGGCGAGTTAGAAGTGCCAGAGCGACTAACAGGTACGCTGTAAAGTTGGAATCAAACGGAAGCAGCAACAGCGCAAACTTCACTCTAGTTTGCTGTAAACTTCTTACTGAATCTAGTCTGTATACCATGCAATAGAAGCTACACTTTCAGTGTAGTACAGCGACATACACTGCAGCGAGGTGCTTTTACAGGCAGTTTTGCTGTTAAATGGGAAATAAAAAGAAATAACAACAGCGCAAACTTCACTTTATTTTCTATTAGCTTCTTAATCCATATTTCTGTATGCTCTACTATTGAAATCATTACATCACACTAATGTCTTATCAAATAAGTTCTTACTATGCTCCAAATATATGCTAACTCTTAACATAGATACCCTGTAAACCAAAGTAATGATCTTCCAAAACCGCATGCAAGCTTATATGATTTAAATATGTCAATATTGATAGCTATATGACCTGCAATCAAGTGCGATTAAGCTCAAATGTAATGAATTGTCAATGCAGATACCCTGTAAAAGCATAACTATCACTTCTTTACTGCAAACTGCTCCTAAAAAACGTTTCAAGCCAAGTAAACCGTTTTGCAAGCAATGAGACTAAAAAAAAACCATATGTGTATGCTCTGTATTAAATATATGCATACCCTGTAATTAATTGCAATGCCATAAATATTCGCAGCTGCTCAATGTAGGCCTCAAAGCACTGTCAACTAATCTAGCTCTCTTTACAGGGTATACATATACGGCCAACTAACTATCTGCGGTTGCGGCCAGGTAATCGACATGGGGTCTGCAGGGTGGGGGAGGGGTCGCGCAGCACCTACCAATTTGCCATCAACGGCTAAGCAAATAAGAATATTAATGGTTTTTTCCAGCCATTGCGCAATATTTTCCCATGTTGCCTACACCTGAGCGCGTTTTCGATTAGAATGAGTCAACCTCTGTGCGTGTGTGTGTGTGTGCGAGTATCATGCATAAAATTAAAATGGCGACATTTTACAAAATTGCATTTCATTTATGTCACGAGAGGCAGCGGCGCAGGAGAAGGAGGAGAGGGGCAGCGACTGGAAAAAAGGATTGTAAAGTTGTAATTAACATGTTAATTAATAGTTTGCCGCGAGCGCTGCAAGCAAAAAAAAAAACTGTTGCATAATTTTAGGCTGACTTTATTTTTATTCCATTCGCAGTTTTTTTTTTCTTTTTTGCGTGTTTGTTGTTGCCCGTGATATTTTAATATTAATTAGTTTTGTCTGCATAGCGACAAACAATGTAAACAACAAGGCGAATTAATTATCTACTTTTTACTCTCTACAGGAATTTAAATGATTTGCGTATCGAACACACACGCGGATGGGATTAAATCATCGAAGCAGGACGCGGGACGCACTGGACTCGATACACGTCGCTGAGACTTAGGAATTTGCCTTAGCCAGCCGCGGGCAGCGGTCCTTACAGGGCAGGGGGGGCATAGAGAGAGGGTGGCCTGGCAAGGATTTTGTCCCGCCGCCGGATGTGGCTACTATGCAAGAGAGAGAGCGCATTTGGCCAAGGGGGAATTTAACGCTCGCCTTTCAATTTTCGCTGCTCAACGTTTTCTTGTTTGCTGCCGCTGCTGCTGCTCAGAAGGTTTCAACATTCTTGCAAGGCAGCAGCAGCAGCAGCAGCTCAGCCAGAGCCGGAGCCGGAGTGAGTGAAGCAAATTGGCCAATGGCGTTTCCTACGAAAATTCGTTCGGCTCATGTTGTTCTTGGCAACGATGCGGGCGAACGTCGAAACATGAATGCGAGCCTGCTCTCGAGAAGGATGTCGATGTGGATGTGGTTCTCTGGTTGAGAATGTGGCAACTGCAAGAATACTAGGACTTCCACCTCTTCCCCCCTTTCTCTGCTTACCTGCGCTGCCAACTTTTGAGCCGGCACTGGCCGAGCCGAAGGCAACGAAAACGGAAATTAAAAAGTGGAAAAAGAAAACAGCAGCAGCAATGGAGGCAGCAGTAGAAGCTGGAGAGGAACCTCTAAACCATAGCACGTTTCCGCCGTGGCCATAAACCTAACCAGGTCTACTTGATGGACTGAATGACGGATGGACGAATGAGAGGAAGCAGAGAGGCTTGAGAAAGGGATGGGGGGGAAGTGGCAGACAGGCGACTGGCTGACTGACTAGCTGTGCTTGCAACAAGATACCTGCACATTACAATGAATCCTGCGGCTACAACTCAAACAAAACTTGCAGTTGTTGCACACACACACACACACACACACACATGCAGAGGCAGTGGGACGCATATGAAAACACGATATCATTCGTGCAGCACGGCTGACTGCATCATCGTCATCTCACGCTGACAGAGCCGTGAAGCTCTTCCTCTCCCTCTCTCCCCATCTCTCTTTCTGCTGCTACTTGTTGTTGTTGAGACGCAGTCCTAGCTGGCGCCCAAGCTGTCGCCTTCTGCTCTCTCTCTCCCCCCTCCATCTCAACCACCTCTTCGGTCCATGCCACAGCCACAGCCGGAGTCATCGCAACGACTTAAATGCCAGGATAATGATGCCCTCTGCAAATCGCAAAAGTCGCTGCCAACAATGTTAGTTTCCACAGACAGTGACGAAAGAACCGCCATACCCCTTTCCCCCGCTCTCCTCTCCTCCCCCCTTCGCCTTGGCCAACCCTTTCCAATCACAAATGTCGCATGTGTCTCAGGGCGATGCATTCAACCAGGGGAGGGCCAAGGGAGTTGCCAGACAAAGACCCCAACCAGGGCTGACTTGTTGCAGCTAAAACTAACTGTGGCTTATACATACATATATAGTGAGGGAATATACTATATATAGCATCAACTGTAGTTGAGGTAAGTATGTTAAATCAATTTGGGAAGCTTTGCAGCTCTTAGAAACTTGAGAGTTTCATGGGGAACAGAGATTAAAGACTGTAACTAAAATGTTTTACACGTGTCCTTATATAATCTAAGCCTATAAAGTAGTTCTTTATTTTATATATATTCTTGTATAGTTTATTATAATTTTAAACGACTTTTTGAGCTAGTTCATATGAATTTCCCTAAGAAACTTTCAAGAACAAGAACTAAATACAGAAACTAAAATATTTACCACAATTTGCTATAGAATTAAGACCTATAAAGTACTCAAATATATATATTTTTTTATTATAAAAGTTCTAGAAATTTTTGCATACACTTTGAACCAGTTCATTGGAATTTCCCTTGAAAAACTTGCACACAAAATAGAAACAAACGAACTTTCTTAACGCAAAACTAAAGCTAAAATCTCAGCTAACGCATTGATGGCTTAGATGCAGCTCAAGACACACACACACACGTGCCTGATATGTTACTAGAGCAGTTACCCCCCCCCCTACACTCCCCGGCTTTCACAGTTATAGAGCCCGCTGCAGCCTCTCAAGTCAGAAGGAAAAGCAATTACTTTTTCGTTTAAAATTTTCGTACTTCGTAAACATTTAATTTCCAATTTTAATTTGCTCGAATGCATTGGCACATTGGGCACACGGCACACACACACTCACACCCACACACACACACTCGCACACACTCAGGGATAAAGAAAGAGACTCGCATCGACACAATGTTCAATATCATTTGCGAGAACTACCGCCTCAATATATATATGAGCGTAAAACTGTATCGAACTGGTCCGCTCGCCTCTTCCCCCGCTCCCTGCCCTGCTGCTGCCTTGTTTGCCGTTTCTCATTTACATTAAATAAATATTGTACAATTGTATTGAGTTCTCCGGTGTCGAAGCAGGCATCTCGATTGGCCCGTTGCCGCTGCTGCCAAAGGTGAAGCCATCCAAATGAGCTCCAGTTCCCCCAGCACCTGCTCCTCCTCCCTCCCTCCCCCCACAGGCAGCTGCACCAAAAAGTCCTCGCTCACACTGCTTTGACGGAGACGACTTCAGCATCGCCTGCGCCTCCTCCTGCCTGCCCTGAGTAAATATGCAATTCCAAAAAAACAGAAGAGCAGGACAGAATACAAAAAAAAAAAAAAAAAAAATGAGAAGAAAATTGAGAACCGAATTGAAAATGAAATTGCTTGAAAAATTGCAGTACAATGAATAAAATTGCCAACATTTTGTGGCAGCGATGGCATGATGATATGATGGTGTTGGTGAGGGTGCAGGCTTTATGGAAAATGCATGTTGCAAACGGCTATGGCGGCGGTTCCTCTTCCATGTTGCATGCAAATGTACAAACAATATGCATTGCATTCTTATATTGAAATTTGCAACTATCAAAATATTTTCCACAATCACAATTGTCTACTGGGAATACTCTGTAAAAGGCGAGCGGCAGTGTCAGTTAAACTACAATATATTCAGAAAAAAGAACCATAAAGCGACTATCAAATTTGCTGAAATTTGGTAGAATGATTCATCTACACTTGAGCTAAATAATCGCAGGAAAGACTACATAGAAATGAAAATAAAAACCATAAAACGACTATAAATTGAGCTGAAATTTAGCAGTCACTTGCTACTACACCTCTTCTATAATTCCCACAAGCTTGGGTATCTGCAAGTCGTGCCGCATTTGCGTTCAACGCTCAAACTATTTTCGTATGCGCACTAATAGATTTTCTTATATATTTTCCGGCATAAAAATTTGCATAACGTTTTGTATAAAATTAATTTTTCGCAATGTTTTTGCAGTTGAACACACACGCAGACAAAGGAATCCACACGGGCTCACAGATATGCAGGCATACTATACATATGTATGTATATTATATATGTATATATATATGTCTGTCGCTTTTAATGGCTCAGTGAAATCCTGTGACTTGTGACGTGTTATCGTTATCCTGTCAGGCTCTCTCACGCTCTCGCTCCGTGTGTGTGTGTGTGTGTGTGTGTTTATAATTTACTTTACTTTCTGACAAAAGGATTTTAAAACAATTATTTTAATGTTTTCCACACACACGAACACACACAGAGACACACACACACACACACATGTAGTATTTGAAATTGAGTTTTGCATGTTTTAAATGACTTTTGCATTTTTGACTTTCAAATGTAATTTTTCTCTTCATTTCACATTCGGCAATGATATCGGACAATTTTCTATTTAATAAAATGCATCGTAAAATGTAAATAAACAAATAAATAGACAGGCAAACCGACGACTGTGTGTGTGTTTTGTTTTTTCCCAAAATTAGCACGCAAAAGTGTAAACTAGGGGAAAACCGTAAACAGTTAACGGTAAACACACAACTCACATTTTTCCCCCTCTTAGATTACTTTTTGCAATAAATATGTTGATAAATTTTATTTTCTTCTGTCGTCTGTGGAGCGTTAAATGCAATTCGTACAATAAATTGTTATTTCTGCCTATGCAAATTTGATTTAAAGCAAGCGTAGTCGATAAATCACTTCGATTAGACAATTATTGGCGAATTGATATCATTTTCCAGAAGTTTTCAGAGCAGTTTGGGAGAAAGAGCATAAGAAATTGTCAAGAAAACAATTTTTTATAGTAATTAAGCATAACCTAAACGATTTAGAGTTAAAAATAAAAATTGTTAAATTTTATACAAATTTTGAAAATTTTATAAGGGGTAGCATAGAAAATATTGAAAATATTTGTTGTTTTTAAATGCATAAAATATAAATGCCAAATCAATCTAGTGGAAAAACCCTTGGAAAAATGAAAAACCAAATAAAAAACTGTTGATTTTTGGTAAAGGTATGGCTGTTGGAAGATTAGACTTAGGGGTAAGGTCTTATGCCTCTCCCGCTCTTCTTCTTCTTCAGATCTGCAACTGTCAAGTGAAATGACAAATGACCGTTACTATATAGAAACACCTCTACTATCTACATGTCTTTCACCCTGCTCAATTGAATGATAAATGACGCAGCTAATTATGGCTCGAAACTTTCAGTCTGGTCGTGTCTGCCTATGCTAATCGGACAACAAAGCTAGCGAAATCTACAAAGAAACAACAAGAAAAAACAAAAAAACTAGCATGAAGAAGATGCATGAAGGAGGATAAGAAGCTGGGGGAACATCAACATCAAGATGCGGAGCAGTTGGAAAAGTAAGCAAAGTCATTAACATATCGCACCAATGAAAATGCAAATGCAACACAAATTGTCTGCGGAAGCAGGAGGAGGAGAGGCAGGTGAAGGGAGAGAGGAGAGAGGTGAGAGTCCTGCCTCCTCTGCTCTTCTTTTTGGCCATTGTCAGTGGCAGCTACTTCAGCGACTGACCGCATGTCCAGCCATGTCCCGGCGTGTCCCGGCATGTCCCGGCTTCGTGCTACCTCATTAAAATGCGCTGCCATCTTGCGAAAGTGAAAAATTACCCAGCCCAGGGAGCAAAGCACGCAACGAAAGCAAACGAAAACAAGAAGGAGAACCAAAAAAAACAAGAAAATGTAAAGCATACGCAAGTCGAAGGCAGAATACGCTAACATATGGGAAAGAGTTTAGCTCAGGGACTTTAAAAGGGAAATAAAAAATAAAAAATCACGATTATATAATGATTTTCATATATGTTATTATGAATATGTAACTATGAATGTCTAGGAATATAATCCAACATATGTCTCAGAAGAAATATAGCTTTTCAGACCTATAACGTGTCTCTCTTTGTTTCTTGATTTGTTCATGCAAACATATTTGTGCCTAGAATAAAAAAATATATATTATATACCTACATAAAGTTCCCGTCAGGACCTACTACTTCTTGAACCGTGTATTGATATATAAGTAGATATACCCCATTCATATTTTGAATACATAAATATATATTATATACCTACTGAGACGACGCAATCGATGTGCTAGGATCGAGAAGATATATTAATAAGTAAATTTTTCCTTTTGCAAAGAATAAGTTTGTCAAAAAAGAAGAAAAAAGTGAAAGCAATTCTGGAACCGTTCATGAATATATAAGACTATATACTCACCTAATAAACTTCTCCTCCCTCTCTCATGCTCAGCCACTTTCCGTGCCATATTCACTGCCAAAAGTAATATACCCTCACTTAAAGTTCATTCATAAAAACCGCTGCTCCTACCTAGGAATGAGTGTGCAAAAGGAAAATGGAAAAACTTCTGCGGGGCAATCAGCGAGCAGGCAGCCAGCCAGTCCAGACCAGAGCAGCGAGACCAGTCCAGCTGGCCTTGGTCAGCTACTATAAAAGGTGTTCGACTGCGTTTGCCGCTGTTAAGTGGCGCTAGCTACCGCTCCCCCCTCCTCTCTCCCTCTCCCCATTCCACTCTCTATTCCCTGCTAACATTGTTGTTGTTATTGTAGCTTTACGCATTGTTAGCACTTCATAAAACTAAGCTCATGAATATTATGAGCTTATCCAAGTCGGAGGGCGATTTGTGTTTGATTTGCGTGGATTCGTAATGCCAGGATGGTCAAGCCGGGCGGAGACGACTGCAGACGCATGACGTTGCTGCTGCTGCTTCTTCCTTCTTTCCGTGTGGCAGTGCTGCATGCGGCAGTGCGTCGCTGCAGGCTGTTGCCACAGCTTAAGCAGCTGCCGCCGCCTTGCTGCAACGTGTAGAGTGCAGTAAATTCGCGATTAAGCTTAATTACAGCCCGAAAAAAGTCAACATTGGATGGCGGAGCGCTAGCAAGGATACTCAACTTAATTGTCAGTAAGTGTTGCTTAATACTCATTATCTGTTGCCACGCCCCCCTCCCACCACCTACTTGGCTGCACGTCAGCCGCATAGCCGAAACTTAATTGTTAGCTACGCCAAACTTTTGGCAACAGCCAACAAAACTCACAACTGAAGCCGAGTCAAGTCGAGTCGACGCTCGCGCGTTATTAACCCCTTTACTTTTGTTGCTAATTAAAAAAGTTTTCCACACCCTCCCCCCCGCCCCCTCTTGGGTAAAAAGAAAAGTGGCAAAAAACTGCCAAAGACATGGAAATCCTTTCGCCACTCCGCTGCACCCTGCTCCCTGCACCCTGCTCCACTCCAGCCGTCAGTCAGCCGCAGCGAAATGCTGTCGTTGTTTACACAAAAGCAATCATACGCCACGTTGTACGCCAAGCACGTCGCAGTCGCTGTCGCCGTCGACGTCGACGTCGCTCGTCGCTTCACTGTCAACATGGCGCCAGCTCTGGCTGAGCATCAAAAGCAAAAGATCTCTCCGCAAACTGCTTGACATTGTGCTGAAGTTTCATTAATTAGATAAAAGTTCTCTCACTCTCCCAAGTACCCCCCCCTTATCCCTTCGCCCATGTCTCCCTCGTACATTGTTAATGATGCAGGAAAACGAGCTGCAAATTATTTGCACACAACACAAAAGTCACCGAAAAGTTGCAGAAAAGTTTTGACTTTTCAAAAAATATATAGAAAAAAAAATTAAATAAATATATATGATCTATATGATTAAGCAGACTGAATTGCAATTATAATTGCAAGCTGAGTCCCTTAATTAAGTAGAAACTCCTTGAGGCACTTCCGGCCCAAAAAATAAAAAGAAATTGGGCTGTAATTGAAAACAAAGCTTAAAATTGGTAGTAACGAAAAATTACAAGATATATGGGCAAATTCTGATCACTTTCAAGTGCCTGCCCCCACTTAACTACGCCTCTGCGCTGGCAAAAAATAAATATGCCAGAAAACATAATAATTAACCCCTTTTTTTTGGCTAATCAAGCTGGAAAGGTAAGTGGAAGAAAGTCGAAGAAAGACCGGAAGCAGCAACAGCAACAGCACCGGCACCAATCAAATTAAAAAGGGACCCACTGGCACATCAAGAAGACACGCTTAGCATAGATAAAAAAAAAACAACAAAAGTACCAGAAGAAAAAACAAGAAAAAAGTAAAAAAAAGGGGAAAATTGGAGCTGTTCATAAAACATGAATCGTCTCGCTGTCTGTGTGTGTGTGTGTGTGTAGGTGGAAAAGCGGAAGATGATGAATTTTTAATTTGTGATGTTGCTTCCCGTTTTAATTGTTGTTGACAGACGACTGACTGACAGCGTAATTTACAATCCTTTTTCCGTACTCCATCAGCCCCTTTAGATGTGGTCGGGTTTGGGGGGTGAAATTTTAATTAAAGAAATTGCGGTTAATCCCGTTAGCAGAGCGCAAGTGAAAAAAAAAGGAAAAAAACGAAGAAGAGCATGAAAATTATGTATATTTCTCTAGCAAAGATGGAGATGAAGCTGCCTGAGATCGCCTCAGGGCACTCAATGAAAAATTTTCTGTATGTTGGCAACGACACAACATTTTTTGCTAATTGTTAAATTTCAACATAACCTCAAACAACCCCTCCTAAACAGGTATATGTGTGTGTGTGTGTGTGTGTGTGTGTGTGTTCGCACCTTTGTCTACACGCATCAAAAGCCTACAAAATATGCAACACCTTCCTTACCCAGGGGGATAAGGGAGGGATCAATACACTCATTTGCATATTGTTAATGCGATTTATTGCCATGGTTAACAGCAAAGTGTGGCCAAGTGCGATGATGTGAGGTGGGCACACTCCTTAATATTTGTCAAAGAAATTTAAGTAATTGCATTTCATGCCATTTGAACTTCAATTTGCATAAAAATTAAAGCCTCTTGTGTCCAGGAAATTCACTTTCAACACCTATGACATCATTTTACAATGAAGCAGAGCCTAGAAATAAGCCTTTTTGAAGGCGTTAAATTCATTATTATTTATGAAGCGAAATTATTCTAGAGACCAAGTAATAGTCCTAAGTAAATCTGATGATTTTTGACGAAGTTTTCTATACTAAAGGCTCTATAAAAAATAAATAGAAAACCGATTTTCTGATGAGAAATCATTCTAGATACCAGGTAATGTATTAAATGTCTTATCTCAAGTAAATCTCAGGATTTTTAACGAAGTTATCCATACTAGAGGTTCGTATGTAGGGGTACACATTGGCAAGATCTGAACTCTTATATGAAACTTTTATATGATTTTTCTACGATTCTTACAAATTACTTTTCTAGCCTTAATCAAACATATAGTACAGCTGGCTGAGTTAAAGCCATTTCGCGATGCCTGTCGAGCCAATCAGCCATACATAGTAAAAGGTGGAAGCGAGCAGGTGTGCATCGTGTGTGTGTGTGTGTGTGTGTGTTGGCCATGTTGTGGGACAACATGCTCGACACATATAAGAAATTAACTTAAAAAGTCATTTCATCAGACAGACAGCGAGCTAAAGAGGCTGTAAGAGGACAGGACGAGGATGAGCTACAGCGAGAATGAGAAAAAAGGATTAATTGCATGAGAGAGCGAGAGAGAGAGAGAGGGAGAGAGAGAGAGAGAGAGAGGAGAGCAGCTGATGGCACGACATGTGAGCAGAATGGCAACGGTAAAGGCAACACGGCGTATGAAGCAGAGCTGAGCAGAGTGAATATCCTGGCTTTTCTATAAGCCATTGACTTGCACATCTGCATCCACATCCGCATCCTTTGCCAGCACAACACACACACACACACACACACTGATAGCCTGGGCCTGGAAGGATGCGCGACTCGCATGTGTGGAGTATTTTTTAATAGTGTTTCGTGTGCCTCTTGGCGTTAATTTATGCCACAAAATCATTTTCTTTTATGCGCGCAGCCACATGCAAAATAAAAATTAAAACTGAAATGTGAAAAAGGCAAAAAAAAAAGGGGGAGAAAAAACAAGAAAAGGCAACTACACGAAAGAGTCACCACGCCTCCCGCCCACGCCTTGCCCCGCCTCGTACATGCAAATTGCGTTGCAGCGCCCGCAGCGATGAGACGCAGTTTATGTCAAGTGAAAAATGAGTGCGAACTATGACATGAAATATGAGTGCACATACCCAAATGCAACAAGGCACCACGCCCACATCCACACTCACGCCCCCCTCGCCACGCACACACACATTATAAGCAGCTCCGTTTATTAGTGTACTTTGACTAAAACTTGTAAATAGCCTAGAAGAAATAAGTGAGGACTGATGGGGTCTGCTGCTAGAGCGAATACCCTGTAAAGTCGCTTAAATAGGGCACATTGGAGCTAAAAGCGATAGCTTTGATGATTTATTTATTAATAATAATCGATTAAAAATCGATGCAATTCCATATTTAGCACTGATTGTGTTATCTGAATCTTATAAATCGATATCATCGCCGTAAAATCGATACTTTTTCATTTCTAAAACTGAAAACTATTTTTTTTATTAATAGATCAACTTTTTTAAATAAATAAATCAAAAATAAACAAAAGTTTTTTATAAGTTTTCAGCTACAATCTAAATAGTTTTACTCTCTTTCTCTCTCTGTTTTCCTCACCAAATACGTCTCGCATGACACCCTTTTAGAGCCCCACCAAAACACAAGGGGTATAGCAATAGAGCTGAAACATTGCATATTCCTAGACAGCGATTAGCTCATACTGCGGGCGCAAAAAAAAAAAAAGAAATCAAATCGAAACCGAAAACGTAAACAAAAACATTTAAATAATTCATTATGTGACACAAGCTTGATAAGCGCCCTTATATAGTGTATGAAAATATATACAGCTTACAAATACATATATGAGTAGTGTATATATGTATATATGTATGTGTGTGCCTGTCTGACATTTGGGAGCTTTTGTTTTACTTGTTTAATTTCTTACCAAGTTCTATAAAAACAATTTGAAACAGTTCAAATCGCAATTGAAAAGTTCACAGTGTGCCCCAGCTGTCTCTCTCTCTCTCTCTGTCTTTTTCTCTGTCTCCCTCCCTTTCTTCACTTGCTTTTGCTACGCTTCAACTTGGAAATACCCGACGGATTGCAAAAGTTATGCAATCTAAGACGCAGTTAAACGATTTGATTCAATTCAAGTCGGTTTTCATGCGCTCTATAAAGCAAAATATACACATACATATGTGCTATATTTATACGTATGTGTATGTACGTAAACATACCTCGTAGTGTGTTCTAAACATAAAGTGTTTCAATGTCCAGACAAGGCCGTCGCGATTCGTGTGTCAAAGTCATCTGGCATTTTCACTGGCATTGCCGAAGGTTGACGTCAATTAAGAAATTGCATGCTGAAAGAGAGAGTGTGCAAAGGGGCGTGGTAGGGGGAGGGTAGGGATTGCTTAGCCTTATAGATAGTGACAGTAAATCACATACACGAGTGGATTATGCACTCCAGCGAGTGCAAGTGGATTTACGTGCTGTCATCCCTCGAAATACGCAATCCCAAAGCAAATACTTATTGTAGATCTTGAAAGTTCGTTTTGCGAAAATAAATGAAGTCAGAGTTGTTTATAAATCACACGGTTCATCAGCGACTGATAGCGCATCTGTGAATAACCCACAAACATATTCAAAGAACTGAAAATATTAAAAATATACTAAAGAAAGCTTATCATCAGCATTTTTTCCAGAAGTTTTTTTTTTTGTCATAAAACAATCATTAATTCTCCTACGGTTTATTTAGCCTATAGAACTAAGAAACATGCATACAAAATTTCATTATAATAGCTTAAAAGCTGAGAGACTGTACTAAAAAACAGTAAACATTAATGTATTATTAACATCTTTTATACACCTTAAATTTTCTATATCTGCTCTTTATATTTATTTTGTATCTTTTCTTATCGAACTCATGCAATACGCAATCATATACTCAACGTTATCATAGCAGCTCTTTAGCTCTTCAAAGATCCCCCACAAAATTGTGAAAATAATTAAATTCCCAAACAAAATTACCTTGGCTCAAATCGTTAAACCCGCCCGCCCGAGCACGATGACATTCTGCGATCCACCCACGTAGTGGAATCGTAGAAACTATAGCCAACTATAAATAACATCATGGAGTAAACATTTCAAACATTCGCAGTGAATAGAGAAAAGAGAACAAAAAGTAGTATGAAACAAAAAAGAAACATAAAACAAAATATAAACAGACGCCGCAGAGAACCGAGAGATCTTCGATGCGACGGTACGTGGCGCTGTGATATATCTTCCAAAAGAACGAACGAATGCTCAGCAAGGACGTTTATTTTTAAAGAAAGTACAAATTATATAGTGTGTGTGTGTGTGAGAGTGTGTGTACGCGTGTGTGTGTGGCAATGGAAACACTGAGCGAAAGCTTTAGCTGCTTGACAGCTTGAAGCAGAGCTGAACTTGACATTGAAACCCCAAAGCTAAGCGATACGTAGCTCTGGTAAAAAGATCCCTATATACGTGTATATAGTATATGCCAGAAGACGAGATAGAAGTCTGAAGATTGAAGATTTGGCCACACAACTGTACGTCAATAGCTCGACACGTGACAAGCGACAATACAAACAGCGCATCAACTGAGTCTCTCAAATAGACAGACAAAGAGAGCGCAACGTTGATAAGCCTGACAGTCTGACTGACCTGGTGGGCAACCTTTGTAGATCCGATGTTATTGATGTTTCTGTTGTTGTTGCTGTCTCTATTGTTGCCTATGATTCAGCAGCACAAGCACATAAACAAATTCAAATCCGATTCCGATTTGAAATACTTACATAATCATTATATGTACCCAATTCGATCTATTTCGTGCCGGTCATGTGACAGATAGTTGGAAAATATTTACAGTGCATTTAATGACAATTTGAGCAGTCGTGTGCTGTACAATATATATTTTTAATTAGCTGATATATTTATTTTTTTTTATATATTTATTTTTTCTGCATCGTATAATGATGGTGTAACGTGTGGACAGTCGTTAGGATTTTTGCATTTTTTAGTTGAGTTTGATGTATCTATCTTCCCGGCACTCGATAACGGCAGCAGCAATAATAATGCCAAGACTAGGCCAAGAAAGACTCTCAAGTTCGACATGACGATCGTTTAAGGTTTTATATTGATATTATAAGATATTGCCAACCACTTATGGTTTAAATAGAAATAGTTAGTACAACTACGCAAGATTAATAGCATTCCATACGCCTTTCAAAGCGAAACTTTCTTATAAACCTAAACTAAAAACGAATTCGAAATACTTACATAAACGTAGTCATGCACGTTCTATTTGCAAATCATGGATGGAAAAACAGTTGGTAAAATACCGATATAAAAATATTTCACATATTTCTACAGTTTCTCGAGGTACAAACAAAGGGTATCTCTAGCTTTAGATCAAAATACAAGACCTGTACCTTTGCCGGTGCCAGGTATATACAAATTATTTTCCATGCAGGTTCCCAAGTTTGGGCTACAGTTGGTGTCTCTTGATTTTTTGATAAAAGCCGATAGAAAAAATATATCGATAAATGCTTACTTAGGGCCTTCATTTTCGTAGCTCCCGATAACTGCGCAACACAGCAGAACTGTCCACTCTATGCTACTGATCGAGTAGATAAGAATAACAAGGTACTATGGTCAGCTTCTGTAAATGGGCACTTCGATTTTAGACCCACATGCAAGACTAATTACGTTCCCATAATGTTTGCAAATTGTATGGGCACATCGATTTGAAGCACGATCGTGTGATCTATTACGTGTTGATCAAGTAAGATAAGTGTAGATCGTAGTGTTAGTATTTGCAGTGCATTTTATTAGCAATAATATAGATTCTGGATTTTCACAAAATCGTAGGTATTCTAAATTAAAGTACAACATCCTGTATCGACGGGGCAATCGGTAGCGGGTTGCCATACTTCCGGATTGCAGTCTTTCGTGCATTGTCCATAAAATGATTTACATGGGGCTGAAACAGTCGCTGCACACGTAGAGATCATTGTTAGTAAGATTTTGTTTAAAATGGGAAGATATCATAGACATAAAGAGTTCGATGAATGGGTGTATATATATACCTCTTTTCACTATGCGAGTACTCGATAACTGCAGCAGAGTTAGTCCCAAGAGCAGGCACAGAAATACTCTTAAATTCGACATCACGATCGATTAAGTTTACAATAGTGATACGAAACTTTGGGTACCGTTGTTATAAATAGAAATCCAACCCATGTTACGATCTGTATACAACTAAGCAATACTAATTACATTCCATATGCCTTACAAGGTACCTAAGAAAATACGAAACTGTTTCCGATTCGTAATACTTACATAAACGTACACGTTCTATTTCGTACCGCTCACGTGAGAGTTGTGTAAATCATGGGGATATTTGGAAAATATGGATAGTGCATTTAATGACAATTTGAACAGTCGTGTGCTGTACAATATATTTTTAATTAGCTGATATATTTATTTATTTTTATTTTTTTTTTGCTGCATCGTATAATATTGGTGTACCGGCGGGACAGTCGCTAGGGTCCGCAATATCCATTATGCCAAGAATTTGTTAGCGTTTTGGGGTTGGATATGATGGTCTATCTTTTTTGACCGTCCTGGCACTCGATAACTGCAGCAGCATTAATGCCAAGACTAGGCCAAGAAAGACTCTCAAGTTCGACATGACGATCGCTTAAGGTTTTAAGGTTTATAAGATATTGACAAGGTACTCTGGCCACTCATGATTTAAATAGAAATAGTTAGTAGTACAACTAAGCAAGACTAATTACATTCCATATGCCTTACGAGGTACCTAAAGAAGTACGAAACTGTTTCCGATTCGTAATACTTACATAAACGTACACGTACACGTTCTATTTCGTACCGCTCACGTGAGAGATGTGTAAATCATGGGGATATTTGGAAAATATTTACAGTGCATTTTATTATAGCAGCAGTCGAAATATTTAACTCGTACAATATATAAGTAAAGTATGGTTTAATAAATACATGTGTGTACCTTGTCTATAGTTGACATACATATTTGATTTCTTTTTTTTTTTTCTTGATTTTCACAAACAAAGGTATCTCTAGGCTAGATCAAAACACAGCAGACTTGTCCGTTCTCGCAGTCGGTGCCAGGTCTATGCAGCCTCTGGTGGCACCTGTCCATGCAGGCCCCCATGTGTTGCTCACACGGTGCTGGTCTAACCGGCACTGCAGTCGGGTGGGTGGGGCGCGGGCGTTGGCCACATGACGTCACGGGGTTGTTGGCGGGTGAGGTGAGTGCGCGAGAGAGTTTGACGAAGGATAGTGAGGTCGGTCGAACGATCGTTGTTAGTATTTTGAATGAAAAGGAAAGATAACAAGAGATGAGTGTACATACAACAAGTAATACCAATTGTTCGATTAATATTATTATTAATATTATTATAGAAATATCAATTTGAAAATTAGCGAGCTTGGAATAGAGGGGGGAGAGACAGAAAGAGAGATCGAGGGATCTCTCTTATGTTTGGGATTGCGCTAAGAGTTTGGGTTTTACTGCAGGAAGTATTTGTGTGGTTAGCAAAGTTTAGAGGGATTTCGGATGCAATCGCATCTCTCTACTTACGCTCGTAACAGCACTCGACACCCAGATGACTGCTGGTGGGGCAGAGACCCTTGTTGCTTGTCGGCTCGGTGCAATCGCTGCTCTGCACGCACAGTCCTCCAACAAGGACACACTGACGATCATTCGGATAGACACGCACGCCCTGCAGCACTACAATGGGAGAGAGAGTAAGTTAGGTTCTCTCTCTGTCTCTCTCTCTCTCTCAATAAAACACTTACTATAGGAATCGATATTATCGTTCACTTCGTTTGTCACAATATCGGCAATCGATAACTGCATTAGCAGCATTAGTGCTGACACCAGCAGGCACAGGCCCAGAGAGTTGTTTAAATTCGACATAACAATCGATTTCGATAACTTCTGCTGATCTTGAATTATTTATCTCTTCTTACTTTTAGTGTATTTTATACTGATACTGCCGCTATAAATAGTAATCCACACGATACCACGGTTTGACTTCAACTGAGCAAGACGAATCACGTTCCAGATGCTTTTCAATGAAAAATCTTTCTCGAAAATCGACCGTATATACGTTTTGCACAACTCGACGTACGATCGGCAAATGAGGCAGCCCCAGCCAGACACAGGCCCACTGAGAGGCAGCCCCCGCGACGAGTGGACAAGTGGGAGAGAGCGCAACATAGAGCGGGAGAGCGGGAGAGAGAGAGAGCGCGAGAGAGAGTGAGAGCGGGAGATTGCTAGATCAGTAGGGAGAGGGAGAGCAGAGGGGGCAGCCGAATGCGGGCGCTACGCTCAGTTCAATTGAAGAGCGTGAGAGCCATTAATAATATTGGCGCATTTGCACACCCAGAGGAAAAACCAAACGACGACAACAGCGTCCGCTTGGACGGGGCAGAAGCGGCGACAAGCGGCGCATAAAAAAGATTCACCCGGCAGTGGCAGCAGCAACGCCAATTGAGGCAATCCCCAATCCCTGCCCGCCTCTTCCCATCTGCCTGCCAAAACATAATTCATGTGATGTACTCACGCGCTCTGAAAAGCACGCCAATAACTTAATGAATGGGCCATCGAATTCTTAGATTCAAGTAGTATTTATGTGCTTCTTTTGTTTACTCAACGGCAGCGGCAGCGGCATGCACGACCAGCAGTTACCCTGTAAGTAAGAGACACAATATACAACATAGGAATATTAATATTAATTGAGTAAACAAAGTAGCCCAACAAACACACTGCTCACCCCAACTCTACAGGGTATGCGTAGTGCCCATGGCGAGGCGCCGTGATGATCGTAATCAAGAAGTAAGACAGTTCATGATTAACCGCATTTATCGAGGCGTAACGTGATTTAACTGCATTTAAAAGCAAATGATCTGGTTTTCTCTCCCCAACTGCCTGTGTGTGTGTGTGTGTGCCAGTGTGTGTGTGTGTGTTTCTTGAAGACTGTGTGCGTTATCAGCTCCCTCCCAATGGGATTCGGTGTTCGAGCTTGGTTCTGGGTACTTTTTGTTTTTGGAAAACAAATTTAATTTTAGCAAATGGTGCAAAAAAAAAACACCCAAACCCAAAAACAGAGAAAAGTAATAGAAATCTTGTGACGCGATTCGATTCGAATGTTTTCAATTGACCAGAAAGTTATTGGAATCACTTAAAAACAACTAGACCAGACAACAAAAAATTAAAAATTTAAATGATCTACAAATCGCAGCATAATCATAGTATACCCCTAGCAAAGAGTATTACTTGGACTTTATTCTGCGCAACTATGAATGAACTTACGACAGCACTTACCCAATAGACTTGAATACATAATCGAACTAGAATCTGTAGAACTTACGCGGGATTCCATTGTAAGTCCCCCATCCCCCAACTATCCCTCACCTACTTTACTCATCGTTGCTGATAACGGATTCGTTTTTATGTTAAACACGTTCTGTGCATTTCTTACAATTTATTGACATCAATTAATACAGAAATAATAAGTATATATAGTATACATACATACCTATTGAAAGTTGCCTAACGATAATCGAACACCTGTAAATAACATCTGTTTCTTGGCAGGGAGAGGCCTCTAGTCATGCTCCGAAAGTTCTATATTTTTTGTGGGTCAGCACATGAGTTCAATAACAAAATTTTGATATTCAATTTAGTAAATACAATATATAAAGAAAAGAGTACCCTTACCGCACACGAAAAATCCCTGTGAAGTCCAGCCCAAAGAGAAAACCCGTTAGCATTAGTTATTAAATATAATATATATACATTTATATATATTTATTACTTATGTAATAAATTTATAAGATTTGAATATTATTTTTATATTTTATTTATTATATTTAAATTTTTTGTCTTATATTTTTTTATTAATAAGAATCCGTACATCATAATATTTTGTATCTTAGCATCATAGGGTGGATATTAGTTAATTAATTATTAAATTTAAAAATAAAAAATAATTTTTTTTATTTCACCAAGCAAGCAGTGCACAAGGCAAGTAACGGCATTTTTTTTTAATTTAAATTTTTAATTTTTCGAAAACGCACGCAGCTAGCGCAATGCGGCTTTTTGAAACGGATTCAGTTTTCCTTTGTCCCTTATGAGCCACCCCACAAGTTCACAGTGTGCCCACGACGACCTTGGCAAGGGGTCAAAGTTTTCGCCTTTTTTTCTCAAAAACAGAAAAGTCAAAATGGAAAATTCGAGATTTCTCCGTTTCAGAAAAGCCGCAGCTTTGTGTGTGCGCAAGGGTTTCCCGAAAAGTTGCAAATTGTGGGCTGCACACGCGCCCAAAGTGAGGGAAACCAACTCTGTGTTTGCCGACTTTTTGCTAAAAACTGGTGGGCGTTATTTTTTTCTTTTGCAAACTGTTTATTGTACTTTCAAGCACGCTCAAAATTCCAAGTTCGTTCCTTCACGCGCATGCCCGAAAAGCGCAAAAATTGTAGGGTATTTTTTTTTATTTTTGTAACGCGTTCACTTGGTTCGTGTCACCACTAAAGAACAATAACTTGGATAAGACAGCTTCAGAATGACTGTGCACTGCTATAAGTTACGGTTTGGAAGTCACTGTTAAAACATGACAATCAGCTAGGGATGGGATGCCGATATATCGAATGATATTTCTTCATATCGATATAAATATATCGCCAGAGTACTGTACTGTTCAGGTTAAAAACAAGATGCGCGCCTATTAGAATAATTAGAATTTATTTTAATTTTTAAAATTGCAAAAACTATAAAGCCATTCTATTCTAGAACTAAAACCATGAATAAACTGCTTTACCCGAAAAAAATCGTTTGATTTATAAGAAAGTTATGATCGGTGTAAAATGAGGGTACCAGGCCTGTTGAGTGTGTTACATGTCTAATTTTTTGACCATTTCGACATGATTTTTGGGCCAAAATTAAGTATAGTCTAAAATCGATTTAAACACTTGTTTATTACTAATTTTGACCTCCGCAATCGATTAAAATTAAAACCTCGCGATTTAAAATTTTGAAAAAAAAAATTTTTGAAAATTTACAGGGGGGACCATTGTCTAAATTTCCAAAATATCAAAAAATTTCAAAAGGTCTATTATGATATTATTTAAATGTAGAATCACTCAGATAATCAAAACATAAACAAAATGTCATTCCGCGTGAAAATCGTTTGATTTATAAGAAAGTTATGATCGGTGAAAAATGAGAGTACCAGGCCTGTTGAGTGTGTTACATGTCTAATTTTTTGACCATTTCGACATGATTTTTGGGCCAAAATTAAGTATAGTCTAAAATCGATTTAAACACACTTGTTTATTACTAATTTTGACCTCCGCAATCGATTAAAATTAAAACCTCGCGATTTAAAATTTTGAAAAAAAAATATTTTTGAAAATTTACAGGGGGGACCATTGTCTAAATTTCCAAAATATCAAAAAATTTCAAAAGGTCTATTATGATATTATTTAAATGTAGAATCACTCAGATAATCAAAACATAAACAAAATGTCATTCCACGTGAAAATCGTTTGATTTATAAGAAAGTTATGATCGGTGAAAAATGAGAGTACCAGGCCTGTTGAGTGTGTTACATGTCTAATTTTTTGACCATTTCGACATGATTTTTGGGCCAAAATTAAGTATAGTCTAAAATCGATTTAAACACTTGTTTATTACTAATTTTGACCTCCGCAATCGATTAAAATTAAAACCTCGCGATTTAAAATTTTGAAAAAAAAAATATTTTTGAAAATTTACAGGGGGGACCATTGTCTAAATTTCCAAAATATCAAAAAATTTCAAAAGGTCTATTATGATATTATTTAAATGTAGAATCACTCAGATAATCAAAACATAAACAAAATGTCATTCCACGTGAAAATCGTTTGATTTATAAGAAAGTTATGATCGGTGAAAAATGAGAGTACCAGGCCTGTTGAGTGTGTTACATGTCTAATTTTTTGACCATTTCGACATGATTTTTGGGCCAAAATTAAGTATAGTCTAAAATCGATTAAAACACTTGTTTATTACTAATTTTGACCTCCGCAATCGATTAAAATTAAAACCTCGCAATTTAAAATTTTGAAAAAAAAATATTTTTGAAAATTTACAGGGGGGACCATTGTCTAAATTTCCAAAATATCAAAAAATTTCAAAAGGTCTATTATGATATTATTTAAATGTAGAATCACTCAGATAATCAAAACATAAACAAAATGTCATTCCACGTGAAAATCGTTTGATTTATAAGAAAGTTATGATCGGTGAAAAATGAGAGTACCAGGCCTGTTGAGTGTGTTACATGTCTAATTTTTTGACCATTTCGACATGATTTTTGGGCCAAAATTAAGTATAGTCTAAAATCGATTAAAACACTTGTTTATTACTAATTTTGACCTCCGCAATCGATTAAAATTAAAACCTCGCGATTTAAAATTTTGAAAAAAAATATTTTTGAAAATTTACAGGGGGGACCATTGTCTAAATTTCCAAAATATCAAAAAATTTCAAAAGGTCTATTATGATATTATTTAAATGTAGAATCACTCAGATAATCAAAACATAAACAAAATGTCATTCCACGTGAAAATCGTTTGATTTATAAGAAAGTTATGATCGGTGAAAAATGAGAGTACCAGGCCTGTTGAGTGTGTTACATGTCTAATTTTTTGACCATTTCGACATGATTTTTGGGCCAAAATTAAGTATAGTCTAAAATCGATTAAAACACTTGTTTATTACTAATTTTGACCTCCGCAATCGATTAAAATTAAAACCTCGCGATTTAAAATTTTGAAAAAAAATATTTTTGAAAATTTACAGGGGGGGATCCATTGTCTAAATTTCCAAAATATCAAAAAATTTCAAAAGGTCTATTATGATATTATTTAAATGTAGAATCACTCAGATAATCAAAACATAAACAAAATGTCATTCCACGTGAAAATCGTTTGATTTATAAGAAAGTTATGATCGGTGAAAAATGAGAGTACCAGGCCTGTTGAGTGTGTTACATGTCTAATTTTTTGACCATTTCGACATGATTTTTGGGCCAAAATTAAGTATAGTCTAAAATCGATTTAAACACTTGTTTATTACTAATTTTGACCTCCGCAATCGATTAAAATTAAAACCTCGCGATTTAAAATGTTGAAAAAAAAATATTTTTGAAAATTTACAGGGGGGACCATTGTCTAAATTTCCAAAATATCAAAAAATTTCAAAAGGTCTATTATGATATTATTTAAATGTAGAATCACTCAGATAATCAAAACATAAACAAAATGTCATTCCACGTGAAAATCGTTTGATTTATAAGAAAGTTATGATCGGTGAAAAATGAGAGTACCAGGCCTGTTGAGTGTGTTACATGTCTAATTTTTTGACCATTTCGACATGATTTTTGGGCCAAAATTAAGTATAGTCTAAAATCGATTTAAACACTTGTTTATTACTAATTTTGACCTCCGCAATCGATTAAAATTAAAACCTCGCGATTTAAAATTTTCAAAAAAAATATTTTTGAAAATTTACAGGGGGGATTCCATTGTCTAAATTTCCAAAATATCAAAAAATTTCAAAAGGTCTATTATGATATTATTTAAATGTAGAATCACTCAGATAATCAAAACATAAACAAAATGTCATTCCACGTGAAAATCGTTTGATTTATAAGAAAGTTATGATCGGTGAAAAATGAGAGTACCAGGCCTGTTGAGTGTGTTACATGTCTAATTTTTTGACCATTTCGACATGATTTTTGGGCCAAAATTAAGTATAGTCTAAAATCGATTTAAACACTTGTTTATTACTAATTTTGACCTCCGCAATCGATTAAAATTAAAACCTCGCGATTTAAAATTTTGAAAAAAAAATATTTTTGAAAATTTACAGGGGGGACCATTGTCTAAATTTCCAAAATATCAAAAAATTTCAAAAGGTCTATTATGATATTATTTAAATGTAGAATCACTCAGATAATCAAAACATAAACAAAATGTCATTCCACGTGAAAATCGTTTGATTTATAAGAAAGTTATGATCGGTGAAAAATGAGAGTACCAGGCCTGTTGAGTGTGTTACATGTCTAATTTTTTGACCATTTCGACATGATTTTTGGGCCAAAATTAAGTATAGTCTAAAATCGATTTAAACACTTGTTTATTACTAATTTTGACCTCCGCAATCGATTAAAATTAAAACCTCGCGATTTAAAATTTTGAAAAAAAAATATTTTTGAAAATTTACAGGGGGGACCATTGTCTAAATTTCCAAAATATCAAAAAATTTCAAAAGGTCTATTATGATATTATTTAAATGTAGAATCACTCAGATAATCAAAACATAAACAAAATGTCATTCCACGTGAAAATCGTTTGATTTATAAGAAAGTTATGATCGGTGAAAAATGAGAGTACCAGGCCTGTTGAGTGTGTTACATGTCTAATTTTTTGACCATTTCGACATGATTTTTGGGCCAAAATTAAGTATAGTCTAAAATCGATTTAAACACTTGTTTATTACTAATTTTGACCTCCGCAATCGATTAAAATTAAAACCTCGCGATTTAAAATTTTGAAAAAAAATATTTTTGAAAATTTACAGGGGGGACCATTGTCTAAATTTCCAAAATATCAAAAAATTTCAAAAGGTCTATTATGATATTATTTAAATGTAGAATCACTCAGATAATCAAAACATAAACAAAATGTCATTCCACGTGAAAATCGTTTGATTTATAAGAAAGTTATGATCGGTGAAAAATGAGAGTACCAGGCCTGTTGAGTGTGTTACATGTCTAATTTTTTGACCATTTCGACATGATTTTTGGGCCAAAATTAAGTATAGTCTAAAATCGATTTAAACACTTGTTTATTACTAATTTTGACCTCCGCAATCGATTAAAATTAAAACCTCGCAATTTAAAATTTTGAAAAAAAAAATATTTTTGAAATTTTACAGGGGGGACCATTGTCTAAATTTCCAAAATATCAAAAAATTTCAAAAGGTCTATTATGATATTATTTTAATGTAGAATCACTCAGATAATCAAAACATAAACAAAATGTCATTCCACGTGAAAATCGTTTGATTTATAAGAAAGTTATGATCGGTGAAAAATGAGAGTACAAGGCCTGTTGAGTGTGTTACATGTCTAATTTTTTGACCATTTCGACATGATTTTTGGGCCAAAATTAAGTATAGTCTAAAATCGATTTAAACACTTGTTTATTACTAATTTTGACCTCCGCAATCGATTAAAATTAAAACCTCGCGATTTAAAATTTTGAAAAAAAAAATATTTTTGAAATTTTACAGGGGGGACCATTGTCTAAATTTCCAAAATATCAAAAAATTTCAAAAGGTCTATTATGATATTATTTAAATGTAGAATCACTCAGATAATCCAAACATAAACAAAATGTCATTCCGCATGAAAATCATTTGATTTATAAAAAAGTTATGTTCGGTTTAAAATCAGGGTACCAGGCCTGTTGAGTGTGTTACATGTCTAATTTTTTGTATATTTCGACATGATTTTTAGGTCAAAATTAAGTATAGTCTAAAATCGATTTAAACACTTGTTTATTACTAATTTTGACCTCGAAATCGATTAAAAGTAAAAGCAGGCGATTTTATTTTTTGAAACAAAATTTTTTTCCGAACAGGGGAGAACCCTACTAAAATCAAAAAAATTAAGTATTCTCGCAAACAATTTTTAAAACTTGTTAGACCATGGATTTAATAAAAAAATAATGGTCTAGGTTTGCCGGTATGTGCGTATAAAGGAGAAATAAATCTCCCATAATGTTTCTCCCCCTTGACTCCAATTTATAAATATTGTTGTTGTAAGATTACAATACATAGCTTTTTTTTATTAACAAATTGAAAAGGCAGAGAAAATGTTTCGATTGACTATCGCAAAATATGTAAACATATCTTTCTCATTTTCAGTCTTTCACTTCTCAAGCATTTCGAATGCCCTTCGGACACATAGCAATTAAAATGTGTAAACAGGTAATAATATGGCTTAACTACTACAATAAAGGCTAATTTATATACTAAATGTAATACAATAAAAATACATTTTCACACTGCACTACAAAATGGCCGTAGTGCGTTTCGGGAACAAAACGACGACATCTTGAACTTGGCACTACTAAAAAACGAGTGCATGCACAGCAAATATCACAGAATTGTTGTTGTTGTTGTTGTTTTTGTTGTTGTTGTAGGTGTTGCATGAGACCAAATATATGTAGATAATGAAGAAAGTAACATCTGATCATCACTCAATCACTTATCCAATTTAGGTCGTTCATCAATTGTGTACACACTGGCGGGTAGAATAGAGACGGCACTCGTCGTTATGGATTCATCCGTGTTGTTGTTGCTGTTGCTATTGGCCTTATTGTTGTTTCCCTCCCCCTCGAAGGGTATCACAAAGATGCTGGTCTTTGCGGCATGCTGCATCTTGATAACGGTATCATAACTTGGCGGTGCAAATTCACTATACGATGGTGAGGGCGTTGGCGGTGCCCGCTGTGTCTCATTGGCGTTGCCATTGCCCGCCTGGCGACCGCGCATATCACGACACCTGCGATCCGAGCACGCCATCAGCATGAAGAAGGCGGCCAGCGCCAGAAAGGTTGCCACATACCACACTATGGTAATCACATCCATCGCCGTCTGCGACAATTCGTTGGACTCAACAACTGCTGAAAGTAGATGAAAGTAAATTTTTAATAGATTTTTAATATTTGGAAAACTTGAGTGAGTAGGATGCTAAGTAGGGTAGGATAGGTAGGGTAGGGTATTCGCTGGACTAAGTTGATGAAGCAGGAGTGCGTCAGCCTGAAAAACTACCTTGTGGTAGAGTAATCCTAGTGCTCCTAGTTGGTTGATGAAAAGTTCCTCAAGGAAAAATGTTCTAAAAAGTGCATAGATCTATAGAAATTAGGAAAACCGATCTAATCCAGTGATCTGTTAGGCCTAAATCACACGATATGAACTTTAGAATGTTCCCAAAAGAAATCATTAAAAAACTAAAGAACTACCTTGTGGTAGAGTAACTATACCCTAATCCTAGTGTTCCCAGTTGGTTGAAGTAAAGTTGTAAAAAGTACAAAGCGCTATTAAAACTAGGAAAACCGATCCAGCACATTGATCTACTAGGTCAAAATTACCTGATAATGAAATATTAAAGCAATCCTACCAGAAACTACCGAAACATATGTTTGTTATATAAAGGTGATCATTATCGCCGACAGATCTAAAGTTACAACCTACTTAATCAGATACGCTTTGGTACCCGGTAGCTGCATGCAAAACTGTACCAACCGGTGCTATCATATTAAGTCATATACCACACGCTTGAATAATAACTGAATTACACAGTTGGCGGGTGCTATGGAAGCGTTACTAAGTGAGAAATTTAACCAAAGTTGGCACGTCTTCCCCCCTCCGGGTCTGAGACACTACCTGCGAAACTGTGCCAAAGTGTGTGTCATTCATTCCCGCCCGTTGACGATGATGACGCAAAGTTCAATTTTTTTTGTACTCGCTGGAAAACGCGTCATCGGAGCACTCACTCGATATATGTAGTACGTAGGTCCGGAGGCGGGTCTTGCAACTAACTAAATGGAAACGCTAATCGCTTTGATTATAACCGGTTTGCGGTTAACTAAACTTGTTATTAAGCTCTCTGTGACTTGATTCCCCCCAAAGGCGAAAGGGTAATAGAAATTCTGGCTAACGGGTTTTAGCCCGAAATTCTTACTCATACTGGAAAAGATGATCGTAATGCAGTGATATGATATCAATTTGTGTTTTTTTTTCGATGTGAACTTATAAATGCACAATGATGTTATACCTCACAACAATTTTTTTTTTTTTTTTTTTTTTGATACTTACGATTTTTATACAATATAATTCTGGTATTATTATCCACTTGATCCACGGCAAATAAATCCGGTTCTGTAGTCCCGTTGATGGAGCCTGTCAGATTGTATGGCAATTGTTGTCGCGTAAGAACGTTCTCCAAGGTGAACAGATACGACTGACCGTGTGCAACGGTCGCGAACACATTGAATACTGAAATTGGGTACGGAAAACACAAATCGTTATAAAATCAACAACCAAAAAGCCGACACAACGAAAACTAATAAAAACGGGGGAACTGCTGATAAAAAAAAAAAAAAAAAAAAGAACAAACAATAAAGAAATCACAACTGAATGTAGATTTTTAATACGCGCGATCGTGCTGATAGCTTATCAGGGCAGACCTATTGTTGCCCCACGCCAATAAGCCCACAGAGACATACCACAACATGCTATATATATATGATATAGTAAATATAGAAAAGTATACTCCACAAAATTAAAGAGGAACCCAACTTGACGACCGATAAAAAAGTGTCGTGGCTTTCTAAATATATACAAAAAGGTGTTGCCGTTAAATAATAAATAATTAAGCAATTTTCTTGTGCAAAAGATAATAAACAAATAAATTTAATGATGTATCCATCCATTCCTCAAGTTATTTTCTTTTTTTTTGTTGGTTGATAAGAAACTGGCGTCGGCTTGTCTGTTCCTGTTTAAATATAGCACCTGCTAAGCACCTGATCGATCGATGAGGTGGTACTTAGGACCCTCTAAGGGTACAAAAATAACTGAGCTCTTGAAGAGTAGTAGTACTACAGAAAAAATATCGTAAGTCGATTAAATAATAAATAGATTAAGATTCAAAGTCGAAAACAATAATAAAAGCATTTGCGTTAGCATTTCGTGGGTTTCTCCGATTCTCAGCTCGAATATTCGATGATCAGCAAATTTCACAACTTATCGATCGATCTGATAAAGGGGGCGCTCATTTTTAGTGCGTGTCATTTGTCGGCAGTTTGTAGTAGTAGTTCAATGATATCTTTATGGGGCCGCCGTTTAGCGTGGTCTCTTTAACGTAGGCACACCACCACTCCAGACAGTCGATAACTTGTACTATCTGATAATTTCCTGTTCGGTTCTCTTTTTTTGAACTCCACACACTCTCCTTATCAATTTCACAACGCTACCGCGAAATGTGGCACATTTTATATTTGTTGTCCTAGGTTAGAACCGAACAGTAGAGCAGCTGGTTCGGTTCTCACTAGTTGTAATATCCATCATATATCATAGCGATTATTATTATCGTGCAGTGTGTGTTAAGTCAGTCGTAATAATTGTAGAATTGTGTCATGCAAACTTTGATGTAAAAAACTCATCTGACAACACACGTTGGAAAATCTTGACTCAGTTCTCGCATATGGATGGCATTGTCCACAGTGGGAAAAAACGCAGCTATGTAGATGACTAACAGGGTGTACTTAGTAAAAACAAAAAACAGTTGTCAAATTGAGAGGTTGACATGTTTGTCTCTACTCATATACAGGTTTTTCAAATAGTAATTCTCGAAGCAGTAACAAGATTACCGCAGTCAAATTAAAATTTTGCAATGGGAAACTTTGGGTAGCGCTTGGTTCCAGTTCTCCATACATTTTAAGCAAATTTCACAATGATTTACAAATTTAGAAAAGAGTAACGGCAGTTAAATTGAAAGATATCAATGGAAATTTGTTTGTCTTGATATCTAAAAGTTCTATCTATATTTTCAGACAATTTCATAATGATTTATAAAGTAACAGCAGTTAAATAAAAAGTTAGGAAACTTTTTGTTTAGATTTCATTAAGTTATCTCTACATTTAAGCAAATTTCATAATAATTAACAAGGCAATAAATAATTTTCAATACTATATAGGGCATTCGCTAGTACAGCAAGCAGTTTTTTAGCTATTTTTTTGCGGCTGAAAAAGTCACAAAACAAAAAAAAATCCCAGCATCTTCCATAGCAAAAAAAAGACCAAATTCAGTGTGAATCATCGAGAGATATGAGAATACGCAGCATGGTATTTTCATCTTCTGTCTTTCGTCGCTTCCGTTGAAATTTAAATTAGTTGATTAAGATATACAGTACATATAAGAAGTGTATATAGTATAAAGAAGACACGAGATCGATGAACGTTAAGGAGCCATGCAATCTAACCATATCATAAGCTAATAAAACCCAGCCCGATCATGCTAATTATAGAATGCAAATTGTAAGCGTGTTGATAAGAAAAGTAAAGGCGCCAAGCTACGCAGCGAAATTCCTAGGGCAAGAAAATAGAGGGAAAAAAAATGCGAAAAAAAGCTGAACAATTAAATTGATATTAGCGACTAACGGCAAATACATGTGTAGATGTACGAACGTGCTGTAGTCAACGTATGCCGCCTGGTGTAGCTCTCCCCCTCTCGATTCCAATTTGTGTGACAACTGTGCAAATTGGAGGAGTAGGGAGGAGACGCCTTATTACTCTACAACAGCTGTGCACGTGCTAAGTAACAGTTAAATGTCAAAGGTCAGTGCACGCTCTCTCCCACACACTCACTCTCTCTCTCAATTGAGCAATCTTTGGGCCAGTCACGTGACGTACACTTGATATGCCGTAATTATGCTGATTGCACGTCGCATCGCATCGCAAGCGAGTCCAATGCCTTTTCCTCTCTGCTGATAACACTGGGAAAAATTAGCACAAACGGTTAACCGATTCCGAATTTAATTGAATTGAACTTGCCTGTTGAGAGCGAAGACTTGTCAACTTGATTTTTTGATTTGATTCAATTAGCCCCAAAGCAGAAGCTGCCACCCATCGTCAACGTCATCCGTCACTTTCATGTGATGGATCACATGGCAGCCACGCCTGTTTCTCTCTGTCTGTCTGTGTGTGCCTTTAGTTATCTATAGACAATCTCATCATTAGCTTGTTTATGATCGCTTTATCCCAGATAAGCTGTTTCAACATTGAATGTTATTAGTAATAAACCAGATGGGGATGCTCGTAAAACTGGCATACGTACGACCACTTTTCCCCACTTGCCATACAACATCGAAAGTCGTTCAAATTGGCCACGACTCCCTATAATTAGTATACCTAATATTTGTCGGTAAAATCTAACGGTTCTTATCGATACGTACGCAGACGAATTTCGTCACATAACGCACGAACTTTGCGTTAACCTAGTAAATTATCACTTAACGAGTTCCTAATGGTTTCTCATACGATATTTAAACTTCTATAGGTCTCCCCCTTTTTGTGTGAATAAATTATACAAATTTTAGTAATTTTCTCGAGTAATATGTATGTGGCCTCTCAACCTTTGTGTATTACGGCAACTTCCCAGGCATATCCGAGTTTTTCAACTCAAGTACGAATTGCCAATAACAATAAACATATATTATAATAATAAAACAATGGCAAAGTTGCACACATTAAACCATATTTTACTCAGCTGATTTTAATCTGGTCTGGAAACTGTTTATCTGGAAGGGAATTGGCATAGGCTGTATAAACTAGGCAGTATCTCTGCTATCTTCATTTAAAATCATAAACATCTAGCATTATTGGTAATTACTCACCTGTAAAAATTAACAGCATTGTCTTTCCTCCTCCTCCGCGCAATGTTCCTCGCCTGGTTGCCGTCATTTTGTTCAAATTTGTATCTTGTTGAGAATATTGGTATATAGTATATTTGATTGTTTTTGTTTACGATTTATGATTTTACACAAACTGCAATTGACTTTTGCGCGAAAATAAATAAACCCGATCGCCGCAACGCGCTGCTTCCGCGTTTGCTTTCAAACAAAATGCCACAATTGACTGCACAATCAATAAAAATTAAAATTGAATGTTATATGTGGATGGGAATTTATTTATTGTAAAAACCGATTGTTTTCTGATTTTTTTTCTCTTATTGCAATTCGATAATTTACGGGCAGCACGCGCTGTGGTTACACTGGCGTCGTTCACCCCGCGAACTGATCTTACAGGTTCAAGTTGATATCGTCGACTGAGCGCAGCTCGCGACCAGTGTTGTCCGCGAGGCTGTCGCTTAGAGCTGCTCTCTGCCAGCGTCGCTGCTGCTGCGGCTGCAACTCTCACTTGCGCTCTCACTAGTTGTCTCTCTCACTGCTATGAGTCACGCGCACAGACAGACACACACACACACACACAGATGCACGCGTGCGCAACCGGTTGAGGGGCTCAATCAATCGCGGGCTTCGATAAGTTTTTTGCGCATGTGTTGTTGCTGTTGTCTCTATTATCTAGGCAGAAAAAGGTAATTTCAACAATTTGCGTTTATCGATGCTGCTCTTATTTAGCGTTACGCGGCTAATTGCAAAAGCTCTTATGGCAACAAGAACAACGCGTACGTACAGCAACGTCACAAAGCAACTGCAGCAATTATCTCTGCCGGCGAACCAAAAGCAACTGCAGCGCATTTTGCTCGACGCTTCTCTGCACAGACACAAACACGCACACACGCACAGCCTACTTGTTTATGTATGTAATACGCATTTACAATTATATACATACGAACCAACAGTGTGTACACCTTATATACCAATATTTACGGTTCTCTCTTGTCGCGTTTAATTTGTTTGTTTTGCGATTTTGTTCTGTGTTATAAAAATAAAACGCAGCCAATGTGTCGCCCCAACTAAAAAGGGCACGGGTACCGTGAGGGGCGTGGCGCTAGGCTGAGCCGAAAGCGCCCCCTCCCGAAACACGCCCACAGACACGCTAATTGCAATATTTAACAATCATAAAAACAGTTGCGCACAGTGGGTCGCAGCAGCGCAGATGCGCTCTCAAAAATTATGATAATAAAATTAAAATGCTTTAATCTGCCTTAATACTAAAAATGCTGATAATATATTGCATTTTCAGCTGGTACCGTTATACGCTGAAATCGTTTAAGCGAGCAAGCCCGTTTGTTTTTTGTGTCTGCGAGAATTGGGTGCGGTTTATTATTTGAAGGACAGGGTACGGCACGTGTGCTCTATAAGACTTTTTCCACTACGGTTTTGTGTATTTTATGCTCCAAATAAATTTCAACCCAATTAAAAGTAAATCTCATTAAATGGTCTGTCTGAAATAACTAGTTTTCTTGGGTCTCAAAAGCTAAAGCTTCGACGATATTATAGAAGCATTGTAACGAACATTGTCTCAGAGATGATTTCAGAGGAATTTTCAAGGTATTAGGTAATTAAAATCCCACACATTAATACTTCAATATAATATACTAGAAATAAAATATAAACATCATAATAAGAATGATGTAATCAAGATGCATTATAAATATATTCGATAATTTTATTGGTTCTTAGAACCTCTATTAAATCTAGACCCTTCCATTTTGTACCTGTAATATTGGCAGCAAGAAATTTTACCACTGTAAGCCACATGAATTTCATCAAGTTTCACACCATCGGCATCACACTGACAGACATCAGGTTGATAGAGACACACCGACAAACTGATAGTGTCAATTGCGGGTTTGTCACATTTTTGTTCTAATATTTATGGCTTGGAAACAGGTTGTGGTTGCTGTGCTTGCTCTTCTCTCTTGTGGCATATGATGACTTCGTCGTCAAAATCTGAAGGCGATTTAATTAGCGTAAGCAAAAGGCAATTGCGTTCTAACCGAGATTATATTCCCCCTCCCTATATATAATATACGATACGTACGATACGAACCTTATCTAGACGAGCCGCTTGTTTTAGATAGCATGAAATGGCAGTAAGAAGAATCCGAATCCAAAATCGATTCGCACTCGAGTCAATTTAATGGCTTTATTACTGATTAAGACAAGTGGTAATTATGATGGAGTACCAAAATTGCCAAAAATAATATATACAAACATATATATATGTATGTATTCCGTCTACGTAGACAAACCCTGAACTTGGTCGTTACCTGAAGTGTCGTAGAATGCGATCGTTCGTTGACTCCATCCACCAACAGACTTTACAATGTCTGAACACGTGTGCGATTGTGTGTGTGCGTGGAAATTAACACTCCTTTGTATGTGCTTTATAATAATCGATTTACTTTTATTTTTTCCCCCAACACCATCTGACTTTGAACTTTGCCAAGGTGGTCAAACAATCTCGAATTGGCTTTGCTACTGTTTGACATTGGCATGGGATACTTTCAAATCAAATCTTATGTATAGCCTGGTTCGTTGAAGTTCAAGTACTTCCCTCGAGAGTAATCTTAACGCAGTGTTTGTTGATACAATACCAATTTACGCAAAACTTGCCCGATATACGAAATCTTCTTTGCAAACTGGTTTTTGGTGCTGAATCATCTTCCAATATGCTTCACCTCGCTCTGTGTGTCACCATGTGATGAAAGTAACTGTTAATATATATATATATATATATATACTCCACCCTCTACACACCATTACCCGGCATAAAACCCCTCTCAATTGTAACATTTAGTTGGTTTATTTATAGTTAATATACGTATAGGTTGCTGTGAGTATGTTTTGTTGTGAGGCAAGTTTACAATTTTCTGGTTTTGGATTTGGGTTTCTTGTTTCTTGAATCTCTATTTCGAGTACATATTGTGTGTAGTTGTGGGCTTACAAAAATAACCATTATTTAAACAATTGATCAATTGACGACCAAGGCCAGCTCTCTAACATAACATTGTTGTCTTTCTTTTCGTTTCACAAAAGCGCGATTGTTTTGTTTTTTTTTTTTTTTTTTTTGTATACAGTTGGTAAAATATATAATATAATACAGGTACAACTAGATGGAATGCCGCCACTAGTTGTGGTCTCACCATACATATTACAATTAGTGATTATAATACATTAATTTTACAATTAGTTAAACGGAATGTCTTCCACAATTTGCGCTAACTAGTTTTACATAGATTGAAGCTCCTGCGGCTGCGGCTGCTGCTCTCGAGCTTTATAATTGATATACGATTTCGTTTTTAATTGCGTGAGATTTCATTAGTGTTTTGCTTCATGCTAATTGAGATTGCGATTTACTTTACTCTGCTAATAGTACATCAAATATGATCTATTATTCATTAACAAGTTACACAGATAAGAGAGAGCGGGACATTATTCGAGACTAATCTCTGGGAGGGACTTAAACGATGTGTATATATGTACATATAGAACGGGAATGTTGAAAGTGGGAATTACGTTTTAGAGTTACATTAGTTGTTTTTTTTCCTTGCTGTTGTTGTACTTGATTTTGTTCGCATTTGAACACATTTTAGATATAGAGTCTTACACTTAAAACAATACTAGATGAGCTAAGTTTCGGCCTAAAGCTAATTGGAATTGAGAAAACATAAAATCAGTCCTAATCCTATAACGAATGTGCATTATTTACATGGAATTTTTGCGGCTGTTGCTAATTTCGCGTAATCATTGTAATCATTGGTTAATTGGGAAATTACTTAATTAGTCTGTGCACAGGTAACTATGCAATTGCCCAGCGTAAGTGTGTGTGTGTGTGTGTAATTTGTTATAATTACCCCATGCGTAATGCAACTAGTACTATTCCAACAATAGTAATGCGATAAACTCTTCTTGGGGAGACGCGACTCCCTCTGGCAATTCTGGCACACAATGGAGTTAACTATTCGTTTACATGGTGGATTGGCAGCCTTTATCTTTCCGGAAAGAGGGACTCGTAGCTGGGTGGCAAGTCTTTTGGCGTTGCTGGCTGTTGCTGTTGGTGTTCCTGCGACATCGGCGACAGATCGTGAGTAAGCACACCATCGTACGGGGCAGTTGGTAGTTCAATTGTTGGCACGTCGGACTAACAACAAAACGTTTGATGGATTAGTAACTTGGAAACAAAGTGTGTGTGTGTGTGTGTGTGTATATCGGGGTTGTACTTACCCGTGCACGTCGCTGATTAAAGCGAGCAGCGGACGCTTCGTGGGCGTGCTGTTGCACTGTTATGCAGTTCCAATACTTCCAACAGATCCAGACACAGAAACCCACACCCAGCATTGTGAATATGAGCGAGGTTATCGCCGATATGGCCACATTGGTGGTATCCATTTCATCGGTGGCAATGGCATCGTGAAAACAGGTGCCCTCATCACGGCACGGATACATACAATTGGTGATATTGTCACGCACGAAATGACGCGATATGCACGAGTATTGATCATTGGGATTGCATAGAAAATCGCCAGCTAGTTGGCACTCTGAATGCGCAGTTAGCACCATGTGCAGCTCGAGTGGATATTCAAATATATGCCGGTCCTTGTCGATAAAGATATGAACATGCACATCCCTATCGCGCTGATCAAAGATCAGCCTGCCTGCTGGCCCATCGATCGAAATGTCACTGCAGATGCGTTCGCTGGGCGAACGATTTCCGCTTGTGAACTGAATATAATCGATGCACTTCCTGGTCACGGGATCGCTGCGAAACTTCAGGCGCGTAATGATTGTATAAATGCCCCGAGGCGGACGCTCATTGGTCTGCACCCGGAACTGGCAGTCGTATTTGATTTTGTTGGATGCATGACCCCCATGAGGCATAGTCACGTTCCAAACTTGCGTTATAATAGCACCTGAGTCATTATCCTCGGTAAGCCGCAACGTTGGATCACCACGAAAGGGCTTGGCTAATGTGTAGATGAATTTGTCCGAGCACAAATTATCCTGCAAACGCACAGTTTTGTAGGCGAGTGTTGCACTTGGCGCAGAAAACGCAATTGCAAGCGTCAATTTCACTAGGGACCAAAGGCTGCATTTCCTCATTTTGTTTATGGGCACGTCCTGCGTGCGTGCGTGCGCCCGAGTGTTGCTAAATTATCCGCAACGTCTTACGTGCGTGCTATATGTGTTCAAATGTAAATGCAGGCATGCACTTTCGTTTTTTTCGTTTCGTTTTAAATCTAAAAAATAGGTAACTCTAAGAACTTTTGTTGTTTTGCATCTGTGCCAGGGCTAACAACTACCAAGGCTAGCCAGGGAAGCATATCGCGTTCAACTCGGGGTGTTATCGATACATCTGTTTCGTAAGAATCGATATATTGCATATATTAAATACTAAGAAATTATAGAGACCCATTGCTTTGTATTAGTTTGTTAATTGTTAATTGAAAACATTGAATAAATTATGGTTATAATTAAAAAATTAAAACATGTCATCAAATAATATGTGTTATCGCTTAAAAGTATGCTACAATTTGTTTATATTTATGTCCCACAAGAATGTATGGGATAATGTATCTTATGCAAGTGCAGCATAACTAATTTACGATTATTTATTTGCACTTGCATACTTCAGTATCTATAAATACTTTATTATTTTGAATTACCCGAAGGCCGAGTGTAAGTAAATATATTTCGATCATAATATATCGATATATCGATACCAATTCATTTAAGTATCTAAAACTATATTCGCAAATCTCGCACACCGGGCGAAATCTTTTACTTCAAAGATTTGTTGCTTTCATTCAACGTCCGATGATATCCGAGGCGTGAAGACCTTTTAAATACTCCAATTGGATACCACAGCAGCAAAGCTGTTGAATATCTTCCAGAGACCGGAAGACGTGTAACTGTTCGTAATATGCACCAACTGCCAGTTGCGTTGTTGCGTCTCTCCTCAATCCTTCTGAGCTATTTCTAGTGTAGACGTCAATTTACATTAATGGCAACATCGGACTTTGTACTTGGCGGCCTGGCCTCTGTGGGCGCCACCTTGTTTACAAATCCAATCGAGGTGATTAAGACTCGCATACAGCTCCAGGGCGAACTAGCCGCAAGAGGATCCTATGTGGAGCCATATAAAGGTGTCTTACAGGCGTTCATTGCTGTTGCAAAGAACGATGGCATATTGGGACTACAGAAGGGTCTAGCGCCGGCGCTGTACTTTCAATTCATTATTAACTCCTTCAGGTAAGCGCCAAGAATAATATTTACATGAATATTATATGATTTCATGCAATTACTAATCAACAGGTTAAGCATTTACACAACGGCTGTGGACCGACATTGGATGCATAAGAATAATGGTGAAATTTCGTTTCCGCTCGGCCTGATGTGGGGCGCCATTGGAGGTGTGGTTGGCTCCTATTTTTCTAGTCCATTTTTCATGGTAAGTAGCAGACAACGCACCGTGCGAGTTGTTACATAAAGCATGCCATATAAACAAATTATCTGTGTTCTGTCGAATGTCAAATATTGCTTGATGCGTCGCGTCATGTGCTTCTAATTTACATATGTCTGGCCAAACACAGCGCGATGATTCCGGCATAGATAAGAGCACAGACCATTTCTGATAACATTGTCTAATCTTTGCTCCTCCACCTACTTCAATTTAGATTAAGACCCAGTTACAATCACAAGCTGCCAGCGAGATAGCTGTCGGGTATCAGCATGCCCACAGATCAATGGGCGGTGCCCTGAAGGAGATCTACTCCAAGAATGGCATCACCGGCCTGTGGCGTGGTTCCTTGGCTTCCCTGCCCCGTGCGGCTGTGGGCTCTGGCGCTCAGATCGCTACCTTTGGCAAGACGAAATCTTTGCTTATCGAGTATGATCTGGTTACGCAGCCAACATACAACTCCTTCTGCTCTGGCCTCATCGCCGGATCACTTATGTCGGTGGCCATAACACCACCGGATGTGATTAGCACGCGACTCTATAATCAAGGAGTCGATGCCCAGGGACGCGGACTTTACTATAGCGGCTGGCTTGACTGTTTCGTTAAGATTTTCCGCACCGAGGGCGTTTATGGTATGTATAAAGGCTTTTGGGCAAATTATCTGAGAATTGCACCACACTCAACTTTAGTTTTATTATTCTTTGACGAACTCATTTCTATTCGCGAGAAGTACAAAAAACAATGAATAGAATAGTATGTATAAAGTAACTAATTGTTGGCAGTGTAAACCGTACTAGTCTTTGTCCAATGTCAAGTACAAATTGTTGTCTAATTATTTAATGCCTTTGTTCCTGTTCCAATCTCCAACGCTTTGTAAAAGCTGTTCGTTTTATATAGTGTCAGCTATTTGAAAAGTGCCTTTAGTAAGCTAATAGTTTATCCATAGTAATTAAATTTAACTGTGCAATACTTTATCAAATAAAATGCGTTAATTTTGTTAAAAACTCATATTTTCTTTATTCATTTAAGAAATGGTTCTTTAAATTCAACATAAATCAAAAAGACGTTTAATTTTGCGAATGATTAAATTGTAAATACTCTACAATGCGCGCCATGAAGTTGGCTGCATACGCAAATTTGCGTCGCTGTGTGGTGGCTGGTCGATAGCACAGGCCCATACTATCGGCAAGAGGTTATTAATCGAAAGGTTGAAACAACGCTGGCGAGACAAGTCGGCGACGCACATTTAATCAATTTTGGTTTCTGAAATCATCTGCAAAGTTACAATGACCGCCCAATTATCTGTATTAACGCAGTGGTTTGAAGGCTACAAGGGAACAGTCGACAAATCTCTGAGAGATTCTGCCAAGCCATGGACGAAAGCATTTGATCTTGTGGAAGAGCGTACAGGAGTCGATAGAGTCAAAATCTTCTTCGGTGAGTTAACGAATATTGGCGAAGTCCTGTTGGAATAAGGGCTTGAGTTTTGCCGCACCTTGAAATTTCCTTTACCGCGAAGTTCTGCATAATACGTGGCTACGCACCCAGAATGACTAACAGAAATTTTGATTTTATATATGACGTTTATTAATAGCAACCGCAATCTATTATAAACTTACTGAGGCAAACGTGTCATGCGGGCGCCAAATTAGGTGATTATAACTTGCAATCCGCTTGACAATTTTTACAATTGTTGCCGGAGAACAGCAGGCTGGGATTACTATTTGGGAGAGAATTGCACACAGGTCGTCGTCACATACAGACGCACAATGGCGCTCTCACAGATACAAATAGATGTCAGATTGTGCATGTATTTTTCCACAGACATTCTATCATTCTTTTGTTTACTTCACATATGTGTACATTCGTTCCAAGCAGTTGTAGAGTAAATTTAACTCGCTCGCCACTTGCTCGTTATCCGCCTAAACGTAAACGGGAAAATTGAGTTTTATTTTAAAAAATCGCAAAGGCCAAGCACAGCTTCGACTTTGGCCCGGCTTCGTGTGTAGTCGTGGCGTTTTTGTACACGTGTGTACACGTCTGGTCAGGTGTACACTCGCACACATAAATACGCCCGTGTCTGTGTGTGTGTGTAAGAGTGTTATGTTTTGAAGGTTACAAATTCGTAGTAGCTGTGATAAAAAGCCCTTAATGTGGCTTTGGGATTATATTATGGAAGTAAGGCAACGGCAAGCGGCGCGACGGAACGTCAGAGTGCCTCTGGTCTATATTGGCACAGGTGAGTCGCCGCATGAATATGTATGTAGACACGCACATAAGTTTTAGTGTGAGTTATCTAGCTTCCAGTTCCATCCGCCTTTTGTCTTTCGACACCTTTCAACAGCAACAACAACAACAACGTTGGTACAGTATCATAGAGAAAGCGCGATACTAATTAAATGAGTGTGACGTCAGAAATCCAATCGAGTTCGATAAACGAGCAATAGGAGGAGAATCGATTATCTTATGTGTGTCCGCTCAGTCGGACAGGTAATGCAACACTGGTCACTTTGTTGTAGGAACTGATCAGACGCGCAACATGCATGTAATTTATAGGCGATATCTGAGTGCTTCTCGCGCCAACAACAACAACAACGGTTTATGACAAGAGCTAAAAGGTTAATAATAGCACCAAAGATTCGCAAGGGGCAGATGCATAATGCTGCCACATTGCCAGCCTCGTTGTCTGGTGCCACGAAAAGGGCAATTGTATTTGATTTATCCTACATGCAACAGCTAAAATAGACGCAATAACCATGGCGTTCGAGGCATTGGAAGCGAAACTGATTGAGCTTTTCCTAGAAAATGCATTATTTCGTTATAGTAGATCGGATTGGCAGATTCAACCAACCCAGAATTACTTAAATTAACTTCTTCTTTATTTTACTCTTGCAGGTGCTGCAGGATTCTGTGCGCTTTACTTGATATTCGGCTATGGTGCACAGCTCTTGTGCAACATTATCGGCGTCCTATATCCAGCCTATGTTTCGATTCATGCCATTGAGTCGAGTACCAAGCAGGATGACACCAAATGGCTGACCTATTGGGTTGCCTTTGGCATATTCACAGTAATCGAGTTCTTCTCCGGATTCCTTACGAACATTATCCCATTTTACTGGCTTCTTAAGGTGAGTTTTGTGTAGCGAAGTGAGTGAAGTTTAAATACTAAAGATTTCTTGCTTTTTTAGTGTGCTTTCCTTATTTGGTGCATGCTTCCCTTCGAGAACAATGGATCAGTTATTATCTACCAAAAGCTGGTGCGACCATACTTCCTCAAGCACCATGCTTGTAAGTATTTCGAGTAATATTTATAATCCTCTAAATATTAATAGAACTGTCCTTACAGCTGTTGACAAGATCCTCGATGATGGCATTAAGAAGGCTGGCAATGTGCTGAAGAAGGAATAAATTGACTAAGATATAGATATGTACACTCATGCAGCACACACACACTTCCTTGGACATTTCGAAGCTTCCGCAAGAAATCAGGAAAACTGTCATGCAAATCAATCTTTTTAATCACAATCTGTCTATCACTTTAAATATTTTATTGATTGTTATTAGGGCACAGGTCGTGTGGTTTTGAAAACCCAAAATTTGATGAATTATATATATGTACGTTAAATGTGTTTTCAGTGAAATAACTCGCTTGATTCGCATAAATTGTAAAAACAATGACTATTTATTGATTAGTTAACTGATAAATAACTGAAATTTGTAGACTACGCCGTTTCGGCCGCTTGCTCACTGGGTGCGGCTGCAGCGGCTGCTGCTTCTGCCGCTGCTGTCCGACGATTGCGCCATGCTGTCATGTATGTGCGCGGGTGGACGGGCAGTAGGCCGGCGATTCCAAGTAGTTCGGCCGCCGGATCTGACATGTGGGCGCCCTTGCCCAGCCAATAACGGATGCGTTCTGTGTTCAGGGCAACCAATCGCTCCTGGTTTTCATTTGGCAAAGGATCATAGGAGCCCACCTGTTCGATGACGGGCTGATGTTGATTCTTACGGCGCTGTAAATGCACATTTTAGTTATTAACAATTCTAATTAGACTCTCAGACGTACCTCCATGACAACTATGTGATAGAACGGACGATTCGTGCAGCCAAGACGCACGAAGCGTATAATTTTGGCTGAGTGCTTGTAGAAGCGGCCAATACCGCTGGCCGGTGTTAGGGACATCCTCGCTGTTTATTCAAGAAATTTACTTTAAAGAAAATGTGTTATGAAAACAGAGTGCAGTACCATCGATATCTATATGTAATCGATATGGTAATAATCGGTTATCGTCTTTGAAACGTAGCTGAAGTTCGGAAATAAATATTATTTAGAAAATACGGTAAGAAAAATTTACTAAACACAGAAAATAATTCGTTAAACTAGTTTAAGCTGCTATAATAATGTAAATTATGCCATGTCGTTTCATTTTTTAAACATTATGATAATGCAACTCTGCGTTTTAAATAGTATGTGTATACACTGGTCGCTCACACAAAATGGCGTCAGCAGTCGAACACGAACACTAAGGAATTTTTCAGTGGTGTCTGTGTCTGTGAATTAATATTGGGGGTAAAAAAAACTGTGTGCGTTATTTTGTTTATAAATTTAATTGCAAATACGGCACATTAATACACAACGTGTACACACACCTACACACACCAATTCAAAAGTGCGCTTATCAATGAATTGAAATCGATGCAGAAGCAGCACCAGCAGCTAGAAGCACGCCAACGCCAACGAAGTGAATTTTCGAGGGAACGGAAAAAAATGGCGCCCGCCTCAGCCTCAGCCACAGCCACAGAAGCAAGTTGACTTTCTTTTCGGTGTGTGTAGTTCGTCGCCGTACTCGTCGCTCGTTTTCGTCGCATATTTGTCGCGATCAAAAAAAAAAACGAAAAGAAAAAGTGAAAAAGAAAGAAATATTGAAAATTGCATCAAAACGCGACGTCGACGTACAGCAGGAGGCTAGTATTTTGTACGTGATTTTGTATAAATACATACATATACATATAATACAAATACAAGCAACAGAAAAGTGCAATTACATTTGCGTTTGGAAATTTTGCGCTTTTTTCTCTTTCGCCTCCCCTTTTTCTGCTTTGCTTCATTATAATGTGCGCTGCACAGAGCAATCCGCCGCCCTTCGGCTACGCTTGGGGTTTTGCAGACAACGGCAACCGTGCCGCAGAATCAGTTTTGGAGATATCGCCAAATATTAACTACACCGTCAGTGGGGAATCGGTAAGTGCAAGAAGTCTCATTTTAAGTCTCTCTAAGTTTGTATGTATACATAGAATTTCCTTCGTTGCATATTACCAACTACGTTTTTTTTTTGTATTCCTTTTCATTATATTTCTTTTATATCGAATGCTTTTGCAAGTGCAAGCTGCTTTACTAAATAACCAATCGACCCAACGACGAGCCAGCTAGTCGGCCCAACCCCCCGCCACCCACGTAATAATGTTGCTGTTGCTTTCCCACAGCGAACCGTGTTGTGTCGTTTGACCGCCCTTCCCCCCATTCGTTGTCGTTGCCCTAACAACAGCGCCACATACACACAAGCGAGCCAATTAGAGATGGTCACATGACGTAGTCGTGAGCAAAACTATAACACGAAAGTAGAAACCCACAATTTAAATAAATAGAATCACACACGAATAGCTATAAATACTTTCGAAAATGTCATCAAATATTCGTAACGCACACCTCACAACTATAAATATTCCTCTGGTTATCAGAGAATGCGAGAGCGAATTTGAGCCGATAACATTCTTGTCACGTTGCCATCTCTAATACAGATACAGCTACGTCGTAGGTTCGCTCGCGCTCACTCGTTGGTTTTCAGCCCCGTGTATGTATAAGTGCATCGTCCATATATATATGTGTACATTGGTGTGCGTGTATATACGTACGCAGAGTTGTGCGTGTGTATGTATACACGTACGATATACATACATAAGTGGTGGCGCAAATACAAGAAAAAACCAGCTACATATACTTTTATGTAACTGCGTTGGTCATGCGAATGCGAGCGAGTGTGTTAGAATTCTTTTACCATACATTTATACGAAATTTTTTCGTTTCCATTTCATTCGTAAACATTCATAATTTGGTATTTGTAAAAAGTATGCGTACGTATGTACCATACATACATGCGAATACATATGTATGAATGTATACATTTACCTACGTGCATGCATGTAGAGTGTGTGTGGATGCAAACAAACAACAAAATACGCACGTTGTGCTATGCACACACGCGGCGGCGGTGGCAGCTGATTTCAACCCAACCAACCTACTCCCACTCCCAATTCCCATTCCATGGTGATAACAGCATTTTAATTGCATACATCAATATTAATTAATAAATGTGCGGTTAGAGTGAAATTAACAGTCTGGCGTTGGCAAAAGCAATCGATTTTAATCGATAAATATAACCATAATTTTGTATTAATCGTAATTTTAAGTACATTTCTTGCATATTGGTTTTTATAATGAATTATATTTTTAATTTTTATGTTGCGTTTATGTTCATTTTGTGTTTTGTATCAACAACAACAACTTTGTTATACAATTGGCAGTACAAATTTTGCTTTGGCATGAGAGTGCAACCCTGTTTCGCTGCGTTTTTGTGCCTGCCTCTTTGCGCACGATTGTGAATACACGCGCACGCACACATGAACACACACAGGCACAGACGAGACACGAACGCGAACACAAGCAGAAGTGGTTTCGTTGTGTTTGAATTCGCCGCATGCGCTGCCGACGACCATTTTGTGTGCATGTGTGCGAGACAGTCGTCAATTCGCCGCCGTTCGTTGAATTGAATTCAACACTAACACATTCCCAACGCACGCACACCAAAGCCGACCTCTCTTTTTATCACACTCTCTCTCTCTTTCCCCCTCTCTCTATCTTTTGTACGCACGCACACACGCCCAATTGGCATAGATGTGTGCGTGCGCGGTGCGTGCGTGTGTTTTGATTACACTTGCTTACGTTTTGGCGCTCAACACAAACTGACAAAAGTCCAATTGCACAGAATGAAAAAAAAAGCGCGCGCTTTGCTGCCGCCGTTTTTGTATGCCTCTTCTTCTTGTTCTTCTGCCGTTGCTGCTGCTGTCGCTGCCTCTGCTGTGCTGCCAACAACATCGCGCTGCCGTTGCTGGTGCTGGTGCTGCCTCTGCCTCTGCCTCTGCTGCCGCTAGCTTCTTGCTTCCCTCTATCATTTGGCATTGTGTTATTATCAACTGTTGCCGCACCGCTGCGCAGGTGTAGCGTGTAGCGTGTTAACAACACGACAAAATGAACAACAAACCGCAACATAGAAAAATAAAAATAACAAAAACGATTCTACTATGAACCAATTGCAGTGGCGACTGTACTTATTTCTACTAATAAATTAGCCTAGCATAGATAATATTGAATTTATAATCTAACTCAACTCAAACCCATGAACAACAACAATTAAATGTGTATTTTATATTGGATTAAAGTAATTCATCACTTTGCATTATGCAATAATGACCTCAGTGTCCACAGTGTTGTATAACGCTGAAAAATACATTGCACTTGCATTTCCTGTAATCTGTTCGGTTTTTGGGGACAAATAAACAATCAATCAATCAATCAATCAGCAAAATCAATCAATCAAATAGTAAAACTAACAACAAAAAAAGAACATCAGAAAGAAAACATGATAATAATAAAGTGAAAAAGTCATCATTTAATATCATCATTTGTGTTTGAGCGGTATATTTGTGCATAGAGCCCGCGCTCCATCACCTATCAGAGTTATACTGAAAACAATGTGTACACACCCATTTTAGATGCCCTATTTGTTATCCACGGATGGATCATTGACCGTACAAAAGGATGTTAAAGGTGCACTCGTCGGCAATAAGGGCAATGTCGTCCGTCGCATGTTCGTGGTGAACGATTCATCAGCGCCCGGAACACAAAGGTGCGTTTTCAAAGAACAAAAAAAAAATACAATAATAAAAAAGAAAATTAAAAACAATTATAAAAAAAAAACACATACAACAAGAAAAACGCTTTTACTAAGCCTCGTTTCTTCCCGTCTGCTTCGATGCTCTTTCTCTTCTCTCTCTTTCTCTCTTTCTATCTATCTATCTATCCATCCACAGAGTGTATACCACAGGCGCCGCATCGACGGTGGTCAAAAAACAGGATTCTGGTCAGCAGGTGTTGAGCATAAATTCGCTCGATAAGAACTGTAAGTGGTCGAAAAAACAAAGAGAAATATTTCTCTTTGAGATTATTCAAAAAATTATCAAATATCAGTGTTGCACGCGTTGTTGATGTGTTGTAATCGATTATCGATTGTTAGGGGGGTTTATTTTTTTTCGCTAATTGATTGTTTTCTCTTTGTTTACTCTTTCTCTCTCTCTCACTCGCACTCACTACTTTCCGCTCGCTCGCTGTAATCCAAACCACTCCCCACGAATAACTGTAATTTTCGAAATTTCTTCTCTCTCTCTCTCTATCTAATTCTCTCTGTGTGTTTCGCTGTCTTTGCTCTCGTCTCGTATTGCTCCCATGCATTACATCCCATCCAAAACTACCAAAATAAAATATCATTACCATGATCATGATCACTTCCTCCCTTATCACGCCAAACACTACTCCACTCCCCATCCCATGTACACTATCACCTACACTTGATCTCACTCACATTTCACATTGAAACGGCGGCGGCGGGCGGCGGGCTGTGCGGGCGCATAGATCTATTAGTCGATCAGGCTACAGCGGCAGCGGCTGCAGCTGCAGCAGCAGCAGGTGGAGGTGATCCCGCGGCAGCGGCAGCGGCTGCGGCACATCATCATACGCTGACAAATGGTGGCAGCATTGTTGATGCAAAAACTGGACAAACTGTACTGACATCGAGTGCCGCTGCGGCCAAATCGCATTTTAACTCAATCGGTGCACTGCATCTTACACAAGAGGAGTGCAATGAGATCTTAATCAAGCGCGCCATTGCAGCCGGCCAAGGCCACCAGACGCACCACACACTCACGCACGCTGGCGACGGAGCGCATCACCATCATACGACGGCGCCAGGCACGACACCAAGTAAGCATCTCAAATCTGTGTTGTGCTCGATATGCTCCTCCTCTCTCTCTCTCTATCTGTCTCCTCCTGCAATCTCCTCCTACACACGCTCCGACTCTCTCTCTCTCTCTCCGTCTGTCACTCTGTCTCACTGTCTGTCTTTCATTCACCGATCCTCCTGTCTCCTTTTGCTACACTCTCTGTCGGCACTGGGTTACACTGGGTACAAATTTTCTCGGTTCTTGTTGCTTTTTTTCCCCCATTAACGTTGCGTAACGTATACGTTACGCCTAATGCCATAAAAAACACACACGATACGTTGCGTATACGTGACGTGACGTTACGTTGCGTCTAGTCTGCTGTTTCCTATTGGTTTTTGTTTGCTCTTTCACTCTCTCTCTCTCTTCGTAGTAACTTTTCCTGTTTTTTTCTTTTTTGATTTTTTGTTTTTGTTTACGTTTTCATTTTGTTTTGGTTTTCGTTTCGTTTTCGTTTGTTGCTTTGTTATGCTCTTGAGATTTTTGTGTTCGCACTTTTGATTTTTCTTTCTTTGTTTTTCTTCTCTTTTATTTTTGATATCTTCCCTTTGAATTCCATTTGGTTATTGTTCCGTTGGCGGTGCAACAACGTTCTTAGGTGACATACTTCCTGGTATTTCAGTTCAAGTACAGAAAGTAATACAAGGACTCGAAGAGAACGAGGACTCGCAGGGCGACGCACCCAACTTAAAGTTGGAGCCAGGCACATTAGAATTGTCCCCAAAGACCGAACTACAGGAATCAATGCATTTCAGCGAAGTAAGCTCAACAACAACACAAATTACAATACAATATCACACTCTCACACACACACACACACATACACACACACTTACACATACACATATACAAATATACACGTAAACTATATTTAGTGTTAGCTTTGAGAAGTTCGTTTTAGTAATCTCTTTTTCTCTTCCCTGTGGTCTTTTCTCTTTCTCTCTCTTCTTTGTTTCTCTCTCTCTCTCTCTTTCTCTATTCTCTTCTTTATTTTTAGACCGACGCCACCATCAAGAAGGAGCGCCCGTACAGTTGTGACGAGTGCGGTAAATCCTTTCTGCTCAAACATCATTTGACAACACACGCACGCGTGCACACAGGTGGTTGTTCTTGTTCCTAGCACATACCTATTGAAATGCCGAGCAGGTCTAACCCGCACCTTTTGTTTTTTGCTTCTATGTCTCTTGCCTCCTGCTCCTCCATCATTGGTATCCCGCAATGCAGGCGAACGTCCCCACATTTGCACCCATTGCGGCAAGAGCTTTGCGCACAAACATTGTCTAAATACACATCTACTGCTTCACTCAACGGATCGGCCATATCAGTGTCAGGAGTGCAAGAAGAGCTTTACCCTTAAGCATCATCTGTTGACGCATTCGCGCGTCCATAGCCGGGAACGGCCATTTGTGTGCCAGGAGTGCGGACGATCGTTTCCCCTCAAGCGTCATCTGGTGACGCACAGTAAATTTCACGCCGGCGAACGTCCCTACGTCTGCGAGGAATGTGGTGAAAGTTTCGCACAGGAGAATCATCTTATTATGCACTCGCGGTAAGTGTGAGCATATCTAACCTATAGAGATCCCAAAACTTACTTGTATATTTCTTGTTTTCTTGCAGCTTTCATGGTTCATTGAATCCATTTGTCTGTGCTGATTGCGGTGCCTCGTTTCCACGCAAGTTTCAATTGGTAAATCACGGTCGTATTCACGGCAAGATCCCCCACTCCTGCACAGTTTGCGGAAAAGAATTTCTACAGAAGCGCACATTAGTTTCCCACATGAGGTAAGTGAAGAATGAATATGCTTAACAAGGATTGTTTCTAATTATGTTTTTAAACTATTTCAGGCGCGTACACACCGGCGAGCAGGCGCATCCCTGCGTCAGCTGCGGCGAGGGTTTCCTCACCAAGGCGGAGCTGCATCAACATGTGCGTGCAGCGCACAATGGCGTTAATCCCAATACGAGCAGCGCTACAATTATAGCAAATCAACAGGTGAGTGTGCAAAGCACTTAAAATACTCGATATATAGAAACAAATGTAATTAAATTAAAATTTAAGCAGATACAACAGCCGCATCATCATCCTGGACATCCGCAGACGATTACCGTTGTCAGTAATCCGGCTAACTCAACGCTGCTCACCGTATCCACAACCGATGCCAATGGAGTAGCGCGTCCACAGTTTGTCTGCCGGTTGGTTGTAGTTCCCTATAAAGGGGAGGGTATACCCTCACTCTTATTGTGTTTATGTTTATCCCATTTGAAATATGTCAATAATGTTTGTAATTTTTCCACCTTGCAGCGAATGTGGCAGCGCATTCAACAGCCGCGAGGCACTCGCTTTGCACTTGCGACTCCACACCGGCGACAAGAGCCTTATGACCGATCTGTGTGCCCTAACCGCTGCATTGCCTGGCCACTTTTTGAGTACGGCTAGCCTTAATCCCGGCACTGTGGTAACGGCAAATCCAAATCTGGTGGCACAGAGTCCAGTGCCGGTGCAAATCATATCGTCCACCGGTCAGGTGATGTCACAGACCACGCTGGTGCAGGCCGCCAATTCGACCCATCCGCAAGCCGTTGTCACCGCTGTGCCCACAATGCCAGTGCATGGGCAGCAGCATTTGCAGCATGTGCAACAGCAGCAGCAACAACAGCAACAGCATGTGGTCACCGTATCGCCGGCAAACAAACCCAAATCGCATTTCTGTGCCAGCTGTGGCAAAGGATTCGCTGCCAAGCATGGCCTAATGCAGCACAATCGACGACACCCCAATGGCGGCTGCACGGTGCGCACCCATGTTTGCGAGTGTGGAAAGGCGTTCTTCCAAAAGAATCATCTAATGCTGCATCAGCGACAGCATTTGGAAACGAAGCCAGCCATATCGCAACAACAGGTATGCTAAGTGTGCCCAGCCCCCATACCAATCTTATATATATACTATACATATACATATAGTATATTAATCTAAATAATTCGGTTGCTTTGAAAAGGAAGAAAGAAGAAGAGAAGATGAAAATCAGATGAATAAGAAGAAACAGTTTATAAACTTGCTTAGATCGTAATGTGTGTTAAGAAATTAAATTTATAAAAATTAAATAATACCATATTTGGGTGCAGACGACGTGAATAATTTCCGGTTAGCTTTAGCGACTAAGTTATGCAATCTAATTAGCTATTATAACTAACTAAGCAAATGTTACCGAGTATCAACCACCACAACAACAACAATAATAAAAAAAAAAGAAAGAAAAAAAATATGCTTCTTAAAGTTGAAAAGGCTTTTGTGTCTGTCTGTGAAGTGAGCTTGCTTTTGGGATTTACTTTCTTTCTCTCCTTCTATCGCTATCCACCCGAACTCTGACATTAGATTGATATATGACTAGTTAACATAGTTACAGATAATTTTGCATACGTACATATCGATTTCCACACACATATCTTGTATGGCGTTAATCAATGTTTTTTTATAATCTATGTAAATCGAAATCACATAAAAAACAAAACATGAACAAAAAACCACACCCAGAATTGATAATTGCATTACCTTTTTTAACTTCGAATACTTGCAGCTTGTTGTACCAACTACTTCTTACTAAAAGATATATAAACAAAGCAAAAAGAATATAAAGATCAGATCCAATCGAGATCAACTGAACCATATAAAACAAAAAGAAAAGAAAAACAAAATGAAAATGCTAAAGAAAACTACTCAAAACTCACACTTACACACACCCACACACGCATGCACGATGACAAAATTAGAGTTACCAAAATATTAGAAGTAATCTTTCTATATGTGTATGATGTGTGTGTGTTGTGTGTGTGCCTGTGTGTTCCATTTTGTGTCAGTTTGTCTGCCCTCTCCCAGAGATCAATCAATAAAACCCATATAAATGAAACTATATCTAAACAAATATAGATAAAAAAAATACCATACTACAGTAAAAACGTTACGAAAATATGTAATACGTTCGCAAAAAAGGCTTCACTGTGTGCGCGTTTTAGGTGTGTATGAAAAACAAATCTTCAAAATTATCGCTAATTGTCTAATAATCAAATTCCCTCACTATATATATATATATATTATAATTGTTCTTATTAGTATTATGTGTAATTAGAGAGATACGTATAATTATGTATTATAATTGTTTATGTTGTTGTTTTGTGCCTGTGTCTCTGTAATTTTGTTGTATGTGTTTTATTCTACTTGCATTCTCTCTTATCTCCCTCCCGAGATTCGTGCTCTCTTGTTGTCTTCTTTGTTGTTGTCATCCTATTCATATTTCCCACTCAGAAAAGAAAATACAACAAAACTACTACAATTACTTAATGAGTACCCTCTTGTTTGTTGGTTTTTTTTTTGCTTGAGCGTAATTTAGTTTAGTTCTTATGAGTTTGCCCCGCCCCCAATATAGAATGAGAGCGAAGGTCTTCGTCGCTTCTAGATTGGATTGGATTGTGGATTATTGAGCATAATGATTTGCTAAAGTCTTGATTTTGCGATATTTTTACAGGAGGCCGAGGTGCAGCAACAGCAGCAGCAGCAACAACAGCAACAGGCAGCAGCAGCAGCGGCGGCAGCCGGACAACAGTCCGCACAGGTCGAGGTGCAGATCCTGCCTGGTGGCCATGCCAAGGTCATTAAGTATGAGATTTGTCGCAATGTGCTGCAGGAGGAGCAGGCGGCGCAGCAGCAGAACTCGATGCATACCGAATAGAGAGAGAGAGAGAGAGTATGGAGGAGCAGGAGTGGAAGAGAATGAGAGTTGGAAAAATTGAATAGAAAATAGAGCTGACTTTTTTGATAAACGTTGATTGAATTTCAAGCATTTTGTTTAAAACTTTTTTTGTAAATATAGTGAAAAAAAAGCCTATGTGCAATGGCGATTGCCTGGCGACATGTTGCTCCCAGCACATACACATACACACACCTATACAAAACACACACTTATGTACACCCACCCACGCACACAAAAACATATAAATAGATTTATATATATATATATATATTTAGAAAGAGAGAGTAAACTACAAGTATATGAACAGGGCAGCTTTGCAGGCCACACACACATACACACAGTCACACCTACTCACACACACCTACACCACCTACAAATACACAGAGGTCAGAGAGAAGATGATGAGATCCTTGAGCATATAGCTAATAAGCGATTCCCTTAGTTGTAATGATTTAGTTACCATCATTAAGATATAAATAAAATCTACACCTAAATAGTTAACTAGCATTAAGAAAAAACAAAAACAAATACATATATTCATAATGTACATCAAATACATTTAAACAATACACAAAAGAAAAATACATAAATACTGCAATTGTAACTGTATCTATAACTGTAACTTTTGTTAGAATTTTTCTCGTGATGTATTGGTCGCATCTAAAATCAACAACCTCTTGATAAGTTACAAAAGTTTTTACCCCTTCCCCCCGCATTAACAAAGGAAATACCCTTTTCGATTTGATAACCGAGAACCCTTTTTAAATAGAGAATGAGACACACACACACTCATACACAAGCACATATAGTTATGTTATATATAGTTATACGATACAAGATACGATAGATATGTGTGCATGTGGGTGGTGCCACGCCTCAATTGTAAACTGTAAAGGATAAACAAATAAATAAGCATACAGAAACAACAACTGCAACTATGTTTAGAATTACAATAACAATAATAATTAATAATAATGATAATAATAATAATGGAGAATACGTAAATTAATGATAACATGTAGCATCGCGTCTCGATCTATCGGGCGTTTTTGTCCAACATTTCAAGCTTGTACATAACAAATGGAAAAACAGAAACAGAAAAAGAAACAGAACCGAAATATACAACATGCAACATGCAACTATAACTAGAGATAGACGCGTAAGCTAAGTAAATGAAAAACAGGTCTAAACAAGAAAGAGAGAGCGCGAAAGCGAGGGAGGGTAACTATATCAAGTATAGCCGGTTCGGTTCGGTTAGGAGGGCGCCCACGTCGCCTAGCTTAGAGTCTTGGAGTAGGTGCCTGGCACAATAACTAAAGAATACTATATCTGACATGAAATACACAACAACAGCTAAAGAAGATAATGAAAATATGGGAAAGTAAAGAAACGGAAAACTGAGGAGGATTAAAGAATATATATATATATAGATATATATAAAAGTAGCTGTAAGTTACGTTAGTTGTATAACAAATAATAGACAACAGAAACAAACAAACACAAAAGTAAAGAGCAATTAGTTTGTAGAGACACACAGATATACACCCACACACCCCAAACACCACTACACCCCATTGTATGCCTAAAAAACACACACACACACAGTTGCAGTTCCATCAATCAATGCACGCTTTTTGTGGAAGAGAAAAAGGAAAAAGTAACAGAAGTGAAACAAATTGATTATCAAATTGTAAAAATAATAAGAGGAACTTATACCTAAAAAACTTAGGAGTGCGTTATATAGTTAACGGAATGCAAGAGGAAAGTAACAGTAACAGTAAATCGATAACATAATCCGATAAATAGATGAACCTAAAAGTTAAGCATATATTTTAATATGTAAGCCTTAAAGAAAATACGACTATGAATAATAAAAACAAGAATGTGTAACTGTAAAGACAGAAATGTTGTGTTCTTAATTCTTCCTATACTATGTATCTCCATTCCAAGTTTAGCTATCGTTGGGCAACCAAATTTCGCACATTATCGTTAGTTATACAAGCCGCTTTGTTCTATCTATCCAGATAAGACTCTCCAAGCGTAAAATTGTTGCCAAATATTCCATTTTTTTGTGTCTTTTTTTTTTTTTTGCACAGTCGAGCGCATTGCAAATGTATTAATAATTTATTTATAGATTTGCTGATTAAACAAGCGAGCAGACCCCGCACAGCAATTATACTTACGAAGTGAATCAGTCTCTCTGTATGAATAATCCCCAAGTATCTACTTAGTTTAGGCCTTACTAGGAAGTTGAGAATGTGCTCTTCTCTCATATCTTTTTGTTTTGTTTGAGAACGAGTTTAGACCGGCAAATTAACCAAGCGAGGCTAATGTTCCCAAGAATGTTAGGTAGTTTGCTAATAGCAGTACCCGTGTTAGATAAGATACACACTCTCACACACATATAGGCCCATACGGGTGTACGTGTAAACGAGTTTGCTGTGCTCGATAAAACTGAAATGTTTAGCATTTTTATTGACTCTGCCCATTAACTGAGTAAATAGGGCATAATCGTAGTGCCAAGAGTTGGGCAACAGGTCGTATTAGTGATTTTACCTGTACTAGATAATACATACTTATTTAAAAATGTAGGTAATGGGACCCTTTGAATTTTCCTCATTTGTTTTTTTAATTTTAAATCGGAATGTCGAATTGGTCAAAAATCGTAACTTTCTTTAAAAATCAAACGAATTTCACGCGGAATGATATTTTGTTTATGTTTTAACATTTTTCCTTGAGTGGATTCTAATGATTAGTGGTAAAATTAGTATAAACAATTGTTTAAGCGTTAAACGATACTTATTTTTGTAAAAATTTTCGATATTTTCTGAAATTTAGGTATGATTTTTCAACAAATATATTTTTTTTGTTACAAATAGTTTAATTTAAAGAAATCGTCAGGTTTTTAAAATATTTGTAATTTCGAAATTTGGGGAGGGTCCCCCTAAAAGTTGACATTTTTTTTTTGTACAGGGTATCTGCTAGACTTATATGCACATTCACCTTATATCTCTTGGCTACCGGTTTTGCGACAGTCTTTCTGGCCAAACATAAAAAACAATTAGTGCTGTTTTTACATGAAGTCACGAAGAGATATTATGCCAAAAACCTTTTCGACCATATGGCGACGAGTATTGGCAGACAAGAAACCGCACGAATGTTCGGAACTGTCAGTCAGTTCAGTCCCCAGACACGTAGCAAGTGTTTTTGGTATGCGAAACACTCATCTATAAAGCTGTCATATCATATTGAATATAATATGTTTGCATCCGCCAATAGTCGTTACATTCACAATTCATTCATCAGCTGAATAGTTTATAATTGTTGTCTAGTAAATAAATCTATATTTTCTATATACTGCACAACCGAGTGACGTCACTGCGGAGAGAGAGAGAGAGAGCGAGAGACCGCCTTATAAAGCAATTGCAAATGATGCACGCCCTAAAAGTGCATTGCAGGGACAAGTGAGACCCGAAATATTTTTTTGGGGGACATTTAACCATAAAAGGGTCGGGAATGGATACTTTATATTGCCTTGAATTGCTGCAACGACGACGACGTCGACGATTTCTACTTGATATAAATTAAAATTAATTGAGAGTGGAGTGTCGCATAAATTTTCGGTTCGGCTTCGGTTGGGGGTACTCGTGTTCGGGGCTTGTGTCGTAGCTGAATTTCAAATTTCAATTCCAAGGAAAATCTCTGACACGCCGCAAAAAGATGTCATCATCGTCAGTCTCAGTCCCTCTCTCGATCCGTAATTGCGCATATACTATATGGAGTGCGGTATTCAGAAATGGCATTTGCACCAAATTCCACATGCAATTCCCAACTGGCGCTGCTGCATTTGCCGCATTTGTCTTTTAACTCTCGAGTTTTGGATGAATTCGGGTCGCAACGCTGCGAGAATTGCTAATGTGACTTTTGTTTTTCACTTTAATTTGCGTTACTCTTTTTTATTTGTTATAGTTTTTTTCAGTTTTTGTTTTCCTTTTTTTTTTTGTTTATTTTGCATTTGTAGACTGAGCTTTATTTTTTTCACTTTGTTTTTTCCTCTGTCTTTGTTGTCTTATTATCTCTATTTTTGTGTTTTCTTTTGGGGGGGCAGCGCAAACAAGTTTTGATTGCTCGCACAGCTCAGCTACAGGTGACGTCATGGGCAGCAACAATTGAAATTGAGTGTGTGTGTGTGTGTTCTTTGAAAGATTCGGATTCTCGAGGTCGAATTAGTTAAACTTCAACCTGAGCATGGAGAACAACGACAACTAAGGCAACTTTTCATTACCTCCCACCTAAGGCCGTTATAAATCAATTGAGCTAGAAAATCATACAGCATCATGCTACATGAATATATATACTATATATGCATATATATAAATCATGCAATGCCAGCAAATCTTGAGCCGTTATAAGCTCGGATGTGCGCCCACGTAGCGCCGCTGCCAGACAAAAAAAAAACTTAATGCAAAAACATCACGCTGACTAATCTCACAGTCTCATATATAATATATACCATGTCTATATGCTATAATATATGATCAATTTTATTAGACTGTCTTTTAATTGTGCATCTGGCCAATTTTGGGCTAGTTTCAAGCTGTAAAGCTGCTCAAGCCGGCGACTGAGAGAGTGAGAGGGCAAAAAACCGCTGGGCGCATCTGTTTGTTTGGCTTTTTTATAGCTAATACTTTCGAATCGGAGCGAATTGGCGTATTGAACTCGGCTGCGTGGCAGAAAAAGGCGTTCGCGCTGGCCTACGCATTCGCCGCACACACTCACACACACCAACATCAACCCGCACACACACACACGCACACTCTCTCACACAGCATGCATAACTCAAATGGGGCAACCTACGCGACGGTCTCGTCTCGTCTGGCCTGGCTTGGCTTGGCTTGGCTTTTTGCCTTTTGCGAAGGCGCAGCTGCATTGTGCGTCTCGCTCGCACGCACGCGCACTGTATGTGCTGCAGCCCACGACAAACACGCTGCTGGCTGCGACGTTTCTCTGCTTGCGCTGCTGCTGCTGCTTTTTGGCTGGCAGAGCGCAACAGATACGGCCGAAAGCGGTTCCAGACAGCGCCAGCGTTGATCAGTACGTTTTGAGTTGTGCTTCGCGACGGTTGTTGTTCTGATCTTCAAGTAGTGCCTGGCCCCATCACCACGACGAATACGAAAAAAAAGAAACGAGAAAACGAAATAGAAAATTAACAAGTAAATAAATATAAATATGAAATACGAGTTTGCCCCATTGAGCATCTAAGCGAAAACGTCTCTGTGTGTCTCTCAAAATCTCTCACGCGCGCGCTCTCTCTCCCTGCCTAACTGTGTGTGTGTGTGTGTGTGAAGCTTTTTACGCTCCCGCTCAACAGCTCGCCCGCTCACACGTTCAAGTGTCACCGTCGCCGTCGCCGTCTCCGTCTCAATCACCTTCGCCGTCGCCTCTCTTCGCTTCGGCTGTCTGTGTGTGTGTGCGTGCTCGTGCGTGTATCAACGGCAGCGTTTGTCATTTTCAACTTGAACTATGCTTGGCGCATACGTGTGTGCTGCTCGCTGTGTCTAACACCAATAAATAATACATACATACATACATATATTTAAAAATAAGTATTTCGACATTCCGCTGGTGGAAATTAGGAGACACTAAGACCGCACAGCACAACACATAAATATATGCACACATTATATACTAGACAAGCGATAATTGTGATTAACAAAAGGCCAAAACAATAACAGAAAAGGCGAAAAAAAAAATAACACAGCGAATTACTAATTAGGCGCATTTTTCATCGCACACACTCGTCGATTACCTCATCCGTGTGAAAATATACCTGGCAAAATGGTATCAAAAAGCAATAAAAAGAAACAAGTGTCGCAGTCGCAGTCGCAGTCAACGACGCAGTCAGCGTCGCAGTCAACGTCGACTAGCGTCGCGCAACCGCCGCCAGCCTCATCAAGCACAACCACATCAACATCGGCCTCGGCGACCAAATTAACCAAAAAGTTGGGGCCAAATGCGATGGCAACGCTCGAAACAAACACCAGCTCAACCTCCATGGAGCATGAATCGATCTCCTATGGTGGCGGAGCAGCAGGAGCTGCGTCCGATGTGGCTGCCGTCAGCTTTGCCCCAGGCACGTTGGATAGTCTACCGGCAGCCGGAAAGAGCAGCTACACGTCCAGCTCATCGTACACAGCTAAATCTCAGTCCAAGTCGCAACAAAAATCGGAGCTATATAGCAGCATCAGCAGCAGCAGCATTGGCGGCGGCGTCTCACGGGATTACTCCAATGAAAAGATCATTGCATCGATTGATCTGCTCGAAAGTGAAAAAAAGGAACCGGTCTTCTCGGTGCCCATTGAGGTGGTCGAGATCACAGCTCCTGGCGGTGGCAGCACCAGCAATCTCCTGCTGTCAGCCAGTGGCAATCAAATGTACACGTCGTCGTCGAAAATGTCGAGCAGCCGCCAGCAGCAGGCGAGCAGCTCCAGCACCTACTATGAGCAGACAACCAGTTCCAGTTCCAGCAGTCAGCAGCAGCAGCAGCAGCAGCAGCAGCAGCAGCAGCGGCAGCAGCAGCAGCTCAACGCCAACGAAACGCTCATTGCAAGCGAGAGAGCGGCTACCGGTATGACATCATCGAAGTCGCTTTTGAGCAGCAGCAGCAGCAGTAAACAGGTTGCCTTTGACAGCAGCAGCAGCAACATCAATATCAGCAGCAACACCAACACCAACAACAGCAACACTAACACCGTCAGCGAATCTCAGAGCGTGCCAAAGTCAAAGCTGCCGACGACTGGAACAGCTGCAAATCTTGATGATGCGACGTCATCGTCATCAACGACGACACAAACCGTGACGTCGCAGCGCATTGCTGAACGCAGCGAACCGGTCGTCTCGTCGTCCAAAACGAACACGAACGAGGCAACGTCATCGGCAACGAGTGCCACACGACGCGACGATAAGGTGGTCAGCGGCAGCAGCAGCACCAGCACAGCTGTTGACCACAGTGCCCTGTTGACCAGCAAGACCAGCAGCAAGGAGGTCAGCGAGAGCAGCGTCAATCGCAGTAGCAGCAGCACGAAACAATCAACCTCGTCGTCCAAGAAGGAAGTGTATGATGTGAAGACAAAGACGTGGAGTGAGTATAGCGATGGCAGTACACATGGTAGCAACAAGAAGGCGCCCACTTTCGAGCGTTATGTGAGCAAGGAGTCGGATGGCAGCACTAAGGTCACCTATAAGAAGAAGATATACGATAGACGTAACAATAGATGGCGTGTGGTGGATGAACGCACCGTGGACAGCACACACGATGTGGGCTATCCCGATATAGTCGATGATGTCATCAATACAACAACCACAACATACACAACCAAGGTGTACGACACGAAGCTCGGCAAGTGGACGGTCGTGGACGAGAAATCGTATACAGATACGAAAGCTTTTGTGCCCAATGACATTGCTCGTGAAATCGAAAAAGATAATACCGATGTGGCGAACATAACGACCACCACAGAAGTGACAAAGGTAAGTAGATAGGGGCGCGGCGAGGGTGTGTTTTTTTGGGGGAATATTTTGACTAATGTATTCGTTATCGTATCGCTTTGATAGATATTCGATGCGAGCATTAACGATTGGCGCGTACTGGACGAGAAGGTGCACACCGATGTCATTGAGAAAATCGTGGAGGCCCCCAAGAAGACAATCTATGTGGATGAGTTTGTGGAAATTGAGAAGAACACATCAATTTCGGAGAACAATGAGAACATCACATTGAATCTGAACGAGACATCGAAACACAAAAATATTACCGAGAATATTTATGATGAAATCGATTATGTGCGCACGGACAAAAAGCGCTTAGACGATTCAAGAACCGTAAGCATACTTTACCTAGTATATTTCATTAGAATTGTATTAAACATCTAAATATTTTACAGCGTGGAGTCGATAAGAATAAGATAACGACACACAGCGAGAGATGCATCTGTGAGATTTGCACTTGCGGGTACGTAATATTTTCTATATATACCATTATTATCATTCTACAGTTTTGAATGCTTGCTTTTAGGCGTCATCATTGCTCAACTAGCACCACGAAATCTACAGAGAAAACAAATGTCACTATAGATGGTAAGTATATAGAATTTTAAAGATATTCCAGCTATTCTATTCAAAATCTTCCCCTAGATAACGTTGATGAAAGTTACACGAGGATACGCACAAACACTTGGTCAAAGAACGATGAGAAGACTTCGAAGACAAATGAAGATATTCTAGTCGATTATATTGTCATTAAGAAGCCAGAAGACAATCTTCAAACCGGAGGAGAATTTACAGCACCTGAAAAGGAGCCATATCGTCCGGGCGAGAGACGGGAGAAAATTGTGCATACAGACAATCTACGTTTGGATGGGGAAATAACGTTCGTGGAAAAAGAGGAATATAGATTTGCGGAACGGCCAACTCAAGTCAGACCAGGAGATAATCTGAAAAACGAAGGTGAATTCTACGTACCGGAAAAACCAGAGTTTAGACCCGCCGAACGTCCAGTGCAGAAGAAACCAGTGGATAACTTGAAAAACGAAGGCGAATTCTATACTCCCGAAAAGCCTGGATATAAGCCGGCTGAAAAAACGGAAAGAATCATAAGGCAGGACAATTTGCGAAACGAAGGTGAAATGACGTTCGTAGAAAGGGAAGAGTATCAGTATGTGGTACGACCATCACAAGTAAGGCCATCCGATAATCTGAAGAACGAAGGTGAATTCTATGCTCCGGAGAAACCTAAATACACACCAGCGGAACGTCCAACTCAAGTAAGGCCGGAAGACAATTTGAAGAACGAAGGGGAATTCTATGCCCCAGAGAAACCTGGATATCGGCCAGCAGAACGTCCAGTTCAAAAGAAGCCTCAAGACAACTTGAAAAATGAAGGCGACTTTTATGCCCCAGAAAAACCCAAATACCAACCAGGGGAACGTCCAACGCAAGTAAGACCAGAGGACAACCTGAAGAACGAGGGAGAATTCTACACTCCAGAGAAGCCACAGTTCAGACCCGCAGAACGACCTGTTCAAAAGAAACCAGAGGACAACTTGAAAAACGAAGGCGACTTCTACGCCCCTGAGAAACCCAAGTACCAACCAGGAGAGCGTCCCACTCAAGTAAGACCTTCAGATAATCTCAAGAACGAAGGGGAATTCTACACTCCAGAAAAGCCTCAGTTCAGGCCCGCAGAACGCCCTGTTCAAAAGAAACCAGAGGACAACTTGAAAAACGAAGGCGACTTCTACGCGCCTGAGAAACCCAAGTACCAACCAGGGGAACGCCCAACTCAAGTAAGACCTGAGGACAACCTGAAGAACGAGGGAGAATTCTACACTCCAGAAAAGCCACAGTTCAGACCCGCAGAACGACCTGTTCAAAAGAAACCAGAGGACAACTTGAAAAACGAAGGCGACTTCTACGCCCCTGAGAAACCCAAGTACCAACCAGGAGAGCGTCCCACTCAAGTAAGACCTTCAGATAATCTCAAGAACGAAGGGGAATTCTACACTCCAGAAAAGCCTCAGTTCAGGCCCGCAGAACGCCCTGTTCAAAAGAAACCAGAGGACAACTTGAAGAACGAAGGCGACTTCTACGCCCTGAGAAACCCAAGTACCAACCAGGAGAGCGTCCCACTCAAGTAAGACCTTCAGATAATCTCAAGAACGAAGGGGAATTCTACACTCCAGAAAAGCCTCAGTTCAGGCCCGCAGAACGCCCTGTTCAAAAGAAACCAGAGGACAACTTAAAGAACGAAGGCGACTTCTACGCGCCTGAGAAACCCAAGTACCAACCAGGAGAGCGTCCCACTCAAGTAAGACCTTCAGATAATCTCAAGAACGAAGGGGAATTCTACACTCCAGAAAAGCCTCAGTTCAGGCCAGCAGAACGCCCTGTTCAAAAGAAACCAGAGGACAACTTGAAAAACGAAGGCGACTTCTACGCGCCTGAGAAACCCAAGTACCAACCAGGGGAACGTCCAACTCAAGTAAGACCTGAGGACAACCTAAAGAACGAGGGAGAATTCTACGCTCCAGAGAAACCTAAGTATCGTCCTGCTGAGCGACCAACTCAAGTAAGACCTGAAGATAATCTAAAGAACGAGGGAGAATTCTACACTCCAGAGAAGCCTCAGTACCGACCTGCAGAGAAAGTCGAGAGAATAATCAGAAAGGATAACTTGAAGAATGAAGGTGAAATGACGTTTGTAGAGAGGGAAGAGTATCAGTTCGTTGTTCGGCCAGCTCCAGTAAGACCTGAAGACAACCTCAAAAACGAGGGAGAATTCTACGCCCCAGAAAAGCCTCAGTTCAGGCCCGCAGAACGACCAGTCCAAAAGAAACCAGAAGATAATTTAAAGAACGAAGGCGACTTCTACGCCCCTGAGAAACCCAAGTACCAACCAGGGGAACGTCCAACGCAAGTAAGACCTGAGGATAACCTAAAGAACGAAGGGGAATTCTACACTCCAGAAAAACCACAGTTCAGGCCCGCAGAACGACCAGTTCAAAAGAAACCAGAGGACAACTTGAAGAATGAAGGCGACTTCTACGCCCCTGAGAAACCAAAGTACCAACCAGGGGAACGTCCCACTCAAGTAAGACCATCAGATAATCTGAAGAACGAAGGAGAATTCTACACTCCAGAAAAACCACAGTACCGACCTGCAGAGAAAGTCGAGAGAATAATCAGAAAGGATAACTTGAAGAATGAAGGTGAAATGACGTTTGTAGAGAGGGAAGAGTATCAGTTTGTTATTCGGCCAGCTCAAGTACGACCAGAGGACAACTTGAAGAATGAAGGAGAATTCTACGCCCCAGAGAAACCGAAGTATCGTCCTGCTGAGCGTCCAACTCAAGTAAGACCCGAAGATAATCTGAAGAACGAGGGAGAATTCTACACTCCAGAGAAGCCTCAGTTCAGGCCCGCTGAACGTCCAGTTCAAAAGAAACCAGAGGACAACTTGAAGAACGAAGGCGACTTCTACGCGCCTGAGAAACCCAAGTACCAACCAGGAGAGCGTCCCACTCAAGTAAGACCTTCAGATAATCTCAAGAACGAAGGGGAATTCTACACTCCAGAAAAGCCTCAGTTCAGGCCCGCAGAACGCCCTGTTCAAAAGAAACCAGAGGACAACTTGAAAAACGAAGGCGACTTCTACGCGCCTGAGAAACCCAAGTACCAACCAGGGGAACGTCCAACTCAAGTAAGACCTGAGGACAACCTAAAGAACGAGGGAGAATTCTACGCTCCAGAGAAACCTAAGTATCGTCCTGCTGAGCGACCAACTCAAGTAAGACCTGAAGATAATCTAAAGAACGAAGGCGAGTTTTATGCGCCAGAGAAACCCAAGTACCAACCAGGAGAGCGTCCCATTCAAGTAAGACCTTCAGATAATCTGAAGAACGAGGGAGAATTTTACACTCCAGAGAAGCCTCAGTTCAGGCCCGCAGAACGTCCAGTTCAAAAGAAACCAGAGGACAACTTGAAAAACGAAGGAGACTTCTACGCCCCTGAGAAACCCAAGTACCAACCAGGAGAGCGTCCAACTCAAGTGAGACCCGAAGATAATCTAAAGAACGAAGGCGACTTCTACGCCCCTGAGAAACCCAAGTACCAACCAGGAGAGCGTCCAACTCAGGTAAGACCAGAGGACAACCTTAAGAACGAGGGAGAATTCTACGCTCCAGAGAAACCTAAGTATCGTCCTGCTGAGCGACCAACTCAAGTAAAACCTGAAGATAATCTGAAGAACGAGGGTGAATTCTACACTCCAGAAAAGCCTCAGTACCGACCTGCAGAGAAAGTCGAGAGAATAATCAGAAAGGATAACTTGAAGAATGAAGGTGAAATGACGTTTGTAGAGAGGGAAGAGTATCAGTTTGTTGTTCGGCCAGCTCAAGTACGACCAGAGGACAACTTGAAGAATGAAGGAGAGTTCTATGCCCCAGAGAAACCGAAGTATCGCCCTGCTGAGCGTCCAACTCAAGTAAGACCCGAAGATAATCTGAAGAACGAGGGAGAATTCTACACTCCAGAGAAGCCTCAGTTCAGGCCCGCAGAACGTCCAGTTCAAAAGAAACCAGAGGACAACTTGAAAAACGAAGGAGACTTCTACGCCCCTGAGAAACCCAAGTACCAACCAGGAGAGCGTCCAACTCAAGTAAGACCTGAAGATAATCTGAAGAACGAGGGTGAATTCTACACTCCAGAAAAGCCTCAGTACCGACCTGCAGAGAAAGTCGAGAGAATAATCAGAAAGGATAACTTGAAGAATGAAGGCGAAATGACGTTTGTAGAGAGGGAAGAGTATCAGTTTGTTGTTCGGCCAGCTCAAGTACGACCAGAGGACAACTTGAAGAATGAAGGAGAGTTCTATGCCCCAGAGAAACCGAAGTATCGTCCTGCTGAGCGTCCAACTCAAGTAAGACCCGAAGATAATCTGAAGAACGAGGGAGAATTCTACACTCCAGAGAAGCCTCAGTTCAGGCCCGCAGAACGTCCAGTTCAAAAGAAACCAGAGGACAACTTAAAGAACGAAGGTGAGTTCTACGCCCCTGAAAAACCCAAGTACCAACCAGGAGAGCGTCCAACTCAAGTAAGACCTTCAGATAATCTGAAGAACGAAGGGGAATTCTATACTCCAGAAAAACCACAGTTCAAGCCCGCAGAACGTCCAATTCAAAAGAAACCAGAGGACAACTTGAAAAACGAAGGAGACTTCTACGCCCCTGAGAAACCCAAGTACCAACCAGGAGAGCGTCCAACTCAAGTAAGACCTGAAGATAATCTGAAGAACGAGGGTGAATTCTACACTCCAGAAAAGCCTCAGTACCGACCTGCAGAGAAAGTTGAGAGAATAATCAGAAAGGATAACTTGAAGAATGAAGGTGAAATGACGTTTGTAGAGAGGGAAGAGTATCAGTTTGTTATTCGGCCAGCTCAAGTACGACCAGAGGACAACTTGAAGAATGAAGGAGAATTCTACGCCCCAGAGAAACCGAAGTATCGTCCTGCTGAGCGTCCAACTCAAGTAAGACCCGAAGATAATCTGAAGAACGACGGAGAATTCTACACTCCAGAGAAGCCTCAGTTCAGGCCCGCAGAACGTCCAGTCCAAAAGAAACCAGAGGACAACCTGAAAAACGAAGGCGAGTTCTACGCCCCTGAGAAACCCAAGTACCAACCAGGGGAACGTCCAACTCAAGTAAGACCTGAGGACAACCTGAAGAACGAGGGTGAATTCTACACTCCAGAAAAACCGCAGTTTAGGCCCGCAGAACGACCAGTCCAAAAGAAACCAGAGGACAACTTAAAGAACGAAGGTGAGTTCTACGCCCCTGAAAAACCCAAATACCAACGAGGAGAGCGACCAACTCAAGTAAGACCATCAGATAATCTGAAGAACGAAGGGGAATTCTATACTCCAGAAAAACCACAGTTCAAGCCCGCAGAACGTCCAATTCAAAAGAAACCAGAGGACAACTTGAAAAACGAAGGAGACTTCTACGCCCCTGAGAAACCCAAGTACCAACCAGGAGAGCGTCCAACTCAAGTAAGACCTGAAGATAATCTGAAGAACGAGGGTGAATTCTACACTCCAGAAAAGCCTCAGTACCGACCTGCAGAGAAAGTTGAGAGAATAATCAGAAAGGATAACTTGAAGAATGAAGGTGAAATGACGTTTGTAGAGAGGGAAGAGTATCAGTTTGTTATTCGGCCAGCTCAAGTACGACCAGAGGACAACTTGAAGAATGAAGGAGAATTCTACGCCCCAGAGAAACCGAAGTATCGTCCTGCTGAGCGTCCAACTCAAGTAAGACCCGAAGATAATCTGAAGAACGAGGGAGAATTCTACACTCCAGAGAAGCCTCAGTTCAGGCCCGCAGAACGTCCAGTCCAAAAGAAACCAGAGGACAACCTGAAAAACGAAGGCGAGTTCTACGCCCCTGAGAAACCCAAGTACCAACCAGGGGAACGTCCAACTCAAGTAAGACCTGAGGACAACCTGAAGAACGAGGGTGAATTCTACACTCCAGAAAAACCGCAGTTTAGGCCCGCAGAACGACCAGTCCAAAAGAAACCAGAAGATAATTTGAAGAACGAGGGTGAATTCTACGCCCCGGAAAAACCACAATTCAGGCCCGCAGAACGCCCAGTTCAAAAGAAGCCTGAGGACAATTTAAAGAACGAAGGCGAGTTCTACGCCCCAGAAAAACCCAAGTACCGACCCGCCGAACGTCCCACTCAAGTAAGGCCTGAAGATAACCTTAAGAACGAAGGCGAGTTTTATGCTCCAGAAAAACCTAAGTACAAGCCTGGAGAGCGCCCAAGTCAAGTAAGACCTGAAGATAACCTGAAGAATGAGGGTGAATTCTATACTCCAGAAAAGCCACAATATCGACCGGCAGAAAAAATCGAGAGGATTATCCGAAAGGATAACTTAAAGAATGAAGGTGAAATGACGTTTGTTGAGAGGGAAGAATATCAGTTTGTAGTAAGGCCGGCCCAAATAAGACCAGAAGATAATCTGAAAAACGAAGGTGACTTTTTCGCTCCCGAAAAGCCTAAATTTAGACCGGCAGAACGTCCTGTTCAAAAGAAACCCGAAGATAACTTAAAGAATGAGGGTCAATTCTACGCTCCAGAAAAACCAAAATTCCAGCCTGGAGAGCGTCCATCTCCGGTCAAGCCTGAGGACAATTTGAAAAACGAGGGTGAATTCTATACTCCAGAGAAACCCAAATTTAAGCCAGCGGAACGGCCAGTTCAAAAGAAACCTAAGGATAATTTGAAGAATGAGGGTGAATTTTATGCTCCAGAAAAACCAAAGTTTAGACCCGCAGAACGTCCAGTCCAAAAGAAACCAGAAGATAACTTGAAAAACGAAGGTGAATTTTATGCTCCCGAGAAACCTGGCTTTAAACCTGCTGAGCGTCCTACGCAAAAGAAGCCTGAAGATAACTTAAAGAATGAGGGCGAATTCTACGCCCCAGAAAAGCCCAAGTATCGTCCAGGAGAACGGCCATCTCAAGTAAGGCCTGAAGATAATCTGAGAAACGAAGGTGAATTTTACACTCCAGAGAAGCCGAAGTTTAGGCCAGCAGAGAAAAATGAACGAATTATTAGACAGGATAACTTGAAGAACGAAGGCGAAATGACATTTGTGGAGAAGACTGAATATCAGTATGTGGTTCGACCTGAGCAGGTGAAGCCTACAGATAATCTTAAGATGGATGGCGATTTCTATGCCCCTGAGAAACCAGGGTACAAGCCTGCTGAGAGACCCAAGCAAAAGAAGCCTCAAGATAATTTGAAGACTCCAGAAGGTAAAATGTACATTCCGGAAAAGGAAACATTTAAGCCAGCAGAAAAGGTTAAGACTGTAATAAGAAAAGACAATTTGACGAACGAGGGTTCAATGACGTTCACTAAAAAGGATGAATATCATTATACCACTCGTCCGGAACAGGTGAAGCCTAGTGATAATCTCAAGCTCGAAGGACCATTCTATGCACCTGAGAAGTCAACATTTAAACCCGCTGAGCGCCCAACTCAAAAGAAACCCAAGGATAACTTGAAGCAGGAGGGTGAGTTTTACAAGAGGACTGATAGAACAGAAACGGATAGCAAAACTTTGATTGAGAGGCGGGAGACTCCGAAGAGACCTGTGGACAATTTGAAGCTAGAAGGTTCCATGACTGTGACAAGGAAAGATGATTACAAGACAACAACCAACAAGACCACTGTGGATCGCGTTCAACGTACTCAGAAGTTTAAGCATAACACTTCTTCCATTAGTTTGGGTACTGATACCACAATTCTGAAGACAACCAACCAGATGAACTTTGTCTCTGGCAAGGATGCGGTTAAACAAGTTGATGCCAATAGCCAGAATCCAGTTGATGGTTTGATCATTGTATCCACCAAGAAGGTAACCACAGTAGTCGGAGGTCGGGGTAAAAAGGAACCCGAAACCGAATATGTTAAGCGACCGGCAAAGATAAATGTTATTGAAAATGTTTCGAAAAATACGACAACAACCAATATTGAAAATACTCAAAACATTCACAAGGAGACAACATCGATGCAAAGAAATCTCAATGTAATCGAAAAGTCCGCAGTTAACACTGAGAGGATACAAGGATCAACAGTCGATAGTAGTGCAATCCAGAGCTCCACGAGGACTACTAACCAAGGTGCTGTAACCGGAACGGGAGGTTCAACTTCGCAAATTGTCTCGAACACTAAGAATGTAAACGGTGGATCGACCTCACATATCTCTGGAAGTACATCTGTGATCAGAGGTCAAAATGTATCGAGTAGCAGTACTTCTCATGTGATCGATAACAGTTCGATAACTAGTAATATAACAGGTAGCACTACCCGACGTGTTGTTGGAAACAACTCAATAACCAATAATATAACTGGAGGAGGTAGCACTACCTCGCATGTAGTCGGAGGTAACTCGGTTACCAACAACATTACAGGTGGTAGCACTACCCGACATGTGGTCGGAAACAACTCAGTCAGCAACAATAACATTACTGGAGGTAGCTCTACCTCCCATGTAGTCGGAGGTAGCACAGTGAACAACAACATTACGGGTGATAGTACAACTACTCGTTCGGTCACCAATAACGTAACCAGTGGCTCAACATCGCACATGTCCTCCTCCTCAAAGCATTTCCATCATCGTAAGAGCGAGTTCTCGTCCGAGGCCGACGTGTCCAATTCGATATTCCATCGCAAGAACGCCTCATCCGACTCGAATGCCGTCAACAGTAGCCTAACCTCAACGGGTAAAATGCAGCGAAAGAGTATCCTCAATCTGAACGAACAACCCTCGAGCGGCAATAACTATTCGAACGATCGCCAGAGCTATAGCAGCATTCATCGTCAAAACCGAGAGACCGATCTGAACTCCAGCTTCTCCAATGAACGTCGCAGCTGCAGTGTGCACAAGGAGAGCAAAGAACATCAGGTGAAAAACACTTCTTCGTCATCGTCCATGTCCCGCATCATCTCGGGCGGTGCTGATGGCGGCAATAATGCCAACAGATCGAATCTGGAGAGGACAACGGTCACACGCACCGTTGTCTCGGGTGGCATGGAGTTCCCCTCCCAGTCGCAATCTCACAGCGAACGACACGTGACACGTCATCGTGGTAATCAACATTTGTCCAGCGGCATCGATTTCCATTCCTCACCCTCCTCCTCGTACAATGCTCATGGTTATACCGAACGCACGATGACCACACGACGTGGTAACCAATCCTCGATCAGTCTGGGCAACGAGAAGTTCACCGGCTCAAGTCTTTATAAGAGTGAATATATAACTGCCCCGGCCCCCACCACCTGTGCTGTCCATAAGATTAAACAAGGTGCATTCCAGCATACTCGAAGTACGCATGATCATAAGTTCTATAAAACCTCTAACTAAGTAACAGCCGACTTATGTGAGTCTTGTCTTCATTGCAACCAACCATACCATATCAGAGACATAGTGCCTAAGTTTCCATGACAATATTTTTTATACAATATCTTATACTACTTACCTAAAAACAAAACCGAAATTGATTAACAAATATATGCAATATTTTTGAAAATAAACGAACTCTTTGTTTCTTCATGGGGGATACATAATATAACACATAACTCTATGATTCAGGAGATATTTCAACGTGAGATGATGTTTTTATTGAGAATTTTAAAAGATGCTAGTGTCGTGTTTATTTAAAGGCTATTATTGTATGTATAAGTACAGTAACTGTATAATTAATCGCTTACAAAAACGCATTCAACTATGTATATGTATGTATATATAACTGTGTGTATATAAATAATCAATGAGTTCTATCTATTCGGTAATAGACTTACATACACCTCGACTTGTATAATGCATTATTGTTGTTGTTTACATTTCGGAAGTTATCGCTTTATATATAGCTACATATATATATTATATGCATACAGTAAATATCAATAATCTCTTTTCAATACTCGTATATATATATATATTTGTATATATATTCATGTATTTGTCGTTACTTAGATTAGCTTAGGATTTTTATTTGTTTGTTTGGAAGACATTTGTTCGCTTGTTTTGGAAGACTTGCGTTTCGTTTCTTATAGACTAAGTTTACATTGTTATTCTTCGGATTGCATTCCGATCGTATCGATAAACATATACATATATTAGTTTCTGGAAGACTTTAGTTACGATGCACAAAACTCAACAAATATATGTGCGGATATTTGCTATATCCCGCCGATTAGAACGTGAATATATATATAGGTTGCTTGTTAACAATGGAAATATATAATTCTAAATAGCATCTTTAGAATGGAAGACCGATTTCGAATGCATTGATTAGGGCATTGCCTGAATCATAGATGCCTATAACGCCGAAGAGCACACCGAGCCCTATAATGAGGTAGTCTTTGGCTATTTCCTTCTGGTCGAGCAGATGTCCCTTGATTTTGATGTGGAAATAACAGGGCCAGATAAAGCTCAACATGGTGCCCGTGAAGCTGCCAATAAAGCCCATCAGGATCGAGAAGTGCGGTATGAAAATGGCCATAAGAATGGTGGACACAATGACGCCCACCCGGAAGCCCAGGCCCCACACCTTCAACTCCCCGTCAAGATTCCAGATGGTAGGAAATTTGGTTTTTGGCGGGCCACGGAAGAAGTTGCGCTCCAGTAGCTCGCAGGCAGCATAGTATGGCAATGGGTAGCTAAGGATGGCCTTGATGACCAGGAAGAAGTTGACCAATCCCTTGAAGCCCTGCGAGTGCAGGTTATTGGTGATCACCTGCTGGGTATCGTTCTGGAAGGTCAGAAAGCAAATGTACCCGAAGCCCGCCTTGAACACGGCAGCAGCAATGTGAGACCAGTCCAGCATCCAATTGAACTTGGAACGATCAATCATGTTACCCTCGAGTGTGGGCAGAAAGATCTGCGAGGTATAGGAGAACACAATGACGCCCAGCGAGATGGGAAAGTTCTCCATATCGATGCTCCAGCGGACCTTGGACCAGCCCCAATCACCGATCTGAAGCAGACAATAGCCAAGAATGACGGCGTTTATCACAATGTGTGACATGGTGCACCAGAACGAGAGGGTGGAGACCATTTTCAGGGATTTAAGGAAACCCATGGGCAGCAGAAAGATGCCAACGAAGAGCATCCAGGAGCGTGAATCGAATGAACCCTGCGGATAGGTGCCGGCAAGCAGATCTCCACAGACCACCACATAAAGGATGCAGGTCATCAGCAATTCAATCAGCTGGGCAATGCTCACGGCACGTGCACCCAACTTGGGACCGAAGCATACCTTGGCAATGGCCACATAACTGTCGCGAACGCGTACCATCTGTCCCGTACTCGGATCCGGCTCGTAGAGGCACTGCACCAGCACCTTGCCCGTATAGCAACAGATGTGCGCAATGCCCACCATGGCGATGATGGCCCAGTAGCCGCCGTGGAGTACCGCGAATGGCAGCGATACAATGAACATGCCCTGGATGGCATTCGTCACGTTCCAGCCAGCTTGGAACTCGTCGATCTTGGAGCCGCCGCCACCTTCACCCTCGCAAACGAATGAACTGCCCTCCGAGGCGATGCTGCCTTGCCTGAAAGCGAAACGAGAAATCTTGCATGAGCAACTGCATCGATTTCAGGGGGAGATTGTGTGTTCTCACTCACCTAAAGCCATCGGTTTGCTGATAACGGCCATCGTACTCATTGAACGATGTGCTCTGGTATTCATTCTTGTAGTCACCCGCACCTGCACCGGCATCCCCATCCCCTTCCTCTTGCGACCAACCGCCGGCATTGCGAAACGGATTCGAGCTCATCTCTGTCGTCTGCTGATCACCATCTAATCCGTCTTGCGCAGGCGGTGGAAACATGCCCTGACCCTGGTGTGGATGACTGCCGCTGGATCCCGGTGGCTGTTGGTAATCCTTGCGCTCTGGAATTTGCTGTCTGGCCGTTTGCATGGCCACGTTCAGTATGTTCTTCAATGGGGGCAACGGAGTTGCCTTTAGTTTCGTGATGAATGACATGGCTGGGCGAGAGAGCTAGCGAGGAGCGAGCGAGACAGCGATACTGAGAGCAAGACAAACTGTTCGATTGCTCGATTCGAAAGTGTATGTGGGGGGTGGAGGATGCGGTTACTAGATGCTGCTGTTGCCCGGTGGGTTGTGGGTGGTCGATTGGTGGGTGGGTGTTTGGTGGTGTATGACAACGGTGGCGGCGGCGGCGGCCCCCTCTGCCCCGCTTAGGCACGAATCGTAGGCCTGGTTAGCTGATGATGCTGATGCTGATGCAAATGCTGAAAGTGAAGCTGAAACGTTAACTGAAGTCGATGCAGATGCTGATGCGGATGCAGCTAAAGCTGATGCTGTAGTTGATGCTGGATGAGGAAACTTATCGATCTGGCAGCGTGTGAAAATTTCGTCTCGTTGAACTAAAAACTGTACACAAGGTTGGCCAAATATGCGTTGGAATTTTCACGTGAGTTTTTCACACTTTTCACACATTTTGCGCTCACTTAGCTAAACTGGAAAACGGGGAAACTGCAACTGCATCGACGGGAAAAAGAAATAACTAATGAAAATTTTATGTAACTATATTTCTGGCGTTTTTTTTTTGCTGCCAATTTTTCCTTTACGCTTTTCCTTTCGTTTCAGCAGCGCGCACACAGCAAAGAAAAGAAGAAAATTCCCCCAGCATCAGCAGCAGCACAAACTGCGCACGCGCTGTGCTGTGTATCCAGTGTTCTGGTCGGACAGTGTCCTGCTGCTTGGAGAGCGCCCCCATCAGCTGATTGTTATCGATAAATTTAAACTAAATTGCCACTCACGCTGCATATCGAATTACTACTTATTTTCTTTGCAAGCTTAAAGTTATCGATTGGCTGCAAATTGAAATTTCCCTAAAAATGTCCCTGTCGCTTAAATATCCCTCTCACATAAATTTGTCGCGAATTTTTGTTTTTATTTCAATGCAAGCTAACTTACAACTAAGAACATATTAACCTACATGCTAGAATTGTTTATAGTACACACTTATGGGCGGAGCAGCGGGAGGGGGAACGGGGGAAGGGGAAACGTATCTTAGTTGTACCTAAACCAAAGCGATAAAAATAGTATCGCGGTCAATTGCTGTAGCAGGTTTTACGCACTCCGGCCAGAATGTTGCTAATCTCGTCATCCTTGCGCTGCTGGTGTGGATGCTGCTGCTGATGCGGATCGAACAGCATCTCGCCTACGCCCACGCCCACACCTACCATGCCGGAGGCGGCAGCACCGCCTGCTGTGCTGGCAAAGTGCGCGTGATGCGAGAGCGCATGATGTGGATGCGTATGCGAATGCGGATGACCATGTGGATGTTGCTGCATGGCAACTGTTGCTGCTCCTGGTGGCGGCGCTGCCGCTGCTCCCGTCACCTGTGGCAGCAATTGCGGTGAGCCGGCGCCGTTCGCCTCGTAGTAGTTGCCATAGTGCAGGTAACCACCTTGCATGGGGGCCTGTCCATAGGCAGCCGCACTTGGCGCCGTCGTCTGCTGAAACGGCACCGCCAACTGCAGTGGGAATTGCCCATACGGCAGCTGCGTGTAGTAGCCACCACTGGCCGCACTCGTTGGCGGCGGTGCCGTCAGCAACATGGCATTGTTATAGGCCTCCGCCTCGTAGTCGTCGTAGTTCTGATTCGTATCCGGATACTTGATGCACTTGCCACCGCCTCCACCGGCATCGCTGGTTGTTGTTGTCGGCGGTGTTGCAGGCGTGGATGTTGCAGCAGCAGCGGCATCCTTCAGCTGATCGTAGTCCATCTCGTTGCTCTGGTAGCGCAGAAAGTCCTCGTACTGCATGCCATATGCACTGGGCAGGTAATCATTGGACACGGCGCCCAGCTCGTTCATGCTGAGGCGCAGACTGGCGCCGGCAGCACCACTGCTGCTGTTGCAGTTACTCTCGGCCAGAGCCAGGCTGTAGGCGCTCAGCTCGCCGGCGGATGCAGTGAGGGGCATGTTGGATGCGGAGCTGGTGCAATGTTGCGACTGTTGCTGCTGCTGCTGCTGCTGCTGCTGCTGTTGTTGCTGCTGCTGCTGCTGTTGTTGGTGTTGCAGGTGGTTGCTGCTGCTGCGCATGTTGCTGCTGCCGCCGTCATCATCCGCACTCGATACTGGCGGATAGAAGGTGCCCTTAACGGAGTGTCCATGATCGAGCAGGCCGCGATTGTTGCATGTCACATACATGCCACGTGCTGCCACCACAGCCACGGAGCTGGCAAGGGGATACGAAGCGTAGAGGCTCGTCTGCTGCTGCTGCTGCTGCTGTTGTTGCTGCTGCTGCTGCTGCGCCTTGGCCTTCTCCTCGGCCTTGGTTAACTTGTCACTGCGCTGCTTGCTCGCACGTCCTGGCGATGGCTTCGTTAGCTTCTTGAGCAGCAGCGAATTGTCGTAGCTAACCGCATTCGCAGCTGGCGAGGATTCTGTGTGGGAATTGACTTCCATCTGCTCCGTGCTGTCCGCATTGCTGTAGCAGTCGACGGAGCTGGGCGAGTAGCTTGGCTTGAGGGGCTGCTCGTATAGAGCTGCCACGTTGTGAGGCGTCGAGTTGCGGCTGTCGTCGGTGGGCGTGTTGGCCAGATAGCTGCCGCTGGTGGCCGTTGCCAGCGGTGGCGTCGATAGCTTCGATGTTGCTTTCGACTGCGGCGAAGCGTCGCTCTGCTGCTGCTGCTGCTGCTCCTTGGCACCGCCACTGGGCTGCATGGTGCGCAGCTTGGACTGCTTTCGTCGCCGAGGTCGATACTTATAGTTCGGATGCTCGGTCATGTGTATGACGCGCAGTCGCTCCGCCTCCTCCACATAAGGGCGACGATCCTGCGGCGTCAGGGAGCGCCACTTTTTACCTGCAAGCAGTAGGGGATTGGGATTAGTTCTGTAGCGGATTAGCGTGTTCCGTCTTATCAACTCACCCAACATTTTGCTGAGATCCGCATTGTGCAGGTCGGGATTCTCGTCGGCCAACTTCTTGCGCTCGATCTTGGCCCACACCATGAACGCGTTCATCGGCCGACGAATACGCGACTCTTTGGCACTTTTTGACTGAGTTCCGCCTGGCCTGTACTTCAGATCACCGGGCATGGCCTTGTGCCGGTCGAGATAGCCACAGTTCGGTGCACAAATGTCGCCCTTGTAGTCGTAGCTCCACATGGACGCCGCTGCCGCCGCTGCAGCTGCTGCCTCGATGGGTGAGTGCGATGCGCCGGCGATGCTACCACAATCTTCCTGGCCAGCGCTGGTTAACATGCCGGCGGCATGTGAATGCGACAAGAACTTGTTGAGCATCGATGTGCCACCGCCCACGGTGCCACCTCCACCTCCTCCTCCTCCGCCTCCCAGCAATGGTATATTGCTGCTTATCAGCGACGCACTGCCTCCGCCTCCTATGCTATACGCACTGGACACCATCGGCGAATGGCTGTGACTGTGCACCGACAGCGCCGCCTCGTTCATCGAGTGCTCGTTGTCGTAGCCGGCGCTCTGTATGGCTGGCGAGTGCAGGCTGGGCGAGCTGTGCTCGCTACCCTGCCGCACATGGTAGATGCCATCGCCGGCACTCTCGTGCAGCAGTCGCCCATCGCTGCTGGCCAAATAACCAACGTGCTCCGGGTAATCGCTGCCCACCGTGGAGTGACTGTACTCAGGTGTCCGCGACACATGCGGATACTTCTTGGCGCTGCAAAGGGAGGAGCAAAGTGGAGGGAGAGGTTAATAAAGAATATATTTACTATAGGAATATATGATCTTTACATGCTTAAACATATTTTATAAACTTAAGAAATCATAATAATAATTCTACTACAATTATAAAGTACTAGGTCTAAATTCTTCCTCCCTCAAAGACCTGAAAGACCCATCATGAGGGATCCAGGAGTCAAAACATTATCCAAACAGATCTGATATTTATCTAGATTATTATTTGGAGTATGGTTTGTCCTTTGGATTGATCTAAGGGTTTCAAAATCGTAGAAATTGAGGTCTTCTATGCTTCCCCCACCTAGACCCAAGTCTGCAAATTTTTTTACTTCCAACCTTCATAATTTCATTAAAACTCAACCGATTTCTATGCGGAATGTAATTTTTTTTTTCATGGTTTTAACATCTGATTAATATACCATACACATTATATGTTTTTAAAAAAATAATATTTTGTCAACTTTTTCCATGCAATCCCCTTAAAAATATTTCAAAAAATTTTCAAAAATCAAAAACATTACTTATTGATCTTAAACGCTTAAGCTATTCGAAAAATGTATAAAAATCGTTTTCAAAAAGATTTCTGACTTAAAATATGGAAAAAAATGAAAACATAGTGATTTTCCAGTACAACAGCATACCCTAAGGCAACTCAAAACGATTACAGGATATACTAAGATATTTTAAATAGGTAGAAATCGACTTAAAATAAATTAGGCAATAAATTGTGTTAATTAATCACAGTTGCCCAGAAGGAATTCGCCCCGAAGAATCGCCAACTTCAAAAGCTTCCCCAAAAGCTGCGCCTAATTAGAGCTTGAGCATGGGTTAAGCATGGATTGAGCATCGTTGGAGCTTGTTTCCCAGTGTTTTTATGAGCTACTGTTGAGAATTACGTAGGGATGCGAGGCTGATCGGGGTTTATAATGATATTTAAAAGCGCAGTCCGCGAACGCAGCTAAATACGTTGACAATTTTCACGTTGTCGACACGCAAAGCAAGCGAGGGAGAGAAGAGAAGGAGGAGGAGGAGGATCTTGGCTAAAACTGGACCAGATCCCGACGCGGGCACTGGCTGCCTGCAATGTTTGCGCTCCTTAATGTCAGCGGACATAAATGTAAATTGGGCGCGTGCAGCTATTGTATTATCAAAGGAGCCGAAGCACACAGTGGACCGAGGAGGACAGAGGACAACCCGCCGGGGTAAGCAAAGAAGCTGCACAAGAGGAGTAGTAGTAGCTGCAGCAGCAGCAGGAGCAGGAGCAGCAGAGCTCGATGTCGTTGCGGCTCGGAGGGCCCCAGACCTTTATGCATAACTTTTAAAAGTTGCGACATATCGACACATTTCAAAGTAATTCGGCTTCCAGGAATCCAAGCAGAACGACCAAGCGGCAGCCAAACGAGACAAGTTTAAATATTACCAGACGCGGGCTCCCCAAGGGACAGAGAGAGAGAGAGAGAGGGAGACCCAGTAAGACAGAGAGGGAGTTGGAAGAGAGAGAGAGAGAGAGCGGGCCATGAGGGAGACCAGTTCGACTACCGACGCCCTGACTGTGGATGCTGCGAGTACGACGCCCGCTCCAGCAACGCTTTGATACCTCGACTCCCTGCTCTGCAGACTCCTTGCTCTACTCCTTGCTTCTGAGACTCCCTGCTCCTCAGACTCCTGCTCCTCAGACTCCCTGCTCCTCAGACTCCCTTTGCCTTAGACTGCCTGCTCTTCAGACTCCCTACTCTTCTGCCTGCTTCTCAGACTCCCTGCTCCACAGACTCGCTACTTCTCCGACTCCCTGCTCTTCAGACTCCCAACTCTTCTCCCTGCTCCTCTGACTCCCTGCCTGCCAGCTTCTCTGTCCCTCAGTCTATGGTCTGCCCGCTCCACGGTCTAACCGCTTCTGCAACTACTGCTGCCTTTTCCTCTTCCGCTCTTGTTGCTCTTCCGACTACTGATCCCTTCCTCTCTGCTTCCTCTACTGCTACCTTCCTCCTCCTCCCAGCTACCACCCTGCCTTCAGCGACTACTGATCCCTTCCAGCCTTCCCCCCTGCCCGTCGCTGTGTGCGTGTCTCGCTCCACGTTCGATTTGTTACCGTTTGAATTTATTGCTGCCCACTACACTTTTGGTCTATTGTCTTCTTTGGTGTACCCAGGCGCGGTCTGCCTGTCCGTCTATCCAGCAGTCCTGGCCTGGGCTTAACTTGCCTCTTTTGCCTACCAACTTGGCCAGGCTGGCACTGGCAAACAAGCCTCGGCCTAATTGTTAGGCTGCTCAGCTAGGCGCTCTAGTTTTTGGCCCAAAAGCCAGAAAAGCCGCCAAAAATGTCGAGATAGCGAGAGGTAGAGAGAGAGAGAGGGAGCTCAAAGCGGGTGCTCCATGGCGCAGCTGGGATAATTTATTGAGGTTTCCTGGTGACATCGTTACGTTTTTGATATTCGGTTGCGGCTGCCGCTCGCTCGCTGGCTGCGGCTCGATCTGCCGCTAAATACTTGCGGCAAGCTCCACACAAAATTATACCGTCCCCAAGCTATACGCTTGTCCCTCACTCCCGTCCCCGTCCCGTCTCCTCCCGTGCGTCTGTCCCGCCCGTCCAGCTCTGATCCAACTGAGTTGGGCTTTAGGTCGGTTGCGGCTTTCGGCTTTGGGCTTATCCTAAGCGCGCGCTCGCGCTCACGACGCTGCACGACGCGGGCTTAGCCCAGGTCCGAGTCCGAGTCGGAGTCCGAGTTGGAGAGTCTCTTAGCCATGGCCCTGATTTTAAAATAGGACACATACAGTGGCCGGTAAGTTGGCATTTTTATGCGCGCAAAATGTCAACATCTTTGCAAAATGCCACATATTCCACATTGCAGCCGGTGCCCCTGCTGCCCCCCGCCCCACCCCATCTCACTCCTGCCTGTGCTGCCTCGTTGTGCCCCGTCCTGTTCCGTCTGTCTGTCTGCCTGTCCCCCGGCTGTCCACAGTGGGCAACGTTTTGTTTACGACAAGCGCAACGTCGTCGTCGTCGTCGTCGTCTCGGCCGGTGGCTGCGGCACAACTTGCTGCAATGGCTACGGCAGCGACGGCGTCGTCGTCGTCGTCGTAGGCAACTGGCGGCCCCCTTCGGCCTTAACAAGCCCCGAAACTTCATTCAGAAGCCGCATTGATCTGGAGAGAGTGTCAGCCCTTTAGCATATTGTGATTCATGTGTCGCTGCGCCAGGGAGACAGCCTTTTAAGTCGCCCCACAGTACCAGCAGTACCCTCCTCCTCCCGCTCTGTCAAGGAGGTATTCCTGCCTGCCTGACTGCCTCCCTGCTTTGGCAAGGCAGACAATCGAATTTTGCGAAAAGGCGGCGGCGTTTTGCAATCGAATATTATCCATATTCTACCTGAATTATAAACCATATACAGCGTATTCCTTGACTCTGAAGACCTTAGGGGTATAACAAGAAAGAGAGAAATAGAGATGTATAATATGCTTAAAGTGCCAGAGATATCCAGCGAAAGTGAGCTTGATCTCTGTCTCGTGGCGCAGTTCACACGTTCCAATTATCTTTCTAACTATTTAAGCTTTCTTCTTCTTCTTCGAAGAAAGTTGAGAAAATTCTAACTAATTTCCATTGCATTCATTTCTGCTGCATTAACTTTAGTACTATACTATATATATATATATATATTTTATCAACTAACTGGAACGTGTGAACTTTAGTCAGATTTATGTATAAGTTTACCCCGTGCATTTGCATAATTGGGCAATGTTAACTGACAAAATCTGATTAGGCTAATTGAAAACAAAATTATATATATTTTTTATAATTAATGTAAATTATATAAGTATGCATATATGTATTTTAATGTATCTTTGTAATTTTGTAGCTAGTTAAAATATATTGCAGGTTTTTCATATTTATAATAAAGATGTTTCTCAAAAACGAAACCAATTTACATTTATCTAACAAATTTGATATGTAAATGATTGTGGAACTATATAAGTAGTCGTTCTTCTTATTATTATGCTTACATTTTAGAAAAGTATACTTTTTATAATATGTTTTTTGATATTCTATGGTCTTATTTTTTGAAATTATCATGCTTAAGGCCAGATAAAATTTTAAAGATACTATATATCATATTTTAATCGATTTTTTATGCAGTCTAATCGATTCATGAGATTTTCAATATGAGATAATAGTTCTTAAGTAGATGGGGACAGACCTAAATGATATAAGATGCTACACCTATCTATCTTTCTGCTATAAGACATATTTCCATAAATATTCAGTATAATTATAGTAAAAACTTATTGTTTAAACTGTTCAATATATTTTCTATAGATTCACATTTCCCGATATATATATGTATATATATGCGACCAATACCTAACTTCTTAGGAGTCAGGTAGGTATATGTAACTCCGTTTTCCATGGATATTTACGTAACTCATAAATAGGTTTCTTTCTCCAACTTTCCCAATACATTGTCTATATATATTCCTATCTCACTATATACTACACCGATATGTAAATATAATTCCCTCGATTAGCCAATAGCTGACCCGAGCCATGCCTTGGCAAGCCATGCTCCGTTTTGGCCCAGCCAGAGCCGGCCATATTGAGCGCGTTGTAAGCGAGTGGTAATAAAAGCCATTTTGGTTTTGTGGCCCGCCGCGTGGTGGGCGTGGTCTGGCACAGCATCTGCAGCATCTGCTCTGCTCTGCTCCATTTGCAGTCTATTGGCTGCCACGAAGCCTGGTGGCAGCAGGCAGAAGGCAGCAGGCGCCCCGAGACCCGAATACATTTGTTTCCAACTCATTTCGGCCTTTTTTTTTTTTTTTTTTCTGGGCCCAAAACCAGTCTGGACTGGGCGCGAGCTCGGGCCAAGAGCTGGTCGAGGTGTGTTGTTGTTGTCGCTGCTGGTGCTGCTGGTGCCAAGGCGATTGCGGCCCAGGTGTGATGTACTGGAATAACTTAACGACGCAGCCTCAACGCATACATATGCATGAGAGTGTGCGTGCGTGTGTGTGTGCGTATGCGTGAGTGTGTATGTAGATGCTGCTGCTGTTGACCAATAAGCATAAACAGCCACAGCATCCGGCTCAGGTAACCGCCATCTTAGCGCGTTTGCCGCTGCTTTAATGAACCGCAACCAGATGAGGCAACGTGACGGTGACGTGAGGAGGTGAGGCAAGAGTCGCACGAGGCGTCTTGCATGGGGCACGCTCATTGGGCACGCAGAGGCAAAGCGAGTTGCTGTCTACGCACACTCATCTCTATATATGTATGTTTATATATACACCGATTTCTACCTGCCCACACACACACATATAATTAAACTAATGAAGCAAGCCGCATTGGACGCTTTAGGGCTCTTTGGGGGCCGTTCATGGGGTACGTACGATCATTTCACGAACATCCCAAGCTGAATCCGATTCCAAATCGGAATCCAAAATGTTGTTGCCACTGCGGTTGGGGCTCTCGGCTAATGAGCTTTACGACCAACAAACGAAACGAAACGAAACAACGCAAACTCCCCAAGATCCGACCCAGTTCTCACACACAAAGTCGTTTCGCAGCAGCAGCAGCAGCAGCAGCCTCAGTCGGAGCAGCTGAAGAATATGTACATATCTCGAGGAAAAATGTACTGAAACGTAATGGGTTTTATCACGCACATAGAGACACTCCCTACCGCCCCCTACCACTTGAACTGTGCAGCATGCAATTAGCGTAAGGAGGTAAGGTACGAGAGTACTATAACTAACTATATAGTAGCAGATATAGGGAGAGAGTTTCTACTGGGACGATATGTGAAAATACTTATGAATATGAGCAAGAAAATATGGGATATATTATATAAATATAGTCCAACTGATAGTTATTATGATAAAATATAATAGCATATCTTGAAAATTTAAAATAAACAAATATACTTAGGATATACAAAAGACTATGCCAATTGAGAATGGAAGAATCTATTTAGAGTCTTAAATTTGCAACTTAAATTCTGTTTATAATCGTTGGGTTCTGAATTTTGATATAAACATTTCATATAAACATAATTTTAAGAAAAACCATATGAGAGATTAAAATAAATCCCATATATATTACTTGAATAATCGTATATTTCAACACACCGATTTCAATCTGACTTTATAATAAGTTCAGAGCTTTATGTAATTGATTATGTTTATCCAATTACGATCTTTCCATATCCCTATTACAAAGTAAACGTCTAACAAGCCTAGGAATACATTTCTCTTCGCAATCATCGCATATTTCAACACTTTGTCATAATAACGATAATAACATTAAATGTGATACCTTAGCAATTACCATGGCATTAATGATATATGGGGGATCTATTACAACTATCGACTCGGGGACCAATTAACTTGTCGATAGTTGTTTTAAATATTCCGTTTAAGCAGAACTAGGCAAAGCTTATTAAATTTTCAGTTCTGAGTAGATAGGGAATAAACGCTGCTTTTCAATTGAATTTCGATGGGGAGATATGCGATAAAAACTTTTATTTTGTGGAAAACGGAACTTGAACATAAAATCAACGTCAAAGCCGTAAAGAAAATGCAAATCAATCGAGCTTGAAAGCGTCGTTTGGCTCGTTGGCAACTTTTGGCCAAATTGATGTGTCTACCCATAAGGCGGATTGATTTATAGAGCAGAAGGGACATAAAATCAAAGTCGAAAAAGGAACTTCAAGGCATTGTTGTCATACCATCTCAATGGGATGCGGCAAAGAGACAAGCTCAAAAGGAAATACCACGAAAAGTTTCAAAACTATTTGAAGCTTGTGTTAAAAATGTTTTGGGTAATATTCCATTTAATTCTTGAAAGGAATAACCCAAGCCCAGACTAAACATTGGAGCTACTAATAATGATATGCAAATATCATGCATAACTATCAAAGTGTTTAGATCAAAAACTAAATCATTTTAATGAGCGAAACCGCATGGTGACCTCTCTCTGGCCGACTTGGGTATACACACACACACACACACACACTATATATGTATATAAGGTATACTATCTAGCTAGTTTTATGGTTTTTCTCATAGTCTGAACTTTCTTGCTGACCACGTTGCTCTCTTGGTTTACTTTAGTCTGAGACGGAGATGGAGACGGAGACGTAGTGGGTCCGAGAGAGGTTTGTTTCGGTCTTGAGACATGGTTCTGTTCTCTGTACACGTATTTACATATTCACACAGAATGCACACAGTGAAACGAGAAGCGGACATACGCATACAACAACAAGCTCCTCCAGAGGGGGAGGGTGGAGAAGGTAACCGTCTTCCACCAAAATCTAAGCGAACTTTCGTAACTAAATATATACCAAATGGTATATATAGTATATATCTAGTATCTAGGTATATGTATTAACAGCTGAACATCCCGTCGCTTTAGCTGTCGTGTTTCAGACTTTTTTCTATCTGTATCTCCAGCTTTGTCGCTGTCTCTGTCTCTGTGTGTGAGTGTGTGTGTGTGTGTGTGACTAAGTCTTGAAATACCCCCGTCACTGTGGAAGTCGAAGTCGAAGTCGCTCTCCGTCTATGTAAGTCTCTCCATCTATGTATGTGTGTGTGTGTCTTATATAGCCTAGCGACATATATGCATGTATACGAGACATCTAGAGAATTTCTGCACCCATACCAGTGCATTTTCCATTTTTCATTATGGTTATTATCTTGGAAGATATGTATCTTCGCTACGGTTGGATATAATTAAACAGCGAGAGAAAAAAACACAGTTTTTCTTTCGCTTTTTGTTTTTGTTTCTGTATTTTTTTTTTTTTCTAGCATGGGAAAAATGTAAATATTACTTGTAATTTGTTAGCAGATGATGTGGATGTTCGTGATCATATGAGGGTTCCATTTTATATGCGGTTCGTGGTAACGGTGACTGCGACGGCGACGATGACGACGAAGGCGGCGGCGGCGACGGCGACGACTGTTGCAGGTTGTTGTTGTTGTTGTTGTTGTTGTTGACGGTTTGGGCTTTGCTTTAGCTTTAGCAGGGCCAGCAGCATTTTGCTTAATGTTGCATTATTCCGTTAGTTTTTTCCCTAACCGAGCCTGGCCGTGGCAGCATTTGGCCCAGCGCAGCAGCAGCGACAGCGGCAGCAGCAGCGGTAATAAATTTGCTCATTCGCTCGCGTTGTTGTTGTTGTTGCAGTTGTTGCTGCTGCTGCTGTTGTTGCAGCCTAAGTTGTTCCTGTTGTTGTTGTTGTTGTCTTTAAACTGGCATGTGTGAATTTGTGTCTATTTGTTGTGTCGCTGAATTGTTGTGCGGGTGTGCACGAGTGTGTGTGCTTTAATTTGTGCTAGTTTAGGCCCTAACCCACATTAGGCACCTGTTGCTGCCGCAAGATGTTGCAATGTTGCAATGATTTTACTTTTGTTTCAATTTTTTCAGATTTTTTCATACACTTTTCTCACTTTTTGCACCGTTTTGGCACACTATGCTTGTGGAAGTGCAGGGGGTGGGGCGGTAGTGTGGGGAAGTGCGTTTTCAAAGGGTTTTGAGGGGATTAGTAAACACTGCGTTTCAGTGCTGCCACATTTCGCGAATTTTAAATAAAACACAAAAACTTTGTCGTCGTTGTTGTTGTTGTTGTTGCTACTTTACAATACGCTTGGGAAAATGCACAGCACAAGCTTGGCACATAACCGGGCCTATATATACACTATATAGCAAGCGACAGATACAGATACACACGGATACAGCGATACGGATACAGATACAGCTGCAGCTACACGCTGTATGTAGATACTATTTATGATTTTAACCGCGACGCGCAGCAACTGCTGCCGGAGATGTGGCCAGAGCGTCGAATTGTGACTGAGACGATGCCGATCTCGATCTCGATGCCGATGTCGATGCCGTTGCCGATACAGAGTCACAGTCAGAGTCAGAGTCAGTGCCGGAGCCAAGTTGAACCACGCCGATGACGAACCGCAAGCTAACTAACTGCTCGCGCTGGCGACTTGGCTGGCAACTTGGCTTAAACAGTGCGCGCTGCGCTGCGCCTTCTCCTCACCTTGCCTCGCTTACTCTCTCCCACACACACACACACACCGACTGAGTGAGCCTCTCTCTTGCTCTCTCTCTCTCAGTGCATAAGGCCGCACAGCGCACGAGCAAAACCTTTTGCGCAGTCTTGGCCCAACCTGACGGCGAGCACAGAGAGATCTCCCCGAGCAAGCTGGCGCGATCTCGAGCTGGCGACCCCGGCAGTGTCAGCTGCCCAGCAAAGCGGAACGAACGAGCGAACGCAGTCGCATATTCTGGGGCAAGTCCGAGCGTAGCCGAGAGCAACCGAAGCAACCACCCCCCCGCCTGATGACCCACCCCTTCCCCATACCCATCTCTTCGGTCTTGCTCGCGAGCAACAGGCGTGCGGCAAGTTCTTTTGAATCAAATGAAACAGACTTATTTAATATTCCTTCTCGCAGCGGTAGTATCTGTCGTTGTCGCTGTCTTTGTACCTGTATCTGTATCTGTAGCTGTATCTGTATCTGTGTATCTGCTGAGAGCTCCGGCTTCTCACACACACAAACTCACACACACACGATCGCCAAAAACCTGTTCTCCGTTGTGGGAGAGACGACTTTGCATTTGGTTTGTTTCAATTGGTGGAGGCCCCAACGCGGCTGCATTTGTATGTGTGCCAGCTCCAAATACATGACTTACCCATACAAACATCTGTACACACACACACGCTGGTTCTCACACACACCCGCTGAGCGTATGCAAATATTGTAATATGCGGAACCTTCGTTTCGCTTTGTATATGAAGTTATCAGAGGATCTAACGCTCTGTGGCACATTTCGATAAAAGTGTTTTAGCTAATTATGTGAATTTATAATAAACATCAAATATACATAATATGTTTCATATAGACTCTGCGAGCCAAACATCTCTTTAGAAAAACTCTTGCTTAATTTGTTTTTCCAGTTTTCATTTTGTAACTTGTTTGCTGAGAGGCAACTGGCAGAAATGAATCACATGGAAAATATGTGTCATAGCAAGCGAATGGAAAATCTCTGCAACCTTGAGCTGATGCAAACAAAAATCAATGCAAAAAACCCGAAAATATTAGGCAGAGTTAGCTTAGCATTAAGATAGAATTAAATTTGACTAATAATCATTCCATACTTAAGATCGAATCAAAAATACTTAGGCGACTTTCTGCCAAATTTCGTAAACCTTATCTCAGCTCTTCTTCCTTTCCCAGCTCATCGTATTTAATATTCAAATAGAGCCATATTTAATTTTTATTTCATTCTCTCCACCCACTTTGCATGCAGCCAAAAAGCCGACTGATTGGTATCCAAGCTGCGATAAGCTCCTAAATTGCATATTGCGGCAACTGGGACCAGGCCAAGCCCAGCCCAACGTCAGGTACTTCACCCGATCCCGACTGAAAGTGCATGAGGCCACGCGTAAGCCACACATACGAGCCTATAGCATACAGACAGACAGATTCATATACATATATATAAGTCGAATTGGAGGCACAGAGTTCATAATTAAGCGCCAGAATGCCAGAAACGCTCTGCTCCGCTCTGATCCACTGCAGCAACGTGGGTTAGATGCATCAAGTAACCAAAGATTCAGCCGATCGCAAGATACCCTTCGCATAATTTTAATCTAGATACTGCAAGTGCCAGGGAGTGTGGATATTCCGATCCAAACAATAATAAACCCACGAGCTGGTCGAAAAAGTCGTTTCGCCACGTCCTTGTGCACAACCCCGTCAACCTGCTGCTATGATATAATGCTGATCCGATGCTTCCTAGCTGGAAAGAGAAAATATATAAAAATTGCATCACTATCAAAGACTTTGTTGAGCTCCATCATACTTAATACTTGCGTGTTACAAATCGGATGCGTATAATAGACCAGATGATGGCAACATATGTGCCTCCTTCCGACTTTTTCCATTCATATCCACAAAGTTGGTATACCCTTTTGCCCATTTGCAATGATGGTAGAGTAAAAATATTTGTTTATCACATCGCGATAATTGCCGCCGGCGTTTCGGGTCCGTCGTCGTCGATTTATGCCAGGGCTCGGGCCAGCCCAGGCCAGGCCAGGCCAGCGCGACTGGGCAACAGCCAGCGAAGAAGCCAAAGCGAAAACAAAACACCGAAAACACAACAAGCGTGTGCCGACCGCCTTTGAGTCGAAGTTGAAGTCTCAACTCAGTCGCCGTCGCAGTGAGGATCAAAGCGTGCCTCGGCGGCGATGGGTACGTATTGGTTTATTGGTGTGGCGCATGTGCAAATGGCTCGATGGGCAGGCCAAGGCAACTGGGTCCCGGGTTCAACTTGTAGCTGGCTGGTTGGCTCATCGCTGCTCCAAAATTGTGGGCGTGTGACACTTGAGCTGCTATCGATAGCGAATCTCTGCCTAAATGCGGCAAAAAGAAAAACAAATTATTGATAAGCAGATCGCCAAGCCGAGTGCACTGCAAGAAACGAGAGGAAATGACAGAATGGCCACACAACTTGCCGCTTGATTGCCAGCCTGAGGATTTTGTTCAGTGTACACGGATCGCACAAGTTTCGCTGTAGGTGCAGTTGCAGCTTATCAGAGATGAAGCGCGGCACACGTTGGTCCACCAGACTCGGTCCCTGCTGCCGATGTGGCTGTCTCTGTTGCTGCCGCGTCCTCGGCCGCTGCGTCGGCTCTGCCACCGGCACTGCCTATAACCTCCAAGCTGAAGCACACACATTGATGTTGATGGCTGTCTGTTTGGTTTTGCTTTCTGCCATGGTTGTTATGTAAGCCCCAATGTGATGAGGTCGTTGTTTGCATTACCCACCCGCTTGTTCAGGCGGCGACCGCTGCGGTAGGTAATAATTGCATACACATGCATAATTTAAAATGCGGAAACTGCGAGATAAAATGTGTACAATATTTATAACATGATTTATATACGCATTGTAATATCTATCAAACAGTCAACCATTAGGTACAAAACCGCAGCTTGATTTATTATTATTTTCTATTTACATATGCGCGCCAAAGCAATGTTGATTAAGACTTTTAACAAGCCAGCGCTATCGGCCGTCATTTTACAGCACTAATATTTTCTTATCGATATATATCGTTAGTGCGGTAGCTTCACATTTCACATCTCTAAGTTGACATGGTGCAAAACGCTCAGACAGTTGCGCGCTGATTTATAAAAAGTTAAAAAATAAGTTATATCCGTTTACATAAAGAAAAATAAAAGTTACGTGAATAAGTAAGTGCGCAATAGCACAAATAACAATATGGTTTTCGACGGCACGCAGTCGTTGAGCAACATTTTGGAGGCGGAGGAATTGCAACTGGTGCCCGACAACATACAAGGAAAACTAACAACGTTTCTTGAAAAATTTTCCGATGAATATTGTAAAGAACGTGCGGCTGCAAATCGCCTAAGTAAGTGCATTTAAATATCGACGTATTTAAGAAGTCTATTTATTTAATGCTTTGTGGGTAATTCTAAGCCGGCATGAAAGAAAATGTAGAGTACAATAATTTTCGAGCTGTAGCTGATGTGTACACACTTTTTGACGTGTACACACTTGCCAGATATTGCAATTTTCGCTCGGTCTAGACGCTTGCAGAAATTGTTTTTTTTTTTTTCAATAAAATCCCTAAATAGTAGTGAACGAAGTATAATATTACAATAAATAAACCATTCCAACCATGGATCTTAGTGGTCCAAAGTCGTTGGCAGATATCTTCACGCCGAATGAGCTGGAGCAGCTGCCAACCGGCGTGCAGCAGAAATTTAAGACTTTCATAGACAATTTCTTTGATGAATATTGTAAAGAAAGAGCTGCTGCACATCGTCTTAGTGAGTAAATTTTGTTGTGAAATTCGTTAGATACTAATTTGCAGAGCTAGAAGCCCAAAAGAATTTCTTACTTTATTTAACTTACTCCATCCTCTTCCTTCAAGGTGAAATTGAACAAAAGAACGAAGAGTTGAACAATCAAATACTCGATAATCAAGTAAAATTCACTAACTTTGAGCAAAATGTTACCGAGCTGCGCACACAACTGGACCAAGTGTCGGCTGAGCGGGATCAGCTGCTGCAATCTGTCAAAGATTACGATCAGAATTCATCCACACTGCGTAAGGAGAAAAATGCGTTTGTCGATGAGCGTGATTCGCTTCTCAAGGTCATCGAGCGTCAAAATGGTGAGCTCGAGCGACTTAAGCAGGACCTGCAGACCTACCAGCAGCAATTGAGAAGCGCCATCACAGCCAAATGTGAGGCTATTGCGCGTCTTGATGAGGTGCAGAGCAAAGAAGTCGCTCTGGACATCAAGGAGCGCCGACTGGAGAGTGAGCGGACTATGCTGCAGAACGAGATACAATTGTTGAGTAGCGATCTGAGTCGCAACAACGCTGAGCTGCAGAATCTACGACGTGACCATTCCATGAACACCATGCATCTAGAGGTGCGCCTCAAGGAGAAGTCCGACGAGCTGCAAATACTTCAAGGCCAGAATTCGCAATACACCAAGACCATTGAGGAATTGAACAAGAAGATCGAGGATCTCAATGAGACAATGTTCCAACACAATGTGGCTACCGAGAAGTATGTGGATACGCTGAAAAAGGAGCTGGATACAAAGGAGAAATTGGTGGAGATATACAAGGAGACCGAAACCGAGACTGTCTCTGAGCGTAATGAGCTGCTGAAGGGCATTTCAGATCTGAGGCGCATGCTTGTCGAAACTACCGAACAGTATGGTGAGCTGGAGGTCGAGTTCCAGTCAGCCAAGCAGGCACATGCCGACGAGGTTGTTGCTTTGAACAAAACTATTGAGGATCTGAAAACAGAAATTGGTCACGCCAATGATTTGCTGAAGGAGGCTCAAGAACAGAGTTTAGAGAGTGCTATTTGCAAGTTGGCGCCTACAGCTGCTGTTTCCAGTCGCCTCATGCGCTCTGATATGTCGCTCACCGAACTATACTCTCTGTATGCCAAGAACTCGGAAGAGTTGGAAGCTAAAAACCGTGAAAACGCTCAGCTTAAGCTGCAGATCAAGTCTATTGTGGAGGAGATAAATGAACGTGCACCCTACTTCAAGAAACAAGATGCAGACTATGGTAAACTGAGCGAAGCCCACAACTTGCTTCTGCAACAACGTGATGAGCTTGTTGAGAAGAAGATAGCCCTAGAACAGGAGCTGGAGCAGACACAGTTCGACGTGACACGCCATGTCAAGGAGAACAAGAAACTAAAGCAATCCCAGGTCGATTTGAGTCGCCAAGTCTGCTTGTTGCTTGATGAGCTTAACTGTCTGCGAGCTGGTGTCAACAGACCACGCAATCAGACTCAGCCTGGCGTCATACAAAACTCTAGCGATGCCATCAGCCGTGATCTGGTCACTTTTGAATCGATTACCGAGTTGCAGGAAAAGAATGTGAAGATTCTGGCTCTGATACGCGAATTGAGCTCTGAAATGGAGGCTAACGAGTTGAAGAACAACGAGCTGCAGCTAAAGACCTTCGAAGAGAAATTCGAGAAGGCTACCAAACGTCTGTGTGAAATGGAGGAGACTCTGACACAGAAGAATAATACAATTTCCACATTGATGGCCAAATGTGAGCGCTATAAGAAGTTCTATTTCGATGCCCAAAAGAAATTGGGTAGTCAGATAATCGATCTTGATGATTCCACCATTCTCATTGATGAGTCACAACTGGAACAGACAAGGGTAACTGAAAATAATAGCAAGCTTGAGGCTGAGGCTAAGCTTGAGCGTCGCATTCGCAGCCTAGAGCAACAGCTGGAGGATGAGACCAAGAAGTATGCAGCTCTCAAGGAGAACTATGACTATTATACCAGCGAAAAGCGCAAGAACGATGCTCTTGTGCAGGAACAGTTCGATTCAATGCGCAAGGAGGTGCGTGAGCTGACCTCCATCAACTGCAAGCTAATGAATGCTTCGGAGTTCCAAAAGGAACAGATGGAGCTACTACAAAAGGGTATTGCGACCTATAAACAACAGATTGCTGCTCTTGAAGAACGCACTAAGAATTATGAGAAGACGATTATAAAGCACGAGCAGACTGTGCACATGCTCAAGGATGAGGTAATGACAGCTCATCGCAAGCAGGTCGCTTCGGAGACGGAAGCTCACAGTTTGCGTCACGAGAATCGTGTACTTAAGGACACTGCATCCCGTCTGCAGGCTGAAAAGGAAGGATTCCATCGTGAGCACCAAAGCCAGGCATTGCTGCTAAACAATTTGGAGTTCATTAAAGCCAATCTGGAGCGTTCTGAAACTGAGGGTCGTCTCCGTTTAGAGCAACGTCTTGATGATACGGTACGTGAGTTGTCCGCACAACGTCGTCACTTCCAGGAGGAAGAAGAAAAGTTCCGTGAGACTGTCAATGAGTTCAAGCGCCAAACCGAAACGGCCAACAAGCTTAAAGAGGAGGAGCGTCAACAGGCCGAGAAGTGGCATCAGGAATTGATTGGTGTGCGCGAGGAGCTTGCAGCAAAGGTTACACAGGTCAATGAGCTGAGCAAGAAGCTGCAAGAGAGCCTAACACCCTCAAAGGATGAGAATCCCATTACAGCAGCCAACAAAAAGGCACGTGAATTCGAGCTCCGATACGAGCAGTCTAAAATTGAGATTGAATCACTTACCAAGGAGCTGACCAAGGCACGTGAGCACGGTGATCAATTCTATAAGATGTCGCAAAGCGCTGAGAGCGAAATTAAACGTTTGCATGACATGCACGCCGAGATACTTGCCAAATCGGAGCAAGAGATTAAGAGACTCAAGAGCTCCGAAGCCGAACTTCAGACTCGTGTCACAGATCTGGAGGCCGAAGTTATGCTCACGAATGTAACCGAACAGAGCAAGACTACCAACAATTCGGATCAGCTCAAGGCTGCCCAAGAGGAGCTTAAGAATGTGCTCGAGAAGTTGACAGAGTCTGGGCGCACAATTCGTACGCTGCGTGCCGAGAACTCCACGCTGGCTGAATCCCTTAACGCCGTGGAGGTTAAGTATGCCAATGAGATGGTGCTGCACTCTGCTGACATTCAGGAATTGACCAAGTTTAAGTCTGACTTTTTGAAGGTAATTTCTAAACTTAATTAATACGTTGAAGGTCTTCAAGAATAACATTATTTCTATACTCTTCAGGTTCAAGACGAGCTCAATCAGCTCAAATGCGGTCGTGAATCACTGCAAGCTGCTCACGATGAACTGCTGAAGGCAAACGCCGAGGCACAGAAACTTTTGCAAACCGAGAAGGAGGAGTCGGAGAAGCGTGCTGCCGATCTCAGTGCTTTGAACTCCAGTCTGCATGATCAGATCGAAGCACTCACCACGAAGCTAGCTGCACTTGCCCAATCAGCAAACAATGCAAATGTGTCTACAGCTCTTAATGAGTCGCTAAATGAAACTGCATCCACATCGGATCTGATCAGCACAACTGCTGTCGATGAGATAAAGAATAGTGAGCAGCTGTTGAAGATTATCAAATTCTTGCGCAAGGAGAAAGATCTGTTCGCAGCCAAGTTGGACATTTTGAAGGCTGAAAATGCACGTCTCGTATCTGAGCATACGATTCTGCAGAAGAAGGTGGATGAGTTGAACGGTTATCTCAAACAGGAACGTTCCAAGAGCGAGACTGACGTTGTTTCAGCATCTAAGCATGAGGCTGTGCTGCGTAAGATAGAAACCCTTAATGCCATCACCGATAGTAATCGCATCCTACGCGAGGAACGCAACAATTTGACCAAACGCGTCGCAGAACTCACGGAGCGCATTAGCAGCGTAGAGAAGGAACTCTTCCCACTGCAATGCAGCAACAAAGAGCTGACATCCAAGATTGAGGAATTGAATGTGGAGAACACGTCACTGCGCACTGAGGCCATCAAATGGCGTCAGCGTGCCAACGCTCTGGTCGAGAAGAGCAACAGAAATCCTGAGGAATTCAAGCGTTTGCAATCAGAACGTGAGCATCTTGCCAAGCTGTTGACCACCGAGAAAGAGACGAACAAGAAACAGCTTGATGAGCTCAACGCGGTCAAGGCTCGCCTGGAAAACGAGTTGCCATCGTTGAACAAAATGCTGCAGTCGCAGGAGGAGGCACGAAAGAAGCAATTGGAAGAGGGTACAGCCCTGAAGCAAACAAATGCTCGCCAGACTCAGGATATTATGGAATTGAAGAATCGTCTACTGCAGAAGGAAGAGGAGCTACTGAAGGCGCAAGAAGAGCTCGAATCCAAGGATAAGGTTATACAAGATAAGGATAGCAAGGAGCTGATGCTACGTAAACTGGCCAAGCGCTACAAGGATTACTATATGGGACTGCAGGCACAAACCGGCGGCACCGACACAGTTGCTGAGCTGGAGAAGGTGCGATCTGAGCTGGACGAACTAAACACTACCCTGCGCAGTACCAAGGAGCAGCACGAGCAGCTACAGAAGGAACACGATGAGCTCAAATCACGCTCCAATGTGTTACAGGAGAGCAGCGAATCGAAGCAAAAGATCGAGCAGCTACTGCAGGAACTGACAGTCACCAAGACAGAGTTGGCAAATCAAGAGACCACAATGGCTGGCACAAAGACCAGCTACGACGAGACTGTACTTCGTCTTGAGAAGGAACTACAGGATCATATCACCAACAACAAGGACATCAATGCACGCCTCATGCGTGAAAATGAATCCCTGCATATGCGTATCAATCAGCTGCAGCGACAACTTGGCTCTCAGCAGTCTACCAAGCCATCAACCAGTTCTGTGGGTATGGCCGAGAAGGGCAATATCTCAGAGTCATCGCCGCGTACTGCAAATGTGAAGCCAATGTCCGGCTCAGCCACAGTCCAGCAATCGGCCACGGTGACACCATGGCGAGGCGGAGAGACTCCACTGGCCAGTATTCGTCCTATTTCTGTGCAGAATAGTCGCACCGCAGCTATATTGCCCACTAGTCAACAGCCTGGAGCATCCACCTCCACTTCCACATCGACATCCACTTCTTCGGCTGCCACCGCCTCTGGCAGCAGCAGCAGCAGTAGCTCCGCTGTCGGCAACACAGCCCTGGTGCCGCCACAGCAACAGGTTCACACCACAGGCAGCGCAACGCTGGAGTCCATGGCCTCATCTTCGCCCACATCTTCGCACACTGATTACATGCCCTCGACTAGTTCCGCAGCAGTAGCTGTTGCCGCAATTCCACCTATGGGCGCTACTGCAGCAGCAGAGAGCTCGCAAGAGGCGGAAAGTGTGCAGCATCCGCAGCAGAATGATTCGCAGCTCTTTGTAGGAGGTGCCCAGCAACAGGTGGTCGCCTTGGTATCCCCGCGTGTTGAGGGTTCGTCATCGTCGTCCTCTACAAGTACCACAACCTCGACTTCCACACAGAATCAGACTGTTCCCAGTGTGCAGGAGGCTAGCAATCAGCAGCAGCCCAGCACATCGGGCAGCAGTAGCAGTTCCTCAACTGTGGTGAGCAGTCACAGCCGACACACCCCGTCCAGCAGCAATGTGACCACCACGCAGGCAGGCTCCTCGAAGCGACCACGCGATGTGGAAGGCGACTCCTCAACAAATGCGGAAGAGGGAGTTCCAGAAAAAATTGTCAAACTAGCAAAGCGTCTGCGTGCTCCTATGCACGGCGGTGAATTATCTGCCGGTCATATTGGTGACTCAGGCATGGACGTCGACCAAATGCCCACTTCATCGCAACGCGATCAGGAGGACGATATACAGGTGGTAGACTCCGATGACGAGGAAGAAGAGGATGTCCTGGGCCCCATTGATGGCGGTGATGCCGAGCAGGAGGAAGGCTATGAGGATTCGTACGAGCAGGACAACGAAATGGAGGATAATGATGGCGCCGATGCGCCCGACCAGCACAACGAAGTAGACATCGAACAAGTGCAAGTGCAGGCTCAGGCTGAGAGCCAATTATCGGAAGACTCACCCGCCACAGAGTCCACACAAGAGAATAATCAAAGTCAGGCCATTACTAGCGGCAGTGGGGAATCGGCTGCCGTTCAATTGCCACAAGCCGAAGCCTCCAACTGGCAACAGGCACCATCGACATCAACAGCAGCAGCACGACGCACAGAGAGGTAAGGACAGAGCAACACAGTGTTCTCTATAAATCACTTATATCTTACTCTTTTCTAGTTCTGTTGAGATCGTCAGCTCCCCACAAGTTTCCAACTTTAGCGAGCAGCCAACATGCGCGGAAACTGAGGTCGACGCTGGTGCTGTGGCAGAAGCAGCTGCTGCAGTCGACGAAAGCGCCGGCACTAGCGTCGACTGCACGGCAGCCGTCGCCAGTTCGCCACAGAAGCCGAGCGAGGCAGCTGAACAGAGCAGCAGCAGCACCAGCCAGCAGGCAACCAGCGAGGCGAAGGATAAGCCGAGCGAGAGTGAGACAACGGGAACAGAGAACGTTAGCGAAGCGGATGAAGCGTTTGCCGAAGAGACTGCTGCTAGCCAGGCGGAAGAGTCTCAGCAGCTGAGCAATGAAAGTAAGTAGGGAGAGTTTCTTGTGGGGACGATCACACCCAAATAATATTCCCTGCTTTCCTACTAGATCCCAATGTGGGCACAAGTCAATCTGTTGAAACAGAGAATCAGGACAACCCGACTGATGGTCCCTCAGAGGACAATGAAGGAGCGGACGGCGTTTCGTCCGAGGGAGAGAAACAAGCCGTTGAAGTAGAGGTAAGCAACAGCACATACACATTTAAACCACACCCGGCACTACAAACGTCTATTCCTTTGCACAGGAGGAGGGTCGAGAAGCTGAGGCCACATCGCCGTCCGAGAACACGCGCTTCCGCACGCTTCGCAGCGCCGTCCCCACGCGTCGCGGTGGCCGGTCCGTCATACGCGGCAATAATAACAACAACGCAAACCGGCCAGCACGCATTGTGTGGCAGCGTGATTCTGCGCCTGGCGGCATGCGCGGACATCCTGGTAACCATGGTAGCCAAGATCAGCATATGCCAAGTGCTTCACCGAACAGCAATCGTATATTTTCTAACCGTTCCCGCGGCCGTCGCCCCATGCGGCGTCCAGGACCAAACAACTTCAATGCCGGCGGCGGTGGTTACCCGTGAGAGGAGGAAGAGTCTTCTGGCACAGGCTGACTATAATCCATACTGGTAGTTTATAAGGCTCTAGGCATTTAAATACACTATATAATGATTAAGCCGCCAACTGAAAATACATTACACACTTATTAAATGCTCAACATTAACGAAATCGTTTTCGATTTGTTTTAGTTTTTTGTTGTTTATTTAGCTTTGTAAAATCCTAACTCTGGAAAAAGATAAGATGTATCATCATCTAAGATCTTGGGCGCTCCTTCTTTTCCTTGTACAGGGCCAACAGAGATACGTTGGCTACCTTGACGACCTTGAAACGCACACCGGGAATATCACCGACGGCGTGACCCTTACGACCGAAACCGGCAACGAGAACCTCATCGTTCTCCTCAATGTAGTTCAAGCTACCGTCACGGGGTACGAAGGCGGTAATCTTCTTGCCGTTCTTGATGAGCTGAACCCTCACGCACTTGCGGATGGCAGAGTTAGGCTGTTTGGCTTCAACACCACTGCAACAGAGAGAGAGACAGAATGATAATTAGTTCTTGTTGATATAGTATATGAGGTAGTCTAGGCGTATTGGGAGCTCCTTTTATTGTTGTTGTTACTGTCGACAACTCACAGTATAATCCTGTGATTTGAGTTTCATACTAAACAAAACACAAAAATATACTGCGAGACATCGTAAGTGATGGCAAGGAGAAAAATAAACAACTTATTTACAGCTGGTTATACTTACACCTTCTCAAGCACAATACCCTTGGCGTGGGAAGCACCTCCGAAGGGATTGGCCTTCCATCTGGTACCCAAATGGGCCTTCTTGTAATCCTTGTCGGCCCAACGTTGGTCACGACGGTGGTTCACATGCTTTCTGGCAGTACGCAGACCTCTAGGCTTGCCTGAAAAATACAACAACACAATTAGTTAGTTGATCAAACTAAGGTTTCCTTAATGCAAAAACAACAAACACAAATGGAATGTAAACATTTGTAAACAATGGCGACTTCGGCATCGGTACTTTGAGGTTAGTTTGAATGCATTAATACGAATTGCACTTGATTAGTAAACTCGCACAATAACACTTGCAATTACTGCGGCATTTAGTTTATTTTATGTAAAACAATTCTTGGGCTTGGTCTATTACACGATTCTTTTAATATTCATAGATTTTTGACAGCCGACAAATTGCACTCAGAATTCGCAAGTTCTGGGAGAAGGTGTTATTGGTCGAATTTTTGTCCGCCGCAATTTGTTTCACTTACATTTTCATTTGCACAGTTATTGTAATTGGATTTGCACTTTGTTTAACGACGAAATATGTATATTTCACACAAAATAACACTCTTTTAAACAACTCACCCATGATTTTCCAACTATCTCAGGCAATGGCGGAAATAAAAGAAAGAGGAAGAGCCGATTTCTTCTTCTTCATTGTATTACAGGGCTGCATATCGTGACGCGATTAATCGATACGTTCAATTTTCAGCAACGATAGTTGATCTGTCAATTGTATCCTATGAAACCAGCCCTGGTAAAAAGTGATGCCCATCATTCCTTAAGTGGATATAACAGTTTCTTAACTTTACTTGAGAATGTTTCATAAGAAGCTCAAATTCCATCAATCAACTGTTCTTTTTACTATTAAATTACCAGTAAGTTTTTGAATATTTAGTTCGAAATGCAGTCATACATATTATCGTGTTCAACGTTTCGATAACTTCTTGACTCGTTCGATATTTGGTGGACTGCCAACTGTCTTAAATAGTTTTGCAACAAAGTGCTGCCCATCAACAAAAAATTTAACAATTATTCGAACCTTATTTACCCTACCGTCTTTAAACTCATTTTGAATAAAACAATATGAGTTTGAATATTTAAACTAATCCTTCGCATAGACAAAAAACACACGAATTTATCTTGGCTAAAATATATAGCCGAACAATGTGTGGTGAATATGCCTAGTAGATCGCCTTGTAGCGCAGTAAAAATTCATAAACAAACAAAATTTATTTCACAAAGGCGCATTCACTAAACAAGCGCCCAGCCCCATCGTCAATATAGAATTTGCATTTCTCAGTGTATTTCGAATTCACTCGTAAATAACTAAATGAAATAATATAGAATAATATTTGTTATTGTGTCATGACTTCGATACGCAAGAAACTAGTTCTGGTCGGAGATGGAGCCTGTGGCAAGACCTGTTTATTAACGGTATTTTGCAAAGACAATTTCCCCCTGGATTACGTGCCTACAGTTTTCGAAACATATGTCGCAGATGTAGAAGTTGAAGGATCACAGGTGTGTCACTCCTCCAATATTTGCCTTGATATTGCAATGATACAGCATGAGCCATTCCGCAAATATGCAAAAAAAAAGAACAAAAACTAAAAACAATTACACGCATTATGTATTTAATCTAGTGCACGTATACACACACACACACACACACACCGTGCACCCAGAGATGAGATAGATGTAGTCTGTCTTTGTGTGTACACAAAGATATTTAGTACACATCTTATTTTAGTGCCCATACTACGTGCTGCTGCCGCCAGGGTGGGCCCCATTTCACTCAACTCGCAACAGGCCAGAGCGGGTCTGTACGCATGATTCACATAGACGTTGTTTTTTGGTTTTTTATTTTTTGTTTCACCCGGAGATTTAGTTTTCATCTTAAGTGTTTGCCAAATAATTGGTTCATAGGGGCCTGAGTAGATTTACCTCTTAAGATATTTGTTCTCTAAATCAATTTCGAAATGCTATTTTTTATGCGAAGGTGGAACTGGCATTGTGGGATACAGCCGGGCAGGAGGACTACGATCGTTTACGTTTATTGAGCTATCCCGATACCGATGTCATTGTTATGTGCTTCTCGATCGATCTGCCCGACTCGTTGGAAAATATTCAAGATAAATGGATACCCGAAGTGAAGCATTTCTGTCCGAATGTTCCGATCATTTTGGTGGGAAATAAACGAGATCTACGCTATGATCCAGATACCATAAAGGCAAGATCCCTTGTACAACTGCAGTTCTATGGGAAATTCATTCGAAAAGTCTTTTCTTTTTTAGGAACTAAAGTTGACGAAACAGGAACCCATCAGCCAAATGGCGGGACTCATCATGGCCGAAGACGTCAATGCGTTTGCCTATCTGGAGTGCTCGGCCAAGATGCAGGAGGGTGTACGAGAAGTATTCGAAACTGCGACCAAGGCATCGCTACAGGTTAACAAAAGGAAAAAAAAGAGAAGATGTCAATTGCTTTAAATGAGGCCTGAAACGATCGAAGTATATCTATATACTATATCAAATACTAAATCATAAAATGGTAAATCTATTCTTGAAACCTTCAATGAAATAAATCCGTCTATTTGGTTAATCCAGTTATGCTATTATCAGCATGGAAAATTTTATCCAAAGTTCAAATTTCATTTGTATTTCTTGTGACGTGGGTTATTTCAAGACTGTACTACGGAAACTCCGCTGATATTAAAATGGTTTCTCCCTAGAAAACTGTCTGTGATATTATTAACTAGTCGGTAAGGCTAATTAAAAACTTGCGATTTAAAATTTAAAAAAAAATTTTGTAGAAAAATCATAGGGGATCCTTAGAAAAAATTCTAAAATATCGAAAAATTTCAAAACACCTTTTATGCTATATCTTGAATTTAGAATCACTCAGGTTGTTAAAACATAAACAAAATGTCATTCCGCGTGAATGTCATCTGATTTTTAAGGAAGTTACGATCAATGTAAATTCTGGGTACCAGGCCTGTTGTGGGTCTTACATGTCTAATTTTTGGACCATTTCAACATGATTTTTGGGCCAAAATTAAGTATAGTCTAAAATCGATTTAAACACTTGTTTATTACTAATTTTGACCTCCGCAATCGATTAAAATTAAAACCTCGCGATTTAAAATTTTGAAAAAAAAACATATTTGAAAATTTACAGGGGGACCATTGTCTAAATTTCCAAAATATCAAAAAATTTCATAAGGTCTATTATGATATTATTTAAATGTAGAATCACTCAGATAATCAAAACATAAACAAAATGTCATTCCACGTGAAAATCGTTTGATTTATAAGAAAGTTATGATCGGTGAAAAATGAGAGTACCAGGCCTGTTGAGTGTGTTACATGTCTAATTTTTTGACCATTTCAACATGATTTTTGGGCCAAAATTAAGTATAGTCTAAAATCGATTTAAACACTTGTTTATTACTAATTTTGACCTCCGCAATCGATTAAAATTAAAACCTCGCGATTTAAAATTTTGAAAAAAAAAACATATTTGAAAATTTACAGGGGGGACCATTGTCTAAATTTCCAAAATATCAAAAAATTTCAAAAGGTCTATTATGATATTATTTAAATGTAGAATCACTCAGATAATCAAAACATAAACAAAATGTCATTCCACGTGAAAATCGTTTGATTTATAAGAAAGTTATGATCGGTGAAAAATGAGAGTACCAGGCCTGTTGAGTGTGTTACATGTCTAATTTTTTGACCATTTCGACATGATTTTTGGGCCAAAATTAAGTATAGTCTAAAATCGATTTAAACACTTGTTTATTACTAATTTTGACCTCCGCAATCGATTAAATTTAAAACGTCGCGATTTAAAATTTTGAAAAAAAAATATTTTTGAAAATGTACAGGGGGGACCATTGTCTAAATTTCCAAAATATCAAAAAATTTCAAAAGGTCTATTATGATATTATTTAAATGTAGAATCACTCAGATAATCAAAACATAAACAAAATGTCATTCCGCGTGAAAATCGATTGATTTATAAGAAAGTTATGATCGGTGAAAAATGAGAGTACCAGGCCTGTTGAGTGTGTTACATGTCTAATTTTTTGACCATTTCGACATGATTTTTGGGCCAAAATTAAGTATAGTCTAAAATCGATTTAAACACTTGTTTATTACTAATTTTGACCTCCGCAATCGATTAAAATTAAAACCTCGCGATTTAAAATTTTGAAAAAAAAATATTTTTGAAAATTTACAGGGGGGACCATTGTCTAAATTTCCAAAATATCAAAAAATTTCAAAAGGTCTATTATGATATTATTTAAACGTAGAATCACTCAGATAATCAAAACATAAACAAAATGTCATTCCGCGTGAAAATCGTTTGATTTATAAGAAAATTATGATCGGTGAAAAATGAGAGTACCAGGCTTGTTGAGTGTGTACATGTCTAATTTTTTGACCATTTCGACATGATTTTTGGGCCAAAATTAAGTATAGTCTAAAATCGATTTAAACACTTGTTTATTACTAATTTTGACCTCCGCAATCGATTAAAATTAAAACCTCGCGATTTAAAATTTTGAAAAAAAAAATATTTTTGAAAATTTACAGGGGGGACCATTGTCTAAATTTCCAAAATATCAAAAAATTTCAAAAGGTCTATTATGATATTATTTAAATGTAGAATCACTCAGATAATCAAAACATAAACAAAATGTCATTCCGCGTGAAAATCGATTGATTTATAAGAAAGCTATGATCGGTGAAAAATGAGAGTACCAGGCCTGTTGAGTGTGTTACATGTCTAATTTTTTGACCATTTCGACATGATTTTTGGGCCAAAATTAAGTATAGTCTAAAATCGATTTAAACACTTGTTTATTACTAATTTTGACCTCCGCAATCGATTAAATTTAAAACGTCGCGATTTAAAATTTTGAAAAAAAAATATTTTTGAAAATGTACAGGGGGGACCATTGTCTAAATTTCCAAAATATCAAAAAATTTCAAAAGGTCTATTATGATATTATTTAAATGTAGAATCACTCAGATAATCAAAACATAAACAAAATGTCATTCCGCGTGAAAATCGTTTGATTTATAAGAAAGTTATGATCGGTGAAAAATGAGAGTACCAGGCCTGTTGAGTGTGTTACATGTCTAATTTTTTGACCATTTCGACATGATTTTTGGGCCAAAATTAAGTATAGTCTAAAATCGATTTAAACACTTGTTTATTACTAATTTTGACCTCCGCAATCGATTAAAATTAAAACCTCGCGATTTAAAATTTTGAAAAAAAAAATATTTGAAAATTTACAGGGGGGACCATTGTCTAAATTTCCAAAATATCAAAAAATTTCATAAGGTCTATTATGATATTATTTAAATGTAGAATCACTCAGATAATCAAAACATAAACAAAATGTCATTCCACGTGAAAATCGTTTGATTTATAAGAAAGTTATGATCGGTGAAAAATGAGAGTACCAGGCCTGTTGAGTGTGTTACATGTCTAATTTTTGGACCATTTCAACATGATTTTTGGGCCAAAATTAAGTATAGTCTAAAATCGATTTAAACACTTGTTTATTACTAATTTTGACCTCCGCAATCGATTAAAATTAAAACCTCGCGATTTAAAATTTTGAAAAAAAAAATATTTGAAAATTTACAGGGGGACCATTGTCTAAATTTCCAAAATATCAAAAAATTTCATAAGGTCTATTATGATATTATTTAAATGTAGAATCACTCAGATAATCAAAACATAAACAAAATGTCATTCCACGTGAAAATCGTTTGATTTATAAGAAAGTTATGATCGGTGAAAAATGAGAGTACCAGGCCTGTTGAGTGTGTTACATGTCTAATTTTTTGACCATTTCGACATGATTTTTGGGCCAAAATTAAGTATAGTCTAAAATCGATTTAAACACTTGTTTATTACTAATTTTGACCTCCGCAATCGATTAAATTTAAAACGTCGCGATTTAAAATTTTGAAAAAAAAATATTTTTGAAAATGTACAGGGGGGACCATTGTCTAAATTTCCAAAATATCAAAAAATTTCAAAAGGTCTATTATGATATTATTTAAATGTAGAATCACTCAGATAATCAAAACATAAACAAAATGTCATTCCGCGTGAAAATCGATTGATTTATAAGAAAGTTATGATCGGTGAAAAATGAGAGTACCAGGCCTGTTGAGTGTGTTACATGTCTAATTTTTTGACCATTTCGACATGATTTTTGGGCCAAAATTAAGTATAGTCTAAAATCGATTTAAACACTTGTTTATTACTAATTTTGACCTCCGCAATCGATTAAAATTAAAACCTCGCGATTTAAAATTTTGAAAAAAAATATTTTTGAAAATTTACAGGGGGACCATTGTCTAAATTTCCAAAATATCAAAAAATTTCAAAAGGTCTATTATGATATTATTTAAATGTAGAATCACTCAGATAATCAAAACATAAACAAAATGTCATTCCGCGTGAAAATCGTTTGATTTATAAGAAAGTTATGATCGGTGAAAAATGAGAGTACCAGGCCTGTTGAGTGTGTTACATGTCTAATTTTTTGACCATTTCGACATGATTTTTGGGCCAAAATTAAGTATAGTCTAAAATCGATTTAAACACTTGTTTATTACTAATTTTGACCTCCGCAATCGATTAAAATTAAAACCTCGCGATTTAAAATTTTGAAAAAAAAATATTTTTGAAAATTTACAGGGGGGACCATTGTCTAAATTTCCAAAATATCAAAAAATTTCAAAAGGTCTATTATGATATTATTTAAACGTAGAATCACTCAGATAATCAAAACATAAACAAAATGTCATTCCGCGTGAAAATCGTTTGATTTATAAGAAAATTATGATCGGTGAAAAATGAGAGTACCAGGCCTGTTGAGTGTGTTACATGTCTAATTTTTTGACCATTTCGACATGATTTTTGGGCCAAAATTAAGTATAGTCTAAAATCGATTTAAACACTTGTTTATTACTAATTTTGACCTCCGCAATCGATTAAAATTAAAACCTCGCGATTTAAAATTTTGAAAAAAAAATATTTTTGAAAATTTACAGGGGGGACCATTGTCTAAATTTCCAAAATATCAAAAAATTTCAAAAGGTCTATTATGATATTATTTAAATGTAGAATCACTCAGATAATCAAAACATAAACAAAATGTCATTCCGCGTGAAAATCGATTGATTTATAAGAAAGTTATGATCGGTGAAAAATGAGAGTACCAGGCCTGTTGAGTGTGTTACATGTCTAATTTTTTGACCATTTCGACATGATTTTTGGGCCAAAATTAAGTATAGTCTAAAATCGATTTAAACACTTGTTTATTACTAATTTTGACCACCGCAATCGATTAAAATTAAAACCTCGCAATTTAAAATTTTGAAAAAAATAATATTTTTGAAAAGTTACAGGGGGGACCATTGTCTAAATTTCCAAAATATCAAAAAATTTCAAAAGGTCTATTATGATATTATTTAAATGTAGAATCACTCAGATAATCAAAACATAAACAAAATGTCATTCCGCGTGAAAATCGTTTGATTTATAAGAAAGTTATGATCGGTGAAAAATGAGAGTACCAGGCCTGTTGAGTGTGTTACATGTCTAATTTTTTGACCATTTCGACATGATTTTTGGGCCAAAATTAAGTATAGTCTAAAATCAATTTAGACACTTGGTTATTACTAATTTTGACCTCCGCAACGATTAAAATTAAAGCCTCGCGATTTAAAATTTTGAAAAATAAAATATTTTTGAAAATTTACAGGGGGGACCATTGTCTAAATTTCCAAAATATCAAAAAATTTCAAAAGGTCTATTATTATATTATTTAAATGTAGAATCACTCAGATAATCAAAACATAAACAAAATGTCATTCCGCGTGAAAATCGGTTGATTTTTAAGAAAGTTACGATTTTGAGGATGTAAGATGTCTGATTTTTCGACATGGTTTTTAGGCCAAAATTGACCTGCGCGTGTCTCTAGCTTGTTTAAAAGCTGAGATCTGTTGTCTCAAACAGACAGACAGACTGACAGGCGGACGGACATGGCTCAATCGACTCGGCTAGTAGTCCTGAGAGGGCCTCATTATGCCTGTTATATACATTTGCACAAATTAAGTATACTCTTTTCATAAGGTGTAATAAGTTTGCAAGTATTTCCCGCAGGTTATTTAACGATAATTATGTAGGATAGCCCTGAGAATAAATTAATATTCTTATCTGCAACAATTTTGTGGCATTCGTCAATGCAGGTAAAAGGTTTTTATTGTAGTTTTATTGTTGTTGTTACTGTTGCTGAAGCTTATCAATCACAACTCAAAGTAACCGAAAAATTCCTGAACAAATTGATATGCTATTCCGTTGAGCTCCATGGATCACATGCGAAATTCGATATGGAATCATACGAATAATTTAATAGAGCCATTTGATGCGGCAGTAAATTGGGCAATCAGTTTTGGTTCCTCTGCTTACATTTTTTGCTACTTATAATTCGTTTAAATTAAATTGCCTTAACTATTCGGAAGTGGAAATGAAGGAAGTGTTGATTGATCGGGTTTATACTGACGCAATTTAATAAAATATTTTCAAATCTCTGAAGTTGATCAGAAATTTGTATATATACAAATTTTTCAAGTCGACGATAAAGTTGTGTGGTAGAAACTTCGAGAAACTAATGAAAAGTAAAAAGAAATACGCAATTTAAAAGTATGCCATGCGATAAGCATAATTTGAAATAAGAGCTCTCTCATGGTAGAGTTCGTATTCGCAGTTTTTTGTCGGATTTTGAACAGCATGAATCATTGTAAGTTCATGGTACGCTTAATGGATTCCATGTTCAGTTCGAATGATTTGCGCTTTTTGACTTTGCCTTTTGTCTAATCATGTTGTTAACCTGTGTGGTAATTCGCATGAAAGAGTGTTTCGATTGGGCTATTTCATAATTTCGAGCAACAGTTTGGAATTATTTTAGGCCACTAAAAACGTGTGCATCATGCCGGTAACCTGTTTAAATCAAAATAACAAAAACGAAAAAAGAAAGAAAGATAAGCTACAGTTCCATGTTATTTACTTTTCTACCTTGTTCTGGCATTACCCCAAGAAACGTGAATGGATCTCATTCAAAATTCGGTTATCTTGAGTGAGTGGAAAAAGCCAGAGCACACAGAGCACACGCATAGCGGACACATTTAAAGAGCATAATTACCAATACAAATACAAATACAAACACATACACATACACAAACACAAACGCACAAACATGCCTGATATCCAACAAGAAGAAATAAAATTCGAGAAAAGAAAGAAACAAAATACCAGAAACAGACCAAGAGCAGCTCCACGAGCGAAGAAGTCAGAAGTCAGAGAAGAGCGTCAAAGTTTACACAGCAAATACACAAACAACAACTGGTTGGCAGTGTATCGATAACGATATCGATACGGTCAACAAAATCGTAATCGCATTGCGTATACGTTCAATGTGTGCCCAACATTTTTTGACTGGCCAAAGAAGATGACGAGAACGGCGGCGAAGGCGAAAGAGTAGCACATGTCAAAATATACACATACATATATTACCAGTTGGGAGCTCCCAGCACATTACTGTTTGTGTGTGTGTGTGTGTGGGAGCGAGAGCGAGCATGTACGCTTACTCTCAGCAAGTTAGCTGGCTTTGAGAGTGTATTTGTGTGTTACCACACATACAGCAGCACATGGCTGCAGTTACTCTCACACATGCGCAGAGTCTTTGGCTGGCAGCACGCCATGTTTTTGTACGTTTGCCGGTTGTTGTTGTAATTTTCTTGTTGGCTACCAAAGCTGTTGTGTCTCTCTTTCTCGCTCTCTGCGCGTCTTTTGTTCTTCGCTTTGTTGTTGTTATTTCATTTTCATTCACGACGCCGCATGTACGATAACAAATGGTCGACGTGGGGGCTCAGAAGAGAAGAGAGAGAGAGAGAGAAAGAGAATGAGAATGAGTTGGGGAATTGTGCCTGATAATGTGCGTTTACAAGACGTACGCGCGAACAAGAACGAACAACAACACCAATACGCAAGTAAATACAAACACGCACACATTGACAAACAGGCAAATACAAACACAGGCGCGCCATGAGCGTGCATGTGTGTGTGTGTGAGTGCGCGCCTTCGTATCGCGAAGCTGCCTGCTGCGTGCGGACTGTGTGTGTTGCTGCTGCTGCTGCTAGCGTTGTCGCTGCTGCTGCTGCTGCTGTTGCTGCCGTCCGCTTTGTGGTTTATACTGCCAACACATTTCCATTTCCCTTTAGTTATCTTTAGTCAGTCGCTCGGATCGGATCGGTCGGTAAGCGCGCGATCATTAAAAAGTCAAGCGCCGCTGTGAGCTCGAAAAAGTTTCATACAACAACAACAACAACAACAAACAGTAAATACTGTATAATAAATACACTCTCACACGTATATTAAGAATCAAACGAATTTTGAAACGCGTGCCTTTCGCATACGGAGGCAGGTCGCACATTTCATATGCTCCACATATGTACCTTACACCAACACAGGAATATACATACATATAGAATTTATATATATATATAGACTGAGACACACACACACACACATACAAGAACACACACAGTCGCACGCAAGTCGTACGAACAGCTGCTAAACCGCTACAGATAATCAGATACAGATACATATACTAGAAGTATTTATAAGCGCCGTACGCCGTACACTCTTCCTCTCTTCTTTGCATCGTCTTCGTCTTCGTCTGCGCCTTTGCGTTTTCAGTTTTCGGTTCGGTTCAGTTTCTAAAAGTTTTGCGCTTTTTTTCTACAGTAACTTTCGCTTTTTTGTGCGTGTGTGCGAGTGTGCGAGTGTGTGTGTGCGAGTGTGTTCGCTCTGCTTTCGCTTTCCTCATCGCATCGGAAATTCTTTTTAGACCAGAAATAGCCCCCCGAATAGACGAAGTGAGCGTATAACGCGGCCAGGTTACAAATTGAGAAAAGAATTCAAAATACTCGACAAACTAAAAGCTGCAACAGACGCCGCAACACGCAACAACAACAACAACCACGGCGACAGCGACAACATAAAGGTAAGCGCAAGAGGGCACACACACACACACACACACACACACACACTCGAAGAGAGGCAAACACACGCTCTGAGCTGGAGCTGGCCTTATGCTGGCTGCCGCTGTCACATGACCGCGCCCCGTCTCAGTCTGCCGCTGCCTCTGCCTCTGCCTCTGTCCGCCTGCCAACTACCCCCGCGCACTGCCGCGCTCTCTTGACCCGGCCCGAAACGAGTTTTTTGGCTAAAACACACACACACACACATGCAGCGCAGACAGACGGCTCACACAGACTGACTCCGATTGCGACTGCGACTCCGCGTGCAACTCAATCTTAGTCACAATTCTCCTTAATGTTCTAACTTTCAAGTCGCGTCGTCGTCTGCAGTTGCCCCCCGCCTCGTCTCTTCTTGCCTCGTCTCGTGTTTTAATATTTCCCTGGCATGTTGCGGAGTTTTTGGGCAGAGTCATCAGCGCATCATAGCAGGCAATACCAGGAATCAGGAACCAGAAACACGTTAACACGTAAACGGCTTGCGAGCACCTTTTATGGCCGTTGTTGTTGTTGTTGTTGTTTCTTTTTAGTTGATTTTTTATTTGCTCGTTTTCCGTTTCCACTTGGGTTTTGCCCTGAACTTGAGCCGCACAAGAAAATCGGCTTAAGTATAGATCGATAATAAGCTAGATGGGTATCCCTATCTATGTATCTATCTGCTAGTTATGCAAATGTATCTTGAGTAACCAAACCGTACCCATTTACCATTTACTTTTATCTTAATTGCAGCCGCAATTATCATGCAAATTCTGAACGCAAAAGGAAACTACAAAAATTCTGTTTCTTCTTCTGTTTTACTTTTTTGTTTTCGACAAAAATAAACAAGAAAACGTAACGCATGAAATCGAAATAGAAATAGAAATAGACAAAAAGACGACACACCCATTATTCCCATTATATATGGTTCTCTCTTCTATCAACAACTGCGACGTCAGGGTGACTCACGAATCGAATACAATTTGCAGAAGTTAGAGTATCTTGACAACATTTTGACATTTGTTCAAGGTATTCTATATCAGGCATTTGTCTTTGATCTCTGCCACACGCCCCCAACCGGTTAATCGAATAACTGGCATATCTCACTTTAGTTCAGTTAAATCTGTCATAAATTTCGAGAGAGTGACTAAACGGGTTTCAAAAAAGAAAAAAAAGGTTCAAAACGGGCAGAGGCTGCTGAAGTAGAGTTTGCAGGGGAAACTCCAAAATCTTTCTAACCAGAGATCTTTGAAAATATTCCCAGAAACCTGTTGAAACTTGACATATTAAAAGTACAAACAGTAAGCTGAAAGTCAAGTGAAATTAGGATGTTTATACGAACTAACAGACTTACAGTAGATGCGAATTGGAACTTTAGAGATTCTAAGTAATTCCTGGAAATTTAATTACACTCTTTAAAAAACTCTGCTGGAATTTAGAAGGTTCTAAGACCTCATCATGTATCATCCTTTATAACCAGAGAAATCCCAGTGAATCATGAGTTCAAGCAACTTCAAGGCAATCTCTCTGGCTCGGAATGACGTAAAGAAGCTATAGAACTGCCCGAAATGGAACTGAAGCCTCAGCCGAATCCAAGGCGTTGACCCAATTGATTAGACCTGATTACATTTTAAGCAGTCTCTTGTGGCATGTTCATAAAATATTTCGATTAATTAAGTTGGAAATACCATACTACTTGTATATAAATTATATATGAGAGTCTATTGCATTTATTACCAGACAAGTAAACATGTTTTGCGCATTAGGCGGGCAGATAGAGAGAGAGGGAGAGAGAGACTGTCAGTCATTGCCAAATAACTGCGGTTTTACAGCGATTTTCCCATTGTTTTGCTGCTTAATAAAATTCTTGTGGTTTTTTTTTTAATTTTTCGAGGTTCTCCAAAAGAATTGCAAGTTTCGCCTCGCTGCACTTGTTCGTGTGGAACCTTCCTCAAATTGAGCACGAAAATCAAATCTTTCCACGGCAGCCAGCGAAACGTTAATCAGTTAGTAAATATTTACATATTTGCAGTTGATTAAAAGGCGAAACTCAGCCGATCTCAGTCGGAGAGGTAGCTCAGCTGATAACTTGCCTGAGCTGTGCTGGACGGGACTGGCCTGGCCTGAGATTTCTTGAATGTGCATATGCAGGCGCTGCTTGTGCACGGAATGGAAGTGGAATCTTATCAGATTCGAAAGCATTTTGGCGCCAATGTCAACGCTTGGGGGTCAGCTGCGGCCTCGTTTCCCCCTGTTTTCCCTGCTCCCATTCCCAGCCCTGTGCACGATCTGCGTAGATTTTGTAGCTGTCGCTTGGCTGCAGTTGTAGCTGTAGCTGAGGCTGCTGTAGCCGAGCGCCTGACTGTCTATAGGCACGTGCAGATAACCCAACAATAATACGAAGCACACATGATCATTACGATCACTTGAGGTTGCCCCCCCCTCCCTCTTTCAACTGCGATTTACTTTTATTTTCCATAATTTCCATAATTTCGAACATGTTAATTGATTTCGCATCCGACAAAAGAATCGAAGCTTGATCGGCGTGTTGCCTATGCTAGAGAGACGAACTCGAACCCGTACGACCATTGATCGCTCCACTAATTGTTCATTGACACTGGGCAGCGGCACCGCCAGCGACCACCGACTTGGCGGGCCTTTGTTCGTGCCGATAGACCCCACAACAACAACAACAACAACAACAACAACAATCAGAACAAACAACAACAAGAGTAACTGATAAAGTGCGTCCCGCATAAGTGTCGTATACCCTATAAAGATGTACTGGAAACAAAGCGCTGAAACTATGTCAGAATTTTGTTATTATCTTCTTGGGTTCCAAAGATCGTAGCTTACGCATGGGAAGTAAAGATATGAGTCGACCCAAAAGAGTCACTCATTTCATTGTTGACCTCTTTCAAGAACCCATTCCTCAAGCTGTCTAATTAGATCGACAATCATAAATATACGTCGATTTCTTTGGGAACTCTATTTCAGAAAATACTATAATAATGAATTTCGATTTCTGGGAATTGATTAAGATGAATTTCTTCAATAAATAGGCAATATTTGTTCAGCATGTTGACAGTTAAATGATATAGTAGTGCTTGAGGAACTTGTTGCCCGAAGATCGAACAGATAAAGCGAACTTATGATATTTATGAGCATTTTTTTGTTCTTGTTCGATCTTGAAATGGGAAATGCCGTTGCGCATGCGCCATACTACACACATATAGTACGATATATCTAGTATTATATGATTCAGTCGAGTCGTGACTGGGAACGGGTGAAAGGCCGTTCAATGAACTTGAGAAGCGACGAACGAAGGCGGCGAGAAATAAACAGAAAGTAGCAAAGCGAAAGGGTAGCACACACAGAGAGAAAGAGAGAAGGAAGGAGTGTGAGAGGGAGGGGAGACAGTTGTTTAAAGTGTTTCGCACAATTTGGGCCAACACACGCAGCGGCAATTCGATTAGGCCACAACAGGCCCTATATGGTAGCGGAGCGGGGTCTCCAACAGGTTGTCGCATTATAAGCTAATTAATATTTTGAGCATAAAATCGTTTAATGTATATACAAATTGCTGCAGCGCTGAAAACGGACGTGGAACAGACTGTCAAACACATGTACACATACATATGCACATATATGGCAACATATATTAGATACAGATACATATACACACACAGATACATGTTGCATAGAAAAGGAAAAACCGGCAACAGGAAAAACAACTTGAGAACAAACGAGACGCGCTTCTCAGCAGACACGCACTATGTCTATCTCTGTCTTCCTCTCTCTATCTCTCTCCCTCTCTGTCTGTCGCTTGCCATATGTGTTTACCTATAACATTTATTAATTCAATCGACGAACATCAATTTAAGCGCCCCATCAACAGACGCCACAATTGTCGCTGACAACTGTCTATGCAGAGGCGTGAGAGAGCGAGAGAGAGGGGGGTAGAGGGGGGGGTAAGGAGGGGCAGTGTTGCACGATTGATGGATGGGACACTGCTGTTTGCGCACAGCGGGATTAGCTTACAACCAGGCTAAGGATAACATAATATGTACATATACTCAATATGACATAAACGTGCCCGGGGCCAAAGCAAAGGCAAATAAAAGAAAAAAATGATATACCAGCCAAGTGGCACGACTTGCAGCTGCCCTGTAATATCGCAGCGGGTGCTAAATATAAACTAATTTCTAGCTATAAAATTTCAGCTTATAAATACACATAGTTGCCATAATACAACACGACAAACTTCAGTAGTTCTTCCAATTTCCAAGCTAGTCACAATTATAGCTGCCATAACTTTGCATTGACTGATAACACACTGAAGTACCCGCAAAGGTGTCAACTGAATATTATGCCTACTATATTCATAAAACGGTTTAGAGATCAAAGAGCGAACCTGACGATAAACGACAACGTTGTTTACCAAGTTTCAAATCGAAAGTAAAACAATTTACAAGGCTGCAATTAGTCTGGCACGCTGCAGACCTGCCTTAGAATAGATTTACGCCTCTCTCTCTCTCACTATATATATAGGGTATATATGGTATACTATAACAGGTTACGAAATATAAGTGGAAATGGGAACGCCAAGAAGTGTCTGGGAATGGCGGAGTAGTCGGGGCGCTGCCTTTAAAAACAAAATGGTTCGTTTTCGTTCAACAAGTTGACAACGGGTCTATTTATAGGGCCAAAGAAGTCGACGATGCCGATGTGGCGGCACTTGATCGGCTTCTTGTGCAATCTGCTGAGCCATTTCCTCCTATTCAACGGGGACGTACCCAGAGAAAACCCAGTGAAATACGAGACCACTTTCGATTGGAACAATAATAATACAGACCATATACCACATATACATATGTACAAATTGAGAGCTCTTGCATAATATAAAGGGTTCGGGTTCGGGTTCGGGTTCGGGTTCGTTCTGGTCATATCTTAAGGCGATTTATGGCCTCAATAAACCGTGAAGCAGTCCAACAAAATTCCGAAATAGTCAAGGTAATCTCCGCTTATCGCAGCGAGAGTCACATGCCGCGTGGCGCGCGCGTCGTCGTCGTCAGGTGCGTTAAAACCCTAACTATATCCACAAAAATCGTATTAGGTTTATCTGTATCACGGACTGACAAATCTAGCAGCTTATCTGCCTATGTAGACCTTCGGGCTAAGCAAATCTCTTCACAAATTAATTGATTTATGGCCAAATGAAAAAGAGTACCTACCTCGTAGTATCCATGTGGCCCAGTCGGGTTTACGACTCAGGCTTTTCGGCAGACAATAAACTACTATTTACAATGTACTAATCAGATCGTAATCGTTGGGGCTTTAAAGCTACTACCGATATAGCGGGTTGCCAGGCAATAAATGCCAAGAGAGTTGCTCCACAGACACATAACGGTACATCGCACTATAGAGTATGGAATAGGGGGGGAGGGGAGGGGACTCACAGTTCAGTCGGTTAATCTGTTTTATCAACTGTCTGTTAATTTGCATATCAAGCAAATCCCAGGGCATTGTAAATCTTCCCACGAACCGGCGGCTTGACTGATATCACAGAATGATGAGGGAGTTGGAGTGAGCGAGAGAGAGAAGAAAGAGAGAGATAGGGAGAAAGAGCGTTACCCTGATCTACGTGCTTGTTAACTTGATTTGCCTTGATTTTGTGCGCCTCTTGACCTTAATTCGAATTAAAAACCTTAAGTTCTTGAAATAGAAACACATTGGAACTATGAAATTTGGTATATGACTGCCTTATCAACTTAGCTGACCTTAGCACTTTATGGCACTCCTAAAAGACTTAAGCAAGAAATATTATAGCTCATTGTGAATGAACAGCTGAAACAACTGCATAAGTAAATGTGGGGAGATCATGCCATATCAAGAACTTAGTCTATTATAATATACAATTTGGTAATCCATGACGCGACGCGATATTGCAGTGGCAATTTAGACCCGTAGCACCGCGTTATGCATTCTGTTGCTGTAGGCAGGCAGATCAGCGATAAGATAAGGCCAAGAACAGAACGCAGAAGTGCGGGAAATAAAGAAGCTATCCAAGGCCAAGTTCCAAGTTTGTTGGCCACAGCACCGCGACGGGTGCAAATAAAGTGAAAAACAAAAAACTTAGGAAAAAATCTCGAGGAATATATGAATACTAGGTATGGTATGCCAAATACACATACATGGTATATATATTGTATGGTATAGTATGCTGTGCCTAGCATACCAAATTTCGCGATGGGGATGTGCAAGAAATTGACTGACAAGTTGGGTACAAATTGCGAAAATGGGAAGAGAAGAAGAGAAAATAAATAAAAACAAAAAATGGAAAAGAAAAAACAATTAGTTGTTGCTATTTTTGTGCTGGATTTAAGCAGCTTTTGACGTCGATCGCTCTGTTGTTCTTGCTGTGTGTTTTTTATGGTGCTCTTGGCCCTGGCTGTGGGGGGAGGGGGGTGTGGCAGGGTGTTGACGTTTGACACCCGCCCCCCCACACACACACACACACACACACACAGAGTACAAGCCGATTGACGTCGTTGAGATAAACACAAAAGTTAAGCTAAAGAACGGATACAAATACAGTCATAGATACATCTAGCACAACCCACAGATACAGATACATTCTACAGATACATAGACAACACTCACCTATGCAGCACACACGTGACAAGTATAAATATAGACGGGTAGTATCTAGAATCGTATTATTAGTTGCGTGCAAAAAAAAAAAAGAAAGGGAAAGTGTCGCTGCGTACATGGGGGCGTATGCGCAATTTGCGAGGCCACCGCTCGCCACAGCTGATAAACCACAACAACATGTGCTGTCCATGTCATTGAGATATCTCTAACTCCCTCTCTTTCCCTTGCAGCTGCACAATGCCCACACAACAGACGAAATCACAGGATGAATTGGCTGCCGAAAAATCGTTGATCATCAAGTATCCGGAACAGAAGCCAGAGCTGAAGGAGGCCGACGAGGAGCAGGAGGAGGAGGAGGAGGATGAAATCATCGATACTGCTGCCGTTGTGGTGCCCCCGGATAGTGGTTGGGCCTGGGTGGTAATGGTTGCCTCATTCCTCTGCTGCACCGTCATCGATGGCATCGTCTTCTGCTCCGCATCCCTGCAGGGACAGCTGATGGATGAATTCAAAGTCGAGAAAACCTATGTGTCCTTTGTGTCATCCCTGCTCAGCGGTTGCTACCTGATGGCCGGACCCTTTGTCAGTGCACTGGCCAATCGCTTCGGTTTCCGACCCGTCACCATTTTCGGTGCCATCTTCTCGTCGATCTGCTTTGGTGCCTGCTACTGGGCCGAGAGTGTGGAGTGTCTGTTCTTTGTCTATGGCATATTGGGTGGCATTGGATTCTGCATGGTCTACATACCGTCTGTGGTCATCATTGGCTTCTACTTTGAGAAGTGGCGTGCCCTGGCCACGGGCATCGCCCTCTGCGGCTCCGGTGTGGGCACATTTGTCTTCTATCCCTTAACCAACTGGCTGCTGACGGATTACGGCTGGCGCAACACCCTGGCGGTGCAGGCTGTCATCATTCTGTGCTGCGCCATCTTTGGCCTGGCCTTCCGTCCCATTCAGCCCATTACGCTGGGCGTTACCGAGGATGGCAATGTGGTGGATGAGGAGAAGATCAAGCTGAATGGACATGGCAATACGGTGGCACCCACACCACAGCTGCATCAGGCCGCCTTCACCAAGCCCCTGCCCGAGGGTCGGTTCGCTTACTCCATGCCCAACTCGGCACACAACACATACATGGGAGCATCGCAGCGTAATCATTATCCAACGGCAGCGGAGATCTTCAAGGGCATGAATCTGGAGCGTCGTCCGTCGGGACAGGCCAGCAAGGGCACCGAACTGAAGCAGCTGCGCAAATCGCAACCGACCACACCCAATGGAGATCCACAACAATTGACTTTCAATCTGCACAAGGAACTGACCACGGTGGGCGAGAACGAGGAGGAGGCCGAGAACGATAATCTGTTGGAGACGGAGCCCAAGCCGATCACCATACAGGCACGCCGTCACACCGTCTCGGGACGTCGCCCTCAGGATTTGGCCAAGCGCGGACACGGACAAGGCGCGGCTCATGGCGATGGTGCTCACCATGGTCATGGTCACTCACAATCATCGTCTTCGCGTCCCATGTACCGTGATGATATCTTCTTTACCGGCTCACTGACCCGCATACCCCAATATCAATCGCAAACCTCGCTGGCCTACCACATGTCCGTCACACGTCTGCCCACCAAGCAGGACATGCTGGAGGATCGGCAGAAGGGTTGCCGCATCTGCCCGGAGGCAGTGACTCGCATACTCTCGACCATGTTGGACACCAGCCTGCTTAAGTCACCGGCTTTTATGTGCCTCTCCGTCAGCGGTTTCCTAACTATGATGGGTTTCTTTGTCCCCTTCGCTTTTCTCGAGGGTCGCGCCACCAAGGCAGGCATGGAGAAAGGCGCGATTGTGGATGTACTCTCGGGCATTGGCATTGTTAATACCATTTCTAGGATCGCCTGCGGCTCGTTGTCCTCGTTCCCAGCCCTCAAGCCGCTGTGGATTAACAATGTTGCTCTTACGGTCGGCGGTCTGGCAACCATCTTCAGCGGCGTCATCATCAGTGGCACCACCCAATGGGCATTCGCTGTGCTCTTCGGTATATGCATTGCCAGCTTCTCGGCGCTGCGTTCCCTCATTGCTGTCGAACTGATTGGACTGGAGAAGCTGACGAATGCCTTCGGTTTCCTGATGCTCTTCCAGGGCGTGGCCGCCACCATTGGCAGTCCCATTGCGGGTAAGTCAGCGTGTAATCTTGTTAAGTAAATCATTTGCTGACCCACTCGCTTCTTTCAGGTGCTCTGTATCAGGCCACGGATAGCTACAATGTTGCCTTCTATTTCGCCGGTGGACTGATCCTGCTGTCGGCGTTCCTCTGCTATCCCTTGACCTACATATCGAATTGGGAGAAGGCACGCGATGCCAAGAAGCAAGAGTCCCTGCCAGCGGCCTAATTCCTATGCCCTGCGCACCCTGTGTCGTTATTGTTGTCCGATGATATCGTCACCCTCCATCCGAAAGCAGTCCCATTTGGAGGTGCTCCAACACAAACTAATTGCCAATAAACAACACAATCGATGTGTTGTACAAGATCGAAGAACAGAGATCGCAAGCGTAGGCGATGTGGAGCGTCCCCAAACACGACGAGCTGTGTCAGTGTGCTTGCTGCGGAGCAGCGTTTGAAGCATGTACTTGATATGTCTATTTGTCTAGATCTAGATTAAGTAGTCTTAGTCTTTAAGTGTAATGTTTGTGCCTTTTGCTTTATCGAGTGCCTCGCCTCATCCTACACTCACTGACTCACTGACTGACTGACTGACTGACAGACTGACAGGCGGCAGACAGATCAAGCCAGAGTATTGATTGACCAATTATTAACTACGATTTTGATATAGTACATATCTCTATATAGCATACATCATTTGTTCGCTTAAGACAGAGATGATGAAGGGGAATGTGAAATTTGTAATCATATATTTTAGCAGCTGAGCACATGGCTGGGCCACAATTCGACTGCCAAGTTAAGAAGAAGAAAGATAGAGAGATGAGAGAGAGAGAGAGAGGAGAGGAGCACGTTGCATTTGTTTAATTGATAAGTTCGACTAACTAAACTGACAGCTCCAGCTGCAGACTTGTTACATACTTTGTACATAAGTAAGCTCTAGACTTAAGATCACACACACACCCACACACAGACAAGACAGACAGACATACATACCCACACACACACATTGTTGTTGTTGTTGTAATTCAAGTTTAGCCCATACTACATACTCAAACGCATCTCGCGTTGATCAGTTACAATAATTATTATACATTTAAAACGATCACAACACAACTGACTAAACACGAGTGTATTGCAACATAGCATATTTAAAAGAGTTATACAATTTACAATAAATATTTAAGTAATTTACAAAAACAAAAGCATAAATCTTTTGATTCTCCATACACAATCGGGTACAAACTAACAATCTTTTTCTTTTATTACTCGTTGCCGCACAAGGTAAGCGTAATAACTAAGTGTATGTATGGTAAATAGAGTAAGGAAAATCGTTATGAACCTTGTTATACATGACTGCGTGATTAGAAACGTTTTTGAGCTTAAATTAAAACATTAAATAGATAACGCTGTTGTTGTTAATGTGTCTTTGGTCATGGCACACTCTTCTATAGCCTATTTCTCCTGATTCAATGAATTAATGAACTCCTCCAGCTTCTCTTGAATTGCTCGTACTTTGACTGGAAGAGGACAAGAGAATTCGAATTAGAATTCAATTTTAATAGGTTCATATAGGGGCGTGTTTCTTACTCAATTCTTCGGCCAACTGCACACGCTTGCCCGTCAGCAGATGTGCCTTCTTCTCCTCATCGTCACTGAACTCATCGAGCACCGCCTTGATCTCTTTATCAAGACGACGAGCCTCTCGATTGATAACCTGCTGTCGCAGCGCGTTGCCCGTTACCTTAATCACCTGTTGTATGCGCCAGAAGAGCACCACATCACTGCAAGATACCTGTAGGTGAAATGATAGCTGGATAGTAAACCTAAGATAGTTGGTTCCCCGTATAACTCACCTCGCATTCGGCACCCTGTTGCGTGTACAGATAGTATGCCTTGCGACAATCCTTAGCACGCTGCAGTGCCAGCTGCAGGAAATGTCTGAAAATAGCAAAAATAGAGGACATTAGCTATGATCATGTCACGATCTGCACTACGTACTTTCTGTAGACTGGGAACCACGTCTGACGTATGTAATCTGTGTCCACGTCCACATTATCGCGCTGCAGATTCTTTCGCACCGTCGTCAACTCATCATAACTCAAGGTGGGCAAATGTTTCTACAGAAAATTAGTTATTAGTGCGGGATACATTCAATATTCTCTTTACTACATACCACATCGTTCTTGAGGATCTTGTCCAATTCTCCCTTGACGCTGCGTCGCTTTTGCTGATCCTGTGTCAGTGACTTCCAATGCGCAAAACGTGTCCATGGACCGGGTCCAAACATTTGCGATAATGTCTCATCGGTTTGCACAAGCTTGGAAGTAACAGAATTCTCCAGGAATTTGACGGCCTGATCCCATTCTTGTTTGTCATGCACGAAACGATCTTCCAGTGTATTCAGCTGTATAACACGCAGCATATCGATAGCTTTGTCCTCCCAGCTATGTCGGCGTATGGCTTCATCCACCACGGCTCCCTTCAGAGAATCGAACAAGCCATCGTGATCGTGCCCTTTCTTAGCACGTTCCATCAATGATATGAACTCCTGTTGAAGTGCCTCCCAGCCCGCTTCAACTGATTTAGCCGGTAATGCTTGCTCTGCCCATTGCCGTAACTTGATGTCGACCATTGTATTGAAGGAGTCTAGAAAACATAATTAGAATTAATTACAATTTCTAAATATAAGAGTTAGAGGTGAAGCGAAAATGATGATCAACAAAGACAAATACATTGATGAAATTTTTGCCGAATACATATGGAGTTGTTTCTTGTTTTTGCTTTTGCAAGTGTTCATTGATCAACTTAACGCAAATTAACTTAAATTAAGATTTCGAGTTAAACGTGTTTCGAGTAAACCGCGTAAATCTATAGATCACACTTTCCGGCAAGTACAACGAGCCTTATTCGCGGCTGTGACAAATATAAAACTTGCTGAATCACATTTTTGTTACTTTTTTTGGGAACAACATGCCAGATAAATCGACGCTAATGGAGTTGGGGAAAGAATTGGGGAGTTCACATATTAAATTTAACGGAATGATTCAATTTAATGCGTATGCGTGCATCGTATTGATTCGAAACTGGTTTAGGCTTAATAACGCATGTGGTTCCCAATTATAATTGAATTAAATTCTATATTGTAACAGTTAACCTGGATCAAGAACTTGAAATTCCTGCTAACACACACTCACACACACGAAACGCAATACATAAAAACGTTTATGACGATGTTACAAGATGATGCGTTGTGCTCCTGCCCCTAAGCGGGAGCGGGCGTGACTTAGAACTCAAATATTATAACTATAAAATATTACTTTGAGAACCTGACTGTGCTGCGGGTAGGTAAACATTTTCAAACACATAGTTCGATAGTTTCTCCCATAGCTTGGCAGTGAGGGCGTCGTCCCATTTCTTGGCAGAGATCTGCGACAGCGTCACCACTTCGTCCAATATTTCGCCCTTGGCCTTATCAAACAGCTCATCGCGTCCAGATTCGCGTAGTCTATAATATGTATGCGTTAATTATAACAAGCCACTTTCGTAATCAGTCGGGTTTACTCACCTGGGGAAGTTGTTTTTCCATTCGGTTTCCAGATTAAATCTTGTTGCCTTAAATGCATCCGCTTGTTGTTCAATAGTTTCGCGTACCATTTTCCAGAAGCGATCTGAGACTGCCAAACTCAGATTCCTACTTGTCACTTGATGTGGCATGATAACCCCACGTCGACTGCAACGATTATTAAATCAAACTGTTGATATAGTGGGAAAATTGAATTACTCACTGAAACAGTTTAGAATTCTTGAAGAAATCCTCCTCGTATTGTCTAATAGCATCTATGCTGTCATCCTTGCGACCGCGACCTGTCACGACGGCATAATATCCCAGCGCTTTCATGGGAAACAGTTTGCCGGACAATATTTTTCTTATTCTGTCGGGATCCGCTAACTCCTCGGCTAAATCAACCTTGGTAAGTACAAAAATGGTGCGACGACCCAAGGGATCACATTGCATGACTAGATCGGTGACATTGCTACGTTCTGCATCTACAGAGCCATCTTGTATGCACAAAATAATCGCATTCGGATTGCTCATATAATGCTTGGTCATCTGGTGAATGGAGTCCTTGGTATCCGCTGCCATATCAACAGTCATTGTCTGAAAACAAAAGGCATAGGTATTATGAAAGGCTCCGAAATTGATAATACTGCTGATTACCGAAATTATGCCGGGCAAATCCACGAGAACCATGCGCTGTAGTCCCGGACCCTTAACAGTCATAGCAATCACTTCATTGCTCACAGTTTTACCACCACGCACGGAGGCGCGCATGCGGAACTCAACCTCACGCCTCAGATCAGCCAAATCAGACTCCTTGGTGAGATCATATTCACGATCCGTATCACGAAATTGGGCAACATGATAGGGTCCTTCGGCTAGTGTGACCTTTACCGGTGCACGGGTCATCATTTCGCCACTGCCACGTGGAAAGATGCGTGCCTTTGCAATAGATTCTAGTACAGATGTCTTGCCACTACTCTGATCGCCAACAACAACAACACGTGGCAAATGATCAGCCATGGTGTAGCCCGTATCATAGCCAGAAAGTTCATCCAGCACTTCAGAATACATGTCAATCAACGATTTCTTGATTCGTTTCGTAGTAGTCTTCTTGTTTGTCTTGAGTATGAGATATTGCTGACGCAGTTCTCGGTTCTCCTTCTCCATTTTCTCAAGCTCCTTTTGATACTTAATCTGCACGTTCATTATTTCCGTCTGTAGCGTTTCGACTTGATTCTGCAGTTTATCTGCGAAAGTAAACAAACAATATAAGTGGTTTCAAATCAAACCGAAATTCATAATGACGACTCACCATATTTTTTACGACTTTCGTCTACCGAGATACCCAAAGCCGTCACAGTTGTCTTGGCCTTAATATCCTCCTTAGCTGTAAAGAAGAATTTAAACATTAATGGTTATGTGCTGGGAGCAGACGAAAAGCGAACATAAATTCTCTCACTTTAAATGCATATGTTCATCAATTTGAATAGGAACGTGTAACCTACTTTCAACAATTTGAGTTCCTTGAAAATCGGCCGCTTCAATTGCATCGTCCAGACGATTATCAAACCAAGAGCGCCATTCCGACAATTTATCTTCGCCCAGTTGCTTAAGCTTCGGATCTACAAGCAAACCCCAATAACATCAATATCATTGCGTCAGGCCAAACTAAGCATAACAAAGGTATACAATGTATACAAAATTCAAAATCAATTGGCTCACAAGCAGGCGAGTGAAAGAAATGATAATAAAAACAAATTATGCGAATTAGAGTGCATCTGTTAGAGACTCGTTTAGACCGAACCCAGTTAAGAGACTAATTGTTATGGCAATTTAAAGTGAGAGAGAACGAGACATAGAGCTCGTATCTGCCGAAAGTTATCCTGGTGCATTTGAAACTCACCGATGTCAATGGCGTTCTTGACAACGCTGCCCACTTCAATGAGATTCCGTGAGAACTGACTCCATCTTTCACCCTGAGGCATCGCATCTTCAAGCCATTTCAGATCGGGAAGCCCATCTTTCCAATCTTCATATTTCTGCACGTGCACAAATGCAATTTTCACATTATATAACAACAATGTATGGGTTGCCATTTACTCACTTTGCTCAAGGACACACCGCCGCCAATGGCACCACCCAGCACAAGGTAGCGCAGCTTCAGTGCTCCTTTAAGAACACGAACTACTAACATGCCATAACCACGCGAATGCGGCGGAATCGTCCAGCCCCTCGCTTGATTTCCCCCGAGCAGAAACTCTTCGTGGCTGCGATTGTTCCGACTGTTGTACTGCTCCCACTGTCCACCTGCTCCTCCTGTGCGGCGTGCCTGGCTGGTGATGTTGCATAGTGTGGAATGATTGCAGCAAATGACCTTTGTGGAGTAAACAACAGCTTTTCTTGCAGTTCGCCTGTATGTGCAAAAACGGCATGAGACTCAGGCGATGACGAAATCGGTGTATGAAAATTCCAACCGGCTAATGATTTGCCATGTTTACTACTTACCGGTTTGTGTTCTGATAGATGCGCAACATTATTGCTAGTTGAGGCTTCGGTTTCCACACAGTTTTCTATGCCTATTTATGTTTTTAAATTATTTTCAATTTTTCCCCATAAGAAATTTCATAATAGAGATGAGCGAATATCACGTACCTGTTACCTCACACAGCAATCGAACTGAAACCAGTTACAGTTGACATCGGGAGTGTACTTATCGCGGGTCTTGTTTCTCAATATCGATTTCCACTCAAAATCGATTGTCCTCCATATATTTAAATCGATAGCAAGTCTAAATTAAGCGCCAACTTCAAATTAGTCAACAAAACACAGAAGGCTTAAATTTCTTTGGGTTTATATAATTTATTGATTTTATTTGACTTGGATTGTACATGGTACTTACACATATCGCCATAGAATACAAACATTTATTAGGGAATGCACGAAATCTATTGTGCGAATGGTGTTTCGAGATTAGGCAACGTTTCTCATATCAGTAAATGAGTTTACTTTAGCATTAATGTCAAAAAATGTGCCTTTGTATTTATTGCTAATTAAAGATTGCATAATAAATTAAATTACGCTACAGCTAATATTAAATTGTCGCATATGTGTTTTTTTTGTTGTTTTATAACTTTTTGCTTAATTTTGTTATACATGCATATTTACTACATATTTTCTACGCTTTAAGATTTAGAATGCACTTTGCAGCTATTTTAAACGGTTACTATTAAGAAAAGTTCACTACTGGAAAATACTTTCCTAGCCTTCGAATTTTCTTCATAGTGACAAAGCATTTAGAGCCGGTAACATGTATTGCTTTGGTAAGGCTTTTATCTTCTAAAATCAAATCGATATCTTCAATTGAATTTAGATTATAAATATCTTTTGGTGTTTCGTTGGATTTCTTTTTGTTGTTACTGTTGTTGTTCTTACTGTTGGAGTTGGTGTTGTTGTTGTTCTTACTGTTATTGGTGTCATTAAAATATTGCTTTTGCTGAAGCGTCGCTTTGGCTGCATACAGTTTAATAATTTGGTCCGTTGTAACGGTGTCCGGTACGGATTCCGACTCCTCGTCATATTCCTCTTTAGTTTCGGCAACAGAGAATGTGTTTAAATTGCATAATGAATTTCTTTGCTCGATATGTTGTTGTATTGATGCATTTAATGTACCTCCGGATGCATCTTGTATATAACTGCGTTGACGCAGCTCGTACTCCTGAGCCTCTGTAATGCGATCCAGCGATTGTGATTCGCGAACGCGTCTCCTGCGTGTTGTTGTACTTTCCGTATGTTGTTTTTCCGCATGGGAGTGTTTGTCAAGATTATCCTTTTGCTGTTTCCTGCTTTTTCCCGTGTGAGATTTGCGTGTTTCCTCAGATTTATTTGGCTGCAAATAAAATGTAATGTAAGCAAGGGTTATCAGAAAATGTTTATTGTACTATACCTCTTTGCATTGTCCCTGTTCTTCTTTTTTTCCACTTACACCAGAATTACTATTCGACATGAAATTGGCTCCACTGCTATTCGAGCCAGGAGGCGGATACAATTGATCTTGTGAATCACTCGAATCGTCATGCGAGTCCCGCCGATGCATACGAAATCGAATTGGTGTATCGCCAACAAATTTATTGATCTTCTTCTTGTTCCTTGTCTTTGTATCATCGTCAGAAGCCTCAGAGCTACTGCAAGATGGAGTCCGTATCTTGTTTAACTTGGTACGGCGGTGTGTCAGCACTGGATTCTTGCTACTACTTGGCAATGGCTTTAATTTGCCAATCTCCAGCTCCCTTAGACCACTTAGCGTGTCGTCGTCTACCTTGCCGCTTTTCTCCATTTGCTTAAGCTTCTGAGCTAGCGTCGTATCAGCAGAAACGACGATCTTTCCAAGAGTATTATTTGGCACTTCGGCAGCTGGCGCAGGGGCCGAAGAACAGCTTCGCTCTTGCACTGAACGATTCAGACGGCCATCAGAAATGGACTCACGTCGTGTAGACGCCACCTTTAACTCGTTGCCTATACCACAGACACTTTCATTGGCCGACTCCTCCTCGTCCTCTTCACGTACAATACTACATTTACGTGTACGCTTGTCCTAGAAAAAATTTGAAATGGATTAGTTATATGTGGCAAATTGGTAAAGCACGGACTTACCGGTTTGGCATTATCATTGCTATATTGTGCTGCTGGAGTCACATTAATGCTTATAGGCACAACAACCTTGGGATTCTCTGTTGGGCTTGGTTTTTCTGCTGTAGGCTTGCGGTTAACGTCTCCTAGTCTAGGAAAATAAACATATTATATAAATATTAGGGATGCAACGAAAAACAAAATGCTCACTTCAAGCCAGCCTCTGTAAGCTTTAATTTCTGCGCCTCCTCTCGCCGTCTGCGCAAGCGCATTTCTGCCAGCAAAAAATACGTGGCCGTTATATGATTGTACTTATTTTTATCCAGAGCTCTGGAAGAAACACACTCATTAGTACCTTTCTCAATGTCACTTATATGGTATAACTCACTGTAGTATCTCTTCCTTGGACGCAATGTTTCCGTTTATCATTTTCTGTATAATAAAGGCATGATCCTCCTCACTGAGCTGCTGCCGACTAACCAGTGGTAGTGAATGCTCTACCGAATCGGGCTCGTCAACTTTCTTTAACCAGTTGGACTTTGCGATCTCTTCTACAGTTGCACGTGTACTGGGATCACGCACCAGCATTCTGGCAATCAAATAGCGACAATCCACTGACACGTGTACGGGCATCGTGTACTTGCAGTCCATTATATTGGTAAGCGTCTCGGAATCGTTGGCCTTCTCGAAAGGCGCTTGGCCGCAGACCAACATATACAGTATTACGCCAAGCGACCAAATATCTAACAGATAATGTCAATAATTAAATAGAGCTTATCATGTGATTCAAACACAAATACACACGCACACAAGCAGAAGCAGACACTCACCTACGGCGGGCGCATCATATGAATCACCCAATAGAATTTCTGGTGCTGAATATGCGAGGCTTCCGCAAAATGTCTCCAGTTTTTGGCCGGGTGAGAATTTGTTACTAAACCCAAAGTCTGTAAGCTTGACGAGGCCCAATTTTTCGAAAAACACTACATTCTCCGGTTTCAAGTCCCTATGCGTGTGTCACGAGAATTGTGGGAATTACGTAAAATTGCCAGCTGTATTCAGCATGTCTATTATCTGGTCTGCTTACCTGTGCACTACGTGCAGCTGATGACAGTACGTGATGGCACGGAGTATTTGCCGGAAATACTTACGCGCCAAATCCTCACTGAGTCCGACCTCGTGCTTCATTATATAATCGTAAAGATCGCCTCCATCGCCAAGTTCCAGCACCAGATATAACTTTGTCTGTGTGTCAATGACTTCATACAGCCGCACCACGTTCGGATGTTGCACCAGTTTCATACAACTGCATAAGGGAAGAGTTCATTTATGAAATGACTTTTACATATTTGATTGCTCTCAATACTCACCGAACTTCTTGAAATAGGTGGGCTTTGGACACCTCGTCAAGTTTTGTCTTATCAACAACTTTCACCGCCACCTTGGCACCGGTGAAGACATGGCGAGCCAGCTTAACGACCGCAAAGTGACCCGATCCCAGCGTCTCCTCCAGATCGTATAGACCAGCAATCTTTCCATCGCACAAGCCGCCGCCAGCTGGTTGCGTTTCCAAGGTCATGATCCTGCTTATCTCTGCCTCCTACTGACCGATGCACGCGTGTGTATATGTGCAAATTTCCGTGTTAGCTAAAACCACTAGAAATACAGTTTTCATGTGTGTGTCAGTCGTTTACTCAGGTACAGCACCTAAACACCGCTAGGGGGCAGTATTCTAATTGATAATAATAGTTATTGCACTAAAGGCGACACCCTTTACGAGTATTGGAATTAGTTTCTGGGATTGGTCAGTTCCAATATTTATTTAATCTATTTATGAAAATGCATTCCAATTAGTTAAACATAAGTTTTCACTTTTGTGTCCTGTATGCCAAGCAGGAGCATTAGAGCACACTCTAAAAACAGGGCTGTTACACAAGGGGCAAGTAATAGGGCAGGGCTGTTGTTACCGTTTTTCAGCAGCCGACGCACGCAAAACTATAATATGTGATCCATTTTACGGCTTTGAGTAATAAACTATGCGTTTAATTTGCTAATCCAATGTGTCTTTTCACACAATTTACAATTTATCACACAAGAAAAGTACTTATTTTAAACCTTTTGTGTATACTAGAGTTGTATCGGATAGCGATGGGCGATACTACTTTAGTACAAGTACTTTAAATAACAGTAGTCTGTGTCACTGTTAGTTGTGCATGTACAACAATTCTGTTAACAAGCCGCCTATGTTATGTTATTATTTCCCCTGTTCATTTCAAAACGAACTTATCAGTGAATTAAAGTAAACAGCGCTTTGAAAATAACATATTGTTTTATATTAACAGTCAATAAATACTCTAATTGTAAAAGAAGATGCTGCCAAAAATAAAAACATTTAATATATGTAGCAGAAAGCGCTTTAATAGATAAATGTTTAAAAACAAGTATTATAAATATTTGTATTATCAAAATGTTATCTATCGATCATCAACAACAAATTGCATCTCAAAATTACGTGCATAACTAACTACACGTGAAGTCACGTTAGAGATGATTTTTGATCGATAAAAACACTGTTCGATAGTCGTATTATTGGGAAAATAATTAATTATTTATAAAATCAATTTAAGTGCAGATATTAAACCAATTTTAATGTGTGCGAAATGTCAACAATAATTTTAATGTTTTCATTAGGCCAATAAAATCATATTATATGGAAATTATGGAATGTTTACTCGTGACCAATAACACTTTAGTAAATATCGGCCATCTCTATAGTCCAGAAAACTGTCTGAAGGCATAAAAACAAATTATTTGATTTTTAAAAGCCTAGGTTGTTTTGTTTTGTCCAGATAAAATTTGCGGATATAATCAACGATCAAGTTCTGTGCCCTGGAAGCTGTGATCTTCCAGTATTATACCTGTTCAATGCAGAAGTCATAAACGTTCGTTCTGTGTTCACAGCACCAAAAAAAATATCACTGTAATCTAAATTCTCAATTAAAGATATAAAATAAACCGCTCAAAGTCGAATCATATAATGAGTTTGAGTTTCAGCAATCCACAAAAATGTTCACATATTGAAAGTAAACACTGCAGTGAATTGGACCTGGGTCAAAAGGTGAGTTCCATCCAAAATAGTTCCCTATTACATGACTTTCAATTTCATTACCTTGCACTTTTCATTGGCAGGCAAACAACAGCAATTCCGCGCGCAACATGAGGTACCAGGAAAATGAAATGTTATTCAGTTATTCACTTAACTCGCTATCCAAGCGCGACGACACAATCGAGGATGATGCTACGGGCTCTGGTACGGGCCTCGTGGGTCTGCAGAACTTAGCGAATACGTGTTACATGAATTCGGCCTTGCAAGCGCTGAGTAATCTGTCGCCTGTCACGCATTACTTTATTAACTGTAGTGAAATTGTAGAACATATTGCGAGCACGCCACGCTCCAAGCCAGCAGGATTGGCGAAAAGCTATCAACGCCTTATGCAGGAAATCTGGTCGCATATAGATGACCCAAAGGGTAGCTTGTTCGAGGTTGTCTTCAACAATATCTTTAATGGTTTTCTAATATTATAGATTATGTGGCACCACGTGGTATTTTGTATGGCATTCGCTCTGTGCATCCAATGTTTCGCGGTTATCAGCAGCATGACACACAAGAGTTCTTGCGATGCTTCATGGATCAGCTGCATGAGGAGCTTACCGAGCCAATAAACGCGCCCATTCCACAGCAGCAACAGACGTCGCAAACTCAACAACAGCCGGCCGAGACTGACGATGAAAATTACGATGAAGAGTCGATGCCGAAGGCATGTAACACACCGACAGCGTCAGAGAGCGAGTATGATACATGCGAGAGCAGCATATCGGAAAACTCTTCGGAAGTGCTCATGCGATCGGAATACTTCGTGTCGCCGCATCGGAACAGCAGTAGCAATCCACCATCGGATGTATCCGCTCCGCACCAACAAAAACAACAACAAAGTCCGAAGACTGTGCAAGAGTCGAAACAAATTGAAGCGGCGCATTCAATCATCAGTGATGTCTTTGATGGCAAGCTTCTTTCTTCGGTGCAGTGTTTGACTTGTGATCGTGTCTCGACGCGCGAGGAAACATTCCAGGATCTATCGCTGCCCATACCTAACAGAGATTTTCTTAATGTGCTTCACCAAACTCACAGCCTCAGTGTGCAGAGCCTTAATGCGGCCGACCTGGCATCGGCGCGCAGTAATGAAGGCTGGCTTGCCTGGATGTGGAATATGGTGCGCTCGTGGATCTTTGGGCCATCTGTGACACTCTACGACTGCATGGCTAGCTTCTTCAGTGCCGATGAGCTCAAGGGCGACAACATGTACAGGTGGATATATCCGAAACTTAATTAATTTCGTTGGAAAATCCTTGCTAATCAACTTTTTTATTGCAGTTGCGAGCGCTGCAACAAACTGCGCACGGGCATAAAGTATTCACGTGTTCTGAACTTGCCGGAGGTGCTTTGCATTCACCTAAAACGGTTCCGTCACGATTTGTCGTACAGCTCGAAGATCTCGTCGTATGTTTACTTTCCGCTGGAGGGATTCGATATGCGTCCGTATCTACACAAGGACTGCAAATCACTAGTGCCTACCTACAATTTGTGTTCGGTTATCTGCCATCATGGCACCGTCGGTGGCGGCCACTATACGTGCTATGCACGCAACACACTAAACGGACGATGGTACGAGTTTGATGATCAATTCGTCACTGAAGTCGCACCCGATGTGGTCCAGAACTGCCAGGCCTATGTGCTATTCTACCAAAAACACAATCCCCAAATGAAAATGCTACGAGAGGAGGCCATTAATTTGTCTACCTCTAATCCGTTGTACGAGGGCGACATACAATTCTATGTGACACGCGAATGGCTCTCACGACTGGCAACCTTTTCAGAGCCGGGTCCGATAAACAATCAGGATATGCTGTGCCCACACGGTGGCATACAACATTCCAAGGCGGCATTAATTAGTCAAATTGCCGTGCCCATTCCGCAGCCACTGTGGGATTTTCTCTACAATCGATTTGGCGGTGGTCCAGCAGTGAATATAATGTTCGAGTGTGAGATATGTAAGCGCGCTGCCGATGCACTCTCCCGCCGACAGCTATACGAGCTGGCCGCGTTTACCAAATATAATGGACTGCACAGTGAACTCGACTCGACGGCCATATACGCAATCGCCATGCCTTGGCTGCGTGCGTGGCAGCAATTCTCGCGGGGCATAACACACAAGGAGCCGGGACCTATAAACAACGAAGGCATTGCCGATAACAGTTTACAGAATGGCTCAACGATTAGTTGTGTCCGCGTAGGCTCCGACTATGCCCAGCTCAATGCGGTGCTCTGGCGATTCCTGCACGGCATCTACGGCGGCGGTCCCGAAATCATGTTGAGAAGCGCATTATCTGAAGACGAGGCTGATGAGATTGAGATTATTGATCAAGATGACGAGGAGGATGAGGATGAGTATTTGCCGGATATGTCAGCTGCCGTGTATCAATGTAATCATTCGGATACAGAAAGCAATTTGGGTAGGCAACACAGTGAGACCCCATCCCCATCGATATCGCCCGCTCCCGAGCAACAGCAGCAGCGACCAGTTGTATCAGAAACATTGCCAGTACAGCCAAAATCTGAACCTGAGCACACGGATGTCATATCCAACAGTACTGCCGGCAGGCGTGGTAAAACAAATGGCAGGACCATCAAGGTGGCGGCGCTGCGTATGAATATGCGTAGGAGGGGCAGAAATCGCAATGTGGTCAAGCAGCACGCAGAGATGTTCGGTGCCAGAGGTCAGTACAGATTGAGTTGTGGCTTATTAGAAAAATAAATATACATGTTTATCCCTTTGATGCAGGTCAATATAACGCCAATCCGGAATCAGATGCTGGCACAGAGGCCGAAGCTGATGCCGACTATGCCAACGATCAGCGCGAGAAGGAACAGAGATCCACAGCAGCCTCTACTGCTGGAGGAGGAGTTGCATTTCAAAATAATGAATACACCATACCATTCCAAAGCGACAATTTCCAGGTTAACGGGCCACGCGACAAGAAGCGGGAGCGCAATAAGCTACGAAACAGTAACAAGGAGAACGTTAAGCTGCAGAAATTTGTGACACTGCGCGAGGCAAACGGAGCCAACGACGAGACTGATATATGATCGACAGCCCATTCGAAACGTAAACGGAAACCGAAAGCATTTTGTGAGAGTCAATCGCCGCCGAATTGTAGGCCAAAATCAAAGTTAAGGCATAAAAAATAAGGATTGTAGTTAATTACCTCAGAGTTTTATGGGGTGGAGGCTATATAGATATGCATGTATAACTGTACAACAAACATTATGCGCGACTACATATGTAAAAAAGCAACAACAATTGTATTTATAAATTTAACGTAGTAAGTACTGAGTGCAGTAAACTGATGAAGTTATTGATAGAGTTGTACAGGTCTTTGGTACAACATGGTTCATTGTATGTGTGTGGACGAGCAGGAGAACTACAAAACAATAAAAATTGTACATAATTAAGTAGCCAATGCGAATTGGCGCGAACAAAAAATAAAAATCTAAGTAAGAACAAGAGAACAAGTTGGAAAAGTTTTAGAATCGATCGAGTGACTAGAGAGAACTACAATGTTGTTGATATTGGGAATTACATCAATAAGAAATTTTATTTAGTTCTCTGGATACTAGCTACATCAGCTGGCTGTTCAGTTACCACAAGAGAAATGTATTCCCATGCACAGCATTGGTCCACCCAACCGGCTGACTTGGTCTATTAATAGCGCTGCTACCTAAATATGCTCTGTACTCTTTGTGCCGTCTTCTCAGTATGCTCATCTCTTGCCCCACATCTAGTCGACTCGCTGAAGTGGAAACGCGTGTGTTCTGTGTATGTGTGTATGTGGGTGTGTGCACATGCAGCGGGTGTAGATTCCAATTTCTAATAGAAAATCGTTAATTGAAGTGCCCGTTTTGCACCCTTTTTCGGCTAAGGGTTACCCCACTGAACTGAACTGAAAACACAATTCAGAATCCAAGATGAGTCCGTGTAATGTGTGTGCAGCGCCAACGAAAAACAATTGCTCCAATTGCAACCAGGTCTCCTATTGCTCGGTGCAGCATCAGAAGCAGGACTGGAAAGCGCACAAGGCCCACTGTCAACCATTTAAGGTATCGTTTTCTCTGTTACTTAATTGACCGCCGGTTGCCAAAGAGTAAACTAACCTCAAAAAAAATAATATGGTTCCTTCGTAGATTGCGCACAATGAGGTGCTGGGTCGCCACTTGGTTGCCACACGTAATATTAAACCATATGAGATTGTGCTGAAGGAGGCGCCGCTGGTTCGTGGCCCTGCACAGATCTCGGCGCCGGTTTGCATGGGTTGCCTGAACAGCATCGAGGCCAACGATCACATCAGTTGCGAGAAATGCGGTTGGCCATTGTGCGGACCCGAATGCAAGTCACTGGAGGAGCACAAGGCCGAGTGCCAGTTGACACAGGATCGTGGCCAGAAAGTGAATGTACAGGAATTCAATGGACCGCATCCGCTCTACACCTGCGTCAGCACAGTGCGTTGTCTGCTCATTAACCAGATAAATCCCGCGAATGCGGAGAAGTTCAAGCAGCTGGAATCGATGGAGCAAACGCGACGTGGATCCAATCAATGGAAAGCCGATCTAGCCAGCATCGGGCAGTTTATACCCAAGTAGGAATAGTCCCATACCCTCGAATATATCTTACTATAATATCGTATTCGTCTGCTCTTCCAGATTCTTTCGCACGCAAAAGTTCAGTGAGGAGGAGATCATGCGTACCGTTGGCGCACTGCAGATTAACGGTCACGAGGTACCCACTTCAGATCCACCACATGTCGCTGTCTTCTATATGGCCTCATTTACGGAGAACTCATGTCTGCCCAATCTGGCAAAGAGCTTTAACAAGCATGGACACTGTGTGCTCTGGGCGCCCAAGGAGATTAAGAAGAACTCGCATTTAAGCATCTGCTATTCGGATGCTGTCTGGGGATCAGCAGATCGGCAGCGTCATCTGATGCAGACCAAACTCTTTAAGTGCAGCTGCGAACGCTGTCAGGACATCACCGAGCTGGGCACCGATTACAGTGCCATCAAGTGTGAGGATCGCAAGTGCACGGGCCTTATGCTGCCCAGCAAGGCGGATGACTGGAATGGCAGCTGGCGGTAAGTGGAAGCAGCAAGGAATATTGAAATAAATCTGAATTTATTTATAATTCATAGATGCCGAGAGTGCCAGAAGCAAGTGCAGCGAAAGTACATTGATGGCATCTTGGAACGCGCCGGGCAAGATATTCACAACATGGAGAAAACAGCAGAGAATGGTTTTAAGTGAGTGTTCCACCTTGAGAAAATAGAGTACATTAATCAAAACACTTTTTTTTTGTATTTTAGATACCTCAAGCACTACGAGAAATGGCTGCCCCCACAGCATTATCATATGAGCGAGGTGAAAATTCTGCTCGTTCAGCTCATTGCTAAGGATCAACAGGAATTGATGGTGCTTTCGGATGAGCAGCTGCAGCTGAAACTTAAGTACGCCAGAGATTTGATACAGCTCTATGAGACCATAGCACCCTGTAAGTTGGAAAGATTTAAATATCGTATAGAAGACTCAAATATTTCTTTCATTCTCAGGTGAAGTGCGTATGCTTGGCACTCTCTGCTTCGAGCTGCACTCGGCCATTGCAGAGAACACGCGACGCATTGCACTGCAGACCACGCTGTCTCCAAAGGAAATGCTGGAGGAGTCCCTCTTATATGTGGAAAAGTGCGTCAATTACTTGCAATACGAATCGGACATTTTCGTAGAGGGACACATAGTTAAGCAGGCCAAAATTAATCGAGATGCTCTGCGTATGGTCATCAGAATATCCTAAGCGATGTTCTGGCGTTTTTTTTTTTACCAAATTCAATTCACTTATATGTCAAAATAAACTTTCGTATCAGCAAAGCTTGCACATCATTTAAAAAATTACATGGCGGACGCTGTAAACTTGATGTAAACAAAAATAACAGTGAATTAACATTGCCAAAGTGAGTTGTGCTATCGATAATGTACTCGCAACTATCGATAGCTAGAGCGCCATTGTGAATGACTTGAAAATAAACAATTCGCTGTTGTTTTAATGATTTATATATTTACTCAACTGCATACAGGTTGTTTTTGTTTTAAATAACTCTCTTGATATACAGATATATTCTTCTCCACTCATACATATAAATTGTACCATTTCGTTTTGCAATTGTTTCGTTAGCCTACAACGGGAACCTCCTCGTGATTCTTCTGTCTTTGGAAATACGTTTACTCAAATTTGTTAATTAGGTAATTTGTTAAATATTTAAACGTGTGTGTTCGTGTATATACAGCTAAGGAATTTTGGTAGTCAGTTAATTAAAATAAATATATAAAATATTGAATTTTTTCTTGCTTTAAAACTTTTTCAATTATGGTATACTGTACTTTTTTAAAAAATAAATCTATTGAATTTACACTACAATTACAATATTTTACGGCAAAAAGCGAATGGAAATAAATTACAAAATAATAAATAAAATTATCACAAACAATAACAGCACTGAAAGTATGAGAATGGCGGCCCATTGACGCTTATCTGAAAGAAAAATTGATACGTACAAGAGATATAGTAAATAAATAGTGCAGTAAATCCACTTTAAACGACCACTTACCGTTATTCATGTGTAAAACTTTGGCAACTTTTTTCATTGTTGTATCTAGTTTGGACTCGGTTGTATCAAACTCATTCCCAAAATCATCCAACATGACCGCCTGCTCATCCAACTCGACGCCAATCTGACGCGAAACAGTCTTAAGAGTGCCAATGGAATCACTTATCATGTCCAACTGCTCATCCTGTCCCTGTATCATGCGCTGCTGTATGGACACCGTTTCCCCCACATATCGATGTCCGGGACTATCCAAGCTATTGCCTCCGCCATAATGACTAGGACTATCGATATCCAGCGCATTCTCAAGCTTGGAGTATTTGGTTCCGCTGTGTCGCGTTGCCGCCGCCGCTGATGCTGCCGCAGACATGGTGCCAGCAATGGTGTTGGCAACAGAAACAGACTGTGAATTGGGGCAATCTACCAGATAGGTACGATCGTTGTGCGAATGATATTCGTTGTTTTGGGTATGACTCTGATTTCGTTCGTTCTCCAGCAATAATGGCTGATGTGCTGTGATATCTCTGTCCCTGTTCCGATTCAGGCTCATCTTATCCTTCATCTGTTTGACCTCATCGCGTGTGTTGTCGATGAAATGACGCCGGCTCGAGAGTTCACGATTATCTATGCGAAATTTCGTTGGATTCTTTTCTACAATGCGTACGCTACAAGAATAACGAAAGTTAAGGAGAAACCTTCAAGGAATATTAGCTTGAAAGTGGATTAAGTGCAGTATGTGTGTTTTGAAAAAGGATATTGATAGTGTCCTCCAAATCCTCCAGGTCCCATTCGATACTACGCAGCGAGTTACGCAGCTCAGTTGTGGTCCACTCAACCTCAGTTCCTCCGTTTTCGCCAAGCTCACGCCAACGCAGGTAGAGTCCTCGTGTTTTGTTCAGCGCTTTGAAGACCTCACTGCAACGATAGAAGCGGGATAGCGGGGGCATGGGGTATGGGTTAGAGTTGCATCAGAATGTAAAGAAATAAAATGCATACTCCTTGACTACAAAAAATGGATCCTCCAGAGACATGACCCACGCTCCGTCACGTATCCTACTTGCGTCGAAATGAAATTTTACTGTTTTTCGTAACGGTAACGATGAGCGCACTTGACTTTTATATTCATAGATTTTCTTTTTTTTTTCCTCTTTGCTGCTGCTCCACTGTTTTCTTGTCTCCCTTTCTACGCCTTTCTCTTCGTATAAGCGCAACAACCCCCCAAAATATCGTATAGTTTTTGGGGGTGCGTAAATAGTGCAAGTTAGAAAATATAAACGAGTTTCTACTGTATTTTTTTTTTTTGTTTTCTCGATACTCTACGATATTGAATTTTATGCTAGCATGAAATTCTGTATCAACTCGATCTAATCTAGTGTAACGTGTCTTAATTGGAAGTTTATTTTTCGTATAACACGTTTATTGATTTTGCCGTCTTATCGACTCTTGCGGGGAATACGCTTTGGACCGCGCGCGTTGGCAGCCAGGCTATTGCGATAGCCAGAAGTAAACTGACGTTATTTGGCGGCGCTCAATGCGCTCCACGCTCTCGGGAGCGTAAGCGAAGTCTAAAGGTAAAGGCATTTGTTTATGCCGCTCCAGCGTCTGCGCATTGCCTGTTGCACCCTTCTTCAATAAAGTTAACCAAAAAGCAAACACTGCGTATTGTTAATAACTAAAAAGCTTATTGGCAACCAAAACAATAATACCTCTTATACGTCTTCTTCTTAACAGCTTTCGGCACTTGTCATTGTGCATAAAAGAAAACAAAGCTTATTTTGCTTATTTATTTGCACACTCTCTCCCGCTCACGTACTCTCACTCTCTGAGAGCCGTGTGACGTGCTTGTTGTTTTTGTTTTGCTTACTGTCTCACATTACAACTGCTGTTTTAGTCACATCGGTTGCTTGAAATTTGTTTAACAAAACCATTATTTACTTACCCGCGGCAAACATACACTAATTTAATTAAAGATTAACGACACGGTCTGTCTTTAACACAGCGAATTGGCTTCTTAAGCTTGTTTTTAAAATCCTTTTCACTTTCAGCTGTGTGTTGTGGCCACTTTACAAGTGCACCCTAGACAGTGCTGCCAGATCAACTGTAACGTTAAATGAATAATAGCAACCGTGACGTGAGCGCAAAATCGAGCATGGACGCAGAAAAATACAACGCACAGAGTTGGTATTTTTTCATTGTGCTTCCATATGCTGCAAACCAAAGCTGGTCACACTGATTCGTTTTATCCGTTGATCTGTTTTGTGTTTGCGAGCATTTCAAAAATTGCGTATTAACAATAAACAAATAGAAATAATTAAAAATGCTGCAAAATGATGCAGTGCGTACGTTGCAATATGACAGCGAAATACGTGTGGCCCAAACTGGCAGCCCAACAGAACCACGAGGTACAACAATTGGGCCAAATATAATGAAATTCGAATTGTTTTCGCATGAATCAGACTAAATATGAACGATAAGTGTCGCCAATGGTATAGGTGATACTTGTAAATGCTGCAATTGGATTAATCGGTAGTGTGTTGTGTGTGTCACAGTATAAACAACAACAACAACAAGTCAACTACAAATTGTGGCTATCTATATCTTATCAGCCTTTCGTTTCTGTTTAGGTCTTTATGACCGTTTTGTGAACACCAAAAGCACTCGAGTGCCTTTGTTTGTAGCCCGTTTTGACCAACTGATCGATATATGGAGCTGTATAGCTATATATATATATATTATATAGATATATTTGCAAGTAATTCCCCACACTTCATTTTCCTTGCAGTTTTCGACTCACAAATCAGCATAACCTCACAGCCGCGTCCAGTTTCGGGTAAGTATGATATGAACCTTAGTTATAAACTTACTAAGGATATGTTTTCTCCGCACCACAGAGACACCTCGCATTCCCCTGCCCATCACCACGGTGGCCGGCAGTCGCACCTTCATTCCCCTGGCCGGATACGATTGCCTTGCGGACTTGCCCTCCGTTCATATCGAACAAACCTTTGAGCTTAACGATTGTAAGTCGATAACACGCTTCTCTTTCTATATATGTATATAACTCATTAATCATTATCATAATCCTTCTACAGCCCTCACTGCTGTCTCGTCTGAGAATCGCTATGTGATACGTTCGCCGCTGGGCGATGCCATTTTCGCCGCCTCGGAAAGTTCCACGGAGAAGCATCGCATGATCTGGGGCGCAGCGCGACCCTTTCAGATGCATTTGCTGGACAAGACGCATCAGGAAGCGCTGGTGTTCCGCAAGAAGCTGGCAATGGGCGTGCTCTGTTGTCAGCCCAAGACCCTAGAGATTTGGATACCGCCTGGCAATGTGCTGGGTCGTGTGGTGCAGTCGCCCACCTTTACGCAGCCGGAATTCTTCATAGAGGATGGCAATACAAATCAGCCTGTGTTTTGTGTAGAGGGACCCAGAAATACGGGTTTCTGTTGCTTCTGCCTGCCCAAGGAGTGCTACTTTAAGGTAAGTAGAGTCAGATAGGAACTCAAGCTTTATGTATATGTTATTATTTCCCCTACAGATCCACTCTGGCGGAGATCTGCGTGCCTCCATTGACCACAAATGGTTGGCCAGCAAATCGCAGTATACCACAAATATCTACTTTAGCGACGTCAAACTGACGGCCAAGGAACGTGCCCTCATATTAGGTGCGGCTTTTCTATTAGTAAGTGCAGAGATAACTCAGTTATCGTACGATATATAAATAAATTACCCCTCTTCTCTCCACTCTTTTCAGGAATATATGTACTTCCAGAAACGTTTTTGAGTAATAAAATGAATCGATATAAATTTTTCACATTGATTTTTTTATTTTTTGTGTCATTTTTTTGTTTGTTTGTTTTGTTTTTGTGTTTTTTTTTGTTGTTGTTTGTAAAGTTTTCATCATGTTCAGTTTGTTTTGATATAATGTAATAAATCACTTCATTTTGTTGTTTGTTTTTTTGTGTGTGTGTGTGTGTGTTAACATACATATACACTCAAATATACATATATATTGTAGATATATACCGTATAAATATATTCATTATATACTTTTGCTATACTTGTAGCCAGTTTGTACAATAATTTTCCATAATTTCTATAAACTTTATGTGTGTTTGTTTTTGTTGTTGTTGTTTTTAGCTAGCCTACCGATCTTAATGTCTATATGACAACATAATGTTTAACTAGAACTACATTTTCTCATTTTAATTCAATTCATATATATATATTTTTTTTTGTGTTAAGTTTTATTTGATTTTCTCAATTTGCGTTCGCTAATTATATATTTCGATATATGTATGACTCATATATCATTGATTAATTAAAACAAACAATTGAAAAAGAGTCTCGTGGTCTCGTTGGTTTTCCATTATCTACAAATTATTATAACATAAACATAATGATAAAGTTACAGATATACTAGAGATAAAAATATATATGTTAGGTAGTACTAAACTCCGGTGTAGGTAACAAATTTTCAAAAAAAAATTAGGAAGAACTACGTGATTGGTTTGGAAAACGCATGGGGTAGCGATGGGGCGGGGATAGGTAGAGCTGGTGGTGGTGGGCTAGGCCTTAACAATATAAACTAAATATTTTTTTTTTTTTTAGAGGAGTTTTTCACTTTTTACTCACAGCACTTCAGGAGTTTTTTGTTTGTTTAGCATTTCGAAAAAGAAATCATAATCATATTCATAACTATATATATAGTTTGCCTATATAATTTGTGTGTGTGTGCTTTAGACTTATAACTAGGGCTAGCGTACATGGTACCTGCTGTACAGATCTCTGTGTATATATATATATATCGTACTATATAGAAGAGTTGACAATGAACTAAACTAAATACTTAAGTTGCAAACGCGTCGCTTGCTTTATACACTATATAAATGTATTGGTGTGTGTGTGTGTGTGTGTGTGTTTCTTTGTGTATATATGTATATAGTACATATGCTTGACTTGCCTACACCCACACACAAACACACTGACATACACGCTGCAGAAGCAGAGGCAACTTGGTAGATAGATGCCTCATCCCTCTCTCATTCAGCTTGTTGTGCGTGTGTTGTGTGTGTGTTGTGTGTGTGTGGTGTGTGTTTGTTGTGTGCCCAAATGCGATATGCTTAGACATTTGATATGCGCTCGTTTTTGTTGTTGTTGTTGTGGTTCTTGTTATGTTGCTGCTGCTGCTGCTGCTGCTGCTGCTGCTGTGGCCACGCCTGATAACCCTGATACGGATACGAGGGCCACACTCAGGTGGGCTGCAGCATATACATGTACTGTCAGTTACCCGCTGCAGTTGCTGCCGATGCTGCTGATGCTGCCGCCGACGCTGCTGCTGTTGCTGCTGCCGACGCCGGCAACTCATTCGTATTGCAGCGCACACGCTTCGTTTCCAAAGCCTCGAGGGGATTATCGCTCTCATCACCATTACTGCTGAAACTGCTGCCAGGCAGACGACGCTTCAGACCATGTCCCAAGCCATTGACCATGCCCTCATCCTCAGACATGGAACTCGCCCGTTGTGGTGTATTGCCAGCGCTATCGTTGTCCAGCGATGCAATGGCCGAGGCAGCAGCACTTGCTGCGGCACCAAAGCCATCCTCCGAGGCGCTATCCTGGCCAGCGGCAGGTGTATTTGTTGCCAGTTGCAGCATGCCCGACGGTGTGGTGTAGCCACTCAACTTATTCGGATCCTTCTCGAGCAGCTTCTGTGCCAGCAGCTTGAGTGAGTTCAGCGAATTTTCACAGTCAGTTGTATCGATCTCCGTCAGGCTGATCCCGGCACGCTCAATCTCTGCGTACGTGCCAAATGGCAGCTTCTGCAGGCACTCCAATTTCTGGACATGCGTCTTGCTGCGCAAATGCTTGGCCAAATGTCCATGAATGCGAAAAGCGATCTTGCAATCGGTGCACTCATAGGGACGTGGATTCGATGGATTGGGTGCACCAAATGTCGAGGTCATCATCACCTTGTTCTTGTGCGCCTCACTGCGTTCATGCTTCTGCAGATGACCGTGTGTGCGGAACGAGATGGCACATGGTTCACACTTGAATTTGCGCTCCATGTAGTGTATGTTCATGTGCAGCGTCAACTGATGCTGCCGCTGGAACGTCTTCTGGCAGACGTTGCAAGTGGGACGCGCATCGTTGACAATGGGTGGTGGTGGCGGTGGACCCACACGTGGTGTGGTGTAACTGCTGCTGGAGGCGGTAGAGGTAGAGCTGCTCGAGGGCGCTGAGATGGCAGGCGAATCACTGGAGGAGGCAGAGATGTTGCCACTGTTGCTCTTTGGCTTCGTCTTGAAACCTTCCTCGCCCACAATGACAGTGCGTGCAGTGGGAGCAGACGCAGCTACAGCTGTGCTAGCTGCCTTGCTTAGGACGCCACTAAAATCATTGGCATCGGGTTGCTGCACTGCAGCAGGCAGGTTGGCATTGTGTGCTGGCGGCACGGGCAGTGGCAGCACTGCAGGCGACTGCTCCACAGCAGCAGGCAGGCTGACAGTGATCTTCACTGCCGCTGAAGCTGCTGCTGCTGCCTTCTCGTGATCCGAATGCGTTTCGCTCTCCTCACTCTCCTCGACTTTGCCAGCTGGCAGTGGAGGCAACGTCATCGGTTCGGTCAACGGTTCCGGCGTCTTTACCTCATGCACTTCGATGCTGGGCAGCTCCTTGAGCAGCAGTTGCGGCTTGACGCTCACAATGGGCGTGCTGGCTGAGCTGATGATGCTGCTGGAGGAGATCAGACTGCTGCTAGAAGGAATGCCACTGCTGCTGGAGGAGATAACGCTGCTGCTAATGATGCTGCTGGTGGTAATGATGCTGCTGCTGCTGTTGTTGCTTGGATAACTGCGACTGAATTGACTCTGCTTCATCTTGGCATATTGCAGTGCCTGCTCCTTGATGTAGGTCTGCAGCAGCACATCGTCACCACCCTCGGCACTTTCACGCTTGGCCTGCTCCTCCATCTCAGCAGAGATGCGCACCTTATCCGACACCGATATGAGAGTCTTCATGAAGCCACCGCATTCATTGTTACCGGCACCAAAGATGACATCGCGCATTTGCTGTGCCTGCGATTTGGGCAACTGCACCTGCAGCAACTGCTGATCCAGCATGATTGGTGCCATACGTGGCTTAGTCAGATCCATGGGTGCACTGCTTGCCTCATCGTTGGGCATGCTACGCTTTGGTTTCGACTCCTCCGGATTGGAATAATACTGTTCTTGCTTCTGATAATCGAAGGGCGGTTTGGGCGATGTAAAGGAGCCGATGAGACGCTTGGGCTGTGCGGCGCTGCTGCTGCCAGCCGAGGAGCCACCAATGCTATTCGCGGGACTAGCCGCGGGCGCAGGCGCTTCCTGCAGCTGTGCAGGATAAGGGGAGACACTTTGCGGTATGGGTGGCGTCATGGAAAGCGAAAGCAAGCCACGTGCTGCCTCATGCTCCTTCAGACGCGACTTTGATTCATCCGTATCTATAGGAAGATTAGTAGGAATAGATTAGCTTCAAGTGGAGCAAGTTACTTAAGCTGGACTTACCGCTGCTCTCCGATTCATTGTCACTGTAATCATCCGAATCAGATTCACCAGCCATGGAGGAGGTGCGTCCACCCGCGGAAGTCGAAGATTGCTGATCGAATTCCACATCCACGTCCAGGAATTCACTATCCGCAGGCATGGGACCCGGATTAATGCCCAGTTCAATGCACTTCTTGAAGTGCGTCTTCGATTGCATGTGCTTGGTCAGATTACCCTTGGTTTTGAAGCTGTAAAAGGGATACTCATTAGGATTGAGGCTTGAAATGGATAATCCTGTCCAGACTTACCTGAAATTGCAGTGACTGCAAGTGAAGGGACGCACATCTGTGTGTGTCCTGATGTGCTTCTTCAGCATGGAAGGTTTCTTGCAGCGTATGCCACACTCGGAGCACACATAACGCCCACGACCACGTCCACGTATATAGGTGTAATCCTCATGCGATTCATAGCCGCCGACTAGCAGCTGACCCGATTCCAGTTTCTTGGCAGCATCAGCAGCATCCTCGCTAGCCTTGGCCGCCACATTGGCCTCACTGAGTGCGGCTATGGCTGGCGCTGGCTTCAATTGATGCTGATAGCAACGATTCTGTCCATTTGGCGTGGTGGAGCATGTGGTAACCATTTGCTGTGATTCCACAAGGGAATAACTTAATTTTTGCGCACCTGCCATGGACATGGAGTAACCACAGCCCAGCAACTTCTGCCTGGAGTCATATAAAGCCATCACTTGCCTTGGCTTGAAACCCAATGGATGTGGTTGATTCTCCTCACACACTTGCCACACACTGTACATGGACAACTTGTGCATTCCCGCCACATACGAGGGCTGTGGACAGTTCACGGTGCAGTAGAACATCTTGGTGCTGCACTTCAATCCCAAATAGGTATAGGCATGTCCATTGAGATACAGCTGCACGCATGACTTGCTGGGACGCGGTGTCTCCGGCGAGATGAGTGGCAGCGTATTGGCAGTCGGTGTGATGCCATGATGCCGCTTGGGTGTGAATGTGCCAGGTTTAAGTGGCAAACTGGTGGGACGCAAAAATTTGGACTTGGCGCTGCTCGATGTGGGCGTAGTGGATGAACCGGACGCGGCTGCCTCCTCTGGTGTCTCTATGTGCAATGGCGCCAGCGCCTCCGCCTGCTGCGACTGCGGCTGCTGCTTGAGCATATTGTCAAAGTTAAAGTGGCGCACCTCCTGCTCCGGATTACCAGAGACGTTGCTCTTGACGTTGTCGGCCATGCGCAGAAAATTGAAGGGTTGCTTTGCTCCCACTGCATCGACTCTTCCTGCTCCTCCTCCTGCCGCCACTGCTGGCGTCTTGTTCCATTGCAGCGCATTGCGTTGCGCTGGCGTCGGAGGTTGCCTGCTGAATTCGCTGGGCAGATTCTGCACACCACCAAAGGGTGAGAGCGCCTTGAGCGGCACATCGGAGAGCAGCGTATTGGGACTGGGTTGCTTGCGATTGGGACTACGTCCACGCGGCAGCTGCAACTGCTGTGGTGGTGGTGGCAACAGGGACAAACCTGTGCCCGGTGGCCCGGGTATGCCAGGCACATAGGGTATGGCCTTGCTGGCTGCAGGATCACCCAACTGACTGCTGCCGCCTGCACTGCTGCTCATGGGGGGCAGCGTGAGCGGATTGAAGGCAGTAATGGAATTGATGGGCGGAAATTGAAAGTGCTGCGGTGTCACAGAGTGGGAGGACACAGCGGCCGCGCTGAGCAGGAATCCTCCTGCTGCGGCTGCATTCAATTTGCGTTCCTTGGCATCCACACTTAGACGTGGTGACATCTCCTGGAAGCTGCCACCCGACAGCAATGGGGTGCGTATCATTTTGGGACTCTTATCCAGTTCGGGGCATTCCGAGATGGGTATCATGGTGCCGCCAGAGGAGGTGAAACGACGCAGTCGCTCCTCCTTGGCACTGAAACCTCCAGTTGTCGATGACAGCTGCTCCAGGTTGACTGATGATCCCCCTGCGAAAAGCAACTGCACACCAAAGGCGGAGCTGGCACTGGACGAACTGGGCTGATCGCTGCTCAGCTTGGCACGCTTGCTGGGCGCCTCAATGTGCAAATGTTCCATGTGATGTTCATCGTGCATCTTTGTGATGACCACTTGGGCATCGGCTGCCTTGCGTGGTGCAGCATAATCCACCAAGGGCGTCTTGCCCAGCAGTGGACCTGGTGAAGGTAACGGTGCATCTACAAAGCGTAAGGCAACGCTGCTGGCATCGATGCTGGGCGGGATGTTGCTGGCAGGCAGTGCCAGGTTGGAGGTGCTGCTGCTGCTGCTGGCGTTGGCATTTGTCGCGTTGCTGCTGCTGCTGCTGCTGGCATTGGCTGCGTTGTTGCTGCTGCTGCTGCTGCTGCTGCTCGCTGTCACCGTGGACGTACGCGCCGGTGACTGTGCTGCACGTAGATGACTCAACACGTTGGTGCTATCCTTGGTCTTTAGCTGCGACCACGCAAGCTTGGCCAATGACAATGGATTCTTCGAGTTGGCCATGTGCGACTTGAGCTCGGGCAAACTCATCGAGATCGAATTGGAGCGAAAGTATTTGCTGCTGGGCGAGGAGGCGGGACTCATGGGTGCACTGCTGCTTGCATCCTGGCAATAGGTGCTATTGTGATGCTTCAGTTCATCCGCACTGCGGAACACATTGGCGCATATGGGGCACGAGTAGACAGCATCGTCGCCCTCACCAATGGGCACCGCCAGACCGCGTGCATTGAGCAAAAGATTCTTAATGATGGAGTTGTTGGGCGGCGGTTGGGTTACGCTAGTCGAGGGTTTGGCCACAGCAACTGTTGCTGCGCTGGTGCTGGCAATAGCTACTCCTGTTGCTGGTGCTCCTCCCCCTACTGTTGTTGCTGTTGCTGCTGGTTTCACTTGCGTCTTGGGCTTGGCGGAGAGATTAAGCGGCTGCACATGATTATTGGGTGTGGCCTGTGACTGCGCCTGCTGCTGTTGCTGCTGCTGATCCAACTTGGGCACTGGCGTTGCAGGATCCTGTCGATATTGCAACTGTTGCAGCGGTAGCGGGGAGGGTGGTGGCGGCAGCTGTTGCAGCTTGGCACTGGGAGCTGGCGTGGACTTGAGGCTGACATAGCTGCTGCGCAGTCCATTCACAGGCGGCTCCACCAACTGTTGCTGCTGCTGCTGTTGTTGTTGCTGTTGCAAGTACAGCTGGTATTGTTGCTGTTGTTGCAACTGCTGCTGCTGTTGCTGCTTTTGTACAATTACCTGCGCCAGATTCACTTTGGTCTCCACCAGCGGTTGCGTGCTGCTGTTGCTGTTATTCGCCATGTTGCTGGCGTGCAGTGTTGAGTTGCTGTTGCTGTTGCTCACGTTATTGCTGCTGTTGCTGTTGCTGTTGTTGTTATTGTTGACATTGTTAATACTGCGCGAACGATTCAACTGCTTGGGATACTTCTTCTGCAGCAAGATCTCCTTGTTCTCCACTATGGCCTCGTTCTGTGAGATCAGCTTTGAGATGTGCTCCTGCACCTTCTCCACATTCTGTAAGGGATTGGTGCATTAGTAGGTGTATATAACTATCTCTCTCTCTCTCTTTTACTTACCACTTGCATGCCACCGCTGACGCTGGCAAAGCTACTCAAATTGGCAGCTGGTGTGGGCGTGGCAGGGGCAGGCAGCGCTGCTGTTGCTGCCGTGAGCGCGGTCTGTTGACTATTGGAACGAAGCAGCTGCAATAGAGTAGGGAATTTGGATTAGTTTGGCAATAGTTTCTTATTTTCAAGCCAAAACTAGCTACTTTTTTTACCGTTTACAGCTAAATTTAGCTTTTTTGTCGACTTATCTCACCTGTTGCGGCTGCGGCGGCAACTGTTGCTGCTGTGCAGTTGGTTGCACATGTGCGCAGGCGCCTTTAACAGCGGCGAATGTTGCTGCTGCTGTTGTTGCTGCTGCTGTTGTTGGTGTTGCTGCTGATGCTGCTGCTGCAGCTGGAAATGTTGCTGCAATTGAAATTGCTGCAGCGCCAAAGCATGTTGATGCAACGCCGGCGGATAATACGGCGGTTGTCCCAGATAGTATATGCCGGTGGGCAGTGGCGGTGGCGGTTGTAGAGCAGTGAGCGCTGCAGGATTAGCAGCAGCAGCTGCCAACAGCAACGATTGCTGTGCATGCAATTGCTGCTGCTGCTGCTGCTGTTGTTGCTGTTGATGCTGCTGTTGCTGCTGATGTTGCAGCTGCAATTGCAACTGATGCGAATTGATGTGATTGTTGAGCTTCAGCTGCGTGCTGGGCGAGAGCGTGGGATGCGTTGCCAGCGCTGCCTGCTGCGTGCTGAGCTTCTGCTGCTGCTGCTGCTGCAGTGCCTGATGCTGTTGCAGCACCTGTTGCTGCTGCTGCTGCTGCTGAGCCTGCTGCTGCGCCTGCTGCTGCGCCTGTTGCTGCTGCTGGAGTAGCTGCTCCTTGCTGCTGCTGCCGGGCACATAGAGCGATGCATTGTGGAACTTGGGTTTATATGGTTTATAGTCGATCGACTGACGATGTTGCGCCGTCGCCGAGTGCAGTGTATCCGCTGTTGCTGGCGGCAATGTGCCTGCTGCTGGTGAGCCCAGCGGCAATTGTTGCATGTGCTGCTGTTGTTGCTGCAGCAAGGCCGCAGGCTGTTGCAGATACGCGCTCTTGGCTGCCGACAGCGTGGAGGGTGAAGGCGTGGGTGATGCCATGGGCTCATCAAAGGGTGAATCCGCGCGACTCAACTGGAAGAAGAAAAGAAAGATTAGTAAGCTGATATACTCCTCCTGCTACTCACACTTACATTCTCCACACTCATCAGCTCCGAGCTGCTGTTGCTCAGCTCCCCATCGCCATCCTGATCGGACATGCCATCCGCATCATTGGCAGGCACATCGAATCCTCTCAAGCGCGCTGCATGCGAACGAGAGCGGCAATGCTTGTAGAGATTGGATTTGGTTTTGAAGGCAATGTCGCATGTTGCGCAGGGATAGGGACGCTCATTGGTGTGGGCACGTATGTGCTTCTGCAGCACCGATGGCTTGGCACAGGTCAAATTGCAATATGGACACACATATCGTCCGGCCTTCTCGCCAGGCTGCTGCTGTTGCTGCTGCTGCGGTGCTGCTGTTGTGGCAGTTGCAACAGTTGCTGCTGCTGCTGTTGTGACTGTTGTGGGGGGCGCAACAATTGTCGTTGGCTGCGTTTGCTGCTGATGCTGTGCGAATGTTGCTGGCGATAATGTTGCATTGCTGGCATAATTGCTGCTGCTGCTGCTGATGTTGCTTGTTGCATTTGTATTGCTGTTGCTGTTGCTGAGCGGAGTGCGTGTCCTGGGCACGCCAGCAATGGCAACATGAGCGATTTTATTGTTGCTCTCTTCATGGCTAATGTTGTTGTTGTTGTTGATGTTGTTGTTGATGTTGTTGGCACTGAATTCACTTGCTGCTGCTGCTGCTGCCGGCATTGTCACATGCCCATTGAGCAGCGGCAGCGGTGGTGGCGGCGGCGGCGGCGACAACGAGCTTGTGGATGACAACGAGGTGCTGCGCAGTGTGGCATCGCTGGCAACCACCACGACGCCATCCGCCTCGCTGGTGCTGGCCAAACGTTTGAACTTCTTGTGCAGATATCGCAGATTCGTGGAGCTTGTCCAGTCGGCAGCATCATCCTGGCTATTTGCAATGTTGCTGCTGCTGTTGCCGCTGCTGATGTGATTGTTGCTTCCGCTGCTGCTGCTGCTGTTGCTGATGTTACTTGTGGCCACGCCCCCAGCTGCAACATGTTGTAGCGTCATTTTGCTATCACTTAGGTTCGCTTTATCTCTAGCCTTAAATTCATAATTATTCTCACTAATACTATTATCACTGTGGTGGTTGTTGTTGCTGCTGTTGCTGTTGCTACTGTTGTTGCTGTCGCTGGCAGGCAACTCGCTTAGCTTATCTCGTGTGCTTGTACTGGTTGCTGTTGCTGCTGCAGTTGTTGCTGCTGCTGCTGCTGCTGTCGCTTTGTTGTTGACTTTGTTGTTGCTGTTGTTGGTTTTGTTTGTTGCAGCAATTTCGTTGTTGCTGCGATATGTTTGCTTCTTAGTTGCTGCTGCTGCTGTCGTTGTTGCTGCTGTCGCTTTTACAGTTGTTGTTGCTGTCGTTGTTGTTGTTGTTGCTGCTGCTGCTGCCGCGGCTGCTGCTGCTGCTACTGCTGTTGCACGTCGCGTGCTGCTCTGCACTTTGTTGTTGCTCTTGTTGTATTGTTTACTTGTTGCTGTTGCTGCTGCTGCTGCTGCTGTTGCTCCCTTGTTGTAATGTTTCGCTGTTGTTGCATTTTCCATAGTATCAACAATGTTGCTCGTTTGCGACGTGTTGGCCACGGGCTCATCTATGAGAAAGAAAGGGTAAAATATAATTATTTTATGATTGTTATTAAATCATGCAACAATTAAATAACTAATTATCAAATATATGATTATAGAATAACAAAAAAAAAAAAAACAATCCTGCTATGAAGTTGGCTATAAAACAGCTGAAAAAACAGTCAAATTTAGAGAGAGAATTAAATTCAAATAGGAAAATAAGTTTGAGTAGGATATTGCAGAGTTTAGATGAGTAGGGGAATATTAGCTAGTTTAATCATATTTTCCTGCAACATCTGCTTTAATTTAATCCAAAAACTATGCAAATTTTACTAAACTTTTTAAAATATTCAACCCATAACTCATAAATTATAATAGTACCCCTAGACATTGTCACTGACCTTCAAACTACTCAACTGCTTTCTCACGCAAATTATTATAATAATCATAGAGAAACTTTAAAGACAACACATTGTTCTAGACTATCGCTTAAATCCTGCACTCAATAAATAATACAATACAGAGATAGAGCGAGAGAGGGACACTACAATATGTGAAGTGTCCACAAGTTTTCCATCGATTAAATATTTATTTGCATGCATATCAGATGTGAAGCCTGCACGAGCGAGCAACGAGGCCCCGAAAACCCCCGGGTATGGTATATAAGGAAGGTATTCTCTTCACCGACAAATCCACTTAATAATTCAAGTACCCTACCCAACTGTGTTCTTAGTTTCATTTGGCAATCTGAGGCATTTCATCATTCAACGACGACGACGACGACTTTCAGACACAAAAAACCGGTGTGCTATCGCAGCTAATTGGGCTCTCAATCTTATCAGGCAGGAACGAGCGAATATGAGAGAGTCTGATAAGAAAGAGCGATGCCACCAGGCCCACTGCACACACATGCTAATTCGCTGGGAATATCCCAACCATAAGGTGGAACAAGATATATTAGACAGACAAAATACTATATAGTATTTAGTATGATACAATATGATAGAGCTGCGCATGCCGCGATAAACAAACATTTTTCGTATTATTTTTTTTTTTTTGGCTTTATCAACTTTCTATTTGGCATACACGCTTTGGGTTCACCTGTTGCCCCAGCGAAACTGAAACTGAAACCGAAATGGAAACCAAAAGCGAAACAGAAACCGAAAAATGTAAAAAAAAACGAAATAAAAGCAACAAAAATGCTATGAAAAATCATCCCAAGAAAAGCCAAGCTATTTCTTATTGTTATCAGTCACAACACACACACACACACACACACACACACTGCCTGCTATATGTATTCGCCAGCTACATATATGACTCTGGGCATGATTAGTAGGATTTGTTGTCAGTCAGAGTGAGAAGGAAAAAGAAAAAAAAAAGGAAAAATAAAGCTCGCTCGATTCGCGCGTTAATTGACTTTTGCCTCGAGACTATATAGAAAAAAGAGAGAGAGAGAGAGAGAGGGAAATAGAGCGAGAGAGCTAGAGCTATTTGTGTTTAGCATGCGTCGTTTCTATTCCCATTTCGACTTGTGTGTGTTTACTTATGTCTTTATCAACAAATTTATAAAGCTTTAAATAACGTGCGATCGCTGAATAAATACGAAAATAATAAGAGAGCAAAAAATGAAATAAAACGAAAACAAAAACAAAAAAAAGCAAAATAAATTTGCGACCAAAAATTCCATTGATAATGTTGTCGAGCTAGTTCTTTTTCGCTTCTTATCAGTGATTTCGTGGCGTTTTTCGCAAATCGCTGACTGGAACTGGACTGTGTCTACCTGTTCCATTATAATTATTACTCACACAATCGGACAAACTTTCGAGTGGTGATTGTAAATTTTAAACAGCCACGCCCCAGCCCCCTACCGCCCCTACTTCACTGCACCATGTCAGCTGTTTGACGTCAGTCAAATTAAACAATCCTACTTATAGAGAGATTACACACACTCTCACGCGACGTTTGCGATATGTGGATTAATCTATGGATTAAGTTACAAATTGCATCATTTAGATAGGGCGGGGAACATACGAAATTGCCAGGAATTTCCTAGGGCAACTCGTGGTACAGTCACTGCGATATCATTTATTCATTTTTTTGTTGTAGTTTTGCTTTTTTCTGGTATTTTTTAGATAACTCCACAAACATTTATCAAGTATTTATAACGCCTACGATAACCAACCAAGTGAGTAGCTTAACTTTTGGCACACACTGTCACAGATATACTTAGTATATTCATGCTAATGATATGCTTCATCGATTGCTATCTTGATTTTAATTGCTTCGAAATCAACATAAGACAGCAAATTTGATACCCAATTGAATATTTAATACCCATGTCAAGGGACCTTCTATATTTGTATTATATACCACACTATATAAGCCTATATAGTATAACAACGATAACACCCTCCCTCCTCCCTTTCCCCCACCCAAGCTAAGACACTAGACTAAGTTTTTCTATATTTACAGAGCGCGAGCGTAGAGTAGAAAAATAAAACTGAACAAATATTTAAATGACTTTATTATCACGACTTTGACTTTGTTTAACGATTCGTCGTCGTCGTTGTTGTTGTTGTTGTTGTTCGGCTTTTATTATTAGGAATTTTGTTTCAAAGTCTGAGCTGAGTGAAGCGTACGTAAGTGTATGTGTGAGTGTGTGCATTTATAGCTGTAATTCACTTTATAAGCTCACTGTCATAGCACGCATTTAGCTATACAAATAAAAATAATTACAATGTGTTTACGTATTTGAGAATTGCACTTGCATGTGCAATTCCCCGCCATTGTCTTGCTGCTCTCTCTCTCTCTCTTCACTCTCCCGCTTCATCCCTCTCTCGCACATGCTGTGCAAAGTGCAATTTGCAAATAATGCCCGATTATCAAGTGTGTATAGTATAAAAAACGCAACTGGTCACACTCTCCAATGACACAGGCTACGTCACGCGAGCACGCCCGATCATGCTGCTCTCCTCCTCTTCCCACTCTCACTCTTTTTTTTTTTTGCTCACGCGTGCCCCACTCACACACATTAAGCCAGTCAGCCACCCACATGCCAACACGCTCTCGTCTGTGTGCTTATGAGTAAGTGTATGTATGTGTGTGCTTGTAAGGTAGGCGCCGCTGCTTGTCAGACAGTTTGTCAGTTTCTTCTCTGCAGCTGCTGCACACATAACAAAAAAAATTAACATACAAAACTCAAGCTTGGCTAGCTGCCCATTTAGCAATTGTTAATAATTTATTAGCAGCACTGCACACACACATGTTTATACAGTGCGCGAATATTCCGGTAAAAATACGTTGAAATTTGCGGAAATGATACGGAATTCCAATGAGACCGAAATGTCTGATAAAAATAACGTAATAAAAAAAAAAATGGGCAAGGAAATGACAACTGAATAGTAAAAATAAAACACACGCAAGCACAGGCAGACACACACACTCTCTCACATAGTCACTCACTAAGTCACTCACACTCATGCATATTTGCTGTGAGAGTGCAATATGCAAAAACCAAAAACTCATCGTACCTGTATGTGACTCAGTCGCGCGCTATGAATATCAATAGAGTTGCTCTGGTCATCGATAGTAACGGTTATCGATATACCGCAACGCAATATCACATTGGGGAATTGATTCGAGAATGAAAACCGAAAAAGACGAAACGACAACAAGAGCGCAACAACAAAAGCTTAAAACGGTGTCCATCGACAGACAGAGGAAGAGGCAGAAGCAGAAGCAGAGAAACAGAGACGTACATACACGTAAGGCGCTCGCGACACACACGAACGAACGAACGGGCGAAGCGACGAGCGAGCGCATGAAACAGTTAAAGACAACTAGACGAGGCAAGCTGAAAAATTCATTCAAAGACCAGAGTGCCCAAGTGGCAAAAGCAACAACAACAACAACAGCACAACGCACACACACCGCGCACAGCAACAAAAACCAGACAAATCAGTGTGTGTGCGAGAGTGTGCAAAAGAAAACGAAGAAGCGACGCGACTAACTGGCGAAAGAGCAGCGCGAAAACAAAAGCACACACTCGCACGCACACACACACACACATACATACTCATACTCAAGACACGAAAGCCCAAAGACAGGCAGCAACGGCAGCGATACGAGTTGAAATGAGCAAAAAAAAAAATCGTACAATAATCAAATAATTGAGCGCGTCAGGGAAAGACACAGGGAGAGCAGGAGAGATAGAGAGAGCGAGCAAGCAACGTCAACGTCAACGTCGCATACCGCAGTATTCGCACACTCATGCTCTCGCACTCACACTCGCACATACTGTTGCAATTGTCAATCAAAAGTAAGCACAGGGTCGCCTGCTGCCGACGCTGCTGCTCTGCTCTGCTGCTGCTGAGAAATGATCAAATCAAGCAAAAACGTAGCCCCCAACAACAACAACAACAGCAGCAATAATAACACAGCAGCAGCGGCACCAACAACAACAACAACAGGTGACGTGAAGTGGGGGAACACAACACGAAGTCTGTCGCCAGCCCGTAGCCGTGCTTGTTGTTGATTACGTACGCACACACACACACACGGATACACAAACATACGTGCATGTACATGCATACCGTACGTACGTGTTCGCCGCGCCATAAACACGCGCACGCACACAAACACAGGCCCCCAACAATAAATACATATGCGAATTTTTGCTGACTAAGGAAGGTCTGGGGAGCACCAGCAGCGGCAGCAGCAGCAGCAGCAGCGCAGCGATAACAACAAAAGCATTTAAAACGTAGAAACACAGCACAAAACGTAGCAGTGGAAAAAAAGTGATAATAAAATAATAATTGCTACACACACCAGCAAAGGCAAAGCACTCACATGCACACACACACACTCACGTTCGCATTCGTACTGTACGCGAACGAACTAGCGAACGATCGTATGAGAGCGCCAAATCGGTAGAGTTGCCGCCGCAGCTGTCTACACACGAATAAAAAGACTTCCCTCTTCGCACTCTCTCTCTTGCTCGGCTCGGCTCGGCTCATCATCACACACGAGTGGAGCACGAGCAGCCATGTGGCGGCGCGACGATTTGAGTGTTTAGCCTGTTTTCAATACGAGACTCTTGCTCATACCCACGTACGTGCAAGTCTCTCTGTGTGTGTGTGCGTGTATTCAGAGTGCGTGTGTGTGTACATACAAGCAACATGACTAATCCAAACAACTTGACAACACTGTCGCCGCCGCCGCCACCGACGCTGCCGCTACTCTGCCGCTGGCGTCGCTGTGACCGAGCCAGCGCTGACGTTGCCTGCGCTTTGCTTTTGTGTATTATATTGAGTCAATTCACAAGAAACGAGGAAACCCGCCATCATCGTCGACGCTGCCGCTGCCGCTGCTGAGGCTGCTGCTGTTGTTGTTGCTGTTTGCATTTGTTTATATTTATGTGAGAGTGAGCATGTGTGTGTGTTTGTGTATGTGTATACTGTGAGCATGAATCAAGCTAAAAATTTTAATAATTTTGCTCGTATTGCTGCTGCTGTTGTTGTTCTTGTTGTTGTTGCCTGCAAACGAGTTTTAGCCTGTTGAGTGGAAACGTGTATGTGTGTGTGCGCGAGCTGGGCCTGGCAATTGGGATTTTGTGGTCTGCTCTGTGTTCGTGTGTGTGTGTGTGTGTGTGTGTGTTTTGGACGCAACGCTACTTGTTTTCATCGACGCGGGCGATAATATGACACGGCACCAATACAAGTGCAGCTTGGAGCTTTCTAGAGCGCGCTTGATAAGCGCTTTTAGCTTGCGTTCGTGTATTAGTGTGTGTGTGTGTGAGCAGTTGCTCTGTCTCTGTCCCGTCTCCTGGTATTTCGCAGTGGCCTATGACGTACTCGCTCGCCCACTGCCGCTGCCATTGTTGTTGTTGTTTTTTTTTTTTTTGTTGCTGTTACCGAGCAACACTTGAGTGTTTGTCGGAAATCAAATTAATGCGATTAAGCAGCGCTAACGATCGTCGCTCTTCTTTGCCTCTGCTTCTTCTCTTTCTGCGCGCTGACCACATAAGCCAAGCCGAAGAGCTGCCAGTGTGTACATATGTGTGTTTGTGTGCGTGCGCAACTGTTGCTGATAACTTGCCCAGAGCCAGTGTTTCCACTCCACATACTTACACACACAGTTTTTGTTTACTTTGCAATATGAAATAAACAAATCTCGCATAAATACACACGAAATTCGCGTTAATTTGCGCTGATAAATTATTGATTAAAAGCGAAATGAGTATGAATTACAACTTTGCCTTTTTTCAGTTAAACTTAGAGATAATACTATCCTCACACGATATATATTATTCTGCACTAACCTCAAAACGTTGCTTATCAACTTTGGTTTATTTTTTTTGTTGAAGAGGTGGAAAAGGTCAAGGTACGTTTTGAATAAACCGTATTAAGATAAGATAAAATACGAAGCATTCTTTTATCACATGATGGACCCCGGACAGCAGAGCAGAGATTATAATGCTTGATATACACAACAACTGACCTCAGTTCAAATCAGCGATATCTTTATGTTTTCTATATTACTTACTTACTGCAACCTCTTAAAAAGATCTTGCGTCTAATGCCTAGTGAGACGATCTATGCGGGGATGAGTAAGATTAGTTTATTTCGCACATTGACGCGATGTCTAAGCAGATTTTTCGTAAAATTTAATTTTTCTGGCGCGGAAATTCCCAAAAATCGTTTGACGTCAAGCAAAAAATATTTGTAAAAATCTATTAGAAATTCTCGCAAAGAAAGCTTGACCAGTGCCAAGGTTCCAATTCACACAGTCTAGCGTATACAATATATATAATATTTAGTATATATTTTGGCCGATTTCTGTTGGCACTGCACTATGAAATCATAGTATATATAGCCAGCTAGATATATGCATGAAAATTGTATATAGTCTTATGGAATGCAATTTTCTTGGATTCTTCTTGGCCATAAACTAGAATGAAATTTTGGAAAGTATATTTTGCTTTCTTTTTGCACTCGGCGTTTTAGTCAATAATAATGTTAGAAAAACACATAAATAGAAAAGCAGAGAATTCTGTTTAAGCGATTATACATATATGAATTTGAGAAAAATTGCGTATAATTTTTGGTGGAAAGCAAAACAAAATTGCTTTAATAACAAATGTGAAACAAGTTCAAAGCGACCACAAGCATCGGTTCTACGTAGAATCGTTCAAAATAAACATAAATAGTGAAAACTTTTGCAATTTAAAAATAGAAAAGTGTTAAATAATTGCTAGCCAAGCAAAAAAAAAAAAAACTGTGTTGTTTACATACAAAAAGGTTGAGATTCTAGCGGAAGAAGCAGAAGAAGAAAAGAAAAATAATAGATTCGATTATGTATCCGCTGTTCCGAATTTATACCACCTACATAGTATAAGTATAGCCCCATTTATTTATGTATGTTTTCAGTTTTTTTTTTCTTTGAGACTTTTGCTTTCTCTGTTTCTGTCTTTTTCTGTTCTGTTTTCATTCGATTTCTATTCCAATTTCCCATTTTTCGCAGTGCCAAAAAGAAGACGTAAGTACTACGTAAATATGTGTATATTTTTAAATGCCCAACTACGTAAGACGACAATCAAGTGTTTTTATTTAGCCAGTACGCAGTTTCGCGGTGGATCTATATAATTATAGACCTGTCTATTTGCTTTTCAGTTAACACATTTTATTTGGCCTTTTGTACGCGACTTATGACAGCTTCGATAAGTTTTGCGATATATTTCAAGAGATATTTTTTTCAGTTGGTTAAATCGCATATTATATAATCTTAAAGATGGGTAAGGGCATTCCCAGTCTTGATATTCATTACTATACGCAATTTTTGCTATTGTTAATGTCACGAAATGCCGCTGGGGCACAATTAAATTGTTTATAAATTTGTGTTTTTTTGACAACCCAAAGTCATTGGGGGGTTTCTTTTGGCCGCGTGCTGCTGAGATTAATTAGAGGAGAGAGAGAGCGAGAGCACAAATTTAAGAATTTCTCAAATCGTGCGAATTCAAGCGAAAATGTCTAGCGAAGACCCACACAAAACCATACACATAATTATAATAAAATAATATTCAACACATTCTTTCTTTGTGGTGGCATTTGAAGGACGGAAATGCCATGTGTTTGTTGTGTGTGGATTTTTGCATATTAGCAAAAAAAAAAAAGTCGAAAATAAAAGCAAAAACAAACGCGAAAAGCAGGCGCCTGAGGCTGATGAACGTGGAAATACTCTATATTGTCTGCAGGTGAACTTTCGGCAAGATATCGAAAAGAATAAACAAGTTAGACAACAAAATCGTTTAGCTATAAAAAGAATATGTAAATAAATCGCTATGAAATTTAGCGGTTTTTCTAGAATTTCCATAGTAAACTAATTTTTTTTTTTGTTTTCTTTGCTAAATGGAATCATTAATTATTCGTATTATCCGGTATAGTGTATAATCATATTTGTTAAATTAAAAACGCTTACGTAGCGTGCACAAAATGCTTGCCAAACTGGTATTTTTTTTTTCAGCTCTCCCCGCCTCAATAGACACAACGACTAAAGAGTTAAACAAACAGAGATCTATAGTTAATGGCTATAGATGCCGATATAATATAGTAGTGTGTGTGTGTGTGCGGATGATGTCGTTGCCAATGTTGATTTTGATGATGATATTCACGCTTGAATGAACGTTTAAAAATTTGTTTTCACTGCTAAATTAACTCAAAGTCTAGCTAGATGGAATTTGCGCCCACGCAGCGCCAGTCGCTCTACGTGTGTGTGTGTGTGTGTGTGCGTGTGTATCTGTTGCCCATGTATCATGATGGTGTCTGATGTCTGTTGTCAAGGTCAGGGGTTGCCTAAGCCCAGGCCCATAAACATGTGTCGTAATTCTTGTTTCAGGGCATTCCTCAAAACGCACACTGAGACAGAAACGTAAACACACACAGAGAGAGAGAGAGCGAGAGAGAGAGACGCGTACAGGGATAGACGAGCATAACTGTTGCATGCTTAATTGTTCTCACACGCACACACAACACTTGAGAACTGCCAAGGCAATTCCTCTCACGCGCGCTCTCTCTCACTCGCACACACTCTAAACGGCTAAGGATGAGTGTGTTCCCCACAGCGCAGCAAGCAGCAGCGTAGCAGCGCTGCCTTTTGTATGTTGTACTCTTAAGTGGATTTCCACCTTTCGTCTCATTGTTTAGTTGCTTTGTTCTATGCCGTATGCCTGCCCAGCCTGCCTGCCCTTTTGCGCCGCTGTGTCAATGACGTTGCAAGCCTTTTGTCTCGCTCGCCCTCACAACAACAACGGCAACAGAAACGACAGACGAAGCAGAGCGTCGCTGCTGACGCTGTCGCCGCTGTTGACGGCAGGTATCCTGGCGCCGGCTTAATTTACGTTATGTGCAGGTAGAGAGCAAACCAGAAGAAGAGCGCAAGCAAGAGCAAGCGAGAGAGAGAGCGCGCGCCAAGTATTTAGTTCAAGTCCAATGTGTTCCTTATTGCTGCAACGTGAAATTGAGCGCACAGCATGACACATGCTCTCGCACACACACACACGCTCACGTTCACACTCACTTTTCTGGTCCTCTCACACACTGTCTCGGACACACACACACACACGCATACACTATGCAAGCTGCGCTGCTGCTGCTAACTCACCCGAGCACATTTGTTTTTGTTGCTTTGAACTCGACTGCGAAGTGAAGAGAAGCAGAGGAGAAGAGCAAGAGAGCGGCAGAAGAAGATGAGCAGAGACCTCAAAATCGAAATCACGACGCCACAAAAAGCAACTACAACTACTACTACAGCGGGGGTTGCCCTGTTTATCGTTCTTGTTGTTGTTGTTGTTGCTGCTCTTTTCCGTATTATCTCGTATGCTGTTCTTTTTGTGGCGCGCTACAAAACGTCGCTGTCGCCGCACCGCGTCGCTGTCTCTGCCTACATCTCGCTCTCTCTCTATCTCACTGGTCTCTGGTTTTTAGCTTTAACTTTGTTTATTTTGAATTTTCATAAAATTTCTTGGAATTCCTGTACTCGCACACACGCTCCTATAACAATTTGTTGCTATTCATTTTCTAATTAAATATCAACGCACACACACATGAGCACAGGGGGAGAGAGAGAGTGAGAGAGGGGGGACTGTCGATGTGAAACGACTTTTGCACTTTGTATTTTGAATATTTGATTTATTAGCATATTATGACATTCGTTTTCATTTTCGTTCGTTGCGCGCACACACACACACATTTGCTTCGACTCGACTCGAAACTTTAACTCAATTTAAAAACTCACTTTGCCATTGTTGCTGCTGCTGCTGCTGGTGCCACTGTTGAGCTGCTGTTGTCGCTGCCGTTGTTGTTGCTTTTGCTTTTGCTGCCGTTGTGATCTAATTTGATTAATGCAAAACTTGTTGGGGACGCACTGGCACAATCACACACACACACACACACTCGCACTCGCAATAGCACTCCCGCTCGCACTCGCATTCGCACTCGTGTTGTACTTGTCTCGTACTCTCGCGTAGTCTCGCCTACACGTTGTGTATATTTCTTCTATATATATTTTTGTGTTGTTGTTGTGTGGTTTCTTCTTATTATTTGCTATTTGTTTATGTTGTGCTGTGTTGTTCACTATTCTTCACTTCTTTACACACTACACAATCTCATTGCTCGCTCTCGTACCTATCGCTTTTTGTATTTTATTTTATTTTCTGCTCTGCACTGCGCTGCGTTTGCGTTCCGTTCCGTTCCGGGCAGGCCAACTTAACAGCACGACGTTCGATCTTCGAATGTTCGATCAACTGTTGCTACTGTTGTTGTTGCTGCCGGGCGACGTCATCGTGTGTGCGAGCGGCTGCGGTTAGCGCCCACGGGGCGCAGCAGCTCACAGCACGTTTAGCTGCCTGACTGCCTGCGCGTCTGTATGTTTGTCTCTGTGTGTGTATGTGTGTGTGTGCGCTGAGAGAATTCTGCTTGTTGCTTTTATTACTTGACATCAGCTGGTGATTTTATTTTTATACCCTCAACCGCGTTGAACCGGTCCTGTGTATGTGATACGTACAAGCATATGTACTGCCCGCCGCAGCGCCGCCACTAACAACAACAACGACAACGTCGTCGTCGTCGTCGTCGTCAACGACGATGAAACCAAGAACAACAACCACGGCGCGCTAGTCAGCAAGTGCCAAGTCGTCGTCGTCGTCGACGTCGTTGTCGGCTGTTGCGCGTCGTCGCCGCTGCGCTGTTTCTGTATGCGTACGCCTATCTCTGCTTGTTATGTGTGTGTTTGTGTGAGTGTGAGCATGCGAGTGTATGTTTCATACATATGCTTCGCTTGGCTTGTTGCTCAGGGAAGCCCCAAAACACCCCGCGCGCAAATTTTCTATTGTTGTTGTTGCTGCCGCTGCTGCTAAAGTATGAGCAAAAGCGAATAAAAAAGAACATGCTGCGGCTGTTGCTTAAATGAGTGAGCGCCGCTGCCGTCGCCGACCACCGCTGCTGTCGCCGTGGTCGTCGCCGCCACCGCGTTCTTGGCTTATTAGATCAATTGACTTTGTTTTTGTATTGTACGCGTGTGTGTGTGTGTATGTGTATTTATTTATTTATTTTTTTTTTGCTCTTCGTTCAGTGCGCCATTTTCTGCTGGGGCGCAGCGCGTGGGGTGTGCTGCGGGAGGCTGACTAAATATTTGTTGCTCTTTTCGCCTGTACAGTTTTTGCGTTAATTTATATCAGATTTTTTTCGGTTTTCAGCAAAGGCATTTGCAAATTTTTGTTGGGTTTTTTTTTTTGCTGGGACTTTGGTGTTGATTGATTTTTTTATTGGGTATTTCTGCAAGGTTTTTCACTCGAGTTTGCTAGTTTTACCAGTTGATACTGCCCCCCGATCATGTGAGATGTGTAGCAGATACAGTTAGACTAACGGTGATTTAGCTAGTTTAATTGATTAGACTAGTTTTGCAAATTAGCAAATCGATAACAGAAACGTTTAGAGAAGTATGTTGCAGTAATTTGAAATCAGATTAAATATGCTTATAGAACACAGCGAAATAAGAAGATAAGTTCTTGTAAAGTTTTTTGATATCTCACTTAGTTTAAGAGATAAAGCCTGCGATAGTTTTCTTATATATCGATTTAGTTAGATTAACTATCGTCTGTAAACTTAACATAGCTTTAACATAACACAAGTATGAAAGTTAACATAAGCAGTCACAATTAACTTTCGTGCCGATAGTTATATCGATAGTTTTGCAAGCTTTTCCAATTGTCACCGCAAAATCAGCAACAATTTATTTATCGCGGACTCTTTGTCTAGCACAAGCGGCCCAAATATCAACGCAAATCGAACGGAAGCAAATCGATAAGACGGCAACGGCAACGGCGACTACGACGACGACGACGGCGACGACGGCAGCGAGTGCGACGACAACAGCCTATCGACAATGCACATCACAAGCACACGAACATAAATAAACAGAAATAGTTTTAATGCGTCTGTGTGTGTGTGTGTGTGTGCGCTGCGTGTGCATGTATGTACATGCATGCATACATGTGTATGCACATATTTAGACAGTTGACGTACGATAAGGCCCGACGGCAACACTCCGGCGCGATGATATCACAAAAAAGGTAAACAATCTAATCAATAAACACAATAAAACCATGACGAACGGCCACGCATATGTAGTTGTAACTGTACAACGCGTGTGTGTGTGTGTGTGTGTAATGTGAGCAATCGCATAGGCAGAGCTCCTGCCTCCCCCCTCTCATATTCCTCACCCCATGCCTGCTCTTTCGTGCACGCGACGATTGATTACAGGCAATAAAACGTCTTTCGAACCGATTGACTTAAAAATAAACATAGACACACACACACACACTCGCACGTACAGAGCGACGCTGCCAGCAATTAACACAGTTGCACGGGAGTGGAAGCGGGCAGCGGCAGCAGCAGAGGCAGAGGCAGCCTTTGCAATGGACACAAGTGGCCCCAAAACTGCAGCGTCGACGACGTCTTATTCATTCACGCATTGGGTAATCGATATACAGACTCACTCACTCTCTCACACACACACACACACAGGCGCGCGAGCTCAGCCGACGGCAGCCGCCAAATGAAACCATTAAGCGCAACATAAAACAGCCGTCGCTCGCACTGCAAGTGAGCGAGAGAGAGCGGAGGGAGCGACAGACGAGACACAAAGAGATGCAAAGAGGGTGGGGCAGAGCAGTGCAACCAGAAGCTACGATCGAGCAGTGCCGCCAAAGTGGCGACTTCGATGCAGACGGACAAGCGAAGCACAAACAATCAGTGGAGCCAAAACAACAGCAACAACATGAGCAGCGACAACAATAACAGCAGCAACGGCGACGACGACGGCGACGCAGACGACGACGACGACGTGATCATGTCTGGACAGTTCAGCAATGCTGGCGACGTTGTCGGCTCCAACTTTGTTATTATTACCGCTCGTGCACATGCCCCTCCAACAACAACAACTGCCCACGATTTGAGTGCTTCTCTTGTTGTTGCTGCACTCAAATGTTGTCGAGCGCAAACAGGTTTGAACTCTCAGCGTCACAGGCCGCAGGCCGTTGTCGGTTGCGTCGATATTAAACGTAATCAATAGAGTTAACTTCTTTAATTGAGCAGCACAAAATAAAAACGAGAGAGAGAGAACAAGCAAAAAAAACAACAACACACGAAAGCGAAGCGACAATCAAAACTAATTGAACGTGCATATGGCGAAAACGAGGAGTTAGAGCAGAGTGAGAGAGCGGCGAGCAGAGTGGGAGAGCGGCGAGCAGAGAGCATGCTGAGAGAGGAGTAGAGTAGAGTCGGAGAGCGGGCAGCGCAGGCACCCACTTATAAGTGTAAGCGCATATGCGGATGTGTATGAATGTGCAGATATGCTAGCTCACTCACACACACACGCTGTTGATGACCTGTTGAGCTTTGAGCTGCTGCTGTTGTTGTTGTTGCTGGCACTGACTTTTGCTCAATGAGTGCGCAAAAAGTTGAGAGCGGCAGTGGGGGAGGGGGACAGCTCAAAGCGAAAAGCTTCGTCAAGTCTGCGTTACGCCTAATAAACACAACAAAAGCAACACACTGACACACACACACACTCGCACACAAATGCCAGTCATGTTGAGCCTAATTAAGCATTGCATAGTTTTGAGCGTCGGCTAATTTGGAAGCTGAAGTGGAAGTTTGAGCAGGAAGCAAAGGAGGAGAGTGACGAAAGTGAGGTTAAATTTGCCGAGTGAAATGAAAAAAAGCAGTGCGATAAAATTGATATAAAAATCTTATCGCAAAAAAATTAAACTATATAATTTATATACTAGATTATATAGTTATTTGCCATAAGTAAGTGTAAGATAATTAAGTGCAACTGTTATCAGTGCAATTTGTGGGCGTTCGTACTGTCGACTAGGGCTTCTCTCCCCTCCTCTCTCTCTCTCTCGACTAATGTCTCGCAGATGCGTCAGCAAAAATAAATATCAAGGGAGACCTTAGTCAACATTAGTCGAACGAAAAACCAAAAGTGGACACAAAGTATCAACCCAGTCAAGTGTTCAGAAGGGGAAGGGGGATTGGGTTGAAGGACGCAGCAGAGGGAGAGGGGGGGAGAGTCGGGTCTGGGTGACGTCGTGGCTCGTTACGAACAGGCCACAAAATGTTGGCCATTATAACACGTTGATTGCTCATTTGTTGACACGCAACGTTTGCCCCGTTGCCCCCCTTGTCCCCTCGCCCCTCTCCCTGCTCTATTTCGAGACAGGCAGAAAAACGAAACAACAAATCGTAGGAAAAATCATGTAAAGCACAATTAGGCAGCACAAGTATGCAGCGCAGAGATACCCTGTAGTGTTAGTGGACTTAACCTAAATATACCCTGTAATTGTGTGTGGTAAGTATAATTGAGCTATACCATGTTAGTTAAGGCTTACTTAAGATAAAAAAATACCCTGTAATTAGCAAAAATTGCAGATTTATTGATTTCATGCTTGAAGTTGCAACTAACCAAAGTACACTACTTATACAGGGTATAAACAGTGTCAATTTCGGTTAATATTTGCACAGCTAGAGATACAGATACAGATACATATTGTAGATACAGATACAGTCGCATAGCGTTGCCAGACCATAAAACTAGTAGAAAACAACAACAACAACAACGAAAACTTGACAACAATCGCTAAGTGCGCGCACGTCATGAGCATTTGCATATTTTGCATTTGTATCTGTATCTCATAGCTACACACACACACGTGTGTGAAATGTATCTGCAGCTCGAGCGATTGGCAGCTGCCCGAACCGAACCGGGCCGGGCTGGGGCTGCGGTTGACTGCCGACAGCAATTTTTCGATCATACGCAGACAGAGAGACGGGCAGACAGACAGACAGACAGACAGACAGACAGACGAGCAGACAGACAGATAGACAAGCAGACAGACAGACAAGCAGGCAGACAGAGAGACAGACAGAGAGGCAAACAGAGTGACAGCAAAGCGCACCCAGTGGGAGTCGCAGCACATGCAAAATGCACAGCAAAAGTAATGGCCTACTCAGCTAAAGCAAATAATGAATACATTATGAATAACTTGTGGTTAAAGTAAGTTCAAACAATTGATAGAGCATTCAATTAAATTCTAATAAATTTCAGTTTATTTTTTTTTTAAATTAAGCCAATGAATAGTTTGAATAGTAAGTGAATACTAAACTCATTCATAGGCAGACCCGTAATTAATTCCTGAAATTCCCAGCACAAGTTGTAAACTATTTGCTAAAACAGCCTACTAAGCAGTTATGATGTCACAAACTGATTCACTTCCGTGTGAATACTATGAATAAAGTGAGTAAATATGCAGTAGGTAGTAAATTAAATAAATAATCAAACTGTTTTTACTGTTTGAACATATAAAATAACAAGAATTATTTGCAAAAATTTAAAAATAGTAAATAAAAAGCGCAAATGATTTTATTCCTTATGAATACTATGAATAGAAGAAGTGAATACTTAGGAAAAAATGCTTGCTTTTTAAATAATTGTTTTCGCAATGAAAATATCGAAAACATTGCACTATTTTATATATTTATGAATAATGATCGAAAATGATTCATTAGGTATTGAATACTATGAATAAAACAACTGAATAATTGGAAAAAAATAATTTTTAAACTTCCATTATCCCTATAATTACGCCTTATTTGCTGGGATATATAATAATAATTATAAATGATTCAATAATTGATTCATTCATGAATACTATGATTAAATTGCCTAATTACTCAGTGCAAACGGATGTTTAGGTTATAGAGCCATAAAATAGCTTTCGAATATACATTTATCTACGAATTTTATAGCTGAAAATTTTAGCTGATGAATACACGCTGTGAATAGAGCGAATAGAGCGCACAATTACTGAGTACACATGCGAATAGTTTTGAATAAAATGAAATTCAAACGTTTGCGGAGGCCAGCGAGTGTGTGTGAGTGTCTGTGAGTGTGAGTGAGCATGAGTGAGTGTGAGTGTTTGTGTGAGTACTCGTATGCCCTGTCTATCATTCGGTTCTGCCAGAGATTGTTGCTCGACTATGGGATGTATCAGCTCGGTACGCGGTCTACTCGCATGAGTTCATTGTGTGTCACATTGTGCACTCATTGTTGTTGTTGTGAATACTCACACTGAACTGAACTGTGTGTGGATGTTGGAACTCGCCTTGGCGGCTGCGGCTGCTGCTGCTGCGGCTGATTGGGAATCGCCAGTTGGGCGACACACATGTGCCTCACAGATACACTCACACACTCACAGATACACTCACTCACTCACACTCATAGATACACTCACAGTTTTTATATTAAGCGATCGCAGACTTGCGTCGCCAGCGAAAAAATGCTGTGAATTTTTCAGCTGCTGTCGTCGCGTAGCTGCGTATCTGTATCTGTATCTTTTGTATCTTGTATCTGTATCTGCAGCTGAGTATCTTGGTATGCGTGTGTATCTGTGTAGCCTCGCTTGGCATATTTGCATCTTGTGGCAGCTGCGGGGCCCCAGACAGCAGCGAGACAGCTTAATGACTTGCTTTGGATGGATTTGCTGCAGCTTTCCTGCTGCCGCTGCTGCTGCCGCTGCTGCTGCCTCTGCCGCTGCCTCTGCTACCTGCTCTGGCTAACTGTAAATCCTGTAGACAAAATGGCATCATTAAAATGACATTTTTAGCGGGTAAAACCCATAAAATCATCAATAGACCCAACGGAACCGAACCAAGTCGCACTTGACATTTGGCCCGAAAGGGGCGACCCTGCTTAGCAGGATCTGCAGCTACCTGGACGAGGATTGCCTCAACCATGCTCAATTGCTTCTGCGGAAAAACCCCAGAAGGTGTCATTGGCCCGTTCCGAGCACCTTCTTGAGCGCGAGATTGCGATCGATCCTAATTAGATTTGAAGTGTTCTCGGAAAAGCGGACAGGAGAGAGGAAATAGAGTAAATAAATCAAATGATTTGCCAAATCAAGTGGGATCTACAAGAAGTTAAATGTGAGAAGTAGGTAATGATATATGTATGAGATGATAATGGGATATCCCAGAGTTTGTTTAGCTGATGCAGGTAATGCGTGAATTGGAAGTATCTTTTGTAATCTAATAAATAGATATAATATATAAAAATAATTTAATGGATAGTTTAAAGTATTTAAGAGGTTTTTCTGAAATAATATATAACACATAAATTATTTGTTTTATTTTTATTTTATAACAATGTAAGTAAATAAAGAATATAGAATAAGAAAAGAGATGTTTTTTTGAGATAATAACTTAGTGAAAATCATTTAAGCACAAAATAGCTAAGGTAACTTAAGATAACTATCCTGATAATAGTTGAAAATCTAGAGAAATCGTATTCCTTTTGCATATGTCTGTTTTTTTGCTTAGATTCAGAAATATATATACTTTAAAGAGCTAAATTCCTTGTCAAACTTACAGATCTCTGACTAGATCAATCTATTTAAATTTCTAGATTGAACTCTGGAATTCTGGAAACCATAGTAACTGGTATATTTGAGATATTATAGTGAATCTTTAAATATCTTATAAAAATTCAAAATATCTTTAACCATTTCTACTACAGTATGTTTTTCTCTAAGCAACCCTCATAAGCAAACCCAGTATCTCTCACTCTTTCTCTCTCTCTCTCGATACTCTACACACCTTATCGTAAGTTCAAAGAGCTATAGATAAAGATATATATTAATAATTTAACTGCTTTGTCGCTCAATCTCAATTTCATTGCGCTTGGGGGGAGGGGGCAGGGGGATTTTTATACACCCCCCTTGGGTGTAAGCACTCTGCGCTGGCAGCCATTTAATAATCGTGACTATATCATATCGTATCTACGTCACGTAAGTTCTTATCGCTGCCATTTGATAATAATGAAAGTGAAATTGCAAAAGCAGCTGGCGAAACTCAAAAAAAAGCCTATATAAGTCGCTATATATATCGCTTTATAAACATACATATATATGAGTCTCTATATATACTATATATGCCACTGGGGAGCACATAATCTTTTGTTGAGCGAGACGCATTAAATTGTTTATAAGTATTTGTATTGTACCGTATTTGCTGTCGGACGCACATTTTGTTATTCTTCTTCTTCTTCTTCTCATTATTATTATTATTATTTTCTTTTTTTTTATTATTGTTTGTGCTTCTATCGTGAATCACGCCATTCGCTTTTTTTTATCAGCTAACACGACTTCTATGGCTCCCTCCCTCTCTCTCTCTCTCTCTCTCTCTCTCTCACTCGCACGCACATTTATCAATATTGTCGAGCATTGACATATATATAGTATATATATAGAGCGCAAATGGGCACCATAATAACTGTATTTAACGGAATTACACAACGAAGGAGGGAGGAAGAGAGAGAAATGATAATAGATAACACGTACAAATCGATTAAATCGAACCAAGTGCCATCACCGAAGGTCAACTCGATATCTCGATACATTGTGGGCTAAGGTTGCCAGGGGCGTCGTCAGCGGGGGGGGGGGGGTGTCTAATGCAATTCACTTTCCTCCTCGTGGAGTTCTCCGTATGAGTCAGTGTATACCTCGAGTACAGGTGCAGACCCGAGGCAGTCGACTGATAACAGTGCGATAAGCGATAAGCGACGATATACGATATAAATCAATCACTACACACAAATTCCAAAGAGTAGATAAGTGATAAATGAGTTCAAAATACATGTGTTTAAGCACTATCAATAATATTGGTTTAGTGGATAATACAAGCTATCGCAACTATCGATAGATGTAGTGTTAATTTAAATCCAGCAGAACTATCGATAAAATAAGTAAATACTCAAATATAAAGCAGAAAATTTGCAATTAGCCATAGCACTTCGATAATAATGTAATTAAACGTTTAAATTACTATCGATATGCATAAGGTTATCGATAAATCAACCTGAGATAGCCAAGAACGAATTCAGAGCGCAGTAAGTATTTTTTTTTATAAATTACCGTACTATCTTATATGTATTACAAGCCATATTTATAGTTGTACTTATCGATAACTATCGATTAATGTTTTAACTCACCTTTCAGCTTCTCACGCGATGTTTCCATTGCATTTTTGCGCGAATTTACTGTGGATTCTGCAAAAGAGATAGATAAATGTTTAATTAATTGCACAAATATTTCGTTAGTCATAAATTTTAGTTTAATTTCCCCTCTTAATAATTCCCAAGAATTTTATGCCAATTTCTTTTTATAATATATACACAAAGTCTTTGATCGATTTAAATTTCTCAGCTGGCGAAAAGTGAAAAAGAAAACAAAACAAAAACAAAAGAAAAAGAAAAATGCGAATCTATTTAATCTTTTATTTATACCGCGATGTCGAGGCCCCCACGCATTGACACTGACATTTCACTCTTGGTGACGTCAAGTGTGCTCGATAGACAGTGTGAAACCCCTGCCATGCCTTCGTAACACCTCACCCCTCCCCCCTCTCCTACCATACCCCCCGTAACACAGTAACAACAAGAAAATTCTTTGCCAATTTCCATGGGCAGACCGAGGCCATCAGAGCACGATAGTATATGGTATATAGTATATATGTCTGTCTATAGCATGTGCCATATATAATATATATCTACTATATATACATATGTCTTATATACTATATACTCTTTCGATATTCGAAAATGTTTACAAGCGAATTTTTAGCTCTGTTTTTGCTAATTTTAATCGTTCAGACGGGACTGTGGCACAGTCATCTGCATAAGTATATGTACACTGACTGGGGAGCTGAAATAGATTTTCGCAAGCATTCCGTTTTCTAGCCAAAACATAGACAATGTTAAATGTTCTATAAATAAATTGCGTGGATCCTCACAAAGCACGAAATTCCCCAAAACAAAAAAAAAAAACTATACGATTTTATATATGTTTTATATACCATATAGATCTGTGCTGATATGTATACACATATCACGCTATTGGGGGACTTAGCGGGGGGTAGCTGGGTATATGATGAGAGATGACACTCGGAATGACGCATTTAGGAATATTCATCATTATTTCTCTGAGTTCTCAGAGTTTCAAGCTTATTGTACCCTGTACAAATGACAGGTCGACATGTTCTGACATGTTCAGCTATGAGTAAATAGTGAATGAATGTGAGTGTATTATATGATAAGAAGTTTTGGGGTCTTTGCTATGATATTATGAGTAAAATAAACATTTTTGCAGTTTTTATTATTAAATTAGGTTTTATAGGGTATATAACTAGTGCATTTTGTGAGATAAGCTGCAGATCTTTGGTATGTATATAGCTTAATATATACTCTATAAATGCTGCGAGTTTCATAAGAAACGAACTAAGTAAGAAGGAGTTATGCAGGTATTGCTGGGTATATTAAATGCAGACTGGCTAGAAAAATATTGGAAGATTTTATTTAGAGATAATATTGACTTAATTTAAAGCTATTTGATTATTTTTTTTTTAAGATTATTGTATAAAATCTTCTCCCTGACTATAGGGTATTTGCTAGTCGTGCATGCCCTGCTCTGCACTTCATTATTAATTGCCTTTGTGGCCTGTGCGCAGTTAGTTGCCTTTTGCACAATTTATGAGACTTGTTGTTGTACTTTGATAAGCAATTGCACACACACTAGGATAGAGACACACACACACACACATATATATACTCGCACACACACATACACTCAGCGTAATTACAAAATACACTGCGATTAACGCGCTTATCAGAGACCACAAAACTGGCGCGTTGTCTTGGCAGCAGCTGTAAAGCACAGCTAGTGTGGGGTGGGGGGAAACGGGTACTCGAGCGAGTACTCGCACTTTAATCTCTCTCTCTCTCTCTCTCTCCCTCACTCGCTCCAAAGTGAGTTGCACTTTGAACACACGCTCGATAAGACGCGCCGCTTGGCAGATTATGCACAAAGGCGGCGCCTCAAAGTATGCAACGCAAAGCGGGCGGCGTCTTTGAGTGTATGAGTGAGTGCGAGTGTGAGTGTGAGTGCGAGTGTTGAAGATGCTTAGAGTGCGGCAAGTGTGAATATTACGTACCTTGTGACGTCAGCCAGGGTTACTATGGATATGTGAGTAATTTGAGGTTGCTTTTGATTAAATTGAAAGGTAAATGAATAGCTGCATGAATACTCAAATGAATATAAATAAAAAACGAGTAGTTTAAGGAATATGCATTAGACTTATACTCATGATGGTATTTGTATGTTTACTTTTATGAATACTCATACTAATAGTCGTCTAATATTCCCATGAGTACTCAAATGAATAGGTATCGAATACTCATGCTTCTACGAACATTTATATGACTATTTACTGGAAAACTCATACTCTAAGGAATACTTATACGCATATTTATGCAAATATTCAAGTATTAATTTACTCATGTGAATTATTCAACGAATACTCATACGCGAGTATAACTACACAACGAATACTCATACAACGATTAAAGTAATCAATTATATGGTTCAACTTAATCGTATGAATCGCTTGCACATGTATTCGAATACTCATAAATATGAGAATATTCACTCAACTATTCATACGTATAAATCGTAATCAGTTTCTTGCTTATAACCATACGAATATTTGACAGTATATTCATACAAATATTTAAACGAGTGCTCATATCACACTCATACTCATACTCATACTCACACTCATACACTCCTATCACACTCGTGCTCCCATTCTCACACTCGTATTTATCTCCGCATTTGCTACACTTACAACAAAACAAACGCATATTCATACTCGCATACTCACATTCATGCACTCATTAATACTCACATACTCACACTCACATTCTGAGACACATTCATGCTGTGTGTTAATTGTTTTTATTAACATTTGCGACCGCATTTAGCGGCAGCGGCAGCGGCAGCGGCAGCACGTAACACAGCAAGCGGCTTCCCCAGCACACACACACGCACACAAACACACACACACACACAGTCTGCCTCTCTCCCTGACTCTCTTTGCTTGCTCTCTCTCTTGCACTCAAACTGGTTGCCAGGCTGCCGCTTTGCAACCAGTTTAAAGTGAGCCTGACGAAGAGAGGCAAGGCAAGGCAGGAGAGAGGGCAGAGCGAGGAAGAGTGGGCAGAGGCGGGAGAGCAGGTGAGCGGCAGTAGAGTTGCAGAGAGCGAGGAGTGTGCGAAGAGAGCGTTGCACGGCCGGCATTGCAAATTTCAGCCATCATGTTATGTCCATTCTTGCTCTTCCTGCACTCTCCCCCCCTCCCACTGCTTCCTATCACCTTTGCTCCTTCTGCTTCGCCTCTGCGCTGCTGCTGCTGCTGCTGCTGCGCTTGATGCGCATGTTTCCGCTTTCATTGGGTGCCTTCTGTCGCCAACAAGACGGCGGCCATAAACAAGTGCGGCAGGTGGTAAAGCTGCGCTGTGCCTACGCTAAGAGAGAGAGGGAGAGAGAGCGCGGGGAGCAGGCAGAGCGAGGGGAGGGGGCAGCATTACCTGTGAATGATGCGTGCGCAAATTGCGGCCGCGTTGCTGCGTTCTTCGCATCTTGCTCTTGCTCCTCTTTCCTTCTCTTCCTTCTCCTCCCTCTCTTTCTTTCCCTTGCTTTAACTGCGCGAACAACTTGTGATTCTTCAGCCTGCTGCTCCTCTTTTTCCGCCTGCTTTACCCCTTGCTCTCTCTCTCTTTGCCTGTTCTTGCTTGTCCTCTCTCTCTCTCTCTCGCTTTGCTTGTTTCTTTCGCCTGCTGCGCTTGCTGCGCGCCTGGTCGCCGCTTTAATTTGCATGCAGCTTTTTATTCCTTTTTCGCGCGCTCTCTCTCTCTCTCTCTCGCTCTCTCTGTCGGAATTTACAGCTAATCTCGGTCTACGAAACTTCAGAAGAATCTCTTATCTAGAATCTTTTATTTTACTGCAAGTCATTTTCCACTTTTCTACAAGAAGATTCCAGTAACTCTTTAAATATACCAAGAAAATAAAAATAAATAAATAAAGAATACTTGTAGAAACTATTCAAGTGGGCCAGTTATCTGCACAAAGTTTTGATAGAGCTGCTCTATAGATTTCTGGGGTTTTTTATCTTTGAAGCACGTATAAATAAATGTATTTATTTTCGGCGCGATTATCTTGACTTTTTTTTTTGTTTGTGTATTCGTATTATCTTAGCAAGTTTTGGCTGATTCATGAATCATAAAACTCGCGATGTTATTACGAGAAGGAGGAGATTTCCCAATGTCTGAAGTGAGTGTTTAACGAGTATTCATATTCACTTGCAAATGAATGCGAAATGACACACGGTCTGGTCAGCTGTGGCTGCTGCTGCTGGTCGTGAGTCACTGTGCGCCCCCATAAGACCCCGCACACACACACACGGCGTATACCTCGCTGGATTTCGACTCGTAACGCCATTAACCAACTGACCGAGTGCGGGAGTCGCCTCAGCGTCATAATATACCTTTAAGGGGGGTGTAGCCGATTCTGAGGAACCGCAAAAAAAGCTATAAATGATATTTTTTTTTTTTATATTATTGTAAGGTTTTTCTTGCAACATCGTATCGAAATAGATGTATTTATGGTAAATTCAACTGAAAACGTTGAGGAATTTGTGGAAATTGTTAGTTTCCATGATTTTAAAAGGTATCTAAAAATGTAATATGGAAATTCCTAATTTATGAAAATATTTTTAATATAATATTTTATAGTATAATTAATCTACAGTTTAAATCCAAAAGAAAATGCCATCTCCCACGAAAATTCGTTAATTTTTAACAAAGTTATAAGTGTTTTAAGGCGCTAAAGGTTTCCGATTATTCATGCTAAGTGATTAATCGTTATCGAAATGACAGCGCAGCATCAGCAGCATAGCGAGTCGCCAGTGCAGATGTAATCGCTGCCGACGTCGCTGTCGCAGTCGCTGTCTGCTGTCACCTCAGCCGCTGCATTTCAATTGTTGATTTCAATTTCATTTGCCATCGCTCGTTACGCCTCCTCTCTCCCGCTGCTGCTCTCCCGCTCTGCTGCTGCTGCTCTCCCGCTGCTGTCACGACGCCCGCTCTCAATTGGGATCTGTGACGTATGACGAGCGCAAGGCAGCCGTCGCTGCCGCAGCGAATGAAATATGCCAAAAGCAGCAAATTAAATGAAACGTAAAGCAGGGGAAGAGACAAAAAGGGGGAAAGAAAAAAAGAAACACAATGAAAATAATAATAATAACAAAAAAAAAACGCGGCGAATTTTGCATGCGCCTGTTGATTGCGTAATTAAAAGCAGCCCCAGTCTGTTTTTGTTTTTGTTTTCATTTTGTATTCCTTTTCCTTTTCTTGCATTTCTCTCTCTCTCTTTTTTCGCAGTGCACAGGCAAAAATCGTCTGCCACTGTGTTTGTATAAATAAAGAAATATTTAGTAAATATTAAACGCAATATTCCTCGCTTGAACTACTTGGAATTTGTAATAATGCCAAATACAATCGTCGTGCGAATCACTCTAAAGTGCACGATAATGATATACCCTGTAATCTGTTGGGTGCTGAGAGAGTAGGGGGTTGCCATTCAAGATAGTGAGCAATAGTCATAGCCAGATAGAACATTTCCTACGCCCCGCTAAGTTCTTCCGCTATAGATATGAACTAAAGTAAATATTTGTAATGCGCATAACTCGAGCTGTGTGAGAACTAGATTGCTTAAATTTGGTATATAGACTGATTATTATATTATCTATGGATCTAGCAAGTTTCATAGCTAGCCTAGCTGTAATAACAGAGTTATAGGCAGTATAGTGAATGATTTAAGACTGTTTGTTTCTGTTTTTTGTGTTTTTAGGCATTTACAGACAGTTTTAGCATTTTAAGGAATTTTTTACTTTTACAGGGTATTGAAATAAAAATAAAAATGCTTGTGGCACATTTTTTTGTTGTTGTACAGCGACTGCCAATTTCTGCAGCTGCTTGCACATTTCATTAAAAGAAATAAAAAGGCATCTAAATACAGGCACACACACACTTGCTTATATAGATATATAAACCGATATGTAAGATATGCACATATTCGCGAGTTTGCATGCACACGGGCGGAACACGGACAGGGAAAGGGGAAACTAGAGGGGACTGTGGGCCCAAATCCAGTTACGTTTACAGCTGCAGCCAGACAGAATCGGAATTGCTTGATTCATGTATTCGTTTGTTCGAGTATTCGTATTCCCATTCGCATTCGTATTCGTATTCGCATTCACGTTCGCCAATTGCAACTGCAACTGAGGCAAGTCCCACGTGAGAGGCGGCACGAACTATGCAAGGAATGCGCCGCAGTGCGTGGGCCTTGTTAAAGTTAACAATTAAATGATTTTCATACGGAAAATGGGAACGTCGAGAGGAAAGAGCACACACACGAGGAAGTCAAGAAATTAGATTAGCGTAGGAGACGGTATCAAAACTGTACTAGCGAAAAACGGAATTTCAGATAGTTCCAACTATAAATGTAGGTTTTGCCTTCACAAAACTTTAGAAACTATTAAGAAACCCTTAAATGTAAATACTCTATTTAAGAGGTATTAGAAAAGATTAAGAAACAATTGAAATAGGCTTATTCTAAGTGATCTACTACACATGTATTTAAAAAGATCATTTAGTTTCAGTAAAATCCAAGAAATATAATCTAGGAAATAAGATTAAATTATATTACTTATGAAGCTCCAGAAACAATTAAAATACTGCTTAAAGTAAATGATTTATTTTAAATTTTGAAGAAAAAAAATTTATGAAAACTTTACAGGGGGGACTCATAATTACTTACTCATAATCACAAAAATAAAAAAAAAATTCTTTAAATTGCAAAAACTATTAAGCCATTCTATTCTAGAACTAAAACCATGAATAAAATGCTTTACCCGAAGAAAATCGAATGATTTTTAAGAAAGTTATGAGGTGAAGAAAGTTAGGATACTGGTCCTTTCGAGTGTCTTACATGTCCAATTTTGAGTCGACTTTGACATGATTTTTGGCCAAAAATTAAGTATCCTCTAAAACAATTTTAAACACTTGTTTTATACTAATTTTGAGCTCCGCAATCGATTAAAAGTGAAAGCAGTCGATTTTAAATTTTGGAAAAAAAAATGTTCTGAAAATTTCATAGGGGGGACCCTTACTCATAATCACAAAAATTAAAAAAATTAAAATTCTTTAAATTGCAAAAACTATTAAGCCATTCTATTCTAGAACTAAAACCATGAATAAAATGCTTTACCCGAAGAAAATCGAATGATTTTTAAGAAAGTTATGAGGTGAAGAAAGTTAGGATACTGGTCCTTTCGAGTGTCTTACATGTCCAATTTTGAGTCGACTTTGACATGATTTTTGGCCAAAAATTAAGTATCCTCTAAAACAATTTTAAACACTTGTTTTATACTAATTTTGAGCTCCGCAATCGATTAAAAGTGAAAGCAGTCGATTTTAAATTTTGGAAAAAAAATGTTCTGAAAATTTCATAGGGGGGACCCTTACTCATAATCACAAAAATTAAAAAAAATTAAAATTCTTTAAATTGCAAAAACTATTAAGCCATTCTATTCTAGAACTAAAACCATGAATAAAATGCTTTACCCGAAGAAAATCGAATGATTTTTAAGAAAGTTATGAGGTGAAGAAAGTTAGGATACTGGTCCTTTCGAGGGTCTTACATGTCCAATTTTGAGTCGACTTTGACATGATTTTTGGCCAAAAATTAAGTATCCTCTAAAACAATTTTAAACACTTGTTTTATACTAATTTTGAGCTCCGCAATCGATTAAAAGTGAAAGCAGTCGATTTTAAATTTTGGAAAAAAAAATGTTCTGAAAATTTCATAGGGGGGACCCTTACTCATAATCACAAAAATTAAAAAAAATTAAAATTCTTTAAATTGCAAAAACTATTAAGCCATTCTATTCTAGAACTAAAACCATGAATAAAATGCTTTACCCGAAGAAAATCGAATGATTTTTAAGAAAGTTATGAGGTGAAGAAAGTTAGGATACTGGTCCTTTCGAGGGTCTTACATGTCCAATTTTGAGTCGACTTTGACATGATTTTTGGCCAAAAATTAAGTATCCTCTAAAACAATTTTAAACACTTGTTTTATACTAATTTTGAGCTCCGCAATCGATTAAAAGTGAAAGCAGTCGATTTTAAATTTTGGAAAAAAAATTTTCTGAAAATTTCATAGGGGGGACCCTTACTCATAATCACAAAAATTAAAATAAAAAAAATTAAAATTCTTTAAATTGCAAAAACTATTAAGCCATTCTATTCTAGAACTAAAACCATGAATAAAATGCTTTACCCGAAGAAAATCGAATGATTTTTAAGAAAGTTATGAGGTGAAGAAAGTTAGGATACTGGTCCTTTCGAGTGTCTTACATGTCCAATTTTGAGTCGACTTTGACATGATTTTTGGCCAAAAATTAAGTATCCTCTAAAACAATTTTAAACACTTGTTTTATACTAATTTTGAGCTCCGCAATCGATTAAAAGTGAAAGCAGTCGATTTTAAATTTTGGAAAAAAAATTTTCTGAAAATTTCATAGGGGGGACCCTTACTCATAATCACAAAAATTAAAAAAAATTAAAATTCTTTAAATTGCAAAAACTATTAAGCCATTCTATTCTAGAACTAAAACCATGAATAAAATGCTTTACCCGAAGAAAATCGAATGATTTTTAAGAAAGTTATGAGGTGAAGAAAGTTAGGATACTGGTCCTTTCGAGGGTCTTACATGTCCAATTTTGAGTCGACTTTGACATGATTTTTGGCCAAAAATTAAGTATCCTCTAAAACAATTTTAAACACTTGTTTTATACTAATTTTGAGCTCCGCAATCGATTAAAAGTGAAAGCAGTCGATTTTAAATTTTGGAAAAAAAAATGTTCTGAAAATTTCATAGGGGGGACCCTTACTCATAATCACAAAAATTAAAAAAAATTAAAATTCTTTAAATTGCAAAAACTATTAAGCCATTCTATTCTAGAACTAAAACCATGAATAAAATGCTTTACCCGAAGAAAATCGAATGATTTTTAAGAAAGTTATGAGGTGAAGAAAGTTAGGATACTGGTCCTTTCGAGGGTCTTACATGTCCAATTTTTAGTCGACTTTGACATGATTTTTGGCCAAAAATTAAGTATCCTCTAAAACAATTTTAAACACTTGTTTTATACTAATTTTGAGCTCCGCAATCGATTAAAAGTGAAAGCAGTCGATTTTAAATTTTGGAAAAAAAATGTTCTGAAAATTTCATAGGGGGGACCCTTACTCATAATCACAAAAATTAAAAAAAATTAAAATTCTTTAAATTGCAAAAACTATTAAGCCATTCTATTCTAGAACTAAAACCATGAATAAAATGCTTTACCCGAAGAAAATCGAATGATTTTTAAGAAAGTTATGAGGTGAAGAAAGTTAGGATACTGGTCCTTTCGAGTGTCTTACATGTCCAATTTTGAGTCGACTTTGACATGATTTTTGGCCAAAAATTAAGTATCCTCTAAAACAATTTTAAACACTTGTTTTATACTAATTTTGAGCTCCGCAATCGATTAAAAGTGAAAGCAGTCGATTTTAAATTTTGGAAAAAAAATTTTCTGAAAATTTCATAGGGGGGACCCTTACTCATAATCACAAAAATTAAAAAAAATTAAAATTCTTTAAATTGCAAAAACTATTAAGCCATTCTATTCTAGAACTAAAACCATGAATAAAATGCTTTACCCGAAGAAAATCGAATGATTTTTAAGAAAGTTATGAGGTGAAGAAAGTTAGGATACTGGTCCTTTCGAGGGTCTTACATGTCCAATTTTGAGTCGACTTTGACATGATTTTTGGCCAAAAATTAAGTATCCTCTAAAACAATTTTAAACACTTGTTTTATACTAATTTTGAGCTCCGCAATCGATTAAAAGTGAAAGCAGTCGATTTTAAATTTTGGAAAAAAAATGTTCTGAAAATTTCATAGGGGGGACCCTTACTCATAATCACAAAAATTAAAAAAAATTAAAATTCTTTAAATTGCAAAAACTATTAAGCCATTCTATTCTAGAACTAAAACCATGAATAAAATGCTTTACCCGAAGAAAATCGAATGATTTTTAAGAAAGTTATGAGGTGAAGAAAGTTAGGATACTGGTCCTTTCGAGGGTCTTACATGTCCAATTTTGAGTCGACTTTGACATGATTTTTGGCCAAAAATTAAGTATCCTCTAAAACAATTTTAAACACTTGTTTTATACTAATTTTGAGCTCCGCAATCGATTAAAAGTGAAAGCAGTCGATTTTAAATTTTGGAAAAAAAAATGTTCTGAAAATTTCATAGGGGGACCCTTACTCATAATCACAAAAATTAAAAAAATTAAAATTCTTTAAATTGCAAAAACTATTAAGCCATTCTATTCTAGAACTAAAACCATGAATAAAATGCTTTACCCGAAGAAAATCGAATGATTTTTAAGAAAGTTATGAGGTGAAGAAAGTTAGGATACTGGTCCTTTCGAGTGTCTTACATGTCCAATTTTGAGTCGACTTTGACATGATTTTTGGCCAAAAATTAAGTATCCTCTAAAACAATTTTAAACACTTGTTTTATACTAATTTTGAGCTCCGCAATCGATTAAAAGTGAAAGCAGTCGATTTTAAATTTTGGAAAAAAAATGTTCTGAAAATTTCATAGGGGGGACCCTTACTCATAATCACAAAAATTAAAAAAAATTAAAATTCTTTAAATTGCAAAAACTATTAAGCCATTCTATTCTAGAACTAAAACCATGAATAAAATGCTTTACCCGAAGAAAATCGAATGATTTTTAAGAAAATTATGAGGTGAAGAAAGTTAGGATACTGGTCCTGTCGAGGGTCTTTCATGTCAAATTTTTAGTCGACTTTGACATGATTTTTGGCCAAAAATTAAGTATCCTCTAAAACAATTTTAAACACTTGTTTTATACTAATTTTGAGCTCCGCAATCGATTAAAAGTGAAAGCAGTCGATTTTAAATTTTGGAAAAAAAATGTTCTGAAAATTTCATAGGGGGGACCCTTACTCATAATCACAAAAATTAAAAAAAATTAAAATTCTTTAAATTGCAAAAACTATTAAGCCATTCTATTCTAGAACTAAAACCATGAATAAAATGCTTTACCCGAAGAAAATCGAATGATTTTTAAGAAAGTTATGAGGTGAAGAAAGTTAGGATACTGGTCCTTTCGAGTGTCTTACATGTCCAATTTTGAGTCGACTTTGACATGATTTTTGGCCAAAAATTAAGTATCCTCTAAAACAATTTTAAACACTTGTTTTATACTAATTTTGAGCTCCGCAATCGATTAAAAGTGAAAGAATGCGATTTTAAATTTTGGAAAAAAAAATGTTCTGAAAATTTCATAGGGGGGACCCTTACTCATAATCACAAAAATTAAAAAAAATTAAAATTCTTTAAATTGCAAAAACTATTAAGCCATTCTATTCTAGAACTAAAACCATGAATAAAATGCTTTACCCGAAGAAAATCGATTGATTTTTAAGAAAGTTATGAGGTGAAGAAAGTTAGGATACTGGTCCTGTCGAGGGTCTTTCATGTCCAATTTTGAGTCGACTTTGACATGATTTTTGGCCAAAAATTAAGTATCCTCTAAAACAATTTTAAACACTTGTTTTATACTAATTTTGAGCTCCGCAATCGATTAAAAGTGAAAGCAGTCGATTTTAAATTTTGGAAAAAAAATGTTCTGAAAATTTCATAGGGGGGACCCTTACTCATAATCACAAAAATTAAAAAAAATTAAAATTCTTTAAATTGCAAAAACTATTAAGCCATTCTATTCTAGAACTAAAACCATGAATAAAATGCTTTACCCGAAGAAAATCGATTGATTTTTAAGAAAATTATGAGGTGAAGAAAGTTAGGATACTGGTCCTGTCGAGGGTCTTTCATGTCAAATTTTTAGTCGACTTTGACATGATTTTTGGCCAAAAATTAAGTATCCTCTAAAACAATTTTAAACACTTGTTTTATACTAATTTTGAGCTCCGCAATCGATTAAAAGTGAAAGCAGTCGATTTTAAATTTTGGAAAAAAAAATGTTCTGAAAATTTCATAGGGGGGACCCTTACTCATAATCACAAAAATTAAAAAAAATTAAAATTCTTTAAATTGCAAAAACTATTAAGCCATTCTATTCTAGAACTAAAACCATGAATAAAATGCTTTACCCGAAGAAAATCGAATGATTTTTAAGAAAGTTATGAGGTGAAGAAAGTTAGGATACTGGTCCTTTCGAGGGTCTTACATGTCCAATTTTGAGTCGACTTTGACATGATTTTTGGCCAAAAATTAAGTATCCTCTAAAACAATTTTAAACACTTGTTTTATACTACTTTTGAGCTCCGCAATCGATTCAAATTGAAAGAAGGCGATTTTAAATTTTGGAAAAAAAAATGTTCTGAAAATTTCATAGGGGGGACCCTTACTCATAATCACAAAAATTAAAAAAATTTAAATTCTTTAAATTGCAAAAACTATTAAGCCATTCTATTCTATAACTAAAAGCATAAATAAAAGGCTTTACCCGAAATTTTGTTATTTAAAGCTAAGGGTACATTAAATCAAAATAGGTACATTTTGAAATTAATAAGCGATTTCGATTCCCTTATTTCTAGTCGAAAGTGAAATCGTAGGTTAGGTTATTAATTAGCATTGGGGCGTGGAAAACACGGCATATAATAAATCACACCCTGCTCACGATTATCTTGCTTAAGAGGGTGGGTACCCCTTGTACTCATATCGCATTCAAATGCAAATGCACGGTTGCCTCAAATGATTAACCCATGTGACTAAGTTGTATGCAAATGATGGGCAAACAGAGTTAACGAGAATATGAGATAAGCCCGCACACACATACACACACACATACGAAGGTTAACAGAGGAGGCTGTGTGCGTGTGTGTTAAAGTGGGTGACCAAATGTCACTGTGCTTACATATTTGTTATTTGTACACAATAAAAACGAAACGCAAAGCAAAGCAAAGCAGAGCAAAGCAAAAGCTGAGGCAGAGGCAGCTGACAAGGCAAAATGCAATTATGAAAAGTTATTCACTTTTATGCTTAATTTCCTTTGAATTATACGCTGTACGTAAATTGCGCTCTCTCAGTGTGTTTACCTTCTGCGCTCTCCCACTAGACCAACATGCTCTCTCACTCACGCCCGCTCTTAATTTGGCTGACGTTCAATCGACCGAGGGAATTCCCTGTTGAGTGTGTGAGTGAGTGAGTGCGCGCACGCTCTCTCACCCAACCCACACTCTAGCGCTCTCTCGCGCTGCTTTGCTTTGACTACTTGCGGTTATCTCTCACTCGAGCTGTGTGTGTGAGTGAGAGTGTTAGTAGGCAAGTGAGCGCACGTGCGTGTGTGTGTGTGAGAGAGTATGTGTTTGCCTTTCAGCTTTCGAGCTTTATAACACGCATATTGTTGTAGTGTTGGTGCTTGGCGTTTCGTTTGACGATTATCATTAGGCTGCGGCGTGTTGTTGTTGTTGTTGCTTCTGTTATTCCCGTTTCTGTTGTTGTTGTACAGTTAATTGTGCTGTGTGTGCATTTTGCTTTGACTACGCTGTATTTCGATTGTTTACTTGGCGCCGATAAGATTTCACGCCTATTTAGTAGTTTTAATAGCGCCACGAATTAAACTGGCATTTTGTCGCGACTTTTAACAGAAACAAAACCAGCGCAGTGCAGCGCTGCTTAATTAACAGTTCAACTGTATTTAATAACTGCGTGCAATTAATTACGGGTACTTAAGAGATCTCAAGCTAGATAATTGATATAAAATTGCTATTAGTTAGGGATTAAGGCCTAGAACTGGTTATAATAATTATATAATTTGAGCAGCATGTGAGGATTAAATAAAGCTCATTTAAGCTCGCTAAGAGCAGAAAGCTCACATATATTACTTATAAGGCATGGATTTTGAGTAGATTTGCTAAATATTTTATAGAATGTAAGCAATGTGTCGTCGTAAAGCTCATTAAAGCTGGGAAATATAGGTTATTATATTGTATGTGAGTTAAAAGCTTATTTAAGCTCATGTGAAGCTCAAAAGCTTGAAAAAATAATAACATATACTTAGAATACATCTTTAACTCTATTTAATAATTCATTTGTTATAAAATTGCTTGAATTTATTTTAAATTTATACACCAAAAGCGCATTAAAGCTTTCAGGCATCGTAGAGTTTCTGAAAAAATGTATCTTTACTTAGCTAAATTCATTATTGGAGTTTTAATAATAATTATTTATTTATTTGATGTAATATACTTGCATTTCAAGCTACAAAAGCTCATTAAAGCTTGCTCAAAGCTCCAATTAAATCATTCATCAGTTTTAGGCTCTTTAATTGCACATTAAACTTCATTAAGCTCTTGCTTTTAACTACTTTAAGCCGGCTTTAATCACTCGCTAAACTTTAATCCAAAAGCTCTATAAGTTCTTTCTCTATTTCTCTACGTTCCACACACACTTTCTAAGCAATTGTATCTTGCTTAAAGGCTTATCAGACTGCCTTCATCGCCTTAGCACCCTCCCCCACCCCCTCCAAAAAAGGTGTCCCTGTTGTTGTTGTTTTTGTTGCTTTCCACCTTGCCCAGAGGCCACTTTACGCAGATATTTATAGCTTGCTACGTTATGGCCAAGAGATTTATTTTTCGATCTGCGTTAACATAAATTACGGCACAGTCAAACCAAAAAAAAAAAAGCAGAAGGAGAAGAAAAAGTAACCAAAAGCAGCGAGAAAAGGCGAAAGGAGAAACAAAATACGCGACTCCTTGGCCAGGCAGAACACAATGTATCTGTATCTGTATCTTCTCTGACTGTATCTGTATCTGTATCTGTAGCTGTAGCTGGGACAGACATCATTTCATTTCATTTATATTTTATGCGTTGCCTTTCTGCGTTCGCTTCCTTTGAAAGATACACACATACACACAGATACAAACTCAAACTCACTCTCAGATACATTTTGCGAAATGGGAAAACGTATCTGTTGCTCCATCCTGTGGCAACAGCTGCTGTTCCCAGCAGAAGGCCCGTCCCAACGACGACGACGACAACAATCCTCAATCAACTTGGCTACAGCGCAGCCGAGCGAGCGAGCGTCTTGTATCTTGTATCTCACAGATACGCATGCCACTTGTGCGCTGTCTTTCGCTTACAGAGTTTTCTTTGCCTTCTTTTTTGTTTCTTTTTTTTTTGCTTTTGCATTTCATTTCTCTCTGCTTCTGCCTCACGACAAACGGTCTATAAACAGCAAAGTTGGCGCCTCGCCTCGCCTCGACGTGCTGTGTGCCACAACATTGCTACGTGCCGCATTTGTAACGTGACTTCCTTCACTCGATGGCCCATAAAGCTAGCCGAGAGAGAGGGGAGAGGGGGCAGAGAGAGAGAGAGAGAAAGGTGTGTGTGTGTGTGCCTAAGTGAGAATTGCTGTTGTGCTGCCATTTAATATCAAACGAACTGAGCCTAAGCAAAAAAAAAAGTATCTGATCTGCTTGCTGCCATTGTCTTTGATAACAGATTTTTTTTAAGCAGCTTAACAGCTGTTAGAAAGTTAACAGAAGGGGAGAGAGGGAGTAGGGAGAGAGTGGGAAGAGCAGCAAGAAAAAGGGAGGCAGGCTACTTGTTTTCTAAAGTACTTTGAGTACTTTGGGCTGCCTAAAAGTATCTTTTGTCTGAGATTGTAAGTAAAAGCTGCTATTAGCAGCTAGCTAACAGCTGTTAGTTAACAGAGAGAAGAGAGGAGAGCAAGTAGAAGGCAGTATCAGGTCAGCTGCTAGAGCTATGTATGCTATGAAGCTGATATATATCTGAATATAGCACAGATTCTATACAAAGTAGCTCAAGCACTCTGTAAACTGTTTAAAGCTACTTAACAGCTGTTAAAGAGCTAACAGCGCAAGAGAAATATATGCAAATCTAGAAATTTGGATTGTTTTATAGCAGCAGCTCGCATAGCCAGCCAGATCCTTAAAGGATTATAATAAAAACTGAGCAATAAATTGAAAACGTAACTTAAAAGTATCTCAAGTCTTTAACAGCACTGCTTAACAGTTTTATGGCGCTGTTAATAAATTAACAGAGTTGCTAAAAATATAGAACGAACTATTTAAAAGGAATAATGTAACTTGTGGGTATTAACTCGCAGTTTCCCTAGCCTAAACTGTGCTCAAATACTACTATAACCGCATATCATATCTGAAAAGTTTATAAAGCCAGCGGGGCTGTTACAAACGGTTTAACAGCTTTATAACACTTTGAGTTAAGTAAATCAAAACTGTTAAGTAGCTTTGCAGGCCGCATAATCCTGCTGAAGGTGCGCTCACCTGGCCATAAAGTTAGTCCCCCCCCACATACCCTGCCGGCCAAGTTGGCCAAGTTGGAAGAAAAAACGCTTCACTTTGAAATGGCCGCCGACGCCAGACACCACGACGACGACGACGACGCTGGCGACGACTGTAGCAAGTTCGATGCTGTCTCTCCCTCTCTCTCCCTCTCTCTCTCTCTCTCTCTGGGTTGGGTCTTTAACCCAGCGAGAATCGAGAATCCTTTGGCCAAACCTGTCTCGAATGCGTTTCGTTTATTGTTTTGCGCTTTTGAGCTGCATTGTGCCTAGACCCGACTACCTGATGCATTAGGAGTGTATCTGTATCTGTATCTATAGCTGTATTGTATCTGTATCTGTTGCCCTGCTTGCCTTTGTATCTGTATCTTTTGTGTGTGTGTGTTGAAGTGTCTCATGCAACATATTCATATTTATGATACACTTATGCCTCCAACACAAAGGCAAACAGAGCAGGAGGGGGGGAAGAGAGACAGGCAGAGAGAGGCAAGGGCAACCCTGCTCTTCTTCCCTTTTTTTTTTACCGGCTCGAACCTGTTTTGGCCCTTTTTTTGTTATTTTGGTTCTCTGTTTGTATTTGGCTTTTGGGCCACTTAACTTTTTATCAGAAATCACTTTGCTCGTTCTGCGAAATTGTTATAAGTATATATACGGTATACACACACACACACACACACATATATAGAGTAAGTGTGTGTATATAGACACGTGTATCTGGCGCACAGGAAGCTGCCTGCCTGCCTGCCTGCCAAAGTGTGAATAAAGCGCCAAAGATGGGCAAATTCATATTGTATACACAACACACACACAAACACACAGACAGAGGCAGAGGCAAAGGCAGAGGCGGAGATGTCTTTTATCTGGGGGGCAGGCTTAACGTAGACCAACAGGTGTCTGAGACAATATTAGACTCTCTCTCTCTCTTTCTCTCTGTGTTGAGTAACGTTTCCATTTAATTTGGCATTAGTTGGCTGCGAGTTTATCAAATGACTTATATCAGAAAGACAGTATTCGATTGTATTATAATCCATTATAAACAATTTCAGACATTTTTGAGCTTAAATTACGCATAACTTGAGAAAAACTCTACCGATTTCTGCGTGAGACATCATTTTATTCATATAACGACTTCTATTTTAGTTTTCTATAAAAATTTCATAAATTTGGCACATTGAAAAATTTGGCATTTTTTCCATGCCAACCCCCTTGTAAAAATTTCGAAATTTTTTCAAAAATTAAAAACTTTATTTTTTGCTTGAAATCGTTTTGGCAATTCGTAATAAGCATAAAAATCGAATTGAAAATTTTTCTGAGTTGAATTGTGATAAATATGAAGAAAATACGAAAATAAATACCCAAAAAAAACCTATATTTTTGAAAACTGTGAAATATTTTATAGCTTAAACTACATTTTAAAGTCTGGCAAGTGATTTTAAAGATAGTTTTTACGTTACTCATAGTAAATTTCCTTTTTAAAACGAGTTGAAAATATTTTCCCAGGCAAACTGTGGAAAATAACGAGGAAATATCAAAAAAATACCCCAAAAAAACTATATTTTGAAAACTGCAAATTTGTTCCCAGCTGAAGCTTCGTTTTTCAATCTACCAAGTAATTTTGAAGATAGTTTTCCCTCACGTCACAGCAAATTTCCCAATTTTTTCTGCCAAGTTTTACAGTAATTTGATTGCGATGCCTAATCAAATTATCATGCTGTCTCTGTCTAGTTCAATTTTTGTGGAAGAACGAATAGTTTGATATGCGAATGTTGCAGTTGACCTGCAGAGCACACACACACACACACACACAACACACCTATAGGAAACTGCGTTGATTGATCGACTACAGTGGGAATTCAATTAAAACCCAATTGGACAAATTTAACTCGTTTCATTTTTTTTTTTTTTTTGGGGGTCTTGAAAAAAGGAAAATCACGTAAAAAATTGGAAATACTTGAAGTAACGCCCATTTGTTGTTGTTGTTGTTGCTGGCACAGGGCAACAAATTAAATTGATATCTGCTGATAATTTATTGATTTCTTCTAATCGAAACCAGACACACACACACACACACACACACACAGTGAGCGAATCATATTGAAAATTCCCAGAAATTCGCAGTGCGATAACTTCAAGTGGGGACTGTTACTCACCCGATATGTGGCATAATGATAGGAGACGGGGAGAGGTATAAAGAGAGAACAAAAAGATGATATAAAACTTGTTAAGTGCGAAGAAGCAGAAGAGGAAGACAGAGAGAAACGCGTTAGAAATACACGTCAGGTGAATCATTCAGAACAATGAAAGAGGCAGAGACAGAGGCGGGGCATTAAGGGGGCCAGCAAGGAAGGAAGGCAGGCATTAGACAAGACAGTGAAGAGAAGCAGGGAGGCAGGGAGGGGGAGGCGTGTCACTCGCTGTCATTCACAATGATTCTGTGCTAATATTTGATATGGCGACTGAGTGTGGGTGCGGCAGACCATGCTGAAATCATTATAGCGAGCTACAAGTGACGCAAGAGCTACAGAGAGCGAGACAGAGAGAGATAGAGAGAGAGAGAGAGAGGGAGAGATGGAGAGAGAACAGGTTAAGCTGCCATTTGACGCAAGAATTGTGCTACGTATTATTTAAACTTGGCCCAGAGTAGAGTGTGGTCAGTCAGCGGGGGCCGAGGTAGCTATAGTGCTAAGCAGTGGCGTGGCAGTAGGGGGTTCAGATAGCACGAGGTATTCCCTGGGAAGGTAACGCGTAAGCTTCCTTTACTGACTAAGCCGCTGCAGTAAGCGAGAGGGTGCGACTAAGCAGTGACGTCGCAGAGAGAGGGAGGGGGAGATGTGACATATAAAGGGTATTCCCTAAATGAGCCCCCTTTGGGACTGCGCCTGTGCCTAATAGAGTGATGTAACAGAGGCGTAGCTGCTGAGGGGTGAAGTATTAAAGGTTTAAAGGTGGTAAGATATATTTAAGATCGCAGAGCACTACTTGGAGAAGAAGGTAGCACAATTGAGCAAAGAAGTAAAGGTATAAAGGGGGTAAAGGTTTATTAATATTATTATAAGTGGAAAAGGTAGCATACTTTATTAAATATAGAGGATATCTGCTCGAGAAGGTGCTATAAAGAGCACTACAGGCACTACTTTGTAAAGAAGGTACCATCATTAATAAGAGATAGAGGGAACTGTCCCAGAAAATGGTATCCAGCACTACAGAGCACTACTTTAAGGAGGAGGCCCTACATTTGATAAAATATAGATTTATAAAGAGCCTAGCAAGGTGCTTTTAAGAGCATTACCCAGAGAAAAAGATATCAGAATTGTTAAAAAATATAAATAATATAAAATATATACAAATATAAATAATTTATATATAAAGTAAAGGGTCCCCTATATTCGTAACATACTTAACAAGGTACCACTATTACACTACTTCCCCGTTGCGACTACGCCACTGCTGCTTAGCAGGGGGGCAGCTAAACGCGCGCGTGTTTGTCTCTCTCTCCCTCTCTCTCTCTGTCTCTGTCTCTGTTGTTGCTTTAGGCCGTCTCTGGTCTGGCTGGCAGTTTGCTTTGCTTCGCTTCGTTTTATTTATTCTTTCGTGAGCTTCCCCCATAATTTTTGGTTTGCAGTCCAAAACCGATGGCCAAGCCAAGAGAACCCAACAAAAACGATGGCCCAAACCGGTATGACGTGATGCCTGCGTTTCTTTTCGTTTCGTTTTTTTTTTTTGCTTTGTTTTCTCCCCTCTGTATTCTCTGTTGTTTTTGTAGTTTTTGATTTTATTTTTGTATCTTTCGTATTTGTTTTTCAAGTTGTTTTCTGTTTTTTTTTTTTTTTGCCCAGCATATCATTTAATACTCTTGCAGTTGTTGCTGGCATTCAACACGTTTCTGATTTGGCAGAGAGAAGAGAAAAAAATCAAAGACCCGCAATGAATACGATATCATTTCATAAACAGAGTAAAATACTCGCATTGAGCCGCCCTCACGCTGTCTCTCTCTCTCTCTCTATCTCCCTTTCCCACTATTATTTCCCTCCCTTTTGTTATTGTTGTTGTCTTTAATGTTTGTTTAGTTCAGTTCTGTTAGTTTTGTGGCATTCTATTTGAAAATTGATACGTTCAAATGGCACGATATGTTGATGATTTTGCGGTCTCAAGCGAAACGAAATGAAATTCAATTTAAACAGTTGGCAGACAGTCAGACGGGGCCGGGTAAGTGGGCTGATTAGAGCTCTATATATATGTATATTATATGACTGACTGACTGAGTGTGTGGGGAATTCATGAGCAATGTGTCAATTTGAAAGGCCTTGAAATAGTCATAGATTTTTGTTATATTCAAGTCACAATTATAATGAACTTTAAGCGATATTCGAAGAAGTATTTTCCCAATATTTATTTGCTAGATTAACTATATATATCTCTATAAAAGTTTTCCAGCTGAATCATGTTTTCTTTATATACACATATCTATTAAAATTGTTTAGCTTAGTCATGTTTAGAAAATGGAAATATTTTCGTATATTGGGAATATTTCGAAATCTTTAATTATATAGGGGGAATTACTGTAGATCTATATAATATATATATTCCTAGACGTCAGTATTCTAAGTATTTAAATTGATAAACCACTGCAATTGTATTACAACAACAACTATAGACGTAGTTCTACTGTACAGTTATCAGTTTCCGTTAGAGTACGTCATTTTACCCTGTGTACATAAAATACGAGAGCAGGGTAGACCTATTCTATAGATAAGAGTACATAGAAAGTGAAAAATTGAGTAAAGAATATAGAAAATAGATAAATATTTATTGAACATAATGTATATAACAAATAATTGTATTTGATGAATTTTCCAAGGAATTTTTTAGTTCCTATCTTCATAACATTGTCAAAACTCTATCGATTTCTGCGTGGCATATCATTTTATTCATATAACGACTTCTATTTTAGTTTTATATACAAATTTCGTAAATTTGGCACATCGAAAATTTTTGAATTTTTTCCATGCATCCCCCTTGTAAAAATTTAAAATTTTTTCAAAAATTAAAAACTTTATTTTTGCTCGAAATTGTTTTGCCAATTCGTAATAAGCATAAAAATCGAATTGGAAACAATTCCGAGTTGAATTGTGATAAATATGAAGAAAACACGGAAATAAATCCCCCAAAAAAACTTTTTTTCCGTTTACTTTGAAATATGCTAAAGTTTCTATATAATCTAGATTGATTAAAACAGTTTTTATTTTAATTTCTGCATTTTATGTGTATTATATAATATAGAAGTTAGAAAATATATCATATATAGAGCAGAAATCATATAGTTGGGCAACTGTTAGTCGCACAGTCCCTCAAAGCATGTGCTATGATAATGTCTAATGCGAATTGAAGTATTCGATGTTCGGATTTAGATTACAAAATGGATTTGAAACGGCGCGATGACCGCATTCAGCATTGAACTATGTGTATTGCGGCAAAAGGTTATCATCCGAAAATAGCCCGCCACAAAGTGTTTAGAGCTTTAGAAAATAGAATATGAAAATAAATAAATAACACGAATATGAAATGGAGCACAACAGAAAAAAGAAGCGACTGTATTCGATCAGTTTAAGTGTTCATTTCTAATGCGATTATTATTATTATTGACTTAATCTGTGGTCAAGGATCAAATAAAAAAGTTTAGCCAAAAAAGTAATGCGAGTTGCCTAGGAAAAGTGAGGGAAATGGGGGAAAAACTTTGCATAAACAAGAAGAAGAGCGAAAAAAAAGTTGAAATATTTTTTAAATTATGCAGTGTTCCTTTCCCCCCTGACAATTGAAAAAGAAATATTTTGCCAGCAGCTGTTCGGGGAACAACAAGTGAAAAGGGGAGGGGAGGGGAGAGGGTAGAGCAGGGGGTATGGTAGGGAAAACCCAGGAAAACAGTTAGCTCATCCCTGCTCCAGGAATGGGTGTGGATGATGTCAAAGCGTTTGTCTCGACACGCACACGTAGCAAATGCCCTGAATGCCAGTCGGGGTTCCGTTTAGAGCAGCGCCCAGATATACGTAGATACTTGGGGACTCAGTTACGCAGATACGTAGATACGCAGATACGTAGATACTCAGCTACGCAGATACTCGGATACGGATACGAGCCACAACGCATTCAGATACACGAGTGAATTCCGGCACGTCCTAAGGCAACAAAAAGAATTGTATTAGGTTATCCCTGCCACACACACACACATACAGAGCAACCTCGCACACACACGCACACACACACACTCTCACACACACACCCTCACACACACACACAGCGAGAAGGCAAATGGCCTTTCACGGTCGTTGCCGTTGAGCAACTTTTGCCCCAACAAAACATGAACGTGGAGGGTTCACCCAGCCAGCGACTTCCTAGCCTGCTCTCCCTCTCTCTCTTTCACTATTTCCTTCTCTTTCTAGCTGAAAGTTGCCCACTCATTTGGGTTAAGCTTTCTACACCCCATGGCGCCAAGGCAAAGGGTACAACAGGATATGCTCAGCTAGTAGCAACAGGCAATTGAAAGAGAATCTATTATAATCACTCTGGTTGGGATTATTATGGTATGTGGAAGTAATGAAATAAATATATATGATATGATGACTTTGGAAATTGTTAAAGTGAGCTGTAATTGAAAATACTATATGGAAAATGCAGGTCTGAAGAGACTATGGCAGAGGAAATTGATGATCTTGAAGTGTATAAAACTTGCAGTTCTAAAATTCGGCAATTATGTGTTAAGTATAATTTAAAATGAAATAAAATACAAATAAGAGATCATATAAGAATAAAACAACTTGATAGAGTTCAAATCTTAAGTTAAAAATTAAATAGAATGAAAGATTATTGAATATGTTTTTAATATTTCTTATATTTGCAGCTTATTTTATTATTTATAAAGAGAATCTCGTCATATGATACAAATATAAAGTAGATGGAGTTATGATTCAAAATATATATATTTTTTGAGTCATATTTCATATTGTTTTTTAAATAGACTTTACGATTAACTCATTTGGTTATTAATAAATAATATTTTTCATTATTTTATAGACATTTATTAATAGATTATGCATCTCAATGCTTTTTTGAGTTTTTTTTTTCAAATATCTTTCTTATTTTTCTAGTATAATTTAATTTTCTATATATTTTAAAAGATAGCCAATTTTATTTTAAATTCTTCATGTTTTATCTCAGCTTACAATCTTTTTAATCACTTTTTAAAAGATATATCTTATTTTTAAAATAATTTTCATATTTTCTTTATATTTAATTTTCAAATTTTTTGTAAATCTTACTTTCTTCAAGAGTTTTACTAACCCTACAACTTTTAATATATAGAAAATCTTCGCTCACATCTTACTTTTAATTACAGGGTATTTACAGTTCGACTACTATTGCGTTTAACTACTTTTTCTTCATTGTTGCCTGTGGGTGGCTCAGTTTGGTTTCATGCTCGGCTCTTTCTGCGGTGACTGACTGTCGAACAACGTCATCAGCGTGAACGTGATGATGATCATCCTCTTCCTCATCATCCTCATCATCATCATCATGTTGGGGTTCGTGCTCATTCGGAGGCGTCGCGACGCTAAGGCAGTGCGCGCTTCGTGCTGACGTCGTTCTTGCCACACACCACAATGTGCACGCCCCCGCCATGCCGTAACCCCCTCCCCTCCCCTCCTCTCCTTCCTCCCCCGCCCGACCGCACCGCAAAGGCAAATAAAACTTTATCATTTGGGGAAGCCCTGCGCTTTCATAGACACGGCGTGTGTGTGAGCGGGAGAGGTAGAGGGAGTGGGTGAGTGAGTGAGTGTGTGTGTGAATACACTCACTTGCATGTATTTTACACTCTTTGTTGCCGCTGCTGCTGCTGCCGCTGCTTGTTTTTCCGCTTTTGCCTGCTGCCAACTTTTCCTTAATTTCTTTTTCGCCATTTTATTTTATTTTGTTTACTTTGTTGTTGTTTTTGTTGTTGTTGTTGTTGCAGGTTGTACAGGTACAGTATGAGGTTTTATTTTGGCTTATTGCCGGAGCTGATTTTGTTTCACGTTTCACGTTTTACGTTTACATTTTATTTCCCTTTCCCATTCCCCACCGTTTTCCCTGACCTTTTTCAGCGCTTTTCCTGCCTGTAAAATTTTCTGGGCGTGGCCTGAGTTGGCTTAAAGACTGGAATTTTGGGAGCATTAGCACGACGGATTTGCAAAGGAAGGGGCGGAGGGGGAGGGGGGTAAATTGGGTTCTTGTTTATGGCCAGGACATGCAATGGGAACGAGTTCTCAGTGCGGATCTGAGTGGCTTTTTAATGCTTGCTTATTTGGAAGAGATTGGTAGGAGGAGGGAGGGGGGGGTACTTTATATCGACTGATTAAATCGAATACTTAAAGCATAAGGCAGGGCGGCAGTGGATATGGAATAATTAGCGAATTTTGCAAATAAAAAGAAATGTAAATACCAAAGGCATTAGATATACTCAAGCTTTAATTAATTAAAATAACTATCGAATATTTATCGATTGTTTAAATAGCTGCATTAACGCACATAATAAAGTGTTAGACACTTATCAAGTTAACAATTATCGAATAATTATCGACAATTGAGTTTATAATGTGTTAACAATACTATTAAACGCTAAAACACTTGTTATCGAATAATCAAAGCATATTATCGATAAGTAATCGTATAATTACAAATTTATTAACGCATTTTTATACAATTATCAAACTATTAAACAACTACAAATGTCACTAAGCTTTTGTATAATTTATCGAATAATTGCCTAGTCTGATAACTCTATCTTTATCGTATTATTAAAGATTGTGCTCAAGATAATTTTTAATATTGTTATTTATGAGCGTGAAATCATTATTAAATCGCATAAATTACAGTAGATTTAACAATTATCGAATATTTATGATAATTTATCGTCTTTTGCTGTCCATTAAATGCCAGAGAATCCTTATAGAGCACAGGCTACTGCCTACTACTATTAGATCATCAGCAGAGGGCAACCCTACAAGTGGACACACTTTGGCATAGCTTTTCCTTTCCCCCTCCCCCCTCCTCCCCCGTTAGCCACACCTAGACCCAGTTACAGTTACACTTGCCATTTAAGGAGGCTAAAAGCGAACTTTAAAGAAGCCAGAAACCACCCTGAAGGCAGGGAGGAGAAAAGGGAGAAAAGGGGGAAGTAAACTATGTATAAAGTGAATCATACAAAACAAAAAAAAAAAAAAAAAAAGAAAAGGCTCCCCCTACGTTTCACTAGGGAAAAGGAATGTGAGCCAAAAGTTGCCAAAGGAAACGCAAAACAAAGAGGCAGCAAATGCGCTAGAAAAAGGTAACAGCAGAGTGAAAGAGAGGGAGAACAGAAAGAAAACAAAGAGAGAACGAGTAGTGGAAAAGAGGGAGGAAGAGAAGAGGCGAGAGTCGAGCAAGGTCTCCTTCAGCAGCAGCAACATAAATTATCAGCACAATGGGCAAGAGTCAAGGCAAGAAAGAGAGCGAGAGAGAGAGAGAGAGAGTAGAGGGGGCTAAAAGAATGTCAAAGAAGGCAACAGGAGAAGCAAAAGAAGGAGGAGACGCGGCAACGTGGGCCAAAGCATTCCCGGGCCAAAGTCTATTTTAATTTTGACGTAGTTGGTGACACAGAGAACGTTGGCCAAAACAAATGGCAAAATATGGCAACAGAGCAATGACAAAGAGGGAGAAAAAAAGGGGGGGGGGGAGGCAAAGATTATAACAGAGTCATAAGCAAAGCCAAAGCCAGCTTAAGTGCGCCTCCACACAGAGAGAGAGAGAGAGAGAGAGAGAGAGAGAGAGAGAGAGGAGCGAGCACGCTTTGAACATGTTGCGCCTGCTGCGTAAGTATCTAGATACAAACAGACAGCGTGGTGGAGGGGGGGGGGAGTATAGAAGACAGTCAAACAGACTTTGTAGAACGTACTCGAGACACACACACACGCACACACACACACACACGCACAGCTGGCTGCGTTTGAGGCAAAGTGGCGCGTGGGCAACGAGGCATAAGAATGCTGCCTCATGCCACACAGTGTTGCACAGCAGCGCAACGAGAGAGAGAGAGACAGTGTTGCACAGCACAGCAGTCTATGCAAATTACAGGGTAGCAGTGGGGTAGCTGCGCTACAAAGCGAGTAGGAAGCAGAGCAAGTTGGGAAAGGCATAAAGAGTCAAGTGAGCAATCGATACACAAGTTTACAGGGTATTAGAGTGTATGGAAAAGAAGCTACACAGCTTACAGGGTATAACAGGGAACTAGGAGTGTTTATAATACTATTTTGTCTATAGAAATACTTGAAAATTCCTAGAACAACAGCTTCAAGTAGAAGACGCATTTACATTATGTGATTAGTTTCTTGGAAGTATCTTTTAGTCATATATAGAATTATTTATGCCTGAATTTATTTAATATATAAGCAGAAGGATATAAATTTATTTTCTACAATTATTATACTTGAGTTTTAGTAAGCATTTTACTGAATAAATATCTTAAATTGCTGAAAACAAAAGATACTCAAGTTCTACAGCATTTTTGTGTATCTTTATTTATTTGTGTATCCTATTTAGTAAAATATATATACCTGAACTCTTTAAATATATCTTGCACAATATTAACTGCCTTCAGGTTCAACATGAACCTCATAGCACATTTTTGAAGACTTAAGATAAATGAGTTCCTGAACCCATTTTAGTTGCTTAGTTGAGCATATTTCATTAACACGCAGTTAGATTTGCCATAGCTTATAATATACCTCCCTCCTGTTCCAACCCTGGCAACAGTTACCCCCCTCCCCCTCTCCTATTTCTGCCCTGCTGCTTGTTAATAAGTTCAAGCCGTGGCTAACAAGCGCAGCAACAACTGGCAGCCAGCTCGAGTGTCTAACAGAGTCGCAACCCAGCCTTTGCCCCCCTTCCCCCTGCCCCTGCCAAGTGGCAACAGTTGCCATGCCCCTGCCTCAGCCTCTGCCTCTGCCTCTGCCTCTGCCTCAGCCTCTGCCTGGGCCAAGTGACGCCAAAGTATCTGCGCGTTGTGGGCTGCGCGTTCGCTTTGAGTATCTACATAAAAGTGGAGCGTTTGTATTTGTATCTTTGTATCTGTCTGTTGACAACAAGTTTGTGTGCGAGTGTGTGTGTGTGTGTGTGTGTGTGTGTGGGTGAGCGCCAAAAGTTCATAAGGCTGTGTGGCAAGCTTTATTTTCAGGCCATTACATGCGGCCAGGCCCAGACCCAGCCCCAGCCTCAGCCTCGTGTTGCTTTTTTTCTCATTTTCTTATTTTGTTTTTGTTTGTCGTTTCTCTTTTTGAAAGCGCTTCGCAGCTGCAGTGTGCCAGCGTGCGAGAGAGAGAGAGAGAGAGGGAGAGAGGGAGAGAGAGGGCTGTGTGTGTGTTTGTTTGCCTTTTGTGTGCGCTTGGGGATTACGTAAGGGAATCCCCAACATTTGCAGCGCAGTCAACAGCAGCAGCAGCAGCGCAGTCAGAAAAAAAATAAATGATAAAAATGTAGTCAAGCTGAACTGCGTCAGAGGCAGCGGCAGCGGCAGAGGCAGAGGCAGTAGCAGAAGCAGAGCCAGTTGCATGTTTTATGCATGAACTGTGTTTGCCATCTCTCTCTTCCGCTCTTCCGCTCTCTCTCTCTCTCTCCCCCTCTTCGCCTATTCGCTGTCTCTGCCTTTGCCACACTCTTTGCCCCTTTTGCTGCCTCTTTCTCTGCCTGCCTGCGCCTCTGCTACACCCTCTGGCTGCAAACAAGGCAAATGTATCTTATAGATACTTTTGCACACACACACAGCAAGGGGGCCGCTTGTAGTCGTTTCGGGGGCGTGCACTGTGCAGTGTAACAAGTGCGCGCTTGGTTGACTCTCAAGTATAAACCGCACAGCCCCCCTGCCAGCTCTCCCCCCTTCCCCTGCTGCTCGTCAAGCGACCCCCTGCAGTTTTTTACAGTATTTTTTTGTGCATAGTTTGCAATCTGCACAATATTTCACTTTGTAGCACAACTTTTGCTGCCTACTTGAGGGGGCTGGCAGCAGGAGGGGGAGGGGAGTGTGCTCTGATATTGCGGTTGTCTTACAGATCTCCCCTGCACCCTGTCCTGCCCCTCCGCCGAAAAAAAAGTAATCTTTTAGCTGTAATTGAAAATGCCTGATTCGCACAAGCAGAGGCGTCGTGTAGCTCACTTTCTCGCTCTCTCTCTGTCTTTCCCTACCTCTTTCTCTCTCCTTTTCTGCCTCTATCTTCCTGCTGCTCTCTCTCTGCCCTTCCTGCTGCTCTTCTTCTCCCCTCTCTGCCCCTCTATTTGCTCCTATTTGATATTGCCTGTTTTCCACTTTTGTTGCTGCCTTTGTCCTTGTTTAATACCCTGTAATTTGTGTGCAGCGGCAGTTTGACTAGCTACGCTGGCTTGCAGCTGTAGCTGGTTACTTTTAGTATTTTTTCAGTATTTTTAGGTATTTGTAATACGTGGTATTTGCTAGTCGTATACAGTTTTGCCTATTTATAGCCTACTTTGCGTGCTATGTGGTATCTGACAGTCAAGTAGCCTGTCTGCTGTGCTATTTAGACTATACCAGGACACCGAACACACACACACACACACAGACACTAGTACATAGCTTACACACACACACATACACACAGCCAGGCCTGGCTGTGTAACCTTGAGCAGACATATCAAGTTTTTCGAAGTCAACACGCATAAAACGAGGATGTTGGCCAGGCAGGCAGTGTGTGTGTGTGTGTGTGTGTGGGAGAGAGATTGTTTGTGTCTGTGTGTGTGTGTTTTTTTATGTTAATTTTCAATTGTTGCCACTTGGCTTGCAGCGTGCAACATGCCACAAAAGCAGCCAAAAATGCAGTCTACATTTTCAAATATTGCGATAAAATTTAAAAAAAAAAATATAGAAAAATAAATAAAAATTATACAAAAGAAACAAATATTCAGAGATATTTAAAACTCACTGAAAATACAGAAAATTCTTGCTGATCTGCTAATTGCAGTTAAAGCTCGAAAAAAAAAAACATATAAAATTCAAAATTTCTAAAGCAAATTTTCCAAAAATACAAAGTAGAGTTCTCAAAATCTCAGTCAAAATTTGCATCTATTTTTCCATAAATTAAAAAAAAAGTAAATTCAACATTTCTTTATTCTCCAAGAATACAAAATATAAATAGTTCTCAAAATTTCAGTCAAAATTCGCATTAAGTTTTTTATAAATTAAAAAAAAGAAATATAGAAAATTCTCCTGAATTTCTAGAATTTGACATATGATATACAGGTTTTCCGGGAAATATTTCTCAAATTAATAAAATATTTATAATAAATGTATTTTTTGACTTACTGCCACGTCCGCTGCCCTTGCGTCTCGCCATGCTGTCGCTTTCTGTAGTTCTTTCTCTCTTCTCTCTCTCTCTCTGTGCCGTGTCTCCTTAAGCTGCGCGTTGCGATGCTGCCAGCTGCATGTGTTGTGCTGCAGGTAGGGCGGAGGGAGGGGGCAGGTGTGTAGCGTCCTTGCGCGATTGATATATAATTTATCTATAGAAGCAGCAGCTACTCCCTGGAGAGCTGAGAGGGGGGAGAAGTATTATGTCCTTCTTCTACACACGTTTTTGTGGCCTGATTACGCGGCGTATGTGTAATATGGCTGGCAGAGGGCGACTCTCTCTCTCTCTCTCTCTCTCTCTGTGTGTGTGCAGCTAGACAAATAGACATGCCATGTCCTATGTGAATGATGACGTATTTTAGCCTGGCCCACTCAGCATTTCCCTCCAATTTGGTTGCAGTGTTGAAAAACGTAAAAAAATATTGTTTTTTTTTTGCTGTCTCTCTCTCTCTCTTTCTGTACGCTGATATGCCTTTTGCTCTTGGCCAACACGTGTGTTGCCTCGTTGTGTTGTTGTTTTTGTTGTTGCTGCTGCTGCCTTTGTTTTTCTTGTTTTTGTTTTGTTTGTTTGTTTGTTGTCGTAGGCCGCGTTTAACCGTTATAGCGCCGTCGCTGCCGCCGCGCGCGTGCGACTCGAAGCGTTAAGCATGACGAAAGCAACAAAGCAAGAAGAAAGAAAGCACAAAAATAAAGCAGCGCAGCAGCCGCGCAGCTGACGTGTGTTTGTTGTAGTTGTTGTTGTTGTTGTTGTTGTTTTGGGTATTGGCAACACGCTGCGTATACGCAATTAAAACTAATTCACACACTTGACAACAGAATTCCACGCTACGCGCGCATCTTGCACGCCATTTTACACGCACATTTCACAGATAGATTCGTTATCAATTTCAATTTACGTGTAGCTGCTCACTTTGTGTGTGTGTGTGTGTGTGTGAATTCTATTAATATAACTCAAATATATTCGCTGCTGCTGCTGCTGCTGCTACTACGAGTTAAATATGTGTATGTATGTATATGTGTGTGTGAGAGTGTGTGTATTATGACGAAGCGCGCGAAAACGAGAGGCGTGCGTCGACTTCGGCGTTCACGAACAAACAAGACAAAATGTTAACGTGCTGCTAGCGCTGTTAATACGTGCAGCAGCAGCAGCAGCGTTGGCGTCGCAGAACTCGCAACTTCGGCACGAGCCGAGCGACATTGTCTGCTCGTGTATTACAGAGAGAGAGAGCGAGCGAGCGAGCGCCAAATGCAAAACAAACAACAAAGCAGCTCGCTCAGCTAGTGCGCTCTCTCACTGTTGCTGTCTTTGCTCTGCTCTGCTCTCTCCCGCGCTCAACGCTTTCAATTGTCTTTGCTTTCAATTTCAATGGCTTTCAATCGTTTTTTGTGTTTTGTTTACCTTTTTTGCTGCAGCGTGCTTTGCGCATGTTGTTGCCGTCTTGCTTACGCTCACGCTCTCTTGCATTCGTTTTGCGCGCTCTTAGCTCTGTCAGCGCTCTCTTGAGCTTTTTCCGTGCGGCCATTTGCGGCCTTTGCCTGCTCTGTGTGTTTTGGTTAAGTAAATTAACTTTAATTGCTGCATTTAGTGTTGAGTGATTTGCTAAATGTGAGGCACGGCTAATGATACCCTGTAAATAGTAAATTAAGCTGCAGGTGTGGGCAGTCACTATGTGACGCACGCCTGATTTTATTATAATAATTAGTTGAGTTGCGCTTAAATATTGGTTTAAATGGAGTAGTTTGTATTAGAGGGTATTAATACGTTAATCAATTTGGATTAATTGTTTTCAAAAATTTTCCTTATTTTCTCAAAACGTGGTTAATTTGCAAGCCTGTAAAAAATCGTTGCATACTTTTGCGCGCAGTGTAAATAAAATGTAGGCGCACTCAGTTTGTAGTTATTTCTTTTGATTTAGCTTATATTATAATGATTTATTGTGACTACGCTTACTGCATATCATTTTCCCGTTCATTGACTGCTTTGACAAAACACAAAGTGTACAAAAGGTCAATTTTGCTTAACCCATTCAGAGTAATTGCTTATTCTCTTTGCCAGCCAAAAAAATCACTGCATACTTTTGCGCGCTTTGCGAATTTAAATTCAGCCGTCGCCGCTTCTGCTGAGCTTGAGTTATTTCTTTTCGCTTAAGTGAATTAACCCATGGTATTTGTTTCAATTATTTGCGGCACGGTGTTATTGTCCTTTTGGGAATTGTGTTGCAAGTTGACAGCAAAAAGTGCGACATGTAAATGAATACCCTGCAGAGCGGGCGGAGCTGGGTTCAAATGGTTACCGAGTGTGTTCAACTTGTCGTGGCGATGCGTGTGAAGTGTTAATGCGGCTGCAGGGTGACATGTGAAAGGCGTGGCATGTGTGAACGCCTTAAACGACGCAACGCAGGCCCACTTCAATTTTTGTGATAAATTTGTGTTGCATACTTTGGGGCGGCGGCCGCAATTCAATTCAATTGCCTGCACGTCTAGTTGTTGCCGTGGCTGCTGCTGTTGTTGTTGTTGTTCTCGATGATTTTTTAGGCAGCGGGGCTGCCCTCCCCTCCCCCTTAACCCTACTGTGCTCATCAATGAACCGCGACAATCAGCTGATTTTTGTTTACATTGCCTAATGGCGCTAAAGGGCGCAGGCGCCATATTTGCCGGCTTCTTCCAGTCTTCCAGTTATCGAATCTAGACTGGAAGTAGGGGAAATTTCATTTTTCGACTTTGGCGCCAAATGCGTGCAACACGCGCAACGCATCTCGCAGTCGGCCGATAACAGCGCGCGTGAAAGGAAGCAGCGGTCTCTCTCTCGCTCTCTGTCTCTGCTCGTGCAAGTGATAATACCAAAGAAAAATACCAAAAAATAAAAAAATACCAAATAAAATATATACAAAAAAATATATATAGACAAAAAAAAAAACTACACATACTTTGGATCAGCTTGAAAAGGTGCTTAAAAAATGGCGAGCATATTTTCTGCAATTTAAACTAAATAAATAAACAATTTAGCGTGAGCGTGTGTATTTTCCGCTGAAAATTGAACAAGTTTTTCTTTGTTTACTTCAAAATATTATTGAAATGTTCAAGTTTTTCAAAATTGAGAATTTTGTTTGGTTTTTCAAAACTGGCAGGCAGGCAAAACAAAATTTTGAGCACAACACAAGATTTTGTAAATACACACACAACTCAATCAATCAGTGAAAATAAATTCAGAAATTGTTTTGAATCATAACGAAATGTTGCAGCAATGCATGGCAAAGATTTTATTGATTGTTTTTGAAAGTATTTAAATAAATATTATTATTATTTAAAGCAATAAAACAAATTTAAATTATTTGTGTGAATTTCCTTTACTTTTTTTTACCTTGTTAATATTCGTTGAATTATTATTTTATAATGTGCATAATAAGTAATCAATATTAGTTTGATAAAACAGTTTTTAAAATTTGTAATTTTCTAATAGGTTGAAATTAATTTATTAATTTTCTTTTCACTTTTTTTCGAGTTTTTTTTAAGCTTTTCTTTCAATGTCATGCATTGCCCAAGGGTATCAAATGTTTAAATATTTATTGCCTTCTGCTTTTTCCTTTTTTTTCTTTTTTTTTTAACTTTCAAGGTCAGACAAAATGTGATCTGTTATCAGTTGAAAACTTTTTTGTATATATTATATATAAAGTCAAAAGTTTTTTATTCATGCAATTTATGCGCTAAGCAAACAGAAAAGTGTAGAGGATATATACTATATATGAATATATATGCATATATACCCTGTATTCCCTATTTACAAACGTTCAATTTGTCAAACCTTTTTTACACTTCAATGGAACACACATATTCGCAGATGTTTAATATTATTTGGTTTTCTTACGCTACAATAAATGTAAAAATGCGCTGATAAAATAATTGCAAAAGAGGAAAAAAATGAAAAAATAAACACATAATAAATGTTTATAATTCTCTACTCTTTTTTAATTAAAGATGACGATAATGGGCTTTGAAAAAAGCAAAAACTGAAGCTGGCAAACATTGCGAGTGATAAATGAAATTCCCCCCCCCCAACCCCCCTATCCCTCGCTGGGCTGTAAATTAAAAACCAAAGTCAATAGTTAATTGCGCTGCGCAGGCCATAAACTGTATTGTTTATATACGATATATGTAGATATAGCAACGCGATTCTTACGGATGAGAGTGGAAACAGACATAAATATAAAGAGAACTGTGCGAGAATTCCAATTGAAACTAATCTAAATACGCGTGAGATACAGATACAGGTGAGTTTATCCCCCTCGTGCTATATAACAATACTATATCATTTATTTACACGAAACGGAAATAAAAACGCGCATACGCAGCGTGGGCGTATTAAAAGGTGAATGTGTGTTTTGCATTCATTTTCATTCACTTTTGCTTCACTTATCGTTGTTCATTTGATCTCTTGTTCCTCCTCCTTCCCCCCACTTCTCATCCTCTTAGCTTGATGAGTTATGGCAGCACACAATGCCTGGAAAATGGTACCTGGAAATCGCATTAAGTCCTCATAATCAAGTATGATATGATCCTCTGCTAATGACACACAAAAATCCCCAAGTACAAGCACTTTTGGCACGCAGTGTGTGTGTGCTCCTTCTTTGCTAAGGAACTGAAGATGACACTTTGCTTAGCTGGCAGCGATAGATCGATCGATAAATGAAAGAATCTTTTGTTTGAGGGAATATCTAGGGAGTTGATTTATAGTTTGCAGATATGTGTAGCTTAGGCAAGCTGCTGGTGCTTTGATATGGTTTTTCTATGGGTTATAAATACAGTCTGGTGTATCGATAGCTTTGCTATTTATCGATAGTAAATTTGAATCAAACATTTTAGGCTTTTCTTTGAAAATCAACTGCTAACGACAACTTAAATCGATTTTAATATGCAGAAAGTATCGTCTATCGATAGTATGTACACTCTACATAATTTATCGATATATGCAATATTTATCGATGAGTAAATACTCTAATAAACTTTATTTAAAGCATTTTTTTTGCTTGGTAAGAACTTTCTCAATTGCTTTGGCCATATTATCGATATAACTTACGATAGTACAGACGTTATGCAACTTATCGATAAGTTTAGTATGAAAGGAAATATAGAAAATGCCAAACTGCTGCAAGTTGCAAGCATATTAAAGCCTTGATAAGCCCCAAAACACACGCTTATTTTCAACTAATTATCGTATCTAAATAAATCACATAATTTAATACAAATTTGGGCCACAATATGCCGGTATCTCTCTAACTGTAACTGTATCTGGCTAGCGTAAATCGATAGCTCGTTAGTTTCGTTTTGGGTTTTGGCCAGGGCGCTGGCGACATGTGGCTAAATCGAATGACACTGCGGGCCGATGAGGCTGCTGTCCTTGCTAATTGTTATTGCTTTGCTAAATAGATACGCTCGATTACCTGCTGCAAGGAGCTGCCAAGGCTGCTCCTCCTCGAGCTGCTGCTGGTCAGGATGTGTGCCAAATGGCAAGTCATGCGTAGGCAATAAGCCAGCACGGGGCACAACCACAAATAGCAATGCGAGCCTAGGAAACTTTTGCGGTTGCCAGTCGCAGCTCAAGACGGGAGGAGACTGGGAAGTATTCTTGGAATTCAGAGCAAGATTCTCTCTCCGACTGACTGATTGCGTGGGCCACATATGTACGCTCTCAGAACTGACGTCAGCGCGAAGTTTTCGACGGCGCTGCCATTAAAAATTGCAGATCAAAGCGGCCAAAGGCGCCGCAAGAAACAACAAAAACAAATTAAATCTAAATGAAAAATTGAAGATGTTTTTTAGGAAAGAGAAGGCAGCATAGCATAGAGTGTGAGAGAGAGAGAGGGAGATGCCACACTCCAAAATTGTGACATGTGACTACATCTCCCTCTCTCTCCTTCCCTCCCTCGGGAGCAGCCCAGCTGGACGCTTTTTAATATGACCGAATAATGGGGCACTGCGTGCGACATTTTATTAAAAATAAGCCAAATAAATAATGCCAGCAGATAACGAAGAAGAAGAAGAACAAACAGAGAAGCAAGAATAAAAGAGCAGAGAAAAGCGTGAGAGAAAACTATGTGAATATGCAGAGAATTCCCGCAGCATCAGTTCATTATATTGAATTACTATGGTAATCTTTATTTAATATTGTCTGTAGACGCGCCTGGAGCGTGGCTACTTAGGGCCGGAGAGGCAGGGAGGGGGCGGAGTGGGTGTGGCAACAAGAAAAGTCTTGTTTATGTGGGCAAATTACCGGACAGCTGCCAATTTATTGGGCCATGCACATGTTGGCTAATTAGCTGTCTCGGCCATGTCTCACCCTCCCCTCCCCTCCCCTACACCAGCACAGCTAATGCTCTTAACTTTTGCATCGCAGCAGGAGCAGCAAACGAGTGTGTACACACTGGCAACAGGTTTTTGCCCGGAAACGGAAATCATCAGCTCCCTCCCCCCTTCAAACATGTCGAACTCATCATTCTCAGTGACAGCGCTGCTGCTGCTGCTGCTGCGGTTCCGGCTTCGATTTTGATTGGCCATAGGTATATTCCGATTTTCCCGGGCCATAATCGCCTCAACATAACTCATGATGAGCTTTTCCAATTATGAAAATATTTCACTGCAGACTCAATTTAATTGGGAATTAAATATTCATGGCAAACAAGTGAATGCGTATGCAAAGTATTCGTTACCTACTGATATTGAGTTTATTATATTATAGTGAAAATATCTTTGAAATGAATTCTAAGTTATTGTATTCTAAAGATTCTTCAGTGCTTGAAAATACTAAAAGGCTTAAGCAAATAATTTTGCAGTGAAATCTCATCTGTAGTGTTGGAAAACACAAAAATATGCCTTAAAAAATGATACAGCTCAGATAATTTAATATTTAAAAAAATGTTGAGTAATTTGTACGCAGCTCTTGGTATTTTTTCCTTATTGAAATATTATTTTTTCATTAAATTTATATATAGAAACTAAACTTTCTTTATTGTAATGCAAATATCTTTGAAATAAATCTTAAATTTTGCATTGCAGAGATTCTTAAGTGTTACAAAAAACACTGAAAGTCTTAAGCAAATAATTTTGCATAAAATCGATGTTTAATAAATCTACAGTGTTGGTAAACACAAAAGAATGCCTTGAAAAATTAAAAAGCTCTGTTTGATTAGTGTTGAGTAATGTTTACAAAGTTCTTGACATTTTAACACAACATAAGCAGCATTTTCCATTAAATTTACTAACTCAAATATGCAAAGTGTTGCGTAATGTAAAAAACGCAGCACTTGAACCTTCAACAAGTGTTGTAAAGTGTAAAAAACTCTCAGAATTTCTTGCAAAATCTTAGCTTGATTTTATGCCTACTCAATTTGCATGGCAGTTGATTTATGTCCAGGTTGTTGGGTTGTTTGCGAATATTTATGGGATTATCTATCAAGTACATATATTTTTTGCTTATATCTCAGACTAATTTATCACAAGGTATTTGGTATTTGTTAGACGAGCTGCAGCTCGGGAAATAATGTCGCAAGTCAAGCAAGTTTTGCTCGGCTCGTGTTTCCAATTTGTAATAATTCATTTTTCAACGGATTCAACGGATTATTCGAAATCGTTTTTGTTTTTGCAACGCGTAATTCGATGAGACATGAAAGACGTGGCGCATCGATAGATAAGAAAAAAGAAATATGCGCAGAAAAAGGGTAAAATCTTCCAGGTTTTTACCGGGGTCTGTGTAATTAGCTAAATCCTGTTTGTGTTTTTACTTTACTTTGATACGACTTGAGGGAGGGCACGAACCGTGATGAATGTTCACTTGGGCGAGTGAGTGTATCTACATGAGTGTACATGAGTGTGTATGCTTGAGTGTGTGTGTGTGTGTGCTAAACAAACATGGTGGAATTTGTCTGAGACATAAAAACAATAAACATGGAGAGCAGCTTCTACTGGAGCAGCTCCTCTTGCCGAGGCATTTGCATTATTAATTTTAATTAAAAAGCGCGTGCTCAGTGAAGCAACGAGGAACAATTTCGCGCCAGATATATTTACAGATGTTGTGTACATTTCTAGATACAGATACAGATACAGTTGAAGAGGCAGAGAAAGATACAGCTACAGATACAACTACGTCTATGAGTTTTAATAAACAACACTCTCTGCGAGCGCTTGAAGCTTTGTCTTCAGCTATTATTGCTTTTACAGATGTATCTATAGTTGCAAAAAATGTATCTATATCTTTATTCTTGAATATCAATATATCATTAGATCTGTATCTTAATCTTCAATAGTATCTATGGCTATATTTGCATCTCTGGATGTTTCTTCTATCTAAATGTAGCTTCTTTCTGAAGTAACAGTATCTTTATAGCCGTATCGCAACTTTTTTAATAGATCTAGCCATTTTCATATATTTCTTTATGTATCTTATAAAATTTCTACAAAATATTATATATATATTAATATATATGTATATATATAATCGCTGGATGTACGTTCTATCTTAGCTTAGTTTTTTTCAGAAGTACTTGTATCTATTTGTAATCTTCGCTTCTTTCTCAGTATCTTTATAGCCGTATCTGTACCTTATCCAATATATCTAGCGATTTTCATATTTTTCATAGTAAATCTATTAAAAATTATACATAATATACTTGTATCTAATCGCTGCATATTTTTTCTAGCTGAACATAATTTCTTTTAGCAGTATTTGTACCTAATGTCAGTTTGCTCTGCCTTTTTAGTATCTCTTTAGCCTTTTTTGTGTCTTTTAAAGTACATCTAGCCTTTTTCGATAACTTTCCTTAAATGTCCAACTAAACTTCCACAAAATATAGTTGTATCTAAAATAGATTATATAGTTTTTTCGATTGGCGAATTCAATCTGCATTCAACTCTCGTGCTGTGGTGATGACGCTGTAATTTCATTTGTATCTGTATCTTTGTATCTGTGTATTTGTGTATCTGCAGCTGTGCCAGTTCCTTTAATTGTGTTTGTCAGCTACCAACCTACGTCCCTTTCCCCCCTCGTTTACCACTTGTAAACCCACAAAAACTCGTTCACCGCCAAAACCAAAACTGGGAAACGTGCTCGCAGCTCCGCACTTTGGTTGTGTTTATGTTTGCTCCCGAGTTTACGTTCTTCCCTCCTTCCCTGGTCCTTCTCATCCATGTCCACTTGGTCATGTTTCACTTAGTGGCAGCCAAAGTTTGCCTTCGACTCGTAAATAAATAACCCGCAACTAATTTCGTATTGCAGCCCCCCCCCCCTCTCTCTCTCTCGCCATGAACTCCATCAACATCTGAGTGAGTTTATGTAAATGCCTGCAGATTTAACCGGCACCCTGCTCTCTCTCTTCCCCCCTTCTACCCCTTATTTACTTGTTTGCACTTAAAGCTGCCCAACAATTTCGGAAAAGTAATTGTTTTACTGCTTATTTACGTTGGCCGGAGAGGAGCGGGGAAAGGGAGGGGGGCCTTCACTTTGTTATTGTTTATCGTTCCAATTCTTTTTGTTGTTACTTCGTGCCTCACTGCTTTTTATTCGCACACTTTTAGCTTGTTTTTATTTTTTGCGTTTATATTTGTAAATTCCGTTTTTTATACCCTTCGATCATTGAATTTGGCCAAAAAAGGGTAAGTTAGTATTACTAACATAAGTTAATAACTGCAAATCTATATAACAGGCATAGGGAGGCATGGTAAACCACATAAAGTACATATATTCTTGCTCAGGATCACTAGGATGACAGGTACCTGGCCCTCATACACCGATCGTAACTTTCTTAAAAATAAAACAATTTTCAAGCGGAATGACATTTTGTTTATGTTTTATTAACCTGAGTGATTCTACATTTAAATAATATCATAATAGTCCTTTTTGAAATTTTTTGATATTTTGGAAATTTAGACAATGGTCCCCCCTGTAAATTTTCAAAAAAATTTTTTTTTTCAAAATTTTAAATCGCGAGGTTTTAATTTTAATCGATTGCGGAGGTCAAAATTAGTAATAAACAAGTGTTTAAATCGATTTTAGACTATACTTAATTTTGGCCCTAAAATCATGTCGAAATGGTCAAAAAATTAGACATGTAACACACTCCAACAGGCCTGGTACACTCATTTTACACCGATCGTAACTTTCTTATAAATCAAACGATTTTCACGCGGAATGACATTTTGTTTATGTTTTAACGTCCTGAGTGATTGTACATTTAAAAAATAGCATAATGGATTTTTTTTTAAATTTTCGATACTTTAAAAATTTAGGTATGAAATTTCAACATTTTTTTTTTTTATTAAATTTTAAATAACGAGGTTTTAATTTTAATCGATTGCGATTAATTAGATGAAGGGTATCTTACTATTGGGTGCGCTTTTTTATTTATTTTATTTTTTCTTCAGTTTATTACAGCGACAGGTCTGTGATATTTTATCGCTGCGTGCTGGCATTCATTAGTATTAAATGTCTAGCCGTCTGCGAAAATTGCTCATAAATTGCTCAATGAGACGAGGTATTTGCTGTGCACCCCCCACCCCCTATAAACCACTAAACCAACCAACCCTGTGCACAATATTCGCCTTTGTAAGCGCAAAAATCTCAAGAGCCAAGGGAATTGCAATGGAAATGCTTGTTGCAGTCCTTGTTTATAATCGCTACAAAGGATAATCGACTTGAGAATTGTTATTGACATGCTTCACAAAATCAAATCATTACAAAGCTAATGCGAAATTAAAAAAGCGAGAGAGCTAGAGTGAGTGAGAGAGAGAGAGAAACAAAGGATTACAAAGAGTTTTCCAGTTCAAAAATTGTTGCAGCTTTTGCAACTTTTCAACTTTATTTGCAGAAACTCAAGTTGATTTGCTTTTTGCTCTACTTGATATCATTTTTCCCCCTACATACCATAGACAGTTCTATTTCAGCATTGATATGATATGCTCTTTTTATAGTTAAAAAACTTTTTGCATTGAGTAGGAGAACGAATGGAGAAGGTCACACTTAAGTGAGCTTAAATGGGACTATTAAATGACTGGACAGAAATAAAGAATGTAAACAAAATAATACGTACTTAGGAGTACGAGTAGGAGTACGAGTATGTATAGTATAATTGTAAGTTCGTCAGGATCATAAAATGAAAAAAAAACATCCAGTCAAATGGGAACATTAATGGCGGTCATTAGACAGCGAAAAAAAAAATGTCTTTTGTCACGAGTTGCCAGTCGATTGGCACTCTCTCTCTCTCTGTCTCTTTCTATCTCCCTCTGTCTTGCTCTGTTTTATGCCATCGATTGAGTGTTCTGTCAGTCGAGCAATTTTAAAGTGTGTTGAAGCTGCAGTCCAAGCTGTAGCTGAGCTCAAATGCCAAGTGACAGCGTTAGTAGCCACAAATTACGCATACGCCGCATGTGGCTCAAGATTGAGAATAATTTACAAAGCTCGTTTGCTACCCACATCAATTGCGGTTGTCCAAGGGAATTAAGTTTGCTAAAGTTTTTGGCAAAGCTTAAGTAATTGTTAGAAGGTTTGCTCGACGTGGGAGATACTCTGTGGTGAGATTGAAAGAGGGTAAGTTGGGTAAGAGGATCTTTTGGTATTAGCTTGTGGTTTTACTAGCAATTTAAGTATTATTTATAGTGAAAATACTACATATTATACTTCTCTAGTATTCCTACTTATAATGGAAATTTCTACTATTTTTTCTAATACTTTCTACTACTTTTATTACTACTATTTCGACTCCTACGACTTCGAGTACTATTACTACTACTATTTCGACTCCTTCGACTACTAGTACTATTACTTTTACTACTCCTACAACTACTGCTTTTACTACCTCCTACTACTACTAATATTACTACTATTATTATGTCAATATTACAACTACTTTTTCTACTACTATTTTACCTACTACAATTATCAATTTCTAATAAAATCTATTTATTTTACTGCAGCTACTTAAATTCACTCTTCAACATTTACTACTCTTTTTACTATCTTACTTGCCTCAGCCCACTTACTACTACTTTAACTACTGAATGGCAGTAAATATCTGCTACTATCTGTCCCTCCCCCCTCTCTACTACTTATCATACTCAGTTAATGTGCTCCTTTTCACATGACTGAAACCTTACATTGTACTCGCAGGTTTAAGAATGGAAAGGGTCTGGTGAAAAAAAGGTCTCTCTCTCCCTCTTCTACAGTCTTCTGCCATACAATACCATGAACAGGACATTTTGTATTGAAATAGTTGTAGCAAATTTGAGCTAGACAGACATATTTGAGCTAAAATTTTTATGAGCCTGTTCGAATATGTGTTTCAATACGCATAAATGCAGACGTGACCAAAATTGTGAAAAACACACCCGTTGCCCGTTGCCAATGGAGCAGGCAAAAAGGCATGAAAAAAGGTACCAAAAGAGAGAGGGGGAGGGGAGGGAGGAGGGGCAAATGTGGCATTAAGACTGACAGTTTATGAAAAGCATTTTGAAATGAAACCGCACATATGCCAGTTGCCCGTTGCCAGTTGCCAGTTGGCAGTAGCCAGCTGCCAGTTGGAATGTGGCAGCTAGACCAACTCTACCCGATACCCTACCCTACTCTGACCTACTCTATCCCATACCCTACTCCCTAATCTAGGCGTGTCCTTCGTCAGCGGAGCGACGAACCGAAAAGAGACTTGTGCAGCAAGTCACAAGTTAAATGTATTCGCTTTTCGCTGGGATCAGCGAGGAGAAATCAATTTGATATATGCAGCACATGATGTGGCGCCTGCCCAGGCCCCTCTTGCCCCCATCCCCCCCTTTGGAAACACGTGCCTCCAGGGCCGGTGGCCTGTGGCAGTCTAATTGAGGCGCGACCTGCAGAAAGTTGCGCCTCTGCTGAATGAAGATAAATTGAGGAATAAGAAAAGGAAATTTGCGTAAATGACGCCAGGATGGGTAAAAAAAAAGAAGAAGAAGAAGAAGGAGAAGTACGGGAAGTGCCGACTGAGTGCAAAATAAACGACTGTAAAGCCACGTGGCGATTAAGCGGGAGAAGGAGTAGGAGGGGAGGAGGGGAGGAGGCAACAATTGAATTGAATTTCGCGCCTGCCATGCAACAGTTGCCCAGCCGCAGCCAACTTCATGTTCTTCTTCTGCTTGCGCTGCCGCAGCCAACTTCATGGCATTCTTCTTCTTCTTCTTCCAACCTAATGGCACCTTTTCAAACCTAATGCACATCAATTGCGCCGCATTGGGCCTGAGTGTAATTGATTTGAGTGTCGCCCCGGCACGTCCAAGGCCGCAAGATTATAAGCCAAATGCGTAATGCGTGACAGAGTGCGTAAAGAGAGGGAGCGAGACAGCAAGCCATGCTCAAGATTTGCGGCTCATTTCCGGGGAATTCAATTATTTCATTCAGACATCCTCGCATTGTACGGCCGTCAAACCCATTTGCTAATAAGCCCGCGGCGCTTATCAATCCCTCCCAGGATAACCTCCCGCTGGGGTAGAAGCAGAAGGGTCCCAAGCATAATTATGAATAGAAAGAGAGAGAGAGAGAGAGAGAGAGAGAGAGGGAGAGCTACAGATGGATTTTGTGCTCTGTACTCAGTGTGCAATGCCAGAAGATTATGCGATGGCTCTGAAAATGCAAAAGTCTTTGGCCAGCGGCAAGAGGGTTGCTCAAGTAGTTAATGCATATTTAATATATACTTAGTAATTAATTGAATACTCGGAAGTGAGACGAGAATGATAAATGTGGTTAGTGAGAGTGCCTGGGAACTTGAAATTATGCTACTTTCTGGGAAAACTTGGAAAGTAAAGAAATTACTTAATTATTCTCGCTTTTTATAATTATTACTTGGAAAAATGAAGTAAAGTAATTATTTAATTATTCTCACTTTTTAAAAAAATAAACTAAATTTATTCTTAAAGTAATTTTAAACAAGCTACATATATTAACTGCTAAAAACAAGTATTCATTAAGTCATTACAAGTATTTATTGATTCATATACAGTATTTATTGCTTGAGACAGGTGCTTAATGGGTAATAACAATTATTTACTTGTTAATACAAGTATTTATTGATTTATGAAAGTATTTTGTGATATATATATAAATTTTAAGTGATTCAAACAAGTATTTACTGATTAAGACAAGTATTAACTGATTAGAACATTTATTTAGAGATAATAGAGAGAATATTTATACTAAGTAATTACAAGTATTTACTGATTAATGACTTTGACCAATATTAATTTTCTAAATACAAGTATTTACTTAGTATTTACCGATTCATTACAAGTATTTTGCATTTAAGACAAGTATTTTTTTATCTATACAAATAATCACTTCTAAATACAAGTATTTAGCGAGTATTAAGAAGTATTTACAGAGTAATAACAAGTGTTTTATGATTTAAACAAATATTTATAGACTTATGCAAGTAAGAAGTATTTACTTAGTGCTTACAAGTATTTATTGAGTAATAACAAATAATTATTGATGATTACTAGAACTTTCAGATTAATAGCAATATTTACAGTTAATTTCAAGTATTTACAGATTTAATAATTTATTTTCTGAGCAATAACAAGTATTTACTTAAGTATTTATTGAGTATTATGAATTAAAACAAGAACCTTCAGATTAATAGCAATATTTACAGTGAGGTTAAAGTATTTACCGACTAAATAATGTATTTGCTGAGTAATAATAATAAATTTTTACGTATATCAGTAGTTCAAACAAACTAAACTGCCCTCGTTGGCATTGGAAATGTGTCGATATATTCGCAACGCAGAGCTGCAGCAGCTGTTGCCCCCGAGCTGCTGTTGCATGGGGCAGCCCGTACCAGCTAGTACAAACGTATCTAGGTAATCCCTAAAGCTTATGGCAGTGCTATCTCAGAGCCATCCACTGTTTGTTGTCAGCGTACACAATGCACGTAATAACGGGGAGAAACATCGGGCTGAGTTGGCCTTTTTTGACCCCAGCAGCCCGGCGAGGGTTCAGGTTCCCCCTCCAAAAAACTCTCACTCACCTGGCGATTCTTTTTTATGACCTCTGCCAGGTGCCATTGGAAGCATTTTAAGTGCTACCCAAGCCAGCACCTTTTTTGTGCTCAGCACTTTTGGCTTATGGCTTATGGCAGTGACTTCAACTTTGACCGGGTCAAAGTCAAATATTTGACATGCTTTTAATTACAGTAGCACAATTCGGAGTATTTGCATTGTATAGCACCCACTGTAATGTATATATAATATTACTGCATGTCATTGCGAATTGAAGATCTTATCCGTTAAATGGGTATTTGCATACACACACACGTATAGTATGTGCGTGTGTGTGTGTGTGTGTGTTTTGTAATTAATGCGTCATTCCTATTGACAGTTATTTCAATAATGCCTGCGGCTGTTCCCAGTTCCCCGACCCTATATCGTTTGCTTTGTTCAATTTGGACTGCCCGCGTTGCCAATCGAGATTTATATATTCCATTCAGACACCTCTCACACCTCCCCTCTGGCTATACGCATATTTATTGTTACGCCCCTTCGATTTCAATCAAAAACCACGAAAATTCAATTAATTTTACAGTGACCCCTGTAAAGCATTGCACAGTGGCAGCCTGCAGTGTTGATGTCCCCGACGCGGTTCTAGGGTCATCTGTCCGTATCGAAATTAATCAAAATTTTCTTACCACAATACCCCCCACCCCTCCCCCGGTTTTGGTAGTTCCGTTAGTTTGCTGACATTTCGCACTTGGGGCCATGTTCTCTGCTTATCGCATTCGCCCTTGATGAGGGTCGACAGTAACCTCCCCCCTCCCCCTCCCCCTTGACAGTGCCACGTAGCTGTAGCTGTCCGTCGTCTGATTTTATTGTTCAAAAGTCACTTAGGTGGCGACAGCGACAAGTCAAGAAGGAACTCACCAAATATCCTGTAGCTTGTTTTGCGGAAGTTTTCGCTCAAAAGGAAGTTTTGATTGAGAAAAGAAAAGTCCATTGGCTGCGGGAAAGAAAGAAAATGTAATAAAGCTCATTAAGTGGATTTGAAACCATAGGGGGGCTTAATAAATGCAAGCTGAAGCTTTTGGCAGCTTTGAAAGCTGCTTAGGCTTGCTGTGAATAATTTAAAGCTCTGACAAGTGATTTAATGTGCTTTGGAAGCTTTAAAATTTATGTAATTTAGAGAGAGGGAGCTTTATAGCTTATTAATCTATAATATTACACTTGCAAGAGCTTTATATAGTTTTGTATGCTGCAGGCTGAGCTTTTAGCAACTTTAGCTGGAAGTTATAATTATTATTAGTTCATAGTTGGTTTTTATGCTTTCAGGAGCTTTCAGACAATTTATGCTTGAATTTTTCAAATTGTTTGCAATAGAAAGTCTCTGATATTCTGATTTAAGCAATTGATAGAGCTTACATGAACTTGAAGTGTATAAAAGTTGCTTAATGGAGCTTTTTGTCCCTATGAGTTCAAGCTTTAAAAGCTCACATGGATTTTGAGTAACTTCATATAGAGCTTTAATGTACTTTTCAGACTGTGTAAATCATCTCAAAAGATCACTTAAGCCCGCATGTCTTGCCACACATAGAATGCGTTAAGACCAAAGGTCAACTATGAACTGTGGGCCAATTTGTTGGCCAAGTTAACGAACTTGAACTTGAGTGCACATTTGGACGTTTCGTACTTAGCTTGCCTTGTCTGGCCTTGCCACGCCTCCTTCCCTACTTCCTTCCTTCCTGCCTTCCCATCGGTTGCTGTGGGCAAACTCATTATAACTTTAATAATTTGTATCTGGAGCTATTAATTAAGTAAATAAGTGTGCCCGTGTAAAAGTTGGAAACGGCACATTTTATGGCAGCGTGTCCCATGTCGCATGCTGTGTGTGCCACATGCCACCACCACGTGCCACATGCCACATGCTAGATGCCACATTTGCCATTTGCCAGCTGCCAGTTGCCACTTTGCCATTTGGCCATTTATTATTTAGCCTTAAATGCAAATCACCAAAGTTTTACATTTTTTCTCTCCCCCACTCCCACTCCCTCTCTTTCTCCCCCTCCCTCACTTTCTCAACACAAACAGATCGCTGGAAAAAAATGCCGATTTTCGAAATAAATTTTCAGTCTTGTATTTTTTGTCTGTGCGCCGCGTGTGGCGGAAATTCGCGCTGCGTTGTTCAGATAGAGATGCGAAAGATATGAAAATTAAGCACGATTGAAATATGTTTATGACGCCAATTGCGACAGGGAGCTAAGGCTAAATTGTTCAATAACAAATATTGATAATGCCAACGCCTCCGCTTTAATTGATAGCATATGCGAGAAGTGTGTATGATATAGTGTGAGTGTGTTCCAATAAAAAAATTCATTGCCTTAATGGTCTGAGTAATTATATTCACATACTCAACGAACATGTGTGTGTGTGTGTGTGCCTCGCACACAATTTAATACAGCTCTGGAATGCGGGAGAGCATATTTATAAATAGACAAGTGGGATCGAAACGATATATAAATACCCTAAACTGATAGACTTGTAAATTTCTTAAATAATTATAAAGTAAATCGATGTACCCTTCGGCTAGAGTACACCAATTGCTTTGTAAACAGATGTATTTATTTGCGCTACTTTGCTTCGAAGTGTGTGTGTGTGTGTGTGTGTGTGTATGCTCGCAGATATTTCCCAAAATATACACAATACTATACAATACGTGTAGATAAACGAAGGCCGAGCCGCAGCTAACAACAGGTGGGAGAGGGCGAAATGACGCTCGACTCTTTTTACTGAAGTATGAAGTGATGAAGTATGCTCGACTGTAATATACCTTAACACAACTTTAGAGTTAATTATTTTGTATTGCATACTTTTAAGAGCTCCTTTATTTATTTTTTATTATTTTACGATAACTATTTTTTGACTTATTAAAGCACTTGTAACCATGGTCAAATTCTAAAGCTAGCTTAAGCTACGGACAATAATAGGACACATTGTCAGCAAATTTGATACCCTTAGCTCTTATAGTCACTGAGATATAGTTGTACATACAGACAAACTTGACTATAGCGACTACCCTGTTGATGTTCATAAAAAAAAAATGCGTAGATGCTGCCTTTTGCCTGTTATATATATTTTTGTTTGACACAAAGTTGGAATACCTTTCTACCCTATGAGTAGAGGGTATAAGAACTCAAATATGTTTGGCAGAAAGTTGAAAAGAAATATCTTAGGCTTTAAATCAATTTAAGATGAAGAATGGGAATTGCTTATGATTTATTATATACACAATAATAATTAGATCATATATTGTTACCTGATAGATGGGTAGAAATACATTGTTATACCTTTCTTATTCTCGTAGCCACATCTAAAGCAATTCTTATGCAATCATGAAATTCCCCAATGGGAATTGAAGTTGAATCCCTTGTTGTTTACGCGGGACCCTTCATTAACTATGACAACCGTGTTAGTTCTTCGTATATCTCTTTTTAATGAGCAGCCCGGGGCGTCAAGCTGACATGGTTACCAGGGAAATCAGAGAGAGAGAGAGAGAGAGAGAGTGAGAGACAGGGAACAAAGCGAGACAGATGAAAATGTCAAAAAAATAAGACACTAAAATGAATATGCAAACATTTCAAGCTATGTTAGGAGAATAGACCTGGACCTGAATCGGTAAGCAGCTACTCGATCGACCCTCGTTGACACGTGTAAACAGTGCTAAAAGGGAGAGAGAGAGAGAGAACCATTCTAATGTGAGTGAAAATAAACTTTCACTTTTTTTCTATTTTATTTTTTTTTTCTAATATTTGTACAAGTTTACAAAACATGGCAAAATTTAACACAATCTGCTCTGACGACCTGTTCAAGTTTTTTTTAAGCTATGCATATTTATTCAGGATGGATGCCGGCGAAAATGGATGTCTGTGGTACGTGCCGCATTATAAATGCCCCAGCCTGGGAAAAATCGTGGCATTCAGAGTTTTTTTCTCAGCCCATGTGGCTGCGGTTGCTTTAAGCCATGTTTAAAGGCGCGTTTCGCGGGAAAGCGGGTTGTTAATCCCAATTTCAGATTAAATGCAATGTTACCAAGAACAGGGAGGGGGTAGGGCGAGAAGGTGCATGCAGCATGCACTAGGCGCAAAATTATGCCAAGCCACTTCGGCCAGTTCGAGCTTTGAGGCAACTCGTGGGCTTCATTCATTATGCATTCTACGGGGTGGGCTTTAGAAAATCTGCTCGACAATATATATTATATTACGAAAACACAACACCTTTAGCAACATGAAGAGCAAGACTAAAGAGCTATGGCTTGGGTGGGGGCTATGGAGCCTACGGCTTCAGTAGTGCTGCTCAAGCCGCTCTAAGCTCTAGAAAAGCGCACCGAATCCTGCACCCAAAGCACTTGAAAATAATGAAATGAAACAAAATTAAAAAACCAAAGCGCAATAACGACTACACGAAGAGGTAGCTGATGATGTTGATGAAGTTCGGCTCACTTCATGACTTTGTTAGTGTGTGTGTGTGTGGGTGTGTGTGTTGTGAGGCAGGTTAAAAACTTTGAAGGGAGAGAAAAAAAAAGTTTAAAAAATACAGAAAATTTACTTAGGCAGCTTCTCCTTTCCTATTCGCGGCTCGTCAGCGTTTTCCCACACACACACACAGACAATCTGCGCCATTTGCATAATTTTCAATGAAAAGCGCGAGAAAAGTAGGTGCTGAAGCTTGGATTTTCCTCTTTATGCAGTGATTTACCCCATGCGAAGGCAGAGCTGAAAAGGAAAAATGAAGCAAGTAAAATCGCACTGCAATTGCTTTTGCCCTAATTCCGATTATTATAATGGCCTAAACACCGCCTGCTTAGTGGGGCAAATGGGGAAGATAACACGCCCCAGCTGCCACTCCAAATTCCCAGCTAATTGTTGGCTATAGAACAGAGAGAGAGAACAAGTTGGGGGTATCCTCACAAAATCAGCACTTTCTGGCTGCAGCAGTTAATAATTGCTTGCTTAATTAACTGAATTATCTTGTTGCCCCAAAAGTATCTTAACTTTGTGTGTGTGTGTGTTTTCCTGCCTTGAACTTAAAATGAACCCTCTACAGAGAAGGTTGAACTCTATTGAACTGAATCCTAAACGATTCAATGCATTATTGAACCGACATTGACCTTTTTGGTAATGCGAATCGAATTATGTTTTACTTTATATACTTGCCAGTTTGCACTTGCCCCACGTTGGGCGCCAGAGCAACGCTACAGTTACTCCGCAGAGTTTTTGCAATTTTCTCGAGACTATTAAAGGAATTATCTCAGTACGATGATGGAGTCTGAAAAAGAGAAGCTTGTTATCAACGCGCTTTCTCGCCTTTAGTTGGCTCAACTTGAGCAATGAACATGGTAGATAAAGTTCTGCATTGTTTGCGAAATAAAACTTGGTAGACAATGGGTTAATGCTGCCCCCACTGTGAACCCTTCGTTCTTGAGTCAATGAACGATAGAGAGAATGGCGTAAAAGGAAAAAAAGTACAACTAATTGAAGTTCCAGTCAAGCCGGGCAGAGATTCAACATGGAATCCATGCTGGGTTAAACATTAGACGCGCCATCGTTAATTGAACCTCGGAACCCCGAGGAGGCAGCTCTGCATCTCCAACTGCATATTTGCATTGTGGTGGCTGCAATTAAAATGGTTCACCTAATTAAACATAATCAGTGAGTTGTGAAATGCATTGCATAGTGTACTTACTATATATAATACAGAGCAGTCGATTATAATGGAGCGCAATTTAATGTGTAGAATACTTTGCTTATCTTAAATTTCATGTAATTTCTTGCGCTGCGTGACTGTGTTATCTGCTCTTCTACTTGCTAAAGATATAGTAAACCGATTATGGCATCATAAATTTATGCAACAATATGGGGTGTCCTTCGCTAACTGCGCAGGATGTGTCAAATTATTGCGTACGGTTAAACGGTAAAACGGTAAAACCTGCTCGAACAACCTTTAATTTGCATAAATTAAAACGTAATAAATGGAGGCAAAATGAATTGGCATTTGCCACGATATAACAAGGCAACAACAACAGCAACCAGAGGAATAGGAAGGCAGCAATATGCTACATAACACCCTGTACCCAGTTACGTCGTAACATTTGGCTGCCTCAGTTGGTTTTCCCATCAGCTGCAGATTGTTGTAAACCCATTGAAAAGCTACCCAAAGTCTCTTTCCATCTTCCCTGATCCCTCCCCCCCATCTGCCTGCCTGCTACCTTATTGCGTTGCCGTTAGTAAGGTCGCGAATTGAGCTACATCATGACACGATATAATTAAGCTTATTGTTCTAACTCGAGCCTCTGCCTCTGTCTCTGTCTCTGTCTGGCATCGGTTCTAAGTGATAAATGATGAATGATGAATTGAGCAAGGTACTGTGCAATCAATTATGGATCCACATTACCGTCTCCTTTTCCACCTTACTTTAGGTATATCAATCGTATCTGTTTGTTTGTTTTTTTTTTTTAAGGGGGAGGGTATTAAAACAGATACGCAATTTAAATTTGAATTTATATGCTCCCGAAACTGTCGACATTTGAGAGGCAATTTTAATTAAAGCAAAGAAGAAGGCCGCAGTTGAGTGTGCCCGACTGTGTTATACCCGCTATACAGCAGTACTTTCACCATAAATACTATTTTTAAATAATTAAAATATTTAATATAATTAAATATTGAATAATTTTGCTGTTTATAGTTCGATTGCAATGAAATTTGCAGGAATCATTTGGATAGTAATATTTATTATATATACAAAAAATAAATATGCTAGCTAGACAATTAAGCGTGAAATGCGTTTTTTTCAGTTAACGTGGGCACATTGGGGCGTGGCCAAATTCTTAAAGAAACTTGAGATGGGTGCAGTAATAAGCCATATTGTCACCAAATTTGATACTCCTAGCTCTTATACCTACTGAGATCTAAGCTTTCATACAGACATCAAAGACTATTAGTTTTGCTGCTTAATGAGCAGCGGTTGGAATCAAAGCGCGTATCGATTTGAAACTCATTTCTATTTGCTGCAAGTCTGAAAAGCTGAGTTCCATGGGTCTACCACACACACACACACACACACTGAAATTCTCATTGAGCTCACATTGCTCATTTCGGGTAGCCGCAAATTATCTTTGGCCAATAGGCAATTTACATAATTGCACGACCGGTATTGGTACTGCCAATTGCAAACAAATGCGGCATCGACAGGCCTCATTAATTGCCCCGACAGTGGGTAAACAATAGTGTCCAAGAGTACCAGAGTATTACCGTGTGTGGGGCGGGGCGGATAAGTCGTGCATGACTTGATGAATGTGCGCCGAATGACACGAAACTGGTAAATCAAATGCAGAGCAAGTGAAGGAGGCGAAGGGAGCAAAAAATATGATATGTGTATCACTTATGGCCGGACACGTTTAATGAATCGCGTCGAGTAGGTCGCCATGGAGACCGGACTAGAGCAGGACAATGTCTGCAGAGGGAGACAGGACACAGGACACATTCTGTGATTTATGGCGCAGCGTATTTCGGTGTGTTTGCTTTCATTTGTCACGACAAGCAACCCGTCGAGCATACCACACCTCTTTCCTGCTGTGTTTCCTGCTATCTGCCATACATATCTCTCTCTGTCTCCATATCTATTCTTCTCTTTATCTCGCCTTGACTATCGTCATCTCTTGTGTGTGTTCGTGTGTTTTTGACAATTGCGCGTAGCTCGACTTGTGTACACCCGCCGCACCCAACTCAGCTGACTCTGGCATCGATAAGCAAATATTGATAATACAGTTAGGATACCGCCTCCTAACCAAACCCAACCAAACATGCCCTTTACCATGTTCCATATTCCATACTCCTCCTCCTCCGAGAGGGCAAACAAATCACCAATCACAAATAATATTGCTTTTATCAGCGGGTTTCCTTTTTGTTTTTCCGTGTGACATTCAATATTGTTCTTCACACACCCATTCCTCCTTTCTCTCTCCCTCTCTCTCTCTCTCATTCGTCTTCTTGTCGCGTATCCACTCAGAAATTCCTTGTCGATTGAAGCGTCAAGCATAAATTCAGTTGTTTAGTGAAGTAAGCCAGTAGTGCTTTAATAAAACATAAACCAGCGCCCTTATATCTCCCTCCGAAACTCTCCCAAACTGTTGGTAACTCACTCTTCCAACTTCCCCAACTGTCAGTTGAATATTTAACAAACAACACTTGATAATATCAGTTAAAATCATCATCAAAGGTTGCTGGTCTTTTTTAAAGGTCTTTGACTAATATTAGATTTCAATGAGTTGATTCGCTCTCTCTCTCTCTCTCTATTATGTTTTTCTCTCTCTATTTATTATTCAACTGACAATTGTGAAAGTTTTCCGGCTTGTTGCTGTGGCAACACAATTGTTGACTGTGCCACTGGGGCGGATACTTAATTTCACTTCGTCAAGAGATTATGGCAACAGCAACAACAACAACAACACAGCAAGTGCAACAATCAAAACAGTCAGGCCAGACTGAGGAATATATATCGAGCAGAAGGCCTTAGGCTGAGTGCTTTCTTATGTGAGAGGAGAGAACCAGGATGATGCGATGCGATGCGAGTGTAAGTGAGCTCAGCCTGAGGAAACGTTGCCTTTTTAATATCAGCAGGATAATCCATGAAGTTGCCAGAGCTCCAAATGCCTCGTTTCTTGGCTTTAACTTGTTTACAGCCCCCATAAAGCAGAGACAAGTTGTTTTTTTTTTTTTTTTTGGGATAACCTTATCCTTTTTTTTTGTCGCAACATTTGTCAATCGTTTTACCTTGCAACCGTATTAAGGTGTATATTCATGCAAATTGCGAAGGTGAAATAAATTCTCTTGGTTTATTTTTTTTCTGTTTTCCGTTCTTTATGCGGATATGCTGATATGCTGTTGACATATATTTACTCAGCTCTCGGGGCAGGCACAACGTATGTAGGCCTGTTGACAGCTCAAGTGATCCTTGACCCTGAGCTCGTCGCTGTTGACACAATATTATCGAGATGCGCTGTGATTATGTTAATCATATTGCAGGCGGAGACTTAAGACACTGCTGACACTGTTAATGAGCCGCATAAGCAGGCCGGGATGAGGATGATGTGCAGGACATGACATCGGCAGCATGTGGTGCCGTCTTCTGTTTTTATTGCCTCGCACTCTGCGTATAATTGTTATGCTGCTGCTGCTTTTTATATACACTCCATATATGTATGCATATGTGTCATATACCATGTATATATGTGCTGACGATGTCATCTGCTTGTGCCTGGCCTTATGGATTGAATTAACGCCACGTCTGATGGTTGCCCTCGGGCTAAGGTCATCAGTTCTGGCCCCACTTCGCCGTGCCTAGCGCCATTATGGCGCTCATCCATTTGATTTGCGCGCCACTTTGCGTTGCGAGCCACCAAACGGTTCAAATACCGGAAAAAACTCTTTCCGATGATACATAAAATGCTGCCCCCTCCCCACACACACCCCGCTATACACCTACCCATCCGTTTTGACAGCAGCAGCTGCCTGAAGTTGCCTTAAATGGAATGAAAATCAATGTAGCGTACACGCCAGCACACACACACACACAAACACACACACGCAGCATCCTGTAAGTGCCTTTTTGCTTAGACACACACACTTGCCAGAGTGTGTGTGTGTGTGTGTGATAGCACGGTCTGCTTTAATGCTTACCTAGAATATTTCGTTGTTTCATTTCAACGGGTGGCAACTTTTCCATTAGCAAAGTTAATGCCACGCCCACAAAAGTCGTGGGAAATCACGAAACACATTATATCAAGCTTAGAGAACTCTAGCACAACCCCCCTGCCCACCTCCCTCCCTCCCTAAACATGTGTTAATCGTCGGCAGCTGCGTGTAGTGGTAAATTCTCGCATTGATTGACTTTGTCTTGCAATTTTTTGTAGCATACTTTTTGGGGCGCTTGAATTGGAGTTCACTGAGCTGCGCTCGCTGACGGCAGCAGCCGTCCGTCATAATGAATATATTACGGTAAATTAAACAACAGTTAAAATTGTTGTGCAAAGTTCGCATTTCGTTTATTTCATACGAAAAGTTTGCAAAAAACTGTGCATGAACACAATTAATTATCATAATTTTTGGCTAAATACATAATTATTATCATATTTATTCCGAGTGAACAATTTTTAGGATAGCTCTTGTAAATATTTAACAGGATTAAAAACATGCGCGAAATTTCACATACACACACACACAGGTCAGCCAATGGGTATATATGCAATTTATTATCTCTTCTTTGACATTCAATATTAAGCCCACGCAAACTTTCTACATTTTGCTTTTTGTAGATATTTGTGGGCAGCTCTGTATTAATTAAAATAGCTTTGCATCTAAAAATAACTGTTGTTCGATGGAACTTTTTGTTGAAACTTTAATTGAACAGAAAGATTACTAAAATTTTTAACCCATTTCACACTCAATCTAGCCAAATTAAACTAACTTTACTAAGTTAGTTAGTTGAGTTCGCATCTCCACAAAATAAAAAAAAAGAAACTAATTGGTTATTTAGTGAAGCATAAAGTTTTCACTATAGAAGGGTGCATAAATTAATAGATAGAATTAAATCTAGTTAATTGGATGGCATAACAAATGCATAAGTTAATCGAATATGCCGGCCACACTGTTTGCTTTAATCGAAACTTTTTATACCATCTCTGGCGCCAACAAATAAAATAAAATATGCAAATTAATTGTGTGCGAGTGTGCAGGGTGTTAGATGAGAATGACAGATAAACAAAGTATGTTTGCTTGGAATACCGAAAGAAAAAACAAAAAATATAAATAAACAAGAAACATAAAACCAACTTGAAGTTCATTCATCAACTCAGTTTGAAAACTATTAAAACAGGTTTGTTTTTATTGTTTTTATAGAATAAAGACGGACTTAGAGATTTGTTTACATTTGTATTTGATGAGTCTGATATTTCGTACATACTTGCCGGCAGGGGTATGCATGTTAATGAGCAAAAAAGTGAAGTCATTCACTCGCCACAATTACGAATCGAACCTGATATTTGTAATTATCGCTCATTTATTTCAATACAATCGTAATATATATACTTTTTGAATGCATTATGACAAATTGATAAATTATTGTCAGACGATGATTTTTTTCATATGGATTTTTAACGGTTCTCTCTCGTTCTATATCATTGTGTTTTTGTAGTACTCTTTGCTGGCGCCAACAATTTGCATAATTAAATCTCTCGCTCAGATAGTGAAAAGAGATAACAAGATAGCAGGCTACAGGTAAGTCAGTCAGTCAGTCTATTTATAATGTGTATACCGATTTGCTATTTGCAATGCAAATCAAACTCTTTATTTTTTGTTGTTCCGAGCTGTTAACAAATTTATACGCTTGCCACATGCGAGCCAGAAACCGTGTGGGCTTTCCGCTATCGGATGGATGTTCTTGATGGCATTCCATTGGGGAATGTGGGGAATTTCTTACCTATTCAAGTTGTGTGTTTGAGTTATTTGTTCACTCTCTGTGGCAAACAGACGACAACATGTGGCAGAGCCATAAAAGTGTCGTAAAAGGCAACTACTACGACTACTACTATTTTCCGTATAGACATAAAATTACTAAGTAGCCGCCGGGCAAAGTGCCACACGCAATTTAATTACATATATTTCTCCATACATACATATATGTAGGTTGTAAACAGACCAATCAAGCCGGCTGAAGATTGTTATGCCTGTAGTATCTGCTGCTATTATCTATATCCCCTATATAGTTGCCGCACTGCGCTGCGCGATTAACCAAAGTGTGGTAATTACACTTTCCATTTATTGTCTAATAGCCGCCTATTTATCACACTTGCGTCATAAATAGAATAAAAGGCATCATAATTGCAGCAATGTGTTCGATTATTGCACACCAAAATGAGGGACTATCGATCCTGCACACGTAGCAAGTGCAAGTGATAGTTCGGAACGAAATGAACGAGGCTAGTTCAGGCGTGAGTTACGTGAGCGATAGTTACATGCAGACAGCGCAATCGATACACGCTGATCGGAACGATGTGAACGAACCGCTTGTTCACTGCGAACTTAGTTCGTTCATTTCGTTCGCTTTAAGTCTGCGTGTTCTGGCTTTGTTCATTCCTTAATTGCCTTCTTAGTGTTGGTGCGTGCAAGTGACATGTTGTGTGTGTGTGTGTGTGTGTGTAACTCTCTATTGTGCCGCACTTTTGTTAACAATGAACACCGACATGTCCAGCTGGTTCCTAACCAGGACTGCAGGACTATAAAGCATGTTTAAGTAGAATGTACCTTGATTTATTACATACATATCTCTACAGTATGTAGTTTTTGCTCAGTAGCTGTACCTACATATGTATGTATGTACCTGCCAGGGCCATAAAGTGTATGGTACCAGTTCGGCATACTATCATGTTAAGCCGAAAATCTTTATATTGCTGCAAGCCATAAATATGCAAGTGTAGGCAAAAAGCAGAGGCAGAGCCGGAGGGGGGCGGCCTCTGTTATTGGCTCTTTGTGAGTGCATTCAAAGGCCCCGTGCCGTCCTCTATATCCACAAATCGAAGGCCATGGAATACAAGAGCAACGTATCACATTCCCGTATCACATACGGAACTGACGGAAAACTTTTCCACATCGAATCTGTCAATATGTAGGATTGACTAGCAAATAAGAAAACTTGAATATCGATAATAAACCTTATAAGATTAATATAAAATAATTATACACTAGCCTGAAATTCAATTACTTAAACTCATAAATCTTAAATCTTAGAATCCCAATGGACGGGCCAGTCGACCATTTTTAAGCAGGCCAAATCTAGTTTCCATATGGCACCATTAATATTCTGTTCAATAGCTCGAACAAAACTCTTGGCACACTCTTGAGTCGACTGTGTGGGATGTCCCAGTAGCAACTCAGCTACCTTGGGCTCCACATCCAACCATGAATTGAACTTCTTTACCAAACTGGTCCTGGTAATGCCGGGGTTAATCGAGTAGCAAGTGACGCCAGTGATAGGAGCAAGTTTCGCCAGGGAGTTGGTAAAGTTAAATACCGCCGCCTTGGAGGCGGAGTATACAGGCACCTGATAGATCGCATTCATTCCAGTTACCGAGCATATATTGGCCATAACGCCTCCGGGTCCCCCGTTGCGAGTGTCCCAGAACGGCATCATTGCCGTGGTGGTATTTACCAGGCCGGTGAAATTAACCGCAATTGTCTTCTCAATCGCATGATCATCAAGAATACCAGCTCCATTGATTAGCAGATCAATGGTCTTGAACTTATCGAAGATCTTCTTCAGCAGCTGGCAGGACTCACCAACTGGAATGGTAACATCATATTCATAGAACGAAACTTTCGTTTTGGGATTCACTTTCGATAATTCCGCTACGTTTTTCTCTGGTTCTGGCAAACGGTCGAGCAGAATTAAATTCTTTGGTCCAGCCTTACATATCTCCTTACTGGTATCCTTGCCAATGCATCCCAGGCCACCAACAAAGATCACATTCTTATTGGGCAGAAATTTAGCGCTACTACACATATTCCTCTGTACCTTCTGTTTCTGTTGACCATTGCATGCGGGAACCAATAAATCACCCTGAACCAATGCACCACCACCCATGTGCGAGTTCCTTAGTTCCGAAAATGCAATGGATTTGCTACGCGACTGGCATGCTGACTGAACAGAAGAACTAATAAATTTGGTTCCTAAAAACATTTTTTTAAAGATAATTTTGTTTGTTCAATTCAATATAGAAAAAAAAACCGAAAATATTAAATTTTGATTACTTAAATTTTATTTTTTTTAGATGTGTTCCGTTTCAGAGCACGCGTATTATGATGCTTTAAACATAAAGGTGCTCTCCAGTTGAAAATATCTATGACATTATACGCCCGGCTATAGAGACCCAACATTATTTTCGTAGATCTAGCTATGAGTACAAAAAATAACTTCGGGGGCTTTGTGGGTCTCCTCTAACTGTTATTTAAATGTTTAATGAAAATTAGTAAGACCTTTCAATGGTAAAAAATTCATAAGAACATTATAATTAAACAATAACTATTGTTCCATTACACAATCAATCCACAATTACCAGGAATAAAATAAAGGGAAATTATAACGAGCTTTCTTCGAATTCCATTCACAAGCGTGTGGTATTTGTGTGGTATTTTCCATGGAATTTTCAAATGGTATTTCCAAAATTAGAATTTGCCGAAACGCCAACTAAAGCATGTTAAAGAGATTTATTAAAAACATATTTTTTTGCTTCTCGATGTTTGGATGCATAGAAAAATATTGCACTAAATGGACAAAAACTTTTGAAAAAATTTGCATACATATGAAAGTTTTTTCCGTTTTTTGTTCGTAAATAGGAAATTCGCTCGGAGGGATGTGCACACATGGTTCATTTTACCCACATATCTATAGTGCATAAACGCATGCCACATGCAGTCATAGTATTCTTTTGCCATTGTTGAAAACTATGATGATATGTTAGGAAATATTCTAATAGTTGTGGTGTAAATTTTTTTTTTTTTAGAAAGTTTTCTTTCCAGCTACCAGAGTAATTGGCTTCTTTTTCAGTGGTTTTGTAGTTATAATTTGTAGTACTGATTTTACATACATATATCTTATTGTTGTACAAATATTTCATTAAAAAATTTTGAGAATGTTCGTCGGAATTGCAACATATTCTAAGCTGGGAAATTCCTTCAATGGGCTCATATTATAAATTCATAACTGAACAAAAATGTTTGGAGCTAATGCATGCGGGTTATTCCGATAATCAGCATATGATATTTAATATGTATGAACATACTATATACATATATGGATGAACTTGTTTCTGAAAGTTTCTAATAGGATTTAAAATAAAAAGTTGTTTTGAAATACCCAAATCCAGATACAGACAATGTAGTATCTGCTCTTCGAACAATTTGCGGGCTTATTGTTTGATCCGAAAATGGGATTTTTAATATACTCGTTAATGTCTGGGCGGGTGCAATTATCGTTTGGCGCTAATTGCGATATTATTTTAAACAGGTGTGAAATGCTGAATTAAAATTCCGAATACTCCCCCTAATTAGAATTCCCATTCCCAAAACGGATTACATAAGCAACTGGTTGATCTTTACTTTTATATAGGGTATACTTTTCTTTTATTCTTTCAAATCATAAACTATAACATAAAACACAACATTGGGTGGTCAACAGAGAGTTTGATGGCGGGCGGGAGGGGGGCGTGTCCCTCTTCTAGTAGTGCACAACAAAAGTGTTGGGATCGATGAGGGTGGCCACCTCCCAGGGATGGACAATCGAGCGACCAGGAATGCGATTGTAGGCAGCTAAAGGAAGAAGAAGGGGGAGGGGATTGTTAGAGCACAGTTTGATGGCCTGTGGAAACAGATGGGGCAACTCACCAATTATCTTGTTAATGGCCGTCTGCGCATCCAGAATCTGTGAGTCAGGAGCGGGTGCAGCGCTGGCCAGGATCAGGCAGACGGCGGCAAGGACCAGAGCGAAGACAATGAATTTCGACATGTTTTGGATTGTTTTTTTTTTTTTTTTGGTTCTTCTAGTTGTGGTTTAACTGAAGTTTGTGCTAAGTCTAATTAGGCTTGTCGCAGCTGCTTCTATTTATACCAGAATGTGGTAGAAAGATGATGCTGATTCTGGGATGAATGAAAGCATACAAGAAATGCCAGATGAGACAGAGAGAGAGAGAGAGAGGGAGAGCCGAAAGCCAAAAAACCGCGAATCACAGCTGTTTTCGAAATTGATTTCGAGTTTTTTTCTCTCTCTCTCTCTCTCAGCCAGTCGCAACAATTAATTTCTATGCAGACTACGCGAAATGTTTCGATATATAATCCTCAACGTAATAGCTTGCCCCTAGCCTCCCCCCCCCCCTCCTTTATCACTTCTATACTCTGCGAAGAACAGAAACAAAAGCAGAACGATATCAAATCGATGAGCCCAAAACGAGTTTCGCTAAAGAACAAACACGCCTCAGGTCGTCGTCGGGAATTCCAAGAGCATAGAAAGTAAACAAATCTCGAGACCGATTAAATTAATAAATATATTAATATTTTATTTCAATTCCCCCCTCCCCCATCCTTTCCTATATCTCTTGTTCCTTCTGCCTTCGCCATTCTAGCTTAATTTTGTAATTTAAATTTATTATGCATTTTTCTATAGATTTGCAATTATGTTCTACGGTTTTTTGAAAAGAATGTTGTTTCTTTATTGTGGTTCATTGTACGCTCCGAAAACGACTTTTTTTTTGTTTTTGGTTTCGGCATTTTTGTTTTGTTCCACATATTTTTGTAGCGGTTTTTTGGGCTTTTCCCCGACAGGTCGCGATTTTTTGTTGATATCCGGCGCCGTCGCCGTTCAAGATCAAAGAGCAAAATCGTTTGATATGGCGCTTTTGTCGCCCGTCGATTTATAAAAAAAGAAACCGGTTGGCTCAATTTGTCGCGTCGCCCAAAGAAAGTAAAACCTTCAAAAATATAATACTACGTATTTTCTATTAATAAATTATAGTCTAATTCTTAAATGGGATAGGGTAGAGAGAGAGAGAGAGAGAGAGACTTTGTGCAGACAAAGTTTTATGCCGAAATTTGTTGTCGAAGCAAGGCTGGCAAGTTTATTATTAGCTGGATATACCCAGACTACGTCAGTTTCGCCGGGTGCGACGAGTATTAAATTTTAAATGCGTGCTGGCTTTTTTTTTCTTGGGATCCTTGAAGCCTCGTCGCGTCGAGGCAACAGCTGGCAGGGCGTGTGTGTTTAAAGCAGCTAACTTATGGGAAGCCCACACGCAGACATTTGATTGGAATTTCACTCCCCCCCCACCCCTATCTCTTTAAGAAGAAGCTAAAAGATATTGTGTTCAATATAATGCTCGTAATGCTAATGCCGACACGTGACGCCTTAACGAAATTGTCGGCCTTCTCTAATGATTGAGACAAATGTGGATGAGGAGTTGGGATATGTTCTGGTTCCTTCGTCTGGCTTTTACTTGTTGCCCCCTAATCGAACTGGTGTGGGAATCGAGTTTCTGCACAACATATGGATTTATGAATTGTTAATCAAGTGAGCGAGGGCTAATGAGACAGACATGGGGAGCGCAGCAGAAAGCTGCTTATCGCAGTGTTTATTAGCCGCCAGTTATACAATCTACGCTTGTTCCACCCTTCATATAGTACAATCCCATACATAATATATCTGCGCCTACTTGACAGTCAATATTAATAATGAACAGGCGACAACTGCAGGCATCGCTGTACTAACATGTTGGGCTAGGTTATGCGAGGGCAGTTCAAGCAGCTTAGCTAATGCGTCTTGGCATAATATATTATGAGTGTCATGACTCGAAGTGCTCTCTTTTATTATTCATATGCATTCATAGGTTAAGTTCTAGAAGATCTATAAGGCAATGCTTCCTCAACGTTGTTAATATTGCGCAGATTCTCAAGAAGAATAACTTTTTGTGATTGAAAATAGAAAACAACTTACTTTCGACCTAATTTTATGTAATGTTTAGATTAATATTATAATATAATAATACTATATGACTAAATTTTAGAAGATTTTTATAGCTTAGCTTCTAAAAATTTCTGAAAATTGTGCATATTTTTATTATTAAACAAAAACAACTTATTTCCGACCTATTTCTATGTAAAGTTCATGTAAATATTTAAAAATAATTTGGTATTATTTATGTTTATATTTGAATATGAATATGCCTTTTGTTTCAACCTTCTACACACTACATAAACGCTGCCATTAAAAGTCCAATTTCCATAGTATTACATAAAGGGCAAACAACCTAATTATATATAATATATTTTGACTTTACCTGAGTTGTTAAGATAAATATCGAAATAACAAAAGGCTAATAATCATGCAAAATCATATTGAAAGACAACATTTCATAGAAATTCTAATGGAAAACAAACAATTTACCAGTAAATTTAGATCTGACCTCTGTGTTGTTTAGATAATTTGTGCTGGGTGCAAATTTAGTATAGGCACAAAATATTTTTGCTTGGGGTGTTATAAAAAAACACACACACACGCACACGCAGTAGGCAGAAAAGTAACAGTAAATAAAAGAGGCAACAATAACAAAAACAACAGTGGAGGAAAAAGAAAAAAAAAACATGGAAACGCACAATGGGAACAATGGGAAAGCCGAAGCTGGCGCGATGGGGACAAAGCATAAACATATTACCCTAGGGCCTTTACAAATTATACGCTTATGAAATATTGCTTGTTGTGGATGCTGCTGCTGCTGCTGCTGGCGGCTTTTTCTATGCGCAAGGGTGTGTACACACTGTTTGCACTGTGCGACGTTATCCTTTTAGCCAGGCCGCTAGGGGGCACCCGGCCCGGCCATGCGGCGTATACGCAATGTGGGCGCATCCGCAAAAGGATTACGAGTGAAGTCAAGTAATTTTATGAAATGAAAATAAAGCCGAGCGCATTTACGTAAATTCATTATTATGGGAATCGCGACAGCTCTTCACTTGATTGATGTCGCATTAATTAGCATTATCCCCCTCCCTCTGTAAAGAGCAGATGTTCTGCCCCATCCCCTCGACCAAGTGAACTGTAGTTAAACACGGCCAATTATGTCGCATTAGCAGACTTTTCTTTGTTTTTTTTTTCTCATTTGTTTAGACTTAATTACAAATGTTTGTAGCATAAGATTAATGTTCGGTTGCCCCCCCCAAAAAGCGACCTATTTCACATTTGAGAAATACGCAATTAATTTAACACAATTTTCGTGCATGTGCACGATGTGTGATCAATTCAATTAGTTAGTTAATATATGAGGTAGGGGAGGGTGAAAGAGTAGAAAGATTAATTTTCTGCACTATAGATACCCTATGCAATGCCAGAGACTGAAAGGTAGATAGGTAGAGCAAGGAAATTTATGGAAATAGCGTGTACCCCCTAAATAAGGCTATTAAAAAAAGGCGGCCTGCTAAACAATTGACCCATTCAAGCAAAAAGTATTTCCCAAACAATTTCCGACAACCTTTATACAATTTTAATTGTTTCCTAGGCATAATTCCGATTGCTATGCCAGCGAACAATGGGTATTTTGTGGGTATTGTGTTATTGCTATGGCTGCACATGAATGAGTCGAGTGAAAGCGTAGCCCCCCCCCTCTCTCTCTATAATAATAGTACTCTATGTAACACGCGCGCCTGGCGAGCTCTATGAAACGCAAATGTTGCATACTTTGCGGCGCACGGCGCACTCAATACCGCGTCGAGTCACGGTATTTTGTTGTTATGGTATTCACTTTGTATACCCTATATACAGGGTACCCAACTAACCACAAGCGCAAAACACACGCTCACCCAGACAACCACACACCGACACACCTACCCAGACACACCTAAATACCCTCCCCCCCACACACACACACACTCACATGGCAGACAAATTACTTGTTAGGCTGCTTATCCCGACCACATATAGTATATAGTATGTTAGATAAATTTCAGAGATGCAAATTTGATTTATTATCTCGTCGTCATCGTCACAGGTTATTGAACATATTGATTGATAAACTTAGGTAGGTAGCCAGGTAGGTAGGCAGGCAGCCACTTGCAGGTGCAAAATAATGTTATGCAAAAGGTTTTCACACGCGCCCAACCGCAACTCACCCTCCTCTCCCACCCCCCTTGTCACGGCACCATACAGCGCCTATGGCTACGATAAACTTTTGTTAACAAAACTTTCGTCTGCGGTAAGCACACGCATCTCTCAGGCCATTTGAGACGTCGCATTCGACTTTTTATCATATCCAAGATGGTAGAAGGGGGGGAGGGGGTGAGGGGGAAGACCCCCTGTCAGCATCAGAGCTATTAAATTGATCAAGATATCCGTATATCGCGTTACGACCACGTACCGCGGGGTCTGCCATTTTGCATTTCTCTCAATTTATGATATATATTTTTTTGTTGTATGATGGCTAAGTACTTGGATAATTTAAAAGCATTATTGCTGCTTATGTGCCCGGCTGCCTCTGCTACCTACTTGGAATGCGTAATGCGAACTTAATTTGAGAGCAAAACATGAAAAGAGCATAATCTCTCTCTAGACTGATTTAAATCTGCATTAAATTTCGCATAAAACATTTAAATTTCATTTCCGTATCAAGTTAGCAATCGTTTTTGTTCAATTCGAATCATTTTTAAGCTGCTTTCGAAGGAGTGAGAGATAAAACAGCTTCCTGAGCAAATTGAAATCAATTTGAGGATGTTTCTCTTTAATTCCTTCAATTGAATTCAAATAGGAAAAGCTTTAACTTTTTGGCCAAGGAATTAAAGTGAAGAGATATTGCCCCTCCCAGGAAATTTTGTTTTGTTTTATAAGTTATGTTCTACAGCAAAAGTTACTTGACTCTGACAGCTTAAAATTAGAATTATGTTATCTTTTTTTCTCAGTGTACTGCACAGTTGATTGCTTTAATGAACTTCCAGGAATTTCCTTGGCAAATTGCATTCGCAATAAATAGCAAAATATATTTCGGTTTTACTTATTTTTATCTCAAATTTCTCAGAAATCGTTGCTATCCCTTAAAGTGCAATACTACGTAGTAATAATAAATACGCAACGATTTCCGCAAAATGACCATTTAGAAATCTGAAACTTAAACAAGAATTGCTCCACAAAACGTGCCTGTCTCCATTCAAAGTTCGTCCTTGTGCAGGGAGGAGGTAAATCTATCAGTTCCTAGATAGAACTGCCACGTAAGCCTTCGACTGTCACCATATGCTGTTGTTTGTCTTACGGATGGGTTGACGCAGAATAGGGGGACTGAACGGTAGGGAATGAATGGACGCATGGATGGTGCGAGTAACTCATGCATAATTAATCATTCTATGACGCCGATGCCTCCTCGTGCCACGTTCGAGGAATGCGCTTGTCAGTTGACATGGTCGCGCTTTTTTATCACTGCCAGAGGAAACGTTATGCCATATTTATCTTGTTACTTATACGGCCTGTCGCAATTGTCGTTAGCTATCGTCATAAACGTCGTCGTCCCTTGGCTCCTCTCATTTCTGCCTTCCTTCCCAGTTCGCATTTCACAAATCTCTGACACGTTGTCGCTGTTGCGCCCTATGAGCTGCCACAACCCACTCTGAGTTTTCCATACCATCCCATCCCATCCCACCCCCCGCCTGCCTAAGTCAAGTAGTAGTAGGCGCTATGCACGTTTTGCCACGATAATTGTTGACGTAAATCACAAAAAGGAAAAGCCGAAGAGGGGCTGCAAAGTAAGAAAGAAAGAAAAAAAAAAAAAATAAAATAAGTCAAGACAAAAATATACAAATATATTCCATAGCCAGAGAGAGCACTGTAACGGGGACCTGTTCACACAAATTGCCTCTGAATGAGTCTGAATGTTGGATGTGGCGTCGGTGTTGCTGTCGGCGGCGACTTTAACATTATTCCGCATCTCACACAGTGTGAACATTTTTCTTGCCAGCACTTTGGGCGTTGATTTCGCATAATTGAAATGAATATGTATCGCGGGGTCGAGATTTCGAGAGACGAGAGTAGAGAGTAGAGAGAGGCTATTCTAGGGATATTTATTTTTGTTTTGTGCACTCGACGATGAATGTGGCCGTTTATTGGCGGCTGCTTTTTCCATTATTATTTGAGGGCGAGCAAAACGTTTTCAGGGATTTCCAATTTTAATGAAAATATTTATAGACATACCCGCCAATTAATGGCGGGGCTTTTGTAAATTGTAAATTGAAAGTTAAAAGGTCAGGCTAAGTGCTCATGATTGTATAATCTTGTTTAATGGTACGTGAGAGTAATTTTAATTGTGTCTATTTTCAATTGAAATGATGTTTGGCTCATTTTCAAGGAAAGCCAATTCAATTTACACAAATAACAAAAAATACTTTAATAAACAAACATATTTACAATAACAAATAACAATAAGCATTTATTTATCATCATATTTAATGTTGTTCGTTTTCAACATTTTATTTCGTTTCAAATCTTGCTCATTTGGCGCGCATATGTTGCAGCATTTATAAGCATCGACTTATCGATATAAATTTGACATGCGCAATGGTATCGATACTCAGACACACAGCTGTGCGCGTCGTGTATGTACTCATACAATATGGCGTTGTTGTGTAAAAATGTATAAATATTTTGCCCGAACGTTAAAAAAGTGAAAATTAACAATTAAAGAGTAACGAAAAGCATTGAAAAGAGTGTGAAAAGTATATAAGAGAAGCGGAAAATAAAGGGCAACTCGAAAAGTAACGCGCGTTAAAGAGAATAATAAAGATTTTACACATCGAACCGCTGGGGCCGGCATAACTCTTGAGGCGCCAAAAGCACAAAACAAAATATACGAATGGAGGCAGAAACAACGCCTGAGGCGGCCACAAATGGAGTGGCAACAAATGGAATGGAGGGGGCCACGATGCCAGTGACAGCAACAGCAGCGCCAGAGGTAATGGCTGGGGTGGCAGCTACGGCAAATCGGTGGGAGGAGGCCAACAATGCCGTGGAGCGTGCTAGCGAAGAAGAAGCAGCAGAAGCAACTGCGTCGGCAGACGCTGCCAATATTGTTTACATGAATGAGGTGCGAAGCAAGAGGAGGATATGAGATAACTCACACAAGTAAACATACTTAACATTTTCCAGGGTGACGCTGCGGCGAATACCGAACAGGCAGCGGCAGCGACAGTGGCAGCGACTGAGGCAGAGGCTGAGACAGAAGCGAATTCGGCCGATGAGGAAATGGGCGAAGCTGAATACCTTGAAGATGACACGGCTGACGATGAGGCTGGCGAAGAGGAGGAACGTGAGGCCACAGAAGTAGAAGGAGAAACAGCAGATAAAAGCAATAAGGATAATGTGCAAAGGCGATGAGAAAGAGGACAATGCGAATGCCGCAGTCGCAGATGTAGAAGATGCTGACGACGAAGGCGAAGCAGAAGATGAGGAGGGAGGAGAGGAGGAGGAGGACGTGGACGAGGACGAGGAAGAAGATGACGAGGAGGGAGAACTCATTACAGGTGATGATGCACAGGCTGCCCAGCCCAAAACAGCTGGCGAAACCGGGACCGAGACCACCGACCAGGCCAATGTCAGCGCACGCTCTGGTGCACAAAAGCAGGAGGAACAAGTGGATGAGAATCAGTGTCGCGTGTGCACCAGCAAAGAGGAACTGGTCAGCCTGTTTACAAAGACAAGCGAGGCCACCACGCCCGCCGACATGCTGCTGCTGCTGTGTCCCAGTGTGTCCATTGCGCCCAAGGACTTCATGCCACAGTTCATTTGCAGCACCTGTCAGCAGAGTCTCACAATTGCCATCAAGTTGCGCAAGCAGCTGGAGACCACCGAGCGGGAGTTACGCAAGCATCTGTCGCGCAGCAAGAACAAAGTGCGACGGCCGCGCGGCTACGTTGTCATCGATGCACCCGTCTCGGACTCGGCCAGCGAGGAGGACGAGGAGGAGCTTAACGATGATGCAGAGTTCAAGGTATCCGATGTGGCGGGTTCCACAAGTGCTGACAGCGAATCTGCCGACTCGGACATTAGCGAGAAACGTAAACCAGGACGTCCTGGTCGGCGGGGACGTAAAAAGGGCATGAAACGCTCGGCGGGCTCGCCCAACGAGGATGAATACTACAGCAGCAGCAGCAAAAAGAGGAGTCAATCATCCACACCGGCTGCCGCGGCACAGGGTCCCTTCGAGTGTGATCATTGTGACTTGAGTTTTCCACGCAAACAATCCTATGTGATGCATCGCAAGACGCATGAGGCGCGCTACGAGTTCCATTGTCAGATCTGCAACAAGAAGTTCAAGGTGCGCGGTGCCTACAAGACGCACATGGAACGCCACGAGGCGGAACGTGCCCAATTCCGTTGCGAGCTGTGCTCGCAGGTCTTCAGGCTGCGGGCCGAGCTCAAGCGGCACATGGCGGTGCGGCATGACGAGCATGGGGTCATCTATGAGTGCAAGCGTTGCCAGCGTACGTTCCTCACCCAGACCCGCTTGCAGCGCCATCAGAGCACCAATTGTGTGCGACATCCCGAGCCGAGCAAGGTCAAGCGACAATCGATGGAAAGCCATCCCAGCCAGGGACGTGATCTATTCAAATCGGTGGCCCCATTGACAACAACCTACTGGAGCGATAGCTTCTCTGACTAACTTATCCCACACACATCATCGCTATATAAAGTAGTATATATGTATCACACTCTCTATCTCTCTCACTCGCTCTGTCTGTCGTGCAAGATGATTTTCTATTGAGTTTATAATTTTTATGGCAATAAATGCGGTGCATCTAAGGACAAATACAAAATAAACGTAAACTACTTGAGATAATGCGAGGTTAAAACTTTGCTAAGACTTTAAGCTCTCTCAGGGTCCCCAAGCGTGTGTGTGTGTATGTGTGTGTGGGCGTTGAGGGGGGGTTTGGATGGGTGTGTTTGCTTGTTTAGGGCAGCTCACGTTCACGCACATTCCGCCCCTGACATTGAGCTGGCATCTTAGTGGCATGTGGCAATTGGCCAAAACAGACACACACACACACACAGAGCAAACATGTCAGCAGCGTAGCGAAAGTGAAGCTTAAAGAAGGCGCAAAAAGAAATTTAAAGCACTTAGGGTTGGCAACCCTGGCTGCCCCTGGGGTATTCGGGTTGCTATTAGCGAAAGGATGCTATATTTAGAGACTCTGCTTTTATCAAAACAGAAATCAGACTGGAAAATGCTTTCAAGGTTGTCTATGCGCTTTCCGGGCAGGGATATGGGATATTTCACAATTATATTTTTAAACAAATTTTGAGGTTATATTGCGAATATAAGGAAAATTCAACAAGAATACAAAAAATTATGTAAAGATATGTTGAAAATTAGAGCAAATTAACAGAGATAAACCTTTGTAAATAACAATTTTTTAGACACACCAAAAAGGACAGATTTCCGGACAGTATGATATTGAAATATTTTCAGGCTAGACAAAAATAAAAAAGGACAGATCTGTCCGGAAAAAGGCTGACCTGGCAGCCCTGCTTTGCACAACATTCTTCAGTTTAATCGCATTTGCTTTCAATATGAGGACGATAACGATAACGATAACTATTAATGGGAATTAGAGCGAATGCGCGCTTTAAGCAGTTATCGATCGAGGCAGGGAAAGAGAGTGAGATTTGCTGCTGCTGCCACTGCGTAATAATGGCAATAATTTGCGCCATATAATGTGGGTAATCACAATGTTAAGTTCATATGTTGCCCGAGAGAGAGAGAGAGAGCTGCAGCTGCCACAAGTGTTTAACAGCGAGGATTATGTGCTCCATATGCAACGTTTTTGTGCAACTGTGGCAAAGTTTTGTGGCTTGTGTGTGGTTCAAATGGGCTACACGCGTCACTTTGCCACTGCCACACCGCCTCCCTTCCCTCCCTTCCCTTGGGGTACACTGCAACGTCTGATTTGTCTGCCACTTGACGGCAAAAGTTGAGACATTTGTTTAAATGCAGAAGGGAAACTTGTTGTACGTATTTATTCAGATAGGCGTAACATGCTGTGTGTGTGGGTGTGCGAGTGAGTATGTGTGTGTGTGTGTGGGTGGGATTGGGTTAGCTTTCACTCAAATCAAGGAGAGGAAAAACAAGTGGGGGGAAAACTTTTTAGCCGCTTTTGCATGTGTTGCACGTGTTGACTCCTTAAGCTGCTCCAGATTGCTGCCAGGCAGGAGGCACCCTGCTCCTCCTCCTCCAGCTTCGCCTAGAAATGATGAATAGAATGGTAGCTGGGCAGGTGATACGACAGCGATGAGACGGGATGGTGTGCTATGAGTGGGGCGTGGGAAATGAGCGGTGCATGCGAAATGAGCGGAGCATGCGAGATGAGGGGGGCATGGTGCACCACAGCCGGGGCGGAGACAATGTGCGTTGTCGAGTGGGTCAGCAATGGGGCGTGGTAACCCAATCCCAGGGACAGGCCACGCTTGGCCTTCACCGATGACTCCGCCTGTAGCTGCTGCTCCTGTTCCACTTCGATGGGTGCGGCCAGGATGCAGGCGGCGCTGGCAATAAGCAAAATTAACTGCGCAAGAATTTTCCATTTTCCACAACAACAGTAGAAGAAAAGAAAAGTAAGCGAAAAAAATAACAACGGTTAGAAAAATCGCTTTAAAGTATTGTTGTCTTAATAAGGTTTTCCGCTACGCCTTCGCCTTAATTAATTTCCTCGAGCCAAAATGGGTTATTCCGCTTAAGCCGCAGAAATTTCAAAGGAATTTTTCAATATTTTACGCAAAAATTGTTGCTAATGACTTTTTCAGAGAGTTGCCAACCCTATATACTCTTTTAAAATTCAGAAAAGGCTATACTAACTTTTATTATTTAAATTTAGCCATGTGTCTATTTAAATACACAGATCTCTGCTATTATAGAGTACGGAGATCTCAAATTTGGCAGAAATGTTTCTGTATATCAAAGGCTTATTGAACGTATTTTAAATATTGGCTTCCAGCTCTCTGGAAATAAATAAATTAAATTTTCCATTCGATTTTCATGTGATCTATTAAAAATACAACTCTTTGCTTTGGCACTTAGCTAGCTGCTTATAATATGCACATATTCTTCAAATTTCAATCAGATCGGACTGGGAACAAAGAAGTTTTATTGCTTTTTTAAACAGTCCAAAGGGTATCCCACTGTCTACCTTGCTTTACTACGTTCGTGCGTGCTTTAATGTCTCGAAAGTTTTCTAATATGTTTGAGAATAGTTTCGAGTCGCAGCAGGAAAGAGAATATTTTAATAAACAGACACAAAAACAATTTCAATATATACGTAACTTTGCTAAGTGGGCCAAAGTTCTCGACTTAGTTCCAGTTTACTTATCTTTCTGAATTGGCTCTGGGGGTACGTTTCTTATCCTAAAGTTTTTGAATTTACTTTGGGCACACTTGGGACACACACACACATACACACACACAGAGACGAGTGACTTACTGTGAATTGCATTGTGTGTTGTGAATTGTTTGGTTTCTACTCAAGTCCGGAGTGGGGTAAGTTTTGCTCTTGCTCTTGAACACGATCTGCAGTCTGAAATTGTACTAACTATATACGCACTGAGAATCGACGTATTTATACGATTCGCATGCGTTAAATCACGCACTCATTAGGCCAAAAAGCCGGTCAAAAAAAACTTAAGAAAAAATCATTAGAAAAATGCGAAAAAAATGGAAAAATCGAAAAAATCGAACAAGAAACCACGCGCATTGGCTATGGCTTTGCCCACATCAAGTCAAAACTGTAACAACAAGTTGTGCGAGTGTGTGTGTGCGAGTGTGTGTGTGTGTGTGTGTGTGTGTGTGTGTGTGTGGAGAGACACTTTGTCAGCTGCGCTTAAATGGTATTCGCTGTTAATCGGAAAAGTATTCGAACAACAGCACAAGTCACTCACTTTGAGTGTCAACTGAGGCCGCACAACGCAGCGCAGTGCAGTGAATGAAATTGAATTAATTAATTACATTCGATATCGAGATATGGATATGGATCATGTATTGTTTATTGTGCGTGTTAACATCGAATCGACTCGACTCGACTTGACTCTGCAATCAGCAGCGAATTGTGCAAACAAGCTGCATTTATTCATTATGTTTAATATGAAAATTCAATTAGTTTCATTGTTAATTCGACAATTATGAAGGCTGCTTCTGGTTATGTACTTAATCTATTGTGAATGGCATTGAAGGGCAGTAGCTGCATGGCTTCTGATATGATGGATTGTGTTTTAAATGTTTGTTCTACAGACTACAGTTAAATCTTCTTTGAAATTAATTAACAAATGAGCAAAATATAGAAGCATAGATAAAATAATAAGAAATTTAATGTAGCATATTATAAATTAAAGTTGGACTAGAAGGATTCGTTATAGTTAAAAGATTCAAAATAATTTAAAAATTACTTTACAAGCTTTTTACATGCTATTTTCCACCTATTTTCGACATATTTTCGACCTATTTTCGACCTATTTACATTCTATTTATCAGCCTATTTATTAAACTTAAAAACTTGTCTCCCAGCATATTTTTCATCTTGAATTTCAGCATGCTGCACTTATAAGAGTTCTATATATTGTCATATAAATCATAATAGTCCATAGATACAATAATATTTAATTCTCTGTCTCTCTCTTATCAATCACGTAAAATCTAAAGCAATTTGTAATCTTTGCTTTAATCTTAAGTTTTGCTGTGAGGCGATCTAATGTTGGCTAAATCAAAATAGCAGGCCATTTATTATGTGCAACCAAAGGTGGAAAAACCTTCGAGCTGCATTTGCGAGCATTGCCTTGAAGGCAGTATGGGGTATGCTATGGTATGCTATGCTGTTGTGAGCTTAAGGCGAAACGCTTGATAAATTTACTCAATAAATTTAATTTCAATTCCATTTCTGGCTGAGCGTAATCTGTGCAATTTACAGAGCCATTAGACCCGGTCAAGCGAGAGGGCAATACAAATTGTTGCCAGTTGCCTGTTGCCTGTTGTTAACATAAACAAATTGAATCAGTCAGAAGTTGCAGGTCTTTTGGGATAGCATTCCCTATATGGTTTATATGGTTTGTTTTAGTTCTCTGGTAATTACTTTTTAATGGGGCTGCAAGTGCTCGAGCGGCTCGTTAAGCCAATTGACGCAGCGGGACTGCAAGGATATCGCCTGCAGGAGTAAAAGTATCTCACAGATACGACTGACTTCGCATGCTTATGGTTATGTTATGTTGTAATAAAAAGCACTGTGTGTGTGTGTGTGTGTAACGGAACATTAATTAAGAGCGTAACAGCTTAACGGCAGCAAAAAAACCGTATGGCGTTTATCTAAAGTTGCCAGGTCTCTCTCTCCTTCTCTCTCCCTCTCTCACTCTCTCTCTCTCTCTATCTGTGCGATTTTGATACACTCCTTGTGGCTGTGGCTGGTGGCTTTTCCGCATCCACCACCTGCTTTTCCATTTCCCGTCGGCGTTTCCCTCAGGGCCGGAAAGAAAAAACTTTGCACTTTCTGCGAAAGCTGACGAAAAAGACAAGGCAAACCGAAAGCAAAACAAAACAAAACAAAATGAGAGCGAGGCAAAAAGTAAATTGAATAAATTATTGCGCAAGTGTCTTAGAAGAGCACATACATATTACCCTGCCTCGACATACTATACTAACTTAAACACTTTGGCGAACTTTCTTTGTACTCGATAATCACATGCCATGTGAATGTGCAGGAGAATGATTATGGCTTCTGATGGATTTGTGGGAATTTTAAGTGTGGGATAATGAGAATGGGGGATCTGTTGACTGGGCATATATTATAGATATACCATTATTTAATTTAAAGAGGATTTAGGTGTGAGTTTGAATTGTTTAATTGACTTTTTTATTTAATCATTCGCATATTTATTTAATATCTATTTTATTATGGGTCTCTTAACTTTCTTTTATAATATTCACATAGATAAAGATCCATTAAACATATTCTTCAAGTTTTGATTTGTTTGGACAATAAAAGTAGAAGTTAAGGAGTTCAAGGTAGCTGCTCCTTTTGCGTTCTATTCTTTTCCAACGAAAAAAGAAGTTTAGGAATATGTTGCATTCTGAAAGTTTAAATTAATATTTAATTTGGTATATTAGGAATAAATATGCTTTATCTTTTATCTATATATATATATATAGATATAAGATTTGTTATATTTGGATAATATGCTTAATCTTTCCCTACTCCCTTAAATATGCTGCTCCCTTTCAGCTGATGAATTTAATATCCTGCACGCATTTACCTTTTTGGCAATTGAATCGATTCGCTTTTTGTTCTCCCACCGTATGAGTGTCATTTGTGTGTGTGTGTTTTTTTTATGAATACCCTTCGGTGAGCTTGAATGAATAATGTTGTAAGATTTGTTTTGTTTGCGACAGTAAAATATGCAATGCCAGACATGTTGCTCTCCGTCTTGTCTGACATATCCATCAAAATCAAATCAGAATCGAAATGAAAACGACAAGTGGGGGGAGGGGGGTGCTGGGCAACCTGGCAAAGACGCCAACTGGCAATTTATGCGAGGCCAGTTACCTCCTTGCCCCACTCCACCCCTCCCTGTCTCCCCTGTCTGTCTCTGGCAGTTGCAGTCAGATGGAAAATTTGAATTGCAATTGCGAAATGTGGAACAGGATTTCGGACTTTGGTGTGGTGGCCGGGAAGCATAAGGCGAGTGCGAGTGCGAGGCGGACACCTTCGATGACATGTCGAAATCCGGGCGAGACTTTGATTTGCCAACTCGCCCAGTTGACTGATTTATGTGTCATATCAAGACACACACACACACAGACACTCACACACTCACACACTCAATCTTGGCCATTTGAGTATGTTTATCATGGAGAGCGACATGAAATGTTGCTGTTTTTATTGCTGCTGTTGGCCAATTAACTGCTCCGCCCAGCAAATTGGCAACCTGTCGACAGGTGTGCACGAGTTCGGCAATACCCTAGCAAGTTGGGGGAGGGGGGTCGCGACGCGAGGGTAGCTGCAATTGCTCATGCAAGCGTGCAGCAGCAGATAAAGATCAGAAATAGGCGCTAGAGTGCCGTTAATAGCATCGATAGTAGGCTAAATTTATGAATTATCGATTCTGAAAGTCATCGGGTAAGCTACTAAATTAAAATCGATTTTATTCAGCTACTATCGGTAGCGCTTTTAGGGATTATACATGACCAAAAATAGTTATTTCTTTAGGCATTTATCTATTGATAAATAGCTTGCTGCCTGTTAGAACTATCGATTGTACTCATATACTATCGATAATTTAAGTTATATTTATATATTTACAGAGTAGTCTAAAATAAATCGATTTTAGTTTGCTGTCTCTTTAAATCGATACTTAACTTCTTCCATTTTGTGATACCTTTTTAAAATCAGTTAGTTTCGAATATTGTAGGGTATTTAGAGTTCTAGCAACAATCGTTATGCACATACATTTAATTGGCTCTTTCATTTTTTATTTGCCACATTAAATTTTCCATCAATTATCGCTGAATTATGTTGGCCAGTTTGGTCGGCTGCTTGTTGCAGTTGCCGCTGCTGTTGCCACAAATTGCAGCAGAGTTTGTCATCTGTAAACTAATTTGACCAAAAAGTTGCACATAAACAGCAAAGTTTATTAAAACTTTGACTTCGACTTGGACTTTAAGTCTGCATTTGATACGCATTTCATGTTGCACAAGTTGCAGCAGCAGCAGCAGCAGCAGCAGCAGCAGAAGCAAATGTAGCGGCAGAGACTGTAAGTAATTATGGACTATACGAGGCATCAGTCTGTGGCAGCTGTCTGCATAATGTGATGCTCAATTCAAGTGGAATATCTGGGGCAGGCATAGCATTCCATCGTCAATCTATCGTCAATTGGGATACCCTTTGTGCAGCATATTGGTTTTCCCAGTTTCAGCTTTCCTTGCCAGAAGCTACTGTAATTGGACTGTGGACTGTGTGTTCACATACCTGATTTCACCTGTCTTAAATTCTGACTTTACCAGGATTTCCTCGTTTTGCCTTTGGGGCAACAGAAATATGTGAGTTCTCTGGGACTTACATACTTTGGTATGCTGCTACCTGCACATTATACTCAGGCTTGGCTTTTTATAGCATACTTAATAAAAGGGAAATTATGTCGAATATAGCTGCAATTAGTCACTATTATGCCAGTTCTCGTAACTCATACCTTCATTATGAATGACATTTTGTTTATGTTTTACCAACAAGAGTGATTCTACATTTAAATAATATCATAATAGACTTTTTGAAATTTTTTGATATTTTGGAAATTTAGACAATGGTCCCCCCTGTAAAATTTCAAAAACAAATTTTTTTTCAAAATTTTAAATCGCGAGGTTTTGATTTTAATCGATTGCGGAGGTCAAAATTAGTAATAAACAAGTGTTTAAATCGATTTTAGACTATACTTAATTTTGGCCCAAAAATCATGTCGAAATGGTCAAAAAATTAGACATGTAACACACTCAACAGGCCTGGTACCCTCAGTTTACACCGATCATAACTTTCTTATAAATCAAACGATTTTGACGCGGAATGACATTTTGTTTATGTTTTAACAACCTAAGTGATTCTGCATTTAAAAAATCTCGAATTAGACTTTTTGAAATTTTTCGATATTTTGAAAATTTGAGTAAGGGTCCCCCCTATGAAATTTCACCAAAATTTTTTTTTAAAAAATTTTAAATCGCGAGGTTTTAATTTTAATCGATTGCGGAGGTCAAAATTAGTAATAAATAAGTGTTTAAATCGATTTTAGACTATACTTAATTTTGGCCCAAAAATCATGTCGAAGTGGTCAAAAAATTAGACATGTAACACCCTCAAAAGGCCTGGTACTCTCATTTTACACCGATCATAACTTTCTTATAAATCAAATGATTTTCACGCGGAATAACATTTTGTTTATGTTTTAACAACCTGAGTGATTCTACATCGCTATTGCAATCTTAACTAAATACGCTTTCTTTTTTTTCCTACCTTTTAGCATGATATAGGAGAAGTGGATTACGAAAGAGGGAAAGCACTTACAGTCACACCATACAGAACCGCATAATGCAGGAGCCCAACATGGCTTTGGATCCGGCGGTTAACGAGACGCTGCTGAAGGATTTCCAGCTGACCAAGAACGATATCACGGACTTTGTGAAGCTGCTCATCGATTTCAACAAGAAGAATCAAACGCATAACGAGTGTGCCGGCTACTGTGAGGGAGATGTCTATAAGTGGGTGCGGGCCTACAATGGGATACACGGCTATGTCTCGCTGCTGGTAAGTATTTAGATTTATAACCATCCCCCTATTTTTATATAGGGACAGACAGTGATAAGAGGGGGCTCATTAGGCAAATATGTATTATATTTTGGCAGGGAGCGAGGGAGACGGTGCTAATTATCCTTGTGTCGTGCTGTCACCAGTCAAGACATTTTTCACTCTCTGTCTACGTTACAGACAAGTGACGCAAGGAGTGAGTGAAAGGCAGAAAGAGAGAGAGAGAGAGAGAGAGAGAGAGAGGGAAAGAGGGTTAGCAGGACAAAATAAATGAATGTTCCGTCACAATGTCAAGGAATGTAAACCCTTTTTTTTGGGGCAGACTTCTTTCTCTCGTTTTGGTCCCCTAGATGAATTTCTGCGGCGCCCAACACCTTTGAACTTTGAGATTTTTCCCTTTCACAACAAGACAAAAACATTAAAATGAAAGGAAACCCCTAGAAAAAACTCAGGATAAAAGAACAAAATTAAATAAATTTGTATGCTTAAATAATTCATAAGCTTTTTGGGGCAAACACCGCAAAGGGGTTTAAGAATTTAACGCGATTAAATTTGTGTGGCTTGACCAATTAGCTGGGTCTCTTTAAAGACCGCCAAGAAAATACATAACGCTTTACATTAATGTGGCCAGAGACAGTCCATGATACTGATATCTATAACAATTTCTACCCCACAAAGGAAATTCCATTGCGAAGAAAAGAAAATAAATTAAAATCTCTGGCAAAATTAAATGAATTTAATTGAAATAAAAAAGATTGAAAAGGAAATTCCATTTATTCAGGGAGTGCCAGTATGACTGGACGGATAGGTTAATACCCTGCACAGAAAGAGAGTGAGAGAGTAGGGTATAAAGGAAGAAAATTTGATGAAAATTAAAGGAAATAATCAATAAGCAAAACTTTTTTCAAGTCACTGAGGAAATCTTGGCAGACTGACAGTGACAGCAAATAGAGTAACTGACCAGCAAATACCCTGTAATCATGTGTTATAAGTGAAATCAGACTCTTCTTTAGACTTTCAGCTAGTACTACCCCACAGGCTAGTGTTACCCCATAATAGGAAAACCCTCAGGGATTCTGGCATATGTTTATAATGTGGCAAAAGAAATCTCATATTCATCATTCAAGCGAATCATCCACATCGAGCAGCCGCACATGAATAAAACATTCAAAGCATTTTGGCTTTGGATATGATTTTGGTTGCCAGGGGAAAATAAGGGTCAACTTTGACCCTTCCCCCAACCCGCTCACATTTATCGCTTGTTTACTGTTATTTCTGCTTCTCCGGCTGTCCATAATCATCCTACTCCTCTCCTGTTGTTTTGCTTCACTCATGTGCGTATCCATCCGTATTTTGTGGCTTCACAGATTTGCATATTCGGCACCATCGCCAATATACTAAACATAATGGTGCTGACCAGGAAGGAGATGGCCAAGGCGCCCATTAACAACATACTAAAATGGCTGGCGGTGGCCGATATGTTTGTGATGCTCGAGTACATACCCTATACGACATATCAGTATATCTACATGAAGCCGGGTAAGTCACATACCAGCTAGATACCCTCGAGTGCAGGATTAACCCCTCCCCCATTGCAGGCGAGAAGGATCTGAGCTACGCTTGGGCAGTGTATCTGCTCGTGCACATGTTCTTCACGCAGATCCTGCACACGATCTCGATTGGACTCACCGTCACGCTGGCCGTGTGGCGTTATGTGGCCATCAGGTGAGTAGATTGGCCACTCTCTGCATGTTCAATTGGATACTCCTCTCCTGCATGAGACCAACCCCCCAACCCAACCCCTAACTGGCGCTTCAATTGTGAATAACACGGCGGCAATGTGGCTTCTTCTTCTTCTTCTCTTCTCTTGTTTATAGCAAACTGTTTCCATCTCTTATCCACAGACATCCGAACGGCAACTGTGCCAACTTTCTGCTCGCACATTCCAGAGAGGCAATCATCTTCCCCTTCATCATCTCCCCGATCCTCTGCCTGCCCACGTACTTTGTGTTCAAGGTGCGTGAGACACTGGAGATCTCGACGCGGGAGCACGAGGCCATGTACCATGTGTACTTCGATACGAATTCGATGCTCTTTCGGTAGGTAGACGCAGTGGTCCGCAGTTACCCGATCCCCTCTAGCTTTGCCCTTTGCAGCTTCAATTTCTGGATACATTCCGTGATCATCAAGCTGCTGCCTTGCTTTGTGCTCACCGTGATCAGCCTGGTGCTGATGCATGTGCTCTGCGAGGCATCCCGGCGTCGGCTGAAGCTCAAGGACTACGACAATCCCACCAAGTATGCTATACAGTTGAATCAGAGCGAGACCAAGTCCAGAAGGTGCGTAGATCGGGAGTAATCCTCTAGAGAAATGGTCATACTATCTTCCCTCTCTCTAGGCCACCTCGCTGTGATCGACGCAACGATCGCACCACGCTGCTGCTGGTCGCAGTGCTGGTGCTTTTCCTGGTCACCGAGTTCCCGCAGGGATTGCTGGGTCTGTTGTCGGGCGTGCTGGAGAAATGCTTCTTTGCCCACTGCTATCCTCCGTTCGGGGAACTTATGGATCTGCTGGCACTGATCAATGCCGCTGTGGGTTTCGTGCTCTATGGCCTGATGTCCAAGCAGTTCCGCACCACGTTCCGCTCGCTCTTCTTCAAGCGACACTTTGGCAGCAGCGAGATGACGCGCCTGACGCGTGTCACCACCACCTGCGTCTAGGAAGGAGATACCTGTAGAGGGCGTGGACAGCGGCGGAGGGGGGGAGGACACCTCTAAGATGCCTTCCCCACATGGAACTTTGAATTTCTAATCCGATAACTTTCTAAAAGTTGAACTGAAACTGTGAGCTGGGTAGGGTAGGGTGTATATGAAACTACTACTTGAAAAGGAGAGAGAGAACGTATCGTACATTATTGTAGGGTATCTGAAGTGCCATTTCCACACACACACACACACAAACACACACACACAGAGATCGATTTTTGCATTAACTCTAACTGTTCCCTAGGCCTAAGCATAACCTATATAGATCGCATAGATGTATACTTTATACTATATACTGTATATATTACAAATAATTCAAGTGTCATCTCTGAGATATGAAAAGTTAAGTTAGTTTAAGATTGGTAAGAGAGTTAGTAGGCAGGTTTTTTTATTCATGAATAACTCGAGGATGGCATCGACAGCAGCCCAAGGAGCCAGCGAGCCCCTGCAGCTCCTTGTTCTCCTGTCGACCTCAGAGCGGGATAACTACTTTGCTTAATTTAAATGTATACTATATGATATGATACGATAACTATAATTAGTTTTAGTGCAGGACAACAACAAGCTGAATGGGATTTTCATTGGCTTCGCTTGATTATGTTTTCAGCTAATTGAGATTTTTTTAATCGACTTTCGACTCGTTCAATAAATGTTCGATGTGAGTTAAGATCATCATGCTTTTCATTGAGGGGGAGTTTCGCTATCAGTTCCGGCTAACCACAGCGTTCACTTCTAGCGGCAGCTCCTCCTCCAATCCTCCATTCAATGCTGTGTGCTCTTCGGCATCCGATAGAATCCCCTGCGGGTGACTCGAGATGCGCAGCAAGGACTTCAACTTGGTTGCCTGAAATTTAAACTAACCAAAAAAGGAAGAATTGTACTTGAGCATAGTGTATGATACAAAGGTAAGTGGGATCGAATAGCAAGTAAACTAGAATATTACAGAATATTATGTGCATTCTTTCTTCAAATTGTATAACAAAAAATTAAAATAATGCTCTATACTTTCCCTAAGTTTCTTTCTATATAGTTCACTATAATTTTGCATTTTCTATTTGTATAAAATACATATCCCTTCACCAAGTACTTAATCCTGTTATAATTGCATTAAGTTTTTCGCAATCCCGCATTAATTTTGTATCATTTTTAATTGCCATTAAATGGGGGATTAAATTGGGCTCATTAACTTGGTCTGTTTGTGTTGTGTTGACAAAAAAATAAAATATTTAAAAATAAGAGCACAATTCTGTAATTATTACAGCTGCAAAAGTACGAGCCATATTTCTGTGGTTTTTTTCATATGCGTTGTTATTTTAATCTTGCATAATTTTTTTTTTTTTTTTGCATATGTAAAGGGAATTTTTAATATGCCAGGGGAATTGCGGTTTATTTTCATAAAATATTGTGTATAGCAAATGTAGATGAGCTCAGAGGCAAGCTGAGCTCAGGGAAAGTGAACGAACTGAAAATGGAAATAGGTTGTTTTTTTTTTGTAATATTTAGATCGTTTGTCAAAGTATCGACTGACTAAAAATATTATATAATATACTATATAATAGTAATAAAATTTTAATAAGGAATCACAGATGAATTGAGACCTATTTTAAAAACGATATATTTTGATTATCTCTTTGCAGGGTATGCATTCTTCTCTCACACTTTCACCTCGTTCTACTTATTCTCTTTGTTTGCAAGGTTAACTCATTTTTTGTGGTTGTTGTCTCCTGTTTTTCTATGTGAATCATTTGTAAATGCTGCGTTGACTGCCAATTAAAATTTTTCATTTGCTTTGAAGCGTTTAATTTGTTGTATAATAATTAAAAACGAGAGAGAAAATGAAGCTACAGCAATGCGAGAGAATTTCGAGAAAAAAAAATAAAGAATTCAATTTTAAATTTAAGAATTTTGCTGTGGTCACTCGTTTTGGGTTTTCGGTTTCTGGTTTTGGTTTTCTTTTGTTTTGTTTTGGTTATGTGATTTGCTAACTAATCCGGCAACGAGACCGCAGCGTGCAACCATTGTGCACGTTGATGCCGGACGCGACTTACTTCGGTGGGCAGCAGCAGATCGTGGGCGTGGCTCATGAAGCGATTGTACTGCTCGGTGGCCATGGCCAGGCGTCCGGTCTCATAGCAGAAGAGGGCGAAATTGAGGAATATCAAGGGATGCCGCACGCTGCCCTGTTGCAGCAGGGCCAAGTTGCAGGCACGCTCGAAGGCGACAAACGCGTTCTCCATGTCCTCCAGCTTGCGTAGACACACTAGAGGGAGAGGGGGAGACAAAGAGTGAGAGAGAGAGAGAGAGTGCATGTGAACGCACGAGTAGCTTCACTTACGTCCCAGCAGCATGTAACACTCGGCGTTGTCCTTGCGCAGGTTTATGGCCGCGGCCAGCGTGTGAAAGGCGCTCGCGTATTGTTCGGCTGCAGGAGGAGGTCCCATCCCATCCCATCCCATCCCGTGGTATTTTGGCAGCGTGGAAGAAACAACAACAACAACAACAACAATGGCGGCAGCACAATAACAATGAATGTTTAAAATCTAAACGGGCCACGTGCCACAGCACGGTCAGCGCCATAAAGCGAGCAAAGAAGTCCTTGAACTGGTTGCCACTTTCTGCCACTTGGCCACTTTCTTCCTCTTTCTACTTGTTTTTTTTTTTTGTTTTTTTGCATTTTTTATGATGATTTTTAAATTTATGAAAAGCCTGTCCCTAGTCGGCTTTTTCCTGTTTTTATTGTGCACTCATTTTCCGGCATTCACAATATTTTATTGTCTGCCACAGCGGGGCAGCAGAGGCGCCTACAGAGAGATAGAGACAGAGATACAAAGAGAAAGAGAGGCTAATTGAATGGTTATTTATCCCTAGAACTAATATAGCATTGCCCTCTCTGTGCAACTTTTTACTATAGCATATAAATATACCATATAATAAAGCATCTATTTTTTACTTGACAACAATGGCACACAAATCCGACTCAGAGAGAGAGAGAGAGAGAGAGAGAGAGAGAATTCATTGGAAAATATGCTTTGAGCGTTGCAGAGGAATGCAGAAATATCAGACGCATTTAATGGCAGCAAAAGACCCGCAAGGCAGGCTTTTTTTGCTAGGGTATGCTAGAAAATAAGCTAGAAAAACTCTAGACAAATCCATGGATTCTAGGGAAATATAGTATTAAAGCAGAGGGGAGTAAATTAAAGCTGGTTTAACTGGAAATTAAAATACCATAGGAATTTACATACATAAGTGTAGAATATTACGAATATTTTTAGCATATTTCCCCGCATGCTGAGTAGCTTTGCTATCGGTCAGCTGCCTCTTCGCACTTCTAAATCACGTATACGTAAGTATTTTTCCCCCAACAAAAAATCCGATGATAAATGTGGAATGAAAAGGAAGCAGAAGGCGGGGTAAGGGGGCACTACTCACAGGCAATGTAAATCAGACTCAGATTGTAGAGCGCATTGTAGTTCAAAGGGGACAACCAAACGGATTTGCGCAGCGAAGAGACCGCCTGGAAACAGAGTAGAGACTAGATAAGAAAGTTGCATTTGGGGGAACTTGGAGTGGGCACCTTACCACAATGAACTTCTGCTTCTTGAAGAAGCACAGCCCAATGTTGTTCCACAGCTCGGCAATTTCCGGCTCCGCATCTGCGATTTGGCTGTACTTGCCCAGGGCGCCGTCGACATCGTTGCGCGACTTTTAAGGTGAGTTAAGATGAGTTAATCGATTAGGCAGGAAGGTTTCCTTCCAACTCACCTGCAGAATGGCGCCCAGAGCAAGCAGCCCCTTGGGCGTGCACTTTCTCTCAATGTTGACAACTTCCGCCAGGCGATCGTAGGCCTTTTGCGTCTCGTTGATTTTCAGATACAACACGCTGATTTCGGTTAGCACCTCCGCGTTCTCGGGGGTAAGACTGCGATAGGCAGAGAGGGGGATTACAGAGGGGTCGCCTTTACAGTTAAAACTCTCAGCTAACTCACTGCAAACACGCCTCAAGCACATCTATGGCCTGCTGATACTCCTTATCCTTGCGATAGAGTTCCGCGAGGCGCACATAACTCTCCAGTTTTTTGCCCGTCTGCACGGCCAGCTCAAAGTAACCACGTGCCTCTGCCTGCTGCTGTCTGGCCAGCTCCAGCTGTGGCTGTGTCAGGGCAGCACGATAGAGCAGCTCACCCAGATAATGATAGATCTCGTGATCCTTGCGTGGACTGTGCTGCTCGGCCTCACGGAATACGCTCAGCGCCTGCCCAAAGCGGCCCATGCTGTAGCTGAGAGTAGGGAAAGTAGGGGAAAATCAATAGCCTCCGCCACAGTGGGGCAAAACTCACAGTGTGCGCCCAATTTCCTTATACGTCTCTATATTGCGTGAGTTCAGTTCCAGCGCCTTCTGCAGGTTGCGCAGCGCTTCGATATTGTTGCCATCTTCGCGGTCAATTAGACCCTGTGAGGAAAGTGGGATAGGGAAAGGGGAATCGAATGGCCAATCGATTGGAAAACTCGCTCACCTTGACAAAGTACAGGTACTCCGCATTCAGATGACGATTCAACTCACGTGCGATGAGGCGCCGGCAACGCTCGAATTCGCGTCGCGTAAAGTAAATGTGAAGCAGCCAATCGATGTTCGCGTCCGTTGGCATTGTGGGAGCTAAACGGGAAAGATATTATAGAACCCTTTTTTGGAATAAAAGACTCTTTATTTATTTACCTGCCTTGACCACCTCCAGCGAGGGCAGCGCAATGACTGCCCCATTGCAGTTGATCTGCTCGCTGCCCGCTTCGTACATGAAGTTTTTTCTCTCTTTTTGGCAGCTGCTGCAACACGAAAAAAAAGCTCCGCATAAAAGTTTGAAGTTTGCCCGTGCCCCGAAATACGTTTGTTATTGTTTTCATATCGTCGTCGTCATGGTTAACGCCGGAAGGGGGGCAAGGACTGTGGCGAGTTGCCAAGGGTTGCCAACGTCTCTGGGGGAATTCCGTATGAATTAACTTGTCAAATTAATTAATGCACATGGCCAAAAATGTCTTGAGATCCCAAAAAGGGGGGGTGTATTTTTAATTAGTCAGCAACTAAAAAGCAATTGAAATGCAATAAAAAACAAGCTATAAATGTGCCTCGCAAGGCGACAAACAAGTTTCATCACAATTTGCCAAAGTTGCAGACAGATTGAGGGGGGCAGGGGCGGCACCTGTTGCTCCTGATCAACATCTAATCACTCAATTTCAATTCACACCCGTTACGAACTAGTCTCGCCTACTCTTCCATTTGCAGCCCGATCGTGATCTGCTGTGATCGTGATCCACATTCATAATGTTTCCAAACCGAAAAACGCATTAATCTGTCGCAAATATCGTACAAGATCTTAACACACTTTAATGTGCTCTTAATTGCGGCCCGTATCAAAGTGAAAACAACGACAACAACAAAAAAAAAAAACAAGCCAAAAATTGAATCGACTGTCCAAAAAGCGAGCAAAACGCGTACGTGACTTGTGTGTGTAAAATGCGAGTGAGGAAATTCAGCGGAAAAGAAAAATAATATAATGATTTTTTAGTTTTAGAAAATATATATCAAGGGGATTAGTTTACTACTTTTTCATGCTTTTAAAATAAATATCAATTTAAAATTTTTCCTTTTTTTTTTAAATTTTCTTAAATTATTAAAAATTTCATTGCCTGCTTTTAGGCGCGCCTGTATAACTCCTGCCCTGCTTGCTGCACTGCTTCACAAACTAAAGCAAAGTACTGCTTGCTGCACTGCTTGTTGGGGACACGGCTGACCCTGGCATTGCCTACTTTTAGGCATGCTATGTAATTGCTGCACTGCTTACCGCACTGCTTGCACATCTGGTTTGGAACATTGCTAATACTTGGTGCTGCACATGGCTAAAACAGTTGCAGCAGCACTGTGTCTAGGCTAAAAAAAATAACAAAAAAATAAAAAAAAGATACCCTGCAATTTTTGCGCTTTTCGGGCATGCCCGTTAAGGAACGAACTTGAAAATTTTATTGAGCGTGCTTGAAAATACAATAAACAGTTTGCAAAAGATTTAAAAAATATAACGCCCACCAGTTTTTAGCGAAAATTCGGCAAACACAGAGTTGGTTTCCCTCACTTTGGGGGCGTGTGCAGCCCACAATTTGCAACTTTTCGGGAAACCCTCGCGCACACAAAAAGCTGCGGCTTTTCTGAAACGGAGAAAGTTCGAATTTTCCATTTTCACTTTTACGTTTTTGAGAAAACTGGCGAAAACTTTGACTCCCTGCCAAGGTCGTCGTGCACACGCTGTGACCTTGTGAGGGTGACTCATAATGGACAAATGAAAACTGAATCCGTTTCAAAAAGCCGCATTGCGCTAGCTGCGTGCGTTTTCGAAAAATTCAAAATTTAAATTTAAAAAAAAATGCCGTTATTCGAAATTGAAAACTGCTTGTTTTTTGGCAAAAATTGAAAGTCGATAATGCAGTGTGATGTACGCCTGCTCCTTTTTGCACTGCTTGCTTGGGGAAATAAAAAAAATTTTTTTTTTTTTTTTTTTTTATTTTTTTATACATTAAAAATAATAACATAATAATAAAAATAAATAAATAAAATATAATAATAATATTAATTAAGATTTTAATCTTATTTGTAATAATTAATTATTAATAATTTGAATAAATTATATATGAAAGTTTAGTTAGTTAAAGAAAGATTTCAGATTTTCTTTTGGGCCTGGACTCGCGAGAGGATTACTTCGTGTGCGGTGGGTGTGTGGTTACCTGTGTGAGTAACAACTTGTGCAACTGCATGTTTATTTATTTGTCCAATCCAATGAGCAATGGGATATTTTGATATATTTCCGGCATCCCTATTTTCCCAATGCAATTAAAAAACGGAGAAATTCGCTTGTACTTTTGTTTTTGCTTTTACCATGGCACAGTAAGCCGGTTAATTGTTTCCTGTTCGCAGTTTTCTTTGCGCTTATTAAGTCGTCGCTGTGAGTGTCCCCACACACACACACACACACACACACACAGAGAGAACATGCACGCATGCGTGACATTTCAGAGATGTTTGCGGCGACTTTGGCCAACAGGCAACAAAATAGCAGCTAAATGATTTACAGGCCGCTTTGTTGCGGCCATTAGCGGGCAGTAGGGTGGGGAGGGGGGAGGGGGCAGCCTTTTGGCTTTCTTGAATGGCAGTGGGAGCAGGCGGGGAAGGGCAGCGCAGACGCACGCAACTTGCAACACTTGCAAGCAACTTTCGAGTGTGTGTGCAACACTAAAGTGTTGGTCAATATCGGCATCGGCTCAAAAAGGGAGCAGGCAGCAGGGCGAGGGAAGGAAGGCAGGAGGGGCAGCTGGAGGCGCATAAGGGACAACCGGTTTTGGCAAACTGCGCAGTTTCGGCTGCTTCTGCCGCTGCTGCTGCTGTAGCGTTTTTTTTTGGGGCGCTAAAAAGGAAAATCAGCCCAAGTTCCAACAAGAATCCGAGACGCCTGTTGCCTGCGCTGCTGCTGCTGTTGTTGTTGCTGCTGCAGCCGTCACCCAGATTATCAGGGAAACTGGAGTAACCAGTTTTTTGCGTGCTCTGCTCTGCTCTGCGCCGCTGCATGCAACCTAAATATAGAATATACATATATATATATATACACAGATATCGCGTATATATCCGCACAGCATGCCATATCTGCTGCACAGCAGTTGCATTTCTTCTTCAAGCAAAACAAATAATACAAATTTTGCCAAATATGCAATCAAATCATGCAAAAAATAAGCCAAAAAACTAGACATAAACAAGCCAAAACACATGTCGAAAAACAAGCTAAATACATATTCCAAAAAAACACGCCAAAATATGACTTCATAGAACATTTGCCGCGTTGTTTGTGTTTGTGTTTTTGTTTTTATCTTATCAGCAGCGCGCCTTAGCTCTGCGTGAGTGTGTACGTGCATGTGTGTGTGTGTGTGTGTGTGTGTGCGTGTTTTCACCTTTCGCTTACCTGTTGATTGTGTGTTGCACGACGCGCTCTCTCGGCCTGCGCTCTCCTCTCTCATACTCACTCGCTCTCTCTCTTACTCTCTGCTACTCTCCTGCTCGCAGTGAGTGTGTATTACGTGTGTGTGTGTGTGTCTGGCACTGACTTCAGAGAGATCTTTCGCCGTCGCCTTCGCCTTCGCCTTAGCCATTCGTCTGAAAGCAACGATCGCGCGCGGTTGTCTCTCGCATCTCGCAACTCTCGTCTCCCGTCTATCGTATCTCGTATTTCTCGTATCTCGTATCACGTCAAATTTCGCTCCAGTTGAGAACTTTAAATGCGAAAAAAGTAAAAAAAGAAGAAGAAGAAAAGTGAGTGACAAGCTGAGAATTAGCTGGGTTATAATAATACACGCTTTATATAGTTTATCGATTCGCATTAAAATCATAATCGAAGCAGAAACCGAAATCGAAATCGAAACCGGCTTCATTAGCTTGCTGACCGTGCGAATGATTCAGCTACAATACGATCCGCTCCGATCCGTTTCGACCTCGTCTTGTTTTGCTGACCAGGGCCAGTTTTGGCCACAAAATTTTCGTGTTGACTCACGCGGATTCCGCAGCCTCCCTCGAAATATTTATGTTATTTATGTGAAGGTGCGAGAAAAGCGCTAAAAACAAAACATTTAAGTCAGTTTATAATGATATAAACGATCACATATATCTATATACGATCTCTTATGTTATTGATATAACTGTTCTCGGAGACCGCAAGCATCTCGTCTCGCTTTAATTGGCCGCTTATCTTGGCCACTTTTAATTGTCGCTTGCGGTGGCATCTGCGCTCAGTGAAAGGAGGGAGATATCGTAATACCCCGCAACTGTATATATTAAATCGTTAGATCTATGCATATATATCATCATACGACACTCGTCAATAATACTCGATTTATTGCTCTATCGCGCATTTTCTCTCTTTCTATGCGGTTTTTCTCTCTTCTCCGAAAATATTTTGCGATATTTTATTGAATTTTACGCAGCGATTTCGCGATGGTTTTTCGCATTTTTTACTAACAACATGATTTAATTAAAAAGCTGAAATTGTTTTCATGCCCCTCGGAGTTTATTATATTTGATATTTGTTTATTTATCTCCCTCTCTCTGTCTCTATATATCTCTCTCTATTGTTGTTCGACATTTGTTGTTTGATTTGCCTGCGCTTTTTTTGTCGTGTTCGCATATTTTTGCTGTGGTGTTCTTTGAAAAAGGTGAAAATATTATTAAATTCCATTTGGAATGCGACCTTGTGGAGACCTACAGAGAGAGAGAGAGAACATCATCATCATCGCTGCGTGAGATGCTTGTGCGCTGATAGATTGAAATTGGTTCGCTTTAATTACATTTATCAATGGAACAACAAGCTGGAGTAGGGGAGCAGGGGAAGAAGAAGAAAGGTCTCTTCGGGCCTAACATGATGTCATGCCATATCATTCCCCGAAAGATAAAGTATTCCTTCCTCTCCCCCTCCTAATCTGCACTGATTAAGGCGCACACAATATTTAGTTGAGTTTTCTCTTAGCCGCGATTAGATATGGCCAAGAAAAACAAGCTAAAACACGCAGCTAAATGAAAACAAAATACAAAGCAATTTGCAAAATAACAAAATAAATGTATAACAAGCGGCGGCAACAACAACAACAAGACGAAAAATAATAAAAACAAATAGAACAAAACCCGAGACAGACATTGGCAGCCGTCGTCGTAGCGTATCTCAAGGGGGGCAGGCGGGAGGTAGGCGGGCAAGGGGTGCCTCGCTGACAACGTCTGCGGCACTACATATAGCGGCCATATAGTTGGGCAAAAACTGAAGAAAAAAAAACACTCACTCGGCCCCAAAATGCAGGCAGCGCGACGCCAGCTGCGACAGCGACGCCAGCAGCGACGCCTAGCGTCGACATAGCTCTGCCACTTGCTTTGAAAAGATTTTATTTTTCAGTTCGAAAAAAAAAGCATTTCACAGCAAAAGATTTTGTCGGGGTTTCGTTCGGTTTCGTTTTCGGTTTCGGTTTCGGTTTTGCTCGCTTTAGTTGAGAGAAAAACGTCGCTTAGTTAACGTCGCCCCCTAGAAAAGAACACCTCGAACAACAATCGATAAATCCAGCAAAAAAGTGTGTATATATATACATCAAAAATAAAATCGATAACTCTCTGCAGCTGATAACTGACATCATTGACGAGAATAAAGCAGACATAATATATTTATATATAGGAACTCTAGTTCACCTGCTGTTATCAGCATAGTATCAGCATTAATCATACGCCCCGTCGCACTCACACTCCCTCTCACTCTCTCCTTCTCTCTCTCTCTCTCTCCCTTTCAGGCCTGAACTTGTGCTTGTGTCTCGAAAAAGAAAAATTGTAAATAATTATCTGTGAGTTTCTGTGAAGGTTACAAAACCAAATAAAAAAAAAAAACCCAAAATCGAAAACGTAGAAAATTGTAAAGAATTCTCGAAAAAGTCCCTTACGAAACGAGAATCGAGAATCGAGCGTGAAACCGTTAAACAACAAAATAATACATAATTTTCTTTTGGCACTCGCTAAACTGAACAACAACAACAACAACATCGATAGCAGCAGCAGCAGCAGAGGCAGCAACAAACACTTTTTTTCTGGACTGTGGCAGCTGGGAAAATCAACGGTTGATCGTATCAGTTTTGGCCAGAGCACAGATACAGCCACATCGGCGGACAGCGCGGACAGCAACAGAAGCGGCGGCATTAAGATAAAATATATTCAAAAATTTTCGAAACTTTTCAAGGTGAGTTTATTTTTAGTCGCTTCGCAATGCCTGCGCGGATTTCTATACGAAATTTCTACAAATCTATAGAGTGTATCGTATATATCTCTCACTATCTGTGTGTGTGTGTGCTCTCTATCTGTCTCTATGAATTTGCGCGCTCTGCAGCTGTAGCGGGCAAAAAGTATCTTACAGATACATATCTATCTGCTGGCTAGTTGCAACCCCTTGTGCCATAATTTCTTTGGCATTTATTTTGTAATTTGAAAATAGACGAAAGACAAGCGAGATATATATTAAATGAAACTGGCGCCAAAAATGTTATTAATGAAGCTCTAGGTCAGCTGCGGTGCGGTGAAATGTATCTTACACTCGCCCCTCTCACCGCCTTCTAACCGCCCCGCCTCTGTTTTGAATAAATATATTTGACTGTGCTGTACAAAATTCTCAATTTGCCTCGTCAATTGCGCTTTGCTTTTCTTCTCTTTCTGCTTCTTCTCTGCTTTGCTTTGCTTGATCTATTTTCGTCTAGCCAATGTGCCACCCTTGCTGCTCCCCTACCCTACCCTAGCCCACCCTTTCCCACACTTCCCTTGCTTCAACCCCTTTCGCTAGGCGTCTTTGGCTCACATCACGTATACGCACCGTGTCGCTGTCTCTCTCTCTCTCTCTCTCTCTCGTATACGTAATGCTCTGTTCTACGTTCTACGTTCTCCATTTCCAGCCAGACACCCCTACCCTTTTCGCACACCCCTCTAGCACCTGCTGTGATGTAACAATCCGCAGTGTTTATATTTTCTTGGATTCTTTGTATATTTCTCTATGCTTTCTGCCGCATTTCTTGGCGATCTGCTCTCGACTGATCCCTAAGGCTATGACACAGTTCCCTAACTCTTTTAACCTGTGGTTGAATGAACTCTAACTCTAACTCTAGCCTCAGCTAGGTCACTTCCATTAATCACATCTGTTTACCGAACGATGATCGATGATCGATCTACGATCAGGTATTGCTCAGCAATCCCAGCGACTCTAGCGATAAGGCTGCGTAGTTTTACAGACTTTGATCAGTGCCATGATTCACTGGGCTGATAAGATTGGGCTCTACTTGGGGGACTGCATGATCACCCTTGAAGACAAGGCAAGGCCTGCTCATTTTCCAAACACTCAATGCGCTGCCTTTGTTTATATTTAACATGCAGCCGGGGAGTGAGTGTATGAATGTTTGTATGAGTGTGTGAGTGTCCAAGAGTGTGTGTAATCTTTATCTCTTAGCCACAATTAATTAGGGAGCAGCAGCAGCAGCGGCAGCACTTGAAATTGCAATAAAACTACTGCAAATCAAGTCATAAATTAAGCAGCTAAAGCAGCAGGCGACTGTCAGGCGAGAGAGAGAGAGAGAGAAAGAGAGGAGAGAGAGGGAGAGGGGAAAGTCTATAGAGAACTAGGGAGCGCCTAATGAGCGCCAGCTGAAAGCGCCATGCAGCTCTGCTCATTAGAATCGTATTTATACTGGCGACGACGAATGACCGAGTGATTTTCCCCTGCTGCCCTCTCCCTCCTGCTCCCCCTGCCTGTCATGCAGCGTTGCCCTGTTCCGATTCCGAATCCGATTCCTATGCGGATCTTTCCCCCAGCTGTGGGCTGTGCGTGACAATATTTCACGGCTTGCAACTTTTGTTGAATGAACGAGCTGACGAGCTGCATGTCAGGAGCGTAGCCAGGGGGGGGGCGATTGCAGAGGGGGCACTGTAACATGCTCTAGAAATTTCTGAGCAGATTTTTGCGTATATTTTAATTACGTGTATTGCCAAAGCAGAATGCAGCAACAGAAGACGGAGAATGCAGCGCAGAGAGAGAGAGAGAGAGAGAGAAGCAAACAGAAAATAAAATCATTTCGCAAGAATTTAACCTTCATGAACTGTCATGGTAGATTGCCTGTCGTTCTCTGAGTCTGCCCCGCTCTCTTCCCTCTTTCTACCTCTCTCTTTCTCTCTGCCATTCTGCCTGTTTTCTCTCTCTCTCTCTGTCTGCTCTCTTTCTCAACTAATGTGCTGAAGTGCGCATATTTCATTTCTGTGTTTCGACTTCTTCTGCCTTCTTCATTTCTCATTCTTCTTTCCTCATTCTTCTGCTTTCTGTTCTCTGTTTTCTGTATGTTTCGGCAGTTTTCAGGGCTCGTATGTCATCTCGAAACAGCAACGCGAACAATGCAAACAACACCAGCAGCAGCCCCATAATTAAATAACATTTTAGTGCATTGCGGGGGAGCTCAGAGAGATTGTGGGGGTACGGAACCAGGAGGGGAAACCGCTACTGTTGTGGCTTGTAAAGAAATGTGAGCAAACAAAACAGGGTGTTCCAGTTAAGAGTCTCCAACACTCTCTCTCTCTCTCTCTTGCTCTCTATAGATCATTATCTGAGGAACTCTATTAACAGAAATGTAACTTGCTGTGTGGATCTGCTTCTTTATAGATCACTTCATAGATCTCTCTTCATAGATAATTTCCAATAAATCAATAGAGATATTGATCCCTCCTTATAGATTCCTCTTTATAGATCCCTTTCAGTAGATACCTCTCTACAGATCACACTCCAAAGATTACTCTCTACTGCACCATCTCTCTCTATAGATCTTTCCATAGAAATCTTAACTCTTTCAATCTTCCACATTCCCTCTCTTTCTTTCTCTCTCTCCATGTGCCATAAACAAAATGGAATCATTCACAATGATCTAAATAGCCCACAACCTCATTCAAGACTCACCTCTTGACAGTCTCTAATCTCTCATTAATTTATAGTATTTATTGATATAATAAAAAATTATCATACGATTTGCTTCCTTAAAAAAAGCTAATGAGCTACCCAAACCATTTTACACACATCATTTATCTACAGAAAAAAAACCCAATAAAATCTTATCCACAACTACCTCAAGTTATCTCATTCGGTTTACTCACGCCTCTGACCTTAACTCGCTGCGAGTTATTCACTTATTCACTTTCGCATACGCAATTGGGTTAAACAGCGGCACACTTTCAGTAAGGGGAGGGGGAGGGGAAAAAGAGAGGGGGAGGTCTTAAGTGAGCCAAGACAGACGCGACTCTTACACAACTCGCAAAACCGCAAAATTTGACTAAAAAGTAATCACAGCGCTGCCTCAGTCGCAGTCACCGTCGCAGTCACCGTCGCAATTATATAACAATCACAGTGCGTTCCAAAAATAAACGCCCACAAAAAATCGCACAAGCTGGAAAACGAAAAAAAAAAAACGGCAAGTTGAAGAAGTGCAGATAAAGTTGCTTACCCAACTTCCCCCCCTATACCCTCTCCCCTCGTGTCCCTCGCATCGCCACCCTGCACCACAAACGTGACTGGCAAACAATTTCAGTCTCAACCGCAAAGACCCATCGAGATTGGGTTAACTGTTCGAGAGAGGGAGGGAAGTGGGGAACTGGGGAAGGCTGCTCCGATTGTTGTACAACAATTAACCAGAAAGAGAGTTAAAAAGTTTATACCAAAAAATTTATTATTATGTTTTGCGTTTTTCCAACGAGCGACGCGGCGTGTGCTCGTAAATCAAAACGTGATTTTCGTTATTTCCCCATCGTAAAAAGGCAACAACAAAATTGAAAAACCAGAAGAAAAATGCTTGAGAAAAAAGAAAGAGATATTGTATAAATAGAACTATATATGAAAGATATAAACCGATATTAAACGTTTCTGTTGTATTTAAAACAAAGTATTCCCCCGCCCACGCGATGATCTATAAGAAGATAAGATTTACGTAAATAGTTCAATGAGAACTTGCGAAATTGAAAGGGACGGGGAGGGGAGGGGAGATAGTGCCGAATTTACTTAGTAAATATTATGAAACTCGGGGGAAATGCGTCAGACGAGTGAATAAGCGAAATTATTGAGAAATGACGATCGATTGAGCAGGGGCACCCTCTCTATCATACAGTTCATAATCCCCCAGCTACAGCTGCTCAATTAAGATTTCTCCCGCCCTCTCTCTCATCTCTCAGGGTCATAAAGCGATTTATTTTGTACGCGATTTCAATTTATTTTTACCCAAAAACCGAAATCTATTTCGATCCGAAGAAAGACGTCAATGCCAAAGTCACATATCAAATTTGATTGTCACATTTTCAACATGTTGACAGCCCTGAGGAAAGTGAGAGAGAGAAATCTCAATCTCTCAATGAAATGCTGCCGATCCTGCGACATTTGCCCTTAGCCTTGGCGGGTCTTCAACCGAGTAGGCGTGGCACTTCTTTTTCAAGAAGGTCAGTGCGGAAATTGAGCGTGTAAGATTCCGATAGAAATATGCCAGGGCGAAACTGCTCAATGAAAATACTGAAAATATCTTTTGCAGACAAACAGATATATACTATGTATATATAGTGATATATCTGGGCCTAAACGATACGAAAATAAATTATAATTTGCACACGAGTTGCCAAAAAAAAAAACTCGGAACGAGGATTTCGGAATCGGATTCGGAATTTGGTTTGCGCGCTCTGCGTGGGCCTCCCTCGGCATGACAAAGATTGCGATCGCGGCAGCAGCTGCGAATTCCGCATGAATAATTGCGATCGAATAATGCCACTTGACAGATTCAGATACAGATACAACTACAGATGCAGATACAGATACAGATACGTTCGCCTACTCGAAATGCAGTCAAAACTTGCAGGCGAGCAGGCTCCAATTACCAAGAACAGTGACGAAACAGACAGGCGGACAGTGGGAACTGAGGGACAGTGGTACAGTGGGACGCAGTGACAAAGTGGGCTAAGTGACAAACTGACAAACTGAGAAAAGTGCCCAAAAAGCGACGGACAGAACAGCCGCCTTTGACACTTTTGAATAGTTTTTCCGACGCTTGAGAAATGCGTTTTTAAGCAGAACCAGCTGAGCTGAAGGGGGCAGCTGGCTGACTGACTGCAGCAGGGAGTGGGCGGGAGTGGTTGGTTGGTAGGGGGGAGGGGAGGGGGAGTGGCAGCTGACTGCCACTTGTCGCCGTCCATTAAACAAGCTGACAAATTGGAAGTCAGCGCAGTCAGCGCAAACAACGCAAGAACAATACGAAATGTGTTTGTCGAAGCAGTCCAGAAAGGGGTGTGGGGTATGCACGACTGCAAGTGCAGCCTGTATGAAGAGATTGTAGCCAATTAATTGTTAATGGGTGCAGCTGCCAGACTGCAAGTATACCCCTTAAAGAAGTGCTGGCATAGCAAAAATTGCAATTACTTGGGTTACATGAATTGTACCCTGTAAATAGTCAGTATATACTCATGCTAGACAGACTGTATACCCTGTACAAGTTTGTAGTATAGGAAATATTGTTATAATGAATTTTCATTGAGTTATTGAAGGAACTGTAATGTAATTATACCCTGTAAATGAATTTTTAAAAAGATCTGAAGATTTTGCAAAGTTTCACAATATTTTATAATATATAAATTATTAAAAACTGTATAACATCAAACTATAAAAATAATTTGAAAGAAGAAATAATACAAGAGATAATGAGATCTGAAAAACTTAAGAATTCTATGATATTATTAAAATAAAATCAGTTTAATAGCTTCGATAAACACACACGCTCTGTTAATCCCCATGAAAAGTGAGATCGAAAGTTCTTGGCAATAACTTTTCACTTTCAGGAAACTTTAGTCTTTTTCCTCTCCTTCTCTCTCTCTCTCTTTCTCACTGAGCAGCCTGTCTCTTGCTCTGCTCCAGCTGTGATAAGTATATCATCATCGCAGCGAGGCATAACTCTGCATGCATAAGCAGGTTCAATATCTTAAGTTTGATGAGGCTTGTGAACTTGTCTCGTTGATTAATACTCGCAAGTATCTGCCAGATACAAGATACAAGATACTTGCGCACTTGACACGCATCTGTGCCCTCTGCCAGGGCCCCGAGCTGGAGGCAGGAGGCCAGAAGGGATGCGGCACATGGTTAACAAATTCATTTAAGTGTTTTCACTGTTGCCATTACAAATTTGCCAGAGTTGCCACCGCGCCCGCTACAGCGCCGTGTGCCGTGTGCAAAAGCCAGCACTTTGTCAACTTAATTGCTGCACTTTGTAAGCTGTCAGGGAGGCATCGAGGCAGGAGGCGGAAGGCAGAGGAGGCTGGAGCCGAAGACACAGCCAGGACGACTTGGTCACCCACTCGAGGCGTTGTCATTGTCTGCCTCTCTCTCTGCCTCTCTCTATTTATCTCTCTTTCTGTGTGTTTGCCAATTGCCTGTGCCTTGTGGCAGCAACAAGTGCAGCCCCTCCCACCTCTTCCTGTCTAAATGCGGCCCTGAATTGCGCCCATTTTTGATTGAGAATTATGTGCGGCATTACGTGCCTCCTGCCTGCCTCGGCAACCAGTTGAGTCTGCTCTGCTCGATGTTTTGGCCAATTTGGCCAATTGAAATTGAAGCTGAAAGCTGCAGCAGTTCCAGCGCATTTTCCCTGGCAATTTTCCTGGCATTTTCCCTTGCATTTCCAGCGTATTTTCCCTTGCATTTTCTCTCGCATTTGCATTCAGATTAATCGCATTTCCAATGCGCTTTAAAGCCGCAAATTATGCGGGAAATGTAATTAAAAATAGTTGGCCAATAATGTTGTTTGTGTAGGGCAGAGAGGGAGAGGGAGAGGGGGGAGAGAGAGAGAGAGAGAAAGAAGGGAAAGAGAGGCTTAGGCAGCTTCAATCGCAATGAAATTGACAGCAAAGTCAGCTGCAAAACGATGAACAAAGCTGACAAAGTTAAAAACAATAAAAGGAGGGAAGAAGAGGAGAGAGGAGGGGAGAGAGAGAGGAGAGAGAGAGAGGGAGAAAGAGAGAGAGTAGAAGGGGCACCAAAGAACATTAAACTCGCATTATGCGCTGCAAAAACTAAATACTTTTTGCGGCTAATTAAATAAATGCGCCGATAATTACGCATTATTAGCTGAAAAAAAAGAAGCTAAAATGGAATTAACTGACAGCTGCTTCCCTCCCTAGACACGAATATATATATATATATATATAGTATATATAGCTGTATTTTTTATCAGTTAAATTGTGTGTGGTTTAAGCGGCAACATCAAGTTTAATTTATGGGATTTGCAGTTTGATTGTTTAATATTATATTTAATTACTTTCTGCGTCCCCCTCATATTGTGCAACATTTATGCGACATTTATAGCGACATATTGCAACAAATATGGGAGAGGCATATCTGCCATATATATAGGGTATATGCGATACAGTGTGCTCTATATACGATACAGTGTTTATTCATTTATACGACACACTTCGATATCGCGTGAATAAGCTGCCATAAAGCGGCAACAAATTCAGCCAGATAAAATTCAAATGCGACACTTGGCAAACAAAGAAGCAAAAGCAAGAAGAAGAAGCAGAAAAAGAGGAAGAAAGAGTAAACAAAAAGTCGTAAACAACAATTTAGTGAGGCTTTTGCGATCGAGAGTGTTTAATTTATTGTTTTCTTTTATGCCTGCTTTGAAATGGATCGTAAAGCAGTTAAGCAAGGTAGCAAGCGGTGCTACAGGGTATCTGCAGGTCGTATACAATACAATGAGTGATGAGAAGAACTTCAGTTGCTGCTTCCCTTAACATATTTCATACTTAAGTCTGTCAAGAGAGCAGTAGCTGCTTTACAGGGTATCTACAGGGCTAAACCACATTCCCAGGGTATCTGCTAGTCGCTTATTACCGTTTCTCTATTGTTTTTCGCCCCTGTCCAATGATATTAATAAACATAATAGAACAAACAATGTGCTCAGTTAAATATTTACACTCAGCTGGCAGGCGAGAAAATGTGATTTTCTCTGCAAATTGGAAAAGCCAATTTTTATTTTTATTCTTTACGGATTTTCCTAATGCATTTTTAAACCAATTTGCAGAAAAACTCATTGATAATTTAAAATGCAATATAACAACAACATTTAATGCCGGGAAAATGTTCGACATTTCGAAATGAAAAATTGAAATTTGCATTTAAATTCGAAATTCGAAATGGGAAATGCAAAATTTAAATTTAAATTTGATGCGCTCTCGCAAATTAATCAATTCTGTGCGAGTGCATAAAAATGGGATTTGCATTTGATAGAATAATTATAATTCTACTTTATGCAGCCACATAAATTACGCACAATCAATGAGGGGGGCAGTAGGGGGAGGAGAAATGTACGAGGAGTGTGGGTGTGTTTGGAGGCCACTGGGGTATATCAATTTACATATTACACATGAAAATATTTGCAATTTATTTGCAAAATATTTGCAATTAAAGAAATGCAGCTGTAGTTGTGGGAGGGAGAGCGTGTGATACACCTGGGAATACCCTGTAGTTGCTTGAAAGGGCAGTGAGTTGTCTGCTCATGCTGAGAGTTTGCCTGCGCTACTTAATTTATAGCTACAGCCAAGTAAACTTACTCTCTACTTATTACAGGGTATACGAAGTGCGAGCTACTCACTGCGATAATTTGCAGTTGCTCTAAGGCAAATTACCTCACTGTACTTTGCTGTTTGTGGCAGCTACCTGGCAGTCTGCTCTCCTCTACTTCTCCATCTCTCTCTCTCTCTCTGCTCTTTGTACTTCTCCTTCTTCCTTTCCCTCTGCCCACCCTGCTTATTATACACCTCCACAGTTCATTTGGCCAGCTCAGCTCATCTCCGGGCCAGGTGAAAGCGTATTAAGAGATCGAAAAGTAAATTGTAATCATTGCAGTTTGCTGCACTCGCCGCACTGAGGGCAGCCTGGGATTATGTGACGGTAATGAACTTATCACACGCTTGTCTGACTCCAAGCCAAAGCCAGCTGGAGCAGACAGCACGGCGAGGAGGGGGAGGGGCAGATGGGACAGTTGGGAAGACTGTGTGGCCAGCTGTGTGTAGTGACAAGTCAAGGCGAATTGCGACGACTGGTCAATGCTCAGGCAGCGAGAAGGAGCTGTAAAATAGGGGATAAAGAGGGGTAGAGAGGGGAAAGAGATGGGAAAAGAGGCAGAAGAGATAAGAGTAGAAGTGGAGCAAGAGAGGAGACAACTAACTCACAGCAGACGCAGCAAATGTCTTGTCTGCTAAGCAAAACTTTCGACAGTCGCCGAGAATGAGCTGTATGTGCATGTGTGTGTGTGTGCCACATGTGTGTGTATGTGTGTGTGTCTGTGTGTGCCTGTCTGCTCGCCTGTGAGGTGCTCCATGGTGCTGCAAATTGGCGCATTCTCAATGTCACTTGCACATTCTTTTGGCATCGCATTTAGGCGTGTTTGCCAGCATCGCGTCGTCTCCGTCGCCAGAGTTGACACAGCACTTGAAAGCGCCAAAGAAGCAAAGAGAAAACAGCAACAAGCAGCAGCAACAACAACAACAAGTGTCACTTTTGTCAGCTCTCTCGCTGCCATGCAAAAATATGAACAGCAGCAGCAGCAGGCAGCGGCAGCGCAGTCGACAAGCTGCAAAGCCAAACATTACGTATACGCCCCGCGGTACGTTGAAACTAAAAACTAAAAAAAAACAACAACAACTTTTCGAATACTCAAGTGTTTTGATGCACTGACAGATGCAGCAGACTAGTGTGTGTGTACTGTGTGTGTGTGTGCTGTGTGTGTGTGTGTGCGAGCTGAGTGAAAAAGTTTTCGCGTTTTTGCCGCGCTTGATAAGCGGCGCATTGCAAAAAGTCGTCGAGCCGTTGAGTTACGCCCATTTAGCACGCGCATTGCATTAGACAGACTGAAGAGGAACCCAGAAGAGAGAGAATATAGTAGAGCGAGACTGACGAGACTGGCATGTCCTGTGCACATGACGTCACGTGCATGTCACGTCACAGCAGAAAAAAAAACAAGTGGGAAACGCAAAGGAAAACAAGCTAAAAAATCACTTGAAACGACGCGAGGCTGGCAAAACTTTCGTTTGGGCCTGGCCAGCAGCAGCAGCAGCAGCAGCTAGAAGAGTAGACGCAGAGCCTGGGCAGGTTAGGGGCAGGGAGTAGGGGGCAGGGAGTAGGGGACAGCAGGGAGTAGGGCGCAGGCAGTATGGAGTAGCAGAGCAACTAAAAAAAAAGTGCTGCCAGTTTGAAGTGTATGCGAAATTTGCATAAATGCGAAATCAACGCGTTCGCCAACAGCCACGCACACACACACACACACACACACAGTCAGCTACACACTCAGCCAGACATGTGTGTGCCATTTGCAGCGCTTGTTATGCCTCGTCTGCTGCTGCTACTGCGTTTTTCCCTAATTTCCCCTTGGCCATTGGCCGCTTTTGCTGCTGGCAGTGGGTGAATGTCGCTGCCAGCGAGTGAGCTGCAGCAGCTTCACTTTTGTTTGGCCCAAAAAAAAAGGAAGCCAAGAGGAGCAGCCAAGAGCAGCCAGAGCAGCCCAGAGCAGCGTAGCAGGCAAACAGCAGACTGAATCAACCTACTCGAGTAGTTTTGCTTCTTGAGGCCACTTGAGCTGCTGCAGGCAGGTAGAAGGGGAGAGCAGGAGGAGGAGACAGGTAGAGGAGAGAGAACTAGAGGGGCAGTCAGAGAGAGAGAGAGAGAGATCTGGTTACACTGCCAGCAGGCTGCCCTGCGCCAGCCTTGCGTGTTGCCGCTGGCTGTGGAGTGGCTTTTAATGAGCTGTTGCATATGCAGTTTATTAATGTGTTGAAAAGCCCACAACCAGATGCAACAACAACAACAACAACACACTTCAAATCCTCCATTGTTATTGTTGTTGTTGTTGTTGGCGTGGCAGACAAAAGTTTGTCTAAGTTGAGGCGGCTGACGGGGCGTATAAATAATTTCATTGAATGCAGCAGCAGGGCGAGAGCGATGCAATTAGTGCGCCTCATTAGAGAGGAGTGTGGAGGGGGAGGGGAAGAGTAAAGGCCATAAAGGGGAGGGGTACAGGGATGAGTTAGCCCATAGAGTGCGAGGGGGGTGTAGGTTAGCCGAGAGATGCAGGGCAGCCTCTACTGCAGGCCTCTGGCTAATTTATTGAAGCATCTTGGGTTGAGAGTTAGGGAGGGGTATCAAAGGGTAAAGGGGGAGTAATGGCTGAATAGAGGGAGAAGAGAGCAGGGCAGGAGTACAGGGATGAGTTAGCCTACAGATTTAGAGGAGTATGGGTCAGTAGGGTGTGCAGGGCAGACTCTACTGCAGGCCACTTGCTAATTTGTTGAAGCATCTTGGGTTGCTAAAGAAATCACTCTATGCCAAATACCATTAGAAAGAGAACAACTAAAATAGATGAAGTAGGAAAGCAATAGAGCTGAGAGGGGGGAAGCAATAGGGGTAGCTGTCTGGGGTTCACAGGGGGTCGCTGCGGTTCAATTGCTTTGCTGACTCTTTGCTGACTAATGCTGCTGTTATCTGAGCGTAGAGCAATGTAATCATCATCGAAATCGAAGACCAAATGGCACAAAAAATGACTAGCAAAAGGGGGAGAGAGACAGAGAAAGAGTAGAAGAGAGAGAGAGAGAGTGAGAGAGAAAGAGGGGCAAGCGGTAAGCCGAGCGCAGAGCAAGGGCAGCACACAAAAATATCTGCAAAGAAGTGGAGGCGAAGGCAATGGCGCAAAGCCAAACAAGTTTGAAGAGTGCGAAGTGTGACAGACGAGGTAGATACCCTACAGAGCATAGCACACTTTTCAGTTATATATTTATAGGGTATCTCAGCAATTGTGTTACAATATTTACGCAAATATATCAAGCAGCGTGCCAAATCCCCAAACCGAATCCAGTTAAGCCATGAACGCTCCATCTCCCTACCCTACCTCTTCCCTGCCTCTCCCCCCCTAGCTACCTCTTGCTCCTCCCGGCTGTGCCACCCGCATGACATCATCAGCATTAAAAGCGGCCACGCGATCCGCGATGGACAACGGATGCTTCAGTTGGTTTCAGTTTGGGTTTGGGTTTTGGTTTCGCCTTTCGGTTTTTTTTTTTTTTTCGGTTTGTTTTCTGAGGTTTTCGGGTTGATTGCGTTGGCTTCTCTACCGGAGCTGTCTGTCTGTTTGGCTGCCTCTTGTTGTTGTTCGATTAGAGAGCAGTCCATTGGTCGCTTTATGCGGGTCAACAGCACTCGCTCTTCTCTTCTCTCCTCCCTCTCCTCGCCCTCTTTGGGGCTGCTAATGACACTGAAATTGAGTGAGTGCGCGTCAAAAATCAATGCTCGTTTCCAGCTACCTATACACTCCTTTTACCTTAGTTTATAAGAAAATTGAAATATAGTTTATGCATATTTCACATGCCCAAAGAACGCGCCCAAAATTTATAGGCAACGATTCCGTTTGCCGATGTCAATATGTCATAAATCTGTTCAACTACCGCATGCAAATTGATTTGTTGCTCTCCTCCAATCAAATGAAATGCAACAGGGGTAGGGAGTGAGGGGGGGCTGGGAAGAGAGCGGGCAGCAGGGTAAGCGGAGTTGGGTTAAGCACTTGCAATGTAAACAGACAGGAGCGGATTGGGGGCAAGACAAGGCACATACTATCGTAGAAAAATTGTGTCAGTTTTAAGTTTGATTGATGAGATTAAGGAAGCTTTTAGTTTAAGGTATGTATATGATATATACCATATATCTGGATATATGCCATATACAAATTTTCTGTTTTTTATGTCATCAATAAACCCAACCTGGCTGACAGCTTTCATGAGCTATCAAAGATCTTAGCTCAAATTGTAATATGGTTTAAATAAATAAATTGTTATATGGTTTAAGCCTCAATTTCTTGCAGCTTTAAGCGGCTTTCGCAGCGCTCTATTTCCCTTAAATTCCTGTCCATATGCAACTCATCTTACCCTGAATACGCTCCTGGCCAATGTCAAATACCAAAACGGCAATAACAACAACAACCACAAACATAATCGCCATGCAAAATCAGCAGGCACAGCGTGACGAATGGCAGCACCGCTCATGCCGCTAAGCTTACCCAACTGTACCGCCTTCTCCTCCCTCTCCCCTCTCCTTCTCCCCCCTCTGACAGTGCATATAAATAAATTTTAATTTGCCAATTGTGTGTAAAACTTATTAGCGATAAGTTTTGTCGCCCCGCCGCAGAGCCTGTCATACAGCGAGACTCGCTTGCAGCGTAGCCAACACGTCTGGCTGTGTGTGTGTGTGTGTGTGGTGTGTGTGTGTGCACACACAAATGCATCTAGATACCCCGAGTGGCAGTGGCAGTGGCAGTGCATATATGGCCAAGAGCTTTGCTTGTTTATTTTGCAAAATGTCAGGCTGAGCTGTCGCGCTATCGCATCGTATCGCACGAGGAAATGGAATACGTGTTCCGCAACCGGGGCGGATACCCACAGGCGGAGGGGGTAGAGCAGGGGCAGGGGGAGAGGGGTCTGCGTAAGCTGGCATTGGGCTATTAGTCATAAAGCTGCTATGGATCGGGGTATAAGTTTATTAATGACTGCAATGGGCGCCAAGTTGACAAGTTGACGGCGGATTATGAGTTTGTGTGTCTGTGTGTGTGTGTGTGTGTGCCACAAATCAGACACAGGCCGACAAATAGATAATACTATATGGTATTACAGAGGCTCCGGTTACGATTTACATATGTTGATATCACGGGAAGAAGAAGGAGTGAGGGGAGTGGGGATGAGATCAGACCTTGCTTCAGCTTTTGTTGATTGTTTTGTTTTTTGTTTTTTCCATTGGGTTTCAAAACTGATGGTTTCAGTTTTTATATTTCTTATTTGATTCCCACAGATATCTTATCTTTACTACTAAATAATTGTCTATGCTTTATTATATTGTAATGTTCTCTATGCACTATCTTTTTTTGTTTATTTTCAATGACTTTAAGATTTCATTAGTTTTTTAATACTTGTACCATGTTTACTCGGCTTATCAAGAGCTCCTTCTTTAGATAAATAAACAATAAACTGTTGTACTATCTATTATTTCTTCGTCACACATCATGCCTTACACTCTTCTCTTTATACTTAGGATCCCTCTTCGACCTCAACCCTGCACTTCCAACCCGCATAACTTTGTTAATAATCCTCTGATTTCCGTTTGGAATGACTTTTTGTGCTCATTACAACTTCAGTTTGTATTGCTTATTAAAATTTTGTAAATTTCAAAACATTCAACTTTTGCCAATTTTTCCATGCAACCCCCTTATAAAAATTTCAAAATTTTTTTCAAAATTTTTTTCTTAATTTTTTACTCAAAAACGACTAGAAAACTTGAATTAAGTATAAAAATCAATTTGAAAAAGTTTTCCGAGTGAAATTGTGAAAGATAACGAAGAAATACCCCGTTTTGTGGCATTTATTATAGATTTGCACGCCCCTTATAGGTTCTACCATTTCTACAGGGTATTTAAGAGTCGGGAGCCCATTTGCTTTCGCAGTTACCATCGCTACCTTTGATTTTGTAAAGTTCTCTTTGACTTCTTGTTATCCTCATAATATCGCATATGTTCGAGAGCTGAGAGACTATTAAAACCCGATTCTAATGTTGGTAATTAGCTGGCACTTCACACGTTTACACACACACACACACACACACACACGCTCAGCCCGCAATTACACACGCTGCATGCGGAGGTCTGAGATTCGTTTCGTGGGCGCGTTAACTCGCTACACTCAGCTCTGGCACTTTTCGCACGGCTCTTTTTGGCTTTTCACATTTATTTAATATTTTAATTAAATTATTTTCTCTGCATGTGCATGTGCACACACAAATGGGTGTGTGTGTGTGTGTGTGCCGCTTAATGGGGCAACTTCACGTGGCGGCAAAGCATTTACATGCAAATGCAAATGCCGTAGTCGTTGTGTCGTACTCTGCAGCTCAAGGTGCCTCTGTCTCTTTCTTTCTCCCTCTCTCTCTCTCTCTCTCTCTCTGCTGCTTCACCGTCGACTACACACACTTACACACACATGTGGTGGACTTGAGGATCGAGCTGGTGCCATTACCACCCGCACTTAACGTTAATTAAACTGCTGTGTGTGCTAAAATGTCTCTGCTCTCTCTCTCTCGCTCTCTTGCTATCTCTTTCTCTCTCCCTCTGCTGCTGCAAGTGGCCGTAGACTCGCTTGTGCCGTGTCCTTGTCCTTTGTAGCCCTGGCAGCTGCTGTCGTTTTAATAGCTTAATGTAGTTACTTCCACTTTGAGTGTCTTCCTGCCACGCTGCACACGGCACAAGCTGCCTGCCAGGGAGACAGAGGCGTAGGCAGAAGGGGGCAGGCACTGTAGCTGGCCGTGAGGGCGGACGTCTTTGCTAATAAAAAACACAACACTCAGCAAAATTGTTATGCAGCAAACTAAATCAACACGCACACACACAGAGAGATGTTCTCTCTCTCTCTATATCTCTCTTTCTATCCCTCTCTCTCTCATCCCTTTTGGGTACAAATTACACAGCAGCCATGACGACTATAACCAGGGAAAAAAGCCATGTAAGCCACACTTACAGACAACTGGCCCCAGTTCCATGTGCACTCAATGCGTGCACTTTTTGCACACACTGTAGCAGGCAGGGCAGGGCAGGGCAGGGCAGGGCAGGGGGAGGAGTGTGCTGAAAAAAGGCGATATCTAACAAAGTTTAACTCGTTTTATGTTTACGCCAGTGCAGCACGCAGGGCAGCTGCAGGGTATGCAAGGGGTATGCCTGACTAATAGGGCAGGTTAAGAAAAAAAAGAAAGTTGGAGTAGAGTGAGTTAAAAGACTAAAAAAAGGCTTTACTCTCCCTAAGCTGCCTATATATAATGTAGTCTTAGCTAGGGTATCTGCCAGTCGAGCATTCCCACTGTTCGTACACCCTGCAAAGCCTTTTTTGCATGCCAGAATGCGCAGGCAGCTGCAGCTGGCGCAGAGATCAAGTCAGCCCAAGCGCAGATAACAGCAGCAGCACCAGGAGGGGAGGAGGGGCAGGAGGTGAGATGTGGGCGTGGCTGGTTGTTCGGTTGCCAGGATTAGCATGTAGCTGGAGCACATGCACATGCTCGAATAATGTCTTTATTAGTTGCCCAAAGGAGGAGCTGCTCGTGTCTTACCTTTTTGTGTTTTGCGTATTCATTAATTAGACGGATACGTGATATCAAGTATACGCCACGTACTACAAGCATTATGTTTCAACTTTGACTGTATCTGTATCTCTCTCTCTTACTTAATATTTCCTTCTCTTTCTCTCTACTTGCAGCTACAACTCGTATCCGGCTTCGTGCAATAGGAAAATGGCCCAACCACAATTGCTGCAAATCAAATTGTCACGTTTCGATGCCCAACCCTGGGGCTTCCGCCTGCAGGGCGGCGTTGACTTTGCTCAGCCCCTGCTAGTGCAGAAGGTAAGTGAGACACGCCCCCTTATACCTCCCCCCTGAGGATTACTCAGTTTTACGCCTTAATTGCGACTGATCGGCACAAACAGTTGGCAAATCGAATTTGTGTGAGAAAAAAAAAAAAAAATCTCTCTTTGAGCAGTTAATTTATTTATGCATTTAAATGGCCGCAGATTTTGTAGTTGTTGTTTTTTTTTTGTTGCTCCTTTTGTTATAAATAAATTTGTAGCGATTTGTTTTTTGGCCGCGCGCTGAGCGCTTTTTGCGCACGGCACACGGTCAACTTTTCCGTTTCACTGTCGATTTTCCAAGCGAATTCGGCAAAATTTCCTTTGCTGCCATTTTGGATATTTTATGTGCACACACACACACACATAGCTGTATCTCTCTCTGTGTGTGTGTACAGCAAATTGTTAAACATTTATAAATTATTTTCGAAAAAAATTTTACACTGCTGGCGACACGCAAACAAAATTTTTTGGCAAATTATTTGAAAAGTTTTCTGAGTCGCTTATGAGGTGTATAACTAGAGTATATATAGAGGGATATATACCCAGACATATAGAGAGATATATAGACAGATGTATAGAGAGATATATGGACAGCTATATGTAGCATGTCTATGCTGGATTTTAGTGTGTACACGCAAAGTTTATGATGCTGCGGTCGGGATGAATTTCTGTTGCTCTGGAAAACTTGTGCGGAAAAACATAACTCACTGCGGGTATGCTCTATAAGTAGCTGAGGTCTATAAAACTTAGAGAAGGTATTCCATATAGAGCAATAAAAATATATAATCTGCAAGTTCGGAGATATAGCACAATTCTTGCAATTTATCAGTAAAATAATTATTATATTCAGTTATAAAAGAGTAAGTTCTCAAGATTTGAGCTTGCTCTGCCTCAGAAAAAGTTTTATTTATAAAGTATAAACTTTTAAGTACTCAAATAGTTAGATAAAGAAATATACTAAATTTCGCAACTCTACAGGGTATCTGCTGGCTGTGCAGCTGTTTTCCTTTAGCTGCTCTTGTTTTATTTGCGCACAGTACAAATAAATCATGTGCGGGATTATGTGCATAGCTTATGCAACCGGGTCGCTTATGGAGTTAAGCCATAAGTTTTTTAATATTTGTGCGGATTTAATTAAAATTCGCCAGCAAGAGAGAGAGAGAGAGAAAGAGAGAGAGCAAGTCAGCTTTATGTGCTCATAAAGTAATTCGATTTTAGTTGCAATCACACACGCATTTTGAGCTTGAAGTGAGTGCACTGCAATTGCGAATCATTCGCATGAAGCACTCACACTCGCATTCGCACTCATGCGTGACTCATTCAAGTGGAACAGAGAGAGATAGAGAGAGAGAGAGCTGACCAGAGCTGACGAACAGTTGCCGCTTACTGCATGAGTAGTTCGCTGCACTCATTCATTCATTCATACTCGTATCGATTTGGCAGTGAATCAGCGCATTGATAAGTGTTATAAATAGGCTTAAACAGCAGCGTGGCAGCTTATCAGTTGCATGAATAACAATCGAAGCACTCGAATTGAAGTGAATGAATTTTGAGTGTGCTCTCTCTCTCTCTCTCCCCTTTCTCTGTCTTTTATTATTTATTTTATCTGGGGAGCTGTGGTAATTGTTTAAATGCGGCTGCATTTGTCGATGTGTAAATATTTTATTATGCCACACGGAATTTTATATCGTTGATATTTTCAAATGGCACCAGCAGAAGAAAAACAACAAAAGGAAAAACAGAGAAAGCACAAAAGGAAAAAGAAAAACAAAAACAGAAGCGTTTTACGCTGTTTACTTTGGCATTACAAATGAGTTCAGCTGCTAATGGCGTAAGTGGGGGAGAGAAAGAGAGGGGTAGAGGGGGGAAGATAAAGAGGGAGATAGTAGGGAAAGCAGGGAGTAGGAAAGAGAAAGGGAATAACTGCTTTTCCCTGTTTAAACAGCCGCTCTACGCATTTACTCGCTTTGGGCTAAAGGGAAAATTTTATAGAGTGAATAACAAGCGAATAAAGTGTGTGAGTGTATTCAAACTGCACTCGGCATATTTAATTGCTCTTTCGCTCTAAATCAATTAAATTTGCGCACTGCAGCCCGCTCGGTTGGCCAATTAGTGCATAAAGCGTACATAAAACAATGACAATGCATGTACATGTCAATTAGCCGCCATCAACTAGCCATAGCTATAGCTATAGCTATAGCTATCTATATAGCCAGATAGCTAACAAACAATGTTTTTGGGTAAAAGTACAACAAGCATAACCGCAGGAGTGAAAATGCCGGGAGAGGAAAAGCCATTAGCAGTCAGCAGCTTTTATTTGGCCAATTTAGCAGTCAGCCAGCGCACGCCGCGAAAAAATAGCTAAAGCAGGCTAAAAACAAGCTGGCCAGCTTAGTCAGCTAATCGCCTGAAGCAGGTAAAAAAAAAAATAATTTTAATAATTTCTGTTGATTTTCCAAAGAGTTTTATATGCTGTCATTGCATTTATCTGCTTCATTTTAAAGTTCCACTTGTTATAGTCGCTTCTACCCCACGCATAACTCTACAGGGTAGTGCAAATTTGTTGTAATTTATGCTGAAATCACGCAGCATAAATCGTACAACCATTTCCGGCTTGATATGGAAAATATTTGTGTGGAAAAACAAAAGCGAACTCCCTAAACTGATTTTAGCGGGAAATTTGTAATCGCAAAGGGGGTGGAGCGCTGTCCCTGCTGCACTTTGACCTCTTCCGTAGACAACCCTATACTTACTAACTCTCTCCTCCCTCTCAACCTTCCCCTATTTCCCCTCTTTGTTTATCCCTCCCTCTTGCTATCTCTGCAAGGTGCCTGTCTCGTCTCTCGTTTCTCGGAGCAACTGCATCCGTCAGCTTGAGCAGCTTGGCGCTTTTGAACACTTCAAGCTCAATTGAATTTAGAATGGACTGCACTTCAGCTGCAGCTAGAGCAGGGGGGAGGGGGAGGAGTAGGAGGAGTAGGAGGAGCAGGAGGAGCAGCCGCATCGTGCGTGTCGAGGCTCGTAATGAGCGTGGATGCGCGCGTTGATGATGACGCCTCGAGTGGCAGCTGAGCAGCTCAAGAAGTGAGCAACGCCACACTCTATGCTGTCAGTCCCGACTGCAGTTTCTAAGCTGCTCCTACCTCTCCTCCCTGCCAGTCTCCTCTCCTCCCCCCTGTTAGCTGCAGCTTATTAAAAGCAGCCCCGGCACAAATGAACTGAAAGTGTTCCCTGGGAACAGCTATATATACATATATACCTGTTCTCCCTCTCTATATATCTGCTCTATATGTATACAGATTGTAAGCCACTCAGCTCGGCTTAAAGCGGATTAATTTATGATTTCTCGCCAGGATTCGTACTTATTGTTCGACGTTGAGCGAGGAGATGGAGGAGACGGAGTAGACGCAGGACTTGACTTGTTTTTGCTTGTGCAAACAGTTTTATCCCCCTCTCTGCTCACTCCTCCCTTCCTCTTGTTGTTTAAGCTTTATGCTGGCGGATTTCGGTGGCCACAGGCAGACTGAGTAGCTTGTCAGTCAGCCCGCCAGAGGGGGGGAAAGGGGGCAGGGACACGTGCTCACGTATCGCCACGTTTATATTTCATTATCAAGTCGCAGTGGGGAGTTGGGCTGGAGTTCCGAGGTCGACGGGGCATAAAAAGCGTCGCACAAAGCGAACCAAAATAAAAGCGAAAGCCATGGGTTAGGGGTTAAGGGTTAAGGGTCGCCAGGCCAGGGCTGGTTGACTTCATCTGCACAAATAATGGAACCGAATAAGTAATACAAAAGCGCAAATTCGGTTTACTACAAATTTGCAGAAGCTCAAAAGCAAAAAAAAAAATAGAATGATAAACCAAAATTTGCAAAGGATGCCCGTTCCAGCTGGGCTCGTCTGGCCTGGTCTGGTCCTGGTCCTGCTCTGGTACGAGTCTGGTCTGGGCTATTAGCCAACTTTAAGTCTAGACAAGGCGCAGAGCTGACTCTGGTCTGGCTCTACTAACAAGCTACTGTCGGCAGTCAAGGCAACCGACGCGCTGTGCTAACCCCCCGCCCGACCATATGTGCCCCCCCTCCCACTACCTCATCCCTCTTGCAACCTCCTCCTCCATCCTAGGACGATCCATTCAGCACTCTGCGTTTTGTGCATGCAAATCTGTTTTGCGTGTTTTTGTTTGTTTTGTCCTTGTTTTCGCACAAGTCTCGTGCTACATCTCCTGCTGCCCTCTAACCTGCCCTCTAACCTCCGCCTGCCCCTCCCCCCCCCCTGCTCGGCTATTAATTATTTGACTCCTGTCTGGCTGCGTGTGTTCGCCTTGTGCCTTGCTGGTTTCTCTCTACCCTCAACGAGAATGAAAATTCATAATTTTCCACTCACAGCAGGAAGCATTAAATAGAGGAAAAATCTTCTAGCGCGATTTGTGCATTGAACTTGTTTTCCAATATCTGCGCAGGGTAGCTGAGATAGCAGAGAGGGAGAGTGGAGAGGGAGGGGTAACAACAGCTATATTGGATCTCTAAGTTAGGGCAGATTAGGCTAGTTGGCTACCTAGTTGGGTTAGTCAGTTAGCTAGTTAGGTTAGCCGGCTAGCTAGCCAGGTTAGCTGGGGAACCTCGATGGGTTTGCTAGGAACCTAGCTAGGACTTTTCTCGTTTAACTCGCATTTTTGGAGGTTAGCTAGCTCTCAGCTTGTTGCTCTTTCAGCATCTTCTTTTTTCTTCAGGAAAATAATTCCTTCTTGGGTTTAACCTTTTCTTCAACCCATTCACCCCTTTCTACGGTATTTCCCAGCTCAGTTCTTTCTTGCTCTATCCCTTCCTCACACTTTCTTCAAGTTTTTGTCTTTGTTTTCGCTCACGTCCTTTGTGTTTGTCGCCATGCTGTCACTGCGCTTGATTTATGACTACCTCGATTCCGTTTACTCCGCCCCCTCCGTCTGTTAATCCTACGCCCCCTCACTCCCCTGCTTGCATTATCCAAGGGGGATATTCTCGTTTTGGGCTCCGCCTTTGGGTAATTGAATCCGCGTTCAAAGCGCGGCGGTTGCCTTGACAACAAAACTGCGATTTCAATTGGGCTTCGATTGAGATGTGAGAGATGTGTGTGTGAGGTGTGTTCGAGTGTGTGTGTGTGTGTGTGCCAGGGTGTGTGTGGCGACCGCAAGTGCCACGCGCTGCGACAGCGATGACGTCACAGACGCAATGTCAAGACTTCGCTCTGCGGTTGTTCTCAATTTAGTTGGACATTTTATTAATTGCACAACAACAAGGGAAACAGCAGGCGGATGAGGGGGGAAACAACGAGGAGAGTGGAAGGAGGGGAGGGAGGGGAGGGAGGGTACACAACAACAGCAAATTACACAATCAGAGAACATGACTCTCATTGTTCAATCAATTGTGCATTGGCATCGACACTGACCACACACACACGCAGGCACACACACACACGACTGACACGCACACAGGCACTCACACACAGAGTTGCATTGACAGGCATGCACCGACATGTCCACTTTGCTTTGCAGCTACGAAATTTGCATAGTTGTTGCAAATTTGTGTTGCGGTTTTTTCGGTTTTGCGGACCAGCCCCAACATTCATGACAAATGCCAAGTGCAGTCTTCCCTCTCTCTCTCTCTCTCTCTCGCTCTCTCTTTCTCTCTTACTCTGCTGCAGTAAGTACCTCGCTCTGACCACAAAATTGTGCTTTGGAAACCGTTGACAAGTGAGCTCGATACTTGCTAATGGCTTTCGAAGTCGGGCTGGAAGAGGAGGGGTCTGTCTTAGAGAGGTTTGGCTTGGAGTGGGCTTTCCTAGAGACGCTACCTCAGTGGGAGTCACTCTCTGAGGAGTTTTATCTGAGGAAGGGTCTGTCTAGGAGGAGACTGCTTAGGAGGGGTTTGGCTTGAAAGGGCCTGTCTAGAAGGAGTCAATCTCTCAGAGGTCTGGAGAGGGCTGTTTAGGAGGGGTCTGCCTAGGAGAGTTCTGTCTAGGAAAAGTCTGTCAAATGAGGAGTCTGTCAAGGAGGAGTCTGTCTAGGAGGAATCAGTCATGGACGGGACTGTCTTCAAGGGGTCTGTCTAGGAGGGGTCTGTCTAGAAGGGGTCTGTCTAGGAGGAGTCTGGCATGGAGAGGACTGTCTTAGAGGAGTCTGTCTATGAGGAGTCTATCTATGAGGAGTCTGTCTATGTCTATGGAGGCTTTCTTGGAGGGGTGTGTCTTGAAAGAGTGTGTCTTGGAGGGGTCTCACTCAGAGGGATGTACCTTAGATGGATCTATATTAAAGCGGCTTTAGCTCAGAGGGTTCCAACTCATAGGGTGTTACCTCACAGGGCTCTCCCTTAAGAGGAAGCTATCTACCTCTCCGTCTTGTGCCTTAGGGAGTGTATTCTCTTTGAGGTCTCTGCCTCGCAGGGGTTTGTCTGGAGGATTCTACCTTGAAGTCGGGTCTAATTGCTCCCTCTCTCTCCCTCACGTCTCTTCTTTAACCGTTCAAGCTTAAGGTCAGTTGAAGCAGAGACGTGAGGGAGCTTGAGGTCATTCGCCCATCGAAGCCGACAATTATCAGCGAAGCGTTAATTGAATCACGCAAGCAGGTGATCACATCAATTGGAACGCTCCAGTTGGACGCATGATTCATCATTCGCTGTCAGAGGCGCCGTAATTGATAAAGTTAAAGCAAAAAGGGATCATCCTCGAACCGGAACCGAGAGAGAGAGAGAGAGAGAGAGAGGGAGACAGAGCAGGAAATCGCAGTTGCAGACAGTGATTAAGTGTCTCTGCGTGGCGTTTGATTGATTATCAATTTCTGCTGCTGCCTGTGGCCCCAAGTTGACCAGCTGAAGTTGCTCTGGCTCGAATCGTTGTTGTTGTTGTCTCCCTGTCTGGATGCTGCTTTTAAAGCTTGTTGCAGTTGCAGTTGCAGCTTCAACGTGTGCGAAATTGATTCAACAATTCCATTGCCGGCCATAAACGTGGCTGCGTTTCCGTTTCCGCTTGCAGGCAGGGAGAGAGAGGTGGGAGGAGTTGTAGCTTCTGCACGCCAGCAAGTTCTGTTTCCGCTTTTTATTTTATACAGTGCCAGAGCTAAAGATGCGCACAGCTCGTGTCGTGACACGACTGCAGAGCAGCAGAGAGAGAGAGAGAGGGAGAGGGAGAGAGAGAGAGAGGGAGAGAGAGAACATCTCTGTATGCTCTACAAGGCAATCGCCTCGCTGGCTTAGTCCTAATCAGGTAGCAACTTCTCGAGCTGGCACACACTCACACACATATGCTGGGCATACTCATGCTCATACTCGAGTATTCATATCGCTATTCGCTTGCACTTCATTGCACAATCGCTGCGGGCTCTCCTGCTCCTGCTCCTGCTGCTGCTCCCGACTCGTAGTCAGCCTGAGCTGGTTTCCTCGAGCACGTCTTATTTAGATTTATCCTGTTGCTACGCTTCAGTTGAGTTGTCCATATCCAGGACATGACTTCCGCCTCTGATCTCCCTCTCTCTCTCCCTCACTCGCTTTATGTGTCTGTCTATATCTTTAATACATTATTGAATATGCGCTGTGGCCTGGGCCGGAAATACTACTAATGCCTGTCGTTATCCCGAGTAGGAGACGGAGGCGAAGGCGAAGGCGAAGGCGAAGGCGAAGGCGTTTCCCACATGCAAAAGTCACATAAATTCAGTTGCTTGTGTGCTCGCCTAATCCTTGTGCTTTTTTCCGCATATTTTTCTCAATTGTTGTGCAGAGGAAATCTTACTCCTTGCTCGATCCTTGGTTCCTTCTTTGTTCCCTCCCTGCCTCCTCCTCCTCCTCCTCCTGCGCTATCTGCAACCGTTTGTTGTCCTTGCCTTTAAGTTGCATGTCAGTGCACATAAATCCCTCAGCTGAAAGTGCTCGCTCCGCTGCACCCGAAATACACACACTACACACACACACACACCACACACACACACACACCCTACACACACACTTGCCTGCCCAGCTGTGCGCCTGAATTACGAGCACTGATAGCAGCAGCAGCAGCAGCAGCAACCCGTGAGGTTTGCACAGTGGCGTAGAGTGTAGGGATAGTTCTTCGACTAGGGTAGGGTAGGGTAGGGGTAGGGGGTTTCTGTAAAATTATTGGCCCAGCTCAACTCAACCTTAACGCGCTGCATTATGTGTGCCATAAATATTTATAAGTTCTAAGCGTAAAATGCGCATAGAGCGAGACAGAAAGCAAACCAAAAACCCGCAAACTGCAAACGTTTTGTAAAGCGTTAAAGCGCTTAACTTGGCCAAGACTGCAGTGGGCACTCCCCTTTATCCCTCTTCAACTTCCAACTCTATGATATCTCCCCTCCCCTGCCCGCGGGTTAACCCTTTTTAGAGCGACAGCTGGAGGCGTCGAGCTCTCTATTAGTCAGCTAATGGCAACGGGCTCATCAGCTTGTCCAACTTGTTGTTGCTATGGCCACTCCTCCTCCTACCTTCTTCTTCTTTTCCTCCTCTTCTTCTTCTTCTCCTCTTCTTCTTCCTCGCTGACTACCTGCATGATTCAGTTGCTTGTTTCGTTACATTTTGTCTTCTTTGTTTTCCAATCAAAAATTGATACAAATGTTTCGAGGGAATCATCGATGATTCATGCGCGAAGAATGCCAAGCACTCTTCCCCCCTCTCTCTCTCTCTCTCTCACTCTTTAGTTTGAACTGTGTTCTTTCTTTCTCTCTCTCGCTTTAGATTAAACACAGCTGAGTTCTTTCATTCTCTTCAATCGTTCGAACTGAGTTCGAAGTTCTTTTTCTCTCTCTCTCCATTAAGACTTCATGGATCCCAGTTCTTTCTTTCTTTCCCTCTTTCTTCTGAAGATTGTTACATAAGTTAATGTATGGGAAACGTTTTGTCTACTTTATGTGGCTTATTAACCAGTTTAAGTGAGGTATACCTGACCTATCTCTTCACAAGAAAATCTTATCGAAGAAGCAACCAGACTTCACTGAATCTGTTTCGAGTTGTGACTCATTCCAGCGTATCTACAAGTCTGGCATAGTTCTTGCTCAAATTTTCCATATATCATTTCACTTTGAGCCTATCCATTCACTTTTGACAACAATCAATTTACAAGAAATTCCAGAAACTACCTAGAGAAATCCCCCTCTCTTTCCTATCCCCCTCATCGAGTGCGGTTCTGCTTTCTGATCTTTTAATCTGCCCGCAAAGTATCGTGTTTTTGTTTAGTGGGAAAACTCTTAGAGGTTTTCCCCCCTCCCCTCCCCTTCCCCTTACCTACACCTAACGTATCATTGATCTACTCGGCACATGTTGGCGGTGATTTAATTGTTGCTTAGTGGATTTTCGCAGCCTCGGAAGCGCGGCTAAGAACGCGGTAACTAAGCGGAAACGGAAATTGTGCGCACGCTTTGTAAGTTTGCTCTGCTATGTCTGTGTGTGTGTGAGGGTGTGTGTGTGTGTGTCTGTGTGTGGCTGCGTGTGCTTAAAGGATATTTTCAGCGCAAATTGCGTGCTGCGGCGTAATCGAAATAAATTATGAGCTCAACTTACGCCGTGGCCATGCTCGATGGCCCAGCCTCCTCCCCCTGCCCGGGGGGCGGGGGTAGGTATTATGTGTGGATATCCGGCTCTGAGCCAGTGTCCAGCAGATGCTACGGGGTTCCCTTTTGAAAGGTAGCCTGCCTTCCTGGAGCTTTTAGTGCCTTAGCGTGGTGCTTGACCCTGAGCCAGAGGCAGGAAACTTCATGCGGACAGGAAACTTGCAGCTCGGTTTGTTTGTTTGTTTCTCTGTTTGTCTTTGTCCCTCTGCGTGTTTGTGTGTTTGTCTCTCTCTCTCTTTGTGCATGTCTGTGCATGTTTGCCTTTGGCTTTCGCCCTCAACTTTGTGCGTTGTGCCAGGGCGAAGGCATTAGGCGAGCAAATTACTTTGCCGGCCAATTAGCGGGCAACTGAGGCGACTGCGATTAGTGTGGATAGTGACACCTCGATAAGGAGTAGGGAAAGGGTAGAGGGAGGAATGGAGAAGGTAGAACTGAAGTCTTCCAGGAGACTTTCAAGTGATAAGGCACCTCAAATATTTTTATTTTAGAAAGAAAAGCAGCTGCAGCTTCCCTATGCTTTATAAGCTCCTACTCTTCCATCCTACAGTTTTCAGTTGCTTTCAAAGCTCATTTTAATCAATTTTCTCATATTGTTTACACTTAATACGATTAATATGTCTCTACTCTGGCTTTAAGCTCCTCCAACCCGCAGGTTCCTCTACCTTCAACACGTTTCCATGACATCTATATAACTTGGTCTATTGGTTTGAGTCAATGATATCGTTTTTATGGCATTTTCCCGGCCAGCGTGTGGCATGTGGCATGTGATTCGCACATGTTATACAACAGCTGGAGACGTGTCTCCTGGGCTAACCCACTGCCAGAGTCTCTCGGTCTGCTCCTCCGTGTCTCAGTATTATCATCATTATTATTGTGATATTTATTTTATTTGCACTTTTTTATGGCATTTTGTCGGGCCAGCGGGCACGTATTAGTTATAACGATATGTCATTGATTCCCAGTTAACGCAGACAGCAGGGAGAAGGGGAGGGGGAGGGGGAGGGGGAGGAGCCAGACAGATCCGTGTCTCTCCTGCACTCTGCTCTGCCCTACCCTGTCTATCCTGCCCTGCTCAGTCATTATGCGTCCTTGTGCTGCTGCTGTCCTTCTGCTGCTGCTCGCCCTCATCCTTGGCCCCCTCCCCGTTGTCCCCGTCCTCGTCCTTGTGCTCGTCCTTGTGTCGTTGCGTCGTCAAGCGCCTTTGGGCCATGATATATTATGGCCTGTCGCCTGTCTTGTTTATTTGCGTTATTTAGCAAAACGTGGCAACAGCAGCAACAGCACCCCCCCTGACTACGCCCCTGCCTGTCGCATTTTTATTGTTATGACGCATATTTTGTTACGCCGGAAATTGAGACATTTTTCCCCTTTTTCCTCCCCCCTTCCCCCCTGTATTTTTTATTCTCCGCTGATTTATCGCATTGGCCTGCGTCGCCTGCATTTCTCAAATTGATTGAATATTTAGCCAAATGTCTTTGGGCATCGCCTTCTAAATTGTTTACAGCGCGACGTCAATCGATTTTGACAGCCCTCTCACTCTTACTCCCTCCCTCCCTCTCTCTCTCTCTCTTTCACTCACGCTGCCTGTGGAAAAAAGTCAATTTCGTTAATCAACACGAACGACTTAATCCAAATTGAATGAACTCGACGCCAAAGCGGATCAGCAGAGGCGTTGTAAAAAAAGAGCAGAAAAAAAAGGGATGGGGAAGAAAGAGGGCAGGGATTGGGCAGGGCAGGAAGAGTAGCAGAAAATCCGAAACAGGCAGCAAAACAGCGCTGGAAAATTTACACATTTTTCGCATTTTTACGCCACAAACATTTTTCGCCAATAGCTGAGGATGATGAACACGCCAAATCGGCTCAGTGAGGGATCCAGCTACAGTTCCAGCTCCAGCTCAGGTGTTTGCCCAGAAGGGGCCTAAAAAGCGAAAATTGAAAACTCCGTGGCAGCTGGCCGAGTTGGGGCGTTATGAAGCCTAAGCCCAAAGTCCAACAGCAAAAAATGTTGAAGAAAAACGCAGTCGAAAGGGGGAGGGCCGAAACAGACGAGACCGAGTCGAGAGTCAATTGAGACTATCGAAGGGAGGCTGCCCAGGAAGGCTGCCTGCCCGTCTGTCTCTCTGTCTGTCTGTCCGTCTCTTTGTCTGTCTGTCTGTCTGTCTGCCTGTTCAACTCTCTGCCAGCCCGTCTGCCTGTGCGTATGTCCGTTTGCCTCTGACTCTCTGCAGGCCTCTCCATATCCAACTGGGCCTCTCTCTGTCTGTGTGTCTGTCTATCTGTCTGCCCGTCTGTCTGTCTGTCCATCTGTCTGTCCGTCTGTCTAACTCTCTGCCCGTCTGTCCATTCCTCTCTTCATCTTTCTGTGTGTGCAGAGGCGTAGCCTGAGCTCAGCCACGCTTGAGGTGATAATGTAATAAGCACTTTTTATGACCCAACAGGATTTAGACCTAAAAATTCCATTCACACACATAGCCAGGCCATCGCAGCTCCTACCCCCCCCTCTCTCTCTCTCTCTCTTTCCCCTGCATTGTGCCTTCTCCAGTTCAGCTGCCAAGTTCAGAGTGTGCACGAAATTTCGCATGGGTTTTCTCTCTCTCTCTCTCGATTTGACCACGAGTTCTGCCAGTTTTTGTTTTTGGCCCAGTTGGGCATATTGTTTTGGCACTGACAATGCCCTCTCTAATTGCTGTCAACAGGCGGCACAGGGGGTACTTTTTATGATCCACACAGACTGCATATACCCCGAAAATATGTGGAGTATGGAGAGTATATTGCGAGCTGTTTTATTTTGAGGCTCTTAAGCGATTAAGCCTGAGCAAAAAAGAGAGAGGTAAATTACCTGACCATGTTATTTGTCAGTGGAGTCAGGGAGGGCGGGGTTAGCATAGGTTGCCAGTGGGCGTGGCAGCTGACAGTCTTGAGTGCGCGCATCAAATTGAAAAATGTCAATGAGAAATGGAAAATCACAGAAAAGATAACAAAGGCGACTGCCATTGAAAGAAGAAGAGAGCGAGAAATAGAGGTGGAGAAATATAGAAAGAGGGGCAGAGGAGTAGAGAAAGAGGGGGGATAGTAAATGGTATAGCAGAGATCTAGGACTGCCTGCAACTAGAGCCAGGTAAAGTGCGCCGCCCACGTCTACGCGAGAAGTTGCTGGACAGGTACAGCAGGAGAGAGACAGAGAGGTGGAAGGAGAGGCAGAAGGAGAGGCAGAGAGAGAAGGAGAGAGAGAGAGGGAGAGAGAGAGAGACGGGTAAGCAGAACAAACCAAAGAGCCGGTCGCATTGACAATCGACAAATGAGCAAAGATAATGCACAACATTAATCTTGCTACCAGCAATTTGTCAGAGAGGACGCTGCTGTCCAGGCTGCTGTCCAGGCTGCCGCTTGGACAACGACAACGATGACTACGTGGAAGGAAACGTGAGCCGCAGCTACAGCAAAACAGCGGCAAAACGATGGCCAGTTGCATTCACAGTGTCAGCTACAGATGGAGAAGCTGCTCGTGTTGCAACTGAAGGATGCCCCTCTCTCTCTGGCTCTGTCTCTCTCTCTCTCTCTCTTTCTCTCTCTCTCTCTCTTTCTCTCTCTCTCTCTCTTTTGCTGCCTCTACCTTACTCTATCTCTTACCTAACTCCTTCTGCCTGAGACTTCTCTCTACCTCAGTCTGTTACCCTCTATAACGCTCTGCCCCAGCGTTACCCTTGCTTCCTCCTCCCAGTCTCTGTTTCTACCTCTTTCTCCCCCTCTGCTGCTCTCCACTCTAAACGCTTCTTTCATCAATTAATTTACAATTTGCCGAGCATACAGATTTCCACACACAGTTCCACATTTTCCGCATTTCCACGCTTCTTCCCCAGCTCCTGCTTCATGCTGCATTCGCTCATTCATTCATTCATTCATTCATTGATGATGATGATGGTCAGCGCGTGGGCTTGGCACACTTTTTCCATTGCTGCTCCTTGCTCCAGTAATGGCCTGCACTGTGTCCTGTCCAGCTGCCCTTGCCCCTCAGGCCTCTCCCTGCCCCCTCCCCCCGGCAGCTGCTGCTGTTGTAAATTGCATTGGTTGCCGACTTGTTGAAAGGTTGCACAAGAAAATGTCTCTCTCTCTCTCTCTCTCTCTCTCTCTCTGTGTGTGTGTGTGCCTTAAATGCTTTTCTGTGTTTTCCCTCTGGTACCGTATGCCAGGGCAAGGGCGAGAGGGGCGTGGCAAGTTGCGCCACTCAATGGCGGAGTCGCCGTTTAATGCTCACAAATTTAGCTTTTAATTAGATCGGCAAATTTGTTTTCGAAACCATTTTGTGCGCTCGTGCGATACAGCAACAACAACAACAGCAACAACAAGAAGAAGAAGAAGCAGGAAAACACTCTGCTTGCCATAGAAATTTTCCAAATGCGGCGTCACAATTTCCGCACAATTTCCAAAACACGAACGTGTTGCAGTTTTCCGAATCGCTTTTCAGATTACTCTCTCTCTAATTGTTTTAAATGGCCAAGCAGATTGCAGTATTTATGCAGTATTTTTGGCATTTATTTTTGCAAGATATATAGGTATTTACATAGTATATATGCAGTATTTTGCGCATATATGCAGTATTTCAGATGTTAGTCATTGTGTTTTCATTACTTAAATTTATTTATAAGGTGCACAAATTATTTGCAGTATTTTTAAAAATATATGCAGTATTAATGCAGTATTTTCTTTGGTAAATTAAGAATTTTCATCATTTATTTTTCTCTTTTATGTTGCTTTAATTATTTTGTACATATTTGCTTTAGTATTCACTCAGTAAATCTAGTATTTATGCAGTATTTTTGTATGGCTAACGAAGTGTTCGCTTTTGCAGTATTTACTGGCGTATTTTTTGCAGAATTTTCTCTGGTATTTTTTCAGTAATTTTTTTCACTCTCTCTCAATTTCTTTGCCTCTAATTGTTGCGTTTGGCCAAGCAAGTGTTTGCAGTATTTTGTGCAGTATTTTTGCTGCAATTTCTACCGTATTTTGTGCAGTATTTCTTTCGCTCTCATCCTCCTCCTCTCCTCTCCTTCTCCTCCCTCCTCTCGTTGATTTATTTATTTCTATTTGCCATTTTTATTTTTACCAAGCGCAGCAATTGCGGTCGCTTCTGCTGCTGCTGCTGCTGCTGCTCTACTCTGCACGGGCCACGCCTCCCCTCCTGGGAACCGCCTCCACCACCCTGTCTGCGTGCCATGCTCTAGTTTTCTATTTTTGCTGTCCGCCGTAATGGCAACCTTAATCACGTAATGATTTTGAGTGAGTGAGCTGCGCGGGTGTGTCCGATTCCGCGTCCGATTCCGATTCTTGGCCAACAATTGTTCCCCTCCTCTCCTACTCTCCTACTCCCCTGCTTCATCTTCATCTTCTTTACGTCCACTTCTTGTTGCCATTGCTGCTGTGCTTCTTCTTGCTGTGCCGTAGTATTTTGCAATTGGCACAAATCTCTTGCCTCTCGCTCAGCGCTAATGGGTAAATGTTGTGGCGCTAATTGAAATTGCATTTCTTTAACTTAAATATTTAATTGAGAGCCGAAGAGAGTACGCAGAGAACAGATAAAGAGAGAGAGAGAGAGAGAGAGATAGACTGCTAGCTGGCCCCACAGGGCGTGCAGCTAATTAGAAGTGCGCGACTGTGAGATACCTTGGAAACAGCATGTAGAGCAGGGTAATCAGTTGGGTAAATAAATAAATTGGGTGTGAAGAATTAGTAGGGGAATTGGGGAAGAGTTGCAGAGAAGAAAAGAGTTGTAGATGGACTGGAAGAAGCAGAGAGATAAAGCTAAATTATTTAAAGAAAGATATAATGGATTTGCGAGGGAAAATAAATAGGAAAATAACGAGGGCTATAAAGAAATAAAAGAAGAGTTAGTTGTATAGATGGAAATGTATAAATGGATACATATAGGAATAGAGCTGGGCATAGAGAATAGAACACTTGAGAATCCTTGTAAATGAGGCTATGCTAAACAAACATAGCCACAATTTAATATCATATATTATTATTAAATAAATTATATACTTACTCAAAGACTATAGTAAATTATAGTAATATTACTGATTAATGAGTTATCTTGAATAATCATTATTCATAATATTATACTACTCTCCATAAAATTCTCCTAGCTTAGCCATAGTATATAATTCTCATTCCTCTTCTAATGTGATGATACTTATAAATATATTCCCCCATTTAGAGCGGTTAAAAAGAGAAATAAAACTGTCTCTTAAGTGCTGAACTAATCTACTTCTTCTCCCTCTCTCTCTCTCTTTCTCTCTGCATAGGGTATTAGCCAATGAATAATTCGTTGATATCGTATCACACGAAAAGTCTTTTAGGCAATTACGTTAGCTTCTTCGAAATGAAAATTGAAATGTTTTCGGATTCAATTGAAATGGCGAAATGTGGAGAGGATGAAGTAAAGTTTACATGAATTAAGATAAAAGATATTGCTAGATATTTATAGGCACTGCCCCTCCCAACCTCTCCTCCCCTCTTGCGCCATACAATTCCAAATTATGAGGCAAATCTCATGCTTTGCCTGATCCGATTTGGGTTCGCATTGATAAACTTTAATTGAGGCGCGTCGGCCCAATCAGCGGACAACACGTTGATGCCACATTTTGTTGCTTAGCAAAGCAAATTTAATGGCAGCAAGGGAGGGGGAGGGGGAGCAAGGGGAACATCTCGTTGCATTGTAGTCGATTGGCGGAGGCTTTTGTCTTTCATGTGTTGCTCTCCAGGGACGGAGGGCAGGCGGCTTGGCTTGGACAATGGCACAATGTGGCAAGGTGCTGGCAGGGCAGAGAGAGGGGGGCAGGGGCAGGAGCGATGCAGTCTTTGTCATTGTCCCCGAGGAGAGAGCGAGAAGGTCCAAGAAGCCGCCTGTAATTTTTGCTTAGAATGCACCACACGAAAATGTCGCCAAATCCTAATTGCATTTGCCTGATTGCAGGAGGCTTAAAGGAGTAGGGAGAGGGGTGCAGCTAGGTAAGGGGTTAGGGATGAGGGTAGAAGAGATAAGAGAGCAGGGGTTGTGGGTAACAGGCCTACAACTGCATTCGCAAACTGATTCATTAAGCAGGGCAGGGCAGGGCAGAGAAAGAGGATGAGCTGGGCCTGGCCAGGACAGAGAGAGGTAGAGGGAACTCTGGCTTATGACAGCGAACATGTAAATGCCATTTACAGTTCCCAATGTTGTTGTTGCTGTTTTGAGAGCAGGACAGAGTCGTAGTCGGGGAGGGGTTCAGTTCGCGCATTGTCTTGCCCGTGTGTGTTGGCGTAGGTTTTGCTCGTCTTTGGCTCAATTGAAATTCCATTTAATTTAATTTGAGAGCCATCATTCATGTCAGTCTGCCACCCTCAGATAAGCATGGACTACCCAACCCTCCCTGTCTGTCTTCCTCATCTTCCCCTGCCTCTTGCCGCACAGACTGAGATTTCGTTTACACGATTTTCATGGCTGTCAGAAATGCGTTTACACGCTGCCCGCGCTGATTGATGGATAGCTTAATGCACAGGCCAGACAGGCAGACCTTATAGAGCATATATATATATATATATATACCATATGTATATCGTTTCGTATCTAATGAAGCTGCACTGCAGTTTGCGGCTCATCTGCAGCAGCAAATTGAGAGTCAAACATCAAACAAAAGGGAGTGAGGGAGCGGGGTAGAGTTCGGGGGGAGGGGAACCGACATTTCCTGCTATGTGTGTGTGTGTGTGGAGTTTATTTTCAGCTTCAGCCTCGTCTGACCCAATTCGAGGCACACTGACACACTGAGAGAAACGAAAAGAAAACAAAAGGAAAGGAAGGGAAAAGATTCCGCTCGGCATTAGTTGCAGATTACAAATGCGTGTTGCAGTTGCAACTTGCAGATACTTTTCACTTGTTGTTGCAGTTGTTACAGTTCTTGTTGTTGTTGTTGTTGTTGTGGCAGTTGCTGCCGCTGCTGGGATTCACATTTCGACACGTACGCAGCAGACACAGCGCTGGGCAGGCAAATGTAAACAAAGCAAAGCAAAACAAAATGTAAGCAAAGCATGTCTGGCCCAGCTAAGAGTGTGTGTGTGTGTGCGAGTGTGTATAGCTGTGTGTGTGCCTGTCTGTGATGTGTGTGAGTGTCTGTGCGTTGGCTGGAAAAACTCATCGCGCAGGTAAGCAGCGAATTTTCCCACACCAGCAGCGCCTTTTTAATTGCTTTACTTTTGGCCAACTTCTTGCAGTCAGCTCTCTCTCTCACTCTCTCTGCCTCTCTCCCCTTCTCCCTCACTCTGCTAATTAACTAATGCTGCGTTTCACATATGCAGAACATGCTGTTTTTCACGTAAAACCCCACAGCACGTTCTGGGCTGCAGCCATGGAAAATCCCCAGAAGGTTTTCCACAGCCAGCTGCATCGCGTTCTTTAAAGTGCATACGCCGTGTCTGCTTATTGACTACTTTTTTTTCTGGCTCTTTATCACTTTGATTTAGCTCTTCCGTTTCTCTTATTTCTCTCTACTTTTGCACTGCTTTCTCTACTCTTTCTTCCTTTTTTTTTTTCCTTTTTTTGGCATTTTTTGGCTGCTTTCAGTTTCGCTTTGATTCACTTTTCCTGCTTGACTATCTCTCTCTCTCTCTCTCTCTCTTTCTATTTCTCACTCTTTATCGCGCTGCTGTCCATCACAGCACATTCCTCCATCTCCAAGCTTATCATATACATTCGTTACTCTTCTCTCCTTCCGTTCGTCCTTCCCTCCCCCTCTCTGGGATTAGCGCTACCCGCTGTTCGCTTCATTAGAAAATAAATAAATGCAAAGTTACCTTCACCACGCCGAAGATTTCATACCCTTGCAGAGATTTCGTAGCTAAATTTCCAATTTATACCTATACTACTAATTTATAACCCTAGAAAATCAATAAAATATGCATATTTTACACATTTTGTGTCCGAATTAGCTGCGGATTGGATTTTTATGCTAATGATGAATATCTTAATTGATTTTAAGCAAAAAATTGCATAGTCAAAATTTTGAAAACTTTCGAAATTTGTACAAGGGGGTTGCATGGAAAAAGTGCAAAATTATTGAAGTTCTTAAATCGATCTATTTTAAATGCAGACTTATTTTATGCATAATACCCTATTTAAAAAGTCATTTCCGAGTAAAAATAAATGAGTTTTGCAAAAGTTATGAATGATTGAAGCCAAAAAAACACCCAATTTTCAAAATTGCTCTAAAACTGAGAGAATAGTTGCAACGGACTCTATATATAGCTTATGGATATGTCTCATAATTCATATACCCTTTGCAAGGGTATAAATATGAATAAAAATTTATGCACGCTGCTTGACACAATACACAAAGGGTAAATGGGTCATCGGGGAGGGTTGGAGAGGTGAGGAGTAAGGTAGGGGGTCGCGGCTTAAACCACAGTCCATGTCCATGACGTAGAAGACGACACTAATTAAAAATTGTTGGGCAACCCTGATGAAATTGAAAAGCTCCGGGGAGCAGCAGTCGGAGGAGTCGTAGAAGGGGTTAGAGGGGCGGGCACTGAGAGGGGGTTAGCTGGCAGTGCGAAATCCGTCTAATTCCCCAAACAATGCGGCACACACACACACACACACACACCTTGCCAGCCCACTCAACCCTCGCCCCCCCTGTGACCTTTCGCGCCACAATAAGCGACCTTGTCCGCGCGAGGGCAAAAAGCAGAGGCAGCTACAGCGGCCCTGCCACGCCCATTGATGATGTTGTTAATGGAAAAAATCTCAACATCCTTTCAAAACAGTCAGCAGCAGAGCGAGAGAGAGAGAGAGAGAGAGAGAGAGAGAGAGGGGTAGAGCGGCACAGACAATGGCGCGTAATTTGACGAAATTTACATTCCTTAATTAATCTTGTTTGCGCTGCGGCAGTTGCCTGTTGTTGACTGGCAAGCGCACCCCCCTTTCCCTCTACGCCCCTGCACTTGCCATCTCTCTCTAGTGTATTGTGTGCGTGTGCGAGTGTGTGTGTGTTTTGTCTGTATTTTTGCAGTTAGCGCGACGCTTTGGCAATATTTACAGCTCAAACCCCGCGGGCAACTAACACCGCTAACCAACCCTACCAGCCCCCTCCCCTCCCCCCATTTACCAACACTGCCTCTACGCTAATGACTTTGCAGGCAGAAGATGCTGTGAGGGGGTAGGGGCAGGGCAGGGGCTGCAGCTTGTCACTTTGGCGCGTCTTGTGTCTTATTAACCCATATCCTGCTGGCATCCCGTGTCGCAGACAGTTTTGCCTAATGAACCCTTTCTGCCAGGCAGGTGACTAGCTCTCTCTCTCTCTCTCCCCCTCTCTCTCTGTCTGCTTCTCTGTCAGGCTGCTGTGATGCGACCTCGACTTGGTTTAATCAACGCATTTAATGCCCCGCGACATGTGACATTTATTGAAACTCAACAAGCAAATGAGCGAGAAAGAGAGGGGAAGAGAGGTGAGAGAGATAGAGAGAGAGAGAGAGAGAAATGAAAAGAGAAGAAGGTAGGGAGCGAGAAGCAGAGTGCGCTCTGCAACGTGCCAGCTAAATGAAATATCTCAGCTGAGCGCGCTTGATAGTTTTTTTTTAGGTTAATTACACTGAGCGAAAGCAGGTGCTTAAAACTTGAATTTAAAACTTTAAAGTGCACTCGAACTAAGTTAAAAATGTTTAGAGTTATGTGTGCTATAGAGAGACTCGTAAAGCGTTTAAGGGGTGCTGCAGGCTGTTTAAGCTTTTCCTGCTAATGCAGCTGAGCTTTGCTCTAGGTCCCCCTAACTTGCACTTCCCTTATGTGTATTTATTAATTTCCTGCATCTCTAAATCTGCCTCTCTGCTTCTTTGCGCTCTTTTCCCCACCATACTCCTTCTTAGCCTAGAGATTACTCCTTATAACTCTCCTATATTAGCCAATTCTCCTTCTTTCTCAGTTGATCTTTCGTCTTTAACTTCTTTCTTCTCTTCGCATTCATTATACACTCCCTATATCCTCTTTTTTCTTCTCTCTAGCCTTCCCTGTATATCTCTCCTTTCTTTCACTTATTTTTCTACATCTCTTCCCTCTCTCCTACTCTTTCCTTTCCCCTCCTTCCTGCGATCAGTCTGTCTGCCCATCGCCTTGAGCGTTTGTCATTTTTCAGCCAACTCACAAACAGTTATTCATGAGTGTATTCGCCTTGTCCAGCCGAAGGTGTTGCAGTGAGTGTGTGCCACCAGTCCCCCTCCCCCTCTACTCTACCCTCCCCCATCTCAGCTGATAAAGCACGCAGATAAATGTGCAGCCGTTGCAGTTGCTGCCCACGCAGCGCATTAGAAGACCGCAGGCAGACAAGGAGACAGGCAGGCAGACAGACAGACAGAGAGACAGGCAGACAGACAGACAGACAGACAGTACTGCCTCCTCCCTCTCCCCCTCCCCCTGCAGCTTTCATTCATTAGCTGCGCACAAATTTCCGGCTTCGGCAGCGGCCTGGGCAATTTCGCATTGTGCGAAGTTTTTCCATTACTCGCTATGAATATGCAACATTTATATAAATTGCCACGCTCATTGTGCGAGTGTGTGTGTGTGCGTCTGTCATATCTACCCAAAAAAAAAGGAAAGGGAAATGAAAATGGAAACGTGTGTGTATGTGTTTGTGTGTGTGTTGCTGCTGTGGCAAGTTTTGTCCTGGCGAACGCGCTTTGTGCTCGCGTTGATTGCAATCATCATTTATAAATGTTGCCGACAGTTTGCGTGCTCTGTCACGGCAGCAACCAGTTGTTGTTGTAGGAGTTGCTGCTGTGTTGTTGCTGCTGTGTTGTTGTGGCAATTGAATGGCACCCGAATTGGACTTTGTGCTGCAGAGTTGCTGCTGCTCCGGCTTCACCTTCTGTTGGCATAAATAAATAATTTGTGTAACCCCAACTTGCTGTCTGACATTATTGATGAAGCTGAAGGAGGGAAGAGAAAGAGAGAGAGATATAGGGAGGGGAGCAGAAGGAGCTAAGCACAGCTGCAGTACAGGGTATGCACAATTGGGTAGTCTGGGGGCAAACATTGCAGCTTGCTTTACCGCATTAACAGCTCGCTGGATTTGATTGTTTTGGTTGGCCAGAGGAATTCGCTGAAGGGGAGGAGGGGGGAGAGCACGGGAGAAGGGAAGAATGCAGCTTGGTCAAGTGCTGCGGTTGCCATTTGTTGTGGCAGCGCAACCGCAGCGGCTACGCTTGATTTAGAGTTGCCAACAACAGCGAAAGAAACGAAAATAAACAAGAGCAGAGCAGGCAGGAGAGAGGGAAGAGAAGGGGCAAGGGATGAGGAAAGACAGAGTGAAGAGTGGAGGAGAGAAGCAGGCAGAGAGACGCAGCTACAGAGAGGGAAAGTGCAGGCAATGCGGCGCACGGGGCGTATGAGTGATGCGCATGCTGTGAGGTAGATAGAGAGAGGCAGGGGGGGAAAGAGAAGGGAAGTAGGGAAAGGGATAGATAGATAGAGCATTGGGCGAGCTGGCACTGTGCCGCACGGGGCGTATGAGCGATGGCCATGCATATTCATATACATTGAGATTCATTGTATTTTGTACTGCATTTCCGCCATATTCAGCCACAACTCTTGAGTTTCTCCCTCGTTCTACTTACGCTGTCTGCTTTTTATGGCACACAACAAGAGGCAGAGCAGGGCAGAGCAGGACAGCTGCAGCGAAAGAGAGAGACAGCAAGATAAACAATGCAAAGGCAGCTGCAATGGGGAGGGGAGGAGATGCCTTAGTTGGGGCGCTGCCTTTAAACTGATTTATTTTCAATTAAACAACTTCATAACTTGGCCAACAACTTGCCCGAGTCTGGCCAGAGTTCTATACTGTATATATCGTATATATGCTCTAGATATGTCTGTCTCTGTCTCTCTGTCGTAGGCTGCGGCTGTTGGCTTCGCCTTTGTTTGGGCTACGTTAGTGCCGCAAATTCAATTTATTTTAGATACACCTAATCCACAAAAGCAAACTTGATTTATCAACATAAATATTTTGCATATTCCACAGAGAGGGGGCTGAGAGAGGGGCAGAGAGAGGGGGGAGTGTGTGTGTGGTTTATTCTGGCTGCAAAATGTGCGTGCAGACTCGAGTCTCGAGTGTATTGTTTATGCCACTTGATGTGGCTTTTGCTGCAGCTCACTCTCTCTCTCTCTCTCACGCACTCTCCCGAGTTCTCTGGAGAAAGGCGCTAACCAGGAGGGGCGTGGCATTGCAATTCGGGCGTAAATTCAAGTCGAGTCGAGTGAATTTCAATTTGCCTGCACTTGAATGCATCCACAGGCCTCGAGAGTTGCTTAGTTGACTTGATTACGAGGCAGTTGGTCAGGCCATTAAATTTAATTTGCTATATATGCATATATCAGTCGATCTTCTACTCTCTCTACTCCCCCTGCCCCCCCTGGCAACACTCAAGTTAGCCACAAATTGAAGGGAAACTCGCAGCAGACAAGCGACAATTGTTGTGGGATTAAGTTAAGAGTTTCGAGCTTGTTTACGAATATATATGGCGAATATAATGTCACAAGAAAATGCTGAAATAATGCGAGAATATTTTTAGAGGAAGTATGGATAGTAGGGGGCAGAGGGAGCAAAGTAGTTGGCAAAGCTAGAGAGAAAAACCAGACTGTAGTGGGAGTTGCAGCCTGACAGCTTGCGTAATAGAGGGAGTTAGATAGGGTTAGATGGAGGGATAGGAGAGGGAGAGAGAGAGACACAGTTAGAGCATACTTGGTCCTCATATAAATCATCATTTACCCGCCCCGAGCTACACATGTAACGCACCCGTATGTCCTTCTTTAATGTGCTTTCCCTGGCTGCCTTCCAGCTCACGACGCGGCGAGAGGCTGTGGGAACTGGAGCAGTCACACTGGGACATAACAACTAATGCGACTAACACGCCAAGTTTTATGGTAATTCAGATGAGGCTTATCCCAGCTCACACATACACACACACACACACGTACACAGACGCACACATTCACAATGGCAGACAATGCTGCTGCTCATAAGTCATTCAAATGCGACTGTGCCTTGTCAATTGGCGGGCAGCCACAATTGCTATAAAGCTGACAAATGTCTAACAGCCTGGTGCACCGCAGTGACCCGCAGCAGAGACAGACAGAGACAGAGACAGAGACAGGGACACATACAGAGAGAGAGAGAGAGATAGACGGGGCAGACACAGAGCAAACATGTCAAGGCAGGCGCGCAAAGGGGCAACTAGTTTGGGGCGTGTCGGCGATGTTCATGTTGATCGCAGGTACTCATAAAACTGTCCAAATGTCAATATTCCCAATGCCACACACATACACCCAGACACACACATACACACGCTTACACACACACCCGCACAGCGACATGCAATTTGCTGGCAAATAGAAAACAAATCTGTCTGCCAACTGAAAGTTTTGCATGCCAAAAATACCCTGTAAAATTAGAGTTACAATTTTGCAAATATTTTTGTCTTTATTTAACAACATATTTAAAAGAGAAACCATTTTAAAAGTTGTAAAAATGTTTCTACAATATTTTTAAAAAATATTTTTAGCAAAATACTCAAAAAAACATTGCTAAAAATCCGTACGCAACTTTCCAAGCTCTTAGCTCTCTTAATACTAAGTGTATCAAGCTGAAATTTGGCATAAAGCATCCTTAAATAGTTTTCTAACTTTGGCTTATACCAAACCTAGCCATAGCTAGTCGTGCAAACCCTGTCTCTAACAATTTAGAGTGCGCAACTTGTACGAAATCAATAAAAAAAGGCGCTCACTTTGATTCTGTCTCTGGCTCTCTGGCATTATATTTGTCGCCTGTCGCTTGTCGCTGTCTGTCGCCTGGAACACCTCGACGGCACGACCAATTTCAATTTTCGACACTGACAACAACAGCAACAGTAACAACAACAACATCAACAACAGCAACATCGGCGTGTAACAAGAAAATGAACATGTCAACAGGAACGAAGTGGAAAAAGCACGCGCGATTTTTACTTGAATTCTTTTAGGTTGTATTTTTTTTTGGGCCAGCTACGGTTTGGTTTAGTAGGGGTAGGGATTGGGGCTATGGTTTTGGGGTTGTCGTTTGGGGTTGGGCTGGTTTTCGGGCGGCATTTTTAGCAACTTTGTAAATATTACAAAATTAAGGTGTCTCGCTTGGCGAGCACGAGCAATGAAATATTTATGCAGCGGTTGTCTGTGTGTGTGTGTGACTGAGTGTGTGTGTGTGTCGTCGTTTTGTGTAAATATAAAGCGGCCACAGTCGACAACCGACAACCAATAGAGAGGGAGGAGGAGGAGGAGGAGCAGCAGCAGCAAACTGGGGACAGACGCGAATCGACTGACTAAGCGGGGAAGAGGGACAGGGAGGGGTCTGACTGGCAGCCTGATAAACAGACAATTTGCCAAAGTGGATACGTGCAACGCGCGTATAATTTTGGGGGCCGCAGCGCACACCTGCGCCTCGCTCTATCTCTCTCTCTGTGTGTGTGTGTGGCATGTGGCACGAGTCGAGCCTAGACGCGCGTCGAGCCAAGTGCAACAGCAACAGCAACAGGATTAGGAGTAGCAGCAACAAGGGCAACAATTTGCCACGAATTTGAGGTCTGGCAGGTGTGTGGCAGCGAGAGGGAGAGGGAGAAAGGGAACAGAGTGTGGGAGCGAGAGCGAGCTTGTTTAGTTTGTCTTGACTTTAAAAGCAAAGTGAGAAAACTTTAAAAGCGACTGCAAACTTAGTAGGCAATTTAAGAGGATTTCAAACACAAATTTAATACAATTCGAAAAGGGAATTTAATGCAATTTTAATAACGAATTTAAGACAATATTAATACTGAATTTAAGATAATTTTAATTGGGTATTAAATAGATATATAATAGAGAATTTAATAGGAATTCCTTTCCTTGGCTAAGAAATCGTTTGAGAACTTTGCTGAAAATTTATGCAAATTCTGTGTGCAGTCTCAGCATCAGTTTTCATTTGTATTTTATTTGTCTGTCAAGTTGCAAATGTTGTTTTCCGTCTTCTTCTTCATTCTTCACCCCCTCCCCCTGCTTGGCCTGACCAACTTAATTTCCTTTATATATATTTGCATTGCATATTCGAGCAGTGGAAATGAAACCGAATTGCAGCCTCGTTCTGTCTCTCTCTCTGTGTGTGTGTGTGTGTGTGTGGGGGAACTTTAACGATTTTAATCGTCGGAAAATTTATGGCTTTTCGCCGCGCACAATTTCCCAGCAGACGTTGGCGTTGGCGCAGCAAATAAATAAATGAAAACAACAAACAACACACACACACACACAGAGGAGGCCTAAGCCAGAAAAAAGGCAGCTGCAAAAGTGGCCGCGCTTTTGAGGGGGAAATCGGAGGAAAATCGGTTGGAAAATCTTGCTGTGGTCGCTTCATAATTCTTGCAGAGAGTGCACATAATAAATTCATTTGCTCAGTTCGACTCGGTTTAGGCCACGTTTGCAAACAAATCGAATTGCCAACTACTTGTACTGCGCTGCTGCCAATTGGCAATTTCCAATTGTGCTCAGGCGATTAGATCTAAGTTAGAGAGAGACACATTGTAAACTCGTTTCCGTTTCCGCTTTCTCTTGCAGGTCAATGCTGGCAGTCTGTCGGAGCAGGCTGGCCTGCAGCCTGGCGATGCTGTCATCAAGATCAACGATGTCGATGTCTTCAATTTTCGCCACAAGGATGCACAGGATGTTGTGGTGCGCTCGGGCAACAATTTTGTCATTACAGTGCAGCGGTAAGTGAGAGAGAGAGAGAGAGAGAGAGAGAGACTCTACTATATATCTATCTATTCCTCTATTCCCTCTCCTAGTGGTGGCTCCACCTGGCGTCCACATGTGACGCCCACTGGCAATCTGCCGCAGGCGAACTCACCCTACTTGCAGACGGTGACGAAGACTTCTCTGGCTCACCAGCAGCCCGATAGCCAGCACATTGGCTGTGGCTACAACAACTCGGCGCGTCCATTTGTAAGTTTACCCCTCCCCTAAACCCCCTGTCCCTCCCAAAGAAACACTCATACGCAGTGTATGCCAGGCGAACTGGGCATCATTTATAAAATTCATAAACTTGGCAACTTAAAATGTTTTTCGGGTGCGAGGGCAGTGACAACTGACGTGCTGATGACCAATGATGTTGATAGTTGCTCCACAGGGAGAACTAACTACCCTCTGCCTACATCTTGCTTCTCCTACCCCCTTCCTCCTTCCATCTGCCTGTGGCTTTTCATATTCATTCAGAGTTGGAAGGAAACCCCCGAGAAACTTGTCTGTTTTCTATGAGAGTTGACAACATTTGCATTTATACGATGTCGGTTTGTCTGTCTGTTTATCTATTTCACTCACTCACTCTCTCTCTCTCTCTCTCTGTCTGTCTGCCTGTCTGTCTCTGTCTGTCTCACTGTTTGTGCGTAGTTTTGAAAAGTGTCAGAATGAGTAATGAATATGAGTGCTGGGATTATTTGCCGGCAAGAATTAATGTGCAAAGGGCTCACGCACACACAGAAAGACACACACATGTGTGTGCCATGCATAATAATATCAGTATCTCTGTGTGTGCGTGTGATATGCATACATTTGCCTACATTTGCTTACATTTTATTGTTATGAATTTGTGTAATAATAATGCGACAGCCCTCCCCTTTCCCTTCGTTCAAATTGATTTTATGCACAACCTACGCAGCTTCCATTTGCCATTCTGCTTTATTCATATATTTATTTATCTATTTTCTCTCTCTCTCTCTTCCTTTTGCAGGCCAACGGCGGCGGCGATGGCGGCGTGAAGAGCATCGTCAATAAACAATACAACAGCCCGGTTGGCATTTACAGCGATGAGTCCATTGCGGAAACACTTTCCGCCCAGGCGGAGGTGCTCGCTGGCGGTGTGCTTGGGTAAGTTACAATTGGAATAGAGTTTTCCCTCTCTCCCCTCTTCACTCCCCTCTTTTCTGCTGTTTTTCCTCACTGCAAAGTGAAAAAGTGGCAGCAAAAAGCATCAGTTGCAGCAGCAGCTGGCAAAGCTCTCTTTGCTCGCCCTGTTTGCTGCCCTTTCTAAGGCTCCGCCTAGACAAAACGCTTCACAAACTGCCTGCGCAGTTCAGCATACCCCACTGTGCGGTATAACAGAACAACTGTCTGGCCCACTGTGCTGCCGCCCGTGACAGGCGAATGCCACAAAACTTTTGCTTTAAAATTTGTTTTGCCACTGTTTCTTTTAGCTTCCCTTCTTGCTGCTTTTCCCCTCTTGCTCTTTGCCTCTTTTCTCATCCTTCCCTCCCTCTCTTACGCTCTTTATAAAAACAAAAAGCAAGTGACGCTTGCAGCCACCGCACGAACGACCACCATGAGCGGCGTCTAAGCGCGTCCAAAGCTGAGTGCAATTCCGCCAAATGATATCAAGCTGTGAGGCAGCTGCTTTGCCCCTCCTCACCCGCTCTCCCCTCCCCCGCTCAAGTGCTTTTTCAGAAACGCACGCGTGGGACTTGCACGCTGTTTGCACTTAATTTCTTTAGGGGGATATCTTTAGCTGTCCGCGCGGCCAACGTGGCGTATGCGCAACAATGTTTGCCGCACTCATTTTTATTTTTTTTGTAGCATACTTTTGCGCGCCGCACGCTTTTTGCGCTGGCAACTAAAAGTAGGCAACGAAAATTTCGAAACTGTGTTACACAGCAGAGGCTTCTCTCTCTCTCTTATTTACTCTTACTAACGTTCTCTCTCTCTCTGTCTGCCTGCAGCGTCAACTTCAAGAAGAATGAAAAGGAATACCAGGCCGACCGCTCCGAGGTGCTGAAGTTCCTGCGCGAGGAGGAGACCGGCCAGTCCACTCCAGGTAATCCCCCCGTGGCCAACTACGAACTGGCTCGCTTGCTACTCATACTCAATGACGGCGTCAATCCCTTTCTTGGCGACACCTCTCTGACTGATTAGATAGTTGGGCAGGGGTCACTGTAATATTACGTATACGCAGCGGCAGCCAGCCAACTGGCCGGCTTTATCTTTTATTTATTTATTTATTTATAGAGTGTGCTTTTTTTAAAAACACACGCTAGAGACCTTGAAACGGGCGTGTTACGGCGTAGGGGGTGCCCTTTTTTATTTTTATGTATAATTTCTTTAATATGATTTTTGTCTATTTGTTTTCGTTTCTCTCATTTACGTTTACCAACACTAAGAAATCGACTTTCGGTTTCTCTATCTCAAGACAAACTTTTAAACAAATCAAACAGCAAAGATATTTATCATATATGTTTTTTTTTTCAAAATAATTTCATTATAAAATATTCCATTTTCATGTTTCTATGTGTGTATAGTGTTGGCAAACGCCAAAACGCGTACAGTGTTATTTCGATTTGTTTACTAAAGGATTTTCGACTGCAATCCTACTCTTTCTTTCTCTCTTCGTGTGTATAACTCATGTTTGTGTTTCAAACTCTTTTTCATACACAACAACAATGAATACCAAAACAAAATGGCCGACACAACACACACAGCATTCAGCAACAACAACAACAACTACGAGCATGATGCACCACAGCAACAATACCATCACCAACAGCAGCAGCAGCAGCAGCACTACCAGCAGCAGCAGCAGCAGCACCACCAACACCAACACCAACATCAGCCCCAACACCAACACCAACACTACCCACAACAACAACAACAACAACAACAATCAGTCAACAACAGCGCAACTCGTCACGTCAGCGCGCCCATCAATTCGCCAAAGCCTCCCAGCACCGGCGGACTGCCAACTGGCCAGAACATTTGCACCGAGTGCGAGCGCCTCATTACGTAAGTTGGCAGCAACAACAGCAGCAACAGCAACAACAGCGACGGCTACACGCAATAACAGTTACACTAACAGTAACATTAGCGATTAACAGCGCCATTAACATCAGCATTAACTGTTAACAGTAACATTTGCATGCGTAACATTTGCGAGAGCGCGTTTCACACTGTAACTAATTTCATGGGGAAACTTTTGGGCGGGGGCACAGTGTAATGGCAGAAGGCTACACTGAGCGAATTATACGAGTAGCTAATGAGGTTTTCTTTGCCTCAAGAGCAGCCTAATCATTGAGGCAGCTGCTCAAAGTTGCTTCAAGTTAATTTTTTCATGTAGTGGGGGCAGGGTTGGCACTTGGAAGGGGACTGTCGTCGTCCAGGGCTATACACACACACACGGAGACACACACACACAGACACCGAGTAGCTGTCAAAGGCCTCACCTAAACTGATTGAACATTCTTGTGCCTCTTGTGCCCCGCCAGAGCCGCATAGCCCGGCCAATTTCTACTGGACGCAGAGTCATGCCATCGGCGGCAACGAGCGACGCACGCCGCTGCCCCACGGTCAGCTCCAGCAGCAGCAGCAGGAGCCACGCCAGGACGCGCGTATCGGCACCAATTTGCAGCAGAATACATTGGCGCCCGCGGCCACGCATAGGCCCAGTCTGCCGGTGGCAAAGCCTCAGCAGGAAGAGCAGGTGCAGGTGCAGCAGCCGCCAGCCGATCCGCGCTGCATTGTGATGCCCATTTGCCCAGCGCTGCAGGGTCCTGGCTACAAGGCGGAAATGGAGGCGGCACTGGCCGGCGAGGGGGCGCAGGCCGATGCGGGGGTGCGTCCATTGTCCGCCAGCGGACATCCGGCATGTCAATTGTGCGGCGTGGGCATTGTGTAAGGATTTGTGTTCCATGTTCCAATGATAATTCCAATGGCTCTGCCTCTCCTCTCTCTCTCCTGCTGTCTCTCTCTGTCTGCCGTGCTACCTGTCTGTCCCATCGTCTGTCGCATTTTAATTTGCTTTTATGCCGAAGTCAATTGTTGAAATTTATGCAATGCGTATTATGGGGCAGACGCCTCCTACAACACCTGCGACTGCAGTTAGTTCTGGGATGAGGGAGGGAAGCAGGGAGCAGGGAACGGGGGACCGTTGGAATATCATCATCGTCGTCATCATCGCCATTGCCATGGACATTTGTATTAATTTGTATGCCAATTTAATTGGCTGCCATTGACGACTCATGAGCTTAATTCGATAATTCATTATCGAGCGACCCCGAACCCCAAACCGATTTACTCAATTTAAAATTACAATTTATTTCATTTCATTTACATTTACATTTTTTATAACTGACTAACAGTGCGTGCTTTAAGTATACGCAAGCATTTCATTTGTTATCGATAACTGCATATGCCATAATTATTTAAAAATCAAATTCATTAATAGTAGAGCTGGTAGAAAAAGCGATGAATAGCGATAAAAAAGCGATACATCTCACATGATAAGCCGATGAGTTAATGACAAAGTTTTGAGGGTTAGAAAACGCTATAAAGCTGCTTAATATCTAACTTTTTACAGCTCTATTTAATAGTAAGATATCTAAATTTCATTTATCATGATTTAAAATCATCATCGATAATTTAAAGCGCACAAATCATTTATGAAAATCGATAACACTTTTGTCTATTAACATTTCATGCATTTATCAATTGAATTTCATTTAATTTATATATATTTTCGATTCCTCCCCCCTCCCCGCAGCGGTGTGTTCGTGCGCATCAAGGACAAGAACCTGCACGTGGAGTGCTTCAAGTGCGCCACCTGCGGCACCTCGCTGAAGAACCAGGGCTACTACAACTTCAACAACAAGCTGTACTGCGACATCCATGCCAAGCAGGCTGCACTGCAGCACCCGCCCGCTGGCACCGAGGGATACGTGCCTGTGCCCATTAAGCCGTAAGTAGTTGCACGTGCCACACAAAGAAATACCCTGTAATCTGTCATCTGAAAAGTTAAGCATATTTTTCGCAGAGATTTTTTTTTTTTTTTTGGCAGCTGCCATTATAAGCTCAATTGGTCAGTGTCGGAAAATATGAATATGAATGTGAATATGAATGAATGTGAATATGTTATGAGTGCGGGACTATATAAATAAATGCAGATTTTTGCGTATGCCAAAACACGTTTGACATTTTGCCGCGACGAAGCCAACAGCAGCCAAAATTGTGGGCGTAAAAGGGGGGAGTGGTATATGGGGGGGTGGCAGGGTATTATTTGCCTGGTCTGTGCCCGATTGAATGACACTTTTTGCATGCAATGCTGCCGCGGACAGGCAAACTGACAACTGATTGCTGACGTGTCAGGCCAGGCAAATTTTTATTAAATGCAATTGCAGGCGCAGCCAGAGCACACACATCGGTTGAGAGAAGGGGGAAGGGGAGAGGGCAGGGGGTATATATATATATATAGCACACATATGCATACAGAGCTATGGGGCCAATTGTGGTTGGGGCTGGGCAAAAATGCCAGAGCAATTTGGTTTGCGATTTGTTTGAGTTTTTGGCCAAGTGAGCAAATCGCACTTAATTAAAAGGGCAACGCTTAATCAACATTTTACACATTTTACAACACTGTTTCTCTCTCTCTAACTCCTCTCTCTCTCTTTCTCTCTCCTGTAGTAACACCAAGCTGAGCGCCAACACCATCTCGTCGGCCTTGAGCTCGCACGGCTATGGCAGCAATGGCTATGCCAATGGAAACTCCTCCACGCCCACTCCGGCACCGGTAAGTCACGCCCCCCCACACCCAACGCCCCTTTACACTGTCCGCATGTGCTAAAACAATCTTGTCAGACACACACACAAACACACGTGCTCACACATATGCACACAAATGCAACTAGCTAAAAGCTGCACCTGAAATCGCTTCGTCTGCCTTGTCCGCTTTGCCTTTGCTTCTTCTTCTTCTGCCTCTTTTGGGGTCTTTTACCCTATCCCCACTTGTTCTTGTTTTTACAATCAATTTTATCATATTGCTAGCAAAATGTTTGCATAAATTTGATGGCAGCACTTCGCCTGCGGGGGCTGTGTAAGAAGACGTCGGAGATCTAAGATCCATTCCATTCTGCCATATGCTAAAACTCAAGAAATCATCTTGAACAGGGGGCCGGGGGAGGACAGGGCAAACTTGGGAAAAAATATGATATGGAAAAACAAAGAAGCGAACCGAACTTTAAACATGCTCGTTGCAAGTTTACATTGCAAGCGACGCTGAGTTTTTCCGAGTTTTTCTTTGCCCTCCTCACATTGTTTTTCTTTTACTTTCTCGTTTACTTTTGCTTCATTCTTTTCTTTTTCTTTTTTTTTTACTGTGGCCAAAAGCGATAAAAGCGACAGCATTGCACAGTTTATGCATTTGTGTGTTGGTATGTGTTTGTGTGTGTGTGTGTGTCGGATAATTCGCTTGTTGTTTCTTTCAGTGCATGCAATTATTATTACCGTTATGCAGCTTGTGTTTACAGTTGGTTTCAGTGTGCGAAGTGCGAAGTGTGATGGCTTCAGCTACTTTTGGCAGTTTTTATGGCTACAAAAATATTTGAGAAATACAAAATTGATTACAACATTGTTGCCAAACTTCTTTGAAGCATAAATAACATTACACGTTGCCAAATTTCAGTTGAACTGCAACTTGAGTTGAGAGATGGAAAAGAATTGAGTTTTCATAGCTAGAAAACCATTTGAGAATTTACAAATATAGAAAATTAATTATTATCACATTGTTGCCAAACTTCTTTGAAGCGTTAGTAATATTACACGTTGCCAAAATTCACAGAATTGAGAGCCCAAAGAAAATATAGTTTAGCTAGAAAACTATTTGATTATCATATAAAAATCAATATTAAGTTTTTAATGTTTTAGTAACTTGACATTGTTGCCAAACTTCATTAGGTTTCATTTGCCAGTTAACAGAGTGTAAACTATTGCCTTAGGCTTTTATATATCAGAAAACTGAGTCAATTAAATTGCAGCTAGATTAGTCAAGGAAAATATGAGAAAATAACAACAACAACAGCAATATCAGCAACAATTGCTGCTGTAACAGCAACAACAACTGCAATTGCAACTAAACAGATCGCACCCACCAGACACGAGTGTTCTATTTAAAGCAAGCCAAGTAAATAAAGGCTAAAGTAATGTCGAATATGCTGGGGTTCAGCTAGAGTATTTCAGTAGTTGTTGTGGTTGCTGTTGTTGTTGTTGCTGCTGCTGCTGCTGTTGTGGGATTGTCGCGTGGTTGCAATTGCAGTCAGTCAGTTTTGTTTTTATTTTTCTCTCTCTCTTGTTTTTTTTTTTTTTTTGGCTGCTGCCAGCGCATTGCTGTGCAATGTGGCAGCTGAAAACGGCTAAATGGCTAAACAGCCAAATGGCTAAATGGCTAAATGCTAAATATACCGAAGGGGCCAAGCGATGCGATGCTTTCTTTTTTTTAATTCGCGCTGCGTTGTGCGGCTATAAAAAAACCCACAGCTGCAGCAGGCAAAGTCAGAAGGGGGTGTAGAATAGGGGAGGGGAGAGGGAAGAAGGGGAAGATTTGGCCAGAAATTTCGCTTGCCTTTTTGCGCTTCAGTTCGCTTCAGACTTCAGACGAGTCGTCGCTGTGCGTTGTCGCGGCACGCACAGCCCCAGCGCGCGGGGCTAGAATCGTAATCGAAATCAAAAAAGCAATCGAAAATTGCAGTTAAAAATTCCGAAAATCGTAATCAAAACGAAAGACAGTTAGGAAGAGTCGCCTATAACTTTAAAGATAATATCTAGGGACTGCAACGTGTCGTTTGTTGGATGCGAAAAGCGCAGTGAAGTGTTGCATAACGCGTGAGAAAAAAACGCTTGGATTAAATTACTCAACTAGTTAGAGATCTATATATATATTATATATAGTAGACTGTATAGTAGGTAACAGGGGAAAGGTTCAGCTTGCCAGCTGCTGCATTGACCTTGACCTATTAGTTATTTTTAGTGCGTTGCTCATACGCTACGTTGGCCACTTTGCAGCTGCAGTTGAAGAGAGGCCGAAAAAAGATTTTAAAGCCGATGCCACACACACACACTCGCACACACCACTGCACACTTGCCACGTTCGCTCTGCATTTTAATTAACTGACTTTATTAACTGTGCATCAATTTACATGCCTCCCGCCCGCTCTCGCCTCTGTTTGTGACGTTCGCCCCGCTTTACCCTGCCTGCCTGCGTATTAACACATTAGTCCGAGCCCGTGCCCGAGCCCGTGCCCCAGCCTGCGCCCGAGACCTGCCCCAGCGAGCTGCCCCTGCCACCACCGCCATCGCCCACACAACTGTTGCAATACGAAACGGAGGAGCTGCTGCTGCTGCCACCACCGCTGCCAGTAGAGCAGCCGGAACAGCAGCAACATCAGCAACAGCAACTGCAACAGGCAACTGACGCGAGCAGCAAACACACACGCACCCACAGCAGCCTCTCCTCCATCTCGAGTGGCTCCTCACATACCTCCAGCTCCTCCTCGGGTGTGGGAGGCAGCGCTGCGCTCAGTCCCAGCCTGGTGGCATCGAGTGCGTCCACATTGTCGCTGGACCAACACTCTGACCAACAGTCGCCGCTGCACTCGCGACAGGCCTCTGGCTCGTGCAACTCACTCGATGTGGGCGTGGCGCACTGTCAGCTTGATAATTATGCAACGACAGCAACAGTAGCGACAGCAACAGCAGCAGCAGCAGCAGCAGCACCGCCACCACCGCCGCCATTGCCGCCAGTGCAGAAGGAGAACGACATGAACACGCAGAACAAGAACCATAATGCGTATAATCAACTGCTGAAGCAGTTCTCCAGCAAGCTGCAGCACAGCAACAGCAGCAGCAACACGAGCAACAGCAACAGCAACAGCTACTCCAACAACAGCAACACAAACCCGCACACAACAAACAGACACAACAACACGGCGAAGCCTTTTGCAACAACAACAACAACAGCTGCAACAGCAACAAGCACTGTGCAACTGCAGCCGCATGTGGCCGCGCTGACGGCAACACTTGCTAATCAATTGAAATTTAACTCGCATCAGGCGCAGCAAACAGCAGCAGCAGCAACAGCAACAGCAACAGCAGCAACAGCTACAGCAGCAACAGTTAACTCAGCTCAGTCTGAAACCATGTCGGCCAACGTGGCGGATGAGCAATCAGCGGCCATTTACGGTCAGATTAACAACAACTACAACAGCAGCAACAACCCCCTCAGCAACATTGCCGATGCCGGCGCCACTGCGTATCCCCTTCCGTCCGGGCAGACATCCTCGGATCAGCCATTCGAGTATGTCACCCTGACCGGAAATGTGATACGCAGCGTGCTGCCGCCCGGCAAAGGCGCCGGTGCCAGCTATCGGGTAAGTAGGCCGCATGCAGCACGTTGCCGCCGCCGCGCCCCCCTGTTTGCATTGTTAACTGTCGCCGTCTCTGTCTCCCCTCTTAGCCCTATCTAAACTCTCTCTCTCTCTCTCTCTCTGTCAGGTCAACCAGGGCTATGCGCGTCCCTATGGCGCCTCGCAGCCACCCGCCGCATCGCCCAAGTCGCCGGTGCCGGCAGCGGTCTCGTATCCCCCGCAGCAGCAGCAGCAGTCGCCACGCCCCTCGGCTGGCAACGCCTACGCCACGCTGCCACGCTCCAACGTGGGTCAACAAGGTAAGACGATGGCTGACGATGAGTATCTGTCAGAAGGTGAATGGGTTTAGATACAGATACAAGATACAAAGATACAAGATACAAAGATACAAATTCAGATTCAGCGTGATATTCCGCAAGTTTAGCCTGTCGTTCGTTGTTTCTCTCTTTCTCCATCTCTTCCCCCCGCCCCCGTCAAGCAACTCTAGTATTAAACCGAATATATATCTTTATATATAGACTTGATCTGTTGTTAAGTTAAAACGATGATGAGTTTTTTTTCTATGATGCTAATAAATACGCAAATAATTCAGAAACCAAAAACCAAAATGGGATAAAAAAAAAGAAGAAAACTAACAAAAACTATCCCGATTTCCTCGTACTCCCCATCAAAATTGCCGCTTGCAAATCTCACTAATCCCCAAATCCTTCAAACTGCTGTATATATATCTCTGTGTCCATGTCTATGTATGTATATATATGTCCAGGTCGCAATGTGCAAAGATACAATAGCTTCAACAGACAACACCAGCAGTTGCAGCAACAGTACCAGCAACACAAGCAACAATTGCAGCAGCAGCAGCAACAGCAGCAGCAGCAGCAACTCAAGCAGCAGTATAGAAACTCTTACCCCTCCTACAACAGCAACAACAACAACTATAGCTCCTATGACAACAACAACAACAACAACAACTATAGCAGTAGCTACAATCGAGGTAAAAAGAAGAAGAACATGTTGCTACTCAGCCTCAGCCTTAGCCCGCAGCAATGCGTAGTTCAACTTTAACCAATTTTGCGCTGCTCACTCAGTTCGATTCGAGTTACACTATACTACAAAGTTGTTGCTTTAAGGTTGCTATCACCCACACACACCAACATCAACACACACACACCCAACGACAACAACAACAACTGACAGAGACAACTGCAACTGTTGCCATATGCTGCAAGTCATTTAATCGAGTTAATAACACAACAACAACAGCAACAGTAACATCAACAGCAGCAACAGTAACAGCAGCAACAGCAGCCACAACTGTGACTGAATGTGAAAAATAACAATCGAGAGTGCTTTGCTACGGCATGCCGATAGTTGCTTACCCTGTAAACATTGCCAGAGTGTTGCTAAGGCGTTTAAAAATCTAATTTGTGAAGCGATTTCATTGAAATTTGAAAGAAGTGTATATAAAAGTGTAATTCTAGAGTGTGCTGAGTTTGATTGGGTTAGCTTTTGAAATAGCCGACATAATCCGATAGTAAGTGCGATATATCGCGCAGGCAGGCTTGCATAGTGAAATTTAGAAATTTTCTTGACTTTAGAAAAATGTAACGACTGTATGAGATTTAGAAAGACCATAGCTGAGGCTGTATCTGAACACGTAACTATATATACATTTGTGCTTGACAACCAAACAAAATGATTACCCTCTCTGCAAGCCTATAAAAGATTACAACATGCGTTGACAAGCCCAATTGGCGATAGGCAGCAGCAGCAGCAGCAGCAGCAGCAGCGCAGTAGCAGCGCAGCAGCAGCATTTTAAATAAGTTAAGGCCTTAATGCGGCCAGACGGGAAATTAAAACCGACAGCGGCAGCAGCAGCAGGACATGCGAATTGTTGTTGCTGCCCTTGTTAGCAGTGCAGCCCTGGGTGGCAGAAAGGGAGGGAGAGTGCATAATATTTTCAATGCCAATGTGATTGCGATTGCGATTGCAATGGCGATTGCAGTTGCAGTTGCCGTCGCCGTTGCCGTTGCCATTGCTGTTGCAGTTGGCAATGTTGCACGCTTCCGGCAGATTGAAAGCCAAACCGAAAACCGAAAACCGTAACCAAACCCAAGCAAACTCAGAGCAGCGCAGTGCCACGTTACGTATACGTAATGCAGCGAAACGAAACGAAACAATTCATACAAAAATACACACACACACACACCCTACACACACATACAGAGACATACACACACATACATACGTGCAAGTAAAATAAATGATATAAAATGTATTCGCTGCAAAGGCGATGCTGTTGCCCCATTGCAATCGCCGCCTGCCGACCCACTGCGGTCGCCGCACCTGCCTTGCTCTCGTTCTCCTTCCCCCTAGCCCCCCTCCCTCTCCGCACTCCTTCATCCTTGCACATGCACTTTAAATGCACGGCAAATATATGTGCAGGCAGCACACTGAGTGCGAAAAGTTTATGTGCCAGCAGAGGGGAATATATAAAATAATATATGTGATGAAAAAAATTTTAAAATTTTTTGCTTTAAATTAAAGCCTTATTAAAAAGTTGCTATACTTCTAGTAGTCACTGTTTATTTCCTAAAAGTCTGCAAATATTTAAAAAAAATTTGCAAGAAAAAATCCTGCAAAATTTCAAATATTCGATCTTTCAAAAATGAAAATTCTGACTTAAATTGAAAGTGTTGACAAACTTGCAGCAAACAAACCAAGCTGAAATACAGAAAATTTGCATATATATAAAAGTTAGGACCCGCACATGCACTTTTAGCAGCCACTGTCTCTCAGCCATTGCTACAAGTCGCCGTTGCCGTCGCCGAAGCATTTTCAGGCATTTTTCTTCTTTATGTATGCTGTGTGTACACGTATTTGTACATGGCAATATATATGTATGCGTATGCGTGTGTATGTGTGTGTGTTTTTATATCAATTACGCGCACTGGGCACTGTTGTTGGCTGTCATAACGGAAATGAATTAACAGCAAATATGGCGGCCCCTGCCGAAAAAAAACAAGAAAAAAGCAGAGCGGAATGTAGGAAAAACATTTGCGTATACCCTGTAACAATGCGATTTATGAGCCAATTTTTTTGTTGGGCTGCAATTGCAGTTAAAAATGCAATTATTGCCGAGCCTCCTCCTGCAGTTAGCCCTTTACCTACCTGCCTCCCACACCCAGAGAAGCCCTCCTCCTCCCATTAATCAGTTACAGCTGCTAAGGCAGGAATCAAAATCAATCTCCTAATCAAAGCCGGAATCACGCACAACCGCAGCCATCAGGGATTGCGGATTTGTGTGGAGGTTTTTGAGGATTTTTAGCTGGCTTTTTTTTTGGGGGTTTTTAGCAGGAATTTGCGAACAAAAGCGCGTCAAAGCCGCCGCCAACACATAAAAACAAATCCAAAGCAAAGTTGCGGGGGGGAAGGCACAAAAAATGTGTGTGCGGGCAAACAAATGTTTGTATTACACACATAGCAACACGCACGCACAAGCCGCACTCACGCACACACACAAACATACAGGCACAACCACATACACACACACACATACAGGCACATGCTAAGAGGCAGGCAGACGCACAACAATGTAAACGAAGGCAGATAAATTACGAGTCATTATTATCCAAACAGGCTGACATCGTGTGCGCTCTCTTGCTCTCTTTTCCCTCTCTCTCTCTCTCTCTTCTTTCACACACTTTCTTAAACATTGCCTGCCCCTCTCTCTGCCCCCCTTGTTTGTCAGATTGAACGCGTGCTTGGCGTCCATGCATCAAATGCCTTGAATTCCTGCACAGTAGCGGAGTCAGCGTGAGAGGGGGTTGGGCCCGGGCCCCCTTTGTGATTTATTACACGCATTTTGTAGCTAAAACTATTGTGGCAGCGCTCGTCCATTTGTCGAGCAGCTTACTTAGTTCTCTTTACACTCATTTCTCCACATCTACATCTCCATCTCCTTCTCCAGAATTTGATCAACATTTCTTTTTGGTTTTTCTCTTCTCTCTGGCTACTTTTAGGTTATGGCTACCAATATGCCCAATATTAGTACACCCTCAACTCCCCCACCCACACACTCACATAAAGCGCAAGCGTGCAAAGCTGGTGACATTTTTGGAAATATATATTTATGAGATAAACGAGCACAACGTTATATATAGTGTATACTATCTAAAGTATAAAGCTAACCCCCTTCCTTTTTTTGGCATTAACATATCATTATTATCTATATCTATATATATATATTCTTCTTCAATGATTGCCCAATAAATTGCACCCTCGTGTGCCATATCAATTCGAGCATAGTTTAACTTTTCTCTATATATACTATATATCATATATTCTATATATATCGCTCTTTTTGTCTTGTCTGTGCTCACGCTAAACGCTTCAGCCTAATCGAGTTGATATACAGCCAACTATATGAAGACATATATGTATAGCTCTATCTTTGTCTATTGCATGCCTTGCGCCTTATCAAGTGGGAGTAGCTCCCCCCTCCCTCTCTCTCTCTGACTATCTCTTTTTATTTTGCTAGGAAACTTTTCGTTCTTCAAATGACGCAAAATTCACGTAAAGTTTTTCTCTTTTTTTCTCCGTCTTTTTTTTTTTCTTGACAACAAATTGTCTTTTGTCTCGCACATATACATGTGTGTGTGTGTGTCTGTGTGTGTTGTGCTGCCATTTTCAATTTCTGCAGAATTACTGGCAATATGAAATTATGCATAATAAAAAGCAATGACTACCTGTCGTCGCCATTTTGGCCTGTTCGCCAGACGCGGGCGGCCATAAAAAATGGAAGTAAATACGAACACGAAGCACACACACACAACCGCACACACACACACCGGCAGACATGCGTGTCTAGCAGACACACACTCACACCTCCCTACCTCCCCTCCCCTCTCTTTGTTTATTGTTGCGCCATGAAAATAAGAAATGAAAAATTTATTCGCCGCATAAAACGTTCTGCAATTGAGTCCCATCTATGCTATTTATTTTTAATACACGCCACGCCCCCTCGCCACCATCCCCTACACACATGTACTTCCCCCCGCTCGCCACTCGCCACGTATTGCAGGTGAGCTTTTGTTTATGTTTTTACGCGCCAACAAATTGCTACAGATACATTTGCTGTGCAACATTGCGTATACGTAATACGCGCATACGTCGCATTGTCGCTGCGTCTGCCGCCATTTTAATAAATTGCTGTGTGTATAATAATGGTATAACAAATAATTTAATAAATACGACAATAAAATATAATATTTTGCAATGTAATATAGACCTGTAAGGCACTATTATACATTGTTATAAAACTGCTATACAATGTTATACACTGTTATAATCTTGTAAACAGTGTAATACAACTGTAATATACTGATATATACTTTTATACACTGTTATACACTGTTGTACACTGTTGTACACTGTTATACACTGTTATACATTGTTATACACTGTTATACACTGTTATACACTGTTATACACTGTTATACACTGTTATACACTGTTATAACTGTTATACACTGTTATACACTGTTATACACTGTTATACACTGTTATACACTGTTATACTCTTTTATAATCAGGTATACACTATGATAAACTGTTATATACTGTTATAAACTGTTATATACTTTTATAAACTGTTATACACTGTTATTAGTGACCTACGCCCAAGCAGCTCTCGCTCCAGTTGCAGTTGACAGTTGACACGCATAAACACCCACACACACACACACACTCACACACACTCTATATACCCCACACTAATATAGTCTGGTTCTGTTGTTACTGCCGTAGTACATCGCGAGGAGTTGGACAAGTCGTTCGTCCCCCCCGCCGCCATAGTTAGTTTACTCCGCTTCCTCTTGTTGTTGTTACCCGCCTCTCGCCTATTTGCCTCTCGCTCGCTCTTTGCTCCGCCTACGCCCACTAGCCACGCCTTCATTACGCCGTCGCCGCCGCCGCCGCGCACAGTGCCAAATCGCAGACTAACAAAAGCGTTTGCATTTTATTTCTTTCTGCTCTTATATTTGCCACCCCGCCCCACGCCCCACTGCCTTGCCACGCCTCTTGACCCACGACCCCGCGCCATTGTTACGCCCCCCTTAAACAAACTAACAACAACAACAACATCGACTACGACTACGACTACGACGCGTCGTGCAGCCGTGGATCAGCAGCCGACTGAGCTGCAGCCCGAGTACGAGGAGGAATGCTACGAGGTGGACGTGGAGGTGGCCCTGGCCGCCACGCGTCGCTCGCACGGCTCAAGCTTCTCGTGGCCGCCGCCACAGGACGAGGGTCACACGGCGCCCACTGCTGCCCCACTGTACATTGCGCCGCCCGAGACGCAGCACGTGGTGGTGGCCAATCCGGTGCAGGAGGTGCCGCCACTGCCGCCGGGCAGTGCCAGCTCCAGGCTCGATCCGCAGCCGCAGCAGCAACAGCAGACGGCGACGCAGCCTCAGCCCGCTGCACCGCAGTGGCAGAGCTACTCGGCACCGCAGCTGAGCGCGGCACAGCCACAGCCGGAGCAGCAGGAGTCCAGCTCGGATAGCTACACCTCCACCTCGACCACGACGACAACCACATCGGAGGAATATCAACGCATGTACGCGGCACAGCTGCAGCAGGCCTACGAGCAGTCCGGCTCGGAGCTGGACTACCAGCAGGATTACCAGGTGGATTACCAGGGGCTGGAGTATCCCTCGGGGCGACGCAGTGCACAGGAGTGCGTGGACACGCTGGCTGCACCGCTGAGCACGTACAAGCTCATCGATATGGTAAGAGAGGTGACACCCTAGTCCCGTGCCGGCACCCGCTCCTCCCCCCGCTGCTCCGCCTGCACGCCGTGTGGTGTTCAACGATGAGCCCGAGATCAAGGAGCTGGACAGCATACCCGAGTCGGCAGCCTGGACAGAGGCGGAGGCTGACGATGCCCAGGCCGATGCCGAGGGTCTTGTGATCGAGCAGCGTTGCCAGATCTTGGAGACGGAGCGCATGTTTCAGGCAACGCCCGAGATCAAGATCGAGATAGCGCCAGTGCGTCAGCGTCCCGCACCGTCCAAGATACCCAATCCCATGCCCAAGGAGTGGATCAATCCCATGATTCGTGTGCTCACCACAGCGCCGGATGTGCCCTTTCACCTGGTGGAGTGTCCATTTCCCAAGCCCTGCGGGGATGATTTCGAGGCGCAGGCGGAGGCGGAGGCAGTTCAGCAGGCAGCGGCAGCGGCAGTAGTTGCTGCCCCTCCTCCTGCCCCTGCACCTGCTCCACCGCCAGCACCCGCACCCGTCCCCGCCTCCGCTCCCGAATTCCTGCGTGAGTCTCCGCCACGCGGCACCCGCCTCTGCCAGGCCATGGCAACCGCACCCGAGTTCGCAGTGCGCTTTGCGCCCGCCTCTGGCGAGGATATCCCACTGCCCGAGGAGACCGAGCCCTACATGCCGCCACCCATGGACATGAAACCCTACCTGCGCGAAGATTACCGCCCCAAGAGCCCGTTCGTCAGCGCCCTGACCACCGCACCGGAGCGTCCCTTCGAGGGACACTTCGATCGCGATGTGCCCATACACCTGATTGATCTGCCCACCCCCAAGGAGCATCTGACCATGGCGGATGCTCTGGTCACTGCACCCGAACGTGGCTACACGCCACTGAACCCGGAGAATGCCATGCGCAGCTCCGAGGAGCAGCAGAAGCAGGCGGAGCTCAAGAAACGTGAATTTCAGGTACTCGATCATGAGGAGGAGCTGGGCATCAAGCCGCAGCCGCCGGAGTCGGTGCAGTACTACCAGACCGATCCACAGCAGCGTCGCAAATCCTCGGCCTTTGCGGCAATGCAGGCGTTCCAACCCTCACGGGAGCCGCTCTCCTCCAGCAACGCCGGCACTGTGAGCAACACGCCACGTGCCTCCATCATTTCCCAGACGGATCTGGAGTATCAGAAGTATCAGAAGGCGCAGCAGCGCAACCAGAAGCGTCTGGATTTCTATCACAAGAAGGAGGAGGAACTGCAGCAGCAGCAACAGTTGACACAGACACCTTCACACTACACTGCAACTAACTCCGATCCCAATGCGTCCAATCTCAGCTCTCAGCTTCTTACCGCATCATCCACTGCAGCGACTGCTTCCTCTAACTCCTCTTCCACAGTCCAAGCCAGCAGGCAGAGCTTCCAAGCCAACAGCAGCATCACTAGCACCATCAATAGCACCGCCATTGCAACCGCCACCGCCACCGCCACTGGTCACTCCAAGATCGATGCCCACGAGCTGATCGAGGAGTGCGCCGAGGAGCTTGAGCACTCGGAGATTCTCTTTCCGCCACCATCCCCGCTCAGTCATCTCAAGGGCCACAAAGCCGTACAGTCCGGTCTCCACAAGGCCGATGCCATACCCAAGTACCAGCGCAATTGGACCGTGCTGCCCACCCAATCCCCCATACGCACGCCGGAGCCGCAGGAGCTGCGCGACAATGTCCCCTTGGCGTTTGTCGATGCACCCAGTCATGGCACCACTAGCACCACTAGCACCACCGCCACCACTGTACATAGACCCATTGCAAAGGTTTCAGCACCGGCAGCACCGGCAGCAGCGTCGGCACCCACGGCCGGCACAGTGGCGCCACGTGGTTCCATTGTGTCGCTGAAGCCGTCGGTGCCGATCATCATTGAGGATCGTTCGGGTCCAGTAACCATGGCTTTTCAATCGTTAGATGAATACGATCGTCCGGATCAGTCGCAGACGCCGACCAGGCCCTACACTCCGCTCTCCACCGCGTCCCACTCGTCCATGATCAACAAGCCGGCACCGATCATCCCGTTCTATCAGACGCCGGAGAAGCTCTGCTTCGATGAGTGTCCTGCCACACATGCTCGGGATTACGATCAGCGTGCTGCCTCACCCTTTCCCGATCGTGCACGCTCGCCGGCTCCAGGACCACCACCCAACCCACTGGCAGCCATACGTGCTCCACGCATGAAGGATCCAGCGGAGACATCGAACCTGCTGTCTGTGGGCGCACCTCGCCTGCAGGCAGGCTCGATCACTACGGGTCAGAGCTACCAGGGGCCAACTGCTGGCACACTCCGAGCAGAGCAGCCAGTCTGCCTCGCAGAGCTACACACAGCAACCGGAGCAGGTGACGGAGCGCAGAGTGGGCAATCTCAGTGTGCAGCAGCGGGAGCAATCGTCGCAGCTGCAGCAGCAGCAGCAGCGCCAGCAGCAGAGCCAAACCAAGACGCAGATCGGGAACACGCAGATCGAGCGTAGGCGCAAAGTGACCGAGGAGTTCGAGCACACTCAGAGCGCCAAGACCATCGAGATACGCAGCCAGACGCAGTCCCAGGCACAGTCGAGATCCCAAGTGCAGTCGAGCTCGCAGGCTCAGTCCCAGTCCCAATCCCAATCCCACTCCCAGTCGGAGTCCACAGAGCGTCGCTCCTCCTATGGTCGCACTGGCTATGTGGCCAATCAGGCGCGTCGTCTCTCTGGCCTGGAGCAGGAGATCAGCAGCCTGACCAGTCAATCTCCCAGGCCATTAGTGCCCGCGCATCCACGCTGGGCGGGGAGAGCACGTTCCCACAGCTGCGTTCGCCCACGTTCGAGGATAAGTTCCCATTGAATGCGTCCGCCTTGGAGCTGGCACCCAGCAGCCTGGGCACGGCCAACAAGCTGCTGGGACCGCCACCAGGATTCCTGCTCCAGCAACAGCAGCAGCAGCAAGCAGCAGCAGCAGCAGCGATCTGCCTTCAAGGCAACCACCTCGTCGGTTTCTTCTTCACAGCAGCAGCAGCAGCAGCTGCGCTCGCAGAGCTCCGCCATCTCATCCACGTCATCTTCATCAGGCCTAACAAAAGCTTCTGCCATTACTACCACGACTAATAACCAAGCCTGTGCCGCCTACAGAGGCACAACAGCAGCAGCAGCAACAGCGCTCAATAACAACAACAGCAACAGCATCATCAGCAACATCAGCAACATCAGCAACATCAGCAACAACATCAGCAACACTTTGGCTAAGAATGCTAGGCCAAAGGCCACGCCTACTGCGCCTGCGCCCGCAGTGTTTCCACCTAATCTCAGTGAACTTAACTCAAGTGTTGATGATTCCGCAGGTGCTGGAGGAGCTGGCGGCAAGGGAGGCGCATTTGGTGCCACCTCCGCCCCGAAGCGTGGACGCGGCATCCTGAACAAGGCAGCCGGACCCGGAGTGCGCATCCCATTGTGCAACAGCTGCAATGTGCAGATCAGGTGAAGCTCCAGAGTTGCCACCGTTTCGTTTTTGTTCGTTCTCCTCCCTCAATGTTGTTCTTCTGATCTTCTCTAATCTCTTTCAGCATGAGTTTTCCAGCGATAATCCTAGTATTAAGTTCCTTGTTAAGTTCTCTACTAAACCTCAACCTAATCCTCCCCTGCATGTTGTGCGTGTTCTAACCTCGTGTTCCCCTCTTGCAGCGCCCCTTGCCAAGCCTATTAACCCTTCGCATGCCAACAAAACTGCTACACTGCCACGCCCACACGCCAAGTCCACAGCAACTGACAGTGAATCGAACGTGGTTGCCATCACCGATCTGGATGCGGATACCGATGGGGATGCAGATGCCACTGCCATGCTAACCGATTCCATTGGGCGCATCAATATGGGCGAACAGACCAATGCCTTCATGCAGGAGGCCGGCAAGATCATCTCGAACATGCTGGAGGCGCGCCTCCTCGCTGGCAATGGCAATGGCAACATGAGTGCCACGCCCTCCCATGCCGGCAGCACGCTCAGCTTGCGCAGCAACAGCAGCTCCAATCTGTCCAAGTCGCCCATGATAGTGCGCAAGCGACTCGATCTGGATGACTTCAAGCACATTGATCCCACACAGCCGATGGCACTGCAAACGGTGGTGGCGTTGCCTCCCAAGCAGCAGCAGCAGCAGCAGCAGATCCCTCTCCCCATGGACTCACAGAAGGCACAACCGCAGCTGCCACGTGTGGAGCACACACTGCAAGCGGAGCTGCCCACGGCGCATCCCATGAGCAAGATACTCGACATTTGTGATAGTGGCAAAGCGGAGCAGGCACCCGAACCCGTTGCCTTCCGGAATAACCTAAGACGCACTGGCGCCACACACGCTGCCGATCGTCGTTCCTACATTGAGCCCAAGCAGAGCACGCCCAGTGCGCAGCCCAACAAGCCGGAGGCGGAACAGTCGAACTCCTCGCCCGTGTTCAGTGTCAGCGTCAAGGCGCTGGGTCAAACCCCACAGGGTGCCATGTCCGAGGAGAACGAGAAGGCAGTAAGTCAGTTGCTCAAGGATGGCAAACGTCCGATTTGCTGTCAGTGCCAGAAGGAGATCACCTCGTAAGTAGACACCCAGCTAAGCCTGCGCCTGTCCCGGAGCATGATCTGTTGTTTCCCTAATCCCTTAACCCTCCTCTGTCTGTATTGATTCCTAACTCTTCTCTTTCTCTCTCTAGGGGACCCTTCATCACCGCACTGGGTCGCATCTGGTGCCCCGATCACTTCATTTGCGTCAACGGCAACTGCCGCCGCCCACTGCAGGACATTGGCTTCGTTGAGGAGAAGGGCGATCTCTACTGCGAGTACTGCTTCGAGAAGTATCTGGCACCCACGTGCAGCAAGTGCGCTGGCAAGATCAAGGTACGTTTAGGAGTAGATGCAAGTGATCTCTCCAAGTGATACCTGCAAGAGATCATTCTCTAGCTCTCTCTAAGTAATCGCTCTAAGGGATCTCCTTAAGGGATCTCTCCAAGTGATCTCTCCAAGTGATCTCTGCAAGTGATCTCTCTCTGAGTAGCTCTCTGGGTGATCACCCTAAGGGAAATCTACAGGGGATCTCTCCAAGAGATCTCTTCAAATGATCTCTGCAAGTGATCTATCTTATTCAATGCAATCCATTGGAACTCTGCAAGTGGGATTTCTGCAAGTGATCTTTCATGCTGATCTCTCTGAGTAGTTCTCTCTAAATACATACTTGCTCTAAGGGATCTCTATAAGGGATGTCTCTAAGGAATCGCTCTAAGGGATCTCTCCAAGTGATCTATCTAATTCAAGGGATTTCTCTCAATGATCTCTCTGGGTGATCGCACTGCGAGGGATCTCTGCAAGGGATCTCTGCAAGGGATCTCTGCAAGTGATCTTTATAGGTGATCTCTTGAAATGATCTCTCTAATTGCGGTGATTTCTCTAACCGATCTCCCTGGCTTCCTTTTCTAATATCCTTCCTCTCTCTCTTCCCTTAGGGCGACTGCTTGAACGCCATTGGCAAGCACTTCCATCCGGAGTGCTTCACGTGCGGCCAGTGCGGCAAGATCTTTGGCAACACGCCCTTCTTCCTGGAGGATGGCAACGCCTACTGCGAGGCCGATTGGAATGAGCTCTTCACCACCAAGTGCTATGCTTGTGGCTTCCCCGTTGAGGCCGGCGATCGTTGGGTGGAGGCACTGAACCACAACTATCACAGTCAATGCTTCAACTGCACTGTAAGCGAGCAATCCCCTACTCTGGCTATCCCCCTCTAACTCGCTCTCTCTCTTTCTCTTTCCTTCACTAGTTCTGCAAACAAAACCTGGAGGGTCAAAGCTTCTACAACAAGGGCGGTCGTCCCTTCTGCAAGAACCATGCGCGTTAAGATCACCCAACCGCACGCCCCCTCTTAAATCTACGGATCGACGACTATGCAGCACTTCAGGGATCACGCACACTAACCCCAGCACATCACACACACACACATAGGAACCTCTACAACAATTCGACAATCAAGCATATACAGTGGGATCACTTAGATCTACCCAACCCTACCCCATGTTAAACTAATTTTAAATCGACACGAAATCGAATCAGCTGCACACACACCCTGCTATATTATTATTTATTCATTGCATCTGCCCCCCAATTATATATATATACTATCAATATACACAAGTTATTTAGTTCAAGAACGCAGCTGTTGACAAGCCCCAACTAAATCAGCGCGAAAGGATTTCAAATCGCCCCCCTAAAAATGGAAGAAAAACAACTCAGCAGTTTGTCAACAGCGGAGGAGAAGAAGGAAGATGATAGAGGAGAAGAAGAAGAGCTAAAATTGAACTCAATTGAACTACAAAACTAATTTAAATGCTATGTTAAATTTTATGTTTGTAAAACTTAAAACGAGAGAGCGCAAGAGCTTTATAAATATTACTATAATTGATTGATTGTAAACCGGAATCAGAGAGAAAGAGAGAGAGAGAGAGCAGATCAATAAAATTTCGAAATCTTTTTCGCGTTTAATTGAAATGTTTGCTTGTATGTGAGAGAGAGGGAAAGGGAATGACGTCACATAATGTCATAATCGTTGCTGTTGGGGCTTCTGCTTAGCTGCGCTCACGTATTTTTCGTTGACAGCCGCAAAGTATGCAACAGTTTTCGTTCAGCTGCCAGTGGCACGCACGCACACACACGAGCACACACACACACACACTGCTCCCCTCTCTTTTACCCCATATACTCTGTATTCCTCTCCATCTTCAACCTTTCCCAATTTCATGCTCAACCAATTTTTGTTGTTTTCATTTGGCATTTTTCGAGGCAATATACAAACTGCTCGCAGCAGGCGTCTCCCCCCCCTCCCCGCGCCGTAAGGTGTCAATTTTTGTGTTCGCTCCACATTTTTGCGGTATCGAGGGTGTTAATCGCCGCACCACTTACTCGGCCAGCGCCAAGGCCTCTCGGCCAATACAAATTTACGCTAGATTAAGCCGGATATACATACGACTACACGCATGTGTGTGCCTGTGTGTGTGTGTGTGTCGAGCCTGCCGTCACGCCCTTTTGCTGCTCGTGTAACCGACCAGCCGGAAATGGGGGATAGGGAGGGGAACTAGGGGAGATGGAAAGAAAACAATTTGCGGTTTTTGTGGCATTTTTCAAGCGTCGCATTTCGCGCGCCATTTGCTTTTCGTAGTTTATTTTCGCCTTGCACATTACACAGAGGACTTTAAGTTAGTGTGTGTGTGTGTATGAGTGTGTATTTTCAAGTAATTCTAGTTACATCATATATATATTTATTTTATATACTCATATTGTACTTATGCACGATCTGTATTCGTATCTCATCCCATTTCTAATTAGTTTCAACAGCTTCGCAATTGTTCCCAGTCTTTCATACGCCTGGGAACAGTTCTATGCTGCTTTGTTTTTTTTTTTTATTTTTCTCTTTTTTAGTTTTAGTTCCTTGCTATATTTGCTTTATCTATTCGTTTGCTTGAAACGCATTCTGAAGTCAGTTTCCTTTTCCGATTCGTTATTCGAAAATGCGCGCAAAATTTTTGTCACCGTAGCGTTCCGTTGCGAATTTACATAGAAGTTTCTCTACATAGTATAATATCTAATTGTGTCTGTGTGTGTGTGTATGGTACATAACTATGTGGGTTAGGGTAGGGGTGTGTGTATGTGTGTGTGTGGGGGGTGCATGGGGTCACTACACTTGCTTCTAATGTGAAATTTCCCGCTTGCTATTTACAAATTTTCTGAAATTTTAGTGAAGTTTTCATTTTCATTTTCTCGTTTTTGTTTTCGTTTTTTCTTATTTTTTTGGAATATTTTAATACTTTCGCACTTCTGTTAATGATAGTACTCGATTGCTATCGATAGTCAGCGATAACTATTGATAATTGTCGATACTTATCGTTAGCTAACTATATTTATCAATTGTGTCGTTAGTTGACGATACTTCATGATATTTATAGATAACTATCGATATTTAACAACAGTTCTCAATAGTTATCGATAGTCAACGATATTTATCGATAGTTTTTCAATAGTTATAGCTACGTAGCGTTTTGCTTAGGCTTACAAAAATAAATTCAACACATTCAAGTACAACAAACATGGCTTACTCTCTAAATGCTAGATCGAGATAGATATATGTCTATATAGTATGCATCTAACTATCTGTGTGTGTGTGTGTGTTGGTGTGTGTTTATGTATGTGTAGGATCAGAGTCGTACAAATAAATAGCTTTGGGTTAACAAGTGTCTTAGAGTAACAAAACAAACAAAAAAAAACTGAGACAGGGAAATTCGCATTTCCTTCTCTTCTCTCTCATTTTTCCTCCACGCTGCGGCGGCTACAAATGCGCCAATATATCGATCTGATCCAGTGCCGATGACTGTGGTGATTGGTTCTGTGTCTGCGCCTGTGCCTGTGCCTGTCCAGCTTGTCCACCTGCCTGCGATATGGTCACAATCGTCACCAGATCCTTCGCCTTGGCCGGGCTGCTCTCCTGGTTGGTCTGGCGACTCGTACGCGACTCGATCTCCACAATGGCCGAGGTGAGCAATGTGTTCTGTGACTGCAGCGCACTGTAGTCGGGCAATTGCTCCGCTCCCACCGACGTGGATGGCTCGGGCAGATCCTCGTTGGCCAAGAGGCGACCCGAGGGCGCCGTCTCGATGGTGCGATCGCTGCTCAGCGTCAGCGAGGCGGGCGTGGCATTGCGGGAGCGATAACTTGGTGGCAAACTGTACTCGGAGCCGGCCATGCTGCTGCTGATGGTGCCACCACCTCCGCCTCCGCCGCCGGACATGCCCGAGCGCAGTGTGGTCAGTGGAGCCCTGGAAAAGAAGAGAAGAGATAGAGAGAAAAGCAAATAAGTTAGTGAGACAAAGTCAATGCGCAAATTTGCATAGGCAGTCAACTAGCTATGTATCTATGTATCTGCATGGCTGTGTATCTTGTAGATACTTCCGTCCCTCCCCTTTTCCTTCTCCGCCCTTGCCCCTTGTCAATTTAAATAACAAAAGGCGCTGGGGCTCAATTGTTGCCAGTCTGAGCTGAGGCTGCTGGCTAAATCCAACACAATTCACACTTCAGTCAACACACAGACAGCACACACACACGCACACACACAGAAAGCACACACACAAAAAGCACACACACATGCAGCTCTTTCTCTGACTAAAAATTCAAATTTCAAAATTGTATAAAGCAATTTGAAGTATGTAAAATTGCATTTAATTGTTCCCGACAAAGATTCAATGCAAAAGGAAACAGCTAAAGTTTTCCTCTCTCTATCTCACTCTCTCTGTCTCGCTCGCTCGCTCTGTCCTGGCCATAACAGGCAATTTTCACAGGCACTCAACACTCGTCGTCGTCGTCGTCGTCGTCGCCAAGGCACTTGGGCCTCGTCTTTGTTTGTTTAATTGACTTGGCTAACAGCTTCGCCCAGGCCTGGCTCGGGCTCAGGCTCAGCGTTTGTTTGCTGCCTCTAATCCTTGCCCGTGCCCCACTGGCTTCGACTTGGCCTGCCTGTCGCAGATTGCCTTTTCTGCCCTGCTTGTTATGCAACGGAAAAGCTCGTCAAGTGTGCGTGTGTGTAAATATTTTGCTGAATTTCACAGATTTCTTTGTTAGTTGTTGCCTGCGTCATTTGAATATGCCATCATCAGACACGACAATACGCAGCCAGCCTAAAAGTATGCTGTGATTTTCTTGCTCTCGCACACACTTGGCATAAGTTTCCCAGTTTCTGCCTTTTTTGACATACTTTGCCCGGCACTTTGTGCTGCCCTGTAGGCGTGTGCCATGCAAGTGGGGTATATTGACTGTACAGTGCCTGGCATATATGTTTGACTATATAGTTTTCATGGCAGCCTGTAGTTACGCGGCACATCTGTGCACAGGCAGCAACTCGCTGTGCCGCAAAAATTCGTTGCATACTTTCGCGCGCACCGCGTAATTCCCTCATCATTTTTAAAGCAGCGCACAAAAGTCGGCAACAATTCTTGCAGGCAAATGGGCGTGTAAATGAGTGAGTGTATGAGTGCGTGGACTGTGTGTGTGTGTGTGTGTAAATTTGTGTTTATTTGCACGTCGAGCACTTTCTGCCTGCAGCATTTTCAATTGTTTTCCCTTCCCACTTTCTCTCTACGCTTTTGCCTGGCCAGCTAAGCTTTTTATACTCACACACACACACACACTCGTTGTGGTTTCAGCAGTACTTGAGAGTGTGCGCTTGTGTGTGTGTGTGTGTGTGCTGTTGGCTTTTCATTTCATTTCCATTATATGACATAAATATTTAAGTGCATGTGGCCTTGTGTGTCATTACAAGCAAATTAATTTGCCATAAATTTGCATTTGTTTTGCTGAATACATTCATGAGTGCCGCCACTTGAGCTTTGAGTCTCTCCTTTATTCGAGTGTGTTTAGCAGTGCGGAAATGTTTCCTACTCAATAGAAAAAAGAGAAAACCGAAACTTTTTCAAATTAGCCAAAGCTTTGTGGCAATTATGCTGAGCAGGGTGGCAACCCTGATCCTCCCACTCTCAATGGTTTCGCCTTTGTTGCCATTCAAATTCGTTTCAATTAAGTTGCAAATTCGATACAGAAATCACGCAGGATACGCGAGAAAGCGAAACAAAAGCATCGACAGTGCGTGTTGAAAGTTTTCGGTTTTCGGTTTTTGTTTTCGTTTTTCTTAAACACCCGAAAAACTTTGCTGCTGCGTGGGGCAACCCCAAGCGATGTGTCAATGTTGACACCTCTACCAACCCTCCCCCTTTCCCTTCCCCGCAAGCCGCACAAAGCCAAACCGCCGACGCCAGGGCAACCCCCAAATGAGGCACCCTCTGCTGTCTACGCCCCTGCCCTCGCTGCCTCCCTGCTCATTCTCATTTCAAGCTCGAACTGTGCGTTGTAAACATTCTGCGGTAGCAGCACCAAACTTTACAAATAACTCACGCCAAGGAGAGGGGGTGGGGGGTGAAGGGTCCTGGCTACAGTCAGGAAACGGAAGTGAACACTTACCTCAGCAGGCTGCCGGCATGAGATCGATATGTGGGCGGCGGCGAGTTGCCACGCACCACGCCATTCTGACGATCGCGGTCCAAAAGCAAAAGTCTGCAAAAGTAAAAAAACAAAAAACATAAACAATGAAACGAGCTGTAATTATGGTTGTTCTAGGGGTTGCTGTTGTTGTTGTTCAGGTTGGTAATGCCATACGACAGGGCGAAAAAGAGGAAAATAGGAGTAAAGCATGTTACATTGTTTCCGCTTCAGGGGGGGGGGGTAGTAGATGCAAATGAAATACACTACAAATTACAGGGAAACTGATAAGGTTCTTAAAGTTCATAAAGATTAAGGAAACTTATTTGTTTATTGTATTTAAATATTATCGGTGCCTTAAGATACTAGGAAAGTAAAGGAAGTTGCAAAAAACACATGAACACATGAACATTTAATAATTTCTTTATCAACATTAAGTTTTTAAGTATTTTGAAATACAAATACTTTCTAAGATTCTTTTTAAAATTTTGAAGACAGCTAAACTATTATTTTTCTTACTTAGTCTTTTATTTATTCTAATTTATTTTTAAAGCTGAAGAATTTTGAGTTTCTTCAGCCGAAAATATTTTGAAAATATTTCCAATTAAAATGTGCTTATATAAACGTCTTCACAGTATTCTAAACTAAACTTTCTTTAAATAATTTATCATTAAACAATTCAAATTTATTTGCAGCTTTCCTACACTTTTCAATTTAAAGTAAATTCTATTTAAAGCTCAATATCTTGAGTTATTCCTCACTAAATCTCTGTTTATGCCTCTCAACTCTTTGAAACTCATGAAATTTGGAATATCCTCAATCTACACAACATATAATCCATCTAAAGTACTCCCTGTTCGAATATACCTCTCAAATGTAAGGAAACTCTTTTTAAAAATAACCTTTTTGCAGGCAGTGCATAATTACATAATGCAATTAATTGCGCAAGGACATGCAAGCGGATGTGGTTAGCCGAGCATGTCCGCAGTTGTCCTTTACACACACACACACACGCACACACACACACGCTTTGTTGTACCCACCTCAGACGATACTCCTGCATGCTGGCCTGATACGATGGCGGCGGCGGACGATGCTGAAACTCCGGATAGAGCAGGCCATGGGGTGCACCGCCTCCTCGCGTGCACGGGCGACGTCCGCAGCGGGCCAGGTCGACGCTGGTGCCCAATCCCAGGCAGCTTTGGCCACCGGGCGCTGTCATGCGCCACGCTGCGCCGCTGACAGTGACCAGCACAACGCCGACGCCTGCAGAGGGGGAGAGAGAGAAGAGAAGACAAAAAGTAGGGTTAGTTAGTGGTACAGAGAGGGAGAGAGGGGGAGAGGGAGACCACGACAGATTTCCATTTGCACTTCCTGTCCCTGTACCTCCCCCCCGCCCCACAAAATTGCTTTGCCATTTTGTGATTGTGCTGTAAAATTTAATTAGACGTCAAACGTTGCGTGGGCGTGGCACAGCAATTACCAGCCCACTTAAAGCAATTGCAGGCAACAAGGGGAGGGGAGGGGAGAGAGGGGGGAGCGGAGGCAGGGCGGGCTTAGGCAACTGGGCTGCCACTGCGCCTCAGCATCCACTTTCACTTTCGCCAACAAGCTTCGCGTTCAACTTCGCAGACAAGTCGAGGCTTTCCTTTTGACAGCTGACAGGGAGCAGCAGCAGGCCAGGCCAGGGTAGGGTAGGGCAGGGGCAGAGGGGCAGAGGGGCAGAGGGGCAGAGGGGCAGGGTCACTTTCAGAGCTGTGGCGCAGTGGAGCGTGTCATCATTCAAGCGACTCGCTCTCAGTTCTTCAGGGCTTCAGCTGCCTTTCAGGTAGGCGCAACTTTTATTAGCGAAAATTCGTTGTCGTTTTTCTACCAATTTTGCTGCTGCTACTTTTAGCCATCTGTCCTCTTCTTTCCCTCTGCTTTCCCCTCTTTATCCCCTCTTCTACCCCTTCTTTATCATCAACAATAACAATTGTCATTTATTTTCATGAGCAATTTGCGCTGCGTACCCGCAATTTGTCTCCGCTTTATACGACACGACATATGCAGCGTCTGACTAGTTTCCCCCCTCGCCCCTCTTCCAACTACGCTGACTTCACCAGCTCCACTAGCTACCCCTCCCTCGGTCTCCTCCCCCCTGTCTGCTCTACCCACTGATTGCCATTAAATTATGTAAAACTTTAGTGTTACAACTCGACAATTTTTGGTAATTGCCGCCTGAAAATGGCGCAATGTCACGCTTCGAGTGGCTACAGCAATTGATTAGAGCGTCGTCTACATAAGTAATGCCCATGCCCCCGCTCGAGACCCCGCTCCGAACCGGAAGAGAGATAGAGAGAGAGAGACAGAGAGAGAGAGACAGAGAGAGAGAGAGAGACGTTTCTGTGCACTTGGCCCCGCTCTGCAGTTACGTGAGTCGAGTGAACTTTGTGCAGAAAGCGCAAAAGAATCGAGAGTCGAATGACTCATGAATGAATAAACGAATGAACGAATAAACGACTGGCAAGACTTATGACAGTCTCGACTAGTCAAAGTGCTGGCAAATAGTCGTGCTATAAAATGGAAATGTGCATTTGCAAGCTGAGCTGTTTTAAGTGTGGGAAAAAGCTGCGAATTTGATAGTTTAATGAGCTTTAAAGTTCGCTTAAGTTTGATTTGGTCAGTAACATGAGTTCGAATTGGTAGTATCTGCCCCTGAATAGCTAGATATGTCAACGGATGAGATGTAAAGCACCTGAAAGCACATTAAAGCACACTAGCACTAAGCGTACAAAAGTGTCTTCAGTTTATCCTTATCACTTCTTAAAGCTCATTAAAGCTCATTTGCCTATAAGCTAGGCAGTATTTTGAATCTGTCTATATTTATTGGTTACTCAAGACTCTTAGACGGCAAAATCAGTCTATATAAAGCACATTAAAGCACATTAAAGCACTCAAGCACATTAAAGCTCACTTAGAACAGGATAAAGCTCTGTTCTTACTTATCTCCTCCTGTAGCTTCCCTAACCGTATAATACGCCCATTTAAACCAATTTAAAGCACATTAAAGCTGCCTTTGCCACATAAGACCACTTTCAGTCTATACTCAGTCTCTATTTCATGCTTATCTCTTTGAAATTAGTTTTCAAAGATACATAAACTAAGAGATTAAACTATATAGAACACATTAAAGCTCACTTAACTCACACGCTCTCAGACGCTTTTTTTCTGCTCGTCATATTTATGACTCCCCCATCGATGTGCACTTATCTCTCCCACCCCTCTCCCTCTCCCACCCTATTCTCCTCCCACTTTTGGCTAACCAAAAGAAGTGCTGAAATTTCCCAGAATCCTCATTTTACGACCCTCTTTATCTACGACACTTTTCGCATCAGTTTTCGTTTACATAGTGCCCCCCTACTCCCCCCACACGATGTCATTGAATGCGTATATATCTTTCTTATATGCCCGATAGAGCTCGTAACCGGAACTAAATGCTCTGCCAATATTGACACAATTTGTGTCTTTTCCAAATTTGTTTGCACGCTGCCCCCAAACTGGGTCACAGAGGCAGAGGCAGAGGCTGTCCCAGAGACAGACATACTCGTAGAGTCGAAAAAGAAAAACCCAATAATTGTAGAAACTACAACAACAATAACAACATCGCGGACAACAAAGCGGACAAGTTTGTAATGGAAACAAATGTGCGACTTGTGTAAACATTGTGAAAAACGTCGCCGGTTTTAATGCCATTTTGTGGGCCCATCAATTGTTCGAGTTGCGCCTGAAATGTAGCACACACGTATTACGCAACACCCTGTTTAATACCCAGTACACCCTGTCCACCCTGTACGCCCTGTGTGTGCGTTTGTTTGTACTCACCAATCATCAAAAGTGCCGCCGTCAGATGCGAATTAGGCGGACCTGCCAGTCCGGTGGCACCCAGGGCTGCACCGCCAAGAGCACATGCCACGCCTCCCAGGGCAACAACCGCTATGAGGGCGCGCAGCGGCGGTCCAGCGAACCATTGACCACAGCAACCTTTGCCCGAGCGCTCCGAGGGAGATCTGCAAGAGAGAGAGAGAGGGAGAGAGGGAGAGAGAGAAAGAATTCCTTTGTTAGTTTTTGCTTGCAGCTGGTGGAAAATCATTTGTTTTTCTTTTGGGAAATTCTCTGAGGCAGGTGGGAAATGGCCAAGGACACTTGCAGCAGACTGGCTCGACTGGCAGCTGTTTTGTGTTTCGTGGCGCGTGCAAATTGGAAGAAGAAAGAAAGGACAAGGCCAGGCGGGCAGGGACGTAGGCGAATCCTTTTGAGCAGGGGCGACAATTCTTGTTGTTATGTTTTTTTGATTTATGAGTCGAAATTCGCAGCAAGCAAACACAATGAAAGCGGCGAAGAAACCAAGGCTGGAGGATGATGACGCTGACGATGACGCTGTGCGAATGCGGATCCGGATGCGGATGTGGCCAAAGTGTGTAGAATATTTTGCGCATTTTGCCAGGCGGCGGCAACGACGACGACGACGGCGTAAAAAGAACAATTTATGCGACGCAGAGAGAAAGAGACAACGCTGCCGGATGCCCCGCACCAAGCAGAGGCAAAGATGCTGCACAGTGGGACGCAGTGTGTGAGTATGTAGTGAAAAACAAAATAAGGGTAAGCTGCAGCGGAAGAACGATCCCTTAAAATATTATGAATCTACAATTCTTCAAAAACTAAACTTCATATAAATTCATTAGATTTTTGTAGAAAAATACTTTTTTGAATAGTTTGATCCCTAGACAAATTCTACATTAAAATATTAAAGATTCTAAATACTCCCAAATTATATACTAAAGTAAAAAATGTTTATTTAACAATTATTTAAAGATTTACTGTATATAAATGCTAAAAAATCTTGTATAATTCTTTCAGAACAATCATAATGCATATTTAATGAAAGCAAAGTGTTCTGTTGTCTTATATGTATGTTACGCTGCCTGCCTTAGCTAATTGCCAAGATAATTAAGCTAAAGAGGCGCATTAGTTACGGGGAACTACTTGCTATAAGTGCGCAATAGTCTACTATATTATTTTCAACCATTTCCAACAACATACAAACCACTGTGCATCGATGACGACAGGCACGACGTGTGTGCGTAAATTCATTAGGACACTGAGGCAGACACAGACAAAGCAGGAGACGTAGCTATAGACAGGGTGATAGGGAGAGGGAGAGGGAGAAGGGGAGATAAAGAGAGGTAGAGAGAGGCAGAGTGAGGTATGGGGCAACTGATTCGTTTAAGGATACGGACACTGGCAGCCGTTTCTTTATGGCCACAGACTGCTCTCCCCCTCTCCCCCTCTCTCTTTCTCTGTGTTCGTGTGTTGACAACCCCTTAAGAGGCAAGCGCAGTGCCGTAGGGAAGGAGGGGTTAGAGAGCTGGAGAGGGAAAGCCGAGTCTGAGCTCGAGGCTTGCCAAACAATTAGACGCCGAAAAATTTATAGGCGAGCAGCTGCGTCTCTTTTCCCTCCCTCCCCCTCCAACTGCTCCAGACGACAGTTTGGTTGAGAGAAGGAGAAGGAGGAGAAGAGGGGAGATTGGTTCTTCCACACCCTTTTGGGGGACAACGGGGACGTTGCCCACTTTTGTGTCATCGAAGCAATTTAAGCGAGCGAATGATAAATTGTTGGAAAATTACGTGCATAAAAAGGCCAGAGCCGGCAGAGACTCCGACGCCATCGACTCCAGCATCGACTCCAGCCTCGTCTATGGGCTACGACTCTGAGCTGGTTCCGGAAATTTATGCTTAATAATTTGATGTTGTCGCCCCGAGGATTGCTGAGGATTTTTATGATGCGCCATTAGGTGTACAACAGAGAGAGAGGCCACCTGGGAAACCTCTCCCATCTCTCCCATCTCCCCCTCCCCGCCTTCTGTGCGTGCCACATGTGAAAAGTTCAGGGGCCGCGGCATAAATGTTTCATCAGCTGTCACGTCATGTCGTGATAAATAAGATCTTTTTAGCGCATCCATTGCTCAGTCAGCGATGCCGAAACGGAAATGAGTACGCAAAATAAGTGTAGATAAAAGAAGAAGACAAGAGAAACGAGTAAGCAACAAAATTCAAGCTGAGTTCAGGTTTTCGCACTTAAAAGAGCATCAGTTAAATCGGAAAACAATAGATCATACCGGCAGAGAGGCCGACTTTACAGCAATTCCATTGCGAACTTGTTATGAAAGACCGCAGACAAACTAAGCGTAACTAAGGCTCTCATTCAGCTGACTATATAGCCATATATAATATAAAACTACCTGACTCTCTACACAATAATTAATAGCTTATATAACTAGTACAATATCATATATAACTAAAATCATTCACAATATATAATTTTAAACTTTAAATTTTGAAGAAAGCTCATAAATAACGTATAGTTTCATATATAATATGCCATTTCCCAGCTATATATATCGATATATAATATAATAACATTGCTATATATAATATTTGATTTTTAAGCACCACTTTGAGCTTGAGGTTTTTCATTTTCGGGGTTTTTCCTGCAATTTCATTTGCACTTTTTCAATTTAACTGCCGCATTTGTTTATTATTATATATCTACTACATCTTTCACTATATCTCTGCTAGTAAATTAAATTTGCCAACTTTACGAGCTGGTTTCCAGAGAGAGTTTCGTTTAACTGTAAATTGAGGAATTGGTTTGTTGTTGTAGGGGATAAGCAAAAATTAAAAAAAAAAAAAAAGTTTGAAAATTGCTTTGGTTAATTACAGTTTGCCAGCAAAATGTTTATGTTTGACTTTTACGAGGCACCTTTATGAGGCTGGCCCAACCCTGCCCCCCTCCCCTTTCAGCACCTTCCTGCGACGCCACTGGGCATTCAACTTTATTTCCTTTTCGCAGTTGTTGGTGAAATGAATTTTTAATCAATCTTTTTGAAATTTGCTTATCGAAATGAACTTAACTTTCATTGTTGTTGTTGCTTTTTCTGTACTCTGACTATAAAATTGCTTAATCAATTGAAAAGCGTGTGCGGTGGATCGTAAATGCAACATGAGGCTGACAGGCGGAAAAGCGCCAGCGTCGTGCTGGAAGAGGAGGGGGGGAAATGGAAAGTTTTTTTTTTTTTTTTAATATTTTGCAAGTGTTTAAAAACTGTGTCAATGTTGGCAAATTACAGAGTGCAATTAATTAATTTAAAATTATAATGCAGCAGCTGTCGGTTAATGTTAATGCCGATTGACGAATGGACTGATTGATGCACTGACTGACTGACTGACTGACTGACTGACTGACTGACTGACTGACCAACTGTGCGACTGATCGCGACTCACTCGTTCGCTCGCTCAGCTAAGCTGCCCCTGAACTACTTTCGACTAGTTACGAGTGCACCGAGTGAGTAGTTTCTAGTGAGTACACTCACACTCATATTCAGTTTTAGTCTACACATTCGCACTGCGCAATTAGACGAGTCGCCTCGCCAGGCGGTGATTACCCAATGCAAGTTTCACCTGCACAATTAGCGATAAATCTGCCACGCCCCCCTGCTTGTGAACCCGCCTCTCCCCCACTCTTAATTGATTCATCCATTTCATAGCTGCATTTAGTTTAGCCTCATTTGCGTTGTATCTTGTGAAATGTATCTGTATCTTAGAAATGATTCTCGCTGCTTACTGCGCTGCTAATTTGATGTTAATCAATCATATATCTTAAAATATATATCTTCTTATTATATCGTAGCAGCCAGCGGCCGCTTTGAATGTGCCCCGGGCTGCAGGTTGTTGCCACAGCGATGCGGGGGGGCAATGCCGCCTGCAACTCGAGGCAAAGAAATCATTCACAGCGAAAAGTGCGGCATGTACTTAGAACTTGTGGCTTAGCAGGGGGCAGACACCTAGCGAGAAAGAGAGGGAAGCAGAGAGAGGGAGACAAAGAGAGAAAGAGAGAGCAAGCTGTGGGAAACAGCAATGTGAGCTGTGAGTAATTTATGAAACTTTCAGAGCGAATGACACGAATTCTATAAAGTTACTCAAAATATTGCCAGACTGGAAGTAGGAGATTTATGTATAGACAGAGAGAGAGAGAGAGAGAGAACATTGAGCAGCGGGATAAGCAAAGCAATAAACATGCTTTTCTGTGATTGAAAATGTTTTTGATTTTCAACAAATTGGACTTCAAGAACTTAAGGAAAATGAAACTGAACTCTAACATCTAACTGAACTGAACATGATTTAAATTATTATTATAAATCTTAACTTAACAGTGTTGATAAGGCTTTAAATTTTAATAAAACTACCTACCTAAACTCAGACAATTCTTTATCAAACTCAGCACGACATCTCATCAAAATTCCTGAGAATTCCCAAGCTACCTTAAAGCGCAGTTTTCTGTTTTCCATCTTCAATTTCAGTGTTGGTCAGCGCACAAAATATGCAACTGAGTCATGTGACTTGTAGAGAAAGAGAAAGAGAGAGAGACAGAGAGGGAGAGGTCTGTGAATTTTGCTTAATTGCTCAACTGAAGCGGGGTCTGTTTTGACTGCATTTCGCTGGCAGCTGGCGCATAATTAACACGTCTAAAAGCAAAAGTGGCCAACACAGAATGGGTCGAAAAAAGCGAAGCAATGAGGAAAAGTACACACACACACACACAGTGAAAATTTTTCCAGGGCAGGAGGTGAGAGAGGGGGAGGGGAGAGCAGCTGGGCGTGGCACAGCAATGAGGTGCAAACAGACTCTAATTAAATAAAGCAAAGAAAAATAAGTGAATTCTTCGCGCAGTGCAGCGCAACGAAAGCGAATTTTGTATTAAATTAAATTAACATAAATATTTTATTAATGCCCCCCTCTCTCTTCTTCTTCTTTTTCCCCTTCCCTGCTCGTTATGAATGCACTTTGATTGCGCAATTGAAATTGAATGGAAACTGAAGCAATGAGGCAATCTAGACGAATCTAACTTTAGTCAGGGTCTTCAGTCTTTTTCGGTCAGTTCGGCTACGTATAATTAGTCCGCGTCTAAAGATAATAACATTGGCACATTTTCAGCTTCTTCTTTGTCATCTATTCAACGAAGAATGAAGAGAATAAAGAGCATGGAAAATAGCAAATTAAATAATGATTTTTCACAAGAGCTGACCAAACAAATGAATCGACGGTGCCTGACATGGCGTTATTTTAGCTTGAACCCAAAAAAAACTGGAGTGTTAGAAGGGAGGGAAGGGGGCGCTTAAAGCGTGCAAATCCCCCTCAAAAAAACACAACTTTAACTTTCAATCAAATCTTCTTCTCCCTCTCCTCCTCCCTCTCATAATTACAGAGCGCTTTTCAACCTAACCGCAATTCTGATTTTGTAATTTTCCCTTTGTTATTTGGCATGAAATTAAGATACCTTGAAACCATAGTCCGAGGTCTACTTAAAGTTGCCTCCATTTAAATTACAAACCAAAAATGATCATAGTAAATTGAATTAAAGTTGATAGAGTGGAGAGTCCCATGCCAAATTGTATTCAATTTTCTAGTTTATTTTAAAAGTTTTTTCCAACTTTTGTGTTGTCAAGGGAAAATACGAAAATACTAAGCAGGCGGTGGGGGCAAAATCCCCTTTTCAAGGTAGTCGGCAACGCATAAAGCAACCAGAGAGAGAGAGAGAGAGAGAGACTCAGGTGTTCTATTAAATTTCATGACACTGCGACAGCTTTAAGAACTTCAAAGAAAAACCCTAAAGAGGGAGACAGCAATACGCAGACAGAGAGAGAGAGAGAGGGACTGAGACAGAGTGTGAGTAATACCCGTACATGTCTGTTGAAGTCTGTTGAATGTAAGTAAGTATCATGCTGTCTGTCCAGAGAGCTCTACCTACTGCTTATAAGTGTGTGTCTATCGTTGTCACTTCCCCCTCTCTCTCTCTCTCTCTCTTTATTCCCCCTCTCTTTCTGCTTGATTGTGTCGCTGTGTGGGTTAGCATAAAATGAAAACCAGTAGCGCTCGTCTCAGAAAGAACATCATGACATTCACCCAGCTCTAAAAATCGTAGCTCCCCGCTGTTGTTACTACCTTCTGTCTTCTGTCTTCTGTCCTCTGCTTTTCCTGTCTTTTCTTTATTTTCCCGTCTTTAGTCTTTTTCTTCAGCCACATAAAAATGAAAGCAAAGGGGGGAGAGAGAGAGAGACATAAAATATATATATCCCAGCAAAAGAGACAAAGTCACGTTGGCTTTTGTGTGCTTTAAGAGCAGCTACAAAATATTAGAGTAAAAGTAACAATTTCACACATAGCCGCAGAAACTTCTGACCTACTCCGTGGAGAAGACACCAGGGGGGGAAGGTGTTACAGCTAGAAGACTTGGGCAACATTTTCCCCCCTCAGTCCCAAAGAAACTAAACTGAAAACGACGCTTTGACGCTTGACTGACGCCAAAGTCGAGAGTGGAGAGTGGAGAGACGGGAGAGTGGAGAGAAGGGAGAGACGAGAGAGCGCCAAAAACGAGTCGCGTCGAGTTTGGTTCACTTTAAATTGAAGTCGGCTGCCTTCGGTGCCTTCACGCCTCACCGTTTATATATATATTAAAGTGCCCCATGGTGGGCGTAACATACGAACACGACTTTGATATGCCCCAGACAGACCGAGAGGCAGAGAGACAGGCAGACAGACAGACAGGCAGACAGACAGAGAGACAGACAGGCAGCGAGTTAGACAGACACCAAGTTGAGCTGTCGAGCTGTAGTTCTTTTAACTGTGCTAACTACTCATGCTCTAATGACACTAAGCCTGGCCCAAGGTTCCCATTTTGGCCAACAAATTCATTTGAATAGAAAAATGAGTCAAGAACTTTGGCTGAAAAGTTTAGCTTGAAGTTTTCTATGCAGCTAAAGCTGCTGGAAGACTTTGAACTGCTTGAAGATGTGTGGGGGATTTGGAATTGTGAGATTACCAATTTTAAGCAGTGTATAATATATAAACAAATTTAAAAATAATATAATATAATCAGCTTTAATTATAGCTATGACTTTCAAACTGACTTCTAAGCTACTATTATAGCTTTAGCTAGCAATTTTTAAAGCTTCAGCTTTGAAGAGAAGCAGCTTTCGGCTAAAAGCTTTTAATAAATACAGGAAAAAGACTTCTAAAATGTTTTAGGAAAATAAATTAAGTTATTTACCTCTGCAACTTGAATTAAGACATCTTCTATAATCGTATTTCACCTTTTGCTAGCTTTTTTGAGAGCTTAAGCCTTAAAAAACAACAGCTTTCGGTCTTAAGCTCTTAGTAGCTTCACAAAACAGTCTTTAGGGTTACATAAATACAGTCCATCAAGGTTTGAGGCCATTAAACTACTTTTATTACTAATCCAGAGCTCTTTTAAATTTAGCAACTTCAATTAAGCTTCCATTTAAAACTGATTTTTCTTTTCATAACATAACTAAATACAGCTTAGTGTTGCTGCACAAAAAGTGCACTTAATAACACTTAAAGCTTTCAAATCAAAGCTCTCTCTCTTTCTCTCTCTATCTGCCTGTCTCTTTTATATGGTTGAGCTTACATGCTTAATCCGCACGCTAAGCTGCCACTTTCAGCTGCTGTCATTGGCAGCTTAAACAGTTCGCCCAGTGCACCCTGTCCCCCACAGAGCGAGTTGGCAAGTCTCTTTTAGAAGGTTCTCTCTCTCTCTCTCACTCTCTCGCTCTCTTTTATCTCTTTTTCTCTGCTGTGTATTGTCGTGAACTCGCTCGTAAGTGAGCTTAATGTGCGCGTAAAAGATTATATGGCAAAGTTGGCGCTGTCCATCGATGCAGCCATCGCTGCAGACAAAGTTTGCCAGTGGCGTCGCAGCAGAAGGAGGTGGCAAAGAGGGGGAGAGGGGGGCGCGCGTTTATTGCCAATTTTTGAATGCATAAAACGCAATCATTGCGCTGCCAACAAATGCCGCCCCCACACAAACACACACACACACATAGAGACAGAGGCGTAGGGGAGAAGGGGGGTCAGTTTGGGCGGAAGTTAAACTCATATTGGCGTATATAGGGCAGCATGCCAAGTGTAAAGTGTGGCACGACTCGAAGGCGGCTGCAGCCAGCTGTGTGGCACATAAAATGCACTGTGTATAGGAAGGGCAAGAGAGCGGGAGGGGGGTAGAATATAAGGGGGGGATATATATAGAAAGATGTCACCCACACAAGAGTGAAACAAGTGCCAAGGGGGGGGCTGACTGCATTCGGTTTGAGGCATTTCTAATTTCAGATCCGTTTCTAATTTCTGGCTTTCATGTGGCACAGTCGCTGCCTGCCGCCTGCCTCCCTGCTGCCGCTGCTGCTGCTGCCTCTGCTGCTGCTGCCTGCCAAGCATCCGGGTTGGCAATTACTTTTACATGTTGCCAATGCGACAGCAGCAGCAGCAGCAGCAACAACAGCAGCAACACTGAAGCAGCAGCAGCAGCAACACTGGAGCAGGCACCGCAGACGCAGTCAGCATTCGAAAGAACCGCAGCCAATGTGGCGCGCACACACACAGGCAGAGGCAGGCACACACACACACACACACACTCAGGCACACACACACAGGCACACTCGCTCGCTTGCACACAACACGAAACGCGCTTAAGTGGCTGCGTCATTAGGCTGCTGCTGCTGCTGCTGCTGCTGCTGCCGCCGTACGCTGTCATGTTGCAAGCGACAGTGGCTGCCAGCAGTCATGGATCGCCCCACTGAGTGAGTGTGTATGCGTGTATGTATGTGTGTCTGTGTGTGTGTGTGTAGACATAAATTAAATTCTTAAATTGCTCGTTAGCTCATCATGAGGTTGGTTCATTCATTCATTCATGCAGTTGTCGCTGACGACGTAGTTTCTCTCTCTCTCTCTCTCTCTCTCTCTCTCACTCTGACTCTATGTCTCTCTATCTGTCCCAGCAACAACAATAACAATAATCATGCCACCAACGACAGCAGCAGTAGCAGTAGCAGCAACAACAACGTAGAGTGCGCTCTTGGCCATTATGTAGGTCATTTCAATTTGTTGCTGCCTTTGTTTTTCTTTTTTTTTCACTCACTGTATCGCTGTATCACAGTCCCCTTCTATTCCCACCTCTACCTCTCTCTGCCCCTCTCTGCCTCTCCCCTTCGCGCATTACACACAGTGATTTCACTGGGGGATTCTATGCGCTTTTAATATCGCGACGATGGCATCTTCAAGTGATTCAATTTAGCACCAAATGGATACGTTGCTTGTGGGGCTCGACAGAAGCCTTTGGATGTCCCCAGGCAAACGAATACAGAGCTGAATATGAATAGCAATATGAATAGAAGTGTGAATAGGCATAAACAGACGAATTAAGTCAAGAATACGAAGGGATTAAGATATAAGAATAGGCAGAGATAGAATAATACATAAATGAATACGTATATGAACGTTTATGAATATAAAAATGAATACTACGCTTCTTAATATGAATGCATGAATACATAAAGGAATAGGCAAGCTAGTACGAGTAGAAACTCATTACAAATACGCATTTTCCTACCGTGATTTATAAGTAATCGAATACAAGTATGAATAAATATACGAATAGTCTAGTTGACCTCATTTAACTCACTTGCCCATAATGAGTACATAAGAACTCGCCTTGTAAAGACTCCTTGTTGAGCTTAACCTCAACGGAACTCAAATACTATCTCCATAACTAGACTACTCTCCGCTGTATATAGGTAATATGTATATTTGTGAATCAGCAGTGAATGAAGGACTTAAGCCAGAGCTTAATCGAACAGTCACACGAATAGATAAACAGATACGAAAACGCATAGAATAACAAAACCCGAAAAAGCGAAGCTACCTTCGGCACGCCAAAGATTATATACCCTTCGAAAAATTTCCAAAAATAAAAATTATTTTTTTGATTTTGGTAAGGGTCCCCCCTCGTGAATTTTTTTGAAAAATTTTTTTTCAAAATTTAAATTTATCAGCTTTCACTTTTAGTTGATTGCGGAGGTCAAAATTAGTATAAAACAAGTGTTTAAAATTGTTTTTGAACATACTTAATTTTTGGCCAAAAATCATGTCAAAGTCGACCAAAAATTTGATATGTGAGACTCTTGACAAGACCAGGATTCTCACTTTCCTTACTTCATAACTTTCTTAAAAATCAAACGATTTTCTTTGGGTAGACCATTTTATTCATGGTTTTAGTTATAGAATAGAATGGCATACTTGTTTTTTCAATTTAAAAAATTCCAAAAAATTTTTAATTTTTGTGATTATGGTAAGGGTCCCCCCTGTGAAATTTTCAGAAAAATTTTTTTTTCAAAATTTAAATTTGCCAGCTTTCACTCTTAATTGATTGCGGAGGTCAGAATTAGTATAAAACAAGTGTTTAAAATTGTTTTAGAGGATACTTAATTTTTGGCCAAAAATCATGTCAAAGTCGACCAAAAATTTGATATGTGAGACTCTTGACAGGACCAGGATTCTCACTTTCCTTACTTCATAACTTTGTTAAAAATCAAACGATTTTCTTTGGGTAGACCATTTTATTCATGGTTTTAGTTATAAAATAGAATGGCATACTAGTTTTTTCAATTTAAAAAATTCCAAAAAATTTTACATTTTTGTGATTTTGGTAAGGGTCCCCCCTGTGAAATTTTCAGAAAAATTTTTTTTTCAAATTTTAAAATCGCCTGCTTTTACTTTTAATCGATTGCGGAGGTCAATATTAGTATAAAACAGGTGTTTAAAATTGTTTTAGAGTGTACTTAATTTTTGGCCAAAAACCATGTCAAAGTCGTCTAAAAATTTGACATGTGCGACACTTGACAGAACCAGTATCCTCAATTTCCTCACTTCATAACTTTCTTAAAAATTGATCGATTTTCTTCGGGTAAAGCATTTTATTCATGGATTTAGTTCTAGAATAGAATGGTTTAATAGTTTTAGCAATTTAAAAAAATTTTTAAAAATTTTAATTTTTGTGATTTTGGTAAGGGTCCCCCCTGTGAAATTTTCGGAAATTTTTTTTTTCAAAATTTAAAATCGCCTGCTTTTAGTTTTAATCGATAGCTAAGGTCAACATTAGTATAAAACAAGTGTTTAAAATTGTTTTAGAGGATACTTAATTTTTGGCCAAAAATCATGTCAAAGTCGACTAAAAATTTGACATGTCAGACTCTTGACAGGACCGGTATCCTCACTTTCCTCACTTCATAACTTTGTTAAAAATCGATCGATTTTCTTCGGGTAAAGCATTTAATTCATGGATTTAGTTCTAGAATAGAATGGTTTAATAGTTTTAGCAATTTAAAAAAATTTAAAAAAATTTTAATTTTTGTGATTTTGGGTAAGGGTCCCCCTGTGAAATTTTCGGAAATTTTTTTTTTTTCAAAATTTAAAATCGCCTGCTTTTAGTTTTAATCGATAGCTAAGGTCGACATTAGTATAAAACAAGTGTTTAAAATTGTTTTAGAGGATACTTAATTTTTGGCCAAAAATCATGTCAAAGTCGACTGAAAATTTGACATGTCAGACTCTTAACAGGACCGGTATCCTCACTTTCATCACTTCATAACTTTGTTAAAAATCGATCGATTTTCTTCGGGTAAAGCATTTTATTCATGGATTTAGTTATAGAATAGAATGGCTGAACGCTTTTGGCAATTTAAAAACCTCTGAAATATGTTTAGTTTTTGTGATTTTGGTAAGGGAATTTTTATGAAAATTTTTTTTTTCAAAATTTAAAATTTGACATAAAAATAATATACCCTCTGCAAGGGTATACAAAAAATACAAAAGCGAATACGTAAACGAATACAATGGCGAATATGCACAGCACACTCACGGGGTCAACAGCTCGAATACCCCTAATGACTTTATATAGGAACTCGCCTCATTGCGACTCCTTAGCGGGTTCAACATTAACCCAAAAAACTGAGCACACGTTCTCCATAAAAATTGTGAGTACTCTTGAGCCTGAAACTGAATCTGAATACATTTGTATGAATCAGCAGTGAATAAAGAACTTAAGTTGTCGATTTCAAGATATTATCGAAAGGGAAACAAACAACAATAAAAGCGGTATAACGCCCGAACAAAGCGTTGATTTATCTCGCTGCATGACTAAACCTCACACGAACTGAAATATATCATTAACAACACTGACAATACTGACAACCTTTACAACACTAACAAGGCTGACAGCTCTGACAACACTGGCAAAACTGATAAACACTGTGCTACAAAGTTCCTGCTTGTTAATTAGACAGAGCTGAGTTTGCAGTTCTTTTTCTTTTTTTATACCAACTGAGTTTACTCATTAGTTTTCGAGTCATAAATAGTTCTGTCTCTCTTTCTCTAGGTCAAATTCTTTGTATCCCAACTATGTAGTTGTGTGTTTAATTGAGACTCGCCTAACTTGAATTTCTTTAGCAGGAATTTCATAATACTCGACTTGTCCGGCTTGTCCCACTTGACCCCCTACTTGGGGTAATTATCTAATTTGTTTATGACACCTGCCAGCGCTGAGCAACACTGGAAATGAGCTACCCTGTGGCTGTGAATTACCCTGTGTGAGAAAGTGCAGACATTTGTCAGTTTGGATGGCGACTTAATGACAGGAAAAGACAACACAAGCAGGACAGTCTGCGTTGGGAAAACTAATTGCGAGGCACGCAAAATGAAAATGGAAAGAAAACTCTGCAGAGAAAAAGAAGAAGAGAGAGAAAAGAAAATGCACTAAGGAAAAGCTGCCTTTGCTGGAATTGTGGAAACTTCATTTTGATATCTGCCACGTAATTGCAGCTAAATGCAGCACTCGCATTCGCATTCGCATTCGCTTTTCGCTTGGAACTCTCAAACAGAAACTCTCGGACCCGAGTCGAGTCGAGTCGAGTTGAGTCGAGCCCATTAACCCCATTTGTAGAGTCGAAGTCTTGAGCTGCAATGTTGACTCGAGATCTTCAGATCCGACGACGAGGAGCTGCCACAGCAATTTGCGCCCGTCTATCTCTCTCTCTCTGTCCCTCAGCCACTTAGCCCAAGCAGAGGAGCAGCTGCCTCCTCCTGCTCCTCCTCCTCCTCCTCCTTTGCTGGGCCGCCAATTAAAGGGAATAATTCAATTCAGAATCCGCTTGGCGTCTACGTCGATTGTACAAATTGAATTTGCAATAAGCCGCCGCATCACAATCACAACGAGAAAAAAAAATGAAAATCCTATAGGGAAAAATTGTGCAAAATTGTGAAAAATTGTGAAAAACTGAGAAAACTCAACACACACAAAACCAATAACGGCGAACAATTCGAATTATGCAAAACGATAGAGAGACAGAGAGAGAGAGGGGGAGAGAGAGAGGGTAAAACTTGGCTAGCAAGCGCAATTTACTGCGGAATTCGCCAAGCAGTCAGAACAAGCACAATGGGGTATTTGCTACTAAGGAATACCCTGTGAAAAGTGTAAAGTGACCTTTAGCTATAAAAGGATCAATGTAAAGAAAACTAAACTAGTCTCATAATTTTTACTCGATTATATTTAATATTCAGTCGCAAATACCCTTTAAAAACTCCGCCTGCCTCACAGGGCATTCCCAAAGTATTCGAAAGGCAGTCCAAGTCTCTCCGCTGCCCGCTGCCAACGAAGGTCACCCAAAATGGCCAATAAAATGAAATTCCAGCGCGCTTTTGCCAATAAAAATGCAACCCGATTTCAAATCGGGTTGACAAATCGAACGAATGGCGCGGGGGGATCGACATTTCAAGAGGTAACACTGGCCAGGGGGAGGGAGGTAACACTGCGCATAAAGTTTGCAGCCGTCATTGTTCTAAAAGTGCTTTAGTAGTTTGCAGTTAGAGGGGGCAAGGGGGCGTGGCAGCGTGACTGCCACTAACTGCAAATGTTATGCGTAAAGCAGAGTGAAGCGGAAAAGGAAAAGAAAAAGGGAGAAGAAGGAGTAGGATAACTTGACTTGGACATTTTCTCGAGTGGCGGAACAGATCCCTGGCCCTATCCCTACCCCTCCCCTTCCTACATCTGCTTTTTTTTTAACTTTTTGTAGCCAATTTGATGCGGCGGATTTGGCGTTTGTTTTTACGACACTCCAAGGGGGGAGCAAAGAAGGAAAGAAAGAGAGAGAGAGAGAGAGAGAGAGAGAGAGAGAGAGAGAGAGAGAGATGAAGATGAAGGCGTTCTGCCATGTAACGGGAACATCTTCGTTGGTTTTTCCAGCATCGCTTTTCGCAGCCGGAAATTGCTGCCATCGATAGCAGCGGCAGCGTCGCACTGACCCCGCCCCCGTGCCTTGTGTCAGAGTGACAAACGCCCACTCCAAAGCTGGAGGAAGCTTCTGCTTCTCCGGCTGCTACAGGCTTTTCCTTTTGCAGCTTCTCCTGCTTCTTCTACCTTCTTCTACTACTCCTCCTTCTCTACTTTTTCTTCTTCCGCCTGCTCCTTCTTCCCTTCTTCCTCTTTCCAGCTTTCCGCCATTGCAGACGACACTTTGGCAATTTATTTCGATTGCCAGTCGAAGCAACTGTCCCTGCTCCTGCAGCAGCTCCCACCTCCCTGCTCCCCCTTCCACCCGCTGCGCAATTTGCATAAGCGCCAACTCAGCCAAGCATGAAAATGACACAGACCTCCCAAAAAAAAAAAAAAGAATCCTAAAAAAAAGAAGAAGAAAGATTAAGACCAAATACAAATCAGTGCATAATTTTTCTATTAAACATCTTCCAGCGGACACTCTGCACGCCGTGAGCTGGCCTGTCCTGTCCAGGCACCTGCTCCCACTCCTCCTCCACAGCACTGGGTCACGTCCTCTGTGCGCCCAGGACACGTTTCATTTGCCGCTCACTTTTTCAATCTGAGCGCGTTTTATTTTCAATTTTTGCTCGACTTTTGGGCGCATTAATTTGATGGGCAACGCTTAGGAGTTGCCATGGTTGCCACCTACTCGCACTCTGGCAGCCCATGGCAACCCTGACAACCCCCTCGACTACCCTGGGCATATGCAAATTGGAATTTCTGTGCGCGAAAGTCTCTGTGGCAAATGAAAAGCAAAAGCCGATTGAAATGAAATACACGACACAAATTAAATGAAATACGTGGGACAACACACACACACACACGGACACTCATACACACACACATTGTTGTTGTTTTCTTTTTCTATATAGTATGTCATACATATTCAATAACAATAACAGCAACAGCAAAATGCAAATTCGCAAAAGTCTAAAATGGAAAGTGAAGGCGAAAACGCCGCAAACCAAAGCGAAAGAGTAATAGAGAAGAGAGAGAGAAGAGAGAGAGAGAGAGAGAAAGAGGGGTCTATAGTCGGGGCCCTGCATAACTTTTGCTTTCGAGAATCATCATCATCATCATCAGCAGTCGCCGTCGTCATCAGCATATAGTGTGTGGAATACATACATATCTAGTCCCTACTTAACTTGAGACTCGCATTTCCTACGACGACGACGGCGGATCTTGTTGAATTCGATTTGTGTAAACGAAAGCGACGCGTCGCATCGATAAAGCTTTCAAGCTAAACCTATAACTGTAAAGGGAGCCAAACACATCGAATTTACTCCGAGACTTTTATATAATTCGGTGGGAATTGCTTTTTTTGCAGTAATCTGATCAATCAGCTGAAATTGCAAACTTAATTTACAAGTATTTTTTGTGTTCTCATGTGTTATATGTGATATACTTTTGTTATGCGATATAGCCGGATGTTGTATATAGCAAAATTTGAGCAAAGTATAGCTAGGGCTACAGTTGATAAGGACTGTGCAATGGAAGCATGTAATACGAGCTTAAAGTTTGGAAAAACAAGTGAAAGGCTGAAGATCATCATAACAGTAGAAGGTCTTATAGGGAAACCGATATATACAATTACATTGAGTATTAACAGAGATTAACGAATAGAGGCTTACATATTCTGCAGAAAGAGTAGAAATTTTGATATACTGTGTAGAATCATTAACATATTGAGAAAAAGAAATATTGAAGATGAAAATTCCTGAATGTATAGAGAAAAACAAAGATAATAATTATTATAATAAATGGAAACTTTGATGTAATAAAAACTCAGTTAAAAGATATTTTAATTTGTTATATATTGGAAAATAAATCTAAAAGATTAAAGAACTTGATATATTAGGAAGTAAATTGAATTACAGTTACTCTCAACTCTATTATAATGAGAATCCTACTCAACAGAAAGCTATACCATCCAGTTAACAGTCTCTCGAGCTTCAAGAAACATGCCTAAACTAATCAAACATCTCTAGACAATTTGCAGAGCTCTCAGAGTGTTTGAACTTCAACCTGCACACGAAGTCGGGGAGTTAACGAGCTACAACGAGGTGGCAACCTCCAAAAATATAACGGCACACAGAGTGTGCGAGAGAGAGAGAGAGAGAGAGAGAGGGAGGCAAGATTGAAATCAAATAAATTCAATAGCCGCGTGCACTTTGCAGAGCACTTCATCAGCAAAATTCATACATATTCATAAATCGAAACGGCACAAAGGAAACGAAAGAAAACGAAGCCAAAGCGAAGCTTGAACCAAATGAAATGCAAAAGAAAAAGAAAAAGAGAAGAAAGACAAAAAGAAACGTTCAAATGTGGCCAAAATGGTTTTGGCCACGGCGTGGCGTGTGGATTGTCGATGATATCGAATATCAAGTGTGCTGGCCATAAACAACTTGACCTTGTGCACGTACCCAGAGTAGAGTCGATCGGGAGAGGGAGGAGAGGAAGGGGAACTCACTCTGACAGTGCTTACTTAGTCCATGTCCATGTCGAATGGCAATTTCCAATTCTTCCCCATTTCGATTTACCCCATTCGCCCCATTCGCCCATGCTCATCGATTACTCGTTCACGATTCACACGTTTCAACTTGAGCTTAGAAATGCTTTTCGTTCATGCTCATAAATGTGGCTAATTTTGCACAATTCACAATGGATTGTGACTCCAAGCAGAGGCGTGGAATATGAGGGAGGGAGGGGGCATCTCAGGCAACAATTTAGTCATGGCACGTTGCTTTGCAGAGTTGCTCGAGAGCTGATTGAAATGCCTCTGCCTCTGCCTCTGCCTCTGCCCCCGCCTCCGCCTCTGCCTCTGTGGTTGACTTGGTTCCATTTCCAACACAGCAAAAAATAGCCAAAAAAAAAACCGAAAGAGAGATCAAGGGAGAGTGAGAGAGAGAGGGAGAGGTCTCTCGACTCAAGTCAAATTGTGGCCAAGTCGTGAGTCAGCCAAAACTGACTAAAACTTAACCCGGCCAACAAACGCGTGTACTAACTGCTTTCAGCACGCAATACAGTCGTTCTCCAAGTACTTATATATATCTATCTATATATACATAAATATCTGTAGACATTGCTATATATAATCGCTTGCCTTTCTCAGTTATCGGTGCGAAAATTGCAATTAGTGTTCGAGCCAAATTGAATTGGCCAGGCCAATTACGTATTGCTTCATATACACAGCTATATATATATATGTATATACAGCATATATATGGAGAGATATATAAAGATGTTATATATAAACTGCTTACATATCATACTTATAGCAGACCCCACGTCCGTCTAAATGCAGCGCACAAATTACACATTAAAAATCTGGGCCAGCCAAAATGGTATGTGGGCTAAAGAGGGGACTGTTTGGGGGGAGGGGACTTGGGAAGGCCCTAGGGCGTATACAGACAGTCCTATGTTATATTATTATGTTGCCGTCATTATTTTTTATAATTTCGTGTTGTTGTTGCAGCTATTAAAGTGCGTTTGGCAACGCAAATGGCTTTCATCACAGCGAGAGAGGGGGGGGAAGCGTGTAAATACCTGAGATTGGCATATGCCAGAGATCATTAAATGTCAGTGCATTAATGTTAATGCCTCATTATAGACCCGTACACAGTGAGAGAGAGTAATAGGGAGTATGGGGAACCCAAACACATTATGGAACGTACCTGAAACGAGCAGACCAAAATCGAACAGTTTTAATAGATTCGCTATAACAATAAATGTGGGGCTATTAGGTACGTGATTAATTTGAGAAGCATGTAGGGGCAGAGAGAGAGAGAGAGCGAGAGTGAGAGAGTAGAAAGTGCAAATTGAAAACATTAAAATACTTTTTAAATTTACACAATATAAAAGAAATACATAAATCATTTATAAATTATTTAAATATCATATTATCATAAAACAATTTAGAAATAACTCTGATATTCTTCAGAAATTACAATGGCATAAAAGGCGCATAAAATTAAAATGGAAATTGTTTTTTTTTTTGGTATATTGAAAAATATGTAATGCAGGTTTACAAGCAAAACCCTCATATCAATAGGTTTTTTCAATGTAATTTTGTCTATTTTAGACAGATTAAATTTCCTTTAAATTTGGACAGCACATACCTTATGTAGAAAATTGTATTTATGGTTAGTTTGGAAATATTTGTGCTACGCATTTATAATATTAATAAATTTACACATGTGCTTAGTTTTTGAGAAATTATTATAGTTATTTATAAAATTTTTACTTTAAGCATAATTATAAAAAAATATCTTAGAAATATTTATTACTTTATAAGTTATAAATTTCAATTGAACTGATTTCCTGCTAGAATTTTACACCGCCCTAGCAAATACTAAAACCCTCTTTAATCTCTGGCTCTGGCCGTAAAGATTTCAATTAAAATACCATAAAATATCGTAATAGAGGTTACATTTAACGCGGCGACTACCCCCAACTCGTACCCAACTTAGATAACATAAGTGAGTGAGTTTTGCAAAAGGGTAACCGGAAAAATAGTCATAAAATCATATAAGTTATTTCCTAAGCGACGTCGCACACAAACACATATATTATGCTCATAGATTTTTAGCTAGATTTGTTCTTGCTCTCTTTCTCTCTTCCTCTCTCTGGGGACATTTATAACACATGGCAAGGCAATTACGTACGCCCCATTTGGAACTAGGCGCACAATTCAAATTTCGCATTGTTGTTGCTGTTGTTGTTGTTGTTGTTGTAGATGTTGCTAATGTGCAAACGAACTCAATTACGCAGATAAAATACAGTTCCAACCACCAACATAAAGTAGAAGCAGAAGAAGAAGAAGAAGGAGGAGGAGAAGAAGAAGAGGGAAAACACAAGTCATAAAATTGCGCATAAAACGCAAAACTGATTGAGAGTTCGCTCTCTATAGAGAGATAGCAAGAGTAGACTAGGGTGAGTAAGTGTGTGCGAGTGAGTGTGTGATAGAGTGTGCGAGTGTATGTGTGTGCCTGTGTGTGTATTAAGGGACATCACGCCATAGCACATTAAAGGAAATTGACGCGGAAACGAAGCGTATAAAAACTACCCGAGTCAGTCAGGCAGGCAGGCAGAGAGAGGGAACTGACTATGATGAGGTCCAGTTTGGCCACAGCAACAAGCAATTTCCCCGACAACAAGCAGAGGCACACTGATAAGGAACCACACACACACACACACACACGGGCACACTCTCGCACACACACACACACATAGCTTACTTCATTACGCATAATTTCCTGTGTGCCTTATTTCACTCTAGTTCACAATGACACGCAACGGAATGGAACATTCTTTCTGCCTGCCTCCCTGCCTGCCTGCCTGCCTGCCTCTTTCGTTATATTCATGCAGCCGCTTTCAGTGTATTCATGCAGCGCCTTATCGCGTTGCCAGGGTTTTTAGCGCTCAAAGAGGAATGAGAAGCAGGAGCCACAGTCTGGAGGGTATTGCCTTGCCTGCTATGCTCAGGGTCGTCGGCTATGAGGGTGTCCAAGCCAATACATGGGTGTAGGCGAGGGGGAGGGGGTAACTGAAAATTATATGCTGATTGCAGTTTGTCGATAAGGCGTAAAGCAAAAATTATGAGCCATGCGGGTGATGCCAAATCGAGCAGCTGCCGGCCATGAATTTGCAACAGCCCAGGCAGCAGCAGGGGGAGGGGGCAGCCGAGGGTCCTTGGCGGCAGCTTTGGCTCAAGCCAAACCGCAGCTGCATGAGATTTGCCCAAGTAGCCAGAGTTAGCTTGCAAAAAACCCGCTAAAAACAGTTTACAGCGCGTTGGGTGTGAAAACTCTACGCAAAGTGTGCGTTTAATAGGCTTGTGGTTAGACAGGCAGGCGGATAGAGGGGGGAGAGGTAGGGCAGTGTAGGGTAGGGTATATGCAAGTAGGGTATACAGGCTGCTTAACTTGTTAAGTACACACGCAAGTTGAGACGAAGCTGAGACGAGCGCAGGCTGAAGATGACGTTGATGTTTGGGAGTGTAGCTGGGGCTGGGCCAGAGATCTGCAGAGAAAGTTTTGCCATGTGGTTGCCAGAGAGTTGACAGAGGCGAGAGAGAGAGAGAGAGAGAAAGAGAGGGGGGAGAGGAAGAGAGGGGCTAGAGATGAGCTTGCAGCTGAGACTGAGACCAAGTGTTGCTGCTTTTGTTGTATTTGCTTTTCTTTGTTTCACTTCCACTTGTCTATTACTTTTGCTTTGTTTCTTTCTTCTGCTTCTTCTTCTTTCCACTCTTTTCTTTTGCTTTGTTTTGCAGCTGATTTTGCTACGCTCTCAGTTATTATAGCAAATTATTTGTTTTGACTTTAGTTTTGCCGTCAACATCAACTTGACTAGGATTGTGCCGCCTCTGCTGCTGCTGCTGCTGCTTCTTGTTGTTGTGGTAACTCTGGCTATGCTTATTGTTGTTGTTGTGGCAACTCTGGCTCTGTTGCTGTGCGCTGCTTCCCAGCTGCTTCAAATTACTAAGCTTTTGTTTTGTGCGGTTGTGCAGGGCAACCCGACGCTCTCTCAACTTTTATTGTTGCTGCTAGGGTTGTCGCTGTTTTTGTTGTTGTTGTTATTGTTGTTGTCAGCTTCCATTAGTTAGCCGCGGCTTATGAAAGTGGCATTTGCATTGGGATTTGCCTGCTGCTCCGCCTCCTCCTCCTGCTCTCTCTCTCTCTCTCTAATTATAACTCATTGTTGCCTTTCTCGCAGTGTAGAGGGAGGGAGGAGAGGTTGGTTGGCTGTAGGGTTGCCACTAACAAATTTGGCAGCAATTATTTGACTGCTCGCGTTGCGGCTGCTGCTGCTGCTGTTGCTGTTTATGATGGCAGCGTGACAGCATAAAAACCGCTAAAAAGTGAGCGAGAGAGAGAGAGAGAGAGAGGGCTCACGCCCACACGCGCAGCCACTTGAGCAGCGTTTCTCTCCCTCTTTTACCTCCTCTTCTTCCTTTTCTACCTCTTTCATTCCTCTTCTCTCCTCTCCCCAGCTCTTCTACAGCCACAAAGCACATACGCAATCCTTTTTGGCCATAAAAAGCATGTCTAATGTCGTCGGCCTGCCTGCCAGACTGGCATATACCCTATAGAGAATTTATCAGCTTCCTTTAGCTGTTGCTTCCCTCCTCCTGCCTTGGTGTACTTTGCTAAATTTCCCTGCGGTCTCTTTACTCAACCCACTCCCCCTCTCCCTCTCTCTCCCTCTCAAGCCATATAATCCTGGCAGATTGCGCATACGCCGCGTGCGCCAAAGACAAATGTAACTGTTACTGTTGCTGTAACTGTTACTGTCGCTGTTTGAGTTGTACCCCCTTCCCCTTTTACCCCGCCCCAGCCTGGGCACAGCTGTGCCATGTGTGTGTACGTGTGTGTGTAGTCGTAATTATGAGCAATCTACACGTAAAATTTTATGAAAACACAAACAGAAAGAGATGGACAGAGAGAGGAGGGAGAGAGAGAGAAGGCAAAAGTTGAAGAAGCTGCAAAAGTAGCGCAATAAATTTTGCATTTTATTTGCGCAAAGGATTATTACACGCGCTGCGTGGGCGAGAGGGGGGGGAGTAGGGGGAAGGGGAAGGGGCAGGGTTGACAAGGATACTCGCTGTGCATATATACTTTCGAATTTGTTGTTAATGTTTTAATTAATTCGTAAAATAAAACGCGCTTGCCTAAACTCGCCCACGCCTGCTCTGCTTCCTGCTGGCAGCGTTGCCAGATTAGCAAAGTTTGCGCTGTGTGAAGAGAGAGAGAGAGAGAGGAGAGAGAGAGAGAGAAAAACTCGAAAGCCAAACAATAACACGAGTTCTCCGCGAGCGTAGAGGGCAGGGAAGGGGGTGCAGGGGTAACACAGTCGTATCTGTGTGCCAAACAGATTTGCAGACACAACAGACACAGTGGTGGAGTAGAGGGGGAGGGAGAGGGGGTACAGTGGGTTGAGCGCAGCAAATAAGCTTTTACAGCAACAACTGCACTTTAAATTGAAATCAGCAACGACGCTGGCGACGCTTGGCAATGTGGAGAGGTCACATCCTGCTGCAGACCCTGTAGAGTCGCCCCCCTTCCCGCTCCCTCTGCCCCCTCCCTTGTAAACAAGTGATTTTTTGGCTCTTTTTTCGCGCATTTTTGCGGTTGACAGTTGACACAGTGCAGACGAGCTGCTCTCTCTCTCTTTCTCATGCACTCTATAGCAAGTGCACTTGTCACTCCCCCTATCTCTCTCTCTCTCCCCTTTTCAGGGTAAATGTTACAATGTTTAAGCTAAAATGTTGTCATTAAAATGCGCTTTTCGCTGCACTTCGTTACCGCTTTTCCAGCCAAACCCAGCACCCTCATCTCCACTTTCCTCCCCCTTCCCTCCCTCTTCATGCTTTTCCGGCAACTCTCTCATTACAATTGCGCATTTTATATGACAATTTGGTATTGGATTTAAATATTTAAGCAATTCGCATTTGTTGTTCAGCGTTAATTGAAGTTAAACCAGTTCAGCCGTAAAGTAGCCAAAAAAAATGGAAGCTTAATTCAAAATTAACTATTTAAATGGGTTTTCCAAAATGAAAATTTAAAGCAAATAAATTATATTTTAGTTTTTGATAACGAGTTTCTATAGAGTGGATATAAATCGAAAACGACCTTAAAGAAAATTGTTCTTTATAGAAAACAACAATTTTCAAGCTAAACTGCATTTTTTGGGAATAGCTTAAAATATTCTTTATAAATAATATTCAATATTATATCAACATCTGCATTTCTCCCGCATTCTCCCACTCTTTACTTAGCTCACTCTCTCTCTCACTGCGATAGATCGATCTCTAAGTCGATAATTACACAATACACGATAATTTATGATCATTTCGATTTCCATCCAGTCGTTTCCCGTTTCTCGGGTAATCAAATCGAATTCAAATAATGCCCACCTACTGACCATAAAACTCTGCAGAGAGTGAGGGAGAGAGAGAGAGACTTATTCCCAACGCAAACTTTCACCCCAGAGATAAACAGAGAAACTGGTTCGCCAAAAATACAAATATATATACATAGTATATCTCTCGTATTACCTCATGCTAGTTGTTTCTGAAAAGGGAGGGCGGAAGCGAATCGAGATAAAAACTTTATTATAGTGCGTACAAAATTCATTTATAAATGTAATCAATGCTGCGGCATTATGCGAGTGGCAAATGAAAACTGATTAATGTGCATTAAAAATGCAATCTGCGAGTAAACAAACAAAATTATTTAACAACAACTACGGCAACAACAACAACAAGAACTACAACTACAACAAAATCAAAGCAAATGAGTTTTAATTATTATTTCAAGTTGCCCCTGGCAATTTGTTTTATTCAGCCTCTCATAAAATACATTTTCTTCTCGTTTTTCTTTTTCCCTCTCTCTCTCACTCTCACTCTCTCTCTCTCTCTCTCTCTCTTTTTTTGCCAGGTCAACAGCTCAATTTGTGTGTTGGAGTTGGAAATGCGTGAATTCAGCTCGACGCCCACATTCAAATGAAATTGTGATTAAAATTGTGCCACAGCCCCCGAAATGCGGGTCAAGTGGCTGCCACTCTTTCCACACGCCCCATCTCTTTCCCTCTCTCTCTCTCTCTCTGTCTATCTGTTAGTTTTTTTATTATTCTCTCGTCTTATAAACACAATAAATAACTAGTACCATAGTAGGCAGATAAACCACGCTATATATGCTGTATAAATTTGATTCAGAGTAAGAAAAAGAGGAAAGGGAAAAAAGTTTACAATTATTCGTATAGAGATAAACCTCTTTATGAGCTCTTAAAGTATTCCGATTATTATGAAATTTTATTATGCTGTCAAATATTATAGAATACTATGAAAAGTAATTACTAAGTTAAGAAGAAACTTTATTAGCGAAATAAACACATTTTATTCTTATTATTTTTCTCTTTTTTAATTTTCATTATTATTTGTTGAATTTGTTAAGGTATCGAAGCCTCAAAAAAGTCTATAAATCAAGCACTTATTTCTGAATTTTAAACAGAAAACAAAAGCTAAAACATTGCTACATTTCAACTACTTGATAAGCAGTGTATCTCTTCTCTCTCCCTTGTTTCTTCCACTCTTTCTTCGCCTGATCTAGAATTTAAATGTGACTTTTACTTCACACATTTCGTGACAAAATTATATTAATCAAATCACAGTTTTCACTTCCCTTTCGCAATGAATTCGCCAAGTTCATCGGAATCGCGTATTGTATTCATTTGGAACTGCTCCAAAAAAAATATCAACGAACTTGCTATTGTTTATCAATATTTGGCAAATTTATTAGCAAATTATGATTATATAACATATTTACATAATTGAATTTATACGACTTTATTAAAGAAATTCTCATTCAATCTCAGCTCACGTAGAGAGAGGGAGAATGAGCACAAACAAAGTGAAAATACCTGAGAATTTCAACAATAAACAAACACATAGAGAGATTCTTGTTAAATGCAGCATGGTACAAGTTTAATTAAATTAAAATTTTACTCGAGTCGATTATAAATTTAATTCAATATTCCGATTGACTCCTCTTGCACTTGCCACGCCTCCTTTTTTCGAGTTCAGTTGACTGCACAAAATGCAAAACCGCAATGAAAAAAGAAGGATGAAGGAGGGAGAAAGAGGCAAAGAATATGGCAACAAACTGTTCGATGTTCGAACAACTCCGGTCTCCGGTCTGGGGTCTCCAGTGCTTAGCCATAACATAAATTATGGACTTTTGTTGAAAACCACAAGAGCCGCAAAAGCCGAGAGGGATGGGGAGACAGAGAGAGAGAAAGAGGGAGAGAAACAAATAAAATAAAATTCGAAATGAAAATAAAAATAAATCGGAAGCGAAAGAAGGCGTTCAAAAGAGAGGGAGAAGAAGAGGGAGTGGCAAAAGCATACATACATTTCCATATACCATATACCATATACCATATACCATATGTATCGTCTGTCGTATATGGTATATGGTATATCGTTTATGCAGGCATTCCTCTTGTTTCTTGTTTATTTGCATGCATTTATTTATTTATTGTATATGCTTATTTAAAAACGCAGCTCATCCTCCGGCTCAGATCTCTGGGAATGGGTTGGTTTGGGCTGTTCGGGTTGCTGTGATTGGTATTGGAATTGTTACCGGCTCTGGGCCTGGTCAGAGTTTTGTCTCTATTGTGTTTTGGATTTCATTTGAAAAGCAACAGCAAAAATAATCATAATAATTCGCTTTTGTGCCACAGAATTCACAATGAGCCGGGTAGGCTTTGTTCTATTCTCTCTCTCTCTCGCTCTCCCTCTCTAGACCCCAAATGGCATTGAACTGTAATGGCCCAAGAGCCAAGATTCAGCAGTCATAAAAAGAGAAAGAAGCCTCCAAAAAAAACAAGTCGGAAAGGCTACAGTCACGCGGTGACTGTAAGAGGCCATGGATTTTGAGTTTATATATTTAAAGTAAACCTTAAAAAAAAGTATCGCAAAAACATGAAATTTTGTATAAATACATTTTATTAAATAGTCGCCGCTCGAATTCGCTTTCGATTATCATTTATAATCGGAACCCAGGGAACACCACGAGGAGGCCACTACAAATGTAATATTGTATACATGCACGCATAAGTACAGCATGCAAAACATCTTAAAAGGCAAAATGTAACACTTAATATATAATTTATGAGATAAATATTAATAAATGGGAAATAATTCAAAAATGCATATGCTTTATAAATATAAATGTAAACAAATATAAAATACAACAAAACATAAAAAAATTAAAATATGAAAATTCTATTTTCGCCGTGGGAAATCGAACCCTGGCCGTTTGCATAAGAGTCCGCCATCCTAACAACTAGACCACCGTCGCCGCGCTCCGCGCGCCCGTTAAAATTGCATTTTCAGACAATTTGCTCAAAAATGTCATATTTGTCTTCTACAACAATAACACAAATACTGAATTGAATGAGCACAAGAAAGACGAGTTTTATTTATCTATATTTAATAAGATTGTTTGTTGAAATTTGATAAATGAAATCAAATTTTATAATGATGAAAAAAAAATAAAATAATAACTTCCCAAAAAATAGTGAAAAAGTAAAAACAAAATCAAACCGCCTTCCCGTGGGGTCGAACCTCCATCCCTTTCCCTTCGTTCGATTGCCGGCTGCTCTACATATTTGACTATCGCTGCGACTGATTGCTGAGCAGCTAAGTTACTATTTCTATCTCTTACACATACATAACCATTTTCGCATTAAAAGATCGAAAACGCACGTGGCTGGCAGCAGCTTGCAGGCAAGGCATCACAAATCAATAGAAAATGTTAACTCGCGTAACTTCTATGTTTATTATCCGATCGGGTTGCAATTTATAGAATAGGTTCACAACGTATTTATCTAGATGTATGCAAAAGCAGAAAGTTAAGACTTCAATACTTTGCTTAATAATCACAAATTACTGATTTACGGGGGCGGTGGGCGTGGTACCCGAAATTTGAAAACGACGTTTACTGCCTAGGGTATACAGGAATCTGTATACCGAATTCGGAGTCTCTAGCTTTCTTAATAGCTGAGAATCAGACGCTCATACAGACGGACAGACGGACAGACGGACAGACAGACAGACGGACAGACGGACAGACAGACATGGCTAGATCGACTCGGCTAGTGATCCTGAGCAAGAATATATATACTTTATGGGGTCGCAAATGTCTTCTTCTACCTGTTACGCACATTCCGACAAACCTAATAGACCATGTATTTTTTTAAAATCCATGGCCTAAAAATAAAATAAAAAATTCTCAAGACGACGCGACGCGATAATTTTCTCAAGCGCTCAAGGCCAAAACTGGCAGAAACTGGCAAAGCAGTTAAGAAACTTATTAAAGCCACTTCTTGGGCACAATCCAAAAGACGTTAATTGCTCGATCTGGCACAGACATTGGCACTGGCACAATTAAGCCCAACAACGAGAGAGAGAGAGAGAGAGAGAGAAGTCTCTAAACCACCACAACTGATAATGACATCTCCCAGTTTTGGGTTTTGCGTCCTACGATTTGGGTTTAGGTTTGTGTTTCACTCGGAGACAGCTCTCTAATGGAGTGTGTGAGAGAGAGAGGGAGAGGGAGAGCAATCCGAATGTAAATCGAATTCCAACTGAGGGTGACAATTTAATAAACCTGAGATTGGCAACAGCAGCAGCAGCAGCAACAGTTTGCCGCATTCGAGAGTTGTCTCTGTGCCCTTTGGCATTGCCCCCGTGGGGCCAGCCATGGCCCCCTTCACTCACTCCATCTCTCTTTAACTCTATGTCTATCTCTCTCTTGCCTCTGGCTGTCTTGCAGTGTCTCTGGCTTTGCTCGTCTGTCTCGTGCTGCTGCTCAGCTTTGTTGGCAACTTGTTTTTGGGTCTCCGTTTTCTATTTGCTGCTGCATTTTGCCGGCTCATTGCAACTTGGCCCGAATGCATTTTCTATACAAACAAACTTGACAACAACAACCACAACAGCAGCAGCAACAACAACAACAACGACAGCAGCAACTGCTGCAGCCACCACAGCAGACAACCGCAATTTGGTTTTCTGCTTAGTGCAGGCCACAGTGCACAGTGGTCAAAGATGCATGCAAAACTGAATGCGGCTAAGCTTGATTGATTGAGTCGATAAATAGTTTCAGGGAGGGGAAAAAAGAGAGAGAGAAAAAGAGAGAGAGATAGTAGTGAAGCAGCAACAATTAAGGATTATGATTTAAAGAAAGTAAAGTGATTCAAGAGAGCATATTGAGAAAAAAGACTGGAAAAGTTGTTATTGTTAGAAGAAATTTAAAAAAATAAAAACAGACTTTATAAAATGCTAAAGGCTTAAATTTGACTACTTCATATATTGAACAAATATCATATATTTAAAATAAAATAATCTTTGAAATTATAATATATGTAGTAAAAACAATATTTTTTATGCCGTTTTCATTTAATAAATACTTTTAAATTGTTATATCTTAAATATCTCTGAGTTTCCTTACAGCTTTAAAGATAAAGATAAAGATAAATACTTTTATATCAACACAAGTTTTCTAGCTGTTCTGAAATCGCTTCGCAAAAGTTCTCCCAGCCAATTATGCGACAATGACATTAGTTGAAACTTAAGCACAGCCATTAGAATAATCTTTTCTCGAGTATTCCTCGTAAATAGCAAAACGCTGCAACATTGCGAAAGTTTCAACAAAAACAAGAAAACTCAAGAATTTTGTTTTGTTTTCTATTTAGTATTTTTTTTTATATTTTCGAGAATCTCGAGAGTTTCGCTATGTGGACCAGTGTGCCACACAGAGTGAGTAAGCGACTCCATAGTGACGTCGTCGTCGTCGTCGTCGTCGTTGTTGCAGCAACAATTTTACTTTATTGGCTTTATTGACTTTTGTCAAGTTCTCGTCTCGTCTCGTCTCTCTGTGTGTGTTTTTTTTCGGTTTCTTTCTCTCTCTCTCTCTCTCTCTCGGGGAGTATCTCTGCCTCTTGGAGTATCTCATGGATGCGGTTGCTGTTGCTAGTGCCAAAGCCGACAAGTTATTTAGCCGCTTTTTCTACGATGCTGCCGCTGTAGCTTGTTGTGGTTTATCTGTGTGTGTGTGTGTGTGTTTGTTCTCTTATAAAAATAAATAAAGCCAACACCAGACCAAAATCAGTGAAAGAGCGCGGGCGCGGACTCGCAGGACGGCTGAAAAAAAAAAAAAAAAAAAAAAAACTGGAAAGTTGTTTGGCCAGTTCGGGGCGAACTGTGTTTGCCGAGGAATATTGGCTGTGATTGTGAGTTGATGCCACATAATATGCAGCTAGTTGGCCATAAATACACACACACACATATATCATATATATATCTGGTATATA